>LR990234.1:10035000-12944637 GCA_905147385.1 Limenitis camilla | reverse complement strand
ATGAAGTGATTCTGTTGGGTCATCGCTCATTTCTGATGGAAACGCATACTAAGTGTTTTGTGCCTTTTCTTTTCATCTCGTTATATTATTTACTGTCGAGAATTGTATTTGTTTTTAAATTATAAAATAAAAATAAATAAAATATTTGTGTTAAAATTCAACATTTAATATATGTGTATTTTTATTTATAATGCAATTTTTTTTAATATTGTTTTTAATCAGAAAATAATAATTAAATTGGATGTTATAAAAATGTGTCATACAATAAACACAGATAATGATTTATTGAAATATTCTCATTAAAAAAAATAATTTCTTGGGGACCGTTTAAGTATTATGTAAGCAGATTTTTTTGATATTTACAACCACCCCGCCCCCCATGCTTACGTAAACATACATGCTTTTTTCTCCCTCCCTGTGTTTACATTTTTACCGTCGATTTAAACACGTCGTAGCGAGATGTTAAATAGTCTGCCAGTGATAGGTAAATCTGCCAGTGATAGGCCAAAATCGGTCCAGCCATTTCAGTGATTAGCCGGAACAAGCAGACAGACAAAAATTGTAAAAAAATGTTGTTGGTATATGTACCGTGTGCGTGTATACATCCATATGCACTTAGTAAAAAAGCGTTATTTTTAAATATTACAAACAGACACTTTAATTTCATTTATTTGTAACAATTATCATAATGTTATAGGATGGTGAAACTCATCTTAAATTCGAATTGCATCCGTTGGGAGACGAAGAAGAAGAAACTAAAGGTGATACGGATGATAGAAAAACGACGCCATTGTTGGACAAACCCCCACCAATTACAGATGATTCGCCAGTACGAGCGTTTTTAAATGGAGAAAATTGTTTGAATGGCGTAAGTTATATTCATCATCACGACCCTTCAATGGCCCACTGCTGAGCCGGGTCTCCTCCTCAGAATGAGGAGGGTATTAGGCCATAGTCCACCACGCTGGCCCAGTGCGGGTTGGCAGACTTCACACACCTTTGAGACCTTTTAGGGAACTCTCAGGAGTGCAGGTTTCTTCACGATGTTTTCTTTCACCGTTAAAGCAAGTGATATTTAATTGCTTAAAACACATATAACTCAGAGTCAGAAGTGTGTGCCCAGGATCGAACCTCGGACCTCCCGAGTAAGACTTGAAGTCTCAACCACTGGGCCATCACTGCTTAAGTTAGTTATATTATTGACTTTCAAATAACCGATTGTAGACAAAAATACTATTACAAGAAAATCCTCCTCTATTATTTAACAATCAATTTATATATTTATTATGTGTTATCGTAAAATTGTAAATACCGCTAGATTATAATCGCGATATTGTAAACTATCGCATTCAACTAACGCATTATTTTGTCTATCGAAGTGAAACCGCCCAATTGTGAATCAGGATGAATTTACCATATAATTACTACCCCTAAAGTGTATATAAACAAGGGCAGGCGCGGATGGAAACGAAAGGATGACGAGAGTATGTTTTCGCAGTGTGTTACGCGATGGTGAGGTGTCTACCCTTGCTATAGCGCCGGAGATGTCACAGAAGTCCTTAAGACATTCATTATCATCATAGTCACCCTTTAATGGTCTCCACCTCAGAATGAGGAAGGATTAGGCCATAATCCACCACGCTGGCCAAATGCGTGTTGGCAGAACTCTCGGGAGTGCAGGTTTCCTCACGATATTTTCCTTCACCGTTAAAGCAAGTGATATTTAATTGCTTAAAACACACATAACACAGAAAAGTCAGAGGTGTGTGCCTTCGAACTCGGATCTCCTGAGTAGACATCAACGTCTTTCTTCTAGATCTGTGTATTCTAATTTTTAATTATTTTCATTATGCTCACTATAATAGTTTAATTCATCCTGATTCAACGAAAAATAATGGGTTACAGTGTTTCTACAGTTTACAATATCGCGACATACACTGATGTAAAGGTATTTACAATTTTACGGTAACATATATTTTGTTAAAATATATTTCTTTTATTAATAACTAGTTTTTACCAGCAACTTCGTTTTGCGATATTGAAGTAGTTATATTAGCCTACAGTAGATTATCTGTAGACATATTTAATAATTTTTTGAAATAGTCATACTAACTTTGCACTCCCCTTTTTACCCTCTTAAGGCATGATTTTCCAAAAAATATATTACACGTGTTTCATGACTGATTGAATAACTTCAAAAACAGCAAAGTTTCATACTAACTTGCTCCTCCGTTTTAACCCCTTAGGAGGTGAATTTTCAAATATCCTTTCTTAGTGCTCCCCTACGTTATAAAAGGAACCCCTTGAAGGAAGGAAAGTTTAGGCCCTGCGTTGAGATGTCAGTCAGTCAGTCAGCTTCTCCTTTTATATATATAGATTTGCTATTCTATTTAGCTATTTTATGTGTAGAATAATATAATTAATCCCACAGGAACAGTGATTTTTCTGGGTTGAAATATTTGGAAGTAAAAAAAATATATTTTAATCTAGGATATAAAACCTATCTGTCTGATATCATTTTAATTTGTTCAGCCGAATTTGTTTCATATAATTGCTGATTTACAGACGAAGTTAATAATCAATCTCAATACAAAATCTTTGGATTATGGATTAAATATAGATTCCAAATTAGTGTATACATTTCAAATTTGGAATATTTTTCAGGGTACAGGTTGGTGGAAGTATGAGTTCTGTTATGGGAAACATGTGGTACAATACCATGTAGATCGGTCTGGAGAGAAAACCACTTTAATGTTAGGGAAATTCGATGAGAAAACTCACTTAGACTGGATCAAGGAAAATACGGGAAAGGCGCCTAAAGCTAAAGGTGAGTATTATCAGTTATCAGTCGTCCACTAGGACAATGTTCAAATTGGCCTACGAAAGGAATAATATGTTTCTTCAACTTTAAGAATCAATTTTCAGTAACTGGCGGATATTCCAGGATTTAGCAATAGTTTGTGATATCAATTGTCCGTATTATCAATTTGAACATCAATAGAGTGGCAAATTATATTTTTGGTGGGTTGGCATCTGTACAATACATCACTTTGAGCTATCGATATATCTCGCTCCCACACTATGCCAAGTATACCGCGCGCCACTACGCCGCTAGGTGGGCATGCGCTAATTTTAAAAAAAGGCCTAAAATCTGTGTATGTGTCTGTGAACCTATGGATAACAACCTTCGGATCATCGTATAATCTAACAAGTAAGTGGGAGCTTTCTTCTTCAATTCGATTAGCTCAATTTGCTTCTCTTTCTATATTAAACAAATTACAGTATCACCCAGCATCAATAGTTAATTAAACTTATTTAAAGAAAACTCGGCTGACGCAACAATTGCATCATCAATGTCCCAAATTATAGAATTATAAATGCAGCCTAGTCTGGAATGAAACCGCCATCCACAATATGTCCAAAATAAAGTTTAAAAATTACCTGATTAATGCATGTTGCTGTACCATTGACGTATACCTAAAACTTTATTGTTGATGCTCCAGAGTGTCCGTCGGTTACTGAAATTTGATTCTTATATTGAAAAATAAATGAGTAATTTTCGGTATGTTGACATGCCGTGGCCATGGCCGTTCGTAGGCCAAATATCTAAGGCAGGTGGACATGTCCAACCCACAATACAATGGTTGTGAATTTAATGTTCTAATGATTAATTTATAACTTAGATTTGCGTAATACTCGTTTTTACAGAACAAAGAACATCCGTCTCCCATTTCTATTCCAACGGGGATATCTGTGATAAAACAAATAAACCAAGACAGACGGAGGTCAAACTGAAGTGTTTGGAGAATTCCTCCAGCCCTGCCCAAGTATCCCTTTACTTATTAGAGCCAAGGACATGTCATTATATTCTAGGCGTTGAATCACCTCTAATATGTGATATTCTACCACTAGCTGATGAAAACGGGTTAATAAATTCAACTAAATCCGTTCTCGATGCCAAAGACAATCTAGTCGAGGGCACAGTTGAAGATGTTAAACAGAAAGACGTTGATAAGTATGGTTTTGATTAATTTAATAAATTTTCTATGTGATAATGCGTTTTTTTTTTCATCTCTTATGATCGTTAGCAACACCGTTTATGAATTAGTGTTGCGGGTAGCTTTAATATTATTTCATGTATACCCACGTGTAGACAATATGCTGCCCGGCTCATTCCTCTCTCATTCTATGACATGATGTTTATAATTTAGTTGTAGTAGTTTTTCGACCTGAACCAAATAATCGAGATATTTTTTTAATTTTCATATATTAGGGGCTAAAGTATGAATTGCCGATTTGCACTGGAAAAATGAAATTCAATTTTTTAAAGTTATTTAACATATTTATTTAATCAAAATAATTACCATTATTATCTATACATGCATCTAATAGGAAGGTCATTTATGGCTTTGCAATAGAACTCTCGTGATCTAGATTCGACAAATTGTGTGAAAGCATTTTGTACCGCCTCCTGAGAAGAAAACTTTTTATCACGTAGAAAATTGTCCAAATCACAAAAAAAATGATAGTCCGTTGGAGCAGGGTCTGGCGAATACGGAGGGTGACGAATGGTTTCTAATTGCAGTTCCTGTACAGTTAAAACGGTTTCTCGTGGTGTATGAGGTCTCGTTATAATGGAGCAATAATGGTGAAGATCGATTCATGTCAGTCGGGGCTGTTTCACGGCTAGTTCTGCTATCATTGTTCGCAGTTCGGCACAGTAGACATCTGTCGTTATTGCTTGACTAGATCGGAGAAAGCTATAGTGAATAATACCACGCTGAGACCACCAATCAGTTACCATTACCTTTTTATTGGTAAGCTTTGCTTTAAGACACTGTTGCGGCGTTTGACCTGGGGTCAGCCATTGCATTTTTCGCTTACGGTTATCGTAAAGAATCCACTTTTGATCACATGTCACAATTCGATCCAATATTCCTTCATTTCTGGTAACACAAGTTTCACAAGTTCTTTCTGCAGATCAGTCAAATCATGCACTCATTTTTCATATTTTTTTATTTCATTGATTTGACCCAAATGAGTCAATATTGTTGGTAAGGCAACGTTAAACCATGCCGCTAATTCCTGGGTAGTTTGGCTCGGATCAGCTTCCACCATCCCTTTCAATTTATTGTTATTCACATGTGTGGGCGGTCATCTACGTGGTTCGTTCTTCAAATCAAACATTCCATCATGAAAGCGTTTAAATCAACATTAGCAGTCCCCTCTCCAAACGCAACATTCGTATTGCGAGCTGTTTCTGCCGCATTAATTCCGCGTCGGAAGTCGAATTTTCGAAGTAACCATCTTTCTTGTCTAAGCTGAATAAAAAACAACTGAAAGTTAATCGAATGTTGCACATTTTTAAAAAGAAGAACTACATAGGTACCATGTGAAAAAAGTTTGAAGGATGAAGGTTCTATATCAATTCGAAGTATTACGATTTCATACTTTAACCCCTATTATTATAGAGGACGAAAAATTGTACGGGACTTAGAATTTACCACAAATGATTAGCCAAATTGCATACAGAGATAAAGCAATAATATATTAACGAATATCGAGAATAATTGTAAAAATGTAAAAAATTGTAAAAATAATTAAAATGTTGAAAGACTGTGGAGTAATCGTTATTTCAGTTACCTTTGATGGCGAAGCGACAAACAAAGTAATGTGTACTTCTATGGGCCATGTAAATGGTGGGCGCGATATTTGTATTTGACCAGACCTATGCCAAAATATTGTTAGTTCGTAGGCAAAAGAACTTTAATAGACAATTAGGGCGGAACAATTGACTGGCATTACATAGAGTTATTAAATAAAACGAAGAAGGACTGCATTTGGGAACTAAATTAAAAGACAAACACGTCAATTTTATAAAACAAAAATGAAGGTGCGGTTAGCTACGCAATTGCTTAGCGCGTCAGTCGCAGATGCTCTTCGTTATTGCTATCAAATCGGTATACCTAATTTCTCAGAAAGCAAAGGCACATTTGACTTCATAAGAATGTTTAATAACCTTTTCGATTTAATGAATAGCAGAACTGTCAGAGCTAATGGCTGGAAGAGAGCCTAAGCAACATTTAATATTAGAGAAACAGAAGCTATTTTTGAAACTGTTATTCAGTATTGCAATACTACAGTTTGCAAGTCAAATAGGTCAACAGGGTTTATTGGATTTATAATATGTATGAAATCTTTAATTCATTTATACAAAACCTTAATTGAAGGGAAAAATAGTGCACAGAAATACCTATAAATTAGATCGATACCACATCGAACAAAAATAATTGTAAAAATGTAAAAAATTGTAAAATTTAATTTATATTGTATGCTACTGTATAGCTGATTATAGTTTGAACTGACAAAATGATGTATCATCCTTTTTATAGCTACCGTGCGTAAGTATAAGTTTGCCCTTGGAAGCGCAGAAGTCATTAGGGCCTATTTATCAAGGAAAACACACACAATTGGTTCTTATGCGACGTTTCAGTTCCCGCGCGTCTTTTATTTGTCAAAATAATAGTTACGGATGGTACGCACGTTCACAATGTGAAACTTTGCCAATATTTTTTCTCAGACCTAAAGTTAGCTGCCGGCTACTTTATCTTTAATTTTGCATAAAGAAATTTGAATAGAATATGGATTGCTAACTATTAGTATTCTTAACCCCTCCAACGAGGCTAAAATGCTTGTGTTAAAAGGGGCCATGCAAGGTACGCGTCGTTATTTTAACAAAGAATAAATAACAGTATCAGCTATTATAGTCTCATTATCATATACATTTCCTGTATGTATATTATTCTTACATTAACATAGTTAGGCCTACCATGATTATTGACAGACTTAATTCCATGAAGAAGACATACTCTGACGGTAAGTGTGAGTTGTGAAATGTCCAGAGCAATTATTTATTTTTTCATACTTCTAATTCAGTTACACAATGGAAATTCAGCAAATATTCTCTGCTTATTTCCGTATCCGGGGAAAAGTCATCATATGGTGTTTGAGCCTCTTTTACTAAAATTAGCTGAGCGGGGACATAATGTGACTGTTGGGTCGTTTTTCCCATTGAGAAATGCACCATCTAACTACAGAGACATCAGCTTTGAAAGGGTTGCTAAATTGGTAGAATCCTATGACTTAGGAGAATTGGAATCCCGGTCCATATTATACAAAATCCCGCGATTAGGAAGTATTGCGAGACGAGTTTTACCTTTGAATCCTTACCGAACCAGTGCTTTAAGTATTTGTGAACGTTTGATAGACCACAAACCGTTGCTGGATGTATTGAAAGAAAGCTATGATGTTGTGATATTGGAAAACTTTATTAGTGATTGTATGTTGGGTCTTCTTCATGTGTTTGGAATTAAGGCTCCAATTGTAGCTGTGATGACTGCGGCTACTCAACCCTGGTCTTCAGAACGTATTGGGTTCACCGATAACCCATCTTATGTGCCTGTAATCTGTGCACCCTTTGGGACACAGATGTCGTTTATGGACAGAGTGGAAAATACATTAATATATCTATTTATGAGAAATTGGTACAGCGAAATACAATTAAGGGAAAAGGAAATAATAGAGAAAAAATTTAATAATATTCCGGATTTGCGTGAGTTAGCCAGAAATACTTCTTTGATTATCTCTAACACTTATCACACGCTGAATGGAGTGAGGCCACTAGTTCCTGGATTGGTGACAGTGGGAGGAATGCATCTGCCTACAATATCAAAACCTATTCCGCAGGTAAATCTTGTTAAAATTAATTAAAACGTTGTAAAATCATAAGATAAACATATAAAATTGAACATTAATTATATTTTAGTATATAATTAATGTTCAATTTTACTATATAGTAGTGGAAGTGAGGGTTCACATAATATGGAGTAGGGAGCTCCCTTAAACACTCTTGGTAACAAGTCAAAGCACCACTTGGTGTGTGTGGTTTGTAGTAGTCAAAAAGTTAATCATCACAATTTATATAGTTAGTTGTAACATTATGACGTCATAGAGTATAGCGAACTAGATTGCTAACTGCCACGTAGTAGTGTCCTGGTCTCAACGCTCATCTTATCCTTAACATCAATCGGATCTACTCCAACTTCCATATCTATATCAATCTTCGCGTTTTCTTCAATATTTTGCTCTATATATATTCGTTTATCTAAAGAACTTCAATATGAATTATTAATACTTTTAATGCAAATTAAGTAATAAAAAGTTTAATGACTGTATTATAATTGTTATCTTTTGAAAACGTCTATGACTCTTTACTTGAAATATTTAATTGTTGTAAGGCTTTTTATTAGTTTTACATATACATATACTAGCTGTGCCCGCGACTTGGTCCGCGTGGAATAGTGTCTTTGAGTTGCACAAATTTTGAATGTAATATTTATTTATATCTAATCAACAGCCTATAAAAAAAGTTTCAAACTTCTAGCTCTAAAAATGACGATAATTCCATACAAGTTCTCATCGCCCTTTCAATTCCTTACAAGCCTTTTTTCGCATTAAAAAGTAGCCGATGTCCTTTCTCAAGCTCTAGTCCATCACTGTACACCAAATCTCATTTTATTGGATTCAGTAGTTTTGGCATGAAAGTGCGACAGACAGACATACAATACAGAGTTACTTTTGCATTTATAATGAATGTGTAAATTTATTCTATTATTTTGATATTGTTATATTTGCAGTTCATACAAAAGTTCCTGAACGAATCAGCTGATGGAGTTATATTATTTAGTTTTGGGTCGCGTATAAAGACAAAGTCAATGCCGAAGTACAAGAAGCAGATCTTTATGAAGGTATTCTCGAAGTTAAAGCAGAGGGTCATATGGAAGTTCGAAGACAGCGATGTTGATGGAACACTCGTTGGAAATGTATTAAAAATCAGATGGTTACCACAATATGACATACTACGTAAGTATAGCTATATCAATTATGTATTAGCTTATCAGGATCAGGAGCCTTAAGGCCACAGTTAATCGCGTTGTATTTCAATACACGGTTACCGGTTAACGGTTTTGCACAAAATTTCTTATTTTTTTTTAAATCTTTTATAGAGGAATTTAAATACTCTCAGGAAATATTTTTGATCCTTGATCCTTACTTATTAGTTTCGTCCTTTGGTAATTCTGTTTGATCTGTAATGGGTAGGTTGGGGAAAAAGTCTTTTCGCATTTTTTAAGAAAATTCAAAACATTTTTCAATATAGTTTTATTTACATTTAACTAAAGTAGGTACCATTTTGTTCGATAACTTTTTGCCATCTTGTAGGTAGGGACATGATCCCATTGCTATAGAAATTTTGGGACTTCTGATCAAAAAACCGCGACAAGTAGTTTTGGCAGTCCTCTCGTGATGTTAACCTGACACTGCCTAAAGAATTCTGAAGAGACCGAAACAAGTGGAAATCTGAAGGTGCAAGGTCAGGACTATACGGCGGATGCATTAACACCTCCCAGCCAAACTGTCTTAATTTTTGCTGAGTGGCTAAAGATGTGTGAGGTCTAGCGTTATCATGATGAAAAACCACACCCCTTCTGTTGATTAATTTCGGCCGTTTTCTCTCAACTTCTTGCTTTAATCTCCTCAGTTGTTCGCAGTAGAGTTCAGAATCTATGGTCCTGCCTGGTGGTAACAGCTCATAATGAATAATGCCCTTATAATCCCACCACACATACAGCATCACCTTGTTGCGAGTTTACCCGGGTTTCGCCACAGTCTGTGAAGCCTGACTGGCCTTTGACCACGACCTTTTTCGCGCGTTCTTGTCGTACGTGATCCACTTTTCATCACCAGTTATCAGGTTCTTCAAAAATGGTTCAGTTTCATTACGTCGTAATAAAGAATCACAACTGAGTACACGGTTCATTAAGTTTCTTTCAGTGAGCTCGTGAGGTACCCAAATATGGAGCTTTTATGTGTACCCAGTTTTTTCAAATGCGCCAAAACTGTTTTGTGGAATTCCCAGTTCTTCAGCTATGTCGTAACTACTGTTATGGCGATCTTGCTCAACTTTTTCAAAAATATCATCCATTTTATCCGTAATAGGGTGACCAGAGCGAGGTGCATCTTTGACATCAAAATTTCCGGATTGAAAACGCTTAAACCAAATTTGTGCTACTCTCACAGACACTGCATTAGGTCCATAAACATCGCAAATTTTTTTGCGATGTGCGCGGCTTGCGTTGCATTTTTACCTTTTTTGTAGTAAAATTTTAAAATGTATCGAATTTCTTCATTAGCTTCACTCATCTTCACAGTACGAAAAACAAACAAAAATCACACATTTTCCTAATTTGAATTTGGAATTATCTTCTTTAATGTAAATGTAAACTTGTAATGATACCAAAACCAGCCAGATACGAATAGTATAGCCAAAGAGATTTTATTACAAGTTCATACATACTATAATGCGAAAAGACTTTTCCCCGACCTATTATATCTTAAGGACGACAATACAATTCATAGGAGGATGGATATGGACAATATTTTCATCATTCCAGGTCATGAGAAAATAATCGCCTTCATATGTCACGGTGGTATGCTTGGTATGACCGAGGCGATGTCTGCAGGAAAGCCCATGATTGTAATACCAATCTTTGGAGACCAGCCCTCGAATGCTGCTGCTGCAGCAGAAGCTGGGGTTGGTGTTGTGCTATCTTATATAGATCTTACTGAAGAGGCGTTAGAGAATGCTCTAAATCGCGTATTGAGTGACGAGTAAGTAAATATGTATTTTTATATCAATGTCTTTAGCTCTGGTTTGGACAATAATAAATATTGTTAATTATGTTGGCAACACTAATTTGAGTAGAATTTTATTTTAGAAGTTAGCACTAACTTAATATCTTAAACCTAATATCTTAATATAAAGTTAATATAAATAAATGTTTAGATAATAATGAAATATAATAAATGCAACATGAAATAGATACCGTTAATTAAAGGGGTGTATTCTATACACAGATCAACAGCATGTACAGACGTATTAATAATGATTTCTGTTATGGCGGCGTATTTATTTGGTTACCTCTTATCTTTATGTTGGCAGAACTTCGAAAGCCAAATGAATGTTGCCAATATCAAAAAACAGTTTATCGGTTGTGTCATTTTCTGAAGCAAAATAATATAAAAAAATATATTTTTATATTTTTAACTAGCTGATCCGGCAACCGTTGTTTTGCCATATAAATTTTGGGTGGGCCACCCTTATCGGTCGAACCGTTTCGGAGGAGTATGGTAACTAACATTGTGACACGAGAATTTTATATATAAGATTTAGTATACGTATTGCCATTCAACATACACGGGAACAACTCAAATTGCGACGGTCAATTTAGGATATTGAAGCATATGTGCAATCAAATGAGAAGGGAATTGTAACAAACAAACAGATAATAAATAGTTACATGTATTAAAACAATAAAATCTAGAAGCCTTGAAGTGACGAGTGAAAAATATAGTTTTAGTATTAGTTTAGCTAATATAGCTTATAGTTTGATAAAATCAATAACTTTTTGGAGTATCATGATGAATACTTTTACTCCTTAATCCTTTACAAGCGAGTTTTCGTGCAGGTACGGTAGTACGGCATCAGCGCTTGTTAAAATTACTGATGACATTCGATGGGCTATGGACAATAAACAGCTGACAATAACAGTTTTAACTCTTCTAGACTTCAGAAATGCATTTAACTGCGTTGATCACGATATATTTCTTAGTGTTCTGTGTTCTTTTAACATATCTCCATCTGTGTTAGATTGGTTTTGGAGTTACCTTATTGGCCGCCGAAAACGAGGACGTTTTGATGAGAAACACTCATCATGGAGCGATGTCCGGTCTGGGGTTCTTCAGGGTGGCGTGTTGTCTCCTTTGTTATTTTCAATCTTGATCGATTCGATCTCTCAGTGTGTCTCTTCTCCCTACCGTATGTATGATCAGATGATATCCAAATTTATAGTCATGTAGCTTTTGAAACCCTCCCTACTGCAATTGATGCTATCAGTAACGACCTTTAGGAGATATCTCGAAGTGGAGCAAGAAATATGGAATTATTATCAATCTTGATAAATCACTCGTCTATCGTCTCGGACTATCGTGATAGGTAGTCCGGGAATGATTGCAAAGGTTGACTGGTTGAACTTACGACCCATTGTTTACGATGTTTGAAGCGTCAGTAGCTCAGTGGTTCGGGCGTTGGATCCATGATCAACAAGTCGTGGGTTCAAATCTCGGACATTGCACTACTGGCGTGGCCCACTCCTGACACAAGCTATTTATTAGCTTACTAGGAGGGGTAAAGGTAACACTAGTACTATGTGATCCATACTGCTAGTAATCTTTAAAAAAAAAAATGGGTTTACACTTGGACCAGACATTATCATAGTCGGTGCAAATTGACCAAATTAGAAAAAAAAACATTTGCTGCATTGAGTCCTTGAGAAGTTTTCGATCTTTTTTGCCTTTTCCTACAAAAATAATGCTTGCAAACTCTCTCTTACTGCCCATATTCGAATATGCACATGCAAGCTATTGTAATTTAACCGAGGACCAAATGAATAAGCTTGAGCTTTTATAACTATTCGGTGCATATGCTGCCTACGCAAATATGACCATGTATCAGAATTTCGTTCAAAGCTGAAGTGGCTACCGATACACTGTCGCCAGAATCTACGTATTCTCTCTTATTTTGTACTGTGTTTTGTTTAGCCCAAATGCACCCTCATACTTGAGAAAAAATTTAAATTTATTGAAAATCCTGCTATGTTGAGAACAACGCTGAGACTTTCTTGCGCCCATTCTTCTCAGATCTAGGTTAGGTCGTTTCCGAAAGGGTGGTAGATTCCGACAATTAATAAGAGAATTTAAGTTCCAATATTGAATAAAAAATTTTGACTTTGACTTATGTTACAATTGCCCTAATTCTCAACGACATTTTATGAAAAATCTTTTTCTGTTCAGGCTATACATTTATGGAATGATCTCACTATTAGACAATCGACTACATTACATAAATTTATTAATAATTATTATTTACTTTTGTTAATGTACTGTGTTATTTTCTTATAATATTTTTTAGTGTATTGTATTATGTATATAAATTATTGTATATATGTATGATGTTTATGTATTCAGATGAAAAATTATTAGTATTAGTATATATTAGATACTACACCACCTTCCTCAATCCCATCTTCGTTTTCTTTTCGAAACGAGGGTTGTCTGGAAGACATGGCTAATTAGCCATAAGACCGCCCGTTGCACTTTACAGTTAACTCTTTCTAATTATGTTATATATCTAGTTTATTAAGTCTTATTCGTGGTGTACAATAAAGTTATAAAATAAGAATAAATAAATAAAACTAGAGAATGTGACAATAATCTGATGGTTTCTAGGATGCAGTTACACACTCATCGCATGTCCCAGATATGGCACGACAGAGAGTCAACTCCGCTAGAGCGCGCCGTGTTCTGGACGGAGCACGTTATGAGGTGGAGGACTACGCGGCTCCACTCCGCTGCGAGGGAGCTGTCCTTCTACCAGCTTGCGCTGTTAGACGTCGCTGCTTTTATTATTTTTATATTTATTACATTTGTAACTACAATAATATACTTCACACTGAAAGTGATTAATATTCTTAAAAAGAATACCAAGGAAAAGTACAAGTATAATTAATTGCTTATAAGTAATTTCAGACTTTACAAAGTATCATCATGAAAGTTCTACTCATTTCTTTCTTGATCAGATAGGTCTGACGTAGCGTTGGGAGTCCTTTACTCCAGTCTTCGAGTCGGTTATGAGTTTGTCATCAAATCCATTGACGTTTAAAATGTATATCATAACTAAAGACAATTTTTATACTATCTCTGATATCATTATGATATCCTGGAATCTGGTTTTATAATCTATACACTAGTATGACCGGTCGTAATGCTTTTTCTATACAACAACATGCATTGAACTATCTATACATAATAGAAGTTTATATGGCTGTATATTTTAGTAAAGCTCTGATGTTTTTGATAAACATCATAATATGTGCTTTGGTCATTACAGTCGAGGCGGAAGAGTGTTGCAGCCCCAGCCGGAGCCGAGAACTTAACACACTTGTGTCATAATGTACTATTATTTCATAATGATATCCTGGTTCCTGGTGTTTTAATCTGTACACTAGTGAATATTACTCTCTGGACTCGTTAACTTTTTTGTCGATACGCTTCAAATCTTTTTAAAGACTTGGATTCTTTTTTAAGGCTCTACTCGCTATCAAAGGTGTTACTTTTTTAGTGTCTTCAAAAAATAAGACGCAAGGACTCAATTTCTTTGCAACACTATCTGAGGATATATTTCGATTCTATTTTACAAATCGCGCTAAATAAATGATTTGTTTATATTAAGCTTACTTAAGAATATTAGTCTTAAGTACTTGGAAATGTTTGTTTTTATTGCGAAGTAATAAAAACCTGGTAAAAACTAAGTTTATCTTTTTTTTTGCCATATCACGCCAATATGGCAAACACTGGCTGAACCCTACGAGATAATGTACTACAGTATTGTACACCTTAAAAGGTCTACAAAAAAGTCTGCGATGGTATATGTCTATCTCTTAAGTGTTAGCAACACTGTTTATAAAGTAGTAGTAGCGGTTAGATCATTTTATATTATGATATCAAGTATACCAAAGACAATATGTAACCTTTAATGCGATAGATTAGTCTCAGTCTCTCTGGTGTTTTCGCGCAGTGTACATTCCTGCGCACATTCGGCTGGACGCTGGTACATACCTATAGGTTTGATTTTGAATGCGCATAAGTCACTACTAAGGCCTTTTTAGCGGGAAGCGCGGAACGAGGTCAGCGCATCACTCGCGATTGGTTCTTATTTAACATCACAGACGCGATTTAAACTGTGTGTTTTATTATAAACCTAAAAAATGACTTACAAATGTAACGTTTGTGGGAAATTTATATCAGTAGCTGATATGGTTAAGTGCATAAAATGCGCCTCATCCGCGCATCGTCAGTGTTGTGTAAAAGTAACGACAGCGCCTGGCTCTGGCTACTTAGATAAATATGTAAAAACTGCAAACATAAGGTAAGCCCTAAGTATCCTAGCCCAAACACCATAAGTGCGACCACATAACTTGACTGATGTAGACGTTTCACTATATTCTGAGACATGCACTACCGGCAACAACGAATATATGTTTATTTTGAATAGAACAAATAAAACTTTTGAGATGCGAAATGTCATCGGCTAATATATGTCGGAGAATAATAAAGGATTATTGAATAATCGAATCGTCATCGATATCTATGGCATTCGAGTAGGATAGTAGTCACTTCCGTCATTTTGACAGTCTCGACCCTTTATATATTATCGATAGTCTGACGTCTTAGTATTGTGCGGTCTCTCAAGGAGTGAACTAGTCTCTGGATAGTGTCAATGAGTGTTAAGTGCAGTGTTGTGTTAGTGCTTTCCGATTAAGGTCACGTGAGTCCCTTACAATGTAGTTGCCACGTCTTGTGTAAGAGTAGGTTTATGTTAGCCTATCATTAGGCTTACAGTGATCCCTTTATTTTGCGCCGACATACAGGTATAAGTTCGATTAAGGCGGATATAGCGGATTTGAAGGCCACATATTAGAAGTAAACAAAGGGTAGAAAAAGTTACTAAAAAATTTAACTCTGAGGAAGGAGTGAAAGCTAGTGAAGAGATAGCAAAATTGAAATACATGCTAAATGAACGGGAACAGGACGGATTACTAACAGATGTGGAGATTGCGGGGATACCAGAGCGACAGTGTGAAAATCCGACTCAAATCATAAATTCGATAGCCACGAAAATAGGTGTCGCCTTGGATCCCAAAGATTTAGAGTACATAGAGAGATCAGGACCCGTCCATCGCATTCATGATGATACCAACAAACAGCGATCGCGGCTGATAACTGTCAGATTCACGCGCTGGTCTTTGCGCTATGAGGTCTTCCGTGCGGCGCAAGTACAGAGAGCCGTGGACACCTCAGGCGTCGTGGACGGGGAGACGCAGCGGGTGTATATCAACGAGCGCCTTACCCGTGTGAATAGGCAACTGTTTTCTAAAACACGGGAACTAGGCAAGGAACATCGATGGGGATATGTCTGGACCCGTCGCGGACGAATCTATGCTCGAAAAGATCCAGGTGACAAAGTGCAGCGTGTTCGTTCAGAACAGGATCTAGTGGAGATTTTTGGTAGCAGTGCTTTTGGTTCTGACTTTTATTAAATAGTGTAGAACTGTGTCCAAAAATAATAATAATATAATATTTCATTATATTGTTAAAATCTATACTAATATTATAAAGAAGTAAGATTTGTATTTTTGTATGTAACGAATAAACATAAAAACTACTCGCATGCGCTGTGAAAAGTATTGATGATAGAACCAAAAAAATGTTTTACAATATTATAGAACGTATCAATATCTACAAAAAACTCCGCGAGACCATATGTCCAACTATTGTAGTTAAGTCATTATAACTACTTTTTTACATTTTAAAAGTTGATAAAAATGCCTATCAAAATCAGACCATGTTTTCCATAACTTTGTATTAATTCTTATCCAAATAAATTTCGTAATGAAGACTGTTTCAATACCTGTTAATTACTTTTTGAATTATTGAAATCGGACATTCCAGTCAAAAGATATTACGAAATAAAAATATCAAGATAAATAAAAAATAATCCAAGACGGGCCGCCGGCGCGGTGTGGGTGCCTCGCAGCGCAGCGAGTAACGCGGCGATAGAGGGAGCGACAGAATGCGGGAGCCAAATTGTTAAAAAAAAATTATCCACCCGTGCGAAGCCGGGACGGGCCCCTAGTAGGTTATATAGCCGCTTATGAAGTATATTCTATGCACGCAAAATGCATAATACATAGAAGTCTTATAAATTGAATAAAATTGTTATGGAGGGTGGTAAAATATATTTTGGATAAATTCATATTCAGTATTAACGATTTAAATAAATTATTATAATATATTTTAGGGGAAAAAAATTGGTTGTCTGTAAAGTCGGTATACGGGCGAAAGTTTTACGTGACAACGACTTTGAGTGGTAAAATAATTTTAATGTGAATATTCATTCGTATAGTAGGAAGAAGGATGAAATAATAGTAACAATTTAAAACATGTCTCCCTCTCTCGCTCTTAGGCGGGCTAACCATGCCCGAGTGGAAGGGACGCGTGCCTCTCACTCGCTCTCATTGTGAGCGCATAACGTGAGCGGAGCGTAACGCAGTTTCTTGAAGTGTCACCCGGCAAACCAATTTATAAGACGTTGTCACGTCAAAAGTGTATCTTATTATTTTATCCCAAAGTAATAAAGAAGAGGAATTGTTTACAAATAATTGTTTCTGTATATCAAACATTCTTATTAACAAATTACGTAATATTCATATAATAGTACGTATATATATATTAATATTTAGGTAATTTATAGTATAAGAATATAATGATAATGTGAACTTACACGTACCTACATATTGTGTATAATGAGTGCATATTGACTGGCTACAGTGTGTAGATTCAATAAACTAAAGAGTGATAAACTAAACTGTAACAGATTTATACTAACCAAAGAATAAAATATATTCGAATGGAATCACCCATTTATTATATAACGCGTCTGATATTTGACAAAATAGTAAAGGTGGAACTATGAATACAGGCACGAGAAATAGTGGGGAAAAGTTGCGCAGACACTCACTGCGCAACTTTTACCCACTATTTTTTCTCAGATAGTTAAAAGTGGCCTTGCGAGGTACGCGTCGTTATTTTAACAAATAAAACAGTCTCAGCTGTGTAAATTAAGACTCACTATCATATACATTTCCTGTATGTATAATATTTTTACGTTAACACAGTTGGCCCTACCATGATTATTGACAAGACTTAACTCCTTGAAGAAGACACACTCTGACGGTAAGTGTAAGCTGTGAAATGTCCGGAGTAATTATTTATTTTTTCATACTTCTAATTCAGTTACACAATGGAAATTCAGCAAATATTCTCTGCTTATTCCCGTATCCGGAGAAAAGTCATCATATGGTGTTTGAGCCTCTTACTAAAATTAGCTGAGCGGGGACATAATGTGACTGTTGGGTCGTTTTTCCCATTGAGAAATGCGCCATCTAACTACAGAGACATCAGCTTTGAAAGGGTTGCTAAATTGGTAGAATCCTATGACTTAGGGGAATTGGAATCCCGGTCCATATTATACAAAATCCCGCGATTAGGAAGTATTGCGAGACAAGTTTTACCTTTCAATCGTTATGGAATAAGTGCTTTAAGTATTTGTGAACGTTTGATAAACCACAAACCATTGCTGGATGTTTTGAAGGAAAGCTATGATGTTGTGATATTGGAAAACTTTATTAGTGATTGTATGTTGGGTCTTCTTCATGTGTTTGGAATTAAGGCTCCAATTATAGCTGTGTCGACAGGATCTGCTCTACCCTGGTCTTCAGAACGTATTGGGTCCACCGATAACCCTTCTTATGTTCCCGTGAGCACTGCGACTTTTGGGACAAAAATGTCGTTTATGGACAGAGTAGAAAATACTTTAGTATATCTATTAATAAGAAATTGGTACAGCGGAATACAATTAAAGGAGAAGGAAATAATAGAGAAAAAATTTAATAATATTCCGGATTTGCGTGAGTTAGCCAGAAACACTTCTTTGATTATCTCTAACACTTATCACACGCTGAATGGAGTGAGGCCACTAGTTCCTGGATTGGTGACAGTGGGAGGAATGCATCTGCCTTCCATATCAAAACCTATTCCGCAGGTAAATCTTGTTAAAATTAATTAAAAAGTTGTGAAATCATATATCTTCCTCAAATCCGTCCTCTTTTTCTGATTATCGTCCGATCTCCATACTACCATTTCTTTCAAAAGTTCTAGAACGCCTTGTGCACAAGCAATTGAGCACTTTTCTTTTTGAACATAATTTATTAAATCCTTTGCAATCCGGCTTCCGTCCTGGTCATAGTACGACTACTGCATTAGTGAAAATTACCGATGACATCCGACAGGGTATGGATAAAAGATCACGGTGTTGATACTGTTAGATTTCACTAACGCTTTTAATACTGTGGATTTTGATATTCTTTTGGCTATTCTCGGTTCTCTAAACATATCTCCTGAGGTGATTGACTGGTTTCGATGTTACTTGTACGGACGTCGGCAGCGTATACGAATTGAAGACTCTTATTCCGACTGGTCAATGCTTAGAGCCGGCGTTCCTCAAGGTGGCGTGTTGTCCCCTCTCCTATTCTCAATTTTCATTAATACTATTTGTTCCAAAATATCTTCTCTCTACCATCTCTTTGCTGACGATTTACAAATTTATGCACAAGCTTATATAAATGAACTACCTCATCTCATTAACAACATTAACAATGATCTCGAACATATCAACACATGGGGAAATTCGTTTGGGCTCAATATTAATCCGATCAAAAGTCAGTCAATTCTTATCGGTAGCTCAAGGTTATTATCCAAAATAGATGTATCTGTCTTACCTCCTTTATTACTTAACGGGATCTCAATACCATTTAATAAGACAGTAAAAAACCTTGGCATTATTTTTGATGAACATTTATCTTGGAGACCGCAAGTTGCGGATGTGAGTAGAAAGATGTTTGGAGCAGTTGCGTCACTTCGTAGATTGCGCAATTTCCTACCCATACCCACAAAGATTGCGTTGGCTAATTCGCTCCTATTACCAATTCTTGATTATGCAGATGTATGTTATCTTGACGTTACTGAGGAGCAACTGAATAAACTTGAGCGCCTTCAAAATCTTTGCATAAGATTCATATTTGGACTACGAAAATATGATCACGTCTCTGAGTTTCGTAAACAGCTCAAGTGGCTCCCTATCCGACTTCGCAGGAATACTCGAATACTTCATCTTTTATACTGTGTGCTGTTCAATGCTTCTAGCCCTTTTTATCTAAAAGAGCGGTTTGAGTTTCTTTGTGAAACTCATAGTCAGTCACTCCGCTCTGACAACAATCTCATGCTCAAAACTCCATCACACAATTCCGGTTTTGCTACGAATTCCTTTATGGTCAAAGCAGTCTGCCTGTGGAATTCTCTTCCAACTCATATTAGAACGGCTAAAACTCTGAATAGTTTCAAAGACCAATTAAAATTATATTATTTATCGATCTAAGCTGTTGTAAATTTTGTTGTAATTTTTTTTTTTTATTGGTAAAGTTATCATTGTAACAATATTTATCTAATAAATATATGTATGTTTATATGTAAGTACATCGTATTTATACTTGTAGTGTATGTATGTATGTACATATGTAGGCATATTGTATTTATCCATGTAGTGTATGTATGTATGTATATATGTAGGCATATTATGTTTATGTATGTAGTGTATGTATTAATATATATACCTGTTTATGAATGTATATTTAAGTTGAAGTGTTTGATTTGGTTATTATTTTTAATGAGTGCGCCTACCGTTTCTTTTTTTTTATTAATGATTCCTGCACCACAAGGTTGCCTGGAAGAGATCGCTCTGAGCGATAAGGCCGCCTATTGTACATATATTTCTTTTGTGGTGTAATTTTTTGGCTTACTTTTGTAATATTTGGTGTACAATAAAGTATATTTATTATTATTATTATTATTATCTTATATAGAAACATATTAAAATTTAGTATTATTTGTATTTTAGTGGAATAATGTTGAACAGGGAACTCAAGTAGTGGAAGTGAGGGTTCACACAATATGTAATAGGGAGCTTTATTAAACCTACACTCTTGGTGTTCTTGATTTGTAGCAATCAATTAGAATTAGTTAATCACAATTTATATAGTTAGTTGTAACATTATGACGTCATAGAGTATAGCGAACTAGATTTCTAACTTCCACGTAGTCGTGTCCTGACTCCACACCCATCTTCATCTGAAACATTAATCACTTCCATTACTATATCTATCTCCGCTTTCTTCATATATCCATTTCAACTTTTTATTGTTTAGCTTTCTATATATATTCGTTTATCAAAAAAAGTTAAAAAAAAAATAATACTTTAAATGCAGATTAAGTAATAAAAAATAATTAATGACTGTATTACAATTGTTATCTTTTGAAAATGTTATTGACTCTTTACTTGTATGTTTTCTATTCTTTTGATATTGTTAATTTTGCAGTTCATTCAAAAGTTCCTGAATGAATCAGCTGATGGAGTTATATTATTTAGTTTTGGTTCACGTATAAAGACAAAGTCAATGCCGAAGTACAAGGAACAGATCTTTATGAAGGTGTTCTCGAAGTTGAAGCAAAGGGTCATATGGAAGTTCGAAGACAGCGATGTTGATGGAACACTCGTTGGAAATGTATTAAAAGTCAGATGGTTACCACAATATGACTTACTACGTAAGTAAAATATCTATATCAATTATTTGTTAGCTGAGTAGGACTAAGAGCCTTAAGGCCACAGTTAATCGAGTGGTTGAACCACCAAATGAACATTGAATCATTTTATAATTCACATATTTTAATACACGGTTACCGGTTAATGGTTTTGCAGATGTAAAAATACCCTTAGTAATTCTTTTTGATTCCTATTGGTAGTATTACACTAGAAAATATATAGGATAGGATACATCCATAGGAGGACGGATATGGACAATATTTTCAACATTCCAGGTCATGAGAAAATAATCGCCTTCATAAGTCACGGTGGCATGCTTTGTATGACCGAGGCGATGTCGGCAGGAAAGCCAATGATAGTAATACCAATATTTGGAGACCAACGCTCGAACGCTGCTGTTGCAGAAGAAGCTGGGGTTGGTGTTGTGCTATCTTATATAGATCTTACTGAAGAGGCGTTAGAGAATGCTCTAAATCGCGTATTGAGTGACGAGTAAGTAAATAAGTATTTTGTATATTTTTCAATTTCTTTATCTCAGACACAAATTGCCATCAACTGTGTGTTGTTAGACACAAATTGTCAGGTTCTTAGATTTTGATACTAATAAATATTGTTAATTATGTTGGGAACACTAATCTTGTGGCAGACTGTTACTTATGATGTCGGCAACATTAATGGAGTAACTTGTTAACAAAAATATCCTCCTGGGGTTTATACTTTAGACACAGACCAACCGCATTACTGCTAGAATACTCACGATGTAATAATAATGATTTCTGTCATGGCAGCGAATTATTTGGCTACCTCTTTTTGTCGGCAGAACTGATTTTTCAATTTGTATCAGCTTCGAATATCAAATGAATGTTGTTGTGGCGTTAAAAGCGTTTATCTTAATATTACTAATTAAGTCGGACAATGACAAGAATTGTAATCTTATGATGGTTTCTAGGATGCAATTGCACACTCGTCACATGTCCCAGATATGGCACGACAGAGTCAGCCCCGCTAGATCGCGCCGTGTTCTGGACAGAGCACGTGGCGCGGTGGGGGAGTACGCGGCTCCACTCCACTGCGAGGGAGCTATCCTTCTACCAGCTTGCGCTATTAGACGTCGCAGCTTTTATTATTTTTATAATAATAATAATTGTAACAACAATAATATACTTAACACTGAAAGTGATTAATATGCTTAGATGGAATAACAAGGAAAAGTACAAGTATAATTAATTGCTATGATGATTTCAAACTTTACAAAGTTTAATCGTGAAAATTCTTATCAGTTTCTTTCTTGAACAGTTAGGTCTGACTTACACACTACTGTCGCGTTTCGAGTTTTTTACTCGAGTTTTCGAGTCGGTTATAAGTCTATCATCACTTGCATTGCCTTTGTTTATTTTATAAGTATAGTTTTATTCTATATCTTATATCATCATGATACCCTGCTATTTGGTGTTATAATCGATGCACTTAAGAGTGAAGTTTTTTAAATAAGACGCAATGCGCTAAATAAATAATTTGTTCATATATAAAGCTTACTTAAGCATAATAGTCTATATATCTCATATTTATGTATGAAACTTGAAAATGTTTGTTTTCGTTGCACAGTAATAACTCATAAACACTAAGTTTATTTCATTTTTTTCTGCCTTATTGTCGTGTCTTATTGACCTTTAAACTTGTTCATTTTTTCCACACATCCATATTATCCATCCACAGGATAAAAATCCACATTCACAGTTAAAAAATCATTGACAAAAAAAGATTTTTAAATATACTTCCATCTTGTACAGATTTTTTCAATTTTTTTAATTGTCTAGCGATATTAATTTATCGAAATGTCATCCATGTCCGACATGAAACCATAAAGTTATAGGTGAAAATGGAGACCACTTTTCAAATACCTACTGGAAGCTAACTTATGTATCCCCGTATAATCAATTTGAACATAAATAGAGTGACATAATACATTTGTTCTATTTTAGTCGTAAATTATCCATAACAAACATTAACATCTCGTTGATGCAACAAACACACAGAGTGTCCGTCAGTTATTGAAAACTGGTTCTTAAGTAGAAAAATAAACGAGTAATTTTCGTGGCTGACATGTTATTCCGTTCGTAGGCCAAATATCTATGGCGTCTGGACATGTCGTTTCTGTCACATTACCATGTTTGTGAATAAGCCACAATACATGATGAATCTATAACGACAAACGAATTTTATTTTGAAAATTTACAAAATAAAATTCGTTTTTACAGAACAAAGAACATCAATCTCACATTTCTTCTCCAACGAGGATATCTGTGACAAAACAAACCAACCAAGACAGACGGAGGTCAAACTGCAAACACTTCAGCCATGCCCAAGTATCCTTATACGTATTAGAGCCAAGGACATGTCATTGTATTCTAGGCGTAGAATTACCACTAATATGTGATATTTTACCACTAGCTGATGAAAACGGGTTAATAAATTCAACTAAATCTGTTCGCGATGCCAAAGACAATCTAGTCGAGGGCACAGTTGAAGAGAAAGACGTTGATAAGTATGGTTTTGACTAATTTAATAAGTTTTCTATTTGACATCCCGTTTTATTTTCATCTCTTATGATCGTTAGCAATACTGTTTATAAATGAGTGTTGCGGGTAGTATTGTTTCTTTTATACTCACGTGTAGACAATATATAACTTTTAGTGCGATAGATTGGAGTCAGTCTCTCTGGTGTTGTCGCACAGTGTATATGAAAGTTAGTATTATAGTGTCGTGGTTAAGGTCTCTCTTCTTTGCAGTCCACGTAAGGTAGCTTTATTATCTACTGCAGTTAATATTCGGGCAGTGAATTATATAAATGGTTTTTAACTCTAAACCTTGTTCACAAGTCGAATTTACCACAAATTATGTTTAGCCAAAATTTCTTCTCTGGAGTCTAGGTTGTCTCAGTGAAGTGATTTGCGATGATTTTGGGGATATTAATTAAAAATATTAGAAGTTAGAAACGACTGAAGTCGGCTATCGGGACGCCAGCGCTATTTTTCTTATTTGTTGATTTACTTTCTACTATTATTTACTTTCCCCACTAGTAGAAGGGCATTGCTACTGTCACTGTCGTGTCCCTATATATTTCCCGACTGACGCTGTACTGTTTAGTCTCACGACAAGTCTCTTTGAGTGGACATCACCTGGAGTACTGGTTGAGTGTAAAAATAGTGTGTCGCTATGTTGCGGATATTGGACCTCTGACTGAGGTTCATGTGAGTTCTTACCTCTTATTTATTGTGTCCCCACATTGTAATTAGGTGTTAACACAACGTTTATGTGAGTTTAACCTTAGATTTAAACAGAGAGCCTGGACAGTGGAGGCGAGTGTTGTAATTACATAAAAGAGCTCCTTAAGCAAGGTACTACTTGGGTTCCTCTCAGAATATCAAGAGATCGTAACGTTTAATTATCTTCCGTCCGTATCGTACTCGTAGCTTTCAAGATAGGCCATCCGTTGTGTAACTAGAATGCGTATATCCGTCGATTGTACATAGATAACTCATCTCTCCCTACATTTACATTCGGTTGCCACTTTGACATATATATTTTTAAAAAACTCCTAAATCTTTATGATATGAAAAATAAATATAATTTCATTCGAGGTTTTCTTTTAATTAATTGCCCACAGAGATAAAGGAATGTTGCTATAACATTCACGAATACCTAGAATAATTATGATAATCAAATTGAAATAAAGTTTTGATAATAATAATTAACATATAAATATAAAATTTATTTATATTGCATGCTAATGTATAGCAGATTACAGTTTGAACTGAAAAAATGATGTATCATCCTTTTTATAGCTACGCCACGTAAGTCTAGGTTTGACTTTGAATGTGCAGAAGACACTATTAGGGCCTTTTTAGCGGGAACGCGGGGCGAGAGCAGTGCGTCACACTCAATTGGTTCTTATATGACGTTTTAGTTCCACGCGTCTGCTACGTCACGGATGGAACGCAGCACGCTCACAACACTCAGCTTTCCTCTTTTTTTTTTCTCAAACCCAAAGTTAGCTGCCGGCTTTAATCTTGTATAAATAAATTTTAATATAATATGGATTGAAAACTATCAGTATTCTTAACCCCTTCAACTAGGCTAATATACTTGTCACCTCGTTATCTTAACAAAGTAATAATAACAGTATTTGTTTGACTAAATTTTTACGCTAAAATGCTTGTATTAGGAGTGGGCCTTCATGGTACACCTCGTTATCCTAACAGAATTAATACCAGCATTTGTTTGAATATATTTTCATTGTGTACTTGCTATCAGTTTTGTAAATTAAGACTCATTACCATATAAATTTCCTATTTTTTGTTATACAATGATTATTTTCAGACCTATTCCATGAAGTAGACACACTCTGACGGTAAGTGTGAATTGTGAAATGTCCGGAGTAATTATTTATTTTTTCACACTTCTAATTCAGTTACACAATGGAAATTCAGCAAATATTCTCTGCTTATTCCCGTATCCGGGGAAAAGTCATCAGATGGTGTTTGAGCCTCTTTTACTAAAATTAGCTGAGCGGGGACATAATGTGACTGTTGGGTCGTTTTTTCCATTAAAAAATGCACCATTCAACTACAGAGACATCAGCTTTGAAAGTGTTGCTAAATTGATGGTAGAGGCCTATGATTTAGGAGAATTGGAATCCAGGTCCATATTATACAAAATTCCGCGATTAGGAAGTATTGCAAAACAAGTTTTACCTTTGAATCGTTACGGAATAAGTGCTTTAAATATTTGTGAACGTTTGATAGACCACAAACCGTTGCTGGATGTTTTGAAAGAAATCTATGATGTTGTGATATTGGAAAACTTTATTAGTGATTGTATGTTGGGTCTTCTTCATGTGTTTGGAATTAAGGCTCCAATTATAGCTGTGTCGACTGGGTCTCCTCTACCCTGGTCTTCAGATCGTATTGGTTCGAACGATAACCCATCTTATGTGCCCGTAATCTGTGCACCCTTTGGAACACAAATGTCGTTTATGGACAGAGTGGAAAATACTTTAGCATATCTATTAATGAGAAATTGGTACAGCGGAATACAATTAAAGGAGAAGGATATAATAGAGAAAAAATTTAATAATATTCCGGATTTGCGCGAGTTAGCCAGAAATACTTCTTTGATTATCTCTAACTCTTATCATACGCTGAATGGAGTGAGACCACTAGTTCCTGGATTGGTGACAGTAGGAGGAATGCATCTGCCTTCCATTTCAAAACCTATTCCGCAGGTAAATCTTGTTAAAATAAATTAAAAACGTGTAAAATTATATATGAGAGTAATTAGTGTTACTTTAAGCGCCCGGTTCATTCGATTTTCTGATCTAGAATTTTGTTTCGGTTTTGTAATATTCTGTAGTTTGTTATTTTCAAAAAAGTAGAGGTGAGTGTTCATATATGTGGTAGGGAGCTCTCTTAAACTTACACTCTTGGTTACAGGTCCTGGTTTGTTGTAGTTACTCTATATAACATGATGACGTCATAATATACATAGTGAACTAGATTTCTACCTGCCACGTAGTCGTGTCTTGACACCACGCCCATCTTCATCCGTAACATCAGTCGGATCTTCGCCCACTTCTATATCTATTTCCATGTCCGCGTCTTTTTTCAACATCATTATTTTACTCATTATATTTATTTATTCATTCAACAAGTAACATAACAGACAAGCCAATTCGTTACAAGTTTAGTAGATCTAACATTTAACACTTACTGAAATAAGAAATCAATAAAGTTTTAAACATATCTAAACTATTATTAAATAAATCTAATTCTGGTATTTGATTTTGTGTGAATATGTCATTAAACAGTCCCACAGCTCTCGCCGTAGGAATATTATTTGCATGACGTGTACGTAAACCTATATATACGTTTATCAAAAACACCTCAAAATAATTTGTTAATATTTTAAATGTAGATTAAGTAATAAAAAGTTTAATGACCGCATTATAATTGTTACCTTTTAAAAAGTACTCTACTTGAAATATATGGTTCCCCAATTAAACACTTCCCTAGTTTACTTAGATGAGCAATTTTTCAATTGCTCCCTAAGGGATCTACGCGCTAATGTCACATGTGTACAGGTGAAAACGCTTGAAGTCCCTGCTTTCAATACCGTTTTCTATGGAAAATCTTTTACGGTGCACGCATCATCACTATGTAACACTTTGCTACAACATATTGTTGATGGCAATCCAAGTGTTGACGTGTTTAAGTTACGTTACGTGTAATGTTATATATTTATTATTACTTTCGTTTTACAAAGACAGTACATATTTGAGATAAAGAACTTTATGTATATCTTTTAAACTATATTTTTGGTACTTCCTACTAATATTATAAACGCGAAAGTTTGAAAGAATGTATGGATGTATGGACGTCTGGATGTATGTTTGTTAGCGGGTGAAACAGTGGGGCGCAGCTAGTAAATAAATAATTGTAGTAGTAAGACAATTTATTAGTTTTTAAATTTGTTCTAGTTAATATTGTTATTTTTGCAGTTCATTGAAAAGTTCCTGAATGAATCAGCTGATGGAGTTATATTATTTAGTTTTGGTTCGCGTATAAAAACAAAGTCAATGCCGAAGTACAAGGAGCAGATCTTTATGAAGGTATTCTCGAAGTTGAAGCAGAGGGTCATATGGAAGTTCGAAGACAGCGATGTTGATGGAACACTCGTTGGAAATGTATTAAAAGTCAGATGGTTACCACAATATGACTTACTGCGTAAGTAAAATATCTTTATAAATTATGTATTAGCTTATCAGGATCAAGAGCCGTAAAGCCAAAGGCTACAGTTAATATTTTTCATTAAATCGTTTTGTGATCCAAATACTTCACTATAATATTTATACAAGATTACCTGTTAACAAAAAAAGAAATGTCTTTTTAAAAAAATAACCATTGTTTTTGACTTCGATCTTTGCAACTCAAAATATTATTCATTCCTTTAGTAATTCTGTTTGATTTCTAATGGTAGCATTATACCAGAAAATAGTTTATCTATCTTAAGAAAAACAGTACGATTCATAGGAGGATGGAATGGATAATATTTTTGACATTCCAGGTCATGAGAAAATAATCGCCTTCATGTGTCACGGTGGTATGCTTGGTATGATCGAGGCGATGTCTGCAGGAAAGCCAATGATAGTATTTCCGATCTTTGGAGACCAGCCCACGAATGCTGCCGCTGCAGCAGAAGCTGGGGTTGGTGTTGTGCTTTCTTATGTCGATCTTACTGAAGAGGCGTTAGAGAATGCTCTAAATCGTGTATTGAGTGACGAGTAAGTAAATAAGTATTTTTTATAATAATTTATCTCTGAGACAAATTGCTATAACCTGTGCTGTCAGGTTCATCAATTGGGATAAATATTGTTAATTATGTTGGCAACACTAATTTGTGTGGTAGACTGTTTAGTTATGATGTAGGCAACATTAATCGGAGTAACATTTGATTTAAGAAGTTGGCACAAATAAATATAAAAGCAAACCAAAATAAATACTCTGCCATGACGAAAATATTTATTATTACATCGCGAGTATTCTAGCAGTAATGCTGTCTGAGTCTAAAGCATAACCCCCAGAAGGATATTCTAGTCAAGCCGTCATGCTTTTTGTCAGAGTATAGATACAACTGTTTTTAATTAACAATATAAATATTTTTGTTGGCAGAACTGATTGTTTCAGTTTGTACATGCTTCGAATGTCAAATTAATGTTGACAGTAACCAATTTCAGAATTAACACATATTTTTAATTGCTTTATTTACTAAACCTATTCCCATATTATCATGCAGGGGGAATTTAAGACATTGAAGCATGTGTGCTATATAAATTTAAATAATATTCTTTTTACGTGAAAGAAGGAAGCTAACAAACTAATAGATGTCCAACATTGAAGATATAACGAGTGAAAAATATTGTTTTAGTATTTGTCTTAAAGTTCGATAAAATCAATAACTTTTGGGGGTACAATGAGAACTAGCATGTGACAATTATACATGATGGTCGGATTTACAAGAATTGTAATCTTATGATGGTTTCTAGGATGCAGTTGCACACTCGTCATATGTCCCAGATATGGCACGACAGAGAGTCAGCCCCGCTAGATCGCGCCGTGTTCTGGACGGAGCACGTGGCGCGGTGGGGGAGTACGCGGCTCCACTCCACTGCGAGGGAGCTATCCTTCTACCAGCTTGCGCTATTAGACGTCGCAGCTTTTATTATTTTTATAATAATAATAATTGTAACAACAATAATATACTTAACACTGAAAGTGATTAATATGCTTAAAAGGAATAACAAGGAAAAGTACAAGTATAATTAATTGATATAGTAATTTCAAACTTTACAATGTATTATTATGAAAGTTCTGATCAGATTCTTTCTTGTACAGTACGGTCTGACGTAGTGTTGCGTGTTGAGTCCTTTACTCGAGTCTTCGCGTCGATTATTATCATCAAATCCATTGACTTTTGAAATTTAAATTATAAGTATAAACAAGTTTTATCCTATATCTTATATCCTGGTGTTATAATCGATACACTTAAAGAGTGAAGTCGAGTCTTTAAAATAAGACGTAAGTACTCGGTTTGTTTGCAACACAATCTAAAGATATATTCCGATTCTATTTTGGATTTAAATCTTTGTTTTAGCCTTAGACAGGCTAAGATCAAATCATGTTAAATAAATATTTTGTTAATATATTAAGTGTATCTATATATATATATATATCTCATATTTATGTAAGAAACTTAAAAATGTTTGTTTTTATTGCACAGTAATAAATAATCTCGTAAAAACTAAGTTTATCTCATTTTTCTGCGTTATTGTCGTGCTTATTGACGTTTAAAATTGTTTATTTTTTTTAACTTAATTAGGTTACATCCACAGGATAAATATTTCAAGTCACTTCAGATTTCAGTTTCATTAACAGATGAAAAAAGATCATTGATAAAAAAGATTTTTAAATATACTCCATCTTGCACAGACAGGAACCATGAATCTATTGGTACAAATGAGAAGAGCGAGAAGAGAAGTAGAGATACCTGCATATTTTACTCTCTGTTGGCAGACCTCTCTTTTTAGTGTAGTATTACCGTTCCTATTATAAAAAATATTATAGTCTCGTATAATATAAGTATAGAAATAATATTTAAAATTTCGCACTTGATAAAAAGATTCAACTGAGACACCCAGAAATCTCGTACGAATCAGCTGTTCATTAGTTTTTCCAATTTACAAAATTTACCAATTCAGTAACGTCCAAACTTTGACACAATAACAAATAGCTTCTTAAATAGTTAATTAAAAAGAAGAAAAAGAGTTGTAGTCTTTACGCAGATCAACAGTATGACCGCTTGACTAGAATATCCTCCATCCGCTTGACTTTAGACTCGGAGCTTTAGAGTTACTATTCTGTCGTGACGTAAAATTACTACTCATATAATTCCTACCAAAATCAAGTAAAAATGCTACTCATACAATTCTTACCAACAACAAGTAAAAATGCTCCTCATATAATTCCTACGAATATCAAGTAAAAATGCTCCTCATATAATTCCTACGAATATCAAGTAAAAATGCTCCTCATATAATTCCTACGAATATCAAGTAAAAATGCTCCTCATATAATTCCTACGAATATCAAGTAAAAATGCTACTCAAATAATTCCTACCAACATCAAGTAAAAATGCTACTCATATAATTCCTACCAACATCAAGTAAAAATGCTACTCAAATAATTCCTACCAACATCAAGTAAAAATGCTACTCATATAATTCCTACCAACATCAAGTAAAAATGCTCCTCATATAATTCCTACGAATATCAAGTAAAAATGCTACTCAAATAATTCCTACCAACATCAAGTAAAAATGCTACTCATATAATTCCTACCAACATCAAGTAAAAATGCTCCTCATATAATTCCTACGAATATCAATTAAAAATGCTACTCAAATAATTCCTACCAACATCAAGTAAAAATGCTACTCATATAATTCCTACCAACATCAAGTAAAAATGCTCCTCATATAATTCCTACGAATATCAAGTAAAAATGCTACTCAAATAATTCCTACCAACATCAAGTAAAAATGCTACTCATATAATTCCTACCGACATCAAGTAAAAATGCTCCTCATATAATTCCTACGAATATCAAGTAAAAATGCTCCTCATATAATTCCTACGAATATCAAGTAAAAATGCTCCTCATATAATTCCTACGAATATCAAGTAAAAAGCTCCTCATATAATTCCTACCAACATCAAGTAAAAATGCTACTCATATAATTCCTACGAATATCAAGTAAAAATGCTACTCAAATAATTCCTACCAACATCAAGTAAAAATGCTACTCATATAATTCCTACCGACATCAAGTAAAAATGCTCCTCATATAATTCCTACGAATATCAAGTAAAAATGCTACTCAAATAATTCCTACCAACATCAAGTAAAAATGCTACTCATATAATTCCTACCGACATCAAGTAAAAATGCTCCTCATATAATTCCTACGAATATCAAGTAAAAATGCTCCTCATATAATTCCTACGAATATCAAGTAAAAATGCTCCTCATATAATTCCTACGAATATCAAGTAAAAAGCTCCTCATATAATTCCTACGAATATCAAGTAAAAATGCTACTCAAATAATTCCTACCAACATCAAGTAAAAATGCTACTCATATAATTCCTACCAACATCAAGTAAAAATGCTACTCAAATAATTCCTACCAACATCAAGTAAAAATGCTACTCATATAATTCCTACCAACATCAAGTAAAAATGCGACTCATATAATTCCTACCAACATCAAGTAAAAATGCTACTCATATAATTCCTACCAACATCAAGTAAAAATGCGACTCATATAATTCCTACCAACATCAAGTAAAAATGCTACTCATATAATTCCTACCAACATCAAGTAAAAATGCTACTCATATAATTCCTACCAACATCAAGTAAAAATGCGACTCATATAATTCCTACCAACATCAAGTAAAAATGCGACTCATATAAATCCTACCAACATCAAGTAAAAATGCGACTCATATAATTCCTAGCAACATCAAGTAAAAATGCGACTCATATAATTCCTAGCAACATCAAGTAAAAATGCTACTCATATAATTCCTAGCAACATCAAGTAAAAATGCGACTCATATAATTCCTAGCAACATCAAGTAAAAATGCTACTCATATAATTCCTAGCAACATCAAGTAAAAATGCGACTCATATAATTCCTACCAACATCAAGTAAAAATGCGACTCATATAATTCCTACCAACATCAAGTAAAAATGCGACTCATATAATTCCTACCAACATCAAGTAAAAATGCGACTCATATAATTCCTAGCAACATCAAGTAAAAATGCGACTAATATAAATCCTAGCAACATCAAGTAAAAATGCTCCTCACATAATTTCTATCACTGATAGTCTAGAACCACCAGCCCCAGCGGCCAGTCTGCGACATAGTTATTTCTGCGGCCAGCCTCTTTCCTTCAACACCCTTCAATCTCATACCCCTCTTTTATACTTATAATAGTTCTTTTATTTTCCATATTTTTTATTATTCTTGTAAATATATTTTGTCTTCGCGACACAATAAATTGTTGTAAATAATCTTTAGGGATTATTAATAGAAAACAAAGATGTAGATAAATAAACTACTAAAAAGCAACTACTTATGGCAATGTCCTGGTAAAAAAAAAATAAAGGGTGTCCACTGAGAACGAGATAGTGATTCATAGCTTAGATTCATGTAGGTATTCGAAGTGTGCTCTCATTTTTTACCTATAACTTCATGCATGAAACGAATCCCGGACATTTTGTGATATTTTTGGTTTAAGGCATTTATTTTATAAAATAGACGTTGTCATCAAATATAGTTAATTGGATAAAAATAACAAGACAATATTTTAACTTGACATTTATTTACATTTATATCAACAAAACGGGTGTTGTATAAAACAGTTCTTTTATCAATTTTACACCAATTGTATACCTACTAAATACGGTGCCTCGAAACAGTGTAAAAATAAATTTTGCGTCTGTATTAGGATATGCCGTAGGTAGGTACCGTGACTCCGCTAGTTAAGCTGTAGCGAAAAAAAATATTTATAAAAAAAATCGAAAGCGATGTGTACATTATAACAAGGTTAATTAAATCATTCACAAAAGTAATTACAAGTTTTGATTTTATTTTTTCGTATGGCAACTTCCCACAACTGACAGTATGTTTGTATTTATTACAATGACACATCTACCAAGAAGTATAATTAAAATTTAAACTTTCTTGTAAGCTCATCATTTTTTTTCACATTAACAACCCAAACTAGAAGCATCCTAGCAATTGATTTTAGTCTAGCCAAAATAATATTACATGCCTCTCTGGCACTATCTTACCTATTTGTAGAAGATTAATCATTATTGGCCATACACATGTGGTTAAAACACAATTTTTATTTTTTAAAAGGAACTGCTATATTTTATTGACACAACCAGATGTGTATGCGCAAATTTTTTAAACTGTACAGTTGACAGTAAAATACATTTATGAACCATAGTTATTCATCTAACAATTAGCTCAGATTCACACATACAATCAATTCATAAATGTTGCAAGGTAAAAAATACAACAAGAAAAGAAAACAAAAGATACAATAAAAATGTATTATATCTATTAGCGAGAATGTTACAAAATTTTCGATCGATCAATTATTTTTTTACAGTAGGTAACACAAACTTTATTAGCTTTTTGCATTTAAAAAAACCGTTATCTGTCAATTCTTTTTTTTATTCGAATGTGTGAATCCAATATACTACTTTGTTGTAGGTTATGTTTCATAAGGTATTTTTTTTAATTTACAACATTGAGGTCTCACATTACCTAGAAATTATGAGTAGGTAAAAAATCCACTTATTAAATATTTCTTTTTTTTAAATTTAGATCACACCTATTAACAGACTATTCAGTGGTCGTGTCTAGGATTGTATTAGTAGGTAAGTCTAAGATAGAACAATCACAAATAATATATTGTCATAAATTCTGTATAATCTATAATCATCTGTCAAAGTCGAAATAATTTAAATCAATAATTAGTACTTTATGATAATTTATCTGATTTTTTTTTAAACCTTAATATGTCAAAATAGTCACAATTTTTTAATTTTATGTCAATGTCACAACCACGTACAGAAATTTTTAGAAAAAGAATGTGATTATTCTATCTAGTCATTAGAAATTTCAACAATACATCCCCATTTGTAATAATTTATTTACTTAAAACGAAAAAAAAGAAAAAATATTCCCATTAACTTTTTTACACAGAACTTGCCATAGACAATAATCATACTGAATCAATGACAATCTGTTCTATACTTACAGGGAACTTATTCAGTCTAAATATTGTCTTTGTTCAGACATTGACTAAAACTATATACTCTGTTTCATAATTCCGTAGAAACGTCTTATGGGTCGTAAGTGTTGCAAGAAAAAATATAAACTAATATTTTTACTATTTAGTATTAATTTAAATCTAGAAATTCAATTTTATTTAAAAAAGAATTAATTTCTATATGTATTTTTTGATTTTCAATTCAATTATAGATTTATGACCTTTAAGCGTGTCAGTTGAGCACATTTGACTCCGCTAATGTCACCTGAAGTGGGAAAACTGGCATGGAGACAATGTTCGGTAGAAGCAAGAATTTTACACAGCTTTAAAAATAGGTAGATATGATTTAAAAAAGGCTTATAAATCTGAAACGTATATACAGAATTATGAAATCGAGTATTCATATATAAGCCCAACAACGAAATATTAAATAATACAACTAAATTTAATTTAATTTATAGATGAAGTTATCAGTTCTTTAAGTTATTAAACAGAACATTTAAACGCATTGGCACAATAACTAAATACTTGGGTAACCTTACATTTGTAAGAAATATTTAAATTAAGTAAATTACAAAGACGTCCCCATTGAGCGATTTTTCGATAATCACGTTAAATATAAAGGAATAAAATATTTTAAGTAATACTTAATAATAAAAATAAGAAAAAAGACAAATGACAAATCTTTCATGAAAAGGGTTACCATATAGAAATTTATATTACCGCCAAATGCAATTTAAGTTGATGCTGATTGACTAATTAAACTAGCTGAATGTAGAACAAGTTTTGTTGTTAGAATTAATGCTTAAAGTCAAATTTTTGTATTATGTATATGGTAACCCTGTGAGGTATGGCTGATTTTGCATATACAGATTAAAAATGATGGATACACATTATATGTAAAACATGACGTTGACTGGATGAAAAATAGACCTACCAAATCTTGAACAAATGAAAGAGTAATTTAAAAGCTAGAATAGAAAGAAAGCAAAGCAAAGTTGCAAGTAAATAATGTCAATCTTACACAAAAACTTAGTCTATGTTTAAATACTTAAATCTAACAAAAATTTTATGACAAAGTCAAAGTTCGATGTTACAACACAAGTGAAAGGTGTCAATAACATTTTGAAATATCTTACGTTATTTTTTAGAAAAATAGTTTTGTTCACACAATCTCATACAAAGACATGAAAAAAAAAATTTGAGCATATTTTTAAATATATAATCTTTATTTTTGTATGTCTTCATGTCTGTGAATAAGGCTCCAAACTTGTCTTTAAATACACAAAAATAGGGAAATTATTTGATAAAATCGTTTGTTTTGTATATGTTAATAGGTTAGATGTTATGGCTCGCCAAAGCCCTGAATATTAAGTACTATTGACATGTAATTAATAAATACACTGATCGCTTTGAGATCATCATTATTCTAACACCACACAATTTTAAACAAGTTGATAAAATTGTAGACTATGACCACCTCAATTATTTAAGTGGTAACACTGAATAAAACAAAAGTACTGTTCATTTAGAGTGCGTTCCACTAAGCAATCGCAACGTCCAAAACGCTCTTTTAACCATTCCACTTGATGACTCGTTGTGATCACGGCGAAAACGTCACTAATGACGTCATGACTTATGCTCACGCGAAGCTCACAACGACCCATTTTAAAAACATCTTTAAAAAAAACGGCGGCATTTTAAAAGAACAAAAATGGTGACGATGTAAATAACTATTTATAAAGGATACAAATTTATTAGTGTAAAACTAATTTTAGTAGCTCAGTGGTTCGGGCGTTGAATTCACGATCGATAAGTCGTGGGATCAAATCCAGGACAGCTTTTAGCTTACTAGGAGGAGTAAACTGAATACTAGTAAAAAATTATTAACTGAACCCTCTTGAAACTATTTCTTAATAACTCGCCATTTGAATTATTTTCGTTATATACTTGGGCTAACGATCGTAACGCTTGCGAATAAGTGTGAACAACCGTGATCGTGAGCGTGGTCGTTGTGAACGCTCAATGGAACGTACTTTTAGAACACAATAAACATCTATTTAAAATACTTACATGGTATATTGGTAAAGTTGGTACACAAGCTTTGGATGACATCTTTAATATGACACTGACGTTAATAGAATGACATAATGATAGCTCTTTGGCGCGCAAATCGCAACTGTTTAAAAATACAAACCTTAACTTAAAGTGACTAAAACTTATAATTTAAAAAATAAAGGTTATATTACTATTAATATAATAAACAAATTTGGGGAATACTTTGGAAACGATAAATCCTTTGACACAAACCTTAACCTTATACTTAATAGATAACAACTGTGCACGTGGACACGATTCTGAACGTTTCTATCAGTTCTAGTGCACCGGATACATCACAACAAACGTTCAAACTTACAACCTCTGCAAAGTCTATTCACTAGGAACGTTCTGGAATATTCTAGTACGGTCTTGATAGTTCTTTCGAACGTTTAAGTTGAACTTTGAGTCTCTTTGTACCTATTTGGAAGCCGTTCATGGCTTGGATGGCGGCCTGCGCGGAGGCGGCGTTGTCGTACGAGACGAAACCGAAGCACTTTGAGAGGTTTGTCTGTTTGTCTATGAACACTTTGGCCGATATCACGTGCCCGAACGGGAGAAAGGTGGACGCTAGGTCCGTATCTGTGAACTCCTGCGGTAAGTGATAAATGAAGAGGTTTCCACCTTCGGGTCCTGGAATGGAACGATAGCAAACTGTAAATAAAGATAAATTAGGGTATAATACATTCTCTCTAGGCTATATAAATAGTTTTAAGTGGTTCATGTTCTGAAGTAGTTACCTTCGACTTGCTTGCCCGCAGCAGCCGCAGCGGCGGACCCCAGCACGGAGCCGAGCGGCGCCGCGGCGTATGCTGTGCCGAACTGTGCTGCGTACGCCGACCCCAGCGGCTCAGCTGTAGACCCTATTAAGACATTATTGATTATTATTAAATAATTGTTGAGATTGTCGAGGTACTATGTTTAGTTTTAGGATTTGAGGTTAGGATGAAAATGAATTTATTTGGGTGCGTACGAAACTGTGATTGATGCTGACGTAATTTCTTTTTTTATTTCTAGGTTTAAATCTATAAAATATTTATTAATGTGCGTTACACGAAGCGCCAGTTATTTTAAAGACTAATGTGAAGAAGCAAGCTGAAAACCAGCTCTGTCGTCACAGCAATAGCTAAGCTTGCTCTAATTATTCTTGTAAAATAAAACCTAATATTTAGCTATTCACTTAAATCTGTATACAAGTATTGTATCTTTAATAACATGTTCAGGTACCTATTATATAAAATAAATGCTACTAAACGAGTATAAGTACCCATGAAGAGAAGAATTACAATAGTTAGGTACATGTCGAAATTACACTAATTGTTTTTAACTATTCTAAAACGTCACTTTGTCACGTTATGTTAATTGCTTCGAGAGAAATAATAATTTACTAAATTAATGTTTATGTATTTTATGCTCTAGGTTATTGTCTTGTCTATATTACGACAGTATTTGTTACTTAGACTTATTACCTAAATAGTATTTGTCAAATCAAATATAATTATTTATTACTAACTAGTCGTCCTACCCCTTCGCACGGTCATTCTTTACTCTAATATGCATGTATTATACATATAAACCTTCCTCTTGAATCAATCTATCTATTATAAAAACCGCATCAAAATCCGTTGCGTAGTTTTAAAGATTTAAGCATACATAGGGACAGGGGGACAGTGGGGAGCGACTTTGTTTTATTATATGTAAAGATTCAAGCTAATAGCCGGACATAACATATTTTACTATCATCCCGGAGGGAATATAAATTTCCGGGATACAAAGTAGCCTATATGTTTTAATTCAGGTTGTAAAGTATATGTGTGCCAAATTTCATTGAAATCCGTTCAGTAGTTTTTGTGTAATTGAGTAAGGTAGTAAATTAAGATTATTGATACGTAATCTGCGTTTGCTTTATAAAAATATTATAAAAATCGGATTAATATTTACTTCTATGGATCATTTTCTACATATCAACTTTATCTTTATACAAATCTATATACTATATTGACTTAATTATTATTCACCTAATCTACTCATGCTCGTAACTATACCTACTAGGGCGTCGCCAACCGATTGCCAAAGACGGTGGGAGGGGCAAGTAGATATAAACGAAGGAAAGTAGGACTAGTGAAATTTATCATTTTTTTTGTGTGATGAGTTCTGACGATTTGGCTACTTAATTTTTTCTAGGGGGCTAGGGGAGAGGGCAGCTGCCCCTATCTGCACCTCTTTGGCGACGCCCTTGCTTATTAGTATATACAAATTTAATGGGTCTTATTTAGATCGCGAATTCTAAAACTAGTATTGTTGCACTAGATATATTTATATTCAAATAAATTTATATTAACAATGCAAAATTAATACGCGTTATAAAACTATTAAGCTCTAAGTTTCAAAATAAAATATTAAAACTTCGACAAACAATAGCGCAGTTAGAACTGACAACTCGTAGCAAGTCAAACAAAGTGAAAAACAACGGAAACAAATTGTTTAAAACACTTCATGCAAACAATCATGTTAATAAACAGAGTCATGTCGCAATTATTTAGTATCAAACAAATTAAGAATTAATACAAAATATGTGTCCATTTGCTGCATAAAACTTTGATCAGATTAACGAGAACTAGATACACAATGGGTCCAAACGCGTCAGGGACGCGCCAAACATCTTCTGCGCCGTCATGCGAAATACTCATGATGATCAAAAAATAGGTTTTTTGTCTTAACCAGCCTATAATAATGCGCCCCCTTCAGGCTTTTTGGGAACCCCTATCTACAATTACTTAAACGCGCTCTTTCGTCCAACTGTATTTTATTCGAATCATATTATATTGTAAAGCAGTGATTGCAAAGTGGTTGAGACTTCAAGTCTTACTCGGGAGGTCCCGAGTTCGATCCTGGGCACACACCTCTGGCTCTGAGTTATGTGTGTCTTAAGCATTTAAATATCACTTGCTTTAACGGTGAAGGAAAACATCGTGAGGAAACCTGCACTCCTGAGTGTTTCCTAAAAGTTCTCAAAGGTGTGTGAAGTCTGCCAACCCGCACTGGTCAGCGTGGTGGACTATGGCCTAATACCCTCCTCATTCTGAGGAGGAGACCCAGCTCAGCAGTGAGCTATTGAAGGGTCGTGATGATATTATATTTTCATATTGGTGTCCCTTAAATAAATACTTCATGGCGCGTTTTCCTCTCTGGCGCCGTCGTGCGCCGCACATTGCATGTATGAATTTGGGTGGCCATGTGACCATAGTGGCTTCATTATTTAGGAATTAAAAATTAGAGAGTTTCACATATTAGATAGATATATTTTTAATTGTTACCTCATTATTATACTTAAAATTTTGTCAAGATATCAGGGTAAAAAACATTTTTTTTAAGTCGCACTGAACGCAATGAGCACAGAGTAACTGCTCTTTTTAATGCCTATACTATGCTCTTAATGTAAGTATCTATCCTATAACTACTTATAATAGTACACCGAGGATATTGCGAAATGAAATTTTGTATGGGATTGTGTATCTGGTTCTTAGTAGGTGATCAAAGATTAAATACATATAATTTTTTAAAAACTGTCACAAGTATACACATATTTACTTATTTATAAATTATTGCGACATCTACTTTTATGTTAGATTTTACACGAAAATATCAATGCAAATATTATATAACCTTACACAGTATAAACATACATTGAAAACTTAGCACTACATACAAAATGATTACATATCAGTAGTAAATTCAATATTTATTACAACTTTGATTTCATTTATATGGTAATACCGAAACATTTACCGAAACACGCCAAAGAATAAATAAACAGTTTTCCACACGTGCGACCGTTTAATTTGAAATAAAAATGGCGGCCATTCCAACAAACTGATACGTAACCATAGTTGAATACACAAATAAAATGCGGAAACAAGCAAAACCTCTGTTGTAACAATATTCGGTTTAAATTCCGCTATCAGTACCTACGTCCATCGTTGCAAATAAAATTGGTTTTAGTAAAAATATTACAGTCAAAAAAACTATGGCGTCGTTGCCAATTTTAGAACTGAAAGCCTAATGTCACGCAAAGCAATTTTAGATCGATTTACGATGCGGATGCACAGAAATCAAACCAAGCCAGTCCTAGATTCGTGCAACAAATAAAGTAGATCGGTTTTGATCGTACATTAAATCCATGAAAATGATAATAAAATGGCTGACACGTCTACAATATTTGCTTGCACGATTCGCGATACCAACATAGATGTCATTCCATATAAACACTTTCGAACTGTTTGGTCTTTACCTGTGATGTTAGTCTTCCCGAGAAGACCTGAAGTGTGAAAAAGTTTCATCAGTTAATAAACGTTTTTAACTCTCAACGTATTACCCAATCTGAAATAGGAAAGTTTGCAGACAAAAAAGATCATTACGGTTTTTTCACGGCCATCTTATGTGGCAACATTCCAATTAAGATTTGGACAGGTAAGGCAATTAGGCAGGAACTTATTGGAGCTTAATTGTCTTTTAGGGGATGGGACGGCAAAAATGTCAATTACGAGTTGCCGTTTTCAAATTTGTATTAAGCGAAATTAGGAGCATCTCGTTTGTAATATTTCGTTAGAAAATGTCAAAAACATTAAATTACTCGGTAAATTTACATAAGACTGAGGTTGTTACGAGCTAATACAATTTTAAGGGCAAAATAAATCCAAATGTACATAAAGTCTCATTAATCATATTACATCTTTATTATGGCAGTAACATTCTGGCTTTTTGATTTCCTTCATCAGAATAAATTGAGCAATATCCAATTACTAGGTTATTATACTGATTGAGATTAAACTCCCTCCAATTAACTATGGTTGCTTTGTAAGAAAACAATTTTTGATCTGGTTGTTATAGGAAAGGCTCTGACGTCACTCAAATCAACGATAGCAAGAATTTGAAAACTCTTGAATTAATATTTATCTTTCAAGGATGGAGCCAAATTAAATATGGGCTTTGATACTAATTTCTTTTTAAAAGTGTGCATGGGGATCGTTATAGCATTTCCTTTAACAATCAAGAAAAAAATTATAAAAACACTCGTAATAACTTACACAATTGTGGCGCAGCAGGTTGAGGTGCTGCTGCTGGAGCGATCTGCGCAGCCTGTGTCACTACTGGCTGAGTCATCGCTGCCAGTGCTGCTAGGTTCTGTACACTCACTGGTGCCAGCAACCCTCCCAACTGATCCGCTGCTCCTCCGCCAATAGCCCCAACACCACCTACTCCACTCCCACTTAGCCCTGCGCCATTGAAACCGATTTCCTGATAGTTAACACCTATCACGATGGTGGAAATAAAAAAAAAACGGGGTTAAAATAAAGCTAGGATGGGTTAGGGTAGGGTTATAATTAACATAAAATTTTGAAAAACTACAAGTGGGGACAAATAAAACAAATAGATGCAAATTAGTAAAACAGAACTAAGTAATAAAATAGATCATGCTGTGAAAAATATCACTTATCTATTTATTTTACATAATCTTGTTACAGTTCCTCATGAGGTAGAAGAAAAATACAATGAGCCTTAAGTAGGAGATAATTAAGCAAGTCAGCTCTAATAGAATGCATAATTAGCACTAATCGTAACTGTTTCCAATTACAACGCCTCGTGCGTAAATTGCCTCAATTGTTTTTCAGTTGTCGAAATTGGGCTATTGTCTGAGAGTGAAAATTAAAAATTCCTTTCGATTCGTAGCAATTGGGTACTCTGTGGAAAATGTCCCTATATTTTGTCTTTCAGAGTTGTGTAGACACATTTATTTAAACCAACTTCAATTGAATTGTCAAAAAACCTATTAATTTTCTATTTAATTTTGAAGATTTCTCTGGCATCATCTAAATTCGTCCATACACTCAGATATTATCGAATCTATAAAAATAATTTACATAAATAAATATTAATATTTGAGCTGAGAAAGAGCCGATATTCGAGCTGAGAATTTGATGACATTTTCAAAGCTTAGACGATGACCGTGAAATTTAGTATTGGTCTGATCAACGGAAGTTATTAAATTTAAGACCTCCCTTTTTTGATACCTTTAAAATAAGAATATATTGTTGTAATCGTCTATTTTTTGTTTCAGAAGATAATTTTCGTTAGTTTATACAACTATAGGGGTTTAAATAAATAGATATTAGTAGTAAATTGTATTAATTATGTAGACTATAAAACCTGTTTTATTATTCACCTTGTAATAACGTAGAACCTTGTCCTTGCAGCAGTTGCTGTTGCAGCCCAACAGCTTGTAGTTGCTGTAACAGTTGTAACTGCGTTGCAGGTGACAATGCTGCCTCCGATGCCAAGTATGCTGTCGGTGCCACTGGCGTCGTCAGACCCCATAAGCTGGCCTGCATTGCCTGTAATTTCTTCTGCTCCTTCTCTTTTTGCGTGTCCGCGAATTTAACTACTAATGGTGCAGAACATCCTTCCATCGTTTGACTATGATGTAGTGTCTGGAAAATTATGTTCATTCTCCTAAATTAAATTTGCATATTACAAGTTAAAGTTGTCTTACCACAAGAAAAGTATAATTGAATTTCTATATTTTTATATGGGAAACAAAAGATAGATTTAAATAGTTCTTCCTATTGCTCTTAAGGTTTGACATCGTTACCAGTTAACACTAATTTAGGAAGATGGGTCTTTACTCAGAATAAGGAGGGTTTAGGCGCCTGCCATCCACGTTGGCCAAGTGCTGGTAGAATTCATACACATTCAAGGAAATAACAATGTCGAACATTTCAGGCTTCCCTGCATATTATTTGAAATATTTAGTTTCCTTTCAGACGTATCAAAAACAACTTACAATTTAAATAATCTAATTGTTTTTTCTCGTAGTATTTCAAGAGTTACTAACTTTAGTTTTATAAACATACCTTGATTGCTGCGATAGCCGCTTGCTTAGACACGAAGGTGACAAACGCGCACCCTTTGCTTTGGCCTTGCGCGTCTCTCAACACCGTACACTCTTCGATGGCTCCGTGCCCCGCAAACAGAGCTCGGACATCATTCTCCGACAGCTTCTTGTTTAACATGCCAACGAACAGCTTCCGTTCTGGGGAAAAACGTTTTCATAATGAGTACTCGTAACTTATTTGCATCAAGGTAAATATTGTAGTCTCACAGTACATTAACAATGATCAATCGTGTTCAACGAAAATTCTATCCTTTTTGGGCTTTTGAACAAATGAGACTATTCCATGCATCTTTATCTGAGTAATTATTCTGTAATATTTGTTTTAGCCAAATTAGTTAATTAAATACTAATAATCATTAATTTTACTGCCCTAGATACCAAATAATTATTTAAAATAATATACTATATATAGTGCAGGTATAGCGATAAATAGGACAAAGACATTAAGACAAAAGAACGGAAATAGAATACGTACAGCGAAATTGCGTTAGTTATTTATCTAGGAAAATATTATTTGCCACAACACAATATGACTTACGAAATAGTATAATGGAATACAATACGATAGAAAGTTGAAAAAAATCATGAAAATCCAAAAAGCAGGTAAAGTATCCCAAAGGGTTCAAATAAAATTCCATGAGAGAGATTTTAAAATTCTGTACGCAATAACACTCGTATTACCCGGAAAATCTCGTAAAATTACACGCGGCGCTATCAAAAGTCACGGTAGCTGAACGCGCTCGGCAGAGAGCGCTGCAGGCGATGTACACTTCAATTCCTTTTTCTTATATTAAATAATAAATCCTAGACGACACATGTCCCGTGTGTAAAACACGTCGTTCCTCATGCTCCTGGTTATTTACTGGTTGCTGCTGGATGAGATATTACTGCTTAAATGTAGCTCAAAAATGATGATTCTATTTTGGACTATTTACATATTTTTCGTTTTTACCTACAGGTTCTTTCTCTAATTTAAAATATTTCCTTTCGAATAGGCTTATTACAAAATTACTTTCGACATAATAAATTAAATTGGTCAATTAACTTGTCTAAAGCTAAACCAGCTCGAAAAGCTTTCTCTGTTAAGAATAGCTGACAGGAATCTCATCATTTGCTCTTTTCTAATTTAAAAAAGTTTTTATCAGTTAACTTGATAGTTCGTTCGTTTAAATTTTTACCTTCAAATGTATAATGCTTAACTAATATTACGTTTGCAATTTCATATCAATGACAAAGCCACGATACCGTTCAGCTTAGTACAGCTGTAAAAGTTCTGTATGAATATGATGTGCGATATATAACGATGGTTTTTGGACGATATTACTGATAAAAATCATAATTTTTTCCACATTATAAGTTTAGATTAGGAAGTACCTATAGATCATCATCAATGTGAATAGTATAGATTAAGACGGTGGTTACAGCTATATTCTTTACAAAAAAATAGAGTTACTTCTATATCAAAAGCCATTTGCATTGATCTCACTATACAAAATAAATGTCACTATAAAACATTGGAGGATGATCTCACGTACTTCAATAACATCTTGTGTTACATTTGCGCTGTACTTGCAACAGCATTGCGGGATATAAGCGTTGGTGTTGAGAATATATGGAAGCAATGATACATTTACGCGGAAATTTGCTTCAGAAAACATTTTATCACTTTCATTTATTCGGTTGTGACATCCCACTTCTGATGATATCATTCAAATAAGGATTTAATACTATTCTAGCATAAAATAAGGAGTTTCAATAGAACAGTCAAGCTTTCCAGCAAAAGCTTCAGTTTTAAAGTCTACATAGTTCAACCCCCGAATTTTTTACAGTCAAGCTAAAAGTTCAGAAAAATTCCACGCAACTTAGAAACTAAGTTAGCCCTACATGACACAAACACGCAAAACTTCAAAATAGACTTTAATAACGAAAATGGATGAGGAGAGAACTTTTTTACGTGAAATTCTTTGTTCGCTCAAACCCCAAGAGGCAACGCGCGTAAATTGAAAAGGTCCGGAGTTCTCTTACAAATATTTCATGCCCACAAAATCAGTACTCCAAGGGAGATTAGCATTAAAATGGCGGATGAGAACGGGTCGAAATCCGTCGGAAAAACAGGTCAGGCGTGAGTTTCAATTTCGTGAAAAGAACCCACATCGCACTCGAGAACACGACCGTTGGGCATGCCCGACATTATATCAACCTTTAATAATGGATGTGGTTTAATTGTACGGAATTTCATGTTCTGAATAAACGAAAGGGTTCGAATGCTACTGTTTTGCTGTTTTGTTAAAGCGTTTAAGGAAATCCAGTTAGAAATAGATGTATTTGCCATAATGTTTTTTTGTGCATTGAAGACAAAACTTGTTTTTTCAAAAATAATTTCCTATTATTCTCATAGATTGAAATGCGTACAATATTGTCATATTTCCAAAGCTTATTTGGAAGGATTTTGTACTAATTGTACTAGTAAATAAAATAAAATATAATATGGTACAAATGTCTGTATCGTTTTCGAAGTTAAAATATCTAAATTCGATTTAACCAATTCCTCGGTTCTATTGGGACTATCAAAAATCCATCGTCGCCAAATGTCGCCCTAACACTGGCGCTGTGCCATACAAACGTTGACTCATATCGGTTTAGTATGAAAAAAAAAAATACTAGCCGTAACTGTAACTATTACTGTTACGTTTATCGTATACTAGCAAACCGTCCCGACTTCGTATCTTTTGTTCTGTCGTAGAGCTTGTTGCGTCAAATATGTGTATTGGATTTAAATACTTACAACACAAGTTTACACTATTTTATTATTATTATTTTGACAAAAATCAACTAGACGTAAAGTACCTAACTTACGGAAGTTGTACTATTATGTAACTTAAAAAACTAAAGATCAATCAAAATTAGTATTTGTAATGATAAAGTAGAAGTCAAATCCATAAATTTAAAATATGTTGCTTTACGTTGCTTCTTGGTAAAACATTCGTAGTATTTAGAAATACTTTGAATAGATATGTTAGTAAGCAGCCTTGATGGCGTGTTTTAGTTTGCGGTGGACAGAGCTCGAATAAAATAGGTCGCATAAGTGAAATCTTACATGTAGGAACCTCAAACAAAACCTGTTAGCCAAAACCGCAAGTTCGGTGGTCGGTGCTGCTGTACGCGCTTCAGGTATTTTCATATCTATTATACCTGCATGTTACATTTATTTGTATAAATGTGCTATTGTAGAAAATTCGAACACTTATTCAATGGTACTGACAAATACAATCTAGCGCATATTACTTTGCTTATACGAGAGCTAAGGGTGAGAATTTTAGTGTGTAATCGAGCTTTCAAATACAAGTCACTAACATGGACGTATATTGAGTAATGTAACAGTAAGTATGTATGTAAATGTATAGTTATACTGTAAAAAATAAGAGTCCAGTTTTGATCACACGTTGGGCGCCAATGTAAGAAGAAGAAACTCCATGGCCGTGTGTGTACGAAAGTTCAGACTCGAGTCTCAACCAACTTACTTGTGTGGAAGTGGAAGCAGGAAGATAGGGTTTACGGACTGTTGTAATAAATAGACTTGCAAGGATTTCTTGCCGAAAAGCACTGCCAGGATGCTTAAACCAGTATAGATACATTATAGTTTGAATAATAATTGCTTGTGATAGTCCTATTTATGTAATTTTGAAAATTATTACAAATTGATGATGAAGAAATAGCATTTTTGCTAAAGGTGATTGTGATCTTCCATTTTATGGAGTAGAAAAAATTGTATCGGATATAAAACATAATTTTCTTACAGTCGGTGCTGTATGCTATATTTTTCTTAAAATAATAAATAAATATAATAATTTTCTTTGTTATTTTAATACGATCTATCTTATGATAATATTGGTGTACTATGTGCTTGTTCAAGCTGTCTCGTATAACAACGGATGTCATGTTTGCAAACACGGTGACGGTGGCACATCGTCACAAAACAACATCGTGTTATAACATCTACTGGTTTACATTTACTTATACATAATCTATATAAACCTAGCTGACCCGACAGACGTTGTCCTGTCTTAACTATGAATATTGAATAAGAATTGGCTGTCAAAAGCTTACATGAGAAAAGTTAATATGGTCGTTAAGTTTTTTTAAATTTTCTACTTTTCCACGCAACTGTTTTAATTTTTTCTTCCATAAAAACCTTCTCCTGACAATAACAAACACAACAAAAAAGAATTAGCGCAATCGGTGCAGCCGTTTACGCGTGATGCCGTGACCAAGGGAAATAGGGTTTAATTTTTATATATAAGATATTCTTATATTTTAACCTAAAAAAATAGTAACTACCATTTCAGGTAATGTTCCTACAGGTGCATATACTTTAACATTGATTTGAATAAAAAAATGTTGTTAAATCCTTTGTTTTGTAATATTATGTTTTTTATAATAAATGATATCCCTTATTTTAACTGTTTTAGGTACAGTAAGTTTTTTTAATATAAATCTGTTTCTACATACCCAACCTATTAATAAAATTTATTCTATATATTATATTTATAGTGTATAACGCTTTGGGTCCTGATATTATGTAAATAAAGTTCTTCAAAATATAAAAAATAATAGTTTTATGGCATAACAACCTTATAAATGACTGCTAGGCCGTAATGCCTATGACATTAACCTAAGGCCTTACTAATTGGCATGTTTAAAACGTATCCACTGTAAGTAATCATTGTAACGTACGAGTAATTGTGTGCTTAACAAATAATGCTTTAAAATGGTAATGACTTAAATGCGCCAGTGGAAACGTTTATTTTACAATTTCAAACTCATTCTAGTGACTTACATTAGTCTAGTAAGTTTAATATATTTAGCATCTAAAGCTAATGATTTTTAAAAAGTATTTGAGTATATCAAAACAGTTTTATTATGTTTATTCCACATTTTATAATGAACATTCCACACCACCGTTCAATGTCCAATCTATCATAATATACACACAGTGTTATTTTAGATCGTTTTACTTTACAAGAATATAAGTTATCATTATATATATGTCGGATACTGATTAAAAAGGATATAGATGGATGGCCTATCTCAAAAGCTATATGGGTGCAATACAGCGAGGATAACTAAACGTTACGACCTTTTACTATTATGACAGGAACCCAAGCAGTGCCTTGGACTTGTGACCAAAGTGTAGGCTTAAGGATATCCTTTAAATGATCATAACACTCACCTCCACTGCTTAATTTCACCTTATTAATCTTAAGATTAGACTAACATTAACCTAACCTAATAAAAAGCTAACCTAACCTAAGGCTAACACACACCTCCGACATATATATGTAGGTGTGAGTTAGGTTAGGTTTGCCTTGTATTAGGTTAATGTTAGTCTAATCTTAGGATTAAACAGTGAAACTAAGCTAAGGAGGTGAGTGTTTTGTTTATTTAAAGGATATCCTTAAGCCTACACCTTGGTCACAAGTCCAAGGCACTGCTTGGGTTCCTGTCATAATAGTTCTTATCAGAATAGTACGTGATAGTAATGTTTAGTTATATCCTACCCGTATAGCTTTTGAGATAGGCCATCCATCTATATCCTTCTTTTAACTAGTTTCCGACATATATATAACATAAGTTATCATTACAAGAACTTAAGTAGTACCTTAATCTTGGGACTGCGATTAAGTGTGTAAGTTTACATAATTTTAAAGTAAGTAATTAATTATTCACCACGTTCATCCATTAAACTTAACACTTTTGAATACTTTGTGAATTTACACTTTAAGAAACTCCTAGCACTAAAAAAAGCTTATGATAGAGCTCCTTGAACTCCAGAATGCAGTTTACCGCAGTGAGTAAGTTAAACAAACATTTCTTTAACTTAAACATGAGTTATAGAACAACCAGCATGCGAATCCGACCGCCAAGTGTCTTTGACACGTTCCGGTCGAGCCGCATGTGGGCCAGACTTCACCTCCCTCACCCATCCCATTGATGCTGTGGGTTCTTTCTCAGGGTCCGCTGAGACCGCAGCATTCTTTTCATCACTCCCCCTCTATACTCTATCTTCGAGGATGCAACGCATCGGCAAAACAAGAGAGTATCTCTTGTTTTGCCGATGGGCATGGCGAAGGTGGCCACTTACCATCAGGTGGACCATCTGCTCGTTTGCACCTTATCTACTAAAAAAAAAAAAAGATTATTAGCAGTTTCGACTGCAAACTACTAGTATTCTGTTCCCCTCCAACTAAGCTTGTGTTAGGAGTGGGTGACGCCAGTAGTCCAATGACTGGGATTTGAACTCATGACCTGATCGTGCTTTCAAAGCCTGAAATACTTACCTACTAACACTTGAATATAAACCAGTGTCGCCACAAAATATCAGTAATGGTTGAAGTGCCAAGTGCTTACTAAGTACATAAAGAACTTCCACTTATCCACAGATATTTATAGCATTTTTTCTTTTTTTTTTTTTAAAGATTACTAGCAGTATGGATCACTACTAGTACTAGTATTAGTATTCCCTTCACTACTAGTACTAGTATTCCCTTTACCCCTCCTAGTAAGATGGGATGCTTGTGTCAGGAGTGGGCCACGCCAGTAGTCCAATGTCCAGGATTTGAACCCACGACTTATCGATCGCAAATCAAACGGCTGAACCACTGAGCTACTGACGCTTCAAATTATTTCAGATTATAAAATAACAAGCGTTAGAGTTCTTTAAACAATTTTAAGACGTCATTTGCAAATCACACACAGTCAACAGTTGAAATCAAATCAGCATTCAATTCAAAGACAGATAAAATTTATAAATATAATCGTGATAGTTTTATAACTTATAGTTAGTTTCATCCCCAGGAAAATCTTTCCTATTTCCTACATTTTCCACTAAATTACATTAAGATGACATTTGATAGAAGCACCTGAGAGCGGTATCATGTCCAAGTTTGACATGACCTATGTCTTATTACCCGAGTGACTTTCCTTGTACATAATGTATCATTAGATGAGCTTTACGTGATTGCTGACTATTAGTGCGTCCTTCAGGATCATATTTTATGTTTTTACTAAGAATTATTACTCAAGTTTTACATATAGCATTATATCAGTTCAGGATCACTTTAGTACAAGATTCTTTACGATACATTTAAATTAGATTAATTATTATTACTATATAGTACTTTGTGTTTTTCTGATGTATAAGTTATCTTACTTTTTACTTACACTAATAAGAACTAGATGCAAAACCAGCGTTATAAAAATCTTAATCAAAAATCTTTCTAGTGCTCTTATAAAGAATTCAATAAAATCGTTGTTTTTGGACACTCAAAATTATTATAAATCAAAAATTTAATAGAAATTTACTTATAGTTGAACGAGGACAGTTCTGAATTCTGTCAAAAACTAATCCTGAGCAAGAACCTTGAGTCTAACGCTACCATAGCATTAATGGGATAGTAGAGGGAGTTGCTAAGTTTGGTCAACAAGCGCAACCGGTCAGACATTTGATGGTCATATTCATATGCTTGTTGTAAAATAGTCAGGGGTAAAGACGAGATGATTATAATGGTCCAATACATTTCACAACCATAGACAAATAACGATTATTACCCCACACAGCTAATGAGGAGCTCAAAGGAGAGACAATAACAGGCACAAACGTATAGTGTGCTATTTAGGCGAGTGGCCATTAGACGACGATATTCGAGGCCGCTCTAAATGGAGCCTCATGGCTAAGCCGAGGTGTGAACAAACTGCGCACACATGACATACTTGCATACTATTAGCACCACTATATAAATCATAACTACAGATATGTATATCGCAGGGAAGTGACAGAAATTGACATTTCATCAAATACCGAGTAGTAGATCCAAAGGTTGTCTTGCACTTATCAGTGTGTCAGACCTGACAGATGTTGTCCTATGAATGTTGGTGAAATGACTGACAGTTTTCAGTCAACGTCATAAAGTTACCTTCAAAAACTTTATACGTTCGTTAAGGTTTCTAACCTTCCTAATTTTCCCCACCATTTTTCTTAATTTTTTCGATAATTCAATAAGAAATCCAATCGTAATTTCATTGTCTACGAAAACTTGTCCACTGCTATTCTTAAATATTCTAGATTTTTATTTCTTTTGTTAGCGTTATGTAAGGCAGTGGAGGTGATGTCCACATAATATGTGGCAGAGCAGCCCTTAAACCTTAAGTCCATAGCACTGCATGGGTTCCTGTCAGAACAGTACGAGATCGTAATGTTTAGTTATATCCTGACCGTATTGCGTTCGTAGCTTTTAAGATAGGTCATCCATTGCGCACATGCTGTCGCGAATGTAGTAAAATATTCGCGAATAGATTCATTGCAACTAGAATCGATTTTATAATTATAAATTTGGGGGAGTCGTAGTGAGGGTAATAAAGTATATAAAAGATTTTTTTCCAATATTAGCTCACTTATTATTCAGACCTTTGGCGGAACAGTCGGTCGCTATGGGTCTCTAAGATATTAGTGTTTGTAGAATTAGTGATTTGGTTTTATTAGTGTCAGTGTTGTAGAAGCAGTGAAGTATTTAGTGTGAATCAGATATAATTTCACCTCCACTGCCTTACATAAGGCTAGATTTTTTAAGAACATCGATATTTTATAAGTAATTAAAGAGTAATGTTATGATGAAAGATCATAACAATACTTCTTATGGATGGAATCTTCGATCATAGAACAAACCATTTTGGGAATATTAGCAACACTGTTTATAAATTAGTTGTAACGGGTAGATCATTCTATATTATTTCAAGTATACCGACGTGAAGACAATATATAACCTTAAGTGCGATAGATTAGTCTCAGTCTCTCTGGTGTTTTCGTGCAGTGAACATGGAAGTTAGTGTTATAGTGTCGTGATTAAGGTATTGTAGTGGTGGAGGTGAGAGTTAATATATTATGAAAGAGCTCTTTAAACCTGCTCCTGGGTCTCAAGCCCCAGGCACTGCTTGCCTCAGTCTATATTGCATGTGTGTACGTATTGCTGTACAGTAGTGGGTATCATATCTCATCTCAGTCTGTGACAGGAAGCTTTGTAATTCATAAAAAAAGTTTCCATTTTGTTTAAAAAGATTCTAATGATTAAAAATAGTATTTACATTTTCAATGTTATGTTTAATTTATTTATGCTCAGTGATTTGATCATTTCCCTTGGATATTTTGATCAAATCTTAATTTTTACCATTTTCCTGCAACATGTACATGTGACATAAGTAGCTGGACCTCTCTATTTGTCTATTTGTACGTCATACTTAAAAGCGATGTAGAATTTACAAAGGTAGAATGTCTAATATTATTTTAAACTTAAAAATTACGATAACTATAAACAAAAAAAGAGAGGAAAAATGAATATCTGTTATAGTTACTTATTTATTTATTACTTTTTCGCACACCACAAGCATGAGTGTACAATACAGACAATACAAAAAAAAACATTAAAAGTGGTAGAAAAATTAAGCTTTTTTTTAAGCATAAGACGGGATGATCGTGTTTTTGTAGGTGACCCTATGTATTCAAATTTTTTCTTGAGATAGCTAGGAGCGTTTGGGTTCTTTAACACACAGCACAGAAGAGAAAGAATATGCATATCCCGGCGACGGCGTATAGGGAGCCACTTGAGCTTAGAACGGAATTCTGATACATGGTCATATTTTCGGAGACCGAAAATAAAACGAAAGGCGAGATTTTGTATTCGCTCAAGCTTATTAAGTTGTTCCTCGGTCAGATTAATATAACTTGCATCCGCGTTATCGAGAATAGGTAATAAGAGAGATGCTAACATAATTTTGGTAGGAATCGGTAGAACATTTTGGAGACGGCGCAAGTAACTCAATGTGCCAAAAGTTTTTCTTTCTTTTACTTAATTGGTCAAAACTTTATCTACATTTTTTATACATTAGTTTTTTTCTTGAAGACAATCCCATCTTCAATAGAAAGTGCTCTTTGAATAAACGAGGTATAAGTACTTAAATGTTCAGCCCTCCGAGTACGCGACATTCCTACTACATAAACTATACGATCAATCTTAAATTATTATAGCTATCGGCACGTATAGGTTTGACCTTGAATGCGCAGAAGAAGCTGCCGACTATACTACTAGAAAGAAAGAAATAAATGCTTTATTAACAGATGTTAATATCTAAAGATACAATATATTATAAGTACTAAATTAAATATACACCGGCGTCTGTCAATGGGATAACCACTCAGTATTGTAGAGGGAAGGAGTGTATCCCCCAACTGATTTTCAGTGGTTTCCTTGTATGCTGCGCGAGGCGAGGGGTGAGCTGAAGGCCTAAATATTACGTAAATATATATTACTAGGGGCCCGTCCCGGCTTCGCACGGGTGGATAATTTTTTTTTAACATTTTGGCTCCCGCATTCCGTCGCTCTCTCTATCGCCGCGTTACTCGCTGCGCTGCGAGGCACGCCACACCGCGCCGGCGGCCCGTCTGGGATTATTTTTTATTTATCTTGATATTTTTATTTCGTAATATCTTTTGACTGGAATGTCCGATTTCAATAATTCAAAAAGTAATTAACAGGTATTGAAACAGTCTTCATTACGAAATAATTTATTTGGATAAGAATTAATACAAAGTTATGGAAAACATGGTCTGATTTTGATAGGCATTTTTATCAACTTTTAAAATGTAAAAAAGTAGTTATAGTGACTTAACTACAATAGTTGGACATATGGTCTCGCGGAGTTTTTTGTAGATATTGATACGTTCTATAATATTGTATAACATTTTTTTGTTCTATCATCAAAACTTTTCGCAGCGCATGCGATGAAAGATATTTTATGGCTAATTTTTTTGCACCTTGTGTTGGTTTTAGTGAGAATTTCTAGGGATCTCTAATTTTTTCTTGTAGCCTATGTTACTCAGGAATAATGTAGCTTTCTAATGGTGAAAGAATTTTTTAAATCGGTCCAGTAGTTTTTATGTTTATTCGTTACATACAAAAATACAAAAATACAAATCTTTCCTCTTTATAATATTAGTATAGATATAGATTAAAATAATAATGATAAATGTACATAATTAAAAATAGGCTAATATATAAATAGTACATTTGTATGGTATATGATATTTGTAGTTATTAATGCAAGTTAAAAATATATTGTGTTTAACCTGCCTGCTTTTGAGATTTTAACAGATATTTATACTAGGCATACTTGAGACGAATTAAATATCCAAACATTCCTGTAAATATTTGTACAAAAATTTTCTCCCGAGCTCGAATGAAAAAGGACCAAAAAATTCCTTAAAATGTCACAGAACCTATAGTTTTTTTGACAACTATGACTAGTTGAAACTAACACAACACAATCCCTTGTTTAGCAATGATTATCACATGCGCAAATATTATGAAGACAAACGTTCTGAATAAATGAGGAAGTTGTTATTTAGTCATACGTTTACATTAACAAACGGAAATTGTTGAAAATTTTTATGATTTTAGTAACAAACATTTCTATTGTTTTCTAATGACACTTATCATTATACTAGAAGTTTGTAGAAACTATATAGCTTAGCCCTGGCTTAGCACGGACGTTTTAATTTTCGATATATTTCTGTATATGTATTTGTATGGCGATTTCTCATACAAACTTTCATCCCCTATTATTACTTTTTAAAGCCTTTTTTCGGAATAAAAGGTATGCCTATATTAATTCTCAACCTGTAGTCTATTTCTGTACCAAATTTCATTAAACTCGGTTCAACAGTTTTTGAGCTATAAATGTTGTAATTGAGCCGACTTTGTTTTATATATAGAAATTAATAGATTAGATAAACTTTCAAAAAAAGTTACGAAGAAAACCGTTTTATGTGCCCCAATCCTTGTTGTACCTTGGTGTTATAATGTTAATCTCCATATCCACTTTTAACTCTATCATCAGGTCAGCTTCATAACATATTGTCCAAAAAGTAGTTGAAAAAGTTGGAAAATTTGAAAAGGATAGAGATATTAAAGAAAAGCTTCTAAAACGCTTATAGCTTAAAAAGTAAAAACAACGAATAAAACCAGAAGAATCGCGAAGAACAAGCCAATAGAAGAACTTAGTCGAAGTTTATAAAGAAAACGCGACGGTTCCCATTAAACTGTATAATCCTTGAGCCGGGGCTCCGGGGGCTCCGGGGCTAAGGCCCGCGACCAAGTTGACGTTGAAACGCGAACTAATTAGGTCCTTATTAAGTAGTTAGTTAGTTAAAATTGTCAAAACAAGTTAAAACAGCGAGCCGACGATGGTACGTAGCTTGTTTAATTTGTCGCCTGGGCTCAAATTTACCTTCGTAATAAGCGGCGATTATCTTCTCTTTGCTAAGTTTATCATTTTAAAATACTTTAAGAATAAAAAAGAAGGATTGTTGATTCTGGAACCTTCTTTTCTTTATTATGTTGGTTATTTTTAAACCGTCAATGCATCATCAACGCCATAGAGATATTTTTTCTTCTAAATTAATGCTAGCATTATGGATCACCTACTACTAGTATTTCTTGACATTAACAGCATAATATCAAAGCGTCAGTAGCTCAGTGGCTCAAGCTTTGAATTCACGATCGGTAATGGGTTCAAATCCCACTCATTGGACTACTGGCGTGTCCAACTCCTAACACAAGCATTTAGCTTAATGGAGCCGTTAAGGAATGCTAGAAGTATGCGATACTCCTGGTTTAAATATAAAAAATATGAGATTTTATGTAAACATGTGTACCGTGGGTGAACCATGGGTTGCAGTGACTTCACGTCACACTGAAAATCAACTACATCCATGAAAATTTATTCAAATTGTAAAAAGGGAAAATTCAGAAAGCTTAAAGCAAGGAAATCATTTTCTTTCTACTCTAAAGAAGGTTACGCGAAGATGACCTTACTAAGACCATGGTGCTATGAATCATCTGCCAATATAGGTTTGTCAAATCCTGGATTATATCGTCAATTCCCAATTGACAACATGGTGTCATGTTATTTCTAATACAAGCGATGAAGTTTAAATATTTTCCCAACTCATTTACAGCTTGATATAGATCTCCTAAAGAAGCAAGAAATTACTTATCTACCTGTAACCTCTGGCAGCTGTATACGTTTGGGCAAAAGTAGTGGGGATAATTACTCATTGTATGCGTGCTGTGTGCCTGGATATGACAAATAGCAAGCGCGTGGGAGCGAATCACGTGTCGCGCGCTCCTCTCACTCCGAGCATTCACTTCAAAGCTCATTCAAGAGTAGAAGTATACTTAGATGTTAGTAGCTATACAAAATAATGTCTACTAGAATGACGTGTGTGTACATCAGTCACAGTCTAATCATCATCATCATCATCATCTAGCCAAGCAGTTATAGCCCAGTGGTTAAGACATTGATAAGTGACAGTTGATAACTTCGGTCTTAAACAGTAAGAAACAAATTCACAAAAACGATCTAGATCTTTTTATTACCCGACTACGGCGAAGCCAAAAGGAAGGGTTATGATTTTGGCAGTCTATGTATGTCGGGGATTTTAAAACGATGTGAAAGGAAATGGAAGGAGGAAGATGGGGAATATTGGGGAACACTAACAGGGGGATGGTATCGAATGGAATATTGGGTAAACGCAACGTAGATACCTATTGAACCGATAAATTATCAAATTACGAGAGAAACCTAAGCAGTGCCTTGGACTTGTAACCAAGGTGTAGGCTTAAGGAGCTCCTTTAAGTAATTACAACACTCGCCTCCACTGCGAGGCTCTCTATTTAAACCCAAGGTTAAACGCACATAAACCTAACCTAACAAGACGAGGTAATTACATTGTAAGGTACTCACGTGACCTTGATCGGACAGCACTCCTAGCACTAACACAACACTGCACAACACTATCACTATTTAGACACTACTTCACTTCTTGAGAGACCGCGCACGACTAAGACTTCAGTCCGACTGTCGATGGCATATAAAGGGTCACAACGGGTGACTACTACCCTACTCCAACGCCATAGACAGTGATGATGATTCGATTTAATCGATAACCTTTTACTATTCTCTGACATGTATGTATGTATGTTTGTATGTTCCACTCTAGCGCCTAAACTACTGAACCAATTTTCATGAGTGAGGTGTCTATAGATTCGTAATAATGGCGCGGGTGAGATAGGCTATAAAATTTTTATGTTTTTTTTAATGACGGAATTTAAACCTCAGATTCTAACTTCGAAAAAAATTAAACTGAGCTGATTATCACGTGTTTGGTGTCAAAAGAAAGGTCTTGACGAGCACATTATAAATATGTATATATATCTTATTGTTTAAGTCAACATATATGTTTAAAATGCGGTCGTATAGTTATACCTACCATGTCTGTTTCTTGGAGATGTTCCTCTAATCATATAAATAATCATAGTAGGTATGGGTGCGACCACGGTTCTACCTTGACCATTTTTATACCTATGCATTCCTCGGTTTCTGTATGAATTATTTTCTTGTTTCATCCTTTTTAGACCACTCTTTTACGTAGTCGGGTTATAGTTTTTGAAACTTTATTTTTTTAATAATTTAAATGAGTTTCAAATAAACCGAAAATTAAATGTTTTATTTAATTTTATTTAAACAAAAGTGTAAATGTAGAGCAAGCGATAAAATTACTAAGTACTGAATTTGCATATTCATATTATTTTATCATTATTTAGTACTTGTAGGTGAAAGTTAATTTGTTTTATATAGGATGGCAACACTCAACGACTTTATATAACCACTAGCGGCCCATCCCGGCTTCGCGCGGGTGGAATATTATTTTTAAAAATATATTGGCCCTCCCGCATATCGGTGCCCCCTCTCTTGCCGCTTTACTCGCTGCGCTGCGTCGCTATACTGGCCCGTCGCGTCGTCGTGTGTTTTTTGTTTATATTGATATTTTTAATTTCATAATATCTTTTGAATGGAAAGTCCGATTTTAATAATTCAAAAAGTAATTTACAGGTATTGAAATAGTCTTGAATACGAAATAATTTATTTGGATAAGGATTAATACAAAGTTATAGAAAACATGGTCTGATTTTGATAGGCATTTTTATCAACTTTTAAAATGTAAAAAAGTAGTTATAGTGACGTAACTATAATAGTTGGACATATGGTCTCGCGCACTTTTTTGTAGATATTGATACGTTCTATAATATTGTACAACATTTTTTTGTTCTATCATCAATACTTTTTGCAGCGCATGCGATGAAAGATATTTTATGGCAAATTTTTTTGGCACCTTGGGTTGGTTTTCGTGAGATTTCCTAAGGATCTCTAATTTTTTCTTTTAATAAATATAGCCTATGTTACTCGTAGTTCATATTAATTTAAAACTAACGCTGATAGACTACTCGCAATTTTGTAGAGTGAATATCGTCTGTGATAGTGTAAGTGAAAGTGTAACAAAGAGTTGTCATGGTATATTTAGGTACATAATTGCTCCTGAACCACAAGCCCCAAGTACTCAACATCCTGAATTTGTAAGAATGTATGGATGTATGTTTGTTACTCTTTCACGCAAAAACTACTGAATGGATTTTGATGAAACTTTACAATAATATAGCTTATGTATCAGAATAACATATAAGCTATAATTTATAATGATATAGTGTGAAATATCCAAAATATGGCGGGTGAAGCCTCAGAGCACAGCTATGTAGTATAAAATGATAAAATAATTTATGAAATTCTATAAACGAGAGAATCAGTTAAAGTTAACAGCAGTACTTGAAGCCCGGTATTGGAGGTAACGGGACGGCAACGGGACGGGATGCGACGGGACGGGACGGCAACGTCGCGCGTCGAACGAAATCATTTCCGTCGCGCGTCGCATCGCTTGAATGAACACTGAAACATTTACGAATTGAATTTTGCTTTTTATAATATTCATAAATATTTTTTAATGTTTATATTTAAATTTTTAATGTTAATATTGAACAAGAAGACCTGGAAGATACAGAAGATATTTAATGACAATAAATCATTTAGAGAGGATTGAGAGAAAATAGGAAATATCATTTTTTTCATATTGAAATCATCAAATTCATGTGAGTAACAATTAATGAAACTCTTCACTCATTAAACTCTGATGTAACCACAATTAATCTACACTAGAAAAGATTATGAAGTATTATGTTTGTTTGTATGTATTATTTACTATAGCTACTAATTGTGTGATTAAAATAAAATATTTAAACATCCAAACAAAGTAAAGGTGAAACACACAATACACAAAGTGAACCCTTGAGGGGTTCAACGAATTTCAGGGGACCTGAATGATAATATAACTGATGGGAAAAGAAGTCTACCCAAAAGCGCAGTTTGGGAACCAACATAGATATTACTTATACAGATGCTACCAAAGTTTCAGTTCAAATAATTAAACCCTAAATTCAAATCCATATAATACTATTATTGTAGAAGTTGTCCTGTCTGTAAGGTCGATTACCAGAATTCGTCGTATTGTTTCAATTGCACTAGTCTGGAGTGTTGCCAGCTTTGGTAATATTAAATTCGCAAATCTTACGATGGCCCAGCGGGATCACGCTCTGCACTCGGCAGGTAATGTGCATTTGGTTCAAATGTTACTTTGTTTGTAATTGAAATATTTATCTTCCTTTGACATCATAATAAAAAAACCCGGCCAAGTGCGAGTCGGAATTTTAACATCTGTAAAAATGTCAACTGACGACAAACAGACGGACGGAAAGCGAAGTCTTATTATTAGGGTCCCTAAAAAACTATTATCTCCATGGAGTTAAGACAGTTTAATAACTAATTTTTATCTGCACCTACGTCTGGGTCACAAACCCCAGGCATCCTGTCTAAAGTATATGCAATATATTAAAAATAATTTCGTTGTTCAGAACACTGATCTGTTCACGTTGACGTATCAGAGGATAATGAGTGTTGAAAGAAGGCAGCGGTTGATTTTATAGATGGTATCGCGGGTAGTCGGATAATTTTAATACTTGTTTTATTTACTTATGATGAATGAGATGACATCTTATCCTCGAACTATTTTCACGATTTCATGATCTTATTCACATTATTTATTATTATGAATGTAAAAGTAACTTTGTTTGTCTGTTCGGCTTTCATGCTTAAACCACTGAACTAATTTTCATGAAATTTAGTATAAAAATAGATTAAGAGTTTAGAAAAGGACATGGCTGCTTTTTTTGGCGTAAAGCAGGCATTAAGGAGGTTGAAATGAATGATGATGAAATGTGAAAGCAACACTGTTTATAAAGTAGTAGTATCGGGTAGATCATTTTATATTATTTCAAGTGTACCGACGTGAAGACAATATATAACCCTCAGTGCGATAGTCTCAGTCCCTCTGGTGTTTTCGTGCAGTGAACATGGAAGTTAGTATTATAGTGTCGTGATTAAGGTTACCCATCTCGAGGTCCACGTAAGTTTACTTTATTATCTATTGTCGTTAGCGAGGTCGAGTGGTGGAGGTGATAGTTAATATATTATGAAAGAGCTCTTTAAACCTGCTCCTGGGTCTCAAGCCCCAGGCACCGCTCGCCCCAGTCTAAATTGCATGTGTATACGTATTGCTGTACAGTAATGGGTATCATATCTCTCTCATATACTTAGCAGATGTAAATGTAAAAAAATACAGCGAGAAATGGACTTTTTCTAAATTAGTTTTTTCTAAGACAAAAAGGTAATAAAAAATAGTTTCTAAGTTAGCTTTCAGCTTTATTATGTCATCTTAAGCTCGAGTGCGAGTGGCCGGATATCCGGGCGGGTATCAGGGCGTGATTAATTTTAAATCGCAAGTCGCTTCACGTTAATTCTTAAACACATCTCAGCAAGCTTTCAGCGATAAGGCTTCTCACACTGGCGTTTTATAACATTTAACTCCTTTTCCCCCTTGAAGTGTAAAGAGTACTCCATTTTATCTCTTTAAGTATGGCATGAGATATCTTCTTTATATTGTATTATTGTTAATTTAATTATTCTTAATATCTGTCATGCGCTGTTGGTAAAAGTGCGTGAACAAAAAGTGTTAGTCGTGAAGTATTATTATTATTTTTTGGCAATGTAAAAACACATATCTTGTCTATGCTGTATTTTTTTTTTTTTTTAGACGTTATTTTATTTTTTTACACATATTCTTCAAATATCTGTGTCAATAGTACTAATATCGTATATTACGTCGTGTCAGTGCGTGAAATAAAAGTGATTATGAAATATTATAAATATTATCAAGTACTCATTAAAAATCGATTCTTTAAGAATACTGTTTTTTTTAAATAATAAACCGTAGATATGGAAATAAAAAAAATATTTATCTAAATATTCTATAAGTGACAAACAAAAGTAAATTCTAAATTTCATTTGAAAATTCTACTATTAGTCGAAATCGAATCGTTCACAGGACTCGAGCTATCAAAAGTAAAAATATAGATAATATTTCAGTATAATTTAAAATTTAAATTAGTACCTATTAAATATTTAAAATAAAACATAAAAGCTAAGCATCTCGTAATAATGAGACGTGAACAGCGAACAAGTCACACGGAATGATACGTCGCAAATATTTAATTAAATACTCAAAGTACTCAAAGTCAAAGGCTTCCCTAGCTCTGTAGAAAGCTGCAGTTTTATTCATTTGAGGAAGTCCTTAAATTGTCTTACGAGAGCGCTTAAAGCTGGCATTTATCATTATGTAAAAGTGTACTGCCATTTCTGGGTCTTCTAAATATTTTTATGTTGAAGTTCTTTACTATTTTGTATAAAAAATCTGCTTTACTCATTCATGTAGTAGATGCAGTTGTCACTTTATTTTTTGTATTTCGGTCTTCTATAAATTGATAAATTTGTGTGTTTGTGCTTTATTGGAGCATAGTTTTATGCCACTATATTTATAACTTGGATTCTAATAGCACAACATAAAGAAAAATTGAGCCCAGTAGCGGCTTTACCTATAGTGGAGGGTATGCAGTGCACAAGGTCGTCAGCAAGTGAAAGAAGAAAAAAAAACGGAAAGGATCACCATTATCAATGAAACCTTAGAGCAAGGTATAGTCGTCATACATTTTTTTTATTTTTTTTTTGTCAACCCGGCGCTAGTGTGATAATTGCATACAGGGGGTTCCTAGGCTAGAGACGCCACTGGTTGAGGTTTAACATTTTTTATTGTAAATTAAATTCTTATTACAGATACAGAATAATAGTTTACTTGTTAGTTCGAAAGGTTTTTAATAAGTAGTTAGGAGTCATTCCATTTGAAATCGTCTAAAAATAAAAAAAATGGTTGCTGCATGATTTTAGATTTTGATGAAACTTTGAGGGATTCATCTCTAGGGTCCCTAAGAATGAAATTTACACATGTTCGATTTTTATGAGCACCCGTTTCCGAGCATTTAAATAAAAACTTTCAAAAATCGCCTTTTTTTAGCTTATTTAAAATTTCCTCAAAGTTTTGTCTGTTTAAAATTTTTTTCATTATTAAAGCGGAATCCTTAGGGGGACAGACTGTAGTTTGATAAAACTCAATGATAATTTTGTTTATGGCGACCTACCATTCGCGAATTTCAAGCGACTCTAGCGACTAATCGGTTATGAGTTAAGAACTTCCAGTTGACAGGAATTAAGTTCACATATCATAGACAAAATAGCCATTGATCGACCTGAGCAGCCCACTCTTTCTGGAAGAAAATTTTGCTTGAAGTTTTGAATTTTAAAAAATCGCATTATTCAGCCTACAAAACGAAGGTGTCTACTGCGAGATAAAATTCTAAAATTTTCAGAATCTTTTGTTCTTACCTTTAGCTTTGAACGACTGCATCGCTTGTTTTGTTATTTTAATGTTTAGTGCACTTACCGGTCGTTTTTTAACAGCAAAAATTACCTCTTGAAAGCTTAAAAGCTTGAATATCTTAGGTTATCCAGGTTAAGTGAGCAACCAATAGATGGCGCCGTATTTTTAAGTTATTTTTACATCTAATTACAATATAAGTGGTGAATTACACTCTTGCGAAGTACTTAGAATATAATATAAGATATAATTTTCTATATATTATATTGAGTAACGCAGACGCAAATTGAGAATCTCAAAGTCAGTTAATAAATCAAATGTAAAGAGTATGAGCCTGAAATGGAAGAATTCTTTAACATACGATCTGCATGTCAGATCAGAAGTGTATTCTCGGTTCATTTTCCGAGATTGCTTAAATTGAATAAATTTGACAGAATGAATAAAATTGATGGAGCTGAAGTCTCACGTCACTCACGTCAAGTGAAAGGTAACAGTGATGTAGAGAATAAGTGATAGCTTTATGGGTGATTTTCGATCTGTTTATTTACATTAAACATGATAATATTTTAAATTTATTATTTGTGCATCGCAATTGTTCACTTATTACTTCTTAATTCATAACGTGTTCACCATAGTTAATCACTTTTGTTTCACAAACATTGTACTGTAACTATTCACTTCTTATTCATAATATGTACACCAAAGTTATTTGCTGCTTAATAATGTGTTCATCGCAGCTATTCACTTGTGATTTGAAAATTTGTACAATAATTCACTTCACTTTTTATTTCACGTTTACTTCCAACTAAAACGTAATACTTCAAATCAACATACTATCGAGTATAAAACTACAAGTTCTTTGAGGATATTTATATGAATAAAAACTGATTTTAAAGAAATACTACAACCAAATGGAGAACTTTATTTTTTATTTTGATAAATAGAACGTATTTTTCACGAACTATTTTTCAAAAGGATTCATGAACGCGTGTCCAGTATTCAATGCCAAAATATATTCCTAAATTTGGAAAAATTTACAAAAACGTAAAAATATTTTATTTTGTAAGTTAAGTAATTAATAATTTCTCTCAACGGAGACATTTACCGTCGGTGACAATAAAATGTATTATTTCTTTGACGTTCTTTGATGTGTGAAACGTATTCGCATAATACAATACAATAAAATTACGAGACTCTAAACGCTCAACGGCTTGTTCTTACGACATCCAACATATTCTTTGAAGTATTATCTTCGTTACTCAAGGTTTATCATTATCACGACTCGTTGATGGCCTACAGCTTAGCCGGGTCTTATACTCAGAGTGAAAAGGGTGTTAGGCCATAGACTTAACACACCGGCAGAGAACTTTAGGGAACTCTCAGAAGGAACCTGCATGAGGTTCCTTCACGATGTTTTAAGTGAAATTTGATTGCTTTAAACAACTCGAAAAAGTCGTCGGTGAGAGTGCAGCATCGAACTAGAACCTCCCGAGTAGGACGTCAAAGCCTTAACCACTAGGCTATCAAAGTAGTGGGGAAAGGTTCAATTAAAGCACAACAAGGGGATGGAATGGACTACTGAGAAAATGCAGCCTAGGTGCGCAGTGGAAGACATATTATATCGAAAGGTATGAAAACTAACCTATACCAAATATAGATACTAATACCAATGTTTTTACTGATATTCATAATAAAGAAGTACGGCAAGAAAAAAAACTAGATACATATTAGTCAATAGGCTGATTTTTTTAACAAAGTTTAAAAATCAACAAAAATTAAATTTAAATATTAGAAATATACTAGATGTATTTGTTACAACTACAGTATTCATTATAGTGGTTTCTAAGTTGGACCATAGGATTTGTTGTGATGACTGGTTAGTGACCGGCAGCTAACTGTAGGTCTGAGCAGAAATAGTGGGGGATAGTTGAGCAATGATAGTTTGCTGCGTGCCTGTATTGGTAGTTCCATCATTAACGTTTAATGTTTTGACAGATATTTGAATAGCAGGCGCGTGGGAATTGAAACGTCAAGACCAAACCTATATTTACGTGTCGGCAGCTATAGTTGTTATGATAGTTTAATGTAGTGATAATTACATAATAATAGTTTTTTTTATGGTAGATAAGGTGCAAACGAGCAGACGGTCACCTGATGGTAAGTGGCAATCATCGCCAATGAACATCGGCAAAAAAAGAGATATTCATGTTTTGCAGATGCGTTGCATCATCGAAGATAGAGTAGGGAAAAATGCTGCGGTTTCAGCAAACCCGAGCAAGAGCCCAGGGTCTACTAAATCCGCAGCATTGATTGGGATAGGAGAGGGAAAGGGTAAGTCTGACCCACATGCCACTCCACCGGAACTCGTCTATGAAACTTGGCGGTCGGATTCGCATGCTGGTGGTCGCAAGCCAGTCAGAGTTTAAAAATACATAGAACGATAGTTAGAATTTTCAATTTTTTTTGTGTCGTCGTAGGAACAAGTAAGAGGGTAGGTGTAGTTATATGGCCGTACGGCATAAGGGAAATTTCGCGTTTCAACAAAGGGTATGTCGAATGAACGAGCTTAGGGACTACTTTTGACGAATATATTTATGTGTATATTCAGGTATCAAAGGGAAGGAGGCTGGTGGGTATATAGAAACACATAAAATATTTCATATAATTTTTCCACTACCACCGACTCAGATCAGTGTGAAATATTGTATAAAATTTCAATTCAAATTGAGTTCTTTTAAGGTCACGTGTGACGTCACATGATGCTTCGCCTAGGAGCAGTTAACCAAGTGTATTTAGGTTTAATTTCACATTTTAATCGCTATATCACTATATTTTACATTTTAATTTATATATGACTAATTCCCAATGACATACCGGCCACACAGCTCGACATGCACTTCATCGCCACGTCGATAGATGGCGTACGAGCACACTCATTTGTTTACATTGTACTATTAAACATTTTTTTCGCGATAAAACATAGCCTATGTCCTTCCTCAAGCTCTACTTTATCTCTCTATCATATTTCATCAAAATCGGTTCACTTATTTAAGCCTGATTGTGGTACAGACAGACAGGCACCATCTATCCGTCAATAGATGGCGTAAGTAGTAGATTAAAGCGCGATTTAATATTATTTACTATTAGGCCATGCATTCGATTGGTTCTAAATAGACACTTCCTTATTATCAAATAGTAATCGAATATATAAAATAAATATATTTCGTTTAGAGTTGCCATGTGCGAATATATGTATGTGTAACAATAAGGTCGTGAGTCGCGATTGGTGCGGTAGTACCACAACAGGCGAAATGAAAAGCGTGTGATGTCATTGTTTAATTTTCTCACATCGTTCTGCCACAGACCTAGATTATTCAGATATGGCATTTATTTATAGTAATGTTATTTATTATGATTGAAAATTCTTTTACCAATAGAAAGCCACATTATGTGTGAGTATTAGGCTATATTAATCCGAAAAATGAAAAGACTTTTTCGTGGTAGTCGGATTTGCAAACTAAATCGGAGAAAAAATGGTCCAACGAAACCGTTTCTGACAACTATGATTCATAGTTGCGGGTAGAGTATGAATGAATAAATGAGTGTGTGAACAGTTTGAATACACCTCAGCGAAGTGAGAGCAGGCCGGCTAGTTATAAATATCCAGCTAAGCGAAGCTAGCATTTAACTTAATGTATCATTACATTTTTACTTTTATCTTGCAGTTATCGATCCTCGATGATAATGGCCCAAGATGGCCGTATTTGGTATGCGGTTTAGGTAAGGTATTTAAGGTAATTTATGTTTTACCATTAGTAGGAAAAGCTTGTATTTAATTTTCTTTTCATTTCATAATAATTTGATAACTAACCTTCGCTTTGCATTATAAAATAAGTATGCGATATTAACCTTTTCAGCCGTTTCAGCATTTAGGCAATCATTTGAATTATCAGCTAAAGTAAATTCACAATTTGGAGAGTAATAGATACTAAAAAATTAAGTTAAGGCCGAGCAGCAGTTAGGGCTTGAGATTCAGAAGCAGGTGCAATGAGCGTTTTGTTACCCAAAAATTATAATATCAAAGATTAATTTAATCTTCACCAACCCCTTCATCGTTCTTCATCGCCCATAGACATTGACAAAACAAGAGATATCCTCTTTTTTTTCGATGCTGCGCTTTCAGCGAACCCTGAGCAAGAGCCCAAAGTCCACTAGATCCGCAGCATTAATGGGATGGGAGAGGTACTGGAACGCGTCTATGACTTGATTTGAATGCTGGTGGTCGCAATCTAGTCGGGAAACAGATCCCCAACCACCAAGGGGGTGCTGGGTTACTCGGTTCTTACGAAATGCTCTCCCAGAACTATGAAACTGCTCCTGCAACTATTGCGGATCTATCGAAACAGTGTTGCTAGTATATATTGTTTCTTATAGCATAACCATAGCTTTAAATTGCTTAGTCCTCATCACAAAAACAAACAAAACAAGGGGCTGTCACACAGTGTGAGCGTCACAAGGGATCCACGCTCGAACACTTGAGGGCAATCCGCGAATGGTTTAATTAATTTTCATAACACGCGGTTCCTCGCCTATTAGACGCGCTGAATGGTTGAATGCATTTATATACGTATTGTTATTGTTATTTAGACGTATATGTTATTTTCTATATGTCTGTATATAGCTGAGATACGTACAAGACCGTTACAAATCTAGATGGATAACCCGACACGGTTTCGCCCAACGAGTATATTGCTTTATACAAATATGACAAACTCCCATCCCCTATTTCAACCCCTTCAATCCTTTTCTCCTCGCGAATTTAATCGGAATCGGTTCAGTGGTTTATTGCGTTATTTAAATTTTTATTTGGGAGTATGTATTGATTACCCCCCAAAGACTTAAACGGTCACACAGCTCCACATGTTCTTCCATCATAAATTAAAACTTTTAACCCTTTCAAGCCTCTTTTCACACATTAAAAACATAAGTAAAACAGTATATATAAAGTACAGCCTACACTGCTAGACTTTGTTACACAACATTTGGTGATGAGGTCGAGTAGTGTAGGCGAGAGTTTTCGCGTGGTGTAAAGGCCTTGTGAGTCCCTGTCTAAAGTGCATGTTACTGAGCAGTATAGTTGTCATTATATCCTTGGTATTAAAATGCGACGAGTCTTGACAATTTAAAACTTGAGTTATTTTCCAATATAGCCGTAACTGGTTACGTCACGTGACGTCATCGTATCGAGTCGCGTTGCAGGCGTGATATTGCAGTGTATAACAGTTTTATCTATCTATAATATAATCTGTATCAGTGATGTAAATATAAAAAAGTAATCTATATGGATATAGACGTTACGTAGTCTACGTAAAGCAAAAAAGAATTGAGGGTAGGTGAGATCTAAAAGGGGTTTACGGTTTAGGCACGCATAACGTCAAAACGACTGAACCGATTCGAATGAAATTTGGTACACAGATACTTTAGAAAGTTGACTCACACATAAGATATATAAAATATATTTTATCCCGAAAAAAGCACTATTCCCTTGGGATAGAAGGGTGAGGTGATACAAGAAATTCTAATGCTAAAAACGTTATACATATGGACCTACTGTTTATTATGATGTTGGCAACACTTATAATTTGAGTAGCATTATGAGACTTGATGTTGGTACGACTGATAAACACAAGTAGGGATTGTCATACTACTACGAAACAAATAAGAGTAATTATCATCCAAATCAACACATCCAATATTATAACTACTAAAAATACATAAAGGATCAAGTGATAATATTTAAAAGCTGATATTTATAAAATAGCTCAGCGAAGCGAGGTCCAATCATGATGTGGGGTAACACAATGAGTCAATGTAGGTCACTTGAATAGTGTCAGCTTTTTTCACAGAATTTGTTCGTGTATTGAATTGTTTATTTTATAAGAATAAAGCTTACTTTACATTAATGTGACTCAACTGCATGTCATCTGTGTTGCATCCACTACTCGATTCAACAATATACCAGAATCTAAGTCGGGGACCCCTGGCGCTATATTTAGGTTAATTTACTGATACTTTAGTTAACTACGACATATAAACACTAAAAAAAATTGTAGAGCCTTATTTCTGTCATCTGTCAGGACGCTTACGAACTACACGAGCAATCCATCTCTGATGGAAAAGCAGCCTAAAGCATTGAAAAGTTAGTTGAACTTCGCTTACTAATGTCTTAATGTCTTAACGACGAATGAGATGCGTTGGTCCAAAACTGGAGACACTCTGCGTCTGCTAGCAGGGTCTTTATAGCAGTATTTCTAAGTCAATACTAATAGTTTTCGTTACTGACCTGGCGCAAAGTAACCTCTTGCTAATTCCCACAACCTACTGGTTACATAACACCATTGTCTCACCACACAGCTCACACCTCACACACGCAACAAATGAGAGTAAATTATGTTTTTAAATTGCGTTTCTTGAATGTAAAATTTACTTGTATTGAGTAACACATCCTTGTGTAAGTTACATGGTAGCTTAACTGCACAATAACACTCAAAATAATACAATAATACACAATCTACACGGAACTTGAGAAGTACTTGTGGCTTGCAATCCAGATACAGGATTAAAAACCCTTTCCACTATCAGTAAACGCTCTCCTTCACAACTCGACTTTCTGATTCTAATATTTCACACTTCTTCAGCAAAACAGCAACTACACTAAAGGTCTGTGTTGCCTAGTCAATATTAAAAACTTCCCTTTAAATCATTTAACAAAGCTTACACTTAATATATACGTCTTAATATATATATACGTCGTGATTATACTATATTAATATATATATGAATCTGTTTTAGGGTCACATCCCCAGGCTTTTAGTATAAAATGCATATTAATAGGTATTGCTATAAAATAATATATGTCGGAGAATAGTAAAAGATTATCGATTAATCGAATCGTTATCGTTGTCTATGGCGTTGGAGTGGGGTAGTAGTCACTTCCGTTGTTTTGACAGTCTCTACCCTCGACCCTTTATATGCGATCGACAGTCGAAGTCTTAGTCGTGCGCGGTCTCTCAAGAAGTGAACATCATCTAAGTAGTGCTAGTGATAGTGATAGTGTCAAGTGCAGTGTAGTGTGGAAGTGCTGTCCAAATTAAGGTCACGTAAGTCCTTACAATGTAATTGCCTCGTGGTTAAGTAAACACAATGTTAGGTTAGGTTAGCCTTAGGTTAGGTTAGCCTTGTGTTAGATTCGGTTTATGTGCGTTTAACCTTGGGTTTAAATGGAGAGCCTAGTAGTGGAGGCAGGTGTCGTGATTACTTTTAAAGGACGTCCTTAAGCCTACACCTTAAGGACGTCCTTTAAGTGATCACGTGACATATATATTCTAATCTATCCACTTACATAAATTTGTATGATAATGGTTCAGTAAAATTAAACCAAAACAAGGATACTGATTACGTCACTAACGCTTAAATATTTATTAAAAAAATAATTTTCTCATTCAAATTGCTAGTTCAATAGATAATAGCAGTTTTCTTATAATATTAAAAAACCTACGTATCATTAAAATGAATAATTTCATTAATGAAAACATGCAAGTAAGCAATGTTATTACAAACACAACAGTCTCACATTACCGAGTGCAGACAAGTCGAGCCTTACCTGTAACAAAATAATATTGTTTAATAAACATATTATATTACATACATTCAATGTCTAAAATATATATAATTTTGAGCTTAGATCACTAAGGCTACTGTTACACATGCTCTAAAATTGCATGTTATAAGTATGCTTATTATGAGCATGCTTATAAACTGTTTACATTTGCTAGCAATAACCATGCTAGTTATAAGTATGCTCCTGAATAAGCATGGTCAAAGCAAACACTCCAATACACGTGCCATTTGATGGCATGCTCTCGGGCAATTCAAACAAAACTATGGAAAATCAAACAGCCATCCGCATGGATCTGAATAAAATTATACTTTTACTGACCATGCAACGCATCCAAAAACTTCTCTCAGCTAGGAAGAGAAAAAAAAAGGAATAGGAAGCGCGTGCACCTTGCAAACAAGATCAAAACTAGCATGCTCATTAAGCAAACGCGTTCACACTTGCTATTACCTTTCTCCCTTCCACCCCCGCACCAACTAGCATGCTTAAAGATGGCACGGTGTGCTATTATCCAGTGTACCACTAATAAACATGCTTAATAGTAGCATGTCCTGTACACACATGCTAGTAGGTATCATTTGCTTAATAATAGCATGCTTTCGTGCCTAATAAATTAGATACACTATAAATATGCGAACCAAATGTACGCCCATTTGAATATTTGGGTAGAATTTTGTAACGCTACAATATTAAAAACGTCATATATCATATTTCTAAGTTCTATTAATGACTTCATAAAATCATATCATTCAAACACATACTTTTTTTGAGTTTCTTTTTGAGTTCGGGATATTACTCACAAATATAATTAATTTAAAATACATTAAAATAGTTATTTTTATTTTAGTAATAATGTAGGAAAGGGTTTTAAAAACCCACCAACCCACTCATAATCAATGCCTAAAAATGTCTGGGGCAAAAGAGTTTCAAAATGAAAATGGAGATTTCCAATTCTGTGTTCACGTCAGAGAGAACAAGGTTATTTATTTATGTCAATGAGATTCAGATAATTTTTAATAATATTTGTATGTAGACCCGGCGTCCATATTATAACAGATCAATATCTCATAAACATAAACAATACCTGACTGATGTTGATAGATTTTATTATGATGATGACGAAGCATCTGCATCCGATAAATGGATTTACCTCAGTCCAGGCTCTGATTACACGATGTTAGTATTGACAGATGCTGTTATATGAGACAAGGTAGCCGTTGGGCTAAAACATTTACACAATGCAATTGGCTATCACTATTGAATACCTGTCTTGGAAACGTCTAAATTAATTTATGAACACAAACTATAGTTACCACGTCTCTATATATTTTAAACGTTAATCTATTAGGTTAAAACGGCTGAACCAATTTGATTCAATTTTGGTCCACAGATACTTTAGAAGGTAGGTAACATAGGATACTATTATCCCAAAAAAGCACCATTCCCGTGGGATAGAATGGTCGATACTAATATAAAAGATTAAGCTGAATTTTTTTTACACATAGTTTATACTTAATTTAACATATATGTACTTGTACGTGGACAAAGTCACGTGAGATCGATTTGTATCATAATAAAAATGTAACTTATCAAATGTACATAGAAGATATTTAAAAAAAAAAATTGTCTGTCTATCTGTCCGTACATACAGTACGATTTTACAGTTGAATTACTCAAAATACAGGCCTTCAAAAGGAAACTAGACTGAGTAGTAGCCAATGTATGTTTTGTTTTTAAAACGCGAAAATATATATTGGTAAAACAATTTGAAACCAATTACGTGATACTCGAACTGTTGAGCGTTGTCTGGTTGATCCTTTAAGATGTTACACACTGAAAATGCATTGCTATAGATTGTAAAAGCTATTTTTTTTTTAAATTTTAATTTATATTGAAAAATATCTCTATCAGATTTAAATAGCATTTTTAAATTTGTGAGTTAGTTCAGCGTTAAAATCTCGCCATACATTGGACCCTTTCAAGTATTGTGTATGCAGATGTTTTTGCAATTATTAAGGCCGCGCCCCCCATGTCAGCAAAAGTAAGTAAATTCCTAAACAATCCCACGCTTACTTACATGCATTTTCTATTTTTAATATTCACGTTTCGATGTGGGTGTTTACTTTTTTATCGCTGACATAATCACCATGCAGACCCCCCATACCCATGGTCGGGGGTGATCATCAAAAATAAGTATAAAAAGATGCTATCATAATTTTAAAACATATTGCTGTGTTGTTATTTCTGTAAATCCCTAATCAGTCAATAATAACGACTAAATATATTTGTCAGAAGAGAGAGCCGATTAGGATGAATTAATAATCGAAAATTACAATTCCGTAGTTTTTGAACAGGAACCCAGGCAGAGCCTTGGACTTGTGACCAAGGTGTAGACTTAAGGATATCCTTTAAATGATTATAACACTCATCTCCACTGCCTGGTCTCACTGTTTGTCTTAGGTTAGGTTAGCATAAGGCTAACCTAACATAAGGTTGTGTTAACACATCTAAATGCAATGTAAGGACAAACAACAAGTCCTCTTTATTATTATCCTACCCTAACTACAGCCCGGCACGGCCTTCATTACTATCCTACCCCGACTGTACCCCGACATATTTTTTTGTATTTATTTTCTATCTTTCTATAGCAATCGGAGCAATGGCGCTAAATAGCTATCAATGGAAAGCGTACCAGTACGTTCACGTAGACGTAGACGTAGGTAGCAGAACAGCATCGAGTGTCAATATTTGAGATGAGCGGCGGCGATCCGAGACGATTCGGTTCGTATCGAGATAATACCCAGCATCGAGTGGGGCTTAATAGGGATTGAGTTGTGTAGTGGGACTCACATGTACCACCACAGGCACGAGCATCATATCAACACACAACACTCCACACATTAGCTGTACCTATCAATAATAAACGAGCAACGATTAAACCTTTTGATATATAATGAAATTATGCATGTAGCTAACAAAATTATCAACTCTTTTGTATCACCTCTAGCGGGAAGACACAGCTAAGCCTATTTATAATTATTAAACATGTTTTAAATAATCAAATTTTTGTTGTGGAGGTATAACTTTAAGCTCAAAATACCAATGGATCTCCCAATAATTGTCTTTTGATATGAAGGCACGGCTCTGCAACATCATCAGAATGAAAAGTCAGGCAACTTTATTCAGTTTCATCTCAATAGATGAATACTTTCAAAATTGTTTGAGTTTACAACTGGAACCCTAGAAAATTAACATACTTTGTTACATATACGCAGCATTAACTGTTTAAATTAAAATAAATTTGGAAATACTTACAACATACCTAGCAGTATCAATAATTATACATTAAAGACATGCATTTCACCCCCACGTCGATAGATGGCGTATGAGCACACTTATTTGTTTACTTTGTCTTCTTAAGTATTTTTTTCGCTATAAAACATAGCTTGTATCATATTTCATCAATATCTTTGTGATTTAAGACTGATAGTGTAGACAGATAGACTGATGACATCTATTCGTCTCTAGATGGCGCAAGTAGTATATTAAATCGCAGTTTCGTTTGTATTCTTAAGTATTTCTAATTTTTTTAAAGTTACTATTGAAATTATATTATTATCTAGGAAGATAGGATTTACACTTACAAAACTACTTACATATTGATGAATGTTTTTATGCTGTCGAGTTCAGATTAGACAAACAGATCCAAGTTGATGATGTAAAGACTTTAATTGTCAAAAATGTTTACTCGATTTTCTTTTTTTTTTGCTGCAAACCTTGAAGTAAACTAGTTTCAAAAAGGTTAGGAAATGATTAAGAATTTCTTATATTTAACGTAATTGTTACTCAGTGAAGTGCAGATCGATTTGTTTACATGGGAATGCAACTACCAAACTTTGGTGGGACGTTTATACCACCGCCTTTGACCTAGATGCAAGTTTAAAGAGTGTCCTTACTTTTTTAACTTTCCTCCACTGCTCGATTTCTATTTTAACTATTTAAGTAAACTGAGTAACAAGATTCAAGACTATACAGCTCTTCACTATATGAAATTAAAAAGTTATCAATAGTGTTGTCATAGAATGATACACTAAATACGTCTTGGACTTGCGACCAAGGCGTAGGGTTGAAGGCCTTTTATATAATTATAACACTCGCCTTTGCTGCCCGAATACTAACTAAAGTAGATAATAAAGTACACGGGTGTACACGACACGAATCACCAAAGAGACTGACTCTAATCTATAGCACTAAAGGTTATTGTCTACTACTCGCGAACACAAATTTATTACCAACCAACGGTGTTGCTAACACTAGTGTAACGTATTCCTAAAATATTTTGATGAAGCTGGAGGTATTATAGGTTGTGTGTAATGCTCTGTATTTGTTCAGTCTTAACGTATTATTCCTTAAGGAGTGTGTGATGTGCTAAGCTCTTAATACTTGAGGGATGTATCGTTTATTGTTATCATGATCATCTTATTTTCTAGAGATCAAGATAATTGGGTTTTCGGTTTAACTAATGTTTCGCTCAATCTCATCTATAGTAATGTTTACACATTTCAGACATAGAGACAAAAAAACAAAGTCTATGTTAAGATAAAAAATTAGGAAAGAAATCTTACTAATATAATAAATTATAAAGGTTTGAATGTTTGTTACTTAATGACGCACAAAAGCCTGAACGGATTTTAATGAAATTAGGCACACAGATAGTTTATAACCTGGACTAACATATAGGCTACTTTTTATCCCGGAGAAATTAATATTTCCTGCGGGATAAAAAAATTTGTTTTAATATTTTGAATGGCAAAAATATTTTAATTTAATTATAAAACGAATTGAAGCCAAACCATCATTTTTAAATTTTTGCTTGTCTGTTAGTCCGTGTGTTTGTATGTGTATCACGTTACAAACTATCACTCAGAATTGGATACTATTGTATTGGTGCAGGTCTAAGTCAAAATATGGGCATTGTATCATTTAAATTAACATTTTATATTAAATATGACTAACTTCTGCTGCTCCGATTTTTTTCTTCCAATAAAATAAAATGATCCTGATATGTAACTGGGTCGATCCGCATTAAAAAAAAAACCAATTTCACCCATTTCTACGAGCTACTCAAGCTTGACCAAAAAACACTGTATATCGTAGTAGTTTATCTTACCAAGCAAAAATACAGGGCTCATTATAATGAAGGAACAAAGGGCTAGTAGGCATAATCGGTGTTGCCACACATTACACGCGTGTTCGAGCTTCAATTGTGTTTTAACGAAAAAAATTACATACGACACGCGACCCGCCATGTTTTATACTTGATTACAGTTAAAGCTAACGTTAGTTACGTGTGTGATTAAAAAGTAATCATTTTGGTTTTTTTATACTCATAAGGAAAGTCGCTTCCTGCTGTCTGTATGTAGATCACTTAACTACACAACGGATTTTAATGGGATTTTCACTAATAGACAGAGATATACATTAAGAGGAAGGTTTATATGACTAAACCTATAAATGTAAAAGTTGGCATTTTAAGATGTTTGTTACTTAATTACACAAAAACGGCTGAACAGATTTCGATGAAATTTGGTGCACAGATAGTTTATAAACTGAATTAACACATATGCTACTTTTTATCCCGAAAAAAATGTAGTTTCTGTGGGATAGTATACTAATAAAATATGTTTATTGTAGTAAGCGCCTGAATATTTTTATTTGCAATAATATATTAAAAATTATTGAGTGAGTTATCGATACAATATATCTCAGCGAAGCGAGCGAGTCGCCCATATAATTGAATGATGTGGCAGTAATTTTATTAAGATACTTAATACGTGGCTTATGTCTAGGTCGTGTAACAGGAAAATGATGCGAATGTGTGTTGTGTCGTAATCATAATAATTGAGTTCTATATTACATTATGTAAGGTTACCTTGTTTTGAAATATTTGCTTAATTTGAGTAGATAATGGCATAACCTTATTTATCTATAGGAGTTCTCTTACTGTATATAACAGATCCTCATTGTAATAACAATTTGCTCTCTGTTTGATTTAACACGAAGCAAATAAAATATCATGACTTTATACACGACAATAAATATCAATGATTTTTTTTAACGCTGTGTTGTGATTAAAATAGCTAATATATTACTTTCCGAAGACATTCCGCCAAATAAATTTGCATATCTTATGAAGTCTCCAAACTATGCAACATGTGGGGGTAGTACATTTGCTAATGGAATGTGCTCGTAACGAAAATGAGAGATCTTCTGTCATTAATTAATATATTAAATTTAAATCGTTTAGATATAGAAATAAGGTGTATAATTCTTAATTAATAGTTTAGATTAGGTAAATAAAAATTTGGGTACAATAGGGCTGGCATATTCTGAAGAATAAAAGCCCTTTTTTATTTTTAAAATTTGAGTCTTGTTTCTATGCTAAATGTACCCTTACACAGGACTGCGTTTTTCCATGGAAGTTTTAAGTATGTCTCGAGTTACCTAAATAATTTTAGAATTAAAGTAAAAAACATCTGATGAGTCAACAAAAACCTTTACTTAGATAATGTAATTATATATTTAATTGTGCTAGTTTAAATTAGTAGTAGTAATAGTTGTATTCTGTTTTTTAGTCATATCTTAATTTAACTTACAATTATTTTTATTTTATTATTATTTATTATTATACTTTATAATTAATTTTTTCTTACTTATTATGTTATATTTTTTTTATATCCATTTTATTATATTTTTTTGGTCATGACGCTGAGGCTGCCGCGCCGCCGTTAGTATGTCTCAAAATAAAGGGGGTCACAGAAAATCAGTATAGGGGGTAACCTGTGGTTAACCCTATAGTAAGCTGAGTGGTCTACCTTTTTGCATGAACACCACTATATATGTTTTGTCATTTGTTTTATGTATTTTTGTATATTTTGGTTTTAAGTACCTACTTACGAATATTGTAGAATGGACAAGAGCTAATAATTTAATATAAAATTTTGACAAAACTAATATTATATACACTGTAAAGTTCTTAGGCCTTCACTTAAAAGCTACGTAAATGTTCATATGCTCTGTATATGCTGTACAAAATAGTTAATGAAGAAACATTATTAGTTGCTTATAATGCTTATGTTTGCTCCATTTTAAGTTATGGAATAATTGTTTGGAGAAATTCGGTTGAACGCGATAAGGTATTTAAAGCACAAAAAAGATGTATAAGATCGATGTGTGGTTTAATGCAGAGAGACAGCTGTAAACCATATTTGAAAATTTTAACCTTACCCTCTATGTACATATATGAAGCTTTAGTATTCATTAAAAAACGATTACATTTAAATAATAACTTTAATTCTATGCGTCAATAAACTACACGTTCCTTCCTTTAAAACTATGAAATTGAGTAACAGTATAATTATTATGATGCCTAAACTCTACAATGCGTTGCCAAATGAGATTATGAGAATAAATGATTTTAATACTTTTAAAAGCAAGCTAAAGAAACATCTCTTATCTAAATGCTTCTACACTATTAACGAGTTTTTAAACAGTGAATAATAATGTTTCAATTATAAATATTATTTTTGACAAATTTATATTGTTTGTAATTATATTAAATTTGATACTGTAATTTTTAAATAATAATATTGCCTGATATGGCAAACTGTTAAAAACTATAAATTATTTATACGATCTGAAAATGTATTTACAGTTATGCAATAAATTATATTCTGATTCTGATACCTAATTCATTAGTAGTAAGTATCAAATATTGTGGTGTTCTGTAAATAAAGGCTTTTTGTTTCTTTCTTTCTTCTTTTCTTGTCTCTTTCCGTATTTATATATAAAAAGATGTATTTATTAAGTTGTTAGTTTTATTGTTTTCAAACTCATAATATCGAGACTAGAATAGAAAGCTTCCTAAAAAATCTAGACCTTAGAATTTACAAAAATAGTGGCTAAAGTATTTTTTTAAATAAATCACATATGCGATACATCTCACGAGTTCCACACATCAATTTAAACATATCCCGATAACTCTGAGCAAATTTCTTAAAAATTTCCATATGTAATATATTGAGGGCGATAAAACGGTAGCGACTTCGATATTGGGTTTTGATTTATATCTGTTCTTCGACTGTAATGTATGGCCACTTCATACCGGCTTACGACTTACACGAGGGTTTGTATGGAATAAGGATGTATTAGGATTTCAGCATCAGATTTACGGGAAAACGATTTTTTTGTTACGTGTTTTAGAAAGTAGAATTTTATACAGTTTATGGTTTCATTTCCACCAGAGATGAGCGAGGATGTGAAGCGAGCATGCAGCAGAGCATTTTTAAATTCACGAGTTATTACTGCACGCTATGTTATCCCAACAACTAACGAGAAACGTTGCCTGGAGACACACTGCGTCTGTCGGCCAGGTCCTTACATCAGTAATAAACGAATATAAAGCTACGTTTCCACCAGAAAGTGTGTGTAAGTAGCGAGGGATGTGTTTATTAAGAACTTGTAAAATCGCTACATTTGATCGAGGCTAGGTAAGTGAAGCGATTCTATTGATTCTTATGAAACACCTTTCTCGCAATCTAGCTGTTTTTTTTATTACCTACCCACACTGTCTCTTGCTCGTGATACGTCAGTGCGGACGCCATTTGGAGTGAGAGTCGCGAGACGAGAGCAGCCTTCAGAAGTATATAATTTGTGTAACTATTGAAACCAACTAAACCCAAATCAATAAAGTTTTTACTACTGATTATCTGCAAATTTATTATATTTTTGTTTCTTAGATAAAGTTTATAATATCTAAAGAAAATAAGCCTAGCATTAATTACGGTTAGTAGTCCTTCCTTACTGTGTAGAGCTAAATCTTCTCACCAAAGATGATAAATGGGAGTTGAACTTTAGGTAAAGCAAAGTCGACTTATTCAGATTTTTTTGCTTTAGCTCATTAATAGAGAGAGTACCTTTCGTAAGAGTATTTAATCTCAAATAAGGGCGAGGTTTGTAAACGTTTAGAGAAAGTCACGTTAATGTATACTTTCCATTTCATAACGCAAAAATTTTTTGATACATGATAATGGAATATCCATTATGACTTTATAAACAACTATCCTCGCTTCATTGAGGAAAAAATTGTCATTTGGATTACCTTTTGATAATCAGGTTAGCTGCACTGTTGATAACTTTGTATTATATGTCGGTGCGCAAGTTAGGATTAGCTTAACCTAACCTTAGGTTTAAACAGTGAACATGGGCAGTGGAGGCAAGTGTTTTTCAATTGAATAAAGGATGTTCCTACACCTTAGTCACAAGTGCAAGGCACTGCTTGGGTTCCTGTCGAAATTGTAAGAGATCATAATGTTTGATTAATTATTCATGGGTTCAGTAGCAGTATCTATGTTCTGTGTACCCAATAGTCGATTCAATATCACACCCCCCTTGTGCCCTGGTCGATCTGAGGCAGCCTATCAAGTGATTTCATATAGTAAAATCATCTAAGTTATTTATTTTAATGTTCAGTAGTCAAGTCAAGCAGTGGATGATGAGTGTCATAAACAATCTCCTTAAACCGGTGTCTGTCTTAAAAGCCCAGGCATTAAAAAAAAACATGTCGTAGTTTAAAAGGAATAGGCAATAGCTTATCATATTTTGATCTTACAAAAAATATTTTAAATTAAAAGTAGTTTTAAAGCAAGATTTATTCAAACTATAAGTGTTGATAAGATAAAAGAGAGAGCTACTTGATAGCAGTGAACGCTAACAAGGCGCTGTTGAAGGCGTTCATGCAAATAACGAGCAATTACTTAACTCTTTACGACAATAATACAAAATGGAGGATCTGAATATTACGGATTCTGCAAATTGAATCTTTTGTATAATACATGATGGGTTATCAAATAGTTTTTTCCTTTCTTCTCAATTCAATTTACAGCTGTTAAGACCCTCGCTACATATCCATGTACACCTCTCGATGAAAACACACTCTTATATTCTTTTATTACTAGTGTAAGGATCTGGCCGAAGCAAGCAAATTTATTTCCAGTCAATGGGAACAACGTGTCTCATTAGTTACTGGGATAACACAGCAGGCAGTAATAAGCTGCGAATTTAAAAATGCCCAGTTGCCTCATGAGACAATATTTTCCATAGAGACAACTACCATTGCCAAGGTAGCGTCTCCTTCATCGTTCGCAAAGTTCAACTAACTTTTTAATGCTTAACTCACGTAGTTCGTGCCAGTTCTGACAGATGGCTCTACTACTTGTATTTAGTTAAACTATAATTTGTGAAGCTGTGGTCAAATTAAAGGAGGTTGCAGAACGCCATAGAGAAGAGGATTATACTTCGGACCCCTTGCGCAGGAGAAGACCGCGTCGGCGAATGCGTGCATTCGTGTAGCTGACTGGACCCCAGGTATAGGCTTGGAACCCAAGCAGGTGGGTCCGTCTGAGTGCTGAGGTAGAATGCTTTTCCGCGAACCCCCAGTACCCGCAGTAATTCGCGACGGCGGCGGTACCGATGGGTTTTTAGTGGGTATTCGGTGCTTCTAGCTGTGAGTCCCACATAACCCTCCAACTCAGAGGGGATGCGTAAAAAGCATTTCTCATAGAAAAAAAAAAATATGTGAATTATACAGTCGGGTCTACAGTAAAAGTTGTCATTCCTAGGGTTGCCAGATGGCCAGGAAATCCGGGTTTGTCCCGGAAATTTAGGTATTGTCCAGTAATCAGAACTTATTATTGCGGATTCCGAAAATCTATTAGTCATCATTTTTATATACAACACGAGACTAGTCGGCAAGGCAATAATAGTTTTATTGATAAATGACCTTGTTCTTTTTTTTATCTTCGCCAGTATGTCGATGTATGGTGACAACTGTTTATCAGCGGCAAAGTTAACTTTGCCCCTCAATTCATACTCGGACCCCTTGGTTCTTACAATGTGTGTGATTTCCTACAATAGACTTGAGTCTACTAATAACACAGTGCTTGGTTTATGGTTTCTAATTATAAATGAAGAGACGTAGATAAGAAAAACCAGTCTATTTCTCATTAAAGTTAAAGAATATTAATATTTTTATAAAATAAATTCGAAAAAAATAAGCATTATGTCACGTGACAGCGAAGACCGATCAGAAAGTGTTACGTCACGCGACGCAAAAACATCATTGTTGTTTTTGACGTTTTCATACAACAGGTTATTTCGCAGATCGTGACGTCATATAAAACGCCATGACACTATTTTGCGTTTTCGAGGGAAATCTAAATTGCTTTTTTAAATAAAAAATACGTACCTCTTGTAAATAATTGTCAACTAGCCTTTTGTCCTGGACATAAGTTTCCATCAGGCAACCCTATTGATTACACTGTTCTGCGTCATGAGGGAGTATCGCTTTAACTGGAGCTGGAGGTGTGAAATCAGCATATTAGATGCATTGTTAACGTTGCTGCGACGCGCACACACCTAACGGGGATTCCAAGGCCAGGGTTGAGAATGATTGATATACAGCCCTGTAATACTGATTGATTGTTTACAGTAATTGCTTATGACCAGGCCCCAAGGGATCATAAATCATTATATTAATTAATCAGCTTGTTTATTGTTTATGTATATAAAAGGTTTAAGTAACTGACTAATGTATAGACATCCATTAGGAAGAAAATTAATTAATAAGGTAAAAATGAGGTCAAAGGAAGCTTAGGACTTAGATGAACTTCCGTTTATGGGACCCGACTTGATTGCATTTCCACTTATACAACGATAGACGATCACTAAATATAAAAAATAAAATACTTCCGTATCCTTTTTTTTTAGATAAAAAGAGAAAAACGTACGTTTTGTTTGAATTTTTATAATTTGATATTCCTTTTTTATTATTAATACTTACTACTCGTCCTCGCTTCGCAGAGGAAATAATAGAATTTCCTATATAGTAAGGATGGTGGTAATAAAATTTATGTAGATTAGGTAAAATACATCATACTTGGTCAACTTTAACTAAAAATTGTTGAAGAATAACAAAGTTTAAAATATTGTTTCTCTTTAAAGTTAAAATAAACTTAACGGCTATATAATAAAGTAACAAAGTTAGTTCCAACAAGTTGTTTATAATGAATGTAAACTGAAACTCTTTATTTTAAGTCGAGATACACGATTATGAAATTTTAAACAACGTTAAACTTAGACTACAATTTATAAGTTTACTTTTTCTTGGGTTATTATTTATATGGCAAACTTGCATTATGAATTTTTATTTACATATATTAAAGCTATATTTTAATAGGTGATAAAACACAAAAAATTACTTTTAAATGCATTGATTTGTGTCTTTCAAGAGGACATGTAACTCTTCAAGACTCAATATATTAGATTTCACTGAATCTTCTTCATTCAATGAAACAGAGAAATAGAGAGAGACAAAGAGAGATAGAGGTAGTAATTTGGATTACCAATAAAGGAGGATTACAAATATTCATTTTCCTATACACTTATTAGATCAGAAGTTAAATTTGTTTTAAAGTTATATCACAAAGCTAAAGCAGATCAATCTTATTTAAAGTTTAAAAAATATCATTGCATGAGTTTACGTAACCGGCAACCCTAAAGCAAGCAAGCACATGGTATGACACTTGTATGTGTGCGTGTGTTTACATGTGTGTTGTCACACACACAACAGTATTATTACATTATCCCAAGTAAGACATTGGAAACCACAAATGAATATTGCGAGCGTTGGATGGCACGAATTTGTCTACTCATTGTATGAATTGCACCTCCACTGTGCCATTTCAGTTATGATATACGATTTCATGTTTCTATTTATATAACCATACTCATGTGAGGGTTATGGAATATAAATGGCACCTAATGGTAGGGTTCTTATGTTTAGTATATGCCCAATATGAAAACATTGAAATAATATTAAGAACGTTTGAAATACTAACATGTACTAAACTAAACCTCATTTATAGGTTGCTAACAGGGCCGAGTTTATCTATTGCAGTGTGAAGTGCACACGGGCGCCGCTGTCCTAGGTTCACCTGTGGATGGCGATCAAGTAACTGTTAATATCGAAGAGCAAAAAAAGATCATAATCATCAATGAAGCCTTACAGTAAAGTAATGCGACTAAGATTTGAAGAAGAAGTTTGTTATCGTTAACAAAAGCGCTACGAATGTGATTGCACAAGGGCGCTACATGGGCTAGAGAAACCTCTAACAGATGGTTTCTTTATAATTCTATAAATGAATAATCAAAATATATTATAAAAATAAGGAATAAGTGTTGTGAAGAAATATATTTTTGACAAACATAAACGTATAAGCGCGACTTTGACCGTGTGATGCTTCGCTCCTATGGGTTGTAGTGTGATGTCATATAGCCTAGAGCCTTCCTTGATAAGTGGGATATCCAACATTAAAAGAATTTTCCAATTCGAACCAATAGTTCCTGAGATTAGCGCGTCTAACTAAACAATCTCTTCAGCTTTATAATCTTATATATAAAATTCTCGTGTCACAATGTTAGTTACCATAGTCCTCCGAAACGGCTGGACCGATTTTTATGAAATTTTATATGCTTATTCAGTAGGTCTGAGAATCGGTCCACATCTATTTTTTATACCCCTAAATGATGAGGGTGGCCCACGGTGGCAAAACAAAGTTTGCTGGGTCAGCTAGTATTAGTATAGAATAATACTATCAGAAAGACGTACACATTAGTTACTACTGTCTGACTAAATCTTGTAGCTGATATAAATACTAGATATACGCATATCTAGAATAGAAATTGGTTTAACTTAAAACATTTCAGCATTTAGAGGCATCATGTTAAGCGTATTTCAAGTTGTCAGCCGATAGACATTTAATGTTTCTGTTCTACGTCCTCAGGAATTGTATTAAATGGGATAGGGTTGACTATGTATTATTTAGTATATTCAATAATATCTAGATCTGTATCTAGATTCACCTGAAAGTTTAACTGTGTATGTCCTAATAGGGATATAAACTATCCTCGTGAGGGGACGGGTTAGAATACAACTCCCCTCTGCCGCTGGAAAAGCATCTCGTGCAGCATGAGATCTGTTCCCCGACTGGCTTGCGACCACCAGCATACGAATCCTTACCTCTGTTTATTGAACTCTGGATTCTCGTTCAGGGTCCAATGAAATGAAAAAATCCTCACTTTTCATCCCCATCTTTAAGGTGGCAACGCATCGGCAATACGAGTCACATTCTTGTATTACCGATGCCCATAGGCGGCGGTGGCCACTTACCATCAGGTGGGCCGTTTGCTCGTTTGCCCCTTAACTGCCATAAAAAAAACTATGAAGTTTGGATCACGGTTGCTTTGTAAGATCTATATTGTGTTTGACAAGGTGTAGGTGTCATCGAAACTGTCTGATTACTTCCTTGAGTAAAATTCAGCATTTATGCTAACTATAACGTAAGCTTTAAGGGTGTCTGATATAGTAGGTTGCAACTGTAGCAAGTGACAAATGTCATCTATTGCCAGATACTTGCTACTTTCATGAGTTTCAAATAAAATATATAAAAACTGAGCTTTATACTTACGAATTCGTGGTGCAATTATATATACATTATACCTTTCAAAGCAACCATGATCCATACGTCATAGTTGATTATCGTCTATATTTGTATAAGCATGTCGTTAATAAAACTTTCAGGTTTTATACGAAGGACTGATCATTGCAGGATCTTGGAATGTCATATAAAAACCCTAAATATTATACTTCTAGTACAATAAAAATTAGGGTTTTTTTTTAAATTATATTACAGCCCATTTTACACTCGAAATGATGGGCAGAGGCACTTCTTGGCCAGTACAGTCACTTTTTGATCTGTTTAATAAGTTTGCTCATTAATTACTTTGCTACTAAATTAAAATATGTTATCTACTTTTTTATTTTCATTGTACTTATTATTTATTCAAGTTTTTTTAATGATTAGTAATATATTATAAACTAGCGACTCGCTCCGGCTTCGCAAGGTTACTTTCTCTACTATAATATGCTTGTATTATACGTATAAAGCTTCCTCTTGAATTACTCTATCTATTAAAAAAAACCGCATCAAAATCCGTTGCGTAGTTTTAAAAATCTAAGCATATATAAGGATAGACAGACAGACATCGGGAAGAGACTTTATTATATACTTTATAGTGATAGTGATGCAATAGTCGTTTCTCTACTTAATGCCTACAATCATCACGACCCATCAATGGCCCACTGCTGAGTCGGGTCTCCTCCTCAGAATGAGGAGGGTATTAGGCCATAGTCCACCACGCTGGCCCTGTGCGGGTTGGCAGACTTCACACACCTTTGAGATCCTTTAAGGGAACTCTCAGGAGTGCAGGTTTCCTCACGATGCTTTCCTTCACCGTTAAAGCAAGTGATATTTAATTGCTTAACACACACAAAACTCAGAGTCAGAGGTGTGTGCCCGTGTAGGGGATCGAACTCGGACCCCCCGAGTAAGACTTGAATTCTCAACCACTGGGCCATCACTGCTTTTTTATGCCTACAATGCAATATGTCTTATTAAAAATATCTATATATTAGTAGTTGGGATACTTAGTTGTGTATTGTGAGCGTACTGTATTCTGGTATAGGTAGTTCAATCCACGACGTCTACAATTTTGATAATTTGCAGGCGCGCGAGAGCAGAACCGTCGCATCAAATTAAGTGGGGCACGATCTTCCGCGCAGTGATTTCTGCGCATTGAAGATTACTTCGGTAAAATATAAATAATTTATTTAATAGATACACTAAGTCCAGCTTTTCTCTATGCAGCAATGGTGCCAAGAAACGTGATATAGAATATCATTTTATCTAAATAATACTTACTGTTATTTGCCATTATGGTTATGGGTTTGACCTTATTATGTGGCATAATATATGCTTATTATATTATGGATTATATTTATTTATTATGCTTTTTATTTAGTTATCAAATCAAAATTATTTATTCCGACTAGACTTTGTTTTTAAAAGTACTTTTGAAACGTCAAAAATTTGTCGGTCAGTTAGTTTGTCTGAAACTACCACCAGCTCGGAAAGCAGTTTTCTGTTCATAAGAACCGACCAGAAACTCAACAGGCGTTTTTTTTTCAAAAAGCCATGTTTACATAATCCGTTATACAAATAATTTAGCTTGAGAGTCAACGTCACTTAGATTCCAAGCATTCTCATCATTTAAGTAGATATTCTGGTAAATGAACAAAATACAATATATGTATTGAGATGGGACTGTAAGAACGTCTATTTTTTTATATACATCTCTAAGGGAATCCCGCGCTCTAAAGTTATTGATGGCCCGAACAGCTCTCTTTTGAAGAATAAAAACGAGACATAATACTGTGAAAGTAACTGAAGTAAACTAGCCTAGCAGTATTAATATCGGTCATTTGTCTGCCTCTCCTTACTGCGTAGGCAGCTGAGCTGAGTCTTCCCGCTATAGATGATAGATTATAGCAGGAAACTAAGTTGGTACGACGTTGGTACGACTTTACCAAATTGGGATTTTTTTTAAAGACAATCTACTGGAAAAGTACAATTGGGTGGCATTTTTGTAGAAAAATCTTTTATTTTTCCGGACGAAGCTTGCTTGGTTTTTTAGTGCTATTGAAAAAAATGCAAATAGAAAAATTGCATTAAAAACAATTTTTTTAAGCCAATCAGTTTTTTGGTTACTTTATTAGAACATAACGTTATTAGTATAAAGTGTTGAGATGTAACAACAGAGAAGTTCAAATAATAACATTTTTTTAATGAATATGTCAGCCCTACGTTTCCTGATTCTAAATAGGGTGGGACAATTTATAGAAATTATTCGCGGTGCAGACACACACACTGTTGTACTATAGTTCTAAAACAGTAATACCCAAAGTTATCTACATCTATACTTGTGGCTGATGGAGAATTTGCAGAGAGTCTAGCCTAGGGGTCTATGGACTGTGATTCTTTTTTTGGTATTCCAAATGGCGTATATGAAGTCATACTGAGATTAAGTAAAATTACAGCTAAGTGGTCTACGTGTCCAATAAGTTTGGAGATAAAAATATTGGGTTCTTCGAAAAGGAGAAGAGTGAGTCTATCATCAGTTAAAGTAACTAGGAACAGAAGATTATAATAAGCAAGCTAGTATGTAACTGTGTGTATGTGTATGTGAGGTAATGACCTTACTTTTCGCTGCCACTTCTGCTAAGGGAACGATAAAATTACCAATTAATAGGTACAATGTTTTGATAAAATTTTTAATATCCATTTTAAAATGTCTGTGAGTTCTGAAGGATATTTTTTGTGTCTAAGTCTGGATCCTGTAAGCTTGGTAACAAAACTTATATTAATAACACTTTTCTTTTACGTGGATCCCCTGAAGTCAAACAAGCATTAAAGGAAGGGGGTGGGGGTCCTTGCTTTGCTTATTTTGGATGACATAGGGGATGGGGGTCTATATGGTGATTACGTCAGCGATAAGAAAGTAAACACACATATTGAAACGAGAAAAACGCATGCATCAATGTTTACATAAGAACAGGGTTTCTCCTTTAACCCTCCCAATTAGGGGTTTGCTTACATTTGCAATTATGAGGTTGATAAATACAAAAAATCTTCTTGCAAAATATTTGAACGGCCCCGTCTAACACTTTGGGGACCACTCGTCTAAGCAAAGACATCTTACATGGTAAATACATTAATATTGTAAGTGACAGTAAAATAACTTCAATACCTTCCCATCACCCCATTACCCCTATCATTAATAAGGGATGGCATATCGAGTGAGTTACACGTGACAGGCGTAGGCGTGGTGAGTCGCCGAATTATCTGTACTCTATACAATAGGCAGAGGTAAGGGAGTATAAAGTGTAATGTATCTGTAAATGTAATTAAGATGATCTTTGTGGAGATTCTACGTTGTGACGTCATCTTAGTGGTATAGAAATTACAATAAATAAGTTTGTTTGAGGGACTTGTGAGTCGGAAGGCACCATAACTTACACCCTAACATAGTGACTGAATTAGTATAGATAGTGTAGTCTATTAAGGATCACGTAATTTGTTTTTTTAATTAGTGTGGTTAAATATTAAGTGCTAATAATACCTGGGATACAAGTCCCTAAATATCACTCAGGTTCTAGTCTAAAATATATACTAATATATAGGAGGAAATCTCTGGATCTACTGAACTGATTTTGAAAATTCTTTTACCAAATAAGAGTCACATTATTCGTGTATCATAGGCTATATAATAACCCGAAAAATGAAAATACTTTTTCGCAGTAGTCGGTTTTGCAAAGTAATTCGGAGAAAAAACGGTCAAACGAAAACTTTTCCTAGGAACGTTGCCTTAACGATGAGAGATATATAATTCATAGTTGCGGGTAGTATGAGTGAGTTAACAGTTTGAATACACTTCAGCAAATCAAGATCCGCGACTCTGGGTATACTTCACCTTGGCACACTATGAGAAAGAGAAAATAAAATATTTTTGCATAAACGTAACAGTATTTTTTTTCTTACTAATAGTTACCTCCCGATAAACTTTATCGAGTTTGTCTCCTAGACTACACATTCATTACGTGTTACGTTTCTAAATAGCCATTTAGCGAGTGTCAAACACGCAAGCAATGTCTATCATCGCTATAGAGTAATTTCCAACGTAAAGCTGTCGCTGTTGATAGTGTTTGATTGACTAGTACTTTCTATTTCTCTTTCTTAGTGTTTTATAGAAACACTAGAGATCCGCCCCGATTTCGCGTGGTTTATCCACTAAACTAAACATGTATTATACATGGTGAAAACCGCATTAAAACCCGCTGCGTAGATTAAAAGATCTAAGTGTTCAGACGGCGGGAAGCTTTAAGGATGTGTAGCGAGGAATGTGTTTGCTAAGAACGGACAGAATCGCTTCATTTACTTAGCTTTCTAGCTAGCTAGCTGTGGTGGAAATGCAGTCTAAAATAGTAGTTTTGTTACTCAATATCTCTAGAGGAACATGACTAAAATACATAGTTTATTTTTAGTATAAAAAGTGTGTTAAATGTCAAACGATTTGGATCTATATTCGGCTCGGTCATGCGTCTCCTTTGGGAATAATAAAAGGCAATTTGGCCCAATCTTGGAGTGAAATGCAAAATAGGTTTACGGGTTTACCCACTCCGAGCCAATTCTATATATCGCCTTAGTAACCGAATTGAAGAAGTTGGGAGTAAAGAATAGAATAGAAGTGGTAAACACCAGGGATCATATACTACTATAAACTCTGAAGAAGAAGTGAAGAAATTCCGGGCCTCCATTGAGATACGTTTTCATCCCCCATATAATATTTAAAAGAAAACTTTTTGAAAAATCTCAAAGTTATTGAACTCACTGAATAAAATATTTGAAACTTCAGCAGTTGAATTCGAGTAGCTTTTTTATCTAATTGTTAGCAACACTGTTTATAAATTAATATTATTTATAATTTTTTCCTATAGGACTGAGCCAGTTTGTCAAAAGGTGGTGTAGTGTTTTTGGTGGCGTGGTGCTAGTGCCATCGTTATCGAGCACATGAGTAATGTACTTTCTATTTTAATATTCGGTAGCGAGGTCGAGCTGTGAAGGTCGAATTTGTAAAATGAGAATTTGTAGAGGACGTCTTTAAACATGCTCCTGGTTCTCAAGCTCCAGGTATTGCTCGGCTTCTATCTAGGTTACATTTTAACATTGTCGTTTGATTGTTTAGAGTTTCATAAAGCAACGGAATAATTGGAGTAACCTCAAGAGATGTTAAAAGACGTTAATTTGTTAAAAGTAGAGAAAGAGTTTCATTTAGATTATTTTTTTTATGAATTTTGAATAAACATTTACTTTCTATGCTTTTCTTCAAATCAATTTGAAAGTAATTTTTTTAAATTTTGAACAGCCATTGAGATTGAATTGAAACATTGCTGAATATGATTAAGTCTCTAATCTCTCGATAAAATTTAAGATAGCTATCTGACACACAACGTAAAAATATATAGTTTATCCTTCGAATAGTCTATCAGGGACATTATAAATGACTCGTGAAGAAATAAGAGATCAAACTGTCCAAAAATATTTTTCAACTGTATATTTATTTAGGTGTAATCAGGTAAAAGCTACGTAACATATTCTCTTTTATATTCAGAAACACTAAGCAGTGGAAATCAAACAGGTCAGCAGTACAGATTCGTGTCGAGTCAACTATCGTGGGAATAATAAAGGGCAATTTGCTCCAATCTTGTACTGAGATGCAAAATAGGTTTACTGGGTTTACTCACTCCGGACCAATTCTATACATCGCGTAAGTGTACCAGTGAGGGATAGGATTGGAATGGAAATGGTAAGGAAGAATTTAGAGTCATGATACATTTCTTTTAAAAGCATTTTCCTGTATTCCAAAATATTTTTAACATACCCATTCAAAATTTTTTAAATCATCGACTATTTGAACTTAAGTATTTAAGTACTTAAAAAAAAAAAGAATGACATCTCTTTAAAGAGATCTCTTGAAGAAACTCCGAGTAAATATAGGAAAGAAATCATTTAAAATGTTAATTTAATAATATTTAATTATATACGAAAGAATGATTTTCTACTGCCTCAGTTTATTTTGAGTTTACCACTTTTTTTAAAATTTTAAACAGTCATCATCATTACTTAAATGGCCCACTGCTGAGCCGGGTCTGCTTCTCAGAAAGAGGAGGGGGATAGGTCATAGTCCACCACGCTGGCCCAGTGCAGGTTGGCAGACCTCACACACCTTTGAGAACTTTTTAGGTAACTCTCAGGAGTGCACACATACAACTCACAAAAGTTAGAGGTCTAAACTGTAGTCTAAACTTAAATAGTCTTAAATAGTAAAAATGTAGTCTAAACAAAAAATTAATGGATATATCAACACCAAAACATGACGAATATCTGTTTTTTTTTTAATAAATTGATTTAAGCAATATGTTAGCTGATATATTAGACTTTAGATAAGTACTAAAATATTTAAAAATGTACAACATACTATACTATTGATTTACTAAGTAATATTAACAAAAATATATTAGAATTGGCTTATAAGTTTATGTCAACTGAAGACTATGGCTACATCTAGTAATTTAATAGTTTTGCATAGGTATAATTTTTTTATTAAATACAGGCGATGTCATTTCTAGTAAATTGTTCTTAGTGAATCCCTATTGCTTATTCAGGTCCCGGCGACATTCCACGGTAAGTAGTTTTTGATATTGTGATCTTTTGATTTGAAAACAGCGCTTATTGCGTTATAATAAAGACTGATCGGAATTTAATAACTTTGTATATTCGTACTTAGTCTTTAATAATAAGATAGTGACGCTTTCTATTAGGTCAGGTAAAAATAAAACTTGGAAATTTTTTAACACTAATTTATAATTTACTAGCTGCACCCCGCGGTTTCACCCGCTATATTTTGGATAGTTCACACTATATCATTATAAATTTTAGCCTATGTGTTATTCTGATGTGTAAGCTGTATTATTTTCAAGTTTCATGAAAATTCATTCAGTAGTTTTTGCGTGAAAGAGTAACAAACATACATCCATACATTTTTACAAACTATCGCGTTTATAATATTAATAGGGTAATACGAATTCTTCTTCAAATATAAGTGTAGATACACAAAGAAACCTTGTACTTGATAATGTACTTTTGTATAGTTAGTTTCTGGAATTAGGGGTGGAATTCAGAACCTTCATAGAGACTCAGTCAGTCAGTAATTAAGTCATGAGTTCGTCAGGGAGTGGATGAATTTACGTGTATACTGGTGAGCGTACAAACAAAAAGAGGGGAATTGTATATTACAATAACTCAACTCAGTCTTGTTAGAAATTCACGCCAGTTAATATATAAAATAGTTAATCTTTAAGTCAGTCAATGAGTGTGTAAAGAATCATGGCAAGTTTCATACATTGATTTGTACGGAAAATTTTGAGAGCGATTATTTATTTCCATTGCTTAGATTATACTCTAGGGATCCTGGTAATATGAATAATATATTTTTATCAGGCGGCAAACATAAAATATTCTAAAGTAAAAATAATGGACTTCTGACATTTTCTATTGCTATATTAAGTATTTAAAAAAATAAAAACGTCAACTGTCAAAGTGACACTTGCATCTGTCAATAAGTCAATACTCAAACTGTTAATTGATAAGTTTTATTTATCATCCTTTAGTTTTATATCTTTGATTTTGTAAAAAATAAATAATAAGGACATAAAAGCTTTACGAAATAAAGACAAATATTAATAATAAAATAAAATTATCGTACAGCAATATAAATTATCGTATTAATCCATTTATTATCGTAAAATTAAGCTCTGACAGTTTAGTAAAACACATATTATGACAAATGACATTTATAGCAATCTGTTTCGTTCAGAAATAGTCAATAGTTTTAAGATTTACACTTTTATTTATTCCCATGTCCTAAAAATATTCTGTATGTTTAAACCTATTATTTAGGCCTCAAAAAGCAGTTCTAAAGTTATTTCAATTTCTTATATTTTTTAGTACAAATTCTGCCATGATTCTTTGTGTCTGAGCGAGTAGACTTACTCACTCATTCTGTGTACTTTCGTTGACAAAATTTTCAAAATGAGGGATACTCTTATTGCTGCTTAATATATTATTTTTATAAACTGGGTCCAAATAAGATTTGATGTTAAGGCTCCCTACTAACATATTGAAATTTGGTGAAGTTAAAATTCAAATACCTAACAGAAAATGGTAAACCTGTTGTAATTTGATTTATGAAACTAGAATTAGAGAAAATTGAAGTTCTAGTTTAGATTACAATTGTATTATAATACAAATACCGGCATCGCACCGTACCGAGAGAAAACAATAAGGAGCAAAGGCGTTCATGACACGAATTCGTGCCGTCCTTTGCAGTGCGTAGGTTATTGATCTTTAATGTGGAAACACTTAGTAATAGATGTATAACTTATTAATTTATTGGTACGCAAAAGTTCTTTATATTATGATAATATAAGCTTTGCTGCACAATAATCTAAATTAATTGGTGTACTTCTTATCACTCTGATACTTTACTATTTTAATATCATGACAGGATGGATATGCGTCTTAGGACACAGTAGCAGATTTAAGAAGGCCCTTTTACACCTTGGTGATATGAGGAACAGCCTCAACAACGGTTGAGTCCTGTCATGTAAAACACTTTAGTAGATCTATTAGTACGGACGTTATAATTTATCAAGTCAGTAAGGTAATATTAAAATAAATTAATAGAAAATATCAGCCAATCAAAAGTTATTAACAGTGTTACTAACACTTGTTTTATCGAGAGTCTGTGATATTAGATCATGCCAGCTAAAGCAAGGGACAATTATAGTAAATAACGATTACGGTCGTCTTGACCAATATTAAAGTCAAGAAGAACAGTAAATAGAAAAAAATTAAACCAAAACCGTAAATCAATACGAAATTTAAGTGATTTTTCCAGACAAAACACAACCAAAACCGTGCAGCAATGGGTGAAGAAAGGTGTCCACATTAGAAGTTCACGGGCGTACAGAAGCACATATAAATCACTGGCTAAGTTTGTTTCTATTGTAAGGACGCTTATTATGCGCGACGCGACGCCCGCGTCCGCTCGATGCGCTATGGACGTATGAATTTAAAAGTTGAAAGCATAGGACTACAGGACGTCTGTTTTAGAAAGATTTTATTGAATTCACAAAACACGTAGCTTTGAAGGAACCACGCTTAATCAAAAGAATATTATTCGCGATAACTCTCATACAAAAAACTTGTATCTGTCCGTCATATCACATTAAAAGCTATATTCATGTATGCATTTTCTACAGATTGCCACAATCAGTACAAAACAATCCTCATCAATAAATGCTACCAAAATTACAATTGACACTAAAAGAACAGTTGTTTCATTACACTATTATTTTGCATGTGATAATAATAGAAAATGTTAACACTGTATTTATTGGAATATCTCCTTAAGATTTTGGAAATGAATGCGACTAATACTTGCCATTTTATAAAGGAAGTCATACTTAAACCTATAACGTGTCGAACGGAAGTTAAATAATTGTGCTACTTTTGAAACCAAATCAATAGAAACATCTACACAAGGTTCTATAAATGAGGTAATTAATTTTGACGATGTTTTTTATTACAATGGTGAAATAGGCATGAATTAAAAAGAAACAGAAAACAATCCTCAAATATTAAATAACTTCAGTATTCAACATTTTAAGTGAAAGAATAAACATTTTGCTAAACTAAATACGAGCAAGCGAGGAATTGATCAGGTCTATTCGAAATGTCAACTATAGAGTTGTTAATACCATTATGGAGCTGCTGTCAAGTCTCGGAACCGGTCGGAACCACAAATTTAATATACATGGACTGGGAAACAGTTTTGTGACTAAAATAATAATCACTGTGAAAGTCGATAGCTTTGCCAAATTTTTGTGCTTTCATTTTTTCTTTTATTTATTGAATCAACCTTATTATTTCCGAATTTCAAAGACGGTATTGAGATAATTACAAAATCACTTAATCTGACCAGTTGCTGTTGAAGATACATAATACGAGGGTTAAGAAAAATTTCAGGTTCCTGACAGCATAGGGTTGATATGACATTATTACAATTTTACGGATGATGATGATGAATAGGAAACATTCTGCTCTGTTTAAGTTTGCAGGCCTTACAATACCTAAGATTGTATTCGAATATCAATTAATAGGGAGACTTTAACTCATAATGCAGGGTGTATAGTCAATGGCCATAAAATATTGGCTTCAACTAGTTACCTTATCTGCAAAACTATTCTGTCGAAGATACTGTAGGGTAGGAAGTGGTACAAGTGGAGAAAGATTAAGATCTTACAACCTTAATAAGACGTTATTAAAATTGTAATGATATTGAACTCTGTATAAGTTTCCATTTTATTTAATGCTACTTTTATTGATATAAAAGATGACACAGATTTTACTCTCTGAAAAGTTATTCATACTGTCAATAAGCGAACAGATCAAAACCACAAATTTAATATACAGACCGTGGCAACGGATTTGTGACTAAAATATCAATCACTTGCGTAATCACAGTTTAACGCGAAAACAACCGAAAATTTTGTATCCAAGGCCTATTTTCCTATAACAGTCATCGAATCTAAATTGTCTCTGTGGATTTAAGACTTCGCGAATAAGTTTTCCGATTTAAGTTTGGTCGGATTGGGATTGAGGCGAGTATTTATGTAACGTTTCCAAAAATGAGAGTCTCATAATATACATATAACCATTTTGGTTTGCTTTGATAAAATTTAAAATGTTCTGTTTTGAAGATCAAGGTTAGGAATGTATGTGAATGCATGTAATCATCTAACTAGTACATCCTGGTCTAATAAAGGATACAACACCTTTTCACTAGTGCTAAAGATCTAATCTCAGTAGGTTTATGGATGTTTTCTTGAGCAGAGGCTTTGTTAATTCATAGCCAGTGTTGAATGTAAATATTATTAGTTACTTCTATTCGTTATGAGACATTGTAGATTTTTGGATAAATTACTCTGTAGACCAAGTTTTAATGTTTAAGCAATTTACAAATCCTCTATATCCAAATCCAAAAAATAGTTAAAAGTGATTGTGTGCGATTGTGATAATATCTTTATAGACCTTTTCTAGAATAAAATTTCCCGTTAAACGTGTGAAAAATAATTCATAATTTATTGATTCCTTTCTTATGACTCATAATTTATCCTTTTCGATTTTTATATAGAAAATAAACCAGCTCGTCGTTAGTCCGTAGAATAGTGTCCCATTATCGCATTAAACGCTAACTGCAGCATAATTGACGGCAGCTTACACGATGGGTAGACGTCACTCAGCAGTGTGACGAGTGAGCGTTGAGCACTGACGCTGCACGCGACGCGTTGGTGCACGCATACATTTGCATTCGTAAAATTTCCTACGTACAACTAAACTGTGCTTGTGAAGTTAGATGAGAATATTTAAATAGGGTACGTTTAAATTATTACAGGTTTGTTTACTTACATTAGTACCTTACACTTTAAACAAAGACTTAATAAGATCGTTACTTTTATTCTATTTGAAACTTTAGGACAGCAACCTGAAGAAACACAATTAATCCAATTTTAAAGTATTTTTTTTATAGTAGATAAGGTGCAAACGAGCAGATGGTTCACCTGATGGTAAGTAGCCACCATCGCCCATGGACATCGGCAAAACAAGAGAAACCCTTTTGTTTTGTCGATGCGTTGCATCCTCGGGGATAGAGTGGGGAGTCCCACATTCCACTAGATCCGCAGCATTAATGGGATGGAAGAGAGAGGGGCTCTGGCCCACACACAACCAGAACGCGTCTATGACACTTGGTAGTCGGATTCAAATGCAAAATGGTTGCAAGCCAGTCAGGGAACAGATCCCCTACCACCAAGAGGGTGCTGGATTACTCAGCTGTTACGAGATGCTCTCCCAGCGGCTGAGCGTTTTGGTATTCACGGGTAGAAGATGAGAAAAATTCTGAGATGAGAATACCTATAATTATAATTATTTGTATTTATCAAATCCACTTTTCGTAAGGACTCATACTATACACGCAGACCAACATTATTACTTATTGACTAGAATATAACTCCCGAGCTTTAATTTTCAAATCAATGTTACCAACATCATAACTAGCTTTACGAATATTTCAAAGACTACTTTGTAATTTATACATGGGTGAAATTAATTTTAAAGGTTTTACTATGTTATTCAGACCTTTAATTACGAAAACGAAAGTACTAACCCTTTGGTAACTAGCTAATAAGAATTAAGTTTTAAAGTATAAAACACAGTAACAAAGTAAATACTTTTCAGGTTTAATCAGGGCGATAAAGTCTTTTCTTTTGTTTGACAATGGCTACTTTTGTACTAAAGACGTAAAGAGTGATGCCGTTAAATCTTTTTATTTCCCTGACGACTGGTAGCTTACGTCAAGAGCTTTACAAAGCTGTAAATAGTTTATTTGTTATAAAGAGCTTTATTATAAAGAATCATATGATAAGCTCGTGACCTTCGTTTGCTTTTCCAGTGTTTATGAAGAGATCAATCTTGATAAGTCTCAGATATTTCCATTACATTTAAACACTACTTTTCTATCCTGAATTCCTTCTGCCTTTTCTAGCTAATTAATGCTTGAGAAGCTACCTATTTTTGCTGTTAGGTCTACTAATACTGGACATTCTCTTCCTCGCTACCTTTTTTCTTTTTAAAGATTGTTGGTCAAAAAATATAAACGTTTTTAATTCATTTACCTTCCAATATAGAATAAACTCTCCAATACGTCGAAATCATATTATATTTTGTAATTTTTCAACAGGTAACTAACAATAGATGGATGGATATATATTTATATTAAAGGAGTATCGTGAGAAATGATTTATAACTCACATCTCATAATAGTTCGTCTATAATCGCGTAATAAGTTATATCCGTTTAAGGTATTCCATAAATTGTATGTATCTGGGTCTGGAATATACTCGTAAATAGCTAGCTGACCCGACGGACGTTGTTCTGTCTTAACTATGAGTATTGGTCATATGACAGTTAGTTATGTCAATCGCCATTAACGTTACTTTAGAAAAGTTTATATTGTCATTAAATTTTTTTTTCCCAAAAAATAAAATTAGCGAAATCAGTCTAGTCCATCCATTCACGCGTGATGAATTGGAAAAATCACAAATTTTTATATTTGAAACCCAAAAACTAATTTATATGTTAAAAAAATAAGTATTATAACAAATAAAAAATATTAATAAAAAATTGTGACATCACCAATAGGTACTCTTCTCACCTTATGTTTCGACATGACGTCACAACGCTGTGAACAATGATGCTGTGACCAAGGGAAATAGGGCGTTTACTACTTATATGCTATAGATATGAGAGAGATATGATACAGCAATACGTATACACATGCAATTTAGACTGAGACGAGCAGTGCCTGGGGCTTGAGACCCAGGAGCAGGTTTAAAGAGCTCTTTCATAATATATTAACTCTCACCTCCACCACTCGACCTCGCTAACGATAATAGATAATAAAGTAAACTTACATGGACCTCGAGACGGGTAACCTTAATCACGACACTATGACACTAACTTCCATATTCACTGCACGAAAACACCAGAGAGACTGAGACTAATCTATCGCATTAAAGGTTATATATTGTCTTCACGTCGGTATACTTTAAACAATATAAAATGATCTACCCGCTACTACTGCTTTATAAACAGTGTTGCTAACATATAATATCAAAATATAATATCCTAAATTCGTTAGTTATATTCTTTATAGCAAGATCATTAAATACTCATAATATTATAAGCGTGCTTTTAAATAACTAGTCCGCCATCTTGGTTAGTCGGCCATATTGTATTTAGAGTGAAGTTATTATCTTTTTCATATTATTTCTCATAAAATCCTTCCATTTCAACCCATAATTGTTATTGGCATGCACAATAAATAACTAGTCCGTCATCTTGGATTGTGGATGGTATAGTATTAATGAATGATAAATAACAATATGTAATGAAGATACTATTACGACAGCCGCCATATTGGATTAGGTACTAAACGCTCCTACGACTTGCGAGAAAACTAACTTATAGTTAACTATAAATAGTTCATAATTGCAACAATTATGAGTTAACTATGATGAAACGGAAATAGTGTAATTAGTGTATACAATCTCAGAGGATGTTTGTTTATTTTAATTTTATTAAATTACTAACAGCTCGTTTTAGCTTCTTTATAGACCCTATTTCAAGAAAAAATAACTTTTTTATGTTAGCGTTATTGGGAGTTTTTGATAAACATAATATGATAGAATGACTTAAGGGAAATTATTTTGTGTACTAGCCAATTTAATGCTAAAGACCTATAATTGTGTAAGAGGAGACACGTTTTTAGGTATCGTGTATATAGAAGGTGAGATAGTTAAACAATGAGTCATGTCGCACAGTGTGATGACTCCAAGTGTTGGCAGCCCTTCGGTACGTAAACAAATTGTTTCACTTTCTGATTGTTATGCGAATGAATGAATGCGGGGGCAGTGTTGTGACAGTCATATTGAAGAGAGCGGCGTACGCGCGCGGTATACACCCCCTGTAACCCTTTATTGATTAATAGTATCCCGTGTCCTGTGTGTACTATTCCCAAAGTCTACTTGGCTCTTCCCTGACGAAAACACAGCTTCCACGTGTGTGGATATTATATATTTTACTACATGACGACATCGCTACGTTGAAAAAAAATATATATTTTGTACTAACATTGACTTACTTGCTTCGGATACTTTTTTCTTGATATTTGTATGAAGTGTTCAATTTATTTTAGAGCACTGACTATGTTTAGAAGGATAGCATTTCTGAGCATATTATCAGATAAATTCATACATCTCAGAGAAGCGAGGGCAACTATTCTGGTAATGTCCTGCGCAATATTGCACGACGCGTCGCTAATTCCTCTACGTAATTGATTGGTGCTAATTATTCGAAACGTTTAACGTTGCTAAATCTTTTATACTCTGACCTTGCATCTCATTACAGTTAACGATTGCTAATATATTTAAATAAATATTTTTACAAATTGCGTTTTTTAAAACGTATTTTTTGTGTATTTCTATGCAATATCTTTAAGGTCTTTAATCACAATAAAAAAGTTTTGTGATTACAAAATGATAGTTTAGTCAACAAAAACTCTACATATCTATATTTAATAATCTAGGATAGTAGTAAGATAGTAGGATCTAGTAATAATAAGAAACGTAAACATATAATTTTTTTTATAATTAAAAATCTATAACTGAGGTAGGGCACAGCAGGAAATTTCCTGCTCAAATATGGTGCAGCCCGACTGGGGTAGTACCTCGACCTTACAGAAGATCACAGCTAAATAACACTACTCTAAAGCAGTGTTGTGTTCCTGTTGGTGAGTAAGGTGACCAGAGCTCCTGGGGGGTTAGGGTCGGCAACGAGCTTGCGATGCTTCTGGTGTTGCAGACGTCTATAAGCTACGGTAATCGCTTACCATCAGGTGAGCCGTACGCTTGTTTGCCGACCTAGTTATATAAAAAAAAAATATCGGTCAAATAATTACCTAGATATCGAGGTTTGATAGAGTGAATAACCCTTAGCTTCAGTACCCAAGGGAAATTTGTTAACCGACTTCAAAAAAAGGAGGTTCTAAAGACTTTTTTTATGTATGTTCCCCGATTTCGCGAAGACGCCTTGACCGATTTTTTATTCGAAAAAATGCACTTCCCATGTGGTCCCATTGGAACCAAGTCAACCAGATCTGATGGCGGAATCGAGGGAAACCCTCAAATTTCAAAAGCACTTACAGTGTTTTTAATATATTTCGATCTATAAAATAATGAGATATTGTGTCGGTTAAATTTTTTTTAAATATTTTATATTCGTGCAACACCATCTTAATGCTATAGTCAGAAAGAGACAAATATATGATTTTCATTCTCTCCAAAAAATAGGCAGACAGAACAATGTTTACGAACTTAGGAGGAAACTTTCCGTGTTATGACGACTTGGCCTCCACACAGGTCAATGTATTCAAAAACTTTTCTTTGTGGATGATTGATGATGATAAAATATATATAGATAAATGATATCTTTCATCCTATAGATAGTGCAATTATTTTCAGGCTCATCACCTATTATATCTAGTACTGACGACCGTCAGAGGCGACGAGTGACGCGCCACCGTTCCAAATCGGTTATGCATCGGTATTCGGGAACCGAATGCCCGCCTGTTAAGTGACAACACTATTTATACCACAAACCATCTCCCACTGACCCTTCCACTCAATACTATTTGGTCCAATACATAGGTCTACACAGTCTGGTCAAGTTTTATTTCCACAACGCTAATGACCGATGCGTCAGTCAGTTTTTTTAAGACAATGGTACAACAAACATTTGTTTAACTAATGGGTGCTGTAACACGGTTATGTTATTATAATGATAGATTAAACGGATCTATTTAGTATAAATTTTTTATTAAATTCATATTAAAAATACATTAAACAGTTCTTTATAGAAATTAAATTAGAAAAAAACATGTATTAACTATATATGAGCTAAACAGCTTAGTGGAAAGGAAGCTTAATTAAATTAATAAAATGAGCTCACCGTTAACTTCAAATATGATAAGTCAATAAGTATGATAAGGTTAGAGACACTGAATTCACTCGTCAAACTGCTCAAAACAAACAGTACGAGCCAACTCATCATCATGACCTAAACTATTATACAAGTACTTCCTATTCTAAATTGAATATTTATTATTTTTTTGATACTTGGCTATTATACGTAAATGTTTGCATAATCAATTTATATATATTAAAATTAATAATAACTGATAGAAAATATTTTATATAAAAAAGGGAATTCGGAATTCCGATTAACCCCACCAGTAGCCTATTCTTGCGAATACCATCCTCGCTATTCAGTAATATCATACAACAAAGCGTGACCGATGGAGGAATGTTCGTTTCTTAGGAATCCATCGGCAAGGACCAACCCTACCTTTTACGAGTAATCGATAAAACAATTCACAAAGCGATTTTTTATGCGAGTCACTCGCATAGCTGGCCAAAAATGCGATCTTAATATTCGGAGGTAAATGTCCATCTACATAAAGCCTATAGGCAAAACATTGACGATATAAGACAAATCAATGTGCGAGGATAGGAGAGGCCATATTTATTTTTTTGGTCTTCTCTTTATATTTATATGACGCTAAAATTACTGCACAAAACTTTACGTACTGTACGGTTTTATTACTCTGTCTCTTTGCTTCATTTAAATCAGATGTCAGATAAATAATAATTCTTTTAAAAATGTTTTAGCTTCAAAAAGAACAAAGCAATTGCCTCTTTCTCAAGGATATCTTCTATATATTCTTTAAATTAAAAAATAAATTTAATTTGATTATCCAATTTTCATAGCTATATGAATACGTGATTTTCAATAATAAAAACAAATTAGAATAAAAGAAAAATTAAAAAGGATTTTAATGATCCGATATAATAGACAGACTCTTTAATTACTTGTCTATATGTGGATAATAAATAACTTCTAATATTTCCGGAAAATACATCGGTTTTACGTATAAAAGGCAAATTGTAATACAATCTTTGAATTATATCGCAACCCATTAATCTTCTACTCTAATAGTGAAAGAAGAATGAAGTGCGATTAAATTGGTAACCTCAAATGCTTTCAATAAAATCAATCCAATTCCTGTGACATTGACAAACGATAATTAAACCAGGCTTTAGCCAAATCTTCTAAAATGTATAGCAATAACCATTTTTAAAGAAATGTTCTTATTTTTAGGATTTTGAAGCCCATGGCTCAATACGAATGGGATAAAGTGTACCCTCTATTTAAGAAGGGTCTATTTTATTTGACAAAAGAGACTTGCCTAAACCAGTTCACAAAAGTTTTTATGAACTGAGTTAGATAGCTTGAGAGGAAGCTGAACAAACACCTGAAATATATAAACAAACGTCTCCTTCGAAATAATGGGAGAAGTCCGATATAAAATGAATACATATGTAGCTCTCCTCCTTTTTATTAAACATTGTTTTTATAAGAAATCATAACAGAAGAACCATAAAATTATAAAGTTCAAAACGTAGTTCCATATGACCAAGCAATCAAGGTAATCATTCCGAGCCATGAACCCGCGAGCTATCGAAATTTTCACGCGACTCGCGGCCCGCCCATAAATAAACCATTCGCATATTCGCTATGAAAACGATACGGTAGTAACCAGGGCTGTTAATAGTCCGCAGGTTTATAATAAAAGTATACCACACTCTAACATGAATTAACTTTACCCGTGAGGGGACGGGTTTGAATACTATTCCCCTCTGCCGCTGGGAGAGCATTTCGTAAGAGCTGTTTCCCATCCCATTAGTGCTGCGGATCTAGTGGGCTCTGGGCTCTTGCTCAGGGTCCGGTGAGACCGCAGCATTTTTTGTTCTCTCTCCCCACTCTATCTCCGAGGATGCAACGCAACGATAAAACATGAGGATATTTCTTGTTTTGCCGATGTCCATCGGCGACGGTGGCCACTTACCATCAGGTGGATCATCTGCTCGTTTTCGCTCACCTTATCTATCATAAAAAAATATACTAAAAACAGGTTAACCAATAACGCGATGTACTACATTCAGTAAAAAAATAATTAGCTTGAGCCGAATAAACTGAATGCAACAAATCTTTAGAGTATCAGCCTGATAACAGTTATCATTGTTTTGTTTCAATGAAAGGAACTGGGACAACAATAAATAAATGGAAGTATCTTAGATAATTGGAAGAAGTCTTCAAGCTAAATTATAGATGGAATCACAAAGCGACGTATTTTTTTACAAGCAGTGCAGTAAAAAAGGAGGGATATATCTAGGGCGAATGCGACCAATTTCTAAATCTTTTGTAACATAATTATTGCAGCTCAGTTTATGTTTGTTTTATAGTAGATCCTGCCTCATTGAAAAAGTCTTCTACTAGATCATTATGGAGGTCCATAAAATTGGCCTAATTCTATTGAAATCGAGCAATCTTGTTTCCTCTACATCATCAAAACTAGGTTCATAAAGTTTAAACTTTTAGATTTTCCTTTCCTGGATCAATAATAATTTAAACGACAGCCCTAGGTGTGACCATGATTCATTGAGTTATAATTCAGGACGGGGAACATGGAACGGGGAAAAAGTTGTGTTATTGCCGATATTAAGCCGAAATGGGGGGACGGGTGGAGGAAATAGTGAATTATCGTCCCCCTCTGTAATATAACGGAGCAGTACTGTTCGCACTGCCGACTTTATTTCTTTAACTTTCTTGTATATATATGATTGGATATACGGAATCACGGATTTTCTAATAATATCTGCATATATATTTGTTAGTAATATATTATCTGTATAAAAAGTGGCAAAATGCAAATATCTAATTAACATATTATGTTTTTATTACTATAATATCGACTTTAGTCATGAAAAATTTAAACATATTTTTTTAAATTAAAATAAAATAATAAATCAAAAACGTGTTAGAAGTGTTTCTTTACTAGTTATATATTTATATAAGTTACTTGATTAGAATGAAAATATGTTTTTATTGTATCTGTGCTGTCAGCGATGACAATCACAATGACAGCTGTCACACGCTTCACTCACTTTTATTCGTGTGCCAGTGGAGATCACCACGCACTCCATTTTACACGGTAAACACCACGTTTAAGGTAAACTAACGAGTTTGCTTTGGATCTTGAGTTAAGTCGGAGGCTCTGGCTTATATAACGAACGACCAAAGCCCAATAAAAATAACTTTTGGTCAGATTTTAACGATAAAAGAAGTAACAAGAACTGGCAACATCTACGCTTACATTCATCAGCTCTGTAGACTGCTCATCATGTCAGCTATACTTAGGCCAAGCGTTAGTAGCTCAGTGGATTCATGATCGATAGGTAGTGGGTTCAAATCCCAGTCATTGGACTACTGACATGGCTCACTCCTAGTACAATCATTTTAGCTTACTTGGAGGGGAAGAATATTAGTAGTATGCGATCCATACATCTAGTAATCTTTTTTTTAAATAGGCTAGTGCGGAAATGTTGGTAGTGTATTTGTAATTTCATTAAGTATGAGTGTGAGCTTGTATACAAGTGACATGTATGTATAAACTCAGAAAAATGGATCTCAACCGCAGCTGTAGAGGCCTCACGGGTGAAATAATATAAATAAAGAAGTATGAAAAAGCCTAATATCAATAGTATAGGGTGACAACATAGTCGTAAGGATTTGGAGGCAAAGTGCGAATAGTAATAGAATTAATCTGCGTTACGAATGACGTTTATTGTTTTATTCGTTCCCAGTTTGCGTCGCTTTTCCTTGTTTCCTAACTCATGGTAATGTTATGGGATGATATATGGAAAGATTATTTTTATGTCGGATGTGATTTTTGTCTCTTATTATTTTAAAAATAAAATTATATAAATGAAGGACGCTGTTTCTTGTGCTTGACTTGCTGAAGCTCACAGTAACAAATATCACTTAAAAAAATTAAGTTAAAATACAAACATGGATATGAAGACAAAATGGCTTTTGGTCCTCTAAAATGTTTGACTAGTTGACCACTTCTAAATAATTTGATCAATTTTTTTTTAACTGTTTGTATACACGAAATACTTAGACTACACATATTTCAGGAAGTAGACACTATAAAAATTTTATATATCCTCTATTCAATAACAGTTTTACGACTAACGAAGTACATGACGTAAACAACAACAGATGTAATCCATCGTTCTGTGGATGAACCAATTTGTATATACAATTATATATTTTTGGTATCTAATATATGTGGGATTGTGAATTATAAATTGGTTTATTTAGATTAAGCAGTAAGGAAGGAAGGATGAAAGAGGTTGTATGAGATGATATGAGTGGCTGAAAATTAGATGAAGAATGAAGATGATTTGTTTGAAAGAAGGAATATGTGGAATGACAAAGTGTGATCGAAGACGTAAAGAAGGAAGTAAGTATTTAAGGCGAAATTTGTACATAAAAAAGTTTCAATTTCCTATTTTGAAGGGGGATATTGAAAACACAACAAGAGGTGTGATATTGAATGGAGTATCGGATAAACGCAACGTAGATACTGCCACTGAATAACCGATAAATAACTAAACATTATCTCTTACAATTACAACAGGACCCTAAGGCACTCCGTCTTGGACTTGTGACCCAGGTATAGGCGTTTTAACAGAATTTTTCAACACTCGCATCCACTTCTTAGTTTCTCTGTTTAAAGCTAAAGTTAGGTTAACCTACGCCTAACCTAAATTTTTTAACAAAATTAAACATAGAGCCTGGGCAGTGACATCCTTAAGGAATTAAGTGAGTGATTGACTCTTTAGTCGATAATTTCTTAATACAACCTTGTAGATGTTTTTCACAAATCTCTAAAATAAGGTCTAGGACATTACACAAATCGATAAATATTTATAATTCTATTATTGGTCTTAAAACGTTTAGCAAAAAACTAAGCGATGCAGACTTTAATTTTTAATCATGATCAATTTAATTTTCCAATAGTTTAGACAGTTCAGGGGTTGGATTCACGATTGATAAGCCGTGGGTTCAAATCCCAGTCATTGGTCTACTGACGTGGCCCCCTCCTAACACAAGCGTGTAGCTTGGAGGGGAATACAACATGACTGTTTTTAGACTTTAATATCAAAAATACATAATGTAATATCCGAAACCTATTTATTTAATGTACAGTTTGTTTAACATAGATAATATATAAGGCATCTAATGTAACAGGCCTTCTGTACTGATTAGCGTTAACTTACAAATTACTCAAACACGACCACGACTGCAACTTATTACGTTGTTTAACGTACACGTACACGTGACTTGAAAACTCATCTATACATATAATAAAAATGTTCCTTATAGAATGTCTGTGTTTATAGATATTTACGAAAATTTTATGTAGTGTGTCTACAGAACCATTTTTAAATAATTGTCTGACTGTTTGTTTGTAAAAATGTTTTAGCCCATCGAAGCCATGATAGGTCGTAAATATTAAGCTTACACACTATACATTATTTGCTTTATTTGACCTCACAATGTTTATCTACCGTGAATAGGATAGATTCTAATTGTGTCTGCAAATATTAATTTTGATGTTTTCGAAAATATATGTATAAGGTCATATATTATTATATAAAAAACATCCATTGTTAAATAATAAGATTTTATATATAAAGGTAATAATAATATGCAATAAAAACTGAAAGCCAAGCCATGCCTGGGGCGTGCGGCCCGGGAGTTTGTTCACAATACCATTTAGATTTAACCTAACCTGAAACAATACTAGCTCATACCCAAACTTTCTCTCGCTCTTTCTCTCAATAAGATTACTGTTTACTTTAATATTTCTCACTCAAGTGATCCTTAATAAGATAACGAATATTTCAATGTATGAAATTACTTGTCAAACTGTCATAGATATATCGTAAGAGAGCTTCAAAACAAACCATTAGATACTACTTGTAAATTGGAAAACGATATGAATATATGTCTTTTTCTCTGAAATTGACATGGATATGAATACTGTAAAACATTGCTAGACATGTCACATCTGTCAAACTTTTGACATGTCGTACAATAGTGGGAATATTTCAATAAAACTTTATTCTGAAGTAAAATAACTGTATTATATTGTTTCTTTAGAATCATGTAATAAGTTAGTCAATGCTAATCACAATGAGCTACAAAAAACTTTAATGGTAAATTAAACTATCACACTTTTACAATCGCTGTACGCCCTCGTTTCTCTGAGGAAAGAAAATGTAAAAGGCAAGCAGATAACTAGAGAAAAGTATCCTTTAATAATCCTATCCAATTTATTTTATTTGCTCTATCAGATTGGTTGCTTGGAAGAGATCTTTTGTAGCAATAAAGCCGTCACTTGTATAAATTCATCAATCATTCAATTCATTCACTCGTATGCTTGTTCACTCATTCACACATTCACTCATTTATTCACCTATTTATTAAATTTCCAGAGACCGAACGATTCTTAGTATTTAATCAGACTAATTACTGCCATCTTTAACAAGACACTTTAACAATGAAACTATAGGGCTATGGTTACCTGGAAACGTCCGTCGTCCTCTATAGCCATCGGCGGACAAGAGAATGTAAAATTTCCTAACCATTTTTGCATGGTGAATTGTAGGCAGTGTGATTAGTAATGAATAAATCGAATAATCGTAACTAGTAAGTGAGTAAGTTACGCAATGTTGCATCGCATTACGAGAAAGGACAACATTCGTTAGAGTTAGAGCGCATTACAAACTATTTTGTTTTGTTTAACAGCTCACATTGTTTGTAGCTAAACATACACAACTACTTTAGATTAGATTAGACTTATGTTGGTATTTACAGAACAACTTAATAAAGAAACTAAATCAAAAGCTATAAAAAGTATTACAACAACAGGTTATTAGTATGTTCGTCTATGGCATCGTAGCGTCCAAGATAATGGACTGATTCTGATGAAGTTTTATTTGTCTAAAAGGTAATTTAATTGAGATGGTTCTTAGCTTTAAATTATCAAGATCTGGTCAGCCGTTTGAAGACTATCAGCTCATTTCTAAATTGAGAGTTGCAGTGAGATAAAACGGTATTTCTCGATACCTTTTTTTCGATATCAAGTTTTTATTTGAACTCGTTCAGACCTTTCGAAGATAATCTCTAACAGTGAGATAGACAGAACGAGCTTAAATTTCTAAGTTCTAGTAATGTTAAAATAATAATTTCATAAATTATTTTTATAGTTTTTAATTTTCCAAATAAACTTAATAGATTATATATACAGTTTTTAAAATAATTATTCTTGCAACAAAATTTTCATTCAGGCACTATTATTGTCTTTTACCTGCGACTATGCAGTATACCTTATATATAATTAATAACTATAGTAAAGAGATAATTTTCAAGTAACATGTATGAATAATTACTCGAGCTCACGATTCTAAACATCACGATAATTGGAACTAGAAAATTTCAATGTTTGTAACAAATTATTCTAAACGAGTCACATTTTAAATTATATTACCCATTAAAAACTGAAGTATTTATAAGGTTTTTTTTTTTTTTATATGGTGGATAAGGTGCAAAGCCACCATCGCCCATGGATATCGACAAGAAGATACCTTCGTTTTGTCGATGCGTTGCATCCTCGAAGATAGAGTGGGGAAGGGGAGTGAAGAAGAAAAAATGCTGCGGTCTCAACGGACCCGATCAGAGTTAGATCCCAGAGTCCACTAGATCCGCAGCATTAATGGGATGGGACGAGGAAGGGGTAAGTCTGGCCCACATGTGGCTCGACCGGAACGCGTCTATGACACTTGGCGGTCGGATTCGCATGCTGGTGGTCGCAAGCCAGTCGGGGAACAGATCCCCTACCACCAAGGGGGTGCTGGGTTATTCGGCTTTTACGAGTTGCTCTCCCAGCGGCAGAGGGGAATAGTATTCTATCCCGTACTCTCACGGGTAGGTAAACCAATTTAGATATTTTTCTTCTTAATAAAACAATTATTCGTTATTGTAATAGAAATTTCTTCTGAGCATAACAACTAACAGCCATTTTAAAAGAAATATACAATAACTAGCTGACCCGGCAAACGTTGTTTTTCCATATAAATTTGGGGTAGGCACCCCTTATCACTTAGGGGGATGAAAAATAGATTCTCAGACCTACTGAATATGCATATAAAATTTCATGAATATCGGTCGAGCCGTTTCGGAGGAGTATGGTAACTAACATTGTGACACTAGAATTTTATATATAAGAAAAGTTATGCTGTTAAATCCTCTTAATCTATAATTAGGTAAATTAAATGCAATATAAATTATAATTTTCACACAAAAACATGACTTATTGCAATACATATAAAGATTAAATTACTTTACAAATAATTCGAACATGGGCCATTGTTTATGATATACCTACTATTTATGAGTAAATGATTTTAAACCTTTTGTGACAGTAATTAGATTTCAATTTCCACAAATATTTCGAACAAAGGAAACCTTTCATTTTTATTATTCAAACATTAATAGAAATAAATATTTTATTAATAATTATTTAAATATATTTTCGTTCAATTTTCCCTATTATTTTTTAAAATACTAATTATAATGATATTTTGACCCGCACACGAAAATTAAAATTTGATAGTGTTTGTCTCTTCATGCAAATTGTATGGATTCCTCGATTTTTTTACTACTTATTATTTTTTTTTATAATAAAAAATAGACTAAACATCACTAGGATTTTGATGATGGTATAATTATTTTTTGACTCTTCCACTAATTTTAGATCTTATATCAATAATATTGGAGTTCAATTTAGATTACAATAAATATATCGAACGTGGACAACTATTACAATTTATAATAAAGAGTAAATGATTTTAGACCTTATGTCAGTATAGGTAGAGATCAATTTCCAATAACTATAAGGTATCCCTTAATATTTAGTACTGATTTGGTTTAGTGGGTTAGTGGAGCTTGTAATTAGTATAACTGAACGCTTCCTTGCTAGGTGTTAGGTTTGTGGTTGCGAAGGTAGTTAATAATTGTAGTACATTAGACTTATGTACATGTATAACTAGCTTCCCCTAGGAGAGCTTTGGAAGCTTTCTTAATATTGTGACAGCGAAAGTTGATACATCTACATCTACACTATTATATGAAGAGGAAAGATTTGATTGTTTCTATGTTTGTTTGTTGCGAATAGGCTTGAAAACGGCTAAACCGATTTTGAAAATTCTTTCACCTATAGAAAGCTACATCCTTTCCGGATAACATGGGCTATGTGGTGTTGCCACAAATATTATAATTAAAAAGATATGGCCATTTAAGTGCCATAACATGGCCATTTTGTAAATTGAAGAGTTTCTCAAGGACTACTAATCCAATTTTAAATTTTTTTACTGATAGAAAACTACACTATTCAAAGTAATTTAGTGTTGCCATATACATTTTTTAATTAATTGAATATGGCTATTTTCTTGCCAATAATGAATTAGTTGACTAAAGTTTTGTTTTCGGCCATTTTAGATTAAAAATATCATGATTGGCATATAGGGGCCGCTCGAGTACTACGTAAGCATATTTTGTACAATTATCAACTCCCCCATATCCGTAAATATAAGCAGTTCTAACCCCCTTTACTTACGTAAATGTGCGCGTTTGATTCTTTATCGCTGACGTAATCACCAGGCAGACCCCCAATGTCCCCAGATGTCATCAAAAATAAACGAATCTAAGACCCCCCGTCCTGCTTTAATGCTTACCTAATACTTGACCGGCCCCATATTTTGGTTAACGGCTATAAATTAGCTGAAGTTTCAGCTGAACCTAAAGTCAGAAATTCGTGAAAATATTTTTGTTTATCATAATTAATACTTACTTCTACGTCATAAATCATAAAAGAGGAAATGCTTACCTGAAACAAAATAAAAAATATATTAATTAGACTATACAGAACACTTCATTAAAAGTTTTATAATATTTGAGCTTTAATATCGTCAGTAATAAACACAAACCAAAGCCATTTTAATTAATATCATGTTTGAAAACACGAAACGCTTCTTTAATAAAAACCTCTAACGCAAATAAAAGTATACAGAAATGTTTAATTAATATTTTCTTCAGTAAATGTAAGGCTTTTATGATCAACAGAAAACATAGAAATATTATGTTTGATATATTAATGCAACGCCATCTATTAAATGGGACATTCCACGCGAAGCGGACAGGTAAAAAATCTCGATGTTTCTGACCCTACGGCAGTATTTTTAGTCTACCTCCTAATCCACTTCTAAGTCCATTATAAAAGTTGGCAAGAAGTTTCTACACAATATTAGCTATTTACATAAAAAAAAATCAAAATGGTCTAACTTTGTGAAAAACAAGGGAAAAAAATTAATTCGCATTGTTTTAGGAAAAAAGATTTTTTTTGTTTCCAAAAATACAATTTAAAAGCTGAGTAAATGAAGTAACAAATCCATTGGTTTAATTATAATTTTGTGACTCTATAATCGGCTTTGAGTACTGCATGCCAACCGGTTGTCGAAAATTTCAAAGTCCCATAACTCCTTAACTAGTCATTATATTACAAAAATATTTGGTACACTTATCAATAACATGTATAGGTAAAACATACTCAAATATTACTAAAATCGGAAACATTGAGTTTTTTTACCCGTCCGCTTCACGTGGAATGCCCCTAATGCTTATCCAACATAGATTACAGTGGTGATGTATTAATAAACTAACTTACAGCGCCATCTGTTAGAAGTTTATGGGGGTTTTAAATAATTTTAATATTAAATATTTTGGTCAATAATGGTGTTTAAAGTATTAATCCTTTAAGTTGCACAAAATCATTCCAGTGTGCAAAATTTAGGAATTTTAAAACATTTTAAAATATTATTGTGTTATACACGTACAAACATTACAGACAGTCCGACAAAAATTTAAAAAAAAATATGTTTACTTCTGTTGTTATTATGATGATTTAAATATCTAGTTTTGCTTTGGGAGCTCGAGGGCGACTTTTTAAAAATTAAAAATTAATTATAAAATTATACAAGTGAGTTTATTGAAGGTTGACAAAGGAATGAATTAAATCTAAACTTAAATAACTACAGGGCAACATATCGCCCACCGAGAACATCTTATCTTATTCTAAGAATTCACTAGACGCACGGATATGGGCTAGACGCCTAGTCAGCGGATCTAGTGAATAGGACAGGGCCGGGCTCAGGTCGCATGACTATCTTCTACATACAGACATTCGATGAGTTACATTTATATATGTATAGATTTTTATATTTAAAATCGATAGCGATACGACACGCGAGCAAATAATCGACAAATCGATTATTTGCTCGCGTGTATGCAACTACAGGTAATCAATTGTCTATTGTTCATACAAAAAATCGTACGTATTTAACATTAAATCTTATTACATAGAAAATAAGGTTTAATTTAGATTGTAAGTTAAAATCTGAAGTAGGTCGAGTATTAGAAGATAATTACAGAATGCGAGAATTTTGTGAATGAAATAAATGTAAATAAAGTAGAGTATCAATACAGTACAGGTTTTTAACAATTATCAACCCTCCCTCCCCCATGTCATCAAAAGAAAGCAAAGCCCTAACCCCATGTATTTTTCTCCCTCCTCATTCTTAGCAAGGTTATTCATGTCTCGATGTTCATGTTTACTTTTTTATCGCAGACGTAATCACCATGCAGACCCCCCATCCCCTATGGCTTTATAAATAAGCAAAGCAAGGACACCCCCACCCCTCTTTAATACTTTTACGTAATTCTTCTATATATAAAATATAATAAACGACGTGGACTTTAACAGATTGAGGATATTAAAGGTATTGTGTTGGCAACATTTTTATAGCCTTTTGATTGGGTAGTAATATAAACCGGTGCTACATCCACCGGCTCTCCCGATTTTGAAGCAGTTTGACGAGTGATTTCAATGAGTGAACATTATCTATCATAGCGCAAAGTTAAGATGTATTTAATGAGCACCACGTGAATGGTTTACTTACGATTATCTCAATCTTTGGATAATGGATTAAAATTGATTCTAAATTCAAATTTGTAATATGAAGATTTTGGATTAAGATTGACTATTAATTTAGGCCATTAATGCATTGTAAAGGGATTCCAGTAAACCTGCACCTGGATCACAAAAATAAAGGATCATACAGCATTTTTAGTCTCAGCAAAAATATTCTTTTGTAATCCTCTCCTTGTAAATAGATGCGGGCACATTATGCGTGTTTAGTCGTTTTTGAGCTAATAACTCAACGTGACAGACTGTCAGGCTTCGGGCGCGCTTCCAATTCAAAATACTAGAGCATTATTTAACCACTAAAGATGGGTTGTCTGTCTTGTGTGACGAGTTCGTTATAAGAAATTATTACTTCACGACTTCCGTTAAAGAACTGGTAAATATAGATATTCAGTTAAATCAACGTTTCCATTGAATAATAGGGTGGATAATGTCCACTAAGAATAAATTTTCAAACGACATTTTCTTAACAAAATAGTCATTACAGTTTAAAATGTGAAGGTAATAACAGTGCGTTAAAGTATATGGGATTTTGACATCTATTTCTAGGAAATTGAGGTTATAATTGAGTGAAGATTGAGGTATTGCTTATTAAGTTATTACTAATATATTGAATATGATGAAATTTGGTACACGGATGTATTATAGAGTATATTAACAAATAGGATACTTTTTGTCCCGAAAAAGAAGGACATAAAAGACAGGATAAATAGGTCAAAAATGTAGTGTATCCATACGAGCGAAGCGTCAGGCATTTTTTGTAAATAATGTAATACAAATCAAAATCGCATTTCTGTATCAAGTTCAGTTGACTCCAACTCGGATGTTAGGTTAAACTGTAATGTTAGGTGAAACACAATGTGACGTCACGTCGTTGTCATTTACATAGAGCAATGAGCATGTATCTACTGCTGTACGGAGATTATTATTTCACACGACGTAACATCATTCATGACGTCATCACAGTTTCTAACGATAACGATGTATCGAGCATTATTAAATTGAAAATCTCAAAATCTCAAATCTCTATTACTTAGTATTTTTAACCGACTTCAAAAAGGAGGAGGTTCTCAATTAGATTGGTATATATATATTTTTTATGTATGTATATTAATTACGCTGAGATTTATGAACCTATTTACGTAATTCTTCTTTAGTTAGATGTGGAATAGTTGCCATTTGGTCCCATAAAAATTTAACATAGTTTGGCCCAGTAGTTTTCATTTTATGAACATTCATTCCGTTTCTGTTTCTTGGGGTCTATATAGTTTAAGGCGCGCGGAACCTTTCGTATGCCTACCCATAGCTACTTAAAATAAAATTACTATTCAATACATGACAATAAAAAGAATGATATAGTCTACCTGATTTACAGAACAACCACTATAAAAGTAGAAAAAAAAACTACGTTTAAAAAAACCGACTTCAACCTAAAAATGCACTAAAAAGTAAGAAATAATTCCGGTATTTATTATTCTCTCTTTATTAAGACAATAATAAATAATAATTGTTATCAAGAACAGAGTAGATATAGACCTTACTAATTATTGGGTTTTTTATATCTAAATTTTATTTGTTACCAGGGCTGGCCTTTGCCACCATGGCGCCCTGGGAAATTTATGTTTCTGGCGCCCCTTTCTGGATATACTGACGTTCAAAAAAGGTCATCCAATGATATCTCTTCGCCCATGGCTGTGGTCTCATCATGGTGGCCCATTTCTCCCACCCCTAAAGTCGCTATAGCCATTTTATATATGCTACCGATAGGTTAATACGTCATAGTTTATCATCTCTAACTCATTCGCTGGTAAAATAGAGAAGTGACGTAATAAAGTTATACCGGTTGCAACGGAATTGGCTCGGTAGCATAAATCCAACCGAACGCAAGTTAAATAGTTGCCTCCATCCTCTATTCTTAATGTGACCACACGTCCCGTTTTGAACGAGACAGTCCCCTTATTCTGTCATGTCCCGTTGTCCCGAAAGAAAGGTTTGGGGAGCATAATTATTTTAGTAAATAGCCCAGCCACAAAGAGGAAGGTTAAGAATTATTTGTTTTTTTCTCTCTCTAATTTAACGAACTTTGTGGCTAATGGGACCATATCGCTTTATTAGACAGCAACTGAATAAAATCTTATTTAGCCTCAAACAATTACATTCTAGTTAATGGCGAAATTGGACAATATTAATGTTACACTCTCCTATATTTAGAACAAAAAGGTTGTTGTCAGGAAACAAGTGACCTCTTAGCGACTCATGATGGGTACATAGATCATTCATTGAGACAGGTTAACCTATATTTTAGCTGTATAATTCAATTGTATCAGCTACGGTTTTCTTATTAACCAAATCCCCTTGACTTTAGACCTCAGATCAAAAAATACCTTATTTTCGTCATCACTGTGATTTTTCTATTACAAATGCACGAGTGCTTTGTTTGATTTTGATTACCATTTTCAAACGTCTGAAGGACCTCCATTCAGTATTGTTGTCTCTGTCCCGTTTTCAGGGAAAAACAAAATGGTCACTTTATCTATCCTCCATCCTCTACCGATGCCGTATCGCAACGAAATCTACTTTCATGTTTGATCTATGTCTTTATTCTGAACTCGCTAACGAGTGTAAACCGGTGGTAAATCCACCTCAACTTTTAATCGAGTTTTAAACAAAAGCCAACCTCAACGTTAGGCAGGGTTACAGGATGGTATAGATCTTGACAACCTTTTTATAAATTGTCAACGAAAATATATTGTCAACGACATGACAGCGACAAGACACGACAACGACACGACAATGACAACGACAACGTACGACGATCATTAGAGCGCGATAGAATGAATGCTAGCGCCATCTAGTTTAGCAAACAAAAAATATTATTATGAAGACTTCACTTCCGGTGTACAAGAAACTTGCAAATAAGAATTACTATTGAATCAAAGGCTATTTATAATAACAACTACCAATATGTTGTTTGTTATTCAATTATACGCTACAATTTTGCTCATCTTCGGTGGTAACAGCGCCTAAAGCAGACGTATAAAATTTGTTAATAAAAGAGCGTTAATCTATAGATAAGATAAGATAGTAAATAGTTTAGGTAGGTAGAAAAGCTAATATGCTAATTAATTTTTTGATCCCTCAATTTAATCCTCATTCACACTATACAACACAATTATGTAAAAAGGAAAGATCTTTTTTTTATGATTTCGCAGATCGATGGTGTTACCATTGATATTGACCCTTTAATTGTCGTAAATTAGCCATTTTATAAGATGGAGATTACCTTTGAAACTACTAATATGATTTTTTTACTGACATAAATTTACACTATTTCCGTCAATCTTTCTTTCTTCTTATCTTTTTATCTCTCCTTTCAATACAAAGGTATACTTTTAAAATTGCACTTGATTAACAACTAATAGGTAGAGTGGATATCTTTTATATTATATTGAAATAAAAACATTTTGTGTGTACTGTTTTGAGTTCACAACTTTCATTCCTCAAGAATCGTGCCGGTAAGTTTACCTTGGATACCGACCGGCGACTTAGAGACGTGCGAATCCCTAAAGAGAGCCATGCATTAGTAATAATGGTTAGCAGTTAGAAATTCAACCAATTGTGCCGGCTTCCGAAGTAGGCCAGAGTTGAATTTTCAATGAACGTAATGTTTCCTTGACAAAAGCGAGTACCGCTCTCGTTGGATTTGAACGAACTTATGAGCACATGATAGGGAATTACAAACTAAATAACGTGTGTACTACGCGATATGCGAACGTTCCTTCAACTGGAAATTATCGCAGAAATTAGGGGAAGGAAATAAATTGATAGTACTTTTGTATGACAATTTAAATATTTATCGATTTACTGCTCCCACTTAAAAAAATCTGATGCACAATCATGTGTAGGATTCAATAAGCGTAAGTTCCTTTAACTGTATGACTTTGCTTATTTTTGCTGATATAGGGGGTCCCTTTGGGAGGTTGATAATTGCTACTATTTTGGACGGGGGTTCTGTTGATGGAGTTAGAAGATAAATAATGAAACTCTACATAGGCAATATATAATTTTGTTTATTGTATTTTGTAAAAGTACTTTATAATCATGATGGTTGTATTAATGGATGTTCTGTCGTAAAAATATCATTATCTCAATTTTTATATGAGATTAAGGTCAAATTTGTCAATAACTCGCAAGTTAGTAAGTAACGATTACATATTATGATCATAAATATTTTTTGCATATTTGAATAAATAGATGTTAAATCTTCGAATCAAACGTGAAATTTAATATGTGGCTTAAAATTATACAAAATTTACCAAATTATTTTTTCTACTACCATACACGTATAATATTTTAATAACATCACCAGTAACACTAATCTGATGTCGTTTGTCTTGAAATTGTAGCAGCGTGAATTTGTATGAATTAAAACGATATAAAGTGAAACAAATATCATCCTTTGAAGCAGCGATTCTCAAACTCATTTAAACCGTATACCACCGAACCGTGTACAGTATTTCGAAGATGAAAAAAAAAGGCAAGCGACTGTCGGACCGCCAACTAATTTCGGAATTCTGAAATAATCCTGAGTGGTTTAAAAACATTGGACCATAGACGTCTTTTTACGTCTCACCGACCCCAAAATCTTTTTTTTTACATGGACATCCTTGGGGTCGATATAGACTATTTTGATAACTGTTGTAGAGTTTTATCTGCACAATAACCACTGTCACCTTACTTGTCTTATCCAAAAGCATTTAAGCTATTTTATTCCCTTCCCTCATGTCAGCAAATGTAGTCAAAGTCCGTCTGATGGTGACGTAAACATTGGCAGGTAAATGCATTTTTCAATCTGTTACTTGTATTGTTTCCGTGTACGTGTTTACTTTTTTATTGATAAGGGACAAAAGAGCAGACAGTCCATCTGATGGACAGTGGCCACCATCGTCCATGGACATCGACAAAACTAGAGGGTATCTGTTGTTTTGTCAATGCGTGGCCGCCTCGAAGATAGAGTGGGGAGGAGGAGCGAAGAGAAGATTACTGCGGTTTCAATGTACCCCGGGCTAGAACCCGTTGTTCATTGGAATCACAGCAGTAATGGGATGGGAGAGAGAGGGGTAGATCTGGCTCACATGCGGCTCGGCCGGAACGCGTCAGAGACACTTGGCGGTCGGGTTCGCATGCTGGTGGTCGCAAGCCAGTCGGGGTACAGATCCCCTACCACCAAGAGGGTACTGAGTAACTTGGCTCTTACGAGATGCTTTCCCAGCGGCAGAGGGGAATTGTATTCTAACCCGTTCCCTCACGGGTAAAGATAAGCGAAGCAAAGACCCTCTACCTCCTTTAGTATTTATTACTGCTTAGGTAATACTTAAATGGCCCTAAAATATCTATTTTTAGTAACTTGGACATGAAAATTGAATTATTAATAAATCTAGTATTCCTTAGCAATTTTCAATATCTGCAAGCGAAGCAAAAGCGAATAACGATACATACAAATTCACTAGAGCAAGATTGTTGCCAGATCGTAATCCTGCGAGTTATCGAATCGGCTGGATAGGATCAGCTCGTACCGTGGCGCTGTTGGTTTACATCGATTCCAGACTGATAAAATATTGACAGGTTTGCATTTTACAAATATATTGTAAATATTTTTACTACTTAATATTACAAATGTTAAACTTTGGATGTTTGTTACTTAATTTTATTGAAATTTGGCACGCAGATACTTAATGACCTGGATTAACACTTTTATCCCGGAGAAATTTAGTTCTTGCGGGATATTAATAACGCCTATTTCTTGGTAAATCTAATTATTTTGTTATACTAATATATAAAGCTGAAGAGTTTGTTTGTTTGCTTGAACGCGTTAATCTCAGGATCTGTTAGTCCGATTTAAAAAAATTTTTCAGTGTTGTATAGCTCATTTATCAAGGAAGGCTATAGGCTATATAACATCATACTACGACCAATAAGAGCGAAGCTACACGCGGACAAAGTAGCGCGGGTCGACTAGTACGTGTCAAATTGCACCCGAAGCTGGGGCTAGTTATTAATATAATTAAAACTGGTTTCTCCATTGATATGGACTGATGGCCTGGATGTATGTGTTACTAGTGTAAAACAGTGTCTGGGATTTGCGACCCAGATGTAGCTTTAAGGAAATCTACATTAACTAGGCTCACTTAAGCTGCAAGACCTCTAAATACATCTTTAAATAAGGACCACTTGCAGTGCTTTAGTCGATGTTAAAGGTATAAAATCAATTGGACTATTATCTCAGTTAAATGAATAAAAAGTATTGTATTAATCTTTAACCTACATGATCCCACTGCTGGGCAAAAGTCTCCTATAATTCTCTCTAACAATCTACTGTTTCGCTATTCGTTATAGTAATTTGTTTTAAAAGTTTTATTGTTCAAGTTAGTTTTAGAGATAATTTTCAGATAAAGCTCCAGAGCTCAGTTCCTGGTAGTCGGTCAAAGGGAACCAAATCCGCTGCACCCTTTCAAATATTAACGCGTCCAGATACAATGTAGGCCCCGCGGGTACACGTGAAATGTTGATGCCATTTCCATTCCTAACGTCCCTGCCATTTGTTTTGTAAGGGACACTACTCACAAAAAAATCGTTTCTATTTTTACACATACAATACGGTTAGTACTGTTTCTGCGTGCCCTCGCTTCACTGAGGTGGGATTGTTCCAAGTTATTTAAGGCTCATAGCTAATAACGTAATCTATACTTCTATACTAATATGATAAAGAGATAAAGTTAGTGAGGTTTTAGGGGGGAAATTTACTGATACGATTTTGAAAATTCTTTTACCCATAGAAAGCCACATTATTTGTGAGTAACACAAGCTATATATTGACCCGATAAATAAAAAAGCTTTTTCGTGGTAGTCGGATTTGCAAAGTAAGTCGGAGAAAAAACGGTCGAACGAAAACGTTTCTTACGAACGCTGACTTAACGATGAGAGATATATGATTCGGACTTGCGGGTAGATTATGCATGAATAAATGAATGAGTGTTTGTGTGAGTGAGAGAACAGTTTGGATACACCTAAGCGAAGCGAGAGTGTGTCGGCTAGTAACCTACGCTAGTGTATTTGTTGCAAAGCTCAAATCTAGAAAACGGCTGCACTGATTACAATTATTTTTTATTTTTACGCGACCGCAAAAGAAGGAGCGTTATATATAGCTATTCTTTTGAGTCTTAGGAAGGTTTTAATGAAGAAAAAAATACGAAAAATTGCGCGGAAAGTATTAAAAATCACATTAAAATTGGTCTCAAGTGCTCTGATATAAATAGAAATAGCTTCTGGCTAGATAACTTATCAGCTAAGTATCTATAGAATAATGACAGTTTGACGATTAATTTCATAGAGAGAATATTGTAACCTGTAACTAATTTAATTATTTTATAAATAAATATTTATATTAATACTTGTTTATTTAGGTAACAAACAGAGACGACCATTACATCATCGAAGGTTTACAATTTTTTATTTCCAATTAATATCAAGCCTAAAGGTACTATCGACATATTAATAAACGAACATTTTGTAAATTGGATTACTTTCATTTATAATAAAATAAATATGAAAACACGTCCAAAACGAGATTGTGAATGTCTGTTCAAAAATAACAATGATTTTCATTGCACGTCCTACAGCGATAGACCCTTAATGACAATATTTGTACGAATATTATAACTGATTCAATTTAAAAATATTCTTCATATTTTGAGTAAAAATATTTTTATTTTATATTTCAGTAAAGTGCACTTCAGTTTGTGTGTTAAGGTAAACGTTTTTATTGAGTACATGTACCAACAACATTTTGACATAAGTGTCAGTAGGCAACATTCAAAAGCAAACAATATTTTTTTAATTCATATTATCTAATTTTACATTCTACTAGCCGATTCTATCTCTATAATCTCTGATTATCTTCTGTCTCAGTTACTTTTCTAATACACAATCATTGTCCTGACAATAACAAACACAACAAAAAAAGAATAATTCAATTTGGTGCATCCTTTCTGAAGTTATACGTGTACATACATAGAGGCGACACATTTCTATCTAGGCTTAAATTATAGTCAACATGTGTTTACAACTTGTGTTGTAAATCTTGCATTCTTATTCCATATTACATTTTGTGTTTGTTTTATGGAGAACATTTTGAATGTTAAGTTATGGTGTTTGCAATGTTTGAAAATATTAGTGGACAACATTCAATAAAAAATATCTCATTAACCGCCTTCAAAAAGGAGGAGGTTCTCAATTCGATTTGTATATTTTTTTTATGAATGTATATTAATTACGCTGAGATTTATGATCCGACTTACGTGATTCTTCTTTTGTTTGATGCGGAATAGTTGCCATTTGGTCCCATAAAAATTTAAAATAGTTTGGCTCAGTAGTTTTTATTTTATGAACGTTTTTTCCGTTCTCGTACCTTGGGATTTGTATTGTTTATTTGTGTATGTATATCGATTACGCTGAGATTTATGATCCGATTTACTGGATTCTTCTTAAGTTTGATGTGGAATAGTTGCCATTTAGTCCCTTAAAAATTTAACATAGTTTTACCTTGTAGTTTTCATTTTATAAACATTTTTTCCGTTCCCGCTTTTTGAGATCTATATTGTTTAAGGCGCGCGGCACTTTTTTTTTGTTATAAGTGATTTGTTTTTTTAAATAACGACGATCAACATTTACACACAAGCTATTTACCTTTTTGCTGAAAGTTACTCTTTCTTAATTTATGTTGTTGTCGGTATGGATAAGTTGAACAACATTCTGTAAAATTTACAACAAGATTGCAAAAGCAAAAAATATGTTACGTTGTATTATGCTGTTTCACAATTACTAATTTTATTCCAAAAATCAAAAATCACCGCAGGATAACAGTAAGAATTTAAAAGGCGATTCTACATCGGTAGATAGAAGATGGACAACCTAAAACCAAGGGTTGTTTTGTTAAAAAATAATAGCGTTGATTCCTTTTTTATGGCAGTTAAGAGGCAAACGAGCAGATGGATGGTCAGTGGCCACCGTCGTGTTTCTTCTTATGTGAGGAAGGGAAGAATGCTACGGTTTCAGTTGACCTTGGACAAGAACCCAGAATTCACTACAACCGTAAGTAACATTAACGGGATGGGATAGGGAATGGTTAAGTCTAGCCTACATACGGCTACGTCAATGTCACTTGGTGGCCGGATTTGCATGCTGGTTGTCGCAAGCCAGTTGGGGAACAGATCCCCAAAGGATAGTGTTACTCGCCTCTTACGAGATGCACTCCCAGCGGCAGAGGAGAATTGTATTCTAACATGTCCCCTCATGCGAAGACCCTCATGTTGTCCATATTTAAGGTTTCTAAATATTTAGGTCGTCTCCATTTTCAATTAACTAATATCTTCATAATTGAAATACCAATCAACAAGTAATTTTCGGAACTAGTCATAGTTATTATTTAATTGTGTTTTAAGTGCTTTTTAGTTTTAGTTAAGTTGGACTAAATAACCGTTCCGTTATGTTTCATTTGGCTTATAAATATTATTGGTCTGAATTTGCGGTATTTAAATAAATAAAATCAGTGTTTAGGAATAGTTTTGTATCTGATTTTTATTATTGCACAGAAACTTTTTTTTAAAAATTAAAATTTGGGTCTGAAAGACTTTACATTAATTACAAACGCTTAGTTATAAAATCATCAATCATGAGTATCAACTCATCAATAGTACGCAATAACTTATAATCTTCTATATTTTACTAACATTATAAATGTGAAAGTTTGTATATTTGGATGTCTTAGGTTGAATGTTCGTTACTCAATCATGCAAAAACGGCTAAACGGATTTCAATGAAACTTGCTACACAGATACCTTATAACCTGAATTAACATATATACTAGTTATTATCCCGAAAAAAAAATTGAATTCCTACGGGATAACGATATATTATGTTTACTGTTGTAAGCGCCTAAATATTTTTAGTTAGTCACTATATTGAGAATTAAATGGTCCACTAGTATACAAAACAACAAAGCGCCTGTATATATATATGTACGCGTTTAACTACAGAACAACTCTACTAAATTGAATGTTATTTTTTATTATAACACGGATTTTTTTTAATCTGTGTTTAGAGTATAAGTTAATGAATGAGTAAGGGAATGAGTGTGCGAGCAGTAGGTGGGAAAGAGAGTTGTCTGAGTGAGTGAATGATTTGATCTGTAACGTTATTTATTTGAATGTCAAAGTATAATTATGTAAATATAAACTGAACAACACTCTTTGTTTTCCTCGGTATATGCACGTGTTCTAATAAATATTTATAATAGGGACGCTTTGAATTTCAATGTTAATCTGTATGCGAGCTCCTGGGCTGAGCAGTCAGGTTGCTGACAAAAATGACTTAAATCACAAAGAATTCCATTAAATAGTAGTGTTGTTTTTGCAATTATTGATGCTTAGACCTCTATAGTCAGTATTATATATGTATTTTTATGTTTGCATTAAGTTTTATAGATCCTTTGAGTCTTTAAATGCAGTAGCAACTTCAATTATTTCTGATCTTTAAGGGTCTAGGAGTATCAACGTTTAGTAATGATTTTAATTGATAAAAACAGATCTCTTTATCTCTTACGGATATAAGATATCCAGTAGGATAGTAGTAGTTTATTTAGGTACTTTATTAAACTTAATTGGATCACAGAATCTATTATGACGGATATAGTTTTATTAAGAAATTGAGAGAGATTTGTTTTGTATTAATAAAAATAAATTGTTAAAATTTAGATAATTTTATTCTGTAGAGTATTGAGAGTAATAGTGTAGTGATGGTTTGTGGCGTTGACCTGCTCTTGGGGCTCAAGCCCCCGGCACTTTAGCTTTCACCTAAATTACATGTTAATATTGTCGTTTCATTTAGGAAATGAATTAAATAAATTTCTTCATCTATATCTATACTATTATATAAAGAGGAAAGATTTGATTGTTTGTATGTTTGTTTGTTTGTTGCGAATAGGCTCTAAAAGTACTGAACCGATTTTGAAAATTCTTTCTCCGATAGAAAGCTACATCCTTTCCGGGTAACATAGGCTATGTGGTGTTGCCATAAATATTCTAATTAAAAAGATATGGCCATTTAAGTGCCATAACCTGGTCATTTTGTAAATTGAAGGGTTTCTCAGGAACTACTAATCCGATTTTAATTTTTTTTTCACACATAGAAAACTACACTTTTCGTGAGAGACAAATGTGATTTAGTGTTGCCATATACATTTTTAAATTAACAGAATATGGCCATTTTGTTGTCACTAAACCGATTTCAAAAATTCTTTCACTGAGAGAAAACTACACTTTTCGTGAGTGACAAAAGTGATTTAGTGTTGCCATATACATTTTTTAATTATTAGAATATGGCCATTTCATTGTTACACAATTCTATCACAACAGAAAAGCTACACAATTACAGAATGACAATTTAAGGGCATTAAGTATAATATTGATTCAAATACTCGGAGTGAAGCGAGGACAGGCCACTCGTCTTCAATATAGAGATGATTTTCTCTTTGGCGAACGAGTTAACAAGTAGTCTTGTTTTTAAATGATTTAAATATTCTTTTAGAAATTATAACTTAAATGAATAACTTAAAGGCATAGCAATTGTTATTAGTTATTATATAGGTAGCATCAAGCAATGCAATGATGCAAATGTTCACCGGTGACTCACCTAGGGACGTATTTAGAAAACAATAACCTACCTTTATTGTATAGTTACAGCGTCGTTAGAATTTATTATTAATATTGTTATAACTGACACACTTACATTGGACAGTTATGTCCTCAAATTAGCCCTCGCTTCTCTGTGTAATAATTAAATTATCACAATCACTCTACTTCTTTACATATGTATCACTACATAGTATAAAACAAAGTCGCTTTATCTTTCCCTATATCCCTATGTATGCTTAAATCTTTAAAACTACGCAACGGATTTTGATGCGGTTTTTTTAAAATAGATAGAGTGATTCAAGAGAAAGGTTTATATGTGTAATACATTTATAATATAGTAGAGTAACACTGATAATTGTAGAGGTTTCTAATGTGATGTCGTAAATAAACACATTTTTTTGCGCTTACATTGCAAACGCTGGCTGAACCCTACGAGATAGATCAAAATAATGTATTACAGTATTGTACACCTTAAAAAGGTCTACAGAAAAGTCTGCGATGGTATACTTCCTCGATGGTCTACCTCTTAGGGATAACCCACAATAACCATTAATATCCTTTACTTAAATAATCGTTTATTTACGAAGCGATTTTAAACAATACAGCATTAATCCTTATCCAATTAGGTACCTTTAATACATTGTACGTTTAATATAGATCAATATGGCCCTTTACAACATTAAATGTAAACGAATATTTTTGAAGATATTCAAAATGCAGCGATATAGCGGTTACGGCTAAATACACGTGTTAAATTGCACCCGGGCGAAGCCGGACGGGTCGACTAGTGTAGTATAAAGAAAGTCTTTTTCCGCCGTCTCTACGCTTAGATCTTTTAAACTAAGTATGGATTTTAATGCGGTTTTCAACAATATATAGAGTGGTACAAGAGGAAGGTTTGATTTAATCTATTGTTGTCAAAAATTTCAGGTAGTTACTACCAGTTAGATATATCACAATAATCTTACAATGACGGGGTGATATAACTTTAACATGTGTATCTATGTATATGTTTGTCTATTTATGGCATAGTCGCGCCCAAGATAATGGACAAATTCTGATGAAGTTTTATATATTTGAAAGGTAATTTAATCGAGATGGTCTTTAGCTATAAGTTGTGAAGATTCGGTCAGCGGTGTGAAGACTATCAGCTCATTTCTAACTTGAGAGCTGCGTTTTGTATTACCAATTATAACAATCTTGTAACCATGGTAACACACAGACATTGCGTACACTGAGTACAGATGAAACGGTATTTCTTGATACCTTTCTTTTGATATCAAGTATCAAGATTTTTTATAGTACATAAACTTATACAACTATAATGATATGAAAACAAATAGCGCTGTCAACAGCAGTTTACGCGGAAAATAAATAACAATTAGTCAACATTGTTATGCGCAACAAACCAAAATAGCACTTGAGAGTTGCAACCCATGTGTAGGTTTAAGAACTTTGCTATTTAAGCATTCTAACAATAGTAACTTAAATATTTCTGCCATTGATTGCGTAAACCTTCATATTAGTCAATTTGAAGAATAATCCCACTAACTTGAAAATTTATATTTGTCTAATAGATTACATGCAGTTTGACAAGTAAATTTATAGAGTGAATATTGTCTACCATTTAAAATGTAAAACTAATGTATAATCTTGTTTTGAGATTTACCTGAGTAGTTAACTTAATAACTTATTTTTATTAGATGTTAATTAATAATAATGCCAAAATACGTATGTGGGTCACAAGCCCCAAACACTTAAGTATTATTAGCTATTTTTATAGGTGGAAGAGCAATAAAGATGGGCGTCGTAACGCGAGACGAAGTTTACGCAAGAGCTATGCACTTGTTCAAACAAGGAGGGTATTACCGATAACTGTGTAGTATACTGACTGTTATAACCACAGAGATTTATAATACTTCAAAAGAAAAAATATAATAAAGTACATTACTCATGTGCTCCTCGATAACCTAGCACCACGCCAGCAAACAACACTACATTATTAGTCTCATTACTTTGATATGTACTACTCGATAACTTGACAAACTCAATCAAAGAAGGCAATCTTTTTTATTAATTTTTATTATTCACACTATTATATGTATAAACAGGAAAGATTTGATCGTTTGTATGTTTGTATTGTGTAAAATGCAGTGATGGCCCAGTGGTTGAGACTTCAAGTCTTACTCGGGAGGTCCGAGGTTCGATCCCCCACACAGGCACACACCTCTGACTCTCAGTTGTGTGTTTTAAGCAATTAAATATCACTTGCTTTAACGGTGAAGGACAACATCGTGAGGAAACCTGCACTCCTGAGGGTTCCATAAAGTTCTCAAAGGTGTGTGAAGTCTGCCAACCCGCACTGGGCCAGCGTGGTGGACTATGGCCTAATACCCTCCTCATTCTGAGGAGGAGACCCGGCTCAGCAGTGGGCCATTGAAGGGTCGTGATGATTGTGGTATGTTTGTTTGTTGCAAAAGCCTCAAAAACCACTGAACCGATTGCCCTCTTTTGTTATTAATTTTTAATTTTTTCACTCAGATACGTATCTACATTATTAGTCTCTCTTTTTCTTTCCCATTTCATTTCATCATTTCCCTTTAATTTTCCTATTTTCTTTCTTTCATTCTTCATTCTTCTGTTCCTTGTTCTCTTTTACCTCTCTTTAATTTTTATCTTTTCTCTTTTTTTATGGTAGATAACGAGCAAACTAGCGGATGGTCCACCTGATGGTAAGTGGCCACCATCACCCATGGATATCGGCTAAATAAGAGATACTCTAATCATTTGTCAATGCTTTGCATCCTCGAAAATAGAGTGGGGACCCCCTCCCCACTCAAGTGAAGAAAAAAATGCTGCGGTTACAGCGGACATCATTAATGGAATGGAAGAGGAAGGGGGTTAGTGTGGCCCACATGCGGCTCGACCGGAACGCGTCAAGCCAGTTGGGGAATAAATCCCCTACCACCAAGGGGGTGCTGGGTTACTCGGCTCTTACGAGATGCTCTCTCAGCGGCAGAGGAGAATACTATTCTAACCCGTCCCCTCACGGGTAAAATCTCTATTTTTTTACTCTCTCTCTCTCTTTTCAATGACTGAAATCACTATTATCGAGTGAGGAATCTGAAGCGAGGCGAGGGCAGGCCGCTCGTCATTATTAAATTGAATTCTAAAAACATTTAATCAGACAATAGTAGAAGTATTTGTTTATACGCATCGCATCAACAAACAATGCAAAGAATATAGGAATGTTTTCTGTTTGTTCGTAAATATCGACACTCATCTTCGCTCTGTCATTGACGTATAATGGACTCACAATTAGTACTAAAAAGGTGTCCTTGAGCAAGAGCTCAAGAAATCTAAAAAATGGTTTAAATTATCCTAAAAAAAATTATTAAATGTTAATAGATGTTTAGTCACACGTGGGGGACTCCTACACTTTTTACGTGACACTTGTATTAAGAACCAACGTCCGTTCTACATATTTACATTTATACTTTAAATCTTGGAAGTGTACCCTAAGATATGACACCATATAAAATTCAATATGGCGTCTAAAAAATCTTATATATACCTAGATAGGTTTGAGTATCATCTTTATGTTTTCTCTAAACATTTCTCAACTTTAAAAACATGGAAACAAGATGGCGTATGTTTGTCTTTTTTTACATAATTTATAAAGGATTTGTTTACGCTAAATATATAAAAAACGATTAAGCTTTAACATTCTGATAAAGTTTTTTTAGTGATCGTCCGTTTTATTTTTAAAACTGGTCCCAGGTAGCGTAAAAATATAAACTATTGGGTACTAGCTGCGCCCCGCGGTTTCACCCGCTATATTTAGGATAATTCACACTATATCATTATAAATTATAGCCTATATGTTATTTTGATGTGTAAGCTATATTATTGTAAAGTTTCATCAAAATCTATTCAGTAGTTTTTGCGTGAAAGAGTAACAAACATCCAGACGGATATACATTCTTACAAATTTTCGCGTTTATAATATTAGTAGGATGTTAGGAGTATGGGAGCGATATTGCGGCGTAACACAAATACGACAATATTAGCATGCAATCTAAATGTAAGCCGAGCAGTGCCTGGGGCTTAAGACCTAGAAACAGGTTAAAGACGTTTTCTACTATGCACAAACTATCACCTTTACCGCTCCACCTCGCTACCGAATAATAAAGTACATTTCTCACGTGTGCTTTGGTAACGGAGGCCTAGCATCATGCCACCAACAACACTACACTATCAGTCACAGTTGACAGACTAACTGTCGGACAGACTAAGTGTCTGAGGTAAAAGGAACCAAAACATAAAAGGAGATCTAATTTAAGAACAAATAAGTTTTTTTTTCTCTTCTCGGACTTTTTTTAGGCTTCCGTACCCAAAGGGTAAAAATGGGACCCTATTACTAAGACTTCGCTGTCCGTCCGTACGTCTGTCTGTCACCAAGCTGTATCTCATGAACCTTGATAGCTAGACAATTGAAAATTATAAATACTAAAAACAGATTAAATTAAATATGTCTAGCTCCCATATAATAAACGTGATTTTTTTTTTGCCAAATATTGGTGGGGAACCCTTCGTGTGTGAGTCCGACTCACACTTGGCCGGTTTTTAAGGAAAATAAATTAATTATCTTTTATCCATAAAAATAGATAGATAAGTTAGGTATTATAATAATCGCTTGCATTGTATTTAAATTTCCTCTCATAAGATAATAATTCGCTTCTTATCACACACCTGTGTCATCAGATACGAGTAGATGCGCCCTCCATTTTAAGTGACGTAACGTTGGCTTTACCAAGGACAATGAACTTATTCGTGATTAAAATTAAAAAAATGAAAGTTATCCATAATAATCTGCGTCACTTAGTGCCATACGTGATTGGTTCTTGTGCGATTATTCTGCTCCAACGAGCCTGCTATTTATCAAAATAGTAGACGTTATGGATTGAACTATCTATACCGGCACGCAGGACGTTTACAATGCTCAAATATCCCCTCTACTTTTGCTCAGATTGCTGGCGGCAACTATACTTTACTTACATTCTAACTTGATATCCATATCTAAATTGCTATGTGGGGCCGTGTTCAAGTATTAAATAGGGGTTAGGGGGTCCTTACTTTACTTATTTTTTAAGCAGGGGGGTAGAAGGGTTAGGGCATTGCTTACTTTTTTGACTTGAGGTTTGATAATTGCAAAAAATCTGTTTACGTAATACTTAAACGGACTTAAAAAGGACTTTCCTTTTTTTATTCGGAGATAGAGGCTTTGGGTTATTTCCCCAAAAAAAAACTTTAGTTCCTGTGGGATAATTATAAAAAAAATATGTTTATCTAGTGGAAAACGTTTGACTATTCTAATACAACATTAATTTGTAAGACATGATGATCTGATGAAGGATTCGATTAACTAAACTATGTAAGTAAATACATATATTATTCTCAATAAGGCTGTGTATTCACCAGAGATGTGACAGGATATGTAGCGAAGGATGTGTGTGTTAGGACCCAATAGAATAGTAAAATAGAATTTCTTTATTTACCTTACAGAGGTTATGTAAACGAAGCGATTCAATTGTTCACAACCTAGCACTATAATAGAAAATATTCTTTAAATCAGTTTATTTTTAGAAATTAAAAATATAAAACCGAAAAGGAGAAAAATTTGATATCGCAGTTGATTTTATAAAATTGCTTTAAACTGTATTGAAAATAATAAAAAACCAGGTATGCTCTATAGATAAGTTTTTCGCGCTTTTCATTTTTCATGTCATTGTTCACGAGCTCTCCACATAAGCGCACAAAAAATGATATTAAAATTCTAAAATGAACAATATTTGTACTAAAAATATTTATAGATAGAGAGACAATATAGTGAGAATGTTAAACGTTTGAAATGTTAAAACAGTGCCATCTATTGGACGCTCTAAATTAGATAACATAATTGGTGTAAAATATCAGCCATAATGAAAATCAGCCTTACGTCAATATTACATGAATGACAAAATATTTCCTATTTCATTCCTTCTAAAATTCCAGCAATACTAATTTATTCATACGCACGGTTTCTCTACTGTAATAAGTATGTTATTATACATATCAACCTTCATTTTTAATCACTATCTTTTAATGAAAACCGCGTTAAAATCCGTTGCGTAGTTTAAAAGATCCAAGCTGCACGCTTAGATCTTTTAAACTACATCGGGAAGCAACCTTACAGGTTTTAAATAATACACTAAATAAATTATCAGTTAAATATTAAGTCAATCAGATATAGTTGTAGGACAAAACTGACATAATATTATGATAGTGTACTATGTGTAGTGTAAACTGTATGTAGTGCGCGTGCCGAGGAGTATTTCTCGCTGATTAATTGCTACACGTTTACGATATAGATACGATACAAACTAGTGTCTTTCATATTGTAAATGCAACATCTGTCTGTCGATTAATGCGCTTATACTGTATACAGACGTATAACAGATATGATATATAACTATCGTATATAAAGAACAAAATCTATCTTTAACTGAAATTGAAATAAAATATTTAAATAATATATGTTCATGTAAAAAAAAATAATATAATTTTCAAATTTTTTTCCTCTTCTTTTATACAAAATTCATTATAAATTATAGGGTCTTTATCTAGAAAAAAATTGTAGATAAAAAATTCCACCTTCCATTTATATCAACCTGTCCCACCCTTCCCTCCTCCCTGAAGCCATCGTCTCTCCTTGGCTACCGATTCTCTTGCTTACATATATTCCTTTCACGCATCCTTAGTTACTATTAAATCTATCTATACTTATATCATAAAGACGTAGTAGTAGTCGGATTTGCAAAGTATAATTTAGACAGAGTAAATTTTATGAATACACCTCAGCGAAGCGAGAGCGGATCGGCTAGTAAACAACATTTGAATACGCCCTTAGTAGTGTAATAAATAATTTTCTGTACTACTTTGGAAGTAGTACAGAAAATTATTTATTGCACTTTGCATAAGCGAAAACCGCATCAAAATCCATTACGTAATTTAGGAGAATATAGCCGATATTGGGTATATGTGGGTATTTCTCGTTACAACTTATTTAACAGAATAATTGGTATTATCAAAAATGTTAATAACCCGAATAATGTAGATTAGGATATTTAAATATATTTTATCCTTCCTCATTATATCTACATATATATAAAGGTCAGTGGTTCAGGTATTGGATTCACGATCGATAAGTCGTGGGTTCAAATCCTACTGATGTGGCCCCCTCTTAACACAAGCTATTATTAGCTAGTTAGCAATCAAAACTGCTAGTAATCTTTTTTTTTTTAAATCAAATTGTTTCACACTCATTAGCTAAATCTCAATAAATATACGTGATTGACTTAATATTTAAATGATAATTTATTTAGTGTATTATTTAAAACCTGTAAGGTTGCTTCCCGATGTGGTTTAAAAGATCTAAGCGTACAGCTTGGATCTTTTAAACTACGCAACGGATTTTAACGCGGTTTTCATTAAAAGATAGTGATTAAAAAGGAAGGTTTATATGTATAATAACATACATATTACAGTAGAGAAACCGTGCGTATGAATAAATTAGTATTTCTGGAATTTTAGAAGGAACGAAATACGAAATATTTTGTCATTCAGATATTATTGAAGTAAGTTTGATTTTCATTATGGCTGATATTTTACACCAATTATGTTATCTTATATTTTTAAATATTTAGATCAATGGAAGTCTTAGTTACTCAGTAGAGTAAGCCACACAGCTGATAACTTAATATTTTATATACTATACGTGTAAACAATATATAATCTTCATTTCGATAGGATTGAGTGAGTCTGTCAAGTGATATCTCGCAGTACATATTAAAGTAGTGAGACTAATAGTGTAGTATTGCTGGCGTAGTGCTAAGCCTCCATTATCAAAGAGTACGTGAATAATGTTTTTTATTATTTTAATATTCGGTAGCAAAGACAAGCGGTGGAGGTGAGAGTTTACACGGAGTAGAAGACATCCTCCATCATACTACGCAGTATAGCTCCCATACTCGTAATAGTACGATGGAATGACACGTGGTTAGTAACAATCGGCTAGAGGATAATGCAAAACGAGGAAACAAATGTTTATTTTTGGACAAAGTCTATCACGGCAGAGACGCAGACTGGACTTTGTTCACTAGAAAATAGTTACTAAAAACAAATTTAACTACACACATCTTCTCGCTTCATTCAGGCATAAATACACATAAATTATACAAAGATAGGTTTCTTTTTTTTCAATTTAAAGAGTACTGAAAAACATATTGTAAAATATTTTAAAAAATTATTAGTAAGATTTTAGTCTCATATAAGACAAAGTAAATGTAATTAGTAATTTTATTTAAATTCTAGTAATTTTTAATGTCTATTTCAAGGACTATACAATAGCAAAGATTAAATAAACCCTGTATTATTATTTCTCTGTAAATAATTGTGTTGTTAAGTTACCAACCAAACTTTAGATTTGATAACGTATGAAATAGCGGGTCACACCTATAACACATGTACTAAGTATTCCAAAAAATATTCCGAATCATATAATTATATAGTGGCTGGAACGATATAATTATAGAATTCGAAATACTTAGAAAAATATTATTTTAATTTTTTTAGCTTCCTACAGAGCAACTACACTGTGGTCTTTAGGATGGTTTAGAAAATAGTTTCTTAGATTTTTCGAGTTCCATACATTACAAGTATTTGTATAAAATACTATAAAAATCTAGTTTAAGTTACAAAAAATCTAGTTTAAAAAAATAAAACCTCAAAATAGTCGAATTAATAAAAATACAATAGTTTAAAGTGATATATTATTTGCTAATAAGACATTAGATAAGAATCGTAAAATTAAAATTGAATTATTATATCATATATCTTATTGTTTCACGGTCATGATATAACTATATGTTTATTAGCTATTGTAGTTTGTAGTGGCAGGTTTTTACGAGATCCTTCCTTGGATGCATTATACGAACAATCAATCAAGCGAGCCCGTGACCTTCGATCTGTTTGTGTTTGTACACTTTACTATGGTGCATATCCTCATATGCATATTTACACTGCAACAGATATTCAAACACATCACAATAATGTTAAAATAAACGCACAAAATTTGCAACTTCTTTTGCTCCATTTTACCATTCTATTTTAAGAGATCGGTGATTTTTTTTTAGATAAAAAGTACCTTATGTGCTAATTCATCTTCTAAAGTATCAGTGTACCAAGTTTCATTAAAATCGGATGAGACGTTTTAACGTGATGCATGCACAAACACAAACACATTGGATAGTCATACTCTAACCATCTAAGTTATATCCAAAGGGGAACCTAGAATAAAAAAGTAAAACTATTATTATTGTAATAAATAACTTAAAAAATATTGATTATTAATCCCATCGTTTGAAAAGTATCAAAAATCTTCATTTACATATCAAAGAACTTTTTTATCAATCGGATATATTTTTATTATAAAGTTTATTATTGTAGTATATAGTTCGGGTAAAAAGAGGTACGATGAGGTTTTTACTATACACGGTCAAAAAATGATGTTGAAGTAAACAATTTCTTAACTAGCAAACAATCAAGGACGGTGCAATCGTAAGAAGAAATATGACGTCAAACCAATAATTCTAATAACTTATACGTAATAAGTATATTTTTAATAGAGTTCACTTGTACCTATACACTTGTGGTTTAACATATTCATGCGTTTAAAGTCTTAGGAAATATGCAACATTCAATCAAAGGTCAAATGTAATATTTTTGTAATTTCTCTTTGATTAAGCAAGTGACGTCACAGTATACAAACAATTTGTAGATAGTAGTTTTGTATTGTATTATTATTTGACAGTCGTATAATCTATACTAATATATAAACCTAAAGAGTTTGTTTGCTTGAAAGGAGCGCTAATATCAGGATCTAGCTGTTCGATTTGAAAAATTCTTTCAGTGTTAGATAGCCCCTTTATCGAGGAAGGCTATAGGCTATATATCATCACGCTACGACCAATAGGAGCGGAGCATCACGCGGACGAAGTCACGCGGGATGAGTAGTAAAATATTAATAAATTACAGCGCAAAATACTTCTACATCACTGTTCATTAATTAATGGTATCATAGATTGTGAAGTCACGCGTCACTAAAATGATCGTCTATATCTTCTACGTCCAACATTTTTTTTAAATTTTTTGGCGTTGAATAATTATTTAATATACTTTTATGTAGTGATGTAGTAATGGTTCAAAAGTACCTTGTAACCTTGACCCTCAATTTATTATCTCATTAAATGTTTCTTTATAATAAAATTAAATGCACTATGACGTATACTTATACAAACGCGACAGAAAATAATTATCATATAATTAAACTGATACAAAACAATAACGTTTAACGAGTTAACAAGTTACTTAGAGTTGGTAAATGAGGTAAAATTTGCGGAATAATAATAACCACAATACAAACAAATTTAAATTTTATACATATAATAATAGAGTGGCAAACGACGGCAAAATGAAGAGTGAAGCAGATATTTAAATTATCTTCGTGAGTAAACCCAATTTATTACAAAATAGCGACGGAAACACTGGATTGTTTTTCAGTCGGCATGTCGGTCAATGTCGGCGGCTTTCGATTTCAAATCTACCAAAAAACCGTTAGAATAGCCGTGATCGACTTTAGTTACGTCATAACTGAAACCTAATTTGACTAGTTATTTAAACTCTATCTAAAAATAGAGTTCAGATTTTCAGGTGTGACTTTTTTCGCGGAAATTGAGTAAAGAGTTACTTGAAACTTGCAGTAGCTCACTCACTGCTCAGGAATTGTACTTTATTCTAGAATAAAAAGACTTCACCACAAGGTAGAGTTCTTTTTGGGTTAAAAAATATCCTGAACAGTTTGAAATCCAAGCTTATAAAATATATTTGGAATATTTCAATAAAATCCGTTGAACTGTTTTCTGTAAGTATTCCTTCTTTCTCTATTAGCACAATTCTGTGTGTTTTGTGTACTTACATCAAAGTATCATCCAAATTTTAACACTTACAATATTAGTATGACTTCTTATAAGGTAGAGTTTTAAATGCTTCTTTGTGAAAGAATTTGTATTTGATGTTTTTCTGAATAAGTTTTCATACTCATTGTTACATTTTGCATATTTGCCTTGAAATAATGAGTATTAAAATTTCTATTCTTATCGAGTATTCGAGGTATTATCAAAGTGGAACTAGAGCAATTTTTAATTTATTTTAAAACTAATTTTTCAAAGGAAAATGGATATGAAACTTTTATAGTATCACAAAAGTGATAAGAAGCTTTATAATAATCCGATAAGAACAGCAGTTAAGATATAAGCTGGTAAAGCGAGATGAACTCTACCAACCCAAAATATTCAAATTTAGTATTTGTATTGAGTACAAATCATCCTAATAAGCAAACAGATCATAGTTTCTGCACGTTTGCCAAACCATAGATTCTTTGGCGTACTCTACATAGAGCTGAATACGAAATTTTGCTAATCAAGTGTACCTGAACACGATAGTGATAAATCACGTGTGTCGTATAGGTGATTGGGTAACGCCAAGGCATTGTTTATGTGTATGTACGTATGTATGTTAGGCATTCTTTAAAGGTTTAGAGATAAGCGTGGAGTTAATGTGAACGTGAATTTATTATGTGGTTTCTTACAAGCTTATCTAGACTAGTTGTTGTATAGTTGGATTATAATTGTAGGTATTGACATTATATTATTGCTTGCATTAGCATTTGTTATACTTTGCTTTATAGGTTGAAATTTGAGATTCATCATTCATATTGTTTAAGTGTTGTGTTGTCTGTTGCAAATTGCATCGATAGTGTGCGAATGAAATTCTTTATCTCTTATCAGTGATGATGAGTTGTCGAACCTGGCACATGGTAGGGTGTCGGGTTCGCGGGGGGCAGCCAGTAGGCGGCGCTGATGGGCGGATAGTTGGCTCCGGACCTCACGGTCTTGCTCCTAGCGCCCGCCTCGCCTCGCATCCTTATACACACACTCACACTGTCACCACATCGCGCGTCTGCATTCAACCGCGGCCGCGACAGAACTAAACGTACTATACCGGTGCGCGTGCGCTGACGAACGATCAGTCATTCTTCTGTGTCACCTCGACCTGCCCCCCTCGCCCGCCCCTCACCCGCTAATGAGCTGCGTCCGTGTCGTCTCCGTTTTTCACTTACAGACGTATGCTAGAGCTACTGTGTGCATAGTGTTACTGAATCTATAGCACGAGTTTGCACTTGGTAATAAACTTATTTAGACCAGTCTATATAATAATAACAATATTTAATGGTAAAATATGAGAATGTCAAAAATAAAAAAAAATATAGAAGACATTTCTTTAGAGAAAAAGAGAAAAGAAAATAACGACTACTACCAATACTATCCGTATTGATTGACTAAGGAAATGTAAATAATTTTCTTCTTCTTCTATTTTTCTAAACTTGTGTTGGAAATGAGAAGATATTAAGTTCATTATCTTTTCTTGCTCTCCAAGAACTCTTTCCATTTCTACTATTAAAGCGTTTATACTTTTTACTCGTCCAGGATCAGATTGTTTTAGAATAAAGTTCGAATGACAATATCATATTATACAGAAGACTGTAAAGATATTTTGAAATTCCATCGAAAATGTATTTCAGGACAATGTTTCACATCTCACCTGCACCGTAATGAGCTTGTTAGGTGCATCGGTCTTCGATTTCCTGTAAGAACCTACGCCCTAGCAACACTATCTAGTTCTTGTTATTTTGTAAGGAAATACCTATATTTTGTTGCTAATCCAAAAAGATTTATTCTCGTTGCTTTATTTATAGTAGTTGCTTATTATTTAAAACCAAAACGCTTCACAGCTATCAGAAGAATGTTAAAGGCTATTTTTATCCCAAAAAATCAAATTAGGTGCCGTATAAGTATTATGTAACCAGATTTTTTGCAATACTCCTCATCACCCCCTAAGTCAGCAAAAGAATGCAAAGACCTAACCCCTCCCACCGTAAACATTGATGTATACATTTTTCTCCTTGTTCTGAATGAGGGTGATAATTACGTTTCGATGTGCATGTTTACTTTTTTATCGCTGACGTAATCACCATGCAGACCCTCCCCATAACCTATGTCATCAAAAAGCAAAAGGACCCCCCCCAACAGTATTAAATCCTATTATTCTATAAATTGATACAAAAGTGTTAATATTTTTCATTTAAAACTAGTTATAGCCATCGGTACGTAAGTATAGCTTTGATCTTGAATGCGCAGATATCACCATTATAGCATTTTTAGCGAGAGCGCGGGGCGAAAGGAGCACGTCACACTTGATTAGTTCTAAATCTTCTAATGAAATACAGGCTCGTGGCACGCTCACAATGCACACCCCCCAATATTCTTGGTGAGACCTAACGTTATTTGCCGGCTACTATATGGGCTGATAATAGTAACATTAACTTTAAACAGCCGGTTAAACAGTGTCTAGAGTTTGAGAGTATATTCGTCGACTTATTATGTAATATCAAATCTATAAAACTACTCCTCAAACTGGCGCGGATCCATCAAGAATGTTGCTAGCAACAGTTTTAAAGTAAGGAAAGATCAAAATATTGTAAAAATGTAGTGTAATATTGACTGCTGATAATATATGATTCGATAGAGTTCTTGTGAGAATGATTTGTGCGAGTTGACCCAAAAGGTTAATTGTAGCGCTTCGAAATTTAATACAGACATTACTGAATAAGTAATCATAAATCAAACTATATCTATACTAATATTACAAAGCTGAAGAGTTTGTTTGTTTAGTTGAACGCGCTATTTGTTCGAATTGAAAAATTATTTTAGTGTTGGATAGCTCATTTATCGAGGAAGGTTATATGTCATCATATTACGACCCATAGGAGCAGAGCATTAATGAAAAGTGTTATGAAAAGGATGCGTTGCGTAAACGGCGATAAAACTAAAAAGTTTCACTCTTTCTAACCCTCTCTCTTTCTATTATGTGATGCAGATGAAGTTGCGTGGGTCAGCTAGTTATTTATCAGAGAACCTGAGCAGTGGAGGTGAGTGTTCATATATGTGGCAAGAAATCTCTTAAACCTATATCTTGGTCTTAACTGTAGGAGATCGTAATGTTTATATTTACGTTGCCTTTACCCAATAGTCCATTCACACCCCTTGTAGTATTTTCAATATTAACTCCCCTCCCCCCTCCTCCTTCAATGATATAAATACTGACTGAAAAGTACAGAAAAGTAAGAATAACTGACATGTACAAAGTACAGGCTAAACCCTTAATGCTACTTTGATTGGAAGTAAGCATCGACGATTTTTGAAAAATTAATTCTGATGCTAAAAAAATAAATAAAAATTTGTATAAAAACATGAAAATTTTTGATTATAAAAAATATATTTTTATTTTGTAAATTCGGTTTAAGTATTAAGGATTTCAACAAAAAAAAAATTATATTCATTTTAATTTTCTAATTTTTTTTTTGTGAAGACAATATGTAAGGTAATTTAACTTATCATTTGTTCGGTAATCATTTTTAATAGTCAACTATTAAAAACTTAAAATTACAATGACAAAGCCGTCCTTATTAATATTCAGTCCTTGAGCGTCAGTTTTAACGTCACGTTTCCTTTTTAAATGTAATCGTGACGGAACTCATATTTTAAGCGATAGCAGTAATTAGGTAATATACCTAATTAAACTATATAAGTTGCATTTACCCTTAAGAATTAGATAAAGTTTATATAATAGCTTAATTATAGTCCATGTTTGTTATTTAAAAAAAATGAAAAAAATTGCAAAAAAAAACATCTTAGCATATAGCAGACAAATCTTTTTTCCCCTCATATTTTTTTCTCACTATTTTTGTAGGTACAATTTAAGATAAGAAATACTTTGATAATAATTATAAGAGATTAGTCTGTCAATTTTTGTTATATTAAAATATTGAAAAAAAAAAAACCAAAAAGCTTGAAACTTTTACGGACATTTTTTTTTACTAAAAATAATATACATTTTTTATCACTCATTTGGATCGACTAACAGACATAAAAGATCTCAGTAAATAGCGTATTTATTTTAATTATGAACAGACAAATCCTTTGCTTTTCGTCTAACTTTTTTTTTGTGATAACACTCAAAAAAAATACAGCTATAGTCTTATATATTAAAATCTCGTGTCACAGTATTTGTTATCGAACTCCTCCAAAGCGGCTTGACCGATTTTTATGATTTTTTTTGTTTATTTGGTAGGATAGGCTATTTTTTATATCCCTTAGGGTGGTCTCCAGAAATTACATGGCAAAGTCAAGCTAGTTAATGTATAATTCTTTAAATTTTATATATCCCCATAAAGATATGTAGTGATGTAATTGGGATTAGGTTAAATCAACAAGTCAACAATAGTGAGGGTACAGCTTGCGTCTGTAATAAACGAGCTAATTTAACAGCTTTACAAGTAATTTATTTGATATCGAAGTGGATATAAAAACACTCGTTTTGCCTCGTTCTTTATATGTTTGATATTTGTATTCAATAACTCCAAGTTTACCGAGTACTTTACATCTTGGATTGACAAATAGAATATTTTGTACTGAAAAGAAAACAAGAAGTCCTGCGGAATTAAAATGAATTATGGACACAAAAACGGTATAATATATCTATGATTTTTATACCGAAATAAAGCATAGTTCCTTTAAGATATATCTTACATTCCGATTATTTCAGTGAGTTAGAAAATTGATAGCAAAAAAATGTTGGATTATAATTAAGTGTTGTTTCATACGCTTCAATCCTCTCTGGACCAATTCTGAGTTTCCCCGGAAAAGTCGAAAGCTAGCATTACAATACAATAAAACTGTACTTATCTGTAAAAACCATTATCGTCTAGTCAACAAGTTCAAAAACGTGTTAAAAAAAATAAAGCTCCTAAAAATATATACGATTGCTCATTCGATTCGGAATGACGTCTAGAAAAATGTTTTTTAAGGGTTTATTAGCACATAAAAAATTGCGATTGTTATTAACAAAATAAGATTAAAAAAAGGTTTTTTAGTTTTTTCTTAATAATTTCGAAAATAATGATATTTAAGGAATTTGTTAAAAAAGATCCTGAAAGAGGAGGAAATTTCCAATAAAAAAGTCCGTACTCCCGGAACTCTATCTCTATTATTTATAATTTTTTTTTAACGCTGAAAATAGAGCTCCGCGAGGTCGTTACGGCATAGGCGCGCCGTCAAAAAAGTCGGTATATCACCTTAAATAATTTTTTATCATATTAAATAACAATATAAAAATTTGAATGAATTATGGTGTAATCTAGACACTTGAACGAAATAAACCTCAGCGAAAAAAAAATATATGTCGATTTTTAAAATTAGTTAATTAACAATGGTGTAACTTTTACACTTCTTATCGTTTAGGCAACGTTCGTAAGAAATGTTTTCGTTCGACCGTTTTGTCCCGACTTACTTTACAAATCCACCACGAAAAAAATATTTTCATTTTTCGGGTTAATATATAGCCTATGTCACCCAAAAAAAAATGTGGCTTTCTATTAGTAAAATAATTTCCAAAATCGGTTCAGTAGATCCAGAAATTACCCCCTACAACCTCACAAACTTTACCACTTTATAATGTTAGTATATGAAATGAAATGAAATCTAATATGAAATACTAAGCTTTTATTGTGCTATTTTCCATTACAGTCTAATGAATAATACTTCTCTACATCTGGTAAAAATTAATACTACTTTACGACCGACGACCGTTCCCTACCAAGTACCAACAAACACACTGTCCATACATTATCTAATTAATATGCATTACTTGTTACCAAGTGTAGAAACACTGAGAAGACCGTACTGTACGTGCCTTCCTATCTGGACGCTATCCTTTTGGGTCCAACATATACATTCACCTATAATGTTATGGACGTCGAGTCTTCATAAAAATATTGAAATGATCAATGCTAGCACACATAAATTAATATCCATAGATTTAGCAATAATCTAATTCGAAGTCCATAATCTAGTTCTATACTATAGAGTAATAAGTAAGTGATAATATTATTAAACGGTGAAGACGAATGAGGTGAGTGTACACTAAATACTCTAATCTACAGTCAATTTCGTGAGAACCTGTGATAAAATATTATAAGGATTTGGACAAGCTTTAGTAGACATTTTTTGAGGAGTTTAAAAGTTAATAAATTATATTAAACCAATGAAGCTCTCCCAAATTAATAAATAAACTTGATTATTTTTTTTGCAGAAATTCATTCACACATCAAAGAGATTTGAGCATTATAAGCAAACAAATAGAAAGGATAGTCAACTAATCAAACAGATTGGGACCTTCTAGGAAAGAGTATAAACTATATTTAACACCGTCCAATTTAATAGACTCCTAATACTTTATTTATAGTTGTTATTCTTTCTTTATTACTCTCCTTTTTTTTCTTTCTTAAAGTATGTTTAATCACATGGGATCGCAAAATTCAAAGAGCACTTCCTACGAACGCCACTTTTGAAAAATAGATTTTTACCAAAAATATTGCTGTCGCGCTGAGCCCCAAGCTTACCCCTTACCGATGTGTTCTCTCTAACTACAGCTAAAATTAAAATTTATTTCGTTAAAATGTAGTACAGGGTCTAACCTATGCCCGTACGTTTTGCTTTTTTGGTTTATGTTAGTGATCATTAGTTCGCTGGATGTTTGCAAATGTAAATAAAAAAGTCGTTTTTTTTAATTTTAAAAGTTTTTTTTTCTATTATATTAATCAAATAATAAAAAAAAACAAAACGTACAGTCATGGCAGAGGTACGTATATATCGCATGGTATTTTTTTTTCTTCTGTAACTTCATTATCTTAGGAGGAAACAGGGGACTACGTTTGTATGAAAATAGTGTCGACTGATTTCCTCTTAAACTAAAACCAAATGAAGACATGAAGAAGAAGGCTCTGTTCTACGGTCTAGCACTTCCGCCGCGAATTGATACGGTGAGAAGCCTCGAGGGGACTTAATTACTTTTTATTTACAACTTATTGTATTGGAAAATAAAATACAGAAAAAGATTAAGAAACAAAAATTAAAAGCTTGATTTATATAATATATAGTATAGTACAGGTTCCCTAGTACACTTTTCATCATTTATTAATAACAAGCTGATATTTCGTTAGTAGCTTCCTTTTGACTAGACGCCCAACTTTTTTCTGTACAGTAATGTTGATAAATGGTATTATTTTTCGTAATTATTTTTCATGACCTTGTTTATGATACATGTTGGAGAGGGGGGACTCCCTAATAAAACCTTATATTTTGTAGGACAAATACTTTTTCACATTATTTAGATAATTATCTCGATAATTAACAAAGAAAAATTCGGTTAGTAATAATTTTTTTAAATTCGTCATATCAACATATTTTATCTCTGCTACCCCTATTAAGCTACCATTTACCAACATTACTGTAAGGAAAAAAGTTGGGCGTCTAGTCAAAAGGAAGCTACTCACGAAATATCAGCTTATTATTAATAAATGATGAAAAGTGTACTAGGGAACCTGTACTAGTAACTTAACTAGTAACTGTGGAGAAATATTACAAATGAAAACTTATATTAATTGAAATATTATTCACCTATGTATGAAATTATTAACTAAAATTAATAAAGCCTAGCTAATTTAATAAAAAGATAGGATAAACTATTTACACAGTAGAGTAAGATTAAAACTATAATTGAATTATTTACATAGATTACAATAGCACAAGGGAACAAAATAAGACTTGTTTTCTGTTGCATAGAATTTTATGACTGTTGTTCACCAATACGAGGTCGCTGATTTCAAATCCACCTACAATTCTTCTCTAACAGCTTTAGTTTTAGAGATACAGCTATTGACCGTATTTTCGTACTAGTTAAACTTAACTTTCATAAAACCGAGAAGTTTATTTAAAACGTATATATTTTCATGTCGCAAAATATCCTTTGAACGCAAAACCTTTTATAGATTTTGTGTCTAGAATCTTTAAGGTGCAAGTACTGATGCTGACTAGATAAGTGAGAGGTCTTGGTCTAAGTTTGTTGAAGTTGGTCTAAACTAACTTACTAAGATATAGCCTTTGTCCCAATGTATTGTCTCCTACGGGCAACGGCTTAATGTTGCGAGGTTGTAAGCACTTCTGAGAAACGTGTACTTAATGGCAACTATATAGTACTATTACCTGTTAAATTTATAATAAAAAATGCGGCCAAGTGCGAGTTGTATTTACACCGACAGTTCTGTAAAATTTATATTGTATATGACTGGGCATAGTTAGCGTAAGATAATAATAAAGAGGACTTGTTCCGTCTTCTTCCGTCGCGTCATTTTAATACTCGACGATTTTAGATAGCAAGTAAACGATTATCGAATGATTGGAATACCAGCGACATCTACGGCACTTTATTCAACGATTTTTGATAGCTTCAAACGAGTAATCGATTACCGATTAATCGGATTATCGATTTATCGGAACGCCAGCGCCAGTTTCCTATTTTTGTTGATTTACTTCTTCCCACTAGTGGAGCTACCATTGTGTAGTCTCTTTATATTGCTCGACTGACGCAGTATACTTTTGTCTCTCGACAAGTCTCTTTGAGTGAACATCACCTGGAGTTGAAGTGTCACAAATTTTGTGTCGCTATATCACGGAAATTGGACCTCTCGGACTAAGGATCATGTGAGTTCTTACGTCTTTTTTATTAAGAGTACCTACATTGTATTTAGATGTGTTAACACAACCTTAAGTTAGGTCTAGTTAACCTAACCTAAGACAAACAGTGAGACCAGGCAGTGGAGGCGAGTGTCGTGATCACTTAAAGGAGTTCCTTAAGCCTCCACCTTGGTACAAGTCTAAGGCACTGCCTGGGTTCCTGTCTAAAAACTACTGTACCTTTTGATTGCTTTTATTTAAAACTTTATTTCCACATCCCTAAGGATCTGCAGTCCTCCATCCAGTCCATGTCCATATTAACAGTCGCAGTGTTGCCAAGAAATTATTTAAATTACGGTTGAATTTTGATAATCATACCTTAATATACATCTGAGTAGTCTAAACTGATGAAATGGATTTACAAGAACTAAAAAAAATCTAACTTTAATTCTATTGTCATTAACATGAAATAATTAATTGACATTACAATGACTTTCATAAAAATATATAACATACAAACATACTATGTAAGAAAGTGTATTAATTTTAAACAGACCAACAACTATTACTTTATAATATTTTATTTTTCACAGATTGTTTATATTACTCATAATGTAATAATAATGATGTCTGTAATGTCATTATTTATCTGACAATCTCCTATCCCACTTTTACAAGTTTTATTAAAAGATGTTTTGACAAATGTCCGCCATACCACAACGGAAGTTATAATTCTTCATAAAAATTGAACCAAAATGTGACTTTTGAAACCTTCGGAATCAAAACACTATCCAATGAGAAAGAACTACGACTATAAGACGATATTGTTGAAATTGTTGAAAAAACTCAAAGTTCTGTTCGCGATAAACTCAAAAACTACTGAACAAATTTTCATGCAATTTTCACTAATAGATAGAATGATTCACAAGGAAGGTTTAGATGTGTAATTTGTTAAGGTTTTGTGTAAATTGATTGAAATATGACGACAATTGTTGAGAATGTTGGAAAATCAATCTGTTTGAAAGTTTTTATCAAAAACGATATGTATATAATTTAAACTCACCTCACACAGACATTTATGTATTAGGGGGTCGTGCTAGTCTCGGTTAAATATAATCCCACTAACAAGTAATTATGTTTAATTTTTAGCCTAATATAGAGAGCGTGGTATAAAGTATTAACTGTGTTTAACCATTCGATCAATTTAGCTTATTTAGAGATTAAACCGTGGATTGCGTTATAATTGCGCTAATGTTATTATTTTAACATTATGCTTTATTTTACGTGGATAAATACGCGTAATACTGAATTGAATCAGGCATTACTTTGCGGAAATTCATGATTTAAAAACAAGATAAGACACATCAAGCGTCACTTGCTTGTAGAGTTAACACCACCTGAAGATGCTTCGGTTAGGGAGCGTAACGTACGTCTTTTGTGACGCGATCTACTTGTGGGGTGTGTCCTGGTTCGGATGTCTCACTTTTCTGTGAACGGTGTGCTCTTCTGGATTCTGCCGCACGAGTTTGGTTTTTCGACCGACCTACTTGTGTGGTGTGTCTTGGTTTGGGTTCGCGCGTGTCACTTTTATGTGGGCAGGGTGTTCTTCTGGGTTGTGCCATACGAATCTGGTTGTTCATATTTCCGCGGATTATAGCAAGGTAAGCTTTTCATTCCTTTTTTTTTCTTTTACGCGTAATACTATATGGTTTTGGTTTGATATAAGACTTAGAAAGAATTAGTTTATGTTGTGGATTATTCAATAGTTTTTTTTTTAAATATTATCTATCAATAATCTGTTTGTTGACTCTATTATATTATTAAAAATGTCTCATTACATAAAATAGTACATATTGCTTATACATGAACATTAATATAGCATGTTAAATAAACTAAATTAGGACAGGACAAGTTAGAATGCCATTAGAAAGACCTATATACTTGTTGAAATTTATCCTAAAATAGACGAATATCTATAAAAAAAATGTTTATAGCGCTTCATTTACCCAGCCTTGCTCAGAGTGTGTCAAATAAAGTGATTCTATTGGTTCTTAATAAACACCTCCCCTGCCTTGGATACTGATTTACATAGTGTCATTTTCATTATCACCACCATATTTAATGGCTCACTGCTGAGGCGGGTCTCCTCCTCAGAATGAGGCGGGATTAGGCCATAGTCCACTACGCTGAGAACATAGAGAACTTTCAGGAGTGCAGGTTTCCTCACAATTATCACTGTTTTTTTTTGCCGAGGAAGACCGCCGAATGTGATTGAAACTATAGTACTATGTTACCAAAACAATATGTGAGTGTCACCTTCTTATAAAGCTTTAAAATTGTGTTACTTATTGTATCAGCTTGTTAGTGTAAACAATTTAAAGATAATATTAGTAAAAAATAATTTTCCTTCTAATATAAGTATAATGACTCACCGTTTCGGTTTTCGCTGTCAGCCGGCTTCATTTGGATCGGATGATGCATCTGTAACAATAAGATTAAATAAATAAATAATACTAATTACTTAACTAAAATTATGTACTCTAGAACAATGTTCAAGTACGAAAAGAATGTTTCTCACTATCCTGGTCGTGGAGCCTCACAGACTACATGTGATTATTTGAGAAAACAAAGATATTAGATAATTTTGGAAAAATTGTCACGACATCATTTAGTTCTCTCTCATTTTTTTATTTATTGTATGCTGAACATTTTACAATCCTACTAATATTATAAACGCGAAAGTTTGTAGGTATGTATGGATGTCTGGATATATGGATGTATGTTTGTTAATTTTTCACGCAAAAACTACTAAATGGATTTTAATGAAACTTTACAATAATATAGCTTACACATCAAAATAACATATAGGCTATAATTTATAATGATATAGTGTGAATTATTCAAGATATAGCGGGTGAAACCGCGGGACGCAGCTAGTGTTGAATAAATAGTTTTTAATACTACTCAAAATAAATTTAAAACACAAACTTTCTACTCTGGTTATGCGATTTAATTTTGTAATAAGTATTTTTGAATGTCAATTTGTATAGAATCTCGATAATATTGTCGTAGTTGGCAATTAGGTACTACGCGCTGCGCCGTGACATTGTAAAAGACCTTTCATTATGAATATTGGAATGTTCGCTTTTATACTATTTTTTAATTTACAAAAGATTGATCATATTTAACTTACTAATTTGTATGTTTGTTACTCAATCACGCAAAAACGGTTTAACGGATTTTATTGAATTTTGGCACACAGATACTTTATAACCACAAAAATTCATATTCATTATTCTATACTAATATATAAAGCTGAAGAGTTTGTTTGTTTACTTACACGCGCTAATCTCAGGAACTATTAGTCCGATTTGAAAAATTCTTTCAGTATTAGATAGGCCATTTATTAAGGAAGGTTATAAGCTATATAACATCACGCTACGACTAATAGGAGAGGCGCTATACGCGGACGAAGACGCACGGGTCGACTTGTCATAAAATATGTATACTGTCGTAAGCGCCTGAATATTGCAAATATTATAGTGGCTTTAAGGAAAATATTTCAAATCGGCTCCCAAGAGAAATCTTTCAAGCAGGTGAAGTCGAGTGAGGCAACTAGTCATTTGATAAAATAATATTTGGTCGCAACTCGTAATTTGTTACCACTCATGAATTGTTTGGCGTATACATACTCGTACAAGTGGCTCACGATCGAAGCTATTTAAATTATTTGTAAACACATAGCGGCTTCGTGGTCTATAAACAATGGATAATTTATGCTGGTATCGTTTAAATACTGAATACTTGGAAATCTTTTACATTTGCTCTACTAATTTCGATTTCAATAAAATCAACTGAATTTCTACGTTTTTGTATGTGAATTAATGCATTTTTGTATGCAGTCACAAATTCACATAAATCACATTAATTTTTAACTTCAAATAATTTGTTATAGATAAACGCATATCCAGTGTTATAACCATATATGTTAATACATAAGGGTAGGGCCCTTGAAATTTCAAACTAAACAGTACGAAACATGAAAAATAATTTTTTTACCATAACCGCATTGATTTTTTTTCCAAAGATTTGTAATTAAAATTTTATTTTTAATCTAATCTATAGGCTATCATTATCATAATCACAACCCACTTCTGAGCCGGGTCTCTTCGGAATGAGGAGGGATTAGGCCCTAGTCCACTACGCTGGCCCTGTGCGGGTTGGTGGACTTCACACATCTTTGAGGACTTTAGGGAACTCTCAGGAGTGCAGGTTTCCTTACGATGTTTTAATTCAGCGTTAGGGCAAGTGATATTTAATTGTTTATAACAAAAAAATTAATTAATATTAATAAACATTATTTTTCCGATAATTTCAAACTCAGTTACGATATTCAACACAAAAAATTAAAATTCATTTCTTTGTAAATGCGACACTTTTAAGCTTTCTGACAAATTAGAGGTTTTTGCTTAAATTATTTAAAAATTTTATCAATATAACTATAATAAATGATTATAACTTATTACTCTTTTACAGTGAATATATATTGTGAAATATTTAGTAGAGTTTATGTAAAGAGTGTGTGATAGATCACACCTGTCAGTAAATGGGCGCACCATACGATAAAATAGAACTGGCTCTTTCTGTATCAAATAAAACAACACAAGGACAACTTATTTTAGGGATATCAACAAAAATGGATCATGGAAAATGGACATAGCTATTTTCAATATGCACCTAAATGTAAAACCTACCTATCGGAACTAACAATCTGTTTCGATAGATACCAGCAGTCTGACAAAGAAATTCGTGGAGTGAATATTGACTATCATAATATATATCGTGAAGTGTATGTGAGACTCACGAGGATCACGTCATTCTTTGATTATACTATTGAGCTCTCTTTAAACCTATCCTGGGTCCCAAGCTCCACACGATTGTTCCTTGGGACCTAGAAAATATATTGATGGATAGAATTAGGAATCAACCCTCACAGTATAAGAAGATACTTTGATTTTGCTTACACTCACGAATATATTTATAGGTTAATAAAGATCTATTGATCGCTTAGGGAAGTGAGAGTAAAGGAAAAGATAACAATTATTAAAGAATTGATTTATTTAGAAGAGGAGTTGTTTTAAATGTTATTTCAACATTTATTCGCTAGTCATTCGAAGACACAAACCCCTGCCAATACATTTCTGCCGTCAGTCGACTATAAAAATAACTTGATGCTGATTGACATGCGCTCTGGAGTACATCGCATATATTTATCAACGGCTAATATATTTTTAAGGATATGAAAAAATCTGGGTGATAACCTATGGTATATAAAATCCTATGCCACGTTAGTCAGCAATTTATTAAAAATATTTAAAATCTTGACACAGCGCCATCTATTACTTACTACTGGATAACGAAGATGGTCAGGTTATGTCAATAAACTAACCTACTCTGCCATCTGTTATGTATTATGGAACTTACAAAAAAACAAGCTTTTATCCTATAAAACATATTTAAATCATAATCATTCGTAATACATGATGCTAGTATGAGATTTAATAAAAACATTTAAAACCTTTTATCGATTTAAATCATAAAGATAAAAACTAACCTTTAGTATAAAATATCGTGTAAACGGTATTTCTTCGCGATAATCTCCGAAAATACTAAAATTTTAGTTTTACTATAATTAGTTCCAACTTGAGAAATGGGATAGTTTTGATATTATATTATTTTTAAGTTCCACAAGTCTGTAACAGATGGCGGTGTAGGTTAGATTATTGATACAACTTGAATATGTTTTGATATTTAGTGTAAACTAGCCGACCTGCGCGACTTCGTTCGCGTGTTGCTCCGCTCCTATGGGTCGTAGCGAGATGTTAAATAGCCTAAGTTACTCCTTGTTACATCAGCTATCTGCCAGTGAATGTCCCGTCAAAATCGGTCCAGCCATTTCAGAGATTAGTCGGAACAAACAGACAGACAGACAAAAATTGTAAAAAATGTTGTTTTAGTATATGTACCGTGTGCGTGTATACATACATATGCACTTAGTAAAAAGCGGTTATTTTAATATTACAAACAGACACTCCAATTTTATTTATTTGTAAGGATGGATTAATAATAGGAATTATAGTCTATACGCAGACCAACGGTATTACTGCTAAAATACTCGTGATATAATCATAATTATTCTGTCATGACGGCGTACTTATTTTTCAATCCCTAGAAAGTAAAAACACAACTCATATCAATCTTACCAACATCATAAATAACAGGATGCTATTAAATTAGTGTTGCCAACATCATAATTAACATTAGATGGCGCCGTGTTAAGTTTTAAAACGTTTCTAAAATTATTTCTACATTTTCTATTACCCTATAGTAGAATAATTTATATTGGTAAAATTACAAACAAGAAATAAATTCAACAAAAAACCCTTTGTCAAGATAAAACACTTCAAAAAGTACGTAGACCTAAAAACAGTACCCTAAGGAGCAAGTATGCTTAACTTTCTAAAAAACTTATCCGGGAAAAGTTTACGTTGAGCTTTTGCAAACCGAGACGTGTGCTCAATAATTTATTGTCGGAAAAACAAAGAGGTATCCAATCATATTCTGTATTGTGAATGTATTTTTTGTACTTTGTAATTGATTGTAAGATTTGGAGGACAAATTAGAAAAGAAAAGTAATCAAAGGGTCAATAGCTCAATCGTTCAGGCGTTGGATTCACGATCGATAAGTCGTGGGTTCAAATCCCACTCATTCGACTACTAACGTAGCCCACTCTTAACACAAGCATTTTAGCTTACTTGGAGGGGTAAAGAATATTAGTGAAAAAAAAATATCCTCCCTCTCAAATTACTTGCGATGAAATAGTAACTATTTCCGTCATGGTGGCGCATTTGTTTGATTAATGTTGCCGACATCATAATTAACAGAATACTACTCAAATTAGTGTTGCCAACTATCTAATTCTAAGGTGTTATTTAGTTCTAAGCTATAGTTTTACGGGTTAGAATACAATTCCCCTCTGCCGCTGGGAGAGCCTCTCGTAAGAGCCGAATTACCCAGCACCCTCTTGGTGGTAGGGGATCTATTCCCCGACTGGCTTGCGACCACCAGCATGCGAATCCGACCGCCAAGACTTACCCCCTCCCTCTCCCATCCCATTAATGCTGCGGATCTAGTGGGTCTCTGGACTCTTGCTCAGGATCCGCTGAATCCACATCATTTTTTTTCTTCACTCCCCCTCTATCTCTCTCTATCTTCGGGGATGCAACGCATCGACAAAACGAGAGAGTATCTCTTGTGTTGCCGATGACCATGGGTAATGGTGGGCACTTACCATCAGGTGGACCATCTGCTCGTTTACACCTTTTCTATTATAAAAAAAAAATACTTTAAAGCGCCTGTAAGATTTAATCCGCAAAATATATTGGTGCATTTGCTCTATTATCTATAATACTTTACATATAAAGTTGGAGAGTTTGTTTATTAGTTAACATAGAACGCGCTAATCTCAGGAACTACTGGTCTGATTTGAAAAATTCTTTTAATGTTAGGTAGCTCATTTATCGAGGGAGGCTATGGGATATATATCATCACATAAAGACTAGTAGGAACAGAGCATCACGCGGACGAAGTCGCGCGGGATAGTATCATTTATAGTTCCAAGTCTATTCTTATTTATACTATTATAAATATTCTTAAAAAGAAAAAGAGTGCAGTGATTGAACTTCCTACAAGTATCTAGAATAAAGAGGTTAACTATACTTAAGAATATAATATGTAAGGGAAGATATCAATGACTATACAGCAATACGCATAAACATGAACTTTGGATAGGAAGGCGAGCAGTGCCATTACGAAATAAGGTTAGGTTAGGATTTAAATAAAATATCTATCGCATGCACATTACACATGCTGCATAAGTCTTAAAAGCATATAGTAAGTTTTTAAAGAGAGTCATAAAGTGAGTGTCTTGCACTCTAAATATACCACAAGCAGCCATATTTAAGCATGTATGAACTAAGATCTTTTATAGCCGTAGCTGTTATCTAATTAGGCGGAGACGATCATCAATCAGGCGCGGACAAACAGTGTACAAACTGAACTATTTGTCACGTCCCCTAATCAGAGTTGGAGTCGCCTTGAGCGGTGCGTTATGGGACCATGGGAAGATACGTTCGCACACGAGTTAATAACAGCCAAGTCCATTATTTGACGTTTTGTATGGTATACCTTATTACAAATAGTAAGTTGCCTTTCAAAGTTGAGAAGCCTTTTTTTGTCACTTCCATGGTATATCTAAGTAAACACTGGAACACTGAGATGACCTGATGGTGGAGATCGAAGATAGGGAATGATATTCACTGACTACTACTATTCTTATAACTCATTTAAATTCTCGCAGTAAATTTGCGTTAATATAAAATAAATAATTTATGATCGTGAATCTAAACCCTTAGGTATAAAGCCACTAATAAAATCTGCCCTTTTTTCTGATATATAGAGAAAACATATCATGTAGTTAATAAATTTTTTCAGTGACTAGTAGTTTAATGAAGAATACTCTCTGTACTGATAGATACAAAACAGTATGATAAGTATGAAATTACTTACTATTTAGATTTGTTAAGGTCTAAATAAGGGACTGCTAGATTTCATATTTAAAGTCCTGTGCAGTAAATAAACGCAGCGATAGCCTGCCGCCAGTACGAGAAAACATTAATCCAACTTTAATGAACACAAACTAAACAAACTCTTCATGTAATTAGTAGTGGGCATCAGTAAAATAGTCACGGTCCAACCGGGCCATGAATGTAAGGGTCCGTATAATCGTATGGGCATCAATGTCGAGGGACGCATCTATATAACGTCATTTGCCAAGTTTTTCTTTGCTACGATAGTAAACTGTTTGATTGTAAGATCCTGTCTGTAAAAAAATATATTTGGCAAATAATTCTGAAGGTTTTAAAATGAAATTTAGACAGGAAGGATGCATGTGCAAAGGGCTTATGACCCCTGTGGAGATTTAAGGATGTATCAGATGTCGGGACTGAAGTCATATAATGCTATTTAGGCAAGTGACGAAGACACTACTCGCCATACAGCCTTTTTCACCAATATCCGATTGAATGAAAATTTCACGTGATTTGATGACATTTCATGTGAAATTCTCATGTTTAAATGTTTGCTACTCAATTACGCAAAAACGGCTGAGCGGATTTTAATAAAATTTGGCACACAGATACTTTATAACTTAGATTAACATATACCCTTTACTCTTTATCCCACAAAAATAAGAGTTTCTGCATGATAATAATTAAATATGTTTACTGTTTGAAAATGGTTTTTTTTTTGATAAATTTAAGAATTATACGTGGTAAATTGCACTTATGCGAAACCGGGCCGGATCTTCTAGTCTTATATATTTTTTAATTAAACTAAGAAATATATATTTTATATTGACAGTCAATCAATGCATTTAGACATCGGCATACTAGTTCGCAAAGACAGACGTTTAAAAATAAATGACGTGTAGTGAGTACTGAGTGCGCAGCCAAGAGTTACTCTCATTAGCGCGATGTCAAATTAATTTATAGAAAACTACGTGTACGTTTCTCTGGGTTATTGTGAAAAGATTATATTTATCCATACTGATGTTATGCATATATGCGATAAATGTTTGTTTGTTTGTTCATCTTTCATGCCTTCAGAGTAAAAGAGGGTTTTAAAAATTAGCATAAGATACTCTTTATGTCGCAAAAAAATACAGTTCAAAACCGGGGAAAATATCACTTCGGAATCTAGGTACTTTTCTCAAGTATACAAATAATATCCAAATCTGAACGGAGTTATTTTTTTTTTTTCAAAGGGAATAAGTGAAATTTTGGCTATTACCACTGTATACAAATAAGAAATTTTTTTCTATAAAAATAACTTATTTTCAATTTTCTTCTAATTGTCATACTTTTGTTACAAAGCTTGCGTGTACAAAAGATAAACCTCAAAACTGATCAAACAATTTTCATCTTTACAAAACATCTGAAGATTCCCATTATTCCGAGTCCTTAGGATGGATACAAATCGTCCACAAAAGTAGAGAGATTTAGATTATCCCATTACATTCGAATCTTTACAAAAAAAGGTCAGATTCTGATAACTTGCCAAGGAAGAAAGTTAGAGTTGGAGAAGCACATAGAAGGTTCTGTACTCATAACTTGTGTTTAATTTTAAGTATCTATTATTATTTCTTCACTCCCCCTCCCCACTCTATCTTTGAGGATGCAACGCATCGAAAAAACAGGAGGGTATCTCTTGTTTACCGATTTACCATCAGATGGACCATCTGCTCGTTTGTACCTCGTCTACCATTAAAAATTGCACTTAAAACGGTACACCGAGTAACTTATATTAAATATTTACTCTAATCTTACTAATAGATACCCAGCATCACGTCACCACACCACAGCACAGCCATAATGGTTTGACAACTGGCTCAAGTATATCAGTACAGAGGTTATATACAGTCTTGTAACGAAATAAAAAATATAAAGTTATCAACGATGTTGCTATTTCTTTTCAATTTTCTTTTATTGAGTCTTTCATAACAATATTTTTGCAATTAATATTTATTGTTATCTTGTTAGGATTCAGAAGATCGCAAATTATTGAAATAAATGGAAAAATATTAAAACATTTGGAAAAGTTTTAATATACTTTACTAAACAAGTAATATTAGATACTAATCGACCCAGCTTCGCCCAAATGCAAACTACCATCAGTATTTAGGTTTAATTACACATTTTAATCGCTATATTTAACATTTTAATTTATATATTACTAATGCCCAAAGACATAATGGTCACATAGCTCGCCATGCACTTCATCCCCACGTCGATAGATGGCGTACGAGCGCACTCTTTTGTTTACTTTGAATTCTTAAGTATTTTTTTCGCGATAAACCATAGCCTATGTCCTTCCTCAAGTTCTACTTTATCTCTGTATCATATTTTATCAAAATCAGCTTAGAGATGTGAGCCTGATTGTGTAATAACAGACAGACCATCGATCCGCCAACAGATGGCGTAAACAGTATATTTAATCGCACTTCCGTTTGTATGAGTATATCTTTTCTTAACAAAATAATAAAATATTTTCTTTCTCGCTTCTAAATTTTTATTTATTTAGTCACTAGTTTTTTGAAACCGTTATTAGTACTTTATTTACTATAGTAGCAGTCGTAGTTATATACATCCTTTCATACACAAAGGCTTCAAGTACTAGTTTTTTTGTGGAGTTAAAATACTGAGATTTAGATGATCCCATTATATTCAAGTCTTTAGGAAAAGGGTCAGATTGCCGATAAGTTGGAACATAAAAGAAATATATATTCAAGTAAAACCAAAATGCCCAATTCAGCGGTCAAAGTGGATATCGATTTGGTATTAACTGATTGTTAAGGCTATCAAAGGTGGGGAGAATCATAGAATACAAAAGAATGGAACGGGCTTTGAACACAAAGGCTTGGTCAATGAAAAACGATTGGAATTTGCCATAATTTTTATTACAAACTTATATCACTAAGAGTGCAACCTCCTAGACTGGAGCTTAAATATTATGTCACTGTTAACAGAAATAAAAGACTAAGAGACAGGCAGACAGTGCTACCAGCCATAGACAACAGCTCGCACGGCATGTTGTCAAAAACATATAAACTTCCTATCAAAAATACTGATAAAAATTGAAAGTGTTTTGTCGCGAAACAAAATAATATTTAGCCATATTATGTTAAAATATAACATCAATCATAGTTAGACGTAACTACCTAAATTGCTTTTGCATCTTTCTACAGCGCCATCTATTGGAAAAACATAAAGTGGATAGAAGGAAACACACACATTAGATGTATTTTTCATAATCTTATGGATCAATAAATAATATTCATTTGAGCATAAGTATAAGTGTACGCATTTGTACATATAAAGCTATTCCAATAATTCAGTATTCCTTTCAGCCCTTATATTTCGAAGAATCAAAGGCCTTTCAGACCTATTACACGGTTGAAAGATCCTTTAAAACCACCCCCGAACAAAAATGAAAGAGGAAGTTGTAGATAATTGTTAGTACCCCATTGTGTTTTAAGTAATAATAGGACATATAAAATATCATACCAATAAAAAAATTGTAACCATAATATAAAATATAATGTATTTCCTTCTTTAACCCTGACAATCTTTACATAGTATAAAATGATGTCACTTCCGGTATCTGTTTGCTTTCATCTTTAAAATCGCCGTTGGGTAGCAACGGATTTTAATGCGGTTTTGACAAAAAGACAGAGTGATTCAAGAGGAAGGTTTATATGTATGTCGGAAACTAAAAATTGGGATATACAATTATTAATAAGCATCGTATTTGCACAACGGATGGCCTATAATAGAAGCTACGGGCGCAATACGGTCGAAATATAACTAAAGGTTATGATCACTTACTACTATAACAGCAACCCAATCCGTGCCTTAGACTTGCGACCAAGGTGTAGGTTTAAAGACATCTTTTAACAGAATTTCAACACTCGCCCCCACTGCTCAGACTCTCTGTTTAAACGTAAGGTTAAACTCACATAAACCTAACATAACAAAAGACGTGGCAACTATATTGTAAGCTCACGTGACCTTGATCGGACAGCACTAGCACAACATTGCACTTAACACTTCACTAGCACTATCTAAAGACTACTTCACTCTTTTAGATACCGCGCAAGAGTAAGAATACAGTCAGACTGCCGAAGGCATATAAAGGGTTGAGACTGTCAAAACGACGGAAGTGACTACAACGCCATAGGTGGCGATAACGATTCTATTATTCGATAATCGTTTACTCGTTCCCGACATGTATAATAAGGCATATTATAGAAGTGAAACCGTGCCGGGGCGGGTCGCTAGTATTACAATAAAACAAACATACGAAGCCTAGTGGTATGTAAATACTAGTCTGGCACTTGAAACCCAGATATTGCAAGTCTAGGGATGGGGGTCTGTAAGCTCGGGGCCTCGACCCGTTAGGGCTTTGCTAACTTTTGACTTCAATGGGGGCAGGGGATTGATAATTGCAAAAAAATCTGCTTAAGTACTATAACTATTATATAACTAAAGTAATTTTATTAATTTAGCGACTTACATAATGATATACACTGAACTAAAATTTTACTAATTTCCTATGGATTTTTTTTTTTAAAATTATAGACTCTATAAAATTAAATATCAGGCAGAAATTTAGGCTGTTATAAAAAATCTTTTGACCTCTACAAAGCGATATAAAACCCTATTTCCATTTTCTGTATTGTTATCAATAATTTAGCGACTTGGAGTTACAAGTACAACCTTGGTGACCATCTCATGCATACGAAATTGTTTCACAATTCAAAAATTTGCATTCATTGTCGGTCTGTTATTTATTATACGCCAGGAATTCTTTATCAACATTCGTCCTAAATAATCTAGATCTTATTTATAAGTAGATAAGGTCTAGAATTATTTGGTTTAATTCACGATTGTGTTCAGATAAACAAAAGTCAGGCTCAGTGATTTCCCTCGACAGTCGCTGTTACAATTTACACTGATTCTTTCTTTAGAAAACTACCTATTAGGTGATTTAGAAAAATATATAAATAACAAAAACGTGCCCTCACTTCGCTGAATTGTATTTAAACCGTTCACTCCCTCACGCATTCACCTATTTATTTATTTTTTTACAAACCTTTCCTGACAATAACTAACATAACAAAAAAAGATTTATCCTATTTGGTGCAGTCGTTCTGAAGTTATGTGCTTACATACATAGACGCCATCCATTTTTTTTATAGGGTAAAAAAATGATTTTGATTGGGTAATAGTTTCTATTGAATTATGTCAATCAATTTTCTCTGTTTCGACGAGTATACTTTATAAGTAAATTCAAGAATATTTTAGTAAAGTTAACTCTCATTGAGATCCACGTGAGTAGCTTAGTTGCGTGAGTGTTACTAAGCAATTTAAGGATATAGGCACGTAAGTATAGGTTTGACCTTGAATGCGCAGAAGTAACTTTTAAAGAAGCCCGTCACACGCGATTTTTCTTATCCGACATTTTAGTTCCCGTGCGTCTGCTACGTCACGCATGGGACTGCCAATACAGCCACATACCAAACTTTCCCACACTATTTTTTCTCAGACCTAAAGTTTGTTACCGGCTACTATACTAGAACGTTTAATTCATCATATCTAAAACATTCTAGAAGGTAAAGACAAGTTTAATCGTATATATTTAAAACGAACTTATCCTGAATCCTCCGTTTTTTGGAGTCACTTGAAAAATATTTAGTAAAATGTCGATACTTGATATGATAGCCAAATTCTTAACAATAAATAAAGATATTAATGCAACACCTACCCAAATATGGTTGCCAAACCGTAGCCTCGCTTCAGGCAAACAAAATAAAATACTTCAGGAGATTGTAATATAAACACAAACACAAATATTTATACACTCTATCATTTCGAGCCGGATGCTAGTTAAGCAAACACGTCGGAAGCATATGCAAATTTTCTTTGCCAGTTTTCCACGAACCAGTCGATTGGAAATCAAATTTGCAATATGGAACAGAGAGGGTCAACACTGAATAGATATTAGGTACAAGCACTCGTTTGCTTATTAAGACCAATGTTTGATTTTCTTTTGGAATTTACTTCGTCTAGAGCCACAATGTCGAAGTAAACTCCTGTACAAGTTAATTGTAACTCAAACAAGCATCTGTTAAAATATCTTTTAAATAACTATCTAAGACTTGGACATAAGTACCCATCGCTAAATAAGTTGTTAAGCTTTCTAACTTTTAACATTGAGAGACTGTTTCACTGGTTTCTGATATTTATCAGAAAATAGCAAAACCCTAAATCACGTATGAATATGTCTTCTAGGAGATGTTTCTTTGTTGTGACATAGGTCTTCTCTTAGATAAATTTAATAGTGACATTTAAATAAATATTTCTGTAAAAGATTTACTATCAATTTCAATTACAAGTAACTATCATTCTGTTAGTTTAGTGAGTTTAGATTTGCGCAAAGAAAGAAGATCTTTCGCCGTTGTTGTGAATCTAACCTCCTAATGCCTACTTTTAGTTGAATTGTAAACACCTTAAAAATAAAACTTCATTGTGTTTCTTTATGCTCGGTGTAAATTGAATTCAGTAAATCAAGCAGCAAGTCCTACCAACGCGCAACGTCTCGTTGACTGCATTACGAGGTTTCCCTTAAAAGCCGCAATTAATCCGTTCATAGCTAACGTAACGGCCATTATCGTTTAGCCCAAAAGATGTTAATGAAGCTCGAAGAGCACTTTAGACATCTTAGCACTCACATTTACGCCAAAACACTTTTGGCACACCGTTTAAGGCGGTCAACGGGGCAGTATTGTGTAAATATAATGTGACAATACATCCGATTTTGCACGGGACGTCTCGAAAGAAAATCTTTAGGACGCAAAATTGTCCTGTTTTCAGATACTGCCAAAAGCTACCTCGTAGTTGACGATAGACCATGGGCTATTATTCAATATAGGCTATGGTCAAGTTCATGGTGGATATTCCCTGAATTTATACCAAGCACTTCAAATCCACTTTTTATTAGGACGGAAAAACCTAGGCCGTATTGTAGCCTAACAACGGGTTAGCTGTTGGAAAACTGGCCTATAATCTGTATACATAAATGGTCAAGAGAAACATTTTTTTCATCGTTGCTTCAATAGAAAAGGGAACCTTTTCTACTGATGAATGTCCTGTTTTGGGTTAAAAATAAAATAGTCACTCTATGTAAACCATTAAAATGGCTGCGACCTACATGTGACAATCCGGGTGGAAGCGATTGCAAAAAATCCTTGTGATCCCTGTTTATTTTCGGCGTTGGGGATAGGGACATTCGATCCCCAAAAGTTCCGAGGGTCGGAAAAAATCGTCCTAAACTAATGGAGCGTGCGACGCGAATGAACTTTTAAACTTGCCTGTACAGCCTTTCTGTTTGAGGCAAACTCACCCACCACTTCGAGCGGAAAATTTCACGATCGACAGAATCGTCAAATTCTGTTTTAGCACATCGTAAAGATGTTCGCAAAATCTATTAATGGCGCTAATGATCCTGATCGCATTTCGCTGTTCGAATAAAAAACTTTCATTCTATCGTGGACTTTTTAATTCTTATCGTTTGATCTACAAACTTTGAGAAGCGTCTTCAATTAAAGATTAAAATAATATTCTTAAACTCAAACTCAAAATAGTTTATTGCAATTAGGCAATATTAGCAATTTAAACAAAGTAAAACATACAATTTTTCGATTTGATCGGCTCGTGATTTCTTAATGAGTTTTAAAGAATGAACTAGATACTAGATCAATTATTGTAATGTAATTGTTGTATTGTAAAAGCTTGCTAAAAAATAATGTTTATTGTTGGTAACCATGGTTTTCATTTCACTATCGTGGTATAAATAAAACATATTATAAAATCACATTTTTAATCTACTAAATCTAACAAACACTACTCTAATGACATTTGCACTTTTATATCAATTTAAAAATGATTACATCCCGAGGCGCTTTTACAAACAAAGGCAATATAAAAGGTAAACATTTGGTAAATAATTGTAACAAGTAAAATATCATCAATAATGGAGTTTCAGTGTTATTTGTCCGACAGGGCATAGTCGGGGCGTAATTGAATCAATACCACAGTAAACAGATATAATTAATTACGTTTCTGCGTATGGAGAGAATAAATGCCTATTTGAGTGGAAATGGAAATTATACAATCAGAGTCAAAATTTTGCGAGAATACCTCATGTGTAAATATCTGAAACATATTGGTGATATATATATTATTTATAAAGGACATTGATGCTCAATTTCACTATTTAAGCTCTCTAACTAACTTATTTAGACAACAAATGTGGTTTACCTAAACTCACATCAGTGACACTTACAATCAGGATTACTTTTTTTATAAATAAATTTAGTTTTTTTTTTGTATTGGAAAATCCAACATTAAAATCACAAAATATTAAGTTGTACGCATATTTTGGGTAATTTAAATTATTTATAAATCAAATATTTAATTAATTTTTGTCTCAACGATCGCAAGATGGATAGTCCATGTGACAATACGTAAGTCTCTCATAAACAGTTAAATTCTTTAAATTTAAAGTAGGTGCGACAAATTACAAAGTTGATGTATAATTAAATAGGAGTGAGTGAGATACGGTGACTTGGTTAGATGCACTGTCTGTGTGTGCCATTGGCCGTCATTGACCCTGCTCTGCACTGTACATTGTTTCAAAGGTAATAAATGAGTTTAACAGATTCCTGCTGTCGGCTTTTTAAATTCACGGCAGTTTATCAGCAAACGTAATAACTAAAAAAGCAGTGATGGCCCAGTGGTTGAGACTTCAAGTCTTACTTGGAAGGTCCGAGTTCGATCCCCTACACAGGCACACACCTCTTGCCTTTTCTGAGTTATGTGTGTTTTAAGCAATTAAATATCACTTGTTTTAACGGTGAAGGAAAACATCGTGAGGAAACCTGCACTTAAAAGTTTTTTAAAGTCCTTAAGGTGTGTGAAGTCAACCAATCCGCACTGGGTCAGCGTGGTGTACTATGGCCTACCACCCTCTTCATTCTGAGGAGAAGACCCAACTCAGCTCAGTCGGCCATTGACGGGTTGTGATGATGATGTTGAATGAGTAATGTTTTAGATTAAAGAGTTCACAAGTAGTAAGCAAAGTGTAGTAGTAACAGTTTATTGGAAAAATACTGAAAGTATTTCCTATCTCCCTTTACTATGGCAACAAAATAGCGTATACAATAAGATATATTGACTAGTCTAGTATATTAAATATCACGGTAGAGTCCAGCACAAAGAGAGCGAAGGCTGTTTGCTTCGGATGCAAAGGAGCAAGGAAACGTATTTTGAGGGGATAAGTCGAGATGATACCAATATTGCAGCGGGCTCACGGGATGTATTTGTTGACAATGTTATGCACTCGTATTGTGATTTAATACATATTTTAAACTTTATATTTACATGAACTGTATTCATATTTGCTGTTTATTTAGTTCCTTAATAAAAGTGATTCAATAATGTTGTTTGTACACGAATATTAATCATCAAAATAATTTAAAAAAATATAGTGCATTAAATCGATACAATGGCCTACGAACGGAATAACATGACATAATAATGAAAATTACTAATTTATTTGTGCGTACAATGGGAGGTGCGTACAGCCTTGGCTATATTAATGATATTTTAGATTTAAACGGGGTCTGGTTTGGACGAAAATATAGTACTTTTTAAAATGTGTGACAAGTCCTGAAGTGTCCGTCAGTTTCTATAAATTGATTCTTTACTTTAAAAATAAATGAGTAATTTTCGTTATGATGATATGCTTTTCTGTTCGTAGGGGGTTCTATGTATGGGGGAGTAATCATGTCATTTGCAAATATCTTCTATGAGAAAAAATGTTAAAAATATTACTTTTTAATAGCATTTGCAAATAGTTTAATAAATATCTTTAGGCTGAATATAGTCGCACAGTCCCTTTTTTTAATATACTTAATTATTAGTATTTCCAAAAATGACGATAAGATATATAGGATAATATGATAAAAAAAACATATATAAAACATTGTAGGTACCTTAGCTACTTTAGAAATAAAAAAATCTATTAATCTATTACTTATTGTTTTCATTTTTTGAATATAAAAAAATTGCTGTTGTTGATCCTAATTGCAAAGAGTTCTAGTACGATCTCGAATCGATTCTAATTCAAGGGCTCTCACGAGAATTGACGAGCGATCCAGAAACTCTCGTTAGAATAATATCTAGTTTAGTGGATGTTAAATGTTCCTCGAATATGCAGTTTTGAAGTTGTAAAATATTATTGAAATTTCATTGAAATGCATTAAATTTATTTCACTTATTAATGGTTTTAATGCGAAGAATATTTAGGTAATAAAAATTTACAGTCTTAGGTAATTAGATACTGAAAATAATCCAAGAAGAGACAATTCTTCTTTTAGATTTATTTTAGAAAGTACCGTATAAATTATTATTATTTCAAATAATACAATAAAACTAATAAAAAAGTAATTCCCACTTCAGTAATTTTTTAGGTTATTATTTGTACATTTTCTCTATAAATCTTCTAAAACTTGAAAAGGTCTAACAGGAATCCAAACTACATAACAGACTGTTAGGCAGAATTTTCATAATTCTAGTAATAGCTAGAAACATTGTTGCTAACATTTTATACTAAACTCGACAGCTTATAAACTGTGCCGGCTAATCAGCAGGTCACAGTCCCCTGGTGCTGCTCGATTTCCTGTTTAAGTTAACGGTAATAGGAGTAGGTAATATCAAAGTTTGCAATTTATTGACTGACGCAGTATGGAAAATAGTCCTGGAGTAACCCTGAGGCACAATACCAATAGGCCAATATCCATCACAAAACGTAGACCGAAATAAAATCATTTATACGGAAAAATTGGGTCCGTACCACTATCGAGATTACTAGACCTTTTTTTCTATTCAGCATTTTTACAACCGAGGGTAGTGTATTACATGCGAAATGAAAACGTTACCTTCATTATTTCGTGTCATAAATTTGCCCTGTAACAATTTGCTAGGGACTGTTCTGATGATCCGTAGTGTTTGTAGTATTATTACTCACATCATAATATGTTAACACACATTTTTTCGAAATAAAATTAGCCCCTCAATTTTTTTAAATATATTTTAAAAAAATTGAAGGGCGAAGACTAATTATATTTTCTTATTTTTAGTAAAATTAAAACTTCTAATCAGTAGCTCATAATTTCATAAAAAACGACTTTATAGTATTGGATCATAAAACCCCTTTTTGAATTAATTTATTAACATTATATAAACCATATCACCATCTAAGGCTCTAAAACTTGCAGTTATTTTTTCCAAAACCAGGCCACCTTAATCCTATGTACTGATAACGGAACTATATCCGCAACATATAGTAGAACATCCGGGCCTTTCTTTCCACTACGTTGTCTTATCCGGCTTCATCAATCATTCCTGGGTCGGTCGCTCTCATCCGGTTAAATGACTACTATGAGACTAACAGTGTCGTTAGTGGTAGATACAAGATATTATTTAGTGGTTTTTGATTGTTATTTAAATCTAAATAGTCTGCTTAGCTACTGGAGTAAGATATATGACCAGCAAATGGGCCCTAAAATATATATAATATAGGTCATAAGTCACTAAATTAAAAATGTATATGTCGGCGCGTAAGTTAGGCTCAGGTTAAACTAACCTTAGATTTAAACAGAGAACCTGGTCGGTGGAGGCGAGTGTTTCATTTGAATAAAGGACGTTTTTAAGCCTAATAATTGTAAGAGATCATATTTGATTATTTTTTGCTTCAGTAACAGTAGCTACGTTGCGTTTACCCAAGTCCAACCAATATCTTAGTGTTTTTCAATATATTACTTACAGACGTCTCTCCTCCTCCTCCCTCTCATCATAATATCCGAATTCTATATCTATAAAGGTTTAAAAAACATGAGATATCGTATCATTAGTATTGTGTGGTTATTTATGAAAACGATAATTTTGATAAATGCGACGGCAATGGACTATTTAGTTAAAGATACAGTAAACATTTATACATTTTCAATAATGATAAATCAAATCTGACATATCTTTAATCTGACAAATGACATACTAATAATAGCTTCAATATTACATGACGCGTAAATGCTAATCGACGTCTTTTTAAAGGCTACACAAAAGTATTGAAATCCTACTTTTAGGGAAATAATTGTATGAAAAAAAAACGATAAAAAAAGATAATTAATTATTACAATGAGGTTATTACAGATTTATTTTGAGATAATAGATACTAGTGAAACTTAACGAAAAAACCTACCTATACCTACTAAACAATTATTACTGTATCCGTGTGTGTAAGTATAAAATAGTCATATTAGGAGCTTGAAAAGTGCTTGGAAATGGCGATCCAAACGAAGTGTTAAATATTTATTAAATATAGTAGCCGGCAGCTAACTTTAGGTCTGAGAAAAAATAGTGAGGGAAAGTTGCGCATTGCAAGCGTATTGCGTGCGTTTACTATTTGGACAAACAGCAGACGCGCGGGAACTAAAACGTCGTATAAGAAGCAACCGCGTGTGACGCGCTTCTCTCGCCCCGCGGTCACCGGTAAAAAAGCCCGAATAGTGACTTCTGCGAATTCAAGGTTAAACCTATACTCAGGTGCCGGTAGCTATGCTTGAACTATTAAAATATAATCTGTATTAAAATTATAAAGACTAAAATTTTAATAACTATTTTTTTATATTTACCTTACCATTTTTTTATTTCGATGTTTAGATGTTTGGACGTTTGTTACTCAATAATACAAAAACAGTTACATGAATTTGGATGAAATTTATCACACAGATACTTTACAACCTGCATTAACACATAGGCTACTTTTTATCCCGGAAAAATCATAGTTCCTGTGGATGATGATAAAATGATCATTGAACGCCTGACCATTTTATGAAGCAATATATTGAAAATTAAATTTTATTTTGTTAAATTTAAATACTCATCTTAAATTGCATAAGCGTATAGTAATGATTATAATTTAACTAGTGACCCGCCCCGGCTTCGCACGGGTGCAATACTGATACTAAATATACTACAGAATGTCTTTATATACAATGTTCACAGCTTTTTTGTCATTAGACAATACAAACATGTTTTCATAGGCACGCGCCGCGTAACCGCTATGTTACCTTTAAAATCTGTAATATCTTCGAAAATATTAATTTAAATTACATACTGTAAAGGGCCATATTGATCTATATTAAATGCACAATGTATTTAACGTACCTAATTGGATAAGGATTAATCCTGTATTGCTTAAAATCGCTTCGTAAATAAGCCATTAAGTATTTCAGATTTATTGTATTAAAATTACAAGTAAAACTTAACGTAAAAAATTTAACTTGTAGATTTTAATAGAAAGATGAGTAGTCCCTGAAACCGGCGACTCAAGCGTAGGATAAGAGAATTTTTATTATAGTACTAAGTTTATCCACAAGCACAATCTTGTTTATAAGAAAGCGATCTGATCGTTTATATAATAGACATTCACGACAACTACAAAGTTTATACATAGTTACAGAGGAAGTAGAAAACCTTTTTTAAATAAATAAAAGATGAAAATCTCTTAAAAAGGTTTACTTAGTGTTCCGGTTTACTCGATTCCTTATCGTTTTATACCGCCATTCATCATGTTAGTACACTCTGACCCTTGTAATGGACTGACCTGGAAACATCTTGCGGTCATCTCACGATACTTACATTGGGTAAATAACATTTTGTGAGCTTATCACGACTGTTTAGAGGTTAATAGCGAAAATATTGATGTAATTTAACTGAGTCTAAAGAAGATAAATGTACAGATTTTAAGGTAGGCAATTAACGTCTGTAACTGATTCCTAGATGAGATCCAAAACCTTTATACGATTGTACATATATAACTCGGAGATTTATCAAATGAGGAGGAGGAAGAGAGAGAATATACCCCATGTTGAAAAACATTACAAGGGGGGGTGATTTTAAATGGACTATTGGGCAAACGCAACGTAGAAACTGCTACTGAGCTGATAAATCATCATCAAAGCAGTGTTTTGCACTTGTTACCAGGGTGTAGGCTTACAGACGTCTTTTATTCAAATGAAACACTAGCCTCCACTGTCTAGGCTCTCTGTTTAAACCTATGGTTTGGTTAACCTAATCCTACTTTATGCGCCGACATACATTTTTTTACAATCACTGATAGTACCTAGCTTAATATCAATCATCTTAATATCAAAAAATATATTTAAGTATAGAAATATTTATCTTTACTTATATTCTTTCTTTACATTATTTTATACTAATATATAAATCTGAAGAGTTTGTTTGTTTGAACGCGCTAATCTCAGAGACTACTGGTCTGATTTGAAAAATTCTTTCAGTGTTAAATAGTCCATTTATCGAGGAAGACTATAGGCTATATATCATCACGCTAAGACCAATAGGAGCGGAGCTAAACGCGGAAGACGTCGCGCGTCTAGACTAGTATATTATAAAGCAAAGTCGCCGGTGTCTGTACGCTTAGATCTTCAAAATTACACAACGGATTTTAATGCTGTTATCACTAATAGAGAGAGTGATTCAGAAGGTAGGTAAAATACGTATATATTTGTTGTTTTGTATATATGTATAAGAATGTATGTATGTATATTTATTTTTAATAAATATTATAAGTTGAAATATAGGTATATATTTTTTGTTTTTAAGTATCCTTTAATAGTACACCTATATAATATACTAACCGCCTGCCTTCGCTTCGCTCCGGGTATTTAAAGCAATATTATAATTGATGTCCTAAAATTGTCACTGTGTCATTGTGTAGTTTTTCATTATTGGGAGGACAGAGCAAAAATAATATTGAATAGGTAAAGAAGAGAGAGCGAATAAGAGAAAAAGAGAGGGGGGAGAGAGAGAGAGAGAGAGAGATAATCGAAAGAAAGAGTAAAAATTAATAAGAGAAAAAAGAGAGTGATGGTATTATAAAAGGATGAGAGACGGAAATACTATAGACTTCAGTGGAAGAATTTTTAAAATCGGTTTAGTAACAACAAAATGGCCATATTCTATTAATTAAAAAATGTATATGGCAATACTACATCACATTTGTCACTGACGAAAAGTGTAGTTTTCTATTGGTGAAAGAATTTTTAAATCAGATTAGTAGCAAAAAAATGGCCATATTCTATTAATTAAAAAATGTATATGGCAACACTACATCACCTTTGTCACTGACGAAAAGTGTAGTTTTCAATTGGTGAAAGAATTTTTAAATCGGATTAGTAGCAACAAAATGGCCATATTCTATTAATTAAAAAATGTATATGGCAACACTACATCACCTTTGTCACTCACGAATAGTGTAGTTTTTTTATCAGTGAAACATTTTTTTAAGTCGGATTTGTAACAACAAAATGGCCATATCCTATTATTTAAAAAATGGATGTAGCTTCCCATCGGTGAAAGAATTTTCAAAATCGGGTCAGTACTTTTCGAGCCTATTCGCAACAAACAAACATACAAACAATCAAATCTTTCCTCTTTATATAATAGTATAGACATACGTATTTTGTGTACTTTTTGTCTCTATTTTTGTGTTTTTTGACACAATTGAATTTCATTCATACATTGATCAACATACTCTATATTATATTTAAATATATAAATTTAAGGTACTGAATATATTCATGTAGTATCAAAACTTGCTGTTTGTGTATAAAGCACATTACTACTATTACACTAAACAGATTTGTTAATAATCCATTCGTTGGTCGGATAACAAACAAGTTGTGGTTAACTTGGGCTGTGGTCAGAGTAACTCGTAAACCAGGACCTTAATTCTGTGCCTCTTTCGGAGCTACGGTCGTAGCGACTCGTAGATATTAAATTCATTATATGTATTTAATGTAGAATTGTATTTTAAACTACATTTTATAATTAGGTACATAAGCTGCGTTTCCACCAGAGATAAGCGAGGATGTGTAGCACGGAATTTGTTTGTAAAGAACCAATAGAGTAGCTCCATTTATTTAGCCTCGCTCAGTATGTGAAATGAAGCAATTCGATTGGTTGTTAACAAACACATCCGTTGCTACGGAAGCTGCTTCATACATTATCGTGTGGTGAACTATTGTAACCTGGTCAACTCTGGAGGAGACGTCAATTTAGGACTATACCGTTTTAGTTACAGCTTGATCATAACGCGAGCGACGCCGTAAGTAATATAATTAGTCTTACAATACGTTTTATAAGGTAAATATAAAATAATATGATGATGATTATGACATCTTCTTCTATATATATATATGTCGCGGATTTTAAATGGTGTGAAAAGGAAATGGAAGGAGGAAGGTGGGGAATATTGGAGAACACTAACAGGTTCATGGTGTTGAATGGAATATTGGGTAAACGCGACGCAGATACTTCTACTGAACCGATAAATTATTAAATATGATCTCTAACAATTACGAGAGAAACCTAAGCAGTGCCTTGGACTTGTGACCAAGGTATAGGCTTAAGGATATCCTTTAAGTGATCACGACACTCGCCTCCACCGCTCAGGCTCTCTGTTTAAACCCAAGGTTAAACGCACATAAACCGAATCTAATACAAGGCTAACCTAACCCAAGGCTAACCTAACCTAAGGCTAACCTAACCTAAGGCTAACCTAACCTATCATTGTGTTTACTTAACCACGTGGCAATTACATTGTAAGGACTTACGTGACCTTAGTTGGACAGCACTTCCACACTACACTGCACTTGACACTATCACTATCACTAGCACTACTTAGATGATATTCACTTCTTGAGAGACCGCGCACGACTAAGACTTGGACTGTCGATCGCATATAAAGGGTCGAGGGTAGATACTGTCAAAATAACGGAAGTGACTACTACCCCACTCCAACGCCATAGACAACGATAACGATTCGATTATTCGATAATCTTTTACTATGTTCCGACATATATAAAACAAAGTCGTTCTTGTTGTTATTTGTCTCCGTCCCGAATAGGAGAATAACTATTAAAAACATAAGAAATTTGATGAAAAAATAAAAGAAAAGAAAAACATTTTCCCATACAAAATGTTGATGGGTTTCGTAAATTTCAAACATTTAATGTTCATCCCATCGATACGGTAAACTCTCCCCTCAAATTAAAGAATGACAAGATATATCCACAATATTCAGATAATGGCGTATTTTAGGCAGATTGACATATAAAATATATTGGTTGTCAACAGTTCAGCTAATCTATAACACGACATTCATTGATTTGGCGGTACAACGTTCGCCTAGCAGTCGGTATATTATAATAAAATGCCTTTTATAAAGCAACATAGTTTGGCTATGTAGCTTTAAAGAAGAATAATACAAGAAAATTATATAGAAGTTAAAAATCAGTAATTAATGTTAAATCTCAGCGACAAAACATCAATAACAATGTGAGGAAAGCGATGAGAGCCAAAGGTTTTCCGGGTCCGACCGGGTCATGTCGGGCCCTCCCAATTTCCCCAATTGCACGACTTTATTGCCTCATCTACATGACAATTATATTGCCCAACTTTGATATAGTGATGGAAATTATCAAAAGTTTAGTTTGGAATTAAGCGGTGGATATTAAACAGATCGCAGAAGCTCATTACTTACTCAAACTATAACTTTGTTATTAACTATAAGACTATATGACGATCGAACATGTTACTTAGAAAAATGTAGGCTACTTAAACTTACAATTATTGAATTAACAGTCATAAAAATATCATCTTGGAAACGATTTTTTTGAAAAAAGTATTGTTTTTTTGTGAAAACTATCAACATTGAATTTTCCCATACAACTCTATTCTTTTTACAAATGAGAATTCATGAAATGCCCAGTATACAAATTAACTTACAGGCAGGAGTAATTTATGGACCTCAAAGGGCCAGAATTAATAAGCAATCTCAATCCAAAATACCCGATTTACGGTTTGAAAAAGACTCTAAATTTTAAATTTCTTGACACGAATTAGAATTTGAATTCTATTTAATTCATAATTCAAAGATGATTTTGGCCGTAAGTCAGCACCAAACTATATGCATGTAAGACTGAGATAATCATCATATTCGTCATTTTGACAAACGTTGGCCGTCTAGGGTTAAATCCAGAAGATAAACGCGTATAATAGTTATTGATGTGGCAAGATAGAAAATTACACAGTAAAAAATTATGATTAAATATATTTTAGTAGTTAGGAAGCATTAAAAAAATCCACAAACTATTTCCTATCTATCAACGAAATTATTGTAAATCAATAATTTGATTAAAAAAACAGGATACTTTAATTTTTGTATGTCTCCAATAATATTACAAAAACCATCAAAATCAAAAACTTTTTGAAATCATGATCTGTTACCCCTTTAAAAGTAACTTATATTTAACAGGCTACCTGCCTCGATTTCGCTTAGTTTCTCTATTATAATATCTGTGTATTATACATGTAATATTTTCTTGAATCACTATCTATTGGACTACTTTCACACTATTACACTACTTTCTTCTTAATAAAAAATTTTTGTATGTGGGGTTGGGAAAAAGTATTGTTTTTTTTAATTTTATTTTATTAGTTTATTAATTCAATATTATATTAGGTTAAATAATAGGTTTTTCTAAAAGTTATTTCGTCGTAAAAACTCGTGAGATCCCTGAGAAATTAGATTTATCGAATAAAAAAATAAAAAAATTATGAGCATCAAATCATTCTATTGCTAGAAAGATGGCCAAAGGTATTGCCTCGGAATGGATAATATATAATTTAGTATAATATTTATTTAGTATAAGAAAATCTGGTTTGATTTTCATGAGAAAAAACGAAATAGTAAGAAGATGCGTGAGGATGAATTGTGTAGTATTTTAATATGTATTTTATTGTTTATTAATACATTATAGATATAATATTAATATTTATAAGCTGTCACGAAATTTCTTCAGCAAAGATGCATTAGGGTCAGGTCAGGGACAAATTTTTCAATTTCCTTTATGGGCCGACGTACCCATTCTTTGCTTTATGTATTACGAAATATAGGCGCGTTCGTTGTAACAAATATGATTAATGTTCCTATATAAAAAGAAGGATTTAGTTGCTAAAATCAAATTTATTATAGTATACCATTAATGTATTATTATGTTTAAATGACTGATTTATTTTCTAGAATATTCGGTAGAAGCGTTGATGTACATTTAATGGGATCCTTTAAACCGGCGTTTTGGTCGAAGTCCCAGATACTATTTGGGCTCCTTTTTAAGCTTTCTCTTACTGCTAAATATTCCTACTACTAGTAATACTCAACCATACCAAACTACTCGAAAATATTTCATAGATATACGAATAACGGGAATCTATTGAAATATTTGCTTATCAAGTAAGGAGCCGTTCAAGCAATACGTAAGAATTAAAGAGGGGCGAGGGGGTCTTTACTTTGCTTAGATTTGATGACATGGGGGATGGATGGGTTTGCATGATGATTACGGCAGTGATAGAAAAGTAAACACATCGAAATGTGAATATCCTTGCACAGAATAAGGAGGGAGAAAAATGCATGCATCAATGTTTACGTAAGCATGGGAGATAGGGGAGGCTTTGCTTACTTTTGCTGATGTAGGGAGACTTGAACGGCCCCATACTTAGGTAGCGAAAAAATAGGCCTATTTTTTTAAATAAGCACATTGAATTTTAACAAAAATATAATCAACTTTGCTGCTAAAATGTATTGTGTAAACTTGTAAAGACCTTTGCCTTTGTTTGACTTTTTTCCCCAGACAAATTTAACTCATTAATCGATATAGCCGCATAAATGAAAGAAGTATAACATTATGGTCCATTATATCTACTTAAGTCACCAGAAAGTTACAAAATCCTTAACGTTTAGGGCCATTAACTTTGAACTTCGCAAGCCGTTAGCTTCAAATTACAATAGAGCGACTATATTAGCAACACCTTGCGAATATTAGAAAACTTATTCGGCTTTACTTCAAAATTATTTCGTCTTGCTTTCGAAATATTAATATTGAAGGTTATTTGAAATATACGTTTATTGTAATATAACAAATATTATAGTAATAGTATTTAAAATATTGTGGTTATTAAAATGATATAGAAGACGTTTATTATTTGTCCAATATTCTGTTTTACATTTTTCTACATAATATTATTATTTATTTTCGCAATATTTAGGATTTCTAATTAAAAAGCAAATAAATATTAATATAAATAATCCAGTTATTTAGTAGTTTCATCTGGAAAGTTTTTAGGGACTTTTGAAATAGTACTGTTTCCGATGGGCGTGAAAATATTTTCTTGACTATATCTTCTTTCCTGCTAAGTTTATGGTTAAATATTATTATGCACATTAAAGTAGAGACATTTTACTACAATGTCATGTAATATATTTATTTTCAAAATCAATCCTTTCAAAAAAATAGCGTATATACATAAATACAATTTCGTACTCCACGTCAGTTACACGAGAGTCACAGGTCAATGTGGATGTTGGTAGTCCATACAGCGTATAAGAAGTCCTCTATGTATGAGTTTTCTCTGCACATATACATTTCCACGTGAAGTAACTCCAACACTAACACCTCATCCTTATAAACGAGGGTATCACAAAACTCGTCTAGAGCGACTTGAAATCCAGCAATTAGTCTCGGGGGTGTAATCTCTTATTGATTTCAGATGTCGGAGCATTCACTCAAGGGCTTACCCTCGTTCATTAATGAAGACGAAAGGGTGAGAACTGAGAAGAGTTCATTATAAAAGTAACTAAGTATATAACATGTAATCTATATGGAAGCCGAGCAGTGCCTGAGGTTTGAGATTCAGAAGCAGGTTTAAAGACGTCTTTTTCAACCATAAACTCTCACCTACACGCTCGGCCCTGCTACAAAGTATTAAAATAACAAACGACATTACTCACGTGCTTCTCGATTATGTGGCCTAGCACCACGCCACCATACAACACTACACTATGCGCGATATCACTTGACAGACTAACTCAATCCTATCGGAACGATAAGTGATATATTGTCTACTCGAAATATAAAGAGTGTTACTAACAGGTTAGCATACAGTATAAAATATACATAATAACTTATAATTTAGGGTTATTCTTCTATTTTAAATTTAGGACAATTTGACCCGCCATGACACTCAAGTATCCTTTGCAAAGTTTGAATAATAACCGACGTAAGACCGCAATTAGCGTCCAAATCATAAATAACAAGCTTAGGTGAAATGGATCACGGACATTTTGCGGACACTTTGCTCTATACTAATTATGTAAGTAATTACATCCGTGTCGCCTTGTACAATTACTCAATTAGAGTCTTCCATGGGGTCCAAAAACCCCAAATATGACAACTATTCGACTTTATTATGGATATCAGTCGACCCGTCTCGGATTAATAAAATACTTAGGCGCTTACGAAACTAAACATATTTTGTCATTATCCTACAGGAACTCCGAGATAAAAAGTACCCTATATGTTAATCTAGGTTTAAAAATATCTGTGAGCTAAATTTTATTGAAATCTGTTTAGCCATTTTCACGTGATTGAGTAACAAACATCTATACAATCCATAAAGTAAAATCTTTTTAGTATATTATATGACAGGAGAGAGAGCCGATTTAAATGAATGAATTAACCAAACCTTACGATTCCGTAGTTTTTTAACAGGCAGTGCATTGGACTCGTGAACAAGGTGTAGGCTTAAGGCTCCTTTAAGTGATCACGACACTCGCCCCCACTGACTGCTCTCACTGTTTATCTTAGGTTAGGTAAACATAAGGCTAACCTAACCTAAGGTTGTGTTAACACATCTAAATATAGTTCAGGGACTCACAATAAATAAAACGTAAGAACTCACATGTTCCTTAGTTCGAGAGGTCCAATAACCGTGATATAGCGACCCATTACTAGTTACACTTCAACTCCAGGTGATTTTCACTCAAAGAGACGTCTCGAGAGACTAAGTGTACTACGTAAGTGGGGGAATATATAGGGACTAGACAATGGCAGCAATGCCCCTCCACTAGTGGAGAGAAGTAAATCAACAAAACGGAAATAGGGCGCTGGCTTCCCGATTAATCGATAATCTTTTACTCGTTTGAAACTGTTAAAAATCGTTGAATATAAAAATCGCGACGGAAGTGATATCCAATTAGTTATTATATCAGTATCGTACCATAGTTATAGCCCGACACGGCCTTCACCATTATCCTACCCCAACTATATATGTATATAAGCATAATATGTTCTGACTGATGTAAATAAAACAAATTAATGGAATGAAATATATTTTATTTATTTAACTGATAAAAAATGGAACATGTTACTTCTTGACAATAATATAAGATATATTATAAAAGGGTTTCTTTCTCAAACGAACGAAAACTATCTAATCTTTTGGTCTATACAAAAGTTAGCTGCATATTACTAGTTACTTACTGGCAATATTGCTCAAAGTTAAGAGTGCGTTATAACATTGGCTGTTTGGATAACTCACGGGTATAATTTTTATCAGAGGCGACTCTAGCCCATAAATTATAGCACCCGTGTGCTAATACTGAAAAGTAATCCTGCCTTATATCATTACTTTTGCAAGTATTTTCATTACTACTCAAAACATTTTTAAAAATCTCGTGCATATTAATTAACGAGCGGCCTGCCCTCGCTTCGCTCTTTTTTTTATAGTTTTTTTTAATTTTATAGTTTTTCATTATTTGCAAAAACAGAGAGAGTGAGAAAAAGTTATAAAAAGAAAAATGATAGAAAGAAAAAGAAAAGAAAAACGGCAGATAATATAAGAGAGAGGAGAGAGCAAAAATAAAATTGGATAAATAAAGGAGAGAGAATGTTCTATTAATTTAAAAAATGTATATGGCAACACTAAATCACCTTTGTCACTCACGAAAAGTATAGTTTTCTATTAGCGAAAGAATTTTTGAAATCGGATTAGTTACGACAAAATGGCCATATTCTATTAATTAAAAAATGTATATGGCAACACTAAATCACCTTTGTCACTCACGAAAAGTACAGTTTTCTATTAGCGAAAGAATTCTTATAATCAGATTAGTAACAACAAAATGGCCATATTCTATTAATTTAAAAAATTTATATGGCAACACTGAATCACATTAGTCACTCACGAAAAGTACAGTTTTCTATTAGCGAAAGAATTCTTATAATCAGATTAGTAACAACGAAATGGCCATATTCTATTAATTTAAAAAATGTATATGGCAACACTAAATCACCTTTGTTACTAACGAAAAGTGTAATTTTCTATCTGTGAAAAAAAAAATTAAAATCGAATTAGTAGTTCCTGAGAAACCCTTCAATTTACAAAATGACCACCTTATGACACTTAAATGGCCATATCTTTTTAATTAGAATATTTATGGCAACACCACATAGCCTATGTTACCCGGAAAGGATGTAGCTTTCTATCGGTGAAAGAATTTTCAAAATCGGTTCAGTACTTTTCGAGCCTACTCACAACAAACAAACATACAAATATACAAACAATCAAATCTTTCCTCTTTATATAATAGTATAGATAAGTATTATAAAATATTGATTATTTATTAAGTGTTTATCCTGGTCACTATCCTACAAACCCAATAAATACTATTTATGAAGAAATAGTCAATATCTTTTTTTGTTTCATTGTCAAATAATATATGTAATACTGTATAACATATGTTTCCATAACAAACCCATTAGATCAAAAGCAGTTAAGCCATATATAAGTTAACTAAGTTTAATATGAACTTCCGATACCGATAGGCCATGAAAGCACTTACTGCTCCCAGCGGCACCTTTATATTATAACTTGTTATTACTTTAGTACTTTGAAAATACGACTTTAACCTCCCTATGTCGTTCATTGGCTTCCTTTAGGGAGTGAACAGACTGACGATTTAAGACTCCTTCTTGCAGAGATTGAAATTCCAACCTCAAAAGCACAAATAATTTTTAATGAACCCCAGAAATAAGACATATTACTAAACTAAATTAATTTCATCAAATTAAGTCATACAACAACAAGTACAACAATATCTATGGGACTAAGTATAAAAGACTGATGTTATTTTCTAATGTAGATATCAAAAGGGATTTATAAGCAAGAAAAAATAATTCTCACTCTTTACAACCTTCCTCCTTCAACGCTTAATCAAAAACTGTTTATCTTCCCGAAACTTATTGCTCAATCACACCATTACCACCACCCCAGAATGGGGATACGATCGGCTAACTCCTTTAGTGCATTTATGAAGTCAGTTCTCTATCCGTCAATCGAGATATTGATCGAACTAGGTATAAATGTAGTTACGATCAATGCAAAAACAGTAATATATCAATAACAAATTGTACAGCTTTGGATATTTTAATCAACTAGTTTTTTGTGTGGTCGTGGACGTCTCATTCATGAGATAACGTTGATCTTAATTGCTAAGACAGAAATTTAAATATCATAAACAATATAGTCTGTTACTAAAAACTTTAGTCGAAATCGAAGGACTGTATTAAAAAGTTTTATATATGATCTAAAGTCTTTGTGAAAAATACCTCATGAGGACTATATATATCAGGTCCTTCAACGAAATGTTTGCATTAAGTATGTCCCTGTACCCGACAGTGGCATTGAGTATAGTCTCATATTAGTCGCTGAAGAAAACGTCTAAAATTGATAAGGCCAAAAGAACATTATCTCTTACTAAAAATAAAGCCTACAAACGAATTTTAATAGATTAGATAATTCAACAACAACAGTTACTTATCTACGAGTATTAGCCTACGACTAGGCGTAGGACTGAGTATAAAAGTTTGATCTCAGTTGCTTTAACACAAAATTTCATAAAAAAGAAGCTGAGTCACGTAAGTATAGGTCTGACCTTGAATGCGTAGAAATTACTATAAGGGCCTTTTTAGCGGGGAGCGCGGGGCGAGAGCAGCGCGTCACACGCGATTGGTTCTTATGCGACGTTTAAATTCCCACACGTCTGCTATTTGTCAAAATAATAAACGTCAAAGATAGGACTGCCAATACAGGCACGCTGCTTTTTCCCCACTATTTTTTCTCAGACCTAAAGCTGCCGGCTACTAACTATACTTAATTACATTATATGTTTCTAGATCAGGTTATTCATATACAAAACCACTGCTAGTGTGACTCGTTAAATCTTGGGACTTAAATAAATCGTTCAAATATGGTCTACATTCCTTATACTATAATGTTATTAATCGACGTTATATATGAACTATGTAAAGGCCGTGTAACATAGTCGTATAGATCGTATCAAAATCAGATTAGGTAGCAGGAACTATGAAATTTGACCTCTATTATAACTTACGGGTTTATTATTACGAGTTATATTAATTGTATGATAACAGTGATTTTGAGAACATTAAAACTCAATGTAGGGCACAAAGCTACTGAAAATAGTATTATTAAAGACAGGAAGCTAAGCGTATTTTAGAGTTCAGGGATGATTTGCTACGGTGGAAAATGTCTTTACGCATCCCCTCTCTGAAACGGAAGGGCAGATGAGGCTCACAGTGAGCGCTGTACTACCCATTAAAAACCACCGGATCCACCACCGTTATGAGACAGGCACCTAAAAATCGCTCAATCCCTCTTATAAAAACAGCTGTCATCTTCAATCGCTTCCTTTGGAAGCATGGGTTTTCCTACGTTAACATTAATAGTAAGTTTTTTTAGTATAAAAATTTTCATTAGGTAATGTGTATGTATTTTGGAGAAGGCGAGTATTCCTTTTTTTCGCGGAAGAATGTATTTACACATACCCTTTTAGACCCTGGTGGGGCCGGCTGGGGTTATGTGGGACTCACTGACGGGCAGGTTGCCGCATTACCCACAAGTACTCCGCGGTTACCCTCCCCGTCATAGTGAAACGTTACGGGTACGATGAACGTACTTTACCCAAAAGCGGGCCTGCACGCCTCCAGAGAGGTATCCCGGGTAACATGGACTTTCTTGGTATCTACGTAACACCCACCCACCCACCTTACTTCCGAGCATGGCCACCACCATACTCAGAAGGGACAGGTATCACCACCAATGGATGACACCAGGGAATGGCGCTGGGGCCCCCAGGGCGGCGTACGGGTAAAGTGTGGTGGGACGTATTTATAGCCGCTCCACACTCACGACAAGTTGGTGTTAGCTCCCTCCGGGGAATCTAATACGTGAAACCACCGTGCCGCCTGCTGATCCAGTGTGCGAGGTAAGGACGAACTGTCACCACGGTCGCTCGACCAGCGACTAGTAACCCCAGATCCTCCTCCCATCGTCGGACCAAGGCTCGCTGGGCCCAAGCCAGGTTTTCAAGACTTCTTTAACCTTTTACCATGTACGTGATTTTTGATAGTATTCTGAAGGAAATATCACACTTTATTATTTGATGAATTTAAGTTGATGAAATAAAAAAAAAGGTTTTTGTTTTACAAACCTTTAGTACGGTTTACCTTTCGAAGTCACGATAACCCAAATTTCATAATGATCGTACCTGTGTTGGGTGCGTCTGCTGACAAAGTTTTAGCTTTTATAAAGTAACGAAAGTCTAGGGTTTACGGGTTCTTAGACTTTTAGCATAATATTAGGAAAAAATTACTTTTTCATCATAAATCAAATTGGAGTCGAACGTAACATAATTTCATAATGCTTTAGATTAAAAATCGCATGGCAAGAAGCTATCGTCGTAAACATTTATACCAGCTTTTCCAATATTGTAAATTTATGCCATGGTAAAAGAAATTTCATGTTGTCACAACCCAATAAAATATGGCAAAGAATTTCAATTTTGGTACTCTTGAAAAATTAAAATTTAAAATACACCTAAGATTTAAATGACTTTTTCTCGCTATAGGTTTCGTTGGATGAAATAACAAAGTAAACTATTTAATTTTATTATAGTCTATATACTGAAGCAATAAATTAACTATAGCAATATAAGATATTAATTAAATAGATTGAGTTATTCAGTAAATATTGCATGAAGACAAACTCAAAAGAAAATAACTTTTTGAAAATAGTAATGTTGCAAAGATGACGGCGCGTAAGTTAGGCTTAGGTTAAATTTAGAGAATCTGGGCAGTGGAGGCGAGTTGCGTTTAACCAATAGTCGATTTAATATCACCCCTCTTAGTGTTTTTTAATGTATATATATATTTTCTATTAGGTACTCAGTTGTAAATGTATTCCTCCCCCATCCCGTTGATGCAGCGGTTCTAGTGTACTCTGGGTTATCGTTCCGTAGCCGTAGCGTTCTTGTGTTGATTCCCATTCCTCACTTTTGAGATGGTAACGCATCAGCAAATCAAGAGATACTCTCATGTATTGCTGAAGTCCAACAGTGGCCAACAGTTACTATGAGGTGGGCTGTCTGCTCGTTTGCTCCTTAAATGCCATCAGAATTCAAGGTTTCATTAAAATCCATTCAGTAGGTTTTACGTAAAATAGTAACGTTTAAGTCAAATATCGATTCTTTGAAATCGGAAAGAAACATTTCTTGCTCCGAGTAATAAGTGACACCCGTAAAATTATTTCCATTAAGAAATTAAGATAATTACACCTAATGAGGTAAATTGGTTCGTGAATTTTTCGAATAACTGCGAGCGTTAGGAACGATTTTTATACAATGAAGTTACGGTAAAAGATAATTAGCTGTTAATACTTTTAGAAAATTAGCTGACCTTTATATAGGATAGAGCTATATAGCACCAATGAAGTACATGAACAAACATAGAGTAGCTCAGTGGTTTGGACTTTGGATTCACGATCGATAAGTCGTGGGTTCAAATCCCGGACATTGGACTACTGGCGTGGCTCACTCCTGACACAAGCATGCAAGCCTACTAGGAGGGGTAAAGGGAATACTAGTAGTATGTGATCAAATCTTTAAAAAAAAAAAGTACCCTATATGTTAATCAATCTTATAAAGTATCCGTATAAGAACGTCACTCAAATCGGTTCAGCCGTTGTAGCATGATGCGTGAACAAACACGAAAATTCTACGATTTTATAATATGTAAGTATATGATTTTAAAGATTCATATATTTTATATGTGTTTTGCTTTATTTGAATGAATGAACGAAAGAACTTATGAATGAAAGAATGATAGCAATTCATTGGATGGTAGTTCCATTTATAAACCATATTAAAAATATCTTCATTGATACGATAACTTAAAACTGTCTGTCTGATCTATGTGTAAACCACTGAATTGATTTTGATGAAATTTCTTACTGAGATAGACTAGAGCTTTGGGAAGGACATAGGCGTTTTATAGTCAAAAAAAGGCTTGAAGGGGTTGAAATTATGCTTGAAGTGCAGGTCGAGCTGAGTGACCGTTTGACTTTGGGAATTAGTTCTACTAATATTATATACGCGAAAGTTTGTTACTCTTTCACGCAAAAACTACTGAATGGATTTTGATGAAACTTTACAATAATATAGCTTACACATCAGAATAACACACAGGCTATAATTTATAATGTTATAGTGTGAATTATCTAAATTGTAGCTGATGAAACGCAGTTTCACCCACATAATTTGCGGCGCAGCTAGTCATATATAAATTAATGTTTATATTGAAAACTAAAGTGTAAAATACAGCGATTTAGCGATATAGTTAAATAGCGATATAGCAAAAAATACATAATCTACTACCAACTGTATAAAGATACAAAATAGAAAAGGTATAGTCAAGAGTCCTATAAATATAAAATGTTATTACATATCCTTCTCAAAAAATATTTTCTAGATTCAATAACTATTACTAACGAATAACAATAACAAATCCAATAATATCTCTTAAGTGATTTCGCTTCTCTCTCAATAGTACCGAAGCCCAACACTAATGGAGCCGGTCAATTACTTAAGGTCCCTCTATCATAACATAAGCTATAGATCAAAAGGAACAACACTATTTTTTTATCGAATATAGATTATATTTAGAAATTTATATAGACACACCTGGGCGATTGCCTCATTTGAACAAACTGTAGGACACTCCAAGCACAGTATAATTTTTTTTTCTCTCATATTGCCATGGGACACTACAATTACCATGGCAGCTTTTTTTAGGTCAACCCCCGGACACACCTGGGCGATTGCCTCATTTGAACAAACTGTAGGACACTCCAAGCACAGTATAATTTTTTTTTCTCTCATATTGCCATGGGACACTACAATTACCATGGCAGCTTTTTTTAGGTCAACCCCCGGACACACCTGGGCGATTGCCTCATTTGAACAAACTGTGGGACATTCCAAGCACAGTATTTTTTTCTCTCATATTGCCATGGGACACTACAATTACCATGGCAGCTTTTTTTAGGTCAACCCCCGGACACACCTGGGCGATTGCCTCATTTTAACAAACTGTTGGACACTAGAAGCACAGTATCATTTTTTTTTCTTTCATATTGCCATGGGACACTCCAATTAACATGGCAGCTTTTTTTAGGTCAACCCCCGGACACACCTGGGCGATTGCCTCATTTGAACAAACTGTGGGACACTTCAAGCACAGTATCATTTTTTTTTCTCTCATATTGCCACGGGACACTCCAATTAACATGATTTAAAAAAAAAATTAAATATACTTCGATTAACCATGGGTATTATAATATTAATACCACACCAACATACTCAAAGCATATTATAATATTAATACTACACCCACCTCAACGGAAGCGAACTACTAACTGAACGAATGAGTGAATGAAGGAATGACGGAATGATCGAATATATCTTCAATTTTTTATTGAATTTAATCTTTGCATTGTCGTTATTATAATGTTCGGAAATTGTATTTTTATTTCAATAATTGACACACGTAATACGTTCATTCATTCGTTTAAAAAATATAAAAAATCCATTTGGAGGAATTACCTACATTAAAGAAAGAACGAATGAGCTAGTGAACAAGTGATCGAATGTACAAGAAGTGCGAACGAATAAACAAATAAATGATTGTATCAATAAACGAATGAATGATGAAACCTCAAATGGGATTTCAACTGACACATTTCGTTAGTTTTTTTAAGTTTTCATATATATAAGTAAATAAATATTTTTCTAGGATAAAAAGTAGCCTATATCCGTTCCTATAAAACAAGCACTCTAGTAATAATTTCACAGTGTGAGTATAAATCAAGTTTCCAGTCAATTACTTAAGACCCGGGCATCATAACCCGGCTATCGATCAAAGCTCACCCGTGACCGACCCGGGTGAAGTTTTTCTATTTTCTAACCGGTTATAACCAGTTGGATTGATTTATTATGAAGCTATAAAGATTGAGAGATGTGAATACATTCAGTACTAGAATTGTTCGCTACAGATTTATTTATAAAATATGAAAGCTTATTATATTTGAAAGATTTTTGACTTTCTTTATTTTTATTTTTAATATACAGGCAATCCTATTTAATATTATAATTTCAAAAATAATACTTAGGAAAGGTAGGTAATACTTAAGAATTTAAAATAGTCAAACGAAAGTGCGAATTTATCTTTTATTTGTAAATAGATGGCGCCTGTCTGTTTGTGACACATCATCATCATCACGACCCGTCAATGCTGAGCCGGGACTCCTCAGAATGAGGAGGGTATTAGGCCATAGTTCACTACGCTTACCCAGTGCGAGTTGGCAGACTTCACACACCTTTGAGAACATGCAGAACTCTCAGGAGTGCAGGTTTCCTAGCGATGTTTTCCTTCACCGTTAAAGCAAATGATATTTAATTGCTTAAACCGCACATAACTCAAAAAAGTCAGAGGTGTGTACAGGCTTAAATCACCGATTTTGATCAAATATTATACAGAGATAAAGTAGAGCTTCAGGAGGAGGACTATGTATTATACTTGTGTGCGATTTCGCTATCTAGCGACGCAACGTGGCGATGAAGTGCATGTCGAGCTGTGTGACCGTTGTTATGTCTTTGGGAATTATTAAAATGTAAAATACAGCGATTAAAATGTGATTTTAAACCTAAATAAAAAATTATTTATTTACTGAAAAATAACTAAATTGGAAAGCTATAACTACTATTAATAATTTTAATAAATAGAACTAATCAGTCCAATTATTAAAAAAAAACAATCAAAAACGCTACTTTCTAAACTGGCCTTTGCTATCAAAAAAGTAGAATTATTTTTTAGCCGAATTATTGAAGAATATAAAATAAACTGGAATAGAATGAAAATAAACTATGGAATTTTATCCTTTTAAAAAAACTCGAATTATTTAGTTTTTTTTTAAAAATATCAATTTAACTGGAATACTACAAGCATAGAATGCTACGGTCATAATCATGCAATCAAACTAAACTGGAATGTAATCATCAAACTTAAATAATTTACTCACAGTATTCTGGAATATTATATCAAATAAACTGGAATGCTAGCAAATAAACCATGTAATGTTATGTTGTCAATTAAATTGGAATTATGTAATTATATAATTTATAAAAAAAAAATACTGGAATCCTATCAACTACTTAATGCTACGCTCTCAATCATGGAATGTTAAGTTATCAAACTAAACTGGAATGTTATCTGGACTTATTTAATTTCAATTAGAGTCTTATTAATAACACGTTAAAATAGGCTAGTCAGTCAGTTTGTCTGAAGCTACCATCATTTCGGAAAGCGGTTTCTCATGAGAAGAACTGGCAAGAAACTCTATAGACGCTCTTTTCAAAACGCCATCAGTCTGTTTTACAAAGGTATAATCATTCAGCTGAGCATCAACGTCATTTTGATTCCAAGCTTTGCCATCGTTTAAGTAATCCTGAACAGAGTAGTAAGCATTATTAAACATTCAAATTTCATTCGGGATTTTCAGCATTTAAGTTGCAATTCTTTCACAATTAAAATGTCAAAAACACACAAAAGTCTAATGCAGCTAAATTTTTAAAGTATATAATCTCGTCTTGTCTTTGTTTTAAGCTCGTTTGTGAATTAAGGTGAGGACGTAAAAAGTTTATTAAATATTAAACCTGTGCCTGAGGGCAGAGCAGCCGTGTCGGGTCTCAAATAAAGGCAACCTTGTTTCTAAACATACTCGTATAAGGCGTCGCGTTGTGTTGAATACGGAATGAGAAAATAACTTTTAAACCACTTTACTATTTTCTTTTTTTAATTGGTTTTATATGTGTGTTTGTATTTTTAGGATTGAAATATTAATATGTTTAATGCAAGTTTCTTGTCTTGATTGCAAGCTGTCGCGGAATAACTTTGCAGTAAAGTAAACCTAGTATTTTTTTATACTGGAAATGGCTTACTTCTGTAAGATAATAATAAAATATTGCACCAGTGAAACCTGTATTATTGGTAAAATCGTTATGAAGGCACATTCTGTGTGTCTGTCCTATTAATTTTAATCATATCGTCTTTAATTTTTCGATTGCCCTGTAATCATATTTTTAATGTGATCCTTGTCATTTACCTGAACTTTATCTCTTGTATCTTTTATACTAATAGTTTTTAATATATATGTCGGGAATGACTAAAAGATTAATCGAATAATCAAATCGTCATCGCCGTCTATGGCGCTATTGGAAAATTAATTATCACCTTCGTCGCGTCATTTAAATATATTCAAACGAGTAAAAAATAATCAAATAATTGGATCGTCATTGGCGTCTATGGCGCTAGAGCAGAATAATAATCAGTTCCTTCTGGAGGCAAATTCTAGCTAATCTCGTCCCTATATATTCTCGTACCAAGATGTCGTCGTCGACGAGTCGTCTCAAGAAGTTAACATTATTTAAGTAGTGCTAGTAATAGCATCGATCGAATAAAGGAATTCCTTAAGCCTACACCACAATTCCAAGGCTCTGCTTGGGTTCCTGTCATAATAGTTCCTGTCAGAATATTAAGAGATCGTAACGTTTAGTTATCTCCGCATAGTTTTAGAGATAGGCCATTCATTCCCATTACTCTTTTCCTTTTTAGTTTCCGACATATACTTCAGAATAAAACTCTCTTATATTTACCAAAAATGAATAATAAACAAATAGTTATAACATCGGTATACGCTCTTATATACTAGTGAATTAAATGGTTAAATATGTTTTTAAGTATGTCTTAATACATATAATTTAAATGGTAAACCATGTGCTAACGTTACAGATACTAAAACCATGTTTTACATTTATGATGCCAAAATAATATGTGGAACAACAGGCTGTTTGCCAATAATAATAGCTTTCTATTATTTTAACTTAAAATATATGACATATAATTTTCAAAATATTGTATAGGTAAGTACAGAAAAAAATCTATGTTTCCAAGTTCATGTTCAAAATCTTTAAGTAATTAATTAAGTTCACAATTGATATGTATAAATATACAGGCGCTTTTGCGTTGTCAAATATAATCATCTTCGTTGCGGTGTGAAAAAGATAAGCAAATACTATTAAATATTCGTATTAATAATATTAGTATGGACATTAAGACAATTTAATGTAACTTTAGGCAACATTTCCTTTAATATCTATATTAAGAGGGGTCTGATGAAAAAGGTATATTTTAATATCATGATTTAATTTTTATATCTATTCATAGAATTTATTGTAGATAAGTAAATGCTCTACAAAAAATGATTTTTATATATAAACCCATAACTTATCAAAGCAATATATACCTACATTATAAAATAAATATAGTTCATCCCTTCTTGCTGAATCAGCTTGTCCTATAAATAGAAATAAATAAAGATTTGATAACATAAAATAAAAAAATAAAACGTGAACTTCTAAAGGTAACTTCAAACATGGTGTCCTAAAAATAAGACGGTGGTAAGGAAAGGGTTAATATATAGATAATTATATGTAAAATGTAAAGTAACATGTTACCATGAAATAGTGTTCGCTCGTAAAATATAAAAGTTGAAATAAAAGCTGTTGGAACTTTATTCATTCCTTGTAATACAATGTGTAAGTGACAATGTCGGGTGCAGATGCAACTGACTAATGTACCAAGTACCTCCACCTCCTCCTCCCACATGACCTGCCATGTTGGAGAATAATGGAATTTAAAATACCTTATGCTTCTAAATTTTATTTACTATAACTTTCATAACCATTCACCATTTATAATATGGACTCTGGGTCTTCATACAAATAGCACCCAAGAGTTCAGCACAAAATTATATTTTTCTTTTTCTAACAATTACATTCTTTAGTTTAATTTCAAGAATACATTGATATGACGCCATAGAAAGGCCATTCATAAAAACGAACCATAACAAATTCAGGGGATAGAGTTTCGTGTAACAGCTACATATCTACCATCTCCATCTAAAATTTAATTGCACCACTGGATAGCTAAACGATCAAATAATTTATTCCGCTAAGTAAGAACTGTGAACGCGCGCGGCGGAGGGGGAAGCGCTGCTATTTTGAGGTCAATTTGCTACGTATTGAGATTTCCATTTAGCATAGGACGTTCGTTCCAGTTTCAATCATCAGCTCTCGTCAAATTCTAAATATTTTATATAATAATATTTTATAAAGCAAATATTACCCGTTATGTATTCACGTACAACACTCGGCTGTGTTCATGACACAGCTACACCCCATTTTTTTTAGATTTTTGTGTTATTTTATTTAATTATAAATATAATGTCACTTAACCTTTAAATGATTAACCAAGAGGCTGTTTAAGTATTACGTAAGTATTACGGGGCTGCGTCCATGTTTTGCTTACTTTTAATCACTTCGGGGATGGGAGGGGTCTGTATCTGCATGATGATTACGTCTGCGATAAAAAAGTAAACACGTACATCGAAACGTGAATATCCCTGGGCTTTGCTTACTTGAAAGTCTCCTAAAGCATTTGTGACAAAAGATAGGTATTGTTGTAAATACATGTTATTAAATTCAATACAAATTGTTTATCTCGTTGTTATGACAAAGCTTAAAACTATAAACTAAATACTGTTGACTCTAACAAAATAAACACAATGTTAAATGGACTATCATTTGCAGTATTATTTTATATGTTTAACATAATAGCTAATATTCATTATAATAGTCCACAGTATAGTGATATTTTCAACACTAAACTCGTTGGCCCAAAACGCTTTAATAATAAATATTATTAGTTAGGTAACTGAAGAAATACGACTCCATGATAGAAATCATTGCTATGGTATCGCGAGTAATCAAGCAGAGCTACAGTAAGCTCTGTATCTAAAGTATAACCCTTGGGAGTAATGTACTATTTATCTAACCGGGATACTGGATAGCTTTGCGTGTATAGTATAAAATAGTATAACAGTAATGATACGTATTTAGATGTTAATCACGCAAAAACGGCTGCAAATATATGTCGGTGTGAGTTAGGTTTAGGTTAGGTTAGCCTTGTGTTAGGTTAGGTTAATGTTAGTCTAATCTTAAGATTAAACAGTGAAACTAAGCAGTGGAGGTGAGTGTTATGATCATTTAAAGGATATCCTTAAGTCTACACCTTGGTCACAATTCCAAGGCACTGCTTGGGTTCCTGTCATAATAGTTCTTGTCAGAATAGTACGTGATAGTAATGTTTAGTTATATTCTGACCGTGTTGCCCCCATATAGCTTTTGAGATAGGCCATCCATCTATATCCTTTTTTATTGTATCCTACATATATATCAACAAAACTTAGCACACACTTAGGCTACTTTTGATCCCAAAAAAATTCACAGTTCCTTCGGGATAATAATAAAATATTGAAGATTGATTGTTTTTTTTTTTAATTAAGTAAATGTAGTAAATTGTTCACGTTTAAGATAGAAAAGGTCGACGTGTTCAATATATATCTTCTAAAATTATAAAAACAGTTGTCGCTTCCCCTCTCCCTCCCCTCGCCTCTATGTGTGCAATTGTACACGTATACTACTTAGATTTAACACACACAGGAACTATAAATTTTTCCGAAATAAAAAGTAGCCTTTGTGTTGGTCCATAATATATAGATATTATCTATGTGCCAAAATTCTTAGAAATCCGTTTAGTATCCAAACATAAAAGATATATAGAAGATCCCGAATTTCAAAGCAATCCAAGACTCTTAATGAGACATCCCTATATCAAAGAAACGGGACGACGTAATTAACGTTGCCGATATAAAGTACTGAGCATGAATACGAACCACCGAGCACCAATCGACAAATATTTATTCTCCATTCTGGGAATAAGTTACTGCTCGTTGTCATGGAGACTTCAAAATTAAGGTACTAATATTATAATTGAGACAGAGTGATTGCTTTGTCCTTTTTTCGCACTGCAATGGAGTGAGAATTTAACATAATTTTTGCACAGACTTGTAAGCAGAAAAAAATCATCAATCCTGATTTTTTAAATTACAAAAATAGAATTAGATTTGTCAAAAAATGATAGATTTCAAAGTTAGTACAAAATATAATTGTAATCTCGTTTGGTTGTTGTCACAGAAACCGTTTGGTTGTTGTCACAGAAACTATGGAAGTTATTATTTTTTCGTTTTTTTTTTGTGCAACTAGATGGCGTTGCTAGAAATTTTACTATATTCAGGAACTTCATTATTAATTGAATATAAAAAATGTTTCACCTAGAGTTACCTAATGTATTATTTTGTATTATAATATTATTAGAAATGTTGTATAAATAAAATGCCGATAAAAAAGAGACTGAGTTTATCATATATCCATATTGAAAATTATATAAATTGTAGGATCGTCGTATGGATACACTTTCCCGCTATCTCAAAAGAATCGGAATCAATCGGTAGAGAAACGTCGGTAATATAATGGAATTGAATTATCAGGTCTAAGGGAGGCGAGATCACAAATAAAAGAATCGGTAATTCAATCGTGTTGGATGAAAAGGATCTTTGCTATCCCCGAGACCAATAATGAAAATTGTTATGTTTCACGCAACAGGTTTGGTAAACAAAAACATTATCCCTGAGCTAAGTTAAGGAAAATTGAATTTTCAAAAATGGTAGCTACGAAAATGTAATATACAGTAAATGTTATTTTAGGTTATATAAAACTAACGATATATTATATATACATAGTTATATTCTACATAGTTTTTGCTTATAAATTGCTATATAGGATTCATAATTTATAGTACACTAGTAATAAGATTTAATTTCACATTTTAATTTATATATGATTAATTCCCAAAGACGGACGGCCACACAGATCGACATGCATTTCATCCCCACGTCGCTAGATGGCGTAATCGTACACTCACTTGTTTTGTTTAATTTAATAAAACATAGCCTATATCCTTCCTCAAGCTGTTCTTTATATTGTTTCATATTTTATCAAATCCGTTTCAGTGATTTAAGCTTGATTGTGTCACAAACAGACAGATCATCTTTCGTCAATAGATGGCGTGAGTAGTATATTAAATCGCATTTTCGTTTGTTTAGTTTGTATTCTTAAGCTTTACTTACCTACGTTTCTTAAGCGTTATTTTTGATATTATAATATTAGTTAAGAAATTAGGATTAGCGACTCGCCCCGACATAGCTTGGTTTTCCTACTATAATATGAATAAACCTTACTCTTAAATCACTTTGTCTGTTTATTAAAATCGTATTACATCCATTCTTTTTTGTCAAACAGTTTGCTATCAATGTCTAATGTCTTAAAATGGACCAGATGGATTTAAAAATTTATAAAAAAATTATTCAACAAAAATATTGGTAATTCGTCATAATGACTACTTTCAACGCCGTAAATCATAGCTAATGGTTAGTTTTTCAACAATTAATAAAATTATTGCAATTCTCTGTATTGAAATAGATGTAAATAACGTCCTCCATTCTTTACAGAAAAAAATACGATTTAAACTGAGATATGAACAACTTCTTAAAATTTCAAGTTGTTAAAATCTTTGTATTGTACAATCAAATAACATTTAACATAAAGTGCAAAACATACTTATTATTAACACATAATAATGACCTTATTTATAAAAAACAAAAAACTATGGAATTTGTATATTTTGATTGTTTACAAATGAGGTCAATATAACATAAAGTGTGGATAACATAAAACGCACTTACCCCGCTCAACGTTTTGATATTGTGCAAAGCGTCCTGGGCTTTGAGCGCTGCTTTCCGCGTGAAAAACGTCACAAAACAGCACCCTGGAACAGAAGCTCGCGTACACAAATGGACACACAGGGAGCCTACATACGAGTACATACAAAACATTACACAAACGTTTTTGTGGTCGAACTCAAAAGCTCCTAAGAACATCTTGTACATACACTTCTATCACATTCAAATCTTCATCAGCTTTTTCACGAGAAAAAAAAATATAAAATCTATATATGCTATTCAATAGTTGCAGAATCGTTACTTATTAAAAAAAAACTAAAACTAATATTTTTTTTTTATTATTTCGATCATTAATTTTCTTATTGTTCAAATTATTCACTTTAAATAATAAAATAGCAAAATTTATTAAAAATATTTTCTTTATCAATTTTTCTATGATATTTCGTGTAAGTGAAAGTTTTTTTATTATACTATTAATATAAAAATGTTGCCATAACTAAATCTATATTACCTATGTTGAAAGTTTCTTATGTAAATTTAATAAAACTCCTTTTAAGACTTCTTTAAAGGGTAAATTCGTATTTAGGGGCCATCCATTTATTACGTAGAACTATTTTCTGTAGTTTTGATCCCCTCTCCCCTATTATAAAAAAAATAAGAATAGGCTGACCCCCTCCAACCCTGTTTAATATTTATTACGTAAGAATCGAAAATGAAAAAATTAATACACTTTTTCAATGTTTATTTTTCAAAGTAACAATATTTAGAAATGTTTATTTGTACTTACAAAGGTACTAATAATTTGTGATCTTACGTAAGAACTATTGAGACTCCCTCCCACCCCCTTGTAAGAAAAAATAAGACATGGTCGACCCCCCTCTCTCCCCTAAATCGTCTTACGTAATAAATGAATGGCCCCTTCAAGGAATTTTCAATGTAGAATTGATTTACGAGAAAAGTATCAATTATTAATGAAGACAAAATGAACGTTTTTTTTTAAAATATTTAGTTCGTTTAATTCAAATCTATATTAGGTATATAATATAGGTAAATTTAATAATAAAAATCTTCTTTAAATAAATGATATTTTTTTTAAAATAAATGCGGTCAAATAATATTCTCTAAATTTCAACTGTTATCATTAATCATTATATTCATAAGATTTCTGGTGATTTAAATATCTAACAGATGACCAGTGATCATCATTTCCAACAAAAACAGAACAACGTTACAGCATTCATTTCTTTCGGTGGTGAAAAAACAACAAAAGCTTTCTATATTTGCATGAAAACTTACAAAAGAAGCTTTTTTCGTACAAAATACGGTACAAAGTACAAAGCAACAAAAATGTCAACATGTAAGTTAGCGTTCTTTGTTCACAACGATGACTGACACGAAACAACTGTACCTGGGGTTTGTTTGATTAAAACTATTTCTAGTGTGACTGTGTATCATATTTTAATATTAAAATTTTAATAGTAAACTAGACAATATCTAGGTATAAATAAAATTAATTAAAACCTTCACTTTATTACGAATTAGTGGTTTTACTTAGTAATGCTCTGTAGAATGTTAATGCTCCTATAAGATACCTTTAGTAGCTGACTTTCAAGTTTCCTAAGTCTTTGATACACTATTCAAAAGATCAAAAACTTTATTAGAAAGTGGTGATTTGTCTCTTAATATTTTGTTTATTGTTACACTGAACTAAATAGTCTTAATATTACAAATGTCAAAATGGCGGAAAATAATATTGATTTTTTTAAAATGATAACATGGTTATTCCATTTTTACTAAGTCTGTCTTAATCGTGTAATATAGTTAATATAAATATTATTATAATTTTTTGGTTAGAAAATATTTTAATTGGTCATGTTATCTAAATGATAACTAAAACTCGCATAATCACAAATATTTTCATACCGTAAGTAATTAGCACAATTTTAGCTAAATTTAATTTAATATAAAGGCCCAAAATATATCCTCAAAGGCCTAGATTAATAATTGCCGCTTTGTAATTAATCTGTGTATAAACAGGTTCGAAGCAGTGAAAATTTAATTCCACTGACGTTGGTAACCTGCGTGTATTTGATTGTACGGGTTATTTGGATATATTAAGTAGTTATTCAATAATATAGTTTGAAAAAAAAATATCTTAGAAAAATATTTCTTTGAAACGTCATTGTATATTAAGTTTGAGTATAAATAATGTGAAACATATTGTATATAAGGAAAAAAAAAGTAGGTGCTACACTAAACAAAACTATTTCTAATGTTTGCACGAGTTTAGTCTCTAAGCACATTAAAAAAAAAAAATTAAATATATCTCCTAAACATATCTATCAGACAATATTGTAACGTTTTAAAACATTAGATAAATTGATTTTTTTTAAACGAAAATGGCAAAACAGTTAGAGCTGAGTAGCAATAAGAAGTGACGGTAAGGCTGCTTTTTCTAATCTCGCTCAAAATGTATCAAATTAAGCGATTTTATGGTTCTTAACAAACACATCCCTCGCTACACATCATCAGACATATTTAGTGTTAACGAAGTCTTAGGCTTATTATTTGAGCCATCACAGGAACTTACTATACCTTGATACAGTCTAGACAATAGTATAGAAATATGACCAACCTTTGCTCGCGCCGGTGATCTTATCCCGCAGCACGTTGATTTGATGTACCCTCCCGAACTCCTCAAACATTATCCTGAGGTCGTTCTCATCCATACTTCTAGGCACTTGACCGACGAACATCTGTAACATACACGCAATGGGTTGTAAGACAAGCTCATCATTATCAGTTTCTTCTAACTTGTTCAACGTATTATAAAATAAATAATTGTGAAGAGAGTAAACTTAGCGATTAGAGGAGGAGACATAAATGTATTTAACTGTGTCGCAAAATGTGTGAAGCTGTAGGAGTATGTAAATCTAAATTGTGTGACTGACGCCATCTAGTACTCGGTTAAGGAATCAATCTGATCCAAGATATCGATATTACTTTCTATTTTTTTTGCATTTTATCAATTTATTAATATATTTTAGAACGCTTCAAAATAAATTTCTTAGTAATCGTTCATTTAAATTGTAGTTTTTTTAATAAAATTTGAAATTTGTAATTGTGTTTTTTAGGTGAGTTTTTTTTTAAACCATCGAGGGGTATCCACGATAATAACTATTTACATATGTTCAATTTTTCTTAATCGTCGATATTTTCTTATACTTGTAAGTTTTTATATGTGTAAAACTTCACATACATTCGTGAAAGTATACACAAGAAACAAACATACTATAGAGGTAAAAACCAAGTGTATTCAAAGTTGGAAATTGGAAAATCAAGTGATATATTGGTGTAATTAAAAAGGTCTCGACCGATTGCGCTGCGCAGCTTAAGTACGGTCCGCGGCGCGCCACGTATTAAGCTTTCACTTTTGAACATTTGTGGAAGGTTTTAAATTAATCTCATCTGTATTAAAATTAGACAAAATTTTCTTTCTAAACTAAAGGGAATTTATTTGTTTAATCTATACTATCTATATCTATACTATTATATAAAGAGGAAAGATTTGATTGTTTGTATGTTTGTATATTTGTAAGTTTGTATGTTTGTTTGTTTGTTTGTTGCGAATAGGCTCGAAAAGTACTGAACCGATTTTGAAAATTCTTTCACCGATAGGAAGCTACATCCTTTCCGGGTAACATAGGCTATGTGGTGTTGCCATAAATACTCTAATTAAAAAGATATGGCCATTTAAGTGCCATAAGGTGGTCATTTTGTAAATTGAAGAGCTTCTCAGGAACAACAAATCCGATTTAAAAAATTCTTTCATTGATAGAAAACTACACTATTCGTGAGGGACAAAGGTGATATAGTGTTGCCATATACATTTTATTATTAATAGAACATGGCCATTTTGTTGCTACTGATCCGGTTTTAAAAATTCTTTCACTGATAGAAAACTACACTATTCGTGAGGGACAAAGGTGATTTAGTGTTGCCATATACATTTTTTTATTAATAGAACATGGCCATTTTGTTGCTACTGATCCGATTTTTAAAATTCTTTTACTGATAGAAAACTACACTATTCCTGAGTGACAAAGGTGATTCAGTGTTGCCATATACATTTTTTAATTAATAGAATATGGCCATTTTGTTGGTACTGATCCGATTTTTAAAATTCTTTTACTGTTAGAAAACTACACTATTCGTGACGGACAAAGGTGATTTAGTGTTGCCATTTACATTTTTTTATTAATAGAACATGGCCATTTTGTTGCTACTGATCCGGTTTTAAAAATTCTTTCACTGATAGAAAACTACACTATTTGTGAGGGACAAAGGTGATTTAGTGTTGCCATATACATTTTTTTATTAAAAGAACATGGCCATTTTGTTGCTACTGATCCGATTTTAAAAATTCTTTCACTGTTAGAAAATTACACTATTCGTGAGGGACAAAGGTGATTTAGTGTTGCCATATACATTTTTTACATACTATTATTATTGTTTACATACTATCATTGTCTCTAATCCTTTCTCTTTTTCTCACTTTAATTTATATTTTTAGCTGTTCAGAATAATTAGCCTCTTTTCACTTTCTTTCTTTCGATAATTTCTCTCTTTCTCTCTCTTCAAACTCAAACTCAAAATATTTTATTTCAATTAGACTTTTGTATAAAAGTACTTTAGATACGTCAAAAATTGGTCGGTCAGTCAGTTTGTCAGAAGCTATCACCAGCTCGGAAAGCAGTTTTCCGTTGAGAAGAGCCGGCCAGAGACTCAACAGTTGCTCTTTTCAAAAAGCCATGTTTACATAAATTGTTATACAAATGATTTAGCTTGAGAGTCAACGTCACTTAGATTCCAAGCATTCTCATCATTTAAGTAATCCTGTATATTATAGTATGCTTTATTTATTTAAGATTTCTTGATACGACTTTTAAATTGTTGAAGTGGAAGTGTAACATCGGCTGTGGGATCTTATTATAGATGCGAACACCAAGCCCCATGAAGCTATTACTGACTTTGTGGAGACGATAGTAAGGCGTTACAAGTTTATTTCTGTTTCTAGTATTAACATTATGTTTGTCACTGTGTTTTGAATACGAATCTATATTCTAGTAAATGTACAAAATATTACAATATATGTATTGTAATGGGACTGTAAGGACGTCTATTTTTTTATAAACATCTTTAAGTGAATCTCGTAAATTATAATAGTAAGTTTTTAATTATTTTAGAATAATATGAAGCATTGGGAAAGAAGCTGTATATAGTTTACGTAATTATTTTAATCTGCGATAGGACTTTAATAAAATTGTAAACTTTTTCAAAAACCTGCGGACTAGAACATTTTTATGAGCATATCTACCGGCACGTAAGTATAGGTTTATTAGGGTCTTTTTTCCTCCACTATTTTTTCTCAGATCTAAATTTAGCTATTTAGAATACTTATCCAGTGGCGATGGATTTGAGATATCAAGAAAAAGGTGTTTTTATTGAGATCATAGTATATAAAATATGATTATATTACAATAACCGTAATTCAAATCTTTAAGTGCCAGAAATTTGTGTGATCATGTACATAAAATTACAAAATCAGATTTATTTAGTTATGACCTGATCCTTGAATATTGAATTGACTATAATTCTTGTAAAGTTGAATGTAAACTTCTAGCTTTAATGTAACTTCAGGCAGTGGTGTCCTCAGGTATGTCTTTACCATATTTTCCTTTACATCAAATTCTTATCCAGTATGTTATCACCATTTTTTTTTTTAAAACTAAACGATATCGAAAGCCGTATCAAAATAAAACGAGTCTGTTAAACGGGTCAATAGAATTTTGTAGAAGTACGTTACAATCAACTTTGGAATCAATAAAGTGAAGCTTGACGCGCTCAAAAGAAATTACTCGTAATCAATTTACGATTTTCGAGGAAATAAGTTTACACGGGCTTTGAGATACCAGTTAAAAGCTATCACGTTGAAAAGTAAAGTATAGATGGCGTTAGTCACTTCTCATTACTGATCAAGTGTGAGCTGTAATCATGAACGTTTGAAATTTACACAATGCCATCTATTGGATGCTTACGCAATAAACATAACATAAGCTGTTGAAGTTTTGTGCCAATAAACTATCTTACAACGCCATCTCTTGAAAACTTATGGAACTTACAAATAATTACATTATTTTTAAATATATATTCAGGTCATTAATCGTAATATAAACCATCCTATCTCTCAAATTGGACCAACACTAAATTATGAGAAAAAAGGAACCATAAGGTCTAATAAAAATCTAAGGTCTGAAACTATTTGATTTGAGCAAGATCAATTGCCACAGATCATCTCAGTTCAGTACAGCTTTGGTTTAGGATCAATATTATCCATCTTTTCCTTTTATAATATAGAACTATAGTTTTGCATAAAATATTACATTGACTGAGCTATTTCTTTCTTTTCTTCAGATTGGGTTTTAAGATGCAAAGATTTAGATGGCTACAAAACTATAGAAATTTCTTGCTATGAAAAAAGAAACTCTCTTGTATTGCCAATGCGTTACCACCTCGATAATAGAATGAGGAGGGGGAGTGAAGAAATACTATGGTGTCTGTGGATCCTAAGCATGAACTCCAAGTGCACTGTACCGCAGCAGCATGGGATGATTCTTTAATATTAGCCCAGGAGCCATTAATATCGTATTTTTAACAAAATTAAAAGTTAAATGAAGTGCACAAATATTTGCGAAGTCAGTTAATATAACTGATAAATTACAGTGACGTGAAAATCGCGTTATCGACCTGAAAGTAGGTCGTGAAATACCACGCGTTCTCATAGTGATTACATCTGCGTTACAGTTTGTTCATGCATAAGTACTCCTGTAGCAGAAAATATTGCGTAAGTCCTGTAATTTTTAAGACAGTTAAGTGGCCACCGTTGCCCATTTACACTCTCTTGTATTGCCGATGCGTTGCAACCTCGAAGATAGAGCGAAGAGGGGGAGGCAGGAGAGAACTACGGTTACGGTGCTACGGTTTCAGTGGAACATGAGTATGAACCCTTAAGTCTACTGATACTCAGCGGCAAAGTAGAAAGGGGAATTATATTTTAACCCTAAAACGATTTGAATCATAACTAACAAAATTGTAAAATTTAATTAGGACTAGTTGACAAGTCCCGGCTTCGCCCGGGTGCAATTTGCTACGTGTATTTAGGCTTAATTGGTATTGTATATTTTCAACGATGAGAATAAGAGCTAAAACTATATATTATCAAAAACAACATTTATCTTTATCAAATTGGGAAATACATATAGAAGGTTAAAATAACAATATCACAATCAACAGCATTATGTAAACTGCTTCATAATATTATAAGAAAATAAACCAATTTTGATAAAAATTTGCAAATTTGCAAATACCTTTGAACTGAGGTAGGGCACACCAGGAAATTTCCTGCTCAAATATGGAGCAGCCCGACTGGGGTAGTACCTCGACCTTACAGAAGATCACAGCTAAATAACACTACTCTAAAGCAGTGTTGTGTTCCTGTTAGTGAGTAAGGTGACCAGAGCTCCTGGAGGGAACTGGGGATAGGGTCGGCAACGCGCTTGCGATGCTTCTGGTGTTGCAGACGTCTATAAGCTACGGTAATCGCTTACCATCAGGTGAGTCGTACGCTTGTTTGCCGACCTAGTTACATAAAAAAAAAAAAAAAAAACCTGAGATGAATATGATTGTTTTTAACTAAAAACTTTACAGGTGAATATTTGTATGAACGAGTCGTTAACTACTCACCTAAATTAAACGTTAACATCTCTGATAAAATGATAGTGTCTCTTCACATGAATGATGAAATTGGGCTAAAAAGTAGTCAAAAATCAATTCGATTTCAACTCAAATGTATACAACTGTACTCTGATCTAGGTTCAAGATTGTAGAATCGAGATTGCATGATTTATGTTTAGTTTAAACTAAAAACAAATGAAAGTATTTTCAGTGATGTTTCCCATTTCCGTAAGTCTGTTCCTTTAACTGAACTAAATATTTTATCCCATTAAAAAAAATATATTTATTAAATACATTTTTTCAGTCAATTCAGCTTTAGTGTGTTTCTTCCAATGAAAAACTTGTATTTTACAAGCTTCAGTATCAGTGTATTATATTTAATGAAGGACAATGTTTCTAACATTAGCTAATAAATGCTTCAATATACATATCGCCTATACCTAATATTATAATTGAAAAAGTGTATAATATAGTGATGGATCCACGTGTTTTTTTTTGCAAAAAGATGGTATATATGAAAGTAACATAGATTACTATACTTATATATATATATCTTGACTAATAATCTCAACATTTTTAAAACCAATTTAATATCAATACATAGTAAAACAAAGTCGTTTATATATATGTCGGAGGTGTGAGTTAGGTTAGTTTAGGTTAGCCTTGTGTATGCCGTTAGGTTAATGTTAGTCTAATCTTAGGATTAAACAGTGAAACAAAGCAGTGGAGGTATGTGTCTCGATCGAATAAAGGAATTCCTTAAGCACACCTTGGTCACAAGTCCAAGGCACTGCTTAGGTTCCTGTCGTAATAGTTCTTGTCAGAATAGTAAGTGATAGTAATGTTTAGTTATATCCTGACCGTGTTGCGCCCGTATAGCTTTTGATATAGGGCATCCATTCCACTCCTTCTTCTTTATTAGTTTCCGATATATACATATCTGTAAGTTTTATAAATTTCATATATTTCTAATAGATGGCGGTGTTAAACTAGTAGGCATCCAATACATGGCGTCATGTTAAGATATCAATTTCCCGATATATTAATTTTAAAGTTTACTTAACCAAGGAAAACTAATAAACCATAGTTTGGATATAACAAAATATATAAAAGAAAAGGTAAATTTTAAGAGTGCACGACAGCACGTCCGCTCTTAACGATATAGTGTCATTCGCAGGCGGCTATCGCTGACTCTAATGGGATGAAAAATTTCAACTAAAACATTTTATGAGTAAGATTTATTAAGTTCTTTTATATCTTAGAAAACGTCGTCAGCACAGAACGTTGAAAACTTGACAGTTATCATACCTGGTTAGGGTCTTACTTCTGTCTTGGAAGTTATTACATTATTAGATATTCTAGAGGTGTAACTTTGAAATTTCTTTCCACTTAGAGATATGTATTATTATCTTACATTTATCTTCTACTAGTCGATACTCCTCGGCTTCGCACGAGTTCAGTTTACCACGTACAACATTTAAAATTATCAAAAGACATTTAATTTTCAATATAATTTTACTAATTAAAAATATTCACTCTTACGATAGTAAACTCATTTTATTATTATCCCTTATGTTAGCATCCGTTTTAATTTTATATAAATGGTTGTTATATATCCGTACAATGCTTGATTATTATCTATGGTATATGATAAATTGTTTACCTTACAGGAAATTAATTGTCTATGAGTTAGATCATATTAGTGATGAATTGTCAGCATTGATACTGTTTCCGTTATTTTAGGCTAAAGTAGGATATAAAAAGATGATGCAAGGTGACAGAGTGCAGTATTTCTTAGATTTTTGATGTAATAAGTGCTATTAAAGTGGTTATGTGTGATAGTGCTGGTGTTTTTCTTACGAAATATCTGTGCTAATAGTTCTAAAGCTAACACTTAGGAACTCTGATTATTTATGGGATTAAAAGTAGCATATGTATTATTCTGATATATAAGCTATATTATTATAAACTTTCATTAAAATCATTAATCAACAAACATCCATACATACTCACAAACTTTCTCTACGGATCCCAAATCTATTTTTTTTATTTTTTATTTAGAAAATAATTGTTTTTTTTTTTAAAACCAGCTAATATTTTGACTATTTTATAAAATGCCACCATAATATTATTTTTCATCTATATTATTTGAGATTTATTGTCTTTCATTTTTAATCTGTCCTGTTGTCGAGAGTCAAAATATATTTTTAATTCCGTGATTATATTTTTACTTTCTTAGTTTTTATATATCGAACATAAATAATATTATAAATCTACTCTGTCCGTACGTTAGAGCTGTATATTTTACAAGAATTTGCGTCACAAAAATCATGAATATATAAAGCTGAAGAGTTTGTTTGCTTGCTTAAAATCTCAGGAACTGGTCCGATTTGAAAAACGCTTTCAGTGTTAGATAGCCCATTTATCGAGGAAGGCTATAGCCTATATAACATCACGCTAAGACCAATAGGAGCTGATGATCACGGGCACGAAGTCGAAAGGGTCGGCTAGTAAATGTATAAAGGTACATTACAAGTTTCAGTATTTTTAGCTTTAAGATTCCAACGCCGCTTTGATTTAAACTTCACGGATTTATTGTACGTATCGTGGATGAGATCTACTTACTTCTGTAAATACTACAATACATATTTTTGGTATTTTCTATACATATAATACTTTAACTTATCCAATGTCTGTATATTTAAGAAAATTTAATACAAAATGTATTGTTATTTAAAAATGTTTTAGCTCGGCAAAGTTAGGGCGAGTCAAACAAATACATTATATCCTTATGGTAAATAAATAAATTTAATATATTTTATAATTATTAAAAAATTACCTTAATATAATCAGGATCCGGCATTTCAACATTCTCCTCATTGTTGTTATTATTGATACTCGTACTGTTGTTGTTGTTGTTTATGTTCATATTCATCCCACTGTAACAATATTAAAATCATGTTAATAATTTCAAAAAAAATATGACCGCTAATATTACTAATATTACAAATGTGAAAGTTTGTGTATTTGGATATTTGTTATTCAATCACGAAAAATCGGCTAAACGGATTTCATTTAAATTTAGCACTTAGATACTTTATAATCTGGATTAAAACATAGGCTACTTTTTATCCTGGAAAAATTAATAGTTCCTGCGGGATAGTAATTAATCCAAAGCGAGTCGACTAGTAAATAATATAATTTTAGTTTGAACAACGCCATCTATTACACCCAACAATATCTATTAAAACAACCACAAAAGTCGAAAAAAATCATCAAATATATTATGGAAAATTGTGTTAATTTTTTTTTTTTTTTGTAGCTATAAAACAGTTTATTTTCTCCTAATTATATAATTTTATTACAACAGCGGTTATCATCACAAACATCATATATACTTTACGAATATTTATTTAACGATTACAGTTTTATTTTAAGATTGAAAGTAAAGTTTAGGATTTTCATTTTTAACTAGCTGACCCGTCCTCTCTTCGCGAAGGTATGAAGGTGCTTTCCACCAGAGATGAGCGAGCATGAAGCGAGAATCACTTCATTTACCTAGACTCGCTCAAATTTTGTTAAATCACGTGATTCTATTAGTTCTTAACAAACACATTCCTCGCTCCGTAAAAGTTTTATCCAAAAATTTTAGCCAAATCCAACTAGTCGATTTTAAGCGAAAATATTAAAAATCTGGGTTTTATAAGTTGAATTGAAGAGTTCAGTTATCCACTCCTTAGGTCATAATAATGATGATACCAAAGTGTCTGATACGGACTCTCAAATAAATGCTGACACAACTCAAAATAATGTGGATTTTCATAATCTAGTCCAGAACACACGCATAATTGAATTATGTTTAAAAAGAAGTGTTGTATTGTAAGAAAAAAAATTATCTTTAAAACTGCAAATTTTTTAATCAACCAAAAATTTTCCAATAAATCCCTAAACATTAAAAAAAAGGTTTCGAAATACTTTTAATTTTTTATTAAGATTTTGCTATAAAATAAAATACGATACGATTTTGCGACTTCTTATTTTCCTCTTATATTTATTTCATACTCCACACGAGTATGAAATAAATTTTCAATAGAAAAAAGCATAACCTATAAAGGTTGAATTTTTCTTCTAAATTAATCATACTTTTCTTAAATTGGTATTAAAATATGGGAATCCTACCAAAACATGTCATATTTATAAATGTTGATAATTTATTGCATAGAAGTTGATCCTCTCTAACTTAAACATTTATAAAAGACAACAACTTTTTTTGAAATATTGCAGCTATACAATTGTGAAAACTGCATTCAAATTAGTGTATTCGTTTTTGGATGATACGAACCAAAACTATAACATACATTGCGTAGTTAATAATAGAAAAGATGTTTATATCACTTAAAAGTTATAGATGACTATATAACGCGTTTGTTGGTTAGTTATTTGTTAGTGTAATACATAATAAAGTAATATACCTCATTGTTCTAGAAATCGCGTCCAACACATCGGCGTACTTGTTTGCCGTTCTCTTATCACTGATAAAGGCGCGCATCGCTCGATTACACTTGTTATCTCTTATCAAATATCTGAACGAGGCTCAGGCTCAGGTTAACTGTGACACGCAAATTGTTACGAATAATACTTAACTTATTATATTTTTACGTCTACCCTACATTCTTTTTGTAACTACCTTCATAGGTATTGAATGCTAAAATCAGTGTGGTCATGGTAAAAACTACAAGTACCCAACGAATATTATTTATTAAAATAGTAGTCAACCCGCCCAGACAACAAATATTTTTTTCAATCCTAATCCTAATAATATTATAAACGCGAAAGTTTGTAAGAGTTTGTAAGAATATATTTGTTACTCTTTCACGCAAAAACTACTGAATAGATTTTAACGAAACTTTATAATAATATAGCTAACACACCAGAATAACATAAAGACTACAATTTATAATGATATAGTGTAAATTATCAAAATATATCGGGTGAAACCGCGGGACGCAGCTAGCTTAGAATATATTACTACTACAACAACTTATTTTATTATTATCCCGCAGGAACGATACATTTTTCCGGGATAAAAAGTAACCTACGTGTTAAACTAGGATTGAAATTTCAAATTTCAATGAAATTCGTTAAGGCGTTTATGCGTATTTGAGTAACACACAAACATAAAAATATGGTCCATAGATTTTCGTTCAATCATAATTTCTAAAATTGTAATATATTTGATAATGTTAAAGATTTACATACACACAATATTTCTTCTTATATTTTTAATATTTTTTTTAAAGATTTTTTTAATAGTAATTCAATGCTTGCTTTTTTTAAATTCTCCCTTTATAGTCAACAGTTTGATTATCATTATAGGGAAATATTTATTTCAATTATTTAGCAAATAATAAAATACGTATTTGCTGTGAATATTAGCTTTAAAATGTAAGGGACAAGAATCACATAAGCATTACAGAGGCGCAAGGGGAGCCTTGCTTTGCTTATTTTTGATGACATAGGGAATAGGGGGACTACATGGTGATTACTTCAGCGATAAAAAGTAAACACGCACATAGAAACTTGAATATTCCTGCTTAGAATGAGGAGAGAGAAAATTTCACGCATCAATGTTAAGGAGACGTTACGGCTTTGCTCACTTTTGCTGATATGGGGGGTTGGTGGGTTGATAAATGCAAAAAATTTGCTTACGTAATACTTGAACTATTATACAGTAGATTCCATATTTACGAAATATTTATATCATTTTAGTTATAAGCACTAAGAATGCAGATACACAATAATCTATAGGAACATAAATGGCACTTAAATGTTATCTTTTATCATTCGATCGATACTAGCTGCAATACAAACTGAAGTACATACAAATTTAACTCATGCATATTGACCATAGAGTCGAAATTAATTTTTAGTATGTAAGTAGAAGTAATTATTGATACAAGAGTACTTTAACTATACCGAGGATGGACAAGTTACAAATTGGAAGAGTCAAATAATGCGTAATTTAATATTATTTTTCACTAAATATTTTTATAATTAAGTTTCGGTCGTAGAACAAAGGATATAAAAACCTCTGTTTTAAATATATTTTCTTACGTATTTACTAGTACATAAACTCACTCACAAACTTTCAATCATTCATCATACCCTGTAAAATTCCCGCATTTTACGGAATAAAAAGTATCTTATATGTAACTCAAAACTATATAGTATCTATAGTTCAAATATCATTCAAATCCATTCGGTAATTTTTGTATGATTGCATAAACTTTCACGGTTTGCAAGTAAACAAAATAAAAATATAAAATATTTATCATGAAATCGCAATATGATGAAATGAAAAGAATTTTCATGTGAATATTTAATAAAAGAAATATTTTGTCAAACATTGATGAAAATAATATTAAAAGTTATCACATACGTAACACGATGATATGAGGGCTGTCAAATGTGAGGTATTTTTTATTTCTAATTTATTTTTTTTTATTTGATGGAGGTAATACAAGCTATTTTAGTGATTTTGCTATAGAAATAATTAAGAATTTTGTGACGGTATATTTGTGGAACAAATCCTAATAATATTTTAAACGATGTAGTATAAATAGATATTTTATATATTAGTAATAGGATACTTTTTACCCCTGAAGGAAGTGAGTGACACATTTTTATAAAGTTTCTCTGAAAGTATTCGTAGGAAAACCCTTCTTTTTTACTAGATTTTTTTAAATACATATACATATAATATTATACTCTTCGACATATCTACATAAATAAAACTGGATAGCCTGTGTGTATGTAAGCGCTTAACTTCATAACGACTGCATAAAATAGGGTATTTATTTTTTGTTGTGTCAGTTATTGTCAGGACGACGTTTGTATATATAGGAAAAAGTAAGTGAGACAGAAGATGGTCAGTGAGATGGTATTATCCACTGCCAATCGACGACATACTACACATTCATCATCACAACCCATTAATGGCTCACTGCTGAGCCGGGTCTCCTTTTCAGAATGAGGCGGGGGTAAGGCCATAGTCACTTCACACACCTTTGAGAATTTTAAGGGAACTCTCAGGAGTGCAGGTTTTCTCACGATGTTTTCCTTCACCGTTAATGCAAGAGATATTTAATTTCTTAAAACACACATAACTCCGAAAAGTCAGAACTGTGTGCCCAGGATCGAACCGGGCACCTTCGAGTAAAACACCTATTTTTTATTTTTTTATAAAGATTACTAGCGGTATGGATCACATACTACTAGTATTCCCTTTAGCCCTCCTAGTAAGCTAATAAATAGTTTGTGTCAGGAGTGGGCCACGTCAATAGTCCAATGTCCGGGATTTGAACCCACGACTTGTTGATCGTGAATCCAACGCCGTTACTAACGCTTCAGACCTATGTCAACCACTGGGCTATCACTGCTTTTTATAGAATAGAACTTCAACGGGTGAGTGAGTGAGTAAACAATTTGAATATAGTAAAACGAAGATGGGTTAGCTAGTATGTAATAAAAAAAATAAATCCAATCAGATCCTATGTCACGACTTGGGTAGTCATAAACAATGTTTGTCTCCAAACAATTCGTGTCTATGTCTACTAGAGCATGGAAAATTAAATTAAAATTACGTACATAGGGGAGGTAAAGTGGCGCAATCACATATACTAAACTACAGTGTAGTGTACACATACACTTGTGCCGTGTACCGTGTGTGACAACCATAAAGCAAAGTTTAATTAACACGCGAACTAAAGCCCACTCGAAACATAACGAAGTAACGAATGTAATAATCCGCAACACTTTTTCATTCGCGCATGAAATCTGGAAATCAACGAGTATTTATAACTTTTATATTATTTTCATGATATGTCGGCGCGTAAGTTAGACTGAGGTTAACCTAACGTTAGGTTTAATCAGCGAACCTGGATAGAAGGCAAGGTGTCCTTAAATCTACACCTTGGTGACAAGTCCAAGGCACTCCTTAGGGTCCTGTCGTAATTGTAAGAGATCATAATGTTTAGTTATTTATCGGTTCAGTAGTTCAGTATCTACGTTGCGTTAAAATATAACCCCCTTAGTGTTTCCAATACCCCTTCTAGCTTCATTTCTCTCGCGTCACGTTGTTTATCTGCGATGAACCCCGAACATACATTCTACAATATAACTTAATTGAAAATAAAAATTACCATAAAGATTTGTTACTATTTGAGTTAGCAACACCGTTGATAATTTTATATTCCCAGGTAGTACTTTTTTATTTTATACCAAGACTGTATATATAACCACTGTTCCGATAGACTTGAGTCAGTTGTCTAACGAAGCTTGAATAGTGACCCCGCATCCATGATGGCTAAGTTATGTGCATATTATTATTGTCTTAAATAAATTATCAACTCCCCCGCTCAAATGACAGCAAAAGTAAGCAAAAGCCTAACCCTTCCCCCGTGTTTACGTAAACATTGGATGTATGCATTTTTCTCCCTCCTCATTCTGAGCAGGAATATTCACGTTTTATTTTTTGATATGCGTGTTTATTTTTTCCCTTCATCCCCCATGTCATCAAAAATAAGCAAAGCAAGGACCCCCCCCGTCCATCTTGAATGCTTACGTAATACTTGAACTGCCCCTGAGTAAAAAAATTAAACCCGCAAGCAATATTACAGGATTCAAATAAAAGATATTAAAAAACATTTTAATTCATAACATCACTAACAATTTATCTGTACAAAATATTTCCTTTGCGACTTTGTAAAAGGCAGAGCGAAAGAGATCAAGATTATTGTATATAGAATTATAAGATACCCTTTGAACGTTTAAGCTTATAAATCCTTATTTATTATATTCGTTTTATCTATTCAATGTTTTTACTTAGTTAGAGGTCGAGTTGTGTGTTGTGAGTATTGAATGTCGATTTTTAAATAACATACAAGAAATAATGACAATCAAAAACATTATGAATGTTCACACAAGTACGTGATTTTTATGAAAATATATATAATATCTATACATATCTACACTATTATATAAAGAGAAAAGATTAAAAAAGATTTGATTGTGTTCTAATTAAAAAGATATGGCCATTTAAGTGCCATAACGTGGTCACTTTGTAAATTGAAGGGTTTCTTAGGAACTACTATTAATCCGATTTAAAAAATTTTCTTTCACTGATAGAAAACTACACTATTCCTGAGTAACAAAGGTGATTCAGTGTTGCCATATACATTTTTTATTAATAGAATATGGCCATTTTGTTGCTACTGATCCGATTTTAAAAATTCTTTCACTGATAGAAAACTACACTATTCCTGAGTGACAAAGGTGATTCAGTGTTGCCATATACATTTTTTAATTAATAGAATATGGCCATTTTGTTGTTACTGATCCGATTTTAAAAATTCTTTTACTGTTAGAATACTACACTATTCCTGAGTGACAAAGGTGATTCAGTGTTGCCATATACATTTTTTAATTAATAGAATATGGCCATTTTGTTGCTACTGATCCGATTTTAAAAATTCTTTCACTGATAGAAAACTACACTATTCCTGCGTGACAAAGGTGATTCAGTGTTGCCATATACATTTTTTAATTAATAGAATATGGCCATTTTGTTGTTACTGATCCGATTTTAAAAATTCTTTTCCTGTTAGAATACTACACTATTCCTGAGTGACAAAGGTGATTCAGTGTTGCCATATACATTTTTTAATTAATAGAATATGGCCATTTTGTTGCTACTGATCCGATTTTAAAAATTCTTTCACTGATAGAAAACTACACTATTCCTAAGTGACAAAGGTGATTCAGTGTTGCCATATACATTTTTTTATTAATAGAATATGGCCATTTTGTTGTTACTGATCCGATTTTAAAAATTCTTTCACTGATAGAAAACTACACTATTCCTGAGTGACAAAGGTGAATCAGTGTTGCCATATATATACATTTTTATATTAATAGAACATGGCCATTATGATGCTACTAATCTGATTTTTAAAATTCTTTTACTGTTAGAAAACTACACTATTCTTGAGTGACAAATGTGATTCAGTGTTGCCATATACATTTTTTAATTAATAGAATATGGCCATTTTGTTGCTACTAATCTGATTTTAAAAATTCTTTCACTGATAGAAAACTACACTATTCCTGAGTGACATAAGTAATGCAGTGTGGCCATATACATTTTTTAATTAATAGAATATGGCCATTTTGTTGCTACTGATCCGATATTAAAAATTCTTTCACTGATAGAAAACTACACTATTCCTGAGTGACAAAGGTAATTCAGTGTTGCCATATACATTTTTTAATTAATAGAATATGGCCATTATGATGCTACTAATCTGATTTTAAAAATTCTTTCACTGATAGAAAACTACACTATTCCTGAGTTACATAAGTGATGCAGTGTGGCCATATACATTTTTTAATTAATAGAATATGGCCAATTTGTTGCTACTGATCCGATTTTTAAAATTCTTTTACTGTTAGAAAACTACACTATTCCTAAGTGACAAAGGTGATTCAGTGTTGCCTACATTAAAAAAGATTTGATTTTACCATACATTTTAATATTAATAGAACATGGCCATTATGATGCTACTAATCTGGTTTTAAAAATTCTTTCACTGATAGAAAACTACCCTATTCCTGAGTGACATAAGTGATGTAGTGTTGCCATATACATTTTTTAATTAATAGAATATGGCCATTTTGTTGCTACTGATCCGATTTTAAAAATTCTTTCACTGAGAGAAGTCTATAGTATTCCGTCTCTCTTCGTTTTATACTTTCATTCTCTCTCATACTTATCTCTGTTCATTCTCACTCTTTTATTATCTGTCGCTTTTCTCTTTTTTTCATTCTATATTTTCTTATCGTTTTATCTCTCTTTTATCAAAGAATGAAAAGCAACACAATAACAGAGTGAAAGTTTTAGGACATCAATTATAATATTGCTTCAAATACCTGGAGCAAAGCGAATGCTGGCTCGTAACGTTATATAGAGGTAAAGTCTGTGAGGTTGTAGGGGGAAATCTCCAGTTCTACTGAACCGATTATTAAAATTCTTTTACCAATAGAAACCCATATTATTTGTGAGTTTCAAAAGATATATATTAACCCGAAAAATGAAAAGACTTTTTCGTGGTAGTTGAATTTGCAAAGTAAGTCGGATAAAAAACGGTCGAACGAAATAATTCTTACGAACGTTGCCTTAGCGAAGCGAGAGCGGGTCGGTAGCTTATATAATCATTATAAATAGTCTTACATTTTTTCAAATATAATTTAAATTAGTCTAAATTCATAGCATTTTATCATATTTAAATAGACAAACTATATCTTAAAAGGACTATTCATATTACACGTCGATCAGAAATTATCAGAAAATAATAGATCTTTATTGTTTCACGAAATTGTAATAAGTATGTTACATAAAACATTAACATACCCTCCTCATTCTCAGGAGGAGACCCGGCTCAGCAGTGGGCCATTGAAGGGTCGTGATGATGATGATGATAATAGAAAATAATATTCCGTTATTAAATATTTAATAAAACAGCAACAAATGTGTATTAGTTATCTATACAAATATGATACACATTGTAATAATAAACGTCCCCTACGTTATCACCCCTATGTAAAAATAATATAAAGACAAACATTACCAAAGCTTTATACAAAACTATTCGACACGCGTGACTTCGACTGCGTTAAAGCATGTGTTAATTTCAACACATTTTCGAGGAAAAAAATTCACATGAGTCTGTTACTAAAATATACAAACTTTCAGACATACATGAGAACAACCGTATAAACAAACATGTTGTGTATAGATAGTTCAATCCACGGCGTCGTAAGGTTCGCTTACTATTTTTGACATGTAATAGGCGCGCCATGCGCCGTCATAGATTGAACTATCAATACAAACATAAAAAAAACTATATAAACAAATATACGTATAGATAGTTCAATCCACGATGGCGCACGATCCACTTATTATTTTCTCATACAATGGACACGTCGGCCCTGTCATGGATTGAACAATCTATATATACGTATAATACCTATATAAACAAACATACGTGTAGATAGTTCAATCCACTACAGCGCACGGTCCACTTATTATTTTCTCATGTAGCAGACACGTCGTCGCTATCATGGATTCTGACTTATAAATGAATATATATAAAAAAACGTACTTGTAGATAGTTCAATCCACCACGACGCACAGCCAGCTTATTATATTTACATATATTACACGCGCCAGATGCTGTCATGGTTTGAATTATATATACATACATACATACAAATCGGTTTATCCGTTTTATTGTATTACACATCAACACAATATATGTTTGTTACTCTTTCACGCAAAAACTACTGAATGGATTTTGATGAAACTTTTCATTAACATAGCTTACACATCAGAATAACACATAGGCTATAATTTATGATGATATAGTAGGAATTATCCCACATATAGCGGGTGAAACCGCGGGGCGCAGCTGGTGTATAGATAATACTGACTAACATGAATAGAAGTTTGTTGTAGATTTTAGAGTAAAATTTAAATCTGTTTATCTATAAATATTAGGAGTTAAAAGCATCGTTCCCGTGGGATAGAATGGTATCTACGTGGACAAAGTCAAGCGGCTCGGATAGTTCTTAATAAAACAGACAGTTATAAATAATTTATTCAGATGTCATATACAGACTTTGTAATATTATATTAAAATCAAGTCACATATGTAAGTAAACCAAAGAGAAGACGTTAAAGAAAACCTATTAAAACTTTGTTGTAAACTAGAAAGTTAATCAACATTATAGCAAAAGACGTCTCAAGTACATATAGCAATTAGAATTAAAGTCTGTCCTGTTTGTCTGTGATCAAATAGATGTTATGATTTTGGAAGGAGAAATAAGATATAAGAGGTTAAAGTAAAAGTTATAAATTATAACCATCGGCCATGTTAACAGAAGTACCAGCCATTATGACGTCACGCCTTAGTAAATTGTTTGCCATCAAACACATTGAGCGTACACTATGCAATATTTTTTTAAATATGACGTCACAAACGTCACCATGGCACTAAATGATGTTTTTGGGTTTAGTTCAAAATGCAAAATTTTTTTTTTATTTTTTATAATAGATAAGGTGCAAACGAGCAGATGGTCCACCTGATGGTAAGTCAAGAAACACTCTCTTTGCATCCCCGAAGATAGAGTGGGAAGAGGGAATGAAGAAGAAAAATGATGCGGATTCAGCGGACCCTAGGCAAGAGCCCAGAGTCCACTAGATCCACAGCATTAATGAGATGGGAGAGGGAGGGGGTAAGTCTATGACACTTGGCGATCGTATTCGCATGCTGGTGGTCGCAAGCCAGTCGGGAACAGATCCCCTACCACCAAGGGGGTGCTGGGTTACTCGGCTCTTACGAGATGCTCTCCCAGCGGCAGAGGGGAATAGTATTCTAACCCCTCCCCTCACAGGGAAAGATATAATAAAACATATAATAAATTGCGTTAAAATGAATACGGAAGAAATATTCTTGATTTTTTTGGAAATATATATAAATTTCAAATGCGTCACTTAAAGCCAATGCTTATAGAATACAATTTGCTAAGCCGTGACGTCACAACTAGCGTTATGACACGGATCTAAGGCTACTGTTACACATGCTAATTACTAACATGCTATTATTGAACAAATGCTACCTACTAGCGTTTGTGCAAAGGACATGCTACTATTAGGCATGCCTTTAATGGCATGCTGGAGTATAGCACGCCATGTTATCTTTAAGCATGCTAGTTGACGCGGGGGTGGAAAGGAGAAAGGCAATAGCAAGTGTGAACGCGTTTGCTTGATGAGCATACTAGTTTTGATCTTGTTTCCTATTCCCTTTTTTCCTTTTCCTAGCTGAGAGAAGATTTTTTATGCATTGCATGGTCAGTAAAAGTATAATTTTATTCAGATCCATGCGGATGGCTGTTTGATTTTCCATATTTTTTTTTGAGTTGGCAGAGAGCATGCTATTAAATGGCATGTGTATTGTAGTGTTTGCTTTGACTATGCTTATTCAGGAGCATACTTAAAACTAGCATGTTTATTACTAGCAAATGTAAACAGTTCATAAGCACGCATTATAGTAAGTATACTTATAGCACGCTTTTTAGCATGCTATTTTAGAGCATGTGTAACAGTAGCCTTATTTGAAAATAGTCAGAATTTAATATATTAAAATATTTGTAGGTTATTGATTTTTTAAACCTTACGCTACAACGACGGGGTATTAAATAAGTTTAACGTGTGCATCTGTCTGTGGTATCGTAGAGCCCAAGATAATGGACCGATTCTGATGAAGTTTGATTCGGTTGAAAGGTAATTTAATTAAGATTGTTCTTATCTATGTATTATGAAGATCTGGTCACCCGTTTGAAGACTATCAGCTCATTGCTAACTTGAGAGCTGCGTGACAATATTAATATATTGCCAATTATAGCAATCTTGTAACCATGGTAACACACTGACATTGCTTACACTGAGTACAGATGAAACGGTATTTCTTGATACCTTTCTTTACATATCAAGTATGGAATATAATTGAGTAAAAAGATTTTTTAAAGTACCTAAGTAACAGTATGTATTTTAGGAATTTTTGTTAAATCTGTATTGACTGCTGTTTTTATATTTTGATTATTCTTAATCACTGTCGTGTGGGTTGTATTGTGTTGTGGTTTTATAAAGTTACTATTAAATAATAATAATAATAAAATAACTGTATTTATAACATTCTATCAACAGTACGCGTATATTGAACCTGGGCTTACTGTTAGCATAAGATTACGACCCGTTGCAGATATAAAAGAACAAACAAACTGACATTTGTTATGGCCAACTGTAATCTATACCAATTTATATACAAAATAATTTTTACTAACTGTATAGAAGGAATATCACTAAGTAAAACTAAGCAGTGCCTAGGGATTGAGAACTAGGGGCAGATTGATTTTTTTATTATATGTATGTCAGCTGTCACTTAAATTACCTATTCGACTTCTGAGATAATAAATACTTCACATGCTTTAGAATTTACTCCATGACTACTAGTCAAACTGTCGTGATCGGTGAGGGTACCTATACTAATACTAATATAAAAAACTGAAGAGTTTGTTTGTTTGCTTGAGCACGCTAATCTCAGGAACTACTGGTCTAATTTGAAAAATTCTTTCAGTGTTGGGTAACCCATTTATCTAGGAAGGCTATAGGCTATTTAACATCACGCTAAGACCCATAGGAGCGGAGCACCACGCGGACGAAGTCACGCGGTTCAACTAGTACTTAATTTATAAAGCTGAAGAGTTTGTTTGTTTGAATGCGCTAATCTCAGGAACTACTGGCCTGATTTGAAAAAAAATTCAGTGTTGGATTGCCCATTTATTTAGGAAGGCTATATGCTATTTAAGATCTCGCTACGACCCATAGGAGCGGAGCATCACGTGGACGAAGTCAAGCGGGTCAACTAGTACTTAATATATAAAGCTAAAGAGTTTGTTTGTTTGTTTAAACGCGCTAATCTAAGGAACTACTGGTCTAATTTGAAAAATTCTTTCAGTGTTGGATTGCCCATTTATTTAGAAAGGCTATAGGCTATTTAAGATCTCGCTACGACCCATAGGAGTGGAGCAACACGCTAAAGAAAGTCGTGCAGGATGGCTAGTTTTTATATAAAATATAAATCAACAGTATTGTTAAGTTCTTTTCTTTTGTTCAAATATCCAATAGATGGCGGTGTAAGTTACTTTATCATTACAACAAACACCTCAACGTCTTTTGTTATCTAGTTTGTGTAAGATGGTGATGATTTAATAAATGGCGCCATATGTAAGACTTTTTCTGTGTTTACTGCTATGTTAGGTAGCAACATCATTAATAACTTATTATTCGCGAATTGTGCTTATTTTATTTGCAGTACAAAATATCAGAAGACAGTGACAGATAACACCGGTCAACACGGATTTTGAGTCTGAAAACAAAATGTCAAATTTTGATTTCTTTTACCTTACTTATAATGGGTAAAATAGGTTTTTTGAATAAAGTTTGCTTTTATAGAAATTTCGTTTTCATAGAAAATTTCATATTATTTCGACAAGTAAAGTCTGTATGCTATTCTGCGACTCAGTCATATACAAAAGTAGTTGCTACAGTTTGTAATAGACATACATACACTCAATACAGTAGAATGCGCGACTTGTCGCCATTTTGTTTTAAAGTATTACCAATTATTATTTTACTCTCCACTAAGAACTTTAAAACTTTATTATCAATATAAAACATACAATAGCAAACTTATTTCTTCATAAATTAAGTTTTTGGTTATTTTTCAATGTAAACACTCAGACAATAGTCATTAAATAACAGACACAAAAAAAAGTTTTTTTTTTGTTGACTTGTGTAATCTCTGCTCCTATTGGTGCTTGGGATGGCGATTTTTTTAGAAAAAGATTTTTAAATAATAAACGATTTTTAAACTAATTCGAATCGCAACCTGAAAATCGATTCATAAAAAAATATTTGGACACAAGCATTCAGCTTAGTTGGAGGGGTAATTGGAATACTTGGATCGATATCACATACTACAAGTAATCTTTTTTTTTAAAAAAAACCCTTTTTGAGTCCGCATTTACAATTTAAATATAAATATATTCAATGTACGTATATATAAACAAATTTTATGGAAAACTAAAAAGAATAACCGATAACCATAATAATGACTAAATTGATAACAGAAGAAATCTAATGTCAATTTTATGGGGTAAAAAATCGATTCAAGTTCGAAAAATCGATTAATTGAACTCGGATCGGCTTCCCTAATTTGAGCCAGTTGACAAAGTGATTTTGTTCGATAGTATTATGTATTCTTGTGTGCATAATTATGTATTTTATTTACTCCTCGTATAGTATCATATATTTCTCTCACAAAATAGGGTTACTGGAAGAGATTTTTTAAGTTTGGGGTACAGAAATAAATAAATAAATAAAGTTGCCTGTCGTAACTCCATTACGAAGGTTTTGACGTAGATTTTGATAAATAATTGCGGGGTTTCTATTTACGTGTAACTGTATAGTATAGCTCCCAAAGAATCCTCCCAAAGCTCCCATAAACATGCAGTTTACTTATTAAAGCAATAGGGCGAAGAAAAGTCAACAATAGCTGTGGCAAATATAATAACAAATAAGGCAAGTGACGTTTGTGACAGCTGAACGATATTAGCTGTGTCACATGCGTGGGGAATTAATAACAGGGGAAATGAGACAGGCGACGATCTCAACTAATATAATAATATATATTATGTGTAAATATGGCATAACTTTCGCTCCCTTATTTACTTATTCAAGAAAAAATTAAATTCTGAATTTACTTCTTGCCAGAACCTTTTCTATTCATAAGAAGCAGTAAAGAAATATTATTTATATTAACTCACAAAAGTGAGTCCCATCCTCGGACATCTCTGGTCACTATGTAAGCACCTCTATAATGTCGCATTAAAAAATTGTATCATATGTTTACGTTCAAAAAAATATGATTTTGTTTGTAATTGAATTAATTAATACAAAAATCAGAAACGTTAAAACAAGCAATACTATATATTTGTCCTTGTCATTAAACATAACAGTGCAATAATTAGACAGAGACAACTATATGACGTATATTCGTTTACATTATTACGAACATCTACGATAGATCGGAAAACGGAACAAAACATGAATATCTCTGATGAAAACGCAGCCTTAAACATTATGTGAGTGAAATAGCCTAACATGGAATCTTTTGGGGCCATCGTAATATCAAACAAACGCCTTATCAACAAACTGATTACGACAATATTTAAGGCTTAAGTCAAGATGACCCGGCGAATAAGTCATTGACTAATCTTTGTTTGCGAACACGTGACCTGGAAACGTAACTGACTAACTAAAATTAGTCACTAGTTAATTTATCAAAACATACAAAAAATCTTATACGTCGAAGACACTTGATTTTGTTTTAAACAAATTTTATTATTTCTTTTTTGCCGACTAATGTATCTGAATTGAATAAAAAACCCTTCAAACTACACTCTCTACTATTGCCGACTTATTCCCGACTAAACTAATATATAAAAAAATTTTAATACAATCTTCTGTCATCAACATGGGACAGATATCGCACGGGAACAGCCATAATCTTCACCATGAAAGCTCCGTTTTACAACTGGCTCAATTCTATCGGAATAATGGTTAATATACAGTCTTGAAATAATATAAAAACTACTACCCCCGAATTTAAATTTTCAACGGTGATGCTAAACTCTTCAAACTACACTCCCTAATAATGCCGACTCATTGCCGTCTAAACTAATATTTTATAAAAATATGAAAAAAAAAATCTTCAAACTATATATATAATATATATCTTATATATAAAATTCTCGTGTCACAATGTTAGTTACCATACTCCTCCGAAACGGCTCAACCGATTTTTATGAAATTTTGTGTGCATTTCGGGTAGGTCTGTGAATCGGCTACTATCTATTTTTCATCCCCCTAAGTGATAAAGGTGGCCCGCACCAAATTTATATGACAAAAACAACGTTTTGAAAACAACAAACGTTGTTTTGTCCGGGTCCGGGTCAGCTAGTTACCTATATAAAAATATTTAAAAAAAATATTTGAAATACCCTGTGGTATTAATTTTATGTTAGTTCTGAAAGAAACATTCTATCACTAATATATCTCAATTTGATAAAATAACTTTTAAATCCACCTCTTGTTTTTAGGCCTCCTGAAACAAAAGTCTGGTTGCTATTTTCAGGTTTTGTTAGAAAGAAATAGTCTATCGATGATTAAATAAAAGTTTCTAAACGAATATGCAAAGATTTCTGTCTTGAATAAAAAATGTTTTTCAAACAGCAAAGCTTTTATTTCTTTGACACAGATCTCCAATATAAACAGCTGTTTTGAACCATCTCAAGATAAAAGTGAAATAATAAATAAAGCTATTTTATTTCGCTTTAATTATTTAAATAGCCTGCTTCTTTAAATAGCTAACATCTTTAGAAACCAAAGTTTTGTAAAATAATTAAAACCAAACTTTTGCTCGTTTTGTTTAATGTGAGACTTGGAAAATAAGTTCGCCAGTTAAGTTTAATTAAAGATATGAGTTTTGAAGAGATCATGTACCTGAGTAAAGTTTTCACGAATAAGTCATTAATATTATTTTAGGTTAGTTCGAATAACTAAATTAAATGTTTGAAGAGCGATTAGAAAATAGGAAAAGCATTTAAGAAGAAGAGAATAAAGAATTTTATGGCAGTCAACTGCGCATAAGAAGTAGATATCGAGCTGTTTAAAACTAATTACTGTAAATTAATTTTACTAAGATGTAAGTAACACGGAAATTGTCATTCCGATACAGCAGCATCCCCTTAAGAAGCTGTTTGCAGAAATCTAGGATTTTATAGATAATGACAAAATTGAAATTTCTACCTGTATCATAAATTTCTCCAAAGTAATGTTATTTTGTTGTAAATGTTACTCACGGTAAAGATACTATGATAAACAGGTTAGGTTCGTTGATGCTACAAAATTAATCAATTTATTTATAACTCTGTTCTTCTATAGATAGTATCTTTCCCGTAGTAGTTTTCCTTAGTCGGTAAGTACTTACTTAGTCTTCGAATACGGTAGCGTGTTCTTGTGATTCCTGTTTGGGTGCGTGTGTCTGTTCGCGTTAGAGTCGAGGCCGCCGCCCGGCGATATCTTGCCGGCGAGTGCGTTCAACGATTGCAGCATGGCGGGCGGCGGCCGCTGGGTTCCAAGCGGCCTGGTCACGGTGCTGGCTCGTCAACGTGTGCTGCCTCGTTATCAGCCGCCAGCTTATCTGTTGATAAGCGCGGGGGAACGCCCGCCCCCCGCGTCATCGCCACCTGACGCACTCCGGCTGTCTGATCAAACATCAGCAGCGTCCTGTCCGGAACCACATATTTGGCACTAACACTCAAATTTGTATTTGATCACTTTTCACCACACTGTTGGATAGCTTTGCTTAACAGTTGCGATATTTAAACTAGTTTTAGTATGAGGCGCCTATTAAAATAATAATACAAATTATTTTAAGCGTATACGCGTTTTTGCTTTTAAATATCAAATCAGTAATGTAATTTTATTTATAGATATAAAAAAATAATAGTTTTCGTGGAGCTTGCCAAGTACTGAGTGGTTGTGGTGTTGCCAGAATTTTATGTAGGTATTTGTTACCAATAACCTGTTAAAAGTTCTTTAAAATATTGCAATTTAAATACGTATCGGCGCAAAAGCATCCTTTACCAAAACAACAACGTTAAAATAATGAACCTTTATAATTCTGAGATAATTAATTTCAAAAACAACAACTACATTAGTTTACACTAATTTTGACATAAATATGTAAAAGGATTTTCAACAACTTTTTATAGTTTTACTCGTCGAACTCGGACTAATCTAAATAGATGGCGACACATGTCTATTACATAAACTTATATATAATAAAATAAAATATTTTCGGACTAAATAAGTAAAAGTGCATTTAAATTTTCCAATGAATTTATTCAAATGAGTCTTATTAATCGAGGCTCAGCGGGTGTCAGGTATTATAAAATACCTGTCGCGTTGGATGAAATCCTGACAAATGGCAACCCTTTCCACCTTTGCGAATTATCCGCCCGTAAAAAACAATAGAAATGAGCGTAATAAAATGCAATAATACCTATAATACTTTATAGCTGTTGTCTATAGAAACGAAATTCGTTATTTTGTCATAATATATATGTATTGTTTACTTCAATAGATTTGAAAATGAAATTTTACAAATTGATAACTAGTGTTCTAGTTATCTAATTTCAAATAACTAAAAAAACCGGACAAGTGCGAGTCCAATGCCGTACCAATAATATTCTGTGAATATTAATATCAATCAATAAATGGTAAAAAATCACGTTCTTTGTATGGGAGCCCCCTTAAATATTTATTTTATTCTGTTTTTATTGTATTTGTTGTTATAGGGGCAACAGAAATACATCATTTGTGAAAATTTTATTTGTCTAGCTATCACGGTTCATGAGATATAGCCTGGTGACAGACAGACGGATGGACGAAAAGCGGAGTCTTAGTAATAGGGTATGGTTTTTACCCTTTAGGAACGGAATCATTGGTAACTATTGATTGGCTAGAAGTTCCTATTGATTTATTTTAACAAAACTTTAACTTGTTTAACAACTTATAAACAATGTCATGGAAGAGAAGCGGCAGTTTGGCTAGTAATGGCATCTGAATTATCACAGTGAAGTGACCTTTATTGTGGACCACGTAAGTTCTTACTATTTTTGCTTGATCGGTCGGATGGGTAGGTTACACAGCTCGACATGCACCTTGCCTAGGCTCCCTTTTATCTCTTTACTAAATTTCATCATGGTTTCAATGGTTAAAGCGTATACAGACAGACTGACAGAGTTACTTTTATCATTACGTGTCACTGTGCACTATAGCTAAAGTACATATGAATTTAAAATTTCAAAGTTGATTTCTGCAAAAGTCTAAATCACACAACCAGTCAAACACCCACCTCCTACCCATTACAGGAATATAAATTCAAAATTGCATTTTTTATATACACGCGATCGCGACACGGAAGCCCACCCTTTAGCTTAGCGAGGGTAGAACATTTTTCATCCCCCATCCCCCTATTTGATTGCCATATTTTCGTCGGAGCATTTAATAAAGGTTATTGTCATTCACGGATCTCGGCATTTCGTAGTAAATTGAAAAGCTATTATGTGATATTATGAGACTGCCTAAATAAGCCGTAATTTGTCCTCATATTTTCCCCTTTCTGTTATTATATGCTTCAAATTCTGGATGTATCGTTCGTTTTACTCGTACGCTGAAGAGGATATTATGTTAGCGAATTATTTTTACGATTAACGTTGTCATTTTTTAGGATTGCCAGATAGGACTCTAATAACGTAATACCTACCTCCTTTACGAATAATATAAGTCGGAGTGAGAGGGGTATTAAAACACTAAGAGAGATGATATCGGATAGACTATAGTGTAAACGCATCCTAGCTACTGCTACTAAACTGACAAATAACTAAATATTAAAATCTCTTACTATTATGACAGAAACCTAAGCAGTCCTCTGACCAACTTGGTCTTGTAACCAAGGTGTAAGGTTCCAAGGTCTTTTGACAGAATTCCATCACTCACTATATGTTAACATAAACCTAACCTAACACAAACAAAACGTTATGTTTAAATATCTACGTGGCAACTACATTGCAATGTACTTGTGTGCCCTTAATAGGAGACCCTAGCACCATTAACTACTGTAGTACTGTCATCAGACTATGTTCACTCCAAGAAATCAGTTGATCGACTAAACTTTGATACGCCGAGAAAGGGAATATAAAGTGACAAAACAGTCGTAGTAGCACCTCTCCACTAGTAGGGATGGTAGTGAAAGAAATTGGCCAATCATAGGCCACCAAAAGTCGATGAGTTACAGTGTGTCAACGCAGTGCCATTTATTAAATACTAACAGCAAGTGATTAAATATTAATGTAACCTAACTTACGCGTCGACTTGTAACTTTTGACGATTGAATTTTAATATACGTATATTCAATAAGTGTATAAAATATTAACAACTTTGTTGATACTCCCACTTGCTCGATAACTTATGGATTTGGCCCTGATAGACCAGGTGACTGATAAATAATCATATAGAGTTAATGTTTGTCGTAATACATATTATGGAAGTGTCATAAATTCTAGTACAGTATGACTTGGTGTAACAGTTTCAGTTAAGTTAACATTTTATCATAAACCTATATAACTTGTCTAAATCTGACTAAGTTAGCCAAAGACAGTGACAAAGTTTTACTTTGATTGATTAGAATAGAATAGAAGAAGATATTATTGAGATCTAGAGCGAAGTTACTAAAATGTCATAACATTGTGTCAGGTTGTAAAAATCTGATTTGAAATGACATCTTGATCCTAGTTGAGCTGTTGAAAGCCAAGAGCATAAACTGGACTTATGTCGTAAACTCAAGTAATGGTAATAAATAGGAAACCACCGAGAAATGAGAAGTGAAATGTCGTTATTTAAAAAATACATAGTGTATTTTTTATTAACTTTATGTAGGTAGGTATCAATACCGTTTAGATTCAAATTTCTGCTACAGCGCCATCTATTAGAGAAAAATCGCAACGAATATTTTAAATATTGTCCTAAAATTTGGATCGTATCAGTAGTTACAGAGAAAACCTTCACTTCAAAAAATGACCACCTTTTGGCTCTTAAATGGCCATATCTTTTTAATTATAATATTTATGGCAACACTACATAGCCTATGTTACTCGGAAGGAATGTAGCTATCTATCCTTTTTGAGCCTATTCACCACAGACAAACATACCAAAAATAATCTAATATTTCCGCTTTATATAATGGTGTAGATGTAGACAAATGTAAATTCTCCAGATTATTTTTAACTGTGTTCTAATTAATTCTTATTGACTTAATCGAATCAAGAACTTCCTCCACTTTAGAAGTTGGCTAAAAGGCCAGTTTTCAAATAACAACAATCTTTTCATTTTGTACTCCTGAAAATAGTAGAAGAAATGTAACAAAGGCAAAAAATATTAGGGCACTTCCAAGTAAAAAGACCGTCGCAATAAATAGAAGAAAAATTGGAGAGGCCTCCAAGTTGTCAACCGTAATTATTTGTTTATTAAACTGTGCTGCTTCTGTGCTCTGTGCAGTTGCAGTGGGTCAAAGAAGTTATGCATAATGTGACCGTCGGTCCCGTTATTAATGGGACAGCCCTGTTTTACGGTTGTCTGTCTCGTTGGCCCGAAAGAAAGAAACTTTTTACTAGTTCTTTTTAACTTGCAATGTTTGTATGTATATTCAAGTCTAATCATTCAACCTAATTTTAACAGTTATCCCCAAAAGATTGAAATCTTTAGCAAACAACTTTAGAATGAATAATAATATACAATTTGCAAGCGCAAGACTAATTATTGTTCATGAACAGCTATGATATTATGGCTATTTAATGAAAGTGAAACACTTTAAAAGACTTCACTCTAAATCCAATATGGCGGAACACCTAAGAAGACTAGTATATTAAGACACTTTCTGGTATTCGATTAAGCTGAAACTTCTCTCACTTTTGGATTGGAATTGCCTGATGATAAATGTAGAACAATCGAATTTATACTAATGTATTTTGTTGTCATATCATTCTAGTAAAAGATAAGTCTCTGTGATTTGACCTCATAAAAATGCTCCAGTTAAACGTTTTATTTCATTTCGATTAGTCTTTTCAATTGTGAATATCTCAAATGGTGTCCCGGCGGGGAGTCCCGTTTTTAGTGAGAAATATGGTTACTGTAGCTATGGACAAAGTTGGGAAGTGGTTAAGTACTGTCTGGGTTTCTCGGTAGCCTGGATAATATTAGTTTTAAATTAAAATTGCTTTTGGTGCTAAATAAAGAACATTCTTTTAGGACATGAAATTCTAATTTATTACAGTATCGTTTGTTGCCAGAATTCAAGAATCAAATAATTATCATCTTTACTTAATTTATCAATTAAAAATAAATATAATTTGAACATTTGGGTGGCCATTTTATTTAGTGCTAACTATTAAACAGGAGAGTTCTGAGTGTAATCTTGTATGGGACTGTTTATCCATCTAACTATTATTTGCATACTCAATATGAATTAAAGTATAGATGTATGACAAATCAACTACATATATAAAAATTATCTAGTTTGTATAAACACAATGGCAGCTATATTTGTAATTACACACTTTCTTTAGATGTCGCTTCGGCTGACCCGTCTAACGTTGTTTTGCTAAAATTATTTCTAGCGGGCACCCTTATCACCTACGGGAATAAAAAATGGGCAACGAACTATTCTCAGATCTACCGGATATACACATAAAAATTTCATAAAAATCGGTCAAGCCGTTTTGGAGGAATTCGATAACAAACACAGTGACACGAGATTTTTATATCTAAGATATTTTGTTATAAGGAAACATTTAAAAACAATTACATTTAGTATTAAATGGCAAATATTTGAAACATCCTTTCCAGTTAAAGTCTCTGCAACGATCCTTTGTAAGACTGTCCCCGCAGGAGAATTTCATTAATTTTCATCCACCAACTTTATCCTGAACTGTGAGCCACATTTTGTTATGAATTTCACTACTTCAGCTTCGGCTTCAGTCTCTTGATACTTGATGAGTTACAAACTATTTTGATTTTGTTTTACAATTTTGAATAGCTATTTAAGTGATAGGGTAACTATGCTTTAATTAGAGTCTTGAGTTTATAAATAAAACAATAAAAATGTAACTAATGTTATCTACACGGGACCGATACCGCACAGTATGCACTTAAAACGGGAACCGAGTATCCAATATAAAAAACTTACTCCAAACCTTAGTAATGAAGACCCAGCAGTTTCCCAACTGGCCTAAGTCTATCGGAACAGAGGTAATTTACAATCATGGAATAAAATAAAAGGTACTACCCGCGAATATATAACGGTGTTGCTTACTCTTATTTTATATAATAAACATAGAAGATATGTTAAAAAAATAAAAAGTAATTATAACACAAATAGAAGCCAAAACATAAAAGTTTTTTTTTTATTTTGGTTTGTTTCGCAAATATTACTGCCCAACATTTATTAGGGTTTTACAGTTTTATCGCTGAAGATTTTACTTAAAATCTTCCGATTTAAATAAGGTCAGGAAAAAATTAGTTAGTAGTAATTAATAAAAGTTTTAGTGATTAGTTTATCTATATTTTATCTACATCGTCGTATCCTAACCTTTGAACTAATGTTGACTAAAAACTACAAAGATTTTCATGAATTTTTAACAATATTATGGCAGATATTTTAATGTTCTATTTGAAAGCTTTAAAGCTCAAATTTCAAGCTTTTTGCCACTAAACATCTAACTTAAATGTATAAAAGTAATTTTGTATTCCTATTGCTTTATTTCTTGTATTTTATTTATATCTGTTCATATAAATAAGCGAAGTGACTTTACAGGTAAAGTAAAGTCATTTCGCAGCACTTCGCACTTTGCAGCCGGCAGCTAACTTTAGGTCTGAGAAAAATAGTAGGGAAAGTTGCGCATTGTGAGCGTGCTGCGTGCCTGTATCGGCGACGACAAATAGCGGACGCGCGGGAACTGAAACGTCGCATAGAACGAATCGCCTGTGACGCGCTGCTCTCACCCCGCACTCCCCGCTAATGTCTTCTGCGCATTCAAGGTCAAACTATACTTACGTGCACTGTCTAAAGTTATTTAAACATGGCATGAGGTAGGGAAGTGGAAAGTGAGTGTCTTGATTATATAAATGACCTCCTTAAACCTGCATCTGGGTCATATATGCCAGACTTCTATGATTCTCTCACAGGTAATAGACAGATATAATTTGAATTATTGTTTAATATTCTCACCAGCAATCCGCATTCAAGATCAGGTCCATTCCTGGACGGCTTTATATTAATGGCTTCACAACTATTTCGATTCAAACCACTGTTCAATATGGATTGAATTTCTATTCCAAGTTAAATATGTTTTGAAGTTAAATTATATTTTCTCTATTAATAACTGAATGAAAGATTTATTTGAAAATATTTCTAGTGACATATTTGTTAAATCAAAAACTAATTACTAAACGTTTTAAAAATGGACCAATATGATTGGCTAATGAGCGCGCTACTATTCCGTCCATTGCCCCCCTTTCCCTGCTTCCCTTCAATATACAGCTCTTATACAAAATTATAAATAAAATCGTGTGTGAACATCCCATGCCTCCAGTTTCTCCAAGAACCAGTCTCCATCATCAAACCACGTTAGTGGCAGTTAGCTTTCCAAACAATATTGACTGATACAAATATCTACAATACAATGATAGTATTTGAGGTTAAAAAAGTATACCAGACAAAAAAGTTCCAAAATAAAGGGGCGAACGACGACGAAACTGTATGTAATTATTCCTTGTCTTTAAGTTTAATAGTGTGATTGTAAGAAAAAGACAGATATTTGAATTACGTTAATACTATTACTAGCGATAGGCTCCGGTTTTGCACGATTTCTCTACTATAATATGCATGTATTATACATACAAACCTTACATTAACTTATAATAAAATACTAGATAAGAAAGAGCACTTCTTTGTTAATGAAAAAGCAAGGTAACTTTTAAATACCCAAGAGTTCAGTACGATTCAGTTATTTTTTCAACGATCTAATTCCTATTCTTAATTAAATGTATTTCATTCTCTTGTAAAATCTTAGGTAGTCCAGGTAAAATCAACACGTCGAACCGTAACTTTTGACTGTTAAGTGAAAGCTTTTAAAAGAATATTTGCATACTACGAGTACTTTGTTATAGTTTTACTTCGGGAAGAACTTACTAAAATTCAATATCGAATATAAATCCCTAATTAATTGAAGGCTTTGTTTTATCAAAAATATTTATTTTTTTGAAAAAATATCTTATTTGATAAATAACTGTTCACTTCATTTATCCATTCAACCAATAATGCAAATTTTTAGATATTAATGTATTGTAGGCACAAGTATTGGCAACATTCGCAAATAATTCGATTGCCACGTGACTAAATTTCGACCGCCATTTTGGCTAGAAAACAGTAATATAATTAATTAATACGTTACCATAATTATTTGGTTAAACAGTAAATCCTCACACAGTGTCCATTACTCTAAGTGAAAAAATTATTAAAATGTTAAGTATATTTAAATGTAATTATTAAAATTTAAAAAAATCGGCTAAAATGGGCACAAAGTCACGTGACTTGAAACATAAGGTGACGTCACGTCGTGCGAGACGCCATTGTTTTCGGCTTTGTCGTAGAAAAATAAGAGAAGATAACGTAGGTACTGCATATTAAATTATTTTTTCTCACTCCGGCATCACACAGTTTCTTTACTATAATCATTATCAATCAATCAATCTATCATTGGTAAAACCGCATTAACATCCGTTGCGTTTATTTAAGCATACAAATAGTGATTTTGTTTTACATTATGTAAAGAAATAGTATTACAATTATGTATATTACTTTACAAACAATGTTCGAAACCACTTAAATCTTTGTACACTCGTCTCGTACGTCTAGACGTGTGTTAATAGCAAGTACAATTATTCAGCAAATTAGGAGCACTCGGGATCCGACTTTTGTCGCGGAAACGCAATTTCCTCACCGCACTGTTTTCCTGAGAGCTCGGCGGTTCAGAGTAGAAACGACAGATTTAAATATCTGTGTAATCTATACATATAAAAGAAAACATAACTTACTGTATGTCTGGATATAGAACCTATACAGCCCTAACATTTATGTGGGTTGGGAAAATAATGTTTTGTTAATTATTTTGAGTTATTGTAGTTTTGCATTAATTTTATTTATTAGTAGCCAACCCGCTCTCTCTTGGGTGAGGTGTATTCAAACACTCATTTATTCGTTCTTACTCTACACGCAACTATAAATTATTCTCGTAAATTACGTAAGAAACTTTTGCGTTTGATCGTTTTTTCTCCGACATACTGCATCAAATTCGACTACCACGAAAAAGTAAGTAAGATTTAAGTTAATATTGCGTTATAAACTTGATAATCAAACACAGATTTTATAATTATAACTAGAAATTCTATTTCTAGCGGATGTCATACTATTTTATGCATTGACGAGCAGACAGGCAATTAAGGAGCAATTTCTGCCGTTACTTAATACATCAAGATCTTACTGGTTTAAGTTGGATAGGCAAAGAAGTTAAACATGTAATAAATAACTGTTTTAGCCAAACCCAAACGAATGGTATTTTTACTATAAAACGATGGCCAAACAAGTAGCAAATGTTTAGTAGTGCTTTTGAGCTGTTGTCAGTGTAGTATGTGCATTTTTGATTATCTGAGGGCAGTACCTAATATATAAATTGCATACCATGTCAGTTTAGTGAGGGCCTGTAACAGTTAGATAGTGTGTGACGAGCCTGTGCTATGTTCAAGAGCAAGTGTTATGTGTTAGTGTATATCCACAGAGACTCTACAGGCGTTTATTCTAAGAATTAAGTTACCTTGAGGTTGTAAACTTAATAATCGAATATAGATAATATAATTATAACTAGACAGTCTATTTCCAGCCGAAGGCGCATTATTTTCCGCATTGACAAGCAGACAGGCAATTAGGGAGCAATTTGTGCGTTTGCTTGGTACTTCAAACGAATTCGCGAATAACGGGAAATATTAATTGGTTCGTGCCGTTTGGTGTCCCTGTTCATTATTCGATGTTTGGCTATGGAAAGGGTTTGTGCATTGCAGGGCTACGGATCTCTAATATTGGGTAACTATTCACGGTGCGTGCATAGGAAACCTAAACCCAAATCGAAACATTCAACATTATTTTACATTGACTTTACACATTTTTATATTATTATAAAAGCAGCCAGAGATATCGTACCTGTTTGCATTTTTTTTTATATAAGAAATTAGAGGTGCTTAAAATGTTAAATTAATATTTATGATGAAATTTTGAGTACGATTTTTGACAAAACTGAGTGTAAAGCTAAACTAAAACTATAATTAAATTGGCTATATTAAGAGAAGATGAGCTGATGAATATAAAAATATTAAATAAATATATCAGAGATCAAAGGCTACGACAGTTGTCAACAATAACAACTTTTGAGTTATCGGATTTCAAAAATATTTATGGTTTCAGAACATTTGAATAGGTATTACAAAAAAGTGTAAATGATCTCTCTTCATGTATATATGACAATTAGAAATTTTAAAATAATAAAAAATATACTTTTTTAACAGTATATTATAAGAATAGATTCTTATTAACATATAAATTCAATACTTAAAAGTTGTCGTTAATTTAGCAAGCCATACATGTAAAAACTTACTATCCACGTAAAAAACTTTTCGGTTCAAGTCGGCATAGTATAACATTCAAACTGTATTTAAAAAAAAACTTATTTGATAAATAACTGTTCACTTCATTTATGCATTCAACCAATAATGCAAATTTTGACAAAACATATTAATGTATTGTAGGCACAAGTATTGGCAACACTTTATTCGCAAATAATATTAATTTTGACAAATGTCATTTTCGATTGCCACGTGACTAAATATCGACCGCCATTTTGGCTAGAATATGGTAATATAATTAATTAATACGTTACCGTAACTATTTGGTTAAAGAGTAAATCTTCACACAGTGTCCATTACTCTAAGTTAAAAAATTATTAAAATGTTAAGTATGTTTAAATGTAATTATTAAAATTTAAAAAAATCGGCTAAAATGGGCACAAAATCAAGTGACTTGAAATATAAGGTGACGTCACGTCGTGCGAGACGCCATTGATTTCGGCTTTGTCGTAGAATAATAAGAGAAGATAACGTAGCTATTGCATATTAAATTATTTTTTAAATTTTTTTATTATAATACTAGTGATTTGCTCCGGCATCACACAGTTTCTTTACTATAATATACATGTATTATACATAAAGTAAATTTAAGTCGGCATAGTATAACATTCAAACTGTATTAAAAGTATGAATTGTTTTTGGTCAATAAATATTTAAAAAAAAATCTTTGATAAAACCAATCCACGCATTTGTCAAATTGAAAATATGTTCAACTTTAATCTTAAAAAAAAATTCAAAATACTGTACAAAATAAGAATGAGTGAATCTGTTAGTAGTAGGTAGAAGGATTGAGTGAGTTTGTTAGTGTCTTCACACACTTTATAATTCACTCAAACCCGTTTCCGCGGATGCAGTGACAAACATTATGCCAACAAGAAAAAATATAACCGAAGCGAAGCAGGTAACAATTTCGTTTATATTATTAAAACACATCAAACATTGTACCGTATGATAAATAAACATTTCAGTTTTGCGGTTTACGATATTGTGCCGATACATTTATAACCGAAAATATTGTTTCAATACAACCAGGTACGAAAATGTACAAAAAGTGTTTACGATCTGGTTTACGTCCGCGTGGATGAAATATCGTAAAGTTTCGTATCAATAGTAATCATAAAAAATGGCTGCATGTGTAACATATGCTAATATTATACATGTGAACATGTGTTTGTTGGTTTGTCTGTCATTTACGCTATGACGGAGAAATAATTAAATAAATATTTTTAAAAACTTGAAAGTTTCTTGCGGTTAACAAAATAAAAAAAAAAGGTGTGTGTGCGATTCACACACGATAGAAGTGAAACTTCAGTAAATCGACAAAAGAATGAGATGAATATATATAATAATATAAAATAGTATCTATATTTCTGTCTCAGTCTTTCCTACACATTTTTGTATTTGTGTCTCTTACCTGTCGTTTTGTATATTTCTGTCTCATTCTTTCCTACACATTTTTGTATTTGTGTCTCTTACCTGTCGTTTTTTCCGTTGCATCCGGTTTGAAATCACAACGATTCTAAAGAAGTTTCACATCAAAAAATGTTTTAAACGTACATTGAACTAGCCTTGCTTTGTGATAAATTTAATAAAAAAGTTTTTTTTTAAATCAATTATTAGTGATTTTCTACTTCTCGAAATTAAAAAAAAATATTTTTTTTTTTTTTACTTCAGTCTTTCTGACTTTTTTTTTATTACATACTATCCTACTGATATTAAAAATGTGGAAGTTTGTATGATTATTTTAAAACTTAATTAACATAAAAACAGATCTTAACGAAATCTAGCAAACAGATACTATACAATCTGGATAACATAAAGCCTAATTTGTATCCCAAAAAATAGCTAAAGTCCTGTGTAATAGGAGGGAACCTTTTATGATGTTTTCGCAGCCAAAGTCGCAGGTATATCCTAGTCTAATAAATATACAACTAATTTAGTCTATGATGTAAACAAGGTGAGGGTAAATCGGGGCTAGATAGCACAGGTTTTTAAACTGAATCTCAAGTCAAACATTACCCGGCTAACTGCTTCTCCGCTATCCAGGTTTACACTTAATTAACTAATATTTACACGGGAAGGAGTAATAACTTGCTCGCTGTTACCGGATAGTGGGAAAACATAGAATATCTTAACCTTAACTTGGGTTTGATATTAATATGTGTACAGTATGTTGTTTCAGGTTATGTTTAAGTTGTCAGAAATTGTTAATAGGATCATTAAAAAACAATTTTTCTAATTCATTGTGTAGAAAAGTTGTTTTATATTTATTTAATACTAGTCAACCCGTCCCGGCTTCGCCTGAGTGAGTGAGACTAATTTCACATTTTGATTGTTATATTTTACAATTTAATTTTCAGAACCAAGTAATTTAGATATGAATTCGAATTCCCAAAAATATAATTTATTTGTTTTACTTAAGTATTTCATCGAAAAAAAATTACCTATATCCTTCTCCAAGCTGAAATCTATCCCTGTATCAAATTTCATCAATATAATTTGTTTGATTTAAACGTGATTGTATAACAGATAAACAGACGCTATCTATCCGTCAATAGATGGCGTAAGCAGTGTATTAAATCGCACTTTCGTTTCTTTAGTTTGTATTCTTTAAATACATATTACCTACGTTTCTTAAGAGTTACTTTCAAAATTATAATTTGAGTTTGGATTATAAATTAAAGATTGTATGTTAGGACATTTTTGAACAACAACAACAAAAACGGCTGAACTGATTTCAATAATATTTGGCACACAGATACTTTATAACTTAGATAAGTACTTACCTGACATAAATATATTAATATATATCAAAAAAAATGTTATTCAGTATGTGGTTTATCTTTGAAGTGTATTTTTTTTAATGGTGGATAAGGTGCAAACGAGCAGATGGTCTACCTGATGGTAAGTGGTTACCATCGCCCATGGACATCGCTAAAACAAGAGATACCCTTGTTTTGTCGATACGTTGCATCCTCGAAGATAAGAGTGGAGAGGGGGAGTGAAGTATAAAAAATGCTGCGGTCTCAACGGACCTAACTCTGATCCCAGAGTCCTCTAGATCCGCAGCATTAATGGGATGGGAGTGGGGAGGGGGTAAGTCTGGCCCACATGCGGCTCGACCGACAAAAATGTGTCTATGACACTTGGCGGTCGGATTCGCATGCTGGTGGTCGCAAGCCAGTCGGGGAACAGATCCCCTACCACCAAGGGGGTGCTTGGTTACTAGGCTTTTACGAGATGCTCTCCCAGTGGCAGAGGGGAATAGTATTCTATCCCGTCCCCTCACGGGTATAAAGTCAAATACATATAAAATAAAGGAAACAGTTTGAATTTTTTGAAAATTGCAATGCAAGTGTTTAGTATCAGTCCCTCTTTTCCAGCTACATCTTCAGATCAACTTAAGAGTTATTATGCTATTTATATCTAATTTAAGTTTATTTGGGTATCAGTTATTCAGATTTTTGCAAGCTACTGATAGACTGAATAACAACAAGTCTTTTTAATAAATATGATTATTAGAATATGTAACTTGTAGAAATGAGTAAGAGAAGAAAAGGACGTACATTAAAAGCATAACGGAACCTGAAAAAGGAAACTAAGCAGTGCCTTGGACTTGTCACCAAGGTATAGGTTTAAAGAGCTCTTCAACTCTAGTGCAATAATCGCCTCCACTGCCCAGGTTCGCTTTATAAACTTAAGGTTAGGTTAACCTAAGCTAAAGCTACGCGCCGACATGTATATTAATAAAAAATTTATGCTAACATTTTTCTAGTCTGGTTAAAGTATTAAATTTAATTGAAGTCTACGTACAGACAAAAATTCAAAAAACTAAAAATAAAGTGCATACAGTCCTCATACTTTTATTTAAAATAAAATACGAATCCTGTTTGATTTGGCCAGCAAATATTAAGTTTTTGAAATCACCAAACTTTTAAAATACGTATTGCAGCAAAAATTCTATAAAGTTATTCTAGAGTCGTATGTTTTAACTTTTACTGTACTATTTATATTCAAGTTACCGCAGCACCGACCACTGATTTACCAATGCAACGTTTGGCTTCATGTTCCTTATGGACGGCCATTTTTCCTTACAAATTAATGCCCAAAAATGTTAAATTAAAAATTCAAATAACCCTCTAAATCAGAATCGGTATATTATCTTGGATGTTATGATGCTACAGACATTCACACAGACACACATGTTAAACCTATAACACTTCTTCCTTGTAGCGTCGGGTGTTAAAAATATTAAAAGAGCATATTAATATTGGAAATATTATTTTAATTTTTCAAGTTGGCACAAACTGAATCAATCAGTTCTGCCAACGAAAAGATAAGGTCATCAATAAATGCGCCGCCATGAATATTATTGACCCAAGAACTGATTTGAAAACGTTTGAGCTAACTGAACCTAATATTCAATCTAGATAACAAATATATCAACACTTGACTTCTACTTACTGGAAGAAATTACTCGTCAAACTGCCGTGACTATTAAAACCGAGCTTATTGAGTCGGTATTTTTAATCACTAGATATTATAAAACTAAGTCCCATTCCGCGAGTGTTGGTCGCAAACAGCGATAAACTCAAAAAGTACTGAACAGATTTTCATGTGGTTTTCACAAATGGACAGTGTGATTCATAAATAAGGTTGAGGTATATAATTTGTTAAAATCTTTTGTAAATTGGTGGCAATATGATAATAATTGTTGAAAATGTCAGATAATCTCAAGATGCCTTGGATCTTTTGTTAAAAACGCATACTAATTACTTTTTAGCTTCGACAGAAAATAGATGTAGGCGTAATAATATTATCTATAACGTGTGCGAAACCGGGATATTGCTAGTATGCTAAAGTATTATGTTGTTATCAAAAAAATCTTACACTTAATACTTATCTAATACTTAATATATAAAGCTGAAGAGTTTGTTTATTTGAACGCGCTAATCTCAGGAACTACTGGTCCGATTTGAAAAATTCTTTCAATGTTAGATAGCCCATTTATCGAGGAAGGCTATAGGCTATATATCATCACGCTAAGACCAATAGGAGCGGAGCATCACGTGGACGAAGTTGCGAGGGTCGACTAGTTACGTATTAAAAGGAATAACAGTCATTTGCTCCTATATAATATCTTAAGTTTCTGAACGAACTTTAACATGTAATTTTAAAAATATAGTGTACATACATTTTGAAAGTTTCTATAAAACCACGTTATATTTAAAGTTTTGGTTCAACTGAATTCGTACAGAAAACAGTTCTTATTGGTGACTCCTAAATCGTCTTTAAGTCCGCGGTCGCCTTGTTGGTTTCAAATTCATTTAGCGTTGAATTTTGTAATTTAAATTCAGATATTTACGTTTCGCCCCATCTTTCTCTTTTACGGTTTTTGATTTTATATAAGGAATATAGTATTTTATAATAAACATAACCTCGCTTCTCTACGGTACCATTATAGAGCAAGATCCCAGGTTGTTACTTATTTTCTCATAAATAAAATGTATAGAAAAATTGGACTATTATTAATATAAAAACTATAAACGACATCCAATATTATAATTATTTTTTACCCTAAATACTACTACTACTACTACTTTTACTGTTTCATGATCGAATCGATCGAATTGAGTAAATTTTTTTTAAAGTTTTATATACATAGCTTACTAACTGATTGAGGAAACGTTGTTTTGCCATATAAATAAAAAAGAATGGGGTAGGCCACCCTTATCACTACGAGTTATAAAAAATAGTTTACGACCTATTCTCATAGTACGGGAGCCAGAATCAAATTCGGTCAATCATTTCCTCTCGAGTGAAAATTCGTATACTGCATAAGGAATATATATTATGATTACTCGTGACCCTCAGCTGCGATTCCGTGGGTGGGTCGAGCAGTGGCAGCCTCCCAAACATGTAGAAAATTTTGTACAGTCATTTCCTCCCATTTGAAAATTTATCTGATTATAGTTTACCTAGTATCTTAAAGGAAAAATAAAGTTAGCTGACCATAACGTGGTGGAGTATACGTCAGCTGCCTGCTTGATCTCACATAAGTGAAAGAATACAATTCCTCTTTGCCGCTGGGAGAGCATCTCGTAAGAATTGAGTAACGCAGCACCCCCTTGGTGGTAGGGGATCTGTTGCCCGACTGGCTTGCGACCACCAAGTATCTATGACGCATTCCGGTCGAGCCGCATCTACCCCCTCCCTCTGTCATTACATCAATTCTGCGGTTCCAGTGTACACTTGGTTCTTGCTTAGGGTCCACTCAAACCGCAACTTTCTTCTCTTCGCTCCCCCTTCTCACTCTATCTTCGAGGCTGCAACGCATCGGCAAAACAAGAGATATGAGTACTCTCTAGTTTTTCTGATGGTTATGGACGACGGTGGCCACTTTCCATCAGGTAGACCGTCTGCTCGTTTGTCTGTAATCTATCATTTGCGTTTACCCAATAGTCCATTCAATATCACACCCCTTTCTCCTATTTTTTCTTCGACTAGTATGTGCAGTTTATACGTCTTTTTCAAGCAAATTTCTAAAAGATATCTCTCTAAAAGATAAGTAACCATTTTGTACAAAATATAGTGTTTTTTATACAGATATAATCCCCTCAGCAGGAGCAAACGCTTTTCTATATTCTAAAGCACTTTACCCAAATTATTTTTTCACGCTAAAAGGTAGGATTTATATAAAAACGGTCAGATAGAAGACACTTGAAACAAATAATGTCGATACTCGACTGGATAAAAAGGTGTCAAAAAAACATTGAGCCCCGGCCGTAGAGCCTCTTGTGACAGCGACCTCTCGTCGAACATTGTCCGCAGGTCAAGTGTCAAGTGCTAGGGTTGTCGATCTGCTGTTATCGATTATTTTCATTATGTTAGCAACACTGTTGATAACGTTTGATAGCTCGACAGATTGTTAGCTTATAGAATAAATAATGACTATCAAAGTATGAGTGTGTTGCTATTATCAAGAATTACGTGAATCTATAAGCCTTCTTCTGAGGCTTTGTATCCTGCTCCTGGGTTTCAAACCTCAGTTATATTGTGATAATATTGATCTGTAACTGTACAGTATAGCCCATACATACCTTATAACTGAGTCTTGAAAAAGCAGTTTATTTTTTTCACATCGGGAAGATAGATGGCGCTTACTGTATTCGTTTTTTAACTTAAGGTAAAACAGATAGAATTGTAATGTGTTTTTTTAATAATATGTAACCTAAACAGAAAATTCCTTGAAATTTCTACAGACTATGTATTATCCTAAGTTCGTTATCGTTTATTCCTTCTTTTTCCAATAGTATCCTAAATTACGATAATTTGCAATACTACCTCCTTGTTTTTCATAGAAATTATTTGATTTAAATTCATATGATCGTCCCTATTGAACTATCTTTTTGCTAGGCTCTTATACTCAGGATTAAGTGAGCACTTTGAAGAAACGCTGACGTGATCTAAGTATTGTAAAAATTGCTCAAATATAAGTCAACTTATTCTTATTCATATATTCTATTTATACCAAAATCCACCTAAAAAGTAATATATTTTTTACAAGAGATCTTCTCTGGCTTCGCACGGGGGCATTGTCGACATACCCTTATTTTTGATATTTGTATTTTTTTTAAATAAAGATTACTGGCAGTTGGATCTCATATTATTACAAAAAACATAAAAAAATATGTCCTGTGGCTATCATGAATTCTTGAGGGATAAAAAGTAGTTTAAGTTTCATTCAAGTCCTTAAGTTAACTTTAAGTAAAAAGTCATCTAGATCAATTGCTCCGATACAGCGACACAGAACGACAAACCAGCAAAAAAAAGACTATATTTATATTATCATTATAAAAAGCCTTATAAACCTTCACATAGGTCACAAACTCCAGGTACTACTCAGCTTCTTATTGATAGACTATGATATTAACAATTTGTACATAATTATTGAGTATTCTTCTAATATTATAAACGCGAAAGTTTGTAAGAATGTATGGATGTTTGGATGTATGGATGTTTGGATGTATGGATGTATGTTTGTTACTCTTTCACGCAAAAACTACTGAATAAATTTTGATGAAACTTTACAATAATATAGCTTACACATTAGAATAACATATAGGCTATAATTTATAATGATATAGCGTGAATTATCCAAAATATGGAGGGTTAAACCGCGAGGCGCAGCTAGTAAATTAATACTTAAAAAATGTTAATTCCAGCTAATCTAAGAAGTGTCGACTAGTTTCACAATAAAGCTTTCTCGTCTTTCGCTTTTGTAAGCTTTCTCGTTAATTACTTGACCGCATCATTGACCCAACGTTGGCCAACCAATAGCCAATACAATTCAAACACTGGCGATAGAATCTTATTAAAACTTGTCGCGTATACACCGTTTGTTTGACTTTATTTCCTATCCTAAAAGAAATTGTCCAACTCCGCAATCCCCACTGGATGAAACTTAAAATAAGGATACAGGCAAATAACTAAGATATTTCTTTACCTCTTTTTAAAGTGTTTATATATCAATTATAACGCTGAATTACTTGAAAATGAATATTGATCATAATAGGAAAAATGGAAATATAATAATGAGTCTTCATCAGGAACTAATTTTAACATCATCTGCATGTGGGTCACAAGCCCCAAGCGCTGCTTATCTTCCTATTTAATATCTTGTTTAGGGTATGAAGCTTAAAACGCTAAAATTTTGACATGATATTGATCTCAAGTGAATAAAGTGAAGCCCACTGCAAGTTTTTAACATTTTGAGTAAATTTATGGTTGGTAGCGATGTATGACTGTCCGACTCACGGGAAATGGAACATTGTGTGGCATATTGCTAAGGGTGACGAGGCCTGGAAGACAAACTGACTGACCGACAAGAAACAGTAACAAACTGACAAGATAGACAAAACCTTTCCGCTATAAAGTGATTAGCATAAAAACAAGCAACAGACAGACACATTACACAGAGTGACAACAACATGGCGGAAAGAACGGCGACATTGGCGAAGAGAACAAAAGCTGTCAAAGAAATTAGGAGGAAAAAATTAGCATCTGGGATATTTTAGGATATCTACATGTATTTATGTAATATCTAACCTAATGTCTAATATTTTGTGAAAATTTATTAGAATTTAACTCAAAATTCTATCCTAGACCCCAAGTGTAGTTAATTTGTGACTTTATAAGAAAAAAAAACTTGGATAAAAATATATTTAAATGAAAATATATAAGTATTATAAATGTAACTATTAGTATTGTTGATGTTGTTGTTTTGTAGCATGTCCCTATTATTTTTAAATTAAAAAACTCCCTCTCATTTTTGCCTCGAAAAAAGCTTGAGGAAAAAACAAAATTTTTAATTATTTCATAAACATCTTAGGAAACGTAGAAAACAAAAATTTTAAAAAAATCCTCTTTGTAAGTAAAGTGAACACCATTTTCAAATCAACAAAAAAATATCGGCTCCACTTTTAATATAGTCCGCATAACCCGATCCGTTATACAGATGAGGTTGGTTAGATGATACTGTAATTGAATGGGGCCACCGCCCGCGGGCTCGATGAAAATTGATAAAGTTTCTACGAAAATTCACTAGCCGTTATACGAACTTGCCGACTTTGCGATGGCGAATTCAATTTTAATTATATAACTAATAAATAGACTCGTAATTACTAGTTTTAGTAAGCAAATAGTTGGTTGAAAGTGAAGAATAATTTATTTTACACCGAATTTGTCTGTAAGCGACAGGATTGGTTATAGAGAGGATTGAAAAGAGTGGGAGACATTCAAACATGCACACAGCGCTTGCTATATTATTTTACGACCCAAATATTTCTGTAACATAAGTGTGAAATGAGAGCCAAGTTTAATATAAAGAATATGCATCGTTGTCAACTTCGCCCACAAAACAAATAAGATCTACATGTGTGCCAATTTCTGTGTAAAAAAAACCTTAAAATTCTAGTAACAATAACATGTGAAATTCTCAAATAAAATCAATAAAACATTTTTCTGTTTTTTGATACTACTACAATGTTTGCTACTTCCTTAATTACCACTTGGTAATGCAGAATGCAATGAGATGTAATTTAAGCTCAAGATTTAACTTTGTTAGTTTTCACATACAGACACCATTATATATGTGTCTAATCTAATTATCATCATTACGTTAGATTGATATAATTTTATAAAATTTGGTTTATTACTAAAAAATTGACTTTAATAATATGCAAAATTATATGTGGATTAATAAGTTTCGATTTGTAAAAGGGTATACACTACAATACACGGATTCTAAGCTGGTGAACTTGGCTGGAGAAGCTGCCGTGTGTCTTAAATATAATGAAATATTTCCTTCTTAATAAAGACCCATTGAAGTTAAACGAATTTCCCAAATAGGTTAAAACAGTATAAATTATACGAAAATCTTTGTAATAAGCAATAATGTTTTAAAAGCGTTGCAACAGCCAAGCGATTCTGTTTAAGTAATTAATTTCAGTTTTTACCTCATTGCACTTGAAATGTTCAAACAATTTTACTATAATTGAACGGGTAATATTGAACCAGGTCAAATATTACGTCAATATGACTTTCAATATATTTTATATGTTGAAGAATAATTTATTTTTCAATAAGTAATGGAATTATTGCCCTCTGGCAACAATTCCTCTTTAAATATTGAGATTTTTATTATTATCACAATCTATTAATGGCCCACTGCTTAGCTGGATCTCCTCCTCAGAATGGAAAGGGAGGTTAGAGCATAGTCTACCACGCTGGCTGATGGAACATGATTTTCATCCTCTACTGTTTAAATTACTTCTATATTGTGTACATTTAATCACATTATTGTAAGATCTCGAGCGGAGCAACGGTCATAAACTTGACTTAATTTATAGCGGTAGTTTCTGCTGTGTACTTAATTATTGAAACGCGAGCACAGCAATAGAGGAAATGTATTAGCTAAAGATATTAAAAAAACACTTAGTACTTATTAAATCCACTCTGACGTTTTTACCAATAATCATTTAAAACTTTTGTCTTCTGTCGTTTTTCTATCGGACAGACTTTTTTTGACAATTATATTATCAACATATTCTACACTGACTAGTTTTCTTATCGGATAACTAATTAGTTATCTTCTGGTAAACTTTTCTGTACATTCTGGTTTTATCTGCCATTAATCAGTTGTCTTCTGGTAACCTCTGTACTCTCTCTGTGTTGTCTATACCTTTTGATTCTCCCTATGTGTCTATTAGCACGGATAATAATCAATTAGTTACCCTCTCTGTACTTTTTAGTATTCTTTGTTATTTTGCAAGATTTATCATTTATTGTTTTTTTTTTATTATAGATAAGGGACAAACGAGCAGACGGTCCACCTCATGGTAAGTGGCCACCATCGCCCATGGACATCGGCAAAACTAGAGAGTATCTCTTGTGCCGATGTGTTGTCACCTCAAAAGTTGAGTGTGAGGGAAGAGAAAAATTTTGCAGTTTCTGTAAATCCTTAGCAAGCACCCAATGTCGCCTGCAGCCACAATATTAATAGAATGGGAGAGGGAAGGGGTACATCTTGGCCACATGCGGCGCTTTTAGAACGCGTCAAAGAATCTTGGCGGTTGGATCCCAAGCTGGCGTCTGTAAACCATTCGGGGAACATATCCCCTACCACAAACGCGGGTGCTAGATTACTCGGCTCTAACAATATGCTCTCCCAGCAGCAGAGGGGAATTGTATTGTATCTGATGAACTCGCCCCATCGTAACAAGAATAAAATTACGGAAACTATTTAGTACTATCTTCTGTACCTAGTACTTCTTTTTATTAGGATAAATCAATAATAATAATTAATATACGTGTTGGTATTTATTCCTTATCCGATTCCTATTTACTCCTTATCCGATGGATAATGTATCTCTGACCTTATTGGTTAACTGATACCTAATTGTCTTTTACTTCTTCTCGCAGACACGATACCGAGTGATTAGTTCTGGTAATTGCAGGAAAAAAAAAAGTTTCAATGTCTTCAATGAATTCACGCTCTAAAAAGTTGATTTTAACTGTATTTTGCAATAGATATTCTGCTGAGGAAACTTTAAAATCTAATACCAAAGTTTCATTCATTCATGGCACTTCAATTCTATCTAGTGTCTACAAAATATAAGTAGGAAGAAAGCAAGCAATATTAATGTATGATGATCTATAGCCAGTCAGCAGTTTCTAATAAATCCCTAATGCAGTACAAGCGAAGTTTCCGGCAGGTTCGATTTATTAAGCTGACTCGAATATCCGACCGGATATTATTTTATTCGACAAGCTTTTGAGATATTATACTTTTAAAACACGCTTTCAGGAGGTAATTTTTAAAGGTGTTTAAATAAGAGGTCAATTATAAAAGATGACGATATTTTTATTTTTATAGTTAACTAGGCGACTCGCCCTCGTTTCGCTGATGTGATTTTATTCAGTAAAAAACACGGAAATATCTTTTTTTTAATACTTGAGACGATAAGTTTATTTTGATAAGAATTCATGACCAACAAACATGGCCTAACGATTTTAAAAGTTAGACATAATATGGCATTATCAATTATTTAGATGAAGCTATCTACAAAGTTTAATTAAAATGCGTTTAAACGTTTTTTGTTTTAATATGTCTTAGTAAAGATTTTTTAAAGAAAGCCATACAAATTTTTGCTAATTGTATAATTCTATAAAAGGTCTCGGTCTTTTAGTTACCCTTTGATGCATTGCTTATATTATTTTGGTAATACGGACATACAGATAAACCAATTGTTTAAATAAGCAGTGATAGCCTCTAGGGCCTGCTACAGACACACACTTCCGACTTTTCTAAGTTAAGCGTATTTTAAGAAATTAAATATAACTTGCTTTAACGGTGAAGGAAAACATGGCCAGGAAACTTGCACTCCTGAGAGATAAAAAATAAACTTCTAAAGGTGTGTGAAGTCTGCCAACCCGCACAGGGTCTGCGTGGTGGACTACGGCCTAACCCGCTCCTCATTCTGAGGACGAGACCTGGCTTAGAAGTAAGCCATTAACAGGTTGTCACGATTATGGGAAAAGGCAGAAAAAATGTAGTGCGATATTCGATCAATATGATATATTGAAATGTAGAGGGGATTTTAAAGAGTTTTGAGCTTAAAATTTCGCAGTAATAAAGCTCGATCATCAGCAAGTGTGCTCGGAATAAAATATTTTAACGTATAAGTTTGTTATCAAAATATGATTAAGCTTTTGAGTTCATGGACATTCAGTATTATTACATAATAAAATAAAATAATAAGGTAGTCCAATGTATTGAATCTACAACGATTCTACAATGTCTATTGCCGTCTATTTACACTCAATAAAATTAATCAATATGTTAGATTGTAATCTTCGCAATATTGTAAATTGGTTTGTTTTGAATTTATTTGTTGTTATAAATATACTATAGAGTTATATTAGTGGGCATAATGGAAATAGTAAAAGAATAAAAGCCAGCCAAGTGCGAGTCGGATTCGCGCACGAAGTGTACCAACATTTGGCAAAAAAAACACGTTTGTTATATGGGAGCCCTTAAATATTTATTTTATTCTGTTTTTAGTATTTGATATTAAAAGGGCAACAGAAATACATCATTTGTGAACATTTCAACTGTCTAGGTTTCACGGTTCATGAGATACAGCCTGGTAACAGATAGACGGACAGCGGAGTCTTAGCAACAGGGGACTCTGTTTTTACCATGGATTATGATCCCAAATGACATTAGCATCGAATATTTAGAGTAAAGAAAATCCGACGATAATTTACGTCAAGTTCTTTCCGGTCAAATGAATGGAATTTTAATTAGAGAGACGTTAATTAAGGTGGCTTAAGGATGCGCCACTCCAAGCTTTTTCACAGGCCAAGTTTTTTTTGCTCACAGTTTAATTTGTCGGATACGAATGCCGACAGTTGATTTTGTAATTAAATTCGTAGGGAACAATTGTTCGGTAATAAGTTTAAAGTGCATTTAGTGTAAAAGGTCAAAGGAACGGAATGTATGCGCCATTTTAATTCCAAACTTGTTTTACAATATGTCCTACATTGCTTCTCAGCAATGCATCATTTTTGGCGATTCTGGCTTGGCTCAAAAATCAATAAAAAACCTATCCGTATCGTATTTTACATATTACTTAGGAAATATAATAAGACATTACTGTTAAAATGGGTGTTTGTTTACACACTTTAAAAAGTTTACGAACTGGTGAATATTGTGAATATCACAGTGAATCTCTCATCTCCATAAAATAATATTTTCCTTGTTTTTAGCCGTGTTTTGATGAGTTTACTAACTAGTTTTATCATATATTTTTAATAATAAAACAGACAAAAAGTATAAAGTTTAATTCATCTTTAGATTGTGTTTGTTATCGAATTCCTCCGAAACAGCTTGACCGATTTTTATGATTTTTTCTTGTATATATTTGGTAGGTCTAAGAATATATCCAGACCCACTAGAAATAATTTATGTGGCAAAACAACGTAACATTTATCATCGAGTTTTAGTTTGATATCACAATAATTAATAAAAAAAATTAAACTTGTCCTTTGAAGCTTAGTTTCTCATGAAGACAAAAATTGCATAAGTTTTTGGGAGAAGTTAGATCATGAAAGAAAGGAGGGTAAGTGGGAGAAAGAGAGAGTGGGTGGGTAAATAAAAATTGCAATTATATTTTCCGTTTATTTAAATTAATATTGTGTCACAAAAATATAAGGTAAAAGTATCGGGATAACAAAAGCACTATTGTAGATCAGCGGAAGTGAGTCGGGTAGCTTTATATAAACTAAAAATATTACAATCCATAGATACCGGCTCTATTTTCTCCAGTGTTCGCCTCTTTATCAGTATAATGGCGGTATTAATTGCAGAGTTGTTTGCCGGTTGTAGATTAATGATCTGCTCGAGCTCGAGAGGTGCAACTAAGTCGCGAATTAACACTGAAAAATGTCTAAAACTACTTTTTAAGACTATTTAGTATTTTATTGTTTAGTCACTAGTTTGTATTCCGATCAGGGGGCACGGCAATGTACGCATAAAGTCGTGCAACGAAAATAAGCAGAACTGTAACATCCTTCTAGGTAGAATCAACTCACGGTATAGAAATATATTTCTAAAGTGAATTATTGTTCGTAGTAGTATAAATATAAATCTAATTAGGAGAATTACATGAGACTTATTACTTAGTCTATCATAAGCCCTAAGCACCAACTAGATTCCTGACAAAAATTTCATAGTATTATTTAACACCAACTTAATAACAAGCAGAAACTAAATACATAAAAAACTAATCCAATTCAAAATTTTCCAAATTAAACGTACAAGCAACTATTTGCATAAAAACAGCGTGGTGGCGGTCGCTAAAAAATTTCCAGCAAAATAAAATTTATTTCAAGCACTTACAAGTATATGAAAAGCTGGCACCCGTTTTCCGGGTCACACTGCTTATAATATAAGCCTGGTTTTGTAGGAATACGGAATACAAAGAAAACAAGTTGTTTTTTCTACTTCTCGCATTATGTAGATGCGTCCCGTTAAATTACTTTTTGAGCAATAAACGGCCGAAGCGAATAAAAGTCTTTGCTTGTAAGTGTATAGATGTAATTTGGTGTAAGTCAAAGGTACTTTTTGTTTGACAATAGTCTATAGATGTAACTTTTGTACATTTCTGGACTTTCAAGATTAGTCATCATTAGCAACTCTTTTGATTTCTTCGTATTTAAATCAGATCATATTTTAGAATATTATCGAGATAGCTTAAGGGTTAAAAGTAAAATAGGCTACTTTTTAGACTTAAAAATGACAGCTCCTATTATTATTCATAATAAAAGACGTTTAATGATATGACAGCGCTTGAATATTTATACATAGCACCTTAGTCCTGTGAATAATATAGGTATCAGATTTAAATAAAAAGCAAATGAACATAATACTCTAATAAATTAAGCATCATAGATACAAGTTATACTAATTCGCTCATAACTTTTAACTAAAGTTAATTTGAATAATTTCTGCAATACAAAATGGCTGACAACTTAGCTAATCTCCCGAAAATGTTGATTAACACTCAAAGGACATGACAATTAACGAGAATTTGTGTCCATAGTAACGAAACAAAGTCAGAAGTGGGTCATAAATAAGAATTTCGCTTGGAAACTTTTACTTGGACCGTGCGAAGGGCGATAATGGTTATGGTTGAAGTTCTAGTCTCTGCAAGAGTTTATTCGCACGAATGTAAAAAATAAAACTTGTTAGTTTGACTACAAATATTTTAAATTACCGTCATAGTGTTGCCTGACTGATTCAAAACTTCTTTATAGCTTTAAGAAAAAGAGAGTAATTTTTTAATAAGTAAAATAATTTCACTAATCTACTATATTTTCAACGTACTCAAATCATTAGAGACCCAAGTCCATATTTCTCTAAAAATATATTGAAACGTAATATGATTACTACCATTATTTTAATACTTTCCTTAAAACCTTAAGTATTTGTGGAGTTAAAAAGAAGCTAATAAAATTATCTAATTTATTATAATCTTTGGATAATAATAGTTGCAAGCCAGATGGTAAAATACACCGAGAAGTACTACGAAAACTTCATGCGAAATAAAAGGATTATTTTATTACATTGATGAAATACATTTTTCTACTCTCTACATTTTATGACTGCTATAGACTTTTAGCTATTAATCTATTTTTTTTAAAATATTTGTTAGAGCCTAACACGTACAGCTGATGTAAAACACTCTTGTGCGAATATAACTTTACAGTAACTGCGTTTTCGTATGGACAGTAAAAATTCTTGTTTTAAATTGAACTTTATGCTAACAGTAATAAAGGTCAATAAATGTGTATCAGAGTCAAGTGACAATTTGTTCTGAACGGCAGTTAGAGTTGGAGATTAGGTGTTATTGCTTGCGCTGCCGTCACTCCTTAGGAACTTGTGCCGTTGTACATGGCAAGTCACGCCTTACAGATAACGTATTTTTATTTACAGTAATTTAATGTAAAAATTAAAAAAAATATCTTTATTCTAAGCAATGATGCAATGATTTTCAGCAATTCTAAAAATATCATATTTATAAAATCAAAAATTGACGCCTTCTAGTTAAGTTTAAGTATGAATTTGGAGCTTTTTCCATCACAAACTCAATATTGGTTTATCTTCAAAATTGGTTTTCAGCTTATAAATGAATTATTTTAACTGCTAAACTGTTGTTACACCACGTGAATTTAAACTTTTAAAGCTGAAAGCTAAACCTAGCAGCAAGTCGAGCATTTGAACAGTAAACTGGCTTAAACTGAATTTTGTGTAAATTATTTATACTTATTTGGGAATTATACTAATATTTGATTACCATGAGTATTGTTTTTTATTTATTATACCAAAGAAGAAATCGAGGAACGACTGTATATCCAGTGAGTAGCCTATGTGGTCGGTTAGGGCCATAAAATATGATATTTAACAAGAAAACCGAGCTCTTCTTTTATGGAATAAGAATTCACGGTTTTATATAGTAATAGTGAGGTCGACTAATATACATAAATAGTAAAATTGGGTCCATTGTAGTCGTGATTTACGCACTCCGCGACCGAGCAGCCCGAGCAACGCCGTACTCGTATCTCTTGAACGCTCCACTGAATGTTTTGTTTACGATAAATGATTGCCTCTCGGTGTACAGGCTACAGGCTACAGGCTACGGCCGGTTTTATCTCGGCGACGATTTACTATGAAATATTTTACACGAGGGAAGAAGTAATCATTTTTACTGACACTATTTGAATACATTGTAATTTTTCTTGCTGAATTTATTTTTGTAGTTTCCGATTATTGTAAATAATGACCACTTTTTAACTGACTTCAATGTATGTTAAAGATAATTTTTTCGTCTCTTTTTATTATGCACTAGTCGAACCGCGCGACTTTGTCCGCGTGACGCTCCGCTCCTATTGGTCTTAGCGTGATGATATATAGCTTATAGCCTTCCTCGATAAATGGTCTATTTAATACTGAAAGAATTTTTCAAATCGGACCAGTAGCTCCTGAGATTAGCGCGTTCATATAAACAAACTCTTCAGCTTTATATATTAAAGTATAAGATAAAGGTAACCGACTTCTTAGTAGGTATAAAGGTAATATTAGCTATACTACAACACTGAAATACATTGATAACATACTATCTACGTAGGAAGCTAAGCAACGCCTAGGGCTTTCAACCCAGGAATAGGTTTAAAGAGCTTTTTTAATACATGTTTACAACACAACCTAATCTAACCTAACTTTCTTTTAAGTAGCAAAATAAATATTAGGTTGGGGAAAAAGTCTTTTCGCATTATACTATGTTGAACTTGTAATAAAATCTCTTTGGCGATACTATTTGTATCTGGCTGGTTTTGGTATCATTACAAGTTTACATTTGAAAGAAGATAATTCCAAATTCAAATTAGGAAAATGTGTGATTTTTATTTGTTTTTCGTATTGTGAAGATGAGTGAATCTAATGAAGTAATTCGACACATTTTAAAATTTTACTACAAAAAAGGTAAAAATTTCAACGCAAGCGGCGAAAAAATTTTTCGATGTTTATGGACCTAGTGCAGTGTCTGTGAGAGTAGCACAAATTTGGTTTAAGCGTGTTCAATCCGGAAATTTTGATATCAAAGATGCACCTCGCTCTGCTCGTCCTATTACGGATAAAATGGATGCCATTTTTGAAAAAGTGGAGGAAGATCGGCATATCAGTAGTTACGAGGTAGCTGAATAACTGGGAATTGACCACAAAACAGTTTTGGCGCATTTGAAAAAAACTGGGTACACAAAAAAGCTCGATATTTGGGTACCTCACGAGCTCACAGAAAGAAACCTAATGAACCGTGTACTTATTTGTGATTCTTTATTGCGACGTAATGAAACCGAACCATTTTTGAAGAAGCTGATAACTGGTGATGAAAAGTGGATCACGTACGACAAGAACGTGCGAAAAAGGTCGTGGTCAAAGGCCGGTCAGGCTTCCCAGACTGTGGCGAAATCCGGGTTAACTCGCAACAAGGTGATGAGGTGTGTGTGGTGGGATTGGAAGGGTATTATTCATTATGAGCTGTTACCACCAGGCAGTATCATCGGTTCTGAACTCTACTGCGAACAACTAATGAGATTAAAGCAAGAAGTTGAGAGAAAGCGTCCGGAATTAATCAACAGAAGGGGTGTGGTTTTTCATCATGATAACGCTAGTCCTCACACATCTTTAGCCACTCAGCAAAAATTAAGAGAGTTTGGCTGGGAGATGTTAATGCATCCGCCGTATAGTCCTGACCTTGCACCTTCAGATTTCCACCTGTTTCGGTGTCAGGTTAACATCACGAGAGGACTACCAAAACTATCTGTCGCGCTTTTTTGATCAGAAGCCCCAAAATTTCTATAGCAATGGGATCATGATCCTATCTACAAGATGACATAAAGTTATCGAACAAAATGGTTATACATACTTTAGTTAAATGTAAATAAACTATATTAAAAAATGTTTTGAATTTTCTTAAAAAATGCGAAGAAACTTTTCCCCGACCTATTATATCAAAGTTATCCTCGATAAGTGCTAGCAATACTGTTGCTTCCATTTGATTGACTAGTAGTAGGTTTGTAACCAATAGGTTTATTTTATAGATACCCCTGCCACCACCATCCACTTATCATAGTAAACATATATGTATATAGATATTACTGTTATTTAGGTTAATGATATGTGTTTGAGATATTTAACTCAATCAGAATTATCACGTTACTTAGCTTGAATTAAATCCAACCCATTGCTCTACATGATTGTGTCAAAATCCACACAATCGACACCATATTGCTTGTCTACCCTCCCCCGCCTTTTGTCTGAGCGGAGCGAAATAATCACGTTTAACACTCAACGAATCTAATTTATTTTAGGTCGAACGTAAATTTCTCTTTTTGACAGTTTTATTACATTTGATTTTTTAATTTGTTTGTTGTCTGTTGGTATGGAAATGTTAATACAAAATATATGTTCTTTATTGTATTTGTAATATGAAGACATATTGAAGACAAAAAGTGTTTATTTTTATGGACCAATTAAACAAAATTACTTTGTTTATGGACCAATTAAAATTTATACGAATTTTCTAATATCTAAAAGAGTGGATCACCATTTTTGTTTCACCATCGCCCTCTATGGCGTTGGAGTAGGCACTTCGGCCGTTTTGACAGTCTCGACTCTTTATATGCCATCGACAGTCTGACTGTTGTCTTAGTCGTGAGCGGACTCTCAAGGAGTGAAGTAGTCCCTGGATAGTGTTAGTGTGTACTTTACAATCTAGTTACCACGTCAGAGCCTGAGTAGTGGAGGCGAGTGTTGTGATCACTTATAGGAACTCCTTAAGCCTATACCTTTGTCACGAGTCCAAGGCACTGTTTAGGTTTCTCTCGTAATTATTAGAGATCATATTTGATTATTTATCGGTTCAGTAGCAGTATCTACGTCACGTTTACCCAATAGTCCATTCAATATCATCACCCCTTGTAGGGTTTTCCAATATTTCTTTCTCCTCCTTCCTTCTCATCATTAAAATCCCTGACATATATTGATCAATTTTCGTAGCCCTTTCAGTTGAAGCGACCAAAATCAATTCCTTGTAAGTTTATTTCATTTGTACAAATATCTCATTAAAATATTCGATACTTTTGTTATAAAATATTAAAGTAATACTATACCCGTTTATTTGATTACATAAAAATAAAATATTCTTACCGTTAAACGCAATTATTTATCTCTGTAGAGACAAAGGCCGGAGGTGTAATATCGTCAATCGCGTCCCAACTGTCAGCGTAAGGAGAAATGAGCATCGGTTTCAATTTCAGAGACCTATCATGTTTGATAGAAGGAAAACAATCTATTTAACTGAAGGAATAAGATATTTAAAATATTTTAATTAAACCATATTTTAATTTATCCGACTTAATTCTTTTAGGTTGAGTATTGATATGTTAATCTTTTTAGACGCACTTTTGCTTTATTAAATTATTATCGGTATCGCAGCTTCCAAGATAATGAACCGATTTTGATACGGTTTGATTTGATTGAAAAGTGATTTAATCAGATGGTTGTTTGCTATAATTAGTGGAGATCTGGTCAGCCGTTTGAAGACTATCAGCTCATTTCTAACTTGAGAAAGAAATAGTACGACCTTGGCTTTTGCATAGAATTTTATAATTTTTTGATCAAGGGTTTTTAAAATTTAAATATTTAACATACAAAAATAGGAGGCTATTTATTATATTCAAATATTTGAGTACAGATCAAAAACCATATAAAAACAGCATTTAAATTAACTCACTTAGGTATAGAATCTATAACATATTTTGGACCATTTAAACGAATAGGTAACCCATTTTGCTCAAACAAAGGCCACAGGAGACGCATTATGGCGTCAATTCTGCCAGAAACGAAGAGTAATTTAACGTAATGAATACTATTTTAATATAAAACTACATAAAAGCTATAAAGATATAGCTATAAAGATAATTTAATATTTTGAAAATCTCAAGATTACATAACAAAATTGCTCTTAAAATAATTCAAGAACCAATAATAGTAAAGAGCATCTATTTTGTTAATAATTATATAATTTCAAGAGAAATTGAAAAAATTTTTTTTTGAAATTATTACTAAAACCCTCGCCAGAGAAAGGATGATCCGTGACGTCATTCTTTCGTTTATCTGGCCTCAATAATATAGTTATTTTATTTGTAAAAATAAAAAATAAACTTGTACTGTTGATAAGTGTTATGCAGTCCGAAAAGGCAAAAATAAATTAATATAACAGTGCAGAGTTAGGTAAGGTTAAACAAACCAAAAAAGGAGTTTACTAAGCTGTGACGTTAGAAATCAGTTTGTATGATTGTAAGATATAGCAGAGTACACATTCCAATAAATATATTTGAAAGAAAAATTTTCATATTTAAATAGTAAATAATACAAATAATTGTGATGATGTGCAAAAGAAGATAAAAACAGACATGAAACTAAATAAAGAAGCAAAAGTATCTCGTCTCGGAAGAACTCTGGTCTATATTGTTTGCATACTTTACATTTTTCTTCTTAATTTGCTTCTTCAAAGGTTTTCCTGCTCCAGTGGTTTCTAACGAGCGATTGAACACCATTTGTGAAGACGATATTTGAATTATTGATTTTACCATCTTTTACACGGTTTTTAGTATTATTTTCTGTTTGTTAATTTACTCCTAATATGTGCGTATTATATAGTGCGTGTGTGTGGTGTGTATTTATACACAAAACTGCCTTAGATATATTGAAACAGTGGTTATAATAATTTTAGAAAGATATATCGAGAATAGGTGTTATAAATATGATGAGTTTAACCAACAAAATTAACTGATAAAACATCTATCGCTTACAATCGCTTGAGTCATCTGCTATTTGATTGAATGACTACTGCGTTCATTGAATGACTAAAGGACCACTCGTCAAGTTGTTTAATGTAACGTTCAACGTCTTGACTGAACGTCATATAGCATAGTCGTTGAATGGGATATAGCCGACTTTGTAATGTTTGGTTAGGGTGACCATAAGTTCGCAACTTAAAAGGTAACTTACTTTAGATAATAAAAATGAGGACATGACATGACACACCTTATTATAATTTTATATTGTATTTTAAGTCTTACGATAGGCAATACTGATATTTTTTTTAAAGTAGCCGGCGGCGGCGTAATAATAGGTAAATCCATGCTGTCACGACATTTTATTGCGAATAACGCACTTTAAAGTAAATTTAATCACGCAGTGGGAAAAAATGAACTAAGCTTCAATCACCTAACTGATTTTACGTCCGCTCTGTTCAATGGCCTATGTTACAATCCGCTAACTAGTTGGACGTTGAGTGACGCTTGTTCAATCAACGTTCGGCCTAGTCACTCAATTGAATGTTGTCATTCAATGAACGCGCTAGTCATTCAATGAAATAGCAGATTCAACCAGATGACTGCGACATATATATAATATTGTATATCGAAATCTTGTTCCTATCTAACTGCTGGTTTATCTGTAATCATTTTTTATACTAGTTATCCTATCAGACAGTTTAGTCCCAAAACTTCGAGTACAATCTACTATCTTGTATCATCGGATGGGTGAGCCATAAATCCTGCAACTAACGGCGGAGTAGACAAAACACCGATTAATACTATCGTTAAACTAACTGCTAGTCATTTGTTACTAAGAAATTAGTACTGGAGATGCCTTTAAAATTGTTCGGTAGTGTTCTGGAGTTTATATTCGTTCCTAACAACTCTACAAGTAGAGTATTAATAATGAAAGTATTTGTTACACTAAGAAAATTCGACCAATAATTTAATTATTAAAATTTAGAATTTGTACATGATTCTTCTATCACACAAAGCAAGTACATTTTTTTTTTTTTGAAAATATTTTTTTTGCCAAGACTCGAGCGACTCACCCCTAGCTTTCTTCACTATTAATAAATGATTTTGATGATTTATACTTAATTTTGTAACCTAAATAAGGTATTTTTTTCAAACATATTATTTTCGGTCCCCTATTCTGATAATTAGTTTATCAAAATATGGAAAAGATACTCAAAAGATAAAACAAGCAGTGATGGCCCAGTGGTCGAGACTTCAAGTCTTACTCGGGAGGTCAGAGGTTCGATCCTGGGCACACACCTCTGACTCTGATGTGTGTTTTAAGCAATTAAATATCACTTGCTTTAACGGTGAAGGCAAACATCGAGAGGAAACCTGCACTCCTGAGAGTTCCCTAAAAGTTCTCAAAGGTGTGTGAAGTCTGCCAATCCGCACTGGTCCAGCGTTGTGGACTATGGCCTAATACCCTCCTCATTCTGAGGAGAAGACCCGGCTCAGCAGTGGGCCATTGAAGGGTCGTGATGTGAATACTTAATGAAATAATTACAATAATAATTTCTTACTCATGCGAAGATTGTTTCATGGTTGAAAGAGGTAATATTAACGAAATGTGACACAGTATGTTACAAAATACATAAATTTTAAGGCGTTTTTTAAACCAGCACAAAATTTCGAGATTATGTCTATTGGTTTATTAGTATTAAGTAGTAATAGTGCATAGACTTTAAAATATTATATGTTAATATAAAAGTGAGTGAGACAGAAAAAAGTCGGTAATATGGTGGTGCCCTCTGCCGATAAGTGACATACTACGTATTATAGAATAGCAATTAAACAGTTGGGAAAGAAATATTAATGACTAAACAAGTGAGTGTGTGAGAGAGTGAGTGAACGGCTTAAATATGGCTGAAGTGTGTGAGGGCAGAACTCAACTCATTACAATACACAAAACTCCGTCACACAAAAAATGTAAGTCAATCTCCTTTCAACTTTTATTAACAACACAAAATGGCTGGCAAATGCTGTTCAATTATTACATTAATTTAAACTTGACTCACTCAACTCAACGCCTAATATAAGCTTTTTGTTGTTTATTAAGGGAATAATAACTATTTTTTAATTTCTTAATAGTGTAGCAATTGGTTTAATAGCCAATATCATAATAATTCCCGTATACTCACTAATATTATAATTTAAAAGTGAAATAATTATCACAATTGAAACTTTATCATCTTTATAATATTCTTATTGAGTAAATTTACACAAAAAGTCAATATACAGCTTACGAAACTCAACTCATTACAATACACGAAACTCGGTCACATAAACGTGCGTAAGTCAATCTCGTTTCAACTTTTGTTATTTGAAACACAAAATGGCTGGCAAATGCTCTTCAATTATTAAATTAATTTAAACTTGACTCACTCAATTACTTTCCTGATAAGCTTTATTGTTTGTAAGGGGAAATATTGTGTATTTCGATTCCTTGGTATATTTCCATTTGAAATTAATGATTATAATTTACCAAAGATTTAAATCCTGTCAAAAACCTTTAACTAAAAAACTGTTATCTATTTTTATTTATTTTAAACAAGTAACTATCTCAGAAAGTCCTTTAACTTTATTATATTATCATTAGATATTTTCGAATACCAGCAGTTCCTTCCTCAAGCTGTATTTTATCGTAACAGACAAACAGATGCCATCAATTCCTCAATAGATGGCGTAAGTAGTATATTAAATCACACTTACGATTCTGTAGTTTCAATTACTATATTATAGTTGAGCTATATTAATGACATTATTTTTCAGACTGCAATTGAGAAAGTCAATAATAATGGAATCAAAAACATAGCTGAATAAATAAAAATAAAAAGCATAGTCTGACATGAAAACAAATAGTCTATTTTCTAATAACCGGAGAGGTTCCCCAGGGAGACATTGATGTGATCGTTGTATCTAATATTTTGTTATAACTTATCATTCCTTCACGCGACCCCCACGAGGATTCGGTAAGTATCCAAATGTATCATATTGGACACAAATATTACTTTCCCGTCGATAATACAATTACGTTTGATTCTGAAACGGGAGATATTTCAATTTATATATGTATCGGGTGATTTTATGGGCAGTTTTGTAAAATCATAGCTAAGTGGGTAGTTATTTTTTAGCAAAATATAATTAACACTCTATTCATATCTAATATATATTTCATATAATAACTAGATTACCGTGTAGTTCTATTTTATAACGTAACTGAAATAAGATTTTTGGAACTTCTCTCTCAATATTCACTCAAACGACAATATAAGAGTAGATTGGAAGCCCAGCACTGCCTGGTGCTTAAGACACAGGAGCAGGTTTAAATACCTACCTCTTTTATAACCATCTTCATCGCTTGACCTAATTACTAAATATTAAAATAATAAAGTACATCACACACGTGCTCCTCGATAAAGGAGGCCTAGAACTGCAACGACAACTGCGCGATATCACTTGAAAGATTAACTCAATCCTATCGGAACGAAATTTATATATTGTCTACTCAAAATATGATAAAATTAACTATGACATACATATGAAAATATTATAGCTGTTAGTAAAACGTTGCAGTTAGTTTAACGGCTTTATTAATAGTCGTTTTGTCTAGCAGGCCTCTGCCTCTGGTCATTACGATTTATCGTTACTGCCCTGACGAGACACCATAATGTTAGATGATTTGTTGTTATATTAAAATCTAGGTTACTCGCCCTCAATTCACTGAGAAATGTTCAAAACTTTTATTCAATCACGTTTATTCAGTCATACTCTGCCACCCTCAACGGTTGAATTTCTATTCTATAATGTGATTGGTAGTGGACACCACTATTTCGCTGACTTCTGTCTCACTCACTTTTCCTTTTATCTGACAATAAGTAATACATCAAAAAAGAATAATTCAATTTGGTGCAGTCGTTCTGAAGTTATGCGCATAAATACATGAGAGGTGATTAATTTTAATTTACATAAAATATTGATATTGCAGTTTTGATTTATTTCTATGATAATATTTGATAAGGCCACTTGAAACTTATGTATATTTTAGAAACTCCTTTTGGTGATCACAATACTCATCATATCATCACTTATCACTCGCCTTTGTCATTCAGTATCCTAAACTAAGTAACCTTAAGAAATACTTAGCACCACTTCACAAAATTTACACTACTTTAGACGGGGTTCACTGGATAAAATTGTCTATCTGTACGTTTGAGCAAAAGTAGTGGGGATAGTTCTGCATTGTGAGAGTGTAACTATACCCACTACTTTTGCTCAAAGAAAAGAACTTAACCGGCAGCTAACATAATATCAAGTACATACATTATTACTAAAATTTTAAAGTAAATAGTTTGCTAAGCAATATTTCACTAAACAATGTCAGTCGCGTGCTATATTCACTTAACTGTAAAACTATTCACTAATGAATCTAAATGACGAGTCAATGAAACCATTTTGTGTATTCTTAGAAATTATAATACTACCAACGTTTTATAGCCGACCCGATCTGCCCTAGCTTCGCACGGTTTTGCAACTATAATATAATATATATATAGTACATGCTATACACATAAACCATCCTCTAGAAATACTCTCACTTTCGTCCCCCATTTCAACCCTTAAAAAGGCTTACTTTTTGAAGTAAAAAAATCTTTAGCGGCATTGTGCACTTTTGGGATGGGTAAAAAAATTCGTAAGACGGCGATTGCACATACAAAACTGAATTTAAATTTGTGTACGATACTTTTGTACTGCTAAATTAAACAATTCGTGTGAAATTATTTCCTAACCATTCCAAAATAAATGCACAACGTTAATCTTCAAGTTTTCACTTCTGCCGGCACTCCCTCAGTGCAACCTGTTTTTATTTTCGAGATAAAGGTAGCCTATGTCATTCCCCTAGCTCTAGTCTATCTCTGCACCAATTTTCATCAAAAACCGTATATATCACGTATGTTATAAATGATTACGTATGTTATAACTAACCCGACTTAGTTTTTAATATGTAGATAGAAGATTATAGGTAGAGTTTGAGTTTGGACAACGGAGAGGCGCAGTAACGTACAAAATTTATATCTAAAATATATGTTTATATTGTAGTACATGTAATTTGAATGTAAACTAAATCGTTACATAACATACTTATCACTTTAAATACACACCTAAGATTTACTGCAGCGTCGCGTCAACTTTTGAGTCGAGTGCGGATAGTTATAAACTATAATAAACCGAGTTTGGAAGTTAGAACGTCTTTCACGCCAACTTATACTTTTCCTAGGCGTTGCAGAAATATTCTAAGCAGATTTTGCATATATTTAAAATGTTGTTGTAACTAAAACAATCTCATATTTTATATTTTTATTTAATTCCAAAAAATTGGTAAATAGTGTCGTCGTGTTTCCATTTGAAATCTTTACTTACATTGATATATGTCAATGTCAAATTAATACACAATATATAAAAGACATATTTCTGAACAAAAATAATCTGTATTTAGTAAAATCGGTTAAATAAAATCGTAATAAAAGAACGAAAAATCACTATGGCGACAAGTAGCTACAATAACTGTTTAAATAACATAGCTATTCATTTTGTAGCTAAATAATGTAAAAATAGCTACAAGATATCAAATTATCATACTTTCTATATTACTCATACATATACGAGTATAAGCATGAAACAACGTACCAATCGTAGTGACACCAATTTATAGCGACTACAAATACACGAGCAGATTGCCATTAGGCCTCTTACGTCCCGGCCAAATGAACTTTATGCATTGAAACGGAATAATCGCCGATGCGGTGCTTTGTGATGCTACCACCTACCACCGTCTACTGCCAACTACCACCTACCACCTATCTAGTCCACGTACACGTTGATTGCGAAAAAGTACAATGGAAATTTTCAAATTGTTTGAGTGCTTCAATCTGTATAGAGATGTTTTTGCCTACGCAGAGGAAAGTCTGGTAAATTAAATTCGTATTAAGTATACACTTTGTAGATTTTTACAAATGTTTGATATATGAACCGAAAGAGAACTTATTTGACCTTGCATTTGTAAAGGTTAAATCAACATATTAATTAAAGATTTCTCAATAATTTACAAAATTTGAGATCAAAGCTTTGTTCCAATTAAGTTGATAAGTTTCGTAATTGTGTTGCTAAATTGAATTATTGTGTTGCTAAACTGAAATTAAAAACCAGTCTCGATCTAAAACTTTGGATTGCGGATTGAATATGAAATTTAAATTCTGTATATAAAATTCTAATTTGGAATATATTTTCAAGATTTTGCATTACAGATTGTCATAAAAAAAAATGAAACAAATTAATCTTTGAAATACATGTAGAGATTTTTAAAGAAAAAAAAGTAGTGGAAGTCGCGTGAAATAAATAATAGAATATGTAAAGACAGTTTTTAAAATTCTTATCTATTCGTCGGTTTGTCTGTACGTTTGTTTGCTTGTGCACGCATCACGTTAAAACAGCTGGATCGATTTGATTGAAATTTGGTACACAGATACTTCATAAACTGGATTAACAAATAGGGTACTTTTATCCCACAAAAATGCACACTTCCTGTAGGACTAAAAGGTTTTTTTCATACAAAAGCAGACAAAGTGATATAAGTAATTTTTTTCTACACAAATACAGTGCAACTTGATTATTCATATAGAATACTTTTATTCCGGAACAAACTTCCTATGGGATGAATAGTTCAGTGTAAGAACAGCTAAATACATACGAATGAAATTTCTACATAATATAGATTGTAACATGAATAACTAATAATAACACTACTTGGACGAAGTCACATCGGGTCGTTAGTTGTCAACAAACAAACAAATTAATATTTATTCTACCACAAAGCTTCAATGGCAAAATAAAATTATCATGACTTACTTTGCTGGAAATTCTAATCCAGTATTTTAGTGTATTTGGGATAATTTCATTGTTATCTAGCTAGGGATGAACAAGCTCGCTGGAAGTGAGTCCCAAATTAGCGTCTAAGCTAAGGTATATAACTGGGTTACTGTATTAACGTAAACTGATAGGAGTAAACTTAAAATTCAAATTTTTTGAAAATACTAACCTAATTTTAATTATTTTAAATTTCGGTTTAAAAATATGGTGATAGCAAAAATTCATTTTTTTTCTATAAATATAACTATAAAAAAATAACTTCAATCAAATTACCATAAGCGTACACGTCTATACTAAATCTAAGCATTATTTCTTTAAATTCCAAGGTCTTATGAGAATAAATTTTAAATTAGCCTACTTGAAATACTACGTACATCGTTTTTAATTACTTTAGTCATTGATTTATTCTAATGTTGGGTATCGAAGAATAAGATCACATTTAAACCAGCTTCTTGGTCTGTGTTGAATGAAGTTATTAGTTATGCTGCTACGAGTATTACTTAAAACGATAAATATTTAATCGAGCTACGCTATCACAGCGTAGCGAGCTGTAGCGTTTCGTAGCAATACGTAGCGTTACGTAGTCTTGTAGCGTAGAGGCGTTATGACTGGAACTAAGCTTTACTTATTTACAAACAGAATAGTTGCTTTACGGTATAAGTTATTAGAATACTAGTCGACCTGCCCCGGATTCGCGTGAATTTATCAAAAGTACTTAGATTATTTTACATAAACTTTTAATGATTATTATAACATAATCATTTCATTCTCTATATTTTTATATAACTATGAATTTTTCCGGGTAAAAAGTAGCATATGTGTTAATCCAGGTTACAAAGTATCTATGTTCCAAAATTTATCTAAACCTTTTCAACAGTTTTTGCGTGATTCAATAACAAACATCCAAACAGGAAAAAAAAATATATATTTATAATATTTGTAATTTGTAACATTTTACTTTTACTAGACTTTATAGATTTATTATTACAATGTTAGCAAAATTTTGATTGGTTAATAGTTCCTGTCAAAAATTTAGTAAAAAGTTTATTACCAGTAAATATAACACAAATGGCAAACAAAAAGGACACTCCTAACATTATAAATATTATGTAAAAGCACTTCGCACCATTTCCAGAGTCCCATAGTCCCGTCCCGTAGGCGGACATGCGTAAAGTCCCTCGTAAATACTCGTGTAAATATAATTAATGGATACTAATGTCTTATGAGTACTCTACTGGTGTCGTAATGTGTGATTTGTTACTACTATCTGTTTCAGACTTCACTTTATTCACAAATTTTATATAAATAATAAAATATGAGATAAAAAGTATCTTATGTGTTAAACCAGCTAATAAAGTATCTGTGTGCCAAATTTCAATGAAATCCGTTTAGCCATTTTTTCGTGATTGAATAACAAACACAACTCTCAAATTTATCATATAAATGAGAATAGTAAGATAGACTATTAAAGCATTTAATCTTAAAATGTAGATTATAGACCAAAGGTTTCCAAACTTAACTGACCTTTTTGCTTGCCTGAATCTTACCAATCATTCTCGACCCCAAGGGACTAATAAAGACAACTTTGAGAAACAGTGACATAGTACTTTTTTTGGGCTTATTCCTACCGGTAAAAAATACATTTTGTTATTCAATATTATAATAAAACTGTACTTAAGCTGCATTTCCTTTAAACTTGTGTAGCAAGAAATGTATTTGTTACGAAGTCATAGAATTCATCTCTAGTGAAAACTCAGCCTTAATATTTTTAAAGCTCAACTACCCAAGTAAGTAATAAGTCAATAAAGCATGAGCATGTTACTAACACGTAACGCGTTGGAGTAATCAGGCGTTATAAGCCGACCACCGTAAATAACGGTCTCTACTACTGATTAATAATTCCTACACTGATATTTTTATTAATATCTAGTTTTCAATCTTAAATGACACTCAGTATAGTTAAATAAATATTAATAATAGCTAGAGAAGATAAACAGAGCTACAAACCAATGAAAATGGCTTATATTTCATTGCACTAAACCGAACAGTGTTGCAACTCGTAATATTGTATAGAAAACTTACTACAGGCATCGGTTTATTAATTGTTACTAGTGGAAAATTATCTCTACTAAATAAGTCATAGATTTTATTGTTCTTTGCATATATTAAATAAAAAACAAGCATACAAAAACATACAAAAAGGTCAATCTAAAAAAAGGTTTGAGCCATTAGCTAAAACCAAGTCTTTGATATCTTTGTTGACTTGATTAAATGTTTGAGAGTGAAATTAAAAATTCTTATAATCCATCTCCTGGGTTACAAGCCTCAGGCACTGCTCGGCTTCATATTTAAATTATATGTTATTTCATTGAAATCCATTCAGCCGTTTTTGCTTGATTGAGACTTGATACTATTTGATATACTGATTGTGACATCTACATACATATTTGTCGGAGGTGTGAGTTAGGTTTAAGTTAGGTTAGCCTTGTATTAGGTTAGGTTAATGTTAGTCTAATCTTAGGAATAAACAGTGAAACAAAGCAGTGGAAATGAGTGTCTCGATCGAATAAAAGAATTGCTTAAGCCTACACCTTGGTCACAAGTCCAAGGCACTACATGGGTTCCTGTCTAAATATCCCGACCGTGTTGCGCCCGTATGGCTTTTGAGATAGGCCATCCAACTATATCCTTATTTTAGTTTCCGACATATATATATTATTTATAATATTAGTAAGATTTTATACAGACAGACTATGAGTCCAAAACTTCGAAATGAGCATTCTTATCGAGCAAGCCAATAGGGTCAGGTAACTTAAATTTTATTACTCCCTTATCCCTCACTGGTACACGCATTACCCGATTGTTTTGCACAAAGTTGTGCCCCACATGCCCCCAGATTAATAGGTCAGCTTACCGCTATAAATTATACTGGATACCGTTGAGCGAATAATTGATTGAACAAATGGTCGTCAGATCTCTTCTTGTGAAGCTATTAAACTAATAAAATATGAGTACAGATAGTCATTATTTTGGACAGACCAGTAATTATTTTGGAGATTTTTCGACTACTAATAATTTACATATTTAAACATTGCCCATTATTAGTAGTCTATTGCAATGACTCGAAGATGTTTTATTAAGTGCCAGCGACTTTTAGTGACTTACAAGGGCTTAAGTAATTGAGCAGTGATAGGCCAGTGGTTACGACATGAGTGTCCTACTCAGGAGGTCCGAGTTCAAATCCGGGTACACCTCTCTGACTTTTCTGAGTTATTTGTGTGTTAAGCAAGTAAATGTCACTTGCTCAAAGGTCAGCAGTGGGCATTAATGGGTTGTAATGATAATGATGGTGTAATTGAGATAGAATATACTTTCACAATGCTCTTAGTGATAAGGGCGCCTACTGTGCGTCATTTTTGTTGTTGTTTTTGTTGTTATTATAAAACATAATATAACAAAAGGGTCTATCAACAAACAAATAAAACGGCATCTATTCTATAAGTCAATTAAATAAGAAGGATGAATCAATTTGAGAATCAATGTGAACAAATGCAACAAATGTAGTGTCCAACAATAAAAAGAGTTTTTTTTATAAATAATCATGACATGTTACGTGATGAGATAAACAACGTGACGTCACATCATACTATAGGGGGTTTAGGTCAGAGTTAAATCCAAACACTCGTAATTCCTGTGTCGTCGTCCCGAAACTAATGGTCCGATCATACCAGCTCCAAAAAGTGGGGGTACGATCAGCCAAGGTCTCCAGAGCATTTACAAATAAGATATAATCTGTATTCAATAAGCGAGATATTGAACAAATAATTCTAATTATATTAAATATCGATATTTTATACTATTAATATATAAGCAATTAGCAAATATGTTCAATGTACATAAAAATCCATACCATTTTGTTATATTTAAATTTAAACTTTTACTTTGAGTTGATTGAGTTTTTTTTAATATTTTGTTTATATTTTACAGTGGCAGGTGCTCTACAAAACGCATTCATCACACTGTAAATAAAACGTATTCTGAAAAACATTTCAAAAACGTTATCAATATGAAATATGATTTTGGGAATATATACAGTCAACAAAAATTAAAATGATCTCTATAGATTTTTTTTTAATTGGACAACGTTTATTAAATGATTAACTAGTGGTTTCTATTGGTTTGTTTTTAAATTGTACCCTATCAGCACAGCAATTAACAAGCCCTGTTCTTATGGTTCCACACTGTTTGACAAGTAGTTTCGTAATGATGCTGATAGCATTAATTTGTATTTCTACTCAAATTAATTTATTTTATAAATTAATTTATTTTATAAATTAATTTGAGTAGCACCCTGTTAGTTATGATGTTTATAGCATTAATTTGAGTAGCATCCTGTTAGTTATGATGTTTATAGCATTAATTTGAGTAGCATCCTGTTAGTTATGATGTTTATAGCATTGATTTCAGTAGCATCCTGTTAGTTATGATGTTTATAGCATTGATTTCAGTAGCATCCTGTTAGTTTTGATGTTGATAGCAATGATTTGAGTAGCAATCTGTAGTTATGATGTTTATAGCATTGATTTCAGTAGCATCCTGTTAGTTATGATGTTTATAGCATTGATTTCAGTAGCATCCTGTTAGTTTTGATGTTGATAGCAATGATTTGAGTAGCAATCTGTAGTTATGATGTTGATATCATTGATTTAAGTAGCATCCTGTATGGTATGATGCTGGTAGAATTTTTTTGAGTAGCAACCTGTTATTTATGATGTTGATAGCATTGATTAAGGTAGCATTCTGTTAGTTATGGTGATGATGGTATTTTTTACTTTTAATGTTGAACAACTGTTAACAGTTATGCTGTTGGTCTGAGTCTATAGTATAACCCTCAGAAAATATTCTAGTGAACAAGCCATCATACTGTTGATCTCTCTATAGAATATAACTGCATTTAATTAATAGTACGTAGACTTGAACACGAACTAACTCAGACCCGGCGACGTTTGTCGTCCACGACAGTTACCTATAGATAACTACGGGGTATTTCGCATCTCATATTATAGACATAGCCCGTTTTATAGAAGGTGAATCATCATGATCCGTAAATAGCCCACTGCTGAGTCGGGTCTCCGGCTCAGAATGAGGAGGGTATTAGGCCATAGTCCACCACGCTGGTCCAGTGCGGGTTGGCTGACATCACACATCTTTGAGAATGTAAGGGAACTCTCAGGAGTGCATGTTTTCTCACGAAGTTTTCCTTCAGCGTTAAAGCAAGTGATATTTAATTTCTTAATATCTTAAAACACACATAACCCAGAAAAGTCAGAGGTGTGTGCCCAAGATCGAACTCGGACCTCTCCGAGTAAGTTTACAGTATTCATTAAAGTCTCAACCACTGGGCATCACTGTTTGCAGAAGGTGAATGTATTGTGCAAATACGTAATGTTTTAAAGGAAATACGAGTGAGTGAGTATGGACGCTCATGGGTATGCAGTCAAGAGGTACCGGTAATTGACAGATTGAGTGAAGCGCCACTTACTGTACTCGAGCTACGGGGCGATATCTTACGATTGATTGTAGGTTTTATTCTGTTTGTATGTTTATTGCATTGTTAGGCTTATAAAAGGTATTCGAAATCTAGTCACATTTATTAAAAAAATATCTTTGACGACTAACTACTTTTTGGGACAGAGATTGTAAAGTTAGGTTAGGTTAGGTTAGGTTAGATTGTAAAGTTAGGAGGTAAGTATTTGTAACTAAACAGGAAAGAAAGAAAGAAGAAGTCAGCAGAAGGAAAATATTGAAGGTGGACCTTCAATTCAAAATTATTTTTCTCTTTATCTTTTATACATTTTTATGTTTTAATCTGGACTTTGGATATTTTTTTAGTATGTAAAAATAATAAATTTCAATGAAACACTAAATAAAGGCTGTGAATGTACTAATTCTGAAATCCAACAATGAAGTTAGATAAAGTCAAGTTAGATAGAGGCTAGTAACTATAATATAAAGTAAATGAATGAGGTTAACATGCGTATCTTTTAACCTTAGTAGAATCCAAAGTAGATATCATTATAAAAATATAAAAATTAAAGCTCTTTTGTAGAAAACCCTGAATGATTTTTCAAGTGAGAATAGTATAAAAGCTTCGCATACGGCGTTGTATAGTTCTAATTGACAGATTGAGTGAATGCCACTTAGCGAATACTGGGGCGATTTACTACTTAATACAATATAATTAACTGCTAGATAAACGTATACAGTTAAATAACTATGATATCTAAGGGCAAACAATACTATGTTTATTTTATAAAGAAATTCATTCAAAATTAGTTGCTACATCTCCTGCAGCGCTCCTACGCTAAAACTATTGATTTTATTACAAAAGATAGTATAAATTGTAAAAATAATTCTCGATATTAATTTATTACATAACAATTTTTATCGTGAAATGAGTAGGACTGAAGATATTGCCAAAAAACTGTTTAATTATGAAATTTAAATTTGATAAAATCGTGTCAAAATTAATACCAATTTACAATTTTTTGAAAGAAATACCAGAAGTCCAGATAAAAACATTTCAAACCCACAACTAAGTATCTGAACTCGGTCAGCGAACAATCTAAATGTTTTGAAAAGCAAAAATTTTATTTCCTTTGAATATAATACCCGCGATACATCTGAGGCGAGTTTATTTTCAATTCCGACAACAATGCGCTGTTTTTCGCGCAAACTACCCACTTAAATATAATGCGGGCGATACCAAGGCGGCGATAGGTGGCTTTTTTCGTTTTTAACGCGTGGTTTAAAATATTTTTTGTAGCGGTTTTTAAAATTTACTATAGTAAGACTTGTATAGGCTAGACTTGACAAATTTAAAATATATAAAAATGTAATGTATGTGCACAGTAACATGTAGAAGACAACAGAAATTTGAAATTTTGATTGTAAGCCGAGCAGTGCCTGGAGCTTTAATAAAACGCGCCTCTACTGTTTGAAATCGATGCCTAATCATATAAGTAACAAATCTAGATAATTCTCTGTATCACGAGAATAATCTATAAAGTAGAGTCTGTAAGGTATTTAAAATAAACTCTAAAACAAAAAAAGCTCTGTAACTGAATACCATATTCAAACGAGTATCTATTTCTAAAGATCGTAATGGTTATTTCACGATCTGTGTGTATATATGTCCTATACACATACACATGTATGAGGATGGTTTCATTTAGAAATTATCCTAAAATCTCTCTATCGTCACAAATTAATTACTAATATTGATTATTATTACAAATCATGATTTTGGAGCTGATACCTTTTCCTTGCAAACAAAAAGTTTAATAAAGATCATGAAATTACATGAAAATAACAATAAGATGGCAATAATAGCAGAAAATAATATGTAATCTCTTTCAGCTTATAAACTAAAACGAATCTGCACGTTCCCAGAGGAGGTGTTTTATTTAGAAATATTATTTTGGGAGACACGAGACCCTGACAGACATTTTCCACTGCAGGAAGCACAGGTATTGAGTTAGGAGAGATGGTACGGTTGAAATATTGAAATAACAATAAAATGGCCAGAATAGCAGATATTTATATGAAATCTCTTTCAGCTTATAACTGAAAACCAATCTACACATTCCCAGAGGAGGTTTTTTATTTAGAAATATTGTTTTGGGAGACACAAGACCCTGACAGACATTTACCCCTGCAGGAAGACAGGTATTGAGTTAGGAGAGACGGTACGGTTGAAATATCGGAATAACAATAAAATGGCCAGAATCGCAGATAATTATATGAAATCTCTTTCAGCTTATAACTGAAAACCAATCTGCACATTCCCAGAGGAGGTGTTTTATTTAGAAATATTGTTTTGGGAGACACGAGAGTCTGATAGATATTTACCACTGCAGGAAGTACAGGTATTGAGTTAGGAGAGATAGTAAGGTTGAAATATTAGGTTGGGAAAAAAGTCTTTTCGCATTATAGTATGTATGAACTTGTAAAAAATCTCTTTGGCTATACTGTTTGTATCTGGCTGGTTTACATTTTAAAGAAGATAATTCCAAATTCAAATTAGGAAAATGTGTGATTTTAATTTGTTTTTCGTACTGTGAAGATGAGTGAAGCTAATGAAGATATTCGATACATTTTAAAATTTTACTACAAAAAAGGTAAAAAATGCAACGCAAACCGCGAAAAAAATTTGCGATGTTTATGATGGACCTAGTGCAGTGTCTGTGAGAGTAGCACAAAATTGGTTTAAGCGTTTTCAATCCGGCAATTTTTATGTCAAAGATGCATCTCACTCTGGTCGCCCTATTACGGATAAAATGGATGCTATTTTTGAAAAAGTGGAGCAAGATCGGCATATCAGTAGTTACGACGTAGCTGAAGAACTGGGAATTGACCACAAATCAACAGAAGGGGTGTGATTTTTCATCATGATAACGCTAGACCTCACACATCTTTAGCCACTCAGCAAAAATTAAGAGAGTTTGGCTAGGAGGTGTTAAAGCATCCGCCGTATAGTCCTGACCTTGCACCTTCAGATTTTCACCTGTTTCGGTCTCTTCAGAATTCTTTAGGCAGTGTCAGGTTAACATCACGAGAGGACTGCCAAAACTACTTGTCGCGGTTTTTTGATCAGAAGCCCTAAAATTTCTATAGCAATGGGATCATGTCCCTACCTACAAAATGGCAAAAAGTTATCGAACAAAATGGTACCTACATACTTTAGTTAAATGTAAATAAACTATATTAAAAAATGTTTTGAATTTTCTTAAAAAATGCGAAGAAACTTTTTCCCCAACCTATTATTATTTTTTGATGTATAAATGTGTATGTTTTTTATGTATAAAGTTACTTTCGAATTTGACAAGGAATCTATATAGTCTATCGTAGTGCGAGTGCATCAAGTGCCAAGTCTTTGTTTATGAGGATCACTTGAGTCGTCAAATTTATAGCTTAATTATATGGTGGAAGTGGTTGAGGCGAGTTTTGTAATCCCTACTAATATTATAAATGTGAATGTAAGTTTGTTTGTTACGCTTTTATGCGAAAACTACTTAACCGATCATCATGAAATTTTGTACACATATTTTTGAGGGTATTAGAAGTAACATAGGATACTTTTTATGAAAAAAAAAATATTTTTTACGAAAGATAAACAATTTTTTTTATTTTATCGTATAGATTCTTTCTATTGCAATGATCTCTGATACTTATTTAATGGCTTCAATGCAAGCGAAGCCGCAGGTAAAAGCTAGTTAATAATATAAAAAGGCCCAGGCTTTTTTACTAGTATTATATACACTTTCAGTATGTTAACTCAATAACAGTTAAGCAGTCACCAGTAAGGTATATAAGCTTAAGTACTGTTAAGGAACCAATAACGTCCTCCTAGGGGTTTAAATATGCAAACGTTTGTGGTTGGCGAGAATTGAGCATTTTATATACTAGCTTTTATCAGTGACTTCATATGTGTAGTAAAATTTTACTCTGATCTTTTGAAAAACAATATAACCTAAAAAAACACCAAAAAAAATTTTTTTTTTTAAAGATTACTAGCAGTATGGATCACATACTACTAGTATTCCCTTATCTTATCGATCGTGAATCCAACGCCCGCACCACTGAGCTACTGACGCTTCGCTTTCCTTCTTCGCCATTTAAATAACCTAATAATCATATGTTACTCACTATGACATACAATACTTACTCGTAAAATTACCGTAGATCTATCAGAAAATAGGTTATAATTTATCGAGAATGTGACAGTATTAAAAATATAGAATAGAATAGAAACTACTTGCACATCAACAGTGTTGCTATCATTACAAATGTTGATTTAATTTTAATAAATTTTGTCGAGTTAATAACTCCTCAGTGAGTCTAGACGATAATGAAGTATAGTAAAGTAAGTTTGGTAATGAGGTAAGAGAAGTCAATTACCTAAAGAGGCGTAAAGCGAGGTAGAGGTATAGAGAGAGAGAGATATAGAGGTTTAATGAACAAGTCTTTTGTATAACATATTTGAGTATATACAAAGGTAACAAAACACCGTACACTTACCACGCTGTTAAATAAAACGTCCCACGTTCGAGTCATTACCGCAACTTCTCAACAATTTATTCAGTTTCATAAGACACCATGTGCTTTGACTCTTCAGTATGCGTTGGCTTAATGATGTAAGAAATATGAGAACCAAGCGAACGACAATGTAGTAATATTACTAGTAAGGAAGGAAAAGCTTGCAACTATCGATAGACATACTCCTTTATTTTTAATACGATGTAATGGATTCTATTTACTTATTTGTAGAAAAAAATAGCTACTTCTACTGATAAATAAATAGATTTATAGATAGGATAATACTGGTTTTAGCCATTACATCAATATACAGTAAATAAATAGTATCTGTAGGAAAATAATTGGTATAAGACCAAAACATAATATTGTACAAAAACATAATTGGGGGTCTAAAAATAGTTTTATCCTATACACTATCGGATGGAGCTAGAGCGTATTTTTTTCTGTATTTTTTTAAATTTTATTTGAATTGAAGAAGTTTGCATGAAAAGATTATAAACAATAAAATTATTTTCAGTTTATTTTAGAATAAATTACAATGTTTTAAAAAATATTATTTTAGAGCAAATAACGTTTTTCATTTTGAATACGGAGTTAAAAAAAGCCATTTTTACACAACTTTAGCAAATCCTTTTCAAAAAATAAAAAATTTTAGTAATTTTTTTTATATATTAGAATTAATTACAATCCATGCCTTATATTTTTAAGTTAAATAAAAATGAAAACATAATTTAAAAAAAAAATATCACTGCAGATCAGATTTCCCATAGGAACCTCTTCACATATTATTTATTGTTGACTAAAATTAAAAAAAACTTTATTGTATAAGAAACGATACTTATTAGAATTGAGCAATAAGTATAAACATGTATTTTAGACAGGAAGCCGAGCAGCGCTTGAGGTATGACCAGAGTTACGGAACTCCTCCACGTTAACGCTTCCTTCAAACTCTATGAACACACTTAAACGACTGCCTTACAACGATCGAGATATACAAATCGATGAGTAAGTGACGCTTAGGTAAACCTTGACTTAGGTTTAGGCAGAGGGCCTGGGTACCCTACACCTTGATCACACGTCCAAGGCACTGCTAAGGTTCATGTCATAATTAAGAGAGATCGTATTGTTTGATTAATTATTTATCGGTTCAGTAGCAGTATCTACGTTGCGTTTACCCAATAGTTTATTCAATATCACACCCCTTAATGTTTTCAATATACCCCCCCTCTCTATTCTCCTTCTATTTTGTTATATTATCAAGCAAGCTGGGTATTCCTACTAACAATCGATAGTAGAACATCACTAAAGCAACTCACCCCTAATGAGGCAGGCAACGTTTGGGGATGAAATTTCGCGGTCTCGATAGAGCCCGTAGTGATTCCTCGCTGCGGGTCGCGTTACGTTAATCAGTTTTTCTGCGGCTTCGTATTTCAGACTTTATTAGAGAATTGGATTTTTTTACAACTGATGTTTTAAATAAACGCTGGAATAAGAGCAATTGTATAGTGATTTTTTACTACATTATAGCCCAGTGGTTAAGACATTGATGTCTTACTCGAGGTCTGAGTTTGATCCTTGGACACACACCTCAGTTATGAGTTTTAAGCAATTAAATATCACTCGCTAAAACGGCGAAGGAAAACATCCAGAGGAAACCTGCACTCCTGAGAGTTCCCTAAAGTTCTCTGTCGGTGTGTGGGCCAGCGTGGTGGACTATGATCTATCTCCCCCTCCTCACGCTGAGGAGAAGACCTGGCTCAGCAGAGAACCATTAATTGAATAAAACTGCCTTTAATTAAGTAGTCAAAGCTATCTTAAATTTTTAATGTTGCTTGCCAATTGAACAAGCTCGTATATATATCGTATGTAAGACCGTATTATACAACGCTTTCATTAGGAGGAGGGTAGTTATTAAAACGTTAATTAACTAACAACCTCAAGTGTTAACGTTTAATCCAATGATCGTTATTATTAGAGATAATGAGAGTTTCGAGTATGTGTTTCTAGGTAATATGTTTTTATATACAATTCTAATATAATATATCTTAGTTTCTTACCAACTAAAAATATCTACTGTTAATTAAAAAAGGGGTTAAAGTACCAACAGTATGACAGCTTCACTCGAATATCCCCCTATACCGGATTATATGTTAGACTCAGATTTTGATTACAATCAAGTTGTCGACATCATAGTTAACAGGCTGCTACTCAAGTCAGTGTTGCCAATGTCATAATTAACACAATATAACGAGTATAAGAAAGAATAAACGATCATTTTTTGGAGGAAGTTATATCGTTTTTAAGATACAATAGTTATTTTTTTTAGTTTATTTAGCTCTCAAACAACGTCTATTTGTATTTAAATCAAAATCAATCTATATTTTGAAGCATATTAAATACTTTTCGAAAGAAACAGTTTAGTTTAAGAATTAGTTAGCGACACCTATTGTATGACGTTACCTACGTCACGTAAAGCACCTACGTTTGAGAAAAAGTAGTGGGGTAAAGTAGCGCATTTTAAGCGTGCTGCCTGCCTGTACTGGCGGCCCCAACCGTGACGTTTGCTATTTTGACAAATAGCAGACACACGTTAACTGAAACGTCGTACAAGAACCAATCGCGTGTGATGCGCTGCTCTCTCCCCGCGCTCCCCGCTAAAGAGACCCTAATAGTGACTTCTGCGCATTCAAGGTCAAACATAAATTTACGTGCCGCTAGCTATAGATCAAACGAATTTCTCCTGGTCACCATAATGGCTGTACCATTATTTTTCGTTATGCTGGGACTTCATTAACAAGGATTTTGTGTTTGATATTGTTTTCCCGGTTTCCGTCTAAAATGTATATTCTGTCTAGGCAATAGAAAACAAGTTCAATTTAAAAGAAATTTTAAGAGATGAACGATTTGCTTTCCCTAACTAACTTTCATACCATAACACTACAGTGATTACCAATCAGCCCCATGAGGATAATTGGTGCCCCTTGCGAAATTTAACACTGATCTCTTATGTTATATGAATAGATGAAATTGTGTCAACTTACGTTTCAAATAATAGAGAGAAATTTTGATAACAAAAAAACAAACAAAGTAATTTAGGGCCATTTTTATAGGTATATAGTTATCTAAATTATGACGTAGTTGTTTATAATCAATAGTAATAGTATAAACAGGAGAGATTTTGTTTTTTTGTATATTTGTTTGTATTTTTAGTTGCTAGTGTATGTAGTGTGTAGTATATTTGGTTACTAGTGTTGGATAAATTTATAGATTATCTTCTGAAAAGTTTATTTATTAACTTATACAAATAATGTAACTATTCGATAAAACCAGTGTAAAAGATTTTTGTGTCAATAAAGTTAGTATTATTATTATTATTTTTTTAGACAAAATTAGGTAGCTATCATTTGTGTTTTGAAAAATATAGAAATATTTTTTTTAAATTCAATTTGTAACCTTACTTTTACAGAATGGAGGTAGAGAGGGTTCAACAGCAAATATAACCAAAATAACCGTCGTACATCATGTTAGTTTAATGACAGACTTTTATAAAATATGATATTCTCTATATTAAAATATTATATGATGCATAATTATCGCCTCGGGTGAGGAGAGGGTTTAATGTAATGTATTAGTTTACCCTTAGGGGTAACTGACTTAATAATTAGAATATCAAATTAATATGGAAGTTATGAAATAGTATACATATGCAAAAGGACTATAAAAAGTGAAAAACATTTCAAAATATTTGTCAAATTTTCTTGCAGTAATGTAACAATGATATAATGTAAACTAAACAAGTTTTTTTAAAAGCTGTTTCGACCAAGGTGGTCACCAAGAGTGGTAGGTAATGCGCGTACCTACCACTTTAGAGAAAAAAAGGTCAATTCGATCAATTACAATTTTAACAAAATTCGCTTATGTTTACAAACAAAAAATTACATAAATTCTACAAATGGCTCCGCCTCCCATTCTTTTCTTAAGTGGGGGAGGGGGGGGGGGGTTAATAATAGTTGCCCCTACCTGTCCTATCAATCCAATCGGTTAGTGACGCTCATAGTTTCGACATTAAACGTCTGTCATGTTACAATGTAAGCTATATTATATTACACCGGTCAACACGGATTTTGAGTCTGGCAACAAAATGTCAAATTTTGATTTCTTTTACCTTACTTATAATGGGTAAAATAGGTTTTTTGAATAAAGTTTGCTTTTATAGAAATTTCGTTTTCATAGAAAATTTCATATTATTTCGACAAGTAAAGTCTGTATGCTATTCTGCGACTCAGTCATATACAAAAGTAGTTGCTACAGTTTGTAATAGACATACATACACTCAATACAGTAGAATGCGCGACTTGTCGCCATTTTGTTTTAAAGTATTACCAACTATTATTTTACTCTCCACTAAGAACTTTAAAACTTAATTATCAATATAAAACATACAATAGCAAACTTATTTCTTCATAAATTGAGTTTTTGGTTATTTTTCAATGTAAACACTCAGAAAAATATTCATTAAATAACAGACACAAAAAAAAGTTTTTTTTTTGTTGACTTGTGTTATAGCAACTTATGAAACCAAAACGCAATCCAAATCGATATTACATTTGGTAACCAATTTTTTAAATTAATTTTCTATTTGGTAACATATTCAAAATTGATATAATAATATAATTATCACTATTTTTGAGCGTACTTATCGCTTTGTTGAACTATACTCGTAACATAACGCGATATCCACCTGAAACAAAAGAAATAGATATTATTAGTAAAAAGAAGACAAAATGTAAAATTATAAAATTATACTTTACATTCAGAGCTTCAGCGTTACTGCTAGAATACTCGCGATGTAAGCATAATTATTCTGTTGACGACGTATTTATTTTATAATCCCTACTTCTTCTATTGATGTTTATTCAACAGCAAAAATGCTACATCATAAATAACAGGATGCTACTCAAATTAGTGTTGCCAACATAATAATAATCATTATATTTTGTCGGTATTAATGCACAACACACATGCACATAGACATTAAATGTTTCTTAAGACATTTTTTGAGTAATATTGGACTAAAAAATAACTATAAATAATTATAATTTTTTAACTGTTTTCATTTTGTTGATTGTAATTGTTAAGTAACTCTATGGTAAATTCATTCTAATTTACAATTTGACGGTTTTACTTCGATAGATTATAATCAACCGAAAAATAATGCGTTAAATTGTAAGCAGTATCTTACGGTTTACAATCTTGCTGCAGTTTACAATATCGCGCGATAAATTTTAATGTAACGGTATTTATAATTTTATGGTATAATATTATATTCTTTCATTTTTGAATGGTTTCACTGCTTGAATGTATATCATTACATAGTATAAAACAAAGTCGCTTTCTCTGTCCCTATATTCCTATGTATGTTTAAATCTTTAAAACTACGCAACGGATTTTGATGGGTTTTTTTTAAATAGATAGAGTGATTCAAGAGGAAGGTTTATATGTATAACACATATATAATATAGTAGAGAAACACTGATAATTGTAGAGGTTTCTAATGTGATGTCGTAAATAAACACATTTTTTTGCGCTTATATTGCGAACACTGGCTGAACCCTTCGAGATAGATCTGAATAATGTACTACAGTATTGTACACCTTAAAAAGGTCTACAAAAAAGTCCGCGATGGTATGTGTCTACCTCTTAGGGATAACCCAGTATAACCATTTATTATCCTTTACTTTTTACAAAAAATGATGGTTTATTTACGAAACGATTTTATACAATACAGCATTGATCCTTATCCAATTAGGTACCTTAAATACATTATGTATTTAATATAGATCAATACGGCCCTTTCCAGTATGAAATTTAAACGAATATTTTTGAAGATATTACAGATTTAAAATGCAGGGACATAGCCGTTACGGATAAATACACGTTAATTTTAAGTTAAATTGCAGCCGGGCGAAGCCGGACGGGTCGACTAGTTATTTATAAATGTATTAAATTATTCATGATAGTGTTACAAATAATCCAAAAAAAGCATACAGAATCTATATATATAAAACAAAGTTGGCTTTGTTCAAACACTTATAACTCGAGAATGATATTCATGGTTTTTGATTTGTTGTATTTGTCTTCGTCCTAAATAACAGAATAACTATTAAAACCGTTAGAAAATTGACAAAAAATGGGTTGGATGGATTTCTATCAAACATTTAACGTTTATCCTGTCGATAAGGTAATCTCTACCCTCAAATTAAAGCACGTATTTAATTAAAGGTTTTGAATCAACAAGATATATCCACAATATTCGAATAATGGCGTATTTTAGATTTTAAAATTGTAGTGTAATGTAAGTAATGAAAAAGGATTGACATACGAGTATATATTATATTGTTTGTACACGACATTCATTGACTGTTAGGCGGTACGAACGTTCGCCGGGTCAGTTAGTGTTTATATACAACATATTTACTTTAATTTAAGTTTAAACAAAAGCGTATAATAAATAGGAACTCTTAAAAATGAAACATGAATAAATGATAGGGACAAAAAGTGTCATTGTTTACGTCTCAAGGAAATTAGCCATTCATTTCGCGAAGCTCTTAGCGGCGTCCTTTTGTTTTAGTATTATATATACACTAGTCGACTCGCCCGGCTTCGCACGGGTGCAATTTACCACGTACATCAGTCTGGAATTAACAAAAAAATATCAAATTTACAATATATTACCGCTAAATTGAATTATTCAAACTTACTACAGTAAATATATTTTATTATTATCCTGAAATAACTGAAATTTTCTGGAATAAGAAGTAGCTTAGGTGTTACTCCAGTTTATAAAGTATCTGTGTGTAAATTTTACTAAAATTGGTTTAGCCGTTTTTGCGTGTTTAGGTAACAAACATCTAAATATTCAAACTTTCACATTTATAATATTAGTAAAATATATATATGATGTAATTATCTGAGAGTTAACAATTTAAAATTGTATGTTATCTATTATGCTTGTGTGTATCTCTCTCTCTCTCTCTCTCTCTATCTCTGTTTCAGTTAACTTAAGAAGGTGTGCAACTAATACTTACTACTTAATACTTTTGATGGCTTTTGATTAGCTCGTCTTGTACTCTTATGACGAATAATATCCTAGAGGGAATTGTATTAAATATTGTAGTGGAAATAGATATGTAATATGTTCTAACTAGTCCTATGTTTCCCTACTATATATACTATATTATATACTAATTTTTTTCTGTGTTACTCTAACAGTATTTCGAATTAAATGCGTTTACACCGAAATGGTCGTGAAGTGTTGTATTCGTATTTATTTTACGTTTTGGAACTATTTTGCCTAGGATTCTTTTAATCAGTTATTATTTCGTAAAGGAGTATGAGGGCACAATACCCCTGGTAAAGGAGTATGAAGGCACAATACCATTAAGATTCCAGTCAAATCAAACTCTACTATTACAAACTTTTACGTATCCATTAACCACCACACTCAGTGAAGTATATTTATATGAAGTTCTATATATAAATATATGTAACTACAGTGTTTCTCAAATGCCGACCACCTGTGGTGTCAAATTTGTGAGGAAACTGAAAGCGCACTAACGTCTACCATTACTGAGACAAGGCGTCACTTATCACGCGTTGAGTAAAATAACTATCACAGCTGGATACTTGTCTATTGTGAGAAAATATACACATGAACATTTTACCCTCAAAGTAATGGTGTTAATAGAAAAAAGTCAAGCGCGAGTTGGGTTGAGTTGGTCTAGCGCACTAATGGTTCTGTGCAATCTGGATTGAGAAATAAACTTAGCTTTTCAATTCACAAACAGCGCTGGTTATGTAATTTCAGGATTTTTAAAATTTTGTCCTTTATTAAATTTGTTTCAAGGTCAATGGAAAAAACCTGTAGGTTTTGATTCCTATACGACAATCAAATTGTCGGTATCGATATAAACGGCTAAATCTTTTGATTTTTTATTTCAAATCGATAAATCTAATTGATATTTATGGTTAGATAAAAAAGTTTTTTTTTTGTGATAATTTTATTTAACAATAATATTGATTTCCGACTTTTGGCATCTTTTCTCATAATTACTGTAGACCTGAGCATAAAAAAAAAATATCTTGCTATCTGTTACCACTGATAAAAAGGTACTGACGGATACCAACTGTAACGAAGTGATCCTATAATGGTTCTTCTTTCAATTTGAGGTACAGAACCTAATTTGATTTATTTATGCTTCTCGACCCTCAGACGTATATCTTACCACTAGTTGGGTTGTTCACAATCACCATTAAAGCTGTAAGCGGGTAATGAATAATAGATGAGTCGCCATGTTGATTTTGAATGCGGTTTAATTTTCATTTGTCTGTCCGTTCGCTGTTTGCATCAAACATTTTTGTATTTAATTATTTTGGTCTCTCAAACACTCATACACAAAGTTGCCGCAAAATCGGTCAACGCGTTCAGGTGATAAGGGACATGCGCGAATAAAAGAAATTTATAGAAAAAATCACCAATCGTGGACATTGTAATTTTAAAATTATCTGATGTGACAACCAAATAGATAACGAAACAATAATTTTAAGAAGGGGGAAGGGGGGGTCAGCTGCCCGTATCTATCCTCTATGGATATAACTTGTTTATGGTAAGGTTACATTGAATTTGTCCACTATGAGGATTTTTCATAAAACTTATTTATTGCATTAGGTACCCTCATTGGTTATAACATATAAACAAAATACGTATAAATATGTATGGAGTTTTGTCATTATTTGATTCCTCTATGTCATCTCTGTGCCCTTATAGCTCTATGATCTTTGTCTCTGGGTAGCGACATAAAACGGAAGCGCCTCTAACTACGGATACCCAATTTACATTTTGTTGACAATTTAACGTATTATAATTTTCAAGATTAAATTTATTATCGACCCTATTTTAACGATTGTATTCTAAATTATTATACCGGATATCCGACATATACAAGGAAACTGTATAATAAAGAGAGTAATAACTTATAAATCAATAAGCAAAATGAAGCATTTTAGATAGGAAGCTGAGGCTTGTGACCCAGGAAAAGATATAAAGGTTCTTTTCTTCGGAAAAATACTTACTGTCCTCTTTGTAAAAACTAAGCAACAATGAATATTCAAGCTGTCGCTGACCTTTCAGACCTGAGATATTGCGTCAATTAAAGGTTATCAACTGTGTTGCTAACTAGCATAAAAGGGATTCAAAATTTTCTCTCTTTAAATCAAATTTTTATCAACAAAAGGCGAAAATTAGTTTAAAGAATATTTATTTGTTTACAGATTTTGTAACTTTTTATTGGAATTAAAGAGTGTACCAGGATTTCAAAGGTCATCTCCATTGGGGACTGATTACTGGTATATAAGAAAACAGAACACAAAGTAAACAAATAAGTAAAACGGTCAAAATAGGGAGAATTTAATTATCACTAACAATTTCACGCCAAAGCCATAGGATTGAGTAAAATAAATTTCGCAAAGCCCTCCCCCACACTAAACACTGTAATTTACCGACATCGGACGTCGAACAATGCCACCGATGCTATACGAACAGATCGAAAATTATGTAGATTTTTATATAGTAATATTATAAAAACCCGCGTATACGAACTCATTGAAAAGTTATTTGATCTTCGCATATCAGTGTATCGCGCAATGGCCGTTGACGCTATGAAAATTATCGCTTATTAACAAATGTGTTTATTTAATTGAAAAATGATGATACGTACTGATGATACAAAATCTCATTTTTTTAAACCATTGTATCGTAATTTTTTGAACCATTTACAAAGCAACACTACAACATATATTATTATTTTAGGGCCCATTTCCTAAACACACGTCTGGATAGGAATTGTATTAATTAGTCCGAAAATTATCTCCAAAATCTATTTTTACAAAATATCACAGAGTAAGGTTATTTTGTGCTGTGGCGCTATATGGGCTTCGATATCATATATTCATCCATATTTAGATTTTAATGAGGTAAAATCTATGTTACATTTGTAATGTAAGATAAATCTAGCGAACATTATACATCACGCCTTTGACTACGCACATTGTAGCAAAAAACTCATTAAAGCATTAGCAACGCCTGAGGCCTGGAATCATGTCACTAGGGTTGAGAGTATTACTTCTCTTGCTTTATAAATCTGAAAGTTTGTATCCTTGGATGTTTGTTATTCAGTCACGCAAAACAGCTCAATGGATTTTATTGAAATTTTGCAAACAGACAGTTTATAAACTTATAGGTATTAATATATAGGTTACTTTTTATCCCGGGAAAATATAAATAGTATATTTAAAATTGACTTTTTTGATACTTTAAGGATTTTCAAATGTTAATTTAAAGTATCAATAAAATGCTTCACAGTAAGATTAATTAATAATATTTCAAAATTTTGTTTATTTTATACCTTACAAACAAACGTTTTTACAGTAGTTTTAACATTGTTTTAATAAGAATATATATAGATATACTCCGTATACAATAACACATAAAGTTGCTGCGCGTGTTAGGAAAAACGTTTGATGTTGAAGTAGATGAAAAAAAAAGAGAAAAATATTTAAATAAAATGCTTCTTTAAAAAGCTTTCAAGGAACAGATGCTACTTATATTCCATTCTCTTCATCAATGGCGTCACGTAAATTCAATTAACAATCTAAATATTTTACCTTTTTCTGAGCAAAGTTTGCGAACCACCAACCCTAGTTATAAGGGTACGCCAGTGTCTGTACAAATAAAGGATTCTATTAATAATGCTCGCTTATTGGCGCTTTCGTTTAGCTACGGTGACTTATAGGGCTCACAGAGTCCTTGCAGAAATAATATTGTAATAATAAAATTACAAAAATATTAGCGTAAACCTCATTCATAGCAGCCTCATTCTTTTAGATGTGGAGGAGTTACATCACACATTTAACTATTTTTACATCAATTAATAATTTAAAAAAATTATTCTTAAATAATTATGAAGCCTTCGACTTAATGACTGCATGAATATTAGTGGAAAAAACACATAGTTATGAGAGTGAGTTATAGAGACGATGGAAACTCATTATCATCATCATAACCCATCAATGGCTTACTGTTGAGCCGGGTCTTCTCCTCAGAATGAGAAGAGTGTTAGAAAACAGTCCACCACGTGGACCTCTGCGGGTTAGTAGACTTCACACACCATTGAGAATTTTTTTTAGGGAACTTTCAGGAGTGCAGGTTTCCTCACGACGTTTTCCTTCACAATTATAGCTAGTGATATTTAATTACTTAAAACTTTTTTTTTTCATTGGAAACTCAGTTTTATTCAATTTTCTATCGACGAAGCGAGATCAGGATTGCTAGTAAACAAATATACAAAGACAAGACAACAAGAAGGAATTTTCATCAAATAATTTAATAGCCTTGGCATCAGAATATTTGTTATTTATTTAGCGGCTCGCAAACTGTCCTCGGAGATCCAGGATCTTTTGAGTTCAAATATAATAGGAAGAGTAAATTGATGAAGCCCCAATTTGCATATTTATTTCTTTTGACAGTCCTTTTTAATATTAATTGGAATGTTTTGGTTGGGGGACTCCCTTTGTAATGTTAAGTCAACTGGCAAAAAATGATCATAATTTTTATTTAATCGTTTACTAACTTTTTTTATTGAGGAAAAGAGTAGTCGAGTTTTAAATCAGATTTTACGTTTAGGACCAGAGTATTACGACTTGTTCGTTAGGGCTAACTTTATGATGTCCTGTTTGGAACAAGAGAGTTCCTTTTTTAAGTCATCTGCCCCGTCATCCCTAAAAACTCTCAGGACGTAAAATCTTCTCGTATTAGTTGACGATATAGCTTACTTGCTATTGTATCTTTCTTGTTATCGCAGAACAAAACAGGAATATTTCATAGTTAAGTTTGGGTGACATTTTTTACTATCATCACTGTGTGAACATTCGTGAACTGTCCGACATGTCATTACGGAAGTATGAAAAGAACTTACACTATATTACATATTTCCCAAGGAATTTACCAGAAATTTTACTACGAAAGAATAACAGTGAAACTTCTGAAACCTAAAAACCCAAAGCAAAACTTCCAAAAATATGACTAACATTTATACGTTTACATTTTAGGAGTTTGAACTCAATACTTTAGATCTTTTTTCGCTAACCTTTTTTGCCGATAAAATGTCCAGCAGGTAAAACTTTAGTGTACTGAATAAAATATTAATATATTTTGTAGTAAATGGTCCCGTATATAAAAGTTATTTTAATGGGTCAATCAAAATGAAAATGTTATTACGGTTGGGTCATTAAAAAGTCGTTTTTCACAAACTTGGGCTATCGCTCATAATTTTTTCCACGTGGATAAACACGCGAGTGGGCGCACTTCGCGGAATTTACGATGATCTATTGATTCCCTGGAATCTCTTCTTTTTAAGAATATAAGACGAAGTATACACAGTTCATATTTAGTATAAATATAGGCATCATTATTTGTCATAGATGTTAAAGTTGCACCAACTTCATTGTTTAACGAACTTTTAGACATGGGTACTTTTGTGGAGCAATGTTTCCAAAATCTTATGGGCAAAAATCCATAACACATAATTATTTATTACACACAGTAACAATCCAGTCCAAACATCGTGAGAAAACCTGCACTGCTGTAAGTTCCTTAAAAAATTCCTCAAAGGCACAGTGTGGAGTCTGCCAACCCACACTGTGCCTGCGTGGTGGACTATGAACCGGCTCAGCTGTGGGCCATTAATGGGTAGTAATGTTTATGATGAAAAATCCTTAATAAAACAGTTAGATACACCTTGTTTTGTTAATTTGTTGCTAAAACTAACTCTTTATGAATTTACATTGTTGGCGCTATGGATATGATTACCATTGAAAACTATCGCGTTACATTATATTAAATAACAATGATTTATGAACATATGATTTATGATAGACAAAGGACAGACGAGCAGACAGATTTTATTCTTATTATTCATCAAACTATATCTCTATACAAGTCATACTGTCATCAGAATCCGTTTATTTCTTATATATAATATTTAAAACCTGTGTAAACTCAGCTTAATAAACACTTCCCCAAAAGAACTCGGGCCGCTTCCCTGAATTATGTCTAAACTTCGTACCCTCGAATAAAAAGTTTTTTACTACTCCACTAAGAGTTTAATGCACAGAGACGAGTCGATCCTAATAAAACACAGATTTGCCAAAATAGGAAAAACAATCAAACTTTCCTTAACTTCCTTGAGATGCTTATAATGCTGTAACAGGGACGTTGAATCGTATAAATTATTGTATTTCTTTCTTTCGATGGAATGACTTTACTGTGTAATAAATTATAACTTGATCGAAAAGAGAATTTATGAATTACTGAACCATAAAACCAGTTAGCAACACGGTTGATAACTAAGTATAGTTGTATCTTTTAATAAAATAAAAGGAACTACTTAAATATATAGATACTAGCACGTAAGTAAAGGTTTGACCTTGAATGCGCAGAAGTGACTATTAGGAGCTTTTTAGCTGGAGGCGCGGGACGAAAGCTGCGCTTAACACGTGATTAGTTCTAATGCGACGTTTCAGTTCCCACGCGTCTGCTATTTGTCAAAGTAGTAAGGATGTAACTACAAATACAGGCACGCAGCAAGCTCACAATGCACAACTTTCTCTCACTATTTTTTAGACCTAAAGTCAGCTACCGGCTACTATACCCACGTGTAGACAATATTATATAACATCTGTTCCGATAGATTTGAGTCAATGGTTAGTGATTTCGTCCGGTAACCATCAAAGGTTGTCTGATGGACTAGGACTTCATTATGATTAATTTATTGTTTGATTTATTGATTTAGTTGTCAAACAGTTGCCTCTCTGACAATAACGTCATATATTGTACAACATATATTTTATTATTCGACCCGCACCGGCTGCTGAATTCAACTAAAACAACATTGTAGTACAAAGTATAATAATAAATACTTGTTTCGTTTAAAAATGATATTAACTTGGCCATTTCTTTATTATTTATTGTCCCACCGGGAACTTCGTTATACAAAACAAAGTTGCACGCTAACCTAAAATTCCCGACACCTGGCCGCTCTCGCGAGGAAAAAAACTTCTCTGAAACATTTGAAAAGGCAATAAAAACGATGATATTACAGTTTCATATTGATAACAGTCGTTCATAGAAAATTATCTGATAATTTTTAATTTATAAACCTAGAAAGAAGACAGTCTTTCTTCAGGTTGTTGTGAACTGAAATACTTCATGTTTATATTGAAATATTAATTTAATTATATGTACAAGAGATATCTTACTATCTTACTGATATTATAACTCAATCACGCAAAAACGGCTGAATGGATTTCATTGAAATTTGGCACACAGATACTTTATAACCTGGATTAACACATAAGCTACTTTTTATGCCAGAAAAATCACAGTTCCTGTGGGATTATAATAAAACATGTTTACTGCCGTAAGCGCCTGGAAATTTTCATTTAGCAATAATATATTGTAATTTTTGCTAAATCTAAATAAACATGGTAAATTGCACCGCTTGTTTTGTCATAAGTCCACCACTTTCTTTACTACATAACGATACGATAAAGTTTTGTTCATGCTAATTCACAACAGTTAAACTTCCCTAGGAAATACGTTTGAATATAACATCGATTGAAATTAAAATTAGCTTCTAGTAAAACTCATAGTAGCTAGAATGAGGATATCGTTCTAGCTGCTATGAGTAGTAGTGCTGGTAAATAATAAGTGCACCAATTTTTAAATGATGATTATAACTAGAGAATAAATAATTACTCACTCAGTAATACTGTAGTTCTATAGAAGTGGATTAAAAAAAGTGACAAAGTAATTCAGACAAATACAAAAGATTTAGCAAACATGAAAACAGTGTAACACCGTATGTATTTTAACTGTGACAATACCAAACAAAGGAAAGGTCCAGAGGGTCATAACTCTCGTTGTGAGCTTTTTTGTAGTTGTGACGTTGCTAAATCCGTTACACTGGCGTATATTATTCACGGGACCGGCTGATGGATATACGTAGATGGACATTTTTAAAAAATAAGCCTAAGCGAACAGATAGTAAGGATTTTGAGCCCTTACTGCTTCATGAACAAACTATTTTTTTATCTATCACAAATTATAAAAATATAACTTTTACATTTTTGTAAGTGCATCACGTAATATCCGCTGAAAAGATTTTAATGACAATTAAAAAAAAAGACAGTTATTCTTCACCCGAAAACGAAAACCCGAAGGTTTACATTTGACAAGTCAAAGAAAGGTTATTTTAGTTTGTAGTTACCACCGAAGAGCCGGCAAAGTAACTATAATAAATGAGATGAATCTTCCCGCCATAGATGATTAATAGTAAGTCCATCTGCATAGTTATTTAACTCATTTTGAGGAATCTTTCAGCGTTACATTATACCCTCAGATTCTAAGTTATATGATTTCATCTAATAAAGATCGCTAGGCGATTCAGAATTACAAATAATATTAAGATTAAGGATTTTTTTATTTTCAGAAATTACCAAATGATTCAGAATAAGAGGAGATATTGCAAGTCTAGGAGCCATTTAATATCGAAAATAGTTATATCGTTTATTTAAGAGATTGGATCTTCTACCGAAGTCTTTAATGTATTTATTGTACACATAGAAAACGCAATTATAAATGCGAAAGTAACTCCTTCTGTATGTTACGCTTTCAAGTTTAATCCGCAAAACCGATTTTGATAAAATTTAGTGCAAAGATACTCTAGAGTTTGAAGAAGCATATAAGCTACTTTTTATCAGAAAAAAAGGCTTCAATGTGTTAAAATAGGGTATGATGTGCATGTCGAGCTGTGTGATGTGCAAATTAAAATATAGCAATAGTGGATCGAAACTTTATCTCCCTAATGAGACTTGAATGTCCATATTCGGGAGGTCCGTGCTTGATCTTGGGTAGTGTGTATACCCACTTTTCTGAGTTAAGTGTGTTTTAAGTGATTAGATATCACTTGCTTTAACGATGCTGTAAAACATCGCGAGGAAAACTGCACGCCTGAGAGTTCTCCATAAAGTTCTCAAAGGTGTGTGAAGTCTGCCAACCCGCACTGGACCAGTGTGGTGGACTTTGGCCTAATACCCTCCTCATTCTGAGGAGGAGACCCGACTCGGCAGTCGGACATTAAAGGGTTGACATGATGATGATGATATAGCAATATTGTGTTGAAATTGAATAATTAAACCTAAAGAAACATGGTAAATTACACCCGTGCGAAGCCGGGGCTGGTAGAATAGAATCGTACAATAAAATAACTTTAAATTAAACATACATAAAAAGGAAAAGTGTAAATTGTAGTGCGATTCAAATCCCAAATGACAATAAAATAGAGCTAGCGTATTCAGTACCTAATAAAAAGTAAATAGCTCTCATAAAAGAGTCAAGGAGTGTGTTCAAGTGTAATAGAGCAATGCAAATCGTCCACTAGGGGGAAATGTATGGCCTGTCAAGTCTTTTTGTGTTAATATTATATTTAATTAGTTAACGAACTAGTTTATTTTAATATTTATTCTACTGTATTATTAATATTATTAATCAATTACACCAAACGGCTGAACGCATTTGAAATAAATTTGGCTTACAGAAACTTTATATATAGTCTACGTTTTATCCCGAAAACAGCAATAGGCAATGTGAGCTAGAAACGAGTTGATCCATCAAAAAGAGTTCATCAGCTCTAAAAGATATATGGTATATTATTTTCATCTCAAGAACTGTTGTAGTAAAAAATAAACTGAATATTATATAATAATTAACTCAATTATATACAAAATAAATTGAAGTAAAGAAAGGAGCGGTTTCTTGTTCATATATTTCGTTTTTCTTTAGATATATTTTTAGAAGTTTTGGAAACAATTTAAAATTAGGCCAGTCACTCAGTCAGTTTGTCTGAAATTATCACCAAGTTGGATGACAGACATGCGATGAAAAGAGCCAGTTAAGTATCAAAAAGTCTAGCTGTATCTATATTAGTCAACTTTCTTTACTGCGTGAGCTGTCGAGCTGAGTCTTCCCGTCACAGATGATCAATAGGAATTCTATCTGTAAAGTTATTGAACTAATTATGAAGATGCATAGAATAATTTGCATCCAATAATGGTGGATTCAAAGGCGATGTGTAAGTATAACCTAGTAGTTCAAGTAATGTTACTAATATTATAAGTGTGAAAGTTTGCATGTTTAGATATTTGTTACGATGCATTCGATCACGTAAAAACTTATAATACTTTTTATCCCGGAAAGTCATAGTTCCTGTGGTATTTTTATATAGGAAAATAATATATATGTCGGAAGTGTAGGTTAGGCTTAAGTTAGCCTTTATGTTAACCTAACCTTAAGTTTAAATAGCGATTCTGGGCAGTGAAAGTGAGTGTTATAATTGTTTAAGACATCTTTAATACTAAACGCTTGATCACAAGTGTTATGTACGTCATAATAGTACGGGATCGTAACGTTTAGTTACCTACCGTATCTTTCAAAATAGGCGCTGTGCACATACGATGCTTATAAAAGATTGTATATTCTAATCTATTCCTGCCTCTTAATTTCCGACGTACAGATAATTAAAATGGTTTGTAAATCTATCATATCATACACCTAGTAAATTATACCCAAAACGAAGCGAGGGCAAGTCAATTACATTTAATTAATAACGAGGGTTTGTAACCCTTATTTATTTAGATACTCGAGGAACAAACACAAAACACAACAAACTTGGAAACTATATTTGGGAGGTGAGTTCCTAAATTCGATTATGAAGTGCTGAAACGCAGAAGTATGGAAAGGAAATGTATCGTGAAATTGTCAAAACTTCACCGAACTCGGCCAAGTTTTGTTTGTTGTTTTGGTTAATTAATTGGATGGATGACAATTTCGCGGAGCTTTCTGACGTTATTTCTTTGACTTGTTTTAAATGATTAACTTGTTCTTTATTTATTTATTCAAATTACTTTATCTTTACTTACTATATTATAAAGAGTTCAACTGTAAATATTAGGTCGGGGTAAAAGTTTCTTCGCATTTTTTAAGAAAATTCAAAACATTTTTTAATATAGTTTATTTACAGTTAACTAAAGTATGTAGGTACCATTTTGTTCGATAACTTTTTTCCATCTTGTAGGTAGGGACATGATCCCATTGCTATAGAAACTTTGGGGCTTCTGATCAAAAAACCGCGGCAAGTAGTTTTGGCAGTCCTCTCGTGATGTTAACCTGACACTGCCTAAAGAATTCTAAAGAGACCGAAACAGGTGGAAATCTGAAGGTGCAAGGTCAGGACTATACGGCGGATGCATTAACCCTCTCTTAATTTTTGCTGAGTGGCTAAAAATGTTTGAGGTCTATCGTTATCATGATGAAAAACCACACCCCTTCTTTTGATTAATTCCGACCGCTTTCTCTCAATTTCTTACTTTATTATCATCAGTTGTTCGCAGTAGAGTTCAGAATCGATGGTCCTGCCTGGTAATAACAGCTCATAATGAATAATGCCAATCCCACCACACACACAGCATCACCTTGTTGTTAGTTAACTCGGGTTTTGCCGCAGTCTGTGAAGCCTGACCGGCCTTTGACCACGACCTTTTTTGCACGTTCTTGTCGTACGTGATCCACTTTTCATTACCAGTTATCAGCTTCTTCAAAAATGGTTCGGTTTCATTACGTCGTAATAAAGAATCACAAATGAGTACACGATACATTAGGTTACTTTCAGTGAGCTCGTGAGGTACCCAAATATTTTTTGTGTACCCAGTTTTTTTCAAATGCGCCAAAACTATTTTGCGGTCAACTCTCAGTTCTTCAGCTACGTCGTACTGATATGCCGATCTTGCTCCACTTATTCAAAAATGGCATCCATTTTATGCGTAATAGGGCGACCAGAGCGAGGTGCATCTTTGACATAAAATTTTCCGGATTGAAAACGCTTAAACCAAATGTGTGCTACTCTCACAAACACTGCACTAGGTCCATAAACATCGCAAATTTTTTTCGCGGCTTGCGTTGCATTTTTACCTTTTTTGTAGTAAAATTTTAAAATGTATCGAATTTCTTCATTAGATTCGCTCATCTTCACAGTACGAAAAACAAATAAATATCACATTTTACTAATTTGAATTTGGAATTATCTTCTTTAAAATGTAAACTTGTAATGTCCCTTTTCCTACCTACGTGGTTTCTTCGTGTTATGGAGTTTTATAAAACAACAATTTAAATATAATTTACTAAGAATTTTTAAGTACTATTTACAGATATTTTTTATTAATTTGTTTAATTAAATATTTTTTGTTTGTTGGATTCATTACTAGTATTAACTTTTATTCTTCTTGTTTTACTGTACATGTATGTATTTCGTATTTTTATTTTTAACAGTGAATTGCAGAGTTTGTTCGCATGAAGGTGATTAAATGATACCAAAACCAGCCAGATACAAATAGTATAGCCAAAGAGATTTGATTACAAGTTCATACATACTATAATGCGAAAAGACTTTTTCCCCAACCTATTATTTTTTTTAGTGACATATAGCTTAAAAGTTGTCGAGCTAGTGGGTACTTTTAGGATAAATCGATAAGTCGTCACAACCCATTTATGGCCCACTGCTGAGCCGGATCTCCTCCTCAGAATGAGCAAGGGTTTAGACCATTGTCCACTACACTGGCCCAGTGCGGGTTGGCAGACTTCACACACCTTTGAGAATATGCAGAACTCTCAGGAGTGCAGGTTTCCTCACGATGTTTTCCTTCACCGTTAAAGCAAGTGATATTTAATTGCTTAAAACACATAACTCAGAGTCAGAGGTGTGTGTCCAGGATCGAAGCCGGACTTACCGAGTAAGACACCGATGTCTTAACCAATGGACTATCACTAATCAATAATCGATATGTATTTACTTTAAAAATATATCAAAGTATTGCTGATATGATCTATACTAGTGTATAAAGCTGAAGAGTTTTTGTTTGCTTGATTGAACGCGCTAATCTCAGGAACTACTGGTCCGATTTGAAAAGTTCTTTCAGTGTTAGATAGCCCATTTATCGAGGAAGGCTATAGGTTATATATCATCACGCTAAGACCCATAGGAGCGCAGCTACACGCGGACGAAGTTGCGTGGGTCGAGTAGTTATTTTATATTGGTGTGCATCACTGCACTTCATTTATATAGCTAGTTCGATTTTGATGAAAATTCTTGTGTTAGATAGGGTTATTTGGACAATTTTTATTTATGGTTGGAACTAAACGGTGATCTTACCTAAATATTTAATTTTTGTTCGAATTTTCATACATAAAACTTTATTTTAACTCAAAATAATACTAAGAGTATGAGATCAATACAGTAAAGTCTTGATCTGACAATAATATGCAATTTTAACGGAGCCGAGCAGAGTCTGAGGTTTGAGACCGAAGAGCAGGTTTAAAGACGTCTTCTCCTATGCACAAACTCTCACCTCCACCACTCAGCCTCGCCAACTACAATAGAAAATAAATTAACTTACGTGGACCTCAAGAAGGTGACCTTAACCACAACACTATAATATTAATTTCCATGAACACTGCGCGACAACACCAGAGTGTATGACTGACTCTAATCTATCTCATTAAAGGTAATGAAGACAGATAGCTTTTTTAATTTTTTTTTTAGCGATAGATTGTAATCTTACTTCCCAAATAATACGATAATATAAAATTGTATTCTACGTCTAAACACCCACTTTATATTATTTTTACCTCGTATAAAAGAATTTTTTGTAACATTTATTGTTAACCTCCATTATGAGACATTACTTCTAAGTCTTCAAGAAAAGACGACAAACATTCTTTGACATAATTTCATAAAGAAAAATGTAAATGTTTTCAGTGCGTGACTTACGAAATGTTAGTTAAAAGGCTGGATCTTTCTAGATTTAATCACAATTTGTCTGCCTAGCTATTCTCAACTATATTTAAAAATTATAGAACCTTGTCGTGACGACCTTAATCTTTGACGCTTAGACTCATCGCTATCATATAGTGATAAGCGTAGCGGAGGTGTTTAAAATATTACATTATTTTAACTTTAAATCGATATACTAATATATAAAGCTGAAGAGTTTGTTTGTTTCCTTGAACGCGCCAATCTCAGGAATTACTGGTCCGATTTGAAAAATTCTTTCAGTGTGCGATAGCTCATTTATCGAGGGAGGCTATAGGCTATATATAACATTATACTACGACCAATAGGAGCGGAGCACCACGCGGAAGAAATCGCGCGGGTCGACTAGTTTAAAATACAATTTTAATTTATGTGTACACCTTACAATTCATATGACTGGCTCTTTAGCAAACGGTTTGAGTAAAGTGACCATCTTATTTTTCACTCAAAACTGAACACGGATAACGTTACGGGAGTCTTTCGGACATATACAGGTGAAAATCTGACGAACTAGCTACCATCCCGCGACCCTCACTAATACTAGCGTCCGCTCTCTCATCCATGAGCAAGAGACAGTGTAGGTAGATTATAAAATAATAGTAATTGTAGTCACAAACAATACAAAAGTAAATGTGAGAATATCCACAGAAAGAAAGAACAGAGGTTATATATTGTCGACGCGGGGTTAGAAGATTTTTTAATTTTTTTGTAAAAAATATAAAAACAAAAATTAAAAAAATACAAAAAGAAATTAAAGAGAATATGTGTAACATAATTTTGATAATATAAATAAAGATTTTTCTTGTATGTCTGTTTGTAATATTAAAATAACCCCTCTTTTATTTTTGAACTGGCTGGACCGATTTGACGGGACTTTTACGGGCAGATAGCTGATGTAACAAGGAGTAACTTCGGCTATTTAACATCTCACTACGACCCATAGAAGCGGAGCAACACGCGAACGAAGTCGGTGAGTAAGACACAATAAAAGTTCAACGGGTGTGTGAGTGAGCGATTTGAACATACCTCAGCGAAGCAAGGGCGAGTCGAGTTATTAGCCCGCGTCGCTTTCGTTCTTTTACTGTGAAAGAAGTCTTAGATCAACGTTGTCTCGTGGGCTTGGAATTATATGACTTCATGACATTAAAATGAAATATCCATTATATCAAAGGAGGTCTTTATTAAGTTTTTCTAGAGAGCACCTGTCACAGTCGCTTTAGTAATTTATATTAAAATAATAAGTCCGAGTCTCTAGGTGTCACTTGTTAAAATAAATTAGATGGAAACGACTAGTTTGAAACTACAAGCTTCTAATGGAATTTATATTATAAGGAGATAATAAAATAGTTTTTATATTGCCGGTGTTATATTATTATTGTTGTATTGTTTGGGCTCGGCACCAACTTTTTTTTTCTTTTTATTATTCTTCTTATTATTCATGGGAGTTTAGTCATACAGATGACTATGTCACTCCCGTACAGAAATGTTACAAATACATATCAAATCATATACTTAGGCTTAATTACCGCACTAGTGCAACTTTTATACAACGTACCGGCAACTAACACCTCGCGAAAAACGTATGTAGTATAATGACACATTAAATATATAATATAAAACTGATCAGTTGGTAGTGTGTTAAAAATCTAAGTTTGATTATTTTTTACTTTTAAGTGATTCCATAATTTATTTTTTGAAGTCGGTTCAATTTTTGTTTTTAAATATTTTATTTTTTTCTTTTTATCTGCTTACCTAAATATCTTCAAAGTATACAATTAGTTGTCAGTACTTCCCCATAATATTTAAAGAAGTATTCTCTAACTCCTAACCGTTGACGAGTTACAGTAATAATATTATATACAATATCTAATTATTTTATAGATCAAAATATGTGAAAAACATTGTAAGTGTTTTTGAAATTTGAGGGTTTCCCTCGATCAGATCCTGACTTGGTTTTAATGGGACCACCTGGAAAGTGCACTCTTTTGAATTAAAAAAAAAGAATTTCTTAAATCGGTCGAGGAGTCTTCGAGAAATCGGCGAACATATAATAAAAGACACCGAAGAGTTAAGAACCTCCTCCTTTTTTTTAAATCGGTTTAAAAAACATTGTCGAATTATGAGAATTATGAGCCGAAAGAGTATGGGAGCTAACAGTGCCTTGGTCTTGGGACCCAGGAGCAAGGTTTATTTCTAATATCCATATAGAGTATCACGTAAGTTATAATCTTAATTTTTTTTTCATATTGGGTGCAAGCGAGGTTGAGCAGTGGATTTTCATTATATTAAGGACGTTCTTAAACTTGTACCTGAGCCACAAGCTCCTGGCACTACTAGGCTTCCCCTTTAAAATGCATATAGTCTAAATATTGACTATCGTAATTCAGTGTTGAGGATCATGACACTTGATTATAGCTAGGTTAGTTAAATAATTATCAATGTACGGAAGTTTGTACTCTTTCACGCAAAAATTTCTGAATGGATTTTAAAGAAACTTAAAAAATGTAGCTTATATATCAAAATAACACATAGGATATAATTTATTGTTTGATTTGTCCAAAATATAAAGATAAGTGTTAAGTAAGTCGGTTCAGGCATCTGCGAGCTATTCTGTCGTGCGCTGCAAAAACCATTAGAGCTACAGGTATATAACTTACGATGGATATATTTATCTTAAATAATCCTACAAAAAAGCCCCCGACAACTCTATCTTTTATATCAGCATCTATCTTTTATGTTTATATTTTATAAATATACGAAACAAATTACAAAATAAAAACAGGTATACTTATTGATGCATGATACGAAAATATTGTGAAACTCAACAATAAGATCGCACTTGGAATCTGAAATCGAATCCTGAATCCTTGCCACATCTGAATGCGGTATTAGTGAATGGTAAGATTTATCGCTTCGAATGTCGCCACGTCACGATTTATCGATGCCAGCCAAGGTTCCTGTTCCCGGGCCATGCTATGCGTAACGCATTTCAGTAACAAATAATTGATTCTCAATATAAGGAATACACTTTATACTTTCTAGCTACCCACTCCATTTTTGGATATATGGATAATGAATGTTTGTTTTTTTTCAGTGTCTGCTATTTATAAATAACCATGCTCTTCCAGTTTGTGTTAGCAACAATAGTGGGCGTTATATCGACTAATATTTAGTTCAATATGTCTATTGTAAAACTGTACACGGGTCGCGAACTTCAGAAGATGTTTAGCTTTCTTTCTAAAGACATTAATAACTTTATATTAAATACTTACATTAATTGTTAAAGATATTTTATTATTTTTACTCAGGATTTATGCATTTATTATGGTTTTTGTCAACCGTCTAGGCAAAAAAGTAAAGTCAATTCGTTGCTTTGAGTTTTAGAATGAAACGAAGGACAAATCCACTGTTTTAAAACATTAGTAATACATAAATACCATTATAATGCAGACAGACATAACTTGAATTCAAAGTTTTTTTAATATACTATTAAGTTGAAGAATCTAATAAACTTTCTTATAGCAATCAATTGATTTAATAACCTCTTATCAAGATATCAGCAACGAGAATTCAAATAACGGGAGGAGCAAACTCGAAGAGTTATTTATCCAACTTGAAGAACAAAGTTGAGCAAAAAAGGTGACAAGTAAGATCCGCTTTTTTATACTACGTAACTTAGCTCTTAAATATGACGGCTAAGTTACGACTTTCCAAGTTCTCTGAGATGAGAGGCAATAGAAAGTTTCCATTTTGCCTGTCAAATTACAACCCCTCGCGTTTCGACGCTGCCTTCCTAACAAACTAAGATTGATTCCTTAACATTTATATCCTGCGGTGGTGTTTAAGTTTTAACATGTTTCATTTATTATGGGATAACAAACTAATATTATCTCATCCTCGGTTTATTGATATCAATAGTTTTTCATCATTAATCTAACTTTCCAAGACTTGGTCTTATAATCTTAATATCATACGAATTTACAACTTTTACCATTTCATTCTCCTTTCTTTTCTATTACTGTATTAAGAAAGATATTTTATTAAAAATTATCTATTTAATTTTTTTAATTTTATTATTTAAAAAGTTGTAAAATGTATCTTGGTTTAATTATTTTTATGTTAAAGAATATTATAAGCGCATTTAATTCGATAAATGTACATTATTATTGTTGTAAAAAGTCATTTTTAGGTGACACATCCGTCACTTGGTCACAGCGTGAAAGAAAGTCAAACCAACAAACACATTCATAACATTAGTATGGATCACAGAGAAAGAAATATCGCCCACTCATTGACTTACTCGCAGCATAATTTATCAAAGAGAAATGACACATTACTTACTCATTACTAAAAGCACTTTATTTTACTAGTATCTGTCCACAACTTCGTCCGCGGAGATTTTTATTCTATTAACAAACATTCAATTGACTCACTTACAACGGTGAGGGGACGGGTTAGAATATTATTCCTCTCTGCCGCTGGGAGAGCATCTCATAAGGGCGGAGTAATCAGTTTTTATCTCAAGCATCAACTCATTCCTCAATTTTATACTTTAATTTAAACATCCGCTCATTCATCAACTTACTACTTTACCTCAAACATCAACTCACTACGGTAACTCAAGAACCCACTGATTCGCAATTCACTACTTTAAATCAAACATCCACTCATTCATTAACTCACTACTTTAACTCACACATCGACTCATTCACCAACTTACGACTTTACCTCAAACATCAACTCACCACGTTGACTCAAAAACCCGCTGATTCGCAATTCACTACTTTAAATCAAACATCCGCTCATTCATGAACTCACTACTTTAACTGACACATCCACTCATTCACCAACTTACTACTTTACCTCGGACATCAACTCACTACGTTAACTCAAAAACCCGCTGATTCGCAATTCACTACTTTAAATCAAACATCCGCTCATTCGTGAACTCACTACTTTAACTCACACATCCACTCATTCACCAACTTACTACTTTACCTCGGACATCAACTCACTACGTTAACTCAAAAACCCGCTGATTCGCAATTCACTACTTTAAATCAAACATCCGCTCATTCATGAACTCACTATTTTAACTCACGAACCCACTCATTTACCATTTCATTATTTTAAATCAGATATCCGCTCATTCACCAACTCACTAACGTAATCACTCATCGAATAACTCACTAACTCAACCAGACAAAAAATCAATTTCACGAATCATTGAAATTCTTTTGTTTTTGGTAATTTGGTATTGATTAGTACTTTTTATTCATGAACGTTAAAAATCCACACACGGCTCAATATATAAGCAGATTTGCTTAATTACTTCGTGGAGTAAATGTTGAGTTATCGTAGTAAAATATAAGTTAGTGAAGTCTTGCCCTTTAATCGTTCGAGCCGAATAGATGAGAGTTTTTAAACCTGCTCCTGAATCTCAGGCCCAGACTGGCTTACGGCTAAAGTGTATTTTGTTGCCTTTTGAGTGTAAACAATATATCCCAACATAAAACTTACACATATATAATATTAGTAGGATAAAATACTGATGAAAGTAGCACACGTCATATCAATTACATAAAATTCGAGTATTTCCTAAACAAAGGAAAAACATGTAGAAACAAAGGCCTATGTTATTTCGTTTGTGGGAACGGTCTAATGTGGACCATTACGCGAACTAATGTAAATGTGTTTGTACGCCATTTATTGTATGGGTGTACGTTTGTAAGGGTGTACGGTTGTTTTACCGATGCTCATTCAACATTATTAGCCTAAATTCGCTTAAGTGTTTGATAAATAGGGGTTAAAACTGGGAAAATCTTTAGTAATATTATCTGTAAATAGAAGAATAGATCTGACAGTTTGACCAGTAACTTCATATATTAAATATTATCTATTGTAGTGCAGTGTTCGATCTCCTTTAAAGATTAGTAGTGAAGTCGAATAGGGAACTGGTTGCACAACATCTAGGAATTGTTTAGTTTCATGTCCGTCTTCTCTAGTATCATTAGCAAAACGAGAGTCTCTTGTTTTGCCATGGGCGATGATGGCCACTTACCAACAGCTGGACCATCTGCACTTTTGCACCTTATCTACTATAAAAAAAAGGACACTAGTAGAACTTATGAACTTAAACATATGTTGGAAGCGTAAGTTAAGCTTGGCTAAAATTTGTGTCAGATTACCCTTAAGTAAGCGTAACCTAATGCTTATACAGAGAGTTCAAATATGTGGCAGGGCAGTACTTAAACCTACACACTTAGTCATAAGTCCAAAACACTGCTTGGGTTCCTGTCAAAATAATGTTTAGTTCCTGACCGTATTGCGCCCTTAGCTTTCAAGATAGGCCATCCATAGTTCATCTAGGATGCGTATAACCGATTGTACATTCCAATCTTTACTTTTAGTATTATAATAGCTACCTTGATTCGTTTCTCCGACGTACATATCACTTTCTATCTCTCTTTCGTATAAAACTTTATTAATCTTTACTGTAAAGACTAAAGTAAGGTAAAGGATCACGTGATCGTTCACCAACACGCTGGACCAAGCTTATCTCTAGGCTACAGAGTCAACCGTAGTTTATTGTGCTCGCCACGCTACTAACCGCCAAACATGGAGAAGCATCGCAAGACGAGCAGCAACCTAGGAGAAGGTCGACGATTGCGAGTACCCTGTCATCACCTCAACCAAGACCACTCTTATCAAAAGTGCACGACTAAGAAGACACTAAAGAAAAAAAATTATAAAGTTAATTTTAATATTTTGTATATTCCCTGAATTCTAGAATTTGAGTAATCCCTTTTGCTATTGGCTAAATATCCCTAACAAAACATCTAGGCTATTGAACATCCGAATAATTTAATTAAAGTTCATTAATAAGAAACTGCTCCCAGCCTTGTGCCTCGTGCCAGACACTAAAACAACTTTTTAGATAATTCAAGCCAGAAGGCAATTTTGTTAATTTTCTTTATTAATATTATCAAGAGTTAATTTATTTAATACTAATTTTAGTAAAATTATAATCTTTTACAATTAAACTACTGCATGCAAAAAGCGTCTTTTAAATGGTCCCTAAAATTATTTTGATTTATGAATTTCAAAATGCTTTGTTGTGTTGTAAAAGGCTGCAAAAAAAGATAGAAATTTAAAGTTAATCAACATTCTAAAGTGTCCCAGTATTAAATTTCATTTAAATCGGTTCAGCCGTTTTAACGTAATTCTGTAATAGTGTATTATCTACTCCAACTACGGACGATGCGAGATCAATTGTGAAAATGTTTGTAACATAATCTAAGTGTTAGCATTAAGTTAAATTAGAATTGATTTGTGATAAGACTGTACGGGGAGACATAGTCAACTTATGACTAAACCTCTTTAAATAAAATTAAGAATTTAAAAAAATGCGCGAACATGGCCATTCAACAAAATTATCTGTTAATATTAATATAATTTTTATTTCAGAGATAATTTTCATAGAGGCTACGGTCACTAACGCAATGTAACCGTACGCGACATTTGACAAAATTTTCAATGCTTCATTCAAGTACGGAGGAGTTCTGATAGATGGCGCTACTGACTTTGACACGAAGTATATTTATTTAAAGCAGTGATGGCCCAGTGGTTAAGACTTCAAGTCTTACTCGGGAGGTCCGAGTTCGATCCTGGGCACACACCTCTGACTCTGAGTTATGTGTGTTTTAAGCAATTAAATATCACTTGCTTGAACGGTGAAGGAAAACATCGTGAGGAAACCTGCACTCTTGAGAGTTCCCTAAAAGTTCTCGAGGTGGACTATGGCCTAATACCCTCCTCATTCTGAGGAGGAGACCCGGCTCAGCAGTGGGCCATTGAAGGGTCGTGATAATGATTTTTATTTTAGAAATATTACTAGCAGTTTGGATTACAAACTACTAGTGTTTTTAACCTCTCCAAATAAACTACGTCAATAGTCTAATGAATCCAACTGAACCACTGAGCTACTGACGCTTTGTATCATTAATTTAAACAAATATCGGATAATGTAATAAAGAGCATATAGTAATTTATTAATAAATGAAATTGTTATTTCCTTTCTAGTTCTTTAAATTACTATGAATTTAGTATCTACGGTTTATTTAAATAAAATGTACGTAAAGATGCAAAGCTGTGGTCGGGGAATTAACATTTTCTCTATGCGCTAATATTCTACTGTCACTGAAAATAAAACTTAATTTTCAACGAATAATAACGAATGTTTATCAGAGCTTTATTAACAGAGCTAGAAAAACTGAAGAAAAAAAAACATAGAACTGAGCAGAATATAAATTTATAAAATTTTATGAAATAATGATTTATATGATGCTGCTTAAGCTTTATTAATTAAAAATTTCACTAATAATCGTTTAGTATTTTTTGTGATATAATGTATCAAATAGGTGCCGTCTCTAATAAATTATCTTTTTAATATTTTTGACATATTGTCAAAGGATCAATTTATAAATCTGCTTGCCCAAGTGATAAAAATTGTTAAAGAGAATTTACTCAAAGCTTTTCAAAATTTATAAAATATTATAAGAAGTAGTTCAAATCGTTCATTTTATTTTTGTATACTAATATTATGCAGCTGAAGAATTTGTTTGGTGGAACTCGCTGATCTCAGGAACTACTGATTTGAATTGAAAAATGATTTTATTGTTAGATAGCTTTGATAACATTTATCAGAAGATTATCAAGGAAGAAGGCTATACAACATCACTTTAGTACTGCTAAATCAACATAATATCTTTATAAATTATAACCTATATGTTATTCTGATATATAAGCTATATTATTATAAAGTTTCAATAAAATCCATTCAGTAGTTTTTGCGTGAAAGAGTAACAAACATAAAAAATCAGGCATAAAAAACGTATTTTATTATCGCAACAAATTTTTATATTAATGTGTAAATAACCCATATATCCTACCACCATAAAAAGTACGCAGAATTTAGTTATGTACCTGGAACAAGAAAATATGTTGTTAGATGAAATAATAAAATTTTATGTGCGATAGTAACTGAAAAGCGATAAAAATATATTATTGTTAGAAACTTCACTGAGGGCGGCATATACTCTTAGTAATATGAAAGTTTTCAAATGGTAATTCTGAAAAACTTTTAAATCGAACTTTTATAATACATTATTTTTAATGACATTAATTTGTCTACATCTACACTATTATATAAAGAGGAATGTTCTATTATATAGAGAGAAAAAATGTTTGTATTCTTATATGTTTGTTTGTTGCAAATAGGCTCGAAAACTACTGATCCAATTTTGAAAATTCTTTCACCGATAGAAAGCTACATCCTTTCCGGGTAACATAGGCTATGTGGTGTTGCCATACATAGTCTAATTAAAAAGATATTGACATTTAAGTGCCACAACGTAGCCATTTTGTGCAGTAAAGGTTTTGTCTGGAACGACTGATCCGATTTTAATAATTCTTTTACTGATAGAAAGCTACACTATTCCTGAGTGACAGTGTGATGTAATGTTGCCATATATATTTAATAGAAAAGGGAAATTTTGTTTAAAATAATATATTATATATCTTACTCACTTCAGCTCTTGATAATGGGTGGGTTATTGAGTGAGTTAGTAAGTAATTTGGAAACTTAGTGAGTATATTGCTAAGAAAGTGAGTATTTCACACTTTTAATTTACTTTCGATCCAATCCTGAACGAAATTGTGGGCATATTGGCATGGAGGAGGTGGGTTCGTTCCTTGGTTTAGGAGGAGTCAGCTGATAAAAAATTGACAAAGCGACCAAATTCTTTACTTTTAAAAATGAACATATCAGAAACTCAATCCTTAAAATAGTAACTGCTAAAATGTAGAACATCCGCATTTTTGAAGTCGGCCAAATTTATGTGTCGCACTTTCGAAAATTGTCTATTCAGTATACGCCCTCTAAATAAGTTTCCTGCTTGGACAATTTGATAAGTGGTTGCCAAGTTACGAAACTGCTGTGTGAGATTTCTGAGGGTTTTCGCCTTTGGTGCTTAATATATTGCATAACTTGATTTTATGCTCGTACTTGTTGTTATCGTTAAAGTTTGGAAAAGTGTGGACAAGGAAAACACTCTTCAAGTATATAATAAATTTAATTAACATATTTAAATTGCCAAATCGCAAGTATTTATTTTGTCCAAATATTTGGATTATGTCCTCAATACTTGGAGCCATCATTATTCAGTCTCAAATTCGTGATAGTGTTTTCTACATGCCCTCTAATGGTTTCACGGACTTAAGATTGGATTAAAAATTAGTGTAAGGATTATTTCAGTCCTTGATAGCGAGATCAAGCAGTGTAGGCGAAAGTATATGCATAGACAATAAGCTTCGTAAACATGTTTAGATCTTAAGCCTTATTATTTACACGGTACAGTATCCTTTTTAATTCCTGAGTATTGTATGTACTACACAGTAAAATCTACTGTAAATAAATAATCAAAATTTAGTCTAAATCAGTTTAATTCTTAACTAGATTTATTTAAGTAGATCTTAACCGAGCAATTCGACACCGAAACGGGAGACATCTAAAGTACCTATGGGCAATTAAACAAATCCCTATTCGCTAGGGCTCGTTCACACCAGCGAATTAAGGAAATACAACTTCCTTATTTGTATTATACAATATAGCTGTTGTTTTTGCACTCTATCACAAGCCACTCTTCTTTAGTTAGGATTCACGGTGAGTTATCGTTTCACCTTCTTGGCTGATTTCTACTACTACTGCTGAGATATGTCTTACTATTCCTGAGATACCAAATAGTTGTTAATTGACTCCAATTAAGTAGCCCGTCTTTACTTTTCTTGGACAATTCAAGATATCTGTCACCTTAGCTCAGGTTTTCCAATTCTTGTTTCTTACTTGGTTTATCCTCCTTATTCAGAATTTCAACTATGATTATCAGAATTTTTATACAATAGATAATATAAAACGATGATTCTCTAGAAATTTTGTCAATTTTGATTGAGTTTATAAAAACAGCACTATGTGGCAAGTTAGGTGATCATAAAAATAGTCCATAAGCATCCTACAAAATTGTTTATATTTTATATATTTGATTCTGAAAGCAATTTAATAGTAATTATATTAGTTAATGATACACCATGATGAGAACAATCCTTGTAGAGTACCGAGTGCACACCTCTCGTAATTAAACCGCTAAATTCACGAGCGCGAAGCATCGGCGTCGACGCGCTAATATAATAAAGCCAGAATAAACCGCTCTAAACCAGTTTAATATCAAGAGGGCGCGGCGCAACTTTCGCGGGGAGGCAACTTACAACCGAAGCGGATTAGCGGGTGTGTATTTAGCTTTATACTAGTTTCTTTAGCTTGGAATGAGATTAAATAGAATAGACATACAAATGTAAAATTATTTTTTTACTCAATTTTCGTCGCTCACCATGACATTTGTTAACCATGATATAGGCTGCTCTAGCAATGTTTTGTATTCATATACAGATTAAAAATTAGGCATTATTTTAAACTAAAAAAGTTGTTTATTTTTTTTATTTTCGTCATTGCTATTTGATTATGGAATAATAAAGTTACCTTTGGTTTACTTTTCAAAATACTCTCGTCAGCTTGACAATTTACACGCTTTGTTTAAATAGATCAGCGGCAGTTTGACGAGTAATTACGTAAACTAAATATAGAATTGTAATAGTTAAGTTACCCTTATTAAAAATCATTTTCAAATAATTTTATTGATTGATTTAAAATGTTAAAAAAATAAAATGATAGGTGCCGTGGTCGAGCAGTGTAGGAGCAAATTAACGCGTAGCAGAACTTTTTAATCTTTTAAATACTGCTTTAGATATATTTGTATATAGGTAAAATGTTTTATACAAGATGAATATTAATATTGGTCGCAACTTTCCATGTAAAGAAACTACAGACGAAGCGGATCTACGTGTGTGCTGAGCTCAGTACTTACTAGTTTCTTTGTTTGCTCACAATTTACTAACTTTACTAAGACTATGCATACATAGTCTAGTAATTATAAAATTTGTGAACTTTTACTCGCGATTGCTTCCTTCATCTTTGCTATTAATTTATATTAAGAGTATGAGAGCTATACTGCGCAGTAACACTCAAGCGACAATATTAAAATGAAATCTAGATGGAAGCCGAGCAGTGCCTGGCTACCGAATATTAAAATAATAAAGTACATTAAAGTAGTACACTCACGTGCTCCTCGATAACAGAAGCCTAGCACCAAGTTACTAAACAAAACTACAATATAAGTCACACTAATTTAATATGTACTGCGCGACACAACTTGAAAAACTGTCTCTATCCTATCAGAACGAATGTTATATATAGCCTACTCGAAATACTTATTTATATACGGTGTTGCTAACATATTATATAAGTTGTATTGACCCTTTCGTTATTAGGAATTGTTTTACTATTAATCTTAATTACTGCATACTTTCTTCCTAAGCACATAATTCAACTTTTAATCTATATTTTGTTTAGTACATTATATATAATATTATTTTTTTACTTTTTAAATCGATTACTAACAGTATGAATCACATACTAATTGTATTCCTTAACCCTTCCAAGTAAGTTTAAATTATTGAGTTACAAGGGCTCAGTTGTCACATAAATCCAATGCCTGAACCACTGAGCTGACGCTTCATATATAAGTTGAAGACCTATTTTTTTAAAAATTACGAATACCTATAAATTTCGAATGTCTACTGAAGGAGAAGGAGAGGTGATACAGACAAACACACACATATTTGTATCTAAGATTATCAATTATTTTAGTATCTCATCTATTTCTCTTAAAAATCTATACATTTGTATACTAACTAGCGACCCAGGCTTTGTTAAGGATTAACTAACTAATGCCAGATATTACCCACTTTAAATTATTTTATTTTTTGTAAATATTAATAGACTATATAACTCAAAAAAAGATGTAGCTTTCCGTTGAGAATGATCAAAATTGACGCAGTAGTTGTGCTTCGGTTAGAGCTTACAGAAAAACTGATACACAAAACCCCTAATATAATTTGAAGACATTTTCCTCTTCTGTTTCAGCGATCCGATAACAAAGATCTAAACACTATACAAGGCAAAGGTCGAGGGCCAGTCGGTGATAAAAACGTAGGAAACCCTTAGAGGTCATGTGTTGTCTCGTAGAGGGGTTCAGATCAGATTCAATTTGTTGGGACCGTTTTATGGTGACCGTGATATCAGATTGTTTAGATTTTTATTTTTATTCCACGAACAGAAGGAAAGTCTACTGTTATGTGTTACTTATAAAAGGAAAACAGATTTCTGGATATTTTTGGCCAATAAAAACATGTTAATAGAGATTTGCAAGAAATTACACTTATTATCTTATTGGTAATACTTTATTGGGAGGCAAGATTAAGTATGAGCGGTAAAAGATTGACCATCATTTTGATTGTATTATACCACACAGATTATAACGATAGTGAAGTGAGTCCTTAAGATCAATCTTCAGACTTGGATTATTCTGTCATAATATTTAGATATTAGAAGTATTAGAGTAATCAGAAGAACAAAGTGTATAGACTTTCTGATCTAATTTATAAAAGAATTAAAGCTTTATTGCCAACTATACGTAATTATTCATTCAATATAATATAATAATTGGATGAAAAAGTTAAATTAAGCTCCAGTAATAAGTCTCCGCTCTAATTTACAATTTATTTGCATAATTCAAGGAAAAAAACTTCACGGCGATTACGGGCATTGCATGTTAATTAGCTTCATTGTATAACCTCATTATGTATTGCGGAAGACGCAGGACTAATGTATCAAATAAATTATTATATACACTAGCGACCTACCCCAGCTTCACATGGGTAGTTGAGCATATTATGCCTACATGTATCCCACCTTAGATTGTTTTGTTATATCTCAAAAAAAGAGAACAGACTAATCCGACATTTTTAACAAATCATCATATTTCAACTACCGCATTAAAATACGTTCTGTAGGATGGTGTGACTTTGTTTTATTATAATATATAGTGGATATACATGTTATGATCTTGAAGAACCGTAAACTACCAAAAATAGACATACATTTTTTTAGTTATAAAAATCAAAGTCGTCGTATTTTTTCAGAAGAGTTAAACGTTCACGCAGCTCTCAAATTAAAAATGAGCTGAAAGTGAAACGGTTGATTTGATCTTCACAAATTATACCTAATAATAATCTAGATTAAATCAGCTTTCAAACAGATATAACTGAATCAGAATCCGTCCATTATCTTGGGCGCTACGATGCTACAGATAAGCATACAGATGCAGAGATACTTAAACTTATAACATCTATGTCGGTTAGATTATCTGCTCAATCCTTTACTTGGACCCTAGTTTATTTAATAAAAACTCAGGTATAAAATATATAAAACCTGTGTGGTTTAGCCTGGATAGTTAGATTACACAGGAAAGATAAAATGTTTACAATACGTAGATAGGATTGTGTGGATCAGTGGTTGATTGCGAAATTCAGTTTTTGCCAATTTTTAGTTTAGCCAAACTTTATGGTAATATCAGAGGGATTAAACAATTTCAAATCGATTTATTATTCCCTGTGTTAAAATTGGATTATATCTAGATAACCAGTATCTATCTAAAATATACTTTTGGCGCGTTACAAAATTTGCAAAATTTCTAATAGAAATAGACTATTATCAGATTTATAATCGCGTTATTCCATGACATTGACTATAGTAGAAATCGCATAGGTGAGCCCCGAGCTGTCTTGGATTGAACTATCTACACCTACTGACAGCTACACCTATTGATAGCTATACTTGAACTCAAAAGTTACGGATTTTCAACATTTTTTTTTTTCAACACCAAGACCAGACTTTATATTTAAAAAAACCTTAATACTCACTATTTAATTATAATAATAACCATTTGAAGTGATTTGTTTTTTGTTAGGAATTAAATAAACAAATCTATTCTAAAGCGATAATTTTCGTTGAAGCGCTGTCGTCGTATCGTGTCGTGCATCTTTTTTCCCGTTTTCGTTTTCTCCTTATTTTGAAATACTTACCAACACTGTTAAAGAATTCAACAATTATATATATATCAGGCTTAAGAGTTTAAGTTGTGCTGTCCGTACAAACTGACTTAAGTTTTTTTTAAATTATAGATAAGGGACAAAAGAGCAGACGGTCCACCTGATGAAAAATGATCGCGGACACCTTATTTTGCCATTCCCACGTTGACAGTTGAGTTAGGAGGGAAGAGAAGAATGCTGCAGTTTTTATGAATCCTAATAGGGAGGGAGGGAGTGAGTCTGGCCCACATGTGGTTAGACCGGAACGCGTTAAAGGCACTTGAGCTGGGTTACTTGGCTCTTACGAGATGCTCTCCCAGCGGCAGAGGGAGAGCATCTCGTAATCTCTGTATTCTAACCCTTCTCCTCCGGATATTATTCAGTCAACTATTATGTTTTATATGCGTAGAAATATTTTAAGGAAATTTCATTCATTCAAACACTTTTTCAACATCAAAATACTACATTAACTGTCATCTTAATTTGACCGATATTATACAGTAACAGCTATAATCATCACCAGGCGAGCTCCGAGGAATAATATATAAAGTACTACCCTCGAATACAACGGTGTTGCTAACTAAATTTCATTTGCCTTGTATGAAAGTTGAGACAGTTACTTTCTTCCGCTGAAATGCACATAAGTTCCCGTAAGTAGGGGAAAAGTAAATATGCGGTAATACAATATAGGGAATGTACGAGTATAGTACATGTTTATTATATCAAATTATATAAACTTTGTGAGTTAGTTTGCAAGTTGGTTTGTGGTGAAAATAATATTGCTGTGTAACTGAGATTGGATTCTCTGTTTAAATAAGTAATTTGATTCTGTATGACGTGTATGCAATTTGGTAGCGTAAATACAATAAGACCTTAAACGTAATTTTGTTAAATAAATACGTTTTAAGGTCTAAATAGTGAGTCGCCCCGACTTTACTTTGCTTTTGTAACATGATATACTGAAATTTAATCATAATGTTTGTTGCTCAATCACATAAAAAGCAAAATACAGAAATATTAGGAAGTTATGAAAAATAGATTGTTCCTTTACGAAAAGTAAAACTTTCAAAAATTCTAAGAATTTTTGTGAATTGTTAAAATGTTGAGTGAATGAGTTTCTGGGTGAGTGAGTGGGTGAGTTAGCTTATAAAATGTATGTTTGCAATATTTCATTTGAATATGAGTTTGTTGTGCGCAATATTAAGGTTCAGTACTTCAAGTCGATCTAATAAAATCTTAGATCTCCATTCTTAGGCTGTGTTTCCACCAGAGATGTGCGATGTCAAATGAAGCGATTCTATTGGTTCTCAACAAACACATCCTTCGCTACGCATCCTCGCAGCTTTAGTGGAAATGCAGTCTTGGACTCAGATTATAGATAACGAATACATAAAGTATACACAAACAGTAAAGTATTCAACAAGTGTTTTTAGATAGTAAAAACTTAATGTACGCGGGTTTAACATCTGACCGCACACGGGAATACATTTAAAGGTAAAAGCCTAGAAGCTCTTACCTACAAGCAATAATTAAATTTAAAATTTAAAACGCTCTCGACTTACTGGTATATTTAGACTAGCCTGACCTGACCTCGAAAATTTTAGTGCTCTCTTACCAGAAAAAAGATATGAACAATTGAATGTGCGAGACAGCGATCGAGGTAGATGCGCGACGCCAAGCGCTACGCCTACATCGGGCTCCCGAGAACATACTTCTACCTTTTGCAGTTTTCCAGGCTAAATAAAACTTAAAAAATAAATGACTAATCTGAATATTTATTAATATTTAGAATTTATTTCTTTATTAATTTTGTAACCCTCATGACAGAACTTATTGCAAAAGTTCTCTACCTACCTCGATCGCTGTCTCGCACATTCAATTGTTCATATCTTTTTTCTGGTAAGAGAGCACTAAAATTTTCTTGTGTCATCTTTTAGTTAATACTCCAACGAATATTTAAAAAAAAAAATTTGTTTTCTACAACACCGAGAAGTTAGTTAAATTTGCATTTTTTTTTATTAGAAAACTAATTAATAATAAACAATTTTTTTTTTTTTTACGTAAATTATTTTTTTTCCTATTCATCTACTATTACTTAGTATACAAACCGAGTTTCATTAGAATCCAGTAATTATTCAGTGATATATTATTATTTAAAAAAAAAGAACTCGAAGTTTTTACTCGCTCATAAAATTTTGAAAAATTGAAATTTTCAAAAATCGTTTTAGGGTTTTACTTTCAACTTATAAAGCTACCATAATATGCTCATAAATATATTAAAATCGAATAGTCAATTTTTAGTGGCCCGCTTAAGAAATTCTGACTCATAAATAACAGACATTCCAAGACAATATGATACAGACGTTAACTAGGATAGTTATAACAATGATTTTCATGGCAATAGTTGTTGGGTGGCAGAAACAGATAAAGAATAATCTCTTCGTTAGAAGAAGCAAGAGAGTAGAATATGATATGATAAGATATAAAAATAATTCTGAATATTTTAAGTAACTCCATTTTTAAATTAGAACAAAAAACGTGTAGGTTTCGTCTATAAGGTACTTGTATAATTAAGGGTAGGCACCCTAAAAAGTACGCAGACTATTTGCAGAATATCCGAAGCCACTATTGACTTTTTTAAACTGAAAATTGAAGGAAGGTGCGCCTACATGTTTATTTACTCGATAGCCTTCCTGCCGTCCATACTGGAAATGAAAAAGGGAGAGAACAAACACTAGAGAGGACCAATTCGATGTGTTTGTCCAGCGTACATATACCTATTGTAGTGAAAATGGGATAATTAGGGTTTTTGATAACTAAAAATATAAATAAAACTTTACTGCATTCGTTTTCCTAAATTAAGATAGAAGTGAATCTTAATAATAACATATTGTAAAAGAAGCTAACTCTCGCAATAAAGTTTTGGATGTTTGTTACTCAATTATGCGAAAACGGCTAAACCGATTTCAATGAAATTCGGCACACAGATTCTTTAAAATCTGAATTAATATATAGGCTACTTTTTATCCTGTAAAATAATAAATTTTTCTTGTGGGATAATAAAAAGATATTATATTGACCTATTGGTGCCAAATCGTCTAAAATAAAACTACGTCTTTATTTCTTTACTTATTCGATCACACCACGTCATTTATTCTTCTTTCAAACATCATTGTCATTCATCAAATATTCAGCCATTCTTATCATCACTTACAACCCTTGCTCAGTCACCCCTTCTTTCGTCAAAATTTACGAATCCCACATATTATGTACCTATTGAGATTTGCTTATATACTTTGCATGACTTGGCATGCGCACTGCGGTGTCCCCTGATACCCGTCAACTCGGAGTGATATAGTGAATTCTATTAATGCAAAATATTAAATGTTCAAATTTAAATATATTACTTTGTAAAAAGGAAAACACAAAAAGAGCAGGAAAATCAACACTGCAACAAGAATCACTCGAATGCGTTTGTTCTGCGTAAATATATCATGAATCGTAATTGAAAAGATGAAAACGTCGATTACGCCTTTTGTTCCAGAGGGTTGGTTGCATTGCTGACATTTCTGAACGAGGGTGAAGTTAATTTACTAGCTGGTACCACTTCTATCGGCAAATTGATTCAATATTCCATCCAGGCATTTTTTTTGAGTTGATGGTAATCATTCTATTGTAGCTGAAATAACCAAACAGTTTTGTGTCTTGAACCATTTCCATGTTGGTTAATATGTGCATGTAATCAATCATGTTCAAAATCATTTCTAAATAAAAAAAAAGTTTTTTATATAAATGTGATATTTGGTTTACAGAAGTTTATTTGATGAACACTTTAGTATGGACATCAGTTTAAAGACAAAGAAAGATGGCGTAAATGATCAGAAGATTGTTAGCAACACTGTTTATAAAGTAGTAGTAGCGGGTAGATCATTTTATATTACTTCAAGTATACCGACGTGAAGTCAATATATAACCTGCGATAGATTGGTCTCAGTCTCTCTGGTGTTTTCGTGCAGTGAACATGGAAGTTAGTGTTATAGTGTCGTGATTAAGGTTACCCTTCTCGAGGTCCACGTAAGTTTACTTTATTATCTATTGTCGTTAGCGAGGTCGAGTGGTGGAGGTGAGTGTTAATATATTATGAAAGAGCTCTTTACACCTGCTCCTGGGTCTCAAGCCCCAGGCACCGCTCGCCTCAGTCTAAATTGCATGTGTATACGTATTGCTGTACAGTAATGGGTATCATATTACTCTCCATGTCTATGTTTATAGCAAGATCCATCTAAACCCAACACCAGATACCTGAAAAATAGAAGAATATGACTTGCAAAAGATCTTAATTTTTTTTTAAATCATAAAATGTGTATATGAGGACGTCACGCGATCTTTTTCTTCTTTTCAAGTGTTTAATTCTTGCTTAATTTTTGCCCTTTTTGTTCAAGTAAACTACTACATTGAACCCACTAGAATCTGTTTCATAACTTACATAACATCCCATCTATACCTAAAGTGTTAAACTTGAGTTTTACTTTAGAAGTTCCCATTTACTTATACGACACAAGTTCGTATCACGAGAGTGTGACTGCCATAACCGTGGATATGAACACATCAGATTGTGTATGGTGAAACTTTGATTAAATGGTTAGGATGACTAAATTTAGGTGATTTTTATATCTGGGCTGTACGTGAATTAATTAACGGGAAGATTTTATTCATAAAGATTTAACGATTAGACTTTTTATAAGTTTTAGATTAGTCAGCGTAATTTAAAACGATTTTATATCATAAACTTGTATTTCTAGAATTAACTTACACTGGAATTGTGCAAACTATTTTTTTCTGATAATTTAAGATATTTTAAAATTATGGCAATCGGTGACGAAAATACATAAAACTTCATCATATGAGTATGGGAATTTGTCATAGTTATAGTTTAGAAATATAACATAAACATTATAGAGAATTAATTAAAGAATATTTTGTATTTATATATATGTCGGGGATTTTAAAACGATGTGAAAGGAGATGAGAGCAGGAAGATGGGGAATATTGGGGAACACTACAAGGGGGTGATGGTATTGAATGGAATATTGGGTAAACGCAACGCAGATACTTCTACTGAACCGATGAATGATCAAATATGATCTCTAACAATTACGAGAGAAAACTAAGCAGTGCCTTGGACTTGTGACCAAGGTGTAGGCTTAAGGACGTCCTTTAAATGATCATAACACTCGCCTCCACTGCTAGGCTCTCTATTTAAACCCAAGGTTAAACGCACATAAACCAAACCTAACACAAGACGAGGCAATTACATTGTGAGGTACTCACGTGACCTTGATTGGACAGCACTCCTAGCACTATCACTATTCAGACACTACTTCACTTCTTGAGAGACCGCGCACGACTAAGACTTCAGTTAGACTGTCGATCGCATATAAAGGGTCGAGGGTAGAGACTGTCAAAACAACGGAAGTGACTACTACCCCACTCCAACGCCATAGACAACGATAACGATTCGATTAATCGATAATCTTTTACTATGTTCCGACATATACATGTCGGGAACGAGTAAATGATTAATCGAGTAATGAAATAATCGAATCGTCAATCGCCCTCTATGGCGCTAGAGTAGAATAATCCGTCTGCCTCACCCGTGGAGGGGAATCCTAGCTCCCTTCTATCTCGTCCCTTTATATTCTCGTACTAAGACAGTCGAGATCAGTCTTATTCGTGGATATCGTTTGAGAAGTTCTGTCGTGGTGTCCGATAAACATAGCGTTAGGTTAGCCTTTTGTTAGGTTAGGTTTATTAGTCTAACTTTAGGTTTAAACAGTGAAGCTAAGCAGTAGAGGCGAGCGTTGGAAGTATGTTAAAAGGCCTTTTAAGCCTATACCTTGGTCACAAGTCCAAGACACTGCTTGGGTTACTGTCAAGTAGTACAAGATCGTAATGTTTAGCTGTCACCTGACCGTATTGCGCCCGTTGTAATATTAGAAGAAACTAATACAAATATAATTTTTTTTATTTCATTAAAAATATAGATTTTTTTATAAGAAAAATAATGGAGAATTAACTTATAAATTATATTATAATCTTCTATTATGAAACCGTTGCGGATATCTGCATTACTTCTTAGCGTGTCTCAATAAAGTCCCTTTATTATGACCGTATTCGACCGGTCTAATCGACTTACCCGGGTATCAGTGTATGTATCGGTGATAGCGTGCCACCCAATTATCCGGGCTTAACCGGAAATCCGGATTTTATCAAACTACGTGACGTGAATGATTTTTAGCCGAGTTAAAAAGAAGGTTATCAATTCAGTTTGTCATTTCAACTTAGTTTTCATGAACACTTTTAATTCTGAGATTCTAAAACGAGCAATTTTAATTATTTAAATAGTAGTATGAAGTAATTTTGCGTGTCATTTAAAATCAGTAAGTGGCGTCCTATCAAAGTAAGAAGATATTTTTATGGCAACGAGTTGTTTAGAAAGGCAAACTTTATCAAAAAGCAGCAATTTAATATGTTAGTTAGGTAAAAAAAAATTGAATTAAATATTTTTCTCAGATAACTTCTCAGATTTTGCTGTTAAAATATGCGTCACTTTCTCTAGCTAAAACTCAGTGAAAAAACAAACCAGTAAATAAATTTTCGCATATATAATATTAGTATGAAGCGACAATAAATACAGATACATTTAAAATCCAATACAAATGATATAACGGCTATTATGAGTTGTTTTTACGAGTCGCATCAGGTTATGTATCGGTGACAATGTGTCATCCAATTACCCGGAAATATAAATCCAGCTTCGAAAAGCGTTGCGGTTCAATGCTTTAATTATAAATTGTAATTATAATATACTACTGATTCGCTGTTACTACGTCTGTATATATTATCGGAAGTATAATATGATAATATTTTGAGTACATATGAGTCAAAAGCAAAAGACAATATTATCATGGATTTGACATGGAAACCGCAGTGGCCGGTGCTTCATCCTTCAGTTTATTGTATAAGTCACAGTCAACACGTTACTTATATATAACTATCCTAAGTAAAAAGTCAATTTATTCCACGAAGTTACTCGTCAAACTCACCGCAGAATTATCATATCAATTTTTATATAATTAAGTCAATCTAACGCAATCACAGTGTATAGTAGTCGGCAGCTAACTTAAGGTTTGAGAAGAAAAGGGATAAAGTTGCGCATTGTAAGCGTGCTGCGTGCCTGTATTGGTAGTTCCATTCCTGACTTTTATTATTTTGACAAATAGCAGACTTCTTCTCATTCAAGGTCAAACTTATACTTATGTGCTATTAGTGTAAGGTTTGACAAAAATTTTGATATTATTGTAGATAATGATATTTAGAAATAATTTTATAATAGGCAAATAGTTGAATAGTAAACCCCCACTAAGCCCAAGCTATAAGTAAAATCTTAATTGTTTTTATACATCATTTACAAGACTCCTAAAGAGAAGAAGAAGACTAAGTTTCATTTCAAAGCAGAAAAAACAGATAATTTAATAAATGAAGACAATATATAACAAATAATACAAGTAGACATTTATTATAATTAAAATATATTTTGAGTTAAATAATCTATATTTATAATAAAATAACGGAAAAACAGCAATTATAATTTACATGAGATGCTTCAACGACTTACACAAGTAAACGTTGCAATATTCGGAGATTTAATATCCAAATAAACTGAAGACAGATTTCATTCCACAGTATTTGATGTTTTAAATATTAAAATTAATTCTATTCGTAAAAGCCAAGAGCGTAAAATTTTAATAAGTCGCCGATGTGAAAACATAGACGGCAGATGTAAGGACAAGGCTAAGAAGCCTTCCCTTTGGAGTGGAGCCACTAAAATTTAAAATAATGAGGCAAAAATTAAAATAACAATCTCAATAATTAGTTAATTTGTAATCAACAACTGCGACTATCGATAGCTTCTAAACTGTGAGATAAAACTAGTTGATAATTTGGGAAAATTAAAGAATCACAATTGCCGTGAGTTGTTTCGAGAAAAGAAAGTTACGGGTTGTGTTACTTTTGCTTGACTTGGCGGTGGCACCACCGTATCCCCAGATACCTTACTCCAATTATTTTAAGTTTTCTTTCTATTTGTAGTTTTTTTTTCATATTTTATTTAAAATTCTCTGACAATTTTACTTGTATCAAATTAATTACCTAACATTTCTTAATTCCTGAACTTAAAATGGTAAAATGTGAAAATATTTTCTAAAGTCGACGTCTATTTCTGTAGAAAGCATTCATAGTTATGGCGATCGTTTCTCACCTAAATTTCCTTCATTTTACATAAATTTGATAAAGTCTGGCGACGACCCAAATATCGGTTTGCAGTAGATGTGGATGTGGGCTTTTCAATGTTCTATTTGTTTCTGCATTATAGCTGTGTCGCTTATCGAGTTAGGGGATGTGAGAGGCCGAAAGAGATGGAATATCAAGGGTATACGGAATTTAGGAGTACATAAAACTGTTTCTCTTTGAAGACAAAATTCGAATTGCAGTATGCTTTTAGAGGCACTTAATGGAACAATATGATTAAAAAAAATGAAAGCATAAATAGTCCATTTAGATTCATTAGTCTTCACAAAAATCCGATAATAAATTCGTCGACTGACCTATCAACGTATATACGTTAAAAATATATCTATTAGCTCATAACAAAGCGAATACATATAGTATTGTATACACCAAAATTATTTGTCCAATATTTCTAATCTTAACAACAAGCCTTCCCAACAATACAAAACACAACAATCAGTACACTGTAGAGTGTACAAGTAATATTCGTTCCAGCAATCCTCATCGAACTTGTTAGCTGGAGCACTTTCAGAATATTCATAGACCGGGGAAACCTTTTAAAAGGGAGCATTGAGTGGTTTGTGAAGATAGAATCGATTCAATATCACGAATTAATTGAATAAAACGCAGTATCGAGCGGGAAGGTATCGGATATCTGGAATCGGCTTCATGAATATGTATACGAGTGTTCTTTGTGGAAGTTTCTGTTATTAATTTGTTACCATTAGATTGGCAGTACTTTGTCGGATTATGTTCTGTGTAAGAGACCTCTCAAGTTATTTAAATTTTTGTTATAGAAGGGCTCTTTATATATTGTTGCTGATCTGCTCTCGCTTCGGTGGTTTTAATGAATTATGCATGTAGCACTTAAACAATCACAAAAAATTAATAAAATTCCTCTGTTTGAGACATTATTACTTAGTTTAATAAACTGTTGGTTAGAGAGCAGTAAAGGTTAGCGTTTTCAACGTAAAGAGACCTAATAACCCTTCACTTGGTGCACCAGACCTCGGCGCTACTCAGGTTCATGTATATAGTGTAAGCTTTATTAAATTATTTAAAGGTAGGTTTTAAATATTACCATGGCAACATAGGCCCTTTGATCCCATCTGTCGTGGAGAGATGAGCAAGAAGGTTTAGTTATTCTCGGAACTCGTGTAACATAAAAATTCTGCATATTTAAAGATATTTTGCTGTATATTTAAATAATTAGGGTAGTTGCTGTTTTGCTGAGAAATGTTTGATGTGATTGTCAGGAGTTCGAGCGGAGATGGAGAGTGTTTACTGGTAGTAGAATGGCCTCATAATCCTGCACCTGGGTCGCAAGCCCCAGGCTTCGCTTGCCTTCCATATAGATTGTATATTATTGTAGTATTTTGAGTGATATTGTGCAGTGAAGCTACCGTGTAACTTTCAATAGTTTAATTATATATGTAGTCGATATTTACAGAGAACATGGGTAAGGTATGCCTAATATTTTATGAATTTTAATTTCGAATTTCACTAAAATGGTTGTCGTTACGAGAAAAATGCAAGAAATTTTTAGAACGTAAAATTTTAGTTTATTTTACATAAGCTTGTCTGCTCATGCAGACAGCCATTGCTGAAAAATTCCTGTTATTTATATGAAAAAATAAAGTCCCCAAGTAATAAGTATTTTACATGAACAGAGTTATTTTTAAGCCTTTGTAAGGTTGTTACATTTTACAATCGAAATAGGTATCGAGAAATACCTTTTCATCAGTACTCAGTGTAAGCAATGTCAGTGTGTTACCATGGTTACAAGATTGTTATAATTGTCAATATATTAATATTGTCACGCAGCTGTCAAGTTAGAAATAAGCTGATAGTGTTCAAACGGCTGACCAGATATTCACACATAGTAGGTAAGAATCATTTGATTAAATTTTCTTTCAAACAAAATAAACTTCATTAGAATCGGTCCATTATCTTGGACGCTACGTCGTTGTAGCGTCGAAGGTTAACTACTAAGTAAACAAGTTCATGATATTCATAGCGTACTCAATAAAGATACTATAGACGTACAAGAAAATCACGTGTCATGTTTTTTGGCAATAAAACGTAACAAAGCTTTGATTTCTACTGATTTTGTTGCGAAAGCGTACGCATTGTGCTTAATGTTGGCGTGTTCCAAGTTATTCGATAGAGCTTCGACCAATAAAAAACTATTAACCTCCATTAGCTTTGCCATAGCGTGCTGTTCACAAAAAATATAGAAAAAACTTTTATCTATGGCAATTATGAGAACGCGTGGCTCAATACGGCTTTGTGTGTGTTATATATATTTTTTTTATTTGGCAATTACGATACTTTTGATGGCATTTGATTGACTAGTAGTTAGTTCTACATGGAGGAGTCTACTCTACATCATATTCTGATAAAACAGAGGTAGCCCCGATGCGTAAGTAGTTTACTTCAAAAATACTTCCCCCCACCGACTCAATAATTCTAAAGCTCAGTCCCGATAATTCGGAAGCAGTATGACAAGTGAATTATAGTAGTGTTGTGTGACCCTTATTGAAGATCATGAAAGTCATTCCTTATTGCTTGATTTGCGGCAGGAATCAATCTCAATCCAAAATCAATGTAAAGATAGGTTTCGTTTTGTAATAAATGTAAAGACAGGTTAGTCAATTATTGGGTACCGAGGTCTAGCAATGTAGGCGAGAGTTTACGTGTAGAAGTCCGGTAGTAAAAGCAACGAATATAATTTGCTATGTAAGCATGTGTAACAAATACCTATAACGTACTTTCACCCTCTGAGTAATATTTCATAACAATATGAGTCGTTATACTTCAAACTATTCTCCAAAACAATCCTGTGGGATGTGTAGTACAATAAATTCATTTCCAGCTAAGTCTCGACAAATCACAAGTTCTTAGAGTCCCTTACTACAATTTATGTGCTAGGAGTGTTCTTGTAGTGAGAAATTACGAGATGTTTACTTTAGAGAAGAGATCCACTACTAGCTATATAAATACAAGACTGTTCTCTATGTTTTTAGCTAAGCGGCTATTAGTTTTTAGTTAAGTAGTATGGTTCTCATCGTCATGATCCAGTTCCATCATCAGAGTTGATCTGATAGTGGAACTATATCATAGTAACATTGAATTCTCACCCGGAGAGTAAGTCAAAATTAATTCACAAGTTTTTTTAACTTCACTTATTTGTATTTTGATACTAGGGTTTGGACATTATATGGTTAGTTAAGTGACGTTCTAAATCCAATATGGCGGAGTATCAAAGATGGTAGACGCATGAGTTATTTTTGATATACTCCCATGATATGTGTGTATTAACTGATTAAGGTTGGAAGCAAATTTTACCTAACATTTAAGCCAATAATAATATTAATAGCTATATAATACATATATATATATATATATATATATATGAGAGATAAAACTCTTACTTTGACAATCAATATTTAATCTATGAAGCTACCCGTCAAACTGCCGCATATCTGTCGGAGCATGTTTAGAATTCTTTCTCTAGCTAATTTTTTATCAAGTTAAGTCAAACACGTAGTTTAAAAAAAAAAACTTCGTAGACGAAGATAGAGGATATTAAACTAAGATGAGACACTTTCTCACTATCATCGTCCAGCCAATAGTGAACTGTAACCACTCACTCACTCCTGTGCAAGCAATTGCACCGCAACGGTTACAGTTGTCACGATGCAGCGCAGTACAACTTTTAATTACAACCAAATCCCTACGGTTGAGGCGTTTTAATTAGGAAAATTTCCTATGAACGAATTATAGGCTAGGAGATGACATATAGTAAACGCTTGGATTGGACACGTGAATTATCATCATCATCACCCATTAATCGCCCACTGCTGAGTCGGGTCTTCTCAAAATGAGAAAAGTGTTAAGCCATAGTCCACAACGCTGGCCCAGTACGGGTTGGTAGACTTCACACATCTTTGAGAACGGAGAACTCTCAAGAGTGCAGGTTTCTTCACGATAATTTACTTCACCGTTAAAACAAGTGATATTTAATCGCGTAAAAAAATCGTGGATAACGCTATTTTACTATACATAAGCTAGGCTATACAGTAACACGTAATAATAGCATGTATGTTGAGCATGTTTGAACAGAAACAGCACTGCAGCCTTACTGAGCTCTTTTATTAAACATAATCTTATGCCTCAACAGCACGACCTCGTTATCTAATATTTACTTAAAATAGTTTTCAAACTGCCACTGAACTATTGGAGCTGCGTAAATTGCCAAGACTGTGCAGTGGGGGTTTAAATAAAGTCAAACCTAAACATCTGTCCCTCAACCTATAAAGCGGACGAGATATAATTTCTATGCAAATTGCACCTTAAACTTCGTATAACAGAAGCAACGGTTACTTCGCAAGACGGATCGGATGCTACGTTCAACTAATAAAGAGATAATGAACAGAATTTACATTACACAATTTTTACAATAATAAACTAACCAAGTCGACTAAAGTCGTTTTCATAGAATAGCTTCATATACACTCACTCACTAGCATACATCACCCTCACGCTTGCTCCGTTGCTCAACATTCACATATGCATTTATTTGTTCTTACACTAACCCATTTACACCTACTCGCACACTCTCTCATCCGCACTCGAGCACTGCTCTCGCTTACTTTCTCACTTACTCCCTTTTAAATAACAATATTATATAATGTGTATAAGGTATTTAAATTAATTAAGGAAGGAATAAGAATTAAGAAGAAGAATCACTAGTTTTAATAACCACTGAATAAGCAATGCAAAATACCAAAAATAATTTGTGTTAGGACGACTTTGCCAATATCATTCTTTTTTTTTCTTATTTTCATCTCCTTTCACTTTCTTTTTTTTGAAATTTTACAATTTTTTGCACAAATTTCTTAATTTTTCTGAACAAAAATTTTAATAAAGGAAGATGATATCTGAATGATGAAAATAAGAAAAAAAGTATGATATTGGTAAAATCGTCCTAACACAAATTATTTTTGATTTATTTAATATTTAAATACTTTATACACATTATATAATAGATAATTACATATTTATCATAGTAATTAAAGGTAGGTTGTAATTTAAAATATTCAATTATTATTATAATTCTAGGAATTTATTTTAAAATTATTTATTTTTATGTTATTTTTACTGTTAAATATTTTTATTCGAGATGAGAAATCGATTTCTGTAATTAATATATATACGACAGTACTTTTTTAACCATAACATAATATAATTAATTGGTAAACTAATAGTACTCATATAACACATCCAACTGCAAGCAGTAAACCGCAAATACAACTTGACTAGAGCCATCTCTTTGATTAGATCCCGTACGCTACTCTGTCTTAGTTTTATTCGATTGGTTCATGTAAAACGTTTTCCCTATCAGACAAAACTGTTGGCTATTAATTACTCAAGTTGATCTCTCTTCTCTGAGAAATAGTGCGTTTTTGGTCTTTTAAGTGTCCCGATAACGTGCAAATCAATGATCGTGCTGAACTACTCAAACTCTAAAAAAAATATTTGTTCTAAACTGAGAAGCTATATACTGATTGATTTTTTGGTACTATTTAAACTGAGAACCTACATAGTGATTGATTTTTTGATACTATTTAAACTGAGAAGCTACATAGTGAATGATTTTTTGATACTATTTAAACTGAGAAGCTACATAATGATTGATTTTTTGGTACTATTTAAACTGAGAACCTACATAGTGATTGATTTTTTGATACTATTTAAACTGAGAAGCTACATAGTGAATGATTTTTTGATACTATTTAAACTGAGAAGCTACATAGTGAATGATTTTTTGATACTATTTAAACTGAGAAGCTACATAGTGATTGATTTTTTGATACTATTTAAACTGAGAAGCTACATAGTGATTGATTTTTTGATACTATTTAAACTGAGAAGCTACATAGTGATTGATTTTTTGATACTATTTAAACTGAGAAGCTACATAGTGATTGATTTTTTGATGCTATTTAAACTGAGAAGCTACGTAGTGATTGATTTTTTAATACTATCTAAACCTATAAATTTTGAAGTATATATTGTTGAATTTATATACTATCAAGTATATAAATATCAAGTCAATCAGATATAAGTTGAGATAAACGATAAAAGACTTTGTAATAACTGTTTTTCTGTTATTTTAATTTTTTTATTTTTGTTTATAACTTTACATTATTCATCTTTTTACACAAAGGTCAAACATTTTTAAATGACAATAACCTTTTTATCTAATATCCAATTTAAATTAGATCTGCTGTAATATAACAGTGAAAATCCGTGTCGTGCTGTAGTTTTTGCGCGAAGTACATGCAAACAGACAGATAGATCGATAATTTATTTGAAAATACGTTTTTACGATTATTTCTAATGTCTTTAGTAATTAATAATTCGCTTGTTATCAGGCTAAACAATTCAAACAGCCATATTGTCTATGCCACGGACATCTGTCACAGCAATCAGATGATTGATGTAGCAAACGCATCTCATGTCTGTCTATAGCGACTGATCTTGTCTATGATTTACATAGTGATGATTACATACTGTCGATTTAGTTACGCTAAAAACTTTATAGTAACAGTTAAGGCTCATAACTCAATATATTAGGTTGGGGAAAAAGTCTTTTCGCATTTTTTAAGAAAATTCAAAACATTTTTTAATATAGTTTATTTACATTTAACTAAAGTATGTAGGTACAATTTTGTTCGATAACTTTTTTCCATCTTGTAGGTAGGGACATGATCCCACTGCTATAGAAATTTTGGGGCTTCTGATCAAAAAACCGCGACAAGTAGTTTTGGCAGTCCTCTCGTGATGTTAACCTGACACTGCTTAAAGAATTCGGAAGAGACCGAAAAAGGTGGAAATCTGAAGATGCAAGGTCAGGACTATACGGCGGATGCATTAACACCTCCCAGCCAAACTCTCTTAATTTTTGCTGAGTGGCTAAAGATGTGTGAGGTCTAGCGTTATCATGATGAAAAACCACACTCCTTCTATTGATTAATTCCGGCCGCTTTCTCGCAACTTCCTGCTTCAATCTCATCAGTTTTTCGTAGTAGAGTTCAGAATAGATGGTCCTGCCTGGTGGTAACAGCTCATAATGAATAACGCCCCTCCAATCCCACCAAACACACAGCTTCACCTTGTTGCAAGTTAACCCGGGTTTCACCACAGTGTGTGAAGCCTGCCCGGCCTTTGAACGCGACCTTTTTCGCACGTTTTAGTGATACGTGATCCACTTTTCATCACCAGTTATCAGCTTCTTCAAAAAATGGTTCGGTTTCATTACGTCGTGATAAAGAATCAAAAATGAGTACACGGTTCATTAGGTTTCTTTCAGTGAGCTCGTGAGGTCCCCAAATATTGAGCTTTTTGTGTACCCAGTTTTTATCAAATGCGCCAAAACTGTTTTGTGGTCAATTCCCAGTTCTTCAGCTACGTCGTAACTACTGATATGCCGATCTTGCTCCACTTTTTCAAAAATGGCATCCATTTTATCCGAAATAGGGCGACCAGAGCGAGATGCATCTTTGACATCAAAATTTCCGGATTGAAAATGCTTAAACCAAATTTGTGCTACTCTCACAGGCACTGCACAAGGTCCATAATCATCGAAATTTTTTTTCGCGGCTTGCGTTGCATTTTTACCTTTATTGTAGTAAAGTATCGTCGTACGAAAAACAAATAAAAATCACACATTTTCCTAATTTGAATTTGGAATTATCTTCTTTTGTTTAAATGTAAACTTGTAATGATACCAAAACCAGCCAGACACAAATAGTATAGCCAACGAGATTTTATTACAAGTTCATACATACTATAATGCGAAAAGACTTTTTCCCCAACCTATTAATAATATAAGTTAATTTTTGGCATTATACATTTTTGTGATTATACCTTTGTATTTATTCATTAATTACCTTAAATTACATAATCCGTTCTTATATTATTAAAAAATGTTAAAGAATGTATAATGTAATTTATGATTAATCCTACGAGGTTACTTTTTATCCCGAAAAATCCGCTTCTGTGTGAATGATGATGGACTAGTCAAGTTCCTCCAGTTGAATCATGTCTATAGATCCCGTCACTGCAAGCTGCTTGCATAATAATGTCCCAATATGCTTTGGTTACCATGAGAACAGTTTAACCGTTAACAAATATACATTTGCTTTTTCACTTGCTCGTCTACAGTATCAAAGAAACCCACGATTCTATCTTCAAGTGATGGAAATAAGCACTGAAATATCAAAAATGTATTCAATGTATTTTTTATATTCGAGATTTATGTAATAAAATAAATCAATCCATTTCCTTCATATCAATTAATCGACAATGTGTGATAGTGTAATTGTAGAACATATCGCACAATGCATGACGTTTGGCAGTTAATCAAAATATAGTGTATAGTGTGCGTCGCGTATTATATTACATTACGTTTGAACGTTAAGGGGTGTAGTAGATACTTACGTCAATATTACAATATGACGTTGATGTGATTTTATTATATAATAGTCCGCGAATTTCTAGACGACATACAGAATCTGCCACTTATAAATTTTCTCTCTCTCTAACGTCTTGTGTGATAAAATAGAGGAACGAACATACCAGAAGTATTACTGTACAATTTTCGATGTTGATCATTAGACGTTTCAGGTCATTTTTCGGAGCGTAAGGAATTGTATAATATCCTATTAGGGCTTACTATACTCCACTACAGCGAGTGATTCGATTAATCAAACAGATCCTCCGTCTGTCCATCTAGAATACTAACGCGACGTGATTTGATGCTGATTTGACTTGACCACTACAGTTTCAGGCAATCGTGTAATATTCATCAAAGATTTCATTTCAAAACGAACTATAGCTATGTTGATTTTTTACCTATGCCTGTCTGCTGAAAACTACCAAAGCCATCTACATTACATTAGGCCAATATAAGATCAATAAAACATAACCTGGTTTTCCTACACTTTATACAGAGAAGAGGAGAATATAGTGCCATCTGTACCCACCAGGTCATCTTTTAAATAGCAAGTGCGGTCTCTTTTAGTGCCATCACTGCTTCATAAATTTTAACTATTCCTCGAATTTTATCGATCAGCTCCTACAATATTTGAGGGTATGCCCAGGATACACACTCAAAATATCTTGGATCTACCTCCCATCCTAAATAAGAACTCTTCAACCAACGTTTTAGATGAGAGCGAATCGTTTTTACTATATTTATTTACCAAATACTACAAAGGCATGACGTAACAACAAAGGACGAAATTTTAAAATAGTTATAGAAATTGCAAAAAAAAATTATGAAAATATGGATCTTGTAAAAAAATAAAACCGTTTTACGTACAGTAATTATTAATGTGAAATTTCTCCTTTAGTCAACAACCCTACTCTGCTTCCTGTTCACTCAATTAGGAACTAAAATCAATTTCTCACGGCACATCCGGATCGATCAGTCCCTCTCTAATTGAGCGGTGAATGGAAACTTTTAAGTAACTTGTCTCTCTACTCGAACCCTTTTACCATTATTAAGGGATCATCATTTTAGTGAATATTCTAAATATTCTTGATTCTTAATAAAATTATATTACTACCTAGCCTTCATTCTTGAATATAATAATATTATATTCATGAATTCTCTTTGTTTCTTTTATTCAAGAGCTGTTCGATGCAAGATTCTGTCCTAAATCTCTTGTTTTATTTATAATTTTAACAGGAATACTAACAAAACTGTTGATAGCGTTTGATTAGGTAATATTTTCTATATATCCTCGTAAGTTTAACAAGTATTTTCTTTAAGTAAGTATTGACCATTATGATGGTGTCATTGTAAAGAGAGTAAGTTACTCTTATACTAAATATTAAATATCGAGTGAAGAGTTCGATCAGTAAGTGTATCTGTAACTCTTTTAACAGATATCAAGAGTTTTTAAAAACGATGATGTTAGAGAATGTAACTTATATGATACAGTAACATGTATATACATGTTAGCACAGAGAATTAATCCCACTTCTGATGTAACGGGTTGATACTTATTCATGTCTTAATTAATGCATGTTAGCGAGGTTTTTTATTATTTTTAGTTTTGTATTGTTATTAAGTGTTGAACAGCGGTATGGATGCACCATAAAGACAATATATAAATAGAACCAAGTTTTGAAATTTATTATCGTATAATTGTCAGCGTAAAAAATTCTCGTTTGTGAAGTTAAATTCAATAACCATCCAATGTGATTATATTCCGAACAAACGGACGGATTCAAATATTTAATATTGCTATCAGTGGCGGATTGTGCACGTTCAATTTAACTAACAAATTGACAATCGATGAAATGGTTAACAATTATACTGGTCATAAAAACTTTATATTTACTGTATTTTCATCTACTGTAACTATTTTTAGTCAATTACTTGGGAATATGTACATTTTAAATAGAGAGCAGAATAGTGACTGGAGCCAAAGGAATAGAATTAAGTTTCAAGAGCTCTTCTTAAGCATAAACTCCCGTCTACTCTACTTGAGACCTGATAACCAAACATTTAACTAAATCAAGTAACAAAAGCAACGATTAACATGATCCTTACATATGTATAATAATACTGTTCCTTATGCTTAGCACCTCGTCACCAAATAACAATAAACCTTAATTTTTTTTTATTATAGATAAGGGACAAACGACCAGACAGCCCACCTGATGGAAAGTGGCCACTGTCGTCCATGGACACCGAAAAAACTAGAGGATATCTCTTGTTTCGTCGATGCGCTGCCGCCTATAAGATAGAGTGAGGAGGGGGAGCGAAGAGAAGACTGCTGCAGTTTCTATGGACTCCGAGCAAGAACCCGGTGTTCATTAGAACCGCAGCAGTAATGGGATAGGAGAGCGATGGGTAGATATGGCCCACATGCGGCTCGGCCGGAACACGTTAGAGACACTTCGCGGACTTGCTCAGTACGGAACGAAAATTATATATTGTCTATTCAAAATTAGATAAGATCAACTACTCGCGAATACTTATTTATAAACGGTTTTGTTGACATAGTTTCGAATCAATTCTTGGTTTGTTTTAAATATTTATTTCCATATCACTCTACAAAAAGAGTAGTTTACGAGAAACAAATTAAAATAAAATTTTTCAATAAAAAATATTATTTTGTTTTATTATATAGATCTAGGGTTAGAAAAAAATAGTTTTTTTTTTAAATTTTATTAGAAAAACTTGTTTATTTTTATGATTTTCTTTCCTATAGACCTATATTAATTAATTTCTTGACTAGGTATTTTCAAATTCGCCATAGTAAATTAAATATTTACAAAAATCGATCATTGGATAAACATTTATTTCACGTTGCGTGCGTACCTATCTCTAACCCGTACTAAACGCTTTAGGTACACTCATCCTGTATGTTCTAATATCAGTTTTAATAGGGGAAACTCCAATATTTATATTATTTATTTAAATAAGAGGTATAGTGAATTACTTTCTTTCAATGATCGAGTGCCGACATATCTTTGTTTTTATAAAAAGCACGGTTTTAATTCAAACTGTTTTAAACACTGATTTAAACATGTATTTTAAAACAACTTATTTTAATCATGCCAACCCTGATAGACCTCATAGTTTTTTTTAATATTTCCCCAGATTATCAGGAAATCTATCCAGATGTGTATAGAAACAGCATACCTTACATACATATTTCCTCCTAAATTTAGAACTGATCTATACTAATATTATAAAGAAGTAAGATTTGTATTTTTGTATTTTTGTATGTAACGAATAAACATAAAAACTACTGGACCGATTTCAAAAATTCTTTCACCATTAGGAAGCTACGTTATCCCTGAGTAACATAGGCTATATTTATTACAAGAAAAAATTAGAGATCCTTAGGAAATCTCACGAAAACCAACCCAAGGTGCCAAAAAATTTGCCATAAAATATCTTTCATCGCATGCGCTGCAAAAAGTATTGATTATAGAACAAAAAAATGTTGTACAATATTATAGAACGTATCAATATCTACAAAAAAGTCCGCGAGACCATATGTCCAACTATTATAGTTACGTCACTACAACTACTTTTTTACATTTTAAAAGTTGATAAAAATGCCTATCAAAATCAGACCATGTTTTCTATAACTTTGTATTAATCCTTATCCAAATAAATTATTTCGTATTCAAGACTATTTCAATACCTGTAAATTACTTTTTGAATTATTAAAATCGGACTTTCCATTCAAAAGATATTACGAAATTAAAAATATCAATATGAACAAAAAATACACGACGACGCGACGGGTCAGTATAGCGCCGCAGCGCAGCGAGTAAAGCGGCAAGAGAGGGGGCACCGAAGTGCGGGAGGGCCAATATATTTTTAAAAATAATATTCCACCCGCGCGAAGCCGGGATGGGCCGCTAGTAAGTATATAAATTAATTATTCACTCTACAAAACTACCAGTCAAAATATCACTATACTACAGTAGTTATTGAGCTGATGGTGATTTTAAAACAATCAATAATGTTGCTAGGAAATATTATGTTACCTGTAACATATAAACAAAAATTAGGTTTTCTCTTAAGGGAGTGATACATCATGAATTTTAAAAAGTTTTGATTCTTCTTATCACTATTGTTGTTAAGTTACAAATATATCATAAACAATAATGATGGATCTGTGATAGATATTGTATTACCTTTAAGGTTATTTCATATATTCGAAATATATTTGGCAAAGAAATTAAATATGAGACCGATGACTGCGCAGTAACACTCAAACGACAATATTAACATGTAATCTAGATAGAAGCCGAGCAGTGCCTGGGACTTGAGACCCAGTATCCGGTTTAAAAACGTCTTCTACTATGCACAAACTCTCACCTGCACCTCGACCTCGCTACCGAATACTAAAATAATAAAGTACATTACTCACTTGCTCCTCGACAGCGGAGATCAAACAACACTACACTTGACAAACGAAACGAACGAACGAAAAGTTATATATTGTCTACTCTGAAATAAGATAAAACTAATCTACCCGCGAATACTTATTTACAAGCGGTGTTGCTAACAGGAGTAACTTTTAAAAATCATTTTTGACAATTATAAAGCTTAGAAACTAAAATCTAATTTAAGTACTAATTGTAAAATAAATACGCCATCATAATAGAGATCATTGTGATTACATCCCGAGTATTCTAGCAGTAACGCTGAAGCTCTGAGCCTAAAGTATACCCCCAGGAGGATATTCTAGTCAAGCTGTCATACTGTCTTTTTGTATATAGAGTATTATTATAGTTAATTAACGATATATAATAGTTATTTTCAATTAACAAAAGATAAGTCTTTCTAATATAATATTAAATAGGTCAACTAGTTTGCAAAATGAATAAACGTATTTAGTTTTCCTTTCAAAAGAAAACTTTTGTAAAATTTTCCCCACTTAATTATAGTATCAAACTTTTTTTTATTTTGAAACATAGCTAAGAGTGAGCAGTGAGTGAAATAATCTTTTTCAAAGCTCTACATTATTTACAATAATATAATATATTGAAAAACTATTGAAAATAACAAAGAAATTATTTCTCTGTTTGATGGATTTCTAAAATATCTTAATAAATTAAAGTAAGTCTTTATAATATTATAGATTTTTATATTTGTAATATATAAAAATTATATTACAAATATAGGAAAATTTGGGTTTGATTTCGGATAATCTTTCAATTTCAAAAGCTAAACGTATTATTGAATGAAATTTCATTAAACCTAGTTATAGATGTGTATAAGGTGTAACGTAATGTAACTAAAATTATTCTCGAACTAATAGTTTTTTGAAATAATAAGCAAATTAAAAGAAATTATGAAAAATTATGCTTAAAGTGATATTGCTTTTTCTATGAAAAAATAGGCAGAAGAACGGAAGAACAAAATGATGCTCTCTTTTCATTCAGCAGCTTCGAAATCAAACATCCTAGGTCTTGAATAAAATGTTCTCTACATTACACATTACGCACGTCTAGACCCAGCTTACCTTTTTTTAAAGTAGTAAGAAAACTATCTTAATAAATCGACTATAGTGATGAATGAAATCCAATAATTTGTTGCGAAAGCATCGCATTTTATTACCCGTTGCAAAAGCTAACACCTAAAACTCAAGCTAACCGTTCGTTCCTCGGGCAACTATGGAGTGCAATCAACTCACTTATATAATAGCTGAAAGGCAGAGCCCTCTTGAGGTCCCCATTTGCTTTTTGAAACACGCTAACGAGGTACTTTACCCTGTTGCTTTCTGCGAGACAGATTGAGATTACGTGTAAACAAGATACACTTTTGTGGTATTCAGAGATTTTCTTTAGGTTTTGAGGGCACCGCTTGTTGATGGATCCCCGTGGAATGGTGTTATATGTATTAATTTGATTAAATACAAAGTTTGCGCTTCTTACAGTTTGCAACGAAGGGAGAACTTACATACTGCATATTACATACTAAGCAGTGATAGCCTAGTGGTTAAGTCGTGGATGTCTATTCCAGAGGTCCGAGTTGAATCCCGGGCATTCACCGGTATTTCAAGAAATTAAATATCAGTTTATATAACGATGAAGGAAAACACCGTGAGCAAACCTGCACTTGTGAGAGTTCTCCGTGATCTTAAAGGTGTGTGAAGTCTGCCAACCTTCACTGGGCCATCGTGGTGAACTATAGCCCAATCCCCTTCTCATTCTGAGGAGCAGAACCAGCTCAGCAGTGGGCTATTAACGAATGATCTGATGATGATGATGTTTAATATCAAACGAATTTATTATAAAATGAAAAAATAAATTATAGGTGGTGAATTTCAGTATTTTTTTAAATCATATTATCAGCAATAATAACTATCCTTACCATGGGCATAGCTATCTCACTTCTGATGTTAGCAATAAAAGCGATATTAAACGAAAAACAAACTAACAAAAAATGACTGATTACTACGTGATTTTCTATGATAAAAAAATTCACCGTTAAAGCAAGTGATATTTAATTGCTTAAAATACTATAATAACATAGTATAATATACTTTGTGTATATTTTGTATAGTCACTAAATAAAGTAGCCTAAAAATAGAAAAGATTAACTACGAAGATTCTATTCTCTTGCGTATGAAAAGGATAGAACAAGATGTAAATCCTAGATGTTGTGGTATTCAAAGCTGATGTCTTTAGGTTTTGAGGACATCGTTTGTTTATGTCTTAACATCTAGAGGAGTTTTACGCGAAATGGTGTTACAGGAATGCGCTGTGAATGTAAGTTTTTATGAAGTGAAATGAGTTCTCTTTCCTCTGAAGTTGCATAGTATTTTATTTTCTTTTTAGTAGAACATTGTGTTTAATCAAAATAAGATGTGACGTGGCCCTTGTTGAATCACGTGAGTCTACAAGCCTGGCTAAGTAGGAAGACCAGGTTAGTTCGTATAGAGAGAACTCTTTGGCCTCAAATCCCAGGTACTACTTGGCTTTATCGGCGTATAAGATTGTTCAAAACCCTTTAACTCTACGTTAATATTTATTGTGAATTTTGCTTCTTTAATTTTTTGAGCATATTTGTAGGTGATGTCTGAACTATATATTTTTTAAAATTTTTATCTTCTTTTTAATTAAAACAAGCTTATAAAAACCTACAAAAGGTCCTGAATGTTCTATCAATGCTTGTGATTCACGTCTCTTTCGTTTTATGCATCGTGATTTAGTTTCTTAGGTACAGGTGACAACACAAGTAACAATACCAACTATATCTTCTATATAAATAAAAATGAACTCGAGAACAGATAAACCGATTTCGCTAATTCCTATTTTGTTATAGTCAGGTAATAAAAAGGTGGTAGGAAGGTAAAAATTTAATACCATACAAACTCATCAAATGTAACGTTTATAGCGTTTGACATAACTGTCAGTCACTTGAACAATATTCATACTGGACAACGTCTGTCGGGTCAGTTAGTTAGAAATACGAAAATACGCATCGCTGTCTGTTACGCTTTCACACTTAAAAAACTGAAACGATTGTGATGAAATTTGGTACAGAGATAGACTAGAGCTTGGGAAAGGACATAGGCTAAGTTTTATTGCGAAAAAAAGGATTGAACGTGTTGAAATAGGGGATAAAGTGCATATCGAGCTGTGTGACCGTTTGTGTCTTTGTGAATTAGTCATATATAAATTAGGTGGATATTGAACATAAAATGTAAGTTTGTAAGGAAGCTCATCTATGCTGATAATTAAGTTAATGTACTTTATATATTAGTATACAATTAATTAATTTTATAAACAATAATAAAACAGGTCAGGTAAAGAATATAGGAGTGGCAAACTTTATAACTTACCGTCGATGTTTAGAGCTCGTAAAAATTAACTTGACCTACTCGATAATTGGGTAAAACCACGATAACACGCTAACCGGAGATTAATAAAATATTTAATATTGTAGGTAAGTTTTAAACTAACTTTAATGTGTTTCATTTACTAGGAATTTTGTGGATATCATCGTGAGTATAAATCTTGTGATACATTTTAAATTAAGTTATTTTAAAACTTTTCCTTTTTATTAAGCACTAGCGTACCCGCTCTTGCTTCACTAAGCTGTACTTAAACTGTTCACTTACTCACTCATTTATTCATCCATTCTCTACTCGCAACTATGAATCATATATCTCTTATTGTTAAGGCAGCGTTCGTAAGAAACATTTACGTGTGACCGTTTTTTCTCTGACTTACTTAGTAAATCCGACTACCACGAAAAAGTTTTTTAATTTTTCGGTTAATATATAGCCTATGACACTCACAAATAATGTGGATTTCTATTGGTATTGGTACGCACAAAAAATATATTTTTCGGTTTTCCTTTATTATAATATGTATGCATTATACATATAAAACTTCTTCTTGAATCACTCTATCTATTATTGAAAACTGATAATATAAACTAATAACTATAAACTGATAATTTGAATTAATTTTATTATTTTTTTTATTTTGGCGAAAACAGTTAACTATTTATCTTTATTCTGTGTATACCTCAGTTGTTTTGTACGGTGACACCTACACCCTTCTCTACCTGTTATATTTTCAGAACCCCTTACAATCCCATGTCAAACTGTCACTCTGTGTATATTTATTATTTTGAATACCCGCATTAATCTCATGTGAAAACTAGTAGTTGTTTTTCTTGTATACATTTTAAAACAAGAGTGATTTTTTATTATATTAAATAACATTTAGAACTTTTGTAGAATCTTTCTAGCCTAGCTTAGTTTACAAAATATTTAAGTGTTTAATATTGGTTATTCGGTGTTCCGTTTCAAATGTATATTATTATTGTCTTGTTCGTATTACTGAGCGGTATCGGTCTCATGTAGACAATATTATCGGCTGATATAGTAATCTATCAATATATTTCAATCGTCGTATATAGAAATCATAATTAAACCCGCGACAAATATTACAATATATTGGACTCATCAAAATGAATTCTAAAATTCCGATATTTCAGTTTACCACGTTTCGCTTAGCTTATTCATCACCTGACTCCATCACGAGGTCAGTTTCAGGATATTAAATTATAATACCGTCATTCAAAATAGTTAAAAGATACATTTCGATACAACTAGAAGTAACTTTAAATTGAATTACGAGATTTTATTTCACTGTCAGTTTATAAAACTAATTTTAACACTTATAGTGTAACTAGCCGACCTTTGAGACATAGTGCCCATGATCATCCGTTCTTATTGGTCTTAGCGTAATGATATATAGTGTAGTGTAAAACCTTCCTCGATAAATGGACTATCTAACACTAAGAATTATTCAAATCGGACCAGTGGTTCCTGAGATTAGCGCGTTCAAGTAAACAAACATACTCTTCAGCTTTATATAATCATATAGATATAACTTTCACTCATTAAACAGTACAAACGTCTGTTATTGAGTGTGTAAGGGAACCAAAAATATGAAAAAGGATTTCTCTAGATATAGTTCTGTTATTAATTTATAGTTAAGTATTATGCAGATAAGTGTACGACTCCATTTTATTTCACCTTCCTCGGCGTCATGCCAATGGAATGCTCGTAATCGTCGTAATGTCCCCCATCTGGCCCCAACTCGCACTTTGACTCTCTTACTCATATTATTCCATCATGTAAACTGTTATTCAGGAGCTTATAAGTCATTAGAAAAAAAAATCAAAATAAAATCCGGGACAAGTGCAAAATTCACGAAATAAACGACTCGATCTCGGTATCCAATATTTTAATAGCCTAACCCAATATTTAAATATAACAAATACTAATTTATACTCTAATACGTGATACCCAAACAATGTTACACTTCACTACGATGGTCAATGTTCGCTTTACGATTACACTCGTTAGACTACAGCTGAACTATCGAGACTGAGCTAGTAAATATTTTTAAAATAAACCAATAGGAGATACTCACAAATCTATACAAATATTTTAAAGAAGTTAATTTGTGAGTTTTGTGAAGTTGTAGGGGGTGGTCTCTATCTATATCTACTGAACCGATTTTGAATATTCTTTTACCAATAGAAAGTCACGTTATTTGTGAGCATCATAGGCTATATATTAACTCGAAAAACGAAAAGACTTTTTTGTGGTAGTCAGATTTGCAAGGTAAGTCGGAGAACGGTCGAACGAAAAAGTTTCTTACGAACGCTGCCTTCATACATTCGAGATATGATTCATAGTTGCGAGTAGAGTATGAATTAATAAATGAGTGAGTCGTCAAACTTCAGAGCGGATTTCAATGAAATTTGGCATACAGATACGCACTTCATATCCTGGATTAACACATAGGATATTTCTTATACCGGAAAATTCAGTGTCTGTGGGATAAAAAATTTAAGCTTCTGGTTAAATCGAAATACACGTGGTAATTTGTACCTGGCTTCGAAATCTAGTATTGAACTTTTTTAAATTCTCTACAACTGCTTAGATTTATTTACTGAAGACATGAAGATTTTGGTGTAATAAGTACCTGTAACAAATAAAACAGATCGTTAGAAAAAATAAATAAAACTATATTGAGAAATAATATAGTAACCGGCAGCTAACTTTAGGTCTGAGCGAAAACATTGGGGGAAAGTTGCGCGTTGTGAGCGTGCTGCGTGCATTGGCAGTTCCATCCGTGACGTTTACTATTTAGACAAATTGCTATTTGACGCGAGGGACTTGAAACTTCGCATAAGAACCAATCGCGTGTGACGCGCTGCTCTCAAGCAGCAGCTAAATATAAGGGCCTTTTTAGTGACGTATGCGCATTCAAGGTCAAACCTATACTTACGTGATGGTAGCTATAATTGCAATAAAAGTAGAATATGTTGTTCAAGATCATAAGTTTCTCATAAAAATTCTTTAGTGACTAAGATTAAACTATAACCTTACCAATATTATAAATGTGGAAGTTCGTATGTTAAGATATTTATTACTCAATTGCGGACAAATGGTTAAAAGGATTTCTATGAAATTTGGCACACAGATACTTTATAACTTGGATTAACACATAGGCTTATTTCATCCTAGGGAAATTAAAACTCAAAATATTTTTCCGTCTGCAAGGCTATTATAAAAACTATATCTAAGTCAACGCAATCATAAGGTGTGGACGTTTATGTTTAACATTTTTAATGATTAAATAGGAATCAAAACTTACAATTATGAATTATTCCAAAAGATAGTTTCGGAAAGTATTTGTAATAGCAAAATGTTTCTCATGGATAAATTGACTTTTTAATACTTGTAATTATAAGTGACATGTCATTCATTTTTTCATTTGATAAATTTGATTGTCTTCCATTTGTATGTGTAAAATATCCCAACATCTTGACAACTACATAAATTAAAAGAGCTGTTTATAATATTGTCTTCGAGTGTCAAATACGATTTAAAATGTTACAGTAAAACGTACTTCTTCTACATTTTAGCAGCATTACACAATACATATTACGTTTCGTAACCAGTAACCAGCAACCAGTACCCAAGTGAATGCAAACCAAGAAGCTAATGCACTAAGTGTCCACCCACGACACGACGCGGGCGAGGCGACACAAGAAATAGGCCAAGCTCTATTTAGACGCTTTCATGCGTTTAACTAAAGAGTGGATAATCACATCGCTTAGTACCATTTAATGTACAGACAAAAATTAGGGCAGATGGAATTTCAACTCATTTTATTTTGCTTAACTTAATATGTTTGTATTTTAAATCAGTTATCCTTAAGAGGAAATCAGTCGACACTTTTTTCATACAAACGTAGTCCCCTGTTTCCTCCTAGGATAATGAAGTTACAGAAGAAGAAAAAATACCATGCGATATATACGTACCTCTGTCATGTACGTTTTGTTTTTTTTATTATTTGACCAATATAATAGAAAAAAATCAATATTGAATGGAATCAGGCGTTACTTTGCGGAAATTAATGGTTTAAAAGGAATCAAAATGTTACCTTGCTATAAACCGCGGCAATCTCAACTACCAGACTCGTATGGTACAACCTAGAAGAGCACCCTGTCCACACAAAAGTGAAACGCCCAAGATAGCGGGCTAGTTTTTATTTATGCCAGTCCATAACAGTAGGTTAGATGGAAATTCAACTCTGTGCTTAAAGGACATTTTATTGAAATATTCGTATAAATATTGCCCATCAATGCAGCTACTTTCTGGTATCCGATTGAGCTCTTTGGCATACTTTATGTAAATACTGTGATAACATAACATTAAGATCCATTTTTTCTAGCTCTATCGTTCAGCTGTATCAGAAGCAGGTAAGGTAAAATACAGGGAGATAGTTAAAATACAAGCTCTGTGTCCTTTAAATCAGTTGCAGCAGAATTCCGAGCTAATGGTAGCTTTAGACAAATTAACTGACAGACCTGTTTGACGCGTCAAAAGTACTTTGTAAAATATCTAAATTGAAATAAACAATTTTGAGTTTGAGTCTGATATCTAAACAACAGTGATGGCCATTCAAAAAGCGACGACGTTTTAGTAGTCGTGCATTCGTTTGTATAAGTACAGCAATCGAAAAATAGCTAAAGCGAAATACAAACTATATTGCTAATGGGCTAAGAGTCCAATCAGACAGACGCATAGAGAAATAGGTCAGTCGTTGTCACACCACTCTCGTATGTATGAAGCGACATTCACATATAAAACCGTTACTGACCGGTGACCGGCCACCGCACCGCCTGAATGATAAAACTCTGTGGCTTTAATTGCTCTTTAAATTATTAAAAGATTGTTGATTGTTTTTTGGAAAAATAATTTTATACTTTAGGAGTGTAATTAACTTTGAATGCACTAGCTATAATAAGATGCGTCTATCTCCTGGGGAAGCTAGTTGACTAACTCAACAAACTGGTAAAGATTAACATAATTTGTAGCTTCTGTAGATTTTTCTTTTGTGTGCAGAAAATTGCTAAGTTTGGAAATTTCTTTTACTAAAAAAACATCTGCCAATCTCCCCTCCTCCCAGTATAAAATAAGGTTTTAAAAAAATATTTATATTTTTATTGATTTGTCATGGCCAAGTTATCTCGTTATCTATATCTATACTATATACTATAATATTATAAAGAAGTAAGATTTGTATTTTTGTATGTAACGAATAAACATAAAAACTACTGGACCGATTTCAAAAATTCTTTCACCATTAGAAAGCTACATTATCCTTGAGTAACATAGGCTATATTTATTACAAGAATAAATTAGAGATCCCCAGAAAATCTCACTAAAACCAACCCAAGGTGCAAAAAAAATAGCCATAAAATATCTTTCATTGCATGCGCTGCGAAAAGTATTGATGATAGAACAAAAAAATGTTCTAGAATATTATAGAACGTATCAATATCTACAAAAAACTCCGCGAGACCATATGTCCAACTATTATAGTTATGTCACTATAACTACTTTTTTATATTTTAAAAGTTGATAAAAATGCCTATCAAAATCAGACCATGTTTTCCATACCTTTGTATTAATCCTTATCCAAATAAATTATTTCATATTCAAGACTGTTTCAATACCTGTAAATTACTTTTTGAATTATTAAAATCGGACCTTCCATTCAAAAGATATTACGAAATTAAAAATATCAATATAAACAAAACATACACGCCGACGCGACGGGCCAGTGTAGTTCTATCTCGGTGATACTCGAAGTGCAGCGAGTGGTAGCGAGTAACGCCGAGACGCCGAGGTAGAGGGGCACCGACATGCGAGAGAGCCAAAATGTTTTAAACTAAATATTCCACCCGTGCGAAGCCGGGATGGGCCCCTAGTTTATAATAAAAACCAATTATTTCATTCACTTACTCGTATATAGAAACCGCTCAGGTTAGAATAATATGTTTCTTAAATATAGAACTTTAATTTTTATTATATTTACTGAAAAAAGTAAAATAGGATTTTTTAAAGTCGATAAAACAAGCTCGAAGGCTAGTTGTTTTTAAGTATTATATAAAAAAAATAATTATTATACACACAGTAACTTTAGATACATATAATTCTTCTTAAAGATAGCGTTATGAAACTAACTAAAAATAATCAGTATATTTATTAAAGCCTTAGCCCAGTAATGAGGACAAAAATTATAAAATTTAAACAATAATTATTAGACTTATATAAAGCAAAACCTAAATAAATAAACGCTTTCGTTGATCACAAAAGACGTCTCACCACAAAAGACTGAAAAGAATAAATAAAGATCCGTGGCTCGTTTACATTGTACGTATTAATTTATACCAACATTTTATTTACGGTTAAAAATCTACAGAATTTTCTTGTTTTATTATAGTTTTATTTTCATTCTTTGCTCTTCATCATCATCTAGAAATTAATATGGATATGTTGGTATAGTCTCTACGATTTATCTGCTATTTATTGGTTGTAAAATTTCCGTCTGATTTTAGCAGGAAATTCATAAAAAAGATAACTCTTGATTCCCTTACTAAATGATTCTAGCTAAAGGATTTTTGATGTATGATAAGATTTAAATTTCGGAAACCTATCTGTTGTTTGTTGTTATTTGAATCTAGTAACTGACGAGTCGAGTCTATACTATCGGTAACAAAAAACTATAGAGTATTTAAATAGAATTCCTAGTAATAAGAAAATCTAGTAACACTATTTATTGTCCAACTACTTTGACAATGTATAACACCAAACAGTGGTCGTTGAGTGCCTTGATCATGTTAAGGACAGAGTAGTAGCTCCCATCCTTTTGCTGAAAACGTGTTCTAAGCAAAGACACCACAAAGATCAACAAAACGCAAAGTATTCCAAACATTAATCTATACCTTTGTCCGACATTTTAATTTTGCAACATTTTTCGTTGAAAGATTTCCCAAGAGCAATTTGGGAAATTAGCCAAACAAACAGACCAAATTTAATGGCGCCGGTATGACACAAAGGACAGTTTGCTAAATTATTTACGCTCCTCAAGAGGGACATTCTTGCCTCACTTTTACTGCTAAGACTCTTTTCGAATATAATACGAGCACAAAAATATTTTAATGACCTGAAGAAATATTTGCAAATACGATTTAGTGACGTCACTACGTGCAATAAGTTTTATAAAATTAAAATAGTATAATTTGTATACGGACTATACTGCAAAATAATCATCTTCTTCACAACCTGATAATGGCCCACTGCTGAGCCCGGTCTTCTCTTCAGAATGTTATGGAGAGTGTTAGCCCATAGTCCACCAAGCTGGCTCAGTACGCCTTAGTAGACTTCACACACCTTTGAGAGCTTTAAGAAACTCTCACGAGTGCAGGTTGCCTCACGATGTTTTCCTTCACCGTTAAAGAAAGTGATTTTCAGTTGCTTAAAACACACATAACTCAGCAAAAGTCAGAGAAGTGTACTTAGGATCGAAAGGACCTCCCGAGAAAGACATTCGAGTCTTAATTACTGCACTCTAAACCAAAATCCGATTAGCTCCTTGGCTTTGAGATCCACGAGCAGGTTTACCTGACATTTATCTAAGCACTAACACCTTGGTATAGTAGGTCAATATTTATTCCAAGAAATTACTCGCTAAACTTTCGCTGAACTATTGAAATTAAGTTTATCTTATATATAAGATTCTCGTGTCACAATGTTAGTTACCATACTCCTCCGAAACGGCTCGACCGATTTGTATGAAATTTTATATGCTTATTCAATAGTTCTGAGAATCGGCTACTATCTATTTTTCATCCCCCTAAGTGATAAATTATAAATTTATGGGGGGCCACCCCCACAAATTTATATAGCAGAACAACGTTTGCCGGGTCAGCTAATAAGTTGTAAAAATACCCCCATATTCATATAATAACAAATTAAAAATACCAGTATATAGTGTTACTAGATGTAGATAAAATCTTAATATATTCTTTGGATAATTTTCTTAATAAATTTTTATGAAGTTTTCAATGATTAAATAAAATCACTGCTTTTTAAGCGTTAGTAGCTGAGTGGTTCAGGGGTTGGATTCACGATTGATAGGTCGTGGTTTAAAATCAGAGCCATTGGACAACTGTCGTGGCCAACTCCAAACACAAGCATTTTAGCTTAGTTAACCCCTCCAGGGTTAAAAATTTAAAACGAACAAAAATTGATAGATTCGGATTTTATTTTCGAATTAATACTCGATTTTAATTCAATCTACTTTAGCAGAAATAGTTTAAATCAAGTTAAGTTTAGCTACTTAATTACACTTGACATAGTTTTGTTTAAGTTCCACCTTCAAACTGTGGTTTAACTTGCTCTAGAAGCTACTTAGTTTAGTTAGAAAAAAAACTTAATTGTTTCTTCTATGTTCTCGTTAGAAAGACAATTCGATAAAATTACAAAGTTTTTAAGATCTATTCTTATTTACCTATTTCTGGCAGATATTTTTCAATGTGTTTTGACTTGCCAAGTAACGTTAAATAATTCAGGAAAGCCATCTGTTTCTGCTATAGCATAGCTATTGTAAATGTTTCATCATCACGACCCTTCAATAGCTCACTGCTGAGCCGGGTCTCCTCCTCAGAATGAAGAGGGTATTAGGCCCAGTGCGGGTTGGCAGACTTCACACACCTTTAAGAACTTTTAGGGAACTCTCAGGAGAGCAGGTTTCCTCACGATGTTTTCCTTCACCGTTAAAGCAAGTGATATTTAATTGCTTAAAACACACATAACTCGAGTCAGAGGTATGTGCCCAGGATCGAACCTCGGACCTCCCGAGTAAGACTTAAAGTCTCAACCACTGAGCCATCACTGCTTATGTAAATGTTTATTAATGTTTTATTTATAGAAATATGTCTATTTAAGGAAACGGAAAATTTACGTATAAAAATAATATGACCAACTGGTTTTCCTCCAAATACCGCGATAAATTAATAAATAGATAAATTTCCGTCAAACGAATATATTTTTAACCAATTTAAACCCTAAATCTATTGATTTTTATTTTAAAGTAGCCGAACGCGCGACTTCGTTCGCATGTTGCTCCGCTCCTGTGGCTCGTGGCGAGATATTTAATAGCCTAAGTTACTCCTTGTTACATCAGCTGTCTGCCAGTGAAAGTCCCGTCAAAATCGGTCGAGCCATTTCAGAGATTGACAGACTGACAGACAAAATAATTGTAAAAAATGTTGTTTTGTTATATGTGGTGTGTGCGTGTATACATCCATATGCACTTAATAAAAAGCGGTTATTTTAATATTACAAACAGACACTCCAGTTTTATTTATTTTTATTGATTGGTTTTAAAAGTATTTAAATATACTTTGTAATGTAGTCCATATACTCATTTTTTAAAATATAATATAGCAGAATTTTTTGAAAATTTTATCGATCCGTTTTAAAATATAATACAGTTTATAAGGGGGTGCTAAATTGGATCTCTTTCTTTTCTGGTATTTGGGATTTCTCTGGGAGACTTTTAAAACACTAATTACAAGCCAAAATATTTATATCTTTTTTTTTATATAAGCATATGTTAATATATAATGCCTTATAATATAAATGTAACAGAAAAGAAATGATTTTTTCTATAATTTAATTAAATACAATAGTATAAGTTATACAACATTAAAACAGATTTATCTCGCACGTATTGTTTATAATATTTAATTTGTACGTTTCGATAACTTTCCAGTTTCTCTGTTCACGACAGAGCTAGATGTAATTGTCTGGCTGGAACGTGCTGTGCCGTATAAACTAGTTTTATTCCGTAATGTGTTCTACTTCAGAAAAATCGATGGAAAAACGTACAAAATGGCGACTGTTGTATAAATTAGATAATTCCTATGTTTCTAGACATATTTAACAATCTAGGGAGTAAGAAATAACAGAATTTTGCTTAGCGGTAAATACATAAAATATATTATAAGTTAGCTATCTTAAATTTATAGAAGTTTGTTACCGTTTAATGCCAAAACCACTTCACCTATTTTAATGAAACTTTTCAGTAATGTGGCTTATATATTAGAATAATCTATAAGCTTTAATTTATGATGATAGGAAGTTGAAAATATTCTTAAAGTAAGATTATTCCGAAGTGAAGCGAGAACCGGTCTATAGTAGGGTAAGATTGCTTAAGTTGTAAAGAAATAATACTCTAATATTTAATACATTATAATACAAATAAATATTCTCCATCCTATGAATCTTTATTTAACATAAAATCACCAGTCATAGAAACTCAAAATTCTTTTACTAAAATAAGAAGTTAAGATTCGTGATTGTCTATCTTCAAAACAAATCTAGTTTTATGTATAATATATAATTATTTAGTATTTGTATATTCTAAGAATATAAAGGCAAAGCGTCTTAGGGTTATTATTTATAATGAGAACCTTAAGATGTTTGTAGAAAAAGCTTTACAAATTCATATTCGTTAAAAACGTGAGAGAGAGACAAGTTTTTCTAAACTTGTCCCATTACTATGACTCAAAGTAACACATACACTCGTACGTAACTTATGGTATATCTCAGTCTATAGAATACGGAACAAATTAAAAAGAACTCCTTTGTGAGGTACAACAAAGAGATAAATGAAAATGTAGACAAAAACCGCTATAAATTATAATAAAAAATGATTTTTCTCGTTGTAAAGGTTAAAAGTCTGGTTTGAGGGCGTTTCTTGTATTAAGTGCGGCTTTGTTAAAAAATAAACACTTTCTATTTTAAAATTGGCTTCATATTTTTAAATGGTAAAAATGTTAAAAATTAAACTACTTTAATGCTGCGTTTCCACCGCAGATGAGCAAGGATGCGTAGCCAGAGATTTTTAAGGAACCCATAGATTCGCTTCATCCATCTAGCCTCGCTCAGAGTGTTTCAAACGAAGCGATTATACTTATGGAAACGCAGCCTTACGCAATTTCTAGATGTATCTAGTGCTTGTGACTTCCTAAAGGCGCAGATTTTTGCGTCCATTTTACAATTATAATATTGCCTATTGCACCCATCAAACCAAAAATGGCGATCGACCATCCAAAGCTCAGAAAGCTTTAGTTTGTTTCCGTTTTAAATGTCGCCAACAAATTGTACGTTAACAACTAATAAGTGAGCCTTTAATTGTTGGCTTAGTTAAATGAGTTTGAGCAGTGTAGGCGTGAGATTATTTTCATACTAATTTAATATTGTCTTGATCTTTGTAGGTTTTCCTTAAGCTCATTATTATTAATAAGAATTGAGAATACCGTTTTTATTTATAACAGGAAAAATTTCTTACTGAATAGGTCATTATTCTGCCTTTGAAAGGAACCACAAATTTTCTATAGCTCCTTGACTTAGTGTCGCTGTGATTCGAGGAGTAGAGTCACCATGCTGTAATTTTTTTTTCAATAATTTTTTATTAAAAACATATAAGAGATTTATATTTATTACTGATACTAATATGAACCAAAATATCATAACACTCATTAAAAATATAATAATAATGAAAGTTTAGACTAAATTTTTTTTGGCACATTTTTTTTGAAAAAAAAAATAATTAAATAATATAACAATATAGACTGTTCCAATGGATCTTAGACAGTGCAAAGATGTTTTTAAACATTGTTGAAAGTAGTACAAGTGATGTATTTTAAGTCTAGGTCCTTGTTATTGAGGGTCACGTGAGTCTCATTGAGTTAGGCGGCATTTTTTTTAAATATACAAAATCTAAAAAAACTCTTTATTTTCGCTTAAAACAAGAGTATTTTGGCCATTTAGAAAGGTAATTTACAGTGTCAGGTGCGTAGGTTTAATTAATGTTATCTATGGATAGCAATCACTGGATGATAGTAAAGGTGAAAGAGAGAGATCGTAAACGAGATTAACGACAGGAATAAATATAAAACGGGCAGGCAATGATAAGAAAAGGGAGGGTACTCATTACTATGGTAAATATTGAATTTGTTGATCAATTAAACCTTCGAGGGTTATGTTGCTTTGATTGAAATGCTGAGTAAATGGAAATAATCAATCAAAATATAAATAAATAGTAAAACTGATGAAGGCATTTGATAATAATTATATTTCTCGCTCTTCTCTCTGAATCTATAGAAAAAAGAAGGCTACGTAAGAAAAAAGCATATTAAAAAATTGTAATTAATAATCATACTATTTACGGATAATATAAATAGGGACGAGAAAAGATGGAAATAATATTAAAAAATACTAATGACTATCTATTGATTGATTTCTAGTTCCTATTGATAGCTGTTGGCAGTTTGACGAGTAATTTCATGGAGTGAATATTTGTTTTATTGATGAAAATCACGTAATTGATGAAAATCAATTCTGTTTCCAATTACGCTTGTATTTTAATTTTGGTCTTATCCCTGACAATAATCCCAGTAATCCTCAGCAGTAATAATGCGTGGGCATTACTATCCCAGCTAAGGGCGGCAATGAGACGAGAGGCCTAGCACCCGAGTCAATTAATTGTGAATATTCCTCCGATTTCACAGAAACCTCCTAATCTTATGTATAAAAATGAATCCCCATTTCCCTTGGTCACGGCATCACGGGTGCAGCGATTTCGCTAATTCTTTTTTTTCTTGTGTTTGTTATTATTCTTATGGAAGAAAAATTAAAAAAGTTGCGCGGAAAATTAGAAAATTTAAGAAAACTTAACGACCATATTAACTTTTCTAATGTAAGCTTTTGACAGCTAATTCGAATTCAATATTCATAATTAAGACAGGACTACGTCTGTCGGGTTAGGTAGTTAATGCAGTAATTGAGTCCATGTGGTGTATTAAATGCATTGATCGTTTAGTTTCCAATCATGTTTGTATTTTAATTTAGTGTGCATATCTGATAATTGTCCCAGTAATCGTTATCAGTAATAATGAGTGGCTATCACAATCCCAGCTAAGAGCGGCGTCGAGAACCCTTGCATCAAAGTCAATTTATTGAGATGATTGCTAAGTTCACATAAAAACCTAATGAATGCAATAATTGAGTCTGTATGATATCCAAAACGCATTATAGTTTTTGCTTCTAATCACACTTGCATTTTAATTTAGTCCATGTCCCTTTTAAAGAATCCCATTAATCCTCGGCACTAATAAGGCGTGGACATCACGAGGCTATTCACCGTGATTACTGCGCCCTCATAACAAACCCCTAATTAATGCAATAATTGAGCCTGTATTATATTTAAATCGTATTGTACGTTCAATTTCGAATCATACCGGTATTTTAATTTAGTACGTATCACTGACGATATTCCCAGTAATCCTCAGCAGTAATAATGCGTGGCCATCACAATCCCAGCTAAGGGCGGCATTGAGACGAGAGTCCTTGCATCCGAGTCCATTCATTGTGATGATTGCTCCGCCCTCATTATACCTACGAGACGTACAACAGTCGGAGAATAAACAAAAATATACAAGCGTCGGTATGAATGTTGACTAGACTCGAATGTAATGAACGGTTAGACTGTAACAATGATGCTATGTTTTGAATAAACCTGAACTAGTAAAGATGATGAGGTTTTTGTTATAGTTATTAGCGAAGTTTATTTTTAATTATTTACAAACAAGCCTACTCAATTCTTATAAAAATTCTAATGATAGCAAAAATAGAAATCATATGCAAGCATATTAAGTAATTTTCGAGATCTAAAGTTTCTTGCAGTACATTATAATGAGTGTTTTTTTTCCTGAAAATGATAACAAGCGTAAGTTTAAGTAACTACTAATCTGTTTGTTTGCCAACGAAGAATAAAATTGGCAAACGAAGATATTTTTTTTTCTTCATTCGATCATATTCGATCTTTAATCATCAAATCATATTTTGTCATATACACATAAGACATGTCTTGATCTAGTATCGTATATATCATATTTTTTGTATACATTTATAGTAACTGAAATTAGATAGGTACAGTTTTAATTAAGCATTTAGCCTGAAAGGCTCTACTATCCTATTTGATTTAATTCCCGAAAATTTAACCCCGTCCGTTATCAATCTATTAACAGTTTATGTACTAATAATAGGAAATGTATATAACTTCGGATTCTTATAATATTCCAGTGATAAATACATTATATCCCGAGCGAACGACAGCTAGTCCATAATTTTATGATAATATTATTGTAAAGTTATTTTCATAACAAATTTAATTATAATAGTATCCAAAGAGCACATAATTTATCTCTAAATATCCAACCGAATTCCGTCACAAGCAATTACTTTAAGTAGGTTATAAGCGGACAAATCCAAACAAACAGTAATAGTATCGAAACTGGAGCGTCATTAATTAGAATTGTTGTTACAGCCGTAAACGCGTTTGAAATCTGATTTTAGCTGAAAATTATGTGGTACTTCATATTGTGATCATGTGTTGTGTGTTATTTGTAACTAGTCGACCAGCATGACTTCGTCTGCGTAGTAACATAATTATTATTGTTATCTATATTAGAGTTATATTCCACATTAACACATAATAGACAATAATTACATACATTTTAGACGGAAACCGAGCAAACACTGCCATAACACTCACAAAATACTTCACATTGGAGTCATCATTAATTTTAAGCAGGAAGCCGATCAGAGTCTAGAACTTGTGACTCATGAGCAGGTTTAAAAAGTATTTGAAATATACAATACATTGTATAAATCAACAACATCAAACTCAGATTGCTGTTGAGGAGACTACTTTATACAATGTCAACTATGTGAAATCACTTATCAGATTCTCTCAGACCTATCGGGACACATCGCGTTCATCCATCAGAATTGTTAACTATAAAAATAAATAGAGTCCAATTTAATTCCCAATACATTCCAGTGTTGAATATAATTTAAAACCCTGCCATTTCATACGCACTGCTCGTTTACATCAAAGAGAGTAAAGTACTACCAAACGAGCGAGCTATGTGCAAATAGAAACTCAAAAGAAGACGTACCTACTGAGTACTTGAGACCCTCAGAAAAATAGAAAAGCGACGCTTATGAAGTCTGATGTCGTTACTGCGGTCTGTTTTGTTGCAGTTGTTATTGAAAGCTTCATTTGAATTTTGAAATATTAATTTACAAGCTAAGCTCAAATTAGAAGCAAAAATATGAAGATTATCGACTAGAATTTTCCATTACCTTACCATTAAATTGGTTTTTTTTTTTCATTACTGGAAGTGTACAAAACTTTAATTGGTACATTCCCTTCATTAGAAGCCTTCTACAACTTTAAACTGATTGATTTATTTTATTAGAACTACATAAAGATATATTTAATTTGATTTACATTATTAGTTGCAGACAGAAGTGTTACTACTAAATTGTTTGATTTGCATTATTAGTAGGAGACAAAAGTGTGACTGCTAAATTGTTTGATTTGCATTATTAGTTGCAGACAGAAGTGTGACTACTAAATTGGTGGATTTGCATTATTAGTTGCAGACAGAAGTGTGACTACTAAATTGGTTGATTTGCATTATTAGTAGGAGACAAAAGTGTGACTACTAAATTGGTTGATTTACATTATTAGTTGCAGATAAAAGTGTGACTACTAAATTGGTTGATTTGCATTATTAGTAGGAGACAAAAGTGTGACTACTAAATTGGTTGATTTGCATTATTAATTGCAGATAAAAGTGTGACTATTAAATTGATGGATTACCATCATTAGTTGCAGACAAAAGTATGACTATTAAATTGATTGATTTGCATTAGTAGTTGCAGACAAATGTGTGACTATTAAATTGATAGATTCGGATTGTTAGTTGCAGACAAAGTGTGACTATTAAATTGGTTGATATGTATTATTAGTAGCAGACAAAAGTGTGAATACTAAATTGGTTGATTTGCATTATTAGTAACAGACAAAAGTGTGACTATTAAATTGGTTGATTTGCATTATTAGTAGCAGACAAAAGTGTGAATACTAAATTGGTTGATTTGCATTATTAGTAACAGACAAAAGTGTGACTATTAAATTGGTTTATATGTATTAATAGTTGCAGACAAAAGTGTGAATACAAAATTGGTTGATTTGCGTTATTACTTAAAGGTAAAAGTGTGACTATTAAATTGATTGACTGGCATTGTTAGTTGCAGACAAAAGTGTGACTAATAAATTGATTGATTCTCATTATCAATGAGTTAGCAGACACAAGTCTGACTATTAAAGTTGATTTAAAAAAAATGTTTTTTAAATCAACTTTTGTACTCAAATAATTCAGAATCTTGAACCAAAACTTAGCCTAGTATTATGTATTATTACATATATAGAGCGCATTATTCACGTTACTTGAGGTAGTGAAATACCAAGGTAAAGGAGTTCGCGTAAAGAGTTTCAAAAGGGCCTCACTTCCTAACTCCTCGTAGAGCTCTCACAAAAATAGAGACCGTCTTTTATGACGGATGTCGTTACCGAGAACATCTGTGTTTGTGGTTGAATATAAATATAAGTGACGATTAAAATGTGAATACTATTTTTTAATGGTCTTTGATAAATTTTATTCTGCTTTTATACTACTGCTTAAACAATTTGGGCAAGGAGAACGCCGGCGGAATTTTTAAGAGGTCCACTTAAAGAAAGATTTTGCATTATTTTTCAGTCATAACCATTAATATGTTGTGTATAATTCCAAAACACTTGTCTTATTTTAATGCTTGAAATTTAAAGAATTTCGTTTACAAAGATTTTTAGGACGTAGTTAGCGCAATTCCTTTTAAAACCCATACCTATAAAAACATTTATTTCTGAGTACTTAAGTTTGTTTATAACCTTATATTTAAAACCTTAATTTTATTACGACGTTAGATCAATAAAACTTTATTGTATGATACTGAAACTCTATTTAAAGAGTGATTCATATGTTGTTAAAGTGCTTTGCTTTTTTTTTGTAATTCATATAACATATTTAATTATTCTAAATGACCTCCGTTTTTCTATCTAACATTAAAATATTTTAATGTTAGATAGACTAGCAACACTGTTTATAACTTTGTATTCGCGAGTAATTCCCTTTATTTTATTTCAACTATACGCACGTGACAATTTATAACTAGACAATATAAAACCTTTGTTCCGATATACCTACTTCGTGTTGTCGTGTCAGTTGTCAAACGCGGCTCGTCTGGTGACTATTGTAGTTGTAAGAATAGTGTGTTGTCGTAATGTTGGGACTCTATTTTAAAGAATTTCATGAGCGTTTTACAGTATTTTGCTCGGATTCATTCTAAAGTGTATATAATTATTATCTTTTACGTGTTCGTTTGCAGTATAACTCTCATATAAATAATATTACTTATATAAAACGGTGTAAAGTGCGGACAAACTACGTGCAAATAGAAACCTCCAAAGAAGACGTACTCTCCTTGAGCACTCATTGAGATCCTCTCATGAAAAATAGAAAAACTGCCTTTGTGATGTCTGCGGTCGTTGCTACCATGGTTTTTGTAAAAATAGGTGCTTTTACAGAAAAATAAAATACGTAGACTCATCACTTAAAGATTTATAAAATCATTACTTAGATATTAGTAGCATTTTGTATTTAGTGATGGAAAACTAAATTAATAATTACATGGTTAATGAGGATGATGTTTTTTTCAGCTGTTAGTTTTAATATATTAAAATTTGGTTGATTTTAAACATGACTTCTATAAAATCGTTATATTTTAGAAATGAAATATTGTAACGATGAGGTAAGGATTTTTAAATTTGAGGGTTGTCGGCCGAAGCATAAGATAAATCCTACGTTGCCAGCACGTTGATGAGGCTTCCACGCGTTGAGTTGGTTCGGAGTTCTATCAATGGAAATAGGAGGAATTCCAGGTCTGCGGTGGACAGTGAAAGTTTAAATTAATGCGTTAATTTACAAGCAGTATGTTACGGATTACAATCTTAGGACAGTTTACAATATTGCGATATAGATTATAATCTAAGAGTATTTATAAATTTACGGTAACATACATCTAGTAGGTTAAACTTCATTAGGTTCATCTTATTTAGGCAAAATAATTCAGCAAATTTGATCTCAGTAGCAATATTAGATAATACAGACGAATAATTATTCGCACGGCTCCTAATCACATAATAAAACCAATATCATCACAATATCCGACCGATGCGATGTTAGATACTCCAAAACTGACATTCATCAAACATTGATATATTTGTCGGCGCGTAAGTTAAGCTTAGGTTAACCTGACCTTAGGTTTAAACAGTGGAGGCGACTGTTCTCTCACAATGCGCAAAAGTTCCCCCCACTCCTCCTATTTTTTTTTCTCAGACCTAAAGACAGCTGCCGGCTATTATGGATAAATAAATATTATTGGGCAAAATCCTCGTGACAACTGGCTCAAAACCATCGGAACAGAGGATATTGTGTTTAATACTAAGTTATTAACAGCGTTGCTAACTGTAGGTTAGGTTTGATCAATTATTTATCTACACAAGAATTTTATAGTTTGTTTTAAAGTTAGACGAGTTTTTATACGTAGCATTTATTTATTCTTACGTCTCCGTATAATATTAATACAACAGGAACATAAATATGTAGAATTAAATCAATATACTGGACGTAGTCTGATTACTTATTCATAAAAGTATAATTAGTAATTGATTGGGGTTACGAGTGTTAAAATTTGATAATAATAAAAAGAATTTATTCAATTTTTATACACAAGCCGTATATTTTATTTAAGGACCATCAATAATTACACTTCATCCAAAAGAGCATTTCAAAGACAATATAGCTACCGGCACATAAGCATAGGTTTGACCTTGAATGCGTAGAGGTCACTTTCAAAACCTTTTACTTTCAGTTCCCGCGCGTCTGCTACGTCGCGGATGGAACTGCCAATACAGGCACGCAGCACGCTCTCAATACGCAACTTTGCCCCACTATTTTTTCTCAGACCTAGAGTTAGCTGTCGGCTACTATGCCAACATTTAAAAAACAGTACAGTAGAAATCACAAGACACATAAGTGATAAAAATCACTATTACATGGAATCAAAAAAGTTGAGTGAAACATCAGAAGTTTTATTTAAATTTTAAGGAAAACAATAAGAAAATATTTTTTAAAAGCCTACGAAAACATATTTTTACCCGACTACGGCGAAGGCAAAAGGAAGGGTAATGATTTTGGCAGTCTATGTAACTACTACTGGCTACTGAATTTTAATGAATAAGGTGTCAAAAGATTCGTAATAATTGGCCGGTTGACATAGGCTGTATACATTTTATGATTTTTTTATGACGGAATTTAAAGTTCAAGTTCTAGTCTCGAAAAAAATTACTAAACAAATGGGCACTGGATAATATTTAATCAATTACGCTGAACTGATTTTTATGGCAATTTCATTTCTAGTTACAAGGCTTCTTAGAGAACAATTATGATAATGATTTTTTTTCTACTCATTCTCCAAAACATTGATTAAAACATAGATTTTTTGCGAATTATATCTCTAAAAGTCTCAACTTTAAAAAGTCAAGTGTAAGTAGTTCTATCTTAATTGTAGTATATGTCGTAGTTGTAAGCTTTTAGAAATATAATTCGGTTAGGTGGATGATCAATATTATTAGATAGAGAGAGCATGAAAAAAATCCCTAATGCGTATTACCACAAAAGTGAATCACATCTGTGGTCATTAATTATTCATATTGTTGAGTAGCCGGAGCTGAGGGTGTAACGAGCAACAAATGTATTGCAAATCTCCATTCCCACGGGACGTAGTCTTCGAATTAGATGCCTCTGAAGGGTAAAATGGGTTTACGGGATCTATTTAGCTATTTTTGTGTGTTTTCCTTTTTGCGGTCATGACGATTTAAATATAATAACCAATGATTTGGCTGTTTTGTTTTATAAAACATAAATTATTCCACGTGTTTCTTGCTATATAGTGCTATGATTATTTAAAAAAATACCTTATAATTATTGGAGCTTGATAGGGAGGTACTTCATAAATTCTATATCTAATTGTAATTCAATATAATTATTAATAGAGAAAAAAAATTTTAATCGCATAACATAAAAAAGACCAATACCTAGATAGGAGAATAGTAAACGATTATCGAATAATCGAATCGTCATCGCTATCTATGGCGTTGGGGTAGGGTAGTAGTCACTTCCGTCATTTTGACAGTCTCAACTCTTTATGCCATTTTCATCATAATCATAGTCTTGCGCAGTCTCGCAAGGAGTGAAGTACTCTAGATAGTTTTAGTGAAAGTGTTAAGTGTTGTGTTAGTTCTGCGTGTGCTGTCCAATTAAGGTCACGTGAACCTTACAATGAAGTTGCCGTGTCTTGTGTTAAGTTAGCTTTATGTAAGTTTAACCTTTGGTTGAAACCCTGAGCGGAGTCCAAGGCACTACCTAGGTTTCTCTCGTGATTATAAGATATCATATATGATTATTTATTGGCTCAGTAGCCGATTCACAATTTTTTATTACATTTTGTAAATTGATTGCTGATGCCTACCGTTCGGGAGAAACCCGTAGTAAAGTACAACATATCTCCGCTTTATAAGGCCACACATCATTATAATAAAAATAATAAACAGATAGAGAATGAAGTCTTTATATATAATAAGGGTGCTAACAATGTGACAAATCCCAAAGATGTGAAAATTATAATAATAAATTATTACGGTAAAGTGTTAAAAAAATATCATAAATTCATCATTGAACGCGTGTCAAAACTAAACCGGGCGCGTGTCAATTCGCTGCGAAAACAATTACGCGTACAAGCGGGTCGCAATTTACATAGAGGGACCTGCTGAGCGGCGCCGAAGCCCCGGGGCTACGGTGAGACGCGATTAAAATACCTATAAGTCGTTCATACGATGGTAAATACAACAATAAAATTTATTCAATTTGAATGGCGTAAACTTACCAAAATCTCAATCGTTTACATTTCCTACTGTGAAAAGGCACAATATCTAGTGTTTTTTTCGAAATCCGAAATTAAAAATAATATTCCCGAGTATCAAAAAAACACACACAAGGAACAGAGAATATTCTATTTAGCATCCCTAACACTAATACTTCGCTGTCCGTCTGTACATCAAACGTGATTTTTTGCCAAATATACGTATGTAACATTTCAAGCGCGAATCCGACTCGCACTTGACCGTTTTTTTAAGTTATTTTTTGAATAATTTAAAATAAGTCATCATTATTTACGATATTTTCACCTTCACAGCATCATGCTAAGTCAAGTGTTGCTGTCAAGTATTGCCCTACAGTTGACAGCAGTTCCAGTCTCAATCAGTATTCAGTGTAATAGAATCCTTATATAACAATAATTATGATTAAATATTTCAATTCTTAGATGTAGATAGAAAACCGATATCCTTGTGAATAAACTCTAAAATACACGTCAACGTGTTGACATCCTGATGAGATGAAATAAATTGTATTGGGGGAAGTTGCCCGGGGGTGTTCCGTGCTCTCACCAAATGATGCTAATCATCGACCGTTTTTTGCTTATCCCGCGTAATTCGACCCAGGAAAAGGTGGTCTTTTTTTCTGGAGTTTGAAGTTGTAGAGCTGAATTTGCCTTTTCTTTGATATGGAAAATAAATGACTTTTCAAAGGTTACGGTTAACGATCAAATGTTGTTAGAACAAAAGTCAGATAATCACGAGTTGTGATCTTTTTAAAAGTAATAACGTTTTAATTTAATTATCAGGTACTAAGTACCAAATAACTTATAACCCACTTAGAGGGGATTTTTTTAACTACAATGGATAAATAAATGATACCTTTAGTATAAGGATAACTGGAGTCAGTTTTTAGACAGTTTTCAGACAAAAACTTGACGCCCAAAGTTCTATGTTAATCGTCTTGACTCAAATTAGCAGAAAAATCTGCTCTTGTTATTAAAAAAATATTTTATTACATTTAGTTAACGATATTGCTAAAAAAAATTATGATAATAATATGAAGTATTGTAGTTAATAATTCGCAACCATGATATTTTTCCGATGTTGAAACGCACACATTTAAACGGTCAAATAACAAAATAATTTGTGATTAATAATACTTAAAAAAAAACAAACATTTCTCACCTAAACGTCCAGTTACTGAAAAACAATACCACAAAGTTCACACAACATCAAAAGTCCGGCTAAATCAAACTGTTGCGGGCGTAATGGAGCCGTCAGCGACGCGCCGACACCTCGTCATCGAAACAAGGGACGCCATTTAAAACTTTCTGCTTGCATACGGTAAATATTAACTTTTACACTATTTAGTTTTAGGTCTCTGGTATGACATATGACATTTTATATTTTTAACTTCCTTTTATTTATAGCCGGATATCAAAACAGTATGGTTGAAATAAAATTGTAGCGGAAAAAATTAGGCTGTCCAACTACAATTGTATTTTAGAAATATAACGTTATTTTATGCCATTTTTAAATTTAGACATATTCCTAAGTAGCAGTTGAATTAGTAATTACATTAAGTGTGATAATCAGTAGAAATTGGTTTAAGGATAGGTATAATTGCAAGCACCTGGAGATGAGTTTAAGATGTTTGGTCACATCATGCGCAACGTAAGCAACCACATGCAAAATTAAAGGTAAAAGGAAGAGGGGAAGGTCAACGTTTTCGCGCCTGATTACCCACAAAATGGACAGACCTCATAAAGTGTACATGCCATGCCTTGAATAGAGAAAGATGGAGAAATGAAATTTTCACTAAGTCGGTCGGTCGACCCTTATATATTAGAAGTAGAACAATAAATAAAAATAATATATTTTAAAATTAAAATTCAGTTAAATTATAACAATAGAGTACGGAGTACATAGTTTACTTTGAAAGTAATTTAGCATTATTTAAAACTAAAACAAATACCTGGGCGACCAAGCCTGAAAGATTTACAAAATAGTTATCGTTAAGCAAGTGCGTTTTTATGAAAAACATATTTGCTATGCTTTATTTAATACATAAATAACGTTTATATAATTTAATTTAATTTCGAGATCAAGTGTTTAATATTTAAAAATACTTACTTTAGTAATTTCATAAACGAAAAAATTACACAAGCCAGTTTTTAATGATAAAATACAAGCTTTACTTAAAATTTCAGTTAAAATTTGTTCAAAAATATTTGCTTTTAGAAATTTTACATAAAATCGTTTCTTTGCGGGTTTTCGGGAAGTAATACTTTTTTAAAACTTTATAAAATTTGACTTTTATTTTTTTGTAACGACTCATTTATATTCATCTAAAATATCCGCGGAAACTTCTTAATTTGGGCCTGAGTGAATTGAAAGAGTCAATCGACTTCTCCTCTATGAAACTCACGTTTCTATATCAGGTGGTCTATACTTATTTTTAGGATAAAAAGAATCGTATATGTTATATCTTGTAAAGTTTTTATATATAGTAATTTTTTTGTGCCTAACTCCTTTCCATGCCACAGGACCTTTGCTATTTTTAGGGACAAAAGGGTAGCCTACGTATTAATATAGTTTACCAGCAGACCCAGTTGTTTTGCCATATAAATTAATTACTGTAGAGAGCCACCCATATCATTGAGGGGTATAAAAATAATATTCGTTTTTTCCCCATACCTACCATATATACACAAAATTTTTTATAAAAATTGATCATGCCGTTACAGAGGAGTTCAATAACAAACACTGATACGATATTTTTATATATAAGTCACAAAATTTCACATTTATAATATTTATATGATAGTAGGATATTAAATGGGATGAAAATAATATCTTACCTAAATTTGAAAGATATATTACTATTAAAATATGATAAATCTCGTAATCTGTCACTGACATTACCAGCACGAGAACGATCAATTAAAGCTCTATAGAGATTTACCTGAGGGACAAATTTTGGCTTTCTATTATAAATTAATAAAGCGGATTAAGATAGAGCATCGGATAACTAAAGCAGAGCAATATAAGTAAATGATTTAAATTTTTATTTAATTTATTATTATGGGGAATACAATTTTACTCTCCAAATAGTATAGACTAGTTTTCTATATACTATATAATTATTTTTCTATTTTATTTTAGTTAATTTACTTATACTGTTATTAGTGTACTCTATTAGAGTCTACAGTTATACTTACTTAGTCATTAATTTAACCACTTGATTTACTAAGACATAGTTTAGACTCAAATAATAAATATATTAATTGAAATTCAATATTTTAAATACACCCAGTGTTAATAAGACCAAATGTATCCGACACATGACGTCGAGGCGTCAAAATGCGAAAGCAATTTAAGTTTAAACAATAGCTGTGGTGCACCAGTCACGGTGGTTGTCGCGACCCGACACACAATAACCGCCCCTATGATCATACACAATAGATACACAGTACCCTACCCTCTCTGACAGGTACAAATGACACGGCAACGGAGGAACTCCCTCAATGTCAACGTAAATAGCGACCTCCATATGATTTTCGTCGAAATGTTTATACTTTTCCTGTATTTCAATTTAGTTCATAATAAATTGTTGCAGTTATTGTTTGTCAGTTGCTTTATAATGTTAAAAGATTAAATTACATTTATTGTCTTTATTCTTATTTTAGATTTTTATACTGGGTAATTTTAACTAAATTTAATCAACCCTTAATAACCCGTTGCGGACGCGCCGCATTTAGGCCAGTTCTACCCTCTCTTTCTACTATCTTATTAATGCTGCGATTCCAGTGAATTCTGGGTTCTTCTTCAAGATCAACTGAAACTAACACAACATTGTCCTTTATCTACGTTTGCTGTGCTGCTCAATTGTCCCTTATCTATTATATAAAAACAGAAGTGTGATTGAGTAGGAAATCAAATATGTTAATAATTTAATATTCAAACATGCAAACTTTATCATAATTATTAGCAGGACTGTTAAAAACTTGAATCATGTTTTGTCAAATTTCAAACATCTTTTATTCTCTACAATTTGATTCTTTTTATGATATATTTGCTATTTAAAATGATGAAACCAAAAAATTTCATATAACACAATACATTCCAATACGAAATGAATATTACAACGATATAAAACGTTTTGCATATGTATTTTTAATTTGGGTATATGGTATTTACGGCGCCGGGCAGTGTTCGTTATGCGCCCGCACGCTCCCGTTCGCTCGTATTTTTGACATTTATATTGCACGCTGCTCTCATTGATTCACAGTTCATTGATTACTTATACTCCATAGTCTATAGTCTACAGCAACGATACGTATATTTTATACTAGCTGATCCGCTCGATTTCGTCTGAGTCATATAAGAAATAGATGCATGAGCAATGCGTTTGATAACCGTTCACGGTAGGTAGGACGCACTCAAAAAGACTTCCCCGTTTTTATGAATATTTTTCATTGATGCTCCGCTCCTATGGGTCGTAACGTGATGTTATCCAACATTAAAATAATTTTTCAATTCGGACCAGTAGACACTAAGATTAATGCGTTGAACCAAACAAACTCTTTAACTTTATAATATTACTATATGTAGATTATTTTGTATTTCATTAATTATACAAGTTTGTTGCTAATGTATTTTTCTATTACTTATGGGAGCCTTTGGCCATAAGTACATTCTTCTCTCAGTGAAGCGAGGATAGGAATCTAATATATTATCATTAATCAATCATCACTGTAATATTTAGCAGGAATTATTCAAAGAAATTGGAACAAATCTATTTACAGATCCACGTATGTGTTTATTTATATACGCTTGAATGATATCAAGCCCACTTTGATTCTGATATTTACTTTATTATATTATAACTCCATTATTTAAAGACCGGGGATTATTGCTGATGTTATTGCATTTTTTTTAATTGGATAATGAGTATGCCAAAAGGCATACCGAGCTGATACAACAGATTTTGTTTTTTAAAAAAATTGGCTTTGTATAGAGGCTAGCGTATAAAAGAAATTTTTAAATGTGTCTGTCTGTCTACGTCGCTATGTTGCTCAAAATCTATAGAGTTAAAAATCATGCTGTTGATTGATAAAGTCAAAAATCAATGTTCGCGATAGTAGGGTTATCATAGTATTTTAGAATTCAATATCTTGTGAAGTAAAATATATATTTTATTCTATGCTTGCCTCTTTTCCATAACGGACCTTAAATATCAATGAGAGTAGCATCAATATACGGAAAACCGGAAATAATTACTTTACTCCGATAAATTGACGAGGGTAGAAATTACAAAAGGAACATTTTAATCCATAACTGTAAAACGCACAAATGATTTTGAGATATTTCCTTCAATTTAAAAATATTAAAATTTTAATTTTGTTTATTGGTTATGGCCGAAGGATTTTGTTTATCGTCTTACGAAAATAAAATCCTTCGGTGTATTTCTTCTGTGTATTTAGCTAATAACTTGTCTAGGATATCTATTGTATTACTATTTACTGTAGATTTGCAAAATGGATTCTGAATTCAAAGGAAATTTTTTATGCTAAAAAATGGACTTTTTCTTCAGAAAGTGATTTTTTCATATTTAAACGTCAACTAGTAAATTTGCAATTCAATACTATAATAGGGATGAAAAAATAATTTGTAAGACATGCAACCCCTATAGCTGCTGGACTAGTAATTTAACAAATTGAACATTGTTGTAGGGTGGCGGAGCTAGAATTACATGATTATACACATACTACAATAGCACTACAGATTACAGGGTAGCAGTAATATTGCACACAAATTGGAGCAAAACATAACGAGGGAGTGTTATAAAAAATAATGACGTTCCGTTCGAAATAGCTTATCAACAGTCAATTATTATTATGGAGAAATGAAACATAGATGAAAATTGAGTATTAATGCTTTGTATTTGTATGTTTATATAAATTTTAACATAATTAAAATTATCCCAGAACGACAAAAGATGTCACTACAGTTTAGCGGAGCGAAGAAAAACAACATCAATTAAATTTGGTGACAGAACCGTACCCTGTTAAACGCCCTGACTTCACTCCCGTATTTATCATACTAATAAAACTCCTGTCATCTGATTTTGTTTATTTTTATAAAATATGTATATTGTAGAAGCATAAACACAATACTTTAATACTATCTTACATGTAGCTGTATTTTTCCAAGACAAAAAGTACTGTAAGGTTCCCAAAAATCCGTACTGTAGTTTCTGCGTAAAAGAGTATTAAATAACCATTCTTCTAAACTTTCACTTTATTAACATAAAGAGATAAAATTAATTCAACTACCAAGATCGGCTCGACACCCAAGCAGTAAGCGTAAGTAACGTTCCCCAAAAGGGACACGCAGACAAAAGCTACTATAAATCTTATGTAAATCGAGTGCAGGTGCCGTGATTCAGTGCTCTAGGTACCTGCTAATGTGTTTACCTTATTATATCTTGTAATCTTTAGTATAAAATGTGTTTACTTTCATTTTTTAAAAAATAAGTGAGCTAGCGAAATTTCACACGTATTCACTTATTTTCTCTTTCCTACATTCATCAACAGAAATCTCAGTATTATTTTATACAACCAATTTATTATGTACATAATATTTATCGAGGATTTATTAATTTTTAATTGTGATTTTGTAATTTTTTTCATGATCATAGGAGGCACTATTTAGATGATGATAATATTTACTTAATTTTACAGTTATATAAAAAAATTATAGATAACAAACTTAGGAAGTCTATAACTCTATAAACTGTAAAAATGGTAAAAGATTAGACCACCCACTCAATGTAAGGAGGCTACAGCGCATAGATAGGGGGTTGAGGTCTTTATAACTAGTCACGGTTCCAGTCTTAGAGTAGCAAACATCGTGAAGGCGATGTTTGCATTAAGTTTTATTACTTCCGTTATAAATTGTAGGTACTAGTACAATATACTCTAGGAGTATAGACCATCAAAGGGTTTTTTTAAAATATTGGTATCACTTTGATTATGCTCAAAGCGCCATAACTGCAACCCTAATAGTTTAATACCTTTAATTGAAGAAACCAACCTTTACTATGATTATTTCTTGATAGTGGTCCTGTAGCTAAATGAACAAAGATTCGAAAATACTGCAAAACAACTGAGGTTCACGAATCGAGGTAACGAGGCGAGGGAGATCAGATTTTGTATTGCAATGAATTTTCTGGCCCAATCTTTGCCAAGTGGAGGCGAGTAGCTAGTATTACATTAAAAATATAAACATTTATTACTAATCTTATTTACATTTTGTAGCATACACAATTTTACACGATCTACGTGCACGTTACAAAATCACTTCAGTCAGATTTATTTCATAACATATCGTTGTAAATTCCAACAGAATAATTTCACAATGACTCTTCTACTCTTTCCGTATTTCGCATAGTCTGTGTGTTTTCCTCGTGATAAAAGTGTTGGTAGCGGTTTTCGTTATATTTACGCTTACTACCTTATGTTGTTATTTATGTTATCGCTTACTATTGTCGCAATCCTTTTAACCAACCGAGACTATATTTTACATCTTATTACATGAAATTACATAAGGAAACTTGAATATTTTATTCCACACAAACTGTACTGTCAGATTTATTCAATATTATATTTCGTACAGAGTATAAAAATAAAGCTTTCACGATGTTAGGAAAATTACTTTTCTTACTTAGTACCAAATCTGATAGCTTGAAATCCTGATAGTGAATATATTTTTTATCAAAGTCTTTTTGAATAGTTCTGGTCAAACACACCTTAAAAATACCTAACTGACAAAGACGTCTCTAGCCTACATAGCGCCCGCGTACAATCATACTTTGTTGTAGAAAAAAAAAGGTTCTCACTATTAAAACTTGACATTTTTGTTTTTTTATTCAGTATTATTCCACATTAATTCAGACTCGAGGAGTTAGTTATAAAATAGATCTCGTCGTCGTTTACTTACGCCCCTAAGCGCTCGGTGTCCCTAACACTGCTTCGCCCGTGTGCACCTCAAATTCTGCACTATTGCCTTATTATATAAATCCGTCCCTGCTAACCGAGTTCAAAATGAGTTACATTTCGCATTGACCTTTTAAGGAGTAAATTTTTCACTAACTCCAGAAAGTTCATTCCTTGTAAGGAAATCCGAAAGTAGTAAGGTAGTGGAAAGAACTTTTTAAATGAATTTTGAATTATTTATATTGTAAATAACGTTAAAATTATTCAAAAGTGCTTGTAATGACATCTTAAATTCACGAGTGCTAGAACCACTTGAACTTTAAACAAGTTTTACTTGTAAATTTAAAAGTAACATTTCGCACCTTCATAATGCATTTACTTGCAGCGACGTACGAAAATAAGAATTTTTAATGTAATTTTAACATGTAATAGTATTAAAAAAAATGAATTTTATCATTCAATAATTCTTTCACCAATTTCAGTTACTCAAATATAAATTATTATGATTAAATTTTCTGTCTCTTTTATGAAAACATTTTTCTGGTTTATTTTACTTGAATATTTTTGCGATATTTGTTATTAGTATGTTTGATGTTTTGGGACTAATAAAGAATTATGAATGGGAAGAATCTTACTAAAAGTAGAACCCTCAGTTGTTCTGAATGGTTCTCAGACTTCTCTCAAAATTTGTTAATACCATCCTAATCAAAGCTGTTAATAATATCAAACTCATTTTTTTAAATATTTAGTCTGACCATGGAATTTAATAAAATAATATTTCGTGGATGGACGTGCAGACCCGTGTAAGAGCAGTTTGTTAAAACCGCGTGTCTACGTTTTTAAATTTTACAACTCCTGAAATAAAATAAGATAAACGCTCAATGACGATTTATTTACTGTATAAAACTTACTAAATAATATGACCGACCAAATGATTCAGAATAATAGACTTACTAACACAATATCATTTAAATCTTAAGATTTTGAAAAGTATGAAAATTCGGCACTTTTGAATTCATGATAGTTGTCCTCATGATAACTGTATTATGATAATCAAAACAGAATAGGACGTTAGTACTGATATTAAATAATAAAAACAGTATAATTCTGAACATTAAATGGAGTGGTAATACACACCGTAATACAGACCATGATACCACATAAGCCCATTGATATGAGCACAGTTCATTAGGGGTATTGAATATAACGCGCGCGGAATGCAAAGTGACTCGTCTCTACGTCTCATTACCGCAGTATTATCACCCTTAGGTATTTGACCATGACACTTGCACAAAATTTGTTATTCAATTTATTGACTAGAATTCTGCAACTATCAGCTTGGAGACATCAAAAATCATTTTTAGAGAGGCAAAATCAATTAAATCTCAATCTCATTCTAGCTATATGTCCCATATCTTTGCGGGTTGAGCTTTCCTTAAATACTCCTGCACTTACGTTTAGGCTGACACATGTACTTACCGGCCATGGTTGCTTTGGTAAGTACCTGCATCAGATAGTCGGTGTAGATGAGTCACCTGCTTGTCACGAGTGCGGTGCGTCTATAGACTCAGCATGCCACACGACATTCTAACAGAAACCTCAGTGCCATGAACTGGCAGCATTAGTGGGAGCAGTTCTGTCATTGCCAAGTTTGGTAAGTGCTATGCTTGAAACGATAGGTCCTGGGCAGCAGTCGTTTCCTTTTGTAAATCCATCATGGCACTAAATGACATTGCACAGCGGGCGCGAGATTATGCTAGGGATAATACTCGCAGACAAACGGTAGGAAGACGTTGGCACTACGCACGATTTTTTCAGTTAAATGATGAGTTAGGGGCCACACTAAGTTGCCAAACGTCGAGGTGACTCGGTAGTATTCGTACAGTGATCCTGAGATACCCCAATATGACGGTGCAGGGACCGCTGAGTTTTAGTGGGTATGGTTTCTTCCCTTAGGTACGCGAGTCCCACACCTTGTCCTTACCGGCCTTGATAGGATGCGTAAACTGCATTTCCCAGCGAAAAAAAAGTGCTATATGTAACGTAATGAGGCGGCTTCCTTTTTACGTGACCATCGCAGTTTACTCTCCTGCATCCTTTGAAACCTTTTAGCACAAAGAATTAATTTAGGAAGGATAAATACAAAATTAGTGGATAATAACCATAAAATACAAGTAACTGTATACTCTAGTTTAGTTAAATATTTGGAGACGAATTCGAGAGTTACACGCCCTAGGCGCTTTACAAAATTCATTATGTAGTCTTTAAAAAATTTCGAAGCAGTCAAAAAGTAGCAGGTAAATTTTTGACTTTGAAAAAATTACGAAAAGGCGAACGAAATCCGCAACAGGCGTGCTCTGTAGCTGCAGAATGAATTGACCAACGACTGAAACCGGACGGAGTATGGAGGAATAAAACCCAAAACGTTACAACACGAATATTGGTGACGCGACACGTCGAAAATGTCAGCCAACGAGTGTAGTTTTACGATTTTCGCCGCCAGGACCGAGTGGATATAAAACTTTTTATGCTTTCAGACAAAAATAAAACATACCGAGAGAAATGGAGGAATCTTGTTACAACTCTTATTTAATTCGATTTTATATGTCAGAAAGGAGACCGACGCCATAAACTTGCAAACTACTTCAAGTATTTCGGGTCGCGTGAGCAAATCGCTCAAATTGAATGTAACATTCATATTTTTTTCCACTTTTATTGGTTATTGACGTGACTCTGTGTAATGACTGTTTTGCTATAAATCTTATTTTTCAATTTTTATTTGCATTAGGATTTCGTTGTTTAATTTGCAGATAATTTCAAATCCAAAGTTATAATTTATTATCATTGCTTTGCATCGATAGGAAGGAGTTTTATTCATCAGTTTTATTAGCATTCTACGTTAACAATTTTTAAGAGCTTACTCCTTTATTATAGCATTGTTTAACTTCTTACTATTTTATGACAAATTGCTAGTGATGCATAACCATTAAGCTTCCATAGGAAATTTATTTGATATTTTAATATAACTTTCGTTGTAATGTGGCTGACAATTCTCAAAAAAAGTTAACTCTTATGGTCACTAGGATGATTGATTAAAGTAGACAGCAGTGCAATAAATACACTGCTGTAACAAAAACGATTATAATTAGACTTCCTATCTCGTGCGTAAGATAACAACAGCAACATCATGGTTTCTATGATTCGGCATCTTCTACATTCTTTTTTCTTCCCTTTTTGGTATGAACTTTCAAGAATCACGCTAAGTGCTAAATAATCATACAATAGGTGAATATTACAATTACATACCCTATATTGGTTCATGACAAAGCATACAGTAACGAGGGCGCGCCGGATACGGACCGGTGGCGACAACGACAGCACACCGACGACGATATTTCCGACATGTTGTCGTTGGCTTGAGGCTTTGGCTCGTTCTTATGTAATGTTATACTGTAAGATTCATCTCACTATGGAAGACATCTCTGTGATAAAAGAGAAGACAAACACTCACAACACATCACACAAACTTTACGTAAAACATGAACTTACGTTTCACAAATACTTAACATTGATTGCTTGATAATTTTCTCAAGTAGTACAACCTTCAAATATCCATCATAACAGTATATATGTCTGTCTGTTAATGCGATATCCCTTTTTTAAACCATGTAACTGCTAATCCCAGTACTCATACTAGAAAAAAGCTAACAAAGAATATTATATACAAATATTATAAACAAAATGGCTCATATATGTATGTGCGAAGGTGATCGCTAGCTGATTAGTAAGCACTAAAGTTTCAAGTATTTAGAGAGTATAGAACAGCTCTTGTGTCATTCTCCATTTATTTAGAAAACCTTTTTGAATCTGGATTTATGTAGTATCTTTATTTTATTGGAATAAAAACTCAAGACTCAAACTCAAAATATTTTAATCAATTAGACTTTTTACAAAGTACTCTTGACACGTCAAAATTAGCCAGTCAGTCAGTTTGTTTCAGCTACCACCAGTTCGGAAAGCAGTTACCTAATGGCAAATGTAATATAGGCTGTAGAATCTTATTATAGACCACCAAGCCCCATGAAACTATTACTAACTTTGTGGACACGAAAGTATGGCGTTACAAGTTTGTTTTTATTTCTAGTATTTTAACTTTGTGTGTCACTATGTTTGGAAAATAAAGTAATGTTCTGCCTAATGTATAAAATAATAATATCTCAAATTAGAGATCAGCTCCGGAATCGCTCGGTTTCTCTATTATAACATGCATGTATACATATTCTCATACTCGTAATTTTAAACCCTCTTGACTCACCTGTTAATGATGAAAATCGCATTAAAATCTATTTCGAAGACAGCGGAAAGCGATTATGTTCTATATTATGTAAAGAAGTATAATATTTAATTAAAAAGAAACACAATTTTACTGACGTTAATACTAGAATATCAAGTAGTATTTAAATAAGTTATTTTCTAAGTATTTAAATCAGTAAAAAAAACTAGAACTATAAATTAAACCTAGTAAAGAATAGTCTGTAACTGTCCTGAAATGTCTCCGTTCCGGTGGTTTCTTGTCATTTTTTGCTTGTTGACTAAAACTAATTACATTTATCGCGCCATTTGTAAATGCAAATGTCAGCTGTACAGTTAAATATACAGGGTTTATCTTGGAATGGGAACATGGATGTTTCGTGTCTGTCTGTCCTGCAAAAAGTTCTCTTCTTACGTTTAACTTGTCTGTATAGCTTGTATAGGTTAAATCTTACATCTGAATTTATGAGTTTACCAAACCCAAATCCACTGAGTTAAAATTTGTCAAGTAGAGTAGTAAGCTATGTAGTTTTGAATGACATATTCAAAATCCAACATGGCGGACATCTAAAGGTAGAGTAGCATTCATTTGGTAGCCGTAAACGTATGAAATGGATACAATTTACATAAAAATATAATATTTCATGCACTCTAGACAGGTAGTCGAACAGTGTCTGGACCTTGAGACTACACTGCTTGAGCTCACCTTTAAAAATTCCCTTTTTTATATGAAAAATTCACTGTGATAATCAATATTAATTTATGAAACATCTCATCAACTGCTGCGAATATATCAGAATAGATTTGTTTTTAGAAATGAATAGAAGTTGCCAATCAAACATTATAACCAGTGTTGCTAGTGTGAAAAATTTGCTGAAGTACTCGTATTTTTTTTATTTATTACGTAATAATTTTTGCAATACTTACGCAGATTTTTTATTAAATTTTAGAATTAATCTCTGTAGTTGTTCTTTCTATATGACTTATGTCCAGTTTGGATATTGTTATTGGAAATTGCTCCTCCTCTAGGAGTTGTAACATGATATTGTACACTTGTATAGGCTATAACCTGCTCCATAAAGGCACTATATAACGCAACAGGTAGCTCCTAAGGTTTGAGCAATCAAACATACAATAGCTACAATATGAATTTGGTAGAGATACAATGAACTCCAGTTTCTGCTTCCATAACTACGGCAGACAACAACAGAATATATAGACTTAGACTATGTCTATATTTGTAAATACAAATTGACTGAAAATATTAAATTAAAGTGCCTACATATATTCCCTGTTAAAGTAATTAATAAGCAGCAAATATTTTTTATATACTTTTTAATACATATTGTGAGGGGACGGGTTAGAATACTATTCCCCTCTACCGCTGGGAGAGCATTTCATAAGAGGCGAGTAACCCAGCACCCTTGGTGGTAGGGATCTGTTCACTGACTGATTTGTGACCAGCACGCCGCCGCCGCATGTGTGCCAGACTTACCTCCTCCTTCTCCCATCCCATTAATGCTGCGGATCTCTTGGACTCTGGGCTCTAGCACAAGGTCCACTGAATCCGCAGCATTTTTCACTTCACTCCTATTATCCCCATTCTATCTTCCAGGTTGCAACGCATCGGCAAAACAAGAATACAATATCTAGGATAAATTATTTTGACTTCTGTTAATATGTTTAAAGAAAAATGACATGGAAACGCTTGCCAGATTTAACCGTCTAATATATTAAATTCATGTTCTTATATTACTGCCAAGAAGTATTTATCATAATTAAGCAAGGCTTAATGTCTGTGTATCTGTCATTATTACATTCTAAACACATCTTTAAAGCTAAAACTATCTCCATCATTTCATATACCTACTGAGTTTCTGTCAATCTTTATTTTGTCTGTTGTCTATAATTGTCTGAGGTAAAAGAGATTTTTACCTTCTAAAAGACAGTATTTTAATTATAATTGAATTAAATAAGAGATATTAATATTCTACGACTGTTTAGAAAAAATATCTTAAACAACAAAAATAAATCACTCCCGATGGATTGATTTTACTATTTCCACTATCAAGACACATATCCACATTAATCTTATTTGAAATAACTTCGGGCATGTCTAAGCCATTACAAGTATCTTAATTTTCAATTAAAAGCGACGCATTTGAGTGCAATATAATTTATTATACATCTAGAACGTCCGACGTCAACGCTCAAAACGTATTCATGTCAATGTCTTCTAACACTAATAGACTGGTGCACTGGAAATATTCAAAAATAGTCTATTGCACTTTCATTCATAGTTTAGTTATCGATCATTTCATTCAATATAGTTTATCAATCTTTTTTTTTATATACAGAATGAACACACCAATTAGCTTGAGTATTTAATACAAGCAGCGCCCAGCGGTTTCACCCGCCATATTTTTGATAATAAACACTATATTATTGTAAATTAGTTATTATGATGTGTGAGCTATATTATTGTAAAGTTTCATCCAAATCCAATCAGTAGTTTTTTCGTGAAAGAGTAACAAACATACATCCACACATCCTTATATTCTTACAAACTTTCGCGTTTATGATATTAATAGGATTAATTTCAACTTTATATCTCCAAGCGGACGGACAACGATGTGATCTTATTGGGGTTCCTTTTCTCCTTTTAATGTACGGAACCCTAAAATTGACTTAGTTCAGTACGAAATATTGTATGAAGATTCATTTCAGGTTAGATTGAAATAATATTCCTACAGAGTACAAAAATGGATTGTCTTACCCTGAAGGGTTGATTTAAAAATCAAAGCTTTTTCATTCGACATACACTGAAGAGTAAATAATACAATTCAACATAATAAATAAACCAGATTGCCTATAGTTACATCATATTAGATAAATTCCCTTTTCGACCTGTCTTTCTGTCTATTTAACAACTAACTTCTTTTAAATTTAAAAAAAAATCACTTACCTTACTTACCAGATTCTGATATGATTTTCTGTAATAGACATGGCAATAAACAATAAAGTTGTGTGACACAAATATCGCTAGTAATATTTAAGAATATCTCAACATATTTTAAAAATCCGAAACTTACATAATAGTAACGAAAACATTCATAATTCAACAAAAATACCCAGTAAAAGTCAGAAACAACCAAAAATAGCACATTGTGCGCTAAAATTCAGAACGGACGTGAAATTCCGCAAGAGATATGCATTTTGACGTCAGCCGAGCCAATGTACTGTTTATTTCATCTCGGGAAGGATTAGGCTCACAGTGGAGCAACAGGTCCCCCCATCCCCCTATTCCCCACCCACTCCAAGCCGAGAAAACAACCGAAAGAAACTACATCGTTCAGTGAACACTAACAACATTTGAACGAGTGATCGCAAAAACTAGATAACCATAGATAAACTGGTAATGAAGTTGATTCGTTTAGCTTTACTATATGTTACTTGATGTCTCAAGTATTAAAATTGTATAAAAAAAGTATTAAGAGTATGAGAGTTATACTGTGCAGTAACAAACGACAATATTAACATGTGATCTAGATGAAAGTCGAGCAGCGCCTGGGGCTTGGAAACAGAATCAGGTTTAAAGACGTCTTTTACAATCGTAAACTTCACCTCACCTTCGCATCAAGTACATTGCTCACGTGCTCCTCGATGACGGAGATTGGAGGCTTTAATATGTTCTACGGCACACCACTTGACAAACTGGCTCAATTCTATAGGAATATATTGTCTACTTAAAATAAGTTAAAATGAAATAAAAATAAAACGGTGTTGTTTACAAAAGTAGTTTAATACAGTGCTAGATCTTTTCTATGTTATACTGCACATAATTTTTTACCCGACTACGGCGAAGCCAAAACGAAGGGTTATGATTTTGGCAGTCTATGTATGACCACGGTTCTACCTTGACCATTTTTATACCTATGCATTTCTGTGTATCCGTCTGAATAATTTTCTTGTATCGTCCGTTTTATTAGACCACTTTTCTACGTAGTCGGGTTATTGTTTTTAAACTTTATTTTTTTATTCCAATTGAAAAAATCTCGCCTCCACTGCTCGGTCTTGTTAGGATCAAGTGAGTTCATCACTGTTATAACAGGTAACAGTTACATTACTCATCAAACAATCAATGGTCTATCGGAACAGAGTTTATAAATAGTTAAGCCTCACCGGCTTTTTAAAACAAACCAATGGGTAACTATGTAAATAAAATAAACCGCAGTGAAGCGAGGGCTAGTCGTTAGATTTCAGTACCAGTAGCGAGTCCATCGCTCCAGTGTTAATCAGATTATGTCCGTGGATTAGTCGCCACATTAAAACCGTAATGTCTACCACTATTAAATGTCGTCTAAAATCCAATGATAGAGTATTATTATATTATGGTGCCCTAAAAACACAATAGTTAGAAACACCATTGATAACTTAGTTTTTGCGGGTAGTTCCTTCAATATTATATCAGTATACCTACCCACGTGTAGACAATATTTCTTGCGATAGATTAGAGTCAGTCTCTCTAGTGCTGTCGCGCAGTGTACACGGATGTTTGTATTATAGCGTCGTGGTTTAGATCATCCTTCTTAAGGTCCATGTAAGTTAGCTTTATTATCTATTGCAGTTAGTGTTCTGGCAGCGGAGGGAAGCATTGTAATTACGAAAATGCCTTTAACCCTACACCTTGGTCGCATTCTCTGTCAATATTTGAAATAAATTATGACTTTTGCACACCAGCCGTACCCCGCGGTTTCATCCGCTGTATTTTGGAAAATTCACAATATATCATTACAAATTATAGCCTATGTGGTATTCTGATGTGTAAGCTATATTATTTTAAAGGTTCATCAAAATCCATTTAGTAGTTTTTGCGTGAAAGAGCAACAAACATGCATCCAAACATCCATATATCCATACATTCCTACAAAATTTAAACATTACCAGTCATATTTCCAGCAGTCTGTATATGTAATATTTTCTTGTTATGCTTATTAACCTCAATGATACTGTGCAGTCCAATCAAATCGTAGCGGAAGCCATCACGGGTATTACCCACCCCATCAGTATCAGTTGCTATCCCACTAATTAGCCTCCGATTTGAAAGGGAAGAGATCCACTGTGATCTTTCAAAGGACTATACAGTATACACCTGTGTCCAGACTTTCATCCCTAATAATTACGAATTTATAATATCAGTCTTATTTTCTGTTTGATTTAAGTAATATTTGTACAGTATAATTTTAGAATTGATATAAGTGTATAGTACATACGTTAAACAATATTTGTTTTGATATTTTTCTTAAACATTTTTTTCACACTTCACTCAAAAGCAATTAACAATCCCCCCCCTTCCCTCATTTTAGTGCCTACGTAAACATTGATGGATGCATTTTTGTCGTCAGGAATCACGTTTCGATGTGCGTACTTACTCTTTTATCGCTGTCATAATCACCACGCAGACCCCCTCCTCCCTCCGAGCACAAAAAATGGTATCAAAAATAAGTAAAGCAGGAACCTTCCCACCATTAAATGCTTACGTAATACTGGAACAGCCCCTATATATATATGAAAGTGAATTTGAGAGTGGTCTTAGTGGAAGGATGATTAAGTGCACTTCACTGTGGAACCAATACTGACGTTTCCGCGGATAAATAAAAGTAGATACTAGTATGACCGGCAGCTACCCGAACGTCTGAGCCAAAGTAGTGGGGATATGTGCATTATGTGAGCGTGCTGCGTTCAATCCACGACGTCTACGTTTTTGACCACTATCAGGTTTTCGGGAGTAGTGGCGTCGCGTAAGTATATCTTCGTGTTTCACATAAATTAAAGTTACATTCATCATGATCACCCTTATTCACGTAGGTTACCATTTCGAATATTTAATTGTTTTACCTTTACACACGCACCACTGATTAAGCTTCATTTATAATATGTAATAGGGGTTGAATGTATAGAACAGAAAGAGTGGAGTGGCCTTTGTACATATTTTTTACTGATCTTGTTAGTGCGAAAAGTAAATACCTATTAATAAAAGTAATTGTTAGGAACTTCACTACATATTATATAGTCTCATGCCGCGCCTGTTTGTCTGTTTGTGATAAACTCAAAATTCAACATGCGGTTTTTCGTATACAGACAGTGATTAATGAGGAAGGTTTAGGTATTTGTCGACAAAAAAAGAAGCTAGCATATTATGTGCTCTACTACCCATGCGAAGCCGAGACTCGCTAGTATATTTTAATTCTTTTGTATTGAATTTCCCCAGATATATTAATCTATAAAAAATCAGTATACAATTTCTATTTCTAGAAAAAAATATTACAATGTCTGGGTCGTCTAAAAAATATTTACAATATTGACTAAATTTCTACGAAATATATTTAAAGGACTTTTCTCACCCTTCAAATTCTTAAAATTTACCAGGTAGTTTTATTTAAAGATTACCTTCCTTACACGACAATAAAATTGTATCACGATAGAACTAAAGCAATTTGACTAGTAATTTCATACGGTTAACATTTTTTAAAGTAGTTTAAAAGATGTACTTTATCTATATATATTATTTAGCGGTTAAAACGTTGATGTCTACTCGAGAGGTCCAAGTTCGATCCCCACACAAGCACACACCTCAACTTTTCTGAGTTATGTGTGTTTTAAGCAATTAAATATCACTTGCTTTAACGGTGAAGGAAAATATTGTGAGGAAACCTGCACTCCTGCAAGTTCTCCATGTTTTCAAAGGTGTGTGAAGAGCCAGCGTGGTGCATTATAGCCTGATTCCTCTTTATTAGGAGGAGGAAGCCTGGCTCAGCTGTAGAACATTAAAGGGTGGTGATGATGATGACTTTGTGTTGTTCGTGTAAGTTTTTATTATTTGTGAATCTATCGTTTACGTGAGTTTACTTTTGTTAACTAATTTAGATTTGCTTCTGGTTCCCAAGTAATAAAAGCTTATACAAGGGTGATATAATTCTTTCACTTTTACATTGTATACGTTGCCATATTTAGAATTATTAACATAAAACTCGAAATCGATATCCATATAAACCATGTTACTTCTGATCGTAAAGCAAACGATGTTAACCAGAATCCAGAAGAATATACTAACCGTATTTTATACGTGAACTATCATAAATCGTAACAATTTACGTTTTATATAAGTTATTATGACAATGTTTTAAAGGCTAAACGGTAGTGATACTGTACATTTACACTCAAAAGACTACAATTATACACAATCCAGGCGGAAGCCGAGCAGTGCCTGGGTTTGCGACCTAGGTGCAGAATTAAAAGGCCTTTCTACTTACCCGTGAGGGGACGGGTTAGAATACAATTCCCCTCTGCCGCTGGGAAAGCATCTCGTAAGAGCCGAGTAACCCAGTACCCCCTTGGTGGTAGGGGATCTGTTCCCCGACTGGCTTGCGACCACCAGCATGCGAATCCGATCGCCAAGTGTCATAGACGCGTTCCGGCCATGTGGGCCAGATCTACCCCTACCTCTCCCATCCAATAACTGCTGCGGTGCCAATGAACACCGAGTTCTTGCTCGGGGTCCATTGAGACCGCAGCAGTCTTCTCTTCACTCCCCCTCCTCCCTCTATCTTCGAGCCGGCAACGCATTGACAAAACAATAGATACCTTCTAGATTTGGGGATGTCCATGGACGACGGTGGCCACTTTCCATCAGGTGGACCGTCTGCTCGTTTGTACCTTATTTATCATTAAAAAAAAACTACTAGTACACTCTAATTCACCGCTCGAGTTCAGTGAACAACTGAACTTTATTGCGTAAAAATCATCCTTTTTATAATATAATATACACCCCTCATCTATACCCACTATAATGACAGGTGGGGTCATAGGCCTGTCCACTTGTAATATTCTCTATTACACTGCGCAGTTTGCTCTCTAGAATATAACTCGTGTAAGCTACACGGTAGCTTAACTACACAATAACACTCAAAAGAGTACAATAATATACAATCTAGATGGAAGGCCGAGCCTTTATACTATACATAAACACTCCTTTACCGCTCGAACTCATGATCCTAATATTTAAAATATCTTCATCAAAACTATAACAACATTTTTTAAATATTCAGCAAAATATCTCTATATACAGAACACACGTTCTCTGAAAATAACTAAACCTTCTTGAGTAAAAGTCATGCTTTTTATATTAAAAAATACCCCCTTATCTCTCCACTATAATGACGACGTTTAAAACCTCCCTTTACATAATTTAATAAAGCTTACACTCAAGATCTAAAGAAATAAATAATAAACACGTCTTATGGAAGTTTCACTATTGGGCTATATCAGTATTATTTATTCAAAAGTGCTAAAATTAATCTTGAAGTTTACTACTGGAATATGACATCACAGTACACCATAGAATATCAACATGCTTGCATATAATAATTAATTAATTACCCTAAAATATTAAAGAATTATAGAATAAAACTTTATGTACTGGTTCACTATTGTTTACATAGATCGTGACGTCACGACAAATGCGCTCAAATGATACGCGTGTAAACCGTATATTTTACATATCTTTAACAATCATAATTTGCTTAATTGTTATGAGCTATACATTTTTACAGGCCTTTAAACGTATAGATGAATCTTCATACTATTAGTATCGACCATTTTCTTATAAAAACGTCACTTTCAGGCCTTTAATTTTAAACCCATGATATCCTCACATAACATAGTAGTAGATACATATAAGTGCAAATAGCTAATGGGACTAAATTATCTGAATCGTCTTTGAATAATCGGTCGAGCGCATGCAATTATACGGCGATGTATTATCACTGTTCGAGCGTTTAGCGTCGATTAGAATATGAATAAATCATTGGATATAGCTGGCGATCGGACGTAAATAGGTATACTGATGTATTATACAGTATTCGAAATTATATGGTAGATAGCCTTAATACTTGAATTCGAATTAGTAATACAAGACCAGTACTTTAGAGTCTAGCTTAGTGGAAATGAGCTTTTTTCCATGACGCGTATTGACTTGAGTTTGCAGCGCTCCTAAGCTGAAACTATTAATAATACTCTACTATACTATACTATATATAAAAAAATTAATTAATAAATTGAAGGTACTTTTCTCAACTTCAATTTATTTCATAACATTTTCATGTTATTATAAGTAGAAAAGAAGATATTGTCAAAAACTGTTTAGCGTCTGAGGTGCCACTAACAAAATTACAAACTCAAACTTTTTTTTTTACAAAAGTACATTTGATATATCAAAATTATAAGATGGAAAGTTGAAAAAGAGCACCTCGTCTATAAAATAACACCAATTTTCAAAATCCTGGAAAACTTTCAAGACAAATCTCTTGATGACTTTTCTAAAATAACTTAATTTGTGAATATTTTTTATCATAAACTAAGTAGTTAATTAAAAACAAAACACCATACCTTTAGAATCAATTTAGCGTGGTCCGAACAAAAATGGCGATTAAAAAAATTATAACTGCAATAGTGTCTGATCGAGTTAGATGCGTTAAATGAGTGAGAGAATTAAATATTAGCTAAAGAAGTCGAGCAGTGAAGGAAAAAGTTTCAAAAGGCGCTCCGTACACATATTCATAGGTTTCAAGCCCCAATCGGTGCTCGGATCTCTCATAAAATCAATTTAGTGATATCTAAATAAAAATAGCGATTTTATTTCTAATTTATAATAGCAATAGAGGCTGATCGCGCGTGCTGGATGCGTTTTATGACCGACAGGGGGCGCTAATGACGTCAAATAATTGGTGCTTTAAATGTAAATGATGACACACGCCGGCGACCGGCCCCCTTTGCCTTTATTAAATTTTGCCGCTGGCTAAGCTCATACTGTACTGACAATAGCGCGATATAGTTGAGCATCGTGTTAGACGTCAAGAATCATGATATTTGAATATCAACAGGGGTGGCGATAATTAGGGGTGGAATATCCCTACTAATGTTATCTACATGAGACCGATACCGCAAAGTAATACTCACAAGACAATATGCACTTAAAACGTTTACCGAGTATCAAATATTGAACACTTACTCCAAACCTTACTGTACATCCACAATGATCAGGCGAGCTTCGTTTGACAACTGGCTCAAGTATATCAGAAAAAAGTACTACCCTCAAATATACAGTTATTAACGGTGTTGCTAACTCTAATACTATAAGTAACACTCTATTGTTACATTTACATAACATAATTCTTGTATTATGTGATGTTTAGATAGATAGGACATCGGTAAGGATAAGCCGCTCTTTGTCCCGTTAAAATTTGTAATACTTATTTAATACGATTTAAATAGACCCGTCAGAATTATATATGTCAGAACAGAGAGACGATTTGAATGAATGAATTAATCGAATCTAATGGAGAAGGTCGTATTTGAATGAATTAATAATCGAATATCACGATTTTGTAGTTTTTGAGCAGGAACCCAGGCAGTGCCTTGGACTTGTGACCAAGGTGTAGGCTTAAGGAGCTCCTTTATGTAATTACGACACTCGCCTCCACTGCCGGGTCTCACTGTTTGTCTGAGGTTAGGTTAACATAAGGCTAACCTAACATAAACCTAACCTAAGGCTAACCTAGCCTAACATAAACCTAACCTAAGGCTAACCTAACCTAAAACTAACCTAAGGTTGTGTTAACACATCTAAATACAATGTAGGGACTCATAATAAATAAGACGTAAGAACTCACATAATCCTTAGTCCGATATGTCCAATATCCGTGATGCGACACACTATTTGTTACACTTCAACTCCAGGTGATGTTCACTCAAAGAAACATGTCGAGAGACCAAAGTGTACTGCGCCGGAGGGGGAATATAAAGGGACTAGACAATGGTACCAATGCCCCTCCACTAGTGGGGAGAAGTAAATCAATAAAACGGAAATAGGGCGCTGGCATCCCGATTAATCGATAATCTTTTACTCGTTTGAGACTGTCAAAAGTCTTTGAATATAAAAATCGCGACGGAAGTGACAATTAATTTTCTTTATCATTATCCTACTCTAATTATAGCCCGACACAGCCTTCACTATTATCCTACCCCAACATATAAACCCCGACATATAAATTAAAAGCCTTAATTTAAACATCAATTAAAGATGTTTAGAGAAACAATATTTTAACTTATCTTGCTTATTTATTACTAACTGATCTTCTAGCATTTAACTGAGAAAAATATTTATTTCGGAACAGCGCCATCCGGCGTTCTTCAACAAAGTAGATGAAATAAAAGTTCTTCATTTATAACAAATATATATGATCAATTTCTATACGATATGAAATTGCATCAGTTGTCATGTAAAAAGTTATAGGGTTAGAGGCTAGGACGTATTAACTAACTAGTATCTGAAAACATGAAAAAGCTAAATATAGCATAATTTAACCAGTGGTGAATCAGTTTAACTGAAGGCTGCCATGGTTTTCGTCGGGGCGACGACAAGATTAGCGGTCGTTACAATTTTAGAACTTTTAGCACTTCGTTCTTGCAAAAATATTTGATAGCTTATATTAGTTTAAAATCTAATTTTACATAACTTACAATTTACAATTACTATTCCCTTCCTTGTCCTTCTTTTACTTTACAATAAGGTGACTAATCATCGTTGTTACAACATAAATAAATTCGGCCAAATGAGTCGGACACGCACACAGAAGGTTCCGAAGTATCTGGATTGAGAGACAAATTTAACTTTTCTGTTGTCCCCATATAACTATTTGTCAATTTACCAACTACAAAAACTTATAAATGTTTGTGATGATTATTCCCTTAATTTCTGCTTTATAACTTGAGTAATAAACAAATTTTATGATTACTAGCAGTATGGATCACATACTAGTATTCCCTTTACCCCTCCGCGTAAGCTAAAATGCTTGTGTCAGGAGTGGGCCACGCCAATAGTCCCCTGTCTGGGATTTGAATCCACGATTTATCGATCAAGGATCCAACGCCCGAACCACTGAGCTACTGACGTTTCAAAAATTTATCTTATATCAACATTCACTCCCCCTCCCCACTCTATCATAGAGGATTCAACAACAGATACCATCACCACCACCACCAGATGCACTATCTGATCGTTTAAACCTTATCTACTATAAAAAAAAATTCAAGGTCAACGGGTATAGGTTTTATTCCCGTAAAAGTATATAAACGGTAGCATCTTAAAATTGCTTTAAATTCTCACAACTCTAATTATTTTATTTGGTTGCCTTCACTGACTCAATAAGGTCTTGATAGACATACAGATACATACATATGAAGTAACTGTATAAAAAAAAGTAAAAAGGGTTTTTTGTTTTGGCAAGGTACCATAAAAACTTTTTTTTTATTATCCTTCGTGAATCCAACGCCTGAACCACTGACAGCTAACGCTTATATTTTAAAGGTGATGTTTTTTTATATTTTTATTAACTCTAAGCACACGTTGAATGGAAAATAAACACTAAATATATAGTAAATTTAAATAACATAATACGGTTTTGCATGTATTGCAAATATTTAATATAGAATGATTAATGAATGTATTTGTCCGACAACTAAGTATTAGTAACATGCGGCCGCTCCAGTGTCCGCGGTGCGCCACAATACTGACCGAGGTGTTGTGGTTTGCTAAATTATATTTTTTGTCACATAATATTTGTAATTAAAATTAATTTTTATAACATATTTATCTCTTAATTTGTGTACACTTTTGAGTTGATATTTATGGTTTTTTTAAACTTTATAAATACATGTTATCTAAATGAGATCGATATCGCACAAATACACACAAGACAATAATAATATGCATTTAAAACGGAAACCAAGTAATCAATATTAAAAACTTACTCCAAACCTTCATAATGGAGATCGTGGCATCACGGCACAGCCATAATGATCACTAGAAGAGTACCGTTCAAAAAATTACTCAAGTATGTCGGAACAGAGGTTATATAATTTTCGGTGTGTCGGTGTTTCCGCATTTTTGCCGTCATGGCGGCGATTACTATATTGACGATATTGACTTATCATAGAGAATTATAAGTACGTAATGTGTTACTTTTGATGAGGATCACTTGAGTTGATATATTTATTATTTTAACTGAACGTTAGATAAGTTAAATTTGGATAACAAAGTTGAGCGACGGAAGCGTGTTAACATATATTAAAAAGGCTTTTTTAACCTGGTCCTGGTTGTCTGTTTGTGTTTAAATTGCATGTTCATTATTAATGTTCATGTGTACTTGATAACAGTAGAAAAGTATTTGTTTTTCACTTGTAAGTATATTATTCATACTTAAGCAGCTTGAATAATAAACAAATAGTGGAGCAGGTCCTTATATTATTTATAACAACAAACTAAGAGTGAAGCGCAGTTTGAATTAAATGCAAATTTACGAGTAGAGAGAGCAGTTCAGTTCCATTACGAGTAAAACAATACGAATTTAAATCAGATTCAAATTTAGCACTTCGATTAAAAGCTTCAAGAGGTACGCGTGGCTAAGTGCTAAGCAAACAAATGTACCAGCTAACTTGGACCAAGGGCGGACCAGTGCAATCTGAACTTCGATGTTGCCAGTAAATAGCTGGATTCGTTCTCTCTTTCTCTCTTAATCTGTATACGTCAAAATGAATATAGAAAACTTTATTTCTTTTCGATGTTTATGTACAATTTGATACCCGCAAGGGAATCAAAAACAAAAACCAGAAAAAATATTATTAGTATTTTAGACACTCGGTATTTACTGTTGTTGTAGAAAAATTTACTGTTACCAACACTTTATCCTTTTATTGGCCTATTATGAATTAAAATTAAAAAATCACTGAATTTAACTACTAACTAGTAGTGTGAATATTATCTATCATAATTAAGGTTTAATAAAGTGTAGTATAAAGGCATAAAGGTAATTTTTATTTAGATGTTAGAAAGTTGTGGCGACTCTATCTCATGTTTGTGAGAAAATTGTTTCTTTTAGCAAAAAAGCGTGTTAATAACTTTGCACAGCTTTTACACCAAAAGTATTGATTTTACAAAAAAGTATTACTACGTAAATTGTAGGACATCTTCTCTACTTTAATTTATTACTAATTTTTTTAAACCTTAAATTGATAGGAAAAGAGATAAATAATGTCTATGAAAGCAAAGATACAATCAAAACTTCTAGAACTCAAAACAGGACTGCATGATATCATCACGTACTTTGTCGTATTCCCAGTAGTGGGATGGTAGTAGTTACTTCGATTAGTGTTAGGTAGGTAGGTGTCAGTTAAAACTGGTCAGTTCGATGTGATCCCAATTACTAGTGTAGAGAGCCAAGCCGCTTATGCAAATGAATCCCGCGGACGCATCTAATGGCCCGTGAGGGTCTCTGCACTTTTAATGCATTTCACCACATACATACTTTTTTGTTTTTCGTAGCACATATAACCTATTAATAGTAGTGTATCGAATTTCGCAAAATTTCTGCGATATGGAATATTCGAATTAAAAAGATATGGCCATTTAAGTTGCATAAAGTGGTCATTTTGTAAATTGAAGGGTTTCTCAGGAACTATTGATTCGATTATAATTTTTTTTTACCGATAGAAAACTACATTATTTGTGAGTGACAAAGGTCATTTAGTGTTGCCATATACATTTTTTAATTAATTGAATATGGCCGTTTTGTGGTTACTAATCCGATTTTAAAAATTCTTCCACTGAGAGAAGTCTCTCTGTTATGTAAATATGTGTATTTTTATAACTAAGTTAATTAGTTTGATTAAAATATTAATATTGTTTGGAAAAAATTGTTCGTTAAGTTTAAGTACAGTTAATAGTTATGGAAGAGCGATGGATTCTAGTTTGAGTGTTTATTGATGTAAAGTATTTTTTTTCATAGCTTGTAGGCTTGAAAACAATATTTTGATCTCGAAAAGTCCTCTTTCCCGTTGGATAGAAAGAGAAACATTGGTATTTTAAAACTGACTTTGAAATTACATCTACTCGAAGCCGGGGTAATCTCAAGTATTTGATACTGATGAGGGAGGACTGCTATTTAAGAGATTTTGAGGGAGAAGAAAGGTCATTGCGTAATAATATCAGAAAAAAAAGAAACGGAAATCTAAAATTGTGTACGATATACAAATGAAACACTTATTTTAGTTCAAAAAGATGTAAGAATCGAAACAACTAATAGATAGGTAATCCAGATTTTCATTAGTCCAATGTGTACGTTACGAACTCTAGAATAGACCAATTTGTTATTCTACCGACTTTTATTGCTACTTACAAGTTTAATTGCTTTCAAATGTATTTATTGGAATTACAAGCACTATTGTTAATATGTTTTATCAACTACATGTGGGATACACACAGTAACACGTAAAACCGTGCTTTAGACAAGAAGCCACATAACCTGTAGCTTGTTACCCAGGTGTAGGTTCCGTGGAACAATATAAGGATTTACGCGATCCTTAAAATGAATTATTATACTATAAATCACTCGAAATATGTTTATGTACTACTGAGAGTACAACCTTTTCTCCAGAACCTACTTGCTATAAAGAAAAACGACACGACGTTGTCAAAAGAAGAACGACAGTGTTGCCAACCATCAACAGAGTACGTCATGGTATCAATATTTTAATTTTAATGTTTGAAAAAATAAAATTAATAATCATTGATTTTTAATAAATTAAATTAACAGAGTTCAAGAGTTTTTAATTTACCCCTCCCTTCTGGATGCAATAGGGTTGCCACACATTTGTTATCATACGAATAAATAATAATATTTTATATAATCATATTTCGATTGTTAAGATATTCGCGACGCGATCGCGATCGATTCACTTTTCACAAGTTTCACTCCGACACTCCTTGGAGATTTTTTTTTAATTCTTATTTTATTATTAATTAATTTAATGCTTTCATCATTCACTTACTCAATCATACAATCACCATCTCACTCATACACTCACACTCTCGCTTACATGTAAATACACTATCTGCAAGCGTCATTTCATTAAAATTTGATGAACTGAAGTTTGTGTGAGCAACTCCCTTCTATTCCACAGGATTTTTAGTTTCATAAGGGATAAAAAGTAGCCTATATGTTAATTCTTTCTTATTTATTTTATATCTAATTACACTTACTTACTTTATTTATTTCCATTATTCAGGTGAACATATAAAATAATAAAAAAAGAGTATGCAACATATCGCTCAAATGCTTTCGATTGTTTGTACTCGATTCAGTAATAAACATACAAACATTAATTTATGATATTAGCTGGATTTGGTAACCCTAACTTCGTTTTATACTAGGGGAGAAAAAAAACTAATGGGACACAAAGTAACAACGGAAAATTTTGAATATCAGAGGAAAATATTCGAGAAATATTCAATATTGAAATAGTTTTAACGTACCTTTTATGACGGGCTGGGTTTTAATCGCGTTTCTGCGAAAATACTCAGCGCTGCAATATTTCATTGCGAACATTTCATTTCGACGAGATCACTTTTTTTTAATTATTAAAATGTTTTTTTTTTTTTTTTAATAAGAAAATAGTCGGCATGTCCTCGCTATGCTGAGGGATATTGTAATCCTTCAATCACTCACTTCCGTATATACTCACCATCCTCTTACTGGAGGTCAATTATTATTAGAAACTAGCCGACCTGTCCTCGCTTCGCTGGGGTATATTCAAACCGTTCACTCACTAATTTATTAGCAAAAACCAATAACTAACACAACAACAAAAAGAATTATCCAATTTAGCGCAGTCTTTTTGAAATTATTTCCTCACATCAAATTATACATCCATACCTTCCACTTTATCTGTTTAGTCTGACAACACACACATCGTGGAACTTTGTTTTATATAACCAATAAATAAATTAATTATAGTTAAATTAAGTCAATCAAAGCATTATAAATTATTTAAAAATCAAAGTATTTACGCGTGCAATTAATAATTATTAGCAATCAAAGCTCCTGCTGCGTCGGGTAAATCGCGCATACATTATTCACGACGTTAAAATACATTTACTACTCTACTCGATTTGCACTAATAGGGGTCTCTAATTCCATCAACGGATTTACATTTAGCTGTCTGTCTGTACTTATCTTATTACTGTACAAAATACTAACTATATACATTGTAAATTTAGGTGTCAGTTCAGGTTTAGCGTTGGATTCACGATCTATATATCGTGGGTTCACATCTCAGTCATTTGGATTACTGGCTTGGCCCACTCCTAACACAAGCATTTAGCTTACTTGGAGGGGTTAAGAATACTAGTACTATGCAATCCATACCTACCTATATTGGAGATTTTTGAAAACTTAATAATAGAAGACGTGCGAAGTAAATAATAGAACATATAAAAATAGTTTTTATCATTTTTGTCTGTTTCTTTGTGAACTCATCACGTTAAAACGGCTAGAGCGATTTACATGAAATTTAGTAGGGTAGTTTTTATCCCGGAATTTTCAGTTTCTGTGAGATAATGATAAAATATGTTTATTAAATGTTTTTTTGATAAATCTAAGTACCTATATGCGGCAATTTGCATCCGTGCGATGCCAGGGTGGTTTGACTAGTATCTTATAAGCAAACAAACATCCAAATATCCGAACATACAAACTTTCACACTTTCACAATCATCGTGTTAAGGGGCAGAGAAGAAAAATTTCAATATTTTTTACTATTACAATTGCTCTAGCTATAGTATACATACAGATATAGATTTCGTTTGTATCTCCAAAGAGGGACAGCCCCGTCTGTTCTGAATAGAGATAAATCTTGAATACTACATTAGGGCCGGAGTGACCCAAGCGAAAATCCGATGAAAATACTGTGGCCTACAAAAAATACATACAAAGCTATGTTTAAAATTTACATAAAATAACTTTTCCTGGCTCACTGCCGACATTGCTGACAGATTTACCTTTCTAAATAAATATTGTTGTTATTTGAAGGTTTGTAATTATAACTTTACCAAAATGGAAAAATGATTATTAAGTTAGCAACAATGTTGGTAATTCATAATTTCTTTTATCTTAATATTTTTATACCTACTGTCTATCTGTACAGACGATATACAGGATGGATTTTTGATCCCCATACGGAGTAGGATCGATAGACATAAAAAAATTTTTTGTGGATGTTAGGAGTTTTTTCGCTGACCGTACATTTTCTCAAAAATCTGTGAATGCAGTTCAGAATATCTTAAAAAGTTGTGGATGGTCTCCTAGGAACGTTTTCCTGTAACTATAACGGTTAAGGTACCTGCCCTTACTGACCCGTCTCAAAAATCCACCCTGTATATGTCGGCGCGTAAGTTAACCTAACCTTAGGTTTAGATAAGAACCTGGGCAGTGAATCCAAGTGTAGAAATTGCTAAAAGGGATCTCTTAAACCCATATCATGATCATAAGTCCAACGCACTGTTTAGGTTCCTCTCGTAATTGTAAGAGATCTTAATGTTTAGTTATTTATCGGTTCAGTAGCAGTATCTACGTTGCGTTTACCCAATATAACCCCCCATGTGTATTTTTCAATATTCCCCCTCTCCTTCTCTCCTCCCTTCTTATTTTCTCTAAGTTATATATATATGTTGCTTGCTTGGAGAGGATATTATCTGGAGTAATGATAGTGAAAATGTGATGTAGTTTTCTGAATTATTTCTGATTCTTATTAAGGGCAACACTTCACTGTGATAGGTCAATATTTACTCCAAGAAATTACTAGTCAAACTAACGATTGTTGGGACAGAGCTTTCCAGAATAAATTTGTAGAAACTACTAATCAATCCAACGATATCAACATTATTATTATCATTAATTGCAACCTTTGTACGAATAGTAATCTGAGGCAGTCCGACGAGTAATTATAATAGTATAGGGTATATATCTTTAATAGATGTAGTGAGGGTAAATCGGTATTTAAAATACAATTACAATACACTGCACAATTATACCATCTGTCCATTTTCTCATATGTTCGATGAATTCTTTACAGGATGAATTATAGCCGAGGGTCACCTTGATGGGAAACTATAAATATATCCCACCTGCTCACAAAAACAAACTACTGAAAAATGAATAACAAAATGAGACATAATGGCGGTAATAAATAACAGCTAAAACAAATATATTTTTATTTCGTTTAGTTAAACCACTTTCTTGAGGTTTTAATAGTTTCCGTTCTCTTTTAACTGTACGTTCAGTTTTCATGAATCTTATAAAAATTGAGATAATATAGTCCGACCGATTGTAATATGAAAAAAAAAGACAAATTTTTTCACAATTTTTTCTGTCTGTCTGTCAGTCTATTGTAGTTCCGGCTAATTTCTGGAATAGCTGGACCGATTTTGACGTTTTACTGGCAGATAGCTGATGTAACGAAGATCTGTTTAATATCTCACTGCGACCCATAGGAGCGGAGTAACACGCGAACTAGTACAAAATAAAACTAAAAAAGTACAAAGGCGGTCAAATAGGAATCTCTTCCAGTAAACCTTAAATTGGTTAAAAGGAATATTTTTACATATAATAATTTTATCCCTTTAAAGTAAAATTAAAATGCCCTTTTTTGGAATAAAATAAGCCTATATTTCTTTCCATCCATAAACTTAAGAGACGTATAAACCACGAACATACAAATAAACATAGTTTTACATTTGTTATATTAGTAACAGACATCTAGACGGATCCGGTAAATGATAAGGTATAATTTTTTAAGCATTAATTCACGTAATATTCTCAACCACAAGCATTTTCTTCACCAAAATCACGTTCACGTTAAAATAATTCACATTTCATCCTGAATGTTTGTGACAGAGTGACACGTGAAAGCGGTAAAGCAGAAATGTACCGAACAAATCTCAGATTTTCTAGCTCTCATTATAGTGTCAGGACGAATTTCAATGAAAATACGAAAACAGTGCAAATATTAATATTCTAAATTTAAAGAACCTTTACTGTAGTTAAGAAAAAAAATTATATTTAATAGTTCGTTTTCGACTCAAGCTCGGTCTCTCAAATTATTCGTAATTCGATAAAAAATTCAAAATGTACAATTGTACTAGATGGGAGCCGAACTTACTTTTTATTTATTTTATATTGTTCTACAACTTCCAAAAATTTTAAAAACATCCTCAATATGGAGGAGAATGAAAGAGATTTTCTGACAAAATTCGGTTAGTGCCATTTTTCAAAAAGGTATTTTAAAAAAAGATTGAAATTTATTTCTTCCGCCAAAAATTCCGCCTATTTTTAACCGACTTCAAAAAAGAGCCTCCTCCTTCTTTCTCAATTCGATTGGTATATTTTTTTTATGTATGTATATTAATTACGCTGAGATTTATGATCCGATTTACGTGATTCTTTTGTTTGATAAGGAATAGCTGCCATTTGGTCCCATAAAAATTTAAAATAGTTTGGCCCAGTAGATTTTATTTTTTTTTTAACATTTTTTCCGTTCTCGTACCTTGGGATTTGTATTGTTTATTTGTTTATGTACACCAATTGCGCTGAGACTTATGATCCGATTTACGGGATTCTTCTATAACTTGATGCGGAATAGTTACTATTTGGTTCCACAATAATTTCACATAGTTTGACCCAGTGGTTTTAATTTTATGAACCTTCAAAAAGGACGAAGTTCTCAATTCGATTGGTATGTTTTTTAAAATTTATGTACACCGATTACGCCGAGATTTATGAACCTATTTACGTGATTGTTCTTTAGTTATATGTGGAATAGTTGCCATTTGGTGCCATAAAAATTTAACATAATTTGGCCTTGTAGTTTTCATTTTATAAACATTCTTTCCGTTTCTGTTTCTCGGGATCTATGTAGTTTAAGGCGAGCGGCACTTTTCGTAGGCCTACCCATAGCTACTTAAAATATAATTACTATTCAATACATGACAATAAAAAGCAACTAAATGATATAGTCTACCTGATTTACAAAACAACCTATTACAGACACTAAAAAGTAAAAAATAAAAAAAAACTACGTTTAAAAAAACCGACTTCAAACTAAAAATGCATTAAAAAGTAAAATTATTAAATAACAATTATAATATATTATTGTCTTAATAAAGAGAGAATAATAAATAACGGACGAAAGTCGGTTTTTTTTAACGTAGTTTTTTTTTTAAATAATCACTTAAATATTTTTCTCACGTCTTTTACTCCTAAGAATTGGGGAAAATATTACTATTCAGTAATTTTGAATTTTACTATGAGAAAAATAAATCGCAGTTTTTTTTTGAAAAACTAGAGAACTGTTTTTATTAAATGACAGAAAATTTGTCAGATGTATTTTTATTCATAACCTAAATGAACCTTTAAGTACGAGTAGAAAGAGTTCAAGGGCAAATCATAGAAACCCGGATGAACCATTTGAAATTAAAACTAAGTAACAGTTAGCAAAGTTCAAAACTTTTAATTCGTGGGTAGGACCTTTTATTTTATTTAGTTAGACTTTGTACAGTTGTCAAACGGAGCTCGCCTGGTGAGCGTTACATAGGTGTGCTGTGTTTTGTGTCTCGTGATGCTGGGTCCCCATTAATAAGGTATGGAGTAAGTTTTTAATATTCGTTACTCAATTTCCATATAAGTGCATATTATTATTGTCTCGATATACTCGTATGTGATAAATACTAAAAGGTTGAGTACTTGATAGTTGGCATTAAAATAAATACTTGACATATTCAAATCCATAGATTTATTGTATCTGGAGCGCAGAGAACAATTTCATTGATTTTGGCAACCTCGCTGAACGGCTTCACAAAATCTTAGACAATATCGAGGTGAGGACAAAGGCAGTTGTAGATAAAATACCCCAGGTAAAGTGCCAAATGGCCCTATTTCCTATTGATGGTATGTACTATATCACCGTATAGATTTATATGCTTTCTAGTTCATTTATGTGAGGATTAGATGTGAAAATTAAACTTTATCTCTTGATAAAAAGAATGATACATATTACAGCATAACAATACGTAACATTAATTGTTAATAAGGAAGATCTAGAACTACAACATTAAACTACAATATTACTATTTCAGACAATGTTTACTGTCAAACTGCCTGATTTCGTCAGAACTATTGGAACAAGGGTTACCCTTTCCCTCCTGATTCTCAATAGGGAAGACCTTATTACCTGAACTAATTTACTAAGAACTATTGGGACAAATGGAATTAATTACATATTCTATGCAACAACGACGAGTAGAAAAACCTAACATTTATACATGATAGATATTTTACAGGTATATCCTGTAAGGACATAAGTAACTTACAGACAAAATAGGCTTAGTAAAAGAGCCTTGTATCAAAATCCAAAAATAAAAAGTTTAATAGAATGTTTGATCCACTCACATTTGTGGTAGACAAAATAATGCTACACTTTAATGCATTTAATGTGGTTACTGTAAAACATTTAAAATTTAAATGATAATATATTCATCAAATATTTTTTCTGTTTTTCTCTTTATGACTATTTTTATCTCACTAAATCTATTTGTAAGAAATATTTGATTAGCTTTCTGACCTTGGCTGAAGAAAAACAGAATAATTAATTATTCCTCTAGTGTAACGTAATAAAAATAAATTATACAACTGCTAACTAGCACATAGATTAAGACACAAGCACACACATATTCATTCACAAACACATTCACATAATTTCATCTAACATGTAATTAGTTGTTTTTTTCTTACTATAAAAATGTTTTTCTTAGATGATGTAACAATGTCTATAGTATCAGCTGGTAACCTTGGGTCTGAGTATAAATAGTGGGGGAAAGTAGCGCATTATGAGCGTGCTTCGTGCCTGTATTGGGAGTTCCATCCGTAACGTTTATTATTTTGACAAATTGTGGACGCGCGGGAACTGAAACCTGAGCCTTCAAGGCTAGACCTAAACGTGCCAGTGGCTGTACCTTAGAACAACAATACACACATATGACACTAGAGTTTGTCGCGAGACATGCAGCCACTGACCGACAGCCCAAACCAATCGGAACTGAGCCTATATATTCTACACGACAAAATAAAATGAACTACCCACGAACGCAAAGTTATAAACGATGTTGACAACTTCACATGATTAAATTAAACGAAGTATATATTGTTAATTAATGTTGACCCGAAGAAATCTGCTTACAGATACCTTCCCAAGCGGGGACTTGGGAAGGTTATGTGGAGTTGGTGTGACTGCCTCTGAAGGAGGTAGCCCGTCCCACTAAACCATACGGGTTGTTCCTCTCCTCTGCAGTAAAGATGAAGCCATGGAATATGAAAAGCGCTCCACGATCCGGTCAGCAGCCGTCCAGAACCGTCGACCGCCTCTTCCTCGGCGCATAGGGTGGGAGTTTAAATCGCTCTCCCTCACACTCTCCTCCCGAGCGGAACAGACTTTGCGCGTATGTTGCGCTGAGTCTTCCACTCCATCCCTACAGTGGTGACACGTGGTTGTCGGCTCTCTGTGCACCACACGACACAGATACCGCCCGAAGCATCTATGCACAGTCAGCAACTGTGTCAGACGGTACGTGAGGGGGCCGAACTTACGACCGACCCATTTCTAGTGTAGGAGTATGAGCCGGATTGCGGTCACTAATTCCCGGGTTACCACATCTCTTCGTCCACACCTGCAGCACTTCCGATCCCTACTAACTTCAAATAACAGGATGCTACTCATATCAGCCCTGCCAACCTTAAATAACAGGATGCTATGCTATGCTAAGGTATATTTTACCTTATTTTTCTGACACTTGACTTTAAAAAGCATCTCTCTCAACAAGTTTTTTCATAACAACTAAGGATTCATTGAACTGGAATAATGTAGCGAACTAAATTTGTAGTTTACATGTAACCAATCACCCGAGCATTGTTGCGCTAAGCCCCGTGAACTTTCGATAGATTTTCCGCGTTCAAATCAAATTTAATTTACCTTTTATGAAATAACTAGACGACCGGCCCCAGCTTTTACCACAAATAGATACTTAGACTAAATTAAATCATTCTAGCCCTTACAACAGTAAATATATATTATTATTATCCCGCAGGAACTCTCAATTTTTCGAGGAAAAAAAATAGCATGTGTGTTAGTCCGGATTATAAAGTATCTATATTACAAATTTGAGTGAAATGCGTTTACCCGTTTGTTCGTGATGGAGTAACAAACATCCAAACACCTAAGTCAATTGGTAAATGAAGCGATTCTCTTGGTTATCGACAAACACATTCATTGCTATACTTCCTCGCTCATCTCTAGTAGAAACGCAGCCTAATAGTGATAATTCAGATCTGTAGTATCTATATTTAAGGTAACTGTAAATTTAATAAGTAGACCGTTAAATAATCCTCATAATGTCGCGGTTTCATACAAAATCCAGTTTACGATACGGATTAACGGGAAAACCTTCGGTGGATCAATGGAAGGATTTCACTGTGGTCGTCAACCCTTTATGAGCTAAATCCATATAAATACCAACTTAATTTAATTTAGATTTTTAGGTACAAGTGACTTAATTATGTATACACCCTTTTGAGTAAAACAAGGGGCACGATACACTATTACCTAAGCGAGAGCTTTCGAGAGCTACTGGACCAATTACGATGATGTTTTCTGAATGAATCTGATAAATTCGATAATAATTTTTCAGATTCGATAAAAATAATTAAGGAATAATTGTAAGAAATCCGTGTCTACCTATCTGTGTTACAAATAGCCCTGATTGAGTGATGAAGTTAGTCAAACGGTGGGGAATGGTGGAAGACCCTTTCTTCCTGGATTGAGTGGTAGATGTATGATTGAAGAGTATGAAAGCGAGTGATTTTTTGACTTTTTTATATTTTTAACGTAGAACTAATGTGCCCTAAGTGAAGCGAGGATAGGACGTCTAATTTAGAATAGATAAATTAGTTCTTATTTCAGTCGTATTATTGGTTAGATCCTTTCTGAAGACGGACCCATTTAAGTTCGTATAGTCTAAGGGGGAAAAAACCTTATATATCTTATAAAGGAAACTTTTATTAGCACAAGGTCCCAAAAAATATCCAAGATTACTTGAACAGCTACATTAAAATGATATAGCGCTGGAGTACTATCTAATTTACATAAGGGATAATCTTGTTTAATGGCGACAGGGATGCGAGTGAGACCCCGATAGGATGTTATAAATCAAACAAAAAGTCACTATTACTGTCATATCATATTCAGCAACCGAAGTTTTAAGGAAATATATGGAAAGAGAAATTATGTCTTAGATGTTGTAAATCTATCTATATAATAGTATATAGTGTAGCAGCGTAAGTGTAGTTAAATATGGTGTATCTATTGTGTGATCTCCTTTATTAAAGATAAGTTTATTAAAGAGCATCAGTGAGGGGACATGTTAGAATACAATTCCCTTCTGCCGCTGGGAGAGCATCTCGTAAGTGGGGAGTAGCCTAGCAACCCTTGGTGGTAGGGGATCTGTTCTCTGTCTGGCTTGCGTCCACCAGCATGTGAATCCGACCGCCTTATGCCTTTGACGCGTTCCGGTCTCGCTACATGTAGGCCAGATCTACACCTTCCTTCTCCCATTCCATTAATACTGCGGTTCCAGTAAACTCTGGGTTCTTACTCAGGGTTCACTGAAACGGTAGCATTCGCATTCGCTCCTCCTTCTAACTCACCTTTTATGGCGCCAAGGCATCGGCAAAACGAGAGATTTGCCGATGTCTATGGTATAGTCTTTATCGTAAAAAAAATAGTTGTGAACGTTGTATAAGGGATTTATAAACCTACACCTGTCCCATAAATTTTAAAAACCCATGATATTTCTTACACTAAGAAAAAAACGGCATACGTTGGAAAGCATCTGCGATACTCAGACAAGAGTATTTATACGATAGATGTTTCAAGACAGTACAGGAGATTTTTTGCAAGAGGCTTATTCAATTGCAGAGGAGAACAGCATTCTAAGCCCTTCTCCTCACGGACCAAACACGTTTTCGATATGACTGGTAAATATTATCTAGCAATTGCTAGCAACATTATTGATAGCTTTGGTCCTCTTGGTTTATATAAGACGGTTCACGTAATTATTTAACTTCCTCCTTAGTCTCAAAGTGTTGTTAGCCACACAATTACAAATTAGTATTCGCGGGTAGTTCATTTTATCTTATTTCGAGTAGACAATATATAACTTTCATTACGAAAGATTGTGCCACTTTGGCAAATGATATCGCGCACATATTAAAATATTAAGACTAATGTTTGGTGGTATGGTGCTAGGCCTTCATTATCAAGGAGCACGTGAGTAATGTACTTTATTATATTAATATTCGGTAGCGAGGTCAAGGGGTGTAGGTGAGTATGTGCATAGTGGAAGACGTCTTTAAACCTGCTTTCAGGGTCCCAGGTACTGCTCGGTTTTCATCTAGATCACATGTTACTGTGCTGCATAGCTCCCATACTTTCAATACTTTAACCATACCTCAGTTTTCTATCTAGATTCTTAGTTAAAATTGGCATGAGCTTATATATACTCGATAGTTAGTAACTATCAGATTACTAACCCCTTAAAGAGAAAAACTAATCAAAGTTTGCACTATCACTATACATTATAATTACACTTAATCAAATCCCTCGACAATCCGAGGTAAATACAAGACGTTCCGTTTCAATTAAGCCCGAGACCGGTTTACTTTTCCCTTGTTCTGCTTTGATTGATCTCTTGTTTGTTGGAGATTAGTGTCTTATTGCTTCGTACACAATCGCGGGATTAAACATTTCTTATATTGGTTTCTCGTATATACTCTTCTTCTTGAATTACTTCGTCTTTTTCAACATAGGGGATATCTTTCTATACTACTTTAAAAAATGTACTAATGTACATTTTTTAAAGTCTCATTATTAGTTCCATTGGTAAGCTAAATTGACATGCTAACAATGTTTCTTTTTTACAAAAAAAAGATATAGAGAAACCGATGTCGTAAACTCCTAATCGGCCCATCAATTTGAGTTGGATGGAAACAGCAAGGTAGTAAAGTTAAAAATTTATAAGGACAAATTGAACATTTAAATGACCCCTTTTTAGTAATAACGTACAAAATGCACACTCAATTTGTCCCCAGACTCAATTTCAGGTGAATTATATCAGCGTGTAATATAACAAAGTGTACCACAGCCACCGCTTCCATCGGTACGGACTCTCATTAAAGAACAATTAATGAGGGGTAGAAACAAAAAACCGCACGTAGCGGGGTCCGCCAGCTCCTAATGAATGTAGTCATGCGTTTTATTAAAAGGGCAACGTAGACTAGTAGGAGTGGAATAGCGAAGCACCTATACACCCACCCTACTAATGCTATCAATCTTCTTATTCTTCAGATGCATTCCCAACTAGTGAAAGTTGGTTGTATTTGCGGAAATCCCGATTCCACTCTCACTCTCTCTCTGATTATTCCCAGTCAAGACTCTCTTCTCTTGTGACCAAATAAAGGGTTGCAGAAGGTCGTATGCCCTAAATATGTAATTTCTTTTTTTTGATAGTCTGCTAAATTTAACGTCGATGATATGACAATAATAACACCTATATTATAACTTATATGATAAGAATTTGCAGTTAAAATGCAAAGGATATCTTACGAAACACAGTTAAGCAAGCTTTAAGCAAGGAGGCAAGTAAAGCAGCAACAAAGATGGTTGCCAGACAAAACCTTTCAGGAAACAATAAGCCCATTATTAAAACCTAAAGTCATTCCACAGTTTCTGTATTCCATGCAGAGCAGGCTGTTGCAGGATTATTCGTAATTTTAATAGCAACACCGTTATTCCAACAAGCTAAGGATCAAAATTGATGGACCAGCATTGATGAAACCCATTCATTTGTCTGGTTCGACGGAGCTTGTGCATTTGGTGATTTCATGGTATGTTTACATCAGACGGAAAATACTTTTGCTGCAACTGTTTATATTTCGCTATCAAAAGTTGGAAAAGAACTCTCGTAAAGTCCTAAAATGTATCTGTACGTTGAGACTTTTAATGGTACTAAGCTCATACTTATTTGAAAGTTTTTCTCGTTTGCAATTTCTCTCTGTTTATACTTTCTTAAAGATATATTAATGAAAATATTCAGGACTAGTCAACCCGCATTAGATTTAAATTCCGTTTCGAAATAAAAGTTTATATTTTAAGTTATACCTGCAGCAATCAATATAATATAATTGTGAAAACCAGTAGTTTACACATACAAACATATAGAGCAAGCTCCTGCGACAATCTTTCGTGATTTTATAAATCCTCTCTCATCTCCAACTATGAAGTTTGTATCACGGGTGCTTTGAAATATGACAATGTTTAATGTGTCTGATAAGGTGTCAAACCATCAAAACTATCTGATAACTGAGAAAACATCTTCTAGCTTTTATAATATGACGCAAGTATAGACTTAATTAATTAATGTTAATAACTTTAAGGGTGTCTGAAATTTGGGGTTTACAACTGTATCAAATGTCTGATAATAGACAACGTGGTTTCTAATATGTAAAAACTGAAATTTATACTTAAACTAATTTGGGGTATAATTTAAACACAATGGGGATTGACGAATACAAATATCTTCCATGTAAATATTGTTGATATAACTTTCATCATTAAGAGGTAAAGTTTAGAAATAAACACTTAAAGAATATTAATAGATATTTTTTCAATACCTCAGTGCGATGAATACAATACAAAATCAATAAATACAAGATATTGTTATGAACGGTCCGCATTGTTGGAGCAGAACAATACGCGGGGACAATCTAAAGGATTCAAGATTTTGATCAAGCGATAATTCTCTACGGAACTGAAATTTATACTGAAAATTCCTTGAAAGGGTTTTTGAAGGCGTATTCTAACCTAGATTAAACTATATAGTCGTATCTCTTTTCTTTTCTTTTTGAGAATCTTATTATGATAAAAATAAACAAAGTTTTTTTCCTTTAATTTTTCAGAAAAAAAACAATTTAGTCGGTCACGTTATTAATGGGTCAGTTGCTCAGTAGTTCGTTGCCTGGGTTCATTCCCGATCGATAGGTCGTGCGTTCAAATCCCAGTTATTGGATTACTGGCGTGGCCCACTCCTAACATAAGCATTTAGCTTAGTTGGAGGGGTTAAGAATACTAGCAATTATCAATCCAAGCTGTTTTTTTTTAAATGTATACTTCTTTATCCCATATCCTTAAAATATCAAAAAATTATTTATTTTATTGATAACTTAATATTTTTTCAACAATTAAAAAAAAGAAGATGGAGAATTTATTGTATTAAATTGAGCTCTTATTTAAAATTATGTTATTATGACCCTTGACCACTATATGTGTGTCTGTCTGTACAACAGGCATTAACCGATTTTGTTTTGTTAGCGGGTTTTCAAGCGATGAATTATAGACATGTTTTATTTAATAACCTTTGGGGAAGGAAATTAATAAATAAATATATATTTGGAATTTTATTATATTAAATATGTACCTTATATGGTTTTGCCAGTCTCAGTTTTTTTTTAAATAAAAAATGGGAGTTTTATAACAGGTTATTGTTATGTCCGCAGATTCATCTGCGTAGGTGATTAAAAATGGCGTTGTACCTTCATACAAGATTGAAACTCCTGTTTCAACTGAATGAATTTTTAAACATTAAAAAGTAACATGCAGAAAGGAATAAAGGTACTGTGCTATTGATATATTAGCTTTATATAAATCTATATCTCTTCATTGTTTAGTAGTTTTGGTTTATTGTAAGAATATATTTTACCCTAACTACTTATAAGCACTGTCTGACATAGGTAGTTGGATGAGTAATTTCTTAGAGTTATTATTCAATTACCATAGTGAAAGTGCTGATAATCTTATTATTAAGGATCATGTAATATATAAAATAGCTAACTTAATTACTTAGTTTAAACCTTTAACGACTAAGGAAATATACACAATAATTTGGTATTTTACCTCATATTTTTATCCAATTCATGAAGCTTTGTTGCTACTGCGACCACATTTACAGAACAATTTAAAAATGTTACATTTTTTTTAATAAAATAATATTTGTTTAGTAATAAACGTTACAAGAATAATAAGAAATACTATAAAAACCTTATAATATAAAGACGTAGATAAAATCTTGTTTTATTTTGATGTTTAGTTTTCTTTTTTAACTTGAAAAATATGTGGTCGTCAAAAATAAAGCCTTGTGTTGACCACACAAGGCTTTATTTTTGACGACGATATTTATAGATAAGCTATATTTATATTATTGTTAATGTTTTTTATCATTAATATTAGATTATTATAAAATATCTATTATAAATATGTAAAATGTGCAAAAGCTCCGCAACTAGTTTTAGCTAGAGCCGCTGAGTTTTATCGATACGTTGCCGAGAACGAGATTATAACTTAGATTACTTTGTGCTTACATGTCAAACTAAAACGGATTCATGTTAAGCGAGACGAATTTTGTGTTTTAAATACTAACACGTTTTGGAAAATTTAATTAAAATACTTCTTTTAATACCCGTGAGGGGACGGGTTAGAATACTATTCTCCTCTGCCGTTGGGAGAGCTTCTCTTAAACCGAGTAACCCAGCACGCCCGTTCCTGTTCCCCGACTGGCTTGCGACCACCAGCTTGCGAATCCGACCGCCAAGTTGAGTCGCATGTGGGTCAGATCTACCCACTCCCTATCCACTCCCATTATGCTGCGGTTCCAGTGAACACCAGCTTCTTGCTCAGGGTCCACTGAATCGGCAGTATGATTTTCTTCACTCCCCCTCCTCATTCTATCTTCAAGGCGGCAACGCATCGGCAAATTATGAGATACTCTCTAGTTGCGCTGATGTCCATGGGCGACGGAGGCCACTTTCCATCATTTGCTTCTTTGTCCCTTATCTATTATTAAAAAAAATAAGACCTGTGTTCTGTCTGTTTATGCTCGTAGCTCCTAAAATACGCAACAGATTTTGATACGGTTTTCATTAAATGAAAGAGCGATATGCTAGAAAAGTTTATAAATAGGTACAATTAGTAGATATTTTTTCAAAATGGCTGATTTTCTAGGACGCTATTGTTCAATTGAAGGTGGTGTGTTATACTATATTTATTGGAAGTTTAAATAACATCGGACAGATTACAATGAAAGACATATTAAAATTTTACGTCTTTTTTATAATTAACCCTCATTATGCGTTGTAGGATCTTACCTACGTCGGTACGAAGACCACTCTTAGTAGCCGCTTATTAAAAATCGCTTGATATTTTCAGCCCGTTTATTTCATATGCAATAATCTCCTAACATAGGAAAAAGTGAATAATCAATTCAATGCACTAAACTAAAGCTTACACAAATGTACATTCAAGTAATCACAAGCTGTACTGATTATATTTCCTCAATTCTGATTACATTGATTTTTATAAAACAGAAGATTATTTATTTTTAATAAGCTACAGCTAAGATAATACAATTCATGAAAATGTGGAAAACCTGGGTCTAACAGACCCATCAGGCTTAGTGTAGTTGTTAGTCACAAGGCACTGTAAGGTTTTTTTAAAACTTTGAAGCTTGAACTGAAACTGAATACCTACTTTTATATATCTATCAGTTTGTTATTGAATCATTCATAAAATCATTTCATAAAAGATCAATGAACCGTTCTGCTCTTTCGACTGTATAGGGTAATTAATATGGAATTATGCTTAACAGGTTATCGAATCTGTATGACATATTGTTTATTATTAGCCACTATAATATCGCAAATGTTTTATTGTATTTTGACAATTCAATTGAAAGTTTTCATATCAATTTTATCATTTTAATTATTGCTGTGTTTATTGTTTTCAATGTAAAATTTAACACTGATTTTTAATATCTACGATCACAGCTTTCATCATCTCAGCCACAGGACGTCCACTGCTGGACATAGGCCTCCCCCAGAGATTTCCAGTACGACCTATCACCTGCGACCTGCATCCAGCGGCTCCCTGCAGCCCTGACCAGGTCGTCCGTCCATCTTGTGGGAGGCCTTCCAACGCTTCGGCGTCCTGTCCGTGGTCGCCACTCTAGAACCTTTCTGCTCCAACGGCCATCGGTTCTACGGGCTATGTGCCCAGCCCACTGCCACTTCAACTTACTAATCCGCTGGGCTATATCGGTGACTTTGGTTCTTCTACGGATCTCCTCATTTCTAATTCTATCACGTAGAGAAACACCCAACATAGCCCTCTCCATAGCACGTTGAGCGACGCGGAGCTGGCGCACAAGGCCTTGAGTGAGAGACCACGTCTCAGATCCGTACGTCATCACTGGTGACACACACTGCTCGAAAACTTTCGTCTTCAGGCACTGAGGTATTTCCGACGAAAAGACGTCTCTTAGCTTCCCGAACGCTGCCCATCCGAGTTGGATTCGACGATTGACCTCCTTCCTGAAGTTGGACCTACCTAATTCGATTGCTTGTCCCAGGTAGACGTAATCGTCAACAACTTCAAGAATAGAGTTCCCAACGGATACTGGAGTGGGTATAACATGGACGTTCGACATGATTTTCGTCTTGTCCATGTTCATACTTAGACCCACTTGTTGGGAAACCCTGTGGAGATCATCGAGCATATGGTTAAGATCTTCCAGGGATTCTGCCATGACTACGATGTCGTCAGCAAATCGAAGGTGAGTGATGTACTCGCCATTTATGTTGATGCCTCGTCCTTGCCATTCCAGGAGCTTGAAAGCATCTTCCAGTGCAGCGGTAAAAAGTTTAGGGGAGATGACATCTCCTTGTCGGACACCGCGCTGCAGAGGAATGGCTTTCGTGCAATGCTCCTGTACTCGGACTGACATGGTGGCGTTATTGTACAAACACTTCAACACTTCGATGTATCGATAGTCGATACGGCACCGCTGGAGAGACCTCAACACAGCCCACGTCTCGATCGAATCAAAGGCTTTTTCATAGTCCACAAACGCTAAGCATAATGGCAGATTATACTCCTCGGTCTTCTGTATAATCTGCCGCAGCGTATGTATGTGATCTATGGTACTAAAGCCTCTTCGGAAACCAGTTTGTTCGGGAGGCTGGAAGTCATCAAACCTGCGTTCGAGACGGTTCGCGATAACTCTCGAAAACAACTTATAGACATGGCTCAGGAGTGAAATGGGTCTGTAGTTCTTTAGAAGGGTTTTGTCACCCTTTTTGAAAAACAGAACCACCACACTCCTGTTCCATGCCTCCGGCGTTTTGCCCTCAAACAAGGCGGAAGAAAACAACCTCTGGAGCATTCTGAGGATCGGCTTACCGCCCGCTCTCAGAAGCTCCGAGGTAATTCCATCCTCGCCTGGCGCCCTGTTGTTTTTAAGTTGCTTAAGAGCCATCCTAATCTCGTACAGGCTGATGTCCGGGATGTCTTCGGTGTAATGTCGGGTAAGTCGAGCTCTTGGGTCTTTGGCCGGACTGATGATAGGCTTAGCAACCGAGGTATAAAGTTGTCCATAGAAATTCTCTACCTCTCTCAAAACTTCAGACTTGTTCGACACTACCTAGCCACCATCCGTCTTCAGCTTAGTCAAACGGCTCTGTCCAATAGACGAGTTTCTAGCGAACACCTTTGAGCCTTTATTTCGCTCTATCGCTTCCCCAATACATTTTGTATTATAGGAGCGAAAATCGTGTCGCATAGATTTCGAAATCTGTCTATTGAGCTGCCTATATGACTGAGCCTCATCGGAGGTCTGGAGTGTCACGGAGCGTCGTTCAGCCATCAGTTTGAGTGTATGAGGAGAGAGAATTTGGGTTTTATCCCTACGCCTGGGCCGGCAGAACTGGGATCCTACCCCATGGACAGTTTCAATAAGCCTGTCATTTAACTCGTCCACTGAAACACAGGATTCCAGGCAAGAGAAGCGATTTTGGAGCTCGAGTTGAAAGCGCTCGGGGTTCTCGGTTAGGGCCGGAGACGGTCGGAGCGTAGACTTCATCAAATGAGACCTTTCAGCTTTGATATCGATAATCAATGAGCCTCGTACCATTCTGTGATCGCTTCCGGTTTTCACCTTGTGGATCACAGAGACATCATTGAATATATGTCTCTTGGTAGACATGATGAAGTCTATCTCATTTTTCGTCCTTCCGTCTGGGCTCATCCAGGTCCATTTCCTGTGCGGAGGTTTCTGGAAAAAGGAATTCATCATGAAGAGTCCTTCCTTCTCCAAAAACTCCGCCAGTCTCTGTCCCCTAGGATTTCGCTGCCCATGTCCGAAGTTCCCCACTCTCAACTCATCATCGCCTCTCCTACCCAGCTTTGCGTTGAAATCTCCCATCACAACATTAAAATGTGTTTTCGAGGTATGTATGGCTCTACTAATGTCCTCATACATAACCTCCACATCTTCATCCGGGTGTGCCGAAGTCGGGGCGTAGACCTGTATAACCTTCAACGAATACCTTTTGGATCACAGCTTTATTAATGTCCAAATATTACATTAAGAAAGCTGAATTTAATAAATTACTTTTATTAAAGAATTCTTAGATTTGCATATGTGACCATCTCCAGGTACTATTCGGGGTTCTGTCTGGCTATTAGTTTATGGTTCAACATACATTTGACTTTTTTCTAATAACAAAGGAAGTATGAAAAATCATAAAAGAAATTTTTTTGGGAAGGACAGAGAGAAGTTATTAGTAACAGGGGGTCCAAAATTTTATGAATTCATTGTGCAATAGGCTCTAAATTCTTCCTTGTCTACTTCTTTTTGGGTTCCCATATGTTTTGGTAATATATTTTCAAATTTTAAACATCTTAGTAGATTTACCATTTTTACTAATTATATTGTACTAGCTGTGCCTAGCCTGTAGCCTAAAAAATTAGTTTGGAGCTTCTTGCTCTATAACTGACGATATGTCCATACAATTTGTTATCCCTCCATTTCAACCCTTTAAAACCCTTTTCTCGCATTAAAAAAGTATCCTAAGTCCTTTCCCAGGCTCTAGACTATATGTATACTAAATTTTATTTAAATCGGTTCAATAGTTTTGGCGTGAGAGCGCGACAGACAGACAGAGTTACTTTCACATTTATAATATTAACTAATGATTTCAATTGTCCCAATTAACTTTGTATAATACTCTGCAAAATTATTATATTATTTAACGTATATTTAAGTTATTTCAAAATGTTGTGTGTTAAATTTATCTTGGGTTTTGTGTGGTTTGTTTTTGTTTTAATTATTTTTAGAATCTCTGCTGGTTTAGTTATATTTAGGGTACCGTAACTTAAATGAAAAAATATAGGATCACTCTTATAGGATCACTTCGTTATCTATCTGTCTGTCTGTCTTTCTGTCGGTCAAGAAACTTTTTCTGAGCAACTTGTGGAGGGGAGGTATCATCATCACCATCACGACCCGTCAATGGCCCACTGCTGAGCCGAGTCTCCTCCTCAGAATGAGGAGGGTATTAGGCCATAGTCCACCACGCTGGCCCAGTGAGGGTTGGCAGACTTCACACACCTTTGAGAACTTTTAGGGAACTCTCAGGAGTGCAGGTTTCCTCACGATGTTTTCCTTCACCGTTAAAGCAAGTGGTATTTAATTGCTTAAAACACACATAACTCAGAGTCAGAAGTGTGTGCCTGTGTGGGGATCGAACTCGGACCTCCCGAGTAAGACTTGAATTCTCAACCACTGGGCCATCACTGCTTTTTTGTATGCATCACTGCTTAAAAATATTTTTTTGCTATTGGTAAACTGACTGCGTCCTGTATTGTTCTATGGGGACAACGGTTTTCCGAAGGCAAAATTAAGTTTGTTCTTTAATTCAAATTTTACAGAACCCTCTGCTGTATGTTTCCCAAATTAGAATAAATAAATAAACGAATGTTAAGTGTTTTGCAGGTTAAATAAGTTTCAAACATCGAAAACCGATTGATACGTGCTCTGAATAATGTATTGATAGCAAATCAAAGTGTTACAGTAATGTTTACGGTACATAATCGTATGAGCACATTATGTAAAACGAGGTAATTGAGCTACCTACATTGAAATAGTCCTATTTAGACGGACAGACGCCGCGTTAAACTGCTCATCGTTAATTACTAATGCTCGGTGTTACGCGTACATTATGATGGTGGACAGTTTGACTATAATTTAGGCTAAAAATATATCTAAACCATGATATATGTATGTCAATATATCTTCTTATATATCAGCTTGAGGAATTACATAGGCTTATCTTTTATCTATATCTATACTATTATATAAAGAGAAAAGAGTTGATTGTTTGTATATTTGTATGTTTGTTTGTTTGTTGCGAATAGGCTCGAAAAGTACTGAACCGATTTTAAAAACTCTTTCACCGATAGAAAACTACACTTTTCGTGTATAAGAGGATACATGGGGTGTATTGTACCAGGGTGAAGCCGGTGAGGGTTGACTTATATACAATAAAATACATGAATATATTTTAATAATTTAGTACAGAAATGGAGAGGATAAGAAAAAGATCACATTTTTTAAGTACAAGTAATAAAAGTATGCTTGTTTCACAAATTACTGAAAGGATTTACCCTTTATTGCTTGCGAGGGGTGTCACAAACCCCAGGACGTGTGTAACCTATAACTTTTCTATAGTTTCTCCAATAGCTTCTAAACGTGCGTGTTCTTCGTGATTCAGTAAAGGGCGACTCTTAAGCTCTTAATTGTGTCAGGAGATAGCATCTGGGTGCACAACACTCCACGCGAGTGTTTGCGTTACTTTTTAGACGCGAGTGATTATCATCACGACCCGTCAATGGCCCACTGCTGAGCCGGGTCTCCTCCTCAAAATAAGGAGGGTATTGGGCCATAGTCCACCACGCTGACCCAGTAACTCTCAGGAACTCTCAGGAGTGCAGGTTTCCTTACGATGTTTTCCTTCACCGTTAAAGCAAGTGATTCTAATTGCTTAAAACACACTTAACTCAGAGTCAGAGGTGTGTGCCCAGGATCGAACTCTGAGTGATTAATGGTTAAATAAATTTTTCATGGTTAAATAGAGCTAGTTAATACTAGATAATTATTAGAGCTATTAATTTTTTTGGGTATATTTCAATCTGCTTCATACTGATAAGAAACTCACTCACTCACTATACAGAAACTTAGCAGTAGACAAGCCGTGCAAATCGTTAGTTACGAATAATCAGAATTAGTATACTTAGTAGCCACGTCCATGTTCTCGTACGTCTACAGACAAAAGCTTGTAGCGTTCAAAGGTATCCGATAAGCTTCCAGCTTTGTCAGGACGTGGAACCATTGACCTTTTGTTATAGCTACCTTTGATTTTGTAATCGTTGAGCTCTACCTACTTCTGAAGTAACAGGAACTCTGAGAATATTGTTATTTGACTTTTGGACAGATTTATTTAAATGACTCAAATATGCTACTTAATAAATAACACTTATTTACTATTCTGACAGTCTTGAATGTAACGTTTTTGTTATTCTTTTAAATTTGAGGTTTCAATGTCAAGGTATATAATTAAATTTGTAAATAAGACTGTATTAAAATTATCCATAAATTTACATTATAACTATTTCATTTGTATTTAATTTAATTTTATGACTTACGTTAAACATTTTCTTAATATTTATTTTTAGTATTACACCAATATATTTCTGTAATTTTATTATTACATTAAGTAATATACACGTTATAATATTATAATTTAATAGAGATAAAATCTTAACTGTAGTGAGTTATGTTTTGATCCAGATTGTGATTAAAATCGTGTTTCAGACAACGCGGGAAACACATTAACTAAGTTCAAACGTTACACGTTAATTAGAAACTGAGGTATAGACTATATGGACTAAGCGATATAGCCAATTTTTTGTTCATTTATATACTAAAATTACACAATACTCACACGAGCTTGTAATTTAAACCTTACTGGAAATGAGTAAAATAATCATTTCGTCTTTTATGATTAATTAACGGTTGTCCTCGACTTTGCACAGTTTCTCTACTATAAATAATGTTTATATATATGTATTATACATATAAACCTTCCTCTTGAATTAGTCTGTCCATTGGTAAGAATTGAATTAAAATCCGTTGTATAGCTTAAAAGATCTGCCGTACAGACGGCGGGAAACACATTTGTTTTATACTATGTTGAATTAACCTGGTAATAATGATACTTATGTTTAGATAAGTAGCAAAATATTGTTTTTAAAAAATTATAATTTCACATATCTACTGACACTGATTTTGTAAAGTTAGTAAAATATTATGTTTTTTATTATTTAATTTTGTTTCACCCAACCTACAAGCTTCTTTTTCACAATCAACAAATTATATTTTACGGAAATGAAAAACATTGTAAAATAACGTACAATCACAGAATTTCAATGCATTTCAATAAAATGGTAGGATCAGCGTTTTATAATTTGCAATTTGTGCATTTCATTGTTACATGCCGTACTCACCGTTCGTGGTTTGACCAGCCATAGTTATCACATAGTTGTCCTAACTTGCAAACTTCTGTGTTAAATATCGCAACTGTTACACTTACAATAATAATTTTTTTTACACAAAACACCTTCGCGTTTTCGATTACGATAACCGAGACGAGAGACGAGTATACACGTCCTACCCCGCCGAGGTAGCCGGCGTTACTGGCGCCCGCCCGTCACGTGCCCCCGCCCGCCCTACAAAACCTTTCTTTGTTTCACATCCCCTTGTTGGACAAATTTTAATCTTATTCTTACAATGATTTCTATTATACTTCACTATCCTAAATATAGTTAAACAGATTTCAATGAAAATCCTGTGGGTGTGGATAGAATAGCAGGTTGTTGAGATAACTAGACGAAGAGTCAATGAGGTAAAATAAATACCTATTATTGTACATTAATGTTTAAACATGGATTTTGAATAGGGAGCCTGGGGATTGCAGCCTAGGCCTATGGCCTCTTTACATTACCAACACTCTGATTCGCTGACCGACCTTGAACTACAAACTTACTAATATTTAATTTTTATAGATAAAGGTAGCAGTAGATGATAAAGTAAGATCACGTGATCATTAAAAATAACTACAAAACTAAACTACTTTAGACAATATTAACTATATAAAATCACTTAAATATTTTCAGAGCGATTAGCGACTGTGATTAAATATCAACCAAGAATCAGAAGATAAAAAAGACTGTTAATATTCTTGTTTTCTTCAATTGACTAGTGAAGTTCGAAGCAATAATTGGGGGAGGTGCCCCCATCTCGATATAATTGAAAATTTCGCGAAGGGTTCTTTTTATGAGACGATTAGCACCCGCTGTGGTGACATTTGTATACATTTGAGACGTTTATTGTATTTCTCACTTTGTTTCGTATCTTTTTTTCTTGTAATTGAAATATTATAATAGAATGAGATGTATTCTAGACTAGCAACCATCCCCTGCTTCGCAGGTTTAGCACAGCATACTATGCCTTTTAAACATCATGTCTTTTCTTACAATAAGTCAGGCGGCTTGACTTTTTTCGACATTTACACTATAATCATCATATTCCGACCAATTTACGCGAATCCCTAACAAATCATACATCTCATCATCTCATGAATTAGTCATATATTGGTAAAAATTACATAAAATTCCATTCAGTAGATTTGAGTTCATTATGAACAAATAAACAGACGGTAGTAAAACGTAGTACCTATTAACTAATTTCATTAACTACATAGCTGGGCTACTGTTTATTTTTCTAATAATTTTGGTTGTCATAGCAACTACATCATTATCATTGAAATAACATGTTGTAGTAGAAATTTTAATAAACTATTTTTTTATCATAGTAAAAGTATAATCTTAATTAAGTACATTGCTATGTAACTAGTCTTAGGTTTTTCTTACTGAAGATCTTGCAAATCATTGACTTATAATAAATAAAAATACTTAGTGAAGTTAGATGTTCAATTGTAAAACAGCACGTGGATCGCAAATCCCAGGCTCGCTCAGCTTTTTGTCGTAACATTTAGATCATGAAGATATCACTGTGCAATATATTTTATAATATTTTTAACATTATTGCTTTTCCTTATCTAAGTGATATTTAAGGGCGGATGTTTTATAATAGAAATTAACTCAAAGGGTTGTTTTTATGACGCAATTAGTACCGGCTGTGGTAAAACAATTGTAATACAATTGTGGTCAAATTTCAACACTTTAAAGTTCTTTAAAAGGTTACTATTATCTGCTGTGTGTGCAATTACAAGATCAAGTAAATATATTGATCCTACTAAAAACAAATTACCTTAGCCCAAAATACTCAATTTTTTTCTCTTTAGAATAATTTAAACTTATTTTGAACAAACTTTTTTTTTGTCATGTCAGTACTTTGAAATAATAATCGAAAAAGAAAACAAATTGTAATAGAAACCAACTCTCGCAGTAAAATCTTTTGACTGTAAAAAGAAGTGATCACTTTGATCGTATCAATATTATATTTATTTTATATTATATTTTGTTCTAGTTTTTTTAAACTTTCTGCTAGCCTAAAGCTGCGTATTCATCAGAGATGTACGAGAATACGTTGTATGGGATTTGTTTGTTAAAAATCAATAAAATAGCTTCATTTACCTTGCTTAGCCACAGAGTGTGTTCAAGGTGTTGATCCAAGGGTTCCGCCCACAGACATAAAATCCGACTTATACATGTAGTGTAAATAAAATAAATGAATATTAAACATATTCCTAAACGTAGTATTTCCTCCTGATCTCCGAAAATTAGGCTCCTAGCTTTACACAAAACGAAATTACAGGGGGTAAAATATCCCGTGAGTAGCTATAAAAAATTTATATTACGGCCTGTTTGGTTTTTCTGCTTTGGTCGACTTGGCGTGAGCACTGCCGTGCACCAGATTTTAATAATATTAAAATTACGAAAGTATGTAAATAACTATAATAGTAAATTCTAATCGAATTTAAACCCAGTAAACATAGTTTGTATAATCACATTAAATACCAGAGCGACAATTAGCTTACAAGTAATAGGGTCGTGTCCACACTCCGCAGTGATAAGGGCCGAAATATGTAAGTGTTAGTGAATATTTATTATTATGGAGTGTGATTTCACGCGACGCGCCAGCGGTGCCATCGGAAGTTGGCGGAGGAAATGCAACGTCGCGTTCACAATCCGTGTATAAAAATAAAATTAAAAAAAATGTTATTTACAAAGCATACAGTCATGTACAGGATTACTTAAAAAGTCAGTCAGTAGTCAATTACATCCGAGGGTACAATAATACACTCCTATTTTTTGGATTATTTGACATTGTAAACATTGACATTTTTTAAAGAGCGTCTGTTAATAGATAACTGCATTTCGAGCTGGAAAAGAGTTCAATTTTGAGTGTCACTCTATACTCAATGGCTTCTCGGTAATAAAGGCCGAAACATGATGTAAGTGTTACCGAACATTTATTATCACTGAGTGTGATTTCACGCGGCGCGCTATCGGTGCGATTGGAAGTTATTTTTCGAATACAAACTTATGTTTCTGATATGTTTCGTTACTTTACCCAACGTATCGAGCATCAATTATTTATTTACGTAGGTCAGTGATCTTTTCATGTGTGATTTAGAATAGGTTATTTATTAGTGGATTCGTTATTTCTTGCTTGACAAAAAGAAAAATAAAAATACATGTGTAAAAATACTTAAATGATTTAATGTGACTTCTTTCTTGCAATATAAATATATTTCCATGTGAACGAGTAGGTAGAGGTAGGTCGCGTCAACACCACAGTAAAGGTGTCAGGGTGACAAACGGTGCAAATAGAAATGGAGTAAAATATATTTTCTTCGTAATTAGCACACAGCTCTACTGCTTATGTGACATTTGATAACCTTTTCAAGACCTCTAGACTTACTTATTATAGTCCTATTATCTATACAAATACACAAAACTGTACATTTAAAAAAAACAATTGCACTGTTAGTACTTGAGATCTAAGATCAAGCTTAAGAAGATCTTTGAGTATACACATTTACTATACTCTTTTATCAAGCTATTAATAAATCAAAGACAAACGTGATACTCAATATATAACTACACTTCTATGTTTAATTTACTTGTCAAACTGCCACTGGGCAATTGGACCTAAGAGGTGCGATGTTTGGCAACTACTTGATTGTTTATTATTTATTAGTATATAAGTTTCACTTGATTCCATCCATTTAATTTAATTTTATCATCTCTAATGGAGACTTGGTGTTGTCCATGAATAGAATAACGGGGGAATTCTGGGGTTGACATCCCTCCTCTCACTGGAGAATTCGTGCAGGCTAGGCTAGCTCGGACACTCATGTACTATCGCAAGTAAAACACGTCCGATCACTACGGTAGCACGAGCGCAAGTGCCGAGCGGTCGGACTTATCTATTAAATATAATGATTCATTGTACCCTCTTGCCACATTTGGTAATACCCCCTTTATCAAAAGGTAATATAATATTATAATAGTATATACTGAATTTTGATCTACGACTCCTCAATAACGGAGATACTACACCACCAAACTACACTACACCATTAGTCTCACTAGTTTAATATGTACTTGTGATATCATTTGACAGAATAACTCAATCCCATCGGAACGAAAGTTACATATTGTCTACTCGAAATAATATAAAATGAACTACCCACGAATACTAATTTATAAACGGTGTTGCTAACATTTTCATATAATAGGATCATACAATATTTCATTAAACAAACTTAGAGCTAACTAAATACGCTTCGCATACTTTTATTGTGACAGCATTATTGCATCGCCTCCAGATAAATGTTTAAAAATTTTAATTTAAATTTTTCCTTTACCAACTCAAGGCTGGAACAATTTCAAGGAATTTAATATCGTTCATTTAATAAAGAACATACGGTAACGACACATTATACGGTGTACGGAACACCTAAAATGTTAACGGGAAACCAGCGCTTGCCTTATAAATTACAATTTTAATAATAATACCCTGTAGCGATCGCCTAATTTCATTACCGGTAATGTGGGTACATCAACAATATTTCATATTAAACTCACATCGTATAATTGATTTACGATATTACTCATATTAATGCTGCAATAGTCGGTCTGAGATATACAATTTTTTTTTCAAATTCATTATAAATTAAACTGTTGCTGTAGCTCAGCGACAGTTTGACTAGTGATTTTATAGAGTGAATATGAACTTGTGTAACACTTTTTGAAGATCACATGGGGTCGTTATATTATTATTTATTTTAGCTATATGATAACAAGGGAGAGCAGTGGAAGGTGAGTATACTTGTAACCCAAAATATGTCCTGAAACCATCACCTTGGATCACATATTACAAGTACTACTTGGTTTCCCGACGTAAATAAATGTTATTATTGTGTATACATAATATAAGATTTATAAGGTCTTGAGCGCTTGAGCCCTGAAGCCAAGTGGCAGTCAACCTTTTACTACTCGCATTATTTATTTATAGGTTTTAAAGGCAATTTGAGATTGGATTAAAACTAAACTAGACTAACCATAAAATTAAGGTTAATCTGAATCTATAGAAAAATAATAACAATGTTAAAATGTGCGCTTTAAAAATATAATGAAAACCGACACTGAATCCGATAACACACCGCCCGTAACTGAATTTTCAGATTGAAAAGTTGTAGAAATTGAAAAAAAAGTTGTTGAAATAGAGAATTTTTCATAGAAAAAGCAGATTTCAATTTCACCTTGTCCGAGGTTATCCGGGCCATTGGTACAGAGTATTCGCTTAAATATAAATTAAGAAAACTAATAAAGGCGCAAATAAACGTACAGACTTTACCCACACTAAATTGTTAGATAAGCTTACATTTACTCTTACAGCCCGAGGCTATTTAATACAAACTAAAAGCTAAAGAAAATATCGAAGGGCTTCATTATTGCGTTGAACTTTGATAAATTGTTTTCTCAGATAAGTAAACTTGATTTAATAAAATTATATTTTTTATTTTACCTTCAAGTATCCTACGGCAAATAAAGATAATTCTACGGATTCCTCAGCGAAGTAAAGGACTTGTAACGCCATTTTTTTTCTGCAGAAAAATATTTTTTGTTAAAGTATTTGTAGAAACTATTTTTACTAACAATGTTTTCCATTTTCTTTACAGCAAACATATTTATGTTATAACATTAAAATGCATCAAATGGTAACTGAACCACCCACCATCTTTGGGAGTCCGCCATATTGGATTTAGATTAGTTTGCGCTAATTTATTTAAATTATTAGCTGATTGCAAAAATTACATTAAAATATGTACATTAAAAATTAAGAAGATTTTCTAATATCCAGGGGTTACTAGAAGAGATATTCTAAGAGAATAAATAAATAAGATAATTTTTAGTTCTTCTGATTTTTTGACCTCTTGTAAATTTTTTCTCATCAGTAATATGGTCTATCTCTTGTACCTGGAACACTTGAGTTCATTAATTATAAACTATCATTTAATCAAACATGCAAGTAATATTTGAGCACAATTACTAGTAGAAACGAGTACTTTAAGATTCAGGTACACAATTTAATCCAAACTAAGAAGTTAAATAAAAACCGTGTAGACCTTTAACTAATATTGATAGAATTCCGAACTTAAATAAATATCCACGTAGAGCTCCAGCGAGGCGAGAGGCGACGCATTCACCTAAGAGTGTTGCATTTCACCGTACATCGCTAATGAATAATACATCCAACGTTAGGCTGCAACTGCCAACCGTAAATATATTCCTTCAGAGTATTTATTGCTGACAATCCGCGTCTCTGCTTTCGATGTACGCTTTTAGAGCTTAACCGCACGAGAGATGTATAAGCGTAGCGTTACTTAAATAATATGATATGGTTTTGTAATATTAGTTAAGTAAGTATCGAAAGAATTTCTAAGGTTTGATAAAGTTATTACTTAGTATCCAATTAACGAAGTGATTCGTTGATCGCCCGCGGGGGGATAAGACGGAGCGGAGGAAATTCAGACTTTTCGGGGGTGAGGTGCGAGAACGAACGACATGGAGCTCAACTGAAGTTCCTCAGTGCGCTGTCACTGACGCAAGGAACAAAACGTACACGAGATTATCTGTCCTAGACAATTCTCAAGATATTGCAAACATGGTTTTATCAAAAATAAAATGCTGTTGATTACTTAAATCATAACTTAAGAAATGCTGGACCGGTTTGTCTCATTTTTGTTTATAAACTAGCGTCATACTTTTAATTAGGTTACCAGAGAGCAAGGAAAATTAAAAAAAAACTAATGCTAGGGCGGGTCAACTACTTGTGAATAAACGTTTAATGTTTAATGTTTTGTGCGAATAATGCCTTAAGATCGTGTTGTTTTGTTCCGATTTAGGAATTTATTGGCACGTTGCTGGCGCTGTGTTTACGACAATGGCGTTAAGGCAATATTAAGCCGTATTTATGTGTCGCGACTCGCGGTTATTTGTTGCTTAAACTATTGAAAGAATTTAACTAAATTAAATAATAGATTTACTGAAAAAAAATAATCTGGTTCAATGCGGGTTTGCAGACTTCACACTCCTTTGAGTACCTACATGTAGATCCATGTAGATTCCTAACGATGTTTTCTTTCACTGTTAATACAAGTGATATTTAATTGCTTAAAAACACACAACTTAAAAAAATCAGAAGTGTGTGGATCAAACTCGCATATCCCGAGAAACCACAATCTAAACCATTAGACCATCACCGTGTATTTATCAAAGCAATCTATTAAGATCATCCAAAGGGGCGGTAGTTCCTATTAGTACAATATGCCTATATCTGTCATAGTACACAATATCTACATCAGAACGCAGTCAATTCCAACCTGGTTTAATTAAACCGGTGCCGTCACGTCACAGCGGAGCGTTGCCTAGCAACGAGACGCTTTGAGCAGATGATAGCACTTGATATCCTACCGGGCAACTGAGACACGGTTGCTAAAAGAGTCCCCCTCACTGGATTAGGGTTCTGTATACATTTCGTTGTACATTCATATCTTTGATAGATAAGGTTATAACTTACAGTGTTTACATATTTTTGCTATAAGTCAAAGGGAACATTTGAAAAACAAGCTATATTGTGGTTTTGGATACCATCTTTTATATATTCAAGGAGATAAATAAAGGCAAACAAAAAGAAAGTGATTCCATCAACATTATATCAATGCCCCAGCCAAGTCAAGGAAAGAAAGTAACCAAGCATAGAACGTAACATACATTTCTTGAACCAATTCACGGCATTTTTGACCCTTTAACTTAATTGTGGATAAATTTGGGAAGCCTTAATTTTTAATGAACAGAAGAATTGTATTTAGCAAATTATCAATATATTTTAGTTAGTATTTATATCTTATAGTTGGTAAATTATATCGATATTTAAAGTACTGGAATATTGTCACTGGCATTCACAATCATCAAAATGTACTCATATTTTTAAAAAAAGGCTCATATTGATGCAGTCAACTTTGTTGAATAAGTGCTTCCATAGATAGATTTGGTTTTACATCATATCTTACAATATTTTACAATCATAAGTGTTCATTGCGAGAGTTGGCTTCTTTTACAGTTTACACTTATTACTTGGTTATTATAGGAAAAAGAAAAGAATAGAATAGATTCTAGTTTAATAACATAGCTTATATACTGCGTAATAGAATAGAAATATTGTAAAACCTGAACCCTGATAAAATCATGGTCGGGGCTTAATTATGAAGGAAAACATCTTGAGAAAATCCTAAGGAGAAATAATGTATTCACCCGCTAGCCACAGCTAAGCTCTACAACTGAATAAATTGCAAAATTGCCCTGCAGAGGGTAGATTAATAAACTGTTACTTCTTTTATAATATCCTATAACGGTCATTTAATAAACTAAGATTCTTTTAAAGGATAAATCTGAAAATCGGTTCATTAATTTATTACATTAAAAAATTGCTTATACAAAGCTGAGTGCTAGTTAAACACGACGTGACGTCACATTGTGTTTCAATTCTCGTGTAAAAATATATTTGAATAAATACGTTTTTTTATAATCTCTAAGCCGTCATTATTAATTAGGGATATCATCTGTTGTATAAAACCTTGTTATTTGATATTATTATATATATAATTATTATTCGCGTTTTTCAATACTTTTTTTTGTCATACAAACTTATTTGTTAATTTTCGTACTTATGGCAAGGTCCTCAACTATTTTTTTTACAGATTTTATATAACAAAATAGGTCTTGCGTCCCAGAGGTCTCGGACTTGAATAAATATAAAAATTCCTCAAAGGACCAACTAACAATTTTCAACCAAAACCCTATTCCAAGCGAATGTTTAAAGCTTTCATTTGTATACGAAAAAAAATAAAAACGTACATATTCATACAAACATTATATGTACAGAACCCGCATGTTTTAAGTACTCTTCAACTTTTTTTAGTTGGTTCAATGCGAGGGACTCGAATTGGGGTGTACATATTTGTTTTGCTACGCCGAGCGGCTTGAAAGGTGAAAACTTGTGTTCTTTCTATTAGCTAGTAAATTAGGACGCCTTTTGCTGTCTCTTTCTCTTTCTCTCTATGATGTTTAGAAACAATTTTCTCTATTTTGATTCCTTTGTACTTCATTCGAAGGTAACTTAACATTAGATGGGAGCAGAATATTGAATCGTTATAGGAATACAAAAATATTAGTAAGATATTGAAGTAACAGTAGTTGATTTTCAATCGAAACTCCCATACCTCCAAGGGTACCATATATAACAACCACCAAAGGTATGCTGGGATACTCAACTCTTACGAGATGCTGTCCCAGCGAAAGAGGGGAATTTTATTCTAACCTGTCCCCTACAATGGACAAAAATAATATTATTAATAAGTTTGATGTGCGATTGATTCAGTAAAACTTAATAATAGATTTAATATAATACCTAGACCTAGCACGGATTGGCAATTTTTTATTATAAAAAAAAGTTTCATCGATATCAGTTCGAAATTCGTGTTATATGGAATGTTTCAGTGATGTGTACATTAAAAGATTATCATTATTCAAACATACTTCCATCGGAAGCTATGCAACCTTCAGAAACAAATACTATACAAATCAATGCCAAAACTATAACAAACATTAATATTTTTTTTAAATTTTAATAAATATTTACCTATAAGAAAGCTACGCAGTTAAATACACGCCTCTGGGGAAAAAAAAATTAGCAGTAATTTTGATTACTTAACAATCAATTGTACTCACTATATAAGAAAACTTATTACAAATAGAATATTATAAATAAAAGATGCAGACTTTGATTGCATACAGTTGAGTCGTTCCTTGACGTCTGCTATAGCTCTCCGCCATCTTGAGGATAAATTTGCTAAATTTTTCCACGCAAATGGAACGTACAAGTGACCGGAGAGGAAATCTCGAGAATCTTGAATGGAATCGGAACAAATGCAAGACGAGGACTCTCCGAGATTACTAAACTGAACAGTCTTTTTGATTGAATAATCTAAACTTTAAATATATTATGTTAATTATGATGTTAGCAACATTTAAGTAGCATCCTTTTATTTATGATGTTGGTAGGATTGATGTATATTAGCATTTTTGGACAACTAATTAGCATCAACAGAAGAAGTAGGAATTTCAAAATAAAAAAACGTGTGCGTTTCGGGACGGTTGACAGAAGTGATAACTTCAACTAATCTAAGTTGAACTATTTAATATTAAAATTGTACACTGAGTAGAGAGAGGGGTAAGCGTCTGTCCGAAATACGGCTAGCGCTGTGGGTTAAAGTGAGAGAGGAGCAGCCTGCCTACTGCTGCCGTATGCGTGATAGAAAGGGTAGCCAGACATAGTGGCGCCGTAACGCGTTACGTTACGCAGTTTACCCTCCCACAATAAGTTATCACTTCGATACGCCGTCTGAATAATTATGACTACATCGCGAGTATTCTTGCAGTAATGCTGAAGGAATGGGTCTAAAGTATAATCCACAAGAGGATATTCTAGTCAAGTCATTATACTGTTAGTCTGCATATAGAATACAACTCTTTTTTTGATTAACAATTACAAGTTCGAGCAAAATTACATATATATCCTACATGTTACTTTCAAGTCTATAAGCTCTCACTCCGATATAGCAAGAAACAAACTTTCACATTTATAATCATCACCACGACCCGTCAATGGCCCACTGCTGAGCCGGGTCTCTTCCTCAGAATGAGGCCATAGGACTATTAGGCCTTAGTCCACCACGCTGGCATTGCGGATTGGCAGACTTCACATACCTTTGAGAACTTTAGGGAACTCTCAGGAGTGCAGGTTTCCTCACGATGTTTTCCTTCACCGTTAAAGCAAGTAAAATTTAATTGCTTAAAACACACATAACTCAAAGTCAGAGGTGTGTGCCCAGAATTGAACTCGGACCTTCCGAGTAAGACTTGAAGTCTCAACCACTGGGACATCACTGCTTTTTACATTTATAATACTGCATAAAAACTGGTTCTACATCACCCATACAGAAATCGATAACGTAATTATCTCTACCATGTTTCATATTTGAATTTATAACTAGAACTCCCTAAAAGCATTAATTAAAATTAAAAGCATAGTAAAAGTAAAATCCATTAAATAATAATCATCATGTAGGTAGTACCAATAAAACGTATAAAGCAGAGGCTCCCAAACTTATTTGACCCGTAGACCACTTGGCATGTTACTCGCTTGTGGATTGATATATTTTATACCAGCCGACCTGCCCTTGCATTGCTGAGGAGGTAGGAGGTATATTCAAATTATTAACGCACACATTTTATCATTTTTTCACTCACTCACTCACAAACTCATTATCTTGTTCTCATTCTTATTCTCACATTCTCTTGTCCACCTACTCGTTCCCACACCCATTTTTCGTTCATACATTCCTACCTTTACATTCATATACAAAATTTTGAAGGCGTTACAAAGAAAAAAAAAAGAAATCCTGAATTGAAAGTTCTTAATACACTACATGGAGCCTAGACTCCTTTTACTCCTCACAACCGTCAATTTTTACGTGTAACTCTATGTCGACCCTTGGTTTTAATATAGAGGACTTTGGGAGTCACTGGTATAAAGCAGCTGGTGGAGCGGTGACCGTCGACCGGATGATTGATGGCGTCGCATCGATTACGGCTTGGACGCTCTCCGTGTCACTCACTGTACAGTGTTCTGTGCATCATGTGAGAATTGTGTGTATACCTAAATATGACAGCCATATTTCAGATAGTAGCTTTTGAGTAGGACGTAATGTTACCTTTCAGATATTAAATTATGTAAAAACGCAACGAGTCCATTCTTCTCTAAATCAAGTCAAAAGAACTGGCGTTAATAACCATCACATAAATTTAGTTACCACGCTCATACGATACCAACAACTCTTCACTTACATCGAGCAGGAGCCATCGTCTACGATAGCCACAAAGTTCAAAAGTAGACCTTCGCGTCTTGTTATGCTCATGGATCACAATCCCTAGAGTACATAAACTTTTGATAGAATCATGGTATCAGATATTGCATAATAAGTAGAGTATGAAGGAAGATATCTTTAATGTTACAGACATATAAAACAAAGAACTTTGCGAGTTTTCGACGCATTTGTTTAAACAAGTATATAAGAACTATCTGTCCATCAAAAGCGTTGCAATAAGTATGAAAAGTAAATGTTGTATTTCAGTTAATAGTTAGTAAAGAAAGTAATTATGGAACAATTTTTAAAGTGGGTTAAAATAATTATCGCGCAAAAGGCCCATCACAAGGCTAGTCGTGGAGCGTGGCGTGTTTTCGACGCGTATTTAATTGAAACTGAATTAGCGGTTCGCCGAGAAAATTATTTAAGAATAAATTAAGTCTAACGGATTATGAAAAGCTTTCATTTTTATATATATATATATATTATATTTTGTAAGAGGAGAATAAAGTACTTTTCGTTTTTATGATAAAATTAGGACAAATTTAATAACACAAACAAGGACAAATACCTACTTATGCGCAGACAAAGGATCTATATGGAAAATTAAGGGTATGGTTATATATGTAGTTAAGAATAATATAGTTAGGAGTAATACTTGGGACTAGCTACCCAATCTCCTTCACCTCCAATATTTGTTGTAGCTACTCAACTATTGAACAAATCTGATAACGAATATTACATGATTATCTATCAGGAAGAGGAACTACACATTTGAAATCAAAGACAAAAACGATATGCAATTTAGTCAGGAAGCGGAGCAGTATACTCAGGACATAAAACTTAAGACCAGACCAGAACAGACCGAAAGATACAAGGCCTTTGTAGATTGAAAAACTCACCTAGTACCTAATACCTTAACCTTCAGAAAACTAAATATATAAAAATTTACGACACCCAATGTTAAGAAAATAGAGACTGGTGTATTTATAAATGGAGAGGAGTTGGAACCAGTGGAATTTACCGTATTTTTGGGCATCACTGTCGATTCTAAATTGCAATGGGGCCCCCATATTGAGAGATTGGCCAATAGACTCAGCTCTGCAGCATACGCGGTTAAGAAAACACGCCAATTAACTGATATAGACACGGCTCGTTTAGTTTACTTTAGCTACTTCCATAGTATAATGTCTTACGGCATTCTACTTTGGGGTAACGCAGCCGACATAAACACGATTTTCATACTGCAGAAGAGGGCTATTCGCGCAATCTATGGTCTCGGCCCTAAAATATCTTTAAGAGATAAATTCAAAGAAATTAATATATTGACTGTTGCTTCACAATATATTTTTGAAAATGTTATGTATGTACGTAAAAATATTAATGATTTTATTAGAAGTAGTGACTTTCATGACATTAATACTAGGAACAAACACAAACTTGTTACTCCTACTACTCGATTGAGTAGAATTAGTAATTCTTTTGTTGGGCGATGTGTATGCTTTTACAACAGGATCCCAAAAAACGTTCAAAATTGTTCTATAGGAAAATTTAAAAAGTTAGTTAAAAAACGTTTGTGTGACAAAGGCTATTATAACATTAAATATTTTTTGGAAGATGTCACGCCTTGGGAATGATGCGTTCGCTCCAGGCTTTCTCAACGTATAAATATACTTGTTATAAAAATTGGCGTTTAAAAAATCAAAGATAAAAAAGTAAAATATCCAAAAGAAACAGTCCCGCTGAGTTTCTTGCGCCCATTCTTCTCAGGTCTGGGTTAGGTCGTTTCCGAAAGGGTGGTAGATTCCGACGTTCAATAAGAGAATGTAAATTCCAACATTGAATAAAAAATTTTGACTTTGACTTTGACTTTACTAATGCAACAATAATATTAAAGTGGTGGCCCAATATTAAATCTGTAAAAACCTCTCGTCAAGCTGCTCAGATAGCAAGAGCATATAAATAATCTATCCTTACTAGCCTATCAAACGTAATCAACAATGACGCAAGCAATAATTTAATGCACCCAACTTAAGAGAGCCACAACTAAACTTAATTAAAGACCCTGCTTCATTTCCGGACCTTTGTGACGTCGCTGGGCTGAAATTATTCAAATCCAAAGAAACGCGAAATCAAGAGGGAATCGACGGTATGCTTCGTAATGATTCATTTGCATCCGAAATTCCTTTCTAAGGACTAGCTGTTTTACAACATCTATAAGCTTGTTGTTAGATGAGTAATTCTTTAGAAATTTTACTAAAATTTCGTATTACCGATTGTCTTACCTTCCTCTCTGTTTTAGTAGGTACAGTTATTCCCTTTGACTGCACTAAAATGGGCTTATATTTCTTCAAACATGCTATAAGTAATAAATACAGACGCATATTATATCATTGCATATTGTAAATATTGTCTATCTTAGTGCATTATCAATTTGTTTCTGTATTTATCTGCCCTGAGTTTTAAAAAGATTAGATTACTTAGACTTTTTAGATTAGATTAAATTTAAAAATTGATTATTTATAACCAGTACCGGGCTCTATAGGTCTCTCATATCGAAGACTATACCTATGAGTATCTGACTTTATCTCACTACTTAATATAAACTAAACCATTACGTGGTTTAGTTAAGTAGTGGGATCGAAGAGTAGAGATAAGTGTTAAAGCATCCTTAAACGTCTGGACCTAGCTACACCTATACTTGGGGTACTAGACCCATGTACTAAAGTATTATAGGTACTAAAGTTTTATAAGGTCTTCTAACATCTTTTTTGAAGGTGTGATCTATTTTTAATTCCAACGCTTTATATTTTAACTCTATTCTCTCAAGCGTCCGCACATAATAATGTTTTCATGACTGACATAAAAATATCGCAAATCTCTTAGAGTTACTTAAACTAATAATTAAAAAAAAAGATGTAATATTTTTTCTTTATTTTTATGTTTCTGTGCTGACATATAAAAATTATTTCAGTTTCTAATAAACTAAAGAGGTTCAATAAATTTTATTCATTACTTAACTTTACGTAGAGAGGAGATAACGTTAACGTGATCAAGCAATTCCTAAACAAGCCACGAAAAATAAATACAGATCCGAACGCTGAACATTTTTCTTATTATAATTTCATCATATATGGTCATTTCGGTAAAACGTGTCGGGACTCGAAATCAATGGGCATAAGAATAATTAATTCTACCGAAATCAAAAAGGACGACGACGAAGGGCTTTGTAGAAAACAATACAATTCCCCTATGCCTCTGGAGCATCTTGTAAGAGGCGAGTAACCTAGCGCCCCTTGGTGGTAGGGGATCTGTTCCCAGACTGGCGGCATGCGACCACCAGCATTCGAATCCGACCGCCAAGTGTCTCATCCCATTAATGCTATAGTTCTAGTGAACTCTCGGTTTTCGTTCAGGTTCCACTAAAATCGTAGCATTCTTCCCTTCATTCCCTTTCATCACTCCATCTTCGAGCTGGTAACGCATCGGCAAAATTAGAGTCACTCTTTAGTATTACCGATTTCTATGGCCCCTCAACTGCCATAAAAAAAACACAACAGATAAAAAAATATTGACACGATGTACCTCCTAAGTGTATTTTGGTAACTTCTCACATAAATTTGATTGACTTATAACCTCTATATATCAACTTATTAGAAGTAATTTGATGACTAAATTTTGCTAAATTTTTGTAACTGAGTAAGTCGTAACATATACTAGTTTTAGTAAAAGAGGATAACTTGTGTGGCAAACTTTGTGGAAATAAATTCAGGACCAAAAGCTAAATATATTTCTAATTATAATATAATCGTACATTTGTTCATTTCGGTAAAACGTGTCGGGACTGGAAATCAATAGGCTGAAGAATAATTAATTCTAACGAAATCAAAGGATGTGACGTAGGGCGCCATTTTTCGGGTAGCTGGTCGAGTAATTTCCCTTCGCGCCGTTATAATTTGTCCAAATTAGTGCGGGTAGCCGGCTCGTAAATTATTCCGGGCGGGTCGTTTGTAAGAGTGACCAGTTACTGCTTGGCGTGACCTGGACTGAGGTGCGTATGCATTTACATATATCTTGTACTTATCTAACAAGTTTCATTAAGGCATCTTAATGAAACTTGTTAGATAAGTTCACGTAATCAGTCACACAAACATCAACTGAATCACTCAATAATTTAATTCAATAAATCATTAAAATTTTTAGACATATTTACTCATTTGAGTAACGAACTACTATATTTTAGAAGTCAATATTAAAATATATTAAGATGAAAAAATTACGACAAAGGAGGTTAAAAAATGCCAAAAAAAATGATACAAGCAAGGTGCCAAATTTTGAAGAAATATTTGTAATCCCTAGTAAATTAGTAGTTTTTTAAAAATTTGAAAATTGGATGACGCCAGATTAGATGGAGATTCTTCTTGTCACTCACATTATTGAAATTTTTGCCAAAACATATATGAGTACATATAAATTTGTTAAGTCTTTTACCATTTTAGTCTTATTAGAACGTGGATTTATCCAACAGAACGCACTACATTCCAAGAAGAGGGTTGCACTACGATATCAAATCCGAAGGGTGGAATAAAAATACCTACGAAATGTACTTCATTATACTTATAGATTTTATATATATATATATTCTGAGAAAGACCAATAATGTAAAAAAAATCTTAGTATTAACCTACCATAACATAGATCTATAATACTATTAGCTCACAGCCAGCATTTTAAAGTGTCCGATGTGAAATAATTCCAAACGCAAACCCACTTTAGTTACTTCGTGGGCGCCATCTTGACAAAAATTTAAACATCATTGAAACAAAGTGGATAAATTTATTCATCATTTTAATTTTCTGAAAGGAATTTATAAAAAACATACTACAAAACAATTGTTATAAAAAGCAATAAGCCTGCGTTTCCACCAGAGCTAAGCGAGGATGTGTAGCGAGCATTATGTTGGTTAACAAACATATCCCACGCAACACATCCTCGCTCATTTCTAATGGAAATGCAGCCTAATGCTGTTAATCGAAACTTTGTTAAGTTTTAGCAATTTTAAGCATAATAAAAACCTATAGTTCTAATAAGCTATCATCACGACCCGTCAATGTCCCACCGCTGAGCCGGGTCTAATCTTCAGAATGAGGAGGGTATTAGCCCAGAGTCTACCACACTGGCCCAGTGCGGGTTGGCAGACTTCACGCACCTTTGAGAACACGGAGAACTCTCAGGAGTGCAGATTTCCTCACGATGTTTTCCTTTATCGTTATATGCTTATACATATACTATGGAATTATTTTTCCTGGTATTTATATGAAGACCCTTTACCTATAAAGTTAATATTTATGATGTGTTGACATTCTCCATTGACTCTAGGGGATAAAACTGGAAGAACCCGGCATCGCATGGGTAGTAGAGCATATTATGCTTATATGTATCCCAACATACATTGTTTTGTTAGGTCTCGAAAGGGATTAGGCAGCGTTTTCGGTGAAAACTTCCAGTCATTTACACAGAACCTTAAAAAATTTTATACCCAAACCTTCCTCTTGAATCACTCTATCTATAAATAAAAACCGAATGAAAGTCCTTTCAGTAGTTTTTGAATTTATGGCTAACAGACAGTAGCTCAGTAGCTGCTAATAACCAGTGTACAATTTAATCGTTATATACAGTTGCGTGACTTTACGCCTCGTATCGTAAAAATCTTTGTACCCCTACAAAAAGGTCAACACTTTTGATTAACCTTTTGACACCGTTTATATTGTCGATTATATAAATCAACATCAATGCTCCTAATTAATTGCTTTGCTTCGACTTCGCTTGCACTAATTTGGACAATAAAGGTTACTTTATCGGATGTAGTTAATATTTTGATTAATGTGTCTACAAGCATGGACACCTGTTGATATATAAGAAATATTTTATTTTTAAGATTAATAGTAGTATGGATCACATACTATTAGTATTTCTTAACCCCTCCAACTACGCTAAATGCTTGTGCTAGGAGGGAGCCTTGTCAGTAGTCCAATGACTGGGATTTGAACCCACGAGTTTTGCTTTATAGTAAGCATTATATTGTGCTAGATTTCCCATTTCCCCCCTTAATTTTGCTCTATTCACGACATCAAATTTTCGTTAACCATAACACACATTTCCTTTGGGATAAAACTACATTATGAAACCAAAAGTATGATACATAGGTACACAAGATACATAAATGAATGTTTTTTTACACTTTCCCGGAAAAACTAAATAAATAAATGCACTTTAATACTATGTCATAACTATAATTAAATAGCTCATACATCAAAATTACGCATTGGCTATAACATATTATGTCAACTAGCCATATTACTTATTTTATTATTATCCGCAAACTTTTTATAGGTGTTTTAAATTGTAATATATAATCTCGAGAGTGGCTGGTGTGTGACTATTGAGCTTAACTTTTGGTGGCTTTTTAGTGAGTATATAACGCATCGTATATCAATGCTTAGAATGTGTATATAACGTACACAAATAGCAGTTAGTAGGTAAACTAGTCAGTATGTGCGTAATGCTTTGCCCAGTACGCTCTACTGGCACCTTTGATTTTACACACTCTGCCTCTCTAAGATAGCGTCGCCATTGAGGGTGTATTATTTCGGTTAGGGACTGTCTTTGATGTTTGATGACTATTCAACAACACTAGCTCTCCTTGTAGCATAAGGGTAATAGCGACAGTAATTTTTATTTTCATTACCAATCTCAAAATAAAAGATTTTTTTGAAAGATATGATTTTCATCCCGATAAAGGCACGAAGCAAAACAGAGTCAATACCAAAAAAAAATCCCTGTATTAAATAAGTAACCTGTACATTATTTTACATATGTGATCCACGCCTGTTCTACCTGAGTACTAAATAAAATTAAAATAAACGAAAAATACAATTGTGCGTATAGCAGAAATACACTTTTTCCAACTTACATTAACTTACAAAAATTTACATTTAATCATATAAAATTTTGTACTCGCCATTATAAATATAACAAAATAAGATTAAGGCCTTTTTTTGGGCTGAAGCAATAGATATTTACTTTAAAATCTAGTATAAATAAACTCTACTCTACCGGTAAGAAACTATTATCAATTTATTCTAAACCATTGAACATAAAAGACTGAAGTCCTAACGGCGTGCGCCTCATATAACATAGATTATATTTAAGAAGAGTATGAAAAGTAGAGCAAAGGTTTTACTCAAAAAATCAGGATATCTACCGGTTACTACATATAATATTATAATATAATAACTCGGAGAAATGAGAAAGAGAAGGAGAGGGGGTATATTGAATGGACTATTGGGTAAATGAAACGTAGATATTGCTACTGAACCTGATAAACATTATGATCTCTTACAATTACGATAGGAACCTAAGCAGTTTCTTGGACATATGAACAAGACGTAGGCTTAAGAATATCCTTTATTCAATTAAAACACTCGCCTCTACTGCCTAGGTTAGGTTAAGTAGGTAGCGCCGACGTTTATATCTATTATCTATTTAGTTATTAATGCAAAAGTGTGTTGGTTCTTCCATATTTTACGCTGTAACAGAAGGGCTAATTGACGTCATATTTTGCATAAACATATATTTTTAACCAAAAAATAACATAGAATACTATCCTGCAAAACTCAACAAATCCTATGGGAAGTAATAATACACAAACTTTTGAGTCGATATATTCTTTAACCCGAGTGAAGCTGGACCTAAAGTTTGTATATGACACTTTCATATAATTCTCTTTTAAATAGTTACCATATTATACATTCTATATATGTTATATTTCAATATGAATAGACCTATAAACGTAAATACCTCTACATAAGGTGGCTGAACACGATACCACACTGTCAAGCATATTGAGATCGGGATTATTTCGTTCTAGGCCGGTATTAGACAGATAGTAGTACTGTAAGATGTTGGGCCTTTGATGTTACAAGTTGGCTAGATTATACTTAGACAGGCTTAGTTATTACTGAACTAAATATTAATACTCATCACTTAATTCATAAATTAAGCTATATTCTTGTTGGTGGTAGTACAAAATGTATATAATATTATATATTTCATAGTTTTACTTTAAAGTATTTGTAAACTAATCAAAATCAGAACTTTACTAGCCGACTTGCCCTCGCTTTGCTTACGGTTAATATATACAGTAAAAGAGAGATATCCAATTTTTTAAACACTTGGGACGATAAGTTTACTTATTTTCACAAGAATTCATAATTTTTGATAATGTGACTATAAACATGACTTAAATATAAAAGTTAGGCATATGCTGTCGCTGACTTTTTTGTAGGTATTATCAAGCTCTACAACTTTTGTTTAAAACACAATCATATATCTCTCATCGTTAAGGCGGCGTTCGTGACAAATGTTTACGTTCGAGCATTTTTCTCCGACTTAGATTGCAAATCTGACTATCACGAAAAAGTCTTTTCATTTTTTGGGTTAATATATAGCCTATAACACTCACAAATACGGTAGCTTTCTATTGGTAAAAACATTTTCAATATCGGTTAAGTAGATCCAGAGATTACATCCTACAACCTCACAAAATCACAAACTTTACCTCTTTATAATATTAATATTGACTACATGGACATAATAGTGATATTTCCTTAAGAAAGACCAAATTGTGGCATATTTTGCCACAGTGACAACGACAAAAAAGGTCTTACGATTAGTTAACCTTACACAACAATCTTATTTCTGATGGTCTATAAAATTTCAAACCCTTTCTCCATATTATAGTATAGAGTAAGCAGGATGTAAGCTGGATTTTCATTTATTTTGTATATTTTATAGTAGATATGTATTTTGTAATTTTTTTTACACAATTTGAATTTCATGATTTTTTTAAGTACAATAATTATTATTGAAAATGTTTACTAAAGAGAAGAGAAGTGGTTACTTACTTATAAACTAAAAGAACTTTGCTCTATATAAAACTACAAAGAAATCTACTTAATATAAATATATAAAACATTAAATATAATACAAGTTAATTACTTTTTAACTGCTGTTAGCTTATATAATTGCACAGAAAACTGCTTTAGTTCTCAAACTATTATTATTAAAGTTAACTAGAGTGGTTTAACAAACTTCACCGCTCTGTGGTTGTATTTGCTTCATACGACTATAATTGACAGGAATAGTCGATATTTTCTAGATAAATTATTGCAATTAATATCATACTTTTATGAAAAAATACGAATTTTTTAATACTTTTACGCCATCAATTACCTTTAAATATTGACGTTAGAAAAGACGTCAAAAATGTGTTCGAGGCTCGTATATATTAATAAATATTTATGTGTATGGGTGGGAGTGTGTGCGTTTATTTATTTATTTATTAATTACAGTTTCACAAAAAATGGACTAAATACTACACTTTTGTATTCTGCCAAACTGCACAGCAGTTTGTCGGCAGTTAATGCTCTCATTCTTAATTATTTTTTTTAAAACATTTATAAATATTTTAAATAAAATAAAATATAGAAACAAAACCTGTCAACAAAGAAAAAAAATAAACAAAAATTAAAAACCAAAATAAACTAAATATAAAAAAAGAAATAATAATTTTTGGGACAAGATATTTTCTTGTCCTCTTACCATAATAATTAGTGACTTTCGGTATGAGTTAGAAATACGACAAAATGTATCATACCGAACGTGTGTGTATGTGTGCGTATGCATGAGTGCGCGCGTATGTGTGCATGTTCAGGTTATAATCTATTTCCGAAGAATATATTTTTTAGTTCTAAAACAGCATTGGGTCTTATGCTATCGGCTATTTTGAACTATGACAAAATTAAGTATATAGATCGTTTGTATTTAAAATATTTGGTGTAACTGTGTCCTTAAAATTCTATTATCGAAATCACTGGTGTGTTACCCACAACCGATACCACCCCTACTCGAGCCATTCATTTGGAATGATAAGGAACCAAACTCGTAAGGTATTGACGTGTAATACAGATAAATTTAATGTAAGAAATATTAGAGAACTAAAAAAAACTATTTTCATTTTTTTTTTCAACTTATATTTGTAGCTCACATTATGTTGAAAAATTCAGATGGGAAATTCAGCAGTCTTTGGGACTTATGACCCAAGTGAAGAATTAAGATAACATTACCATCTACCTCCACTGCATGACCTCACTACCTAGCAATAAAATAAATGATGTAATAAACTAATGTGTGCATGTTTCAGGAATTTATCATATTCCCACTAGCTCTACAATAGACAATTTTTATTCTATAATTTTGTATTGAAAATTCTCGTTTCTTGTGACGGTTTTTTTTATTATTCCCACTTTTCTAATATGGCGTTGGGAGCGGGAAAATTAATCCGGGAAATTATTTTGGGATGAATATTTCCTATACCACAAATACTAACATTTATGGGATAAAAAGTTTCCTATGTATCTTATAAAGTTTCTTTATCTATATTTCATTCAAATCCGTTTAGTCGGTTTTTGTATGATCGACGAACAAACGTACAAAATTTCACACTTACAATATTAGTAAGATTATTATTGGTAATAAAATTTCTTATTGAGACTAATAAACTTGACTATCATAAAATTTTCAATTTAGGGGTAACATAAGATATGTGTCTCTATGGTTACATTTATGGGGGAATGACAGCTTATCATACCGCTCCAAACGAGGGTAGAAATGTTAAGTATCGATAATATAGTGAAACTAGTAAATTCCAAATAATAAGAACATATAAAATCTCTATATAAGAAAGACACATTATTTACATTGAATTTCTTTTAAAATCTTAAAGTAATAAAGTATACCTATTTTATTATTTATATGGAATAAGAAAAATTTAAAAAATTGAAAAAAAAGGACTAAAGTAATAGTTTTACAGTTATTTCATTATAGTACTTACATAAATAATATTATGATTTTTTAAATTGTATTAAAAAATTTACGAAAGCTTTCAAATAGTTAAAATTAATCTAATAGTCACAATTTTTAATATAATTCGGATGTTACCAATATTCATCATTTTTCAAACACAAACATACTTACTGAGTAATTAAAATTAGCGATTGATTTCGACTCAATAGAAAACTCAGTGAAATACACAAAACGATTTATTTGAAAGATTTACATTATAAGGAACATAATCAAATTTTTACATTATTCGAAACTTTGGAATTGTTTAGTTCAGTAAGATTCGATTGGTTTTACCAACAAACAATGGAAAGGAAAAAATCAGAGTTTCTGTGGGATAATAATATAATATGTTTACAGTAAGCCTGAATATCTTTATTTATTAACAATATAAATACTATGATATACAAATTAAATTCTACAGTAAAAATTAAATGTTACATACAAGTGTGTATACTTTTTTTTATAAACTAAATCCAGTCGACCAATAACGAGCATAACGAGCTCACAAACGTTGCTCGTGACTAGATGGCTCATTTGAATAAACACAATTGCCAGTAAAAGACTGGACGATGTACTTTTAAACAAACCATTCAAGAAAGAATGAATGAGAAAAAAATCTACTTTGTAGCTATCACAGTATAATGTGACATACAGTTATCCATAATCCAATTACAAAGTTTTGCGTTATTTTTAAGAAAGTATGAACGGACTAAATCTATATAAATAAAATTCTCGTGTCACAGTGTTTGTAACTCCTCCGAAATAGTTTGACCGATTTTTATGAAATTTCTTGTGTATGTTCGGCAGGTTTGAGAACAGTTAATTTTCAACATATTGTTGATAAGATTGAAGCGTCAGTAGCTCAGTGGTTCGGGCGTTGGATCCACAATCGATAAGTCGTGGGTTCAAATCCCGGACATTGGACTACTGTCGTGGCCCACTCCTGACACAAGCATGCAAGCTTATTAGGAGGGGTAAAGGGAATACTAGTAGTATGTGACCACTTATGATAGTAAAGATAATTTATTTTTATAGGAACTCTGATTTTTTCCTTTCCATTGTGTGATGGTATAATCATTCGAATCTTACTGAACTAATATTACTAATTACTAACATTATAAATGTGAAAGTTTATATATTAGGATGTTTGTTATTTAATCACGCAAATTTGTTTGAACGGATATCAATAAAATTTGACAAGCAGATACTTTATAATCTGGATTAACACATAGGTTACTCTTTATCCCGAAAAAAAATTTAGAATTCCTGCGGGGAAATAATAAAATATGCTTTCTGCGCCTAAATATTTTTATTAAAGCATTTATGAAATGCTTTTTGATAAATTTAAGTATTTGGAAACTTTATTTTTTATAAAAAAAAATGTTTGATCACTGCTTATTTCCACTGTGCCACCCACCTCCCCACCTGTTGCGAATCTAATCAATCAGTGGTAATCTTTTCCTAGGTCTCTACCGGAGTAGAGGGTAGAGGTATAAATATTTGCATTAGCCTTGGATCAAATCGACGCTCGTGATCAATCAGCCTGAACAAACTGACAATTTAATTTATTTTTGTTTGTATAATCATTCTTCGCCAAGGGCCAATTTTGGTGGATTATAGGATTAATGTTTTTTTATTAAAAAGAAATTTATTTTTAAAAAATAAAACTCATTTGTGAGTAAGTTAGAATGAGTGATTCATTATGTATAATTAATGAATGAATGAGGTCTTAATTATGTATTCCTGTATATTAAATTAAAATGGCAGATATTGATTTATTGATAACTCGTATTTTTTTAATAGTAATAAATGAACGAGTGAACAAGATCTTACGTTCTCAAATATTTCGCAGTAATGACTGAATTGGAAAGATTTATGGAATATTAATAAATTATAATCTCTTAAAAGACGACGATATATTAATTGGTAGGTCATATAATTTTTGAAGCTGCATGGATGCACCATAAAACATTGACAAAATATACAATGTATAACTATATATATAATAGTATTATTTTCGAAAAACAACACCATCAAATCTCTGAATACCCATCGGTTCAAACAGAATTACTGGTAAATATTTATATCAGCTCTTCCCAAAAGTTTTGTAATACACAAACGATATTAAATCGCTATTATAATATTTAAGCACAAAGACATAAGATGTACATTTGCTTGTTTCTAATATTAACTTAGACGTAATTTACAGTACAGATAAACGTATGTGCAGACCCTTCGCAACTGGCCCTTTACTACGTTCCCCAAGGGCTTGAGGAATTTCAGTATACTTGTACATGTAAATCTCGAGGAAATCCTATCATCCTACGATATAAAAACAAGTAGCAACTGAGAAAAGGGCACTCGGGATTTTGTGTTTTTACTTAGTTTGATACAGTTATTTGGTATAAACACAATTTCTTTGTAGCACATAAATTTTATAGTACGACTATCCCTATTTATCATGAACATAACCTCAAAAAGTAGCTTTTAGGTGAATATTCGAGATAGTCAAAAAATATGCTCTTTTTTTTGGAAAAAGATTGTTACTTTAGGTCGTACATCATTATAAATTAAAAATGATAAAAATTATATCCAGTCAGGTTTTAGTTACATATACTATATTATGGTGTATCTATAGTGTATATAAACTACCCTTCTACGTAATGTAAATTCTTTGTGTAGGCATATCCTTGGAACAAAGACAAAGAAAACAGCAATACCGCATGTTAAACTGCCCCCGGGCGGATGTAAGAGCTATTTTGAATCAACCCACACGAACCCCATCTACTAATGCTATAGACTATGGAGAGAAGCGAGGCGAGCGGTGCCTCGGGCTTGAGACCCAGAAGCAGGTTTAAAGAGCTCTTTCATAATATATTAACTCTCACCTCCACCACTCGACCTCGCTAACGACAATAGATAATCGCACTAAAGGTTATATATTGTCTTCACGTTGGTATACTTGAAATAATATAAAATGATCCACCCGCTAATACTACTTTATAAACAGTGTTGCTAACACTAAATAGATTTCGAAAAATCAAAATATTCGAAAAATCAAAATATACCACTGAAAAAGATAAAGCGAAAATTTAATTCTATTTGCTATTTAAAAAGATAGCAGATAGTAAAAAGACTGCTATACTTCGAATCACCTCACGTGGAAAAGCTTCTAACATCCCCATGATTGTACTGTCGAAATAATTTTTAAGACAACGAAGAAAATCTTAGCTAACCAAAGGACAAATCCTTTATGAGAAGTTTTCCCATTGTTTCCTTTCTCATTTATTTTATATTCTGAAAAAAACCGTGAACTACATTCGAAGACTAATTCTGAAAAACGAGGTTAAATAATACTCATTCCCAGCAAATCGGATTGTCAACTCGAAAACTTTGTGGAAAAACACAGGAGGATTCATTTAAACGAAGTCGCCTTTGCAGCAACAAAACGAAGTGAAAATATTAAATAACTTTCCATTACGTAGTCTAGATTCCGCATCGCGAGCTCGTCTGTACTTCTGCGGCTGACTCAATTTGATCACTATAACTGCGTTCCAACTGTCGCCGAGTCACCGCCGCGCGCGTCCGCTCGCCATCCTAGTCACGGACTGGTGTATGGTGTCAGTGCCAGCGAGTGAACGGTTATTTATTAACATTTTATTACTTTAATAAATATATACTTTTACCTATATAAAAGTATATTTATTTATGTATGTAATCAAGTATTTATTTGTGTGTATATATGTATGTCGGAAACTAATTAAAATAAGGATATAGATGGATGGCCTATCACAAAAGCTATACGGGCGCAACACGGTCAGGACATGACTAAACGTTACGATCTCTTACTATTATGACAGGAACTATTATGACAGGAACCCAAGCAGTGCCTTGGACTTGTGACCAAAGTGTAGGCTTAAGGATATCCTTTAAATGATCATAACACTCACCTCCACTGCGTAGTTTCATCGTCTAAACCTAAGATTAGACTAACATTAACCTAAATTAACACAAGGCTAACCTAACCTAAGGCTAACCTAACCTAAACCTAACTCACACCTCCGACATGTATTTTTTTTGCACTAACGTCCTCCGCTGTATGACACTATCTTTCACTTTCATAGGTGAACTGGAAGAGATTTCTTCAAGAGATAAGTTCGCCTTTGTCAATAATTTTTAAAACAATGTATTTTATTTTATTTTTCTGTGCAATAAAGAATATAACATTTTAGTAACTTTATCCTAATGTTATTATATATAGCAGGTAACCGAGCAATGATTAAGGCTACATTTTCACCAGAAATAAGCGAGGATGCATAGCGAATGATGTTTGTTAAGAACCAATAAAAAACTTTATAAACCTACCCTTAGTGTGTCAAATGAAGTGATTCTATTGGTCTTTAACAAATATATCCCTTCCAACACATGCTCGCATATCTCTGATGAATACTTAGCCTAAATCTATTTACCACCCAATCCAATCCTCGACATGTGATCCTTAATTAGGGTAACTCATCTTTAACTTAGATTCGTTATACTGTCATCGGTCTTAGATTTTTTCTCTATATCAAGAGTATTTTTAAGTTAATCTGTACAAACAGTTAATTAAGAAAGAATGAGGGGAGTGATACATTAGTTCTTAGGAACAATTCAAAAATAAATTATACCGATTATGATCGTAGTGGAGCCCTGCATATATGTCATAGTTGTTAATTCACAAACAAGCTATCACGAAAGATATAAGTTTCACGAAAAGGGGGCAACAATCACCTTAAAATAAATATTAAACTAATGCTACATCAGCTCGGGTTCTGAGCATTTTACTATATGGATAAGACATTTGGACAAAACGGAAACTAGATGACTGATATAGAAAAAAGCCTTCCCTGAAACTTAATTTCCATCTGTAGAGTAGCAGTTGTAGTTTAAGTCCACCAACAAGACACCGCTATTGTACAAGTAATATAAAATAAATCAATTAAAAATAATTTCCTCTATTACCCTCCCCATACCCTTATTTCAACTGTGAACAGAGTTCACTAAGAGGTGTTTGTATTGAAATTGATTTATGGAAATTTCGCGGTGAAGACGCATCGTCTATCCTCAACCCGCTACCAAGAGGCGAGAGTTGGCATCGGATGGTTAAAATGAATTGATTAATTTTTTTCCTTTTGGCTTCAAGTACCCACAACGTTTGAATACTTGAATGGACTTGTATAATGTATATCATCCAGCTAAAGGTCATTAAAAGTGGCTTCAGTAAATTGGACCTAAAATAGCAATTTAGAACCAAAGCACATGACAGTCATATTTCGACTGCAAAAAATATGATAAAAAACATGAGATATCATGTTATCTGTAAATAAACGGTTTTTTTTATAAAAGCAATAATTTTCATAGATGCGATGGCCATTGACGCGCTGTTACCGTACGCGAAATTCGTTCGTATGGACTCTGCATTTCTTTTTACTTAATATATGCGGAATATACAGGCCAGGCTGTATACTTATTTTAAAATTATTGAATACTCGTAAAAGTTTTTAAACTTCAAAGTCGCGCTTTGATTTCTACTGAACAAAGTTTTCCTAGAGTTCAGGATTGTTGTCATCACTGAATACAAAACACTTTTATATACTTGGAAAGTAATAATTTGATTTTTTTGCCTTTTTCTTAGCAATATAACTTTTATACTATAATATATATTTGAACTCAACGGTTTACAAGCTCTATTGCGGCAGTTTGACGAGTTGTTAGAACCCAAACCTCGCTGAAGTGTATTGAAACTGTTCACTCACTGACTCACGTTAGGGCAGCGGATTAAAACAGTAATCTGTGACACTAACAAATAATGTAGCTATTTTTTAATTTAATTAAGTAAAAGAATTTTCAAAATCGGTTTAGTAGATCCAGAGACAGCCCCCTAGAACCTCAACCTCACTCACAAATTTTACCTCTTTATAATATTAGTATAAATATAGAATTTTAATAAAAACCATGATATCAAAACGTAATATGCTCATAACATGTTTCTTGTATAATAATAAAATAATTTATTTCCCTTTTGATCTTACGTGAATGTAATACAACGTCTCAAAGTAATCTAAACACGTAATATTTATAATCGATTTTGAAAATACATACGAATGTCTTATGAACGTTTGATATTTTGAATTATTTACGAGAACTCGTGTAATTTAAATTTCTAACCATCTTTCAAAAAAGGTATTCGATGAGTATGATTATTTTATTAATGTACGCAGATTTTTCTAAAACAATTTACTAGAAGATGAGTCTTGATATTTTGTCAGTAATGATTTAAGCGAATTTAAAATATATATTATAATGATGGATCTTCTTTTTCTTAGGTATAGGTTTATAGATCAATATAGATACAACTCAACACCATCGTCATAACCCAATAATGGTCCACTGGTGAACCGGATCTCCTCCTTAGAATGAGGAAGGTGTTAGGTCATAGTTCACAACACTGGCCCAGTGCGGGTTAGCAGACTTCACACACCTATACACCTAGAACATGGAGAACTCTCAGGAGTGCAGGTTTCCTCACGATGTTTTCCTTCACCGTTAAAGCAAGTGATATTTAATTGCTTAAAACACACATAACTCAGGCTGTCTGCCTAGACAGACCTCCAGAATAAAACATTAACATCTTAACCACTGGGTTATGGAGTCCTATTAATATGTTAGGGTTTAAACAGACAATCTATTAAATGTATATTATTACCATAAATTAGATACATAATTGTTATGTATACAACAATGATTAATCACAATATGAGCTGTCGTAAAATAGATTTACACAGGACAGTGTGCATCTGCGTCCCCCATAGCGAAACGTATAGGATTTGGAAGTTCGACTTGGTCTTACCAAAGTTAGAATATAACTTAGATAGTTTTGCTATCATGTCTGTACCTTAATATCTATTTACAGCCATATCTACCCTTACATGTAGTAAATATGTATATATATCTTCTATACTACCATTGTTTTATTGTTATGTCCACGACTTATAGATCGTTTCTTGTTAGTGTTATAATTTTTACCAAGCTCTATTAGTACAATCTATGGGGTCATTCAAGTATTACGTAAGCAATTTTTTTTGCTGAAATTAACAAATTTTTTTTTTTTTTTTAAAAAGATTGATGAAGATTGTTGATCGTGAATCCAACGCCCGAACCACTGAGCTACTGACGCTTCGATCGCTTTTTATCTGTAATCTCTTTGAATAATAAATAGAAAATAAATTTGTAATTCAAGTTTGTGTCTAAAATGACAAAAATTTAAATCTAGAAAGACTCAAATTTGAATTACAAGATTTTGGATTGAGATTGGTTATTATATTCAGCCGTTAAAATTTAATCTACAATACACATGAAAAACCATTTCTTATTCACTATTCCAAAAAAATAAATGTTATATATGTTTTTAAATTCAGACAATTAGGCATTTCTTTAATGAGTGAGTTAACTAACTTTTTAATTTTTTTTTTGTTTAAGAATATTAGGACGAAGCCTTACTCATTTTATAAAGTAATGTAAGTAATATCACTAAATGTTTAAAATACGAGTATAGGCTGTTCAAGTAAAGTTAGCAACACCCTTATTCATAATATATAACCTCTATTCCGATAGATTTGTGTTAGTTGTCAAATGGAGCTCGCCTGTTAACCATAAAGGCTGTGGAAATTGTGTGATGTCATTATGCTGTGGACTCCATGGTGAAGAATTGTGCGAGTGTTTGGGTTTATATAACGCTATTCCGTGTAACTTTGCGGTATATCTTCCACATGTAAAAGAATTACACTTTCAAACTTTGTATAGCTAAGGATAATGGCAAAATATACTTTTTAGAGAACTGAATAACTGAAAAAATATATTTTCTTAAAGAGCATAATATACTTTTTCCACAGGGCAGGTAATTATAGCAGTGTAGCCACGCTACCATGGCGACCGCTCAAATTAATACAAGGTGAGTCGCTACTCGCATCTGCGGCTCTGTCATATTTCAAAATAGGGGAAATAATTCCATCGTTGGGAACTGTGCGTGATACATTGTTAGCTTGTTTATATATTGTTTTTTTTTTATTATTTTCCGATCATTGACATTTATGTATACTAGGAAAATTTTAGACAAGATGTTGAACAGTGCCTAAGGCTTGTGTTTATTTTATAAAATCATTTGTCAGACTCACTCAGTTTTATAGAAATAAAGTTAAAATTACCACCAATCAAAGGCTATTTTTCAGATCAGAAGTCCAAAATAAAATATAATATTAAAATCAATTGTCTTGTCCATGTTGCCACTTTTCATGAGAATGTTTGAATGATTTATGTGGCTTTTTATTGAAATTTTTCAAAAAGAAAGAAAATTAGAAGTAATCGATGGTAAAACGTGAAATTTGGATGTAACGTTTATCAGTTATACCTAAACTACTGGAGATAGAGAAATGGTTTAAATTCATTTTCTTCTTCAGTAAGATGAACTTACACAAAACTATTATTTTTAATGAAAAATTTGTTTAATGATAGAAATCTAATTTATTTTTGAGACAAATATTATGTTACTCGGAAAAAATGATGAGAAGGAGAGAGAGGGAGAAAGGGTATATTAAAACATTAAGCGGGGTGTAATATTAATATACTATTGGGTAAACACAACGCAGATACTGCTACTGAACCGATTAATAACTAAAAATTATGATGTATTACAATTACGACAGCAACCTAAGCAGTGCCTTGAACTTGTGACCAAGGTTTGCAAGGTTTTTTAAACAAATTGCTTAGTTTCACTGTTGAAACCTAAGGTTAGGTTAACCTAAGCTTAACTTACGTGCCGACATGTTTATCTTTACATAGTATAAAATGAAGTCGCTTCCGTTGTCCGTTCGCTTAGTTCTATTAAACTACTCAACAGACTTTAATGCGGTTTTCATTAATAGATGGAGTTATTCATTTATATATATATAATGCAAGAATATTATAGTAGAGAAACCGTGCCAAGCCGGGGCGGGTGGCTAGAATTATATATTATTTAGTTTACATTTTATAGAAAGAGATATAATAGTAATCAAATAATTAATTTATAATGAGCAATGTATAGTAAACAATGTAATACAACCGAGGGAGGTCTATTAGCGACGCAGGTGCAGGTATTGGCGACGTAGCGACCGTCCATTTGTGTTATTGAAAATTACTTCAACAGTAAAAATTGATCCCCTGTATTTTGTTGTTATTTATATCAATACTTTGACAGTTTAATAACAATATTAAGCTCTAAGACCTGCCACTGCCTCCACCAGATATTTACGAGGATGTGTAGCGAGGGATGTGTTTGTTGAGAACTAATAGTATCGCTTCATTTGACACACACTGAGCGAGGCTAGGAGAAAGGCTTTACGATTTTGATTCTATTGGTTAATAAAATATCCGAGTATAATATCGGATAGCTATTAGCTATCATCATCACGACCCTTCAATGGCCCACTGCTGAGCCAGGTAGGAGACCCAAGAGAATGAGGAGGGTATTAGGCCATAGTCCACCACGCTGGCCCAGTGCGGGTTGGCAGACTTCACACACCTTTGAGAACTTTTAGGGAACTCTCAGAAGTGCAGGTTTCCTCACGATGTTTTCCTTCACCGTTAAAGCAAGTGATATTTAATTGCTTAAAACACACATAACTCAGAGTCGGAGGTGTGTACCCAGGATCGAACTCGAACCTCCCGAATAAGACTTGAACTCTCAACCACTGGGCCATCACACACATTAACCATATATTGCTAAGTTAATAGACTAATCCACTAGACAATGAAACGTTTATTTTTTTAAGATAAAATAAATGAAGCCTTTATACATATACGTTAAAGAAAAAAAACTTATTTAATTATTTATACTCTTTTTTTTAATATTAAATATAAGTATTTAATATGAATATTAATAAACTAAATAGTAGAAATTTCCATAAAATTTTCACAAGTGGATAGAACTTGAAGATAGATCTTTGTAAAATAAAAAAGCCACAAAAATCTATTCTGAAGCATATTTTGTTACATTTCAGACGAATACGAACCATCAAATATTGACCGAACTGTTGATCGACCGTTGATTAAATTCTATATTCAATATTGTACACTCGTACAATATTTGTCCACTCTTTCAAACTACGGAAACAAACGGACGTGTAAACCAAAGCTTTGTACTGTTCAAATAGTTTTATAATACATTTATGTTTTTTATTGAAAACAAACACAGTAAACGGAAGAGTCACAAAGAAATCTTGCCATGCCCATTATGTTTCCACCCATTTGATTTTCCGCTCAGGACAAATTTCAGACTTGGACATAGAAATACCTCCTTGAGTCTTGCTCAAAAAAAAATTCAGTACTAGACATAGAGATATATCTGCTCAGGGCTAATTTCAATATTAGACATAGAGATATATAGCTGCTCAGACTAAGTTTCAGCACCAGACATAGAGATATACTCGCTCAAGGCAATTTTCAGTACTTGACATAGAGATATACCTGCTCAAGGCAAATTTCAGTACTAGACATAGAGATATACTTGCTCAGGGCAAATTTCAGTACTAGACATAGAGATATACCTGCTCTTGGCAAATTTCAGTACTAGACATAGAGATATACTCGCTCAAGGCAATTTTCAGTACTTGACATAGAGATATACCTGCTCAAGGCAAATTTCAGTACTAGACATAGAGATATACTTGCTCAGGGCAAATTTCAGTACTAGACATAGAGATATACCTGCTCTTGGCAAATTTCAGTACTAGACATAGAGATATACCTGCTCAGGGCAAATTTCAGTACTAGACATAGAGATATACCTGCTCTTGGCAAATTTCAGTACTAGACATAGAGATATACCTGCTCAGGGCAAATTTCAGTACTACACATAGAGATATACCTGCTCTTGGCAAATTTCAGTACTAGACATAGAGATATACCTGCTCAGGGCAAATTTCAGTACTAGACATAGAGATATACCTGCTCTTGGCAAATTTCAGTACTAGACATAGAGATATACCTGCTCAGGGCAAATTTCAGTACTACACATAGAGATATATAAAGAGATATTTTGATACGGTTTTAATTTTTAAAAAAAAACGGATAAATGAGAGGAAAATGGCTGGATCACAATAAAATTGTAGAAAATCGCTTAAATATTTTTATCTAAAACTAAGACTAAATAGTCACAAAATGTAAAATATTATGATATTAGTTTTATTAAGAATATAAAATGGAAAGAATATTATTGATCAAGCGAATCTTATCCAAGTAATTTTCTATAAGAGAATAGAAGGTCATAATATAGTCAATGTATGTATAGTTAACAGACCACAATACACACGTCCAGACAATACAATACACTAAGTACCCAATCCATTACAAGTATCCGTATATACTGATAGTTTGTAATCGACCGCATCGAGTTTATTATTAATATCTTACTTTCCCGATTCCAAGTATCGCTACACGAAACATCCATTACTGGGAACTATGAAGATAATAATTCAATTGTGAACAGTAAATGTGAAATACTATTTTTACTTGTCAACCTCTAGTTTTAACTTATAGAGTTTACTTGAATTATTAATGTTAAATTGTTTTGTAAGGAAGTTTTTGAAGAAATTGTTATTGTTTCGATTTATGTGAAATAATATAAAAACCTAAATTCATGTACTCTAGTGACTTAAATAGTGAAATGTTATATTTGGCGGAGTGAGTAGTATATAATAGTTGGTAACATTATTTAAGTTACGTCATTACAAAACTCAATGATTTTTGATAGCCTCATTCAAGTAAACGATTATCGATTAATCGGAACGTCGATGCCATCTACGGTGCTGGAGTAGAATGACAATAACTTCCAAAATTTTGGTGACCTCTTATTGGATACAGTTTCTATTGGTTGATTTACTTCTGCTCCACCAGGGTGGGAATATTGCTGCCACTGTCTTAGTTTAGCCTAAGGGACAAGACATTGGTAAACCTAACCTTAGACTTAAATAGTGAAACCAGGTAGTCGAGGTGTAAGATCACATATGTGATAAAAAAAAATCCAAGGCACTGCATTGGGTTCCTGTCCAAATACACAATCAATAGATTCGGTTCTGCCAATCATACAGATCTCATCTCATTTAAAGCAAATCTCTCTGTCCCGACATATAAATATTATTTATGACTAGCAACACGTTGATAGTTTTTGATTGAAATGTTTTTGACAAAAAGGGAAACATAGATCTATAAATTGTTAACTTTGGATTGTCTAATAATTTATATTTGTTTGTTTTAAATGGACCGTTAGGTTTACAATTAAGCGTAAGTTTGAGTAGTAGTTTTATGGAGTAAATATTGGCTTTGTTAGTAAAGGACAAGCTACCTTTTGGCCTCATTGAGGATCATGAGACTTTTTAATATTATTGTTAGGTTGGTTAAAGGAGTAACGTAGAGTATGTATATACCTCCTTTTTATAATAAAAAATATTTTTATACTGTATATTTTGAACTTCTCAGTGAGTGAAATTGATAAAAACATATATTTACGATGATATCCCGACCAAATAACCACAAAAGCAATGAAATACCTAACAAAAAGTTAAATCAGACCTAAAAGGAGCGTTGTAATCAGGATCGGACCACATGAATGGCAGAAAACATGCGGGGTTCAGATTAAAATTCTACCTCCCAACCCTGGACAACTTCCAAAGTTTACTGATTAAAACTCCGGACCGGTGAAACGAAAAAATCTAGCTGAAGTATAATCTTTTGTTGATATACTCGTAGAGTGGACTTACGAGGACAACTTTATTTTGCGAATGCGAAAATTGTAAATTGTACTTTCGTAAAGTTGGACCTTTTATTAAAAATAATATATTATAACAAAAAATTTAATTTTTATCTCATCATACAAGAATCAAGACGACTATCATTATGTGTAAGTATTTAATCGAACCAACAACCCGGTACGGTGATATAGAAAAAAAAAATATTAAAAAAAACTAATTATAAGAATAAAGGATAATGCTTACTTTATAGAATCTTTTTCAAATAAAAGTTTTAACAATAATTATGCATAATTATATTAATATTTACAAATAAAAAAAGACTTTTATTTAGCTACTGGCACGTAAATATAGGTTTGACCTTGAATCCGTAAGCCACTATTAGGACCTTTTTAGCGGGGAACGCTGGGCAAGAGCAGCGTGACACACGTGATCAGTTCTTATACGACGTTTCAGGTCCCGCGCGTCTGCCATTTATCAAAATAGTAAACGTCACGGATGGAACTGCCAATACAGCACACACCACGCATCTCAGACGTAAAGTTAGGTGCCGGCTATTATACCTAACACTAATTCGTATGACGTACTGAGCGGACGTTTAAGAGAATAAAGTGAAACCTTGATGCTTTGGGAGACAGTTTTAATAATGTGATGACATCAACAGTATCTTCAATAATATTAAAGAATAGAAATTTTACAACATTAAATGCGGAGGTTGCAAAAATTATGGGATATACTTCCCTTAAAATACCTTGTTACACGATAAAGGTTTTCGATTTTCACATCGTACGAATAAGGATATATTACTTATAGTTACCCTGGTGACCTGAGAAGGCGTAAACCGGGACCAACTTGCCTTGACTTAATGGAATAAAAACATAAAAGACATTAGGGGACCTTTCAAGGACGTTGCCCTTAGGATAATGTCGATACTATTCAGAAATTACGCTTACACACGTAATTTCCCGTTTGGAATATTGACATTTTTCATTTCCTTGTATTGTCATTGCGAATTTAGAAGAAATAATTACAAGGTATTGTTAGCAACATTATTGATAACGTTTAATTAGATAACTAGCTCAATAACTTATAATCTCTGTTCCGAGAGATCCAATAACGATTGTTAGTAACGAGTAGTTTTATTGATTATTTACATATTTGAAAACAAGGAAAACTGGATGGTATGTGCGGTTGCAATACAAATAAAAGATTTCACCTGGTCTTAAATCACAACGTCCAATCACTTCTCGGCTTATAATAATAATCTATAATATATAAGAAAGCACTGAATTAATTTCTATAGTTTTAATCTATCACGATGTTATTGTACATAACTAAGTTTTTAAGACAATTTCGAGTAGGAGTTAACATACTTACTAGCCGATGTGTCCTCGCTTTGCTGAGGATTATATGCAGTAAATATTAAATTAAAAATTTTGATAAGAAATCATAATTGTGAATAAAAAACGACTTTTGTGACTTTTTTCTCTAGAACACAATCATATATCTCTCATAGTAAAGACAGAGTTCGTAAGACACGTTTTCGTTCGACCGGTTTTTCTCCTACTTACTTTGCAAATCCGGCTTTTACCACGAAAAAGTCTTTTAATTTTTCTTGTTAATTTGTAGCCTATGAATAATAAATGATGTGGCTTTCTATTGGTAAAAGAATTTTCAAAATCGGTTCAGTAGATCTAGAGATTATCCGCTAAAACATTACTGGTATAGAAAAACTAAACGGCAATCACTCTCGTCTAACTAAATCAATCCAGCATCGAGAGTGTTAATTAAACAAATTAGTTAGGATTTCGTGTAAAATCTCAGGACAAATCCAAAGTTTTGAGGAGTTTGGGACGCGTACGTGAGTAATTTACTAATGCACCGTCGTTGGCTCAGCTCGGGGATGTAGGGGCACACTTATTGTGGAGAGCGAAGCGGCTGGGGTGCTTGAGGAAACTTTCGATATCGGAAATCGGAAAAAACTTAAAAGGAATTTCATATAATTGATAACAAAAACTATAGATATACGAGCTATAGTGCAGGGAAAGATTTAAAAATTATTGCTCACACAATATTTACACAAAAACACCTCTTTACATAGTTTTACCTATAATTATTTATTATATGTATGTAAAATACTCTTTAAATTGGCGGGGTTCTACGGTAAAAAGTTATAAATTTTGGAGCCGATAGAGCAAATTTTAAAATAAAAACCATCAGCCAATCAATAGTGTTGTTAGCAAATAAATTAAAAATTAAAAAGCTAGTAGGTATTAGGAAAAATTTAATTTCTAACATTTTAACAACAATATTCAGGCGATGACGACCGTAAACATATTTTATTTTTATCCTGCAGGAACTGTGAATTTTTCAGAATGAAAAGTAGCCTATTTGTTAAACCAGGTTACAAAGTATCTGTGGACCAAATCTCATCGAAATTCCTTCAGCTAATTTTGCGTGATTAAGTAACAAACATCCAAACATTCAAGAATTGATACTTCAGAAAAGAAGTTTAACCTATTAGAGGTTAGGTGAGGGCATAAAAAAATATCGAGGATATCATGACTTAGAGTGAAAAGATATCCTTGACCATGATTTAAAAAAATTAATAACAATAATCGTACACTATAACCCCACCTCAACCCGTTGGCACTCCGCTCAGTACACTGACATCATATTTGCTGCTTTCATTACAGATATTAAAAACAGTGTTGCATGTAGTAATTACAAATGTATTTGTATTCCACCTTTACACCTTTGTGATATTAAATACACATCACTGTATTCATATGGTGAATGGAAGATACATTTTCAACGGACTTCGAAATAAGGAGAAAAATTCTCATCGAATGTATGTATATAAAAATATTTAGAAAAACTTAATGAAAGGTAATAATGTCGAGAATTTTAATAATGAGAAGGAAGGAGGTAAGAGGAATATTGGAGAACACTACGTGATGGTGATGATATTGAATGGACTATTGGGTAAACGCAACGTAGATACTTCTACTGATCCGACAAATAATCAAACATTATGATTTCTTATAATTACGAGAGAAACCTAAGCAGTGCCTTGGAGTTGTGACCAAAGTATAGGCTTAAAGTTATCTTTTTATAGAATTTTAACACTCGCCTCCACTGTTAGGCTCTCTAATTAAACCCAAGGTTAAAATTAAAAAAACCTAACCTAACACAAGACGTGACAAGTACATGGTAAAGTACTCACGTGACCTTAATCGGTCAGCATTAACACTTTACTACTTTACACTATCTAGAGACTAGACTTCACTCCAATAAAACCACAGTCAGACTGTCGAAGGCATATTAAGGATCGAGGCGGTTAAAATGACGGTGATGACGATTCGATTATTCGATAATAGTTTACTATTCTCCGACATATATACAAATAGAAAAAAAAATTTTTTGTCCGAATGTTTGTGCGCGTCCCACGCCAATACTATTACACTAAATTGGATACAATTTTCACAATTGCGTCTAACTTCATTTTATTCATTCAGTTGTCTCATTAGAGAAAGAGAGAGGGTAGGAGTGAAACTCGCATAGAGAGAAAAGCTTTTCTTTAAATCACGGAAGTTTATAAATATTACAATCACATTACATTCAATTTTAAAGAAAATGGGCGACTAAAATCATGATGGAGGTCCAAAAACCACGAAAACTGCCTAAAATTTAATGGAAAATGTAAGGTGATTTCTCTGTTACTATTGGGAGGTTCATGATCAACAATAGTGTTAACTTTATTAATTAATTATCATACCTTGTTGGTATTTTGTATTATATAAAGCACGATATTTTTAAAGATTTTACTTACTCTCGAAACGTGTATGTCCTGAAAGAAATTACTTCAGGACGTAAACATAGTTTCTGAAATCGCGCGAAAGTTACCGCGTAGCCGACAGTAAGACAGTCTGATTCCACTTGTATAGTATTTTTTAAAGAAAATACTAGGGATACCTCATAACTTCACCTACCAAATGGAAGGTCATGAATTTTTAATTACTATTTGTTTCTCTTTTTAGTGAGACTATCGTCGTCACTTTGATTTACCAGTTACAAATACCCGAGGAGATATTGTTTTGTTTGATTATGATTTGTCCCGTGGATGTCCGATTTCCGTTACGTTGTCCGTGTCCAGTTTTGAGTGAAAAATAAAATGGTAACTTTAACCGATAAAATTGTGCAATACAGTAAGTTTTAAATAAATGCTAGATAACTGGCAGGAGATTGCGATCGCACGTCGCAATCTTATATCATGGATTCTGCAAGCCACACAATTGATTTAGGCACACGTCTGCAAAACGTTACAACTGTACAATTTCAAATAAATATAAATAAATAAAATCTGCACAGGTTTCTTTAGTAACACCGTTTAAAAATTAGTTTTCGTGAGTAGTTAGTTCCTTTTATACTACCTTAAGTATACCCATATGTAGACAATACATAACCTTTAGTGCAATAGATTAGAGTCAGTTTCGCGCAGTGTACATAAAAGTTAGTATTATAGTGTCGTGGTTAAGTCACTCTACTTGAGGTCCACGTAAGTTAACTTTATAATAAATTGAACCTCAAGTAGCCTGACCATACCCACGATCTATAATACTAGTCCTACTATTTCCATGCATAGGATTGTCCTATACAAGGTTAATGTTATATACGTGGGTATACTTGAAATAAAATAAAATTAACTATGTGCGAATACTAAGCTATCAACGGTGTTGCTAACCCTATATACAAAAGTAAGACTATCTAGTCTTACTTTTGTTATTTTTATTGATTCAATTTTCAAACTCTCGGTTAATGATATCTAAATATCATCATTGTCAGCCTTTAATGGCCCACTAATCTCCTCCTCAGAATGAGGAGGGACTAGGCCATAGTCCACCACGCTTTCCAAACGCGGTTTGGCTGACTTCACACACTTTTGAGAACATGAAGAAGCAATGAAGAGCAAAGGGGTGTGCCCAGGTTTGAACTCGGACCTTCCAAATAGACTTCAACGTCTTAACCATTGGGCTATCACTGCTACTGCTGCTACCTATATAAAATACGAAAATTATCTTTAACAGTCTCTTCGCGCTATCTGTACGCCTAGATATTTTAAACTATTTAACGGATTTTCATGATGTTTTCATCAATAGACAGCGATTTAATAGGAACGTCAATATGTATAATATGTATGTTATATTAAAGCACTATATTGATTAGCATTCTCAAGAAAAAAATATATGTATCTCTAACAAATATTAATTATAAGAGAAATTGGTTATTGTCTATCACAGTGTGGATAAAGGTATTAATTTTGACGCAGCTCCTGTCGAATTCAACACGTTAATAGCCTGCGATGTAATTGAAAATAGACCCATCCTGGTTTGGGTAGGATTTAATATTAGATAAGGGTAAATAGCCCATTGGTGTAGCAGAGTATATGCTCCTTCGATAGATGAAACGCAAAGATGCTTCAATCTGCATACGAAATTTAGTGGGAATTATACTAAGTAATAATCGCCCAGGAGCTGTGAATTTTTAAAAAGTAGCCAATATGTTAATCCAGGCTATAAAGTATCTGTGTGCAAAATTTCATTAAAATCCATTCAGCGGTTTGTACGTGATAGAGTAATAAACATCTAAACATCGAATTATACAAAATTTCACCGCTCAGTAACACAAAAGACAATAGTAGTTTGCACTTTAGATAAAATAACGGGTTTAAAGAGTATGTAAACTCTCACCTCTACTGTTCGATCTCGTTATTCAATATTTAACTAACCTGTCGTTTAGTTAATACAATAAATATGTCAAGTGCTCGTAATTGCTGATAAGGGTAACAGTTCAGTAAATTTTACTATATATATTATAACTAAGCTTATAAATAGAGGGGGTACTTTTAATATAAACCAATAGAAACACTAAATTACAGTAATTTGGATATTTTTGGATGTTTATTACAAAACTACTATAATACACTGAATTCTCCATATATTGTTGCTAAATAAAATTATTTAGACGCAGTAAACCTTTTTGTCATTATCCCGGACGAACACTGATTTTTTTTAATAAAAAGTAGCTTATATGTTAATCTATGTTATAAAGTATCTGTGTGCAAAGTTTCATTGAAATCTGCTCAGTCGTTTTCGCTTGATTGAGTAACATACATATTACATATAAACTAAATTGGCTAAATTGATTTGAATAAAATTTGATGAAAAAAACTAAAGTTTATTTAAAGCTGATCCTATGTATTGCATATACTCAAATTATGTTGAAAATGATTATATAAATAATCTTAGCAGTGTCTGTGGCTTCCGACCCAGATGTAGGTTCACTTCCAATCCCGCTGCCTAACAACTAACTAAACTATGTAATAAAGCTAACATCCCTATTTGAGAAACATGGCAATACTAGTCACCCTATCCAGACTTCGCCCGTGTGCAATTTACCACGTATATTAAGGTTAAATTTCACATTTTTATCGCTATGTCGCTATATTCACTATTTTGGCGATAGTGGCTTATACATAAAAGATATATGCTGTTGCGGGTTGTGTGGTGTTTTCGTAGGACTATTTAAGATAAAAATTTCCATCATATATTATATACTTCACACGTGTTGCCACACACACATACAAACACATATACACGGTAGCGAGCGAGACTACTTATTTGACTCTTATCACATAATATCTCTATAAATAATAGCCTGTATGTTATTCTATATCATTGTAAATTTGCATTAAAATTCATTCAGAAGCTTTTGCGTAAAATAATAAAATTCCATACATACACATAAACTTTCGTGTTTATTATATTATTAAGGATCATTGAAGTATATTACATCTCCTTTTTACTATGATAGTAAATATTACTTAAATTGTTGGTAGTACTTAAACCATTTTGATCAGCAATTTCTATTATAAAGTATATATTGCAATACAACAGATAACCGGTAACCACGTCCATTAATTTTGATGTCGTTTGACCACAAATACTGAATTAAAATTGACTCAATCTTTCTGGAATTAATTAACTTAATGCTTTTAAAATTAAATTTTGTTAAATGTAAATAATAAAAAGCAGTTTGCAATAAATTCAAATACTATTGATTTTCATCCCATTTTCATCACTATGTGTGTTATTTGTTAATGTTTTCGTATAAGAGTCAAACGCCTGGAAGCTTTCATCTTAAAAGCTGTCTCATTTCATTATGACTTAACATAACTATTATATTAAAAATATACCCGACTGAAACTCTAATTCGAGTCGAATTAGAAAAATCGATATTAACGTGTTTAAGTCGATATTTTTGTATTGTTAAAAACAAAACATAAAAACTGCAGTCAATACAGACTTAACACATTTTCATAAAATGTTACGTACTTTAAAAATCTTGATACTCGATTCTATTCGATACTTTATATCCAAAGAAAGGTATCGACAAATACCTTTTTACCTGTACTCAGTGACTGTGTAAGCAATGTTAGTGTGTTACCATGGTTACAGGATTGTTATAATTGTCAATATATTAATACTCTCACACAGCTCTCAAGTTAGAAATGAGCTGATAGTCTTTAAACGGCTGACTTAATCTTAACATATTATAGCTAAAAACCATCTCGATTAAATCACCTTTTAAATAAATAAAACTTCATCACAATCGGTTCATTATCTTGGGCGCTACGATGCCACACATACACACGTTAAACTTATATAATCCCGTCATTGTAGCTTTTGGGGTTAAAGCAGTTGGAGTCTTACTCGGGAGGTCCGGATTCGATCCTGGGCACACTTCTCTGACTTTTCTGAGTTATGTGTGTTTTAAGCAATTAAATATCACTTGCTTTAACGGTGAAGGAAAACATCGTGAAGAAAACTGTACTCCTGAGAGTTCTCAAAGAATAAAATTGGAGTGTCTGTTTGTAATATTAAAATAACCGCTTTTTACTAAGTGCATATGGATGTATACACGCCACATATACCACATTTTTTACAATTTTTCTGTCTGTCTTTCTTTCCGTCTATCTGTCTGTTTGTTCCGGCTAATCTCTGAAATGGCTGGACCGATTTTGACGGGACTTTCACTGGCAGATAGGTGATGTAACAAGGAGTAACTTAGGCTTTTTAACATCTCGCTACGATCCATAGGAGCGGAGCAACACGCTGTCAACACGTGTTGGCTAGTGAACTATATAATGATGGGGTTTATGTTATACTTAGTGTAAGAATGTTATTTAGATAATTAAAAAAACTTAACGATCCTACTACCCACATCTTTAATTTTTAATATTCTTTAAGTCAAAGATTAGCTTGAACATCTTTTATATTGTCAGCTAGCAACACTGTTGATTATTTTATACTGCAGGTTTTACCTTTTATTTTATTCGCAGTATACCCACGTATCCTAACTAATATTATAATTTCGAACTCATAAGAAACGTAGGAAATATTAAGAATAATCGTCGTCAATAGATGGCGTAAGTAGTAGAAAAATCCTGATTGAATCGATTTTCATAAAATATGATACAAAGATAAAGTAGCGCTGGAGGAAGGACATGGCTATGTTTTATCACGACAAAAATACTTCAATATATAAATTATTAGATTACGCCATCTATCGACGTGGAGAAGAAGTGTTTGTCGAGTTGAGTGGCTGTTATATCTTTGAGAATTAGTCATATATAAATTGAAATATAAAATATAGTGATATAGCGATTAAAATGTGAAAGTAAACCTATACATATCTTATATATTGCACCGGGGCAAAGGCTTTGTCCCGGTATATATCTATTTTCGTCTGATATAAGTCTGTGTTTCTTTAACTGTAAATTATTGAAATAAGTTTGATATTAAATAAATAACTTTTGTTGCAAGTTGTTATTCTCTTGTTAATAAGACAGTAAGACAATGAGTTTCTTAATAGATACAGCTTTTAACAAGGAACAGATCTTGCTGTATAATTACAGCTTGAACTAGCGCGAGATTAGCATATAAGTAAAACAAAGGCGATACAAGACGAAACTTAAAATGAAACGTCGGAGTGGGATTACTGACTTACGCTCTACGTATGAGAAATAGCATTAAGCTAGTTACAATGATGAATAATGAAGATAAAGAGATGTTCTTTTTGTAGCTAGATTATAAAAAATATTACTAATAGATCCTATTATATTGAAAAATTTAAATATAATATTTTGAGAGTCAATTATAATTTACCTCAAATAATCGAGTTGAGATAGAACTATGTATGTATAGAGGAAAAGAGAGACACTTGTACCCTCGGGGAGACTTGGTACAGTCATTTTACATAGTAATTGTTAACATTGATAGTCTAGTGTACAAGTAAATTTTTGTATGAAAAATCCTCAGCTCAAATCTCCCTAAAGGAAAATATTTTTTTTTAAATTTAAAAAAAAAATATTTTCCTTTTTCAGTTCTTTAATTAATGTTCAAAAACAAAGGGTCAAAATCTGAATAAAAATATGACTTGATATCTCATGTAGCTTGATCTGATTTCAACATCAGTCAAGCCAAGGGAGGGTTAATGTAACTCTATAATGGCTAGTAGACGTTGTATTTGTTAAGATAGGACCTATACGATAAAGCTGAAGAAATAACGCTACCCTGGTTTTATAATAAGCTCAGATAGATAATTTCTGATCAAGGAGCTAATAAAATTACAACTAATTTTATTTCAAGATATTTTCTCAAGTTAGTTGTCTATAATTAGTTCAGCTAATGAAGCTTCAAACGTCTTTCTATGTACAGCTAATGTCTACAAAGAGATTACACATTTATAATTACTTAAATAAGAAATAAAAGAAGACATGAAAATATTTACAAGCTGCCAGAAACAAAATGTACAATTAAGAAGCAAATCGTCGCTCGCCGTCAATAACTGTTACTAGGTAACGCGTCCGATCTTACTAAAACGTAATTATAAGGGTTATTTTTTTCCTTTTTAAGGTACCGAACCCTATAAACCAAAGGAAATACGCTAATACGTAGTTACACATTCCCAAAATCTATTAGCCCTGCAAGACTTCCACAGTCTACGTTTAATTAACTCCTAAAACAGAATCATATGAACCTAAACCCATATTTATTTATATTTAAATTACTGAAGAAATTCACTATCCACCTTCTCACTTATTAAGTTATACCGAAAATAAAATAATAGCACATAATAATGATGTCCTTAGACTATTTCTCTATAGAGTCGAGTAGGGGCCTTACCCAAGTCGAGTCGACAAGTTCTCTCATAAATAAAGTTGTGAAGAGCCCTCGTCTATACTCGGATACGACAAGACGTCAAACGTCCTTACCTACCTACTATGATCCATAACATTATCCAGTTACTAAATCAAGCTCTACTATTGCGTATACATTGCTGGTAATGTAATAAATTGAAGTGCGTTTTCAACAAACATGACCATCAGTGTATACTGAAGTATCGAATTAAACAAAAATATTTTGATACTTGATAAAGACTTCTTCGACAAGTACATTTGACAAACGAGACTTAGTCGCGATTTGTTTCATTGTTATTCTATAGGAAATCTGTAGGGATGCAGAAAGCCATAACAGATACAGACTTTACGTAAATTGAGTTTCACGCTTGTTATCTTTTATTCAGAACGCCGATTTGTAAGGCATCGTTGATTCAAGATGTCGAACGTTTTAAATAAGATACTTTTTATTAAGATTGTAATATTTGTGATTATGATGTATTTATTAATTGTAAAAATTTGAGGAAACGTTTCTAGTAATAAGAAGTAATAGTCTATTTATATTTTAGGGTAGTAAGATAACAATAACATAACGATAACAAAAGTTATCAAAAGTCTAAACTATATAGCCAACGACAACAGCTATCAAAAGTCTAAACTATAACTGATGACAATAGCTATCAAAAGTCTTAACTATAACTGATGACAATAGTTATCAAAAGTCTAAACTATAACTGATGACAATAGCTATCAAAAGTCTAAACTATAGCCAAGGACAATAGCTATCATAAGTCTGAACTATAACTGATGACAATAGCTATCAAAAGTCTTAACTATAACTGATGACAATAGCTGTCAAAAGTCTAAACTATAGCTAATGGCAATAGCTATCAAAAGTCTTAACTATAACTGATGACAATAGCTATCAAAAGTCTTAACTATAACTGATGACAATAGCTATCAAAAGTCTTAACTATAACTGATGACAATAGCTATCAAAAGTCTAAACTATAGCCAAGGACAATAGCTATCATAAGTCTAAACTATAACTGATGACAATGAATATCAAATGTCTGAACTATAGCTAATGACAATAGCTATCAAAAGTATAAACTATAACTGATGACAATAGCTATCGGAAGTCTAAACTGTAGTCAATGGCCATATCTATCAAAAGTGTTGTTCTCTAATTTTAATCTAATTTTAAAGAAGAGGAAATTTCCTAACAAAGGTAATGATCGATTTGTTCCAAATTGAAGATGAATTGAAAGAATTACTCTGTGGATTTATTGGTGGAACTGCTTAGACGATGGACTGTGGAGTCAGTAGATAATCGAAGGTAATTCGTGACGGCTGATTGGATATCGACCCACTGGCGAGTCTCGCAGCGCCACCTGGTATATTGACACTCTTTAATGCGAAGATTTATACTTTCACTTGTATGAACAAATTGTTGGAAAAGAACCTTTGGGTAAAATGCTTTTTTTTATTCACTAAATAATTTTTATCTGCTAATCTTAAATATCGATATAAGTTTTTTTGGATAAAATTTATATTTTTTGGTAATAGACAGGAATTTCTTACAGATATCTCCCCCAGCGGGGACTTGGAAAGGTTATGCTGGGTTGGTGTGACTGCCTCTGAAGGAGAGCCCAAAACTACCTCCGAATATTCCATGTTTATACATGAGCTTATAGGTATTCAAAAAAAAGTTAGCTGACTACTAGAGTCAGTTTTTAAATTCATGGTTTTGAATTAACAAACATAAATTCTTTCACTCACTCACTCAATATTTTGAGTGTTTTCATCCAATAATTTATGTGTTAGGGTATTGTAGCACTGAAAGGTTTTGGTTCCCATAAACTTTTTGTTAACATCACTGTTGATAGCGTTTTATTGGCTAGGTTTGCTTTTGTTGAATAAACATTGTTCTATTGTAATACTTATAACTTCGTATGTATATAATATATATTTATTATGTTTTTTAAATGCCTGTTTAAAGGTTTGATAACGAGGTTGAGCGATGGGGGCGAATTTACGTGTAAATAAAAAAAATTTGAACCTGCTGCTCGGTCTCAAGTCCTATAACTTTTTAATTATTGCTGCACAGTATTGTTCCTATATATCCAATAATGTTGCATATGGTTCGTAGCTCTGACTGGGTCCAACGGTTTTTTTATTATAGATATGGCACGTAAGTATAGGTTTGACCTTGAATGCGCAGAAGTCACTATTAGGCGCGGGGTGAGAGCAGCGCGTGCCACGCCATTGGTTTGGTTCTTATGCGGTGTTTCTTTTCCCGCGCGTCTGCCACGTCACGGATTGAACTGCCAATACAGGCACGTCGCACGCTCACAATGCACAACTTTCCCCAACTATTTTTGCTGAGAAGTTAGCTGCCGGACACTATACAATCACGACAGTGTTCGTAGTTTAATCAGTGGCAATGTCAACCATTAGTAAGTAAACTCTGGTAATTATTCTAAGTTTAGATAAGTTTCTTCCACCCTATCAAGTAGGTAATCTATTTAAAAATGGATGCCTCGATTAGGGTCAGTATATGAATAGTATCAGCATCACTAGTGTTGCCTGAATGATGTTGCCAGGCATGAAACGTGAAGGCACGCATGGCCGGCACAAAGACGCGCAAGTTAGTGCTGTGCCAATACGCTTAACTAGGCTTTTATTAACATCCTTTGTAGCTGTTGCCTTATCGATAAAAGTTAATATACATATTTTAATACCCAATATATCTTACTAATATAATAAATGTGAAAGTTTGTATGTTTGAAAATTTAAATGTTTGTAACTAAATCACGTCAAAACGGCTGAACGGATTTGGTACACAGATACTTTATAATCTGGATTATGACATTGACTACTTTTACCGTAAAGATCATAGTTCCTGCCGGATAATAATTTAAAAAAAAAAAATTTAACGCCTGAACATTTTTTTAAAGCAACATATTGAAAATTTAATGTTTTTCATCAGCAAAACAGCAATCACACTAATTATTTAATTATTAAGCTAACTATCTTTAAATACACAACACTGACGTCACACGAGTTCCGAGAGGAATTAAACTTTATTGTGTAAACGTTTATAATACAAAATACCCTTCCCCCAATTCCCACTATAATGACAGGTAGGATCGTAGGCCTGTGTTGCTAAATTAATATTCGATAATCGAGATATTGATAAAATTATTCTAATTATATTTCATATCGATATTTTTTATATTTTAATAAAACCTATCACAACGTAAATCATATTCAAATTACAAGCAATGAGATGTCTTACGAAAGAATATGAATACTTTTAAAGCTAATATTAATCATGTAGTGTAGATCGTATACAGGTGTCATTTTATTAACAGCAAATTAAAAAAAAAATTAACTATTTATTGAAAATGAAATGAAATTTGGTTTTAATGTAATATATACTAGCTGACCCAGCAAACGTTGTTTTGCCACCGTGGGCCACCCTTATCACTTAAGGGTATAAAATATAGATGTTGACCGATTCTCAGACCTACCCGATATGCACACAAAATTTCATAAAAATCGGTCGAGCCGTTTCGGAGGAGTATGGTAACTAACATTGTGACACGAGAATTTTATATATAAGAAATATTTTTTTACCAATGCTAGGCTGTCTTTTTTTTATAATTAATACTCTTTCATCGCATTTTTTTACGTTAAGCTTTAATAGAAAAATCAGAACTTACAAGTTTTGAGCGAGGTCACATCACATTAATTCTGAAAAAGCGATAGGTATTTGAGAAGCTTTTACAAATCAGTATTACATAGTTTTTGTAACAAACGGAAGGTAATGTGACAATTTCATTTCCGTACCATATATGATAGTACGAAACACGTGAAGAGAGTGCAGCACATAATACATTTGTTACACTCAAATCATATTCCCGACAATATCATTCCACGAGTCGACGTACCATGAAATACGTCTTGAGTGACTCGCAAGATGCCGCCACTAAAGATTAAAGGGCTTGCAAGTACTGGAAGCTATGCAGTTAAATTATAAATATCTCAATCATGTAGTAAGCTACACCGTTAATAAATATGTTCGCGGGTAGTACCATTTATTTTATTCCAAGATTATATATAACTTATGCTTTAATAGACTTGAGCCAGTGGTCAAACGGAACTCGCCTGGTGTTAATGTGTGGTATCCGTCCCATGTAGATGATAACAATATATCTCCTATTTGAATTTGAGGAGTTCCTTTGGGGTATTTTCGAAGTTCAAAGTTAAATGAAACCCACTATTAATTTAGGTATAGGTGTGTAGGTAAAAATAACCACTGTACCACCTTGGATTACCCTCCATATTGGATTTAGTGTGAAGTCGTTCTGGTTCGTATTATTTTCATAAAACTCTGTTATTTGATATACAGCATGGACGTGCACAAAACAAAACACTCTGCCATCTTGGGCCGTACGCCATGTTGGATTTAGAATAACGTCAATTGAGTAACCACTGAGTGTCAAACTAAACGTATAAACAAAATTTTATCTAAATTGATTGTTAATTAGGATTGGTCTATGCTCCTTCTCCACTCTCTGGTTTTGATGTTACATGTACATTATATTGTTAATTATAATGTTAGTAGCATTGATTTGAGTAGCATTTTATCTTTCTTGAATGATGACAGAAATCATTAATATAACTCTGGATCTCTGGGTCTAAAGTATAACCCTCAGGAGTAATATTCTAATAATCGTCCGACTATTAGTCTGTATATAGACTTTAAATTATTTTTAATGAACAATGTTAAGTTCATAATTAATCAAATTTCTATTAATTTATCTATTAACGAAATCAATTATATTCCAAAATTCCATCAAAATCATTTATTACAGGTTCGGAGATAATCGTGGACAAACTTTGTGATACGGGTTATTGTTTTTGTATCATAAAAGTAAGTAAAAGGTTTTTTCACAAATTGCATCAATTTACCTCTCATAAGATGTATCTCGTAATATGTCTTGAGTGGATCGTAAATAGGACCATTAAATACAGAGGGTTCATTACTGTGAGGGGTGGTTAATAAAGAGTGCGTCTACAGAGTCTATATTAGCAAATTTAATAAACTTGTATGCAAAGTTTATTAAAATTTACTCTAAAGGATATCAAAGATCGCATAGAATATATTTTGGGATATTTTAATAAAAATTTCTCTACTAAAAAAGTGTCTTCTGATTTATTATTTCTTCGATTGATTTAAAAACTTTATTGATATAATATAGTCTAGTCGACAAGTCTAAAATAGAGATACTGCTCTTAAAATTATGTTTGATATCCGGAATGAGGCCTAAAAAATTGTAAAAGTTATAAACAATTAAAGGTGAGTAAAAATGATATTTTCTTTTTGGCCAATATGTCGTAGACTATTAATATTTAAGAAATTTCTAAGTTTCTTAAAGAAGAGGGAATTTTCAATAAAAAACTCCCTACTCCTGGAACTCTATTTCATCAATAAAACTGCAATTGAATCTTCTAATAATAATAATAATAAAGATCTATAGATAATTTATATTTGACAACGTCAACCAAAGTCAAAAAACCTATAGCTCAGTATCGACTACCGAACATTCCTATAGGAACTTGTCCTATACGAACTAAACTTTCCCCTTGTAATATTTTATCCCCTTCCCCAATCGAGGAACTTCTTTCACAGTGATTTGATGATATTGCACTTTGACGAATACAGGAGAAATGAGGGTGGAAAATAAAAACAAGATGGATGATGTTACCCGGGCGACCCTTGACGATCTCTTCAGATCTTTCTTTGTGATGTTACCTACTTGACGTCGAGTATTAATATGAAATAGGCTATTTCGTAAAAATATAATGAAGCAATATTTGGTCGAATTAAATTTAAAAGAAATCGTTCAACAATGATACACATACCTGTCTGTTATTTCAGTCAATGTTTTATAATCCTTCATCTCCATATCTCCCATGAATTGCGAAAAACCTGCAACGGAAAATATCATTATTTTACCGAGTATTACTGATCCTAATTTAGAATCCCAACACTATGACTGGATATTAGTTTTGGTTTATTTTATTAATGACCTGTTAACTTATATATCCCGATGGATATGGAGAGATAATGTAACAAGTAATTTTGTAGAATTAATATTGTCCAGCGTAGTGTAATTTAGTAAAATATTAGGTACGGAAGTCCAGTACTGGTACTGTCTGAATATAATATTTTTGGAAAATACGCTTCAGATATCCAATCAGCTTAAGATATCCAATCGGTGTCAAAAAAGTATTCTAACCAAATGTACGCCTTTTAAACATTTAGGTGGACTCTAAATAGTATCGCTTGATATAATAGACTCCATATATGATAATCGTATAAATACTTATTATTTCATTAAGATATTATGATATTTTTTAATCCAAGTCGTAGCACATAGTCCAAAACTGAACGCAATGAGCTCATATAGTTATAGCTGATCGTGGACAGTGGAGTGTAAATTAGCATGGGAATATGTATTTTCTGTTCTTATTTAGTGATATACATAATTTACTATGGTTTATTATATGTGTATATGTGATATAAGTGAAATATTTGTAGCAGTGCATAGTGAAGAGTATTTAGTATTCTCGTCACGGAGCGGTATGGCGGAGCGGGGCAGCAAATCACGCGCCGTGCCCACCCGCTAAATGAATATTGACAACCAACTACAGTGAATGGGTTGAATTGATAATCGCTCTCTATCCCATGCAGCTTATCTAAATACTCATTTGCTGTTTGATTCTGAAAACTGAAAAACAATCGCTCTACGCACTCTTTATTTATACTAATACTATAAAGCTGAAGAGTTGAGAGCAAACAAACAGTTTGGTTGGTTGAACGCGCTTATCTCAGGAACTACTTAGACGAATTGAAAGATTATTTTAGTGGTGTATAGCCCATTTATCGAGTAAAGTTATATAACATTACGCTACGACCCATAGGAGTGGAGCATCAAAGATAAATGTTTGCATAGTAAACGGTGATAAAACATAGAATTTTATAGCTGCTTTAGAGCTATATTATAGGTGCCTTCTCCCACCTCTCTCTAATTCTATCTCTCTCTCTTTTGAGATGCATACACTGTTGCGCGGCTAGGCTAGTTAACTAAACATACATTTCTCATCAAAACACTGCTAAACATAAAATCTCTCATCGTAAAATTGATGGAGACAGAACTTATTTCATCAAAAATAAAGTACCTACCTAATATAAATTCCTCATCAATACATAAAAGACATTTTTTTACCAGGAAGCAGTGCCAGAGTTAATAATATAATAAAAGTAGTAGATGTTAGTTGGATAATAGATAAAAATCATATTCAGCGTTTTCCTAATTCCATATAAATTACGTTAGCGCTCTGACGTGGATTGATTGGATTTTATCATGATTAGAAACTTTGCACTAATAATAGTCAGTAATTGTATTAAACACTAATTACGTATTTTATTAACTCTTTTTATATTATGTTACCATAAAATTGTAAATACCGTTAGAATAATAGGTTGGGGAAAACGTTTCTTCGAATTTTTTAAGAAAATTCAAAACATTTTTTAATATAGTTTATTTACATTTAACTAAAGTATGTAGGTATCATTTTGTTCGATAACTTTTTGCCATCTTGTAGGTAGGGACATGATCCCATTGCTATAGAAATTTTGGGGCTTCTGATCAAAAAACCGCGACAAGTAGTGCTAAGTATATAAGAGAGAAATGTGGTACCCATTACTGTACAGCAATACGTATACACATGCAATTTAGACTGAGGCGAGCGGTGCCTAGGGCTTGAGACCCAGGAGCAGGTTTAAAGAGCTCTTTCATAATATATTAACTCTCACCTCCACCACTCGACCTCGCTAATGGTAAAGTAAACTTACGTGGACCTCGAGAAGGGTAACCTTCATCACGACACTGTAATACTAACTTCCATGTTCACTGCACGAAAACACCAGAAAGACTGAGACTAATCTATCGCACTAAAGGTTATATAAAGTCTCCACGTCGGTATACTCGAAATAATATAAAATGATATACCCGCTACTACTACTTTATAAACAGTGTTGCTAACAGTAGTTGGCAGTCCTCTCGTGACACTGCCTAAAGAATTCCGAAAAAAGTGGAAATCTGAAGGTGCAAAGGCAAAAGGTGCAATTCGCCGGATGCATTAACACCTCCCAGCCAAACGTCTAGCGTTATCATAGTGAAAAACCACACCCCTTCTATTGATTAATTTCGGCTGCTTTCTCTCAACTTCTTGTTTTAATCTCATCAGTTGTTCGCAGTAAAGGTTAGAATCGATAGTCCTGCCTGGTGGTAACAGCTCATAATGAATAATGTCCTTCCAATTCCAGCACACACACAGTATCACCTTGTTGCGAGTTAACCCGGGTTTCGCCACAGTCTGTGAAGCCTGACGGGCCTTTGACCACGATCTTTTTCGCACGTTCTTGTCGTACGTGATCCACTTTTCATCACCAGTTATCAGCTTCTTCAAAAATGGTTCGGTTTCATTACGTCGTAATAAAGAATCAAAAAATGAGTACACGGTTCATTAGGTTTCTTTCAGTGAGCTCGTGAGGTCCCCAAATATCGAGCTTTTTTGTGTACCCAGTTTTTTTCAAATGCGCCAAAACTGTTTTGTGGTCAATTTCCAGTTCTTCAGCTACGTTGTAAGATACTGTTTACAATTTAACGCATTAATTTTTGGCAGATTATAATTTATCGAAGTGTAACCGTCAAATTGTGAAAATCAGGAAGAATTTATTAATTTTTTATAATTTCATTATGTTCACTGTAAGAGTTTTGTAAATGTATAGTAAATTCATCCGAATTCACAATTAGAGGATTATAGTGATTACTAAATAATAAATATATACTTTATATCACAATTCTTGGAGTGCATTTATTTTATATGACTGACACCTGTTTTATTCCTAACTCTGTGGACACAGAACAGCCTACTGTAAGACCAATCAATCAGGGACAGTTCACAATCTTTCGATAGTTTGAAATCTCACGAGATAGATTATAATCCAATCGTGTTTACAATTTTACGGTGACATATATAAATACTTTGGTTTCAAAAGATAGGTATAAACAAAAAACTTCTAACCTTAAATGTGCAGAAGTCATTATTAGGAGCTTTTGGGAACGCAGGGAGAAAGGAGCACGCCACACGTGATTAGTTCTTACGTGACGGTTTTGCTCCCACGCGTCTTCTATTTGTCAAAATAGTAAACTTCTTGGATTTAAATACCTATACAGGAAAGCAGTACGCTCACAATTTGCAACTATCCCCACTACTTCTGCTCAGATGTACGGATGTCAGCTTGCCTCTCTCGTCGCGTTGCTCGCTGCGCTGCGTGGAGCGCTACACCGTCGCATCGATGCGTATTTTTTGTTTATATTGATATTTTTAATTTCGTAATATCCTTTGAATGGAATGTCCGATTTTAATAATTCAAAAAGTAATCAATAGGTATTGAAATATTCTTGAATACGAAATAAATTATTTAGATGAGAATTTATGCAAAAGGTATGGATAACATGGTCTAAATTTAATAGGTATTTCTATCAACATACAAAATGTAAAAAAGTAGTTACAATGACATAACTCCAATAGTTGGACATATGGTCTCGCGAAGATTTTTGTAGATATCGATACGTTCTACAATATTGTAGAAAATTTTTTTGTTGTATCATCAATACTTTTCGCAGCGCATACGATGAAAGACATTTAATGCCAAATTTATTTTTTACCTTGGGTTGGTTTTAGTAAGAATTTCTGAGGATCTCTAAATTTTTCTAGTAATAAATATAACCTATGTTACTCAGGGATAATGTAGCTTTCTAACAGTAAAAGAATTTTTGAAATCGGTCCAGTAGTTTTTTAGTTTATTTGTTACATACAAAATGGATGATGGAAAGGATACATATGGATTTGCATTAAATTATGCACTCAAATAATTTATAATCTGTACTGATAGGATAGGTTTTATCCCACTGTATAGGATAAGTTTTATCCCAAAAAAAAGAGAATCAGTAATAGAATAGAATTATTCATTTATCAACTGATTTGATAATGGTGTCAGCAACACTGTTGATAGCTATCGACTGACTAATTTCTGTTGGTTACTTAAAAAATAATCCTTCTAATGATAACTTATAAGCTCTCTTCAGATAGATTATCGACAGTTTGACTTGTAATTTCGAGGAATTAATGTTGACTATCACAGTGTTATACTGTGAGTTTTTGATATTATTGTTAGCAACACTGTGTAGCACAATAGTAGTAGCGGGTAGATAATTTTATATTATTTCAAGTATACCGACGTGAAGACAATATGTAACCTTTAGTGCGATAGATTAGTCTCAGTCTCTCTGGTGTTTTCGTGCAGTGAACATGGAAGTTAGTGTTATAGTGTCGTGATTAAGGTTATCCTTCTCGAGTTGAACGTAAGTTTACTTTATTATCGTTAGCGAGGTCGAGTGGTGGAGGTGAGAGTTAATGTATTATGAAAGAGCTCTTTAAACCTGCTCCTGGGTCTCAAGCCCCAGGCTACGCATGCAGTCTAAATTGCATGTTTATACGTATTGCTGTACAGTAATGGTCATATCTCTCTCGTATACATAGTATTATTATCATTAGGTTACTTAATGTTAGGTAATGAGGTGGAGTAGGGTAGGCGAGAGTTTTGACAATCTGAAAAGGCTTAGCTCGACTTCCTGTCTATAAAATATGTTTGTGCGAACTGTTGTCAGTATTCGTTTAACTACCTTTTTGTCAAAACTAATTATTATTATGACTTCAAACACTTTCTACCCACAAAACAACAATAAATCTCAAGTAATCGCTTAAAGCAAAATTGAAAAAGATGGCACCATTTGTCTTTGCTTAAAATTTGAAAGATAAAGAGTATTTATATTTTTCTCTTTCATAATATAAGGAACAACCCCCCTCCCCCCTCGCTTTAATGAATGAGACTGATTTTGCATAATTAAAAAGGGGTGCTTTAGATGATTACTTATTTCGATGAGTTATGGTGTGGCAGCGTTTTTATTGTATTTATTTCAATTTAAAAAGGTGGTGACTTCCAAGAAAAATTACGTTGAAATGAAAAAAAATGATGATGAACTCTGAAATAACATTGTTCAGTATTAGGATAATTAATAAAAATCTCTCGAATTAAGCACAATTAGTATTTATGACTACATCTACTATTTAGTCTGTATTTTCAAGCCATCATCATTTTACAAAATTTTGCTTAAAAGACTTTGTAAAATGAATAAATTATAACTAAAATTAAAATACTAGTTTATAATTGATGATCTTATCGTTGAGAAAAAAATAGCTCTACGTTGAAGATGAGGAAAAATTAAGTTCCTCATTTTATATTCCTTAACTTCATCATCACCCACCCTCACCCCCCTACTGATTTACTGACTCACTGCTTCTGCTTGCACTTCAGCACTATTTAATACTTAATTTAAAAAAAAAATTGGAAATCTCACATAGATTACGTACAGAAAAAGGTAAACCATTTTATTTATGCATTAAGGCGTTTGAGGATAACTTATGGTGAATCAGTTGCATTAACAGCCTACCATGGGTATGTTGCTTCTATACTCGGGTATGGCCTATTACTGTGGGCCAATTCTACTAATATTAACAAAGTATTCTTAACTCAAAAAAAATGTGTAAGAGCAATTTGCGGGCTGAGTCCAGAAAAATCATGTCGACCACTCTTTAAGAAATTGAAAATACTCACCTTAACAAGCTTGTTTATAATGCAAACCGGCATTTTTGTAAAAGAGCATCCTGAACTATTTACTAACACAGAAACATATTGAAATAGAGACCCTACGCGTCTTAAAGTACCTATTCATAAGACTGCGCTGGCAAAAAAAAATTGTTCCGTATCTTTTGCTATCGTTTATAATAGGATACCAAGAAATATTAGAGAATTACCTTTCAATAAATTAAAAAAAAAAATTAAAAGAATGGCTAGTCGAAAAATGTTTTTATGACCTAAAAGAATTTGATATAATGTAATGTTTAAAATAAATCTATGACATTGTTTAATATAATTTATGAATGTATTTTCTGTAACAAATATTTGTATGCCAAATCCTGGCAAAACATGTGGAACCTTTAGCATTAATCCAACCATTGTACCATGTTTTTTCACAAATAAATATTTCATTTCATTTAATTTCAAATCTGAGAAACTTATCCAATATTTTTCTTCGTAAGAAACTTCCTCAAACTCGACAGTCATAATCGATTTATGCACTTAGCAACATACTATTTAAATGTAGAAATTTTCAATTCAATTTACAAGAAACTGATAAACCTCTAAAAATAACCTATTACACGCTTAAACTGGCAATTTAGTTAACGCTGTAAAATCTAAATTCCAAACAAAAAAGCAATCTGCGTTAAACGCATAACGTGAGCCGCACTTAAAGCTGGAACAGATTACCTCGCAAAAAACGTACAAATAAAACGGAATCACCGTAGACCGGAGCCCTAGAATCTTTCCCCTGGCCCGAGATCTGTCATTTAAAGTCGACGTGACAGGGGAAATAGAAAGGAAGCGTAAATCATTGCACACGAATACTTTTCCCTTTGAAGCGTGGAACTGAGTGGGTGGTTAGAGGAAATAAATCGATCATCGTCTATTTATCACAATCCACGAGCTTCTATGAAGTTTTTAGAAGTTTTCAAGTATAACTAGCTACGCGCCCTCGCTTCGCTAGCGAGACCTACATCAAATAAGTCAGTCAATAAGTTTACAATTTTACTTATTCTTTTATATAGGATATAATTACAAGCATATTTTTAGTGTGGGAGCTATACTGCGCTACTGCGCAGTGTAACTACACTCAAACGATAATATTAAAATGTAATCTGGATGGATGCCGAGAAGTGCCTGGGGCTTGAGACCCAGGAGCAGCCATTACCACCGCGCCACCAAACAATACTAAGAGTGATTTGTCTCACTACTTTAATAAGTACTACGTGATATTACTTTTCAGACACCATACTATCGGAACGAAAGTTATATATTGTTTAATCGAAATAAGATAAACTACCCGCAAATACTAAATTATAGACAAATATTTCTAAAAAATATTTTAAATTTTAAGTTCATATTTATTAGAGAGGTTTAAGTAACAATTAGACAGATCTATCTTTTTTCTCAAGTTAGGACTTAAGTTTACGTCTTTACTAGTATTTTATTATAAATAAACTGGCTGACCCGGCAAACGTTGTTTTGTCATATAATTTTGGGGTGGGCCACCCTTATCACTTAGGGGGATGAAAAATAGATAGTAGCCGATTCTCAGACCTACTGAAGATGCATATAAAAGTTCACAAAAATCGGTCGAGCCGTTTCGGAGGAATATGGTAACTAACATTGTGACACGAGAATTTTATATCATACAAAATATCTCATTTCCCTCGTTTTTGGTTATAATAAACTTCTCCCCATACAAAGATATGAATCACAAATATATTACCAAAAAATATCAACCACACCTATTATCGTTATTTTCTTAGGGTTCGTCCCTTTGTCCTCGCCCTAAACAATATTTGATAGCGCTCATTTATTACGGAACATAATATTTTGTCTTGATGCTTTGAATTCACTTTTCTTGTGCCAACATATTTAAGTTACGACATTATTTATTTTATCATTTTCATCCTTATTTCCTGAAATATTAAACTTTTTAAATAAAAAGATATTATAAGTATTATGTCTAACAGTCAGTCACGCGTCTCGTCGTCACTTCACTAGTTGAGGTGTATTAAAATCATTCACTCAATTACTCACACAATCAATCACTATCTCTCTTACCCACCTACTCGTAGCACACTCACTCTTTACGAGCTATTTCCGTTGAATTTCTATTCTATAATGCGTAGTATTTCACTGGTTTGCAGTGAACACCACCATCTCACTAACTGTCTTCTATCTCCCTCCCTTTTGCTTATAAAATACTCTAGTCCTGACAATAACTAACTCAACAAATTTATTTTTTATAAATACATTGAGGTTATACATTTTTATTTTATTTTCCTAATAATGCAGTCGATTTCTTTTTAAATCTTTAAATCAAGAATTCGACATCAACGTTGAAGAAAAAACTTTCAAAACCAGGTCAATTCTTTCAAAGATTTTATCGATTGCTTTTAAACTTACAAAACATAACGCTTAATGTATGAAAATACATAAAAACTTTAACGTAAAATGTAGCTTTCAAGGAAATAAATTCTCAAATTCAATGCCGTTCTGCATTTCCTTTGCAAAGAGTTCACGCTACGTAAAGAACTTATCGTCATCAATGTACAATTTATTAAAAGGGGAATTTTATTATAAATTGGGACGAGTCAAGTGTGAATACGTGGGAGTGTTCAGTATGACTTTTACCCGATGCTCTATTGCTGTGTGATAATATGTAAAAATAAGCCAGTCTCGCAATCAATAACGTCTCTTTTCGTCGTTGAATGTGTTGGGAATTTTATGCCACAGTAATCCACCAGAGATGTGCGAGGATGTGCAGCGAGAAATATGTATGTTAAGAATTAATAGAAGTCAGTTATTTTAGTTAATAGCTGATGACGAATTTAGAGGTTGTTTTTGTGTTTGTAGAATTTTTTCAAATTAGTTTCAGTGTTACCGCTAATAACTTTGTTTTATTTACCCACGTTTATAGGAGAATCTCATCTCATCGATGTGCAAGGTACATTTCTGCAGGATATTGTATTTAGATTATAAATAGCCGTTTTGTCTTGCTTTTATTTATTACAGAAGAGCAGCTAAAGCTTTCAGTAGAAGAAAATATGGAGGTAGCATCCACATCCACAAAACTGACGATGAGGTATACGAAATCATTGAAATGCCGAGTAATATATCACTCAAAACAGAAAACAGAAATAAAAAAAATAAAATATATCATAGAAAAAAACGTATACTGAGCGAAGAATGTTGTCTTATGTTAAATAGCAGAGTATGATTTCATTAATAAAAAACATACAAAAATTGTCTTAATTTTTTAATAAGTTATAGACTTTTAATACATCCAATTTAAATATTTAATTTTAATTCAAATATTCTAAATTTAATTTATACATATTAAAACTTTTCTACAGCTTAAAAAAATCGGTAAATATTTGCAAGGGTAAGCAACCCCATCCCACCGTAGCATGTTTATAGGTAAATTTCAACAAGTGTCTTTTTTGCCTAATTTTGGTGAACATTTTTATTGGTTAATTTTTCAGCAGTTTTTTTTTTTTTTTTTTAAATCTCTTTATTGTACACAAGTAAAATAGAAATAATACATACAAAGTAAAACTTAAATATACGAGTACAAAGGCGGACTTATTCCAAAAAGGAATCTCCTCCAGTCAACCTAAAATTGATTAAATGGAATAACAATGCTGAGATGGGTAGAAACGTGAATACAGTTTTTTTTTAAATAACAGGTGTTTGTGTACGTTAAAAATGTATAAAATAAAAAAAAGCCTTATAAATATACAAACTATACAAATTATCTATATATTTCTATACATACACATTTCACATACATACATACATAAATATTATACATATATATATTTATATACATCCCTACATACCCAAATATATACATACATATATACATACACACATTCATACCTGTATTTTGGCCAAAATATTACAATACACTACATAGTAGATCCATAAAGTTTCTTCAAGTGATGCCAGAGATGGAGATTCGCGTATGTGTACCGGTAACTCATTCCAGAGTGTCACGGATGAGAAAGTGAATGACCTAGCGTATGTTCTAGAGGAACACACTGGCGCAGCTAGAGCAAGGTTGCCGGAAGACCTTAGTCGTCCATCACTATGTTCAGCCATATAGCGAAACCTTTCTCGAAGGTACTGCGGAGAAAGAGGATTAAAAAGGATGTTGTATAACAGGGTTTTTATAATCACATGCTACAGAAATATATCCCATTATATAAAATGTCACAGGGATTTGATTCAATATACGAGTTTATGTCACCGAAATTGACATTTGACACAAAAAATTAGAATAATGTTTCATCGTAGGCAACTAAATAATAATAAGGAAATGGAAATAAGTGGTTACAGTAAAAAATAGACTCTATCCCAATAGCAGTACCAAATTTTAGATTTGAGAGAATTACATAAAACCCAAAAAAAAAATCGGTTTATTGTGGGTATGATTTAAAACAAAAAGTTCACATAACCTATTTATTTATATATAAGTTAAAACAAGACTAAAAATTGGAGTTTTGAAATCACCATTTTTCGGATTACGCTAGACATAGTATATTATTTTCTAGATCAGCAAAAAAATATTACATGGAATTTTTGAATATATTTATAAAAGTTGTAATTGTCTCTCTTTTTACAAAGCGTATAGACATATCTCTGTGAGAACAGGTTTATTTTAAAAGGACAAGTTCGAGGACATTCTCAAAGTTTCACCGTTTTCTCATTTTCACGGGTTTTTGTTACGCAAGTGCGGGAAACGGTCGGAAGTTGAATAAAAAATTAGCAGGATCGTAAAATGGGACCTTATGGAACTCATTTCGATTTCATTACAAAATTTATAGCACCTAAGTAATGTTCAAAGTTCAAATGTTGTTAACAATTTTTTACAACTTTATATTGTTGATTTGTATTTTTTTCTGATTTTACCTCTCAGTAACAAAAAAAATATTATTTATAGTTTAATTAATTACTTTTGGATAGCGCCTTGGATTTGCGACCAAGGTGTAGGGTTATATAATTTCCCGCTACTAAAGCTCACCTTCGCTGCCCGAACACTAACTACAGTACATAATAATAGCTTTATTATGTACTGTAGTTAGTGCTTACGTGGACCTCAAGAAGGGTGATCTTAACCACGACACTATAATACTAACTTCCATGTACATTGTGCGACAACACCAGAGAAACTGATTCTAATCTACCGCACTAAAGGTTATATATTGTCTACTCGTGGGTATACTTAAAATAATATAACTAACACTATAACAATATTTTACAAAAACAATATCGGTTCAACTAACATAAAATATACCCAAAAATATTAAATAAATACTTAGTATAATTTAATTATGAGAAGTTGGCAACATCGTTTATAACTTAGTGTTCGTGGGTAGTTTATTTCATCGCAAGTGCACCCACGGTCATTCAGTGCTTAGTTTAGTGTTCATGATGATTAGGTGACTGGTTTTTACCTACAGTGATTATTAACAAAGGTCAAGCAATGAAGAAGAGTATTTACGGGTACTAGAAGGACCTTCTAATCCCGCTCCAAGGTCGCAAGCCACAGGTGTTGCCCGGTGCTCAAACCTTAAGTGCATGTTATAATAAAATGTGTGTATTGCTTTACATGTGTTAGGTAAACATTGTTACACTATATCAAGTTAAAATAATATATTATGTGAAGAACAAAACTCATTGCGTTATTTTTTAATATAATAATTACAATAGTTATTATATTGCCGACGTACCATTCTTCTCTTCATTCCCCTTCCTCATTCTATCTTCGAGGTGGCAACGCATCGGCAAAACAAGAATCACTCTCTTGTATTGCCGATGTCCATGGGCGACGGTGGCCACTTACCATCAGGTGGGCCGTCTGCTCGTTTGCCCCTTAACTGCTATAAAAAAAAATAAGAAGAAATTTTACTACAGATTCTTATACAAAAAAATCTTCAATCAAATCAATCAAACAAAAATACTTTATTGCACAAAATTAAAATATAAAAACTTACAGAACTATCAGTAGATATAAATATGCAAAGGCGCACTCCTACTACTCGATTGAGTAGAATTAGTAATTCTTTTGTTGGGCGATGTGTATGCTTTTACAACAGGATCCCAGAAAACGTTCAAAATTATTCTATAGGAAAATTTAAAAAGTTAGTTAAAAAACGTTTGTGTGACAAAGGCTATTATAACATTAAAGATTTTTTGGAAGATGTCACGCCTTGGGAATGGTGCGTTCGCTCCAGGCTTTCTCAATGTATAAATATACTTGTTATAAAAATTGGCGTTTAAAAAATCAGAGATAAAAAAGTAAAATATCCAAAAGAAACAGTCCCGCTGAGTTTCTTGCGCCCATTCTTCTCAGGTCTGGGTTAGGTCGTTTCCGAAAGGGTGGTAGATTCCGACGTTCAATAAGAGAATGTAAATTCCAACATTGAATAAAAAATTTTGACTTTGACTTTTGACTTTGACTTTGGTATCACTCAGAGTGATCCCTTCCAGGCAACCTAGTGTTACGCAACGAATTAAAATGTGATACAGCAGGATAATCTACGATGGATAAAGTTTTACCAATTTAAGCTCATACATTATATAATAACTAGCTAACCAGGCAAACGTTGTTTTGCCATATAAACTCGGGGTGGGTTACCCTTATCACTTAGGGGGATGAAAAATAGATAGTAGCCGATTCTCAGAGCTACTGAATATGTGTATAAAATTTCATAAAAATCGGTCGAGCCGTTATGAAGGAATATGGTAACTAACGTTGTGACAAGAGAATTTTATATTGAAGATAATACATACATACACATATAAATACATAAATACACACATACATAAGTACATACGTATGTATGGAGATCGATAAATAAATAAGTAAATTATAATGTTAGATAGTAATTTTTGAGACGGTGTTTGAATATGTTAATTGACTGAGAATGTCGAATGAATTGTGTTAGCTCATCCCAAATATTGTCGTTTTGATAGTCGAATCACGGTAGCACTTAGTGCTACATATACCTTACCTTACCTTAGTTACCTTTAGTTTATTATTGTGACGAGAACGGAGACCAAGAGGAATAGGAGGATGTGAACTGCGGAAAGTACAACGCTCTCTGAGGTAACAAAGAGCAGACTGATGAAAAAGTCCAGCATAGGGAAGAGTGAGTGCATGTAGATTACGTCTTTGCTGCATTTTTAAACACTTTAATTTAATGCGATAGTAGGTTATGTGGTCGTATTTTTTAAGGCCGTAAATAAATCTGATTATTAAGTTTTGCAGTCTTTCCAGTGTGTTGAGCAATTGCTGTGATAAATCTAGGTAACAGGAATCGGCATAGTCTTGTATAGGTAGGAGAAGAGACTGAGCTAGGGATATTTTAGTTTTCAGAGGTATTACAGATACATTTCTTCTTACTAAAAATATTTAGTTTCATTTAACGTATATCTAGCGAAATTTGGGAAAATTTATAACATTAATCTCACAATATGAGCTCCAAAAAATATACAGATTAAATCCATTGAATATCAGTCCCTTTGTTGGAAAATGTCCCAAATATTAGAAAGCAAGCAAAAGTATCATTTCTTATATAAACCAAACATTGTCATACTTTATCAGTTTAATAAAAACATTATTCGGTCCGTCGAGTCGGGGTCAGATAATCCTGAATCAGGGTACTTATTTACCCCTTAATAACTGAGAGTACAAAGGAGCGTATATATGTATAAGGAAAAGGTTGACCAAACCTTTATCGATGGATTCCAATATTGGATGTGCGGCAGCCTATTCTTGCTTATTAGTAGGTACACTCTTCTGCTCTTGACTTCGTTTGCAAAAACTTTTGCACAGACACACGTAAAAGACAATAACGATATGCATTTTAGACGCAAAACGAGAAATACAATTCCAAACACTCACAAAATCCTTCACAATGGGGTTCCAGTATAACGACACCACACAAGTAGTACAGCCATATTGGACACCAGGCAATATTCTTTTCACAACTGACACAATCAATCGGAATCCATAATTTCATAATAATTTCTTTATCTGTTCTTCCTTGAATAATACCCGCCCATACTACAGGAATCACAGTTTTTCCATTATAAGAAGTATTGTGTTAATTCCTAATAAGTATTATGTTAATTCCTGTTATAAAGTAGCTCTTTGTATAATTTTATTCGAATCCGTAAAGCCACTTTTATTGATTAAATTATAAACATACGAACATTCGCACATTCTCACATATACGTAGGAGAATAGTAAACGATTATTATCGAATGGTCATTGTCATATATGGCGCTGGAGTCGGGTAGTAATCTCTTCCGTTATTTTGACAGTCTCGACTCTTTATATAGCGTCAACAGTCTTGCACGATCTCTCAAGGAGTGAAGTAGTCTCCAGATAGCGTTAGTGAAAGTGTTAAGTGCAGTGCTGGAAGTGATGTCCGATTAAGTTCACGTGAGTACCAATGTAGTTGCCACGTCTATCTATACTAATATTATAAAGAGGAAAGATTTGTATTTTTGTATTTTTGTATTTTTGTATTTTTGTATTTTTGTATTTTTGTATTTTTGTATGTAACGAATAAACATAAAAACTACTGGACCGATTTCAAAAATTCTTTCACCATTAGAAAGCTACATTATCCCTGAGTAACATAGGCTATATTTATTACAAGAAAAAATTAGAGATCCTTAGGAAATCTCACGAAAACCAACCCAAGGTGCCAAAAAATTAGCCATAAAATATCTTTCATCGCATGCGCTGCAAAAAGTATTGATGATAGAACAAAAAAATGTTCTAGAATATTATAGAACGTATCAATATGTACAAAAAAGTCCGCGAGACCATATGTCCAACTATTATAGTTAAGTCACTATAACTACTTTTTTACATTTTAAAAGTTGATAAAAATGCCTATCAAAATCAGACCATGTTTTCTATAACTTTGTATTAATCCTTATCCAAATAAATTATTTCGTATTCAAGACTATTTCAATACCTGTAAATTACTTTTTGAATTATTAAAATCGGACTTTCCATTCAAAAGATATTACGAAATTAAAAATATCAATATAAACAAAAAATACACGACGACGCGACGGGCCAGTATAGCGACGCAGCGCAGCGAGTAAAGCGGCAAGAGAGGGGGCACCGATATGCGGGAGGGCCAATATATTTTTAAAAATAATATTCCACCCGCGCGAAGCCGGGATGGGCCGCTAGTTGATTATATTTATCGGTTCGGTAGCAGTATCTACGTTGCATTTACCCAATAATCCATTCAATATCATCCCTTGTAGTGTTCTTTAACATTCCCCTCTCCTTCTTCTTTCTCATCATAAAATCTCCGAGATATATATGAATAATATTATTGAGAGAGTAAGCAACGCCGTTCATAACTTTTTATTTGCGGGTAGTACTTTTTATTCTATTCCAAGATTATATATAACCTAGTATAGTACTGTAAATTTTTACTTTTTGATATGAATAGTTTAAAATATTCCTGTTTATACCCAGAATATGAATTTGCCGCTGAATTCCACTAGCCGGGTTTTTACCCCAAAAGCACCCACGGGAGCATTCTTGGCATGCAGAATAAAAATATATGACCCCTTGATAAAATTTCTAGACAACATTTAAAAATAAAACTTATATATTACAATAATAGGCTAGTTCACTAAATTTAAATTATAATAATTTTTTAAACTGGTTTAATATTACTTTAAAACCACACGACGTGACGTCATAATGTGTTTTGCAAACAAGCGATAAAAACTTATATGTGTGTATAAAAAATAATACAGAATAATTGTCCATATTTTGATTTATTTATTTTGTACCTTTAATTTTATTTCTGGAAACTGTCTCGACAATACTTAAACCTGTTTCCCTATAAATCTGTGCTAAGTACATGGGAGCTATACTGTGCAGTAACACTAACGACAATATCGACATGTAATCTACATTTAGTCTTAGTCTTTTATAACCGATAACTCTCACCTTCACTGCTCGACCTCGCTACCAAATTTTTAAATAATAAAGTACATTACTCACTCAATGTGTGACGGTCATAAACTTTACATAAAGTAAATTCAACATTTAAGATAACAATAATAATAAATAATATAAAGAGGTAATAAATAGTAATTAATAAATATTATAACATAATATGTACAAATAAACATAAAAAGTAATTTATTTTATATTTAAAACGTCATTTAATACATTAGAAATAATAATTGATCATAATTTTCAATAATAGGTATATTAAAAATAATGCAAACGGTTCGTGTATTATGAAGACGGTTCGTGTATTAGCTAGTATGGGGAAAGTATCGGACTGTATGGAACTGCCGATAGTCAGACCGATCGCCCAGCATATATAGGGGGGCATCGTGAGATCGTCGGCACAGCATCTCACATACATGTACTACGTATGATACCGATATAATAAGAGGTCATAAAAAGTATTTATCATAGATGGTTTGTGGGTGACCATCTAAAGAATTATAACAATACAATACATGTATAGGGGCGATGCATGTAATAATAATGAACCTCTTAAATAATGAATTTAAATATGTTTTAATAATAATATATTATGTAGTTGCGATGTTATGGTGATGCATGTGTTTAGATCAGCCTCCTTACAAAAGTGTCCTGCAAGAGTAGTCTTGCAGGACCGCCATATTTCGAACGAGCTGTGGCATACGGACGGAAGGTGACTCTTAGATGATTTTGATTGTCTTTGAGAAGTCCATCTGTCTGTTGCTGGAGCCTTGCGTATCTTGGTGGTACGTACGCGAGATGCCTCTTAGTGTGATTAAGTTCTACTTTGAGAATTCTTGTGTACGGTGCCGGATATGCTTTATTCTTGACGATGCGCTGTGGACTGGTTTGTAGGCTTTGTGGATACATCAGCTACTAGCAGACTACCCCCATGACAAGTTGTTTTGAATATTTTGTGATTTGATACTCCGAGGTCTCTGGTGACTCAGACGATGTTGTTTGTGTCTATCACTCTATGATTTGATACTTCAACGTCCTGATGTCCTAGTTGATATCGCTGTGTCTATCACTCTGTGATTTGATACTCCGAGGTCTCTGATGACTCAGACGATGTTGTTTGTGTCTATTGCTGTGATTTGTTACTTCAACGTCCTGATGTCCAGTTTGATATCGCTGTGTCTATCACTCTGTGATTTGATACTCCGAGGTCTCTGATGACTCAGACGATGTTGTTTGTGTCTATTGCTGTGATTTGTTACTTCAACGTCCTGATGTCCAGTTTGATATCGCTGTGTCTATCACTCTATGATTTGATACTCCGAGGTCTCTCGTGGCTCAGACGATGTTGTTTGTGACTCTCACTGTGATTTGATACTTCAACGTCCTGGCGTCTCAGTTGATATCGTAGTGTCTATCACACCATCGTATCCAGCTGCTGAGCGGTGCGGAGGCTGTAAGCCGAAGTGGTACGTTCTAGCGATGCTGGGTACAACCACGAGCATTGTCCGTGGACTTTGTTTATGGACATTGTGAGTGGCATCAATAGTCCTTGTCAGGACTACTCCTTAGCTTAGTGCTTTTAAATAGACATTGTAGCATGTCATAGTGCTAGGGCGTCTGGTGAATTATCCTTATGGGATGTTTACTAGCATATAGGACAGTGTGGCCTACTTTGTCTCTTTACTTCCGTGGCTTGCCATGTAAAATAATGAACTGGCGTATTACGTCTCTTTGTTTGACTCATATGCTCGATGGGTGTGTTGCTTTTTGTAAGCGAGTTGTACATATCTCATATTTCACATTCCACTAAGGTGGACCATAACACATATTTATATCAGCTACGGCTGCAACGATTATCAGCTCCGGCTGCAACGATTATCAGCTACGGCTGCAACGACTTATCCACTACGGTGGTTTTTACTTATCAGCTCCGGCTGCAACAACATCCACTTCGGTGGCAACATTTTATCAGCTCCGGCTGCAACGATTATCAGCTACGGCTGCAACGATATCCACTCCGGTGGCAACGATAACACATTTATGTGAATATGAATATGTGCATTCCTTGCAATCAGCCGCCTAAGTGCTGTGAGTTCTTACGAACTGATGTTTGGACCAGTGAATTATTTATCACTTTATTTATAACCAGGGCTTGTCCCTTTGACACCTTGCAGCTTTGCTGTTTTAATGGATTTACTTCCATCACAAGGCTCACGCCTTTTTATTATTACAGCTTCGGCTGATTTACTAAGGCTTCGGCTTTCAACACTGCAGTCTTGACTGTATTACCCGGACTTCGGTCCTTGCTAATGTAGCATCAAAAGTGTAGGCGCACTATAAATAGCTCCCACCTTCTATCCTGGAGGGTTCACGATTTGGTTGGAACCCATTGTCGGTGGCGGGTGTGGGGCTGCCGACCCCTTTTCTCTTTTATATTTTAATATTATAAGAGGAAGGGAGAGACTCCTTCAACTATCTTCTTTATCACTAACATCCTTCTGATGTCATTATTTATAAAATTATTATACATCTATGCGTCATCACAGCATCGTTATTACATTAATTTAATAAAATGCAAATCGATCTTTATTTAGTTTAATTTATCTTCTTCGATGACCTATTGAACTCATGCCTCTGATACTCTAAAAGAACTTTGATGGTTATTATTTACACAACGTATTAAGGGTCCTAACTAGATGATCACATGCCTAATTAAATATTTTATAAATGATTTATTAACCGTTATTGACTTGCCGTCTTCCTCTTGCGTTATTTATTTATATTTATTATGTATTCTATGTATATATTTTATATAGTTAGCTCGATATAGTTACAAATGCCACACCACTAAACAGTACTACACTATAACACTAACTTCCATGTAAACTGCGCGACAACACCAGAGAGACTGCGTCTAATCTATCGCACTAAACGTTATATATTGTCTACACGTCGGTGTATTTGACATACCATAAAATGACCTACCCGCCAACACCACTTTATAAACAGTGTTGCTAACATCTGAGGCAGATTTTCAAGTGATTTTATACAGTAAATATTGTCTTAAAGCAAGCCAAGTGTGTAGTTTTGTGAGTCGCAAGACCCAGACATAACGTAGCCTTTTTTTTATGGTAGAAAAGGTGCAAACGAGCAGATGGTCCACCTGATGGTAAGTGGCCACCATCGCCCATGGACAGCGGCAAAACAATAGAGACCCTCTTGTTTTCTTGTTGCATCCTCGAAGATAGAGTGGGGAGGGGGAGTGAAGAAGAAAAAATGCTGCGGTCTCACAGACCCTGAGCTAGATCCCAGAGTCTAGTATTTCCACAGCATTAATGGGATGGAAGTGGGAGGGGGTAAGTCTGGCCCACATGCGGCTCGACCGGAACGCGTCTATGACACTTGGCGGTCGGATTCGCATGCTGGTGTTCGCAAGCCAGCCGGGGAACAGTCGGAAGTCTTACAAGAAATTTTCAAATATTGCTGCTTTTTAAATTAAAAAATTTGGAATTGAAAGAGTAATTGATAATATCTATCAAAGTGATCCGAATACCAGACAATCACCCTAGGCGATCCCTTTTGCCTTTTGCATAATCACATGTTAATACAAGGGTCCCGGCCCTTCAAGGACAGGATTTCCATAAAACATTACACTTGTGACTCGGAACTAGAATTTCACTATGTATTGAATTAATCGAATTTGTGATACAATGCGAAGTCATACTTCTGCCTATAGTAGGCTCAATTTAATGTTCTAAATATTGATCTACAAAATATATAACTAGCCAACCCACGCGACTTCGATCGCCAGTTCGATCGAGCCTGTTATTTTATAGCTTCAGTATATAAAAGGGTTATTTAACAGTAAAATATTTTTTCTATTCCAACTAGTATTTTCTGATATTAGCTCGTTCAACCAAACAAACCATCATATTTCTCAGCTTTATTATATGTCCTAATAACTTCATAAAAATACCACAGAAGTGTCTGAAGGGCTGCACATGAACCAATATTTGTTCCAATTATTTATGGATATTTAGATTTTGTGTTTTTTAATTTCAATATAAATTTACTTGAGTATTTGAAGGTTCGGATCTGTTTTTGAGTTTTTGATCGTATACTTTTGATTTCTGATTTTAAGACCGTAATAATTATATATGTATAAGCTATACGGCATATATGTCAATGTTACCCAGGTTTAAGGACACTCACCTTACTAATACTAATATTCAATGTAGTAGATCCTCAGTAAACTAATCTATGATAGTCAATATTCACTCTATGAAAACAGTCTTCAAACTACTGCTAAGATAAAATTGTATATTCTATTCTACCTTATGTCACGTGTCATTCTCACTTTACATAACTTTTTGTATATCAATAACGATAGACAAATCCAATTTTACCCGTATCCTGTACTTCGCGCTCAATTTGTGTTCACATTTCTTTTTCCTCAAATTAATATTTCCCTTTCCTTTGCGGTTCATAGCCTCAAACTACATGCACGAACACCACTCGTGCGAATACGTCAACTCGACCGGGAAATTGGTTCAAAAATAACCCCACAAATTGAATAGTCGTAAGTGAGTTACGCAAGATACAGTTGAGCTGGTTCGAGGGTTCTTTGTTTCGTGACTCTTGACTTTGACGGTTTATCGTCTCCAAGATTGTGTGGAAGATTAACTTCTATTAAGAGTTACGTACCTTTATATATTTACTCAGTTACTAGTATATAAATATGACTATATATTAATACGAATAGTAGTAAGTGAGTTACGCAAGATACAGTTGAGTTTGTTCGAGTGTTCTATGTTTTGTGGCTCTTGATTTTGATGATTTATCGTATCTTTTATCATGTAAGATTCTATTCAGGATTACATATCTTTATTTTTTTACTCAATTAATATAAATATAACTATAAACAAATACGTGTAGACGTAAGTGAGTTACGCAAGATAAAGTTGAGTTTGTTCGAGTGTTCTATATTTCGTAACTTATGAATTTGATGGTTTATATTTTCCATGATTGTCTAGAAGATTAACTTTTCATGATTGCATATCTTTATTTATTCACTCAGTTTCTTGAGTATAAATATAAGGATATACAAATATGAATAGTCGTAATTTACGTAAGATACATATGAATTCGTTCGAGGGTTCTTTGTTTCGTAATAATAACTTTAACAGTTATTATCTCCATGATTATGTGGAAGATTAGCTTCTATTAAGAGTTATATACTTAACTTATTTATGAGTTTCATTAAATAGGATATTCTTCTGGATATTACTTACAAACTCTACCTCAACTCTAGGATCTCTACCTCAGTTTTGGGACCTCTAACTAGCAACACATAGTTAATAACGACGAAGTGTATAGAAAAAGTTTGTTTCAAAGCATTACTTGTTCCCTGTAGTATTAATGTATTCTGACATAGCGTAAAACAAAGACAGATCCTCTATCATTTATATAATAATAACCACACTCCGGAAATATCGTCCAGTAGCAGTGAGCAGCCATATCGTATTGATTGGTCACAAACGCGCTATCTATTTGAACGGTATTCTCGCTATGCGACGCTTGTAATAGCTAACAAAGCATCGATGTATAAAAGCCACCTCGTGTTAGGCTGAATGCACACTGTTCGTAGCACTCGTAGCATTTGTAGCACTTGTAGCTTTCAACGCTAGTCTGAAATAGTGAAAAAAGTATCTTTCTAACGTTGACTACAGAGCGCATGCCATTAACAGATCGCATGTCATTATAGGTAGTTCAATCCCCGGCGGATAACGACATGTCTACTAACTGGAAAAAAATATCTTTCTAATACATTGACTACAGATAGCATGCCATTATAGATAGTTCAATCCCCAACTTATGACGGCACGCCTACTAATTCGAAAAAAGTATGGTTTGAAAACGTTGACTACAGATCGCATTCCGTTATAGACAGTTCAACCCCCGACGGATGACGACACGCTTACTAACTTGAAAAAAGTATCTTTCTAACACCATAACTACAGATCGCATGCATTTATAGATGTCAAAATAGTAGGCGAACTGTGAGCATTCGTGTATTGAACTATCGACTTCATAACATATACACTAAACTAAATCAAGATAATTTGGATTATAAGTCTATTAGGAGTAACAGTTAGGAAAAAACGTTTAATTCAACATTTGTTTTTATTTCGATCTTTCATCATAATAATTATTATCTTTTCATAACAACATTTTTTTTATTATAGACAAGGAGCTTTGTTGCTGATGCATTTCTTCTTCAAATATTGAGAAGGGAGTAGGAGGGTGGAGGAAAGGAGAGGAGAGAAGAGGAACGGGAAGGAGTAAATTAATGACATGGAAGAAGAAACTTATTAGTAGGATTCAAATATGATCACTCATGTATTAACTTTTTTATAAAGAAATAAAAGTAGAAAATTGTATGTTGTGTATACAGCCTAAGAAATACTATACAAGCTATTTATAACTGTTGTTTTCAGGTCCTTAACATTTAGATATAACAAATCAAGTCTATTTGACCATAACACTATTAACAATATATATAACTAAGATAACACAAAACTATGATTTTCTTGCGAAATTCAAAATACCTACAAAGTTTTTATTGAAAATCGAATTCAGTAGTTCTTCGCGATTTATCTTCTAAGTCTTATTGTCAAGGTCGAGCAGTGTAGGCGAGAGTTTATATAATTATAAATTAAGCGCTCCTCAGCACCATTCAAACAAGTATTGTAGTTGATACATAAGAAGCTAGATAAATGTTTAACATTAAAGCAAAAATGTGTATCAAGGCCCAGGTACTGCTCGATTTTAAAAAAATCATCTTTTCGGTATATTAAATAACAATTTCAGGGATGATAAAAACGTCTAAGGTATTTTTAATATGATCGCTTCCCAAATATTTAGAATATGAAGCATGCGGTCACCCCACAAAGATGTCAAAATGACATGTCAGTTGATTGATGACGGTTTTTCGCTTCAATCATCGTTTTATTGAAAATGGCTTGTTCTGGAAGCTATTCATTGGGTAATCGTGCGGGTTTGAGAGTTATTAATGTGCCACTAGACTCGAACCACAGTTAGTCAGTTAATTGAATGAATTAGATATACACAAAAAATATTTAAAAATAAAAAATACGACGTTCCAGTTCCTGCGCGTCTGCTATTTGTCAAAAAAGGAAACGTCACAGATGGAACTGTCAATTACCATCAGGCAGTTCCTATCCTACGTATGAATGCCAAGGTTCGTCTTAAATTTTGAATCCTCTCAGCAAATCGTTTCATTTGATACTCATAATATTATGTGAGAGCACAAAACATAAATAGTCCGCCATCTTGGGCCGTTCGCCATATTCGATTTAGAATGACAATTAACTAATCTAGACATGTATGATAATGTTTATCTCATTCTCTTGTCGACTTCAAACATAAGTAAAACATTGAAAGGTTAGTGAATCTTCGCGTACAGGGTCAATGCGTCAATGGCCGTCCTCTCTATGAAAATTATCGCATAGTTACTTTTTCCTATGATTTACACCCCATGTTTCTTTTGAACTTATGTATCGTAATTTATGTAGCATTTAAACGGTAAATGGGATGAATTTGCAGTTAATTAGAATTTTAGAGCCCATTTACTGTCAACACTTTCTGGGTCAGTTAGCCAAGTCCTTACGCCTACATACATACATCTTATTTCCAGTGTTGTCTTGTAGTATCCACTCCCGGTTGTAGGTCTAAAATTTTACATAGACTCTGAATCAAAATCGGAGCTACCATAAGGTACATTATAATATATTAAAATCCGATACGCTAATAGCATGAAAGGCTAACTTTTGTTATGAAACATTACGAGGGATCGTCTAATTGACAGTTCCGCTGGTAATCGAGTTAGGCCCCACTTTGCCAGATTACAATCGCTGCTTCCGAAACACGAAATCATCGTGATACTCGTTATTTATATACACTTTTCTTGATATTTTAAGATACTTAAAGTTTATGAGATATTGAATGGATTGTGACAGCTTTCTTTACCATTGGATATCAGGATTCTAATCTGCGATCTGTGATGTAATGTAATGACTAAAATTCAATATTTTTCTACATATTCATGTACAAAGAATGTACAAACTACTACATGGTATAAAACAAAGTCGTTTCCCGCTGTATGTCTGTCCCTATTTATGGTTAGGTCTTTACAACTACGCAACAGATTTTGATGCGGTTTTTTTTTAATAAATAGAGTGATTGAAGAGGGAGGTTTATATGTATAATACATGCATATTATAATATAGTAACCCCACGGTTTCTTTCTCTATTATAGGAGGGTCGCTAGTATATATTAAATATAACGTGACTGTTATAATTTTTTTTCGAATGTTCACTCGATTGACGAACGGAACGGGACGGGTTAGAATACTATTCCCCTCTGCCGCTGGGAGAGCGTCTCGTAAGAGCCAAGTTACCCAGCATCCCTTGCTGGTAAGGGATCTGTTCCTGACTGACTTGCAACCAACAGCATGCGAATCCGACGGCCATCTGCAATTGACGCGTTCCGGTCGAGCCGCAAGTGGGTCAGACTTACCTCCATCTCCTATCCCATTAATGCTGCGGTTTCAGTGAACTCTGGGTTCATGCTCTGGGTTCATGCTCTGGGTTTGCTGAAACCGCAGCATTTTTTTTCACTCCTCCTCCCCACTCTATCTTCGCATCGGCAAAGCAAGAGATTATTTCTTGTTTTGCCGATGTTCATGGGCGATGGTGGTCACTTACCACAAGTGACACACATATTAATAGGGAAATATTTAATTTAAAATCACAGTCTCAGAAGTTCAGGCTTTGAGTATACCTAATATAATATATATAAAAATGAATCGATTTCCTTTGGTCACGGCATGACGCGTGAACGGCTGAAGTGATTTCGCTAATTCTTTTTTTCTTGTATATGTTATTGTCAGATGAAGGTTTTATGTAAGAAATAATTAAGAATTTCGCGGAAAATGTGAAAATTTAAGATAACCTAACGACTATATTAACGTTTTCTAATGTAACCTTATCATCGCTTTTGACAGTACACTCTTTCTTCTTCTTCTTTTCTTTATGGCTCTTGATACTGCTTATAGTTAGCAGTAATTCTGCCAATGACAATGTAGAGTATTTTCAAGTTTGTTGAGATTGATCGATGTAATATGTTTGTGCTAAGATTTTTTTTTTTTTTTAAATTGTTAGTTATTTAGTATGGTGGCCTGCATGCATACCTGCAGGACAACATTATACATATAAGACATCACAACATTATACAAATAACAGACAAACAAACAACCTAAATCACCTTCCAACATAAAATTGTATATAATATGAATAAATATTTATAATTTAATATTGTTAGAATTAATATATTTAATAAGGGCTAAAACCAGAAAAGTGTTAGTAATAGAGAGAATAGTTTCAAAGTTGATGGGTCGAGAGATATCGAGTTAAAAAATATATGTTCCGGAGTTCCTTCGTCGAGGCCGCACTCACATATAGAGTGGTCTCTAACCCTAATTTTTGCTAAGTGGACTGGTGTGCTTACATGACCTATACTTTTCTAATGTAACTTTATGGCGTTTGACATAACTGTCAGTCATTTGACAGATGCATTTTTAAAAGCTACTAAATACAACGTAGACGAAGTCGCGTGGGTCGGCTAGTTGAGTACTTAAAAACATTTATATAATCAGTATTTCATGAACAAGCAAAACGTTTTCGTTTTTTATAATTTACTGTATAATCACGTTGTTCGACCCAGTACCAATTACAATGCTATGGAAACGCATTTGTAGGGCTGCACCCCTTTACACTAATAAGGCTTCGGCAAGGTAAGTAATAATTGACGACCTTTGTATCATAATTAATTAAAAACACGAGATTGGAAAATAGAAGGCAAACTTCGTTAGTTGAACTTCGCGTCCGGTGAATGAAACTGGCTGTCGCCTCTAGGAACATTATCGCTTAAATAAAAATTGTTATTTAAGGGCCCATTCATTCGAGATACTTTCTGGGTCCATTAGTCCTAATGTCTGTAATTTAAGCCTAATATTAAAACTTTGTAGAACTTGCGTGAAAAAAGTTTTTTAAAAGCAACTTTAAAAGATTAAAATTGGTACATAATAAATGTGCGAAATTCGCGATTCGCTGTAAAATTTCAATAAAACTTCCCTCAATCGCTCAAATTGCAGAACTCGTTCTCGCAAAATCGTGACATGTGAACACAATATACTAATATTATTTATTAGATATTATGATAAATTTGTTAAAACTTTTGTCATTTTTTTTCGAGAAGACGAAAAATAACTAAAATACGTATAATATTCTTCCATCTAGTAGTTTAGTCATAAGTGGATAGCATCACTACATACAATTAAACAAAGACCGTTCCCGCTGTCTATCTGTCTGTCTGTCTCTATGTACGCTTAGATCTTTGTAACTAAGTAACGGATTTTGATGCATTTTTTTCTAATAGATAGAATGATTTAAGAGGAAGGTTTATATGTATAATACATTAATACATACATAATATACAGATAATTTTAGAGGTTTCTAATGTGATGTCGTAAATAAACACATTGTTTGTGCTTACATTGCAAACGCTGGCTGAACCCTTCAAGATAATGTACTACATTATTGTACACCTTAAAAAGGTCTACAAAAAAATCCGGGATGGTATATTTCTATCCCTTAGGGATAATCCATAATAACCATTTTTATCATTTACTTTTTACGACAAATAATGGCTTATTTACGAAGCGATTTTAAACAATACAGCATTAATCCTTATCCAACGGGTACCTTAAATACGTTGTGCATTTTATATAGATCAATATGGCCCTTTACAGCATGTAATTTAAATGAATATTTTCGAAGATATTACAGATGTTGTATATAAAGACATTCTGTATTATATTTAGTATCAGCATTGAGCCGGCGCGGGTCGCTAGTAAATATGTACAACACTTGCTAATCAGCTAGTGGTCCCAAGTAGATAACACAAATTCTTTTGATATATCTGTAGCTATGCAAACCAATAAATCCTGTCTCAAAATCAACAGTAAGATTTGTATAACTCAAGAAACAGAATCGCGAAGTGCAATCTAAATCCTAACGATCACTCCTGGTGTTTACATTACTTGCAAATAAGGATCGAACTCCTCCAGGCAAGGAATGAGCAATAGTTTGGAATGAGCTGAACACTTACCTGTCTGATATAGTAAAGTCTATTTATATATATATATATATAAAGACTGACGTATCAACACACAACGCAACTAACATTATGAAGCGAACATAGACACAGGTCGTGTAAAAGATGTTGTTTACTTAAGATTGTAATAAATTCTTGAATTTTAAATTTCGTTAGGAGTTTCTTTTTCTAATTGAGAGACTCATTAAAAAGCGATTTTTTTAAATGAGACCTCTAAACGTGAGTGCTAATGTATCAAGAGTAAATACCAAGAAAATAAGAAGTAAAGGTATTAACTCGTCTATATCTTATTAGAAAGAAGAATACTATTATTATCAAGTTTTAGCTTCAATGGGCTAAAACATGTTTAAACGACAATAAAACCTACTAATATTATGAACGCGAAAGTTTGTAAGAATGTATGGATGTTTGGATGGATGGATTGTTAGCAACACTGTTTATAAAATAGTAGTAGCGGGTAGATCATTTTATATTATTTCAAGTATATCGACGTGAAGACAATATATAACCTTTAGTTCGATAGATTAGTCTCAGTCTCTCTGGTGTTTTCGTGCAGTGAACATGGAAGTTAGTGTTATAGTGTCGTGATTGAGGTTACCCTTCTCGAGGACCACGTAACTTTATTTTATTCGTTAACGAGGTCGAGTGGTGGAGGTGAGAGTTAATATATTATGAAAGATCTCTTTAAACCTGCTCCTGGGTCTCAAGCCCCCGGCACCACTCGCCTCAGTCTAAATTGCATACGTATTGCTGTACAGTAATGGGTATCATATTTCTCTCTTATTTATAGCAGGATGTATGTTTGTAACTCTTTCACGCAAAAACTACTGAACGGATTTTGATGAAACTTTACAGTAATATAGCTTACACATCAGAATAACACCTAGACTATAATTTATAATGATATAGTGTGAGTTATCCAAAATATAGTGGGTGAAACCGCCGGGCGCAGCTAGTTTTCTATAAATAAAATTTCTATATTTAAATTCTATATTTAAAATAATTTATTAAAAGCGTTTTAGTTTCAAACTATATCAAGGGATACTATTACATATTACTTTAAACTATATATAGTTTGAACACAAATCAAGTCTAACCATAACATGCAATTTAGACACCACAAACTAAATAGCGAAGTTGAGAGATCCATTATAGCTTGCTGCGAGTATCTCACAGGATAATTACTAACGAAACTATTTTGCTAATTGGCAAGCCTAGACGTGGTCCAATTTGAGGTTTGTAATATACAGAACTTCCCTTATAATACACATAACATAATTCTAGCAACACTGTTGTAATTTCTATTAGATCATAATACCTGGGATATCTGAATTATCCCCATATGTGATCTGCTATTAAGGTTCCGTACCCAAAAAGTAAAAACAAGACTCTATTACTAAGACTCCGCTGTCCGTCTGTCTGTCACCAGGCTGTATCTCATGAACCGTGATAGCTAGACAGTTGAAGTTTTGACAAATGAAGTATTTCTGTTGCCCCTATAACAACAAATACTAGAAACAGAATAAAATAAATATTTAAGAGGGGCTCCCCCTTACGTGATTTTTTATGCGTTTATTTGTCGATATTAATAACTGCAACAGTTTGTGAATATTAGAAGCGTCAGTAGCTCAGTGGTTCGGACGTTGGATCGATAAGACGTGGGTTCAAATCCCGGACATTGGACTACTACTGGTGTGGCCCACTCCTGACACAAGCATTTTAGCTTACTAAGAGGAGTAAAGAGAATACTATTATGTGACCCATACTGATAGTAGTCTGTTAAAAAATATATATTTATTTGTATATTTGCTTTAAAATTGATAATGAAATTAAAATGAAATAAATATTTAAGGGGGGCTCGTATGGGAGCATGACTATGGCATGACATAAACAAACGTGATTTTTTTTACCAAATAATAGAACGGAACCCTTCGTGTTCGTCATATAATTAAATTTTATCACCATTGTGCCAAAAAAATTTTATATTTCTGTCAATAGCCGTGAAATTTTAAAAAACAATAAAATCTTCGCGGATGACTCAAAAAATTAATTAATTTTTTTGTAAGTATATATTAGGTGTATACTACATATTTAAATATAATAAATAATAATAGGGCAGAACTCGAGACCCAGAATTTATATTACACAGTGGATGACGAGTGTTGTTTCAACTTAAAGGAATTCTTTAAATTTCCCCTTCCATTTAATTACACATATAAGTATCGTAGTTTCGCTGAGGTAGTTATATGTGAGGTATATTTATAACCGACACAAATCTAATCCTTTTCAACCGACTTTAAGAAGAAGGAGGTTTACAATTCATCGAAACCTTATTTTTATTAACCGATTATTCGAATGTGTCTACAGAAGAGGAAGGATTCAATCTAGTCATCCAAAGTTAACTAAATATTTTTATATATTATTAATTTCCATGTAAACAAAGTATATTATAAATCTTGACCTATTTACTTATATTCACAACATATACACTGTACGAGTGAAAGTAATGCTTATATTGTAATAGAATAACGAGTTAAGAAGCTTACTGTTATACTTACTAACAACAAGATAAAAAAAATCCTTGAAAACGCATCATATGAACCTACAATTGGCAACACCGTTGATAACTTTATATTCACAGGTTTACAGGTTCACCGTTGATAACTTTATATTCACAGGTCCATTTATTTTATTCCAAGGATTGTATATAACCTTTGTTCTGATAGACTTGAGCTAGTTGTCAAACGGAGCTTGTCTGGTGACCAATATGACTTTGTTGTTTTTTTTTTTTTTTTTTTTAAATAGACAAGCGCTTGGCTGTATCTCACCTGGTGGAAAGTGGAGATGCAGCCTAAGATGTAGCGCGCTTCTCTAGAAAATGCCTATTCACCTTTCTTTTAAAGATACCCAAATTGTACGTGTTCGGAAAAACTGATGCCGGTAAGGCGTTCCACTCCTGAGTTGTCCGCATTAGAAATGAGGAAGCAAATCGCTGTCAACTACAAAGGGGTGGAGACCTTCACGGCGTTTGGTGGTTCGATGGTAAAATGGTGAAGCTGGTATTAAGTCATGCAGTTCCTGCGCACAGTCTCCGAAATAAATTCTGTAATATAATGACAGGCACGCAACTTTGCGTCGATGCTCCAGACTCTGGAATTTTCGCCGTACTAAGTCCTCATCTCCAATGAGTCTCCTAGCACGGCGATCGACCGAGTCTAAAGCTTCGAGTTGGTACTTGGCAGAACCATCCCAGAGGTGACAGTAATACTCCATACTCGAACGAATCTGTGCTTGGTATAATGTTAGAAGTTGTCTACCTGTCTGTATGGTATGGTGATGAGTGTTTAATTTTGGTTATTCAGTTTCAGTTTTATAACATAGATAGAACAATATATATTTGACACAAGACACTCAAAACAATCTCCCTCCCTCGTCGAGATCGATCTCAAGTAAAAGGATTTAAGGCACGTGAATCGTGTTCCGTCAGAAGTACTCGAAAAGCTTTACGAAAATAATCTAAACTTGTACGTGAACTTCCAACATGTGAGTGAAAAGTTGGAAAAGTAAAAATTCTTGATGGAGTTAAAAATGTGCTTTAGATTATGCATAATTTGATTCGCGGCTCGTTTTATATTTTGAGTAGACAATATATATCTTTTGTTCGGATAGGATTCAGTTATCGCGCAGTACATATTAAAGTAGTGTTATAAAATGAGAGAAGGATACCCATTACTGTACGGCAATACGTATACACATGCAATTTAGACGGAGCCAAGTAGTGCCTGGGGGTTGAGACCCAGAAGCAGGTTTAAAGAGCTCTTTCATAATATATTAACTCTCACCTCCACCACTCGACCTCGCTAACGACAATAGATAATAAAGTAAGCTTACGTGGACCTCAAGTAGGGTGACCTTAACCACGACACTATAACACTAACTTCCATGTACACTGCGCGACAACACCAGAGAAATTGAGACTAATCCTTCGCATTAAAGGTTATATATCGTGTTGTGAGATTAATAGTTTAGTCTTGCATCGTGGCGTGGTGCTAGGCCTCCGTTATCGAGGAGGACGTGAGTATTGCACGTAAAGGTGAGAGTTTATGTATAGTAGCAGACGTCTTTAAACCTGCTTCTTGGTCTCTTGCTTGGAATGGTTTATGAAAATTTATACAAAAAAACATAATTTGTGTGAGAATTTCCACCTCATTACGACGGTCAATATTCACTCTATGAAATTACTCGTCTACTGTAACAGGGATTATATGTAACATAAACTTGTTGTAATATCGTGGTATGTTTTTACATCCAAAAAATGATAATGTTACCGAAACGCACATGATACCACATTAATGTTGTATTATGCGTAAATACTCAATGGAGTTCTATATGTATGAGGATGATACCAATTTTTTTTTTTTTTAATTACTGTACAGCAATACGAAAACGTGGATTTTAGAGCAATGCCTGGGGCTAGTGAACATCACCAATTTATAAAGCAGCATTTGTAAGAAACATTTTCTCTCTATTATTTCCGTTTTTCCTCCGACTTACTTTGCAATTTCGACTATCACGAAAAAGGCTTTTCATTTTTCAGGTTAATATACAGCCTATGATACTCACAAATAATGTGACTTTCTACTGGTAAAAGAATTTTCAAAATCGGTTCAGTAGATCCAGAGATTATCCCCTACAACCTCACAAACTTTACCTCTTTACAATATTAGTATAGAAGTATAAATAAGACAAGCGATTCTCGATAAGGAAGATGACACGACACTAAACTTCACTAGTTGGTCTATCAAATGTCAAAAATCACTAAAGTAATATAAATTGTTTTACTCAGAATAAATTATTTCACTAAAACTTTGCAGAACTTCAAAGATTGTTCGCATATATTACTTTTATCTTATTTTTCCTCAAAACTAGTTTTTAGTTTTCCCATCCATCTTACTTATATAAAAACTAGCGACCTGCCCCAGCTTCGTACGAGGCCTGTTATATCTCACAAAACCGGCCAAGTGTGAGTAGGACTCACACACGAAGGGTTCCATACCAATATTTGATATAAAAATCACGTTTGGCTTCTTATCTTCTTCGAAATCTTAAATATGTATTTAATTCTGTCTTTAGTATTTTTTGTACATGAGATACAGCCTGGTGACAGACAGACGGACGGATGGACAGCGTAGTCTTAGTAATAGGGTCCTGTTTTTACCCTTTGGGTAAATAACCCTAAAAGGCGGCTTAACTTTTTCCGACATGTTTAACAATTATCATCATATTTCAACCAATTTCTACAAAACCTTAACAAGTTATACACTTAAACCTTCCTCATGAATTACTCTATTTATTAATAAAAACCGTATAAGACTTTGTTTAGTTGTTTTCGAAATAATTGCGAACAAACATACAGACGCGGCGTGGGACTTTGTTTTATTTGCAAATAGATTCCCAGGGCAAAGAAGTTTTACCACGTATTTCAAGTAAAGCTCTAGGGTTCTAGAAATAACAATTAACTGAGTCAAATAGGAGAGATAAGAAAACAACAGTTCCTTTATTCTCCTTTCCACAGCTGATAACACTAGTAAAGCTTAGGGTACATGTTGGATAACGTATACGGACTTTAACTCTATATAACAACAATTCTATTAGAAAAGTATTTACCAAAGGAAACTGAATATTATGGTTTTTTGCAGTTAAGTTAGTTTCATATAATTTAAATTAATCGGTTAAATATTGTTTAAAATATTTTTTATTTACTGCTCTTTCGTTGGAGTACAGATTTTTTGGAGAAGAGGGATTATTCTATTGCAAGCATGGGAAAAAGTAGACGTCTTACTCGACGTCTTCGTAGTCTTTTTGAAAGGAAACTATATACATCTCGGAGATGTCCGCCATTTTGCCTGTCATTACTCACGTCTTGCGCCTTCGCTAGTCGAAATAAAAGTGATTTATATCGACTGAACTGACTTATATGCCTAAGACTGACACAACGATACACTGTACAGTGTTGTGTGTGTCTTCTATTAATCTGTGACATTACAATGTTGCTATTCATATAATATAAATTAAATTACCACCATTATATTTTTTTCTCCGATATACTTACATATTAGGACACAAATAATAGCTCTTGGTTAATAATTTTAAAATAATTGTAAGAGCTTATTTTATATAAATTCTAGACGAAGTTCGATTTCTAACTACGTAGCAGAATATATATATATATATATCTATGATTTTTTTAATAATCAATCAAACAATGGGCGAGGTTACTTCACTCCGCGTGTAGCTGTCATAGATGACGGACGTCACCGGGTACTTGAAGTAGTCGAAACTAATACTTGAATTAAATATAAAGTAAATCAGTGATGGCCTAGTGGTTAAGACATTGGTGTCTTATTTGGTAGTTGTAAGAAATTTAATACCACTTGCTTTAACGGTGAAGGAAAACATCGTGAGGAAACCTGCACTCCTGAAAATTCCTTAAAAGTTATCTGTCAGTGTGTGCACCAGCCAGTACTGAACCAGCGTGGTGGACTATTGCCTAACCCCCTCCTCATTCTGAACAGGAGATCCGGCTCAGGAGTGGGCCATTAATCGATTGTGATGATGATGATCATAAATCAGTGTAAAGTATCTATGTTTTTAGAATCAAGGAGTCTCTTCCCTTAATACTAAAAACAAAAGTATCTCTTATAAAAAAACAACATTTTAGGATAGTGTACATTTAATTGTATAATTGGTAAATTTCATAAAATTGTATGTATGTCCTCAACCTTATTTCCACCGTGTACGTTAAAGCGATAAAAGTCATTGTTATACTCACTTATGTGCGCCAGCTTGCCGACCGTTGAAGAACCTGGAATGAATACCAATCTTTAATTGAGCTGAATGTTGCCATTATTATCAAATTAATGTACTAGCTAGCTAATGCTGCCCTCCCTGCGCTAATAAAAGATTTCTTCTATCAATTTTTTTTAAATCTCATATCTGCATAATCTCTTCAATGGTATATGTTATTTGGTTGGTATACAATCAATTGTACATACAATTATTATTTTATATTAATATAATAAAATCGTACGATTACCGTGTTTGTGTACGCACGTTAAAACGGCTGAAACGATTTCAATGAAATTTGCTACACGGGTACTTTAGAAGGTTGATTAACATATTGGGTCCATTTTATCCTTAAAAAAGTAACGTTCCTATGGGATAGACGAGTAGAGTGGTAAAAGTAGAAAAAGCTGAAAATTCTGTACACATATATTAATTATATAACATATTATATACTTTTAAGCGGACGAAGTCACGCGGGTAAACTAGAATAAAATAAATCTATATAAAAATAGTACAAAATAATTTATAATTTTTTGACATTAAATTATAGAAATAATACCCGGAATTGCGGAAAGTCATTTTTTTAATATATCGCTGAAGCTGTTTTATTTTATATCGACTTGGTAATTTGCATTAAATTAATATGACATGACGCCATTTTGAATTTATTGTGACGTCACCTATAAGTAGGCCAGTAGGTGATCAAGGCACATGACTAATTGAAACACTGATTATTAGTTAAAACATACGCAGAAACAAATAAAGACGCAACTAGCAACACTATTGATAATTACAGGCTTTGTTTACCATAAATCAATGGCAGTTAAATATATAAAAAATATTGATATATTAATAATCTTAGTAATACTATAAATATGCGTTTGTATGTTTGGATATTTTTAGATGTTTGTTACTCAAGCTAGGAGACTTATCTATATCTATACTAATATTATAAAGAGGAAAGATTTGTATTTTTGGATTTTTGTATTTTTGTATGTAACGAATAAACATAAAAACTACTTGACCGATTTCAAAAATTCTTTCACCATAAGAAACTTACATTATCCCTGAGTAACATAGGCTATATTTATTACAAGAAAAAATTAGAGATCCCCAGAAATTCTCACTAAAACCAACACAAGGTGCAAAAAAATTAGCCATAAAATATCTTTCATCGCATGCGCTGCGAAAAGTATTGATGATAGAACAAAAAAATGTTCTACAATATTATAGAACGTATCAATATCTACAAAAAACTCCGCGAGACGATATGTCCAACTATTATAGTTATGTCACTATAACTACTTTTTTACATTTTAAAAGTTGATAAAAATGCCTATCAAAATCAGACCATGTTTTCCATAACTTTGTATTAATTCTTATCCAAATAAATTATTTCGTAATGAAGACTGTTTCAATGCCTGTTAATAACTTTTTAAATTATTGAAATCGGACATTCCAGTCAAAAGATATTGCGAAATAAAAATATCAAGATAAATAAAAATTATCCCAGCCGGGCCGCCGGCGCGGTGTGGAGTGCCACGCAGCGCAGCGAGCAACGCGGCGATAGAGGGAGTGACAGAATGCGGGAGCCAAAATGTTAAATAATAGAAGTGAAACTTCAGTAAATCGACAAAAGAATGAGATTAATATATATAATAATATAAAATAGTATGTATATTTCTGTCTCATTTTTTTCTACACATTTTTGTATTTGTGTCTCTTACCTGTCGTTTTTTCCGTTGCATCCGGTTTGAAATCACAACGATTCTAAAGAAGTTTCACTTCAAAAAATTATCCACCCGTGCGAAGCCGGGACAGGCCCCCAGTTGGAGATAATTTCAGAGTTCGGAGGATCGACGCAAAGTTTCGTGCCTGTTAGTATATTAAAGAATTTATTTCGGAGAGTATGCCAAGAAACTGTTTAATTTAATACCAGCTTCACCATTTCAGCATCGAACCACTAAGCGCCGTGAGGGTCTCCACCCCTTTATAGTTGACACACCGCCTGTTCGTACTAAGCGATTTGCTTCCTCTTTTTTAATACGGACGACTCAGGAGTGGAACACCTTACCAGCGTCTGTCTTCCCGAATACGTACAATATGGGTATCTTCAAAAGAAAGGTGAAGGCATCTACTAGAGAAGCGCACTACATCTTAGGTTACATCTTCACTTTCCATCACGTGGAAAAAATTACACAGATTTCAATTAAATTTGGCACACATATACTTTTTAATAGCAACTACTAATAAAATATGTTTACCGTCGTAAAATCTAAAATATTTTTATTTAGAAATAATTTATTGAAAATGAAATGTTTTTTGATAACTAAATATTATTCGTGGTAAATTGCAACCGTTTGTAGTCTGCGCGGATCTACCAGTTCAATATAATCTATGTTAAATCGTCTCTTGAGAAACTCAAATAGCTCAGAAAAGTGATGACAGACGCCACGTAAATCAAATAATGAATGAACCACAAGAAGGGCATTTTCACCCATGTTAACGAGAAAACTTCTACGTTTATATCTTTTAGGGTAAGGACTTAAATAAGCTGTAAGCGATTTAATTTTAATATGTAAACTAGTCGACCTGTTCACTCACGCACACAACACTCACTAACTGTCTTTTAAATCTGAATATTCAATTTGGTACACTCATTACGAAGTTATGCGCTTAAATAGATCTGTATTTAAGTTAAATATCAATATTAATTCTTGCTACCCACAAGATGGACATGGACTATTTGTTTATCCCTGATAAACAAAAAACTTTAGTTATTTATAATTTTAGCTGTCGGGGTATAGTTGTGGTAGAATAGTAGTGAAGGCCGTTCCGGGCTATAGTTAAGGTAGGATAGTAATATAGAGGACTTGTTGTTAGTCCTTACATTGTATTTAGATGTGATAACACAACCTTAGGTTAGGTTTAGGTTAGGTTAGCCTTGGGTTAAGGGGTGCTAGCTGCGAAAACCTCCTCGAGAGCCCACCATTTTGTGGGCCGGTGCACCGATTCGTACCCTGGGCGTCGCAGACGGCGGTTAAGTCCAAGGGGGTCCGGTGGCCGGAGGTACGGTTCGCTCCGGGTACTCCTCTGTTTGCAGAGATGACTTGTGAGCGACCTGATCTCGAGGGATATGGGCCGCTTCTGACTCCTCCGGAGGCTGGGTGTTTCAGTAGACATGTCCTGGCGTCCCCCCTCGGTTAGGTGCTTGGTAAAGCGAGCCCATGGGCGGGTTTGAACTGCGGGTACTTATAGCCGCAGTTAAGCCTTGGGTTAACCTAGCCTAAGACAAACAGTGAGGCCAGGCAGTGGAGGTGAGTGTTATGATCATTTAAAGGATATCCTTAAGCCTATACCGTGGTCACAAGTCAAAGGCACTGCCTGTTCAAAAACGACGGAATAGTAAGATTCGATTATTAATTCGTCCAAATTGGCTCTCTCTCCTGTCATATATATATATGTTGAAAAATAGTAAGAGATTATCGATTAATCGAATCATCATCGCCATCTATGGCGTTGGAGTAGGGTAGTAGTCACTTCCGTCGTTTTGACAGTCTCGACCCTTTATATGCCTTCGACTGTCTAAGTGTAGTCTTGCGCGGTCTCTCAAAACGTGAAATAGTCCCTAAATAGTGTTAGTGTTGTGCAATGCAGTGTTAGTGGTGGGAGTGCTGTACGATAAAGATCACGTGAGTACCTTACAATGTCGTTACTACGTCTTGTGTTAGGTTAGGTTTATGTGAGTTTAACGTTGGATTTAAAAAGCTTGAGCAGTGGGAAGTGAAAGTGGTTTTAGAATTCTGTTAAAAGATACCTTAAAGCCTATACCTTGGTCACAAGTTCAAGGTACTGCTTAGGTTTCTCTCGTAATTGTAGGAGATCATATTTTATTATTTATCGGTTCGGTAGCAGTATCTACGTTGAGTTTACCTAATAGTCCATTCAATATCATCACCCCTTGTAGTGTTTTCATTATGGGAAATATTTATCTCCTCATTCCTTCTCATCATTAAAATCTCCGAGATATATACCTATGTATGTCACGATGTTTGTCCGACATGAAATCTGAAACTATATAAACTATTTTAAAAAAATTTGCTCGTTGTCTGTAATATCTACATTTAATTTGAGAGATAGTATAGTTTTTATATCGATAAATAACATCAATATCAGAGTAAAGATTTGTAGCTTCCATAAATTTCTAAAAGATGGCGTTGTAAGTTTATTTATTGACACAATACTAACAACATGTATAATTTTAAACATTTTTAATATTAGTCGATTAGCCCTACCGTCGAAAGGCTAAAACATTTTTAAATAACAATTTTTTTTGCCTGATATATGATTTAAATGAAGCAAAGTCTATCTAAACCTACAGAAAATTAATTATTTTTGGATTCAAAGTGCTTTACTATACTATATATTGAAATATCTCTATTTTAAAATAGTTCTGCAATAAATCAGTTTGTACGTAGATAATAAATACAATATGATTGGGAACCTCCTCTTTGAGGTCGGTGAAACCCGTCAGTCGCTAGTTTAGACGAATGGCATCTCTGGCAGCAACCCAACCATGTGCTACGGATGTGTTCACATGTCTCTTCTCATATTATTCCATGTGTAACATGTTTCATGACAACAAATCAATCACTATTTAAATACTTTACTAGTACAAAAGTGTTAAAAATTTGATTTCTTTTTCACAAGATGTTTATTGCTCGAAAGCACCAGACAGACTGGCTAAAATCTGTCACAACAGAGATTATATATTAACTACACGTAAGGAACTACTCTCGGAAACAACGTTATCAACAGTCTTGTAAATACTCTCGGAAACAATGTTATCAACAGTCTAGTAAATAATTTTACTTTTTAAGCTATAACTATTGAAGTTGCCTAAAATTAGAGTCCATAGACGTTTTAGAAAGAAAATATGCACTTAAAACGAAAACTGAAACCAATATTAAACACTCCAAACCTTATGGAATTATTAATGGAGCATTACGTCACCACACCATTGTACAGCCACAGTGGTCTACAGGCGAGCTCCGTTTGACAACTGCTTAAGTCTATCAGAACATAGAGTTATGAACGGTGTTCCTAACTAATACTTAAAGGAAGTAATAATAATGATCTTGACTTAACCCATGAGATTGTCGACATTTGGTATGTGGACACAGCAGTCATTATACCGTTCGTCGTATCGGCCTATGGCCCAATGGCCGAGAGCCTCGATCACCACCTTAAGAAGCTCGCGTTAGATGGCTGGGTCAAGGGCCAGATGCAAAAGGCTCTTGGTAAAATACAAAGTATTCTTGGACACGGCACGGATCGTGAGGATGTTTCTCTGGTGCCCTAACCATCGGTAGCATAGACCGTGTTCCCGCTGACGTTTCGCCTCTATGTTTAATATTTTTAAATGTATTTTGTAAAAAAAAAATGAATGGAAATTAGAACGTAAATAAACTAAGGTGAAAACATCATATGTAATATACATATCATACATATCATATTGTATAATGTTATTTCTAGTTGGACAGACGGTCTGTACGAGTCAATTCACCAGTCTAACAGTGTTATGTCATAAATGATTTACGATTTGATATTATCAAGAACTTGTTGATTTAGGTCAAAATATTTATATAGTTTTTATTACAATAGTTAAAAAATATGACGATGTAATTATATTTCTAACTAGCGTTACGACATTCTTAAATATGTCAAGCATAGTGTTTTTATGGGAAATATGATTTTTGTAGTTTTTATCTTACCTAATACTAGAATCCTGTGTTACACAAGAGTGTCTTTTTTTTGTGAATAAGGTTATCAAATTTGTTATCTCAAATGTTTGTATACCTTTAGAAAATTGGTTTGTGTGCGTCCTACAGGTAGCGCCATACACATTTTTCATCATTGCTCAAATATTTTCTAGATTTCTGAATTAGAAAAGCAATACAAGAAAACTTGAAAATTGAATGTTTTTTCCTATTCGAAATGAATGAGGTTATCACTACATAACACTTATGATTTTAAAGATTTATAACACGGTTAGATTCACGTATTGTTTTAGTGAATAGGACTATAGTTTCGGCCGCATTCGGAGGTCTTCATCAGCGAGTAGACGCGCAGTGATGGCTCGGCGAACACTAAAACTATAATCCTATGTGACTAAAACAATACTTGATTCACACCGTGCTATAAAGCTTTCAAATTACTAATTACCAGGTTAGTTTCTATAATAAAATAGTTATGATACTAAATGCCGTCTAAATTAAAAGTTATTCGAAGTGTCTGGTATCCGCTTCGCCTATCACGTAGCTAAGCCGCAAATTGGTAGCAGAGCTCAGCTCGGAGCAGGAGCAATGATTGCCGTCCGCTAGTGTCAGCGATTCGGCACTCGTTAGAGAACAATCGCGGCGCCAAATTAAAACCCCTCTACAACGAGGAAATCATTTTGACATTGACGATGCCAAATGGTCTGTCTGGTAAGCTGGATTTGTAATTACTTTCGTTAAGATATTGTTTCGGTTTCATTTTAACAAGATGCTGATTAAAGCCATTTATATTTTCACGATTTATCTTGTAAACAAGCGAACCGCTCCGGCTTCGCACGGATTTCCTAATATAATATGCATGTATTATAAACCTTCCTCCTGAATCACACTGTCTGTTGGTATAAGCCGCATTAAAATCTGTTGCTTAATTTAACAGATCTACAGAGCATACAGACAGCGGGAAACAAACTATTACTATAGATATATATATATTTATTTGTACATATAACTTGAATAAATGAGAAAGAGAAGGGGAAGGAGAGGATATTGAAAAAAAACAGGGGGGTGTGATATTGAAAGGACTATTGGGTAAATGCAACGTAGATACTGCTACTGAACCGGTAAAAAACTAAACCTTATAATCTCTTACAATTACGACAGGATTCTAAGCAGTTCCTTGGACTTGTGACCAAGGTGTAGATTTAAGGGATCCCTTCAAGCAATGATTTAAGGGATCCCTTCAAGCAATTGCAACACTCGTTCACTGCCCAGGCTCTCTGTTTAATAATAGGTAGGTTAGGTTTAACCCAAGCCTAACTTTCGTGCGGACAGATAAGTATTAGACACTCTCTCTCTCTCGCACATCATCCGTATGCTTGCTTAGTCGTTCATTTCCTCATTTGCACACACACTAACACACACATTCACTGATTCACTAACGCATTCATTTATTCATACACTAAATCATACATGTACCACCACTTACTATAGTTTGATTAAATATTACTCTCTCTGTATCACGGCAACACTACGAATATAGAGAGCCTGTGTTTGTTTAACAATTTCTATTATTTCTATTTGTCTAGATAACTTACAATCTCTTTATATATAGATCAGTATAGCATAGATATTAAGATCATCATAGAGTGAATATTGTATATGTCAGAACAGAGAGACGATTTAAATGAATGAAGTGATCGAATAACACGATTCTGTAGTTTTTGGACAGGAACCCAGTGCCTTGGACTTGTGACCAAGGTGTAGGCTTAAGGAGCTCCTTTAAGTAATCACGACACTCGCCTCCACTGCCTGGTCTCACTGTTTGTCTGAGGTTAGGTTAACATAAGGCTAACCTAACCTAAATCCAGCCTAAGGCTAACCTAACCTAAACCTAAGGTTGTGTTAACAGATCTAAATACAATGTAGGGACCCATAATAAATAAGACGTAAGAACTCACATGATCCTTAGTCCGATATGTCCAATATCCGTGATGCGACACACAATATGTGTTACACTTCAACTCCAGGTAATGTTCACTCAAAGAGACTTGTCGAGAGACTAAAAGTGTACTGCGTCAGTCGGGGAATATAAAGGGACTAGACGAAAGTATGGCGCTGGCGTCCCGATTAATCGATAATCTTTTACTCGTTTGAGACTGTTAATAATTGTTGAATATTAAAATGACGTGACGGAAGTGATGATTAATTTTCTTTATTATTATCCGAAGTAAATCAAGAAATAGGAAATATGGCGCTGGCGTCACGATTAATCGATAATCGTTTACTCGTTTGAGGCTGTCAAAAATCTTTGAATATAAAAATCGCGACGGAAGTGACAATTAATTTTCTTAATCATCATCCTACTCTAATTATAGCCCAACACGGCCATCACTATTATCCTACCCCAACTATACCCCGAATATTATAGTACAACAATACCTAAACACTGACTGGGACTTGCGACTCTGATTCGCTTCCTTTTCAAAATCTCATAGTATTATTTATTATCTCTTACTGAGCCGTAAATGTTAATATATTTTACAATTTTGAGTTTTTTGCTTCAAAAATTAATACCTCAGCTCGTAAATATGAGTTCACTTCATAATACTTATTTCTAACCCTGGCTTATATACAGCATCTTATATTTTCTTTTCACAACTAAACTTTCATTAAGAAAGTATAAAATGTGAAAACTACCCCCTTGTCTTATTAAAAGTCCAATAGCTAAGTATAAAGTTTCTTTTATACTTAAAACTTGGGAAAATAACTGTTTTATACTACTTTAAAACACCGTAAAATTTTTAAATTTAAAGTAAGTTGTTTTTACTTTACACCCAATACTAAATAAAGTTTGTTTCGTTTTTAATTAGTATTAAATGTTTTATAATCCCCGACGCTATAACGTTCAGGCGTTATAAGTTTAACTGTATATCTGCATGTCCCTTTGTGGCATTGTAGCGCCCAAGATAATAGATCGATTTCGATGAGGTTTTATTTGTTTGAAAGGTACATTAATCGAGATAGTTCTTAGCCATAATTTGTAAAGATCTGGTTAGCCGTTTGAAGACTATCAGCTCATTTCTAACTTGAGAGCTGCGTGACAATATTACTATATTGACAATTATAACAATCTTGTAACCATGGTAACACACTCACATTGTTTACACTGAGCACAGATCAAAGGGTATTTTTTTGATATCAAACATTAAAGTTAATAAAATATAATACCATTAAACCACACCACAAAACCAAACTTGTACTACTTTAGACAATATTTAATGTGTGAAATCAATTGAGAGTTTGAATTTAATCTATCGGATATTATTGAAACGGTGGATTCAGTGGAGTGTTTTGTTCATATTAAGGACTCCTTAAACCTCCTCTTGGATCACAAGCCTTACTTGATATAACGACCAAAATCAACAAACATCGACATAAACAAACATACGCTCCAGTGACCAAGGCACGGGCACAAGGCTCAGGCTCTCATTACAACGATTGTTCACATTCAGACAGGCTCGACAAAGTAAAGAGAGATTGTTGCTTTTGAATAGATAGCGGTCGGGAATAATAGTATAAGATCCGAATACAATTCTGCTTATCGGACGAAGTTTATTCGCTAACTCTCTTGCTCTCCTAATAGCACAATCACTCATTTAATGATTTTTATTCTCCCACGTGCAACTATGAATTGAATTCTATTCTATAATGCGTAGTATGTCGCTGATTTGCAGCAGATACCATTATCTCACTGAATGTCGTCGATCTCACTCACTTTTTCTTTTGTACAAACCTTGTCTTGACAACATAAAACAACTAAAAAAGCATTATCCGATTTGGTGCAGCTTTTTTGAAGTTATGCATGTACATACATAAAGGCGTTAGAATTTTATTACAGAGAACCGAGGGACCCAAAGAGAAGCTAAGGTCTATCCCAGTTCTGATGTCGGGATAGAGAGCGACGAAATAAATAATAAATGTAGTACAATCGGCTATTTTGATCTCTGTTACTGGGCAATCAGTTATAAACAGACAAATTGGTTATTTCACTGTCCCAAAATATATTAAAAGTTAGCAACACCGTTGATAACTTTATATTCGCGGGTAGTACTTTTTATTATATAACCTCTGTTCCGATAGACTTGAGCCAGGTGTTAAACGGAGCTTGTCTAGTGACCATCATGGCTGTGCTGTGGTATGGTGTCGTGATTCTGGATCTCAATTGCTAAGGTTTGGAGTAGGTGTTTAGTATTGGTTACTCGGTTTCCGTTTTAAATGCGTATTATTATTGTCTTGTGCGTGTTACTGTGCGGTATAGCTCCCATGTAGATAATATCATAAAATAAAAATATTCTTGTTACAAATGCGATGGTGTAATTTTTCTTTTAGGTTTTTTAATAAAATAGCCTATTTTTTTATATTCTACACAATGTTGATACTTTTCGTCTAATATAGGTATAGGAAATAACGATCTCTCATCGGATCTTAGACCATAATGGTTACCCTTTGGTGGAGTTAATATTGAGTGCGCTAAAAGTACTGAAATCTGTCTGTGCTTAATGCAACACCATGATTACTGTACAGAAATACATATAAACATGCATTTTAGCCAAGCTTTTATTTTTCTTTATTTTAGCAACAAACAGTCACCATAAAATTTTACATACGATACTTATATCACGAAAATCTATTCCAAAAGAAAATTTCTGAAAAATAAGATCTGTTGCTTTCTAAGACATTATTGCATATATAATGGTATATACATGTTAATAATGATTATTTACATTCTATATAACGATAAATAAAATAAAATATAAATAGTCTCATCACTCATGCTGCAGAATTTGTCCCAGGTTTTAAAAAATCATTTACCCGTAAGGGAACGGGTTAGAATACTATTCCCCTCTACCGCTGGGAGAGCATCTCGTAAGAGCCGAGTAACCCAGATCCCCATTCCCTTGGTGGTAGGGGACCTGTTCTCCGACTGCCTAGCGACCACTAGCATGCGAATCCGAGTGCCAAATGTCATAGGCGCGTTCCGGTCAAGTTGCATATCCTCTCCCATCCCATTAATGCTGCGGATCTAGTGGACTGGCTCTTGATCAGGCTCTGCTGACACCGCAGCATTTTTTCTTCACTCCCCCTCTCAATCTTCGAGTATGCAACACTTCGGCAAAACAAGAGATATTCTCTTATATAGTTCATGGGCGATGGTGGCCACTTACCATCAGGCGGACCATCTGCTCGTTTGCACCTTATCTACCATAAAAAAAACATGACAGTCTCAGTTATGACTTTCCAGTTTGGCACAAACTGGATCAGTTGGTTGCTAAATAAATACACATGACAGAAAGCAGTAATAAACATCAAGAGTGATCAAAGTAATGCTGAAGCTTTATGGCTAATGTATAAAAAAGAGTAATATTCTAGTTATCATGCCGTGATACTGTTGGACGCTATATGAAATGTAACCTATATTTAACAAGAGCTACGATGCAAAATACTGACACATAATTAAATTTCGTGGGTAGTTCATTTTATCTTATATCGCAGTGATGGCTCAGTGGTTAAGATTTCAAGTCTTAATCGGGAGGTCAGAGGGTCGAATCTGGGCACACACCTCTGACTTGAGTTATGTGTGTTTTAAGCAATTTAATATCACTTGCTTTAACGGTGAAGGAAAACATCGTGAGAGAAACCTGCACTCCTGAGGTTTCCCGAAAGGTTCTCAAAGGTGCGTCAAATCTGCCAACCCGCATTGGGCCAGCATGGTGGAGTATGGCCTAATACCCTCCTCATTCTGAGGAGGAGACCCGGCTCAGCGGTGGGCCATTGACGGGTCGATGATGAAATACATAACATTTTGTTCCTATAGGATTGAGTTAGTCTGTCAAGAGATATCGCGCAGTACTTATTAAAGTAGCGAGACTAATAGTGTAGTTGTTGTTTGGTGGCGTGGTGCTAGGCCTCCGTTATTGAGTAGCTTATGAGTAATGTACTTTATTATTTTAAAATTCGGTAGCGAGTTCGTGCATAGTAGAAGAGGTCTTTAAACCTGCTTCTGGGTCTCAAGCCCCAGGCACTCTCGGCTTCCATCTAGATTACATGTTAATATTGTTGTTTGCATACTCCTAATACATTATAACTATTTTTAATTTTTTTTTGCGTCGAAGGTTCAAAAATACGGTGATCGATCCAAAAGGTGATAAAAAGTATTAAAATTAGATATTTTAAAATGTCCGGGAAGTAATCTTTACTAATATCCTTTTAATATTCCGTACCTACTCGTATTTTAGCACAAGTTTGCTTGTCTTCTTTTTGAGTGGAGACGATAAGAGGATTAAAACCCGATGAGGGGAGTACGCTCTGCTACCAGTTCCCAGTTACCAGCCACTATATGGAAATAAATTATGTATAACGTTGAAAACTTTCAAATAATTATTGTATGTTTTAATGATAAAAGCTAAATCCTATTAGTACCTATTGATTTTGTATAACTACTCGCTTTTATATAATACCCACTCCTAACATAATCATTTTAGTTTAATAGGAGGGGATAAAATAAAAATTTAAGGGGTTATTTATTTATAAAACTATTTCTTTTGTCCGATTGATTTTAAATGAATCTCTAAGGACTTATGATGGTCACTTGATAATTATAAGTATTTTTTTTCTAATTTTTTTGACTACAAGTCAAAACATTGTGTAATAATGCAGTGTTAATTATTTTATAAAATAAAATGATTTAAAGGCCAAAAAAATTACACATTAGACATATAACATTAGTGCGAAATTTTTTATGAAATTTCATTTCGCGCTTTATTTTTTAAGGTCTATTTATACAAAATAGATGCAATAATAAGAGTAATTATTTTACAGTACAACTATTATAAGAAGAAAACATATTTTTATGATTGGTACGATATTTTACATGTGTCCTCCCACATAGACAGATTTTTCATGAACAATAGGTGTGTTATGTATATTTAATTAGGTAAACCTGCATCTGGGTCGCACTCACCACTACTTGGTTTTCAGTCCTAACATCTAGAACCTAACTAATATTATAATTTCGAAAGGAACTCTTAAGTAATGTAGGTAATATTTAAGAACACAAACTAAACAAACGAAAGTGTGATTTAATATACTACTTACGTCATCTATTGACAGATAAATGGTCTGTATTGTCTGTTACGCAATCTCACTTAAATCGCTGAACCGATTTTGATGAAATTTGGTACTGAGATTGATTAGAGATTGGGAATGGACATAGGCTGAGTTTTATCGCGAACTTACAAGTTTAAAACTTACAAAAATATTAAACAAATGTGTGTGATTACGCCATCTATCAATGAGCATGTCGAGTTATTACATAGTTGCCTGGGAATTAGTCATATTTATAAATTACATTGTACTTATGGAGTTTTAGTCATAAAAAATATTTTATTTAAAACTAAAACCCACGTGATTCTGAATTTTATAGGTTTGTAATGTTATACTATTTTTAAAAATATATATATATATTTTGTTGATATCTATCATGTTACTAGTTATTACAAGATTTCAGTACTTATGAGTATTAAAAGATAATGATAAGGATCTAAGAGCGGCATCTCATTAAGAAGGGAATCTTTCAATCCCCTTAACGATACATCCGCAAGAGGGTATCTTGTATCATTTTATATTGAAGATTATAAACGTTTGAAGTTTTAATTACTTATATACATAAAGCGACTAATATTATAAAGCTAAAGTTTGTTAAGTTGAACACGATAATCTCAGGAACTTACGTCACACTCTCTCTAACCTTCTCTTTCTGTCTGTGAATTTCTATTTTATTAATAGAGACTTTCAGCTTGTTATAAATCGCCACCAGATGGCACTCAAGACTCATCAAATGGTTTAAAAAGGACAATTCTGATTAGGATTTTGTTTCAAAATTCTAATTTACATTGTCATTTCATCTTTTATGTGACAATTCGCAGATTTTCCTTATCACTTAATATTTTATGTAAAATACACTTTAGACAGGAAGCCGAACAGGACTAGGGCATTGTAACCCAGTAGCAGTTTTATGTATGTCTGATATAATCACCGTCCACGGTTCCTCAACGTTTAAACTAAACAAAATATATTATATATTTACTAGCTGACCCGGCAAACGTTGTTTTGTCATATAAATTTGGGGTGGGCCATCCTTATCACTTAGGGGTATGAAAAATAGATAGTAGCCGATTCTCAGACCTACTGAATATGCATATAAAATTTTATAAAAATCGGTCGAGCCGTTTCGGAGGAGTATGGTAACTAACATTGTGACACGAGAACTTTTATATATAAATGTTTATTTTTTAATATTCACTAACTTAAGACAATATTTACTGTGTGATATCTCTTGACATACTGGCAGGACACAAGTAGATTAAATTTAACTATATTAGAAATGCTTACCTTCGTACCGAAATATAGATTTTCTTATAAAAATACACGAACACAGATTTTCAATTTTTACTAAATCAAAATATTGTAAATTAAGAGTCACGGTCCCACAAAAGTAAACACTATAAATTTTGATCAAAAATCAAAATAAAATAAATTCAAATCAAAAAGACTACATAAATATAAAAAAACACACAACACAAACAATAAACTAAAATTTTAGTCACATTTCCTCGCCATTTACTATACAACTGACTGACGTATTCGTACGTCAATTATTATTTTTTTTAGGATTCTAATTTAAGGAGGTTATAACTAATAATTTTATATTTATAACATCTCTTGGAAAATTAAAAAATACTTTTATTATATCAACAATATTAAAGGTCTTTTCCGATTACTTCTATCAACTCAGCAATTTATAAGCTCTGTTCCAATTACTACCATCAGCTTAATAATTTATAAGTTCTGTTCCGATTACATCTATCAGCTCAGAAATTTCAAAAGCTCTGTTCCGAATACTTCTATCAGCTCTACAATTTATAAGCTCTGTATCGTAGTGACGTGTAGTGTGATAATCACGTTAATTAAATCTTCTTCTTATCTACGAGTAAGATGCTGATTGTTATTGTATATTTAGTTTATAATAAGTACTACGATAATTGAAATCCACTATTGCCATTAACATCGAATCTCTAAATGCTGTGATGAAATGAGTTCTGAATATATCCATCAAGATTTCTGACTCAAAAAGAAATTTTATACCTATCCTAACTCAAAATCTATTGTTAGTTATGAAGTGGCAAATCGATAGGTGTTGCATTTGAGTTTGGAAGTTGGCACTATCTGAATCAGTTATACCAACGAAAAGCCAAGAGGTTGTAACTATATCGAGCTAATTCTATAAAATATATACATAGAATACATAAAAATATAAATAAATAACGCAAGAGGAAGACGGCAAGTCAATAACGGTTAATAAATCATTTATAAAATATTTAATTGGGCATGTGATCATCTAGTTAGGACCCTTAATACGTTGTGTAAATAATAACCATCAAAGTTCTTTTAGAGTATCAGAGGCATGAGTTCAATAGGTCATCGAAGAAGATAAATTAAACTAAATAAAGATCGATTTGCATTTTATTAAATTAATGTAATAACGATGCTGTGATGACGCATAGATGTATAATAATTTTATAAATAATGACATCAGAAGGATGTTAGTGATAAAGAAGATAGCTGAAGGAGTCTCTCCCTTCCTCTTATAATATTTAAATATTAAAGAGAAAAGGGGTCGGCAGCCCCACACCCGCCACCGACAATGGGTTCCAACCAAATCGTAAACCCTCCAGGATAGAAGGTGGGAGCTATTTATAGTGCGCCTACACTTTTGATGCTACATTAGCAAGGACCGAAGTCCGGGTAATACAGTCAAGACTGCAGTGTTGAAAGCCGAAGCCTTAGTAAATCAGCCGAAGCTGTAATAATAAAAAGGCGTGAGCCTTGTGATGGAAGTAAATCCATTAAAACAGCAAAGCTGCAAGGTGTCCGAAGACAAAGGGACAAGCCCTGGTTATAAATAAAGTGATAAATAATCACTGGTTCAAACATCAGTTCGTAAGAACTCACAGCACTTAGGCGGCTGATTGCAAGGAATGCACATATTCATATTCACATAAATGTGTTATCGTTGCCACCGGAGTGGATATCGCTGCAGCCGTAGCTGATAATCGTTGCAGCCGGAGCTGATAAAATGTTGCCACCGAAGTGGATATTGTTGCAGCCGGAGCTGATAAGTAAAAACCACCGTAGTGGATAAGTCGTTGCAGCCGTAGCTGATATAAATATGTGTTATGGTCCACCTGAGTGGAATGTGAAATACGAGATATGTACAACTCGCTTACAAAAAGCAACACTCCCATCGAGCATATGAGTCAAACAAAGAGACGTAATACGCCAGTTCATTATTTTACGTGGCAAGCCACGGAAGTAAGGAGACAAAGTAGGCCACGCTGTCCTATATGCTAGTAAACATCCCATAAGGATAATTCACCAGACGCCCTAGCACTATGACATGCTACAATGTCTATTTAAAAGCACTAAGCTAAGGGGCAGTCCTGACAAGGACTATTGATGCCACTCACAATGTCCATAAACAAAGTCCACGGACAATGCTCGTGGTTGTACCCAGCATCGCTAGAACGTACCACTTCGGCTTACAGCCTCCGCACCGCTCAGCAGCTGGATACGATGGTGTGATAGACACAACGATATCAACTAAGACGCCAGGACGTTGAAGTATCAAATCACAGTGAGAGTCACAAACAACATCGTCTGAGCCACGAGAGACCTCGGAGTATCAAATCATAGAGTGATAGACACAGCGATATCAAACTGGACATCAGGACGTTGAAGTAACAAATCACAGCAATAGGCACAAACAACATCGTCTGAGTCATCAGAGACCTCGGAGTATTAAATCACAGAGTGATAGACACAGCGATATCAACTAGGACATCAGGACGTTGAAGTATCAAATCATAAAGTGATAGACACAAACAACATCGTCTGAGTCACCAGAGACCTCGGAGTATCAAATCACGAAATATTCAAGACAACTTGTCATGGGGGTAGTCTGCTAGTAGCTGATGTAGCCACAAAGCCTACAAACCAGTCCAAAGCGCATCGTCAAGAATAAAGCATATCCGGCACCGTACACAAGAATTCTCAAAGTAGAACTTAATCACACTAAGAGGCATCTCGCGTCCGTACCACCAAGATACGCAAGGCTCCAGCAACAGACAGATGGACTTCTCAAAGACAATCAAAATCATCTAAGAGTAACCTTCCGTCCGTATGCCAAAGCTCGTTCGAAATATGGCGGTCCTGCAAGACTATTCACGCAGAACACTTTTGTAAGGAGGCTGATCTAAACACATGCATCACCATAACATCGTAACTACATAAGATATTATTATTCAAACATATTCATACTCATTATTTGAGAGGTTCATTATTATTACATGCATCGCCCCTATACATGTATTGTATTGTTATAATTCTTTAGATGGTCACCCACAAACCATCTATGATAAATACTTTTTATGACCTCTTATTATATCGGTATCATATGTAGTACATGAATGTGAGATGCTGTGCCGACGATCTCACACTGCCCCCCTATATATGCTGGGCGATCGGTCTGACTATCGGCAGTTCCATATATTCCGATACTTCCCCATACTAGCTAATACATAGCTTCATAGCTAGCTAGCTTCATAATACACGAACCGTTTGCATATTTTTAATATATCTATTATTGAAGATTATGATCAGTTATTATTTCTAATGTATTAAATGACGTTTTAAATATAAAATAAATTACTTTTTATGTTTATTTGTACATATTATGTTATAATATTTATTAATTACTATTTTATTACCTCTTTATATTATTTATTATTATTGTTACCTTAAATGTTGAATTTACTTTATTTATGTAAAGTTTATAACCGTCACAAGGTAACCAAATAATAGGTCGCCATGACAGAAATTATTATTGTCGCAAGTAATTTAGTAGCTCTGTCTCTAACGTATAAGCATCGGGAGTAATATTCAAGTCATCAAGCCAAAATACTCACCATCGTCACCCTTGAATGACATACTGCTGAGCCGGTTCTTTTCCTCAAAATGAGGAAAAGAACCGGAAGCGAGGGTAGATCAGCTCGATCTTAAAAAATAACATTAAAATATTAATTGTTTACTAACTTATTTTAAAACTTTTTAAATGAAATATAGGCAGACAAATTACGCGATATTAAAATTGTCATCACGTGGAGTCAAATACGTATGGAAAAAATACTTTATCTTAACTTATAACAGATTCAAAATTCTTAAAAGCTCCGGACTTAGTGAATCATCTCATAAAAATGCAAAAACGCTCGAAGTTCGTAATCATATTTTATCAGAGTCGCATCGCGAACATTGTGCTGTACCGTGGCTCTATCTGACCTGATTGCAGCAAATTGTTCATGAATAAATAATATAGAGGCACTTAAGGTTAAGAAGATTGATCGTCAACACGCTTAAAGATATATTTAAACAAGGCTTAGAAGATTGTTGATTTCATATAAGAGCCGACGTCTTCTCAATATACAACTTCATTCCTGCTGGTGAAGCTTGAGACAAATTGATTAAGTGATCTAAGGGGGTTTGGTTTTTTGCAAATATCTCGAAAACTATTTGAGATTTTTGAAATTTGAAAAAAAGATTCAAAGAGTGTAGGAACTTTCCCAAAGAAAAGTCGGTAACTCCTTAACTGTAGGACTACAGGAGTATTTATAATTTTCCCAGAGGCTTGAAAATACGCCCGAAAACGGGTCCTCCGGTTTGCGTAAGTCACGACCACATTGGATATTTAATGAATAAATATTATTTTAACTTATTAAATATCAAAATTAAGAAGCGAGTACATGAAACTCCGAATCGAATGACACCTAAGTCATAATTTTTGGAGAATTAGAAAAAGTTTCGACCTAAAAAGCACTTGTTGACTAGATTATAAGTCTAATAAATTATTTTTTGTCAGCAACACCGTTTATAAAGTAGTAATTGCGGGTAGTTCATTTTATCTTATATCGAGCAGATAATATATAATTTTTGTACTATATAATTTGTGTCGTGCAGTTCATATTATAGTAGTGAGATTAATAGTGTAGTGTTGTTCGGTGTCGCGGTGCTATGCCTCCGTTATCAAGGATCACGTGAGTAATGTACTTCATTATTTTAATATTCGGTAGCGATGGAAGTGAGAGTTTGTGTATAGTAGAAGACGTCTTCAAACCTGCTCCTCTCAAGCCTCAGGCACTGCTCGGCTTCTATCAAGATTATTTGTTAATATTGTTGCTTGAGCATTGCTGAGCAGTATAGCTTCTATACTCTTAATATCTGACTGATTGATAAGACTAAACAGAAGAATAGTTAGGAACAACTAGAGTTACAGATGATGAGATCTATTGGTTTATAGAAATATGCGCACAAATGCTTCCAATATAGAAACCCGAGTAGTAAACAGTGCTTATGATTAGGATGCAGGTTTAAGAACACCCCTTGCGTTGCAGCAACACATACTTGGCTTCACTACCCAAAATATAACTAACCAAAAACACTATCAAACACAACATGATCCTTAGTATGATTAGCAATTTTTAATCTATGATACTACTCGTCAAACTTGCCGTGGCTATATTGAAACAATGAATATAAATTATCGAGCCACAGTATTTTTAAAATAAACAAATAGAACCTTCTAAGCAATCTGAGGTTTTAAGAGTATTGAAAGCTGTTTATGGAAGTCTTTTAATTTTCTCCGAGGTCACAAGCCCCAGCAATGCTATTCTCTAAGAGTCATTTTATGGCTGTGCGCAGCGTAGAGCTCGTCGCTGCCACAGCTTTACTATCGACGACGAGCACAGCGCTGAGGGAATCGGTATTCTGTAACTACGATGCGCTCGTCGACGAATTCAAGGCTGTGCGTGAAAACGCCCTCTCAGCGCTGTGATGTCGTCGATCTACGGCTTGACACAAATGTCTTGACAAAATAATCGGTAAATATCGGTTAACTGTTTAGTAAGTGATAAAAATATAAAATAGGGTTTTTCTTAGTTATTTAACACAATGTATTAAGATTACACTTTATTTTTCATTAATAAATGAGATTGAAGCATTTTTTATTCATTAATATTACAGGCTGTACAGAGATTTCGTTTGCCAAATTATGTTCAATAAACTTACTTGACAATCGATACGTCAATTGATATGTATTAGAAAAAAATAGTTTTATTTTAAGTTTGTTTTGTCTTTATTTCTACGCTTTGGACGATAAAAGGTATGTAAAGGTAGGTAAAGTTTATATATTTTCGATTTTTTTCATCATGGCTAATAATTATCAAGTATAGGTACTTTTGACTACTTGTGTCGATTATTATCATGATATAAAAATTAATTCAACATAATAAACGTACAAATAGATGAATATTTTTGTTTAAATTACAGTTGGATGGACCTTCAGCAACACCATCTGGCAAAGCTACACCGCCTGCATCAATACAACAGACTGTACCACATATGAGTGGCCATGTTGCCTCTGCATGTATGTTTGGTCCAAATTTAATATGTAGTAGTAGTTTTTATATGTGTAGTGTAAAGTGAACCACATAATAAATGTATTTGCTTTGTGTTGCCTCTAACAATGGATCCGTTGCTTATTGTTTTCATAACACCAAGGAGGCGTCCAATGGCAAAAGGAAGACGACGTGTGATTCAGGGGACACCGCCGGCGCAGAGGCACTCTCAAATGGCAAGCCTCACTAAGCGTTTCATAGCTATTGAGGAGAAACGTCTGGGAAATGAAGCTAGCATTATTGATAACCAAAAAAAATGTATGAAATTTTCTTGGATATCAGTAAGGTAATGTCTAACCAGACAAAAGCCATTCAAGAGTTATGCCAAGCCACCCGGGCGTTAGCAGAAAATAGAGATTAGCCATATTTTTTAGTTACAATATTATTGAATTAGGAGCTTTAGAATTTGATTAATATGATTAAAAATAAATATGTATACAAGAAAATCGTGTATTTATTAATTACAACCTGATATATTAAAACTAAATTTTAAAACAAAGCACAAAATAAAATTTATTTAAAAAAAATTAAACTGACTTAAAAATGCAATGCAATTTACGTAATTAAAAGGTAACTGAAAAGGGCAAAATAAAACTTTGACACTGATACCTAAGTGATTTTATTTAGAATTACGTTGTTAAAACTACTAGGTAGTGTAGAATATGCATTACATTTGTCGTGCTCTCCATACGAGTATAAACTTATTGTTGCCTTACATTATAACAAAATATTTTTTTTTTTATTTAACAGATTATTAAGTATTACCTAGTAAGTACACTCGTTAAGCACATACAAAGCCATTAAAAAAAAAAGTACACTCGTTCAAAATTATAATTTAGAGGTTTCAAATGCTCCTTAATTTTAGTGTTAGAAAACACAAAACTATCATGAGTTGCACCTCCAAATGTTACATCTACATGAACAATTAACAATAATTCAACAATCTGTATATGCTTTCACCTCGAAAAATGTAGCTTTTAGATTTGACAGTTAAAAACGAGGCTGTAGGCGAGGCTGTCAGACGAGCTCGACGCTGTTTTTTGTTACAGAATACCAAATAGTATGAAGTAACGTCAAAAACTCGCCGTAGAGTAGTTCTTGTCCCTCCCGTCACAGCCTTGGCGGCGCTAGCGTATGTTTGTCGAGCTTAGTGAATACCAAAGTGAATTCACAGCGCTGTCGCAGCGTTGCGGCAGCGCTGTGACAAAATTGTTTCCTTACAGAATAGCACTGCAGATATATATAAACATCAAAAATTTGTAAAGAACTGGCGAAATTTAAGAAATATTAATGATATTATAAATTACTTAAAAAATATCGTTACTACATAGTATAAAATAAAGTTGCTTTACGCTGTCTGTCACAATATAGTAGAGAAACACTAATAATTTTAGAGGTTTCTAATGTTATGTCGTAAATAAATACATTTTTTGCGCTTACATTGCAAACGCTGGCTGAACCCTACGAGATAAATCAAAATAATGTACTACAGTATTGTACACCTTTAAAAGGTCTATAAAAAAGTCCGCAATGGTATATGTCTATCTCTTAGGGATAACCCACAATAACCATTTTTTATCCTTTACTTATTACGAGAAATAATGGCTTATTTACGAAGCGATTTTAAGCAATACAGCATTAATCCTTATCCAATTCAGTACCTTAAATACATTGTGCATTTAATATAGATCGATATGGCCCTTTTTAAATTACATGCTGTACATAAATTAAATGAATATTTTCGAAGATATTACAGATTTAAAATGCAGGGATGCATAGTGGTTACGACTAAATATGTACACGTGTTAAATTGCACCCGGGTGAAGCCGGGTCGACTAGTTAATGTTAAAAATAACTTATAATTTAAGGTCTGTACCATGTATAACACACAATTTACCATTCCGTAACGCGAAAAGCTAAATTGTGAAAAATACTTTGTAAATAAGGTAAAAAAATGACGATAATTTATCTAAGCCTAAATCTGGTCTTTGTTAAATCACTCCACGATTTTAATACACTTCTAAAGATTGAAACGAAAAAATATTAGCTCTCATCGATATAGCTCCGGGGACGTGACCGAAATTTTAACTCGGATAGAAATCGAGTATCTGTTATCATTGGATTTTTCTTCAAATGATTATGGGATAAACAATATCGGTTATAGAATTTGTAATGAGCATTCTAAATTGAGCACGTTTATTATTTTTTTATCTTTTCAATCTCTTGCAATGATCTTTGAGTTTTGACTTTAATAACCAATGACTTTATGTTAGGTTATAGGTACAGCTATTGGCACGTAAGTATAGGTTTGACCTTGACTGCACAGCGCATCACACGCTATTGGTTCTTATGCGACGGTCCAGTTCCCGTGTGTCTGCTATTTGTCAAAATAGTACACAGATTAAATTGCCAATACAGGCACACAGCACGCTCACAATGCGCAGCTTTTCCCCATTATTTTTGCTTAGACCTAAAGTTAGCTGCCGGCTACTATATATACTAGAATACTATTGACTAATAATCTGTTTTCAGATTTCATTGTATACCCACTACATGCCCTCGCTTTGTTAATATTTCTTAGGTTTAATTATAAAGTCGTTTAGGAGATAAATGACAATAAATAAAAAAAGCAATTTTTTAAGTTGAATAACATAAAAAATAAATACAACTATAACTGTATTCAATTACAGTGGAGAATACATCCTCACACGCTCTCATTAAGGTTAACTAACAGCCACGCTCAGAAACGTCAAATGGTTACTTAATTCGCTCATTATTATTAATGTATAATTAATCACTCCTCCTTCTCCTTTCTCCCTTCGAATTTTCCTTCCTTCCTTCCTTAGTCTTCGCTTATCTATTAAAAGTATGGGAGTTATACTACGCAGTGACACTAAAACGACAATATTAAGCAGCTCCTTGATATCGGAGGCCAAGCTCCACGCCACCTAACAATACTACATGTTACGTGATGACTTGCGTAGTATCACTTGACAGATTAGATAAAATCAACTACCCGCCAATACTGATTGACAACGGTGTTGCTAACTTATCGTCCAAATTTTATCGGTATACAGATACACTTAGTTCTACTGTATATTGTCTGTAATCTTTATCTATACTATTATATAAAGAGGAAAAATTTGATTGTTTGTATGTTTGTTTGTTTGTTGCGAATAGGCTCTAAAACTACTGAGCTGATTTTGAAAATTCTTTGACCGATAGGAAGCTACATCCTTTCCGGGTAACATAGGCTATGTCGTGTTGCCATAAATACTCTAATTAAAAAGATATGGCCATTTAAGTACCATAAACTGGTCATTTTATAAATTGAAGGGTTTCTCAGGAACTACTAATCCAATTTTAATTTTTTTTTCACAGGTAGAAAACTACACTTTTCGTGAGTGACATAGACGATTTAGTGTTGCCATATACATTTTTTAATTAATAGAATATGGCCATTTTGTTGTTACTAAAACGATTTTAAGAATTCTTTCGCTGATAGAAAACTACACTTTTCGTGAGTGACATAGACGATTTAGTGTTGCCATATGCATTTTTTAATTAATAGAATATGGCAATTTTGTTGTTACTAAACCGATTTTAAAAATTCTTTCACTGATAGAAGTCTCTAGTATTTCCGTCTCTCATCCTCTTATAATACTATCACTCTCTTTTTTCTCTCAATAATTTTTACCTTTATCGAGTTGTTCAGAATGATCAGTCTCTTTTCACTTTCTTTCTTTCGATTATCTCTCTCTCTCTCCCCTTTATCTATTTCATTTTATTTTTGCTCTGTCCTCCCTCTTATATTATCTGTCGTTATTTTTTATTTTTCTTTCTATAAATGATAGAAAAACTGATAATGAAAAATGAAAAAAATATACAAAATTACAGAATGACAAATTGAGGACATCAATTATAATATTGCTTTAAATACCCAGAGCGAAGCGAGGGCAGGCCGCTAGTATTATATAAAATCAATTAATTTGTGTATAATAATGGCGACGATTGAGTAACCATGGCAACGAATAAAACATACAGTTAAAGAGAAATGGTTCAGTAAATGATATTACGTCATCAATATGTTAAAACTATGTAACTATTATTAGTACAGATAATACACCAATTCTATTTATCATATAATATCGTTTACTTTCTAGATTAAACAGTATATTCCCCCACAGGTCAATACATTGTGTGTCCATTCTGTATCCAAGTAACTGGTCGCGGCTTCATCAACAAATTACTGTCTGATATCGATCTTCGCCTTAACGATTATATTCCCTTTATAGCGTGCGATATTGTTACGATTTATTTCACGTCGGGTTTTGTTAAAACAATTTTTGATTGCTTATCGATGTACTTACTATATTAATGACTAGCGACACACCCTTGCCTCGCTGAAGTTGAAGAACTATCACAATAATTCACATTGCGACTAGGTTAGTTGCAATTTATCTCATTTTTTGATCATACTCTCATATCTATGTTTCGAATATTAAAAATTTCAATAAAAAAATAATTTAGAAAATCTAGGTTTAATTATTAGTTTAGTTATTTCGAGTTGTAACATAGAAAAATATTGATTTTTTTTTAATGGCAGAGTATTATACGTTTTTACGGTAATTTAATTGAGATGATTCTTAGATATAATTTGTAAAGAACTGTGAAGACTATCAAGCTCATTACTAACTTGAGAGCTGTGTGACAATATTAACATATTTACAATTATGACAATGTTGTAACCATGGTAACAAACTGTCCTTTCTTACACTAAGTAGATATGAAACGATATTTCTAGAACCCTTTCTTTCTATATAAGGTAATCGAATACAATCAAGTATCAAGCTTTTTAAAGTAATATGTTTTATCTACCATTTGTTTTTTTTTTTTAATTTTATGAATATTTGTTAAGTCTGTATTGCTCTTTTTTATAAAAAACAAAACAATTATACAAGTTAATATCGATTTTTTTAATCGACATCGCTACTTAGTGGAAATTAAATTTTTAATTTTATGCTTATTATGATAAAACAATAATAATATATAATAAAGGTATAAGTGTATTTTTAGCCTTTTAAAATAAAATAAGTTTAATGTCGTTACAGAAAGTTGTAAAAGCCCGTTAGAATTCCCTTCTATTGAATAAATAATAGACTTATGGGTTTGTCGTACACACTCGCAGTAAAAGTTTTGTTAAGCTTTGGAAGTTTAAAATTTATCATTTAAGACTTAAAACACAAGGAAAAATATTTATATTGTTTTGGCATAAAAGTTGTTTTTTTTATTCACTATATACATATAGAAAATTCCGTATACCGCTAACCCTCACTTCGCGAAGGTTTATTAGATGAAGTTAAAAGTTTAAGCAATATTGTTTTAACATTTCGCACCTTTTAAACCATTTTAAAGCTTAGGTCGCACTACGTTTGATTCGAGTTCTTTCATAAAAATTGTCAAGATTTAAGAAAACATCCCGAGACATCTGACAGTTTGTTCCGGCTAATCTCTGAAATGGTTTAGGCTATTTAACATCTCGCTACGACCCATAGAAGCGGAGCAACACGTGAACGAAGTCGCGTAGGTCGACTAGTTTGTAATATAGTTGAAGATATACTTTCATAATCTGGTTCATTTGAAACAGACTTTGTCCCGTACGGGGACGAGTTAGAATACAATCCCCCTCTGACCTGGGAGAGCATCCCTTAAAAGGCGAGTACCTACTTGTAAATACCTGAATTCAGATTTGCAAATAAATCAAATATATTTATATAAAATTGATGTGTGATTCTTAAACGGATGCACCGATTATGAAATATTCAGATAATAGGATCAATAGTTTTCTTTACCTTATTTCCCTCAGCGAAGCGAGTCAGCTGGTAAATTATAAATACGTAGGTAAACTATTTATATTTTATTATTATCAAAGATATTACTGTATTAATATCGATGCGTAATTACAAGATCTTTACAAGTTTATCCACTTTCCCTTAAAAGAAAAATTAGTTATGGTATACACATGTAAGCCGGGCAGCGCCTTGGACTTGTGACTTGTGGTGAAAGGTTAATAAATAATAATAAAAGCGTTGCCTGTACACTGACTACAGTAGATAATACAGTTAACTTCCGTGGACCTCAAAAGGATGACACTCCGCAAACAAAAACACCAGAAAGACTGACTCTAATAAATCGCACTAAAGGTCTACACGTAGGTATACTTGAAATAATATAAAAGGATCTACCCGATCACTAATTTATAAACAGTGTTGCGAACTGCTTTAAAGGTATAAAGCAAATTTTATTATAAATCTAAATTCATAAAACAAAGAATATTAAATCTGTGCATAGATAAACAATACTTTATCTCTTAATAAATAAAATAACACTTATTGTATAAAAGCCTGGAATACTTAAAGGGCTATAAAGTTAAACGAAATGACTTAAGCTATAAACTAAAAAGGTTTGTAATCAAATATTACATTAAAGACGCTTAATGTACTTAGAAATGTAAAAAAATAACTGCACGTAAACTTAATTTATGATAAAAAATATTTTAAATCTTTTTAAGTAAAAAATATTTTATCTTAACATTTTGGTTAGAGGAGAGAGGAGGAGAGGATCTGAGAGCTGATAACGAATTTAGAGAAGGTATTTTAGGCACGTTGAAATAATAAAAAAACTTTCTGGCTGACTTTCATTCAATTGAAACACCTCCACTGGTCAGGAGGGAAATCCTTCTTTTTTGGATACATCAAGACATGCAGCACCGTATCAAGCCAAGTGAAGCGGCGCAACAACCATAATATATTATACACGAACAATTTCGAGATACTTTTGACCCCTTCACAACTCGAAACTAATTTAATTTTATATCTTATAATTTATTAAAGCCCCTTAGTTTATCTATAATTTAAAATTTCATTCAAGTTATTAGGTAACAGTAAACCAAATTTTACAAAAGTAACACAGATATTTTATAAACTAACACTAAAGTAATAAACAGAAAATACACGTGCGTGCTACTTATAAAGATGATAAGACATACCTATAATAAAGTTCGTGAGAAGTACTAAAATCACATGTTAAGCTAAATTATAACTGCTGCTAAATTATACATTGTAGAGTTAAAAAAAAATAACAAATTGTTATATAAATTTATTTTAGAATCGTGCATACACAGAATTTGGCTCTCATTTTACATTTATGTTTCTGTAATTTAAAGATTATCTTTAATGACTTGATTTCATGCAAAACAGTGTTTTAACCGTCATAGGTGGGATTTACCATTGCAATATATATGTCAGAACAGAGAGACGATTTGAATGAATGAAGTGATCGAACCTTTCGATTCCGTAGTCTTTGAACAGGAACCCAGGAAGTGCCTTGGACTTGTGACCAAGGTGTAGGCTTAAGGAGCTCCTTTAAGTGATCATGACACTCGCCTCCACTGCCCAGTCTCACTGTTTGTCTTAGGTTAGGTTAACATAAGGTTAGGTTAACATAACCTAACATAAACCTAACCTAAGGTTGTGTTAACACATCTAAATACAATGTAGGGACTCACAATAAATAAGACGTAAGAACTCACATGATCCTTAGTCTGATATGTTCAATATCCGTGATGCGACACACTATTTGTTACACTTTAATTCCAGGTGATGTTCACTCAAAGAGACTTGTCGAGGGACTAAAGTGTACTGCGTCAGTCGGAGAATATAAAGGGACTAGACAATGGTAGCAATGCCCCTCCACTAGTGAGGAGAAGTAAATCAAAAAAACGGAAATATGGCGCTGGCGTCCCGATTAACAAATAATCTTTTACTCGTTTGACACTGTTAAAAATCGTTGAGTATTAAAATGACGCGATGGAAGTGACAACAAGTCCTCTTTATTATTATTCTACCCTAACTTTAGCCCAACACGACCTTCAGTATTATCCTACCCCAGCTATACCCCGACATATATAATAAAATATTAATTTAATAAATTATATTGAATTTTAAATATTCAAAAAAATTTAGTAGCTTTTGACTCACAAATACTAACAAATCAAATAAAATGAAGCTTATAATAATATAGTATATTAAAACATCAACGAACAGATAGTATGCGATGCATGATATTAATATTGAACCCGAAATAGATAGGCCACTGCCCTTCTGTGACACAATTATACAACTGAATGAATATATTATTCTTAGTACGCTATAAAATTTGAATAATTGTAGGAAGGGGTTTAGAAATAGGTAACAAGATACTTTAGTATATGTATATATCGTTCTAATCAATCAGTTTTTTCACACATGATTCACATGATTTTAAGACAGGAAGACATGCAGCGCCTTGGACTAGGTGTAGGGTTACAGGCCTTTTATATAATTACTAGCTACCCGCTTCGGACTTCGCACGGTTTCTTTCTCTTCTATAATATGCAAGTATTATACATATAAACCTTCCTCTTGAATCACTCTATATATTAAAAAAACCGCAGCAAAATCAGTTGCGCGCCCCCCTTCGCTGCCCGAACACACTAACTACTGTTAACTTACGTGGTCCTCAACATGGGTAACCTTAATCACTACACTATACCTAATACTAACTAGGAAACACCAGAGACTGACTCTATCGCACTGAGAGTTGTATAGTGTACACGTGGGTAAACTTAAAATAATATAAACGGAACTAACCGCGAACATTTAGAAAGTCTAGCACTATTAATTAGCATAGTGATAATGCTCTTTTATGGGTTAGGCAAATATTAAACACTTACTCCAAACTTAAGTAATGGAAACCCAGTATCACGACACCACACTACAGTATTGAAACAGACATAATGGTCGGTCGAGCTCCATTTGACACCTGACTCAAGTCTATCGGAACAAAGTTTATATAGTATTGTAATAAAATAAAAGTTACTATCCGCGAAGATTAAGTTATCAACGGTGTTACCAACTATATTAATCTTAAGAATTCCAAAAGTTTTTGGTTCATATATGTAAAGTACATATGTTACTGAAGTGCAATTCAGAAGTTAATTAAACGTGAAATCTCTGGGGTTACGAACGCCTGAGTTATAATTGACGAACTTTTCTGTTATTGTGGATTTTGGTTTGGAATTTCAACTCTGGAAAATTAAGGAAGGTATATCTGGTTGTGTATTATTGTATATTATGTTTACTTTAAGATACCATGTAGAGATATTTCTTTATTTTATTTAGGTTTTTGATGACTTCATTCAACAAAAATACTGTTAACATTGAAATTTTAAGAAAATATGACTTAATTAGTCGACCCGTCCCGGCTTCGCCCGCGTGCAAATTTACACGTAGCTGTAACCGTTATGTTCCTGCGATTTAAATCTGTAATATCTTTGAAAATATTCATTTAAATTTCATGCTGTAAAGGGCCATATTGATCTATATTAAATGCACAATGTATTTAAGGTATATAACTGGATAAGAATTTATGCTGTATTGTTTAAAATCACTTCGTAAATAAGCCATTCTTTCGCGTAAAAAGTAAAGGAAAAAAATTATTATCGTGGGTTATCCCTAAGAGATAAACATATACCATCTTGGACTTTTTTGTAGACCTTTTTAAGGTGTACAATACTGCAGTACATAATTTTGATCTATCTCGTAGGGTTCAGCCAGCGTTTGCAATGTAAGCGCAAAAGATGTGTTTATTTACGACATCACATTTGAAACCTCTAAAATTATCTGTGTTACTTTACTATATTATGTATGTATTATACATATAAACCTTCCTCTTGAATCACTATATCTTTTAAAAAAACCGCATCAAAATCCGTTGCTTTGTTTTAAAGATCTAATCATACATAGGAACAGACTAACCGACAGCGGGACGCGATAACAGAAATGGTTCTTTTTTCCGAATAAAAAGTATCTTGTTATTACAGGATATAAACTATCTGACTGTAAAATTTAATTCAAATCCGTTTAGCCGTGATTGTGTGATTAAGCGAGAAACATCCAGACAACTGAATATCCCTACAATTTTTTTATAAGTTTAAATATTATTTGCCGTCAATTTAAAATACATTTTCAAACCAAAGTCCACCATTGTGGCTTTCTTTAACCTAATTTCAAGTATACAAATTAAAAATATATTATCACAAAAGATCACACCGTTAATTATAATAAAAACTTCAAAGAAACCAAATATATTCTATTATATTTAATAATATGATAAGCATCAAAATGGCGGTGGCGGAGTGCCATACTACACTCATTTGTGTTTTTAACACATTTTCTCATTTAAGTGATCTGTCAGCGCTTGAAATTTTTTCAAATTATTTAAATTTTAGTCTACTTTGATGATATCGATAGTAATATCTTAGGCTAACTGATAAATATTGAATCACTACACATAGTAAAAAAACAAAGTCGCTTCCCTGTCCCTATATCCCTATGTATGCTTAAATCTTTAAAACTACGCAGCGGATTTTGATGCGATTTTTTTAAATAGATAGAGTAATTCAAAAGGAAGGTTTATATGTATAATACATACATAATATAGTAGAGAAACTCTGATAATTGTAGAAGTTTCTAATGTAATGTCGTAAATAAACACATTTTTTGCGCTTACATTGCAAACGCTGGCTGAATCCTTCGAGATAGATCAAAATAATGTACTACAGTATTGTACACATTAAATGGTCTACAAAAAAGTCCACGATGGTATATGTCTACCTCTTAGGGATAACCCACAATAACCATTTATTATCCTTTACTTTTTACAAAAAATAATGGTTTATTAACAAAGCGATTTTAAACAATACAGCATTAATCCTTATCCAATTAGGTACCTTAAATACATTGTGCATTTAATATAGATCAATATGGCCCTTTACAGTATGAAATTTAAACGAATATTTTCGAAGATATTACAGATTTAAAATACGGGGACATAGCGGTTACGGCTAAATACACGTGTTAAATTGCACCCGGGCGAAGCCGGACGGGTCGACTAGTATATCTATAATTCTGAGTATAGTAATTTCACTTTTAGGGTTCCGTCCTACAAAGTAGGTATTGTTAGTTATGATGTTGGCAACATTGATTTGACTAGCATTATACTTATAAAAACTTCAAACAGGATGGTAGGAAGTCAAATCGAATTGCACGGGAACAAGTTAAAGATTATAATAAGAGAGAATATTTGACACGAAACATTTAATAGACAGACCTTGGACAATACCGTCTTTACCATAAAGGCACTCGGGGCCAGTACCCAGGGCCCCCATCCTCAGAGAGCCCCGAAGGACCGACAATTTCTCTTACATTTAATATTAAAATATTATGGTCGGGCGCATTGCAGTTTTCTCGTTGCACGAACGTCGATCATTTTCAGATTTATTCAAATCAATACATTTTTATAAATAATTTGAGTGATTCGAATTATAACTTACCATTTATGTTTATAATCTAAAGTCTATAATGTCAATTTTTTTTTTAATTTTTCCAAATGTTAAAGTTGCTACAAGGATGGTAGTGGGGAGCGTTCATTTTTGCATCTTAAGAGAATAAAAAATGAATTGCGAGCAACAATGTAACAAGAACGGCTAAATAATTTGTCATGAAATTGAGTTTGAGGATTTAATGGAAGATTTTGTTCAACAGAAATCTCGAAAGAAATTATTATCGTAATCACAATAAAAAAAACAGCAGTATACATACTAATATCATTAATAACATATTTTATTATTTATTAATCAATAATATTTTATTGATTAATAAAGCAGATCATAATGAAAAAAAATTGTATAGTTCGCAATCTTTACATTCCAAAAAGGCCCCGAATTCTTGTGTGCCCAAGGTCACAGCATAGTCTAAGACGGCCCTGACTTTGGAGTATGTCTAAAGAGTCCTCTTATTATATATTTAATACATAAAATTGTACGAGATTGTCTTACACTTGACCGGTCTAGGGGATCTATCCTTTCTTCTTTGATAAAAATTCTCCCGAACTCATAAGATATTCTATATCGGTCAAATACACCAACTATAAGTCATTATAATTATCTAGAAATTTAATTATCTGTATGCAATCCGTCGCTTGAATAGTTGGCAAGCTTAGACTCATCAATAACGTGTATCTTCTATGATAACCTACCAAGTTGATAGCCTCGCTGGACTTCCCTATACATGACCTGGACATTTGGATATTAGATAATTAATGCACATTTCTAAGTATAATATAATAAGTTGAAATTATTTCTAAGACAAATAAAAATCGTATTTACGGTAACAATTACGTTTTTCTCTTGCCTTGTATTTAAATAACGAGTTTGTATATATTAGAGATGGTGACCGTCTTCCATAGAACCCAGGAGTAGTAATAAGCCCTTCTATACACAAGATTGGAATACAAACGTATTAATGTTGATAGATGAGAAGTAAGAAGTCAAAGTAGACATACGCATCTTTAAAAAATTAGCAAATAAATTGGAAATCGGTAGTCCGAATGACCAAATATAGAGAATGCAATATTTTGGAAGCTGACTGGAATTGAGGAACCTTGAAACTTAGTTGCAATCCCAAAGCACTAAGTGTGTTCCTGTCATGGTAATAAAATAGAGATAATATATTAAAATGAGTTTAGATGCAATAGATCGATATTATTTAGATTTAATAACGGCCATCTTGTGCCCACATGTAGTACTTCTGAGCTGCAACCTCCTGAGTATCCCTGTGTTTACGATATATAGATAACATACATAATCATAGCATATCATATATAAGGAATGGAAGATGAGTATTGTGTATATTTAAAAAAAACCTGTAAACCTAGAAGTTGGTCACAACTCTAAGGAATTCCTTGGGTTCCTATCATGAAGTAAGACGGTGCAATAGATCATGACCATCTAGATTATAGCAGCTATTCTAAGCTGCAACCTCCTGATTGTAGTCAGGAGTTTACGATACCGGCCATCCGCGTGCGACATTATCAACATAGATAACATACATTTGCATCTACATAATCATAAAATTACAATCAGCATAGTAATAAGCAGATCCTAATATCGTTACCGTCTGCCGCTGTCCCGCACTCCCGCACTCCCGCACTCCTGCACTGCACTCCTGACTGCCGCGCTAATTGTTTTGGACTCCATCCAAAATACACACTTAACCGAATTTCACGGGTGGCATGGCGCATAGAAAATTGTTGCTTCCAACAAATTTACTGAAACAATAACCTGCTATCTTCATTTTGATGAGCATCTTCATACACAATAATGGCTTGTCCTCATTCATTTTCTTGGAAATACAAAAATACTTCTTTGAATATAATTTTCCACGAAGGTCAGTTTATTAGAAATGACTTTATATTGTTGATAGACTGATCCGATTTCTGGGCTTTGTAATGAAAATATTAATCCAAAACTAAATGATAAAACCATGGTCTTTAAAAGGAAGGTAGGTGATTGTTGCAAGTCAGTTACGATAATCCTCAATAAGAGAGATCTATCTCTATTTGTGTAGTGTATGAAACGATACTACGATAAACAATATTTTCTATATATGTAACTAGCGGCCTGCCCTGGCTTCGTTCCGGGTATTTAAAGCAATATTATAATTGATATCCTTAAATTGTCATTCTGTAATTGTGTAGTTTTCTGGTAACACTAAATAACTTTTGTCACTCACGAATTGTGTAGTTTTCTATCAGTAAAAAAAAATTAAATCGGGTTTGTAGTTCCTGAGAAACTCTTCAATTTACAAAACGGCCACCTTATGGCAATTAAATGGCCATATCTTTTTAATTAGAGTATTTATGGCAACTCCAATTATAGAAGAGAACCAACCATTGGAACAGGCAAGGTTTTCGTCAAGGTTACTCAACGAATGACCACATACACATATTAGAAGGTAATAGAAAAATATGTCGAATATAAGAAAATCTATACATAGCATACGTCGACTACGCAAAAGCGTTCGATTTCATTTCACATAAAAGTATCTGGGACGCATTAGAGAATCAGAATCTTCCATACACATACATCAACATTCTCAAGGATATATATGTCGGGGATTTCAATGATGATGTGAAAGGAAATGGCAGGAGGAAGATGGGGAATATTGGGGAACACTAAAAGGGGGTGATGGTATTGAATGGAATATTGGGTAAACGCAACGTAGATACTCCTATTGAACGGATAAATGATCAAATATGATCTCTAACAATTACGAGAGAAACCTAAGCAGTGCCTTGGACTTGTGACCAAGGTGTAGGCTTAAGGACGTCCTTTAAGTAATTACAACACTCGCCTCCACTGCTAAGCTCTCTATTTAAACCAAAGGTTAAACGCACATAAACCGAATCTAACACAAGGCTAACCTAACCTAACATTGTGTTTACTTAACCACGTGGCAATTACATTGTAAGGACTTACGTGGCCTTAGTTGGACAGCACTTCCACAATACACTGCACTTGACACTATCACTATCACTAGCACTACTTAGATGTTCACTTCTTGAGAGACCGCGCACGACTAAGACTTCAGTTAGACTGTCGATCGCATATAAAGGGTCGAGGGTAGATACTGTCAAAACAACGGAAGTGACTACTACCCCACTCCAACGCCATAGACAACGATTACGATTCGATTAATCGATAATCTTTTACTATGCTCCGACATATATATATATAGGTATATCGGAGAGAAACATTCATATATTTATAAAAAAAAATTTGTTAATGTCATGGAACTATTAAAGGCTCATTATTATTATTATTATTTATGGCAACACCACATAGCCTATGTTACCCGCAAATAATGTAGCTTCCTATCGGTGAAAGAATTTTTAAAATCGGTTGAGTACTTTTCGAGCCTATTCGCAACAAACAAACATACAAACAATCAAATATTTCTGTATTATTAATGTAATGTTTTCTTCTTTAAAAAAATAACAGTTTCTTAATTAGATCAATTCTACAAAGGTTATTATCGATCGAGGTTACTAAATATCAGGCGTTGCAAAGAGGGGATGTGAGGGGGAGAAGATTGGACTGGCAGATGTAGGAGAGATAAATAATGAAACAAATTAAAATATGTCAAGCTTTTCCATACAAAAATGTTAAGGAAACGCAACAAAGTACATAAAAAAATTACCAAAAAAATAACCCCCTCTTCGGCGATCAACTGGCAACGCTCTTGGTAAATATGATGAATACACAGACAATTTTAATAATGATTAGTCATATTAGACAGAGCGAACAGAATGCCATCGAAGTGGAGTAAGGCGTGAAGTTGTAAACACGTTGCGGAAGCGCCTCATTTGTTTCTACCGCCCATAACACATAAATAAAGATATTTTCGTGAAAAAACATTAATAGTGAACGGAATAGATTCGGGTTTTAGTTGTTTGTTTGTATCAATAAATAGTACAATGGTTTTCTAAGCAGATTTTGTAACAATAAGATTACAGATTCAAATATCAAATAAACCATATATGCGTTGATGCTCTATCGACAGGAAATAACGTATTTTTTAGTCAAATATTATTAGCTACATCTATTATTTACTTACGACTTCGTTGATGTAATCTTCAAGGTTAAGTCTCGACGAAAATAAAAAATAAATTATATATATAAACATAGGAAAGAGAGTGTTTGTTTATCTGGGTCTCGGACAAAAAAATTATACAAAGTAGGTAGGTAGGCTTGTTTATATAAAATACTAGTCGACCCGCCGTCCTACTAGTCTTACCTACTAGTCTTCACACGGATGCATTTTATAACATGTTTTATAGTTAGATTTAACAAACTAGCCTGTTTATTGAAATTCGTTCAGACGTTTTATCCCTGATTGAGTAACAATTATCCAAACATTCAAACATAAAGAGATATATCCTCCGAGAGAATACTACTATCATAATATAGAGTTGCACTACAAAAGTTTTATATGAAATCCAAATTGTGACGAAAGCCAATGAAAGTATTAGTTAATTTTATGTTGTTTTTCTCTAAAAAATCCTTGCATTCTTCTTCTTGCCTCAAGAAATGACTTCTAATAAGGACCATTAATTTTCCATTTTAATATTTTAACTGAAAAGAAAAATACAAAAACATAGCAGTTACAGTCACGCGGAAATCTAGTTTATGATTATACTGTAGTATTTTTAGCCATCGAAAACAGAAAGACTATCAAAACTATTTTAGCACCTGCGATACTGGTATTCGTATAATGAGAATGTGACGCTTATTTTATAATCTAGCTAGTGACAGTATTCCAGATTCTTGCACTGAACGGCAAACGTTGCAAGACAGAAATAATTACAATTTGAAGGTTACGCCTACTTAACCTTTACGTAACCATTTTATTTTCACTGCTTCTCTATCGGTTTTTAATGATATAATATCGCTGTTTTTTTTTACTATAGAGGAATATTTCTTAAGTATAATTCATAAATCTATTGAATACAATTCCACTCGGGCGCTGCCATCAACCTTTCTCAATTGGTGGTAGGGGATCTAGTCAGGCTGTCTTTGATGCCTTCAGGTCGCGCAGCACGTAGGCTAGACTTGCCCCCTCAACTATTGCATTAATGCTGTTGATCTTATAGAGTCTGGGCTCTTGCTCAGGGTCTACTAAAACAGCACCAGTTTTCTCTTCACCCTCTCCTCTCATCTTTGAGGATGCAACGCGTCGGCAGTACTAGAGATATCTTCTTGTCTTGCCGATGTCCATGGACGACGGTGGCCATGTATCAGGTGGACCATTTGTTCACTTATGTATACCTCCTTTAAACGTTAACTTATTAAGTAATATTGCGACAGCAACCTGAATAGTAAGGACTTGCGACCCAGGTGCCAGTTGAAGGGATTCTGTCAAATTAACAATATATTATCATCTATGATCAACTACACAAAATTTTAGATATTTATCTATAAAAGTTCGAAATATATTATCTTTCTTTTAGATAAATGGTATAAACTCAGTAAAAGAGACTCTGCTAGACATTACAGGCATTCTATTCTTTAAGATTGACTCATTCTTCATACTCTATTATTTTTTTAAACCTGTCATAAGGTAAATCAGCATTGTCTGGGAATGATACTCACGACCTCCAAAACTCAAAAAGCTATATATATCCTCCAATTTACTGGTATAATGTTTGGTAATATTTTTTCTTGTAAATAGGTTTGTTTACATTAGCAGCTTGCATAACTCGAATTCTCTTCATACCACAATTAATTGCTATAAATTTGTGTCAAACTATTTGGCGACATTTAGTAATATGTTCATACGATGACTGAGAATAAAATATAAGATTATTGGTAATTTTTAATGTATTTATTTAACTAAAACAAATATACGTACTATTTCTTATGCGTTCAATTTCTTTGACAAGTTTCTATTTTTCGTTTTAAGGAAGTTAGAGTAAGACAATAAAAGGACGAAGATATATTAAAAACTAGTAACATAACTATTTTTTTAACTACATTCTGATTTTCTTAATATTTTATTTAGTTCACCAGTATCGTCATGTTTAGCTGTCAATACAAAATTTAATTAAATTATTTTTAATTTCACATTTTAATTGCATTTTAGTATATATGACTAATTCCCAAAGACATAACGGCCACACAGCTCGACATACACTTCATTGCCACATCGATAGATGGTGTAATCGGACATTTATTTGTTTACTTTGTATTGTTAAGCATTTTTTCGCATATGTGCTTCCTCAAGCTTTACTTTATCTCTTTATAAAAAATCATTAAAATCGGTTCAGTTTGTCTAGTTTGTATTCTTAACTATTTCCTACGTTTCTTAAAAGTTACTATCGAAATTATAATAATTAGGATTATTTATAATTTAATACATTATATTCATTAATAAATTTTTTATCAAAATTCTAATAATTTCACTGTAAATATCTGATAAAGAAGTCATTGTAGTGATAGCCCCAATCAACTGTGCATCTCTTTGAATCCTGGCACTTTTCCATGACGATAATACTCGTCATCGTGTGGTCATGTTAAATGCTTTAGTTTTAATAGAAAATTTGCTTTGGTTTGTGGTACAAATAACAGAGTGTAAATGCGTTGTTTCTTGTGGTAGGTAACGGTAATTTATGTGTACAATTTATTGTTTTAAATGCACAATGGACGCTTGCATCTTGTTGAAATATTTATTGTAATGATCATGTAAAATATTTTTAGGAGAGTCAAAAGTGCGTTTGTATTTAATAGAGATCCCTTATAAGACTAAAAGTAATTTATGTCCAAACAATACATAACACAGCACAACAAAAAAAATTGTTGCCCTAGAAATAATTACAGGTTTTTAGATAAAATATATGGATTACGGATTTAGTAATCAAAGAACTGGATTTGCTCTAGTTTTTATGATTTTCTGATAATCGGGGGAATTAAAAAGAAACATATAATATTTATAAATTGTTGTCAAGTCCAACATTTATCAGAAGCAGTTGTCAAATTATAAATAAAATAATATTTTCTATTAAAAAATAAACTTTATATTTTTCCTCGTAAGTATAAGAGTATGCTTTTTGTAGAGTGATATGGGAATAAATATTTTAAAATAATAATGCGAATTATCTAAAACTATTCATAAAATTATTCAAAACTACATTAATATCAAGGGCAACAAAACCTGTTGATCTGTGATTAATGAATGATAATATCTTAAGGGGCATCGGGCTAATAGATTTTTTAAGACGTGTGTCAAATAAAACTCCAACATTTCAATTTTTATTCTATTCCTTGAAACGTCCGCTCGGTATGATGTTTCGCATAAGACTAACCTAGTGAATCGCTCGTTTTAACATATGTAGGTAGGTACAATAGAATATTTTATTATTTAAACTTAAATTTACAAAATTAATATCGAAGCAACTATTAATAATTATTTTAACACTAGTCAACCCGTCCCGGCTCCGAACGGGTGCAATTAAACACGTGTACTTTCTTAGACATAACATGAAACTTTTAATTTGCAGTTAACTGCTATATAAAAATATTCAGGCGTTCAATAAAAATATTATTATTATCTCACAGGAACTATGAACTTTTTAGGGATAAAAAGTAGCCTACGTGTTAACAGAGGTTGTAAATTATATCGAAATCCGTTCAGCCGTTTTTATGTGATTGAGTAACAAACATCTAAACGTCCAGATATCCAAACATACAAACTTTTACATTTACAAAATTCAGTTGTTACACACTCGCTATCAAACACGAAATCCTTCACAGTGGAGTCCCAGCATCACGACATCATAACAGTTATACAGCTACAATCCAACAAAACCAGGCGAGCTCCATTTTACAACTGGTCCAAATCTATCGGAACAGAGGTTATATATTGTTTTGTTATAAATTGTTACGTGGGTATAATTGAAATAAAATAAGAAAGTACACGCTAACACAAGGTTATAAACGATGCAGTTGCCAACTCAAGAATTTAACTTACTTTCTCATTTGGTCCAACTTAAGGGATAGAATAGTTTTTATCTCGATTAGTTACCGCAATATTTTTTATTGCAAATTTTTAATAGATGGCGTTGTAAGTTACTTTATCGTTTAATATGTGTATTTAGCCGTAACCGCCATGTCCCTGCATTTTAAGTCTTTCATACCTTCGAAAATGTTCATTTAAATTTCATGCTGTAAAGGGCCATATTGATCTATATTAAATGCACAATGTATTTAAAGTACTTAATTGGATAAGTTCATATTGATCCAATAAAAGGGCCATATTGATCTATATTAAATGCACAATGTACTTAAGGTACTTCATTGGATAAGTTCGTTGTATTGTTTAAAATCGTTTCGTAAATAAGCCATTCTTTCTCGTAAAAAGTAAAGTATAAAAAATGGTTATTGTGGGTTATCCCTAAGGGATAGATATATACTATTGTGGACTTTTTTGTAGACCGTTTTAAGGTGTACAATACTGTAGTACATTATTTTGATTTATCTCGTGGGGTTCAGCCAGCGTTTGCAATGTAAGTGCAAAAAATGTGTTTATTTACGACATCACATTAGAAACCTCTAAAATTATCAGTGTTTCTCTACTACATTATATATGTATTATACATATAAACCTTCCTCTTGAATCATAGAAAACTATATAATTATTTAATCAACATATACACGATGACACAGATAAAGATAGCATACGCGTTGACCTGTAGTGTAGGTCTTCTGATAGCTTACAGGTCAGTACGTAGTAAGTGCAGTATAGGCATTAATAACGTTTATGGGGTAGTTTTTAACACCACTAAGGTAGAAAAATAAAATTTAAACAGACACGAGAGTATCTTATCTGGTTCTAGATTATCTTTATCTATCAGTGGAAGGTAAATATCTGGAGTCATTCAAGTATTACGTAAGCATTAAAGGGGTGGAGGGTCCTTGATTTGCTTATTTTTGATGACATGGGGGTTAGCATGGTGAGTACGTCAGCGATAAAAAAGTAAATACACACATGGAGACGTGAATATTCCTGCTCAGAATGAGGAGGGAGAAAAATTCATCCATCAATGTTTACGTAAGAACGATAATTGCAACGGCCCCTCTTGATGATGTCTAGGATGTGTTCCAACCTGTTCTTGGGTCATAAGCCCCAAGCATTACTCGGCTTTCTGTCTAATCATTACGACCCTTTAATGGCCCACTGCTGAGCCGGGTATCCTCCTCAGAATGGCCAAGTGCGGGTTGGCAGACTTCACACACCTTTGAGAACTCTCAGGAGTGCAGGTTTCCTCACGATGTTTTCCTTCACCGTTAAAGCAAATGATATTTAATTGCTTAAAACACACATAACTCAGAGTAAGAGGTGTGTGTCCAGGATCTCAACCACTGGGCAATCACTGCTTTCTGTCTAAGATGCTAATAATTATTAACAAAAGTGCTATACGATGAACTAGATCAAAATAGCGGTGAACAAAAAGTGAACACATAGTGATTACATCAAATGGCCTATATTTTTAAACCAATTTTTGTACATACTTTTAAAAAATAAAATTATTCATGTTGTTATTGATTTGTTTAAAGATTGTATTTCTCTGCTTAACAAAATTAGAACATTTCATTCACGATATAAAGGTCGTGGGTTCAGATCGGTCATTACACTATTGACATAAACCCAATCCTGTCATTGATAGTAAAAAGATGGAGACATTATATAGCTCAGTAGTTTAGACATTGACTATTGACGTGGCCCACTCCTAACAACAAGTATTTTAGGTTACTTGAAAGGGTTAAGAATACCTTGTAATATGCGATCCAACAAATAATCGTTTTTTAATAAAAAAAATAAAAACTAGTGTTTCAGTAGATTAAGCTATCCCACTTCTGATGTCAATGGATATAAACATTTTTGTTGGCAAACTAAGCCAAGTATTACTTATGGTTAGTGACTTAGAAGTTTAGAAACGTTATTTGTGTTGAACAAATCAATAAGAGGTAACACTTCCTAACTCACACTACACTATGATAGTCACTGATTAGTTTATGAAACTACTCATAAAAATATATTCTCAGTTGGTATTGTATTTATAATTTAGATGTCGTAAATATATTGTAGGTGACAGAAGTTTAATTTTTTTTTCTACCACATGAAAACATTATTGTTCCACTCTACTATTATATATTTATACTATTTATTATTATTTTCTGGCAACACTAACCAAACGCTTTTTGTCAAATTTATTAAAGTTAAATACCTCTGTAAATGTAGGGGTAGTTTATATTATTTTTTGTGTAATCTAAATGAATGTATATCTAAATATAATTTACTAGTCGACCCGCGCGACTTCGTCCGCTTGATGCTCCGCTCCTGTTGGTTTTAGTGTAATGATATAATATAGCCTATAGCCTTCCTCGATAAATGAGCTATCTAACACTGAAAGAATTTTTCAAATCAGACTAGTAGTTCCTGAGATTAACGCGTTCAAGCAAACAAACTATCAAACAAACTAACGCTTATATATAATTTAAAGAGAAATGGTTATTTTTAGAAACTTGGCAATGTGAATCAATAAAAAGTTAATAAGTCAGATATCAGATAAATCTTAATATAATACTTACAAACTGGCAGACATTAAATTTTATGTATAAGATAAAAATGGAAAATCCTACAGATCTTTCAATAAAAGCAACAATACATTACAGTATGTACTCATTTAAAATATCTTTAGAATTTCAATTCTTTTTAGTGTTACCATAATTATCATAACACGTTGTTATTGTCCTCACCTCATCAGCTGATATTCAAAACATTACTATAATTTCTGTATATCTACCTCTTTCTATGGATCAATATATTAGAATAAATCTAACCTTTATCAAACTTACTCACTTATTTGAAATTCCATTTCAGATTTACTCACTCTATGAGAGACACTCTATGCTTTCGTTTAATACTGTTTAGCTGATATTCTATAAATAATATCTTTCTAACCCATAGGATGATATTTTTAGGGTAGAAAGTAGTCTATTGTTAATCCAGGTTACAAAATATATTTGTGCCAAATTCCATCGAAAACCGCTTAGCCGATTATATGTGATCGAGTAACAAACATCCAAACATCTAAACATTGCTTTTACTGATTACTGATGTTTCGATATACTTAATAATTAGTAAAAGTTGAAATGTAACATACCCAGAAATAAAAAAAATTAAATTAATGTACTCATATGAAAGCTTTGAAAAATCCACAAATACCGCAGCGAAGCGAAATTTTAAAATTAAAATTCTACATATTGTGTTTAAAAAACCCTAAACTATAATAAACCATTTCTAAACTTCAAATTAGTATTCATAGTTCAAAACCACCACCTACCTCTTAAAAACTAACTACACTAGCACAAACACTAACACAAAAACACTAAACTTCACGTGTTGCACTAAAAAACTAGTCTGTCCACTCTAGTCCGCAAGTCACTCACTACTGGCGTTACTTACGAACACAACTAAACTATTTATTTTCATATAACGCATCGCATTGATCGATATACCACTAAACTCTACTTTTCTCCTGTCCTCGACTATTTAATCTATTTTAGACACTGATTATTTTATGAGCGTCTTTAATTCGTTTTCTTTCACTAAAATCATGTAAAAAAAATTTTTTTCTTCACACTTAATGCTCTATATTTTTTTGGTAAGACAATTATAATATTAACCTTTGAAGATTCAATAAAAATTTATTATTAAAAAAAATCTCTTAAGCTTTTTAAAAAAATATAAACAATTTAACTTCGGCGAGAATTATGTCAAAACTTTTTTTCGCTAGTCGCATTGTCCCAATTTTTTTTTGTTCACAATTTTAATGCTCTATATTTTTTTTTTGGTAAAGACAATTCTAATATTAACCTTATAAGATTATATTCAAATTATTTAAATCTAAAACAATGTCTAATTATTAAAAAAAATCAAAACTGTCCCAATTTTTTTTTTCACATATTTAATGTTGTTGTATATTTTTATTGATTAATATGTACAAATTATTGTCATTAAATTATATTATTAAAATTATATACACCTTTTAATTTAAAACATCGGAATAGCAAAAAATTTTAAATTTTTTTTTTCTTCTTTTTATATTTATTAGCTTTTATAATTAAAAAAGTCACATGATCTAATAAGAAAAAACATTTTCATGAAAGTTTAATTTTGTTGGATTTTATGTCCTTTCTCTACTGTTATTTTTAACTGTAATTTGATTATAGTTTTCATACCCCTAGCAACGAAGAATCAATATTGATTTTCAGACAGGTGTACACAAAGATTTATTTTTTATATAAAATTCATAAACTAGTGTGTAACTAAAAAATAATAATTTATTGAAAGCTAGTTTAATCGTACTCGCTTCGCTGAGATGTATCGGAATACAGGTAAGTTTTATCAAAATCGTTTTAGCGTTTCTTACCTTTTAAACCTTCCCTGGACTTTCACAAATATTTCAATATGCTTTCTCGAGTTTTAGCGAGATTAACAGAAGAGATCTTGATGAAACTCTCCATTAATCGCATTGGATGAAATTTCTGACAAACTTAGCGAATGTCCGTACAAAAAAAATAATATATTAAAAAAAAACCTAAGAAATCATTGTATATTAATGTATATTTGGACGCTAATTATCCAAAAACTACTGCACGAAATTAGATACGGTTTTCACAGTTTTATAGCTGATGGTAGCAGGTCTAACTTGAAATATTTCTTTTACTGAATTTGGACCTCAGAAAAAAGTTATTTTCATTTAAAAATGTTTTGGCTCAACAAAGCTTAGGCATGTCGCTAGTGTTAATATAAATAAAATTATTTTTGTAAATTTTGACATCTTTATTTATAGCTCTGCCTATTAACCCATTCACCACACGCCCGACATTAATGGCTTCCGTAAAATGATTAAAAGACTTATATACAAATTTATGTCTGTTTTTATGTGCGTAACGTAAGATATATTTCGTCATTTTAATTATAAAATCTATGATTGAATATGGAATAGTTGGTAGAGAAAGAGTGAGTATTATTGGTAGAGATGTTCATTACAAATGTAAAGAAGTGATTAAAAATCATTAACGTTAAAAGAATTATCAATTTTATACGTATGTGAGTATGTAGATGACTAGCTGACCCCCCTCTCGCTTCGTTAAGGCGTATTCATTCGCTCACTGACTGTCAAAAGTTAATAACCATATTGGTCGTTAAGTTTTCTTAAATTTTCTAGTTTTCTGCGCAACTTTCTTAATTTTTTCTTAGATAAAAACCTTCTCCTGACAATAACAAAGACAACAAAAAAAGAATTAGCGAAATCGGTCCAGCCGTTTACGCGTGATGGATAAAAAGGGATTCAATTTTATATATATATAGATATAGATAAGTATATATAAGAAAACATTTATAGTTATTTAAAAAAATCCGATAATAAAGTTTTATAATAGACGCCTTATACCTTTATATACCCTAATATGCTCTAAAACCAATTAAAAGGAAAGCTAGGTAGAGTTTTGTTCGGAAGAAAAGGAAAATAAAATACCTATCATCAGCCAAAATTATTAGAATGAGATGAATATATTATCAGCAGTTCGGTCGCTGATGCCGCTCCAGTCATTCGCTCTCGCTCACTCGTCTGGTAGGCAGAGTTAAAGAAAATACAAAAATTATTGTATTGTATAAAATAAACAAATTATAATAACAACAAGTGAAATGAAACTTTTCTCCCTGTTTTAGAAATTTATCAGGGTAGTCTGTGACTTGTAGAATTTATGGGATGATATCATTGAATTCAATTAAAAAATATTTAAATAATTTAAAATATTATTTTATTAATTTATTGCTTCCGCTCATTCTCTGGACCACCAAAAATTTTCGAAAAGTTACCATATCATATCTTTAAATATTATAAGTGTGACTATAAAATAAAATGGTTATATTAATATGATTTAAGTCCAGTGTATTCCAAACTTAACTAAGAATAAGGGACAGCTAGCAAATGACCAAATCGATATAGGGGTTTTAATAATTGATTCAACAGTCCGAGTCCGACGATATCGATAGAAATCGTAAACATTTGTATGCTTTACGACCATCGATTCATGTAACTACTGGCATAAAGTCTTAAATGTATTGGAATCGAATAAAATCGATTTTCTGTAATTTATATTTATTTTTAGTACATGTAGTTGAACTATCTATCTGAGTTCGTCCGAAGTACGTGACGCATTGAAAAATTAGTTGAACTCTGCGTACGGTGACAGCTCTTCAATGGTCGTTAAATTTAGTTTATTTATTTGCTAAACAATAAAAAAATACAATGACGTAGACGGGAGGTCTATTGTATGCACTGGCTTGATGGGTATTTAAAGATCATTTTTTTGATAAATCATGATAAAATCTATTTTCTGTATTTCACATATATTTTTATGTACAAATAGTAGCACCATCTACCAGAACTCTTGCGAAGTACGTGAGTAGAGCATTGAAAAGTTGAAATTCGTGTACAGACCGTGACAGCACGTCAATGGTCATTGCCTTTACAAAAATTATCGCTTTAATAAAAATTAGTTTATATATTTCTAATCGATAAGATACATACCGACGATACGACCATCCTATGTTTCCTTTGTAACTTTTTATCATAGATGAGATGAGACGCGTTGTCACTAAATTTCTATTTTAGGGTCCATTTTCTCAATGATCCAATATTATAGAAGGTTCAAAGGCTTGAAATCAAATAAAATTAATTATTACAGATCCTCATTTCAAATTGATATTGCAGACTGCAAGCATTGTTAGAATTGATCGATATTTCTATTAATAGACAGCGATGCATTCTATAGGCTTCTAACAATGAAACTAACTATGAATAACTAGAACAGTAACATATATTGAAATATCTTGATGTAAGATCGAGTGGGAAAATCATTGATAACGATCTTCTATGACACAGTTATACCTGGGGTTTAAGACCTTGATTAAGGTTTCCAAGGTTTATTTACAACACTTACAGTTCGACCTTGCAACTTAACATCTAACTAAAGTAAGTTATTGTAACAACTCACGTAACTAGCACAGCAATAGATAATATTCACACTATAAAATCATTTGTCACATTTTTTATTTAATCTAATCCATCGAGACAAAACTTATAGGCTATCCAAGCCATTTATTATTTTAATAATTCCTCAAGGACTCTTTTAATACATAAAAAGGGCAAGTGTCAGTGGTTAAGGAGAGCATTTTATTATTTAAGCCTCAAAGAACCCTATAATACCAGCTTTATTCATTTTTTAAATTATTATTAGCTTCTTACCCTTGTACTTAGGAGTCAAATAATTTTTTGAAGAGTGGGTAAATTTATAATTTTTTTCCCATTTTTCTCTAATGAAGGTGATCGTGAAGTTATTGAACGAAGATTGGTTCTCCTTATGTGTTTTGGAACTTATCTGTGTGTCCACTGTCCATATTCTAATTAGTCTTGAAAAAATAATCAAAATTAATAATAACGTAAAAGATAAAATATAACTAAGGAAATATTCTATCTATTCCTGTCGTTTTGATAACTTTAGATTGATCATAAAGCTGTCTAAAGGAAATTTGTCCTCAAGGTTTGATGCTGGATCTGAGCCAGAACTGAACTATATTAAAGATTCTTTCGTGGCTCTGAACAGCATTGTCATATTATTCAATGTAAAAAATGTATTCGCCATGTAAATAGTCTTTTCAAGGACATTTTCTTTGTGGACATCATGTACACATGTATAAAAGTTAAGAAACTGTCACATTTTTAAATATGACAACTAAGACCACATAAACAAACTAACACATTATATCGACAACTCTGATCATATGGGTCGTAGAATACTAACATATTGTTATTTTCTATTTGAATTATATAATACCGTCACTTCTACATATATTATAACGCTGTTTACGATTGTAAAGCGACATCTAGTTTTACAATTTTGATGAAATGTAAAATGATAAATAATTATTTACAATTTATAACCAATTTAATGTTGTATTTGCCTCGCTAGGAAACATTACCGCAAGTACAAGGTAGAAGCAGGAGACAGAAATCGTGGCTCGTGCCATGTTGGGCGCCAACAGCGTAAAGAAGGATTCAAGGTCTGGGAAAGGAGAGGGCATGTTTGCATCTTACTAATACATCAGTATGATAGAAATATCAGAAGCAGGTTCTTGAGTAGCTCTTTAATTTCATCCTACGGACGGGTTAGAATACAATTCCTCTCTGCCGTTGGGAGAGCATCTCGTAAAGGGCGAGTAACCCAGCACTCTCATTGGTGGTAGGAAATCTGTTCATGCTGGATCTACCCCCTCCCTATACAATCCTATTAACTCTCCGGTTCCAGTGATCTCTTGATCGGGATCAACAGGGTCTCCTAACCCAATTTGCTAGGTGGCAACGCATCAGCAAAACAAGAGCTACTATCTAGATAAGGTCCAGGTGTCCCATATCTGTAATAAAAAGAAAGAAACGATTATAAGATTTCAACCTAGGCTACATGGTCAGATAAATTGAGCTGAGATGTCGTTACAATCGGCTTTTCATTTCAGTAATGTACTCCTAGCGTCTTGTAAGTGTACCTAGCGCCATCTAGTCTTATTTTGGATAAACTGTGTTAAATATATTGAATATAGCATGAATTTGATGAGCGGTTGATAAACAAGCATTGATGCGACGCAGAGCCGCATGCCAGCCCTCTGGGAAACACGCCAGGAACGTTTGTATACTCTATTTGCTTTGTTATATATTACTTTCTCTCTATTCTCATATTATTAACAAATACCGATAATTGGCTCGCTAAGGAATTGATGGTATAATTGCAATTTAGGTTGTATAAATACAACTACGGAGGATACAAGAAACATTGTAACGTCCTTTGTTATTATCCTATGTTACATAGAAGATTATCTATAATATTTTATTTAAGTTTAAAATCTAAAATTAAAAAAAAAACGCTTTGACATTTTCACTGTCGTGGAGTCCCAATTTGATTATAATTATAAATTTAGATTATAATTTATCTAATTATAATTTCTTAACTTGGTAATAGTTACTTTTTTGTTACTTTTATTTTTAATTATTCAAAAAAGAATATAAATTTTTATTGATTTTTAACCCTAAAAATGATTCTATTTCTTGTACTTTTTTTTATTACCTAGCAGAGTAACAATCAAAAGATAAAGAGGAGACCAGGAGCAGGTTTTAAAACGTTTAATGCTATCCGTAAATTCTCACCTCCACAACCCTGCCTCACCATCGAACATAACTAAGATAATAAATATATCAAATACTCATGTTATCTTTTAAAATATTAACAGCTCACTAGCTTATGTTTTACTATGATAATATCTATATTTAATCCATAAAATCGCTCGTCAAAATCTTATCAGAGCTTATAAATAATTTATATTAGAAAAACGATAATAGAAGTATACATGATCGTAATGCAGCATCAGCATCCCGTTGGCGATAGGCCAATATGGATTACACTTCAGATCGCGTGAACAACTTTCCTCTAACAACCAATAAAAAGATACCAAAAAATATCTACCCTGAAGAGGAAACTTCGTACTTTTAAGTATATTGCGTTGAATAAAAAAATTAGTTTAGTTATTGTTTATTATAGAGTATAGTAAAACATTCGTACAGGGAAGAGGTTGAAAAATTTGTGTTGATTTTTTACTACGGAAGAAATCTAATGTAGGTATGTCTGTCCGAGAGCCTTGTAAAATCAGAGATTTATAAGACAGAATTATAATAGGTTGGGGAAAAAGTCTTTTCGCATTATAGTATGTATGAACTTGTAATAAAATCTCTTTGGTTATACTATTTGTATCTGGCTGGTTTTGGTATCATTCAAAGTTTACATTTTAAAGAAGATAATTCCAAATTCAAATTAGGAAAATGTGTGATTTTTATTTGTTTTTCGTACTGTGAAGATGAGTGAATCTAATGAAGAAATTCGATACATTTTAAAATTTTACTACAAAAAAGGTAAAAATGGAACGCAAGTCGCGAAAAAAATTTGCTATGTTTATGATGGACCTAGTGCAGTGTCTGTGAGAGTAGCACAAATTTGGTTTAAGTGTTTTTAATCCGGAAATTTTGATGTCAAAGTAGCGCCTCGCTCTGGTCGCCCTATTACGGATAAAATGGATGCCATTTTTGAAAAAGTAAGATCAGCATATCAGTAGTTACAACGTAGCTGAAGAACTGGGAATTGACCACAAAACAGTTTAGGCGCATTTGAAAAATCTGGATACACAAAAAAGCTCGATATTTGGGTACCTCACGAGCTCACTGAAAGAAACCTAAAGAACCGTGCACTTATTTGTGATTCTTTATTACGACGTCATGAAACCGAACCATTTTTGAAGAAGTTGATAAATGGTGATGAAAAGTGGATTACGTACGACAAAATGTCGTGGTCAAAGGCCGGTCAGGCTTCACAGACTGCGGCAAAACCCGAGTTAACTCGCAATAAGGTGATGCTGTGTGTGTGGTGGGATTTTAAGGGAATTATTCATTATGAGCTGTTACCACCAGGGAGGCGATCGATTCTGAACTCTACTGCGAACATCTGATGAGATTAAAGCAAGAAGTTGAGAGAAAGCGGCTGGAATTAATCAACAGAAGGGGTGTGGTTGTTCATCATGATAACGCTAGACCTCACACATTTTTAGCCACTCAGCAAAAATTAAGAGAGTTTGGCTGGGAGGTGTTAATGCATCTGGCGTATAGTCCTGACCTTGCACCTTCAGATTTCCACCTGTTTCGGTATCTTCAGAATTCTTTAGGCAGCGTCAGGTTAACATCACGAGAGGACTGCCAAAACTACTTGTCGCGGTTTTTTGATCAGAAACCCTAAAATTTCTATAGCAATGGGATCATATCCCTACCTACAACATGGCTAATAGTTATCGAACAAAATGGTACCTACATATTTTAGTTAAATGTAAATAAACTTTATTAAAAAATGTTTTGAATTTTCTTGAAAAATGCGAAAAGACTTTTTCCCCAACATAATATAATCAGTAAAAGGCTACAGTTTTATTGATTTTGGTGTGTCAGGTTTGATCCATACAAGTGTATCTGCATGTCGTGCACTTACTGTCGTGCACTTACTTTTTGTACCTGATGTCTCCTAAAGCCATTTATCCAAAAAATATTTTGTGAAAAGCTATTTGTAACTATAGCAATATCCTTAAACTCATACGTAACATACGTTCGTAGGATTTTTGAGATTCTTATACTTAAGCGTCAGTAGCTCAGTAAAAAATAAATAAAATAAAAATAATATTTTAGCTTAGCTTAGCTGGAGGGGATAAGAGGTTAAGTTTCTTTTAAAATTAAGTATCTCTATTTTCGCACAAATTTATAATATGAGATAATTGTAGTAGAACTATCAAATCTGACAGCAATGCCATTCAACGTTCTTTCTGACTGACCCGTTCCGGCTTCGCCCGGGTGCAATTTAACACGTGTATTTAGCTATAACCGCTATGTCCCTGCATTTTAAATATGTAATATCTCCGAAAATATTCATTTAATTTTGATGCTGTAATGGGCCATATTGATCTATATTATATGCACAATGTATTTAAGGTACATTATTGAATAAGGATTAATGCTGTAATTGTTTTAAATCTCTTCGTATATAAGCCATAATTTCTCGTAAAAAGTAAATGATAAAAAATGGTTATTGTGGGTTATCCCTAAGAGATAGACATATACCATCATTGAATTTTTTGAAGACCATTTAAGGTGTACAATACTGTAGTACAGTATTTTGACCTATCTCGTAGGGTTCAGCCAGCGTTTAAGCGTGTAAGCGAAAAAAATGTGTTTATTTACGACTTCAAATTAGAAACCTCTAAAATTATCAGTGTTTCTCTACTATATTATGTATGTATTATACATATAAACCTTCCTCTTGAATCACTCTATCTATTAAAACAAACCACATCAAAATCCGTTGCATAGATTTAAAGATCTAAGTATACATAAAGACAGCGGGAATCGACTTTGTTCTATACTATGTAAGGTTACAGACTAAAAAATAGAATATCAAATTCCAGGAATATATCTAATATACATGGTAATAATAATAATTGAATTGTCTACACTGCGTCCAGCCGTAGCCGGTCTGGCTCAGAGCCAGGCTACGAATGAGTCAACTCATTGTACCAGTACCAGCTACCAGTACCGCCCTCTACATTCATGTGCTATAATTAATTCATATTATATGGACTGCTTATATTTCTCAATGCTCATTTATCTATTTAAAGTATTATTAAACTACAGCGAATATAGAGTTAGCAACACCGTTGATAATTCTTTATTCGCGGGTAGTACTTTTTATTTTACTCCAAGACTGTATATAATCTCTGCTTGCGATAGACTTAAGCCAGTTGATAAACGGAGCTCGTCTGGTGCAGGTGTATGGTGTCGTAATGCTGGGTCTCTATTACTAAGGTTATTGTCTTGTGTGTTACTGTGCAGTATCTGTCTCATGTAGATAACAATTGTCCAATAATTGCTGACAAGCAAATGACAAAAAAAATGACGAGAAACATGTTTATATAAAAATCACAACTAATAAATGAGGGGTGGGGGTAGGAGTGTGAAAAATACTTTATTATCTTTTCACATACTAACCAAATATACAAAAAAAAATCATTGAAATCGGTTAAGCCGTTTCGGAGTAGGGTGACCACAAACACAATGACATGAGATTTTATGAGATTTCTACCAGACATGTGCGAATATGTGTACCGAGAGATGTGTTTGATAAGAACCTATAGAATCGCTTCATTTGACACACTCCGAGCAAGGGAAATGTAGCGATTCTATTGGTTCTTAACTATATTAATCTAATCGCACGGTTTCGCATTATTTTTTTTTTTTTTTTAATTTGCACAACTACGAATTTAATTTTTTAATGATATGCGTTATGTTGTTAGATTTTTTCATGATTGATTTATAAGAATCATACTTTGAATCTATTTAAAAAAACAACCAAGATTGTCAATAATTGATGTCAATCTCGTGTATCCATCCAATTACGTGTTAAATTTGTGATCTCCAATTAAATAAAGCAAAAGCTAGAGCAAAGCAAAATACGTAAATTTCGTTAAATTGAAGTAAACGAGAGTTTCGTACAAATTGCTCAGCAGCCATCTTGCAATTAAATTGTTGGAATAATCTGATGGAGTCGTTTTACATTCAGTAAAACACTTTATTAAATAGGATCTTCAAGAACAACAGGTACTATGGAAATAATGTTCTTGAATTGTAAATACCTTTCCACTTATATTATTATTATTAGTTTAGTTTACGAGTATAAACCTTAACTGCCTATTTTTTCAAAACTACCTTATGAACCAACTATTCGAATATAGTGGAAATTTTTACCGTATTTTGTGTGTTATTATGTAGTATATAATTGTAGTCCATTATTGTTAAATTGGCTGCAGTGCCAGCCCAGTAGTTAAAACTTGAACATCTTACTCGGGATGTTCGAGTTCGATCCTGGAAACCACTGACTTTTCGGAATCATGCGTGTTTCAAGCAATTAAATATCTCTTGCTTTAAGTGTGAAGGAACACATCGTGAAACCTGCACTCCTGAAAATTTCCTAATGTGCTCAAACCTGTGTAATCTGATCGGAAATTCGTAAGACGGCGCTTGCACGCTTAATTGGTAGCACGTTTCATACAAAACTGCATTTAAACTTGTGTACGATAGCGTAATAGATGAATATTGTATTTAACAACATAAATTACAGTACTTTGATACTGATAAATAAAGCAATTCGTGTGAAAAGATTCCCTAACCATTCCAAAATATTTAAAAATGCACAATGTTCAAGTTTTTACTTCTACCTGGCACTCCTCCAGTGCAACCCGTTTTTTATTGTGTTTTAAAATAATATCTTGGCCAAACTGATAAAAAATAGAAAAAATTAAAGCTGTAGTATTTTAGTGTTAAACATTGATGAGTTTACAAATTCCAGATTCTCAGGGGCGGCTTTACGTATAATGCAGAGTGTGTACTGTGCAGTACACACGGGTACCGCGGTCTTAGGGGCGCCTATCGCCACTAGCAGGGGAGCACAGAAGAGATTGCGATTACTTTCTCAACTAACGAATAAATAATAAAGAGAAAAATAGTCATCATCGTCAATGAAGAGCTTTTATTTTCGTTACTAAGGACGCTAAGATGGGCTAAACACGCCCCTGAAGATTCTAGTAGTAATCTTTTTACAAAACAAATATATTTTATATTTGGTATAAAGTACTTTACGTTATGTAGGAGAAACTGTGAGTTAAAACTAGTTAAGTATAACCAAGGAGTCTGTAATTACACTAAATACGCATTGAGTGGTAAATAGAGCAGGCGCGCCATTTTGCAAAATTTCCTTTACAAGAGGATAATCGTTTTGGGAAAGCTGAGAACTCTTAAAAATACTACAATAAGAATATTCGAAGGGGATTTCAGAAACTGATTTGTTATTGTATTTCACTAAGTTTCACAATAGATATTTTTCGTCGCCCTGTTTGCATCTGTTTTTAAATAAAATACATTAAAAGGACAATTAAAAAATTTATCGATAGATAAAATAAAGCTTATCTATCTAATTTTAAAGATGTTATACTATACACGCAGACTAACAGAATCATGGCTTGATGAATAGAATATTACAGCTAGAATACTCGCGAAGTAATAATAATGATATCTGTCATGATGGCAACCCCCACTCCTCATGATTTATTTCATTGGCATAACTGTTACGTAGCAATTGTGCCAACTTATAAAGTAAAACACTACTCAAAACAATGTTGCCAACATCATAACTTGTAAGTAAGTAAATATATAGTAAATAAGCTAAACATTGTTTTATGCTTACTTAATAACACCAACCATTTCAAAGATGTTTAAGATATTAATTAAAATTATTAATTTAGCTACAAAAATAGTTTACCAATGATTGATGGTTACCGGGCGAGATCACTTTGTCGACTGAAAATCTATCGGAGCAAATACTAAGATATAACAGATTATCAACCGACTTCATCAAAAAAGGAGTAGTTTTATGTTCGACTGTATTTATATGTATGTTCACCGATTTTTTCGTCAATTGTAGACTGATTGTCATAATTCTTTTTTATTCGAAAGAGTGCACTTCATAGGTGGTCCCATTGGAACCAAGTCAGGATCTGATGGTGGAATCAGAGGGAAAATCGAGGGAAACCCACAAATTTCATACACCGGCACTGACTTAAAACTGATCAGTACCAAGTGTGTTAAAAATCTAAGTTTGATTATTTTTACTTTTTAGTGCGTTCATTATTTATTTTTTGAAGTTGGTTCAATTTTTATATAGAAGTTTGCACTATAAATATATAATTCAAAATTGCAACAGTTGTTTGTTAACTACCCAAGGCGTTTATGGTCCAAGCAAAGCATAAATTCATTGAAACTCAGTTCGCCGTCTTTCGAAAACGGTCTTTAACGTCCACTGGGCTTTGTGTAAATAATGTTTCTACAATTTATCGTCATAATAAATGTAAAGTTAGCTTTTTCTATTAGAATTATGTTTTTACTAGTGCAATGTACGATATTATGCAGGATAAGTTATATTGTTTTCATGTATCTCGAAAGTTATAATAGCGTTGTAGAGGTAAATTTAATGTTCTATTCAGGTTTGCAGGAAACTACGTATAATATTACAATTTATATTTTCAATTTCAGCAACATGGAGAGATATTTTTAATATTAAAACTGTAAATTAATAAATTAATTCCTCAATAGCGTATATCTGAGAAATTATGTCACTCTGATTATTTTCTTCCAGGATACGTACCCGTATTTAGGGGCACAGCGGTGCCATCGTCATGTCTAGCAAAGCAAACAACAAGGCATAGATCCTACATTCATCATACATAAAATCTATATTCCACACAGACCACTCTATATAGGAAGCATGCAAAGGTGGTCGTATTGCTAAAAGCAATCCTCGCATTGGCGATAGTAGTTGTTCAGTGAGCAACGGGATAATGCTTACATAATATATGATTTTAGTAAAGTTATTGAAGTTGAGAAAGAAAATAATTGTTTAGAAGATGTTTTTAAATTAACATGGATTTTGAATGCCTTATTTTTCTGGGTAGTTCGTTCCACAAGTTAGCTTAGATCACAAGTTATGCTGTAGACCGTCATCTGACCCAAGAAAACAGAAGCGCTCTTTATGATAAAGGGGAGTAGAAGAATTGTAAAGAATAGAATAAAGAATAAACAGAATTTGAAAGTTGTGTCGGCTCCTAACTGTAAGCCATTTGAGTTGCCTGCGATAATCAGACATATGGTCAAATTTAATGTGATACACAATTTCTGCAGTGTTTCCAGCTTGTTTAATAATGCTTCGGATAAATTAGCAAAGTCAGGACTGGCAGAAGCTGTGAGCGATTTTTGTTTTTATGGGAAGGAAATTTTTCTGTCGTTTAGCATCATCATTTAGCATTTCGTACCTTTTAAACCTTCCTTGGACTTCCACGATAATTACAAAAATAAAAGTAGCCAAAAAAAAACCATTCTCGAGTTTTTGCGAGACTAACAAATGTCAATTCATTTTTATATATAAGGAGATGATACATATAAATGTAAAATTATGATTTCCACCTCATTCATCATCCCTACTATAGAAATAAACATGTTTTAATATTGATGCGGTCAACGTTTTTGATTAGGTGCTTACATAGATACTAACTAAAATAACTGACTTGGTTTTACAAAAGATGTCAATGTTTTTTACAGTAAAAAGACTTTACGAGAGTTGGCTACTTTTAAAATAGGTATATACTTTTTTGGTATTTTAATTTTTTTATTCTAATTCCAACAGAATTAATTTAACTTAAAAATATAGTTCGATTAACACTTACAAAAAATTATAATAGTTCTATACTTAATTTATACTCTGTTAACCAAAAAGTTTGAGATTTTTGACCATAAAGTAGGACACAACTATTCCATCTGCTTCAACTTACTGGAATAAGTTTGTCCAAAACTATCAAAACCGTGAAATATTTACATCTAAAAGACTTAACTTTTAATTACTACCAAAAACTTTGGTCCTTTGAGCCGCTATTAAAATCACATGGGTTGAAATTTGTTTGCAGATCGGAACATGACGGATCAAATGGCTTCGAAATCAAAGTTTAATAAGTATGTTAAATTTATACTTAATCGAAATTTGGGTAAGAAATTCAGATGTACGTATATCGACAAAAAAACATAACCAATCGTTTTCGAACCTCAACGGTTAATTAATTGTGAATTTACAGAGACAGAAAATCATATTCGGACGCCAGAATATAATCACACTACAACGATTTTTCAAATGACCAATGCGGGCGCTAGAATTTTATCACTTTATTTGTTATGACTTTTCATACACAAATAATCGATTTCGGATCCAGAACTTCATCACCTTATAAATAATTTTCAAATGATTTATTACGGAAGCCAGAATTTCATCAGTTTATTTGTTATGACTGTTCAGACATAGACAATCGTTTTATAAGACTCCAGAATTTCATCAGTTTATTTATTATGACTGTTCAGACATAGACAATCGTTTTATAAGACTCCAGAATTTCATCAGTTTATTTATTATGACTGTTCAGACATAGACAATCGTTTTATAAGACTCCAGAATTTCATCAGTTTATTTATTATGACTGTTCAGACATAGACAATCGTTTTATAACACTCCAGAATTTCATCAGGTTATTTATTATAACTGTTCAGACATAGACAATCGTTTTATAAGACTCCAGAATTTCATCAGGTTATTTATTATAACTGTTCAGGCATAGACAATCGTTTTATAAGACTCCAGAATTTCATCAGTTTATTTATTATGACTGTTCAGACATAGACAATCGTTTTATAAGACTCCAGAATTTCATCAGTTTATTTATTATAACTGTTCAGACATAGACAATCGTTTTATAAGACTCCAGAATTTCATCAGGTTATTTATTATAACTGTTCAGACATAGACAATCGTTTTATAATACTCCAGAATTTCATCAGGTTATTTATTACAACTGTTGAGACATAGACAATCGTTTTATAACACTCCAGAATTTCATCAGGTTATTTATTACAACTGTTGAGACATAGACAATCGTTTTATAACACTCCAGAATTTCATCAGGTTATTTATTACAACTGTTGAGACATAGACAATCGTTTTATAACACTCCAGAATTTCATCAGGTTATTTATTATAACTGTTCAAACATAGAAAATCGCTTTATAAGACTCCAGAATTTCATCAGTTTATTTATTATGACTTTTTAGACAAAACAATCGATTTCAGATGCCAAACCATTATCAGTAAATTATTTGTGAATTAAAAGAGACAGAATTAATTAGGACTGTTCATATAAAGACTATATTTTAAGGATGCCAGATTTTTATCAGTAAAGTCTACATACTATTATTTAATAGATAGTTAGTATTTTTATTGAATATAATAAAGTGTAACAAGAATCTAATAATGTAAAAGTCCGTAGCGACATCACATTCAATCTAGTCTCCCGATGGCTACTCAAGAATATAAAATTGTTCCAGATATTGGATAAAAACCTGTCTAGACTCTAGATAGTCCTGCAAATGAAGTGAAAACTAAATTGAATATAAAATATTATAATAGTGATGCTTTTTTATCTATATAATATATAAGCAATAAGTACATAATTTAAACGTAAAAGATAATAATGCTATAAAATTTTTACAAAATGTTTATTTTATACTTATTAAATGTCACGATATAAAGCGAGCAGTGCCTGGGGCTTGTGACAAAGACTTTCAAGGGCAGAAGAAATATATTAATAATATTAAAATTGTGTGATCTTCAATCTTTTGCATCCACCACATTAAATTAAAGACTTTGTTCACTATATAAAATCACGTTTCTATGTACCTCAAATCTTTCTAAAAACTTGTAGTATTACGTTAATAGTAGTATCAATAGTTTTACTATCATTATCCTTAAAACAATAAGGATATTTTAACTTTTGCTATTAAATTCAGAATTTACTACTTATGATAACAAAATATCTAGCCCGCCATCTTTTGTGGTCCGCTGTATTGGCTTAACAAACCCTTTCATTTGATATCCATATCATTGGCATGTATACAAATAACTTATCCGCCATCTTGCGCCATCCGCCATATTAGATTAAAAGTTAAATATTTATATATCGTATACTTCTCACGGAATCCTTTCAATTAAAACTCTTATCATTGACGTATACATAAACAACGATTCTGGCATCTTGAGCCGTCTGCCATATTGAATTCCCAATTTTTGACCTAGCTAACCATGTTTTAATCTTCCATTTAGATGCAAAAAATGGAGTATTTGTTTTGAAACCTATAACGTTTCTAAATCAATTTTGAAATGGGAATTCTTGTAAACAGTCAAAGGGGAATTCCGTAAGGAACTCGTCTTATGGGCCCCTCACATTAGCGTAATTGCCCTCTTTATAAATACATAATTCCTGGGAAGCCCTCGTGTATTGATTACAATCCCGTTTCACATTATTTGGCTTTTAGAAACCGTCTGTCTTAAAATAGATGGGAATAAACGATCTGCGAAATTTAGATATTTAATATCACATTAAAGTCTGTAATTATTTAGATTTGGGATAACAATTCTAGTAATTGTATCGATAAATCTATAATAATATTAGTATCTGAACGGAATTTCGTCCTTAGAAACGAATGAATAAAGCGAGTTGATAAGTATTTGATAACTCAATCACTCTTACTTAAGCATTCTCATAGATGCAGGCATTTTTTGGAAAATATGACTTTTCCTATAGGAGTTTGATTTCTTTCTGGGATAGAAATTCTATGTGTTTTTTACTAAAAATAACAGTAAATTCAGATTACTAATATCTGCTTATAATGCAACAGTTTGTAAGTTTTGATATTTGATGGTGTAGAACACCTGAAGGTATTACAAAAAAAAAACACGTATTATCTTTATATATACTTTATAACCTGCATTAACACATAGGCTACGATACTGATAATAAACGCCTGAATATTTTTATTTTGAAAATTAAAATACTTTTGTTAAACCTTAGTACATGTGGTTAATTACACACACCCGTGTGAAGCCAGGTTTGGTTAACTAATTATAGATATATGTAAAAGCCCTTTCTACTATCAGTCAACACCCTCCTTCACCACTCGACCTCCTGACCCTAATATTTAACACTTTTTCAGCAAAACGGCAATTACACTCATTATTAAAATATTCAGCTAAAAATCTCTAAATACACAACACTTTGAAGTCTCTAAAGAATAACTAAACCTTCTTGCGTAATAATCATCCTTTTTATAATACAAAATACCCCCCAAACCCCTTCACTATAATGACAGGTGAGGTCGTAGATCTGTGTTGCCAAGTTAATATATAAAACCTCCCTTTAAATAATTTAATAAAGCTTACATATATAAGTACATAATAACAATCTATCCAAACCAGTGTCGTAAAATTCAACGCTACAACTAAATGCGGGTCAAAAACTCAGCTAATTTCTCATACTTAACCCAAAAACGAAGGTCATTAAAATAATGGAGGTCCAAGTTTCTCCATTACGGGGGTTAATGTGAGAGCGTCCAGATAGAGGTCGGCTATTAGCGGATTGAAGGCCATCAATCAGAGTGATTTATTGGCACATCCTTAATGCAATTGCACTGTTTCTGTTTCAGATGATTTACGCATACACTACGATTTATTTGAATCATTTCTACAAGTATTTCTTCAGTTAGTCTGTTGAGGTGAGTCGCAATTGTATAAATCGTTGTAAATTTTTTTAAACGCACAACCTTCTCATCTTTTATTTTGTCTTATAGCGATTACTACTGAACGAATTTTCATGCGGTTTTCACCAATAGACAAAGTAATTCATGAGGAAGGTTCAAGCATATAATTTGTTAAGATTTTTGTGTAAGTTAGTTGACATATGAAGATAATTGTAGAAATTGTCAGAAAAAACAAACCGCATGAGAGCTTTCATCGAAAGCGCTGCATAATCAATTTTTAAGCTGATGGGACCGTATGACAGAAAAAACTTGTCTCATAACTATATCTACCCTTGTGTCAGTGTGTCTATCATTTTCTATCTGTAATTGGAAGATTTTGGATTGATATTGATTATTAATTTCAGTATTTAGTCTTTAAGTTTAAGATCGCAGGAATTACAATCTCAGTAAAGATAGAGCAGATTGGCTAGCTTTAGATAGGCTTAATGTATGTAAAATCTTTTTTTTCTTCATAAGTTATATACTCCTGACATTAGTAATACAATCTAACTTTTTTACTCGAATACACGATACGAAAGAATATAATGTATGTCTCGTCGCGATCTCTCAAGAAGTTAAGTAGTACCTGGATAGTGTTAGTGTTGTGCAATGCAGTGTTAGTGCTGGAAGTAATGTCCAAATAAGGTCAAGTGAGTACCTTACAATGTAATTGTCGTCTTGTGTTAGGTTTAATTTATGTGAGTTTAACCTTCCGTTTAAACAGAGAGCCTGAGCAGTGAGTGTTGTGGTCACTTAAAGAAATTCCTTAAGCCTACACCTTGGTTACAAGTCCAAGGCACTGCTTAGGTTTCTCTCGTAATAGTTAGAGATCATATTTGATTATTTATCCGTTCAGTAGAAGTACCTACGTTGCGTTCGCCCAATAGTCCATTCAATGCCATCCCCATTTTAGTGTTCCTAAATATTTCTCCTCCCCTCCTTCCTTCTCAACATTAAAATCCCCGACATGTATTAACTGATTCAATTATATCATTGTTACTTCGTATATTTGTCTCTTTGTGTATAATAATTAAAAATAATGGAACCCGACTGTGTAAAATGACTTTTGCCTTCTTAAGCTTAACATTATATCCCTCCATAATATCCCTTTTTTATGTTTTTATACATAAATCAGAATCTGTTTAAAAAATTAAAAAAAAAATCTATTTAGGTTTTATCAAGAACGGTACAAGCATGAATCCCTGTACCGAATGATAAGTTTCCAGGTACTAAACTAAATTCCTAAACGGATTACACATTGGGGCAATTTATATTTGATTTATTATTGTTCTTATCAAATAAATCAGACCACAATAGGGCCCCGGGGTTTGGATCGTGCGAGGTCTATTAATTCTAGTACAGGGGATCTAAAGTTTTCGGTCTGTGGGCCGTAATTATTAATATTTTATGACAAACAATCTTTGTTAGGATATAAACAGACTGTACACCTTTAATAAGGAGAAATTAATTCAAAGTAATGAAGATAATAGATGTTTTATTGTTGTGTTATAAGGTTATCTATATTTTAAAAGTGCAAAAAAAAAATTACTTACCATCGGCGTCTAACTATAGATAGGAAACAGACCTACCTACCTGCTTAATATTTTTTTGACAGCTTTTTTACTAAGATTTTAATTAAGAACTTAATAAGGGGCAAGCGAGCAGAAGGTCCACCTGATGGTAAGTGGTCACCGTCGCCCATGGACATCTGCAACACGCGAGGAGTTGCCGATGCGTTGCCGACCTCTGAGAAACCTGTACACACGCCATTTGAAGACCCTCATGTTGTAGTTCTCTGGGAATACCTCTGGGGGAAGGTCATTCCATAGCTTGCACGTGCGTGGGAAAAAGGATCTTGACGCACGTACATTATTAGGACGCCAACTGTCCAAATGGTGAGGGTGGAATTTGTCCCAGCGGCGGAGAGTGCGATAGCGGAAAAGAGTTGGGGGCACTAAATCGAATAGTTCTTCAGAACATTCCACATTGTACAGACGGTAGAAGACACATAGAGAGCCAACATATCTCCGGAGACTTAAGTCATCTAGACCGTCTTACAGACGGATTTTCATTGGATTGTCGATAATACGAATCGCCCGGCGTTGGATAGAGTCAAGTGGGAGCAATTGATATTGAGGAGCGCCAGCCCAGAGATGAGAACAGTACTCCATGTGCGGACGAACCTGGGCTTTATATAGCAAAAGGTGTGAAGTACAGTCTCGCTCTGTTTAGCACCCCTAGTTTTTTAGAAGCCAGTTTGGCTTGCTGTCCAGATGACCACGGAATTCAACTATATTCGAAATATCGACTCCTAAAATCTGTCTTAATATAATTGAGATCTTATATTTAAAATTTAAAAAGAATCGAAAAAAATTAAATGATAGCGACACCTTGGGGCCTAACTACAATTAAGAACCATCCATAGTCTACTTTCAACAAGTTTTGGAGAAAAGAAATTGCAAATAAAAAAACCTGGAAGTTTAGGTTTTTGTTTGTCTAAACTGAATACAAAAATGGGAATATTTACGAAATTAGTACTTGAGACGATTTTAATTTTTCGGGAATTTTATGCCATTTTATATTAAATATGAATACGGGTCCTTGTTTGGAAACCCAGTAACTTCCTATGTTATAAGGATAAAAGACAACACGTTGAAAACGTTACGCTATCGCCTCAGTAAGGCAGATCGATTAAAGTCTAGGTCAATTTAATAGACGCGCGCTGTTAACTTTCGTATACAGGTTAATCCTTACTGGAAAACTAAACCAATATTGCTTATCTGTATATCACATCACACTCTTATGGCTCTCGAGCCATAGTAATAATTATCGACCATCTTTATAGGAGAATTCCCTTATAAAAATAATAGTGCTTCGGATACTTCTCTGACATCCATATTATTCGTTAATGACAACTTAAAATTGCAATTTGTAGAAATTTCTCAAGAAAATAAAAGATTTTTCAGTAAAATCAAAATTTACTGGATTTTTGAAGCAATTCTCTTATGGTATGATAAAAAATTTAAATTAATATTTTATACTATAACTAAATTAATATACAAAAAAAAATCTATAATTATGTTTCTATTCTAATGTCAATGTCAAACACTATGACGTTGACAAAAAACTAAAAGAACTTGCACTCAGCGACCTCTAGTTAATAATATTGTAAAATCTAGGAAACTATATTTGTATTACACTACCGATCTATGCTGGTTTTGATCGGCACATTATGGCTTCATGTGTGTATGTGTACGTTCAAGATGAAAGTTCCCAGGAGGTTCGACTTCCGACATTTTCAACAATTATTATCTATTTCAACCAAGTCAAATAAAACCTTAACAAATTATAAGTATAAACCTTCCTCACGAATCATTCTATCTATTAGTGTAAACCGCAAGAAAATCAGTTTAGTAGTTTTGGAGAATTATTCAATATATGAACAATTAAAACGAAATAAGATTTTAAAAGAAATAACGAATCCCGATTAAAGTCCCATGTGGCCACTCTGTGTACTTTATCCCGGGCACATAATCGGGACATCGTACCAGGGGACGATACTCTTTATCCGGGATTAAATTTTGCAGAGGACTTTGCGACGTCTAGATGTCCTCATCTCGCGGGATAAATACGGGATTACGATGAATTATATTTTTAATGGAAGTGTTTTTCATCACTCTTAGTCATCTTGGGTAAGCGGTTTTATGCTTTTAATGTTGTAGTATTCGTATTTTATAGTTTAAAAAAAAAGTGTCACTAGAAAATCTTCTAGAAATTTCGGAGACTAGGGATTTTCATGTATATGCCAAATTTGCTCCTATCTTTCCTGCTCACAGAGTCATATTAAAAAAATGATGAAAAGTTATTTCAGATTATAAGTCATGTAGGTCCGAAAATGAGATCTTTGGACAAAAATTTTGATTTCATAAAAAGTAACATAAAATGTTTCTCTCCCTTATGTTATCAAATAACTATTTTCGTTGTTACATAAGAATAATGAAAGTAGTGTAAAAAAAACTATTTTTCCAAGCGTGAGTAGTCAGGGTATAAAATCAGCCAATTTCAAAATTCCCGAAAACTTTCTAGGTAAAGCTACCAAATGACTGGTAAAAAAATTAAATAATAAATCCATTTATTGGCTATTGCATCATCAGATATTAATATATCAAACGTATCAGTAGATTATACAGTAGTGTAGCTACCGGCACGTCAGTATAGGTTTGACGTTGAATGCGCAGAAAAAATGCTTTTTCACACGCGATTGGTTCTAATGTGACGTATCAGTTCCCTCGCGTCTGCTTTACGGTCAAAATAGTAAATGTCACTAATGGAACTGCCAATACAAGCACGCAGCATGCTCACAATGCGCTTCTTTCCCCCACTATTTTTTCTCAGACCTAAAGTTAGTGGCCGTCTACTCTATATAGTAGTAAAAATTAAGGATTAATAATAACCTTTATTATCGAGATTAACAATGCTCTAAGTAACTATTTAATAGTAACTTTGTGGATATCTTAATACAGGTAAATATACCGCAGAATCGACCCACATAAAATAGCTGGAGCTAATTTATTGTACGTTTAAGATTGTGCGGTCAGGCAGCGAGCGAATATAGAGCCAACCTTTTTCCAAAATTTATCTACATTAAATAATATTCCTGATAATAAATAAAAATATAATATTTAATTGTACTGATATCTACATTGGACCGATACCGATAGTAATGGAGACCCAGGATCACGACACCATACCACAGCAGAACCATAATGGTCACCAGACGAGCTCCGTTTGACAACTGACTACTATCAGAACAGAGGTTATATACAGTTACTTTAGATATATCTAATCAAGAGATATTACTTACAAAAATAAATAGGATGAAGTAATTAAAGATTAAATATTATTTTTCTTTTAGTCAATGTTAGCAACACCGTTTATAAATTAGTGTTAACGGGTTCATTTTCCTTATTTAGAGTAGACAATATATAACTTTCGTTCCGATAGGATTAAGCCAGTTTGAAGTCGGGGTGTCCTTAGTGATGGAGAAGATACAGAGACTAGGTCTGGAGGTAGACTTGCGTAAAACAGAGGCTTTACTGTTTCACAGACCGAGAAAGAGTGCTCCTCAGGGTGCAAAGATTCGTATCCAGGACACGGAGGTGAAGTTGGCATTCCACATGAGATACCTGGGCCTCGTGCTGGAAAGAAACTGGAAGTTTGAGGAGCATTTTAGGCAGCTCTCGTCTAGGCTGATTGGAACTGCTGCGGCCTTGAGCAGACTGCTCCCAAATATTGGCGGGCCGGGGTCCTTGTGCCGTAGGCTGTACTCAGGTATAGTTCGGAGCATGGCTCTCTACGGAGCGCCTGTCTGGGCGGGAGGACTTTCCAGGGTGGCTAGATCTCTTTTGCGTAGGCCTCAAAGGGTTATTGCTATCAGAGCAATTCGGGGATACCGCACGATCTCCTGGACTGTAGCCACCTTCCTTGCCGGAGATCCACCTTGGGAACTCCAAGCAGAGGTGCTGGCAGAGGTTTTTGAGTTCAGGAAATCTGCAAGGGTCGCTGGTAGTAGAGCGCTGCAGAAAGAGAGTGCAGGAGGTCCTTGTTAACCGTTGGGAGGAGGATCTGGGCAACCCGGTAGCTGGCATCCGGTCGGTGGAGGCTTTGAGACCCCATTTAAGGACGTGGTTGACTCGAAAAGGAGATACACTTACGTACAGACTGACCCAGGTGCTTACCGGGCATGGCTGCTTCGGTAGGTACCTGCACCGGGTTGCACGTAGGGAGACGACAGAGGCCTACCATGAATGTGGTGCAGAAGTAAACACTGTGGACCACACACTTGAGCATTGTCCAACTTGGAAGCCACAACGCTTCCAGCTACAGTGTGTGGTTGGTGATGACGTGTCGCGGACGGCGCTCATAGGGAGTATGTTGTCGGAGGAGAGGAAGTGGAAAGCTGTGATTGCGTTCTGTGAAGCTGTGATCAAATTAAAGGAGGCTGCAGAACGCCATAGAGAAGAGGATAACACTTCGGTCCCTTGCGCAGAAGAAGACCGGGTCGGCGAATGCGTGCATTCGCGCAACTGACTGGACCCCAGGTATAGGCTTGGAACCCAAGCAGGTGGGTCCGTCTGAGTGCTGAGGTTGAATGCTTTCCCGCGAACCCCCAGCACCCAATACGCGACGGCGGCGGTACCGATGGGTTTTAGTGGGTATTCGGCGCTTCTCGCTGTGAGTCCCACATACCCCTCCAACTCAGAGGGGATGCGTAAATAGCATTTCCCATCGAAAAAAAAAAAAAAAAAGGATTAAGCCAGTTTGTTAAGTTATATCGCGCAGTACATATTAAAGTATTGAGACTAATAGTGTAGTTTTGTATGGTGGCGTGGTGCTAGGCATCCGTTCTCGTGGAGCACGTGATTAATGTTCTTTATTATTTTAATATTCAGGAGTGAGGTTGAGTTGTGGAGGTTAGAGTTTGTGCATATTAGAATATGTCTGTAAACCTGCTTCTGGGTCTCAAGCCCCAGGCCCAAACCAAGCTCGGCTTCCATCTAGTATAGCTCCCATATTCTTAATATCAATTTGTCTTGTCAGTATTAAATGTATTATAATTAATCCCAGTTATTCCTAAACCATTAAATTGAAATTTAGGATAAGTGTTTGATTCGGATAATAGAGCAAGATTAGTTAATATTGACATCACATACGATAATTTGGTATAGTTGTCGGCGCGTAAGTTAGGCTTAAGTTAACCTAATCTTAGGTTTAAGCAGAGAACCTGTGGCATTAGAGGCGAGTGTTTCATTTTAATAAAATACTTTAATTTAAGCCTACACCTTGATCAAAAGTTCAAGGCACTGCTTAGGTTCCTCTCGTAAGAGATCATAATGTTTAGTTAGTTATCGGTTCAGTAACAGTATCTAAGTTGCGTTTACCCAATAGCCCATTTAATATCTTCCCCCATGTTCTTCAATATTCCCTCTCTCCTCCTTCTCATCATTAAATCTCCGACATATTAATATACTTTTTGCGTTTGCTGTGTAATTAAGTAACTTTCTTGAACGAGGCTAACATAGTCAACTTTATTACTAAATTCCTATAAAAAGTTTAAAAAAATATTATTATTTTGTCGCTAAAGCTGTTTTCGTGGCCTCGTTATTGGGGTGTGTTGTCAGAATTTACACCGCTTACCGGTCTCGCTCTTAACAAGCTTTCTAACAGTAAGGACACATTATGTGACTTACCCTCCTTCATTATTAACTCCTGATTTGTGACGAAATCGTTTGAACCTTAAAACTAGATTACTTAAATTAAGAATCTAGAAGCTTTTTGGATTTCTTATTGTCTTGTAACCGTCCCCGTCCCAGCGATGACTTGTCCTAGTTTCATTTTGGTATTAATAATCATTCCGGAAGGTCCGAGTTCGATCCCCCACACAGGCACACATCTCTGACTTTTCTGAGTTATGTGTGTTTTAAGCAATTAAATATCACTTGCTTTGTCGCTAAAGGAAAACATCGTAAGGAAACCTGCACCCCTGAGAGTTCTTAAAGGTATCTGATGTCTGCCAACCCGCACTGGGCCACCTTGGTACACTATACCAAATCAAATAATCAAATCAAAATTATTTATTTCAATTAGACGTTTTTTAAAAGTACTTTCGAAACGTCAAAAATTTGTCAGTCAGTTAGTTTGTCTGAAGCTACCACCAGCTCGGAAAGCAGTTTTCTGTTGAGAAGAGCCGGCCAGAAACTCAACAGTCGCTCTTTTCAAAAAACCATGTTTACATAGTCTGTTATACAAATGATTTAACTTGAGAATCATTATGAGGAGGAGACCCGGCTCAGCAGTGGTCCATTGACGGGTCGTGATGATGATGATGATGAATTTTTTATTTAAATTTAATTAAACTAAAAAAAGTTAGTGAAACTTTCATCATTTTTTTTTCAAGTATATAGATGTACTTATTGTTTATACAATCATTAGGACAGCTTTTGCTGCCGAGCTGAGTTTCCCGCTAAATATATTAGATGTGAGTTTCACTGGGAATTCAAGTCTTGTGTAATTAAGGACACTAATATAACTCGTATATTTAAAACATTAAGAGTGGTGATATAGAAAAATAATATTGGACAAACGCAACGTAGATACTGCTACTGAACCGATATATAATATTATTTATGATCTCTTACGATTACGACAGGAACCTAAGCTACCTTGGACTTGTGACCAAGGTGTAGGCTTAACGAGCTCTTAAGCACAATTTTAACACTCGCCACTGCCTAGGTTCTCTGTTAAAACCTAAAGTTAGGTTAATCCAAAGAGTGCTAGAGTTTCGAGTTAGGGTTATATCAAAAAAATATTTAACTATGTCCACTATAATATAGAGATAGTAGGAGGACGATATACTTATTTTTAACTTCTAGAAGTTTTTAATAAATATTTTTTATTAATTAAAGCTCTTAATGAAAGAGATAACAAACTATTTTAAAAATAATGTAAGATATTAAAGAAAAAAGTAACTCCCATAAATTCTAACGATAGGAAACTTCGCGAATAATCATAATTTATCAAAGTTCAGATAGAACTTAGGAACTAAGTCTAAGTCTTATATTATGGTATAATGATGTAGGAATAAGTTTCAGACTCTATGTTAAATTTTAGCCTGGAGAGTACAAGTTCTTGTAATACGAAGTTTAATATAATATTATAATGGAAATTTAACTACATAGTTTTTTGAAAATAGCTAGAAAATTAATCAAAATAATTATTATTATTGGAAACAGGAAATAATAAATTTTATTTAATCTCGTTATTTTTAATAACAGAAATATTATTATGTTAGTTTTCTTAGATGTCTCTATGTAGAGTTTTCATTTATGTTATATTCTGGAGGTGTTGGATGTACTCTACATTTAAGGTTTTTTAAATATTATTTATGAAGTACCTCCCCTCCCTTCGCTCCGGGTGTTTGAAGCAATATTATAATTGATGTTAAATTGTCACTCTGTAATTGTGTAGCTTTCTTCATTTGGATAAAGCAAGAGTGAGAAAAGGTAATAATAGAGAAAATACAGTAAGAAAAAAAGAGACAGATAATAAAAGTGCGGGAAATTAAACCATCAATCTGTCTGTCTTTATGATATATATACGCATAAGTAATAAAATAATTTGATTTTTTAACTTAAGTATCAAATATTTTTTCGAATCCCTCATGCAAATGTTTGACAGCTCATTAAAAATGAAGTAAGCGTTTCATTGCCAACTTTCACTTACAGGCTCTATTTTTTAAATATTCGTATAAAAGTCGTATAATATATCGCCTGTTATATAAAAAGACGCTGTAGGATATATAAATAATAATCAATGCAAATCCGAAACTACTTTATTTTATTGATAGTTGGAAAAATAAAATATTACAAAAATCTGTTTATTCCTTAAAAATAGTGTAACTAATATAAAAATTTGTTTTTAAAAACGACAGAAATTATAATTTTTGATTTAATAAAGAGTAAATTAACATGAAAATAAAGCAGATAATATAAAACAAACTACCACATACAGAAATCTAAACCCTTTGAGTTCACAAAGGCGACGTAAGATCCTCGTATTATGAGACAAAAACTGTCCTTATCTTGCACGAACATTCACCCTCGTGTGTAAGCCTTTAAATTTTTTCATCCCCCGGGACGTATTATTAGGTGAGGGTAAGCTGGGTCTTTAAACGGGATAGGATAGCTTTAAACATAAATTGTGCTCAAATTATTTGGTTGATGTTGACAGTTGTTTGATATTTATGACACTTTAATAGGAAAGAAAAAAGGGGGTAATAAATATTAATAGCAGACTTCGTTCGCGTTTGTTCCGCTCATATGGGTCGTAGCGAGATGTTAAATAGCCTAAGTTATTCCTTGTTACATCAGCTATCTGACAATGAAAATCCCGTCCAAATCGGACCAGCCATTTCAGAGATTAGCTGGAACAAACAGACAGACAGAAAGACAAAAATTGTAAAAAATGTTGTTCTGGTATATGTACCGTGTATATGCATTTAGTATAAAGCGGTTATTTTAATATTACAAACAGACACTCCAATTTAGTTTTTAAAGTATTGATGATAGAACAAAAAAATGTTCTACAATATAATAGAACATATCAATATCTACAAAAAACTTAACGTCCAACTATTGTAGTTTTGTCACTATAACTACTTTTTTACATATTAAAAGTTGACATAAATACCAATCAAAATAAAACCACGTTATCCATACCTTTGTATTAATTCTTATCTAAAAATAAATTATTTCGTATTCAAGACTGTTTCAATACCTGTAGTTTCCTTTTTGAATTATTAAAATCGGATATTCCATTCAAAAGATATTACGAAATTAAAAATATCAATTTCAAAATAGTACACGCCGATGCGCCGGTGTGACTCCAAGCACCGCAGCGAGCAACGCGGCGAGAGAGGGGGCACCACCCGTGCGAAGCCTGGACGGTCCGCTAGTATTTTACAACACAACGTTATACTATAATGTTAAATAGTTTGAAAGTTAAAAAGTTATCTAAGGTCAACTACTTTATTATTGTCTTAGTAAAGATATTTGTATTTATATTAATATAGAGTTAATGTTGTTATTATTATAAATAAAAGTTGATACAGTTAATAATAATTTGATGTATTTCACCGATCTCTTTACTACCGAAGCATGAAACAGCCATGTAATAATAAGGTCGTGGCCTTTCTGCGCTTTCCTGTGAGTTATAAATATTTGTTTTATTTCAATCAAATTCCTATTCTATTATATATTATTATCAAATGTTAGCAACACCGTTTATAATTTGGTATTCGCGGACAGTTCCTTTCATCTTATTTCGGGTGGATAATATACAACTTGCGTTCCAATAGGATAGAGTTAGTAAAGTTAAAGTATTGAGACTAATAGTGTAGTGTTGTTTGATGGTGTGGTGCTAGGCATCTATTATCAAGGAGCACGTGAGTAATGTGCTTTATTATTTTAATACTCAGTATCAAGGTTGAGCGGTGGAGGTGAGAGTTTTCGTATAGAAGAAAACGTCTTTAAACCGGCTCCTGGGTCACAAGCCCCAGGTTTCCATCTAGATTACATGTTAATATTGTCGTTTGAGTATTACTGCGTAGTATAGCTCCCATACTCTTAACTGAATATCTTTCTGATCAGATTTCTGAACCGATTTCTTTCTTGCTTTGTTTAGAAAGAAATTCGGGGTATATGTTGTATATTTTATAATTTTTTTTTTCATGAATTCCAAGTGAAATAATAGAAAGTGATGTTTTAGTCCCTCCGTCGTATTTTTGTATGGGCAAAAATAAAATTTTAAAAATTGCTTCTTAACGAGTCACAGAATGTCCAAAATTCAGCTAGTAGCTATAGTAGTTAAAAATTATAATTATTGTCGTTGTGACAAACAAAGTCTTAAGTTACTTACTTAATTTTAAAATAACAAACCGATTTTTGTGATGTTTGATTGTAGCAGCCCTGAATAGGAAAATTCGCGAAAAACAATTTTCAAGAAAATTTATTTTCTCATATGTTTTGGATTTAAGAGTTTCTCGAGTTGTATGATTATTTTTATATTCAATCCGGCAGATCATAGAGTTACGTAGAGCAAACAAGCACAATAATTACATAAGTAAGAAGTTATAGAAATAGCTTTTAATTTCCAATATATATATTTTTTTGGAATTCTCACACAGACAAAACCATCAGCTCTAAGTTTTTAAAATACTTTCCTCAATAAAATATTATATTTAAAGTTTTTATTGGCGATATAATAATTCCTTTAAGATATAACAGATAGACAAATTCGGATTCTGATTGAATTCAAAAAGTTATAATAGGGAGAATTTTCTATATATTATATAGTGTAAGTATGCCTTAATATATATATGTTATATCAAATTGGGTAATTTAGTTAATTACGCTAAGTGGAAACCACAACTATGAACTGTTATGTGACAATTGACACAAGTTACACGTTGATCTAGAATATTAGCTACAACTAAATATATCAGCTATGTACAGTTGTTCAGTTTGCACAATATTTTGGTTGTTTTATCTTCATTCTACATCTGTCAGATCTAAATTTGATTTTTTTTAATATATATATGTCAGAAACTAAAAAATTGAATAGATATACAATCTTTCAATAAGCATCGTATGTGCACAACGGATGACCTATGATATAAGCTATGAGCGCAATACGGTCAGGATATAACTAAACACTACGATCTCGCACTATTCTGACAGGAACTATTATGACAGGAACCCAAGCAGTGCCTTGGACTTGTGACCAAGGTGTAGGCTTAAGGGATCCCTTTAAGTAATTACAACACTCACCTCCACTGCTTAGTTTCACAGTTTAAGTCTAAGATTAGACTAACATAAACCTAACATAAGGCTAACCTAACCTAAGGCTAACCTAAACCTAACTCACACCTCCGACATATATGTATTAAATTTAAATACTTATCCTGTAGTTGCCATTTGAAGAGGTTGATTGATAGAGGTCACCTCTGAAAATCAGTGTTGGTAGATGTACCAACAATCATCATCATCATCATCAATGGCGCTGCAGCCTCCAGTGGGCCTTGGCCTGGTCAAGTAAAGCTCTCTAGCCACTTCGATCGAGAGCTTTCGTTCTACAGTTATTTATATCTATATATTAGGTTGGGGAAAAGTTTCTACGCATTTTTTAAGAAAATTCAAAACATTTTTTAATATAGTTTATTTACATTTAACTAAAGTATGTAGGTACCATTTTATTCGATAACTTTTTGCCATCTTGTAGGTAGGGACATGATCCCAATGCTATAGAAATTTTGGGGCTCCTGATCAAAAAACTACGACAAGTAGTTTTGGCAGTCCTCTCGTGATGTTAACCCGACACTGACTAAAGAATTCTAAAGAGACCGAAACAGGTGGAAATCTGAAGGTGCAAGGACAGGACTGTACGGCGGATGCATTAACACCTCCCAGCCAAACTCTCTTAATTTTTGCTGAGTGGCTAAATATGTGTGAGGTCTAGCGTTATTATGATGAAAAACTACACCCCTTCTGTTGAATAATCCCGGCCACTTTCTCTCAACTTCTTGCTTTAATCTCATCAGTTATTCGCAGTAGACTTCAGAATCGATGGTCCTGCCTGGTGTTAACAGCTCATAATTAATAATGCCCTTCCAATCCTACCACACACACTTTAAAGTCTTACTCGCCTTTGACCACGACCTTTTTCGCACGTTCTTGTCGTACGTGATCCACTTTTTATCACCAGTTATCAGCTTCTTCAAAAATGGTTCGGTTTCATTACGTCGCAATAAAGAATCACAAATGAGTACACGGTTCATTAGGTTTCTTTCAGTGAGCTCGTGAGGTACCCAAATATCGAGCTTTTTGTGTACCCAGTTTTCTTCAAATGCGCCAAAACTGTTTTGTGGTCAATTCCCAGTTCTTATGCTGCGTTGTAACTACTGATATGCCGATCTTACTCCACTTTTTAAAAAATGGCATCAATTTTATCCGTAATAGGGCGACCAGAGCGAGGTGCATTTTTGAAATTAAAATTTCCGGATTGAAAACGCTTAAACAAAATTTGTGCTACTCTCACAGACACTGCACTAGGTCCATAAACATCGCAAATTTTTTTCGCGGCTTGCGTTGCATTTTTACCTTCTTTGTAGTAATTTTTAAAATGTATCGAATTTCTTCATTAGATTCACTCATCTTCACAGTACGTAAAACAAATAAATATCACACATTTTCCTAATTTGAATTTGGAATTATCTTCTTTAAAATGTAAACTTATAATGATACCAAAACCAGTCAGATACAAATAGTATAACCAAAGAGATTTTATTACAAGTTCATACATACTATAATGCGAAAAGACTTTTTCCCCAACTTATTATATAGATGTACCAACAATAGCTATCCTATTTGGAGAGCCACAGTGAACATTCAGAACTAACATTTAGACGGGGTTATCTACACTATATTATATAAAGAGGAAAGATTTGATTGTTTGTATGTTTGTTTGTTCCGAATAGGCTTGAAAAGTACTGAACCGTTTTTGAAAATTCTTTTCGATAGAAAGCTACATCCTTTCCGGGTAACATAGGCTACGTGATGTTGCCATAACTATTATAATTAAAAAGATATGGCCATTTAAGTGCCACAACGTGGTCATTTTGTAAATTGAAAGGTTTCTCAGGAACTACTAATCCGATTTTAATTATTTTTTTTCACAAATAGAAAACTACACTTTTCATGAGTGACAAAGGTGATTTAGTGTTGCCATATATATTTTGTAATTAATAGAATATGGTCATTTTGTTGGTACTAATCCGATTTTATAAATTCTTTAATTGAGAGAAATCTATAGTATTTTCGTCTCTCTTTCTCTTTTATACTATCATTCTCCCTCATCCTCTCTCTTTTTCTCTCTAATATTTATCTTTATCTCTGTTCAGAATGGTCAGTCTCTTTAAGTTTCTTCCTCCCTCTTATATTATCGGTCGCTTTTCTTTTATTTTTCTTTTTATAACCTTTTCTTACTCTCTTTTTTCAAATAATGAAGAACTACACAATTACAGAAAGACAAATTGAGGAAATTAATTTTAATATTGCTTTAAATACCCGTAGCTCAGCGAGGGCAAGATGCTCGTAATATATATATATATATATATAGAGCTATGTATAATGTGGACTCCAAATAAATATTGATATAGATTTGACAAAGATAGATATAGATTTGTTTAAATATCTTTTGAATTATAAAAAATTATAAATATTTTTTTTTAATTTATAATTCCAAATCATTCAGTAATAATAGGTTAAATCTGTGTATAGGTTAAGTGCTGACTGTGCATCTAATGTAAGTAAGCATTATACGTAAGTAAATATTATTAGGCAACTCTCTATAGAGACACTTGCCGTTAAACGGAGAGAAGAATAAACAATGAATAATTGTTAGTAACAATTAGTAAACTAATCAAAAAATATTATATCTTTTAATTGATTTGTGTTAAATAAAATTTAATATAATTATACGTAGCGCCTGCAAAAAAATTGAAAAAAATTGGGTATGTGTGATGTTAGCCTAACGATAGTGTAAACGAGATTTCAAGATGGAATTTCAAAGGAATTTATATTACCTGTGAATATTGGTGTGAGATGTAAGTAACCATTCCAATACTTGACTGTTATCATACATGTCTACAGCTCAGGAATAATACAGCTTACAAGCGATCCATCCCGGCTTTGCTCGGGTAAAGCGAGCTTACATGTTTTATTCTATCATAGGGTTTTTAACAATTATCATCATATTTCGACCAATTTACACAAAACCTTAACAAATTATACATCCAACCCTTCCTCATGAATCACTCTGTCTATTAATTTAAAAGGAATCAAAAGGCTACCTTGCTATAATCAAGTTGGTTGTGTCAATGGTGTTGACTCTTCAAGCGTCACTTGCTAAGTGACAATTTTGTTGAGCAAGTGACGCTTGTAGAGTCAACACCTCCTGAAGATGCTTCGGTTACGGAGCGAAACGTACATCGATTGTCGATCGCGATCTAATTGTGTGATGTGTACTGGTTCGGGGACGCGCGTTACACTTTTCTGTGAACGGTGTGCTCTTCCGGATTGTACCGTACGAGTCTGGTTGTTAGATCGTCGAGCTACCTACTTGTGTGGTGTGTCTTGGTTCGGGTACGCGCGTCTCACTTTTATGTGGGCAGAGTGCTCTTCTGGGTTTTGCCATACGAGTCTGGTTGTTAGATCGTCGAGCTACCTACTTGTGTTGTGTCTTGGTTCGGGTACGCGCGTCTCACTTTTATGTGGGCAGGGTGCTCTTCTGGGTTTTGCCATACGAGTCTGGTTGTTAGATCGTCGAGCTACCTACTTGTGTTGTGTCTTGGTTCGGGTACGCGCGTCTCACTTTTATGTGGGCAGGGTGCTCTTCTGGGTTGTACCACACGAGTCTGGTTATTCAGATTGCCGCGGATTATAGCAAGGTAACCTTTTGATTCCTTTTAAATAATGAATTTCCACAAAGTAACGCCTGATTCAATTCAATATCACTCTGTCTATTAATGAAAACCACATAAAAATCCGTTCAGTAGTTTTTGAACTCCTGCGGACAGACAGACACCTCTTAAAACTGTTTCCATGGTAGCAACACTGATGATAACGTTTGATTGCCTCTTTGAATTAATGTTATTACTGTACCTATACATATTCCATGTTGTTGTAAAAGTGTCTAATAAAAAAACTACAATATGTTTTCATAATGTATCTTTTCTATACAATAGTAGAAACAGTAATAAAATGAAGTTACAAAAATAAATAAATCCAAATCCCATTTTGCAAAAAAAACCTTTGATAAAAAAAAATAGGAATCGATCTACCAATGTAGACCTATTTTGGTTTTTATATATTACTGTTAATTTAATTTTTTTTGGCTAACAAGACCGAGCTATGAAGGCGAGAGTTTGTGTATCGTAAAAGACACACACAAACGTACAGTAGCGCACACCTATGTACTTGACGCTTATCTTCATACTAGTTGACCCGTCCCGGCTTCGTCCGGGTGCATTTTAACACGTGTACATATTTAGCCGTAACCGCTATGTCCCTGTTTTAAATCTGTAATATCTTCGAAAATATTCATTTCAATTTCATGCTGTAAAGGGCCATATTGATCTATATTAAATGCACTGTACTTAAGGTACTTCATTGGATAAGGATAAATATTTTATTGTTTAAAATCGCTTCGTAAATAAGCCATTATTTCTCGTAAAATATAAATGATAAAAAAATGGTTATTGTGGGTTATCCCTAAGAGATAGACATATACCATTGCTGACCTATTTGTTCATCTTTTTAAACTGTACAATACAGTAGTACATTATTTTGATCTATCTCGTAGGGTTCAGCCAGCGTTTGCAATGTAAGCGCAAAAAGATGTGTTTATTTACGACATCATATTTGAAACCTCTAAAATTATCAGTGTTTCTCTACTATATTATATATGTATTATACATATAAACCTTCCTCTTGAATAATTCTATCTATTAAAAAAACGTATCAAAAATTGTAGAGTAGTTTTAAAGATCTAAGCATATATAGGAACAGACAGCGGGAAGCGACTTTGTTTTATACTAGGTAGTGGTGTTTATTCTAATATATAACTCATAACTTTACATTTATAATATTAGTAAAGACTTTAATGTAAGATTTTAGTTTGTTGTTATTGATGACCTTTGATAACTTACCTTGAGCCAATTCGAGTATGAAGTTCATGTTTATAAGCATTCACGCATGTCGTTACGTAAATACTCGTAATTTCGTGTAAACACTTGGAATGTTTACTTTTAATTTCATAAAATATACGTATAATTTAACATAGGGTATACAATTGCTATGAGAAAAATAGACCTCTCCCTAGATCTCTCCGAACAAAACAGTTTCAAAAATTTACAAAATAAATTGTGTTTAGCTATAATAACATATAACTTCACAAACCCTTTTTTTAAGTATTTTTCTTTGCTAACAACGATATATTATTTTAGAATTAAAAGGAAAATGTTAGTCCTCTATGACCGCACTTTTATGGAAAAAGCAACGCATGACCAAACTATTAAGATTTTAAATATTAAAATTATTTAATTATATCGTCCTTTAGTTCCTAGCAACACTGGACTAGGTGTTTTTTTGTTTTATATAACTAGGTCGGCAAACAAGCATACGGCTCACCTGATAGTAAGCGATTACCGTAGCTTATAGACGTCTGCAACACCAGAAACATCGCAAGCGCGTTGCCGACCCTATCCCTAATTCCCCCCAGGAGCTCTGGTCACCTCACTTACCAAGAGAAACACAACACTGCTTTAGTGTTATTTAGCTGTGATCTTCTGTAAGGTCGAAGTACTACCCCAATCGGGCTGCTCCATATTTGAGCAGGAAATTTCCTGCTGTGCCCTACATTAGTTAATATTTTTTATTATTAAAATGCCTTATCTCGACATTAAAATATGTTTACTATCATAATAAAGTGTAACAGTGAAGAGGTGTTTGTTTCCCTTACTTAACATCAAATAATTAAAATTATATTGTTGACTAAGTTAAATATGAAATAACAAGATCGACCAATGAAAGAGAGATAATAAAAGTACTCTTTAAAACTGCTCCTGAGTCTCAGGCCCCAGTCACTATCTCGCTTCCTGTCTAAAGTGAATTAGCATACAGCTCTGTCTGTGGCATCGTAGCGCCCAATATAATGGACCGATTCTGATGAAGTTTTATTTGTTTGAAAGGTAATTTAATCGAGATGGTTCGTAGCTAAAATTTGTTAAGATCTGATCAGCGGTTTGAAGACTATCAGCTCATTTCTGACTTGAGAGCTGCCTCACAATATAAATATGTTGACAATTATAACAATCTTGTAACCATGGTAACACAATGACATTGCTTACACTGAGCATAGATGAAACGTTACAGTATATAAGTACTTTATCTATCACCTTTTTTTAATTTAATATTTATTTATATTTTTTTGTAAAGAAAGAGAACACAGGATTAAATACAATGAATACGTGTTATAGTATGTATACGCTTAGACTAGATTAAAGACTAGGTCAATTTAATAGACACGCATAGCTAAGCATCGTATATAGGTTCATCTCAGCTTATGTTCTAAGCTAAGGCTTACTGAAACGTGTTTGTAATGGAATTTTTCTTTGAAACTGCTTCGTATAGGTTTTAGATAATGCATGAATTAATAAAACTAGAACTCTATAGTTTCCGTTTATTTTCGTCAATACTTTTTCTTAGGAATATATAACTCAGACAAAATGAAGAGGAGAAGCGGTATACTAAAAAACTCTTTGGAAGGATTTGTGACCAAGCGTATAGGTTTAAGGGATTCCTTACCACATATGTGAACACAGGTTTTCAGTTTAAACCTAAGGCTATGTATATATAAATCTCTTAATTCAATTAGATGAGTGGTAGTGTACGAGGTAAGTAGAAACGCAGCATTAGTCCTGAGATAAACGAAGAATATGAGCGAGGCTAGATAAATATAGCGATTCTATTGGTTCCTAATAAACAATTTCCTCGCTCCTCTCGGTGAAAACGCAGCCTGACTTTGCTACAGAAAAAGTAAGTACGAGCTAAACGTTAACCATAGCCAGGTATTTAGCTTGAACCCTTCTCTTTCTAATACAGCGCCTCTCACTTCTATAAACAATTTCGTTTAAGACATAGAATTCATTAGAATTAAAAGTGTTCTCTTATAGAAAATGTAATAACGAAATTATTAATAGTTTTGGATTCTTTGTCAAGAGTTTTGCTAGCCCAGTTAAATAACCTACCATTAGTTGTCAAATCTGCATTCAGAGAAGAATGATTTGAGTCCATTAAAAAAAGAAAACCGGCATAGGAATTTAAGAGTCGGACAAAAAAGACTTCCAGCAACATTTCAAAAATGGTAGATTCACAAGGAATGGTGTAAAGTTAGGGAAAGGTGTGTTGAAGAAGTAAATGTGTTAAAAAAAAATTTTTAGCGCCAATCTCGTCATTTTAGCAGCTCCTCGATTTTTTTTGGAATCACAGCCTTATCGTAGTGGCTTAGCTAATAAACTCTATGTAAATTGTTTACTAAGAACGTTTATTCATTTTAACCAAAAATATCACTCGCGACTTTTTTTACCCGACTACGGTGATGCCAAAAGGAAGGGTTATGATTTTGGCAGTGTAAGTCTGTATGTATGTATCTATGTATGTATGTTTGTATGTTCCACTCTAGCGCCTAAACTACTGAACCAATTTTCATGAATGAGGTGTCAATAGATTTGTAATAATGGCGTGGTTGACATAAGCTATAAAAATTTTATAATTTTTTTTATAATCATAATTTTTTTATATATAGATACATACATACATAGACTGCCAAAATCATAGCCCTTTCTTTTGGCTTCGCCGTAGTCGGGTAAAAATAATATACTTAATAATTTCTTCAGTGTCATTCTTAGAATAACAAATACATTAAAAAACATTATCATATTATTTTTGTAGGCATAAATTACATACGCATAATGCATAACCAACGAAACTATTGCTCAATACCTTTCGCTAAAATAATAATTATACAAACATACAAATATTATATTACACTAGTCGACCAGCCTCGCTTCGTTAGCCTAAAATATTTTTAAATGACAAGTTAGACATTGATATAAAGTTTATATATATGTCGGCGAGTAAGTTACGCTTAGGTTAACCTAATCTTAGCTTTAAACAGAAAACCCCACTAGGAGGACAGTGGAGGTCAGTGTAATGAAAGTACTGATTAGGTTCCTGTCATAATTGTAAGAGATAGTAAGAGGTAGTGTTTTTCAATATACCACTCCTTCTCCTCCTCATATTCTCCGAGTTATATTTATATCTCCTACGTACAAACATCAACAAGTAACAGTTGTATTATATGTAAAAAAGATAATATTATATAATTATATTTAAATATTATAATTTGGAAAGCTGTAATGCCGTGAAAAGGTAAAAACGTTTGAGCCCCACCATTTTCGTCCCCTCACTTAGTTCACACGCCGGACACGTACCATACTTCTTTCTGAACTGAATTGCTTCTAATAATTGACACCATACATTTGAATTTGAACCTTATCACAAAAGAATAAGCCACATTTTAGCGTAAGACATGTATCTTATGTGGAGAAGACACAATATCGTCGAGGCACTATTTTCATGATTTTTTTAAACAAGTTAGCAACACCACTTTATATTCACGGCTAAAATTTTTATTCCAATACTGTATTTAACCTCTGTTCTGATAGACTTGAGCCAGTTGTAAAACGGAGCTCACCTGGTGACCATTACGGCTATGCAATGGTGTGGTGTCAAGATTATGGGTCTCCACTACTAAGGTAAGTGTTTAATATTGGTTCCGTTTTTAGTGCATTTTATTATTGTCTTGAATTATTTTATACTGTGCAGTATAAAATAATTCTATACACTCGGGTGTCTTACTCCGGTGGTTCGCCTTTGAATTTTTTGAGTTATGTGCAATGTTTTAAGCAATTAAATATCAAATGCTATCTTGAAGGAAAACACCATAAGGAACCTGCACTTCAGAGAATTCCCTAAAGTTCGCTGTCGGTATGTGAAGTCTGCTAACCCGTACTGAGCCAGCGTATTGAACCTCAACCTAACCTAACCTCATCCCCATTCTTAGTAAGATTTTTTATGAATTATTTACTACTGCAGTAAGAAATTAACGGGTTGTGATGAAAACATAGTTGACTGTACATATATAAATAATATGTATAGTATAGTGCTAGTTAGAGAATATAATAAATTACATAAATTCGTTAGTTATCGGTTATAAAATCAAAGTTATGATTCAGGAAGAAAACGTTTTCATATAATATTATGTTATCCAATCCGTTCAACCGTTACAGCTTAAATAATTAAATAACCGAACTTTCTCCTCAACTTCTTGATTGCTGATATTGTCATTTATTTTAACTGTTAACAATAATATAAATTATGTAATCAATTTAATGAATGCAGCTTAATAGTAATAGTTTAAGAGGTAAGTTTTTATCATAAATACTTATTTTTTCCAAAAATGAAACTTATCAAGGTTATTTATTAATGATTAAAACAGTATAGTAGCCGGGATCTACTTTAAGTCTGAAAAAAATAGTGGGAATGTTGCGCATTGTGAGCGTGCTGCGTGTGCCTGTATTGGCAGTTCCATCCATGACGTAGCAGACGCGAGGGAACTGAAACGTCGCATAAGAACTGAACTAATCGCGTGTGACGTATTGCTCTCGCCCCGCGCTTCCCGCTAAAAAAGCCCTAATAATTACTTTTGCGCATTCAAGATCAAATCTTTACTTACGTGCTAGTAGCTTTTAGGAACCAATAAAATCACGATTTTACCCGTGAGAGGACGGGCTAGAACTATTCCCCTCTGCCACTGGGAGAACATCTCGTAAGAGGCGAATAACCCAGCACCCCCTTGGTGGTAGGGGATCTGTTCCCCGACTGGCTTGCGACCACCAGCATGGGAATCAGACCGCCAAGTGTCTCTGACGCGTTTCAGTCGAGCCGCATGTGGGCCAGATCTACCCTTCCCTCTCCCATCCCATTACTGCTGCGGTTCCAATGAACACCGGGTTCTTGCTCGGAGTCCAATGAAACCGCAGCAGTCTTCTCTTCTTCCCCCCTACTCCCCTCGATGTCCATGGGCGACGATGGCCACTTTCCATCAGGTGGACCGTCTGTTCGTTTATCCCTTATCTATTATTAAAAAAAATCTAAAAGAAGCTGGGAAAAGAAGCTGGGAATATGAATCGATTCTAATGGTTCTTAACAAACACGTCCATCGCTACGCATCCTCGCACATCTCTGGTGGAAGACCAGCTTAATACACTACTACCAGATAAATTCATGGCCTAAATGCCTTTTATAAATATTGTTACAATAGAATATTACTCCCGAGGTTTAAATAAACGAATGTTTTATGGTTTTTTTTTATGTTGAGTAACGTTCAATGGAATCTCATACCAAAAGTAAGATTCAAATACATTTCCATTGCATGTTTAACCCAGAACTAGGTTTAAAGGTGCGTCTTTAAACCTAGTTCTGGGTGTCAATCCCCAGACAGTGATCCTTACCTCTATTCGATTCGATCCTCCCTACTAACAAAGCCTTAAAATATTATACACGTGACTTTTTTTATAAAAAATTGGATGCTGATGTAATTGTGGATTTTAGTTCAGTAGTTTTTGAGTTTATTACGAACAGACAAACAGATAGTCTTGGCGTAGGATTTCGTATTTAACCCCCGAGACTACTACGACGGGTTGTTATAAGTTATTATGTATATATTATGTATTTATATAATATCGTCAAGTATCAAATAGAAATTGACTGCTGTATTGTTTTCAACAATACAAAAAATATCGATTTATAAAAATTAATACCAATTTTTCTAAATCAATGTCGTAGTAGTATTGTTACTTGTAACTCTATTAAATTAATTAGGTTATATAACTAACAATAATAAATTGTTAAAAAAATTGTCTGCCTCGACTGGTGCCGCGAGAGTGTGTAAGACGAGTATTTTCGTTTGAGAGTGTAAAAATCTTAACATTTCGCTTTGTATGGACGACGAGTAGTGTCAGGGGTTGCGGTTGCGTACTTTTACATCAATTTTCGTATTACCAATGGATTAAAAAGCCCAAAGTTTCGATTGGATCGGCGACGCTGCCTCACGTCGTGAATCAATGTTATAAAATTTGTATTCAGCTAGCCTACCTACTTTACAGTTCGATCGATTTAGAATATTTCATATTTTGACGCTTATAAATAGGATAGAAAATGTATTCAGAAGCTCATGTTCGTTTTTTGAGAACATAAACATGTTATTATATACTTGTACGTAGTTAGGAGTCGTTCGTTAGTCGGGGGGATCCTTGCTTTGGTTATTTTCGTGGAAATGGAACATTTCGGTGGACATGGAAGATGGGGAAGTCTGCATCACGGCAATAAAAGTAAAGCTTTGCCTACTTTTGCTGACATAGGGGGCGGGGAGCTTGATAATTACAAAAAATCTAATTAGGTATTCTTGGACGGCCCCAATAGCAACGTTTTATTTCGTTTCAAGACTGTATATAACCTCTGTTCTAATAGACTTGAGCCAGTTGTCGCCCAGTAACCATTAGGGCTACGTAAATATCAGATTTCCTACACGTAATGCAGAATTTTTTTTTAATCAACAAGAAATTTTTTATTATATTATGTACTAGCGGCCCATCCCGGCTTCGCGCGGGTGGAATATTATTTTTAAAAATATATTGGCCCTCCCGCATTTCGGTGCCCCCTCTCTTGCCGCTTTACTCGCTGCGCTGCGTCGCTATACTGGCCCGTCGCGTCGGCGTGTATTTTTTGTTTATATTGATATTTTTAATTTCATAATATCTTTTGAATGGAAAGTCCGATTTTAATAATTCAAAAAGTAATTTACAGGTATTGAAATAGTCTTGAATACGACATAATTTATTTGGATAAGGATTAATACAAAGTTATAGAAAACATGGTCTGATTTTGATAGGCATTTTTATCAACTTTTAAAATGTAAAAAAGTAGTTATAGTGTACTTACTTTTTTGTAGATATTGATACGTTCTATAATATTGTACAACATTTTTTTGTTCTATCATCAATACTTTTTGCAGCGCATGCGATGAAAGATATTTTATGGCAAATTTTTTGGCACCTTGGGTTGGTTTTCGTGAGATTTCTTAAGGATCTCTAATTTTTTCTTGTAATAAATATAGCCTATGTTACTCAGGGATAATGTAGCTTCCTAATGGTGAAAGAATTTTTGAAATCGGTCCAGTAGTTTTTATGTTTATTCGTTACATACAAAAATACAAAAATACAAAAATACAAAAATACAAAAATACAAAAATACAAATCTTTCCTCTTTATAATATTAGTATAGATTAAGAGTATGTGAACTATACTGCGCAGTAACACACAAATTTCTTATATATTTTTAATATATTAACTCTCACCTCCACTACTCGACTTCGCTAACTACAACAGATAATAAAGTAAGCTTACGTGTACTTCAAGAAAGATGACGTTAACCAGTTGACGGGGCACGATTGCTTCGGGCGGTATCTGTATCGGGTGGTACTAAGAGAGCCAACCCCCACATGCCATGTGGACGCATGGCATGCTGTTGTGGCATTCGTGGAGGCCGTGCTGACGGCAAAGGTGGAGTCGGAGGAGAGAGAGAGAGAGCGAGCTATAAGTTCTCAGAGACGGTCGACGGCGTCGGGCTTACTTGGCATCCCTGCCGCCGTATGAGCGGTGACTATATTCTGCCACCCATATAAAGAGGACCAGTGGTGGAATATTTAGTACCATATAGTCCCAATGAGAGGATCGAGACGTGGACAACTACTGACGAGGTTGCGGAGCAATTCAATATCTCATGACCTTGTCCTATTAGTAGTGAAGATAATTACCCGGGAGGTTTAGCGGGTCGGGCTGTCTCCTTTTGAAGGAGATCCCAACCCCGCATAAGCATCCGAGTCCCCGCTTGGGATGGTATCTGTTGAGCAGATTCCTGCCGGGTTTAAAAAAATAAATAAAAAAGGGTGACGTTAAACACCACACTATAATACCAGTTTCCATACACACTGCGTAAAAACTGACTCCAAAATATATGGCCAAATCCATAAAAGCATAAAGTGAGCAACTCACTTAGTTTGGATATAATTTTTTTTTTTATTTTTTTGTAAATAACATCAGTCATCAAACGAGTCTATCAAAACAAAATATTTTCCATAGCACTAAAAATAAGATATAACATTTTTTTAACAAATTCATAATATAACTAATATGATAAAAAATAATGTGTCTGATAAGGTTTAATCGAGACATCTTTTCCTGTTTCCTCAAGTATACAAGATAGTTTCTTAAGTGTAGCCGGCAGCTAATTTTAGGTCTGAGCAAAAATGGTGGGGGAAACTTGCGCATTTTGAGCGTGTTGTGTGCCTGTATTGGCAGTTCCATCCGTGACGTTTACTATTTTGACATCACATTAGATCCAACCGCCTGTGACGCGCTGCTCTTGACCCGCGCTCCCCGTTTAAAACACGCTAATAATGACTTCTGCACATTCATAGTCAAACCTATACTTACGTGATGGTAGATATAACGAATTATATAAAATTCAGCTTTTATACTGTTACGTAAGTATAATTATAATTGGTTAATATTATTAAATTTAAAGCCTTCTCTACACTACTCGCGAAGTTGATCGATGTTAGACGAATACGATCCAGACAAATGGAAGTTGCCCGAGACGAGGTAAAGTTTCGTGTTTGTCTAACATCATTCAACTTTGCGAGTAGTTTTTTTATTTATTTATTTTCTTCCTCTACGCTACCTGTCGTATTCGCCTAACTTCGTTCAACTTCGCGAGTAGTGTAGAGAAACGGTGGTGGAAGGGGGGTTACAACTGTGCTAAGTATCTGACGATGGACGACGTGGTTTCTAATATTATTCCAAATAAAATTTATAAAACCTGTATTTTAACTAACTTGAGGTGCAATTTAAAAAATCATGGCTACCTTTCAAAGCAAACGTGATTTACACTTCATAGTTGAGGATCGTTTATATTCCACGTGCATTTAGTTTAAATTATATATTTTAATCGCTATATTTTACATTTTAATTTACATATGACAAGTTCCCAAAGAGATAACACACAACTCGACATGCACTTCATCCCCTCGTCGATAGATGGCGTACGAGCACACTCATTTGTTTGCTTTGTATTTTTTAGTATTATTTCTCAATAAAACATAGCCTATGTTTTTTCTCAAGCTCTACTTTATCTCTGTATCATATTTCATCACAATTGGTTTAGTGATTTATGACTGATTGAGTCACAGACATACAGACGCCTTCTATTCGTCAATAGATGGCGTAAGTAGTATATTAAATCGTACTTTCGTATATTTAGTGTGTATTCTTAAGTATTACTTACGTTTCTCAAGTGTTCCTTTCAAAATTATAATATTAAATAAGATTAGGGACATACAGAGTGAGACTTACTGGTTTTACAAAATAACGAATGTCTGATCGTCGCGGGATCTTGGGCTATAATACATTTAATCTGATTGTTTACAAATATTGCGAAATCTGAGATGACCCAATAAAATTATATGAGAAATGTCTTAAGTAGTTTATCAGATATCTTATCTCGACAGATATAAAAATAAACAAACGTGTGTATGTTCAGAGGTATCTGAATAGGTAAGATAGTTTTTTTTTTTAGAATATTTATTTATTCAATATATCTGAAACTACTGAAGCTAAACATAAAATTGCGACATTAGTTTATTTTTGTAGCCTGATATTATTCTATTGTAAGTTAACTGCACAATAACGCTCAAAAGACTACAATAATATAGTTTCTAGACGGAAACAGAGCAGTACCTGAGGTTTGCAGACAAAGGAGCAAGATTAAAGGGCCCTTCTTCTAGCAGTAAACACTCTTCTCCACCTCTCGATCTCCTGACCATAATATTTAACATTCAGATAAACTAACCGAGAATAACTCAACCTTTTGCTTATTAATCGGTTTTTATATAATACAAAATACCCCCTTATTTCCCCACTAATACGACCAAAAGTGCGGTCACAAGCTTGTTTTTTTAAGTTAATGTTAAAAACCTCCCTTTAAATCCATAAATATTGTTTAATCGTAGACTTGCTGTGTTTGTGCACGGATAACGTTAAAACTGCTGAACCGATTTGAAAGAAAATTGGTACACAAATACTATAAATGTTGGATTAACACATAGTTTTTATCCCGAAAAAAAAAAACACCATTCCTGTGAGATAAAATGGAAGGTAGGTTGAAGCTACAAATTTTATTTACACATAATACTTCTACGAGGGCGAAGTCACGCGAGCCAACTAGTAATTAATAAAATAAAGTAAAATATATGGATTCAATAATATAACCTGTTTAACAGACACTCAAACTTTTTGATTTTCTACTCTAGTTTCTATTCTCAGCTCCTCCGATGTTTACACAGATGATTAACATTAGTATGACATTCCTGGTGAGTCAACTATGCAAAGAACCATAACACTAAGGCTAATCAAATATTTATTTTGATAGCAATTATAAACAAGCTACTCATATTCGCTTCTCTGAGGTTTAAATTATTTTTTATATATTTTTAAATAGGAAATATCTAATTAATAAATAATCTAATGGGCCTCTAATGCCCTCTATGTCATATATAAAGTCCTGAGGAGTGAAATGGCTTTAATGTACAGAAATTACGATGATTTTAAAATTACTTATTATGTATTAGGATACTATATACTAAAAGTATGTATATTAACATCGCTTAGACCTTGCAACTAAACCACTACTTAGCGATATATAATTTCATAAGCAACGTTGACGGGAAGTGTAATAGCAACCTATATTTATTTATGCTACTAGGAAATTGTTTATGGCTGAAGTTTATCCGCTGACAACTCATACAAATTGCCAAAGTCAAAATAAGACCATAAACTTTTTTTAATACTAATGTGTATTTTAGTTTAATTCTACATTTTAATTTTCATCGTAATAATTTACATATGACTAATTCCCAAAGACATAAACGGTCACCCAGCTTGAGTTGCACTTCATCCCCTATTTCAGCCCATTCAAGCCTTTCTGTCCCTACAAAACGTTAGCTATGCCCCTTCCTAAACTCTAGTTAATCTCTGTACCAAATTTCATCAAAATCAGTTCAGTGGTTTAAGCGTGAAAGCGTTAAATACAGAATTACTTTCACATTAATAATATTAGTTGGGATTAAGTAGTTCACTTTTCTGATTGGGGAATAACCTTAAAAAAAGCACCAATGTTTTTTTAAATGTAAATTAATGAAAAGAACGAAAGAGCAGTCGTTATTAACTATAATAGTCATCATCATCACAACCACTGCTGAGGCAGGTCTCATCAGAATGAGAAGGGGGTAAGGCCACCACGCGGGCCTAGTACGTATAGGCAGACTTCACACACCTTTGAGAACCTGGAGAACTCTCAGGAGTGCAGGTTTCCTCACGATGTTTTCCTTCAACGTTAAAGCAATTGATATTTAATTTCTTAAAACACACATATCTCAGAAAAGTCAGATATTGGCAACACCGATTTGAGTAGTTATAATATTGGTAGCATCGACTTAAGTAGCATTTTTACATTATTGAATGTTGCACGAGGAATCAAGCAGTAATTCTGGATCTCTGGTTCTAAAGTATAACCCTCAGGAGTAATATTTCAGTCAACAAGCCGTCATACAGTCGGAATGCTTTAAATTAGAAGACACTTAAATACAAAGCTCTGAGTGTGATTCTGTTTTCTGACATCATCTTATTTATAATGGAAAATCAAAGATTTGTAGTAAGATTACCTTAAGTATCATTTCAGATAAGCCTCCTCAAGGTTCACGATGAGACTGTAAGCCCATTTATTGCTTGTTTGCTTCTTAGTCACCCACTGACCAACCACGCTGCTCTACTATGATGGTCACCATAATGGTTTTCTTTGTAATTTCATATTATACTTACTAATATTATAAATGCAAAAGTAGCTCTATCTGTCGCTCTTTCACGCCAAAACTACTTAACCGATTTAAATTAAATTTGGTACACAGATAGCGTCTAGAGCCTGAGAAAGGACAGGCTACTTTTTATTGCGAAAAAAGGGTTGTAAGTGTTTGAAAGGGGGGATGAAAAGTTGTATGGAAGTATCGTAATTTTAAGGGCCAGAAGCTTGAAACTTATTTTGTAGGCTTTTGATTATTCCACGCGGACAAAGTCGAGGGCACAGCTAGACCTACCTATAAAAACAGTTCTTTATTTGGATATTTCAATCAATCACACAATGAACGAAATTGAATTTTATATCCCCAAAAAAAAACCCGTATCCTCCAGGATAAAATATTAAATACAATCCATTTTATAAGTATAAAAAACACATAGGATACTTTCAGCAAGTAAAAAGTACAATAGTTTTGTAATTAAATGAGTAAATGCCTGAGAGAGTGAATGAGTAAAAGAATGAGTGTCTTACTCAATTTTCAATGAACTCAAATTTGCGAGGAAGGTTTCTCTCTTTCTCATTCTCTTTTTACATTTTTCATTTCTCTCTATTTCTTTCTAAAAGCTACACTATTACCGAATAACAAACTAAGGATATCGATTATGATAAATAGACAAAGCGAAGCGAGAGCGTGCCACTAGTATATATAAAAATAAGAGTTTATAGTGACCGTTGTGGCTGTGCAGTGGTGTAGTGTCGTGATGCTGGGTCTCCAATACTAAGGCTTGGAGTAAGTGACTCGGTTTCCGCTTTAAATGTATATTATTATTGTCTTGTGTGATGTAGATGTCAACATCGGATTCATTGAATAGTGAAGACCCTTTCTCGATGTTTGATATAATAGTGACGGTCAGTGCGCATCGCAATTATAGTCCCGTGTTTTTATTTTACTTCTCATTTCCATAAAACTGTGGGCGCTGTAGCGTAGCGCGGGCGCGCTAGTGATGGGGAGGTATGGCGCTTCCGTTGGTTCGGTATCGATGTAATTAAACTAACGGCCTTAAAAATACCGCTACCGTTATACCGCCCTTTTTTTATATTTATAAGCTTAAAAATGTTATTGTCATTTAAAGACAAATTAATTATACACCAAAACAAATAATCAATTTCAAATTAATATCTTTGGATTATGTATCAAATTCCAATTTGTGTATAGATAATTCTTACGTCGTATCTATTTTCAATAAGTAAAAAATGTCGGACGTAAATGAGTAAAACAGTGTCTCTTGGAAATGAAAAAAAAAATTTGTTCTAAATACATTTTATTCCAAATATATTAAACTTAATATGGCCTAAACGTTTAAGTCCTAATTAAGACACCGTTTTTCAGACTAGAAGGTTTTTATAGATTTTTGTATTTTGTTCAATAATTATACATTATTTCATGACGTTGGGCTTCAATAGAAAATCTGAATACATATTAATACTACTTTTTTTAAAAAAAGGAAAGGGGTTTTTTTAAATAATAGATAAGGGACAAACGAGCAGACGGTCCACATGATGAAAAGTGGCCACCGTCGCCAATGAACAACGGCAACCCTAGAGAGTATCTCTTGTTTTGCCAATGCGTTGCTGCCTCGGAAGTCGGGTTAGCAAAGAGAGCTAGCTAAGAGAAGAATGATGCGGTTTCAGTAAACCCCGAGAAAGAACCAGTGTTCATTGGAAACAGAGCATTAATGGGATGGGAGAGGGTGGAGGTAGATCTAGCCCACATGCGTCTCGATCTAAACGCGTCAAAGACACTTGGCGGTAGAATTCGCATGCTGGTGGTCGCATGCCAGCCGGGGAACAGATCCCCTACCACCAATGGTGGTGCTGGGTTAATTGGCTCTTTCGAGATGCTCTCCCACCGGTGGTTACCATTTTTACGGGTAAAAAAGATACCAAGCCCGGAAAAAAACTAGGTAAAGAGACGTCAAGAGAACCGGGTGAACCACATTTGCTGCCCTCCCCATTTGCCTTGCTACAACTGGAGTTTCGACATATAGCTACATAACAAACAATATTCTGACAAATAAACTTATTACTTATTATTTTGAAGAGGCATTTATTCTGAACACTCAGCTTACTCAACAATAATTATATTTAAAACCATACATGCAAAAGTCATCATTATCACATAAGTGTATTTATAAAAATTACCATATAAATAACATTTTTATCAAGAGACAGGCGCGCATCACTATTACCTTCCGTCGTCAGTATACGTGCAGAGCGCATGCGCGCGACCGCTTGTAACTGTGTCGCGTTTAAAAAAATTAAATAAAAAAAAAAAGTTTATATGGCAGTGTTGACCCGACCGTTTGGTGTTGTACCCAGTGTGAGAGCAGATACCCAAGGGAGGACCACTCAAAATGGCTGGGTAATAATATATTACAAGGTTAAAATAAATCTTTCAATATCATCAAGTTTTAACTATTGTCTGAAATTACCTTTGAGATATGATAAGATGAGAATTTTAACATTTATTTTTGTTTATTACATACAACAAAAAATAGCAAACTTCTTTACAATTATAGTTTACTTCTACTGTATTTCTTTTTTCGGTAATAGGTACTTTATTCACTTACAAAAAAAATAGTATAAGTAAGTAAGGTTTAACTCTGTATAATTATAGTGTACTTCTATTTTTTCATTGGTAGTCACTCTTTTTTAGGTTAAAAAAAAGAAAGTTACAATCAAAATTGTTACGTCTACCTAATTATAAAAAAGATCTGCCCGATCTCAATTATTTAACTATAGTATTTAGCTATATAATCTGTATTTTATTTGTAACTTAGATATCTGGACAAGAAAAAAAAAACTTCAGTGACCTTTAAATATTTTCACTAGATAGATAATCTCTAAACCCGCTCACCTTCCAGGGCCACCTTCATATATTTCAATTAAAAAAACACTACACTTATTAGATTTTAACATTTTTTTTTAATCGATTTATGCATAGCACCTACAATCGAAATGAGAACCTTTTTACCCGACTACAGCGAAGCCAAAAGGAAGGGTTTTGATTTTGGCAGTCTATGTACGTATGTATGTATGTATTTTTGTATGTTCCACTCTAGCGCCTAAACTACTGAACCAATTTTCATGAGTGAGGTTAATAGATTCGTAATAACGGCGCGGGTGACATAGGTTATAAAAATTTTATGATTTTTTTTAATGACGGTATTTAAACCTTAAGATTCTAACTTCGAAAAAAAAAAACTGAGCTGATTATCACGTGTTTGGTGTCAAAAGAAAGGTCTTGACGAGCAAATTACAAATATGTATACATATCTTATTGTTTAAGTCAACATATATGTTTAAAATGCGGTCGTATAATTCACGCGGTTCTGTCGTTGCAGTTATTTACTCGTTTAAACAAATAAAAGCCAACAATTACGTTATAATATTAGATTATAAAAGTTATCTCGATCGGAAAACGGAAAATTATTAAATAAAAAAATAAAGTTTAAAAAACTATAACCCGACTACATAAAAAAGTGGTCTTGTTTCGTCCTTTTCAGACCACTTTTTTATCAAGTCGGTTGCTAATATTCTTGAGTAAGTAACTTCAATGGTAAAGCTACGTTAACCCTGAAATGGTATTAATATTGACAGTAAATATTGTTACGTATTTTTAGCACTCCTTTTATGACGTGCAAAGAGGAGTTTTTATTATTTTGATCTATATTTAATCTATTTATTTAAAAAAATAGACTATGTTTAAACTTCCTACTGTTTAGGTGACTTAAAATAATTATAGTGTCAATATACTTTTTTTTACCCGACTACAGCGAAGCCAAAAGGAAGGGTTATGATTTTGGTAGTCTATGTATGTATGTATGTATGTATGTTTGTATGTTCCACTCTAGCGCCTAAACTACTGAACCAATTTTCATGAATGATGTATCAATAGATTCGTAATAATGGCGCGGGTGACGTAGGCTATAAAAATTTTATGATTTTTTTATAGCGGAAATTATACCTCAGATTCTAACCTCGAAAAAAAATAAACTGAGCTAATTATAACGTGTTCGGTATCAAAAGAAAGGTCTTGGCGAGTACAATACAAATATGTTTATATATGTTATTGTTTAAAATGCGGTCCTATAATCCGCGCGGTTCTGTCGTTGCAGTTATTCACTCGTTTAAGCAAATAATTACCAACATAACGTTACAATATTACATTATAAAGGTTACCTCGATCGAAAAACGAAAAACTATTAAATAAAAAAATAAAGTTTAAAAAACTATACCCGACTACGTCTTGCTGTTCTTTAATAATAAAAAAGTTAAGTATGATTTTTTTACTTCATATGAATACGAATTAACTGATATATTCGTTAAGCTTTTTTATCCTCAGCGAATGGACAACTAGTAGTTTTCATAATTTTACATTTTTAAAAACATTTGTTGTTCAAGTCAAACATGTTTTTGTAACTCAAGTGAACTCTACAAAAAATACATACTCGTACATCCAATAGGTAAATGATATTTTTTGTTTATACATAAAAGCAAGTAGCTGCTCATCCACTGACTCATTGACTTATTCACTCACTCATTTATCACGTTTTATGAAATAAAGAAAGGAACTTTAAATAATTAATTTCCTTTACCTATTACTCAATCTCTATGTCAAAATCTTCTTATATTTGTTTCTCAATCACGTGAAAACGGCTGAATGGATTTCAATGAAATTTAGTACACTGATACTTTATAATCTGAATTAAAACATATTTTTATCCCGAAATTGTAAGAGTTCCAGCGGGATAATAACAAAATATATTTACCATTGTAAGCGCATGAATATTATAATTTGTAAACACGCCTTCATTTCACTGATTTAAAAATTTCCTTGAATGGAAATAATATTTTTATTATTTTATTTCCATCCTAAGCTCAAATCCTGAAAAATAAAAATAACCCAAAAATAAAATGATTTGTAGGCTAAATAATAATTAGATTATTGATGCATTGAGGACCACTACAGTGCAGTAAAGTGGTCAAGGTCAAAACCACAAGGGCTTGCCGCAACCACTACATTTTTTTAAATGAAGATAAAAGTACAGTTTCCTAACAACAACATAGAATGTAGCTAGTACAGATATCAAGAAAAAAATATATACTAATTTCTTCAATAAATGCGATGTTTTTGTTGTTGCTCTTAATTTGTAGAGCTCATCCTATTGACACTTTCTTAGTCTGTTTGTACTTCCAACCACCAATAATTTCAAAACATTTATTTTTTATCTATACTAATACTGAATACAATAGAAAACATAAAGTTTTAAATCTTAACATAGCGTCATCTTTTTTTTTTTTTTAATAATAGATAAGGTGCAAACGAGCAGATGGTCCACCTGATGGTAAGTGGCAACCATCGCCCATGGACATCGGCAAAACAAGAAACACTCTCTCGTTTTGTCGATGCGTTGCATCCCCGAAGATAGAGTGGGAAAGGGGAATGAAGAAGAAAAATGTGAGCCCAGAGTCCACTAGACCCACAGCATTAATAGGATGGGAGAGGGAGGGGGTAAGTCTGGCCTACATGCGGCTCAACCGGAACGCGTCTATGACACTTGGCGATCGGATTCACATGCTGGTGGTCGCAAGCCACGCATGGTCGGAGAACAGATCCCCTACCACCAAGGGTGTGCTGGGTTACTCGGCTCTTACGAGATGCTCTCCCAGCGGCAGAGGGGAATAGTATTCTAACCCGTCCCCTCACGGGTGAAAACTAACATCTACTGGAAACTAACCGATTCTTCCGACTTCGTGATATTAGTCTGTAGCTCTTGATAAATGCTATTTAGGCTTTCCAATATCAATATAATTTTTCAATTCGAATCATTTGTTCTAGAGAATAACACGTTTAAACATAATAGATTACCTCACACCTCCATCTGTTAGAAAATATTTACTAATCAGTGTCCTTTGGAAAAGCAATTTACGTCATCAGGATAAAACCTAATCTATCTCTTAAATTTGACCGAATTACATACAGCGAAATTTGTAATACAAGGAATTTCCGCCTACCCGCAACTAGGACAGTGTTGTGGTATTAGTTTTATATTTCCTTTATTAACAGACTTTTAGAACTTTAATATATCTATTAATTTTTTAATGCCTGTCCTAGTTTCAGGAATGTATATTTCTGTGACCTTTGGTCGTAATTTTTTTATTCTTCTTCTATACATAACAAAATTGTAATTACCCGTTGTCCGTACAAAGAAAATATTTAAAAAACTTGATGTGAGAGGTCTTTAGAGACACATTTAGGTATATTGTTTTAGCTCTACTTTATAATCTAATTTTAGCTTAATTAAGTAATATGGATTAATAAACTGTCAGACAATGACAAACTACACATTTTTCTCGTATCGCGGTATTTGTTAACAAACTCCTCCGAAACGGCTCGACCGATTTTTAGGAAATTTTGTGGGCATATAGGGTAGGTTTGAGATTCGATCAACATCTATTTTTTGTACCTCTAAGTGATAAGGGTGGCCTACCCCAATTTTTTAAAATGTATATGGCAAAACAACGTTTGTCGGGTGAATTAGTATTTTATGTAAAATCTTTTTATGCCTTTCTGTATGTTTGTTTATTCTCTCAATCCTTTTAAACCACAAAACTATTTATGGAGAGATGAATAAATGGAGATAATTTCAAATAAAATTTATTGACATATTATACAAAATGGCTAAACTATGTAAGCAGCAGCGTCTGGCTAATAATAAGTATGTCAGTAGTAATAAGCTATTAGTGTCATGTCTACACGAATCTAGGAAGATTATTTAACAGTTATTACATCAGTAATATATTTTTATGATCATCACACGTTTCTAAATCAAATCTTGACAGAAACGCAATAGAAATTAAAAGTAATAGATTGAGAGGGAAATGAACGTCACGCGATACTCGTATAGTCGATAGACGTTGGTTTCTAGATAAACTAAGTAGACATTAATGTGAAACTAAATTATAAACACATCAGTGGCTAGATTATGTGTATCATTGGTTTTTTTATCACTCATGTTGAGGTAAAGGAAATTTTTAAATGTTATTTAATATTGAGTAACTGGCGACCCGTTACAGCTTGGCACGGTTTTCTCTTTATTTCTATAATAAAATATACATGTATTATACATATAAATTTCTCTTGAATCACTCTATCTATGTATGAAAACCGCATTAAAATCTGCTGTGTAGTTTAAAAGATCTAAGAGTACAAACAGCGGGAAGCGACTTTGTTTTATCCTATGCAAATATATCATTATATTTATGATAAAATTATTCCAGTTTCCTACATAGTATGTTTTTATGTATAAAATTATGGTCATCTTATACAAGCCTATGTTACACATAAATATTTTGATTTGTATGAGGAAAAATATTTACAAAAAAAAGAAATGATATTCGAACTTTCTTTATTAATAATCAAAAAGTATTTTATTTTGGCTAAAAATTAGACTTGTAGAATATATCCAAACATAGTGCAGGTTTCTTGTAGTTAGTAATGTTGTCTGTTTGACATTATTTATTATTATCTTATTTATTTGTAGTAGTTCTTGCGCAATAATGTGTATCTGCAACAATAGAGTGCACAAGTTAAGGTCAAAAAGGAGGGAAAATATTGAAAATGTGTACTGATATACAATGTTATACGTATTTTAAATTATCTTTAATATTTTTCTGATATAATTTGTGTATTTTATTATTATCCATAAATCATTGTAGATCATCTCTATATACTCAGATGAACAGTTAGAAAGAATAAGCAAATAAATATTAGCATTTATAATATTACTAACTAACCCGCCCGGCATCCCATTTACATCATCTATTTAGATTTAATAAAAAAACATTTAATGTTCATATAATCCCACAGGAACTATACATTTTTCCAGGCTATAAAGTAGTCTATATGTTAATCCAGATTACAAAGTATTTATGTGCCAAATTTCATTGAAATCCGATCATCCATTTTTGTGTGAATGAGTAACAAACATTGTGATATCTAAACATACAAACTTTCACATTTATAATTTTCACGTTTATATAGTTGGTTTACCCTAGCTTTGCTTCATTACTACATAATAATTATTACGCTATTAACAAAAATAACCAAGACATACACATAAATATAAAAAGCTTGTTATGTTTTAAGCCTCTCGGAAATTTTGTTTATTCAACATACAGACACACCGAGTCAAGTAGAAAGGAAGTAAGCAATTTAAGTGCACAACACAATGGATAATTTAGTGTTTCGTACTCACTTTTAACTTACTAAACAATTTAGTTAAAATATCTTAAAACCTATCAATATCACAATATATCTAAAAATGAATCCCTATTTCCCTTCGCCAAGCTAGACCGATTTCGCTATTATATATTATTATATATGTCGGGGTATAGTTGGAGGAGTGGTGAAGGCCGAGCCGGGCTGTAGTTAGGGCAGAATGTTAGTAAAGAGGACTTGTTGTTAGTCCTTACATTGTATTTAGATGTGTGAACACAACCTTAGGTTAGGTTTAGGTTAGGTTAGCCTTAGGTTAGGTTTATGTTAGGTTAGGTTAGCCTTATGTTAACCTAACCTCAGACAAACGGTGAGACCAGGCAGTGGAGGTGAGTGTTATGATCATTTAAAGGAGCTCCTTAAGCCTACACCTTGGTCACAAGTCCAAGGCACTGCCTGGGTTCCTGTTCAAAAACTACGGAATCGTGATATTCGATTATTAATTCATTCAAATACGGCCTTCTCCATTAGATTCAATCACTTCCTTCATTTAAATCGTCTCTCTGTTCTGACATATATATTTGCTATTGTCAGGAGAAGGTTCTTATAAAAGAAACAATTAAGGAAGTTGTGAGGAAAATGAGAAAATTAAAGAAAATTTTGTGACCATATAAACTTTTCTAATATAAACTTATTGCTTTTAACAATATAAACTTGTCTAATATAAGGTCATAGTTAAGACAGGACAACGTCTGTCACGTCGGCTAGTTATTTATATATATTGTATAATGTTACCTATAGTATGTGTAATTAACAGGAAACACTTATAATTTAATTGTTGACTTGTATATCCAACTAGCTTATACCCTCAACTTTGTTTGTAATATTGAGGTAGTTATATTAACCTATAGTAGATCGTCTGTAGACATATTCAATAATTTTATGAGGTAGTCATACTAACTTTGCAGCCTCCTTCACCCCCTTAAGGGATGATTTTCGAAAAAGTATTTTACGTGTTTCATGACTTTCAATGAAGTACTTTCATACTAAATTTAATTTGAATACCTTCAAAAACGGCAAAGTTTCATACTAACTTGGCACCCCTGTTTTACCCCCTTATGAGGTGAATTTTCAAAAATCCTTTCTTGGTGCTTCCCTACGTTATAAAAGGAACGATAAAAACGAAAGAGAGAGAGAGCAAGGCGATAAAGAGATAATAGATAGAAAGGAAGTGAAAAGAGACAGCATGAATAGAGATAAAGATAAAATTTGAAGAAGAGAGCAGAAAGAGAAAGAGGATGAGAGAGAATGAAAGTATAAAAGAGGAAGAGAGACGGGAATGCTATAGATTTTTCTCAGTAAAACAATTAAATCAGATCAGTAGCATCAAAATGGAAATATTCTATTAATTAAAATATGTATATGGCAACACTACATCACCTATGTCACTCAGGAATAGTGTAGTTATCTATCAGTGAAAGAATTTTTAAAATCGGATCTATAGTTCCAGAGAAAACATTCACTTTACAAAATGACCACGTTATGGCACTTAAATGGCCATATCTTTTTAATAAGAATATTTATGGCAACACCACATAGCCTACGTTACCCGGAAAGGATGTAGTTTTTCTATCGGTAAAAGATTTTTAAAATCGGTTCTGTAGTTTACGAGCCTATTCGCAACAAACAAACATACAAACAATCAAATCTTCTCTTTAAAAAAAGATTTTGTATATTTAAAATTATTTCTTCAAATATACTATACCTTTTTAACCAAAACTATTAAGTCACATGACTTAACGCGCAATACTTATATATGTATCGCAGAATCTCGGAAACGGCTTTAACAATATGAATTAAATACTGTATTTAAATTAGGTTTCTCCTTTTTATTTTATTTATATGGCTAGATAGTTCTACCCTCTGATATTTCAAGACGTCATTGTATTTAAATGTAAACCTGTTGATACCTAAAAATTTGTAAAATGGCGCTGTTTTATAAAATATAGGAGTTTGTACAGACCAAACCTATAAAAACTAAAATTATTCAAATCGGTGAAGCATTCTCGAGTTTTAGTTCCGAGTTTTAGTAAGACTAACAAACGTCAATTCATTTTTTATATGATGATATATGAGATTTAATACTCTCGATTTGCTGAGGTGAATCCAAACTGTTCACTCACTTACTCACTCATTTATTTATTCATACTCTACCCGCAACTATGAATGTCTATCTCTCATAGTTAATGCAGCGTTCGTAAGAAACGTTTTCTTTCGACCGCTTTTTTTTCGACTTACTTCGCAAATCCGACTACCACGAAAAAGTCTTTTCATTTTTTGGGTTTATATATAGCCTATGACACTCACAAATGTGGCTTTTTATTAGTAAAATAATTTAAAAAATCGGTTCAGTAGATATAGAGATTACACCCTGCAACCTCACAAACTTTACTTTTTTTAGTATAAATATATTAACGTGTTAAAAAACGAAATAAGTTTTATTTTTGCTCTACATTTAAGGGAAAGATCCATTCATCATTGCGTGTCGAAGAAGACATTCCATACGCTCGTTATGCTCTACTACCTCACATTTGAAGAGGTCTATTGTAGAAATTAAATTAAAGGCCTTATATTCTTCATGTTATATATTTTTACAAGTTGATCCACCCAAAATTTTAAATTCAGGCGTTCAATAAACATCAGAGTTGGAAAAAAACAAACATTTCAAATAGTTTTAAACAAGTGTTTTTTTTTAATGTTTTTTTTTTCTTATTTTTAATTTAGGGCATTAATTTCAAATCAAATAGACCTATATTAATTAATTTCTAGACTAGGTATTTTCAAAATCTCAATAGTAAATTAAATATTTAAAAAAATCGATCAATGGATAAACAATTATTCTATGTTGAGTAACTAAACGCTTTACATTCATCCTGTATGTTCTAACTACAGGATGAATGTAAAGCGATGGCAGTGATGGCCCAGTGGTTGAGACTTCAAGTCTTACTCGGGAGGTCCGAGGTTCGACCCTGGGCACACACCTCTAACTCTGAGTTATGTGTGTTTTAAGCAATTAAATATCACTTGCTTTAACGGTGAAGGAAACCTGCACTCCTGAGAGTTCCCTAAAAGTTCTCAAAGGTGTGTGAAGTCTGCCAACCCGCACTGGGCCAGCGTGGTGGACTATGGCCTAACATCCTCCTCATTCTGAGGAGGAGACCGGGCTCAGCAGTGGGCCATTGAAGGGTCGTGATGATGATGTTCTAACTAATGTTCATTTTTAATAGGGGAAACCCCAATATTTATTCTATATGTATATAAGGGGGAATACCCACTAGTCCATTGAATTACTTTCTTTCGACGATCGAGTGCCGACATATCTTTGTTTTTAAATACGTTATAGAAAACACGGTTTGAATACAAACTGTTTTTAAAACTGATTTAATCATGCCATCCCTGATAAACAAGCTTTATTTTTATCCCGCAGGAAATTTGAATTTTTCTGGGATGAAAAGTAGTCTATGTGTTAATCCAGACTATAAAGAATCCTTGTATGAAATTTCATTAAAATACGCAAAGCCGTTTTTGTGTGATTGTCCGATAAATAAATATTTTTGTTATATCTTCCAATCTTTTGTTGATGTACTTAATAAACTTAATGAATGTACGACATATATATGTCTCTTTCTAACAATTGCATAACTTAATAAGTTTTACAAGGACAAGCATATAGTTACGTTTGTTTATATCAGTTAATTACCAAATTAATATGGATATAGTATGTCATTAGAAAGGGTTATAATAATCCTAACTTTATTATAAATGTCATAAATGCAAAAGTACCTCTGTCTGTCTATTACGCTTTAACGCTTAAACTTCTGAACCGATTTTGATGAAATTTGGTACAAAGATAGACTAGAGCTTGAGAAATCACATACGCATGAAGGGATTGAAATAGGGGATGAAGTGCATGTCGAGCTGTATTTTATGTGTTCAACATACAGATGACATCATCTCCAGGTGATGTTCACTCAAAGACTTGTCGAGATACAAGTGTAGTGCGTCTGTTGGGGAATATAAAAGGACTAGACAATGGTAGCAATGCCCCTCCACTAGTGGGGAGAAGTAAATCAACAAAACGGAAAAATGGCGCTGGCGTTCCGATTAATCGATAATCGATTACTAGTTTGAAGCTCGTATGTCGCTCGTATTCCAATTATTCGATAATCGTTTACTCGCTATCTAGAATCGTCGTATATTAAAATGACGCTACGGAAATGACAACAAGTCCTCTTTATTATTATTCTACCCTAACTATAGCCCAACACGACCTTCAGTATCATCCTAACCCAACTATACCCCGACATATATAAAATATGTTGATGTTGAAAACTAAAATGTAAAATATGTGATAAAAGGCAAAGCCGGGACATATAGACTAGTAAGTAAATAATTCTATCATTATAAACGAAACAAGGACAAAATAACATTAATACTCTTAATTAGAAGTTCTTAAAATCAAATGACAAAGTAATGAATTTAATAAATCCTGTTATAACAATGCCAGAGTCGCTAAGAATATTTTCTCATCAACAGCTAATTATAAATATATTTGTAGACCCTTAAAAGAGTCCGTGGCAAAATAGATCCAAAACGCACAAAGCAATAAAATTACATTTTAGCAATTTCGCGATCGTCTTTGTGTAAACACCCCTGCTTGTGAGAGTTGGGATCAAATAATAATCTGTAGGACGTTCAGACACACAGTTCGTGATACTTATATGAAGACCTGTCATCTATACTGTTGTAGATTTTGTGTTTGCTATGAATTTATATTAGGCTTTGTTTCCAATAAAGATAAGTGGGGACGTGTAGCGAGGGATGTGTTTATTAAGAACCAACAGAATTGCTTCATTTGAGACACTCTTAGTAAGGCTAGATAAACGAAGCGATTCTATTGTATCGTTACATATCATTGCAAGTCTAGTGGAAACACAGCCGAAATCATCAAATTTTAATTTAAATTAATACTTTAATTTAACTTTGTTTCTAATCAGTTTAATAGGCTATTTGAAGTCAAAATGAAACATTTCAATTTCCTATGTTTTGTTTATTCGTTAAAAGTTCTGCTTTTGTGCTAAAATAATATTATATTGTAACAATTTGTATAATACGACTAGTCGACCTACCCCATATTCACCCGGGTACAATTTACCACAAGTATTTAGGTTTAATTTTACATTTAAATGTTTTAAATCAGATTTGATTTACATAATTAAATTATATAGAAAAAAATTAGTTACCTGTCTGAGACTTAGATTCCCTCAAATAGATTCATCTATCTAATCGGAAAAGCCTCACCTAATTACGAAGTGTGTTGTACTATGGATGACCTGTACCATATTTTGGTGGAATGTGCCCAGAATAATCGGCAAGACGTGAATTATTTCCGTATAACCTTTTTAATAATAATCGAGGAGAATGTAACATTATTTTATATTGTCCTGATTCACCATCGACTATTAAGAAGAGAATTAGAGAGAAACCGTTCACCCGTGAGGGGACGGGTAAGAATACTATTCCCCTCTGCCGCTGGGAGAGCATCTCGTAAGAGCCGAGTGACCCAGCACCCCCTTGGTGGTAGGGGATCTGTTCCCCGACTGGCTTGCGACCACCAGCATGCGAATCCGACCGCCAAGTGTCATAGACGCGTTCCGGTTGAGCCGCATGTGGGCCTGACTTACTCCCTTCCTCTCCCATCCCATTAATGCTGTGGGTCTAGTGGACTCTGGACTCTTGCCTAGGGTCCGCTGAATCCGCATCATTTTTCTTCTTCATTCCCCCTTCCCACTCTATCTTCGGGGATGCAACGCATCGACAAAACGAGAGAGTGTTTCTTGTTTTTCCGATGTCCATCGGCGATGGTTGCCACTTACCATCAGGTGGACTATCTGCTCGTTTGCATCTTATCTATTATAAAAAAAAATTATTTTATATATTTAAACGATCACACAACTTGACATACACATTTATAATATCAATATAAATAAATTTGGCATTTGGGGCCCATCTAATTTTATTTATTTGGAGTACAGATATTATATCAGTTATTTTGAGTTTAATTTAATAATTTAAAGGAGATATTTAACCAAAATGTATAAAGTGGCAATAAAAAATTAATTATGCAGCAAAGACATATTAACATAAGAAGTCTATTATAGTTTTTGTTCGTCTCTCCTGATTATAATTAAGATGAAAAACGTAAGAAAACTCGCTTACTTCGTTAAATATTAAATTTGCGCTACGTCGCAAAATATTATACTCGCTTCGCTGCGGAATTTTATAATCGTTCACGCACTCACATATTTTGATTTTTTTTATGGTAGGTACATTAGATGCAAACGAGTAGATGGTCCACCTGATGGTAAGTGGCCACCATCGCCCATGGACATCGGCAAAACAAGAGATACAAGAGATAGAGTGGGGAGGAGGTGTGAAGAAAGCGAGAGTGAGCGGTTTCAGCAGACCCTGAGTAAGAGCCTAGAGTCCACTAGATCCACAGCATTAATAGGATGGGAGAGGGAGGGGATAAGTCTGGCCCACATGCGATACTTGGCGGTCGGATTCGCATGCTGGTGGTCGCGAATCAGTCGGGGAACAGATCCCCTACCACCAAAATTTGACATTAATTATTACAAATAAGAATAAATTTTTATTAGATATTTCAACTATTATCGTCATATTTCTACCAATTTACAGAAAACCTTAACAAAGTATACACCTGAGCTTTCCTCATGAATTACTCTGTCTATTAGAGTAAACCGCATGAAAATCCGTTAATTAATTTGCTTTTAAAAAATCTTCAAACTATTTATTTATATAACTTTGTCAAAGAAACATTGTAAATTCTCAGTAGTATCATGTCATGTTCTTTACACATTAAATACAACAGACAAACAGACAAGTGTGTTAAAATTATAATCGGAAACATATAGGTATTATATCATGTGTATATTTATAATTCATAAAAAAATGATGAATGTAAAATTTAGCAAAGAGCAATTACATTGTGTAACAAAGCTTTTCTTCTGATTTTTAATACAAATATTGTAAACAAAAATAATTTAAGTAATTTAATAAAAAATCAACAAAAATATTTACTGATCTTCCAAATAAACTAAAAAAATTATATAAAAAGTACAAAAATCTAAATTTAATGACTGAAATTTTAAAGTTATGGTATAACGTACCCGTTACAATTAATATTTTTGAATAAATGGAGGTAAAACAGTAAATGGTTAGATATCTATATTACATGGTAAATATTTTTGTATCGCCACTTTAAATTTACTTATTATTAAAATGTTTTTCTGTGCAGATAATATCATGCCTTAATAAGAACATATAAATTGTAAGATTTACTTATGTTTCTCAAAAAAATTTCATTTCGTTTTATTTCATTTCAATACGGTGACATAGTATTTACCAAGTTTTTTAAAACGAAAAACTTACGTAATTTTATAAGATTTGTGAGAATCATTACAAATGATTATACTCAAGTTAAAGATCTGCTATGACCCCATCATTTCCTGGCTCCGGGCAAAGAACTTTATTTTCATGGTCATTGTTATTTTTCTCATTGTAAGTCCTCAAATTGTTGGAACAACTCATTACATTGCTTCGCTAATTAGTTCTGACCTCGGATGACTTTTGTAAAAAATATATACAGACTTTGTGATTTTATTCTGTTTATAATATTCACGCTAACTTTGAGATAAAAAGATATTAAAAAATAAGTATTTTTATATTTTACTTAGATAAATATTCAATTTAAGAAGAACGTGGAGTCTTTTTATTTAAAATTTAATATTATGTTTACTTATATGGCTGAAGAGTTTGTATGTTTGTTTGCTTGAACGGGCTAATCTCAGGAACTACTAATCCGATTTGAAAAATTCTTTCAGTGTCAGATAGTCCATTTATCGAGGAAGGCTATAGATTATATATCATTACGCTACGACCAATAGGAGCGGAGCTACACGTGATCAAAGTCCATACAACCTTTTAAGAGTTTACAATGAGCTAAATAAATTCATAAATTCTCTGTTTACATTATATTGAACCTGGCGTGACTAAATTTAGCCTATGTGTTAATCCAGGATATAAAGTATCTATATGCCAAATTTCATTAAAATCCGTTCAGCCGTTATATGTGATTGAGTAACAAACTGAACTGAGGCCGTTTTATTAATTTATTTTAAAATGTAGTTTGTGTTATTTTTAATATTTAATATACGTTGAACTAAAATTTTATTCATCTAGAGTTATATATTATTTAATTAATTTCGCAACGTATTTTTAGAGCGTTCGGAGACCGATCACTGTATAATAAGTTCTAAAATGTGATCATCAATAGAAATCTTTTCGCAGCTTCAATATTATTTGAAACCAATAAAATTTAACTATTCAATTTCAATCAAAAGCAAAATCATTTAATTTCTTCGGTACTAATTGAGCAGCGTTAGTTAGGCATGGCAATTTGGTTAACCGGGTTATCTTAACCTGCCTAATAATTATTCAATTTGTGCTCTAGAGATATTTTTGGATTATAGAGCAAGTCGCTGTTTACCTTTGTATGTCTACCTGCTTATTTCTGTTATACCATACAATAATTTTAAAAATAGTTTTACTAATAAGAAGAATAATAAATGAGGAATATTAATAAAATAAAAAAAAATAAGTTGAATATATTAAAGTTAAGGAAAATCATATAATTATAGCTGATAACATAATTTTAGTAGGTATGATTAAACGTTACCTTGAAAGATTAAAGTTCAAATCTGATCTATTAACTGACTTGTATTAAATCTTGAAATAAATATTAATAATTATTATATATAGTTTCCTAGAGACATCTATTAGAAAATCTCGAACTATCTAAGTATCGTAAAGTTATTCTTTCGCGTACGGTAACAGCGCGTCAATGGCCGTCGTCCATGAAAATTATCGCATTAATAAAAAATAATTTAAGTTTTTTTTGCAACTGCTGTTTATAATGTCCTACGGCCGATCTTTGGATTATGGATTCAGAATTTATTTTTAATCTATAGTCAAAATCTTAGAATAATAGATAGAAAATAGACTTCAATTCATTGATTATTGATTATTAATTTCGGACGCGAAAAATGACATTTAATGGAAACACAGTCAATGGTGTATATACTCGTAGGTGTAGTAATATTGTACCTTCAATTCCCCCCCACTAAGAATCAAACAATACGTACTAAGAAACAGCTGCTCAATAATATTTGCTTTCGAATGTTTGCTTGGTGACTCGTATGACTCGAAAACGGTAAAAGTTTTCATAACATTGTCACCTACTGCTACAATAAGTTGCGTCATAGATTTGCTGGTAGACTGTTTATTATTTTGTTTGTTCATACTTTCCATGAAAACTTGTGCGTTTGTGAGATTAGTGCGACAGAAATGAATTTTTGTATAAATCAGAAATTACATTCGGTATGAATTTTTTTTTTTTGTAATTTATAAACGAGATTTTTTGGCGTAAACCAAATTTTACATTCTGTTAGGTTTTATTAAACAAAATATAAATACTATAAAAGCAGTGATGGTCCAGTGGTTGAGACTTCAAGTTTTACTCGGGAGATCCGAGGTTCGATCCTGGGCACACACCTCTGACTCTGAGTTTTGTGTGTGTTAAGCAATTAAATATCACTTGCTTTAATGGTGAAAGAAAACTGCACTCCTGAGAGTTCCCAAAAAGTTCTCAAAGGTGTGTCAACGGAAGTCTGCCAACCCGCACTGGGCCAGCGTGGTGGACTATGGCCTAATACCCTCCTCATTCTGATGAGGAGACCCGGCTCAGCAGTGTGCCATTGAAGGGTCGTGATGATGACTATAAAATATCGATTAAATGTAATTATAATAATTTGTTCAATATCTCGATTATCGAATATTAACTTGGCAACACAGGTCTACGATCCCACCTGTCATTAAAGTGGGAATAGATAAGGGGGGTATTTTGTATTATAAAAAGGATGACTTTTACGCAATAAGGTTTAGTTGTTTTCGGATCTCGTGTAATTTCAGTGTTGTATATTTAGAAATATTTTGCAGAATATTTAAATAATTAGTGTAATTGTTATTTAGCTATGATGTATATAATATAAGTTGTTATTAAGTAACATAAGTTGTGATGTTATGGCTGTTGGTACCATTGATTTGAGTAGCATTCTTTAATGTTGGACAGGGAATTACAAAGCATTCGTAAGAAAAGTTTTCGCTCTCCACTCTCCGACTTTGCAAATCTACCACGAAAAAGTCCTTTCATTTTTCGGTTTAATATATAGCCTATTACATTTACTATTAATATGACTTTCTATTGGTAAAAAAATTTTCAAAATCGGTTCAGTAAATCCCCCCTACAACCTCACAGACTTGCAAACTATACCTCTTTATAATATTTTTATACTTAAAAAAAATAAACTGAGAAAAGATATTTTTCATTTTATTAGTTAGTTTATATAGAAGAATTAGTAGGAAACAAATTATTCAGCAAAATGATAGATAATAAAATCTTTCTTCGTATCATTAATCTTAGTTTAAGAGTAAATGCTACTTAGCTATGTTATGTTAGCCGGAAGTCGTTTAGTTACACGTTACATCACATCAGTACATTATTAAACGTAACTGAAGAAATGTGCACATTTGTGAATGTTCTTTATCTATGTAATGACCTAAAGTAATGAAGTTTAGTTAAAATCTATAGATCATCTTACTTATATTATGTTTTTTGGATGTCCGGAAAAATGGGGCTTAACGGATTTCATTGAAATTGTGCTCACAGATACTTTATACCTGGATTAACACATAGGCTAATTTTTATCCCGGAAAAATTCAGAATTCCTGCGGTAAGCGCCTGAATATTAAAATTTATCGTTTGAAGACTAGCAGTTCATTTCTAACTTGAGAGCTGTGTGACAATATTAATATATGTCGGAGCATAGTAAAAGATTATCGATTAATCGAATCGTTATCGTTGTCTATGGCGTTGGAGTGGGGTAGTAGTCACTTCCGTTGTTTTGACAGTACCTACCCTCGACCCTTTATATGCGATCGACAGTCTAACTGAAGTCTTAGTCGTGTGCGGTCTCTCAAGAAGTGAACATCTAAGTAGTGCCAGTGATAGTGATAGTGTCAAGTGCAGTGTAGTGTGGAAGTGCTGTCCAACTAAGGTCACGTAAGTCCTTACAATGTAATTGCCACGTGGTTAAGTAAACACAATGTTAGGTTAGGTTAGCATTATGTTAGATTCGGTTTATGTGCGTTTAACCTTGGGTTTAAATAGAGAGCCTAGCAGTGGAGGCGAGTGTTGTAATTACTTAAAGGATATCCTTAAGCCTACACCTTGGTCACAAGTCCAAGGCACTGCTTAGGTTTCTCTCGTAATTGTTAGAGATCATATTTGATCATTTATCGGTTCAGTAGAAGTATCTACGTTGCGTTTACCCAATATTCCATTCAATACCATCACCCCCTTTTAGTGTTCCCCAATATTCCCCATCTTCCTCCTTCCATCTCCTTTCACATCATTTTAAAATCCCCGACATCAGAAGTGGGATCACAAGCCCAATAGCTCACGTTTACGGTTTTTTGCGTATCATCTTGACGGTTATCTTAGTTTCAATGCTAGAGAAAATTAGTTTTCGAAAAAGTTAAAAGTGGGTAGTTTAAAAAAAGAATTTAGAAATTGTTGAAATCAGAAATAGTTGCGAAGGTAGTTTACAATCTTAAAATCGTGATTACTATTTGAAGTAGGTAGACTTTCGCTTTACATGAGGCACATCAGCCCTTACGGTAGTAAATTATGGTGTTGACAGTTTTTACGCATTGTGTTTGGAAATTACTGATCATATTAACGTTTTATTAGTGCGACAGAGAGCTTTTACGCTTTGTCGGAAAGATGTACTGGAAGCGTTGTCGCTTTGTTGTTATTGAGCCGTTGTAAGGTGGCTTTGTAGGCCCCGACGGTTGGGGCTGAAAGCTGTTACGCTTTGCTACGAATTTGAGATGTTTTCTGTAAAGAGTGTTGAGAGCTCTTTGTTTCTTTGTGTGTTAATGATTGAAATTCTTATGTCTAGTGGAAAATAGTGCTGAAAGCTGTCACACTTTAACGAAGTTATTGCTTTATGAAACTAGTGTTACGTGTTACGTATTTTGAAACTGTTTAAAGGCAACGCGAGAGCGCGTTGATTATCAGAATGGCCGTGTCGGAGCATAGTAAAAGATTATCGATTAATCGAATCGTTATCGTTGTCTATGGCATTGGAGTGGGGTAGTAGTCACTTCCGTTGTTTTGACAGTACCTACCCTCGACCCTTTATATGCGATCGACAGTCTAACTGAAGTCTTAGTCGTGTGCGGTCTCTCAAGAAGTGAACATCTAAGTAGTGCCAGTGATAGTGATAGTGTCAAGTGCAGTGTAGTGTGGAAGTGCTGTCCAACTAAGGTCACGTAAGTCCTTACAATGTAATTGCCACGTGGTTAAGTAAACACAATGTTAGGTTAGGTTAGCCTTAGGTTAGGTTAGCATTGTGTTAGATTCGGTTTATGTGCGTTTAACCTTGGGTTTAAATAGAGAGCCTAGCAGTGGAGGCGAGTGTTGTAATTACTTAAAGGATATCCTTAAGCCTACACCTTGGTCACAAGTCCAAGGCACTGCTTAGGTTTCTCTCGTAATTGTTAGAGATCATATTTGATCATTTATCGGTTCAGTAGAAGTATCTACGTTGCGTTTACCCAATATTCCATTCAATACCATCACCCCCTTTTAGTGTTCCCCAATATTCCCCATCTTCCTCCTTCCATCTCCTTCCACATCGTTTTAAAATCCCCGACATATATTGACAATTATAACTTGTAACCATGGTAACACAGTCACATTGCTTACACTGAGTAAGTATAGGAGAAACGGTATTTCTCGATACCATTCATTCGATATCAAGTATCGACTAGAATCGAGTATCAACGATTTTTTAGAGTACCTAACAGTGGTCAGTATAATATTTTATCTATCATTAGTTTTTTTTCGATACAGTTTACATTGTCTAAAATAGTTCAACGTTGTGTAATATGGTAGTGGTTTTCTATCTTGACGGTCACGTGAGTTGTTTTTAATTAGTTTTTAACTAGCTGACCCGACAGACGTTGTCTTGTCTTAACTAATTAAAGGTCAAATGACAAGTTTATACTGTCATAATAACTTTTCCGCATCAAATTAAAGAAGAATTACGTAAACCGGATCATAAATCTCAGCGCAATTGGTGTACATACATAAAATAAACTTCCGCACGCCTTAAACAATATAGATCTCAAAAAGCGGGAACGGAAAAAATGTTTATAAAAACTACTGGGTCTAACTATGTTAAATTTTTAAGGGACTAAATGGCAACTACTCCACATCAAACTAAAGAAGAATCACGTAAACCAGATCATAAATCTCAGCGTAATCGGTATACATACACAAATAAACAATACAAATCCCAAAGTACGTGAATGGAAAAAATGTTCATAAAATAAAAACAACAGGGCCATACTATTTTAAATTTTTATGGGACCAAATGGCAACGATTCCGCATCAAACAAAAGAAGAATCATGCAAATCGGGTCATAAATCCCAGCATAATTAATATACATACATAAAAAAAAATATACCAATCGAACCTCCTCCTTTTTGAAGTCGGTTAAAAAGCGATAAGGTAAACGTTAATACCGTAGTTAGGGTTTCTTTAATATTATAATTTTCCGCGGAATTTTCTTAATTTTTTCTTACATAAGAACCTTCTCCTGACGATGACAAAAAGAACGAAAAAGAATTATTGGAATCGGTTCAGCCGTACACGCGTGGTGCCGTGAGACTAAGAGAAAAAGCGATACATTTTTATATTTATATAGACATAAATGTTAAGAGGTAAATTTTACAATGCGGTGATGGCCCAGTGGTTGAGACTTCGAGTCTTACTCGGGAGGTCCGAGGTTCGATCCCCTACACGGGCACACACCTCTGACTCTAAGTTATGTGTGTTTTAAACCATTAAATATCACTTGCTTTAACGGTGAAGGAAAGCATCGTGAGGAAACCAGCACTCCTGAAAGTTCCCTATAGATCTCAAAGGTGTGTGAAGTCTGCCAACCCGCACTGAGCCAGCGTGGTGGACTATGGCCTAATACCCTCCTCATTCTGAGGAGGAGACCCGTCTCAGCAATGGGCTATTGAAGGGTCGTGATGATGATGAAATTTTACAATTGTATTTAAAAGCCTAAATACAGCTATACCTGAATCACAAGCTTCAGATACTGCTCGGCTTATAAAAATAAGAATATGATAAATTACTCAAATGCAACAACATATATCTACAATCCAAGCAAATCAAGAAACTGAATATGCAAATGTGATTACAGCATCTTTAACTCGAATTGAGTGTAATAAATTACAAAACCAGACTAAAAACAATATTACAATAATTTTGTCTTAAATAACCGTGAATAATAACGTATTTGTGAAGAGTTATTTCCTTTTATGTTTAGTTTTTGTTCACTTTAAGCGATACACGTCACTAATTTAATTTAAGATGATTATTATGTTTAAAGCAAATCTTTGTTAAACTATTGATATTTTAAAAAGAGCAGTTATTGAGTTTTTGTTGTTGTTGTTTTATTGATGAGTCATAAAAATGAGGTAGTTTTGTTAGCCTACAGGAGTTCGTCTGTAGACATATTTAATAATTTAATTATGTAGTACATACTAACATTGCACCCTCCTTTTAGCCCCTTAAGGGATTATTTTCGAAAAAATATTTTACTCTTTGTTTCATGACTTCTAATAAAGAACCTTCATACTGAATTTCATTTGAATAACTTCAAAAACGGCAAAGTTTCATACTAACTTTCCACTCCCGTTTTACCCCCTTATGGGATTATTTTCGAAAAAATATTTTACTCTTTGTTTCATGACTTCCAATGAAGAACCTTCATACTGAATTTCATTTGAATAACTTCAAAAACGGAAAACTTTCATACTAACTTTGCACTTCCGTTATACCCCTTTAAGGGATTACATTCGAAAAAATATTTTACCGCTGTCTCATGACTACCAACGAAGAACTTTTATACTGAATTTCATTTGAATAACTTCAAAAACGGCAAAGTTTCATACTAACTTTGCACTTCCGTTTTACCCCCCTTGGGGGTGAATTTTCAAAAATCCTTTCTTAGTGCTCCCCTACGTTATAAAAGGAACCCCTGTGCAACATTTCAAGTTTCTAACCCTTATAGTTTAGGTCCTGCGTTGATATGTCAGTCATTAAGTCAGCAGCTTCTCCTTGTATATATGTAGATATAGATTTCTTTAAAAGACTCAATTTAATGTAAAATTCAGATTTTACAATTCTTGGCTTGGATTGCAGTTTTTAGAGAAAGAATCCCTAATATTTAAAAAAAACTAATAAAATTAACCAAAGGCTGAAATAATGTGGACTATAAACACGATGTGATTTATAGCCTTTTAAGTCCTTCTCTTCTTCTGAAGACATTATGTGGGATCCAAGAAATGTTAGTCTCTAGAACCTAAGCCTCTCCTAAATATAAAATAAAAAAATATATAATACTTACCTACTATATAAATTAATGATTACTCCGGTCATCTTTAATTTTTGCCGAATCTCAACTTAGGGTCAAATATAAGTATAAACGGGCTTGTTTCCGAAACTCGATGTCACTGTGCGCCTATTTTGCGTGAAAGGTGGGTAGCTAATCCTGCCATCCCAGCTCCTCTAAAAAGTTAATCAAACCTCTGGTGTCACCAATAACCTCGGGGAGAGTCCTCGGTGATCCCAAGTGTTTGGCCCGGTAGTCGGTCACGCCTGTGCATTACAGAACGTCTCTTCTGCCTCCATACAGGCTCTGCAAATGGGGCAGTCAGTAACACCTAGATTAAACAGATATCTGTTGAAAGGGCCCAGGCCCGTAATTGAGTAATTTTGCGTAAACCAGGGCGAGTGAGATTTAGTAACTTACGAGACAGTCTCCGGTTTATGCTAGGGAGAGCTTGTTTCGACTGCTTACATCCACTTACCTCCGTCCAGTATTTATTATGTAGTTATTTTGTGTGTTGCCGGATGGCCGATGTAGGCCATGCTGAGGGAAGGGGGACAATTGGTTCTGGTCCAACCGCAGCCATCTCTGACCATTTCCTGGCCAGGTCATCAGCGGCATCGTTGCCACGAGAGCCACTATGAGTTTTGAACTTACTGAATCTAAGAGCATTTTTTCGAGCCAAAAACAATATATTGCGAAAGTCGGGTTGAAAGAAATAAAAACACATTTCCTGACAGAAAATACTACAAAAGATTTTTTTATTTTAAGAATTTTGAGATAATCTAAACTCGCCAAAAGTCACTAGAAAAATTTAGATAATTAAAAAAAAAATTGTCATTAATTAATCGCCTTATGTAAATGTATCTGTCTGTGGTATCGTAGTACTCAAGATAATGTACCGATTATGATGAAATTGTATTTGTTTGAAAGTAATTTAATCAAGATGGTTCTCAGCTATAATTTAAGAAGATCAGGTCAGCTGTTGAAGACTATCAGCTCATTTTGTAACTTGAGAGCTGATTAACAATTATAACAATCTTGTAACCATGGTAACACGTAACCATATCAAGTATCGAATAAAACCTTTATCAACAGTATATAAATATTTCATCTATTTTATATTTTGTTTTCAACAATACAAAAAGATCGACTTATACAAATATCGATTCTTCTAAATAAATTTCGTGTGGATATCGATACTAGGTGATGTATTAAATTAGAGTTTTAGTCGAGGGAAATTCAATTTTTAATTTAATATTTATTTTCATTACACAGTTTTTATGAATTAGGCTATAAAAATACATTTATTTGTATTTACTAGAAATGATTGCATTATTTGTTGACTGGTCAAGGTTAGCTATGATAAGTCCTCTACAAGAATACACCGGCACTAATAGCGTAAAACACGTACATATTAAAATTCTTACGTAATTACTACTCGTACACATCACTACTTGCAGTGATCTCACGTATTGAAAATACTTATAACTAGAAACTCGCATTTGCTACTCTGTTTCTGTGTTTTCACTCCTAAGTTTATTTCTTCGTATGTTTGTTTGTAAGGAATAGCCTTAAACATCATATTAGTCCACAATGACATAGGTTATGTAAATATTGTAATTAATAAGATTTAAGTAGAGATAGTATTTTAGTTAAAAGAAAGCTACATTATTACCGAATATAATAAAGTAAATTGAGTGACCATGAATATAAAAAGAAACACCCATTTTGATTATTTAAAGATAACTTCTTTTATGACTAGAAAGCTAGACTATTTCCGGAAGACATAGGTTGTGTAGGGATACCATTCAGACCTTCAAAATAGTGTTTCCTGTTCCTGTTATTGCTAATTTCATAATTTATTATAAATGACAAAATTTCAAAAATATTCATTTAAAACAAAAATTGCCGTTTTTTTATTTATCTGCCTTAAGTTTTAAAAAATCTTTGATTTTTTGGTCTTTCGTTTAGGGTAAAAAAGCGAAAATTAAAACATAAGACATAATGGTATATACACGGCGGAATAAGATAAAGCTTTTGCCTTAGTTGTTATTCAAGCAAAGTCATTTGGCGTTTAAAAAAAAAAACATTTTTCTTATGTAAGAAAGTATCAGTAAATTGGTCTGAGTACTTATTTAATTTCACACAAATTTTCTTTCCAGACAGTCAGACGGGTGATCAATGCGCTCAAAACTCAAATATGCACAATCGCAATATCCTTCACCCTCTTCAACTCTGTGAGGCTACCACGAGAGGCCTTCAAATATGGAGAAGTTCCATACCTGGTCATATACTCGTTCTGGTTGCTGGTGGTCGCGTTGCCCACGACCCTGCTGCAGCTTGCTATGGGACAGCTCAGCCAGCAGGATGCAGTTGGAGTTTGGAGAGCTGTTCCTATTTTACGAGGTATTTCTACTACTACTCCCTACAGTATTTTCTGCAAGTTCTTCTCAGAGGATTAGTTTCCGAACTAGTGGTAGCTCCAGACAAACTAACAGACTGACCAATTTTGACGTGTCAAAAGTATTTTATAAAAAGTCTAATTAAAATAGAATATTTTGAGTTTGAGTTTTATGATAAAAAAGCATTTGCTGCTCGATACTTGGAGAACTATTAAGATGAGGGATAAGAAGGACTTAAAAATCAAAATAATATTGGAACCCCTTATTTTGCACTTTAATGGGTCATAGCACCAAAGTATATTATTTTTAAATTATTTATTAAATAACTATAAATAGTGTATAACTGCACAATATTTATTGTTTAGAATAAATAAAACTAATAAAAGAAAAAAAATACTTGAACAGATAAAGCACGACTAACTTATAAATGACAACAATGATGACGTCAGTGTCTGATATTTTTTTGAATATATTAATTTTTTATTTATTTATTCATGTTAATATAATTTTAATTCCTTTATTTAAAGAATATGAAAATTTGACATTTTTTTTGTGACCTAAAAACGAAATTTGATTTCAATGAAGTTTCAATGAAATTTAGCACACAGATACTTTATAATCTGTATGCTGCGGTTCAGTGGACCCTGAGCAAGAACCCAGAGTTCACTAGAACCGCAGCTTTATTGGGATGGGTAGATCTGAAGACGCGTTAGACACTTGGCGGTCGGAATATAATCTAATATCATGATTTGTTTTCAGGAGTTGGTCACCTCAAAATGCTGACATCGTTCATCTGTTGTGCGTATAGTTTAGTATACATAGCGCTATCTGCTGCTTACATGATATGGATTGGAAAGGGCACATTCCCTCTAAAGGACTGTACGAAACTTCACATTACTCCGGTAACAATTTCATCTCATTTAAGTGTTTTTAAATGTCCACTGTCTGTCTCTAAACGTCCCAATAAACTCTTGAATAAGCTACTTATAACTTAACCATCGACTAAAGACAGACCGTCATATGACTTGTATATTACTAACTGGAAATTAAGCTGACAATTAAAGTATCAATTAAGAAGGGTCACTAAGATTACATTTCGTTAGGCTGCGTTTCCACCATGTATGGATGGGTAACGAGGGTTTTACACGTTCTCGCTAATCTTTTCAAAATGCAGCCTAACAGTACATAAAATTAACTGTATCAATTGTATCTCTGTATTAAAATATCATTTGAATAATCATCAAATTATTTACTTAGCCATTGTGAACCTTATTCAATCAAAGGATCATTTTCGTCTAAAATTATTCATTTTCACTTTTTAAATTTGACCTGAATACTTTTATGTAATTTGGCTAATTAATATTTTTCAGAACGGTTACGAAAACAAAATGAATGCATCTGAATGTTTTAAGTGAGTAATAATTTTACTTGACACAAAAAATTATTTAAATTTTATTTATTTGGTAGATTTTTGATAATATTAATTTATATAATATTAATAAATTAGTGGCTAAAAGCGATAGTTTGTTCCATATTCTAGTTTCCCAGTCTATTATCTTCTAAATTATTTGCTAGAATTTAGTACAGTAATTCAAGTTAGTTAATGAATTAGTACTAGAATATTCAGTAAGATTTCGATATTTGATATAGAGCATAAACAACTTATCTCTATCTCTCTATTTATTAAGATATGCTGTTTAAAAAACTCATATTTTTATTTACAATATTGATTTCCAATAGATGATTGTAATATTAAACTAAATTTAATCCGGCGCCTGAAGTTTATTTTCCGCAACTGTTCGATTGGTGAAACACTAACATTGCTATTTCATTTTGAACTCAATTACCAAGTAATACATTTCCCTTTCCCTTGAACAACTATACCAATTGAAACGCTTTTGTCAGTTATAAACAAGTGGTAATTGGAATAAAAATATATCACATTAACAATTTCAGCTCGACGTTTTTGGCGCCATTTACTGAACAACCGCAGTATCTCGGCGTAATGGCGATTTTAATATTCGTTTTATGGTTCTTTGTGCCCATTATGTAAGTATTCATTTCACTATTACACCGTTTTCATAAACAGTAGCTGGCAGTGCTGCATATTATCATTTTAATGTTTATAATTAGTGTCACGCGCAAACTGGTTCGACTGTATAAAGTTTCGTACGAATTCATTGAAAGGAAACATTGGTGCAATTATATTGCTTCAAATTACCAGAAATGCTCAATTAATAAACAAAGAGGCAAAATTAGCATTTATTAAGCAATTCATAGTAGGTGTTAAACTTAATAAATAAACTAAAACCTACAGTACAGTAACATTTAAATGATAATCATACCATAGACTGACTTGAAGTATTCTATATTACTTTAATACTTATTTCTCAATCTAAATATCTCACAATGGGAAGCTAAGCAATACCTGGTGGATGTGAAGCACTCCAAGGTGCAGGTTTATAAGGCCTTTATAATATAGCAAAAAACATAATATATAAACACTATTCGGTTTCACAAATAAATGACTTAATGGATGGAGTTAAAGACTCATTAGATCGTCTATCAAACATTTTTTTACCAATTATATTCTTTCCATTTTAATTATAATAGTCAACATTACTAGTCAAACTACCTTTGATTTTATAAATAAATACGAGTGCATGTTCAGTTTTTTTTAATTAATTATTATATTATTTAAATATCTCTAATATAAATATGTATTTATTTCATGTTTAAATGTATTTAATTTTATTATTTTATATATCTGTTTAATTTTTAAACTGTTTTGCACCAACCCGTTTATAATCTTCCTCTTACCAAAAATTATCTGGAAGAGATTTCTTTAGCAATAAGGCCGCCTTTGCCCGTCTTTAAATCTGCTTTGTATCTTATGTTTCTTTCTCTATATATGAGATAAGGTTTTTATCTATCTATCTTAACTTAAACGCCATAATTTTTATACTTATAACATTTAAATGACTATTAATAATCTTCCATTGAATACCGTGACTGTTTTCGTTCAATTGACCGCAAATGTCGCTAATAGGCGACCCTCCTAAATAGCTTCATTAGCTATTTCGGACAAAAGACTTGAACGTAATTGACACACTCATTTTGATATCCGCTTTCCGGTTAATGCTAATTGCGTTCATTATCAAAAGTAAAGTTAACTTTTAACAGATATTGCATGGAAAATGCGAACAAGGTTGTATGAATTTATCATCAAAGTATGACGTGGTGTTTGTTACTCTTTCATGCTAAACTACTTAAATTATTTTGATAAAACGTTCTAGTATTATATAATTTATATCTATAATAGATTATTTAACAGAATATGGCAGAGATGTGCGAGGATGCGCAGCGAGGAAGGTGTCTGTTAAGAATCGCTTCATTTACTTACCTATCCTCGCTCAGTGTATCAATCTTCGCACATCACTTCACTGGTGGAAACGTAGCCTTATACATAAGTATTCGATTTTATTTGTCATACATATTATTTATGTATTTTTTATTGTAAAAATTAGCTAAGTTGTTTCCACGTCTCTCTTAAGAAAGTCTTCAACACCGAAAACAGGACTGATCAATTAATAACCAATCTCGATACAAAATTTTGTGAACTGTATTTTCAATTTATCATCCAAAGATTTACAGCATCATGGCAGAATTTGTACCAATCAATATGAGAATTTGAAATAATTTACAATTGCTTTTTGAGGCCGAAATTATAGGTTCAAACAAAACGACATCAATGTTTTCACGTATAAATATATAAAACTTGTCAAAAGACACTTGAGGTTATGTATTGACTTGTGTGCTTTGTCCTTACTACGTGACATTGGCAAAGTACTCCGTACACAACTAGAAGCCACTAAATCAAAGAAGAAGAAAACTTATTGACAGATGCAAGTGTCACTTTGACAGTTGACATTTTTATTTTTTAAATATGGCAATAGAAAAATTCAGAAGTCCATTATTTTTAGTTTAGAATATTTTATGTTTGCTACCTGATAAAAATATATTATACGTATTACCAGGATCTCTATAGTATAATCTAAGCAATGGAAAAAATTAATCGCTCTCAAAATTTTCTGTACAAATCAATTTATGAAACTTGCCGAGATTCTTTCAGAATGAAATAGATTTTAATTTTGATGTTTATATCTCCAAATTTAAATTTTGAAATTTATTTTTAATCCATATATTCGGATTAAGATGAATAAGATGTTATGATCGAAATTCGACAAAATTAATAACAATCATTTTTTTTCAGGTTGTACCGTATTCACAAAAGCCTCAGAATCTCTCTGGTCATATTATCACCTCTGATAATAATAATCGCCATAGTATTATGTACATTTCTATCAGATATTACGATACTATCCTCGATGCTGCAGTCATGCGAGCATTGGATGCCGATCTCTCAACCATACATTTGGCACAGTACGCTGGTTCAAGCGTTGTTGTCGACGCAGATAGTTAGCGGTTACTTGGTTAGCGCTGGTGGCACTCTCTACAGAGATTCTGATGTTAGATGGTAAGATTATATAACACATACGTGCACAACATGCACTAAACCTTATTAAAACAAATATGATTAAGTCATTAAGAATTTCTTACATATAAATTCGTCTGTATAAATACCTCTTTCTTTTCTAGGACATCGACATTTGTTACAATCACTAATTTATTATCAGGGTGGCTGTCCGTATTTATGTGGCAATCCATTGGGGGTGAAGGAACTAAGGATAGTAGTTTTATATCAATATTAGTTTTAATATATCAATCTTCGATATCAGAGAAGAGATCGAAAGAATGGCCGTTATTGGCATTTGCAATTGTATTTGTCTCGGGAATTATTACTGTGGTAAGTTCTTATGATATGTTTCTTTGTTTACTTTTCAAAACAAGCAGACCCATTTTCAATGTGATTTCAGCCTTACATTTAAAATTTAAAATGTTACTGCGGTTTGGTTTTAAAAATGTTTTTATTTTCAGTAGCTTTGGTTAGTCTTAAAGGTATAATTTTAGATAAACAGAATTCATGAGAATATTTTGTGCCAGCTGCAACCGCACTCGGTTACCTTATTAAAATTTGCATATAATCTGAATTCTCTGCCAACTCAATTACTATCCAATTTTATACGATTGAAACAAAATCAACTTTACCAACTCACAAATTGTGATGACAAATAAATTATACCAAACTACTTACTTTACGTTACTACAGAATATTAGCCCTATGCCATCGGTCTATCTATCTGTTTTACCCATAAATAAGAGGTGATATGTGGTTTTAACTAAGTACAGGTGTAATAAATACATACAGACTATATGTTGCTGAGATGGTGGATGGTGAGCTGGTTCAAAATCATTTCATAGAAACAGATAAAAACAGCTTATAAATTAACGTTTCTATTTTAAATATAAATATCTATTAATTAGGCCAACTAGATATGAAGTAAATGGATGTTAATGGAAATTTTCAATTAACAGAAACAATATCCATGTAATTAAAACTTTACTCAAACTCGATAAAACTTTTAGTTTCAACATATTGTTTATTTTAAATTATGTATTATTAATTCATGCTCCAATTCTTCCAGTTCCCAGCTTTAGAATAATCTATTATCATCATTATTTATTTTTTGTATTGTTGCCATGTCTAGTATCTAAAATTCTATATTATTATTTATTTTTATCATTTTTTAGCTAGCATTATTATTCCCAGTATATGATAAATTACATCGTATAGCTGGAGACCATTGGAGAATATTCGCATGCGCATTGTCAGCTTTGGGTACAGCGCTTACAGTATCTGTATTAGCTCAAGGTCTATCTATAGCCGCCATGTTAGATGAATTAGTTGTACCAGTTCTTGCTGTTTTTACTACAGTTGTAGAAATTGTTGGATTTGTTTTTATTTATGGTAAGTAATCAATTAATACATCACATCTATACTTAACCAACCATTACGAAAAACGCTTGAAGCAATTTTTCTAGTATTTTCTTCTAATATAAAATAGTGATGATTGATAGTAAGGAAGGATGTAGAAAATCAAATCGGTAAGCTTTGACGTTTCAATAAGTCCTGTTGATTGAATTAAAACTCGGTCGTAGTTGACCGTTGGGGTCAGCTCGAATTAACAATTGTAATCAATTTATGCACGCTCTGGTGTTTTAACTAGAACTCCACTGACTTTGAGGTCAGACTAATTTATCTAAACAATTGCTAAATATAGATGTTTTAAATTATGAATATTAATACATCTGTATTTTATTTCAGGATGGTTCTACCTCACTGTTGATATAAATTTTATAACTGGATCAAAATTGCCGTGCTTTTGGTTGGTTTCTTGGTGGTCAACTCCTGTGTTTCTGATGGGAGTGACAGGATGGTGGCTAAGATCTTTACTTAGAAGTACATGGGGGGAGGGTCAAACATTGTGGCCTTTGGGTGCTGTTTTCTTGGCGATATTAGTCGTAATGGTGGTGATGGCAGCAGTAGCAGTAGCTAAGGAAGAACAGTTTAATTTCCTAACTGTACGTATGTTCAACTGTTAAATAATTATATAAATATTTCATAATTCTTTTAGAATTTATTAATAGAAATTAAAACTTACATTATTTGCTACTTTTTTAGAAAATAGCTTCAGCGTTTCGACCGTCTCGACTTTGGGGCCCAGAAGAACCAATGGCTAGATATATATGGATGTCTCAAAGATTAGCAACAGAAAATGCTAATTCTGAAATGGAATTTAATACAGATAGTAAAATGTTTAATCATATAATTACAAAATATCATGAAAAGAGCAACGATATATACAACGAAGATTGGTTGCACGCAACCGATACATACCAAAGTTCACCCAAAGTTTATAACAAAAATGATTTTATAAGGAAAGATGATGCACTATACAATGATATAGGGGCAATATATTCTATTCCAACAGCATCAAGCAGCAAAAGAAAAAAGAAAGCAGAAGAACAATTCCGTTCACCAAATATATGTATTGCCAAAGGAGAGTTAGGTGGTGAAATAAATTGCACTTGCAATAGGCATTTTCAACTAAATGTGCCTGATTTAAGAAATAATGAAGTATCGACTAGTCTATAGATTTAAAAAACGTGCAACGATCGTCTTCTAGTCGTTTGATAAACCTTTTACACATAAAGCTTCTGTGTACTAAGTATTATTACACATTCCAAATATTATTAAGTAAATAGATAGTTAATATATTATGTAGTTTATATATTGTAATAAGTGAAGTGCAAATAAATAATTTAGTTATTGTCTGTAGCACTTTCAAGCTTCTTTTACTATTGTACAATTGATTTTACAAGAGAAAGACCTGATATCGCGATGTATAAATATATTTATTACGAAAACGAAAATAATAAATTAATTAGTGATTTCGCACTTTTATTTATGTCAAACCTTATAGAAGAATCTATACAAAGTTTAGTTGAAGCAGAAATATTTCTTTTCATGTTTCGTATCGGTTATAATAAATAAGAAAAGTTGTTTGAGCAGCGTGACTAGCGCTAAACGAGTTTTAAAATTCCGCTTCGACTTTGAAGCAAACAATTACTTATTATTTTGAAAAGGGTCCGAAAAGAAACTTAGTTTAGGATATAAAAAGGGAAAAATGATAATCGTTCACGCAATGAGCAGGCGCTGTTGGGTAAATGAAAAATGATCAAAGTTTTTAACATAAATCTTAGAAAATGTCCAAAACGTATTACTTGTGCGAAGGTCTCTATGTGCTCGTGTTTGGAAATTTAAAGATAATAGGGTTATTGTTCTCTTTAATGATACTAAATAAAATATTATCTCCAGCTAAACCGGTATTAATGAATTTAAGTATGTTGATAACAGTTTTTTATTTGGTGATTAACGCTTAACTTTTATGTGAATGTAATCCTTTTTTTTTTGCAAAGGTGACTCAGAGATAACGAGGATTCAGAGTCCTGTTAGATATCAGAAAAAATTTATTGATATTATAATTCAAGTCCTAATTTGCATGGTTCCAAACTCCTACCAAGCGCCTTCAAATTTATGGTTCGAAGTCAGGTTCTAAGTTTAGTAGGTTACAAAGGTCTTGGCGTTGAAGGGCGTACAATTCTAGCATTTTTATCTTCATCTACTGAATCTTCATAAGGGCCGTATTGCGTAAGCATTACTTAATTAATCTGCAAGTATTACGTAAGCAGATTTTTTGCAGTTATCTACCCCTCGCCCCCAATTCAGCAAAAGTAAGAAAGGCCCTAAGCTCCCCCCGTGCTTATGTTTGAATGTATTTTTATGTTTCGATGTGAATTTGATTTTTTTATCGCTGATGTAATCCATACACCATCCCATCTCCCATGTCATCAAGAGTAAGCAAAGCAACGACCCCTCCTCCACCCTTTAATGCTCACGCAATACTTGAACGGCCCCTAATGGCAAATTATAAAAACTCAGTGGCGTAAACACAATTATTTTCTGATTCAATATATGATAGATATTCAGGCGTCAAATTCTGATCATACAAGTTGTAACAAAAATTTCCTCATTACCGAAAAACCATTATCACCAAGGGGACAGTTTTAATCATCTATCGATTGTTCTAGTAAATTACTATCCGATAAAGTTACGTCCCCTCGGGATTAATTTCTGTGCGCATTACAGATTCTGATCAACGATGCCCTAGTGAGACAAATTATGTAATTTGTTCAGAGTTGTAGGAAAAATCGCCGTGTCTTGACGAGATAAAGAAGGCAATCATTGGATATTAGATCATTTAACTTTCTCATTCTGTGAGGTGTTTATGACGACTTCTGTAGGTTTGTACTTCATCAGTTTTTAATTAATAATTACACCGTATCGTAGAAACATTGTTGTTAATAGGACTCCTAATACATTTTTTACGCAAATTCCAGATTTTTGACGGTGCAATTTTCAGTAGCAGTAAGATATTTTAATTATTTGATTATGAATAACGATAGTGCCATTATCTTTCTTGTAAGTTGGAGTTACATATTTTCATTTTTCTTTTCATGTAATTTACTATAAATGTTTTACGAACTCAGTTTGCAAGCATAACCGTCGGCGATGGAACTTTGACTCTGAAATTCACATTTTTAATTTTTATAAAAGCTAAAATTCATTAAATATAAGTTGAATGTTTTACTTGTTTATTGGAGTTTTAGAATTTCTTTAAAGTACTCGAGTTTTCACGGAAAAAATCTTTAAGAAATCCTAATCCATAAATATTATGTTTCAGCGTCCATCATATTCCAAATAAACACAATTTTATCAAGTAAACTAATATGATATAAAACTTCATTCCACAATTAATACATTTTATTAGGTTTCGTTTGTCAATATAAATAATCTGAAAAAAATTACAATAAATAATAATAAATAGATTTTTGGTTTTTTTTCAGTTGGAATATAAATTCCCTGAAACTTCACACTTAGCCAAGTAAAGGTTAAAGTTTGTGAGTAGAATGTCTTCCTATGTTGTATGTCTAGGAAATATATTTTGTTTTTTTGAGTAAGAGTGACTTGTAGATTATTTCAATATATAAAGTGAGAGAGAATAATAAAGAATAATATAGGCTTTTTTAAATTTCTTTTCGATAGCTGCATTAGTTTTATTTTTGTTTTTTAGTGCAATAATTCAATGAGTACCACAACCTTAAGATGACTTGATAAAGTATTACTAGACTGATTTAACGTTTTCCAGCCATTATTTCCATAATAGAAAACATAGGACACAAAATAATAAAATGTTCTAGTTTCCTACACCAAGATATATTTAATAACATATAATGAAAAAAGTATTACTTTCAGTAAATAGACTTTCTCGAGTATACAAGAGGCAATTTTTCTACTGAAGAAAATTTCTGTTACCTGCTCTTAACGTGTTCATGTAATAACCGGTGTATAAACCCCGAGGGGTACCGTAAGTTACGAGCGCATTTGTCCTTGCCACCGACTTACAACCTGATTCTGTGGAGACCATTAAAACTGTGTAGATTTTATAAGAAAAAAGTATTAATTTTTCAACACTCAATTACTATAAACGTGATATTTTGTGGCATTCCGGTCGCACCGCATCTACCCCTTCCCTCTCCCATCCCATTGGATAGCCGTGGTTCCAGTGAACTCTGGGTACTTGCTGAGGGTCCACTAAAACCGCCTTCTTCACTTAGCTCCCCCTCCTAACCCAACTTCCGAGACGACAATCTTGTTTTGTCGATATCCATGGGCGACGGTGACCATTTTCCATAAGAGTACCGTCTGCTCGTTTGTTCCTTTTCTACCAAAAAAAAAAACAAGTCGTCCCGCCCCGGCATCGCACGCGTACATTTTACAACTTAAAATTAGATTTATCAAAATACATTTAATTATCAATCATGTTGTCACTTAATAAAAATATTCAGGCGCTTACGCTACTAAACAATTTAGTATAATCCCGGAGGAACTGAATTTATCCGGGATAGATAGCTTTTGTGTTAATCTAGGATATAAAGTATATGTGTGCAAAATTTCAACGAAGTCTGTTCTGCTTTTGTGTGTTTGAGTAACAAACATCTAAACATTTGTAAGATAGCAACACTGTTGATAACTTTGTATTGGAAAGTAGTACCTTATTATTCTAAGTATACCCACGTATAAACAACACTATTCAGATAGATTTTAAGTAGCCTGACAAGTGATTTCACATAGTTAACATTTTCTGAACTTGTCCTTATTGTATATATATGTAGTTCATCAGATGATTAGTCACTTGATGACGTCTAGGAATATCTTGAAAGTCGGTCACAAGCCCCAGGATCTGTTAAGCTTATTGTCACTTATTTTTTTTGGCTACTTGTAACGTCACGTTGTGTTACTACATTAAATCTTAGATGTTTCTAGATAAAATATTTTAAAATATATTTCAATATTTATATAATTTCAGCGTAATTTTAGTCTCTGCTCAAGTGTGGCGTTATTAGTAGTGATTATTATTTTGTCTGTCTGATATTTCACACTCACTAATTGTATTAATTAGTAAGATTATACCTGAAATACTAAATACGATACTCATATTTGTAGAATTAATAATAAAATTTAATCCGAAAAATTCAACTAATCGCGAGTCGGACGCACCGAAGGTTCTGTACAATTTATTATTTTTTCTTATGTAACAAATTTACAGTTATCGCATTATTCCTTTGAAATTTATAATTATTACACACATGATATTAAATATAAATACTTTCCTTCATTGCTCGACCACCCTACGTAATACTACGTAATCAATGTAGGTAAAAACAACTTAACTGATTACAGTACAGGAGCCTCAACACAAGGACACTGAACTAAATGCAATGCCGACACTAATGTTCATCGCTAGACGTGCAGTCACTCACCAACAGATTAAATCTGTCGGCCTTGCTATTTAGATATTCAAAATAAAATAAACCATCCACGAACACAAGGTTAAAAACAATGTTGCCAACTTATCATATTAAATTACAATAAGTATATTATATATGTCGGAGGTGTTTGCTAGGTTTAGGTTAGCCTAAGGTTAGGTTAGCCTTGCGTTAGGTTAGGTTGATGTTAGCCTCCGCTGAGGCGTCACAGTCGTGTGCGTAAGCGTTCCTGTGGCGCCTCCCTACAGCGGAGGTATGGTACCGTTGGTTTTAGTGGGTATGCCTTGAACCGCCGCTCGCCCAATGGCGGACGGCATCAAGGAGAGCCCCACATAACCTCCCGCTCGTCGGCGGGGGGTATGCATAAGGCGCATTTCCAATGCAAAAAAAAAGAAAGTTTAATGTTAGCCTCTCCAAGAGGGACTGAGGAGCATGGCTCTTCAGGTTGGTCTCCGTCTAGGCAACATGGTTGTGTGCTGAAAGCGTTCCTGTGGTGCCTGCCTCATGACGGCGGTAGATCCTGTGTTTTTTAGTGGATAGTACAGCACTCGCTGTGAGCCCCACACACCCCTACGTCCCATAGAGGGGACGCGTAAAGGCATTTTCCACCATTAAAAAAAAAGGTTAACGTTAGTCTAATCTTAGGTTTAGACGGTGAAACTAAGCAGTGGAGGCGAGCGTTGTGATCACTTAAAGGACGTCCTTAAGCCTACACCTTGGTCACAAGTCCAAGGCACTGCTTGGGTTCCTGTCATAATAGTTCTTGTCAGAATAGTACGTGATAGTAATGTTTAGTTATATCCTGACCGTATAGCTTTTGAGATAGGCCATCCATCTATATCCTTTTTAATAGTTTCCGACATATATAATAATATAATACTTAGGGTAAATTTTATGTTAGTTCGATCGACATTACAACAGTTCATTTAAAATGAGAACATATTTTCACAGGTAAGGTGTGAAGATGATGTTATTGATTTATTATCTGTATTTGTCCTTAATTTCCTGATATCCGTACGCATATGAGCAGTATTTAAAAAAAATTTGCAGTACGGATCCCTAAAAATCAGTTGACATTAGAATAAAATTTACATAAATTCAAATTCTAAGATAAATAAGTAAAAAGAGAAACGAAATATTGTAGTACATTTATTTAAAACGTCCTTATTTGTCCCAAAAGCGTGTGTTTAAGACAAAAAAAATATACACTAAAACAAAAACGTAAAACAAAAGGTATTTCGTTAGCACAACCTTTCATCTAAAAGATTTAAAAGGGTGAAAGATGCCCAGAGGCGTTTCAACCCTCATCAAATAATTTACATGAAATCTGCTTAGTAACAGGCAAGATGAATTACACGTGAAATAAAAATATACATTGTTTGTTGACCAGGTTTTATACACATTTTATGTATAACATTATAAATATATGTCGGAGCATAGTAAAAGATTATCGATTAATCGAATCGTTATCGTTGTCTATGGCGTTGGAGTGGGGTAGTAGTCACTTCCGTTGTTTTATAGTCTCTACCCTCGTCCCTTTATATGCGATCGACAGTCTAACTGAAGTCTTAGTCGTGCGCGGTCTCTCAAGAAGTGAACATCATCTAAGTAGTGCTAGTGTTAGTGATAGTGTCAAGTGCAGTGTAGTGTGGAAGTGCTGGCCAACTAAGGTCACGTAAGTCCTTACAATGTAATTGCCACGTGGTTAAGTAAACACAATGTTAGGTTAGGTTAGCCTTGTGTTAGATTCAGTTTATGTGCGTTTAACCTTGGGTTTAAATAGAGAGCCTAGCAGTGGAGGCGAGTGTTGTAATTACTTAAAGGATATCCTTAAGCCTACACCTTGGTCACAAGTCCAAGGCACTGCTTAGGTTTCTCTCGTAATTGTTAGAGATCATAATTGATCATTTATCGTTTCAATAGGAGTATCTACGTTGCGTTTACTCAATAACGACGGAAGTGACTACTACTCTACTCTAAAGATGGCAATGACGATTCAATTATTTGATAATTACGTGCTACTGTGAGGTATTCTTATAGATAACACTATACCTTACCTCTCCAAACTTCAGAGAAATTTTTATTATTTTTATAATTGTGTAGAAATGTTAAAAGAATATTTTCCAACGAATATAATGTAACTTCATCTAAATCTAAGTTAGTCATAGTAAACTAACCTTTATCTAACAGGAGCACGGAGCAGGTAAACGTTAAACTGCAATTAGACTGGATCCTCAGATGGCGTCGTATTTAAACCACTTGCAAGAGTAGCTTTTAATTTATGTAATATTACGCTATTTGCTAGCCATTTATATACTAGTCGACCCGTCCCGGCTTTGCCCGGGTGCAATTTACCATGTGTATTTAGGTTTAATTTTAATATAACTAATTCCCAAAGATATAACGGCCACACAGCTCGACATGCACTTCATCCCCACATTGATAGATGGCGTAATCACACACTTATTAGTTTACTTAAATTCTGAAGTATTTTTACGCGCTAAAATATAGCGTACGTCCTTCTCCAAGCTCTACATTATTTCTGTAGCAAATTTCATGAAAATCGATTAAGTGACTTAAGCATGACTGTGTAAAAGACAATAAATACCGTCTATCCGTCAATAGATGGCGTAATTAAGGTTATATTCTTAAATATTACTCGTATCTACGTTTCTTAAGAGTTACTTTTGAGATTATAATATAAGTTTGCATTTGTTTCGTGGAATTATACATAATACCGCGAATCCCTACTATTATTAAATTTCCATCAGTATTATACTTCGTAGAACTGAAATGGCTTACCAAGAAACGAGTGCCCGAATGACCTTTAAGCTAATTTTATGCACTATTTTATAATTTTTGTAATAGTGACCATTTCTTGTACCGACTGCTTCTACATGGAACTTCAAAACTATTGAAATGATTTTGAAACAATACCCGTTGTTGATGTTGCTAAGCTCGAAACTCGGGAATGCCTTCATATACTTGGATGATATTTTGTTCAATTATTCAATTCTAGAAGTTATTCAATTCATAACAAATAAATATAAAAAGAACTGACATATTTTTTCTTAGGATTTTTATTGAACTCCATGCACTTTTGAAAATAAAACCAAATTATTGACTTAAATTATTGTTAAACGGCTGGATGGGTTGAGAGTGGGTTGAGTCTCTCCCAAAGGTGGTTGGGGCCATGCTCGGAAGCAAGGCAGGTTGGATGGCAGTCGCCTCCTTTTGCGAGACAGTGATCTCGCTGAAGGAGGCCGCGGAGCGGGCCCGGGAGGTAGATACCTCCTCGGACGCAATCCGTAGAGCTCGACCGGGAAGGAGACAGCGTCGCTACGCCCACCTCCTTTTCCTGCACGACACCGGGGCACCGAGGATGTCCCCGTTACTCGGGACATCCCCGAATTAGTAAAGCAGGCCCGCTATAGTGCGGGCCGCCCGTTGAGACGCTGTTGTCGAATGCGAAAGCGATCCAGCAGCGTCTCATTATGACGGAGAGGGTAACCGCGGAGGTTTAGTGGGTAGGACGGCGTTTCTCACCGGTGAGTCCCACATAACTCAGCTAACCCACCCCCTACGGGTTGGACGGGTATGCGTAAAAGCATTCCTCCGCATAAACAAAAAAAAAAAAAGAGTGAGAAAATGGATGGGTTGAGTGCGTAGGTAAAAATTGAACTTTCGACGCTACAACAGCGTGGTGTTATAAGTTTAACGTATGTCTGTCTGTGGTATCAAAGCGCCCAAGATAATAGACTAATGATGATAAAGTTTCAATCGAGATGGATCTTAGCTTTGCATTGTAAAGATCTGGTCAGCCGTTTGAAGACTATCAGCTCAATTGTAACAGGAGAGCTGCGTGACAATATTAATATATTAACAATTATAACAATCTTATAACCACGATAACACACTGCTTAGACTGAATAGAGATGAAACTTTCGATATCAAAGTATATAATGTATCTATTATTTGTATTTTTATTAAGTCTGTATTGAATTAATTTAATAGTTATTTTCAAGTCTAGTCTTAATATAATAAGTTTCAAAGTATGTAAAATTCTTACTAAGTCAAAAGTAGAGTCAACGATATCTAGAATGGGTAAAGTTGCACACTGCAGGTACTCTCAGTCCAACTTCGGTTTTCATTACGATATTAGAATGTCTAATGTCTCAAACTATTTAAACACTTTGAAAATCTTCAGAGTTTGTATTAAAGCATCTCTTGCAAAGTTTTATGTAGTTCCACGTACTTTGGTTCGTGTTAAGTTTCTTATTTGTTATATTTGTTTCGTTTGACTTCGTGATTACATTTTGCTTTTGAATTTGGTTTCGGTTACTTCTGGGAATGGACTGGAAGATAAATTAATTAAATAGCGGGCCATCGTCGCTTTATTGAGTTAGGATGTGTATTTTTGGTTAAATAAAAATTCAATCTCCATTTTCATATTAATTATCACGTTAGCTGTTTAAGTGTTTATCAAAAGAGTATTTACCACTTTTTTACTTGATTAGGAGTCAAATTTTCTAGACCAAGGCTGCATTTCTACCAGGATAAGCGAGTATGTGTGCGAGGGATGTGTTTGTTAAGAACCTCGCTTCGAGTGAGTCAAATAAAGCGATCCAATTGGTTCATAACAAACAGATCCCTAACGCAGCCTAAGGAAGAACATCTATCAGCTAAAGAGCTTTGTTTTGAATACTACATTAATGTCATCATTTACCAAAAATGATACTATCTCACTCTACTTTATAACGATGTTAGCCGTATATATATTTTGGTGTGAATCCCCTATTCTTCTAGACTAATTTTATTTATATTCTTATAATAATTATTATATGTTCCATACTGTCCAAAGCAATGATGGCCCAATGGTTAAACTTGAATGTCTTACTAGGGAGGTCCCAGTTAGATCCTCTGATTTTCTGAGTTATGTGTGTTTTAAGCAATTAAATATCACTTGCTTTAACGGTGAAGGAAAACATCGTGAGGAAACCCGCACTCCTGAGAGTTCCATATAGGTGTGTGAAGTCTGCCAAGCCGCACTGGGTCAGCGTGATGGACTTATGTTCTACACCCTCCTCATTCTGAGAAGGAGACCTGGCTTTGGATTGTCATGATTGTAGCTGAAGTTACTCAACTAGATGATCAATTCGTAGATTAAATATATATCTTCTGTGTTTTAAGCCTAAGTAAGCAAAAACTTTAGTAAATACGCTAACATATTATATACCGTACCGAATGTTAGTTCAGCGAAATTATGATGAATAATCTGCTTAAAGTTAGCAATATTCCAAAGTAATATAGTCTGAACATTTCGATATGTTTTTAAGTGCGAATAATTGTAAAGACAGAGCGTCAATGGCCGTCGACTTTTCGAAAATTATCGCTTTATTAAAAAATAGTTTATTTCATTATTGTATATTATGTGTCGTAAATTTTAGGGTTCCTTACCTAAAGGGTAAACACGCAGCAGACACTATAACTAAAGGCTCCGCTGTCCGTCCGTCTGTCTTTCGCCAGGGTGTATCTCATGAACCGTCATAGCTAGACAGTTGATATTTTCACAAATTATGTATTTCTGTTGCCCCTATAACAACAAATACTAAAAACAGTATAAAATTAATATTTAAGGAGGCGTCCCATACAACAAACGTGGGTTTTTACAAAATATTGGTATCTTATTGGCTTCGTGCGCGAGTCTGACTCGCACTTGGCCGGTTTTTATGACCTTTTACAACGAAACTAGGCTTTTAAGAACTTTAAGAAGCGTTCGCCCCAAATAGAGATAAAATATGTATCATTTTGGTCGGTTAAAATATTCTAACAATGACAAATTGTACCATTTACCATCAGAAAAAGCATAAATAACAATTTCATAGCTGAACATGTTGTAAATCGGACAACTTGCTTCTAACTTGTGCCATAAAAGTAAATTTACTGCATTTTGCGCGATTGTTGCAATCCACCATTTCGGGTTATTCCCGCGCACTCATTCGTGGTTCGTTAACTTTGTTGTACGAGTGTTCCGTACTTAGTTCATGATTCCGACGGAAACCTACTAGTAGCAAAAATTGTTTTACTCTCACAAAATTCACTAAACTATTTCCAACCTTCGCATATATGTAATAAAGGCTAATTTCCTATAAGTATTTAGGTGTTGGTATATAGTATTTTTTTCAACTTCATAATTTATGAGATTCAGTATGTTTTAGCTCTCAAAATTGAAGAACGCTTCGCTCTGTTTTTCACGACCTAACATTATGGTTTTATGCACAACTACGTTTAACTTTTAAAAAAGCAGCTTGTCTATGCAACTTTATGCTAAAAGTTAAATTAGGGTTATGTTTTAGTTTTATGTGAGTATATGAAGAAGATGAAATTATTATGTTTATATAGAATATTATTAACTAGACTTAATAGTAAAAAAGGCAATATTTAACGCATAATGGATTTATAAATGACGTATTTTTAATTTTAACTTTTTTTTATGAAAAAAAAGAATATAATATTGTTGGTGATTAAAATTACGAACAAGTAATAAAAGGACATAATGTTAGCAACACTGTTTATAAAGTAGTAGTAGCGGGTAGATCATTTTATATTATTTCAAGTATACCGACGTGAAGACAATATATAACCTTCAGTGCGATAGTTTAGTCTCAGTCTCTCTGGTGTTTTCGTGCAGTGAACATGGAAGTTAGTTTTATAGTGTCGTGATTAAGGCTACCCTTCTCGAGGTCCATGTAAGTTTACTTTATTATTTATTGTTGTTAGCGAGGTCGAGTGGTGGAGGTGAGAGTTAATATATTATGAAAGAGCTCTTTAAACCTGCTCCTGGGTCTCAAGCCCTAGGCACTGCTCGCCTCAGTCTAAATCGCATGTGTATACGTATTGCTGTACAGTAATGGGTATCATATCTCTCTCATATACTTAGCAATAAAATTGATCATTTAGCGAGAAAACCATTTTTTTCGTAAGTTAAAACATTATGAATAAAAATGGCGGATTTTCACACAAAGTTTCATTACCAGCTTAAGAAATAAATTTTCAAAATAAAACAAAAACCAAAGAACCTACCTTCCTAGTCCCAGAAATATAATAGAAGATAACCATACAAATATAGTAACAGAGATTTATCTGGATAATTTTAATAATAAATCCAACCCTCCAGGGTTAACCAGTAAAAAGATGTGAATTTGTCATAAATATATTCGAAATAGAAAAAAAAAGTCACTACTTGGTAGTGTGGTAAGCAAATGCTATATCCAGTATGCAATACACCTTTTTTCCAAAAGAAAAAGGTTAGTTTTTAAATGGTAAAAACTCACGAAATGTTTTGTCATTGCCATATATGGACTATAATTTTAACCGTGCGCAAGTCTACTCTCTGAAGAAGACTGTCGATTGCGGTTGAAACTTTAGTCAATGTATGACAAACAAATACGCGAGATATAACTTAAAAATTACGGATTACCACCTTAGTACTAATAGTATATATGTAGTATATAATATAGCAGTTTTTATTGGTTTTGATAGTTAATAAAACTTTTTATAGTATCGAAAAATAACAAAATAAGTTAACATAAATCTTTAACATTATTAAAGTTGGTCCATACATTATCCGATGATGCGTGTAACGTTTCTGTCTCGGTGATTTAGTCGCCTCCCATTTATCAAGGGATGTCACACACACCCCTCGAAAATAGTGCTACGTACGGGAAATAATGGCAATTCAACATATAGGCATATAATATATCCCTATAGGTGTTTATCTATATACATGGAAGAGATTTAAGAAAACAATGTGAGGGGTTGGTAATGTTGTATTACTGCAGGTTTAATTTAAAATATATGGTTTGTTTAATTCAAACTGGATGTTAGGAAAAAAGTAGCGTATAGCCTAGCGAAGCTAGAGCGGAATGGCTATTGTCTAGTTTATTTTGACACTAACTGACCCTGACGTGCAACTTTGACTGCGTGACACAAGAAAGAGTGAAAGTTGTAGAAAGAGTGGCTAACTGTTATACAATTCTAAAGGAGCTGAAACTCTCTTAATTTTAGACGTGAAGTAAAAGATTTTCATTGATGCTCCGCTCCTATGGGTCTATAGTTTTCCTCGATAATTTTTTTATTCGAAATAATAATTCCTGATATTAGCGCGTTAGCTTTATAATATTTGTATAGATGAAACAGACTTAAAAGATATTATTCTAATTGCTTTTTGTACTTATAAAAATGTATAAGATTAGTGCCAACAAGGCTTTCGCTGTTTAGTATGCCTGAAAGGATTTATGGCGCCAGCCAGCGTTAAATGATCGATAGTTTTTCGATAAATTTAGTTTAAAAACGATTCATATAACTATTAACTATAAATTTTATAACCTAAATATTTTCTTATTAAATTTCAAAATCTAGCCAAGTTTTGTAAATTTTTCCACTTGAACTTCAAAGTTGGATTAATGAATATTTTAAATAAGATATACAATCAAAGTAAAAAATATCCTAACCAAATGGACATCCATTTGAAGATATTTCTTCTAGTATGGTAAAATTAAGTAAAATAAGCAATTTATCATTAATTACTACAACTTCTTTTAATTGTAATTTTGCACGGGACGATGTATCTTATTTAGTGATTGAATTACTTACACACTTTCATGTATAGAGATAAAAATCATTTTATGTTATCCAGGTAATACTATCAGTGTTTTCCTGATTTATGTAAGCGTCCTGTGTGCCTATATTTGTAGTTTAATCCACGATGTTTAATATTGACAAAGATGCGCGCGGCAGCAAAACCGTCACGTAAGAACCAATAAGGGGGCGTTCATAAAATACGTGAGATGTTTAAGGGGGGGAGGGGAAACAAAAAAAATTATACTATTTTGGTCCAGCTTTTATACATTTCACCAGCTAAGCAATAACTAGTCGTAATAGTCTTAACTAGTCGTAAATAAAAGCACAAAGCAATTTTTTTTTCTTTTTACAATAACAATCCAACACGTTTACGTAAGAAAGCCACATTTTGAAAAATCTCACAGGAGGTACAGAAAATTAAAAAAAACACCTCACGTAATTTATGGACGTCCTTTAACTTGTGGCGTTTTCCTCTCGCCCTGCTTTTCCCCGCTAAACGGACCCTAATAGTGACCTCACATTCAAATATCGTACATAATTCTCGTTCGCGGAAAATAGTTGAGTATAAGCAAAACTATTTTCAAAACCAATAAGAAATCTGTTATTTTAAATTGTAATACTTTCACGACGGAAATAAGAAATTTAAGCATTATATCCGGGTGCGCTGACGGCTTCCTTTAGCAATTCGCTTCCGGTGCGCCCGGTAACTGAGTATTGACTTGTGTAACGACTCATTTATGTTTTTCAATTTCAGGGTAAATATTAATATTTTTCTAATGTAGACTAAATAAACTAAAGTATATTTAGAAATTCTGTCAAATGAACCGAGAGGGACAGCAAGATGTCGTTTGCCGGAAACTTTGCGAGCCTTCGATGATTGACATTGTGGGAAAAGGACGGCATTAAGCAAATTTATGTGTTCGAGTGAGATGAGTATAACTCTAGATCTTTCCAGGGGTTGTCAGAATAATCTTTTTTTAAATAGCTATAATCAAGTTGCGAGAAGTTTCTATATGAAACCCTATATAAAGGGTTGTACGGGTGAATGCAGTCAGTCTAATACTTGAGAGTGGAAAAGTGAGTTCGTAAAGATATCGAAGTGCAGAGAAAGTGGTGGTAGTGGTGGAATATTGTGAAGTCTATAGCGACAAACATAGTGGAAATAGTGCTTAGTGAGAAGTGCGCGTAATAAGTGTGGAACTGTACAGATTAGAAATGAGAATTGAATGATTGATGAAACTGCAAATACCGGAGACGTGTAAATAGTGGAGATAGAGAACGTAGTGTAGGGTTATTTTTGTGAAGATTTAGGTGGATGTAACATTTTAAATAAATCCTTTACCAACGAAGCATCAATTTCTTCCAATCCCGAACTCAAGCTCGTAACAATGGCTAGACTAACTCGTGACGAAGTTTGGTACACAGATACACTAGAACTTGGGATATGGTATAGGCTTCGATGGGATTTATATGGGAGATCGTCATGACAGCGCCTAATTTAATCTTAGGTTAACCTTACCTTAAGTTTCAACAGGGAAACTGAGCAGTGGAGGCGAGTGCACTGCTTAGGTTGCTGTCGTAATGGTAAGAGATCATGATGTTTAGTTCCTAATCGGTTCAGTAGCAGTATCTACGTTGCAGTAACCCAATAGTACATTCAATATCTCACCCACCTTTTGATGATTTCAATTCAGTCACCCGGGCGGGCGACTATATTTTTTATTAAATCACGTTATTTTGTACTAAAAATAAATCCTAAATGAATAATTCTCATGGTCAAAGTTCCGTAAACAACTCGTATTAAAAAAATTCAAACCAACAAATCTGCTACATACTTCGGTGAACATCATTTTTTCTACTTTAAAAATAAAAATTATATTGTTAAAAGCAAAAAGAAATTTAAAAGAACCCTTAAAAGAATTATTAGGGCGTGACGACGAACCATAAATCGTATTTATTTCAATTATTCTCCCCAAAAACCCACTGTAGTGTGGATAATTGGACATTTCATTATTTTATGACCGAAAAATATAATCTGGGACTATAGATAAATAACTATTTGTTGCAAAGGGATTTTTAATAAAACAAAGCCTAGATATTAGATCTTAGTTAGCTCTGAAGCAATAAACTGTCAAAACCTTATCCAATTCGTGCAGTAGTTTTTACATCACGTTTTGGCGTCTATTTGTGTCATGCCCGAGACCACCGAGACATTAAGTTTTTTAAATATCTTATTTACAGACATACGATACATTTTAATTTTATTATATAAACAACTAATAATTTTATATACGGAGAGTACACTTCGTATTTTCTAAACAGCACTGAGCAGACGCTTTTATCTTAAAATCTCGACTTTAATATTTTTTGACATAAACGAAATGGACGTAAAAACTAAAATTTAGGAAAAAAGCTTTACACATCTGGGGGCGCGGCTGTGCGCCCGCCAAAGTCGGGCAAAATAAGCAAAGCAAATGAATAAATCATGTAATTTTGGTGATCAGGAGAACACGATATTACAATTTTTACTAAATTCCCAACATAGAAACTAACGTATTTTTACAAATATTTATTATATAGTTTAAATTATTTACTCATTGTGAAGAGTTGAACCAGAATTTTCCAAAAAGTAGGTTTCGGTGTTGAACTTTAGCCGAAAAAATAATATAACGTAATAAAAATGAAACTGTCATTGGATAATGTAACTACAAACTATCGATAGCCAACGTTTTTATTTTTATAACTTATATACTCTGCAAATATAAACAATCCTAATTCCTTCCTTTCTTCTTCCTTCCTAATGGGATAGGAGGGGATTAGGTAAGTCTGAACCACATGCGGCTCGACCGGAACGCATCAGAGGCACTTGGTGGTGGTCGCAAGCCAGTCGAGGAACAATTTCCCTACCAGAGGGAAATAGTATTCTAACTCGTCCCCTCACTGATTTTAACCAGATGCTAACTAATGTAACTGACTTTATTGCGAGAGTTGGCTTTTTATACTGTTATGTTTTATTAGGATTAGTTTTTACGTCGCAAAATCCTACAATTTCATATTTCTCTATAAGAATACATTTTCAGCTTATCCAATTAGAGATCCTTTGAGCTTGTAAATTTTAAATCTTAATTCGAGTAGGCCGTTAGAATGGTACAAGTATAAATTGTGTTAACGTCGACATCACAAGACTGATCCAGATTTCATTTAGATAATTGAATGAGCATCTATTCTCACTGAGAAAGGTTCAGAGAAAGACTAAAAATGAGGCTATGGAGCATGACATTTTAGCGTTAAGGCAGTATATGAGAATTTATGATTACAGTTGTTAATATCCTATTGATCAGTATATAAATATAATACGTGGAAAATTTACTTCAAATAAATAATTTTTGTGCCTTAATTTTAAGTTATTTATAATTATTTATTTGTAGTTAGATACTAGTTCACTACACTGAAGTATATTTTAAACCCACTTAAATTATATACTCAATATAAAATAGTGCTAATACCGAAATATCGTATGGCGCGATGTCACTAACTTCTGCTCCTTTGTTTATGGTCACATATCCCTCAACCCCAAACATGAAATGAAAAATAACTATCATAGTAAGTAGGGAAATAACTAGAAAATGATCCTTTAATATTCGTGAATAACGAGCAAAGAAATCGAAACGCGTATTGAAAAGGAATACAGTTGCCCCTGGAACTTAAGACCTTGGTACTGTGCTCGCATTTCTATATAAAAAGCATGTTTTCATTGTCTTTTGCAGGTTTAAGTATTAGGATTAGAAGAATTATCGTTATTTTCGTGGCCAAGCACAGCAGAACGCTGACTAGCATTCGATCCCTTCCGCCGAGGTGTGATTAATTCCAAGCGTTTACCTTATCTAGTTCCGCAGTTAACCTCCTCACATTTGTTCGTTAGTAGAAACCCGTTTTTATTCGCGGTATACTTTATTGAGATTGAACGTTCCTATCACTTTGATTAAGCTAAGTGAAAATTATTGAAAGGATGGAGTAAAAAAGAGCTGGTTCTAATAAATAATTTTTAAAATCTATGTTTAATATTACTAAATTCCAGATTATCTTTTGTGCTTCCAGTGGACTCTAGAATCTCAGTTTTTCCTTTTACTTCCTCTTCTAACTCAATTTTTTTAGCAAGAACATATTCTTATGAGCGACAGGCTATAGACCAAAAAGTAATGGTAGGAGATATTTATCTACATTTGATTATGACCACTGTTATAGGAATCCAACCAAGTGTTTGAATTGATACTTCTTTCGCTGCCTCACTCTTACAATGGTTTCGGCACTTCTTGGCTTATAACCACTGTAATAGTCTTCTCTAATTTCTTCCAGACCGCGACTAGGATATGTACCTCTTATTTTTAAACATAGACCCTATCGCTGTAAAAAAACACAGATTTGGCTGCGAAATATTTCCATCAATAAATATAAGGAAAACGTTTAGGACAAATCGGTGAAAAGACGCCATACGTACGCTTGACGCTTGTTATTGCAAAATTAATTGGCGAGTAATTGGCTCCGCCCGGCTGGTTTACGTCTGAAGGCGGCCTGGTATTGACTGCTAGTTAATTAGATCCCAACTGCAGAACAATGTAGTGCACTGGGCGAGTCATGTTGCAGTATGACACTATATGTTCAGCTATATGCTGCTAATTGTTCGAGGATGCAGGTGATTTAGGTGTAAATTATGAGGGGTAACCGGAATCTTACAACTATATATCTGAATCTATATGTAGAATTAAGCCTGTATAATTCAGAACATTATTAACATATAAGTGAGAGAAGTAAGTGCGAGTAAAAAAAAATTGGATAAGATTATGTATGTCAGCTATTAATAAATTCGGAATCAGTTTTTCAATTAGGTGATCGTACATGTATCTGCTTCAAAATTTTCAACTCCACGCTAATCAAACCATATAGGAATACCAGTTTTCTCCCAAAACCTACGCTTCAGGTTCTCGAATACCACTAGAAACTTTACACGTTTATCGAAAACTGAATAACTTTAATAAAATTAACTACAACAATTCGCTCCGGTCTGATTGGATTAGGCTAAGTAAATTATATTGCTACGATATTTATAGCGGTTTACTAATTTGAGTGGAAATCCTTTGAATTTGGTTGGACGATGAGAATTATTTAAATTGTAATGTTACTTCTATTTTAGTTTGACATTGAGTTTTGAGAAAATAATAATTATTGTTTTATACGAATTATAATAAAATTAGGGTTTTTAATAGCTGAATGCAATATCAAAAGTAGTTGTACAATATATTAATAAATAATTTTTAATATTGAACATTTTAATTTCCTCATATGTGGCCATACTTTGATATATTTAAAAAATCTTGACCGATCTTTTGAAATTATTTTAATTCAGAAAAATAAACTTTTATAATTAATATTTCTTACCAAAAGACAGAAAAAAAAGTAAAGTTGTATTTTTTGATTGCATAGACATAGACTTAGAAGTTTGATTTTATGTTCCTGACTTAAGGGATTCGGGATTTAAGATTAATTTCAGCTTGACTCTATCTTATAAGAATTCCTTTTCTATTTTGAGGTACAGACCCAAAGTTTTTAAGACTCCTGCCAAAAAGTTGGTGGGCAAACATTAAAGTTAGTCAGCTCCATTTTGAAGAGGCAAGTACAGACAGGTGATACATATTATATAAGCCGTAGTGCACTTAAGACGTGCTATGAAGTGCCGAAACTGCGACTCAAACTTTTAAGTGCGCTGAGAAATTCATGTGTCTGCCCAATTTAGATATCCTTATATTTTTGAGTCGAATTAACATTGTTTTTTGTTACAGAAGATTTTTAATTGTTTAGTAAAATCATTCTTAATAATTATAAATTAATTTCCATTATGGTCATCGATTTCTTGGGTAATCGAGAAAACAATCGATATGAAAGATTAATAAAATATCAATTGCCAATAACCAAATTGAGGACAGAAGGGATTTTGAAAAGACAGTCTAATTTTGCGGTAATAAATAATTTCGAAAAATATATTTTAGTTCACTTCACTAACTCTAACCTTAACCTTTTAACGCCTAAACTTTTTAATTAAATAATTATAATCTTGTTTTATTAGCAACCGATACTATAGGACTGGGCGTTATAAGTTAGAAGTATGTTTGTGGTTTGTTGTGGTATCGTAGCGCCCAAGATAATAGACCGATTCTGGTGTATTTTTATTTCTTAGAAAGGTAATTTAATGGACATAGTTCTTAGCTATAATATGCCAATATCTGTTCAGCCGTTTGAAGACTATCAGCTCATTTCTAACTTAAGAGCTGCGTTACAGACTCAGTCATAGAGCATTTTAGGGATTGGAGAAGGTTAAAGTGTGAAGTAAGGGTAACTTTAAAAAAAAAACAACAAAGTAATAGATGCGTAACAGAATAAACGACTATCATATTTTTAATAGGTAAATAAAGAAATATAGCAACATCAATCAATATAAACGCGGTTAGCATAGTACGTCAGCGGCACGCGGCAGTTCCACTCGAACAAATGGCCCGCTGGGAGGCGATTATTTGACGAGGCCCTTCCAGATTGTGCGGTTGACAGATTTAATACATACCTATTGCCTCGCTTTGGCTTATATATGGATCCAATATTTCTAGAGAATTGATAAGTTATTCGTCTTTTTTTATTAACAGGAGCATCAATATTTATATGCTCTTAACTATTAAATATGTCTCATTAAATTATTTTACATTTTTTATCGCGTGGGTCTCATAATTTACTACTAAAAATATAATCATATCCTATCCCATTTACGGCTAACTACTGAACCGAGTGTTCATCTCAGAATGAAGTGCATTTTCGTAGACTTCACACACCCTTGAGGAGATTTCAATTCAATTGCTTAAAGCATATGCGCGACATACGTATCTCCAAAAATTCTGGTTTTTTTTCTTTATCTGAGATAGAAATTACACCTCCAATTTCTATCTCAGATAAAGTAAAAAGAATAACTAAGTACGGTACCGAAGTCTACGTAGGATAAGATACGTAAAGAGTACGATACCGAAGTCTTGGCCACAGGATTCGAATTTAAAAAAAGATAACGTTACAATAGATATTATTACCTGATAAAATTAAAATCACATGGGGTCCACATAGACCCCACGGGACTAATTAAACGTTATGCGTATTCTATCATTTCCTATTCCAAAAAACATTTGTGAGATCAGAATGGTCGCTTTTTAATTATTCTAAAAATAAAAAGCTCATAAAATTGTTCATTAAAATACTCACATGTTTATTTATACTTCAGTGTAATAAAATCATGACCTCCACTAACTTCAATCTTACTGCGACAAGGTTCTATTTACTAGCAGCTTTGCCACCCGATACGACTCTGCCGCAGTACCGCCTGTTGCTTTTATTTTCATTACCAGAGGTAACCTAATAAAGTCTTCTCAGAGTTTGTATTTCATTAAAAGCAATATTTACTTGGAATTTTTACTTTTTTAGGTTTCCCATTTAAAAGTCCTATTGTAAAGTGTGGGTAGTCTGTGTCCAAGAGTCTGTTTGACGTTAAGATTTTCTTTTGAACTAGATATTTCAAACTTGAAATAAAATATTAATTTATACAGGCTGACTCGGACTCAACGATATTTCGGCAGGAAGAAATTTTTGTTCAATGGGTGGTTCAATCATCCATTCAGCATCTCACTCACTCTTTTATGATTGTAAAGTACATACAATAATACAAATATAGAAAAGGACATTCAATTTTTACTGAAACTTGAAAAATATTTCTCATGAGAATCAAAATTCTTTGACCAAGGAACATGATTTTTGGCACGAAGTAAAATCTTAATCACTAGTAATATGGGAAAAATACGAAAACTAGAAATTCACATCACGAAAACTGTTATAACATATTTAGGTTTTATCGCATTACTTGAATACGTGAAGTTATTAAGTTGAAATTAATATTAAATATGTAAATCTATATTCCAAGTATAGCTAACATGAAAAATGACGATTTTAGTAATATTTGAATATGTTATACATATAAATTCCCTCAATACAGATATGAAATAATTTAACATTTTTTTATTCTGGTTAACGAGTTTGAGTTGAGATTTCAATTTAAAAAATAAGTTTTATTCCAAGAAAGGACATAATTTAATAAACAGATAATTTATCTGTTTGAATATATTTTTGTATTTTGTAAGATTAATTTTCTTTGTATACATTCTAAGAATTACATTTAAGTAAAAGTGTGATTCAATTAGTCATCATCATCACAACCCATTAATGGCCCACTGCTGAGCCGGGTCTCCTCAGAATCAGGGTATTAGGCCATAGTCCACCACGCTGGCACAATGCGGGTTGGTAGACTTCACACACCTTTGAGAATATAGAGAACTCTCGGGAGTGCAGGTTTCCTCACGATGTTTTCCTTCACCGTTAAAGCAAGTGATATTTAATTGCTTAAAACACACATAACTCAGAAAAGTCTGAGGTGTGAGCCCAGGATCGAACTCAGACCTCCCGAGTAGACATTAACGTCTAAACCACTGAGCTATCACTGCCACAGTTAGTGATACAGGAATATTATCAATTATTGATAAACGTCGGTTTAATACATATATTTAAAATCCTTAATTACTACAACACTTATTCAATCAGAATTTGGTAACTGATCAGTTATTTAAAGTTTGGCCTTCGCTTCACTCTGTAATTTTTTTAACTTAATAAAATATATACGTTTCTTAATATTAATAAACAACTGAAATATCTGTAAAACTTAGTCAACTTATGAATTTTGAGCTCACAGTGAGTAACTCGTAAGGCATCTGTTAAACACAAGATCTCAGATGGAAAAGTTGTGTAAGACACTTTTAATGAATAATGGGGGATAAAGTGTGTTTTTTTTTCTCTAGAAAGCTGTTTTGTTTATACATATTATAAAGCGTCAGTAGCTCAGTGGTTGGGGCGTTGGATTCACGATCAACAAGTCGTGGGTTCAAATCTTGGACATTGGACTACTGACGTGGCCCACTCCTGACACAAGCTATTTATTAGCTTACTAGGAGGGGTAAAGGGAATACTAGTAGTATGTGATCCATACTGCTAGTAATCTTTTAAAAAAAAAAAATATTATAATAAAATAGTAGAACTTAGTATTCCTGTTAATAAAAGGTTAGTAAATGAGTGAAGTTAAGAAAAAATTGCAGTATGGATCGCATACTACTAGTATACTAACTTCAAAAACGCTAAAAAGCTTGTTCTAGGAGTGGATAACGTTAGTAGTCCAATGTCGGGATTTGAACCCACGACCTATCGATCGTGAATCCAACGCCTAAACCACTGAGCTACTGACGCTTACTGTGTTATGGTTACTAGATATATTGATCAAACAAATCTCTGAAATTTCTGAATAGATTTTAATATTGTTTTCATATCTTAACAGGATTGGAATTGGAGATAAACTATTTTTTAATATAGGTTATATCTGACATAAGGCAAAGATCAGTGTTTAAAATGACCTCCAAATTAATTATAATCAAAGTCAATGTCAAAATTATTTATTCAATAATATTGGAATTTACATTCTTTTATTGAACGTCGGAATGTACCACCCTTTCGGAAACAACCTAACCCAGACCTAGAAAGGGCGCAAGAAACTCAGCGGGTCTATCTTTTTTGGATACTTTACTTTTTATCTTTGTATTTTTTTTAATGCCAATTTTTATAACAAATATATTTTATAAATTGAGAAAGCCTGAATTTTCTTATAGAATAATTTTGAACGTTTTCTGGGATCCTGTTGTAAAAGCATACACATCGCCCAACAAAAGAATTACTAAGTCTTCTCAATCGAGTATTAGGAATAACAACTTTGTGTTTGTTCCTAGTATTGATGTCATGCAAGTCACTAAAATTAACTTCGTTAGTCGCTCTATAGTTGTTAAAAGCACAACGTAGTAACATACACACTGTCATACATAATATTAGAAGAATAGGTTTAACAAATACTTTTACCTTATCTTAAAATTAAACCCTACAAAACTATGCCTTTGGGACGTTACTTTCTATAAAAGTTTTATGGCGTGGAAGAGGGGTTGGTATCGAGAAAAAGTAAAACTTTTTGCATTAAATTTACCTTTTATTTACTCTTTATTGTGTGTCTAAACCAAGAGCAGTTCTGGTTCAATTTAGCGAGAGTAAAATACTATTCCCGCATGGCTTCGAGTTTTGTCTTGTCTTGTCGCCAAATCTTGGAAACTGTTTCAGCATCATTGACTTGTATATTAATAGTAACTGACCGTTCCTCGCTTCGTTTAGGTGTATTCAAATCGGTCTCTCACTCACTCACTCACCTATTGACTTTTATATTATTATACGTACTTTGTCACTGATTTTCAGTAGACACCACCATATTATTGACTATCTCTGACTCACTCACATTTTCTTTTATACAAAGCCTGTCCTGACAATAACTAATACAACAGAATTATCTGATTTGGTGCAGTCGTTTTGAAGTTATTCGCTTACATACAAAAAGGTGATTCATTTTTATTTCTACACTAGCGGCCCATCCCGGCTTCGCACGGGTGGAATATTTAGTTTAAAACATTTTGGCTCTCCCGCATTTCGGTGCCCCTCTACCTCGGCGTTACTCGCTACCACTCGCTGCACTTCGAGTATCACCGAGATAGAACTACACTGGCCCGTCGCGTCGGCGTGTATTTTTTGTTTATATTGATATTTTTAATTTCGTAATATCTTTTGAATGGAAGGTCCGATTTTAATAATTCAAAAAGTAATTTACAGGTATTGAAACAGTCTTGAATATGAAATAATTTATTTGGATAAGGATTAATACAAAGGTATGGAAAACATGGTCTGATTTTGATAGGCATTTTTATCAACTTTTAAAATATAAAAAAGTAGTTATAGTGACATAACTATAATAGTTGGACATATGGTCTCCCGGAGTTTTTTGTAGATATTGATACGTTCTATAATATTCTAGAACATTTTTTTGTTCTATCATCAATACTTTTCGCAGCGCATGCGATTAAAGATATTTTATGGCTATTTTTTTTGCACCTTGGGTTGGTTTTAGTGAGATTTTCTGGGGATCTCTTCTTGTAATAAATATAGCCTATGTTACTCAGGGATAATGTAGCTTTCTAATGGTGAAAGAATTTTTGAAATCGGTCCAGTAGTTTTTATGTTTATTCGTTACAAATCTTACTTCTTTATAATATTAATATAGAGTATAGATATAGATAGACAATGGTCCTGACTAAGGGATGTAAATAAACTAACTTTTATCAAAGCTATAATCCTAGAGGCAATGGTCATTGACGCGCTGTCACCATACGCGTCGTTCAACTAAATTTTCAATGCTTTACTCATGTAGTTCGTAGGAGTTCTAACAGATGGCGCCACTACACTATTTCTTTGTACTACTAATATCTAGATAGGAGCCGAGCAATGCCTAAGGCTTGAAGCCCAGAAGCAAGTTGTATGCACAAACTCTCACCTCCATCACTTGACCTCGCTATTTAAAATAATAAAGTACATTACTCACATGCTCCTCGATAACAGAGGCCTGGCACCACTCGACCAAACAACATTACACTATTAGTCTCAATACTTTAATATGTACTGCGTGACACCACTTGACAGGCTAACTCAATCCTATTAGAACGAAAGTCATAAATTACTCGAAATAAAATTAAATGAACTACCCGCGAATATTAATTTATAAACAATTTAAAAGGCTTTTCTTAAAAACTAAAACAACTATACTTAATGTTTTTAGTTAAAAACTTTAGTTGGAAAAGCCGTAACACTCTCCTACGTGGTTGTCAAACAATTTCTCTAAATGTCTCTAGAATATACGATTCTAAAAGTGCTGACACTTTGTTTCTTGTTCTTACAGAAATCACTTTTGAGTACTGAAAGCAAGCAACTATACTACTATTTATTACTAATATTTTTGGAATTGTTGTTAATTCTATATCACAATCTATTTACTAGATTTTTTTACTTGGATTACTGGGACTAATTGTACTGGAAGCTATTGTAACTAATAAAAAAACAGTGATAGCCTAATAGTTAAGACGCTGATGTCTAGATGTCCGAGTTCGATTCTGGGCTCCCTCTGACTTTTCTGAGTTATGTGTGCTTTAAGAAATTAAATATCAATATTGCTTTAACGGTGAAGGAAAGCGTCGTGACAAAACCTACACTCCAGAGAGTTCTCCATGTTCTCAAAAGTGTGTGACATCTGCCTAACCGCACTTTGCCAGCGTGGTGGACTATGGCATAATTCTTCCTCATTCTGTGGAGGAGACCCGGATCAGCAGTGGGCCATTAAAAGTTGATTATGATAACTAATATAAAGCATGTTACAACAGAAGTACAACAATAAGCGTCTTAGGAAAGTTAAATTAAAGAAACTTATAATTAAGATGACGTATAGCAGTTCACCTTACTGCCAAACTATGCAAGTGCAATGAATTTTAACTCACATGAATGAATTACCCTGTTGATCTTGAGCTTGAGCTTGATGAGTGAAGCTGATATGAAAAAATCTTCCTAATGGTATAGTAGCCGGCAGCTAACTTTAGGTCTGAAAGAAAATAGAAAAAGAGTTGCTCATTGATTTCTATTTTGACAAATACAGACGCGCGGAAATGAAACGTCGCATAAGTACCTAACGTTTACTAAACACTGCTCTCGCCCAGCGCACCCAGTAAAAAACCCTAATAGTGACTTCTGCGCATTCAAGGTCAAACCTATACTTACATGCCGGGAGCTAATATATAAATTAGGTAAAAAATAGTACCTAGTATCTTCTGGTATTCTGGTATTCTGGTTGACGACCTTAAAGATGATGACGATGTGGAGAGGGAACGTAGGGCGCTGGCGGCCCGAGGGAACATGCTGGCCCGCAGATTTGCCCGATGTACTGACAAGGTCAAAATAACGCTTTTTAAAGCATACTGTCAGGGTCTGTACACGGGAGGCCTGTGGTTTGTGTGTTCCCAAAGGTCGTTAGATGCCCTGCGCATCCAATACAATAATGTTTTCAGGATGATGTTGAAACTCCCCCGATTCTGTAGTGCCTCCAGTATGTTTGCTCAAGCTCACACTGATGACTTTCATGCCATTGTCAGGAAGAAAGTAGCTTCGCTGATAAGAAGGCTTCGGGGGAGTGACAACAGCATCCTCAAAGTCATATCTGATGACTTGCATGCGCCTGTGCTGAGGCATTTCGTGCGGACAATGATCCCGCAGGAGATGCGTCAGTACATGACGCATTAAATTAAATAAAATAAGCATTTATATATATAAGGTTGATTGTAAATATATGGATCCACTGTTGTCCGATGTAAACTAATAAATAAAAAAAAAAAAAAAAAAATAAGTTCATCGATTAAAAAATAGAAAAATAATTCTTTTATTGCATTTAATACCTATGCGCTTCTATTGAAAAGTGAAAAAATTGGAGAATATTAGAAAATATTTGAAAGTTATTCATGATATTATGGTGAAAAGTTAAAAATATTCATAGTATTTTCGAGAATAATCGAAATATATTTTTCTTTCAGTGAACGAGTCTGAATCTAAGTAAAATCGCTAGCTAGCCTGGCGGTTAGTACTTATAGAGTGGTTTCAGTTCGAATACGAAGAGGTCTGATACTCGTTGAGTGCTTGTTCGTTACGAAAATCATTATTCTTGCCAAAAATATCAAAACAGTACAATAAATAAAACCAAAAGCATAGAGAAGAGTGTACACTCTATTTAATATAATCCAATTTGACGGCAAAACGTTGATTTTTTTTTATTAACCATATTATAGACTAATCGACTATTACTTTTTGCCCCGAAAAACAAATCATTATAAAAGAATATGTGCATCGATTTGCCTGATTGTTTTTATATAGATAACATAATAGATAAAAAAAAGATTGTTATAAAAGGTTGTTTTAAACGACTATTGTCTAGTATCGGAAGTATTGCTATATAGAGTTTGCTGTAAACAAAAATAAAGAGACCAACACTTAGTTTCTAAATAGTTACTAAAATTGCTGTTTTTAATACCTTACCTTACCATTGATTGATTGACATATTTTACAATAAAATTCTAAATACCGTTTACATTATAATCGATATTGTAAACTGGCACAGTTTGTAAATCGTAACATACTGCTTACAATTTAACGAAATACATAGAGTAGAGATAGACATCGAAGCGGAACCGTCAAATTGTGAATCAGGATGAATTTACCATAGAGTTAAAAAAATATTACCGTGGGCATAATAAAAATAGTAAAAAATTGAAATGTAAAAATATTGTCTTAAAGACTTCTGTGACGTCTCCGGCGCTTACGAAACACAGTGCGAAAACATTTCTATGAATTTATTTTAAGAATACTCCACTTGCTCAACACAGTTGAATTAGACCTTTATCTGGAAACTGGAACTGTTGAGGAGAGTGAAGGATCTCAAAAAGATAGTGGGTTGTCAAACAAAAGGAGAGATCTAGAGGGGGAAGGAGTGGATCCAGAAGAAGGCGAAAGATCTTAAAATAGAAGAGAAGAGGAACTGAGATCTGCTAGTTCTGCTGCTTATTCTTAACATATTTTATAAAAACTCTAAATTTGAAATGGGATAAACATGAAAATCTCAATACATAACCCCAAAAAACTTAGCAAAAAGAAACATAGGGCTTCATCTAACAAAAAACTTGGCCCGGATCAAGGAAAAGGGCATGATATATTCCGATTCCGTCGCTGTGCGAATGATTTATCTGAAACGAGAGGGAAAGTGGCGTGATAAGACGTGACCAATCAGGGTCCAACTTATCTTTTTGATGTTTGATTTTTTGACTTTTCTTATACTGATTTTCTGTATTACAAAGATGTGTTGTCGTTATGATTTAATATCTGATTTGTATCTAGCGATGGATTTTTAGAGATACTTTTCCGATTGATAGTGTAATCAAAATAATGCTTTCCTTTCGGAATATACGTTTATTTTTAGGGTTCTGTTCTTCAAAAGGCAAAAGGAATCCTTATCACTTAGGATAACTTCGTTGTATGTGTATCTATTATGAACTTTATAAAGTTATATAAAGCTAAAATGAGAGCGTTTGTCTGCCGATAGACTGCTTATATTTTATCATTAAAAAAAATCATGAAGCAGTAAAAAAAAATAAACTTCTAAGCCTAAATATTTGTTTTTAAGATAGCCATTTATCTATACTCTATACTATTATATAAAGAGGAAAGATTTGATTGTTTGTATGTTTGTTTGTTTGTTGCGAATAGGCTCAAAAAGTATTGAACCGATTTTAAAAATTCTTTCACCGATAGAAAGCTACATCCTTTCCGGGTAACATAGGCTATGTGGTGTTGCCATAAATATTCTAATTAAAAAGATATGGCCATTTAAGTGCCATAACCTGGTCATTTTGTAAATTGAAGGGTTTCTCAGAAACTACTAATCCGATTTTAATTTTTTTTTCACAGATAGAAAACTATACTTTTTGTGAGTGACAAAGGTGATTCAGTGTTGCCATATACATTTTTTAATTAAACGAATATGGCCACTTTGACGTTATCAATCTGATTTTAAAAATTCTTTTGCTCATAGAAAACTATACTTTTTGTGAGTGACAAAGCTGATTTAGTGTTGCCATATACACTTTTTTAATTAACAGAACATGGCCGTTTTGTTACTACAGATCCGATTTTAAAAATTCTTTCACTAAGGAAGTCTATAGTATTTCTGTCTTTTTTCCTCTTATGTACTATCATTATCTCTCTTTTTTCTCTCTTTAATATTTAACTTTATCTCTGTTCAGAATGGTCAGTCTCTGTTCGGTTTTTTTCTTTCGAGAGTCTCTCCCTCTCCTTTATTTTTATTTTCTTACATATTAAGAATATATATAATATATATATTCAATATATTTAACATATACTTTAACGTAGACGAAGTCACGGTAGTCGAGTAGTTTAATATAAGGACACTCGTTTAAGAATCAACACCTATGACTACGTTATCTACTTCCCTAGACCTACTTACTAAACCTAAAGGATTTCAGTGACCTTGATTTTATAAGAAATTTTGCAAAAAGCAATAGCGTATAGCAAAAGAAAAGAGAGGTAATAATTGGAAAACCATAATGTTGTGGCTTTCCCCTATCTATATCGTTGTATGGAGACAACAGCGTTCTAACAGCAGAATTAGGTTTTTTTGTAGTCTAATTTATACGGAACCCTTAATGGGCATGTCCGACTCACATACACTTGACCGTCAGTGATGTCATTATCATAACTTCATAACACAATAGTTAAAATAGAAAATGATGTCTCTATTTAATCTTCATACTATAGACCTTAAGAGATATTACTGTTATCTTTTGTGTCAATAGCAAGTACAGAGAAATGGCGTTTAAGATACAATATGACAGGAGACGTGAACCGTTAATAAAAATTAATTACTAGTTAACCTTTATAAATTCTGTGTATCTTTGAATTACTACAAAAATTATTTATTGTACTCTAAAAAATTGAAAAATTGTAATTCTGTCATTTTTCAGAAGTTTATGTTGCTTTCAGATTCAGCAGTTTTCAGTAAGTACTTTATTATTTTTAAAACAAACCATTATGTTAAAAGGAAAAATTAGTATTGCGTATATTGCTGTTACAAAAAGATATGCTTTCCGAGTAACATATGTATGTAGTTTTGCCATAAATATTATAATTAAAAAGATATGGCCATATACGTGTCATAAAGTGGTCATTTTGTACACAAAAGGTTACTTCTAAAAGTATTATTCTGATTTTAATAACCACTGGAAAGCTATACTATTCCAGAGTGGTATAGCTTAGGTATGTAGTATTGCCATAAATATTAAAATTAAAATGATGTCACCATTAAGGTGCAGGCATTAAATGGCCATTTTTAATAAAGGAAGTAGGTAGAAGTTTGTGTTGTTTAAGATAATAGTGTTCCCACGATTAATATTATTAAAACTAACTAGAATATGCTTATTGTTAACTATTTGCCATATTACTAAAGATTATAAAATGTTTATTACTCAGGCAAAACACAACAAACACAATTTGTGAAAGGAGAAAGTATCAACGGTACTTGTTAAACGATGACCTTAAGAAATTGTAAGCAATTTGTGAGCTTACAGTTATAATATATATGCACATTGCACATAGCAGGAATATTGATGATTTTAGGATTTACTGAGTTTTTTTTTTTCGGATAGAAACTGTCTGAAATAATTATTGAATAAAGGTGTCCTCAGTAAAAAATGCATTGTTTGTATTATCTATATATATTTAATTCTGGACAATAAAACGTGAAAATTAATAATAATATGCACACAAGCCGTGAACAGTGTCTGGAACTTCACACTGAGGATCAGGTTTACGAAGCCTTTTTACTAACTCTCGGATACTTTACATGACATCTTAACCAACATTTAACTATACTTATAACAAAATAAAAGTTTGAGACTCAAGTGTTATTACTATGACAATCAATATTCAATCGAAATTACTCGACAACTTATATTATAGGGTCTCAGCTTATAAGTAGTCTAGCTAGTATTGAGAGTATGGGAGCTATACTGAGAAGTAACACTCAAATGACAATATTTACATATATTCTAGGTGGAAGCCGAGCAGTGCATGGGGCTTGAGACCCAGGAGAATGTTTAAACATTTCTTCTACAATACACAAACCTCCACCGCTACAGAATAATAAATTAAATTACTCAAGTACTCATACATAACGGAAACCAAACACCACTTGATAAACTAGCTCAATCCTAGCAAAGCAAAAAGTTATATATTGTCTACTCGAAATAAGTTGAACTTACCGTGAATATTAATTTATAAACGGAGTTGCTAACACTAGTAAGAAGTATTATAAAAAAAAAATTATAACGTGATTATATTTAGGGACTTTATTCGATCCGGAACTTGCGAACCATGTGCAGGTTTGTTAAAACTAATATCATTATAGATATCAATTAATCTACCTAAACTAAGTGTTAAAGTAAACGACTTAGATGACCCTATGACGCACTGCTCTCGCTCTGCGCTCCCTAAAAAGTCCCTAATAGTGACTTCTGCGTAATCAAGGTCAAACCTATACTTACGAGCCAATTTCGTACGTGTGAAATTACGTGTTTAAAAGCCCAAAATTCCCTACCACATATGGAAGAGATGGACAAAAGAACTACAACAAAAGTATTCATAACATTAGCTTGTTTTCAAATTAAGCGCCCGAGAATTACATTCAGAGAACAAGCCATAAAAATTAAATTTTACTTTTTAAAAGGAAAATAATATAGTAGCTACCCCATTGTTGCTTTGATTAAGTTTCGACAGGATGCCACTGTTCTTTTATGCAGTATCAAAAACGAAATGGACGAAAAAATATTTTTGCGCCCGATGCACGGTATTGTGCAAATAGCTTTTGACGTCAGGGAACAGTGTGAAGCCGTATCTAACATTGTTCTGTTTATGAATGGAATTTTTTCAACTTTTCCATTTAAAAAGACAAAATAAGTAGAATTGGAAATATTGGAACCATTTTTTTTTGAAAATTCATTCATCAGATAGGACAATAGAGAAATTCGGATGAGAAGTATGACTTTTCCAATTAAAACAGTTACTGTTGCTGTTTTTCTACATGTTAAAATATACCATCCATTGCTTCACATCTCAATGAATTACGAAATGTGAATTTTACATTGATAGGAAAAATTTAAAACTCTATATTCATCAAGTGAGCTAGCTCTTAATACGAGTACCAGTCAGAAACTACAGTTTTTGCAGGCTGTAAACTGATTATAGTTCCTAATTATTGCTAGTTATTTGTTATAATTAAACTTTAAGGACGAGTATATATAAAGCAAACTTATACCCTTCCAAATGCCTAAAACTATTGAAATTTTACGAGGCATAAAATAATTTTTGAAAAAGCCTTACAACACTTTTTACAAGTTTCTATATTTTGCCACTACATTACAGTAATATCTATATTCAACAAAATGGCAAATAACACCATACCGTCAACTTTTATTATTTTCCAATTAACGAATAATACAATTAATTAACATTTTAAACATCACATTAACAAATTTATTAGGAATCAAAACACAAAAGAATATTGGAGTAACGCGTAACGGTCCAGCGACCAAAGCTTGTCCCTGAATATTGCGCGAACATTACCAAACGCTTTCTTCATCTATACTAATCGACTATAAAAGCCCCAATAACAAAGTGTCAAGGCATAGAGACAACAACAATCAACATGAAGTTGGTTCTAGCTATCGGGCTCCTCTGCCTTGTGGCAGTATACGCTAGAGAACTAGCAGAGGATGAGAAAGACCTCGTAGCAGCCGCCAGCAAGGGCCATCATCATGAGTCCGGCGGTGGCAAGGAACACCACCATCATCATCATCACGATCACGGACATAAGGGTCATAAGGGTCACAAAGGACACCACCACCATCACAAGGGCGATCATGGCGACCACGGAAAGCATCACCATGCAGGACATCATCATGAACATGGAGGTGGTCATAAAAAGCACTGGGATGAACATGACCACCACGGTCATCACCACGAGCATGGTCATCATCACAAGGGCGACAAACACGGTCACCACAAGCATCATGATAAGGGAGAAAAGACCGACGGTTTCCACAAGAAGTACCATAAGGATCACTTCCACAAGGACCATCACTTCTACGATGACCATCACCATGAAGGCAAGCATCACAAACATGGACACCACCACGGACACCACGAAGATCATGGTGGTCATCACAAGAAGGGCGGTCACGGTCATCACGGACATCATGAGCATCATCATGGCAAGCACGGTCATCATGACAAGCATCACTACGATGAGGACCATCATGGTCACAAAGGTCATCACGGTCATCACGAGCATCATCATGGCCATCACGACCATGGCAAGAAGGGCGACCATCACGATCATAAGGAATGGGGCCATCACCATGGCAAACACTAATCTCTCTCTAAGCTGTGATATTATTAATATTTCTAGGGAATTTTTTCCCTATGCTAACATGTTGAAGGAGTATTCTTCCATCCAAAGTCTTGATTTTCTGTATTTTCTTCGGATATTTTTCTTAGAAGTTAAGATGTCTAGAAGGCTAGTTATTTAAACATGAATAGACTATACAGGAAGAATATTATTTACTATGTTATCATTAGAAAATATTTGTTATGTTGTTGTTACGGGTTTTTGTTATCTTTGTACATAAGCAATTTTTATAATAAATGAAATGAAATAAGCTACTATTTTAATTTAATAACATATAATCAATTTATCCCTTCATTAAGGGTCTAAAATTGCCAAAGTGTTCTTCCACGAGACTGCCAATCCAAATGTCACAGCAGATTTACCTTTTTTAACCCTTTTTAATCATTTTCCTAATGGACAGGCCACTTTAGCTTTTCATAAAAATAAAATTTAATATCTATTATAACAATATATTTGTGTTGTAATAAATAAGCTACGTCTTTGTTCAGTTGACTATACCACACATTCTAAAGTAAGTTTCCAAGTTCAACGATCCGGTCTCCCTTAACTGCTGTTCAGCTTTAACTTTCAGTGATGTTCAAACTCACATAAGTTGTGAACTATCTACATTAATAACGAGTAAATTACTCTCAACTTGTTTGGTTTGTATTGTTTTTTCTAATCCCCAAAAATATGTATAGTTACAAAAAAACACTATCCTTATTGGATGCCTTTCAATTTTCTAAGTCCTCAAGATGGGGCAAATCAGTAGTACAATGACTGGGATTTGAACCCATGACCTTAGGACCATGAACATCCGACGCCCTAACGAATCTACTGCCGCTCAAATTATGAAACTGGATGGATGGTCTTTGTAATACTTTACTACTACTCTCTAAGTACATCATAGTTAAATCAAGAGTCTTCTTCATCACTTACAGAATCTCCTCCTTATTCTGCTTAAAATCTTGTAACGTTTATCGTATCAAACTATATAAATATCCGGTTTCGCATATTTTTTGTTGCTTTACCGTTGGCTCGTGCGGCTTTCGCTGTAACCTTGTCCAAGTGACCGTCAAATCGCAATATTTTTTCTTTTTAAAACTAAATAGATTGCATGGTAGCACGTGACTCTTTTTCAGGTGGAACGTCCGGTCGTTTGCGTCTAAAAAACTTGTGACAGAGGACCAATATTTAACACAAAAAACTAAAGTAGACGCTGGAAGTAAGTTTTTGTCTGTCTAACGTTCGTTTTAATGAATTTCAGTCAACGGACGTAGAAAGTGTCCCCAGTAAATATGCCCTAAAATAGTAATTTAGGGTCGCTATGATAATACGGAGGGCACTTTAAATCCAGGAATTTTAGTTGCGTTGTAAAAAAAAAGGTAACATTCGATGGTATTTTGAATTGCATTTATTAATAAACTAACGCGTTGTCACCGTACACGAAGTTAGAACTCATATTATTTGTTTCTAGGTAAAAAACATATGAAATGTTTAGATGTCCTTTCCCTCTTTTCAAACCTTTCGTTGGACTCTATTTTCTTGTATGTCGTCGTATCCAGTTTCTACGGGCATATTATTCCAACAATCAATAGTTTAAACTACACTAAAAGTAGCGGGACAACAGAATGCGCATGCAGTACAGTTTTATAACTAAACCAATTTGTATTCACAATCCCTAAGCTACGGTACAGATACGAAACAGAGCCATCTCGACCGATAAAAATATTCACAGTACTGTTGACTGATTGCATACCTGCACTTAATATTTCTGTGAATTTTTACGTTTTCGTACTACTTAATAAAAACCCCTTAGTATCCCCTTAAAAAGTACGAAGTTAAAAAATTATTATTTTCACTGTTAAAACGTTAAAATTACGTTGTTACAGAGGTACTTCTAAAATTAGTTTTATTGTAGTAACTGGGAATGGTTATATTTCACACTCACAGACACATACACACACACACATACATACAAAAAAAATTTTAATGTAATAAAATAATAGAATTAGCAGATATTTAGCATTAATTTTCAATGAATCTCACTGTAACGTTCCGTCTAAATTACATATTATTATTGAGTTTTACGTGTTACTGTGCAATATAACTCATGGTTTTACCTGTGACGGGTCGGATTAGAATACTATTCCCCCCTGCCGCTGGGAGAGTATCTCGTAAGAGCCGAGTAACCCAGCACCCCCTTGCATGCGTGGTAGGGCATCTGTTCCCCCACTGCCATTCCATTAATGCTACGGATCTAGTGGACTCTGGGCTCTTCCTCAAGGTCCACTGAAACCGCAACATCGCCCATGGACATTGGCAAAACAAGAAATACTTTCGCTTTGCCAATGTCTATGGACGTCGGTAGCCACTTACCATCAGGTGGACCATCTGCTCGTTTGCACTTTATCTACCATAAAAACATATATAAATAATAACCGTAAAATTACTTAAAATATTTGAATACAATTGGTAAACGGCGATATATATCGATGTATGGGGACAATAGTATTCCGACGGCAAAGTTAAGTTTGTCCTTTAATTAAACCCTCAGTGCTCCACACTCGCAGTAGGCCGAATTATTTTGGTGTAGCACTCATTGATTTGTATAACCGATATTGTTTGAAATTTTAGTCAACTAAAATCATGTAGGTATTACATATATAAAATATTCTATGTAAGTTAATAGTACTAATTTTAGATAACAATTTTTAAATCACAAGTTTTACGTCAGCATTGAATGAATATACAGTCATGAAAGTATGAAGGGTAATACAGGCAGTAGAAACAATACAAACAAATATCTGGGAAGCAGTTAACGATAATGCAGTTCCAGTCTTTTACCTTTATCGCCTGCTAGTTGCTAACATTCATAAAATATTGTCTTAAACTAAATATTGTTTTCGTATGTGCAAATATGTGTTTCCGTTTCCTTCTATTATTTACAGTCATAGTTCAAACATATAGTACAAACTTGAAAATAGGTAAATAAATAGTTAAAAATAAAAGATCTTCATATTAATCTTCATATTTTTATGGTAGACAAGGGACAAACGAGCAGACGGTCCACCTGATGGAAAGTGGCCACCGTCGCCCATGGACATCGACAAAACTAGAGGATTGTTTTGTCGATGCGTTGCCGCCTCGAAGATAGAGTGAGAAGGGGTAGCGAAGAGAAGACTGCTGCGGTTTCAATGGACTCCCAGCAAGAACTCGGTGTTCATTGGAATCGCAGCAGAAATGGGTGGGAGAGGGAGGGGTAGATCTGGCCCACATGCGGCTCGGCCGGAACGCGTCAGAGACACTTGGCGGTCGGATTCGCACGCAAGCCAGTCTACCACCAAGGGGGTGCTGGGTTACTCGGCTCTTACGAGATGCTCTCCCAGCGGCAGAGGGAAATTGTATTCTAACCCGTCCCCTCACGTTTGAAGACCATCAGCTCATTTCTAATTTGAAAGCTACGTGCGATCTTTTAAACCAGATTTTATTAGTGTTTTAAAAAAACTTGTGATCTAGCACCAGAAGTATGACAAAAAAATTCTGTAGATGAATCTGGAAGATGACTGGTACTCCTTGATGACAAATGGCAGGATAATTGAATTTGGACTTATTTTATCATGATTACTACAAAAGCTGTCATTTAAATCCTTGAATTCTTCGTCTAATCAATAAATATGAAGCATACTGCCTGGTACTCAATAGTTTCCGAACAGGATCTCCAGCACAATAGATTGTTGGTAAAGGCGTTTAGTAGACGCATAAATCTTCAACTCTTAGAGCAAAACGAGTGAAAACGGATATAAAGTTTGTTAGAAACTTTTCAATATATTTAAATTTAGTTCTGTCGAGAGAGATAATAATCGTGTATTGACAAAATGGAAGTTGATCTATGTTTCTCAAAGTCTTTATAACTCAGAATACCTTATTATAGAAACTAACGTGATTTTAAAACTTTATAACCCAGTGAGACTCACGTATTTGTTTTGGTCATATGGACTATCACCGTCACTTCGCGCGCATCTACTGGCTGAAGAAGACAGCCGAATGTGGCTGAAACTATAGTCTGAGTGACCAAAACAATTACATTAGTCTGAGAACATAACTTTGAACATTTCTCGTATATTTATTATGACTACTGTTAGCCTTTTCACATTTATTCTGTACTCATTGCACTGTGCGACATTAGATGATTTAACAAAGTTTATCCATCTAGTGGTTAGTCATCCACTTCTTCACTGTCTTGTACCACTAATTGTTTCAATGATATTATCCCCATTAGCACTATACATACCGTATAATGATTTTTCTTATTTGAAAATTTCAGTATGAAAACAGTAGTGTCCATTTCATCCCCAGCAAACTTCTCTAGCATATCTTATGAGCGTCAATCTTGTGATGACCTCTTTCATGGGTCGTATTCTTACCTCAGCCTTTTACGGTGTTCATCAGTCTGATCATTAACAAATATTAAGCTATTTTGAAGTATAAAAAATTTAACTAAAGAATTTAAAATAACCTCTTAAGTTATCTAATTTAAGTATTCAGAAAACGCCAAGAAATTAAGTAAGTTTTACAAAATCCGTGACATGAAAGGTATCAACATTAGCCAGGCAAGGCGAGCTGCAGCTATCTGTCTTGGTAGCAGCAGTACTGGACATTGGTTGGCGTCACTCCAGAAACGATAACAGTGAAATGCATGCGGTATCTAAATAATGTTAAAAAACTGCTCAATTCGGCCATGGATTACGTTTTGTATAACGCTTTGTTATAACTACCTTTGTATTCTGGAATAGGAACGCACTTTTAATTGGAAAAGCTTCTAAAAGTTGAGTAACCCAAGGTACATAGTCTAGTATATGCATATGAAGGGAGTAATATACATAGACAAAATATACAATCTCGTGCACACCATGTTAGTCGAGTTAGATCCGTGAGGTAAGAGCAACATGCTGGTGTCTGTAAAAGTGAGGTAACTTGTGACGAGCCTGTTTCATATGCTAGAGCAAGTGATATGGGTTAGCGTTTATCCACAGGGATACTACAAAGAGTCTAATACAGAACTACATTATTAACTGTTCTGGGTCAACTTTAAATAGGTATAGATGGATATTTCCAAAGCTTAGTGTAGGCATTAAGTAGAGCAGTGCTCATAATGACGATTATAATACTGAGATTACAATTACTGAAATATCACCCTAATTTCTAGCGTCCTAAAAGATTTTTGAGATTTTCATACTAGCGTTGTGGCCTTTCCACTACTTTAGCGTCCGTACTAAAAAATAAATGGTCATCCAAACGATCAAATGTCATTTGTTAAGGATATTTCTTTTTCTATCTAGTTATTATAAGTGACTTAAAATTAAAACCATTCTAAAGATTAGGTCATAATTTCTACCCCGATTAAGAATCATGGCAAGTTTCATACATTGATTTGTACGGAAAATTTTGACAGCGATTAATTATTTCCATTGCTTAGATTATATTCTAAAGGTCCTGGTAATATGAATAATATATTTTTATCAGATGGCAAACATAAAATATTCTAAGGTAAAAATAATGGACTTCTAACATTTTCTCTTGCCATATTTAGTATTTAAAAAAATAAAAACGTCAATTGTCAAAGTGACACTTGCATCTGTCAATAAGTCAATACTCAAACTGTTATTTGACAAGTTTTATTTATCATATTTGAGTTTTATATATTTGATTTTGAAAAAAATAAATAATAAGGACATAAAAGCTTTACGAAATATAGGTAAATGTAAGACAAATATTAATAATAAAATAAAATTATCGTACAGCAATATAAATTATCGTATTAATCCATTTATTATCGTAAACTTAAGCTCTGATAGTTCAGTAAAACACATATAATGACAAAAGACATTTATAGTCATCTGTTTCGTTCAGAAATAGTCAATAGTTTTAAAATTTTTACTTTTATTGATTCCCATGTCCTAAAAATATTCTGAATGTTTGAACCTATTATTTAGGCCTCAAAAAGCAGTTCTAAATTTATTTCAATTTCTTATATTTTTTAGTACAAATTCTGCCATGATTCTTTAAGATAGTCCGATAAGCGATTTGATAGAGTAAACAATACTCAAAGCAATACGAATAGTATAGTTTAGCGTGGCGGTACTATTACTCCTTTATTGAGGAACACTCGAGTTGTTAATTTTATAACTTAGTGTTAGGCCTTGTTAACCTGCATCTAGGTCAAAAGACCCAAACACTACTCCGTCTTGTCTTAAAGTCTATATATATAGACTACGGATAGGGTAGATTTAAAACTATAGAAAATTTGCCAAAAATGTTGTATCTGATATACAAGTATTATAGAATATCTCTAAGTGCTGTTATATTCGATAAACCTGCCAATTCGTAACTGAAGCATGGCACGTATCCATATCCTAATCGTTGTCCTTTACAACGGATATCCTTTGCCAACTATAAAACGTTTTCTATTTTACTCGCACAATTTTTAAATCTACTGAAGAATAGGTTTACTACCCTGACTGATAAATATGGATCTTTGAAAATAATTAATTCCAAGATTTTAACCTACTAATTTTCTGTGAACGTCCAGATATGAGTATCAAATGAAGCATTTGTTAAGAAAAATATTAAAAATAAAATAACTACACTCAAAATCCAATATGTCGAAGTATACACTCGTTTCTATACAAATAAATAGTACCGCCATCTATCAGGACAATTGAAAAGGTATTTGAATTTCGCATATAGTGAGAATGTGTCAACAGCCGTCACTTCTATGAAAACTATCGCTATAATAAAAATTAGTTTATTTGATTACTAAACAGGAAGCAACAACAATGTAAAATATTTTCAGATGATATTGCTTATTTCTTCTGAGCAATGAGACAGCAATTTATATGTATGTCGAAGAATAGTAAACGATTATCTGATAATCGAATCGTCATCGCCATCTATGACGTTGGGGTAGGGTAGTAGTTACTTCCTTCGTTTTGACAGTTTCAACGCTTTATATGCCTTCGACAGTCTGAATGTAGTCTTACTCTTGCGCGGTCTCTTAAGGAGTGAAGTAGTCTCTAGTCTAGTGCTAGTGAAGTGTTAAGTGCAGTATTGTGTTAGTGCTGGGAGTGCTATCCGATTAAGGTCACGTCAGTACAATGAAGTACAATGTAGTTGCCACATCTTGTGTTAGTTTAGGTTTAACCTTGGGTTTAAATAGAGACCCGGAGCAGTAGAAGCGAGTGTTAGAATTTTGTTAAAAGGCCTTTTAAGCCTACACCTTGGTCACAAGTCCAAGACACTGCTTAGGTTTCTCTCGTAATTGTGAGAGATCATATTTGATTATTTATAGGTTCAGTGGCAGTGTCTACGTTGCTCCACTCAATATCTCACCCTTATAATGTTCTTCAATATTTCGCCCCTCTCCCCCTTTCCTTTTCATCAATAAAATCCCCGACATGTACATGTTTTTTTTTATTATTAAATAGCCGGCCCGCCCTCGCTTCGCTGAGGTGTATTCAAATCAGTAATTCCGTCACTCATTTATTCATTCATACTTTGCCGCCCGCAACTATATTGTTTCCACATTATTTCTTAGAATGTCACTGATTTGCATTAGACGCCACCATCACGCTTCTGTATCACTACAATAACTAACATACATAGAAGTAATTCATTTTTATTTATATAGATGAATACTAACATTATTAAAATTGGCAACAAGTAGGTACAGTTTAACCCACAAGTTAGCGGTACAAAGAGTACATAGGATATACGTGACACCTGCGAGCGGTGGAGGATTGTAAGCAAACAGCGCTGAGTATTATTTGTTTTATTTACGCTGTTATTGCGGAAATAATTCCGGTTACCGTGACACTTCTTATTTATACTGCAAAATTAAGAGATAAGATTTATATATCAAGATAGAGCTTTACAAAATAGCGTAAAGGTTTATTGCTTTCAATTGATGATGATATTCACGAGGCAATAAATATTAATCTTATGGAATATTCATCGTCACAATTACCTGCTGCTGTTAGGGAACACCGGAAAAGATTTATTTTCTTCTATTTTGTTTTGAAATATAGTATATGTCGGGGTATAGTTGGGGTAGAATAATCGGGCTATACTTAGGGTAGGATTATGATAAAGAAAATTAATTATTACATTCGTCGCGATTTTTATATTCAACGTTTTTTGTCAGCCTCAAACGCGTAAACGATTATCGATTAATCGCGACGCCACCGTCATATTTCCGTTTTGTTAATTTTCTTCTCCCCACTAGGGGAGGGGCATTGCTACCATTATCTAGTCCCTTTATATTCCCCGACTGACGCAGTACACTTTAGTTTCTCGATAAGTTTCTTTGAGTGAATATCACCTGGTTAGGTTTATGTTAGGTTAGGTTAGCCTTATGTTAACCTAACCTAAGACAAACAGTGAGACCAGGCAGTGGAGGCGAGTGTCGTAGTAGTAGTTGGTCACAAGTCTAAGGCACTCCCTGGGTTCCTGTTCAGAAACTACAGATTAGTTGACATTGTATTGTGACGTATAAGTATTATATAAGGCCGCACTAATTATATAAATTCATGCGAAAAAAAACGCATTATGGTTGCTTGTATTGATATCTTTAAATCATAAAGTAAATGATTATGGCCTCAGGATTAGATAGATCTGTGGTGATAGCGTAATATAAATAACGGTGCATTCGCTCGCATCATAGAGTTACCGATCTCAATGAGCTGTTATTTTCTTTAGCATGTGATCATATCTAATAACTAGGTTATCTTTTACTAATAACTCAGATTAAATAGGAATACAATAGCTCTCACTCAGTTCATTAATTTTATAATATGCAAATAGATTGTATATATTGATTGTACATATCATTATCACCTTTTAATGGTTCACTACAGAGCTGGGTCTCCTCCTCAAAATGAGGAGGGATTAGGCCACACTTCACACACCTTTGAGAACAATATCTGTCAGAAGGGAGAACTCTCAGGACCGTCAGGGCAAGTGATATTTAATTGCTTAAAACACACATAACTCAGAAAAGTCAGAGGTGTGTGCCCAGGAGCGAACTCGGACCTGTCGAGTAGACATCCACATCTCGAGTAGACATCAACCACCAGGCTGGTAATCTGATGAAACACCTGGTATAACTCGTACAAACTATGTAAAAAAATAAGTTAAACTTCGCGTACGATTACAGTACGGCAATGACTATCGCTTCTTTGAAAATTATGGACTTAATAAAATTGTTTATCAAGAATCAAGAAATAAATAAAATATCTAACCATTTTAACAAAATATTTATTAAAACTTATATTATTTATCGATCTGAGTTGTTGTACCTTTTTTTAATACGCTTTTATTAGCTTCATACGTATGTTAGTATGTATGTAACGGAATCTTTGAACATGATTTTGACCCCCTTCAAAACGCCGGATTATCTTAAAATTTGGCATACTAATAAGGATCGATGACAATTCAATGTTTTAAACAGTTTGATCCGTTATCCTTACTAGGATAATCCTGATTGATTAGCGAATTTTTGTTTTCCTGAGACCCGTTATTTATGTTTTATACTTTCCCTATCTTATACGTACATTATCCCCCTATATTCTAAAGTAGTTTTCACCCCCGTTTTATAGTAAAATTTTTCGAAATTTTCAGTAAAATTGTTAATTTTTAACAAAATTTGGTTCATAAATCAAGTTTTTAGTAGACAATAGTAATATTAGTTAATCTGATTTCGCTCGTTTATATACCGTTGAATAGCGCTTTTTATCACCTATTCAACGACACTACTCTTGTTAAGATATCTTACAGGACGAACGAAAAATTAAGTAATTCATTGATATTCTCCACACCGAGCCTACCTTATAGGTTCGATATATTCTTATAATAAACATTTATATACTAAGTTTCAAAATTTAACTTAGTGTCCGTTTTTGTTTTTACAATAAAAATATTTTTTCTTACACTATTTTTAATTTAAATTTATTTAAATTTATTTTCTATTTTTTAGTTGGATTTTCTATAAAAGCGTATTATTTTAGTTTTTTTAAACTATTATTTTTTTTCTTTTTTTAGGTGGATTTTCTATAAAAACGTATTTTTTTAGTTTTATTAAACTATTTTATTTTTTAATTTTTTTTTGGATTTTCTATAAAAACGTATTTTTTTAGTTTTATTAATTATTAATGAAGCGATGGGTCCAACTTCATGTTGTAAAAGATTCGTAAACATAGGAATTTTCACCAGAAGTGAAGTCGGAATTGTCCTCCAATATTTTATTATTTAGTTAATAATTAATTTTAGTTAATAATTTCAGTTGGTTGTCATTGTAGTTCTTTATCTTTTTGTGTTACTAACATAGTTATTAAGAATACTGTTACTAACATTCTATGGACACCCTGTCTGATTCAAAATTAAATAAAAAAAAATAAAAATTAAACTATTATTTTTTTTCATTTTTTAGTTGGATTTTCTATAAAAACGTATTATTTTAGTTTTATTAAACTATTATTTTTTTTAATTTTTTAGTTGGATTTTCTATAAAAACGTATTATTTTAGTTTTTTTAAACTATTATTTTTTAAATAATTAAAATGTGTTATTTGGTAACGTTATTTATGTAATTAATGTATGTATCTACGTAGTTATATTATATGTATAAATGTATCTAAGTATATTGTATTTATACATGTAGTGTATGTATGAGTATATATCTATTTATGAATGTATATTTAAGTCTATTATATCGCAGCGATTATGTGATTTTCTTAATACGTTTAATGAGTGCGGCTACCGTTTTTTTAATAAATGACTCCTCCACGGCAAGGTTGTCTGGAAAAGATCGCTTTGAGCGATAAGGCCGCCTATTGTACATATATTTCTATTGTATTCATAATTTTTGGTTCCTCATTCTTCTTTTTGTAACATTTGGTGTATAATAAAGTATATTTATTATTATTCTCATTACGCCTTTACTATACAGTAACTATGTTAGGGGCTTAGGGCCCTTTCTTCTCACGCCAGTAATAGAAAGAAATAGACACTCGCTAGGGATTCTTTTTTTTATTAAAAAAAACTCATAGCTTTATGTTATACTATAATATGATGTATAATAAACTTAAAAGACTAGGTTTTATTTAATCCTGGCACATATCTGGTTTATATCTTTCTCTGAATTATGTACACAAATGAGCCGTCACAGTGAATAATACTTTCATATAGGATTGGGCCTAATTATTCAACTGAAGCGAAAACGAAGAAAAGACTATTCTCTCTTATAAAATTTAAACATACCTATTTGATTAACAGATTGATTTATAATAGTACTAGTCGACCTGTCCCGGCTTCGCCCGGGTGCAATTTAACACGCTGTGTCCCTGCATTTTAAATCTGTACTATCTTCGAAAATATTCATCTAAATTTCATACTGTAAAGGGCTACATTGATCTATATTAAATGCACAATGTATTTAGGTTTACTCAATTAGATAAGGATTAATGCTGTATTATTTAAAATCGCTTTGTAAATAAACCATTATTTCTCGTAAAACGTACAGGATAAAATGGTTATTGTGGGTTATCCCAAAGAGATAGACATATACCATCCTGGACTTTTTTGTGGAACTTATTAAGGTGTACAATACTGTAGTACATTATTTTGATCTATCTCGTTGAGTTCAGCTAGTGTTTGCAATGTAAGTGCAAAAAATATGTTTATTTACGACATCACATTAGAAACCTCTAAAATTATCAGTGTTTTTCTACTATATTATGTATGTATACATAATTCTAATCTATTTAAAGATCTAAGCATATATAGGGACAGAGAGACAGCGGGAAGCGACTTTGTTTTATAATATGTAGTGATGAACGTAAAAATTAATAAATATTCTTGTTTTGTCTTCCGATCTTTTGTGGATGTGCATAATAATGGCAACAACAGCTAAATTGATTTCGATAAAACTGAACAAAAATACAATATAGCTAAAAAAAGGACATAGGCTACCTTTTATAGTGAAAAAGACTTGAATGAGTTGAAATAGGAGATGAAAGTATGTAAAAACGAAAAACTTAGTGCAAGTGCTCTTATAGAGACAATGGTGAAGTAACTAAGACGGCTTTGGATCTCATTTTGCTTTATGGAACTCTAGCCTCGAATGTTTTAAACACTGGCATGCAATATACATCAAATTCTTTGATACATTTTAATTTAAAAAAGCGTCATAATATTTTTCTTGTGTAAAATTTAATAAGCTAAAGAATATACAAGCTGCATTGTCTGCTCATATTACGAGTTATGTTTTAATTTTAAAAATATTAAAGACGTGGTACTACTAAAATATGTTAAATATTTTAATAAATATCAAGATATTTTATTCTAGTCTGTTTAGACTCATATTTTTATATGATTTTAACTCCCACGGAGTTCTATTGAAACGTAAAGATTCACTTGTTGTTTGGTTTCTGTGGTTTTTTGGTAATTTAAAAATAAATTTATTAGAAGTGGCTATCCTATCAATCCCAGTACAACGTTTTTAAAGGTTATCGATAAAGTAAAATTGATACTTGCACGTAGAATTTGAGTTTTATTATAAGGACTGGAACTAACTGATGGCACAAAGTAGTATAGTTGGATTTGGGTTTATTTATTAGGACTTAAAATCCAAATAGTTGGTATTTCTAAATCTCACCAGCTTATTCTGATAGCATTCTTAAAATCAAAGCTAATCCAAAAAATGTTACAATGACTTTGACGAGAAGTTAGCTGGCCTTTAAACTTTCTCCGTGACAATTCCCACCTTAGACCACATACCACTTACCTCTCAACAACCAAGCTGCTCGTAAAAAGGCGTCGATCATAAAAATATTTGATTAGCCCCTCGCTCCGCCACCGTGCCAATTCGTCGTCTTGAAACTTTTATTAGCTACACGCGCGCTCCGAATTATTCAGGCCTCTTTCGCACGAGACAAAAATTGACAAAGTTTTACACAAAAACCTTTTATACATGCTATAAGCTTGATGCTAAAAACTCTCACCATCTTATAAATACAGGTATACGGATCTGGTTTTATTTTTATAACTCTTGCTACATACCTAATATCAGACCCCTTTCATAGCAATTAATTTAAAAAATTTTTTGTAAATATTAAAAGGACTAACTTAGGAAAATATTAACAATCCCATAGTTACTTTACTGAGATTATCTTTATTAGATATAAAAATTAATAATTCAAAAAGGCGTATATGGATAGCAAAAAACTGCTAATGAATACTTGCAATTATTAAAAATGAAGAAAACCTAGTAAGTCGACGCAACTGATGGCGATTATTAGTGACCGTAATATTAACTTAGTATTTAAATTTATAGTTGATCAAATTAGAAGCAATTGACGGTAAGATTGATTCAATAATTTTAAAAGAAGTTTTTATTAAAAATATGACTGTGTCATAATGTCATCAATAGACGTAAAAATGGATGCAAGTATTTCCGCACTTTAATGTATTATATTTAATGTATTTAATGTATTATATCATATGCGAGTATGCGTATATGTATGTAATTTGTTAGTAAGGCGTCTGTTCTAACGCAGCGTTTCTCAACTCTCGTACGTACATGCTCTCAACATGACGGAAGCGTAATTTTCTTAAAAGTAACTTATAATTTACGTTTCCACCAGTAGTAAGGTATACTGTGGTTTAAAATTTGATGCCGTCACTTTTAATGGGGTCGTAACTTCTTTAAGATTCAGAGTATACTCTTAATGTTTATTTAATTTAATAGAGGTTAGCAGTTCTTAAAGTTTTTTATCACTTTCTTGAAGTTAGATAGTAATAGAATTTTTATAGCTTAAATTTTCTCCTGTAATACAATTCTTGTGTACACGTACAAAATAATATGATCATCCAAGCAGGAATTGCCCAGTGGTTGAGACTTCAAGTCTTCCTCTGGAGGTCCCGAGTTCGATCCTGGGCACACACCTCTGATTCTGAGTTATGTGTGTTTTAATTAATTAAATATCACTTGCTTTAACGCTGAAGGTTAACTTCGTGAGGAAACCTGTACTCCTGAGAGTTCCCTAAAAGTTCTCAAAGGTGTGTGAAGTCTGCCAACCCGCACTGGGCCAGCGTGGTAGACTATGGCCTAATACTCTCCTCATTCTGAGGAGGAGACCTGGCTCAGCAGTGGGCCATTGAAGGGTCGTGATGACGATGATTTTTATCAATATTTAAGTTTCAAATTTGATCCAACATTTTCTAATTTTTTTTTTCGAAAAAAATAACGCAAGGTAAAAAAAACGGAACAAACCTCGGTCGTCCAGGAACTCGGTATCTAATAGAGTTATAATGAGAAGTAATAAGTTTTATTACATTGATCTTCTTATTTATCTATGACAACCATTTATGATGACAAATTGAGGAGAAATTGACAGTTATTTTCATTGCAGTGTTAGATTTCTAAGCTGACTCGGCAACACTTAGTTGTCAGCTTTGTCAAAAAAGAGTTCGACGGTATACTTTCTTTTTTTATTGCATGACGTATATAATAGGTAATAAAATTTCATTATTGAAGCCATATTTTTTCAAATAAATAAAAAAATTGAGTTGCTAAATGCTTAATATTTTAAAATGTAATCTGTTGCGTTCAATGAAAAAAATATGACTGAAAAACGTCAGAAAAAAATTCTTTAAAAAAATACAAAATATAAAATGAATTTTTAATACTCGTTACTTTTAGTGCATTTTTAGCTTGAAGTCGGTTTTTTTAAACGTAGTTTTTTTTTATTTTTTTTAGTGTCTGTAATAGGTTGTTTTGTAAATGAGGTAGACTATATCATTTTGTTGCTTTTTATTGTAATGTATTGAATAGTAATTTTATTTTAAGTAGCTATGGGTAGGCCAACGAAAGCTGCTGCGCGCCTTAAACTATATAGATCCCGAGAAACAGAAACGGAAATAATATTCATAAAATGAAATCTACAGGGCCAAACTATGTTAAATTTTTATGTGACCAAATGGCAACTATTCCATATCTAACTAAAGAAGAATCACGTAAATAGGTTCATAAATATCGGCGTAATCGGTGTACATAAATTTAAAAAAACATACCAATCGGATTGAGAACCTCGTCCTTTTTAAGGTTCATAAAATTAAAACCACTAGATCAAACTATGTGAAATTTTTGTGGGACCAAATAGTAACTATTCCGCATCAAATTACAACAAGAATCACGTAAATCGGATCATAAATCTCAGCGCAATTGGTGTACATACATAAAAGAAAGTCCCGCGCGCCTTAAACAATATAGATCTCAAAAAGCGGGAACGGAAAAATGTTTATAAAATGAAAACTACTAGGTCAAACTATGTTAAAGTTTTATGGGACCAAATGGCAGCTATTGCGTATCAAACAAAACAAGAATCACGTTAATCAGATCATAAATTTCAGCGTAATTAGTATACATACATAAAAAAAAAATACCAATCGAATTGAAAACCTCCTCCTTTTTGAAGTCGGTTAAAAATGACATTGATGCTCAGCTGAATGAATGAAAATACCTTCGTAAAACAGACTGCTGTAAACAATGGCGTTTTGAAAAGAGCAATTGTTGAGGTTCTTGCCAGTTCTTCCCATCAGAAAATCGCTTTCCTAAATGGTGGTAGCTCTAGACAAACTGTCTGACGGAACAAATTTTGATTTATTCACCAATATGGTTACATTAAAGTCTCGTAACAGATTCGTCAATGCCACCCGCGAGTTGTCTATATAAAAACATATTGTTTGTTCACATACAATCCGTCATGGATCCAGCAATGTCGGAAGTGGGCTGTGGAGAGCGTAATAAATCAGGACATACTTGCTTTTTGTTTTGGGACACCATACATATTCCTTTTATAGGATTTTAACTATACCTACTAGTGCGGCCACAATTGATTTAAAATTTAAGTATAAACATTAATAAGTTTATATTGATCAAGACTACTTGTACTTACTAACTTCAACTGTGCCAAATTTTATACTCCTCCGTCTGCGTAATTATTTAAAAAAAGGGTATATTGTAATAAACTAGATAAGTTTTAAGCGGCTAGGGCAGAGGATGTAAACCCAAATGGGAGTTAATTAAAAGAGTAAGGCTGCGGCGAAAGAAGCTGTCCTAATGAAATTGACCAGATGCTTGGAAAGGTTGCGGCTGGGCTTTAGGCAGCGGAAGGTTTACGTCCCCATTTAAAACGGTGGCTGAGCAGAGAGTTTGGTGCGAAGTAGCACCGTTTGACGCAGGTAATTATAAAAAAACAACAAGCAGCCGGTAGGGAGTCAAACGAAAGTGACCACGAGTGTGGTGCTGCTGTCGACCAGCGGGTGGGCTTAATAATTACCAGTAACAGGGGATGGGAGGCAGAGGCAACATTCAGCGAGTTAGTAATGAGGATTAAGAAGGTGGCGAAGCCCACGCTTCCCACTTCCACAAGAAAGACGGATGCATCGACGTCTCCGCAATTATGCACTGCGTATGCCTCAAGCTTCCTAATGAAGTCTTCGCAACCGGACCTCAACCAGACACCACGGTTAAGTGCGTATTAGCCATCCCTTGGTGCCTTAAGACGGCGACTGCTTAAAAAAGCATTTTCCATAGTAATAATACAATTAAAAGAAAAAAAAAACTTTTAAAAACCAAGCTTTTATTTTGTTCTTGTTTGTTAATATTAAGAACTAAAAATTTAAAATTAGTAATTTAAAAACTTTACACATTGTATTAAAGTCTTGCGTTTTTATCACATTTTACACAGTTACATTGTGATGGAACATAAAAGAACATTTAGCATAATTATACCTTTATTATTTTTCTGTTTCAATCTCAGTCATACAAAGGTCATTGATAATTAACATTTAACTAAAAAATATAGATATTTATCAAAATTTTAAATCAAGAAAGGAGTCAGAATCAAAAGTTATATTTGATAACGCTTACAGTAAGACTAAGCATCAAATCAAAAAGCAATCGTTAAAAATCCCAATATATTCATAGAATGTTCAATATCCCTGTAACAAATATATATTTATCATCGGATAATACAAATCCTCAATATTGTCTTATCCTCAATCCTATCCAGGATTGGGTTAAACAAATTATGGTGAGCCTACGGTATTTGGATCGCTGACAGACTCCATTATCAAGCTTGCCTCGAATTTCGAGAATTCCGAATATTTTCCCCTTACGTGTTCGGTGTCCGTGTATTGAAAATCTGTGACACTTTATGGGCTTTAAAGTCAATATTATTTCACATTGAATTTAATTTTAATTTGTAAATTTTTCATAATGATTTTATTTCTCTTGTTTTTAGGGTTCTGTACATTAATATGAAAAAAAACAAAATAGGCACAAAAGACCCTCTTGGTCTGTTTATCAGTTTGTCAAGACCCTTTGCTGACGGTATCAATTTCTCTTTTCCTGAAGGAGTCAAGTTGAAACTAATATCAAATATTCAGATTAGCGGTCTTTAGAGTTATAAAAGTAATTAAACTTCTAAGTCAACGCAATCAATATATAACCATAAATTTTGATAATAAACCGAAAATCGTAAAATTACATAGAAATTACTTAGGTTTAGTTAGTTACTAACTGCAACGTATGTTTAGTTCCTTAATGCAAATTGTGTGGCTTCCACTCGCACTTGGCCGATTTTTTAAAATGATTTTACGTTATAAATAAAACACAATAACTTATTTTTCATTTCTATATTCATATATAACCCATAACTTACAATCTAGTTGAATAATTTAATTTGACTTATCCTTTACCAATTAATTTTTAGAATAAATTAAAATTTAATTTTTTAATTATAAAAGTATATTAAAAGAAAACTTTCAAGGAGATAAGTTTATTAAATTTTATTTCTCACTTATTAATTAATTTCAGACTCTGTAGAATTCGCCTTTGACTCGGTTATGTATATTTCAAATGACTTTATCATAGGTAACATTTAGTATATTTTAAATTATGTTAGACTATAGAGATTTAGATTTTTGTAACTTAAGATATTGAGACTTAAGGCTGCATTTCCCCCAGAGACGTGTCATATGAAGCAGTTCTATTGTGTCTTTGCTGGTGAAAGCGCAGCCTTAAATTCAAATTAACAAACATCATACATAAAATTCAGACTTAACTACATTTTTTAAAATTTAAATCCAGTCTACGATATTGGTGTAAATCTTAACCATACATCACCATCAACGATCCTCTTAAAATTATAATCTGTGATACGCAGTTCTGTATCACAAGTTTGTATTGTAAATTTCTTCAAAATAACTCGAGTTACATTACGAATTATATGTAATGCCAATGCTTCACCTGAAAAAAAAGTATTATTTAATAAATCATACTAAAGATATAGCTATCGGCACGTAAGTATAGGTTTGACCTTGAATGCGTAGAAGTCACTATTAGGGCCTTTTTAGCGGGGAACGAAAGTCGAGTTAGAATATGAAGTGTTACAATGTGAAACCAATAACAAAGTAATTAATAATTTTGTGAAATTCAGTTCAAGTTTAATATTAAACTCGTTTTTAGAGTCCGTCCATCCGTCTGTAGGTCACCAGTCTGTATCTCATGAACCGTGATAGCTAGACAGTTGAAATTTTTATAAATTATGTATATCTGTTGCCCCTATAACAACAAATACTAAAAACAGAATAAAAAATATATTTAAGGGGGGCTAAGGTATTTTGCCAAATATTGGTACGGAACCCTTTGTGGGCGAGTTCGACCAGCACTTGGAGGTTTTTGAAGTGAAACTTCTTTAGAATCGTTGTGATTTCAAACCGGATGCAACGGAAAAAACGACAGGTAAGAGACACAAATACAAAAATGTGTAGGAAAGAATGAGACAGAAATATACATACTATTTTATATTATTTTTTTTTATAAGTTATTACTTATGTATTGATACTTCGTTCAATAATAACTTGGATGAATTGAGATATATTTATCTTTAAAAAAGGTGTGTGTGCGATTCACACACGATAGAAGTGAAACTTCAGTAAATCGACAAAAGAATGAGATGAATATATATAATAATATAAAATAGTATGTATATTTCTATCACATTCTTTCCTACACATTTTTGTATTTGTGTCTCTTACCTGTCGTTTTTTCCGTTGCATCCGGTTTGAAATCACAACGATTCTAAAGAAGTTTCACTTCAAAAATCTAGTTGTGTCTCACTGAATAACTGTAGCTTTTTAATACAATAAAATGAATTTCTTTGCATCAAATAAATTAAACTCATTTAATGTTTCAAAAAAAAAACTATATAATATACCCCCATTTTTAAGATTATAAAGGTAATAGTGGGCAATGGACAGTTAATATTCTAAAAGACTCGTGATTTTTATGAATTTGAAAAGATACGTTTGGTCATAGTTGCCAGAAAAAAATAATAAATATTGTTGCTATTTTGATTTTTTACAATAGAGATAGTTTCCATGTGGTAGATAAAAAATAATTAAAACTCACCTATAAGTGACTCTGAAAATTAATGAGTTAGTTATTTACTTAGCATGTTTTTAAAAACTTACCAATACACTTCCTAGGTCCAGCTCCAAATGGCAAAAACGTGGAGTTAGAAGAATAATTAGTCTCCAAGAAACGACTAGGATTAAATACATTTGCGTCTTTATGATGAGATTCGTCTCTATGAACAGCTTCTATTGGTACACTAATAGTTATGCCTTTGTCCAAAACCAAATCCTTTCCAGCTAATTGATACGTCTTGACACATTTTCTAGTAATTATTGAATATGGAGGATACATTCTTAAAGCTTCCTTAATAACATTACTCAAATAGTCATCATCAGTTACACCATCAACACATTTCCTAGCTTTTTCCTGCACCTCAGAGTTTTTTGCCAATTCAAATAATAACCCAGTTAACACATAATGACAAGGAATATAACCTTCTTCCATAAACAAAGCCAAATAAGAACATAGCACGTCAAAATTGGACCCACTTACAAGCTTCTTGCTATTAACTTTATCTTGGAAAATCAATTCCGTCTTTTTAATATCCTTCATCAGTTTAGAATCTTCGAGGACCTGAACAAATTTGCTGAAGTATTGCCCGGGTACAACGCTTAATCCAAACATCACATAAAGCGAGGGGAATATATCCTTTATATAACTCTTAAGCTTATCCAACAAGGATCGCTTTTGCAACGTCTCCCTCATACTCCTTATTGCTAAGCCGTCTAAATTATTATCGATAAGTAAATTCTTAAACACAACGTCCAATATATCAGAGAGTAACTGTTGAACTTTCGTATCGCCATTGGTTCCTGACAAACAGTCATGTAAACTGTCTTGAATTTCATAGTTCATATTATTCAATAGTAGCTCCAGTTTTGCTCGGAGTAGAGTCCATTTTTCGCCTTCAGAGTAAAACAAATTGTTTCGAATGCAAACATCCTGGGATCGGTCCAGTCCAGTGCCTCGGCAATGAAAATTTGAGAAATCTGTCGACAGTATACGACTTATAGAATCTGGGTCTTTTACTATTAAATCTGGTATTCTGGTTTTGATTGTTCCGACGAATTTGTCCTCATAGTCTTTGTATAGCTTGTTGATTTCCTGGGTAGTGTTCCGGATGCCCAGGACGCGGTGGTAATCACTTCCGAAGAAAGGTACAGGTGTCTTGTACGGTACGTGTCGGATGTACCAGTAGCTGAAGAATTTGGTAACATAGTCAAAGGTTAATGCTATTACTAAAACGATAATAACTGATAAGTTTAAGAGGAAACTTTCGAAGAACATCGTCGCGTTCGCGCGTCACGGTCTTGCGGTAAGCACTGAGATGCTGGTACTGGTGTTAGTGGGTCGTGGTAACGGTGAACTGGCTGGCGTAGCCATAAACCTTCACTTGCTTATTAAACAAGTATGTTTAATCTTTGGTTATTGTTACGGTGCGTTTCACATGCTCATTTAAATGCATTGTAATTTATAATAATAAAATTGTTACTCTGTACATAAAAAAATATTTAAGAATACATAAACTTTATGTCATACTAGCAGACTTGCGCTACTTTGTTCACGTGTTGCTCTGCTCCTATGGGTCGTAGCGAGATCTTAAATAGCCTAAGTTACTCCTTGTTACATTAGCTATCTGCCAGTGAAAGTCCCGTTAAAATCAGTCCAGCCAAAATTTAAAAAAAAAAATTGTTTTGGTATATGTACCGTGTATACATCCATATGCACTTAGTAAAAAGCGGTTATTTTAATATTAGAAACAAACACTCCAATTTTATTTAATTATACGGATGAGGAAGCCGAAACAATCATTTTCAGAATTTTTTTCTTTATGTATGTTTGTACGCGCATCATACTAAACAACTGAACAGATTAAAAAATAGAATACCTTCTATCCCTGAATAGGGCATAGCTCCTGTGGGATACTAGGATTTACTCAAACGGGTGGTACACAAAAGCAATCAAATAAATTTCATTTAAAAAAAAACCTGTAGTTATTCAACATGATTTAGATTTTAGGCCATCGATGCTTGTGTGGTACACTAGTCGTACATATAATTATGTTTATTTACTATATTATAGTAAAAATAAAGCTTAGATCTTTAATTTTTTTTAGGTACGGGTAAGGTCAAAATGAAACTAGAACATCCTGACTTGATCATCAAATAAACATAAAACTGTGAAGTAAAAATAGTTCTCTATTATTAAAAACCCGTCATAACTAGATCAACCGTAGGAAACATATAACTGCTAAATGGTAATTTATGCGAATTTAATATTAGAAAAAGTATAATTTTCAATCACGAACAGACAGTTAAATGATTTTATTCATAGATACAGTTACTTTATAAATTAAAAAGTCTAATAAGTGCCCTCTACATAATTACTCCTGAACTAGATAGCAAAATCTCAACCTCAGTTAACTAATGTAAAGAAATGAAGATGGCGTTTAAATTAAAATTAAATAAATCAGTAAATAATTCCTAATATTTAAATAACAAATATAATTGATATATTTTTAATAATCAATGTAAAATATTAAATCAAAATTTTTAATTTCCATTTAAAGCGCCATCTATTAGCGTGAAATTTAACTACATGATAAAAGTTTTATTTAGCTAAGAATATACTAATTAGTTTAGCTTGCAAAGTATAGATGGCGCTGTAACCAAAACGTACATAAAATAAAATTTGGTTACTTTATTGAATTAAATAAATTAAATATAAGAAATAATAATTTATAATATTTTAGGTTATTTTTAAGTTTTATTATAAGTATTTTAATATTGCCTGTTTGAAACATAATAGAATTAAATCAAGAGCTTTAGTTTGTTTTTTCTCGTCTAGATATAATCTGACCTTTACCATAAAAACCAGTACCAAAGTCCTACATCATCATAACGTTTGCACCAATGCGAGGGCGAAGCCCGAGGCATACCAGTGCGTGATTACAGATCTGCATAGCTCCTGGCTTCTGCGCAGCTGATTAATATGTCACTATTATACACTTTTCAAGAATTGGAATAAAGGACTTTTAACCGACTTTAGAAAAAGGGGTTTGCACTTTTTAAAAATTTTTTTTTATTTATTCCATTATTGGCATTAAATCTTGAACTATGAAGACACCAAGAAATTAGAAATAATAAAAAAATATTTCCTTTTTAAAAAATGTCTTATTGATTACTATAAGATTTTGTTGAAGATTACCAATTAAGAGGTAAATGGAAATACTTTGGATTTTTGGACTTACTTATCCTTATTATTAAAATTAAAAATCAATAACAAATCCATAATTTTTGGATTATGATATTTTCTACACACATGTATTTTCAATCCATAATCTAAAGATTTTGGACATTCATTTGATACTGAAGAAATAGGTAACTGAGTTTTCAAAATTGTTTATTTTATATCATTATATTATCACTATTTATTTATCTAAGCCGTTCGCACGGTAATAGTAATCATGACGCCAACAACAATTCAATGACGATATCTCCTTTAATATATATTGTATGATTAAAACAGTTGTATTATAAATTAAAATAAAGAAAATTTTCTACAATTTATTCATAGAAATGATTTTCATTAAATCAATTTTTTTTTTTTTTAAAGGAAAAATCTTTAGGCGTAGGAACGCTTCAAAGTCAACTCAACACGCATCAACAATAGGCTAGTTGACTCATGTTAAAATACATTTAAAAAATGTTCATTTCATTTAGTGTTTCGTTCAAGAGAAATAAAAGTATTAGTATTAATACATAAAAGTGGATTGCAACAAAAATTCAATTTAAAAATCTATATTTTCATAATAATCGCCATAATCGTGACGTCATACAATTTGAAAACAATTAAATGTCATTCACACTTCACCTGTGGTCTGTCATATTATTTAATATCTCTAAATCTCTTTAAAGCTAAATGAAAAGTTACTTAGTTCTTTTTTGCTCTTTTAATAAAAACAATTATTTCTAAAACATTGAAAGTACATACTTAAATGAAAGGAATAATTGCAAAGAAGTAGGTGTGATCAAAAGTAATACTTATAAAATGATAAAGTGTCTCTTCCGATATTAAATAATATTTGTTTGTTTGCAAGCTCAATGACGTCACGGCACAAACAATAATATAAAGAATGGCCGATAGTGTTTTCGTCTTATCGGAAATAGTTTATTTGAAAATTAATGTTTTGTGGTTTAAATTATAGAATTTAAGAACTATTTCAAAAAAGAGTCAACTAGCCTATTGTTACCTTTTCAAAACTCCCAGAAAAGTTTCTAGGTAAATCTACCAATGTTTCTGAAGACCCTTACCTACTTCTAGTAAGATTCATAAATCAGTGCAATAAAATCATTTAATTTAATAAAGAGGTATTTATTATCCCAGAGGCCATTCCAACGTAACCTATGTATAAGATATGTCTGACCATCAACCCATAGGGCATAGAATGCGTCTGATTAATACATCTACAGACCGGTAACTACTGGATGGTGGGTAGTATGAGACACCATAATGTTCTCTATAAATATTGTGACAGAACATTTGTTACTTCTATTCAATTTATACAACTGTACGTAAGGTTAGTTGGTACTAAATCTTGTATATTACAAGTTATTTTGCACGCAAGAGAGTTAAATATTAGTACCTATTAAATTTAAAATTTAAACTAATTTAATACAGTCACCAAGTATCGATAGTAGGTATCGAGATATACCGTTTTATCTGTACTCAGTATAAGCAATATTACAAGATTATTATAATTGTCAATATATTAATATTGTCACGCAGCTTTCAAGTCAGCAATGAGCTGATAGTCTTCAAACGGCAGACCATATACTCACAATACATAGTTCAGAACCATCTCGATTAAATTACCTTTCAAACAAATTAAACTCGATCACAATCGGTCCATTATCTTGGGCGCTACGATGCCAGAGACATACATACACACACGTTAAACTTATAAAACCCATCATTGTAATATTAGCATATATAGTTTTAATGCAAAAAAAAACATTAAAAAAGAATAGTTGCTATAAAGTACAGACAGAATTATTCCATATATTAGACAGAATAATTCGGTCAAGTGCGAGTGTGAAACTCGCGCACTGAGGGTTCTGTATAATTTCATAATATGTATCAAATTTTGATTTTCGTATGCGGGTCAAAATATCATCATAAGTTGTAGAGCGGTTAAGCTGGTGTTAGAGTTTGAATGAATAAATTAGTGAGTTAATGAGTGAACGGTGTGAATACTAAGCGAAGCGAAGGTGGGTCAGCTAAGGATACTTTCCCCTAAAAAAAATTAAATTTACGTACCAAAAATATATATTAGATTTATGTACGCAAGATTGAAACGAGCGTCGTTGATAAAGCAAGCCATTACTCATGTTTAACATCTCAAGTAATGTTCAGTGACATCGTTAATTATTGTCCAATATTAATTACCTTTATCTGCTGCAGCGGCTCTCAAACTGTTGTCTGCTCACTTGAGAATAGTTGAGTTGAGTTAAGAATAGTTTTTAAATATATGTGTATCGTTCTTTGTGACGTAATACTTTCTTAAATAACTTTATTAAAAATTATGTTAGTTTTTACTTAGTTAATATTAGTTAACCTAAATGTGCAGATACTCACCGGGCACGGCTGTTTTGGACGGTATCTGCATAAGATAGCTCGGAGGGAGGTGGCGCCGGTCTGTCACGAGCGTGGTGCGGCGGAGGATACGTCACTCCACACCTTGGCCGAATGCCAAGCATGGGGACCTCAGCGCCAAGCCCTATGGTCGACAATTGGCGGGGACCTCTCATTGTCGAGTGTGGTAGGGGCCATGCTCGAAGATAAAAGAAGCTGGTTGGCAGTGGCCTCCTTTTGCGAGTCAGTAATCTCGCTAAAGGTGGCCGCGGAAAGGAAACGCGAGGCTCATCCCCTCGCTGTCCTGATCTGCAGACGTCAACCGGGGTGTAGGAGGCGCAGATACGCGCATCTTCTTCCTCCCCGGACCACAGCAGGGCATTGGGCGTGTCTTCTGTACCCGGAACAAGTCCAGGGCGGGCAGGCCTGCTTTAGAGCGGTGCGGTCGCGGTAGAATGCAAATAGCGACCTCGTGGCGGTTTAGTGGGTAGGACGACGCTTACCGCTGGCGAGATGCTGGCTGGATCGGATGGTATACGTAAATTCCTCCAACAAAAAAAAGGTAGCTGATTTTATTAAAGGAGCGGTTCAAGTCTCTGTACATAGTTCAGCTATTTTTGTACCAGTAGAAACAAATATAAATACAAGAAAAGGGAAAAAATGTATTAATAATTTTTATGTGTAGTGACGTAACACTTGCAAACATTATTATACCTTACTATCACAAACAATTGATTTGATTTATTTTTAAAATGTATCTCTTTGATATTTGTCTAGTCAATATAGATCTTAAAAGGCAAGTTACAGATGTCAAAACCTTAGATCCGATATTCTATTATTAAATCTTATCTATTATTAAATTTATTCTATTATTAAAAAAAAATCAAATAAATACAAGCTGTTCATATTTATCATGAGAATTCAAGGTTAGGTTTTTTAATATTGGTTGCAAGGTTATTTTGACAGTTATATCGTAATCATTATCATCATTGTAACCTGCTAAATGACAACAGTTTACTACTGAATACGGGCCTCCTTTCGAAATTAGAATCTTCTCTTCTTCTCTCAGCTTCTTTCTCTCATTTAGAAGACATTCTACATAACTCCAAGAAAATAAAAGTGTCTTCCTGAAATCAAACTTTCGACCCCCTGAATATGACACTACTCTGAAATCCTAATTACAGGACTATAATCGTATTATGCAATCCTTAATGAGTATGCTGCGATTATGTTACAGTTTGGGAACCAATGATCTAGCGGCTAGACCGCCGTAATAAATTATAACGAATTGTTCTTTTTGACATATCGTACATCTTTCTGATAGACGCGTATGATTAGTTTCAAATTAATAACGGAATATATTTAATTTTGTGTAAACAGAAAGTCTAAAGTAGTTTGTGGGTAATATTTTGTAAACAAGGATAATCTTTAGCCGATCTGAAAATTAGGGAAAATTTAGAAATCATTTTTATGTTAAGTTGTATGATATTTATATAACAAGTGGATCTGATGGACAGACAAAACAATTTAGAAATAGTTGTTTTCATTTCATGTTTCATTTGACACATTAATAATAATGATAGGCATTTTAGACAGGAAGCTGAACAGTGCCTGGGGTTTGAAACTGAGGAGTAAGTTTTAAAAAACAAATTAAATTGATTCGATACTTGGATGTTTGTTACTTGATCCCAAAAAAACAGCTGAACCGATTTAGATGAAATTTGGTACACGGATCCTTTACAACCTGGATTAACACCTAGGCTACTTTTTATCCCCGGAAAATTGTGAATATTTTTCTATATGGCAATATATTGAAAATTAAATATTTTTTGTTAAATCTAAATTATGTCGACTAGTAGTCAAAAATTAAAGAAAATTACTAGTCAAACTACCACTTAACCACTTGGAGTGATAGATATAGATAAACATAAATTAATAGAAAAAAAGTATTTAAAAAACCAATCACACACGATCAATGACTCCATTGTGACATAAAAAAATATTTCAATACTTTACCTTTCGCGGAGCTAATCAACCAAGATCGATTTTGATCAACAAAAGATCTATAGATCACTGATGGATCTCTCACAGCGATCGGGAAAGTGATCTTTTGATACTTTATTGATTTTAAATCGACCGTGGAGGTTTCATTACAAAGGATGAGAAAGGTTAAGCACGTGGAACTAAATACAAATGCAGGAATTTTGAATTTAACCTTTTAACCAAAAGACAGATAGATACAGGTTTTATACAATTTGTATGTATTTATCTGCAAACATTTCATATGGTAAAAGACCTAGTTTATTTTATACTAGTCGACCCGCGTGACTTCGTCTGTGTAAAAGTATAATACGATAAATTAAGTATGGGCTTTCAGGTTTTTTTGTATCACCCTACCTATCTATCCCATGGGAATGGCATTTTCGGATAACAAGTACCCTATGTGTTAATCAACCTTCTAAAATATCCGTGTACTAAATTTCATTTAAATCGGTTCAGCCGTTTCAACGTGAGGCATGCACAAACACGGCGACTGAAATTCATGAATTATTTCGGTTTTTAAAACCTATTATGCATAAACCATAATGGATACGCCAGTAATAGACATTGTCCTATCCAATTTGGATGTAAACAAGGGGAGGAGGAATGACTAACATCATCCTACTTACTATAAAAATCCTTACATAAATTTGTTTAATTTTTCTACAAAATATGCCATTACTTCTTTTCGCTCGATCATATTCCGTCATTTCCATTCTTTCTTCTTTCAAACACAATATCTTCGTCATTCCTCATCTAATTTCCAGCCACTTAAATATTCTACTTAGGTAAATCATGCCTCCTTCCTTACTCTTTAAATCTATATTAGTAAATAGTATAAAACAACGTCGCTTCCTTTCCTTCTGTTCCTATGTATGCTTAGATCTTTTAAACTACGCAACGGATTTTGATGCGGTTTTTTTTAATAGATAGAATGATTCAAGAGTAAGGTTTATACGTATAATACATGCATAATATAGTAGAGAAAGTAACGGTACGAAGCCGAAGCGGGTCGCTAGTATCTATATATTTGAATGGAAATTGGTACACAGATATTTTAGACGGAAATTTAACACATAAGTGTGCTTTTTATCCTGAACAAAATACCTTTCCCGAGGGCTAGAATGACCATAAAAATGTTGTGTGGACTTAGACACATGGATCGACTAGTCTAAAATAAAGTGAATTTAAAAAAACAACAATAATATGAAATTAAACGATTGATAAGTTTAACAATGTCTGTTTTACATAGAAAGAAATATTCATTATAGATATTTCAATCTACGATGAGCGGCGAGACGTCGTAGGTTGAACTATCCATACTTGAAATTTGGTTAAATTAATTACTATTTATTCAGAGCGATATTTTTAAAAATATTAAATTTGGGAAACTCAATATTTTTTTTACAAACTTTATTTGATTCCTTGATCATTACTGGTATTTTTAAAAAATGAGTTATTTCTAATAATGGTTCTCTGATATACTGAAATAAAATATCATTACAAATTATTAAAAATTATTTATAAAATATTCAAAAGCAAAGGTGCATTTTGGGTAAGGCGTGTAAATAATGGAGGATGGCGACACTGAGCCGCGATCCTGGACTAATGACCACGCCATTATGGCATCTGACCATATACTCTCGTTTATTAGGGATAATAACGATAACGAGTTTTTTATTCCATTCATCACAATTTTGGAACAGAAAAACTGCTGGATCTTACATATTAATTAAAATTGTTGGTGTTTATGTCTGTGGATTGAATGTATTTTTCGAAACATAAAACTCTACCTAGCTTTTTCTTTTATGGACATGTCTACGTTAAAATTCTATGTCATCTATAATAATATTTTAGTTAAGTTTATAAAAAACCGTTAAAAAATCATAATGAGGGAATGATTTCTAGAATAAGGGGGTCATTTCTTAATACACAATTATAATAATTAAACAAAGAATTAGACTGGACTTTTTCAAAGTATTTTTTTTTTTTATAAAAATAGGGTATCATAATGAGAGAATGATTACCAAAATGAGGGATGTTTTTTTTAAATATATCATTATAGTAAAAACGAAGAACTTCTCTTACAGTATTTTTGCAAAAATCTAGTTTAATTATGTGAGATCAATTTAGGTAGTCTTTATTTTTGTTCAATAGATAAAAAAAATAAAATAAAAATTTCTTTTATTGACCCTTACAAAGTATTCACTATTTGACAGCTGTTTGAAATAAAAAAAAAATAAAACAAAATGAGGAAATGTTTGTGAAAGCGTAGGAATGATTTCTATAAATATCATTATCGTAAATACAAAAAATTAAAATGGAATTAATCGGCGTTAAAAAGAAATAATTTATATGATCAACACCGTGTGTTCAAACTAGTGAAATAATTTGGACAATCTAGGAGTTTTTTGCTGCGCTTTATGGGTCCCGATCGGGTTAATTTTGGGTATCGATTTTGAGCATTAGCATTATGCATTAGTCATATTATAAAATTATCTTAAAGACATGATGCTTATTTAAATCGTTTCATGTTTTTTTTAAATTACATGGTGGTCTGTGTAAAAATGCATCGTTGTTAGATACTACCTTAAATAATTAGAAAAGGTTAATTTTTTCAAGCCTTACCTATACACATACACATATTACTATTTCCCAAATTTCCCATTAATAAGTATTAGGTTGCTAATAGCAGCCGAATATGCCGACCAGTCTGTAATAATGAACTAAAACGCCAAGTTATCATCATCACGACCCATCAATGGCCCACTGCTGGGTCTCCTCCTCAGAACGAGGAGGGTATTAGGCCACAGTCCACCACGCTGGTCCAGTGCGGGTCGACATACTTCTCAGACCTTTAAGAACATGGGGAACTCTCAGGACTGCAGGTTTCCTCACGATGTTTCTCTTCACCGTTAAAGCGAGTTTTTAAAACACACATAACTCAGAGGTGTGTGCCCAGGATCGAACTCGGACCTCGCGAGTAAGAAAGATATTGAAGAACCAATAGGCCATCGCTGATTTTTAACACCAAGTAATACTACAAAATTATTTTGTAAAACTGTATTTATAATGCTATTAGATACATTTTTTTCATTGAAAAAGTGTTTTGGTAGAAGGGTGATTGAATGGGTAAATTCATAAATGAGTCCATTAGCCCTGAATATATTCGTTTACGCTATCTACATTCAAGTGTAAATCAATATTATCGCGGAACCCTAAATAACAAATCACTTATTCCCATATCTCCTAACATTTCTCTATCAAATATGCGCATGAGTTGATCAATTATGAAATTAAAAGTTACGTCAATCAACGCTATCTGGAGTGACACATCTCGTGGACACTGTGATCCCATGTTAATATAGTGGTATATTGTAACTGGTTTGCTTAGATCATTCGAGGTGATTTTTATAATTGATCTATACTGTGGTTTGAGGTTTCACTAAATATGTAAGCGTGTTAAAACCAAAATGTCGTAAGTAATTAAGTGTAAGAGGAGAAGCAGTGCCTTTTTTGTGACCAAGGTGTAGATATATTTACTATTTCACACAATTGTAACACTCACCATCCATGTAATCACTTCTCAGACTGCACAATTACTATTCGGTATTCGGATATAACTCGTGTATTTAGCCGTAACCGCTATGTCCCTGCATTTTAAATCTGTAATATCTTCGAAAATATTCATTTAAATTTTATGCTGTAAAGGGCCGTATTGATCTATATAAAACGCACAATATATTTAAGGTACCTAATTGGAAAAGGATTAATGCTGTATTGTTTAAAATCGCTTCGTAAATAAATCATTATTTCTCGTAAAAAGTAAAGGAGAAAAAATAGTTATTGTGGGTTATCCCTAAGAGATAGACATATACCATCGCAGATTTATTATAGACCTTTTTAAGGTGTACAATACTGTAGTACATTATTTTGATCTATCTCGTAGGGTCCAGCGTTTGCAATCCAAGCGCTAAAAAATGTGTACATTTACGACATCACATTAGAAACCTCTAAAATTATCAGTTTTTCTCTACTATATTATGTATGTAATATACATACAAACCTTCTTCTTGAATCACTCTATGTATCAAAAAAAACGCATCAAAATCCGTTTCTTAGTTTTAAATATCTAAGCATACATAAGGACAGACAGGCAGACAGACAGACATCGGGAAGCGACTTACTGTGTAGTTATGTAAAAGGTAAAAACAATTCAGTATTCGGAGAGTTGACTTCAATCGTTAAAATAGTAATTTTGGCTAGTCACTGTCATCACTGTCGCGAATTTAAAAATGCTGCAAAAATTGCGATACAAAGGTTCAAAACGGTGCGCTCACTCGAACATGGTTCCCCACTTTAGAGTCTATCCGAAAAGTCTTTAAAAATATCAGCCATAACTTCAATCTCACTCAAATTCTTACAGGACACTTATCATCGTGAATATTTATATAGATTTAAAATTAGTGAAACGGATAAATGTCCCTGCGATGGAAGAACAGTTCAAAGTATTGCCCACCTTATTAAAGAATGTCCAAAATTTGGAAACCATAGGTTTATCCACGAATCGATTTGCAATGACTTACAACGCGATCCGTACAACTTAAGCGAGTTATCAGAAAAAGACAAGGGAATCAAATCGTTTTTGTCTTTTACAAACAGCATTGTCCATACATTAAAAGCTTTTAATAAAGGCGATGTAGTGTGAATCATTTATATGTCTTAGTAGTTATATATAGTAGAATATATAACAGTATTTAATTTAATAAGGAAGAAAGAAAAAAAATAGTATGAGAATAATATAATATAATAATAATTAAGGAAAAGTGCAAAAAAAATTGATTAATTATTAAGTTATGTAACGTTATGTATATATAAGTTGTCCTTAAGACTATTAAGTTTATTTAATTTAAATTACTTGTAAATATTTCTCTCGCGTATTGACTCATTTCTACCTATAGAAACAGTTTCTTCTCAACAAATTGGTTTTTGGCTACTTGGATCCCATAGCGAGGGCCAAAATAAAGCCAATTAAATAAACCATTTTTTACAAAAGCGATAATTTTACAAGAAGCGACGGCCATTGACGCTGTCATTGACGAAGTTCTACTAACTTTTCAATATGTTTTAGAATTATCTGTACTTAAAAATGTATTTAAAATGTTCAAACTGGCCTTTACTTAATTTGAAATCATTGATAATATTATTACAGTTCTGACATAGTCATTAATCAGTTTAGTCTGTGCTCAGATGTATAACATGGACTTACATTGTTGTTAATATTTCCGGACTTGATTGTCTTGTTATGTCGGAATTACAATTCTGGGTATATTGTATAAAATAGAAAGTGTAAGTCTGAATAGATACACAATCCGATACAAAATTACACTCAAAACTGTCTTCGGCTACGAATATATCTATACTAATAATATAAAGAGGTAAAGTTTGTGAGGTTTTAGGGGTTATCTCTGGATCTACTGAACCGATTTTGAAAATTCTTTTATCAATAGAAAGTCACAGTATTTGTAAGTGTCATATGCTATATAGTAACCCGAAAAACGAAAATACTTTTTCGTGGTAATCGGACTTGCAAAGTAAGTCGGAGAAAAAACAGTCGAACGAAAACGTTTCTTATTTCTTACGTTTTTATATTTTCTTCAATTTACAATCATTTCTTTTGCTGATTGACAAAGTGTATATTAATCATCTTTATGATTAATTTAATTATTTATAACTTTTCAGGCTTCAAAATGGAATGTCCAGATGAAAAACAAAGTTTTGAAACCTGCTCTTTTTCACTATTGGTTGAGGCCAAAAAGCTGCCGAAGCAGTTAAATCCTATTGATTGAAAATTGTTTTATGATCGCAGTTGTTTTTTTTTAACCAATTCAGGACTATATATGAGTGAGACGACGAGCTATAGATAGATATTTAAAATAGTCGATTACTGTACCGGTATAATACTAAAATAAACGGCCATCCAAATGCTGAATTTTGATATTTTTTTAAGATTTTGTTTCCTACTTGTTATTGGTGGACCATACATTGGGAGTTACGACGCCAAATACAAATATCTCCTGTTTATATAAATCCTGTGTTTATCGCGAAAGAAATTAGTGTTATCTCGGTCGACAGACAGGATTTCATTTTCTTGTAATTTTTGCATCAAAATATCGATATATATTTTACAGCTGCTACCAAACTAACGGTTTTTTAAAAACCGCATCAATGTGACAGTACCAAAAAGTGCAAAAGGGACTCGAAGGGAAAGTTTGGAATAAAAACAAATAATTTTGTAATGACCTTGCGGTCTGGAACCGTTAGAGCTGAGACCTTTTTTGAAAAAACTTTAGGGCGCTGCTATTCCTCTGATCTTGTGAACCGCAAAAGGAGGCGAGTGATATCAGTATTAAGAACCCTTTACACTATACTTAGATAAGATAAATTGCTAATTTGGAGAAAAATAGTAGAAAATTCATTCACATAAGGTTAACTAAAAACTGAAAAGTGTAAATATTTGAGTTTTATTTCCATTATAGCCTAACTTTGCGCGTCTGCTTTATAAGTCAGAATTTTGAAGAGCTAACTAAGAACTTCAACTATCGATAGTTCGTAAACTATATATGAGAAATCCTAGTTGCCCTTAAAACTAACCTGCCTCAACAAATTATACTGCTTATTTATCGCGTTGGTCCAAAACTTATTAACCAGTACATATAAATATACATTTCTTTTAGACCCTTAGACACGTAAGAGGGACGAATTCTCAGCATCTCATAAGAGGCGAGTAACCCAGCACCCCTTGATGGTAGGGGATCAGTTATTTTTAAGTCAAAAAGTAGTTTTTTTATATAAAAAAAATAATTTAAATCGTTAGGTCATGTTTATTGTTCATGTTATCAACAATCATAAATTCTTATAAAAGTAAGTAAACTTATATAATCACCTCAGCGAAGTGAGGGTGGTTCGGCTATAGTTATATAAATCAAGTAGAACGTGCAAGGTCCCTTATCCGCGAGCCAGGACGCTATGGCGACGACAGTTTTGACTATAAATAAGTGTTGTATTGTATTCAATGTATGCTGCTACTGTGCGCTCGGCGGCACTACACAAAAGAATTTGGAATCTTCATTGTGACTACCACTATACCCTGGCTTTGTTTATAACTTAGATTAGATAGTTATCAAAACAATAATATAATGGAATTGAAATTGAAATCTCTGGCGGGAAGACTCAGCTCAGTAGTCTATAGAGTTCAGGCCGTTTACATTCTAAGAGCAAGAGATTTACTTAGAGTAGTTTTTTTTTATACTAGTCAACCCATGTTACTTTGTTAACGCTGAATATAGTGGCTTTATTATACTTATTTTGTATTTTATTCTAAATCTCAACTGAGGATAACTTTTTCATGATATCTAATTCACTTTAATTGAGCAGTTAAAGCTTACATAACACCGTCAATCCTGCAGGATCTGTGTTTTGTATCGGGATGAGTAGTAAATTATGAGATCATTCAGATAACAAACTATATTTGTAAAAACATTCGTTCTGAACTATTGAGGTATGTGAATAAAATTCCACTATAAATTTTTCATTAAAAAGTATCCCATTTTCTAAGTTGGGCTATAAAGCATCAGTATGCTAAATTTAATTCAAATCGGTTCAGCCGTTTCAACGTGATGCGTGCACAAACATTTTCAGCACAAATTTTGTATACATTCACCATAACATATAAAAACAAAATTATACCACCGCATGTTTATATATAAGATGTTAATAATATTATTAGATATTGTGTATGGTAACAAACAGACATTCAACAATATTACTATAGACAATCTGTGTGGGATTCTTTCATCTTTTCGGCGTTTTTTGCTAGAAGCCGCTACAGTTAGCGACGTTAAGTTTTTTTACTTTTAACTCTATTCTTTTATCGTGCAACAATATTGTATTTTAGATAACAATGAGTCACGGTTTCTTTTTATATTTTTTATTATTACGGTAATAGTATATTGGAGTATCTATATTTACCAATAGTGTGTGCTATTATTATCTTTACTGAGCTGTAACACTCAAAGACAATATTAGCACGCAATGTAGACAGGACAATGAATTTATTATAACATATGATATTATAGATCAAGTATTGACTGGTTTAGGCAAGAATTTGTATATGTTGACACATAAGTTAGGATTAGGTAAATCTAACCTTAGGCTTGAACAGAGAACCTGGGCAGTGTTTCAATTGAATGAAGGGCAGTCCTTAAACTTACACCTTTGGAACAAGTCCATGACACTGCTTAGTTTCCTGTTGTTATTGTAGATAAAGAGATCATAATTTGCATTTACCCAATAGTCCATTCAATATCACACCCCTCTTGTAGTGTTTTTCTATATAACCCCTCTCCTTATTTCTCCGTTATATGATAAAAGGGCGTTTCAAATCTGCTCCTCAAGACTTAAGTACCGCTTTGTCTTCTTGTTTAAAGTACGTTTGCGAATAGAGTCAAATATTACAGGATCGATTTTTGTAATTCTTTCATTGATAAAACGCTACATCCTGCTCGAGTAACACAGGCTTTGTGGGAAGCAAGGACGGGGGGAAAACAATGTTTTTTGTGAATCAAACGCAGTTTTGTAATCAATTATGGGCAAAGCACATTATTAATGGATAGTTACGCTGAGTCTCCAACAAACTCCCGGTCTACACGACCTTGGACCGATATCATAATTGAATCTAGCGTACTCGTTATTTTTTTATTATTACTATCAACTATAACATATATAGACTATAACCACCAAGAATTTCGACTTGATATTTCTACGCGTTCCTGAGAAAATGAGCATCGACATACAAACAGATAGAAGAACAATAAAGTAATCCTGTAAAATTTCTTTTTTTTTCATATCGAAGTACAGTATCATTATAAAGATTTTTAAATGGAAATAAAAGCAGGTTTGTGTTGGATACAAATGAACAGCGCACATTATTAATCGATGGTTACGATGAGTCCCCAACCAACTCCCGGTCTACACGACCTTGGACCGCTATCATAATTGAATCTAGCGCTCCTGTTACGTTACTCTACTCGTTGCTTGTTAAATTATAACCATTAACTTTGGAATCTCGTTAATAGATAGTTGGGGGATATTGAGCTTTTAATCATCTACAAACTTAATGAAAATTGTATGCAAGTTTATCATTGGCGTTTAATTGAAAACTACGATAGTGGTTACACTCCTATGGATCGCAGAGTTATTTCATATTAGTCGTTATAACCTTCTTTATTACCCAGACTCATTCATTCATTCAATTTCTCATCAGATTTATTAGGGGATAAAAATTATCTTATGCGCTAATACCTTATAAAGGTAGCAGTGTCAAATCAGCAAAATTCGATAAAATATTTATGCAGAATTTGTAGCTATTTTGTTGCTAATTAGTTGCTAAAACTGCGATTTTGTTGCTTGAGCCGTTCGCGAAAAATCGCAACTACTACTAAATTCATATGAAGCTGGCATAAAACTTTAAGATTAGAGTACAATTTTCTTAATGAATGCTAGCTTTAACATAACTTGCTGAACAAAAAATGCTGAATAAAATTAGTTGGTACATCGAACAATGTTCAAATGAGCCTAAAAGTGAGCAACAAAAGTGAAACTAGAAATCGGCCGATTCTTTTGATCAGCAACAATTTTTCTAATACATGCTAGCTTGAACTTGACTGGGCCTGTTTTTGGGATGAAAAGTATATTAGCCTATGTTTTAATTCAGATTACAAACAAACTGAGTTCCTTTAGTTCAATGCTGTACATAATATATACAAAATAGTAATTATTGCTATAATTGTTTATATTTAAAGTATGACTAAAGATCGATTAAAGGTTTTAATAATATTTTAGGTTTTAGTCTCTTAATTTAAATGCGTAGCGGGGGATGTGTTTATTAAGAACACAACTCTGACACACTCTGAGCGTGGCTAGATGAATTTGATTAATCCTCGAACATCTGATGAAAACGAAGCCCAAATAGGGTACAGTAAAGTGTAAAACTTTCCTAAATACGATACAGTAACTCCATACTTTATGGGTTTTGATCAAAATCTAAAATTGGCTTTACAGGCTGATGATTACTCGTCCGTTTATCGAGCGCGAGGCTGTATGGGGTAATGTGATCAGTTAATTTGTTATAACAATCTTAAATGGATTTACAGTAGCGAGGAAATATAATTACGTATCAAGCTATAGAATTAAACAAAAAAGGACGCAAAGAAAAATTTTTAGACTTGTACACAATGTAATTATATCCTGACTGTATTGCAAAATTAATAGACCGTTTTTAACGTCTTAATGACCCCTATTAATTTTTATTTTTATGTAGACTCTTGAAGGTTATATAGACCAGAGATTTGAGAATCACTGCACATAGCCATGTGGGATATATAGACCAGAGATTTGAGAATCACTGTTATTTTTTTTATGGTAGATAAGGTGCAAACGAGCAAATGGTCCACCTGATGCTAAGTGGGCACCATCGCCCATGGACATCGACAAAACAAGAGATACCGTCTTGATTTGTCGATGCGTTGCATCCTCGAAGATAGAGTGGGGAGGGGGAGTGAAGAGAAAAATGCTACGGTTTCAGCGGACCCTGAGCAAGAGCCCAGAGTCGACTAGATCCGCAGCATTAATGAGATGTTATAGACATTAATTTATAATTTAAATAAAAATCCAATAAAAGCTTAATGTGAATGAGGAAAATGTCCAAATGTCCTAAGCTATACCGGGAGCTTGTGACCGAGTCGTAGGTTCTTCGAGTCATTTACAACACATTAACACTAGTCTCCACTTCACACAACTAAGTCATAAAGTAAAAGACTCATATGGTCCTTTTGATACACAGCAATAGACTTTATTAGAATTCCACTTACACAACGATATATTCACTCTATAAAATGACTAGTCAAACTGACTCTACTGCATCGTAATAGAATTAATAAGTCAAGTTACTACGGATATTCTCATATGGACAAAGAAAGAAATAGTATAAGTTACATTCCTATGTAGCTAAATTTATACTGTTTCTGTCTGAGTCTGGCTTACATACGACTTGTTTATATAGAAAGATGCCTTTGTTATTTAATTCAGATTGACGAGGTATTGTTGTTTCTACATAGATATAGTCACAGCGATGCGTACACAAAACCACTGACACCAATTAAACGGTCGATCAATCAATCGATGGCGTACCTCATTAAGAAACCCGCTTTTTATTTAAAATCCACCTACACGTATGTACAAACTTTATACCAGTGATTCTCAAAGTGTTCTATATCAATGTCTAGGGGTCGATCTCGAGTTATATGGAGTCCATGTCAAAGAAGGATTAGAACTCGACGATGTTAAAAAGTATTGTTATCATGTTTAATTATCCAGGTAGTCCATTTAATTTTATGAAACCTTCTCAGGATATTGTGGGAGATTGAATCTGTAGGAGAAGCTCATAATATAATATATGACATAGCTTACTTCTTATCCCGAAAATAAAGCAATAGCCATGTGGGATAAAAAGAAGTAATTCACACAAAAAATACTTATAACAATTTTTTATTAAATATTGCATACAGATACTTTATATGCTTAAAAACATAAAGGATATTTTTTATCCCGGAATGAGAAGATTGCAGTCGTGGTATAAAGGATTTTTATATCAAAATAAAACCTAATTCCTGCGGGAAAGGTCATTAAACAAATTGAATGAATGCGCTGACTCAGAGAGCGAATGAGTGAACTATCTTACACACTTGTCAGACTCAATTCTGAAGTTATCACGGACAAAATCGCAGGCAGATACTAGTATAAAATGTGAAAAAGGTGACGAAGACATGCTAAGTGGTCTATGACTCCAATAAGTTTAGGAACCTCCGCTTTACACTAACACACATAGCATTGAAATTTCAAATCTCTTATGTAGAAATAAAGTTGTAAGTTGTAAATCAGTTAGCTCACTTCGACTTCTATTTAATAGCATGGATACACAGTGTAATTACCTTTCTAGTTGGTAGCTTTAATAAGAATAAGGCATATTCATAACAAAAACTCATCCGGTCGTATTAAATCGATACTACGGCTAATAACTACGTAAGGACCAAAAATTACTACAATCATGATTTATCCGGCTACTGAGGAGTTACGTCATTAACTCTGGAATTAGAATATTCTGGTTGTGATATGATTTTCTTAAGAAAGAAAAAAGTATTGATGATAATATTTTTATGGTTCTTAAATTAACAATATATTTTTCATTTCAAATTTAGCACTTTTTAAAATCATTTTAGATTCACAACTTTATCAAAATATCCTTTACAGTATTTATTAAAAACATTACAATTTTTTGAGACAGGATTTATTTTAGATTTCTATTAGAAATTGTTGTTATGGTACTTTTTATTATACAACGTCTTCCAAGTACGTAATCATCATTTCAACACTCTTTAATGAAAAAAAATTAATTATGAAAAAACGCATTACTCACGTGCAGATTTGAGACAGATTTTTTCTCTGACTAAAATTTCGAACAAATTAGGTGATCATCCTCAGGGAACTTTGGCTTAAAATATGTATGAAAATCGCGTTATTTACTTTAATTTTTTTTTTAAATATTATTTGGTTCGGTGCTCAGTTTTTATAAAAATTTCGAAATTCTCTCTAAAACTAATTTGTTTTTGTTGAAAGAAAGGAGAAGAAACAATAAAACGAAAATAATTACTTCTTTATAACAAGTCATTTATTCCAAAAAATAAATTTAAATGTAAATATTTTTTTTTCTTCATAAAATACTATATTATAAGCAATTTCCTAATGTAATATAAAATCTATCAATAATATTATAATTGCATACGAAATGATTTCCATATCGAAGTGAGCTGTAAATTAGACAGTAAGACAGGAAACGGCTTCTTAGGCCGTCAGACCGTGATTAGCGATCAATGGTGATCGCACTATCACGAGTGATCGGTGATTCACTGACGGCTGAGTGCCGGTTGAGAAAAAACTAACATAGATTATATTTATGGAATCTTTTCGAATAATTTAATGTATAAAAACTTACTTAAGTATTATATTATCTGTTCAGTACGAACTACAAACTATCAAAAAAAGCGAAATTTCAAGTCATCAATTGGTTTATTTTATTGTTTTAAATGTTTTTATTATCTATAAAACGGTCCAACCACGATTGGCGATCAATGGTGATCCCACTATCACGAGTAAGGGAATTGACTGATAAAAACTGATATACATTATATTTATGGAATTAGAATTATCAAACTCGGTATAATATGATAGTTTTTGACTTTTATTGTTTTTACTAACTATATAAAAGCTATATTGCAAATTAATAATCAAAAGATATTAATTATAATATTATACATGAAATTAATATACGAGTATTAAGGCTTTTTAGGCCGTGAGACCGTGATTAGCAATCAATGGTGATCGCACTATCACGAGTGATCGGTGATTTGCTGACGGCTGAGTGCCGGTTGGGGATAAAACTAAAAATTTTAAAAATATATTATCAGTACAGTTTCGACTCTCAAACTTCTAAAATTGCATGACTTTCCTGCGCAGGGCGCTGCACATTTTATGTACTTTACACAAAAGCCATGCAGTGCCTTGTCTGGGGTTTATGACCCAAAAATAGTTTGACTACGAGTATTCTCTCGTCTTCACTGATTTTTGCGGACATCAAACTAGGCAAGTAATAATAGCTTGTAACGACTCCCGTTGTCCTAAAAGTTCCACCTCTTCACTTTCATTTTTAAAAGTTGGTTAGAAAAACATCTACTTTAATATATAATCTATGATAAACCAGTAATCGTTACCGTATGTTTAAGTAAGGCACGATAATTGAAGATATGCTCCTATCATACCAGAGCACACCAACAAGTGTGCTCGTGTGATGTGTACTAGTGTGCACATGTGTTTGTGTGCTAGTGTCTTGTGTGAGTGACGTGATTACTTTGTGCTCGCTCAGATGAAATTAAGATGAAATGATGTTATGAAAGTTAGAACATGTATTGAAATCTTGTATATAAAATTCTCGTGTCACAATGTTAGTTACCATACTCCTCCGAAACGGCTCGACCGATTTTTATGAAATTTTATATGCTTATTCAGTAGGTTTGATAATCGGCTACTATATATTTTTCATCCCCCTAAATGATTAGGGTGGCCCACCAAACAAAGTTTGCCGAGTCAGCTAGTATTAATATACATTTCAAAATAAATTCATTTTATAAATCACATAAATCTGAGGTTCCCAAAGGTATTTGACCCGTATCCTTTTGTAGGTGGAGTCTCCTTTTCTCATATTTCTATATTACCAATTCACTTTACCCAAAAAGGGACCACACCAAGAAACAAGGGGTTCTACATCTTATCAACCTTCACATCTTTTTTCTTTTACGTTAAACCCTCCTTTTCTGTTAATCCAGTTTACAAGCTTTGAGATTTACTTATTCTAAATATGTTTGTATGTTTGTTTCAGTTACACAAAATTAGCTAAACGGTTTACAATAAGGTTTCGCACACATACTTTATAACCTGGATTAACACAAAGGCACTTTTATCCGCAAAATTTAAGAGTTCCTGTGGGACAAAAAAAAAAAAAATTATATTTTTTTATTTTACGACAATGTATTGAAAACTGAACTTCTTTTTTATTATTACGATTATAAGTACTAATAAGATGAATCTTCGGTTTTTTACCCGACTACGGCGAAGCCAAAAGGAAGGGTTATGATTTTGGCAGTCTATGTATGTATATATGTATGTATGTATATATGTATGTATGTATGTATACATGGCTATAATATGGCTAGGTGACATAGCTATAAAAATTTTATGATTTTTTTATGAGGGAATTTAAACCTCAGATTCTAACCTCGATAAAAATTAAACTGAACTGATTATTACGTGTTTGGTATCAAAAGAAAGGTCTTGGCGAGTAAATTACAAATATGTAAATATATGTTATTGTTAATGTAAACATATATGTTTAAAATACGGAGGTATAGTTCGTGCGGTCCTGTCGTTGCACACTGTTATACACTCTATGATTATTTATATGATTAGAGGAACATCTCCGTGAAACAGACATGGTAGGTATACATGGGTGCTACCACGGTTCTACCTTGACTATTTTTATACCGATACATTTTTAGGTTTACTTGTAATGTGCTCGTCAAGACCTTTCTTTTGATACCAAACACGTGATAATCAGCTCAGTTTAATTTTTTTAGGAGTTAGAATAGTCGCTCTTTTCAAAAAAGCTATTTTCTTTACATAATCCGTTATACAAATGATTCAGCTTGAGAGTCACCGTCACTTAGATTCCAAGCACTTTCATCATTTAAGTAATCCTGTACATTATAGTATGCTTTCGTCATAGAATGAGAGAGGAATGATACCCATTACTGTACAGCAATACGTATACACATGCAATTTAGACTGAGGCGAGCAGTGCCTGCGGAAACGTGGACACTGAATGTTGGCCTCGTCCACAAATTAAAAGTCGCTCAGCGCGCTATGGAGCGGGCTATGTTGGGCATCTCTCTCAAGGATAGAATCCGGAACGAGGAGATTCGCAGAAGAACCAAGGTTACCGATATAGCTCAAAGGATTAGTAAGCTGAAGTAGCAGTGGGCAGGTCATGTCTGTCGTAGAACTGGCCGATGAGGAGTGGAGACCGCGTACTGGTAAGCGCAGTGTGCGACGACCTCCAGCCCGCTGGACCGATGACCTGAAGAAGGTGGCGGGAAGAGGGTGGATGAGGAAGGCGGAGGACCATGTTTAGTGGCCGCTCTCGAAAAAGCCTATGTCCAGCTGTGGACCGATACAGGTTGATGGAGATGGAGAGCAGTACCTGGGGCTTGAGACCCAGGATCAGGTTTAAAAAGCTCTTTCATAATATATTAACTCTCACCTCCACGACTCGACCTCGCCAACTACAACAGATATTAAAGTAAACTTACGTGGACCTCAAGAAGTACACTACGCGAAAATACTAGAGAGATTGAGTCTAACTATCGGTTATATATTGTCTACACATCGGTATACTTGGCATAATATAAAATGATCTACCCGATACTACTTTATGAACGATGTTGCTAACATTTTAAATGAATTAAGGTTCAATCTTCGGTCTACGAATAATAATTGTTTGCAACACCGTTTATAAATTAGTATTCGCGGGTAGTTCATTTTATCTTATTTTGAGTAGACTAACTTTCATTACGATAGGATAGTCTGTCAAGTAATATCGCGCAGTACATATTTAAATAGTGAGACTACTAGTGTAGTGTTGTTTCGTGGCGTGGTGCTAGGCCTCCGTTGTCGAGAAGGAGAGTGTTACTACCTAATATAGCTCCCGTACTCTTAACATTATAGTTTTAAGAAAGTAAAGAATAATTTGCCATTTATAATGAAATCTCGCGAACAAATACGCAAATCATTTACGTCGAAATAAACAATAACGCCCGATATGAGTTGCGGGGTAATCAAGAGTGCCTTTACGTTTTTTGTTTTTGACTCCTGATGTGTAATGTATGGTTAGTATGACCATGGTGTTATATTATTCCAGAACCAGTATAACCAAACTGAACAGTTACATTTGCTTACCTTTTGAGGTTTTCAGCTCAAACTTAAAACTGAAAAAAAATATTTATAAATAGTTAATGAAGTGTTATTGAAATAAACTATTAAGAGTTTTTTTTGAGTTTACTCTATATGGTCTAACTTGTACTGACCTTTGTCCGTTTATATCTGATAGTTTTTTTTTAAATAATTGATAAGGTGCAACCATCGCCCATGGACATCGGAAAAACAAGAAACACTCTCTCGTTTTGTCGATGCGTTGAATCCCCGAAGATAGAGTGGGAATGGGGAATGAAGAAGAAAAATGATGCGGATTCAGCGGACCCTAGGCAAGAGCCCAGAGTCCACTAGACCCACAGCATTAATGGGATGGGAGAGGGAGGGGGTAAGTCTGACCCACACGCGGCACAACGCGACTATGACACTTGGCGATCGGATTCGCATGCATGGTTGCAAGCCAGTCAGGGAACAGATCCCCTACCATTCGGGTTACTCGGCTCTTACGAGTTGATAGTTATTAAAATAGTTTCAGACTAATAATTGTTCAATAGAAATCCTACTTCCTACTAATAATATTATTAACGCGAAAGTTTGTAATAATGTATGGATTTATACATGTATGGATATGTTTGTTACTCTTTCAAGCAAAAACTACTAAATGGATTTTGATGAAACTTTACAATAATATAGCTTAGACATTAGAATAACACATAGGCTATAATTTATAATGATATAGTGTGAATTGTCCAAAATATAGCGGATTAAACCGCGGGGTGCAGCTAGTAATAAATATGTATAAGTGTGTTAATTTGTCACTTCAGCAGAATATAAGCAAAAACTCGTCAAAAATGTATTTTATTTAGATGACGTTTTATCTGGGATAAATCCAAAATTTTTGCCTTAGTTTTGTTAGTCTTTATGGATACATTTTTTTTTATTTTTATTCGATATTTCTGGTTACGATTATGTAGTTTCATAAAATCCTGAAACTAACACGTTAACTCCGTCGATAACTTTACATTCACGAATTCATTGTATTATAACCTCTGTTCTGATAGACTTGATCCAGTTGTCAAATAGATGTGTTTTGTTGATGTTTTATTTTTAATTTTCTGTACAACAAGTATTGTATTTAATAATATTAAATAACATGTAATTACTTCCCACATATCAACCCAGTTCGTACGGAAAATTATTAACAGTTCTTAAGTCTAAACCATTTACAATAAAACATTTTATAGGTTATTAAGAACAGAAAATAACAATTTTAGATAATACGAAAACCCATAGTTACCCTAGAAGTAATAACTGAGAGCCGGTATCGAACCTGCGCTAATGACGCGCCTAAGGCAGCCTCCGTATCAGAAGCCATCTAAGGCGATAGACACACAATTTTGCACCTAAATACAAGCAAGTACACTCTATATTACAATGTGTATCCATTTAATGTCCATGCATACTAAATTGGCCTTACAGGGGCAATAAATTACACTTATATTCGTGTGCAGCTCGTGTTATTCATGTTTAATCATAGTACTGTCAACCTCAAGAATAGGTCTCAATAATTGCAATGGTTTTTAGTTTCATTCATGCGGGTAGATTACATATCGTGGAGCATGAAAATTTAAATTAAATAGTTAGACAGGAACTATGTTGTTTTTATAAGTAGTCTTTGGTATAAATGTCGGAGAAAATGAAGGGGTAGGTATTAAAGTATTAAAAGAAGATTCTACCTAGAAGCCTATATCCAAAGCTACAGGAGCAATACAGTCAGTGTTAACTAAATATTACGATCTCGTACTCTGACAGGAGCCCAATCAATTCCTTGGACTTGTGACCAAGCGTGTAGGTTTAAGAGCTGCCTTACCACATATGTGAATACTCACCTCCATTGCCTAGGCTCTCCATCTAAGCTTAAGGTTAGGCTTACATAAGGCTAGCTAGACAAGGCTAACCTAACACGAGGTTAACCTAACACAAGGCCAACTTAAATCTAAACATATATCTTCCAATATTATAAATGTGAAAGTTTGTATCTTTGGATACTTGAATGTTTGTTACTCAATTGTGTAAAAACGGATAAACGGATTTTAATGAAATTTGACACACAGACAGTTTATAGCTTGGATTAACACATAGGCTACTTTTTATTCCGTAAAAATTTATAGTTTATGTGGGATAATGAATTAAATGTTTTTTTGTTCAATCTAAGTGCAGGTGCAATAAATGTGAAAGTTTGTATGTTTAGATATTTGTTACTCAATCATGTAAAAACGGATGAACAGATTTCATTTAAATTTGAAATATAGATACTTCATAATTTAGATTAACGTAAAACCTACTTTATATCCCGAAAAAAAATCAGAGTTCCTGGGGAATAGTAATAAAAGTATTTAATGCCTAAAGTTTTTATACAATACATATATTCATAATTAAAGGTGTCAGACAGGGGGTCTTAGTAATAGAGTCTCGTTTTTACCCTTTGGGTAATGAACCCTAAAATGATTGTTTTGGCCGCTATTAGTGTAATAAAGACCCTTTATAACCCCTTAAAGTTGAAATATCTTCTATGTACAGATAGATATCGTATAAATTATAATTATTCATAAAATATAGTCTATTACAGTCTTCTACATGAAATATGTCAGGTGATGGTGGAAAAAAAGATGTAGTAATACCATACAGTAGCTTGCGCATGCGCCTGCGGTGCAGTGTACTGGTAATGACAAAAATATTAAATAATATTTAAAATATATATTTTACAGTATTTAAATATTTTCATAATTCAATAATATTTAAGAATATCTCCACTAAATTCATTACTTACAGTAAGTAGTAAAATTTAAAAGAGAAAGTTTTTATGTTCGTTAATTACACTAAAACGGCTAAACGAATTTTAATGAAATTTGTTACACAGTTACTTTATAACCTGGGCTACTATATAGGATACTTTATATTCCGTAAAAAATCTGATCCTGAAGGAAGAAGGGGGCTGTTTACACAAAGCAGGTGTGCAGATTTAAACGAAATATTACAGATACTTTATAAGCTGGATATAGGATACTTTTTATCCCGGAATGAAGTATAGTTTCTGAGGTATAAAACCTTTTTATGGAAGTTGAACATAAGGTTAATATCTGTTTTCTGTCTGAACAGTATCATAGCGTGATTACAGTTTTTGTGTATCTCGGGACACGTGGGATGAAATTATGATAATCACTGCGCCTGCGCGTGCTTAGGGTTCTGATGGCATCAGGTTTGTGTCATAAAAATCAATCGTTTTGCTTTGTATTACTCTTCAAAATACTGCACAAAAATATCTTGAGGATCATTGAATTTTTATTAGTGTTTTTATAAATTACTTGGACCAGATCAAAGAAACACGATTTTCTCTTTATTGAACTATACCCACTGACTTGATAATCCTAACTCCTTACTTAATATAATTTTGTAAGTAACTCTTAAGAAACTTAGGCAGTACCTACTTAAGATGTCAAACTAAACGGGTTAGAATACAATTCCCCTCTGCCGCTGGGATAGCATCTCGTAAGAACCGAGTAACCCAGCACCTCCATTGGTGGCAGGGGATCTGTTCCCCGACTGGCTTGCGACCACCAGCATGCGAATCTGACCGCCAAGTGTCTCTTACGTGTTCCGGCCGAGCCGCATGTGGGCCAGACTGCGGTTCCAATGAACTCCGGGTTGTTGCTCGGGGTCTATCTTCGAGGTGGCAAAGCATCGATAAAACAAGAGATAGTTTCCATAGTCCATGGGCGACGTTGGCCACTTTCCGTCAGGTAGACCGTCTGATCGTTTATCCCTTATCTATCATAAAAAAAATGAAAGTGCGGTTTAATATACTACTTACGCCATCTATTGACGAATAGATAGCATCTGTCTGTTTGTTACACATCTATGGCGCTGGAGTAGGGCAGTAGTAACCTCCGTCATTTTGACAGTCTGACTATAGTCTTAGTCGTGAGCGGTCTCTTAAGGAGTGAAGTAGTCTCTAGATAGTGTCAGTGAAAGCGTTGCGTGCACTGTTAGTGCCGGGAGTGCTGTCCGATTAATGTCACGTGAGTATTTTACAGTCTAGTTGCCACGTCTTGTGTTACATAAGGTTTATGTGAGTTTAACCTTGGATGTAAATAGAGAGCTTGAGCAGTGGGTACGAGTGTTGGAATTCTGTTAAAAGACGTCTTTAAGCCTACACCTTGGTCACAAGTCCAAGGCACTGCTTAGGATTCTCTCGTAATTGTTAGAGATCATATTTGATTGTTTATCGGTTCAGTAGCAGTATCTACGTTGCGTTTACCCAATAATCCATTCAATGTCATCACCCCCTATAGTGTTTTTAATATTTCCCCTCCTCCACCTTCCTTCTCATTATTAAAATCCCCGACATATAAATTAAAATGTAAAATATAGTGATATACATCTGGGCGAAGCCGGGACGGGTCGACTAATCCTACTAATATTATAAACGCGAAAGTTTGTAAGAATGTATGGATGTATGTTTGTTACTCTTTCACGCAAAAACTACTGAATGGATTTTGATGAAACTTTACAGTAATATAGCTTACACATCAGAATAACACATAGGCTATAATTTATAATGATATAGTGTGAATTATCCAAAATATAGCGGGTGAAACCGCAGGTCACAGCAAGTTTAATATAAAGTTTATCTAAAGTAGTGCTGGCGAGCCTATTCGTTTGTATAAATAAACGTCCATCACTCATGCTTATTTGGACCACAATCATAATTCGCTGTTCACACGCAATATACCGTTTTTAATAATTATTTCTATAAATAGTAGTCCATTTTTCTTACATAAATGAAAGAAACAACTGTTGCCACTTATCTGACAAATAATTATTGTGAACCTCAATTTAAAGTAATGAATCATTTTGTTCAAATGTCTCAAAATTACTTCAAACGCGAAAAAACTAATTTGTATTGTTATAACGGGAGGTTAATAGTAGAAAGGTGGCAATCAAAAGTACACAGAAAATTATGAATTTAAAGTCAAAAGACAATAGTAATATGCACTCTAGACAGTGATCCGAGTAGTGTATTGAATATTATAACTGTGAAAGTTTGTATGTTAGAATATTTCGCTATTTAGATGTTTGTCGCTCAATCATGCAAAAACGTCTGAATGGATTTCAATAAAATTTGGCGCACAGTTACTTTGTAATCTGGGTAAACACATACACTCCTTTTAAGAGAAGTGAGGAGGTGAGGGGAAAATTGAAGAACTTTATAAGGGGTGATGACATTGAATGAACTATTGGATAAACGCAACGTAAATACTGCTACTGAACCGATAAATAACAACAACTTAAAAATAATGGTACAAGTACCCGCAGTTAAACCTGCCCATGGACTCGCTTTACCAAGCACCTAACGTAGAGAGGATGGAAGGACAAATCAACTGACAGAGGCGGCCCATATCCCTCGAGATCGGGTCTCTCACAAGTCTTATCTGCAAACACCCGGAGCGACCCATACCTCGTTCTCCGCACCGGCCTGTCCAACCTCTCCCCCCATCCCAGAGCATCATCATCACAACCCTTCAATGGCCCACTGCTGAGCCGAGTCTCCTCCTCAGAATGAGGAAGGTATTAGGCCATAGTCCACTACGCTGGCCCAGTGCGGGTTAGCAGACTTCACACACCTTTGAGAACTTTTTGGGAACTCTCAGGAGTGCAGGTTTCCTCACGATGTTTTCCTTCACCGTTAAAACACACATAACTCAGAGTCAGAGGTGTGTGCCCAGGATCGAACCTCGGACCTCCCGAGTAAGACTTGAAGTCTCAACCACTTGGCCATCACTGCTTTTTTTTAAAATTAAAATGTAAAACCAAACTACATGAGGTAAATTGCAACCGGGCGGATCGACTAACTAGTACTTAAAATTAAACAAAAGGAACTCAGCAATACATATAAAGTTATCAACAGTGTTGCTAAGTATAATATCTTCATTCGACAGTAACCTGTTCTTTAAATTATAAAACTTATGTACTCCCTATATGGATCTGAATATAACGAACTAAATATTTATGTAAATCATCTTATTAGAGGTGAAAAGATAAAATATTTTCAATATTATAAGCTGTTTCGCTTCATATATAGATATTGATGAATTTGCTTGCCCTTAAAATTATATCTTAACTAACGACCCGCCACGGCTTCGCACGGGTGCAATGCTGATACTAAATATACTACAAGTCTTTATATACAACATGCACAGCTTTTTGTCATTAGACAATACAAACATGTTTTCATAGGCACGCGCCGCGCAACCGCTGTGTCCCTGCATTTTAAATCTGTAATATCTTCGAAAATATTCATTTAAATTTCATGCTGTAAAGGGCCATATTGATCTATATAAAATGCATAATATATTTAAGGTACCTAATTGGATAAGGATTAATGCTGTATTGCTCAAAATCGCTTTGTAAATAAGCCATTATTTCTCGTAAAAAGTAAAGAATAAAAAATGGTCATTGTAGGTTATCCCTGAGAGATGGACATATACTATCGCGAACTTTTTTGTAAACCTTTTTAAAGTGTACAATACTGTAGTACATTAATTTAGCCAGCGTTTGCAATGTAAGTGCAAAAAAAATATGTTTATTTACAGTAAAGGTTTCTAAAAACCTCTAAAATTATCTATTAAAAAAACCGCATCATAATCCGTTGCTTAGTTTTAAAAATCTAAGCATACATAGGGACATACAGACAGACAGTTGATAGCGACTTTGTTTTATAGTATGTAGTGATATAAATTAAGTGATATTTTTCTTTTAATTCTAAGTTTGTTTCATTTTTGATTACCTATTTATTGTTAATTATGATATTGGCAACACTAATTTAAGTAGCTTCCTGTTATTTATGATGTTGGTAGGATTGATATGAGTAGCATTACAACAACATAATATACAACTCTTCTTTTTTATTAACACTATAACCTTAGGAACCTACTTTATAATGTAATTCTGTGGTTGAAGAGTCTGAATATTATTAAACAAATGTGACATGTTAAATATTAAATTAAGTCACACGAATTTAAAGATATTTTTACCCCACCTCCCACATTTGAGACACACCCCTTCCTACTGCGACGTCACATGTCTTGCTATTTTGATCTAGAAAATATGAAATAAAAACAGTATTATCCAAAAAAATTAGTTTCGGAGAAAAAAAATACTATAACATTTCAATGACGTCACAATAACGGCGGAATAAGATAAAGTCTGCTTTATTTGTTAATGCAGACTTATCGCTATTCAACCGTATATATGACGTCATTTGTCGCTTACGTCTTTTTGGAATAGATTAAATTTCAAAATTGATTTGTCCATTTATTTTTCTTCTAGTTTCATATAACACTAGCGGCCCGTCCCGACTTCGCACGGGTGGACAATTAACAACAACACACCGTCGCGTCAGGGTGTATTTTTTTGTTTATATTGACATTTTTAATTTCGTAATATCTTTTGAATGGAATGTCAGATTTCAATAATTCAAAAAAATAATTAACAGGTATTGAAACTATTTTGAACACGAAATAAATTATTTGGATAAGAATTAATACAAAGGTATGGATAACATGGTCTTATTTTGATAGGCATTTCTATCAAATTTTAAAATTTAGAAAAATAGTTGTAGTGACATAACTACAATAGTTGGACATATGGTCTCGCGGAGTTTTTTGTAGATATTGACACGTCCTATAATATTGTGGAACATTTTTTTGTTCTATCATCAATACTTTCCGCAGCGCATGCGATGAAAGATATTTTATGGCTAATTTTTTTGCACCTTGTGTTGGTTTTAGTGAGAATTTCTGGGGATCTCTTTCTTGTAATAAATATAGCCTATGTTACTCAGGGATAATGTAGCTTTCTAATGGTGAAAGAATTTTTGAAATCGGTCCATTAGTTTTTCAGTTTATTCGTTACATACAAAAATACAAATCTTTCCTCTTTACAATATTAGTTTAGATAATAGTTTAGATGTTAAAAATATGAAATTTTGTCAATTTAGGATCCCTTTCATCCCTTGTCAAACTTATCAATCTCATCCTTCCTCCTTAACTTATGACGTAATTGTAGATGACCCCTAAGTCATGTAGTCATGTGTTTTCGAACTACCAGTTAACCAAAGTGTAATTTCCATACGAAATTCGGTGCATTATGGTAATGATAAAATAATTTGCAAGCCTTGGCGAATTACAAATTAGTCTGCATGCCCAAAAAACAACAATTTAAATTTCAAAATTATATTATCAAAAATATTTTAGCAGCGGTTTCTTTAAACAAGATTTTTTTTTTTAATTTTAATACTGTAGGTAAGTCAGCCTGCAGCTCAGGGGAGCTATACTGCGCAGTAACACGCAAACGATAATATTAACATGTAATCTAGATTTAAGTGCCTGCTGCTTGAGCTACCAAAAATAAAATAATAAAGTACACGTACTCACGTGCTCGATGCACCACACCATCCAACAACACTACACCATAAGTCTCACTACTTTAATATGTACTGCGCGATATTACTTAACAGACTAACTCAATTCTATCGCAACGAAAGATATATATTGTCAACAAAACAAAAGATACATAAGATAAAATGAACTACCCGCGGATACTAATTTATAGTTTTAATGGTTACACTCTTAAAATATATATTTTAATAAAAAAAAAAAATTTTGGCTTTGAGAATAAACAAACCAGAAAGATCGAATATCGCGCGGCTTTATACCCGTGTAGCTCCGCTTCTATTGGTCTTGAATAACTTTCGACTGAGTTGATTTATCAAAAAGTGACATCAGACCTTTTTTGTAGAGCGTTCAATTCTCTACAAAATACATAAGAGGTATTACAATGCAATTTGTCGTTCGTTAGTTATAAAAATCAGAAGAAAAAAAATTTTTTTTCCTGTGTTATTCTTATGGGAAATCGAAAAGTGCGATGCGGACTACCTAAATATTAATATTAAGGGCTCATATTTTCAGAGGCCTATTTTGGCATGTAAACGAAACTTTTGAGCCTGGTTCCGAGAAAAAATATATTTTTTTTTTTGAAACGCCCTAATACATATACATACTTAAATTAGTAAATAAATAAGTAATGACAATAACCTAATTTATTTTTTTCAATTATGTGTACCTTTGGACATTATGTTCAGCCATTTAGCTACTTGATGTTTGATCAATGAAATAGCTGAATGTAAACCACTTGACTGACTTGAGAAAATATCTAAAATCATACATGGTTCAGTAGAAGCAGCTAAACAGACAGATAGATGCGGAAAGAGACGATATGTGTTGCTTGTTCATCCCGGTAGTCAACTTGTTTGATATATTTATAAAGAGACCGTGAGAAACATTCACAACCAACATGTTCATGTTTTAGGAGAACGGTACTAGATTAAACGAGATCTCATTTAAAACAATCTCTTCTAATTAGCGTTTACAGAGGTCCCCAAAGTTATGGTCCCCTTTCCTAATTGATAATATACCTAATAATTACCTACTTGGTAGACCAAATAAGGCGACACAGACAGTTATATCTTCTACAATGGGCGTAGTGGATTATTTTACCTCTCATCGACCCCCTACTCTTCAACGAGGACCCCCTAACTCTCATTAATCCTAGGTCATCCATTAATTACGTCACATGTTATAATAGGGAATAAGGGTTTTATGTCTGACATTGTGTGACAAGAAGTCTTAAATTTGTGATTTGAAATTCGTGTGACGTAATTAATAGACAAATTTGGGGATCACTGGTTTAAATTAATGATTTGATAATATACCAATTATATCATAAACTCCTTATCGATCCATTAACCGACACCGCACTGGAGGTTTATGAGTTTTACTACACGAAATCGAGAAACTTGAAGTAATCTAGTCCGATTTAGAGCCAATTAATGAAATTATTCGATGCATTGCGATGGTTTCGTTGGGCCATGAATATTTTTTCTAGCGATTTACGTGGGTATTTTTATATTGATATAATAAAGTACAAAAGATAGTTAAAAAAGCAAAAATAACATTAGAAGTAATATAAAATTCTACATTAAAAATAGCCTTAGTTTTTTTTAACATTTTGGCTCCCGCATTCTGTCGCTCCTCTATCGCCGCGTTACTCGCTGCGCTGCGAGGCACTTCACACCGCGCCGGCGGCCCGTCTGGGATTATTTTTTATTTATCTTGATATTTTTATTTCTTACTTACTTACTTTACTTTTAACTGGAATGTCCGATTTTAATAATTCACAGGTATTGAAACATTCTTCATTACGAAATAATTTATTTGGATAAGAATTAATACAAAGTTATGGAAAACATGGTCTGATTTTGCTAGGCATTTTTATCAACTTTTAAAATGTAAAAAAGTAGTTATAGTGACTTAACTATAATAGTTGGACATATGGTCTCGCGGAGTTTTTTGTAGATATTGATACGTTCTATAATATTGTAAAACATTTTTTTGTTCTATCATCAATACTTTTTGCAGCGCATGCGATGAAAGATATTTTATGGCTAATTTTTTTGCACCTTGTGTTGGTTTTAGAATGTCTGGGGATCTCTAATTTTTTCTTGTAATAAATATAGCCTATGTTACTCAGGGATAATGTAGCTTTCTAATGGTGAAAGAATTTAAAGAAACTACTGGACCGATTTCAAGGTCCAGTAGTTTTTATGTTTATTCGTTACATACAAAAATACAAAAATACAAATCTTTCCTCTTTATAATATTAGTATAGATTAATAAATAATTAATTATAATAAAGTAAGTATTAAAAATATAAAATTTATCACTCCAATTATTTTTCGTTCTTAAAAAAAACTAATTAAAAGCCTAAAAAATTACAAAATTAGGATTCATTAAAAAATATAAATTGGTCAAAATTTTTTATCGAAATCATTTTCAATATGATCGTAAAAAACTTCATTCAAAAATATTAATTTAAAAAGAATATTAAGTGTGTAAGTAGCACTTTTAAATTTTAATATTATAAAAGTAATAGAAAAGAAATAAAATTAAAAAATCAAAATAAATACTAAAAATTAAAATGTATTAAATTAGTAATCACTATCGAAAATAAAACAATGAGAAAGCAACATAAAATTTACAAAAATTTTAAATAAAAAAAAATTAATAAAAAAAATATTTTTTGAGGAGGGAGTCCGTTTCTACACAGGCAAGCACTATGGCGGAAACTGCTTCAATTTCCGTCAAAAGCAGTATCGGTTATATTTGAGTTAAGTACAAGTATAACTTACTTATTTGGTCTTCAGTATTGCAGTCAGTTAACTCTTAAACAACCGTTAGTGCCGCTTTGCGAATATTGCAAGGAACTTGCACCACCTCTGCTGTAGACGATTTGACTCCTTTTTGTTTAAATTATAGTGACCTAATTACAATAGTAAGATATATAGTATCGCGAAGTTTTTTATAGATATTGATATGTTCTTTAATATTGTAGAACATTTTTTTGTTCTATCATCAATAGTTTCCGCAGCACATGCGATGAAACACATTTTATTACTAATTTTTGTACACCTTAAGTAACATTATTGAAATTTTAGTAAGGATATCAAATTTTTTCATGTAATAAATATAGCCTATATTATTGAGGAATAATGCAGCATTATAATCGTGAAAGAATTTTTGAAATTGCTCCAGTAGTTTTTGAGTTTATTCGTTACAAACATACAAAATCACAAAAAATTCAAATGTTTCCTCTTTGTAGTATTAGTATAGATATACTTATCCACGTAACCAAATCCAGTTCTCAAACGGAACTCGCCTAGTGACTATAATAGCTGTATAAATGATGTGGTGTCGTTATGCTGGGACTCCATTATGAAGGTTTTTGTGTTTGGTATTTTTTCTAGGTTTCCGTCTAAAGTGCATATTATTATTGTCTTTTACGTGTTACGAACTTAGATTAGCGATAGATTTATTTTAAAAATACTCTCAAGTTCCACAATCACCTCTGTACCGATAGAACTGAGAAAATTTAATTTGGTTTCATAAAATAAACATTGTCTAAGTTACTGTAAGTTATTTGACACTAAGAAAGGCTAGTTAAGTAGTTAGTTAGTTCGTAAGAAACACATTCCTCTTTACACATCATCTCTAGTGGAACCGCAGCCTAATTAGTGTAGTTTATTGTGATCCTAGATTTTCTTTCTTAAGGATCACTCGAATAGTTTTATTGTTTTATTTTATCTTCATCTTTAATTGTTAAGTGATGTCAAGCAACACAACAAGCTCTAGTCACTGCTCGTCTTTCGTTCTAAAATACGTATTTATACGAAAGTACATGTATTAATTCTTATTTCGTGGACGTACGAATGGACGTATTAAACCAATACGCAGTTAATTGACTAAAATGCCTTGTTTATTATAAATATTTAAATCTAAAACAAAACATCGGTGTCTAATTGAACATAAAACATAATTAGATAGCAACGGCAACGGAAGCCGACAGATATAAACTGTAACGCTTAAAAGGTTTTCATCTCATTTTTATGAGAAACGTTATGTTTTAGTCATTAAAAGACAGACTTTTAGTTAACTTAAAGGTTTTTACTATAGACTAGTCGACGATATGTATAAGAAATTCAGCTTCAACGTCTTTTGCAAAACCAATCATTTATTGATTGCTTGTTTGTTTGTCATATAAACCTTCCTCTTGAATCACTGTATCTATTTGTGAAAACCGCATCAAAAACCGTTCAGTAGTTTAAAAGATCTAAGCGTATACATAGCGGGGAGCGACTTTGTTTTGTACGTCGCGCCGTGACGACGAAAAGCTTCATAATTATAAACTAGATGGCACTGCATGAAAGTTGCATCGAGTTTAAGTTGCACGATAAATTAAAATATTTCTTGATAGCTGTTGGAGCAACGACATGTATAGGAAAGGAAAAACATATTTTTCTGAAAAATTCAAATATAAATGACAGCAATGTTGCTATATTTAGCTACTATACCTATAGATATAGATAGATCGACTACTTCAAAATTCGCAGATTTCAATGAATCAGAGTAGGCACCTATATATAAAAATAATATATATTTTTTTAATTTTGGCTTTTTATTAATGTCATATAGAGCCCTAAATTTTCTGAAACATCTACTGACATTCAATAAGATACAAATATTTAAAGGAAAATGATGATGAGTTTTCTATTATACAACTAGGTGACCCGGGAAACCTAGTTTTGCCAAATAAATTATTTCTAGCCACCCTTATCACTTAGAGATATAAAAAATAGCCTACGACCTATTCTCAGACCTCCCAAATATGAACAAAAAAAAAGCCGTTTCAGAGTGGTTTGGTAATAAACACTGTGACACGAGATTTTTATATAGAAGTATAAGTTACATCAACATCATCACGTCTAAGACATTGAGATATCGTTTTCTTCACCATATAATATCCTGGTAAATATTAATTTGTAAAAGTAGTTTGATTATTAAAAAACGCCCTACCCATAGCTAAGCGCTTTAGGCGCTTTATTGCTTACTGTAATAGGAATTTGGTCAATGAATTAATATCAAGTGCATACGAATATCAACCTAAAATATATACTGGAAGTATTATTACTCTTTGGACGTGGGTTTCATATCCGGTCACTTGGAGGCTATTACACTACATCCTATTGAGGATAGTCTTTTATTGAAAAAAAAAATGTTTTGAATCTCTGCCTATGTAGTTCTAATCACACAAGCAATACTTTTTTCTGTACAGTAACACGCATATATATGCATTGTTATGGAAAGCCTAGCAGTTCTTCTTTTCTTCTTCTTTTTCGTCCACTAGAAAACTTAGGCCTCCTCAAGTCCACACCATTCACCACGATACTGTGCTTTTCTTATCCATAATGGAACGGCTATCTTGGCGATGTCATCTCTCCAATGAGCTGCTGGCTTATTACGGCTTCTGTACGTCTAGCCAGGGTCTCCAGTCCAGTATCTACAGACCCCATCATCTGCCACTTTTCCTCTTATTCGACCTGCCCATCCCCACATTAAAGTGCCACTTTAAGCCCTTTGGATTATCTCGCAAACTTTTGTACGATATCTTATTTTGGTGTTTCAAAATAATAAATATATCAAAGACTCATGTGATCCTTAACTTAAATAACTGATATTTCAATTTTAATTCCACGAAAATACACGTCAAACTGTCGTGGATCTATCGTAATGTAGTATTATAAATTATCGAGTCGGTGAAGATTTTTTAAAAATAAACGGAAAAGAGAAGTGAAGAATAAATGCTAAATTAGTCTGAAAAAAAACACTCCTCTTTTTTCTGACATAATAGTGATTATTTTTATTCCAGTTTACATGAATAAAAATGGATATTTATAATTTTTTAATTGGGATATTTTAAAGCTCTAAATGAACGCCAGTGTAATACTCGCTCTACTGCGCCTCCAGGCAGTTTATTAATGTTTTTTAAACCAATTTCTGATAGCTCTCATTGCATAAACCGATACAAATTTCACCGAGTGAAGTCTTTATTTTGATTTTTGAATTATGATTGAGATGAAACATCGATCACTCGAGAGTAATTAAACATTAATATAACATTCTATTTAGTTTTAGGGTTCCGTGGCTTAAAGGAAAGAGGAACTCTTATAGGATCATGTCGTAATCCGTCTGTCGGTGTAGTCTTGTTAGGTTATTCTTGTGTTCCACCTCCGCGAGTGGAGGTAGAGTTAAAGTCCGTGTCCATACATAGAGTTACCCGCTCAGGGCCGACGAGAACTCGTGGAGGTATAAACTTCTAAATGAACGCAATCAAAAGATACGTCCTTTGAAACTTGCATAGAAAATGTAGAATTTTAGTATACATAAAGTAAATTATAAGAAAACTGTATAATTTCATGATAATATTTTATTGCAGTTGGTAAACGGTCTGTGATGCTGACCTTGATATATGACAACGACAGTTTTTCGACTACATGTCTCTGAATTAAAAATGTACGCAACCCTCGGAGAGCGAGCCCCATTCGCACTTAGCCGATCTTTTATTAAATTATAATTAATGGATGTGTTGACTTATATATGTTATTTATTGCTATGATTTATGTTTTTGATTAGTACGTTTACTCTATGATTATGAAAGAGTTACAAAATTGTCAACGGCCACCCATTTTAATATTTGGGGTGGCCATTTAATTTAGTATCTTACTGTCAGTAAAGTAGTAAAATACAGTTATATTTTACTACCATACATGTCATAATATTTTCGTTTTTTAATTATTTTCTTGCTTTCTTCTTTTCGAACCCCTTTTTTAAGTTTAATTCTTCCCCCAACCCAACCTAAAATAAGAAAAAATATTCTTACCCGATATCTGTACGAGAGGTAAAGGCTAGTTTAGACTAAAACATAGAAAACGCTAAATAGGGCGTTTATTATAAGAGACGTAAGTATGTGTAAACATAATGAAATCCAAAGTTTAGAAACCAAAGGTGTTGCAACTCTGACCTAATTTTATGGTTATATCTACCAAATAAATGCAAACTACAAAAGTTTAACATAATTACGACAAAATGATCTTAACAACAATATCTTCACAACTTGTGCTTGTATTTGTACGATTTGGCACAAAACATGATTATCTAGTATTTGGATTGGACATTTAAAAAAATATTTATAATTTATAGTGAAACACAAGCACAGTATATCTAATAATGTACAGCAGTACGCGTCGAGCGAGTGTTGTACTATGACGTCACGCGCATTGAATTGGGGCTATCGTAGCGTGTACACTTTAAAATTGTATATCTCGGAAACTATTAGATGTATCGAAATAATTCTTTAACGAGTATGTTTTATTTTCCACGGAGAATACAGAAATCTAACATTCAAAATTAGTGAACATTCTCAATTATCGTAATATTTTAACCAATTTATACAAAACCTTAACAAATTATACACCTTAAACTTCCTCATGAATCTCTGTTCATTGGTGAAAACTAAATGATTATCCGCTCAGCGTATTATGAATTTATCGCAAACAGATAGACAGCCGCTGAATAAGCAATACAGTTAGATCAAAACACAATATTGGCAATTCCAAAATCATATATCAAGCATATAAATCAATCGTCATAAAAACATAAAACTTTTACTTAGAGATAGTAAAATTACGAACGCTGGCGGCGCGTGCGCAGGCGCATGTATCGTCTTTCATCTGTAATAACCATCCATTGGTAATAAAAAAATTGTATCTAAATTCATGTTGCGTTACCGTAATCGCTTCGAGGTTGTTATATTTTATTAGATTTTATTTCTTTAGTCTATATTATTATGATCAAGTAAGTTTTTTTTTATTTTAGAATATCTTGGTTAGTGTTTTTAACCCTCAACGCAAAAACTAAGGTGTGTGTAAGTTTGTATCTGTTTGTCTGTGGCTGTCTCTCGCTGTGGATGAACCGATTTTGATTTTCTATTTTTTGTTTGAAAGGTGAATTAGTCTGCTGTGTTCTTAGATGTTTTATGAAAATCGGTCCAAGACGGGCGTCGCCACAAAATGGCAAATTGCATATTGGTATCAAATGAAAGGACTTGACTATTAGAATAATATACACTAGTGTCTGGGGCTTGCGACCCAGGGACAGTATTAAAAGGCTTTTATACTATGCATAGTGCATACACACTCCACCGCTCGACCTCCTGACCCTAATGTGACACTCGGATAAAGGAACACTTCTTCAGGAATTACAAGATATATTTTAACACACTTAATAAATAGAGCTTCTTGCCTGATAATAATCCCTTTAAGTATACAATACATAGATATCCCCTCATCTCTCTACTATAATGACCATAGGTAGCGTCGTAGGACTGTGTTGCTAAGTAAATATTTAATACCTTCCTTTAATTAATAATCAATCAAGTGAACCTATCCTAAATATTTTTTAAATTATTAAGCTACACTTTATTTTATTTTTTAGTTACCAATAAAATCAAACGTAGAAGAGAACCCTCTTTAAGTGATAAAGATGTTGTCATCCATGTTTGTTGGATAGCATGCTGTAAATGCTGATAATGAAGATGAAGAGGCCAAGTTCTTTTGTAAGTTAATAAAAGTCGTTGGTAAAAGTATGATATAAGTCTCTGATTTACTGTCTTGAACTTAACTACCACATTGCCCCTCTCCTAAACGTCATACAGTTAATGATATTAAATACAGTACATCGAGATACAGTCGCCGAATTCGGACTTCATTAAAGATCATTATTTAGTACTTGTCTTTTAATATTATCTATAATAAGTTAGTCGATCTATTTAACTACATGTTTTAAAGCGGCATTGTAAGTAACAATTTGACCCGCAGTACCGTTGGGGCATACATCGGTTCAGGTGCTATTTGCCTGCGGGCTACTTGTGGTTTAAGTTATAGCATGATGTAACTAAATTGTTTAAATATTTTATATATTATTTTACATATTTTAAAATGCATCTGTGTTATTGAATTCATGTTTTGTAAGGCGAATTGTGTGCCTACAACATAATACTGATTTGAACTAAATAGCTATAATCCAAGGGTCATATTTATTTGAATTTTTACCCTTGAGGGGAGGGTTAGAAATACAGTTTCCCCTTTGTCACTAGTATAGCAAACTAAAACTCAAGTTTTTTTCAAATATACTTTTTACAAAGTACTTTTGACACGTCAAAATTGGTCGGTCAGTCAGTTTGTCCGAATCTACCACCAACTCGGAAAGCGGTTTTCTGATGAAAAGAACTGGCATGAAACCCATATTTGCTGTTTTCAAAACGCCATTGTTTACATGAACTTGATTTACAATTGTATTATCATTCAGATGAGTATCAACGTTACTTGGATCCTAAGCTTTATCATCGTCCAAGTAATTATTTACAGAATGCCCCTTTGGTGGTAGGGGATCTGTTCCCCGAGTTGCAACCACCAGCAGCATCGAATCCGACCGCCATGTGTCTTTGATGCGTTCCGGTTGCGCTGCATGTGAGCCAGATCTACCCCCTCCCACTCCCATTCCATTGATGCTGCGGTACCAGTGAGCTCTGGGTTCTCGCTCAGGATACACTGAAACCGCAGCATGCTTCTCTTCGCGCCCCCTCCTACTCAACTTTTAAGGCACACTTGGAAAAAAAGGGATACTCTCTAGTTTATCCCCCCTTCTGTCATAAAAAAAAATAACCTCAATCCTAAGACCTCAATTAGTGAAAAAAATTATAATAAATTCAACGTTTTGTAGTGTTAGATTACACTGAATCAAAATTGGGTGCTCAGGCATTGTTAATAAAGGCAAGGAAAAAATTCCACGAAAATGAATATTTTGCAAAAAAAAATTTGACCAAATTCCCCTGGCACTTAACATTAAAATCCATGTTGAAAAAAAGTATTATGTCGCTACATCTTTTACTTACACTTACCCGATTTATCCGAATGGCAGGTGAGGTGCTGCTGGCCACTGTCCATATGGAGAATTAAATTTAAGTGTTCCCTAAGTATTATATTAGCTGTACATGATGATACTGTCAACTGATCGTGATCATTGCTTGGATGGAGCAAATTTGTGTTTACGTTTATTGTTAATTCCAGGGTTTTTGGAATTATGTAGAAGCCCTACTCTTGAGCTAATGCAGTTAATCCAGCTTACGAAAAAGAATTCTAAATATTACCAGAGTGATAATCTCACTAGTTTCAGCCAAATTGTTGGATGTTTTTAAATAAATAAAAACGTAATCTAAGCAAATAATTTCTTGCTTTCTAAAACTTGACTTATAGTTAGAGAATAATATGCATTGATCCAGTCATTAACCAAATTGCCTACCTCACCACATCCACCCACTAACATTACTCAGTCATAGACATCTTATGAAAAAACACTTCAATCTCACAGGGAATAGTCGCTGCAGAAGCTTAGGCTGTATGCTGTATGTGGCATAGCCATAACGGTCACCAGGTGAGCTCCGTTTGACAATTGACTCAAGAGTATCTGAACAGAGGTTACTGATACTGGTACTATCCGCGAATATATAGTTATCAACGGCGTTTCTAACTCTTATACGGCTTATAGTATTTATAAAAGACAAAATAAAGATTGAAACATTGATTTTGATTCCTGCTGAGGGTACTTTTATCTTTTCTGTAGAAATGCTATAATGAGCGGTTAAAAACACTAACTATATAACTTGTACCTGTCATTAGGCGAAACCTTTATCGGAGTATGGGGACATTAACATGCTATGTTATTCGTTTTATTATTATCGTCATGTAATTAGTTCTGTAGCTTATTATGTTTTAGCTATGTACCTGTATAATACTAGTTTATGTAAATATTAATAGATATCTATACTAATATTATAAAGAGGAAAGATTTATATTTTTGTATGTAACGAATAAACTTAAAAACTACTCGACCGATTTCAAAAATTCTTTTTCCGTTAGAAAGCTACATTATCCCGGATTAAGATAGGCTATACTTATTACTAGAAAAGGTTAGAGATCCTCAGAAGTTCTTACTAAAACCAACCCAATGTGCAAAATTTGCCATAAAATGTCTTCCATCGAAAAATATTGATTATAGAACAAAAAATGTTCTACAATATTATAGAACGTATCAATATCTACAAAAAATGAGACCATATGTCCAACTACTGTAATTATGTATACAACACTAACACTATAACTGCTTTTTACATTTTAGAAGTTGATAGAAATGTCTATCGAAATTAGACCATGTTATACATACCTTTGTATTCATTCTTATCCAAATAAATTATTTCGTATTCAAGACAGTTTCAATACCTGTTAATTAATAAAATTGGACATTCCATTCAAAAGATATTACAAAATTAAAAATGTCAATATAAACAAAAAATACACGCCGATGCGCCGGTGTGGCGTGCCACGCAGCGCAGCAAGCAACGCGGCGTGAGAGGGGGCAACGTCCCTCCTCAGAATTAGGAGTGATTAGCCATAGTCCACCACGCTGGCCAAATGCGCGCAGACTTGTGTCAAGTTAAGAATAGGAAGAGCTCTCAGGCGCTCTCAGGTTTCCTCACGATGTTTTCCTTCACCGTTGAAGCAAGTGATATTAAATTGCTTAGTCACAGGGTGTGTGCCCAGGATCGCACTCGGACCTCCCTAGTAGACATCACGTCCACTGGGATATCACTGCTTATATTTATTATATTAGTATAAGATTTTTATATTTAGGTCTTCTATACTTTAAAAATTGTGTACAAATCCGAGGGATTTCGAGATTGTGGTTCATGTACCAGCTTACAAAACCCTTTTACATTATTAATTAATTTTATTCTAACTGCACTAAAAATTGGTTATATTAGTTTTACACTAATATTTATCAATTTCACCAATTAAGACATAACATTATAATATCTATAATAATATTAAAATCGTATTTATAACCGTGAAAAACCAATTACTGCATTATATTATGCAAAATAACAAAATAATAAATTCTACTCAAATCGACACGTGTAATCAAAATATTTTGCTAAAATACTTTACTGACCATTTCCAATCAGAAAATCAAATCAGAACTGCGCCATAAAAATAACATATGAGTTTGCATACCACCTAGTTTTTAAATTGTCTATTACTGATCAATTTTTTAGGATAAGCTCGAGTTTCCATACGAATCATACGTGTACGATTGTGTTAAAAAGCAATAAAAATATTCAAAGTTCAGTGATATATAACATAGAAGCGTCAGTAGCTCAGTGGTTCGGGCGTTGGATTCACGATCAACAAGTCGTGGGTTCAAATCCCGGACATTGGACTACTGGCGTGGCCCACTCCTAACACAAGCATATTTAGCTTAGTTGGAGGGGTAAAGGGAATACTAGTAGTATGTGATCCATACTGCTAGTAATCTTTTCTAAAAAAAAAAAAAAAATATTATGTATTAAATTATCTGAAATTCTAATTCATTGCTGTCCCCAGGTATAAATCGATATTAACTTGTACAAGTCGTTTTTATAAAAACAGCAGTTAACAACTAGTCGACCTGTGCAACTTAGTCCGCGTGTAGCTTTGCTTCTATTGGTCGTATCGTTATTATATATAGTCTGTAGCCTTCTTTGATAAATGGGCTATCTAAAACTGAAACAATTTTTCAAATCGGACTAGTAGATCCTGAGATTAGCATATATTACTATAAGATATCGAAAGAAAGGTATCGAGAAATACTATTCTCTCTCTACTCGGCGTAAGTAATTTCAGTGTGTTACCATTGTTACAAGATTGTTATATACTATGTTCAAATTAGAATTATATAACTTAGCTAACCATGGATTGTTATCAAAACCCAATCTGTATTTATTTCAGCTCAATCGGTGAGGAATATCTGAAAAGATAGTTTCAGTTTTTGTGAGTGAAATTATCATTTGTATGAAAGTTAGACCTTTTAATATTCATATAGAATTTATTGGGTGTAAAAAATTTCGTTAACAAAATAACTATAGATTAATTATTGGGCCGGCGTCTGTTTCTGTACTAGACGTTGTAAATCCCGGTGATTTTTATGATTCTATAGCCTGAGGGTATCGGTGCATTTTATTATTATTAGAATCTTTTCTATTGAGATGTGCTCTCGAATTGTATGTAGAAGAGATTATGGTTTCTAATATGCTTTCATTTTATTGAAAGTAGGTGCTTTATTACCTTATTCTTGTTACGTCACATTAACAACAAAGTTCCTTATCCTGCGTTTCCACCAAAGATGGCCTCGCTCAGTGTTTGTCAAATGAAGCGATTTTATTGGTTCTTTACAAACATCCCCCACTACTCATTCTAGCTCATCTCGGGTGGCTCTTCAATGGATTTAAGATAGTTTTCTTATACTTTAATATTTAAAAATTGGCTCAGCTGTTAGAGTGGATATTCATAATACTAAGATTATCAATAAACCTTAAAATATATTATAATTAATCCATTTCCATTCACTTTAAAAATATGGTATACATAGCTTCGTAGTGGGCAAAGATATATACTTCATGAATGAAATTGAAAACCAATCTTGTATATGTTCTATTAAGTGTTATATAGTAATTTACTTATTTTAAATCACATACCTGGCGTTACAGCTAATTTACTTTACAAGGAAAAGTATAACAAATAGCAAAGCAATATTTGGTTATTTTTGATTTCATAAAACTTATCTCATAGTACCTTTTTTGTGTAACTTAGTTAATATAGCAATGAGTTCTTATTATTTACCTATACCATCTTATTTCGTGTCCTTACTACGCGACTGTCTAAATATGCAACGTAATGATGAAAAAAAATATAGATTACTAGCCGACCCGAGCGACTTTGTTCTCGTGTTGCTCCACTCCTATGGATTGTAGCGATATGTTAAATAGCCTAAGTTATTCCTTGTTACATCAGTTATCTGTCTGTGAAAGTCCCGTCAAAATCGGTCCAGTCATTTCAGAGTGTAGCCGGAACAAACAGACAGACCGACAGACAAAAATTGTAAAAAAAATTGTTTTGATATATGAACCGTGACTACATCCATATGCATTTAGTAAAAAGCGATTATTTTAATATTACCAAAAGATTAAGATATATTTGAGCCTAACCTTAGGTTTAAACAGAACACCAGGGCAGAGGAGGCGAGTGTTGTAACTGCATCGAAGAGCTCCTTAAACCTATACTTTGGACCTTGGTTACAAGTCCAAGGCTCTGCTTAGGTTCCTGAGATCATAATGTTTAGTTATTTATCTACATAGTATCTACGTTGCGTTTACCCAATAGTAGTTTTATGTTTTCAGTTTAAACTTGCTTCGTTTTCTCCGAGTTATATTTCATATTTATGATTAATATCAATTAATAAAATTTTATAAAACCTAGAAATTATATAAAATAGAAATGCGTAACAGATATTAATCTCATTTAAATAAAAACTTCATTGATACGCCTAAAACAGTCTAAAATAGATTCATTAAACGGTAATTACTAGAACCAGTCAATGATCCGGCTAATAAAAAGTTGTATGAGTAATTAAGAGAAATCAAAGTAGAAACCGTTTACACAGTATTCATTAATAACTATTCATATTATAAAATAAATTATTGAATGTCTGTACATCAAGATATAATAAAATACAAAGTCCCACATCGCTTCTGTTTATTTATTCGCGATAAACTCCAAAACTATTGAACAAATTTTAATGCGGCTTTCACTAATAGATAGAGTGATTAATGAGGAAGGTTTTGATGTATAATTTGTTAAGGTTTTGTGTAAATTGGTTGAGATATGAGAATAATTGTTGAAAATGTCGGACCAAGTCAAGCTTTCATTGAAAACAATACCTTTTTGAGATATAAAAATTTAACCCTTTTTAATTAATTTTTTTTTTTAATATTTGAGAGAACTTAATGTTTGTCCATCAAGCATCACACAAAAACTGCATATACACATACACGGTACATATACCAAAACAACATTTTTTACAATTTTTTGTCTGTCTGTTTCGGCTAATCTCTGAAATGGCTAAACCGATTTTGACGGGACTTTCACTGGCAGACAGCTGATGTAACAAGGAGTAACTTAGGCTATTTAACATCTTGCTACGATCCACAGGAGCGCAGCACACGCGAACGAAGTCGCGCGGGTCGGCTTGTTAACTTAAAAATGTTTCAGCCCAGAATCGCCAGGTGTGTCTACTAGTTAATAACTAATAATAAACGGTAAATCATTGAAGGAAAATAGGCGAAAAGGTGTTGTATATTAATAAAATAATTATTATCTACTGATTGCCCGCCAGTATCAGTGGCCAGGCGTGGTCGGTTCACACGAACAGACGATTTATGACAACAACCTTATAAGGATTGCTTCCATATCGTTTCTTATTAAAAATAATAAATAGTAGAAACTGAAATAAACTTGTGACGAAATACTATCGTCTCCACAAAGTCAGTAATAGTTTCATGGGGCTTGGTGTTCGCATCTATAACAAGATTCCACAGCCTATATTAGATTTGCAACTTAACCGATAAAACTCACATTAAAAAGTGTTTAGTAAATAAAGCTTACTACTCTGTACAGGATTACTTGAACAATAAAAAAAAAAAAAGTTTGGAATCAAAATGACGTTGATCCTCAGCTGAATGAGTATACCTTTGTAAAACAGACTGATGTAAACAATGGCATTTTGAAAAGAGCAACTGTTGAGTGTCTTGCCTGTTCTTTTCTTCAGGAAACCGTTTACCGAACTGGTGGTAGCTTCAGACAAACTAACTTTGTAAAGTCTAATGGAAATAAATTATTTTGAGTTGTCAGTCCATATTATAAGTCAATGTTTGCCAAGAAACAATTTCCTGTTAAAATAAAGGTGCGATTCGAACATTATTGATGTGGCTCTTTCTCAATGTGCAAGCGACAGGGGGTTACAATTTATGATTTGAGCAACTAAAAAAGGACAAGCGAAATTAATTTGATATGATTATCGTTTTGTAATTCTTATACAAGATTATTTATATAATATATACGTGGTGCACAAAAAGCAGTGATGGCCCAGTGGTTGAGACTTCAGGTCTTACTCGGGAAGGCCAGTTCGATCCCCCACACAGGCACATACCTCTGACTCTGAGTTATGTGTGTTTAAGCAATTATATATCACTTGCTTTAACGGTGAAGGAAAACATTGTGCGGAAACCTGCACTCCTGAGAGTTTTTCAAAAGGTGTGTGAGGTCTGCCAACCCGCGCTGGGCCAGCGTGGTGGACTATGGCCTAATACCCTCCTCATTCTGAGGAGGAAACCCGGCTGTTCGGAAAGCAGTTATCTGTTGAGATAGAGCCGGCAAGGAAATCTATAGTTGCTCTTTCCATCATAGAGAAATTATAGGGGGTAGTCACTGGATGTAATGAACCAATTTTAAAAATTCTTTTACCAATAGAAAGCCACGTTATTTGTGAGTATCATAGGCTATACATTAATCCGAAAAATGAAAAGACTTTTTGGTGGTAGTCGGATTTGCAAAATAAGTCGGAGGAAAAACGGTCAAACGATAATATTTATTAACTAACTTAACGATATATGATTCATAGTTACGGGTAAAGTATGAATGATTAAATGAGTGTGTGGGTGAGTGAGCAGTTTGAATACACCTCAGCGAAGCGAAGCGGGTCGGCTACTCCACAATAAACTTCATAAATGAGAATAAATGTGAAATCCGAAACATATTGTTACAATATTTTTTCCCTTGCTCTCATGAAGATGATTGCAAAGTGAGTCATATAATAACCATTTATTTATTAAGAAAATGGTATTTACTTTGTTCTTATGTCTTACAGTTATTATATTAATGCATATTCTATGTCTAAAGTTTTGCAGTAGGTACTCTGTTACTTCAAACAGTTTGAACCGTTAACCTAAAAATATCTTTTATTATTAGTGTATAAAAAATAATAAATAATTTAAGAGACTCCATATTTATATTTATCATAAAAAAGTGATATCTTTTCATTTAGGATTTCCGCTTATTTGTCAAAAACATCATAAAACCAACATAATCTGTCTCCGTCAACCTGACAATACCTCTAATTGACTTTGTGCTGACATTAGCCAAGTAAAGGGGTAACAAAAACCTGACAAAAGGTGTTGCCAGTGAAATTACCGGATTCTTATGAATATGTAAAAAGTATCATTATAAGAACATATGCGCGACACATGGCCAATGGACCATACGGCCCTATTCAATGTATTGATGTTATAAGTACGATAAAATCGTAGGAAACTGTTTTTTGCTTCAATAAATTATTTTATCGATGTCTTGAGGTGAATATGCCTTTGTGTTATAAGTGGATGACTGTTTATTTTACAATTTATACGCTTACTATTTTGTCAAAACTGCGCAATTTCCGTGAAATTCTGCTATTGTAAAGAGTTTTATTCATTTGGTTTATAATTTTTATTTTATCCCGACTAATATTAAAAATGAGATTTTACGCTTTAACTACTGAACAGATTAAAATGAGATTTAGTACAATGATAAAATAGAGATTGGAAAACTACATAGGCTTGTTTTGCCGCAAAAAATAGGTTTGTATGGTTTGAAATAGGGGATAAAGTGCATGTCGAGCTGTGTGATCGTTTAAGTATTTGGGAGTTAGTCTATATCTATATCAATATTATAAAGAAATAAGATTTGTATTTTTGTATGTAACGAATAAACATAAAAACTACTGGACCGATTTCAAAAATTCTTTCACCATTAGAAAGCTACATTATCCCTGAGTAACATAGGCTATATTTATTACAAGAAAAAATTAGAGATCCCCAGAAAATCTCACTAAAACCAACCCAAGGTGCAAAAAAAATAGCCATAAAATATGTTTCATCGAATGCGCTGCGAAAAGTATTGATGATAGAACAAAAAAATGTTCTAGAATATTATAGAACGTATCAATATCTACAAAAAACTCCGCGAGACCATATGTCCAACTATTATAGTTATGTCACTATAACTACTTTTTTATGTTTTAAAAGTTGATAAAAATGCCTATCAAAATCAGACCATGTTTTCCATACCTTTGTATTAATCCTTATCCAAATAAATTATTTCATATTCAAGACTGTTTCAATACCTGTAAATTACTTTTTGAATTATTAAAATCGGACCTTCCATTCAAAAGATATTACGAAATTAAAAATATCAATATAAACAAAAAATACACGCCGACGCGACGCGACGGGCCAGTGTAGTTCTATCTCGGTGATACTCGAAGTGCAGCGAGTGGTAGCGAGTAACGCCGAGGTAGAGGGGCACCGAAATGCGGGAGAGCCAAAATGTTTTAAACTAAATATTCCACCCGTGCGAAGCCGGAATGGGCCGCTAGTCATATATAAATAAACTATACCTAAATATACTTGGTAACACTTGGCTGAAGCTGGGGCAGGTCGACTAATAAATTATAATTTAAATCAAACTTGCTACTCTAATTTAACCTATAGTGCAAGACTTTTGGAAAGTATTTCGAAAAATTGACTATTACTTCTGTAATAGTCAAGTTCTCCGGTGTCGAAGTGTTTCTTGTAATCTGCGTGTTTTTCCCAGTAGTTCCTATTGGTTTAACAAGTAATTTCATTAAAATATTTTTTTATAAATTACTAGCAGTTTGGATTACAACCTTCCTAGACCCTAGTACTATTAACAACTAAGCTAAAACGCTTGTGTTAGGAGTGAGCCACGTCAGTAGTCCAATGATTGGGATTTGAATCCACGACCTATCGATCGTAAAGCAATGCCTGAACTACTCGCCTACTGACGTTTAAAATATTACTAGCACTAGTACTTTAGGTAAATAAACTGAGCAGTGGATGCATTTGAAAGGGCCTCATTGAACTGCACCTTGCTATTATTCTGTGTGATGTTATTGTTAAACTATAATGTTATAATCAATAATAGTAGTATTACGTTAATATTTCTCACAGTATTGATTTTTTAATTTTTAGGTGTTTTCTAGTCATAGATAAATCTGGAAACAAACGTTCCTCTCAATTAAGATGAATTAAATTATTATTATTCGTATGTTCCAGTAAACGGTCAATAAACTTCAAGTTTTATTTTATTTATGGTGAATCATATCATTTCATTACTCACGTCGATCTTGTTTACAATGTTTAAACAAAAAAAAAACAAATACTCCTTAATTGAAATTAAATGTTAGCTGTTATATCATTGTTTAGTAAATATAAAGTTAGCAACACTGTTGGTAACTTTTGAACAGTCGTTCCTAACTTAAGTAGATTGAATATTGACGTGATGGAGTAAGTGTTGAGGTATTGATAATGTGTAAGAAGCTTCGAGAACTCTGGCAAAGGTCAAACGCTTTAAATACCCCATGTAAGTCGGATAATTGACAGTGAACCCCTGTCAATGGGCAACTAATAGTAAGATATAGTGTGAATTTATGTTATGGGGCTTGTCCCATTATCACCTATAATTGAGGTAAATGACAGCGTGAATTACGGTAAATAGGGCAATTGATAGTGTGAGGCCCTATAAATGAGAAATTCTATAGCATGAATCTCTATAAACGAAGAAATTGACTACGTGAATCTCTGTAAATGGGGCAACTGTTAGTAAGATGCACAATAAGTGACAAAATTGACAATGTAAACTCCTGTACATGAGGCAACTGATAGTGGGATGCCTTATTAATGAAGAAATTGATAGTGTGAACTTCTGTAAATGGGACACCTGATAGTGAGATGCCCCATAAATAAAGAAATTGAAAGTGAGAATCTATGAAAATGGGGGCAAGTGATACTGAGATGCCCTATAAATGAAGCAATTAACAGTATGAATATCTTTAAATGGGGCAATTGATAGTGGGATGCCTTATTAATGAAGAAATTGACAGTGTAAACTCCTGTACACGAGGCAACTGATAGTGGGGTGCCTTATTAATGAAGAAATTGACAGTGTAAACTCCTGTACACGAGGCAACTGATAGTGGGGTGCCTTATTAATGATGAAATTGACAGTGTAAACTCCTGTACACGAGGCAACTGATAGTGGGATGCCTTATTAATGAAGAAATTGACAGTGTAAACTCCTGTACACGAGGCAACTGATAGTGGGATGCCTTATTAATTAAGAAATTGACAGTGTAAACTCCTGTACACGAGGCAACTGATAGTGGGGTGCCTTATTAATGAAGAAATTGACAGTGTAAATTCCTGTACACGAGGCAACTGATAGTGGGATGCCTTATTAATGAAGAAATTGACAGTGTAAACTCCTGTACACGAGGCAACTGATAGTGGGATGCCTTATTAATTAAGAAATTGACAGTGTAAACTCCTGTACACGAGGCAACTGATAGTGGGATGCCTTATTAATGATGAAATTGACAGTGTAAACTCCTGTACACGAGACAACTGATAGTGGGATGCCTTATTAATGAAGAAATTGACAGTGTAAACTCCTGTACACGAGGCAACTGATAGTGGGATGCCTTATTAATTAAGAAATTGACAGTGTAAACTTCTGTAAATGGGACAACTGATAGTGAGATGCCCCATACATGAGGTAATTGTTAATGAGGCAAGTGATAGTAGGATGCCCTGTAAATAATGCAACTTATAGTGTTAACTTCCCTAAATTAGGCAACTGATAGTGAATCGAGTAAAAATGCTGAAATGCCATATAAAAAAGCTTCATAAACTTGCATCTGGATCACAAGCCCTATATATATAGTTAATAATAGTAAACGACATTTTCTTTACAGCCACAGCATGGATAAACAGTCCGTCATTATATTACCGATTATCCACAGTGAGTTTTTTCAGATTTAACACAGTATCAGTAACACCGAACACCGAGCACGGGCCAATGCGCACGACACCGCAACGTGCCTTATTCTACTCTCATTCCAATCTTAACTACGGTTGGCTATCATTTTTTGTCACTGGCAATCGTTCATCCAAATACGTATTTTAGTATACGACTGTTTTAGTGTAAAATTATTTTGATTTACATTGCTCGCCATCATAAAAATATCTTACTTAATATCTTAGACGCAAAAGTTTGTAAGAATGTATGGATGTGTGGATGAATGGATAAATGGATGAATGTTTTTTACTCTTACACGCAAAAACTATTGAATGGATTTTGATGAAACTGTACAATAATATAGCTTACACATAACAATAACATATAAGCTATAATTTAAAGTGATATAAAGTGAATTATCCAAAATATAGCGGCTAGTCTATTATAAGGGTGTTGTGCGTTCTACACGCTTTTGAGCCTAGAAAGAAGAGAGGGAGAGAGAAAGAGATTTTTACTAAAAGCCATGTATTTTAAAAACTTTAGGTTATACAGAGGTAATTCTATATAATTATCACTTGGTTTAAAATACAGTTAAAAAAGAAGAAACTATCATGTAATCCGTTTTCATTATTTTAAATAACACACATAGAGTGTAAGAAGTCATCAAATCAATAAAACCCTTAATCTATAAAAAATCACTATTTTAATTGCTGCCCATACAACTAAAAATTCACACACATACACATCCAAACACACTAAAAGTTACCCACGACTATTATGGAAGAAAAATATGTACTTTTTAAAGATATATTCTTTACTACAATATTATAATCGTATTAATATTATTATAAATATGAAAGTTTGTATGTTTAGGCGTTTGTTACTCAATCACAATAACGGATCTGCTGAATGAAATTTGGCACACAACTACTCTCTACTGTACTTTAAAGGATAAGTCTATAGAATAGAAGGAGAGAGACACAAAAATAGCTCTCTTTTTATCAATGAAAGAAAAATCTTCCAGATGCTTTATTAGTGCCTGGAAAAACAACGAATTTATTATTCTATGTAGAAAAAAGTATCGAAAAGCAATTAATGTAAGTCTGCGAGAGAATGGTTCTATCAGTGGAATTGTAATTGAGTGAGTGAGTCGATGCGTGAGTGTCTCACAAACAACTCATTAGTCAAAATCTAATATTAAAGTACCCGTCGACAAAGTCCCTAGTTATTTGTAAGTTTATTATAGTAATGCAGCAATGGTTACTGTTGTGAGTGGTTTGTTAGTGATGGGTCTAGTTGCGTAATAAGTTTTCGAAGCGTGCGCACCCTGATGGTCACGGTGTCGCGTGGTCTGATTCACCGCGGTACGACGGTACGACGCACCTTGCAAGCTTTTTTTTTTACAAAAAAGTACGATTGGCTGTTAAGGGTTCTGCATTTTGTATATTTTTGTTGTCTTTAAGTAGTGTGAACTACTTATAGATTGTAACGAATTTTTTATTATTAAGAGTATGGAAGCTATAACTGGGCAGTAACACTCATACGAATTTACTAACCTAAAATCGAGATGAAAGCCGAGCAGGGGATTGGGACTCAGGAGTAGGTTTAAAGACGTCTTTTATAACTGTAAACTTTCACCTTCACTGCTCGACCTCGGTACCAAATATTAAAATAATCAAGCACTTTACTGCTTCTCGATAAGGGAGACGTCAACAAACAAGATACACTATTAGTCTCACTATTTTAATATGTACTGCACGATATTACTTGACAGACTAACTCAATCTTATTAGAACGAAAGTTATATATTGTCTACTAGAAATAAGATAAAGTGAACTACCTGCGAATACTAATTTATGAACGGTGTTGCTAACATTTTATTGTGATGTTAGAAACTATAGATCATCATCATCATCATCACCAATAGCCCACTGCTGAGCCGGGTCTCCTCCTCAGAAAGAGGAGGGGTTTAGGCCGTAGTCCACCACGCTGTCCCAGAGCGGGTTGGCAGACTTCACACACCTTTGAGCACTTTTAGGGAACTCTCAGGAGTGCAGGTTTATTCACAATGTTTTTCCTTCAGTGTTAAAGCAAGTGATATTTAATTGCTTAAAACACACATAACTCAGAAAAGTTAGAGGTGTGTGCCCAGGATCGAACCTGGACCTACCGAGTAAGACACCGATGTCTTAACCACTGGGCTATCACTGCTAAGTAGCATCTGGTATTTGCAACGCAGGTGCATATTTACGACGTTTTCTTAAGAGCTAGCTTCTAACATGATCTCAGTTATACAATATTCACTAAATAAAATGGCTTCATGCTGCGTCAGGTCTATCTATAGCTGAGTGAGTGGAGTATTACTAAAAAAAGTAATCGGTACAATTCATATAATTATATTTAAAATATAATATTGATATTTCACTAATAGATGGCACTGTTCTTAAGTAAAAATTGCATTTAATAAATGGAGTTACGTCGTCACTCTTATGTCAATAGTTTTACTTAAATATTCATATATCCAGTCGGAGCACAGGATTTTGACTTCTACTGCAGTGCAACCTCAGTATAACGAACCTCAATATAACGACTTCCTCGATTTAACAAATTCTTCGTAATTCCCTTGAATTGTCCATAAAAGTCAATGTTTTTTGCAGACAACCTCATTATAACGAATTTTCAACTACAAAAAAAGTATAAATACCTCTTATTAAAGAATTTGTCAACCCAAAACCTTTATACAACGGTCTTACTTATATATGATGACCCTTAATCCCATGGCGTTATGTCGCGACTGAGGTTTTTTTTAATTTTTTGACCTCTTTATAACAAATTTTTGACCAACCTAACCTCAATATAACAAACCTCAGTTTAATGAGGGGACCGTGAAGGGACGGCTTAGAATACTATTCCGCTCTGCCCCTGGCAGAGCATCTCTTTAGAGCCGAGTAACCCAGTACCCCTTTGGTGGTAGGGGATTTGTTCCCCGACTGGCTTGCGACCACCTGCGATCATAGACGCGTTCCGGTGGAGCTGCATGTGGGCTAGAACTACACCCTCCTTCTCCTATACCATTAATGCTGATCTAGTGGACTCTGGGCTCTTGCTCAGGGTCCGCTGAAACCGCAGCATATTTCTTCACTGCTTTCGCCACTCTATCTTCGAGGATGCAATGCATCGATTAATAAGAGAGTATCTCTGGTTTTGCCGATGTCCATGGACTATGGTAGCCACTTACCATCTGCTGGTTTGCACCTTATCTACCATACAAAAACGAATTACTTGATACGACAAGTATTTACTTGCTCCCATTCGATTTGTAATATTGAAGTTGCACTGTACTAAGAAATGAAGATAACTCTATTGCTAATTAATGACAGTTACATAAAATTAGCTACAACACTAATGGATCAGATGCAACAAACAATTTATAAAAAAATGTTCACTGAACGCTTCTAAAGTGAATATAATCTAGTAATACATGCTCTAATAAGTAATTTATTATGTATTTACTAATTCACATTAACATTAACATCTGAGTCACCTAAGCACTAAGGATATCCGCTATTAAGTTTCAAACAAGCTCCAAATGTCATTGTAGCGGATAAGTTGGTACGATTGCTATGAATCACTCTGTTGAATATTAAAATATTGCAAAATAATCTACACTGCGCAGATACATTTAAAAGACAATAACAACACACACAACAAATAGAAAACAGGCTTAAAGAACACTTTTACTAGGTACACTTAAATTGTCACCTATACTGCTCGTGCTTATTATCCTAACATTATATTAAGTCAAAGTCACGTTGTACCTCTTTACTGAATAGAAACGAAAAGAGTGCGAAACGACTACGAAATGAGTACCATACGACTACAAAACGACTACGAAACGACTGCAAAACGACTAAGAAACGAGTACGATACGACTACAAAACGACTACGAAACGAGTACGAAACATTGTTTTTAGATAAAACCATGGCGTAAAACCATATTTACCTATTATAACATATCGAATTTAGAGTGCAGTCATCCAATTTTTTTTTCGTATTCTTCTCCGCATACTTTTCAATTGACAAGCATAGTATGTACGTGGTAAATTTTTTTATTATTATTTTGCATTTCGGATCTCAATTACCTCCAACAGTCATTAAACAATTAACTTGCCCTAAAGTTGAAAAACCTTTACATATTTGGATGGTGTATTAGATCTCAGATGTAAATAAGGTGTATGTATATTTTTACTTTACAAAAATTAACAAAATGACCTGAGGAGCAAACCTACACGCCAAGTTTTTGTACAATAATACCCAACAAGTTTTTATCGATGTTTTTAATTTGACACAAAGTAAAATTTTGTACGTAACAATTATGCTCTTTAAACAGAAACCTGAGAGCCTAGAGTTTTTCAGCCTTGCTGGACCACGCCTTGATCAAGCTTTTAAACATTGAAACCTTCTTCTGCTACTTTAGACAATGTTTATTGTGAGAATTGTTACAATGACTCAAAAATAAAGAGGAAAATACATTCTTATAATAGATAATTATCATCTTCTTACAAAAGAAAAAAAAATTAAATCAGTAAACTTATTATGCTTGGCATGTTGAAATCGGCTTTTGTAGTCAACATTCTCAGGTTTCTCTGGTGTCGGAGTAAACGTGAATCTTTTAAACTATAGGGGGCGTTCAACTATTACGTAGGCATTAATGGAGGGAGAGGGGGTCCTCGTTTTGCTTATTTTCAATGACACATGGGATGGGGGGAGTATGCATGGTGATTACGTCAGCGATTAAAAAATAAACACGCACATCGTAATATGAATATGGAGAAAAATGCATGCATCAATGTTTACATAAGCACGGGAGGGAGGAATTAGGGCTTTGCTTACTTTTTTTGATGTTGCGTTGATAATTGCTAAAAAACGTCATAGTGATCACTATAACTTAAAGAATGAGTGTTACAATTTTATCAAGCAGAAAAGCTATGGATAGGAAAAACAAGTACTTTAGCCGATAATCTTAATTCCACGAACCATATATCTCGGTAGACGGTGACGAAAGGATTTCTTGGTGGCAGCACGAGCGGAATGACAGAAAAACTCTCCACGTTCCTCATTTTAAACGATTATAAAGCGAGACTAGATGACAAAAAATACGAAGTAAGTTTTTTGTTGGTACGAACGAGTATTGCACCTAAGCGTTATTTCAGTTTTTGTAGCTCATTGTAGTTGATTTTATTCTGTTTTAATACTTAACTTTAAGGAATATTAGTTTTGCTTTAAACTTTGAGATATTACTAGTTAAATATAGTGGCCTGCAGCTATCTGTACGTTTGAGCAATAGTAGTGGGGATAGTTGCGCGTAGTGAGGGGTTGCGTGACTATATAGGTATTTCAATCCTTTTATACAATTCTGACAAATAAAAGGCGCGCAAGCAGTTATAGTTCAAATACCCACCATATCAACGGTATAAGATAACACAATATATAAAACATTTCAGTTACTAACGTAAAGTTGTGATTAAGTTTTAGACTACCACCTCAGTTATTAAAATATACACAAACTAAACAGTAATGCGCAAATAATACTAACATCATGAATTAAAGCTTCATTATCTTATTTAGGAATAACGTCTAGTGTGCCTGATCATTAGGATATTGTTACACATGCTCTAAAATAACATGCTAAAAAGCGTGCTATAAGTGTGCTTATTATGAGCATGCTTGTAAACTGTTTACATTTGCTAGCAATAAGCATGCTAGTTTTAAGTATGCTCTTGAATAAGTATGCTTAAAGCAAACACTCCTATACATTATTTAATAGTACGCTCTCTGCAAATTCATACAAAACTATGGAAAATCAAACAGCTATCCGCAAGGATCTGGAATAAAATTAGACTTTTACTGACCATGAAATGCATCTCTCTAAGCTAGGAAGAGGAAAAAAAGGAATAGGAAGCGCGTGCACCTTGCAAACAAGATCGATACTAGCATGCTCATTAAGCAAACGCATTCACACTTGCTATTACCTTCCTCCTTCCACTCCCGCATCAACTAGCATGATTAAAGATAGCACGGCGTGCTATCATCCGCCATGCTACTAAAAAGCATGCTTAATAGTAGCATGTCCTGTACACACACGCTAGTAGGTACACACACGCTCAATAATAGCATGCTTTCGTGCTAGTACTTAGCATGTGTTACAGTAGCCTTAGATTCTAAGTGGGCACCCCCACTTAGAATTCTTCTATTTAATTTCAAGCTCAATTTTGTCTCCGAATAACGTGTTGCTAATAGTACTAATAAAAAGTATTATTTATAACTATTATATTTTTCTTACCTCCTCACTCCCTTACGTCCTCAATACATACCCTAATTAACACACAGTTGTCTGTTATAAATAAAAATGAAGGTAGTTTATAGTAAATTAATGTAAACTGCGAGTAAAGCTGGTGTCTATTTAACATAGTATATGATAGCAGTGGAGTTATTGCTAGCGAGTTATCGTATCGTATATTTATTTGTGTCAACAAACAATTGTATATAAGTAGCGATTCAATAACTGAAATGACAAAAAACGTACTTCCATTAAAGTTGACATAGTTATGTATGTAACAAACGGTAGAAGTAACAAATGATAGGACATTCCAATATATAATATGTGTGTATCTACTAGTCGATTCAGTCCGAATAAATAGTTAGATTTATCAAAAAATATTTCATTGTCAATGTATGGTTGATAAATAAAAAATATTTAGGCACTGACGACAGGAATCCTGAATTTTTCCGGGATAAAAAGTATCCTATAAGTTAATCCAGGTTATAAAGTAGCTATATGTCAAAATTAATTGAAATCCGTTCAGCCGTTTTTGCGTGATTGAGTTACAAACGAACGAACATTTTTTAATATTAGTAAGATTATATATCGACGTATATTTTAAAAGTGCAAGATGTTTCTTAGAGCTTACATAGATAATGAATGTAAAAAAATATTTTTGAGTTTTATAGACATTTCAGACTTCAATTAGATCGGATCTCTTTATCCTAAACTTTTTATCCTGAAAACATAACATCATTTCCTACAAAAGGCAGGATGATAAAATATATTTTTCATTAGAGAAACGCCAGAATATTTTTACTTTTTATATTGGAATTATTTTTCAAGTGAAAAGACGCGGCTGGGACCTAGTTTTAAATAACAATTAATAAAAAATACAATACTAATTAGCCATCCTCATTACATATCGGAAATTCTAGTAACGTATGTAACATTAGAAAAAACTAACTAAATGAGGGCAACGTATAGGCAGGTGGAACAAGGAGACGGGTCCTTTGTCCCTTCAAATGTCAGATCAATTTGTGTCCGTCTATAAACTTTTACATCTTAATTAAGAAAGATTGTTTTTGTTAGTTTGATCTTTGAATAAACATGTCTTAAGTATTTAAAAGGATAAAGAAATAATTTAGGGATCCTTAGTTAGCTCGTGGAATATTAGTAGTATCTGGGGGTTTTAATCCAAAAGTAGGATTTTATGATCACGACTTCGTAATGTTGATAACTCATGTGATCCTCTATATGAGAACTTAACGCTAATCTAGACTATTTTAAAGCTTTGTCGATGACATTCACGTATTGTTATGGTTAAACTTTTTTTTAATTTTAATTTTAAAGATTTTGAGCTTTAAAATAAGTAATCATCATGTAAGTTACTTTAATAAAATCTAGATTATTTGCACTACTTTAGACAATGTTTACTGTGTGAAGAAACTGTCTTAGCCTCTCCCTTTTTAAGAAGGTTATATAATTATATTATGACCGAGATAGAGCGTCAATACAAAGCTATGTACAGAGTTGATATCACCTGTTGATATCAACCAAATATATAAAATCATTTTGTAGTAATCAAAATAAATAAAATGACAACTAACAAACACACTTCTTCAAATCTGTGATATGATTGATCAAATCATCTATTTTAAATCTCATCATATACATAGAGCAAGAATTAAACCGTCATTTAAGCTCCATTATATATTCGGTGAAACAGTTTGATCTACTCTATGATTACTAAGCTATAATTATTTATGAATAATAATAAAATACTCGTTATAGTGTTATACTATAAGAGGACCTATGCCTTTTAATGTACAGCAATACATATAAGCTGCCTGGGGCTTGTGAACCAGAGGCAGACTTCAGGACGTCCTTGACATGTCTCAACGTATACTGTTCGACCTAATATGATAGTATTAATTCATATGATAAGGTAGACTTAGCACGACAACACTAAATTATAATACACTTACACTACTTTGGACAATGTATGAAATAACTTGACAAACTCCTTCAGATTTCAGATCAGGAAAATGACTACAATGAACAGTGAAAGTTTTCAAGTGAGAATTTCAATAAAATTTAGCACACAGATACTTTATAACCTAGATTAACATATAGACTACCATTTATCCCGAAAAAAGAAGCGATCCTGTGAAAAGAAGGAAGTTGTTCATACATAAGCAGGTGCGTTCACAATAGAGTAATAGACCCAATTCAAAAGGGACGCGGACGTAACCACGTGCAGATACTTGTAAAGTAATATATGTAAGTTATAAAATTACAGCACTTCTAGTTAACTCTCATTATCTCATACCTCAAAAGTCAAATGAGTTAAATAATTTCTAAGACATTAACAACTGCTCCACATTCGTACAGTATACAAAAAACTGAGGCGTGCAGTTAAGTAGATAAAACAACAGCAGCCGTCAAATTTCCTCAGACATTAATCACTCTAGTATGTTCGGTAAGAATGTTGTGACCAGCTCTACGAAATATCGTAGGACATAATATAAATAAGTGTAGTAGAATACTAAACTAAAACTAAAAAAGCTTCCTTTTGATATAACAATTTTTTTTTGCTACATTGTAGAAAAATACTGTCAACCTTCACCTGGGTTACAAGCCTAAGGCATTATATATTACATATTACTGTGCAAAAAAAACTAAATTAATTAAAAAAAAGGTGTGTGTGCGATTCACACACGATAGAAGTGAAACTTCAGTAAATCGACAAAAGAATGAGATGAATATATATATTAATATAAAATAGTATGTATATTTCTGTCTCATTCTTTCCTACACATTTTTGTATTTGTGTCTCTTACCTGTCGTTTTGTATATTTCTGTCTCATTCTTTCCTACACATTTTTGTATTTGTGTCTCTTACCTGTCGTTTTTTCCGTTGCATCCGGTTTGAAATCACAACGATTCTAAAGAAGTTTCACTTCAAAAATGCTATACAAAAACCACGTTATTTAAGTCTATCAATTTTATGATAAACTTTTAGTTTTCAAAAACTGATTTATTTACTAAAATGTTAAGGTTCCACACATGACTTTACATTATGTTTTACGTCACGTGACAGAGTGTCTATTTTAGCCGAATGTTTTTTTTAACCTATAATCTATATCTGTCTTAATAATATTTATTACTCACATTACCCTTAAAAGGTATAAAAAAACAGATCAGAAAACCATTTCCATATGATAGGCACCCCATTCGCGTGCTTACGCGGTCGCGCACTTTCTACCGCTAACGGTCGGCGCGTGCGCACCGCACCTGTCCTACCCGCGTTATTGTTCATGCTGCTTCATTAGCTTTCTAGATATTTATTGCCCATTAATAGCTACAGCCTCCTAAAATGCCTGAATAGAAAGAATGTATTTGAAGGTATTTTTAAGGATAAAAGGAGCCTTGAGCTTATCGAGATATTATACTACTCTAGAAAAGATTAAGCTTTTGTTTTATTAAGCATAATTGGATGGAACCTCACTTCTTGAGTACACCTTGAATACTCCGTCAAATGAAAAATAAATATAGTGTCTATCGTAGTCGTAATATCGTATTTTTTTCTTTCTATTCGTTTTTATTTATTTATTTTGGATTATCTGGAGACCCTCCTTTTCTATTAAAAAAATAATTATTTGGAATTATTTTTTATATTTGTTCTCTCTATTTACACTTTCTGTCTTCTCTATCTTTCATTTTCTCTTCCTCTCTCCTTTGTTCTCTCTACCTCTATGCTTTTCAAACTAATATCTTATTGGGATTAAGATGAAACTTTAGAGGGTTATTTTGCGTACCCAATAAAAAATAGTATATTTAACCTGCTTGTTATGCTTAACTGTAAATTGGCATATACTCAGTCTATTTTTAAAATACGGCTTATGGAATTATTACATATAGACATAAAAATAAAAGAATTATAGCAACATCGTTGATAACTTTATATTCGCGGATAGTTATATTCCGATAGACTTGAGTCATTTGTCAAACGGAGCTCGCCTGGTGACAAATGTGGCTGTGCAGTAATGTGGTGACGTGATGCTGTCTCCATTACAAAGGTTTGGAGTAAGTGTTTAATATTGGTTACTTGGTGTTCCGTTTGAAGAGAATATTATTAAGGTCTTGTGCATCTTACTGTGTGGTATAGATCCCATGTCGGTATCACTAAGCTCGCTGCGACTTTGAACATTTGAATAGGATTTTAATTAGAACTTGAAATATATAATATCAACTTAATTCGTCATTTCATTTTATCAACAGCAATCTTTACATTTGATATAAAGGTGGCAGATGATATTTTATTAAGCACTATAAATTATAACATCTTTATTATATAGAAAGTGCAGTCTATATTTTTCTATAACATATCATTTGAATATCTAATTTTTTGAATGGGTGTAGAATTAATCAATATGCTTGACTGAATTTTGATTGATCTGTGCAAATGGTTCTTATCTATTTCTAAACACTAAAATTAACTATAACTATTTGGTCATTGAAATATTTCAGTATATATATTTTAAAAGCCAAAAGGAAGTGTATGATTTTGACAGTCTATGTATGTATGTATGTATGTATGTATGTATGTATGTATGTATGTATGTATCTATGTATGTATGTATGTTTGTATGTGCCACTCCTACACTACTGTAGCCTACACTACTGAACCAATTTTCATGAAAGAGGTGTCAATAGATTCGTAATAATGGCCCGCGTGACTTAGGCTATAAAAATTTTATAATTTTTATTTATGATGGAATTTATACCTCAGATTCTAACCTCGAAAAAAATTAAACTGAGATAATTATCACGTGTTTGGTATCAAAAGAAAGCTCTTGGCGAGCACATTACAAATATGTATATATATCTTATTGTGTAAGTCAACATATATGTTTAAAATGCTGTCGTATAGTAGTAGTAGTCGTTGCAGTTATTTACTCGTTTAAGCAAATAAAAACCAACATTACGTCACAATATAAGATTATAAAGGTTATCTCGATCGGGAAACGAAAAACTGTTAAATAAAAATTAAGTTTAAAAAACTATAACCCGACTACGTAAAAAAATGGTCTAAAAAGGATGAAACAAGAAAATAATTCAGATAGAAACCACTTGTTTACGTAGTCGGGATAGTTTTTTAAACTTTATTTTTTTATTTTCATTAATACTATCCACTTAAAAAAAAGAATAGATTATGTTTCTCATCGTTAATTATGGTAAAGTGATTATAAATATGTAGTATTATTATAATATGTAAATATTATTAATATTTTTAAGAAATAAATTCGGCTAAAATGTTATTATGTCACGTAACGTGAAACACAATGTGATGTCTAACTTTTTTACGCTATTATTGTCGACATTTTCGTAAAGCAACGTGCAAATGTAAATCTTATGATATACAATAACAATTGGTTTACACGATATGACGTCACACCGCGTTTGTAGAGTAATTTTAAATCATTTTTTGAAAACCCAAAATAATTTTGTAAATAATGAATTTTTAAATAAAATGTTTTTGTTTAAGGTACACGATAACTAGCCTTGAAGTATTGTTTAAAGTTAAAACTGGCTAGAATTTACTAATAATTAATTAAAGTTAAAAATTTGTGAATGTAGTTTAGAAAGTAAAAATTCAGTCTGTCTTTTTTTCTACCTTATCATGTTTTAAGACTTTATCTAAAGAATTCAGTAACAAAAAATGATGAATTGATTTCTTTCTCAATAATAAAATAAATATTTTCTACATATCTACGTCCAGTTTATTTTCATATGGATTTACAATCAACGCTTAAGAGGCAAAAGAGTTTCTAGACGCAAGAGGATATCGAATTTTATCGTAGGAACTACTGGTTTAAATTGAAAAATTCTTTTAGTATTCCATAGCACATTTATTAAGGAATTATATGCGTAAAATAAAATCACATTACGACCCATAGGATTGTAGGAATACGCGGACGAAATCGCACTGCTTGGCTAGTTAAGATATATGCGATATACAAATGTCTTTAGTCTTTCAATGAATAATCGGGCTCAGTAATACGTAAGGACAATAATAATATAAATATACTTTGAACCGAGAAAACACTGTAAAATACTCACGAAATCCTTCACAATCCTTGACAACTGACACAAATGTTTTGGAACAGAAGTTATATATTGTCTTGTTATAAATTGTAACGTGGGTATAATTGAAATAAAATAAAAGGAACTACTAGCAAATGCAAAGTTATAAACGGTGTTGGTAACTATCATTTTATAAAATCTTTAAAAAAATCATTAATTCTCATAGAGATACCAAAAAATCGATCTAAACGGCAAAGAAAGGAGACAATAAAAATGAAATAACCTCATTTCACCCTTACCTTATACCCAAAGGTACATAAAGGCTAATTCCCAAAGTAAATCCCTTACGTCACTAACGGTTGGTAACAGGTGATCGTGCACCTGCCAACGGTCTTTACTGACTGTGGATTGATATACAAACGGTCACTTGGGTATATTTAACTGTAGTATTACAATTGAAATTGTAACAAGGAAATCTATAATCTTAATTTATTAACTACTAGTCGACCTGTCCCGGATTCGCCCGAGTTTAATTAACCACATGTATAACCACAACACCAAGATTATTTAAATATGACTAATTCCCAAAGATATGAACGTCAGTAGCTCAGTAGTTCGGGCGTTGGATTCACGATTGATAAGTCGTGGACTCAAATCCCGGACATTGGACTACTGGCGTGGCCCATTCCTGACACAAGCATTTTAGCTTACTAGGAGGGATAAAGGGAATACTCCATACTGCTAGTAATCTTTTAAAAAATATATAAACGATCACAGCTCGACATGCACTCCGTCGATAGATGGCGTAATCGCACACTCATTTGTTTAATTTGTATTCTTATGTTTATTTTTCGGGATAAAACATATCCTATGTCCTTCCCCAAGCTCTCTTATCTTTCTCTGTACACAGTTTCATCAAAATCGGTTCAGTGATGTAAGTGTGATAGTGAAACAAACCGAAAGACCATTTATCCGTCAATAGATGGCGTAAGTTATATATTAAATCATTATATTATATATTACCTACGTTTCCTAAGGGTTACTTTTGAAATTATAATATTGGTTAGGACTAATCGACCCGTCCCGGCTTCAACCCCTTCAAACCTTTTTTGGCGATAAAGCATAGCCTGTGCCCTCATCTACATCAATGCAGTGTATTAATTAAAAATAGAATTTAAAAAAATCGACGGTATAAATTAGAGTAGTTGTTTATCAGTGGAAAAGTTAGCATTTTTTGAGATACGTATAAAAACATTTTAATATTTGTTTATTTGTGTAAAACCTTGCTTTAAGCTACATATCATCGAATTGGTGTATTATATAATCAAGATAGATTTAAACAAATAATTAATACAACTACTCCTATCTGGAAATCTGACAGCTAGATCAGGAAATTACTTGCAATATTGGAGATAGAAATCTTTAATCTATATCTTAATATAATAATGTTGCCTACTGTCTTAATTATATTTTTAATGAAGCTTATCGTCCATATAATTGTGGTATTTCCTTCCTTTACAACTTTCTAGATAGCATAAGAATATTTAAGCAATAAAATTTTATTATGTCCAATAAAAATGGCAGTACTTGGCTTTTTTAAATAAATTCACATTTTTAAATAAAAACCGGATAATCGAGACTAAGTCTTAAGCTGCTTTTCCACCAGATATAAGCGAGAAATGTGTATGTTAAGAACGATTAGAATCGCTTCATGTACTTACCTAGCCTCGTTCAGAAGTAATGAAATTAAGCAGCCTTAACATGAACCCAATTTATACTATAACCTAGAAATTTGAGGTATATCTTATACGCCCATGTACTTTACCTCGATATTTATAAACATGTATTTTAGACAGGAAGCTGAACAATGCGTTTGTGATTACTTGTGACTCACGAGTCAGTCTACCCAAAATATGCATAATGAAAGATCAATTCTTAAACCACGGGGACACTAAACGACAGGTATTTGTTTGTCGAAAATCACTTAACAGAATACCTTAGTGCCACTGCAAACTGCAGACTTTTTATCGATCGATAGTTTATTCGGGCTAATCCGTTAGAAGATGCATACGCATATTTGACCTATTTGTTATCTGCCGACAAATAAGTTGGATGGGCTTCACGACTGTTTTCAAACTGAACTATCGGGCAATTGCTTAATAAGTATGTTTGCAGACTTAGTCGGCCAAATTAATGCACTCGCTCCGTTCCTTGGTCTAGGTCGTGAGTAATTTTATGATAGAGCTACCCAGTTCTTCTCCATCGCTGCTTCTCGAACCATCTATCTATAATTTAATAGAGGAACTTGAAAAAAGATCCGGGGTGTGCGCACCCATAACCAACCCGAAAGTTTTGTTGGGCCAGTGTGCGCAATTAAAGCCTTACCTGATTACACTATCGGCCGATAAAAGGCTCCAATTTGCGGGAAGTCTTAAAGTTATCGTGGACTGACTACTGAAGAATACCCCCTACTCTCAAAATAAATTGCCTACTCTAGGTGTCAAAATTGTTGCCTATTTAGTAGGAGATTTATGATGAAAGGGAGGAGGAGAGAGGTAATATTGAAGAACACTAGAAGGGAGGTTTTATATTGAATGGATTATTGGGTTATCGGAACGTTGATTATGATCTCTTACAATTACAAGAGGAACCTAAGCAGCGCCTTGGACTTGTGACCAAGGTGTAGGCTTAAGGAATTACAACACTCGTATTCACTGCCCAGGCCCTCTGTACAAACCTAAGGTTAGGTTAAGTTAAGATTAGTAACTTACGCGCTGACATACATATAATTTATCATAAATCCCAGGCATGGCTTAGCCTATAGCCGTGCAGTAAAAATTCATCTTTTATCGTACAATACTTTCATCAGCTAAATAATTACAAAAAAAATCAATATATACAATCATTGAAAGTGCCGAAGCAAATAAACCGAAGGGTTGCAATCAGATTGGCAAACAAATAATATTGAACGTGTGCTATCTGAATACGCTTTTATTAAGCCGGTCAAAGCATTTTTGAGCTTTATTTCATGGAAATAGAGTTGTTAGTAGTGGTAAATGAAAGTTTGTTAAGTTTTCTGCTAAAAAGCTTGACTCTGCCACGTGCTCTAATATTTTATCAGTAGTGATGGGAATGTATGCAGATATAAATAAATAATTTCATGAAAGAAATGTCAACATTTATATTATACTGGTCGCCGCCTTCGCTGAGGTGTATTCAAATCATTCAATTATTCACTCACAAATCAGTTGAATTTCTATTGTATTATGCGCAGTTTGTAACTAATTTGCAGTGGACACCACCATCTCACTAGCTTTCTTCTGTCTCACTCACTTTTTCTTTTAATACAAAACCTTGTCCTGACAATAACTGACTCAACAAAAAAATTATCCAATTTTGTGCGGTAGTTCTGAAGAGAGAAAAAGAGTTTTTTTTTGGGAAGCGACTTACTGTCCTACTCGTAGGTAGGGCTGATTAGTCATATCTTCAAGACAACTAACTGCTTTCTTATTAGTCCATCTTTCCCGCAATTTCGTTGCAACAAAGTACTTATTAAAAAAATAGTTTTTACGCCTACTATAGAGATAGATTGGAAAGTATTGTTAAATCAATTTTGATGAATTCTGGCTACACTTTGTTGAGCTTCGTATGCGATACGAAATTTCAATTTTAATGATGCAGTCACATGCATGGTACATAGTATGTCTGTAGTACCCATGGATTTACTAGACATATACCCTTGTTCTAATGATATAAGATTGAAGAAGATATCCTAATAAATATTATAATTTCGAAGCAATATTCTAATTCAAAAATGATTCATAAGTAGAAAAATTATAACCTAAACAAACGAAAGTGTGATTTAATATACTACTTACTCCATCTATTGACGTAAAGATGGTCTGTCTGTCTATCACGCAATCATACAAATTTCATTAGTATCGGTTCATAAATTACTGAACCGATACTAATGAAATTTGGTACAGAGATAGAATAGAGTTTGGGGAAGGACAACTTTAGAATACAAACTAAACAAACGAGTGTGCGATTACGCCATCTACGGAGTGCATGTCGAACTGTCTTTGGGAGTTAGTCATATATATATGTCGGGGATTTTAAAACGATGTGAAAGGAGATGGAAGGAGGAAGATGGGGAATATTGGGGAACACTAAAAGGGGGTGATGGTATTGAATGGAATATTGGGTAAACGCAACGTAGATACCGATAAATGATCAAATATGATCTCTAACAATTACGAGAGAAACCTAAGCAGTGCCTTGGACTTGTGACCAAGGTGTAGGCTTAAGGAGCTCCTTTAAGTAATTACAACACTCGCCTCCACTGCTAGGCTCTCTATTTAAACCCAAGGTTAAACGCACATAAACCGATTCTAACACAAGGCTAACCTTTTTTTTTTTTTTAACGCTGGAAATGCTACCTTATGCATACCTCCCGCCATCCAGCAGGAGGTTGGGCGAACGGCGGTTCAAGGCATACCCACTAAAACCAGCGATACCCTCCTCCGCCTTAGTGAGACGCCATGGGAACGCTTTCGCAAACAACCGTGACGCCTCGGCGGTCGGCCCGATCCACGCGGGCCGCTCGCTCGTACTACCGCGGCAACCATCTTCTCCTTTGTGGCCGAGTCGTCGAGCCCGTCCACCCGGAGGTTCACGACTTTTGTTGGTCGTGTCACCTGCACCACACCGTCCAGTACCGTGCGCAGTCTCTCCGCCAAGGCCTCCGCATGCTCGGGCTTCTGCCCCTTTGGCAGCTCCAGCACCCGAGCCCCGGTCTTGGCCTGGCGGATCCTCATGCCGTCACCTATGCCCAGCTCCGCAAGGTCGATACTCATTTCGGCTCTTGCCAAAATATGGGCATAGGTGACTCCCTTCTCCGCCGCCTCAGGCTGCAGCGTTAAGACGATGGCCGACGTGCGAGGAGCCACGAGCTTCTTCTTAGCCGACTTAACAGGAATTTTCCTCGGTTTAGGCGCCGCGGCCGGCGCCACATTCTGGGGTGGAGGGATTTTTGCCCTCCTGCGACCACGCCGAGCGACCGTCGCCCAGCTACGCCTTCTTGATCCGCAGAAGGCGCACTCGCCAGCACAGCCTGTGTAGTCGGCGGAGCCTCCAGTGCTGTGGCCGCCACTTGCTGGGGGCTCTTCTTTTTCCCCCTCTTTTGAAGAGGGGCTGCTGAGGCAGTGTCGGGCTGGGATGCTGCGGGTGTGAGCGCAGCTGACGGAGCCAGCACCGCCTGCCTCCTTCCATCAACCGCGACTGGCGGTTGTGTGTTCGCCGTCGTAACTAGCCGTTCCTCGATCCTGGACAGACGAGTTTCCAGCATCGAGGTAATCGCCGTTTTGAGCTCCTCTGCCGCGTTTGCAACCACGCCGGACGACGAGGATACGGCTTGTTTAGGGGGACTCTTAGCCCCCATCTCCTCAAGGTCTCTCCTGTACGCCAGGGACTCGGCCTTCGCGTTCTCGAGCTCCCTGCGTAGGCGAGCGTTGTCGACCCGAAGTCGACGAACCTCTTCTGCCTCTGTTCTGTCCGCCAGCGCATCCACGATGTCCCTCAAATTGCTGGCGGACTCCTTCAGAAGCTTAACATATGTCCCCTTGAGGTTCCCGGACTTTTGAGCCAGCTCTATTATTTTGGATGCGCTCCGTCCGGCATCCGCTCGCAGCTCGTCCGCGTTCTTCAGGGTCGGATCTCTCCTGTCCACTTCTGACGCTATATCCGAATCGCTAGGGCCCTTTGCCGCCGCTGGAGTTGGCCTGCGGAGGGTCCTAGCCCGAAGCGTACGCTCAAAGGCTTCCTCTACTGAGTCGCACTTTGAGGCCGCTTTATCCTCGGTTTCGGTCTCTGAGTCCGAGGATACAAGAGGCACCTGGGGACGGCGCCGGCTTGTACCTATTCTGACGCCCTGCGCACCAGACTTATCCGGATTGGCACCCGCAGATTTTGCGGGGTCAACCGCTGCAGCCAATGCTGCTTCGTTCTTCGTACCTGACATAGGTAAACTATGTGATCCGCCTTTAAAATACCGTGTGCCCCGCTCTACCTACAACCCAAAGGGGAGGGAGCTGGGGAAGAATGACCGTAATTGCACACACTAAGGATACCGCACTAGCACACTTCAGCCACCCGCCTGCCACTCCGTTACGGTGGTCAGGACGGGGCCCAGGGGAAACGACGAGGACGTATGTGCTTCTGAACCCCCAACACAAGGCTAACCTAACCTAAGGCTAACCTAACCTAACATTGTGTTTACTTAACCACGTGGCAATTACATTGTAAGGACTTACGTGACCTTAGTTGGACAGCACTTCCACACTACACTACACTTGACACTATCACTAGCACTACTTAGATGATGTTCACTTCTTGAGAGACCGCGCACGACTAAGACTTCAGTTAGACTGTCGATCGCATATAAAGGGTCGAGGGTAGAAACTGTCAAAACAACGGAAGTGACTACTACCCCACTCCAACGCCATAGACAACGATAACGATTCGATTAATCAATAATCTTTTACTATGCTCCGACATATATATATATGTCGGAAACAATAAAAAAGGATATAGATGGATGGCCTATCTCAAAAGCTATACGGTCAGGATATAACTAAACGTTACGATCTCTAACTATTCTAGCAGGTACTATTATGACAGGAACCTAAGGAGTGCCTTGGACTTGTGACCAAGGTGTAGGCTTAAGGATATCCTTTAAATGATCATAACACTCACCTCCACTGCTTAGTTTCACTGTTTAATCTTAAGATTAGACTAACATTAACCTAACCTAACACAAGGCTAACCTAACCTAAACCTTACTCACACCTCCGACATATATATATACATTGGTGTTGAAAATTAAAATGTAAAATATAGTGATAACAATTTAAAATTAAACTTAAATATACGTGGTTAATGACACCCACGCGAAACCGGGGATTATCGAGTAGTAGTTAAGATTTTGGAGTTCAGACTACTTCTTTGCATCACATCCCTTTGTAAATCAGAGCATAATATTCCGGTGTGGCGATTGGCAATCATCGTAGTTTTTGCTGGATCAAATTACACCTATATTGTTTGTGGTCTGCACCAGATAGCCGCCATTAACCGTAAACATAGTTCCGGAACGATTGTTTGCTTTACTTTAAATCGTATTGGATCAACTTATCGGGAATTACTTCAAGAATATCGTTATCTTTCTGTTGTAGATATTAATTTTTTTTTAATTTTTCTATGATACTTATTACTTACTATACAGTAAAACACATGATAATTTTCTAGATGTTAAATAGGGCGATGTGTAGGAGTTTTAATACTCGTCATTCACCGCTTGAACCCTTCTTAATAAAACAGTTATATTAGTTAATAAAACAAGTGATTCTTGATAAGAATGACCTAGGCCACTTTACCCATTGTTTAAAATTATTTCACAGTATATCTATACTAATATTATAAAGAGGAAAGATTTGTATTTTTGTATATAACGAATAAACATAAAAACTACTGTACCGATTTCAAAAATTCTTTCACCATTAGAAAGCTACATTATCCCTGAGTAATATAGGCTATATTTATTACAAGAAAAAATTAGAGATCCCCAGAAATTCTCACTAAAACCAACACAAGGTGCAAAAAAATTAGCCATAAAATATCTTTCATCGCATGCGCTGCGAAAAGTATTGATGATAGAACAAAAAAATGTTATACAATATTATAGAACGTATCAATATCTACAAAAATCTCCGCGAGACCATATGTCCAACTATTGTAGTTAAGTCACTATAACTACTTTTTTACATTTTAAAAGTTGATAAAAATGCCTATCAAAATCAGACCATGTTTTCCATAACTTTGTATTAATTCTTATCCAAATAAAATATTTCGTAATGAAGACTGTTTCAATAGTGAAGATAGACAGAGAAGAAGAAATTAAAGGCTAAAAATTTCGCTTTGCTTAATAATTGTTATTATATTGAATAAATAAATAAATATGTATTAAATTTTTATAGGATTCTCAATTCTGTTAAGATCCGCAAATATATAAGAAATGTAATCCTACAAAAAAAAAACTTTGTAAGTCTAACTTACTTTAAATTCTTGACTAAAAATTGATATAAAAAATATCATTACAGTCAGTAGCAGTAACTAAAATATTTGCGATCAAAAAAATTAATTTAAATTCATAATAATTTTAAAATATCGCGAAAAGAAAGTTAATTCCTTATCAGTTGATTTGACAGACACCGCCAAGTAATCTAGACTAATTAATTTATTACCTGTACAAAGAACTGAACTTGATTAAAGGTAAATTTTAATAAATGAGTGATTTTAGCTATAAAAATTAAAATAACATGTATATCGTTAATGCTGTTGATTCATTAAATTTTCCTATTCTACGACTTTGTTGCTGCCAAATAATTATTTCTCAAAATATTAAACAACTACTAGTTGACCCTACAGAGGTTATCCTATATTACGAATATTGGTGAAATGTCTGATAGTTGTGTCTTCTTCTTCTTGGTTTAATGGCTTCTAGTTGTGCACGATAAAAATGCCGTAGGGTACTTTGCCAATGTTACGTACTACGGACAAAACACACATGTGGAGTTTGACCGGTGAATCAATTTTTAATTTATGAAACTTCCCTGTTCAGTACAAGGGTTCAACCATGTTAAAATCGATCTACAACAGCTCAATATTAGTTAGTAACCAACACCAAAAAAAATTGCTTACATTCTTATAGATATTGTATACAGTTAGTATACTATTTACAGTTTAATGTTGTTAGACTTAATGAAATTAAACACAAATTTTACATCCTAGGCACACACCTCTGACTCTAAGTTATGTGTGTTTTAAGCAATTAAATATCACTTGCTTTAACGGTGAAGGATAACATCGTGAGGAAACCTGCACGAGTGAGAGTTCCCTAAAAGTTCTCAAAGGTGTGTGAAGTCTGCCAACCCGCACTGGGCCAGCGTGGTGGGCTATGGCCTAATACCCTCCTCATTCCGGAGGAGAGGACTCGTGATGATGAGGACGAGGGATAGAAGGAGGAAGAGCATCATAGAGTTTACAAAAAAGTTTTGGGCAAAACAACAAAACAAATGTGTATTGTGTATTCACGTTAAACGCCATAAACGTTACATTAGAAAAGTTTATACTGTCAAAAGCGATAAGGTCACATTAAATAAATTAATATGGTCGTTAAGTTTTCTTAAATTTTATTTTTTTCTTACATATATACCTTTTTCTGATAATAACAAACACAACAAAAAAGGAATTAGCGAAATCGGTCCAGCCGTTCACGCGTGATGCCGTGACAAAAGAAAATATGGATTCATTTCATTAGAAGATTTCGAAGCCATAGCACAATGGAATTATAAAATTATATCCCAACTATATATTATGCAATATTAATAAAAGTACATTTTTTTTCTGTCTTCGACTTCAGGGGGTCGTTATAGACCACTTAGGGACTCACTGAATTAGACGAAGGCTGGAATTATCAAAATAATTCCCCGTCTTTTACTAACTTAAATTATCTATATCTCTGTTATAACATCTTAACGAAGTAATTTTTACATCACACCCCAGAATCACATGTTCAAAGAGAAGTCATGCATGCATGATAGTTAGTTACAATGATACCTGCACGTAAATATAGGTTTGACCTCGAATGGAAGAAAACACTATTAGGGTCTTTATAGCGGGGAGCGTAGACGGAGAGCAGCGCGTCACACGTGATTGGTTCTCATGCAACGTTTCAGTTTACAGGCACGCAGCACGCTCACAATGCGCAACTTTCCCCCACTATTTTCTTCAAGACCTACAGTTAGCTGCTGGCTACTATACTATATGATTTCAATTAAACTGTTCGAAATTTGAAAATGAAACTATTCTAAACAAGGATTATGTATATACTTAATACCTTACCATAATCCAAAGTTCTCAAATTCCATTTGAAAATCGAATACGTTACCAGCAGAGTAATGTACGCGAAGCACGCCATCTCGGTATTATACGTCGATAAATTAGCACTTCGCACCCGGACCGCTTTGTGCAATCGAACATCGATGATTTATACACAATTATCGATTAATTCAAGCAGCGATCGTAAGTTCTCGATTAAACCCCACTTGAATATGAATCGAATTTAAATCAAATCGATGTAATTAACGCCTTTGTTTTTTGATTGATTTAAAACCTTTGTTAAAATAATATCTATGTCAATGTTATAAATATAACAAATCTGTTTGTATGGCCTCTATACTAGGTTAGACATTCTGTCTTTACTATCCTAATATTATAATTTCTAAAAAAACAGAAAATACTTAAGAATAAAAACTAAACAAATGAGTGCGGTTTACCTACTACTTACGCCATCTATTGACTAATAAATGGCGTCTATCTGTCTGTTACACAATCAGGCTTAAATCACTGAAATGATTTTGATGATATTTGGTATAGAGATAAAGTAGTGCTTCAGGAAGGACAGGTTATGTTTTATTGCGAAAAAAATACTTAAGAATACAAACTAAACAAATGAGTATGCGATTACGCCATCTATCGACGTGGGGATGAATTGCATGTCGAGTCACAAGTCTCCCGGGCGAAAACGGGACGGGTTATGTATATCAAAACGCAACCATATTTCCAATGGTCATAGACTCGACAATGTCTTTAACGATTTCATTCATTTATTTATTTTTACTTTCTAGAAGATTTTTTTATGAAAAGAAAATTGGAAAAAGTAAAGCGAGAAAATGGAAGAAGAAGTGAATGAATGAGTTTTTGTGTGAGTTAGTGTATGTCAATATAAAGTACTAAATTTCATATATTCTTTTTGATTTTTTTTATTCTATTCAATATTTTTTAATATGACACTAAAATTATAGATTGTCGATTAATTCAAAAATCGATTGTTAGTTTCTCGATTTCACTACATTTGAGTATGAATCGAGTTTAAATCAAATCGAAGCAATTAACGCCTTTGTTTTTTGATTGCTAAATCGATGATATGATTGATTTATTTTAAAAGCTTTGTGTTAGAAAATTAAGTTGGATAGATAATTATTGGATATCTAATTTATTTCTACTTTCTATGTTAATTAAATAAATATTAAATCTACATTTATAAAAACGAATCCCTATTTCCTTTGGTCACGGCATCACGCATGAACGGCTAGACCGATTTTGCTAATTCTTTTTTTTTTGTTCTGTTTGTTATTGTCAGGAGAAGGTTTTCATGTAAAAAAAAAAGGAAAGTTGCGCGAAAAATTTGAAAATTTAACAAAACTTAACAACCATATTAACTTTTCTAATGTAACCTTATCGCTTTTGACAATATACACTTTTGAAATGTAACGTTTAAGACGTTTGACATAACTGTCAGTCATTTGACCAATATTCATAGTTAAGACATGACAACGGGAAGTCAAACGTTTGTTATGAGTTAACCACGTTTTGTGAGGGTTTTCTTTTTAACTAATTTATAACTATATCAATGTTATTTTTTTCCTCATATTAGTATCTCTCCTCGTTATGTAAAATTTGTGTGCAAATTTATTAAACATAATAAAATTAAATTGTAGTTAGTTGTATGGTGGTGATACACTAATTTCTAACGTGTGTGTGTGTCGGTTGTCTCCATAAGTGTGTTTCGTTCTTACTACGTGACATCGGCAAAGTACTTTGTGCACAGTCGTAGTCCGCAACTGAAACCCATCAAACCTAAAGAAGAAGAAGACATGACAACGTCTATCGAGTCAGCTATAAATATTCTATCTTAAAGTCTTCTATTTTAAATTAGATTTTTAAGCATTCAATCATATTTAGGTTACGAAGGAAAACGAGAAATTACGTGAAAAACAAACTAATACATACTTTTGTAAATATACTAAAATAACTTAAAGCATAAAACAGAATTTACTAAAAACGTATGAATAAAAAAAATCTATTTTTGTTTAACGTACCCATCAAGTTCCTTTAGGTTGAGTAGAATCAAGAGCGGATCCGATCTACCTCTAATTTTCGTTAGGTTTATACCCGAGAATGGCATCTATTAGAAATTATATGTTTTAATAAATGTATAATTTGCCGTATCATTTTTGACACAACACGAACTTTAGATTTGCGGATTGGCCGAAGTTTAGTTCGGTTTATAGCCAAAAACAGCCAAAAATGAAAACAAAAACTTCGGATTTTTTATTTTTAAGCGTATTATTTGTGTTGGATCTGATTTACTCCAAAGTTAGCCGAAAATCATCTATTGGATATTCCATTTGTGTGGATTTCATTTACTCCAAAATTAGCCAAAAACCATTGAGAAATTATAAGTTTTAATAAACCGAATTGTTTTTGACACAACACGAACTTCAGAATTTCAGACTGGCCGAAGTTTAGTTCGGTTTATGGCCAAAAACAGCCAAAAATGAAAACAAAAACTTCGGATTTGTTATTTATAAGCGTATTATTTGTGTTGGATCTGATTTACTCCAAAGTTAGGCGAAAATCATCTATTGGATATTTCAAGATTTATGAAATCAAATAGTTTTTGAGACAACACGAACTTCAGAATTTCAGACTGACCGAAGTTTAGTTCGGTTTATGGCCAAAAACAGCCAAAAATGAAAACAAAAACTTCGGATTTGTTATTTTTAAGCGTTTATATTATTTGTGTGGATTCAATTTACTCCAAAATTAGCCAAAAACCATCTATTTGATATTTCAAGATTTATGAAATCAAATAGTTTTTGACACAACACGAACTTCAGAATTTCAGACTGACCGAAGTTTAGTTCGGTTTATAGCCAAAAACAGCCAAAAATGAAAACAAAAACTTCGGATTTGTTATTTTTAAGCGTATTATTTCTGTTGGATCTGATTTACTCCAAAGTTAGGCGAAAATCATCTATTGGATATTCCAAGATTTATGAAATCAAATAGTTTTTGACACAACACGAACTTCAGAATTTCAGACTGGCCGAAGTTTAATTCGATTTATGGCCAAAAACAGCCAAAAATGAAAACAAAAACTTCGGATTTGTTATTTTTAAGCGTATTATTTCTGTTGGATCTGATTTACTCCAAAGTTAGGCGAAAATCATCTATTGGATATTCCAAGATTTATGAAATCAAATAGTTTTTGACACAACACGAACTTCAGAATTTCAGACTGGCCGAAGTTTAATTCGATTTATGGCCAAAAACAGCCAAAAATGAAAACAAAAACTTCGGATTTGTTATTTTTAAGCGTATTATTTCTGTTGGATCTGATTTACTCCAAAGTTAGGCGAAAATCATCTATTGGATATTCCAAGATTTATGAAATCAAATAGTTTTTGACACAACACGAACTTCAGAATTTCAGACTGGCCGAAGTTTAGTTCGGTTTATAGCCAAAAACAGCCAAAAATGAAAACAAAAACTTCGGATTTGTTATTTTTAAGCGTATTATTTCTGTTGGATCTGATTTACTCCAAAGTTAGGCGAAAATCATCTATTGGATATTCCAAGATTTATGAAATCAAATAGTTTTTGACACAACACGAACTTCAGAATTTCAGACTGGCCGAAGTTTAGTTCGGTTTATAGCCAAAAACAGCCAAAAATGAAAACAAAAACTTTGGATTTGTTATTTTTAAGCGTATTATTTCTGTTGGATCTGATTTACTCCAAAGTTAGGCGAAAATCATCTATTGGATATTCCAAGATTTATGAAATCAAATAGTTTTTGACACAACACGAACTTCAGAATTTCAGACTGGCTAAAGTTTAGTCTGGTTTATGGCATATAAAGGAAAACTTCGGATTAGTATATAACTCTTTAAAACTTTTGAAGTACATGATGAACGCGACTACAACATCGACATTCTCATTACCCAGCAATGACAGTCGGAACAACGAGGTGTATGAACGATTGTCTAAAGCAGAGATTGTTTGTCGGCAATGAGAGCATCAGATACGGCCACAAAAACCGAAGACGGCTTTCACAAAGCGCCACCGTTCCTCGATTACGCCCTATGACAGAGCAGTTTGTTTGGAACAACACTCCATATTGATCCAAGTTACTCGTTTTTTTTATTGATCTAAAATGGCGTGGACTCACAATCGCCTAAAAGAGCAGCTCTCTCTTTCAATTATTATTTGTAAGACATTGGTAAACCAATAATGTTAGCAACACCATTTATAAATTTCTATTAGCAGGTAGTTCATTTTATCTCATTCTGAGTAGACAATATATAACTTTCGTTCCGATATGATTGAGTTAGTCTGTCAAGTGATACCGCACAGTACATGTAAAGGTAGTGAGACTAATAGTATAGTGTAGATTGGTGGCGTAGTGCTAGGTTATTGAGAAGCACATGAGCAATGTACTTTATTATTTTAGTGTTCGATAGCGAGGTCAAGCGGTGGAGGTGAGAGTTTATGCATAGTAGAAAACCTGGTCCTGGGTGTCAAGCTCCAAGCACTGCTCGGCTTCCATCTAGATTACATGTCAATATTGTCGTTTGAGTATTATGCTCCCATAGTCTTAATAATAATCATAGACAAAATCAATAAGCTTGGCATGAGCTTACCTGGGACTTGTGACCAAATTGCTAGTTTACAAAATCTTAATTCCACGCATGCTAACAAGTAAGTAATAATTAAACTTAAAGTTAGGTGATCCAGCACTTCCCCGTAAAAGTTTTATTTTTTGTGCTTTTAAATTGCTAAGGTATATAATGTATAACTTAGCATGTAGTCTACGAGTCAAATAAACTTGGAAACATCTTGGAAGATACAATATTTGAAGATCCAGCGTCCATATTATTACAGGTCAATGTTTATTTATCTTCGACCTTATTGGATTTTTTATACCCAATACCGTGTAGTAATATAACCAGTATATCTTGAACTATAAATTAGCATAAATTTGACGTAAGTAGAGGTCAATGGTTTCTGGTTAATATGGTTACATTAGCTCCTGTGGCGATCGTATGGTATTGTGCGCCCGCGCCGGTCTAAATTGTTGGTTTAATCGAGGTTTTTGTGAACATTGGTCTGAATCTATCTCGCTGTCTGATCGGCGCAAAAAGAAATGAGCTCGATTGCTTTAAGTATCTTAGGAATGTGTGGCACGGACTAAGTTATTTGTTTTTTTTTTATTTAGAGATGATTATAGTTCAATTATATTTGCTAATAAAATTTTATTTTTTTTGGAACTGTCTCGCCCTGCTTCCTCTTAGTTACGGTCTTCTGTCTCACTCGCTCTTTCTTTTATACAAACCTTGTCCTGACTAGCACAACATAAGAGAATAGGCATTATGACAGTAATCGAAAATCACAAAAATAAGGTGTTTTCTACTGAAATATAATTATTATTTAGAATAATAAACGTTTATTTTAATTTATTATTGCGAGATTATTAATTTATTTAATTAAATAAAACTACAAAACACACATGTCCGCCATGTTCATTTAAACACCAATCAAATTCAATGACGTCACGCCTGTGTTATTATTGTCATTGTCAGTTCAATTTCATACGAACATCGACGACCTCAGATAAATAATTGTTTTACTTGCATTTATTTCGTAATTGTAATCCATCTGTTATTTAATTTTGAATTCTAAGACATCTCAAAAAGAAATTAAGTCATGGAACGAAGATATACTAAGGCAAACAGCTCTAATTTGCTTAAATGATTTCTGTTCAGCAGAATTTAGAAATGTTAAAGCTACAAATTACAATGTAAGCATATCATTAATAATCTATAAATAAATTATTAAAAAAAAACAAATTATAAAAGCTCTGTTTGATATTTGTAATATTAGAGATTATGTTATGTATACTATATAACACATGCTTACATATTAGTCGCTTTATTTTAGATCTTCCAGATCAAGACGGTCTGGATGGATGGGGATGACGCTGTAAGTTATGTACAGTTAAAACGTGATGGAAATATGAGCTTTGTAATAGCTAAAATCTGTCCAGAACATAAGATACAAGCAAAGCTGTATTGCAATTGATTGTGTTTATATAGACGTGACGTCACGAGCAGACGCTATGACACCAGTGACATAAAATTAAAATATTAATTTTTTCCTCTAAATCTGTATTTATTTATGAAATAATATATTTTTGGAAATTAGTAGGTATTTCAGAATATTATAGAACAGTTTCTCAAAATCAGTCATCATGCCTATTATCCGATTTGGTTCAGTCGTTCCGATTGCGTTTAGGTACATAGAGGCGATTCATTTTTATTTAGATAGATGGGTATAAAGGTCCATAAAGTATATAAACTACTAGTCATACTGCCTTTGATAAACATGCACTTCAAATAAATAAAAAATTTCGATTTTTTATAATTTTTAAATCAGTTAAGACGAGTAGCTTGCAAGTTTTTATACAATACAACTTGTTTAATAATTTATAAGTTTTTGTTTATACAGACAGACAGACCCTGTAAATAATTTTGTTATTATATTACTACACTACTAGCTGACCCGAATTTGCTTGACAGACCACCTTCTCATTGGACATTAATTAATTATGTATACTATAATATTTATATAGACGAGTTTGTTCGTTTGGTTGAACACGTTTATCTCAGAAACTACTAATTCAAATTAAAAAATTCTTTTAGTTTTCGATAGTCCACTTATCGCGGAAGCTTATAGGCTGTATAACATCACACTATGACCCATAGGAGAGGAGCTACAGTGAAAAGTGTTGTTAAAAACGGGAAAGCTCCTTCTGAGAGTCTTCGTTGCGTGCGCTGTATAAACGGCGATAAAACAAAGAAAGTTTCAGCTTCTTTAAAATTCTATTATAGTTGCCTACGACTCACTCTCTTTAACCCTCTATCTCACTTTCATGTGAGTCACGAGTATGTGTGCTATTACAAAGAAGAAGACATTGCTTTGTTATATCTCAAAAGGGATCAGGCAGCAGCTACCAGACGGCTTGACTCCAGAATTATAGCTATATTTAAATCAATTCACACAAAATCTTAACAAATTATACACCTAAGCCTTCCTCATAAATCACTCTATCTATTCACGAAAACTGTATGAAAATCCATTCAGTAGTTTTTGAGTTTATCGCAAACTGACAGACGAGGCGTGGGACTGTTTTATATATGATAAGTTTCGGCCCGCATCGACCACCCAGTATTCGATATAATTGTTTTATAAAGATTTATAATGTTGGTCGGTGCGTCTGCGCATCGGCTTTGGTAACTTACAGGTGATACAATAAAGTTATATTGCTAGTCGATTAAAGATAATCCGTGTAGTGGTTAAATTTTGGGTTTTAACGAAGGTATTGTAAGAGAATGAGAGCGGATGATACCTATTACTGAACTGGAACGTATAAACATGTGTTTTAGATAGGATGCTGAATAGTGCCAAGGGTTTGTGATCCAGGAGCAGGTGAAAGAATAACTTACGAGATACTTGAAATTCTTTGGATAATATTTTCTGTGTGAAATCACTTGACATTTGTGGCAGAATGTGTTGCTAACTGTATAAGGAAATGTAGAGCTTTGAGTAAAGTTTTTAATATCCTTGTTTTAAGTTTAGATCAAATTTACTTCATTTTAAATTAATAAAAAACACAAGAAATGTGTTTGTTAAGAACCAACAGAATCGTTTCATTTAACTGTTTAACTTATATTATAAGAAGATATTAAATGGTGATATCGGAAAAGAACTTAATACAGAAAGTACTAACAAAGTATCAGTTATCGATAGTTTTATGATTATCTAAAAAAAAAAATTTTGTAATTTTCTCACATTTTTAGAAGATATTTTTTAACCTGCTATTGGGTCTCAATGCCCAAATACGGTTTGAAGTTTAAAGTGCATGTAAGGTATTATTGCTTTGGAGTGTTACTGCGTAGTATTTTTAATATTTAGGCACTTTGTTACTGTCTTCAAGGTTGATGCCTCTAAAAAAAATTAGAGGTCCTGCGGGATAATGATAAAATATGTTTACTATCTAAGTGCCTAAATATAATTATTTTGCACCAATATATTTAGATAAATTTAAGTATTATACGTGGTAAATTAAGCATGCGAAGCCGGGGCGCGTCAACTAGTTTTATATATTTTAAAGCTAATTCCCAAACAAACACGCTATATAATGTATAATAAGAAAATAAACGTAAAGCACTTTGTGAATTGCATTAATCATAGCGCGTGATTGATATAATATTATTAATGTTTAAGTGTTTAAGTGAAAGCCTTCTAATACAATTACATGAGAATTCAATTTATCTGTTGAGTGGGATGACCACAGATACTATAGTTTATATACTTAAATTGTCTATGATTAAATATTATCTTGTTAAACCTCCTTTCGTTGAGCTAGTAATGTCCATATTTAATCTTTCTTTTAGTGACTCTTATTATTGAATAGAATCTCTGCTTCTTCTATTTTATTTATAAGAAATAGGTTCCCACGTTGTAGTTTATATGTTACACCACAACACATATCATACACAACACATATTACTGGCTCTATAGCATATTGTAACAGCAACCTGACGCTAGCTCTCGACTCGCCACCCTCAGTCCAACTGGCGTCCGCCCTGACATATCAATGAGCAAGAGACAGTGTGGGTAGATAATAAAATAATAGTTATCATAGTCACAAACATGTAATAACAAACACATAATATATCATACTTAAAAATAAATTACTAAATATAAATTACTAAGCGCAAAACTTGACAACTCCTGGACTAATTTGTATAAACTTTTCCAACTACGAGTACGCGCGGGAACTGATAAAAAAGCCCTAATAGTGACTTCTTCGCATTCAAGGTCAAACCTATATCTACGTGACGGTAGCTATTCCATTTGGCATATATATAGTTGCTGGAGTGAGCTGATGAGAGAAATGGATTGGTTTTGAGAGAGTACATTGATGTTGATGTTAACTGAATAAATAGATGAATAAGTGGGAGTAAGTAAACATTTGGAAACTCATTCCCATCCGCGACAGAGTGAATTTTTCGTCAGCATTTTGAAATTACTTACAATATATAAATTCGTTCCAATAGGATGGAGCCAGTTTGTCAAGTGATGTCGCACAGTACATATTAAAGTAGTGAGGTTTATAGTGTAGTGGCGTGGTGATAGGCCTCCGTTATCAGGGAGCAAGTGAGTAATGTACTCTATTATTTTAATATTCGGTGGCGAGGTCGAGCGGTTGCGGTGAGAGTTTGTGCATAGTAGAAGACGTCTTTAAAGCTGCTCCTGGGTCTCAACCCATAGGGACTTCTCGGCTGCCTTCTAGATTACATGTTAATATTATCATTTGAGTATTACTGCGCAGTATAGCTCCCACACTCTTAATATTACAATTTGATCAACAATTTAATTTTACCCGTGAGGGGACAGGTTAGAATACTATTCCATTCTGCAGCTGGGAGAGCATCTCGTAAGAGCCGAGTAACCCAGCACCCTCTTGGTGGTAGGGGATCTGTTCCACGACTGGCTTGCGACCAACAGCATGCGAGTCCGACCGCCAAGTGTCATAGACGCGTACCGGTTGAGCCACATGTGGGCCAGACTTACCCTTCCCTCTCCCATCCATTAATGCTGCGGATCTAGTGAACTCTAGGCTCTTGCTCAGGGTCCGCTGAAACTGCAGCATTGTTTTCTTCACTCTCCCTCCCCACTCTATCTTCGAGGATGCAACGCAGAGATACCCTCTTGTTTTGCCGATGTCCATTGGGGATGGTGTCCACTTACCATCAGGTGGAACATCTGCTCATTTGCACCTTATCTACCATAAAAAAGGTCAGTTTATCCTCGAACAGTTAATTTGGGATTTGGATAATATGAGTATTTTTAAACTTTCTTATCATGGTTATAATCACAGAAATGCATTTTATACATAGAAATGCAAAGCCACAATACATTTTCCTATCGACTTCCGGTCACACTCACACCATGTGTAACACTAGCGACCTCCTGCGGTTCTCCTCGCGCGGTTCAGCATATTAGCTCCCGCAGTTTTATAGTTACAGCTCTGATCTATTCAATATAAGGACAATTTGTTAAGAAGACACATACACTGCATGTATGGGAATGAAATATTTAATGAATAAAAAGAAATGTTCTGTGTTAGTTTTTCTGTATACCATTAATTCTAATACTTGAATATTAATTTGTTAACATTATAGATAAACATCATTACCTTCCACAGATTCCAAAAATACAAATCCTATGGAAACTTTTCAACATTTAATTTTTAATCCATTATAATACATTTATTATGTAATTATTTAAGATGAAATTAGTACTATTATATTAGTAAGAATTTTCTTAATGATACTTCCTGATTTTGCCTTCCAAAAAAATATTTAATGTGTTTCTGTCCTATTTAAATATAAATACTATTTTCTATTCATAAGAAGTTATCAAACATATAAAAAACTTGGTTTTGTCCCTATTGCAACATATTCTTTTATAGACAAGATTTTTTTTTAAATATATTTGAATTTGAGACGTATTATTTTAATAGGCCCAGATTTAAGCCTTCCATACACTGAAACAATAACTATTCAGTTTAGTACATACTTAGATATTAAAAACTCGTTTTTTTTTGAAGTCGGTTGAAAAGAATTATAAACTATAAGTAAGATACGCAGATGGTCATGAGAAATCTTGCCATGGATTTAACAAAAACGAAAGAGTGTTGTGCCATAGATCCATATAGTACAAATACAATTTAGCTTAAGATAACTTAATTTAGTAAGATCAGCAGATGGTAATAAGAAAACTTACTATAGAGTTTGCAAAAATATACTAGCGTTTGAGTTTCATGTTGTAGATCCACATAAAACCAATAGGATTAAAAATAACTTAATTTAGTAAGATAAGCGGATGGTAATGACAAAACTTACCATGGAGTTTGCAAAGATAAAATATTTTCGTGCCATAGATACATATGGGTATTAACCCACACGATTTAACTGAAAATCATTTAGTAAGATATGCAAATGGTAATGAGAAATCTTACTATAGAGTTTGCAAAAATATACTAGCGTTTGAGTTTCATGTTGTAGATCCACATAAAACCAATAAAAAAAATAACTTAATTTAGTAAGATAAGCGGATGGTAATGACAAAACTTACCATGGAGTTTGCAAAGATAAAATATTTTCGTGCCATAGATACATATGGGTATTAACCCACACGATTTAACTGAAAATCATTTAGTAAGATATGCAAATGGTAATGAGAAATCTTACTATAGAGTTTGCAAAAATATACTAGCGTTTGAGTTTCATGTTGTAGATCCACATAAAACCAATAAAAAAAATAACTTAATTTAGTAAGATAAGCGGATGGTAATGACAAAACATACCATGGAGTTTGCAAAGATAAAATATTTTCGTGCCATAGATACATATGGGTATTAACCCACACGATTTAACTGAAAATCATTTAGTAAGATATGCAAATGATAATGAGAAATCTTGCTATAGAGTTTGCAAAAATATACTAGCGTTTGGATGGATGGAGTTTACAAAGATAAAATATTTTCGTGCCATAGATACATATGGGTATTAACCCACACGATTTAACTGAAAATCATTTAGTAAGATATGCAAATGATAATGAGAAATCTTGCTATAGAGTTTGCAAAAATATACTAGCGTTTGGATGGATGGAGTTTACAAAGATAAAATATTTTCGTGCCATAGATACATATGGGTATTAACCCAGACGATTTAACTGAAAATAATTTAGTAAGATATGCAAATGATAATGAGAAATCTTGCTATAGAGTTTGCAAAAATATACTAGCGTTTGGATGGATGGAGTTTACAAAGATAAAATATTTTCGTGCCATAGATACATATGGGTATTAACCCAGACTATTTAACTGAAAATAATTTAGTAAGATATGCAAATGATAATGAGAAATCTTGCTATAGAGTTTGCAAAAATATACTAGCGTTTGGATGGATGGAGTTTACAAAGATAAAATATTTTCGTGCCATAGATACATATGGGTATTAACCCAGACGATTTAACTGAAAATAATTTAGTAAGATATGCAAATGATAATGAGAAATCTTGCTATAGAGTTTGCAAAAATATACTAGCGTTTGGATGGATGGAGTTTACAAAGATAAAATATTTTCGTGCCATAGATACATATGGGTATTAACCCAGACTATTTAACTGAAAATAATTTAGTAAGATATGCAAATGATAATGAGAAATCTTGCTATAGAGTTTGCAAAAATATACTAGCGTTTGGATGGATGGAGTTTACAAAGATAAAATATTTTCGTGCCATAGATACATATGGGTATTAACCCAGACGATTTAACTGAAAATAATTTAGTAAGATATGCAAATGATAATGAGAAATCTTGCTATAGAGTTTGCAAAAATATACTAGCGTTTGGATGGATGGAGTTTACAAAGATAAAATATTTTCGTGCCATAGATACATATGGGTCCCCAGACGATTTAACTGAAAATAATTTAGTAAGATATGCAAATGGTAATGAGAAATCTTACTATAGAGTTTGCAAAAATATACTAGCGTTTGGATGGATGGAGTTTACAAAGATAAAATATTTTCGTGCCATAGATACATATGGGTACTAACCCAGACGATTTAACTGAAAATAATTTAGTAAGATATGCAAATGATAATGAGAAATCTTGCTATAGAGTTTGCAAAAATATACTAGCGTTTGGATGGATGGAGTTTACAAAGATAAAATATTTTCGTGCCATAGATACATATGGGTATTAACCCAGACAATTTAACTGAAAATAATTTAGTAAGATATGCAAATGGTAATGATAAATCTTACTATAGAGTTTGCAAAAATATACTAGCGTTTGGATGGATGGAGTTTACAAAGATAAAATATTTTCGTGCCATAGATACATATGGGTATTAAACCAGACGATTTAACTGAAAATAATTTAGTAAGATAGGCAGGTAGTAATGAGAAATCTTGGTATAGAGTTTGCAAAAATATACTTATATTATAATATATTTAGAGTTTCGTGCCATAGATCCATATAGTTCCAATAAGATTCAACTTAAGATAACTTAATTTAACTCTCCCAAGAATATACCGTGAAATGCAAATTCTGTAACGTCCGACGCATGCGCAAGTGAACAATTAAGACTTAATACTGCCAACTGAGTTGTATTATGGTAATGAGGAAGGAACTCGCGTGTACGACGCCTACGGTTGTTGTACGCTATAAATATATGGGACTATTTAGTATTTGCTTTAGGTGATAAATATGTTTTAATTAGCTTTTTTATCTCATTTCTAAGCATTTTTAGATTTGTCATTGCTTTTAGTGTTTCTAGCAAGGATATTTAGAGGAAAGTCTTTTGTTATATAGATGTTAGAATGTACCTAAGTCATTTTTACGACACTTCCTTATGATAAGAAATTAGACTACCCTACTACCTTAAACTAGATCAAACTCATCAATTTTATTCAATCAATGTGCTCCATTTATAAAACTTCGCATTTTTCTACATGCGAATAGATTCAAGAGGAAGGTTTATATGTATAATACAAGCATATTATAGTAGCGAAACCCTGCAACGATAGGACGGGTCGCTAGTTAATAATAAAGTAAACGTACGTGGGCATCAAGAACCTTAACCACGACAATATAATACTAATTTCCATGTACACTGGGCAATAACACCAGAGAAACTGACTAATTGTCTACACGGTATATATTGTCGTCATTCTAAATTCAATATGGCGGTCAATCCAAAATGATGGGCTAATTTTTAGAGCATGCTGATGATATTGACAACAATATGAAAAATTAAATGGCATCAATCTAAATTCAATATGGCGGATAGCCCAAGATGGCGGATTAGTCATCCCTTGTAGTCAATTACGTTGAGAGTTTTAGGTGTTTAGGTATTTTGGGTTTTGGCACTGGAATTACCCAACAGTAATGGTAGAGCAGTCGAATTATATTTATTTATTTGTAAATTTCTGAAAGTAAAACTTCTGCTTACATAATACTTACGTGATCCCTTACTAACAGATAGCAATAATGCATATTTAAAGGCAACACAGAATAGCTGAAGAAATGTCTATTTATTTTAGGTCTGGTTTTAAAGATAAAACAAGTCCTCCCCAATTTATTATTAGGGGTTAGGGATAGTCAGAGACATGAAAAAAATATTTTCAGAAATTCCTTTCGCCATTAAATCATTTTTTTTTAATTAATAATATGGCATTTATTTTTTTTATTATCAAAATGGCGGAATTTTTTATAAAGTTAATTGTTTATAATAAATCGAAATTAAAAAAAAATCCTTCGGCACTTATATATTTATAAAACTATTTTTTTTGTCCGATTGATTTTATTGTGACGCTATAACTTTTGAAAATATAATTTTTTAAGTCAAAACATTGTGTAATGTTGCCATATTATTAATTTTATAAAATAAATTATTAATTGGCAAAAAAACAAAGTACTAAAAATTATTATTTTTTTCCTCTGCCTACCTCTAATGCCTTAAATGAAACAAAGCCTAGATTTTTAGTTAGAATTTGTTTTGGCCTATTATATATTGGTGTTTTAAAGATTTATTTTATGATTAACTCCCAAAGATCCCCTATTTCAACCTCTTCAAACCTTTTTTTGTCGATAAAACATAGCCTATGCCTTTCCCAAACTGTAGTTTATCTCTGTACCAAATTTCTTTAAAACCGGTACAGTGGTTTAAACGTGAAAACGTAAGTGCTACACAAACAGACAAAATTACTTTCGTTAGATTTGCATTAGATCTGAACAAAAAATTCTGTAAAATTCCATTTTTATTAACATTAATAATGTACCTAAATCTTGTCATCTTTTATATCAAAATAAAATACAATTGAAAAATTAATATTAATAAGTTCTCATAATTGTTTAAAATTATATATTTACTGCATTATTATTTAAATAATTGTTTGTATGTAAATTTAGAGGTAAGAAATAAAAATAGTTTGTTAAGTATAAAAATTTAATTGCGAACCTGATGAAAAAGGCGCCTTAACTTACATTTATATAAATATTTATTTTATAAGTTAATAATTCGATTTTGGACGGAATAAATCACGATACACATACAAATTGTAAGTATATCTAAGTCTATGCTATGTACCCTAATATATATCTAAGAAGGCGGAAATATATTTACAAAAATGAACACACTATACATAAGCTTAAAATCTTTGAAAATATTGACCTATAATAATATGGACGCCAGGTCTTATGCAAGGTGTAAGGGGGGTCTGCATGATGATTACGTCAGCGATAAAAAGTAAACACGCACATTGAAACGTGAAAAATATATGCATCATTGTTTACGTAAGCATGGCGGGGAGGGGTTAGAGCTTTGCTTACTTTTGCTTACATGGGGGGCGGACAAAAAATCTGCTTACCGAATACTTGAACGTGTCCAAAGAATATTTAAATAATTATTTTTTTCCATCTTTCAAGAACGCTTGTGTATTAATCTAAACGAATCTCTTGTCTCTTTTTAACAATTGCACTATTAAGATTAATAACAAGGACAAACATACAGTTTCGTTTTTATGACAAATTTTATAAATTTTGTGTTATTTAATTAAATTTATGTAAAATGTTATTTGTCTGGGCATTATTATGCTTTAAAATTAAAAAGTAATTTACTTTTTACGAACACTTACAGAGATGCTCTCGTTGAGATGGTCTAGAAGTGACTAACTCAGAATTCTACTTCTTTCGGCTTGTGTGTCCATAATATTATTTGTCAATAATAAATATAACTAATTTGTTGATATCGTATTCATTTCTTAAATCCTTGAATGATATTTGCTTTTAAAATAATCAGAACGATATATTGGTGATTATTTATGTGTTTTCAATAACTGACATTTCTAATCAATTCCATTGATGAATGATTTCTCATTTCTCCTATTGATAGTTTAAATTTATTCTTATAATTTAAATAAAATATAGCTATCTGAATAATTTAACACTTATAATTAATTAATATCTAATATCACACTTTTTATAATTCTAAGTCTTTAAGAGAATCGTATTATATTTGCCATTTTTCATTTTCAACGAATCTTCAGGTGGCGTCCCTTGCACTGTTGCGTTGATGTTTGGCTGCAATAAAAAAGTAATTTTAAACCTAAACAAGAAGTTAATTTGGATAATTAATATTAAACTAGTTAATATTCCATCTTTAGATTTTTCCTTCATAAAAAGGAAAAGTATGATCATACAGTAGATATAGTAGATAATAGTCTTTGTTTAAGCATCGTCTAATAAACAACAATAAAAACTTTTTAAAAAGCTTAATTAAAATTGATTAACCAGTTAGAAATATTTTTATTAATTAAAATTCACTTTATTGTTAAAGAAATTAAAAATTGTATGATTAAATTGCTAATGTTGTGACTTGTAATAAAGTTATATCGAATACACTTCTCAAAGTTGACGGATATAATGCTGTTCTTCTCAGAATTTACTCACAAAAGAAACGACGAGATAAAGTAATATAAAAGTACTAAAAACAACTCCACTGCTATGTCATTTTTAATTTTAATCGAGTCGATGAAAATCGCACAGCGGGATATGAGACAGAGTGCTTTACTAATTAAGATGCACAATCATTGTGGGATTTAAAATCCAATAAAATGGATGAAACACTACTTTAAAAAAATAGTTTTTTACTTACCCGTGTGCAAAAATAAGTGGTTCTTAAGATTTGTGTGTTTGGAGAATCCTCTGGAACAAATGTGACATTTGTAAGGCCAGGACCCACTGTGGACGTACATGTGTGACTTTAGATCTCCTGGTGTTGGGAAGGACTTTGAGCAGAGACTACACTTGTGTGGTTTCTCCTGTAAAAGAATAAAACAATTAAAATGTGCTATATTATTTTGATGATGCATTTGCATCTACAATAAACGTACATGAGAAACTTAAACTAAATATATTTTATTTTAATGAGAATTTCTTACAAAAGTCAACATTTGGTCGGTCAACAAAAACTCTAAAATGAGTTATCTCTTAAGAAGAACTGGCAAGAAACTCAACAGTCGCTCTTTTTTAAAAAGCCATTAATTACTATCATAATCTGATTAACAAATTATACGATAACTTAAACGAACAATGTCCAATTTAATCCAAACATTTTTGCAACCAATCTACATAAAATGGAAACAAAAATATCCATTACAGCTCAATCAAAACGGAATGTATAAAAAGCAATATCAGAAAAATCGTATGCCATCGAACCACAAAAAATTTCAAACGAAAATAAAATATTCACTGGAGGCAATAAACGTAAAACCATAACACTCATTCCCGAAGGTAATGACCAGAAAAAGAAAATAAAATCAATGTTGGAAGACAATAAAACGGCTAATAATCATCATCTTCAATATAATCAAAGTCATGACGGTGCACATCGGGTGGACCGTGCAAATGAATTTATAATGAAAGCCTTAGTGGCGTGTCTATCGCAAGTATGTTCGGCTTAAAGTGCATTATTGACGGCTACACTGGGTGTATTAACTTTGTATAGACTATATATAATAGATGCAATATTATATAAGATCGATTCTCAGACAACTAAATTAAAATTGTTTTTTTTTGCATCTTGCTAAATATGGAAAAGTACTCATTTGAATCCTAAGATATTCTTCAAATGGATACGTACCAACATCTTCAAAAATAGCTAATATAAAAGTATTCTTACATACCTATGCAAGAAAGAAGAAAAACTTTTTATCAGCCAAAGAAAAAAATTACCAAGACCCAAATGCCCTCCTTTCAGAGTAGCTAAATAATTCGTAAAATTCAATGATGAGGTTCGGGCAAGTAATGATTTTATTCATTGCCATCTCATAAATGTAATGCAGAATACTAAATGTAGTTCAAAGGGAGATGCTGGAATTTTTACTAACATAAAACTATTAAATACAAAAGAAACTATAACAGTAATGTCAGAAGCTTTAGTAAATACCGTATACAACTAAGCCGCTCATAAGATTACTGTCTCCAAATCGTCACATTTAAATATTTCAATCTGATGACCCGTGAAAGACACGCAGTAAACATCTATGTTGTAGTTGAATAAACCATATCGTCATTTACTGCGGCTTCTCGTATCTACTTGTTCACAAGACGAAGTATTTCTAAAGCTTTAAATAATATTGAATGTAACGCATTAGTTTTAAAGACTTTAGTTATTTAAATATCCATGTGAAAGAAATGTAGTTCATTACGTATTTCGTTGATATTTCCACTTAAAATGGTTGTCAAAGTAATTCATAGTTTTAGGTTAATGGTTTCGTTACTTTTTATCCATAATCTACACATAAAACTGTTTATAACAGTTTTTATTTATCAATCAAACATCAGTGACACAGCTTATACCTGATATTTTTAATTCACTTCCTTCATTACTTTTTTGTTATTAATTTTAGCAAAGTTTAGATTTAAAATTGAATTTTTAATACGCGCATTAAAAATTGCCGAGTTTTTATGAAGATCAATTAAATCGATAAACTTGTTAAAATTTAAAGGAATATTACCTTTTTCAAACATTTTTTTTGTTTCTTTCCTGAAATTATCGTTATCCCAAAAATCAAACAGGTGTATTAATAGATAAAACTAATTATAGTTAATGTTTTTTGTGTATCAAGTAATCAATAAATTACGATACCTGTTCGATTCAAATGTACTGTTAATTATTGGACTATTTCGGTTTAATGACTTCTTATTTCCTGTAAGCTTGATAATGAGATTCATAATCAAGTCGTATCCGATGTCTAACCACTAGGTCTGTTCCCTCCCATTTAATTTTCGCTAGTCTATAGTAGGCGGGTCACTAAAAAAATTCGGCTGCATTAAAAAGTCAGCCTCGCGTCTGGAGGAGGATTCCGTACAATCTGTGCAAACTTAACTTTGCCGTTGGTAATCGTCATTTATCACTGTAAATTTATGGGTTTTAGGCGATTTTCTACATGTGCAATAAGGCCAAATTGTATTATTCTAGGTTAACGGGAAATACTCTATAAGGCTTGATTCCCTGTCATGAACTACATAAGTTACCTTTCTTTTTTATTATTGTCGGCTTAGAGGTTTGGTTTCTGCAAGTTCTAAAAGACTGCTACCCTGAAAATTGGATATGTGTTTCACTTGATACTTTCACGGCTCCTGCGAAATCTTCGTTTGAGATCTCAACAGACAAACAGACGGACAACAAAGGGACCCTATAAGCTGTCCTGTTTTCATTTAGATACAGAACCCTAAAACTATAAATTGTAATACGGCCGAATCAAAAAAAGGTCTAAAAGAACTTTTATTGATGATCATAACCATATTTTATTATGGTCGGGTTAGGCCCAGTGGCTCAATCAGTGGCGCAAAAAATTAAGCCTGATATAATTTCGACCTTTCTCGCTACCGAATATTGCAATATATAAATCAATAAACAAAGAGCCATTAGTTGTCTGACAATTTCCGTTGGATAAATCACGGTGGAGGAAAAAACTGGTCTCATGCGTTGGTAATGAACAGGCGATACATTTTTGTGGTTGCGATAAAAAATCGATAACTCAAATTTCTGCAATAAAGTATTGTGGGATTAGCTGAGGAATAACCTATGTAATAATGAATGAATGCTTGGTTATTTGTTCAATGTATATCAACTGAAAGTTGAACAATTTTATAATTTATTTGTAATTATGGTTTTCTAGAAAACTTTGCATTGTTTATTAAGTTTTTATTTGATTTAATTTAAATCATTTCCTTGAAAAATATGTTATAGGACCTGATATTGTACAAATTTGATATTTCTATAACTGAATATCTAATCACTTTTCCGTATTGGATAATAAGACCAGTAAGTATATCATAATTTGTATTCCATAAACCAGTCCATTTAAATAGAAAACAAAATCGATATAATATCGTTCGATAAGTAAATCCTTTTCGATCACGATCCATTCAAAGCCGTATCTCGTGGGTACAGTGACGTATGGGCAACTGATACGCCTGCGCCTGCGCCTGCGCAGCGTTATGGAAATTGAATGCAAATGCGATGCGCCTCGCTTAATTTAACTAAATAAATTGATCCCGTAACGTGCGTGCAAGACCTATTAGGTTTCGGTATTGCTCGTTAGGGATTATTCTTGGAATATACTCTAATGAAGATAAATATGCATGTTACAAGGAGAAAAAAAAATTTTGATGCCCTTGATTCAGGGTGGAAACAGAGGTTTCTAAAAATTTTATGTCGAAAATTTTATATTCATGAAAATATAAAAGACTGAAAAGTTGGGTGTAGTTCATTTTAATCTTCATTGTCATGTTATTTACTGTATAAAAAGCTTTAACATCTTGGGAGGTATCTGCCATCACGTGCCCTAAAATATCTCACTTCCATCAAATTTAGATCCTGTTCCTCTTCATTTTATGCTAACTTATCAGGTAATCTATGCAGAAGAATCAAAAGATAACTACATTCGTCCCAAAATATGATGAAAACTTCAGTTATTTTAACCAATACTGTAATTTCATTAATTTTTTAATTATGTCAATCATCATTTGAGAAATATTAGTGACTAATAAAAAAATCTGAACTTGAAATGTAAATATAATTATAATGTAAGACATTAAACCTGTAATTATAAAGTATAATTCGAAAATCATATTGGTATTAAGCCTCAGAATCTTGACTGCATCTGCGCATCTCATCATTGATTTAAATAAGTACATTTTGGATAACTGGTCAACATTTACATAATTAGATCTGAAATATTACTGATTAAGTGAAACGTATATGATATGAGACTGTTCAAGTGCGAACTGGACTGGCCTATCGATGATCCAGTACAAAATTTAAAAATCCCCAAAAATATGTTGTCCCCATAACTCGACATAAGTAAGATCCCGATCATTTGCCATTGCTTCTCAAATTTCATAATTGTAGGTTAACGGGAAATACTCAGGAGTTTTGATTCTCCTGTAACCAACAATATATGTGCCAACAACCGTATCTTTTGATTGCGTTTACTTAGAAGTTTAATTTTTTCACAACTCACGGCATTTTTAATTTTTGTGTGCAAGAATCAAGATCTATGTCAATGGAAAATACTGATAATTACTATATCCTTTAATTTTATACACGCACCAAGATATTGCAGACTTTTTTAATAATAATTTCAACTATATCACGAGCTACTGATACAAGAAGGGTTCCTTTTTTATTGAAGTACAGAACCCTAAAAATAATTACGATGTAGACGTAGAACACTTATGGACAAACCCGAAACAAGTAGTAGGCAATAAAAACAAATTGTAACACTTTTATACCGCGACATAGAAACGTCGGAGCTCTCGTTAAATCATATAGCCCTTATCCGATACAATACTCTAATTAATTACCATATCCCAATTATAGAGAGTCCGATTAATCAATTTTGTGTCGGTTGGTCCGAGACCATTAATTGGTCCTCATATATCTTGTGATAGCGATGTTATGAGACCTGCAAAGGGCCTGATGCACAAGTTTTATTGGTTATTTGTTACCTGCTTGTTATTTTGTAGCTACACTTTACTTAATTTAGTACAATTGTAAGCTTGAACGCTAATGTTTCAGTCAAACATGAACAAATTAACTTATATATGAACAGATTTATATTGTTAGGATCTAACATGATTTTAATTGTGGTCTAATTTTTGGACTGTTAGCACTGTTTTCATTTTAAGAAAGTATTAATACAAACACTGCAGGATTGTAATAAACCTACTATTATCTCTATATACCAAACATTTGCCATTTGACTTTAGCTTTGTTGTCAAAGTTGATGATTATCTAAATGGTAGTTGTAGGTCGTCTAAATAGGACCAAAACATAGTCCAATTCAAACTATATAATTCAGAACATCCCCTATGTTTTACTTATAAAAAAGAAAAGTATTAATAAGTCACATCTTTGCGAATCACAGAGATAATGCCAATTAAAAAAATACATCTAACCTTAAGCAATTTTTTCTTACAATTAAATAATCGTTTAAATCGGTCCATGAACATAAAAGTCAATCCAAAATAGTATTAATAATAAAGTATCTCCTTCTCTTTCATGTCAATTATAAATCAACTAACGCGACATTTTTTTGCGTTGTCAAATTGCAAAACAGCTTGTCGCAGACTTCCAACAGTTTAAATTAACGTTTTAACTAAAAAAAAGAAACTTATTAAAAAGTCGCACCTTTTCCAATCAGAGCGTGATTGCGGTCCATGCGAACTGATAAGACTCATTTAAATTCAGCACTATACCTGGGTAAGACTCAGGTGCCATATTAGCAGGTTCGTTAACACGTTCATTTAGTTTTTATCTGTTGTGAATAAAAATATCGTTAATTATTAGATTTTTCACTCAGTAAAGCACACGGGTGTACTGGTGTTTTACAAGATTTTATTAAGTCTTATTTAGTCGGAAAAAGGTCATGACTACAGGTATGTTTCATTTTTTTACAGATAATACTTGTTTTTTTTTAATAAAATATTTCAAGGACTAATTTTCAATTATTTTAGTAGAAAGGGAACATTTTTCTTCATAAAAAAAAATCACATACTACTACTATACAAAATATTATATAAAATTAGGAAAATAAATTTTGATTTGAAAGATTTGTTTTTTTTTTTGTAAAATTAATACTTATGTGAGGTTTAAAGTGTCATAGTTGGATTATATATTTACTTAGGACCTAAGTAATTAAAAAAATATTTATTTTTTAATTCGTTTTATGTAAATTCTCCTCAATCCATAGTTTCATACGTCACATCGGTCAAATAATTTAATCAGCTCAGCCAAGGACGATAAAATATGATTGATTGTGCGATGAAGCGATTCCACCGGCTCTTATGCTTGTTGGATATCGTTATAGTGTTGTTTTACTTATATTTTATAGGTTATTATTAAAAGAAATATTTGTTCGTTAAACATATAAGGAACTAAGGAACAGTAGCGGCATTTGCATAACTTGTTGCCTATTTACTTCATTGTTACTTTATTCTATATCCTTATATTACCTTGTATAAAATTCAGCCTAAAAATCAATTTCCCTACTTTAAAGTCCAGTTCAGATCATATCTACTACTATTATCAGTGAAGTCTCTTCATATATTTAGTGAATAAAGTCAAAATATGAAATAAAAAAAATATGTTTATAAATATAGGATAGGATTGAGTTAGTTTAGTGTTGTTTGGTGCTGTGAAGCTAGGTCATTGAGGAGCACTTGAATTATGTACTTTATTATTTTAATATCCGGTAGCAAGGTCGAGCGGTGAAGGTGTGAGTTTGTGGATAGTGGAAGACGTCTTTTAACCTGCTCCTGGGTCTTAAGCCCCTGGCCCTGTTCGGCATCTATCTAGGTTACATGTTAATATTGTCGTTTAAGTGTTCTTGTGCAGTATAGCTCTCATTCTCTTAATATAATACATATAAAATTAAATCTCTAGAATATTTAAAGTTTTACACTCACTGTTATTTCAAATATTAGGAAATTATGAAATACCACAATATTTCTAAATTATTTATTCTATAATATAAAAGGAACAGTAGCTAACTGATAAGAACATACAAAACTTATACGATTACTAGCAGACCCGGTATCCCATTGGTTTTGCCATATAAATTAATTTCTGGAGAGATGCCTCTATCATCTAGGGATATGAAAATTTATCTACAACCTATTCGTAGACCTACCAACCTACTACAAAAAACTTTCATACACCTTTTTTGTAGTACCATTTTAAAATGTATCGAATTTCTTCATTAGCTTCACTCATCTTCACAGTACGAAAAACAAATAAAAATCACACATTTTCCTAATTTGAATTTGGAATTATCTTCTTTAAAATGTAAACTTGTAATGATACCAAAACCAGCCAGATACAAATAGTATAGCCAAAGAGATTTTATTACAAGTTCATACATACTATAATGCGAAAAGACTTTTTCCCCAACCTATTATGTCAATACTTAAAATATTTATTAAAAAATAAAACGTATATTTTTAAAATCTAAATTACGCCATTATCCAAATTTTGTGGATATATCTTGTCGATTCGAAACCTTTAATTAAATTCGTTTTTTATTTTAAGGGGAGAGTTTACCGTATCGACGGGATGAACATTAAATGTTTGACAGTTACGACACTCATCAACATTTTGTATGGGAAAATGTTTTTGTGTTTATAATTTTGACTAAAATTTTCCAATGTTTTTAATAGTTATTCTGCTACAACAACAAATTAAAAAACCATAAAAATCGGCCAAGGCGTTCTCGAGTTATAAATATTCAAACAACCCCAGCTAATAAATATCACTTGCTTAAACGGTGAAGGAAAACATCGTGAGGAAACCTGCACTCCTGTGAGTTCCCTAAAGTTCTCAAAGGTGTCTGAAGTCTGCCAACCCGCACTTGGCCAGCATGGTGGACTGTCGCCCAAAACCCTCCTCATTCTGAGGAGGAGACCCGGCTCAGCAGTGACGGGTCGTGATGTTGAAACAAACCCAATTTTTTTCAACGTTTTCTTAACATAATATTAATACTTAAAATGGCTTAAGTATTAACTGACTGACAGCACTACAGATACATATATTTAGTTTAAGTCAAATTCAAACTTTTATCATTATTATTTAGATTACAATTTGATTTGATATATTTTAAATCACATTTCTTAAGTGACACCTCTGAAGTGCGGCGGCAAAATCAAAGGTAGTTTAATATAAACTTTATTGTAATGATATAAGAACCAAATTAGTTTAGTGTAAATACTTAGTAGTATATACATAAATTAGGGGTATTTCATACTGGTAATTATTGCGCTTAAGAAAAGCCTTTTTGTTAGCAACATCGTTTATAACTTTGTTTTCACTTTATCTTATTTCAATTATACCCACGTAACAATTTATAACAAGACAATATATAACCTCTGTTCCGATATACTTGTGTCAGTTGTCAAACTTGGTGATGTGTGTGAGTTTTTATACGGTTTCCGTTGAAAGTATTACTTCTGTAAGAAAGAGACAGCTTGATACTATTTTATTGGGATGCTATTTATACCCTTTTTCTTCTCTACTTTTATTAAGTAACATTATCTATTAACTATTAATTAAAGGAAAGTAATATTTTTTCTTTGCACGCGCAGTTGAAAAATTGATATTAATAATATTTTTATGTTTTCAGATTCTCATTTGAAAAATTCATGACGGAACGAAACAAAACAGAAATTTAAAAACGCAGTTTAAGTGTTAACGGAAAAATATCGACCAATAAATGGCAAAAAAAACACGTTTGTTGTATGGGAGGCCCCCTTAAAAATTTATTTTATTATGTGTATTGTTTATTAGGGGCAATAGAAATACTTTATTTGTGAAAATTTCAACTGTCTAGCGGGGCCTTGGTAACGGACATAAATTTAAATAAAATAGATAAATTTTAGTTTTCGTTTTTATTATGAGTAACATTTTAATAAGCCTCTTAGTGTGAACTCTTCTTAACGTTTATTTCATCATGCCGCCCCTGATAACGTCAAGGCGATCATCTGCTTCTACATTTGTTTTTTCAATCTCTTAGTACACATTTACTTGGCCGGAAATTATTAATCTCCAGCTTATCAGTATAAGTATAGCAAATTTCATTTAAAATGAAGGTTTTAAAGAGTGATCGACTGTCCTGCAATCTATGTAACTGTTCGTTATAACTATACTGCAGTAGTTTAAATAGTTTTTATGCACTCTATTTCCAAAATTTGATTCCCAGGAATTAGTGACATTGTAGGGGAAGAGTTATATTCCAGTGGTTAAGCCTTTGACGTCTTACTCGAGGGGTTCGAGTTCGATTTGAGCACATACCTCCGACTTTTCGCGTGATAATTATACATAATGTCCGTCAATAAAACTACCAGGACATTTCTCACAGACAATAAATAATCAATCTTTACCATGAATAATATTGAATAAGTATAATGTTACGGAACTACTATTTTATTGTAAGTGGGCTCCTGTTTCCGCAATTGGACTAAAATACGGTCGATTGTGCGCACAGGGATGACTAGCTAAACTAGCCAGCCCAGTTCCTTCCAGAAGCTCAGAAGTTTCCTACGAACTTCAAGGGTTCTTGGAGCGACCTTACGTCCTCGAGGATTTGTGCCCGTTATGTGGCGACGCTCACGCATTCCAGGACAACGCAGACAGTCTCTTCTGCTTGCAGACAACCACTGCAGATAGTAAGGACTGTCAGTCAAGCTTATGCTAAATAAATGTTTCTTAAGTGGGCAGTGTCCCGACATTACTCCCACAAATAGACGAAGATCAAGCTACTTAACAAAGCAAGGATGGCTATTTTAGACTGTTGACAGTCTGTTGTGTTCTTCCATTCCGCATTGTGCGTGTCTAGGGTACACTGACGCAGTCATGAGCGAAAAGTGTTGAAGCAGAGAGGAAAGTGTGGTGTACGGAACTACTAATAATGATAACTTCTCTACAGATATAGTTTAACTCTGAGATTTATATGAAAAGTAGCCCCATCAGTGTGTGTCACTGAAAAATATCACTAAAAACTGGATCGGTAGTTATACAAATATACATTTATATAAAGGTAGACAGACGGTGGTTAGTCCGAAAATTGAACTCAATGGCATGGGACCGAAAATCATACACAAAAACTATGGGGAATCTTCTCATGAACTTTGTTGTAACTCGTTTATGGATGGCGCTGTCAATCATAAAGTAAATGGCACAAGACAACAGTACAATAGTTTTGAATAGATATTTATAATAATCCTCGATAAAATACCTAGTAAACTAAAGTCGTAAATATTCATTACATTAAATCGACGTATAAAAAAACAAGCAACACAGTACTGTAATGAATTACGATTGTTAGTAATACTGGTCATTATTTGTAAATCAAGTGTATTGTTGCTCCAGCCTCCAGGTGCGGAAGGCACGCGATGCGATGGTAAGGAAAAAAACTATAATTGCGAGGGTATACACAAATAGATGTAAGGTATTTATATCTGTTATTTATTACAGATACGCCTTAGAATTGTTTTATTATATTTTTGTGAAAATTATCATCAAGGAACTCCACTTTTTTCCATGACAAAGAAAAATGAAATATTGGATTTTCTTACTACTAATATGGTAAACCTATTTTTGATCTCAGTAAATAAAAAAGCTGGTTAAAAAGGTACTTAATAAAAATATTTATTCCGTTTACGATAAGAAATACACGTAAACACACTGACATTCATAGATTTACTTCTTTTTTACTCCTCAGTTCCAATAAATTCTTCACTACTTTTGACGACACTTGCTTTACCTTTATATATTCAGTATTAAAACACAAATAGTGGGTTTGATTAATTACTATTAAAATCAACGGAAGGTTCCAGATGCCTAATATTCATGTTGCTTGTCATCTGTCCGTCTTTCTAGAATATTTATTGCTCTCTATCATTTTATTAACATGAGAGTCTTTAATCTGCCTATCCCATTTCGTATACAAAAGACTACTACTGTTTCCTACTAGATAGACGAATTGTATAAAGTACACGGGCATAATATTATAAATTCCACGTGATCTTTCGAAATATACGATGGATCACGAAGCCGTAGGATTTAACATTTCTTGTATAATGTATGAGAATGAATTTAGTTTTTCAGAAGTGCTCTATATTCCTTAGAAAGAAACAGTTTTTGTTTTGTTCGATAATTTCATTCAATGATGTCTTATATTGTATATGTTTTACTATTATATTACTAAAAAAAAATAAAGATTAGTAATTAAAAAATTATAAAAAAAATTGTAACTCTTACAAGAGTAGGTACTTATATGTATAAACATTTTTATTAAATTGCAAGGCCATTGGTAGCAGAAGCTTACTGAATAGTTTACAGAGTAGATTTACTAATTAAAAAATAAAAAGTTTTGGAAAAATCTTAATAAATCTTAAGGCCAGTGGTCGTAAAAAATGCGCGTGTTGTGATTGAAAAATGTTTAAAAAGTATCAGCAATAAAGGCAAAGCTAAGTTTTGAAATAAAAAATTATTCACGTCTTTACATAGTACTTTATGTAACTACCAAGACAGCGAACATAACTTATGATGCACCTAAGTTTCAAAAGAACCAGTCTCTCGATCGTGGAATAAAAAATGACGGCATGGACCATCAGATAAGTTGACGTTGGTCACTTTTATATTCATAAAACCTTGACATATTGTGCTGAAGAAGAGTGTTAAAAACCCATTGAAATCCAGTAACCGCGTAAAAACTTACTGTAATCCACATTTTTCAACATAAATTCGTATGCGCAAAGCTCACATGTTTTATCTGAAGTTTTTGTGAAATGTTTATAAAATATAACAATAAATTTCTCGTGTTGCAATATTTATTACAAAATTATAAAAAATATCAGTAGTGAATTGAGCATATTGCAAACAGATTATTATTATTTATTGGTGATTTTAAAACTTCTTCTAGTAATTAAAACCAAAAAACATTTTTTTATGAGAAACAAAACGACGTTAGTCTCGCTAAAACTTGACCGATTTGGCTAATTATAATTTTGAAAAATTTATGGAAGTGTAGGTAAAGTTTAAATGGTGAGAAACACTAAAAGGATAAAAATTTTATCTATAATCTATCTAACACACCATAGCAAAGCGAAGACGGATCAACTAGAATTTTATAAAATTTTACAAGTATATGCCTTTAAATCTACAAATATATCTTATTTGTACTAATTAAAAAAGTATAAAACAAATCGATACAGACTGCACTCCCAACAAACAACTGTTCTTGTTAGTTTGTAAATTAGGAAGCTGATATTTATTTATAATCACATCTCAGTAATAAAATCAAATTGTATCCGTTCCGATATAAGAATTATCGACCATAGAAATGCCATCAATTCAATCATTAGTGACTTCTACGGCTATATATAAACCAACTACTAAAATGTCGTATATTATAAAAGTATAATATTTTTTTAATTAATAGGGAAAGAATAATTAAAAACGTTTTTATAGATTTTTGCCGAAAAAGCAGTTAAACTTGGTGTATATCAGACTTAGAGAGGAAATTGTAAGAAAAATATTTTTATTCTAAAATGACTGAATGATTTTTTTTAAGTATATAAAGATTAGATTCTAATTAATATTTTTTTCAGTAAGAACCGATTTACCTAGGCGAAGTAAGGGCATGTCAATTGGTAAGAAATGTCTTATTAATTATTGACAAAATAAATAGTTTAGATAACCTACAATTTTAATACAGTAGTGGCGGTCCTTCCACGACTGGCCTTTACCATTTCAATAGTAAAGGCCAGCAGTTAAAAAAGGTTTGTAAAGGCCCTTATTCAGTGTCAAACGCAGTCGTTAAAACCGAATCGGTTAATAAATAAAATATTCAATGGTTTATATTATGGGCAATTGAAACAGTGTCGTATACTAAACAAGTTACAATAGCTGGTATATTCGAAAGTCTACTGGACCAATAAATTCGTTGATTGACTTCCTGTTGTAGATCTACTTCATTTTGTCTTTCATTTCTTTATTAATGACTGCCCTCGCTTATATGAGTTTTGGTCACACATTTCCTTTTATTAGTGTAAATTAAGTAAATAAATATTTCAAGCACACATACATTTTCTTAGGAACATAATAGGAAATAAAATAGCTTATTTTCAAAAACAAGCCCTTATTAACATTATATTATAATTTGTATACTTATGTGTTAAACGATTAATTTTATATCAAAAAAACATATAGACCATAATTGCACTTAGAATATTTCACATAAATATATGTCTATACTTAATTAGTAAACTTAATAATGTAATTTATTACTTTTTTTTCAGTAGATAAAATATTAAGAGAGAGAGTTATTTAACTGGATTACATTTGTAAAAGCTTCGCAATGATTCGCTTAAATAATCATCATAAAATCACGCTTTAACTCTAAAAAAACCAGGTTAAGTTTTTAAACTTTAAAATGGTACTAAAAAGCAATTAGCAGTACTTCTGTATCTTTTAGACCCTACAGGCAGGTGCAACGGATGCCGTCCAGATTATAAAAACAATATGGTGCCGGCTGAAGAGAATTCGTAATGGCGATAGTAAAGTTTATTTTATGATATTTATGTGCTTGGGTGTTGTATAATACGGTGATAAATAAAAAAATATTTTTTTTAAATCTGACTTAAAAATTGTTCTTTCGATAGTAGGGGTCGTCAGTCATTATATACCTTATGAATTAATTAGTATACGTAGTAAATAATATTTATTTATGACATGATAAATAAAAAAAAAATAAAAAATGTGACACTTTTTTTATCGTAATTTAGTCTTAAAATTTTTAATATGTCTACAGACAGATACATAATAAAGTAATATCATTTAACATTATAAAAAAAAAATACAATAAAAATGTGTCTACAGTTATCAATCACACACACGCACTCATACACACACGCGCACACACATACACACGCACGCCCTCACCACACATACAATTGTATTATTTATCTACTACCCTCGCGTTGGTGAAAAGTAAATAAAACAATAAATCACTTATTTTTATTTATAAGGATAAAGTTGAACTAATTTCATTAAAAAATCAAACATTGTAATATTTAAATGTATATTTAAAATAGGTTTACAAAATGGAATCTGCCAATCGTGAAGACAACGGGTGTTAAGGGTGACAGACGGGCGGACAGAGAACAAATAACGAGACTCTAACGAGTGAAAAGTGTCAAGTTATGGGGACATGCAAAGATTCAGTCAAACGATATTTTGAGTCGCCATTGTTTAAACAATTACTTCATGTTACTTATTTTTGAATAAATTTTTATTTACATATAAAATAAACTACATAAATAAAATGTATCGGATATTTCTTTTTTTTTGTGTTAGGACAAGACAAAAAATTGAGTAAGACCGAAGACCGTAAGTAAGATGGTAATGTCCACTGCAAATGAATAAATGGGTGAGTGTGCGAGTGATAATAATAGCATGGCAGAATATCAATGAATAAATGAGTCTGTTTGAGTGATAATAATAGTCGTGGGCATTTTCTTTACTAAATATATTATATTAATTTACTAATATTAGGCAAAAAGTAAATTAGCCTCTATTGCAGTCATTTAGGTTAGTTTGTAATTAGATCTCTATTTCTTTTGTACTTCAGAATACATTGAAACTAGCTTGTCATTTTTAAGGCTCCTCGAAATTTATTTTGAGGGGTTTCAAATCATCTTGGCAGGTCAAAGTCACCAAAAAATCTCATTTCATTTAATGGAAAATAAGTATGTTTTCGTGAAATTAAAAATAAACGATAACACAACCTTAAAACGAGAGTTAAAGCTTAAAAAGTAGTATTTTATCAGAATGTTGATATTATTGGTGTATCTATAGCATAATATTTCACACTTTATTTCACTAAGTTTGGTTATAGATGTAGATACTTTAGTTTAGGAATTAAAGTAACGAATATATTCGCTCCTCTACATAATATACCAACAGAAACTATCAATATTTCATCTAAACCGAACCAATAACTTCCAGTAACAATGGTACCACATATATACGTCCTACCACTCCATTGTACATCATTCAAATACTAGAATTATTGAACCTGTCACTATCTAACTAACCCAGTACAGTTCTGTAGGATGGTGACAGTTGAAAGATCTTGGGGATCTGATTTATCAGCAGAGGAAGATAATGGAGCAGTACTGAACGGATGAACATTCAACTCTTTGAAATGTAAAAATAGTAAAACAAATAATTACATACTTTTAAATGTAATAAACATGAGTTGAGGTTGAAATATTTCAATACTTTTATCTACTAGGTTACTTTAAATCCAGTAGAAATAAAAAAGTTTTAGTAAGAAATCAAAAATTGCTATCTATCGGAAAAATTTGAATAGATAAAAAATAAGTTATGATCTCCAGTTCATTAAAAAAAAGCATAGAAAAATAATATTCACTTTTCTCGAATTTGAGTAATTTTTTATTCATTTATTTGATGCGACGTAATTAATTATTTACACATACTACCCTATATAAACTACTTCAGTTTAAAGCTAGTATTATACTCCCACTTGGGCTAGGAAAGGAAAACTTAAATGAGAACTAGAGTACGTTTGTATGATATTAAACATTTATTGAAATATGTATAAGAATAATATATCTCTGAATCCATAAACTCAAAATATGAATAAAATCTTGTTTTACCATAGTTCGGTCATCTCACACGGGTTCTCATACGAGCGTGTGAAGTCTCGCTCCGGTGGCGACGTCTTCAATATCGTCTTGTACGACACGGTTCTTTGAGTCCGTGGGAAATTATTTTGGACTTTTGGAACCAGTTGATTATGATGTTTTTCTTTGAATTCATTTATACCGACTTTTTGCAAAATAAGATTCATAAATTTGCTTCAGGATATGGCCTAACAACGAACAATAACAAAGATGATTCAAGTCATAAAAAAAAGCTATAAAAGCTGACGTTTATTTAAAGAGTCAAACAATAAATACGCAAAAACCAGAACAAAAAACCAAAACCTAGTTTGGGCTCAACTCATTAGTCGCACTGCTAGTAAACCTTCAGAATCTAATGCCATATCCATCGAAGAGATCCATCATAAGGCCTTCTATTTCAATATACTGGATATCAAAATGAAGCCTATGATTCCATACTTGAGGGGCTTATAAGAAGTCACTGCAGAGTTCTAATAACAAAATATAGCATCGACATCTAAATTAGACATGTATCATTTCGATGAAGCTACTACGATATTACAAAACATATAACAAGATACTTTTTACGATGAATAGAGAAGATGCTATTACATTATTTTTTATTGCACTGGTATTTATTTGACTTTTTCTTTCAAAATTGTCACATGATTGACTTTAATTTCAATAGCAGCAATTGTTCCAATAGCCCGCATAAATCTACACGTCACAGTTCCTGCCCACTACCATTCCCACGATGACCTGACCCGTAATTTATCGGCCCTCCTTCGCAACTACCTGTGACCACCTGCACCTTAAGAAACTAGGGCTGATCTAAGAAAATGAATGTTATTACATTAATTACTTCGGGAATTTTCAAAAAAAAAAAATTGGCCTTTATTACTTAATATAAAAAAGTTCATTAGCCTAAACTCTTACCAGTTCTTTCGTATTCTTATCAGAAAACCTCTTTCATTTGATATCTATATTATAAAAGTGCTTAAAGATAACTGACTATATTAAGTGATCTACCACATTGGATTTAAAGTAAAATATCAGTTGGTACTCAAATAATAGGCCTGCATAAGAAAAAAGCGTATCTGTCACCTTGGGCCATCCGCCATATTGGATTTAGAATTACATCAATTAGATAGCCATGCATCATTCAATCTAAACGTGAATATAAGATTAAACTCTAACATAAAAAAAAAGAAAAATTAAATAAATTATTGTTAAATAGATGAAACTTTTGACAATCAAAAATCTAAAACAGCAAAAGAACTATAGGGATTAATAAGCAAACAAACTGTAGACAGTACATTAAACTTTAACGATGCACTTTGAATTAATGTGGCAATATGAGTTTAATAGTCAATCAAATCTGTTTTATTAAGTCCTGGGTCCTTATAGTTTCAGCAATCGATTATTTAATACTACTCCGCACTTTACCAAGGAAAAATAGGTCCTATGTTGGAAATAGGAACAAGAATCTCTTTCTTACCTTACTCATCTATTTACCCATCCACTCATCCACTGATTCACTCCCTCATACAATCATTCACAAACTTCATCTTAACCACTTAAACCTGAGCTACATGCTTTCTAGTTTAGAGCGTAAATCCATAAAAAAATAAAATAAAATTTTCCAGGAATCTTTTCTAATTATTAATATCATAATAAACGTCCTAAAGAAACGAAAAAGAAAAAGACATAAAGAAAAAATTTTTTTTTGTTGTGTTTTTATAATAAAGACCTTATAGCCAGCTGATGAAATATGTATAGTAATTTTGAAAACAAAAGAAAAAATTATACTAATGAAAACAAAACTTATACAAGAGACAACCCTAAAAACACTCAATGTGATTTTCTTAAGTCGTGGACACATGAGGTCATAGTTAAATAAGTAAAAACTTAAGGGGCGTTATGGGAAGTGAGCACGGTAACATCACCATGTAATATGCATCAAGCTTTACCGACCGTACATTTGTATATAATTATAACACAATATAACTAAATTGTTAATTGCGAGTGTTAAGATTTTCATATCAGAACAAAGGTATAAAAAACAAGCATACGACAAAAATATTTGGCAAGACGTTTGTCACCAAAATTCATGATATTGCCATTGTCATTACAAAAAGATACAGAGAGTCATCAAACTTTAAATTTTTACATTCCTATGATTTTTTTTAATACCATAAATGTCCTTATTTTCCACTCCTTATCAAATTTTATGCCTTCTACGATTTTAGGCATCTTATTCATCCACCTCAACAATTTAAAAATATTGTCATGCCATGTTGTTAAAGTTGGCAGCTTTGAAAATAGCAATATTTATAAAATCTTTAATGAACACATAATAGGTATTTAAATTCACGTTACTTAAAAGTTATATAATAGACTAGAACAGTTAATAGACTTAGTTACCACTTCCAAACTAATAACTAAAAAACTTAAGAAAAGCAAAACAGATGTCTTAAGGATCAATCGTATTATTTCATAACGAGTAGTAAGAATTAAAAATACCTATAAAAATAAAGCAGAAAACAATAAAGAGTACATACAAGAATATGCTTAGATTCTTATTTAATGCGATGATGTTGTTGTCATAATTTTTAGTAGAAAAAAGCAATTAAGAGCAATAAGCAAAAGGATATAGTAAGAAGCATGTGAATTATCAATAGAAAAAATATGATAACGAGAGCCATTGTTTCAACAAGGATAACTTGTTTTTATGAAGTTTTGCAAATCAATTATATGACTTTCCGTGTTTGAGCCATGATTATGAAACATTTGTTTTATTATTCTACTGATGGACAATATACTTTTTAATATGATAAATATATTAACAACAACAAGTGTAACAAAAATAAAGCAGGACTTTAAATTTCAGCAATACGTACGGCAGAATAAATGAATTGATACTCGAACGTAATATTACGGCTGATTTATATATAAAAAAACATGACAATAGATTATCTAGTAAAGTACGTATATTAAATGAAACAATTTCCAAGTAACCTACGATTCACATTCTCACGATATAAGTCAAGGGACAGCGCCTTTTCCGCCCTGATGAACAAGCAGACGATATAGATAAATATGGAGCTAAAAGTTTATTATTATAAATCATCTAAAAAGACTATGTAATGAATTTAATTAAATAATAATCTTAAAATTGCTTTAGACTTTATATCTCGGAATAATACAAATGCAAATGTTCTTGACGAATTCTTATTTTTGAATTGTCATCTTATTTGCAAATAGGGTCTTACCTTTATATGCGTCATCCGATGATAATACAGATTTGAGCTGGCGGTAAATCTTTTCCCGCAGTGCTGACATTGATGAGGTTTCTCTCCTGAGTGAATTCTTCTATGTGTGTTTAAACTGCTTGATGTACTGAAGCCCTTGTTACATACCATACATACGTGGGGTTTTTCACCTAGAAAAAATAATCGTTATAAGTCTATTCATAAAAAGGAAATAACTTTTTTAATATATGTCTTATAGTTATTTACCCGTATGTGTTCGCATGTGTCGTTTTAATAATGATGGCCTATCAAAGGCTTTCCCACATACTTCGCAAGGTAATAACGCTCTTTCAGACTTTGCTGGTCTTCTTTGGATTTTAGGTGTCATATCTAATAATTCATTCGATGATCCCGCTGATGATGATGTCAACGAATCACCCGATACTGATTTATGTTCGTCTTCCGCTCCTGATGGAGGGGATATTGGTAAAAGGACTCGAGAAAGAAGGGACGTAGAAAGGTCTAATGGTGTATCTGTAAAAGATTGAAATTTTGTCAAATGTGTATTACAATGAAAGTTTCTCATTATCAAATGAAGTAAATCCGATGAGTCAGATAAAGATTAAATTTTCGCCATTATAACACATGATCCAATCAGAGCAAGAAGTTTAATGAACCAATTTATTGACAACCGTAAAAATGTTGTTATATGAGTCTAGACAATTTATGTTTATTGCAGTCTGCATTTGGTCCGGACCTGTCTTAATTAGGCTTTCTTAAATGATTTCTATTGACGAAGAGCAAACTTTGGGTACAAATTATAATTGAATGCTCATAATAAATCGGGCACAAATCTCTTTAAAAGGTTATATATTAATTACTTAAGTATTCCTGTTGTAGATCAATTGATAGTTACTTGTTATCACTGAAAGAAGTATTTTTGATCATTGCTGGAATGGAATTCTGTATATGGTACGATTGTCAAAATGATACCATCTCTTGACTAGTCGGGAATTACGTGCAAATTGATTACTGTTGTGACTTTAAATAACTGAGTTCCATATTTCTATTTATGGGACCGATCGATTCAATATTAACAGATGTCGGCGCGTCTGTACATTTCTAATAGGCTTTCTTCATACAAAATGTATCTTCATTTTGTTTTACCAAGTTATCTCCTGATTTACTTAGATATATGACTTATGAATTAACAATATATAATGCTAATACTATTATTATATCAAGTTGTGGTTAAATGGGGTTTAGAATAGTAAACAGGGTAAACAAAGATGTTGTAAAAAAATTTTGACCATTTGAGGACCCTCTTGTTTATTCACATTTAGTTCACAATCACTTTTGTTGGTTTTATTATTAGTATATTGATTCATGAATCGTATGGGAACAGCCTTAACATTAGCAATATTTTTATATACATATAGGCCATTTCCGCCGACAGCTGCATCGAAGTTATCGATGTGGTCGCCGATCGGATCTCTTTAGTGAAACAAACGCGCCGCGTTCGTTATCGTTTCGAATATAACTTAACTGAATGTTTAAGCTCTGTGTATAATAGTGTTAATAATTTTAAATTGAAGATAGATTCAGTTAACTTCCAAATATTTTACGTTTGGATGCAACTATTAATGCCAATTTCGTTTTTATGTTCACCATGTTCGTGTTCCCATTTGTCGTTAAATTATTTATTGTTCTTGATAGTTCTGAAAGGAAGTAATATTTATTTACCAGCTTTTAAATACTCTCTGAAGAATATTCATTTTATATATTTATTAATTAAAATTTAGCGTAGCGTTACATTATTTGTAGCTTTCCTGACTCAATGTCCCATCCATTACTAATAGAAATTTTTGGGATTAGCGCGTAAAATAAAACAAACAAATAAACTCTTCAGCTTAGTAATAATACAATAGATTATATTATGCTAAATAATAATGTGCCTAGACTTTTAAATCTAGCGTCAAATTTTTGGGTAGTTAGTAATCGAACGTTACTTGTTTATATTGACATTTTTAATGAAATAATCTTTTGAATGGAATTTCCGATTTCGATTACTCAAATTAATGAAACTGTTTTGAACACGAAATAATTTATTTAGATAAGAATTAATACAAAAGTATGGATAATATGATCTAATATTAATAGGCATTTCTATCAACGTCTAAAATTTTAAAAATTAGTTATTTGAACATAACTATAATAGTTGCACATATGGTCTAGCGAAATTTTTTATAGATTTTAAAACGTTCTATAATATTGTATAACATTTTTTTGTTCTATCATCAATAGTTTTCGCAGCGCATGCGATGAAAGACATTTTAAGGCTAATTTTTGTACGCCTTGGATCGGTTTTAGTAAAAATTTATGAGGATCTCTAATTTTTTTCTAGTAATAAATATAACCTATGTTATTCAAGGATAATGTCGCTTCCTAACGGCAAAAGAATTTTTGAAATCGGTCCAGTAGTTTTTACGTTTATTCGTTACATACAAAAATACAAATCTTTCCTCTTTATAATATTAGTATAGATTGTAAATATCGTAAACCATACAATAGAAAATAATTAAGATAATTCAAACGAATCATTATTATACACTTAACACCGGTAAAGCTAAGCTAACGACAGTCATTTACAGATGTCGCATTGATCAGTGGCTGAGAGATAAAAAGGCAATCATGAACACTCGACTACCGAACCAAAAGAATTCTTTGATGCGCCGACGTTACTCAAGTGACAACTTAGTACAAGTCGTGTAGCGTGTTAAGTTATATATACTGATATTTTTGTTATTGTTGTTTATGTATTTAGTGACCAGATTTTTGTACATCTGTCTCAGCTATTTTGGAAGTATAATCGCCAAGTACAGCTGACAGATTGGAGATATTAGGATTAGGGATTCCTTCAAAGTTAACATGTCAAAATTTGGAGTATTTGTATCTTCAAATAAGTAAGGTTTAAAGGTATCATTTTCTTTCGTTCATTATGAAAGTGAAGATCAGCTCTGGGAATGGATTTACATCATGAGATAAAACACTATGCTACCAAATTTATTTATATGATACTCTAATAAAGATTTCCTCTCCTTCTTCTAATTCAGTATATATGGCGCTACTTCCTGTCTTTAGTCTCTAATATTATGATTTTATGGACCACGATGTCGCTGTTAATTTGAAAAATCTTGTTCTGCGAGAAAATCATCAGCTTAAATATTCTCATTAACATCAAAATCATCAAAAAGTGCTATAAGTGTATCAATCTGGTAATTTCATTCGTCGTCTAGTGCCATTAGTGTTGGTGCGATTATTTTAAGCGATCGTAAATTTTTAACATGTGTTGTACCACTTTCACCAAATTCGACAATAAATATAATGTTTCACCTGCTTGTTGTACATGATGTTACGTTTTGAATTTCAACACTACATATAAACGAAAGTCCCACGTAGCGTCTTTCTGTCCGTTCGCGTAAAACTCAAAAACTGCTAAACAGATTTTTATACGGTTTTCACTAATAGACAGATTGATTCATGAGGTTTAGGCGTATACCTAATTTGTTGAGGTTTTGTGTCAATGGGTTGAAATATGACGATAATTGTTAAATATTTTGGACAAAGTCAAGGTCCCTGGGAGTTAACAGACTTAATCCCTTTAAAAGCTTACTTAGGGCAGAAAAAATATGTAGACATAATATCTAATACCCGTGCGAAGCCGGGACAACACGTCCCTACTATATAACTAGTATAGTTTAAAGTCAATACTTTAGAATTGCGTAATAATTGCGCAAGATATCGATTACTTCTTTATTATATACATAGGCTATAATAAATGATAATATCTATTCTGAACGTTTATTATTTTATACTAATATTATAAATGTGAAAGTTTCGATATTTGTTACGAGTAGTTATTCGTAATTAGTACGCAAATACTTTATAGATGGCATACACATAGGAAACGTTTATCTCTGTAAGAGGCATAGTCCAAGTGGTATAGAAGAGTCTGTTTCATAGCGAGTTAGCATATTAGTGGAAGGGTAATTGAATGAGTGAATTGGTGTGTACAAACATAAAAAGAATCGAAATAATAGATAGTTGTTTTTGAAGAGAAAACGCGTCAGGACACGTGACTTGATCGAAAATTCGTAAGACGGTGCTTAAACGCTTAATTGGTAGCACGTTTCATACAAAATGGAATTTAAATTTGTGTACGATAGCGCAATAGATGAATATTCTATTTAACTACATATAATAGTACTTTAATACTGATAAATAAGGTAATTCGTGCGTCTATATCCATTCCAGATTATTCAAAAATGCACTTCTTTTTGGCAATTCCGTTTTTTTAAATATTTGTTAAACCTTAATGAGTATTCATAACGTACATTCAGTTTAATTCAATATTGTTTACCTTCTAATATTGAGTCCATAGTCTGTCTGTATAAATTATTCCTCATCCTCACGAAGAAAAGCTCTTCAGGTCTTTCAGGTAGGTAGTAGACCACCAGCTCCGTGTGTGCAGATACTGGCTTAACTGCTTCATATACTGGTTCTCCTTTCACTTTCGTACAAACTAGGTTTACCTATTAAAAAAATTAAAATTATACCTATGGACACAGTGAGAGAACTTTTGTAAAGTCAATGAAACGTAATTTTTTTAATGTCAGAAATATTTTATTTTTATTAAATTAAACGACACAAAAATCTAAAAAAATCGTCAAAATAAAAGTATATTTGCTTTTGTCATGTAAGTATGGGATTGGTAAAAAGGGACAAATGTAACATATATCGACGTATGATCGGAAGACAGAACAAAAATATCTACTTATATGTAAGTTTGTATTGTATGTAATTAAGTACTTACTTGGGGTCCATAATTATCTGAGACCCGTAAGAATCGGACCCAATTACAATGCCGAACTTGTACTCCTCCTGATGTACACACCTCGTCAAATAATCCGAATCGATGGCGTACCTAAAACAAAACATAAAAATGATTTCTTTGAAAACTTAAAACGTGCTTTTGTGTATGCACACACATAATAATAAAACAATGATCAATAGAGTTAAAAGAAAAAAATACTGATTCAAAGTAAAAAAAAAATAACCATAATATAAACAAAATAAATTAGAGTTACACAATTGCCAATTTATTGTATTTTATGTTTTTAAAACGGAATATACCTAGCCATTAAAATCACATTTACAGTCCTTATTAATCTAAAAGTGATAAAACGCCATGAAAACTGATTTGTATATTTTTAACAGAGGTGCTTATGCAATTTAACATTTAGATGTTTTTGTTGTACCCAACATAAAATATTTTTATCTACTCTAAAGTAACGTGCGAAATGGCGGTGTCTTCGACGTGAGACTATCCTTTAACGAAGCTCTCAAATAATAATGATTGAACTTCACATACAGGTAAGTTCGTTTAATCATCAATAGCATTTTCAGTTGGCACAACTGATTGAGTCATTAAAAGAAAAGAGTTAACCAAATTATTACGCTGCCATGAAAGAAATCATTATTATTATATCGTGATTAATCAAGCCGCAGTACTATGGGTCTGTGTGTAGTATCACCCATATTTAACACAATATATAGTAGCACCTAAGGTTTACAATTTAAAGTGATATCCATAGATATAAATAAGATTAGTATAATTTTATTATCAGTTTATCGTTTTCCAATAATTTAATGCACCTATCAAATGTTTTATCGATCGGCTTCGTCTTAGAAGATGCCGCGGTTCATTAGAAGTAGTCCGATCGGACTAGGTTTAGTGCAATATGCATATCTCTACTATTAAACAAATATTTTGTATATCTATTTGCTAAATAATTATATTTTTTTAAAATAAGGATAACTAAAAATCATGGAAGCTAAAAAATATAAAATAATGTTACGGCGTCATCACAACATTTATAAATTATACCACCAGAGAAATGTGTTGTTAAGAACCAATTGAATCGATTCATTTTACAAACTCTGAGCGAGGCTAGGTAAATTAAGCGATTCTATTGATTCTTTACAAACATATCCCTCGCTACGCATTATCGTACATCTTTGGCAGAAACGCCAAGCGTTAAGGGTATCCTTGATATGATCATAACACGCAACCAAACATTAAAATATAGGAAGTTAGCACCACGACACACACGCTCTACACTGTTTACAGTGACTTACATTAGATATTGTCAAGCCGGTGGGTATTCATGAAATAAAACAAACGCTTAGTTATAAATGTTTATTAAAAAGCAACCATGCTTTGGTTGCTTTTTAAATTTAAAAGTTAGAAAACAAAGTTGCTACCTGCTGTCTGTACGCTTAGGTTTATTAAATCTGTTTTCACTAATAGACAGGATGATTCAAGAGAAAGGTTTATATATTATTTTTTGTAGAGTAAGACGTTAGCCTATTAAGGTATTTTTTAATCATATCAGTATTTATCTATCTTTATTGTTTTCTTTATCTGTGTTTAATGTTTATTGTATTATATCTATGTTAACATGTTGTTAGCTACTAGTTTACAGATAGCCAATTCAATCTAGAAATGTTCACAAAAAATTACTGTAATCTAGTGACTGGATCTCCCTTCGACGAGGTAAAAAGTCAAACATCGATGCAAAAAATGAATTCATCGAAATCGATCAAGTTCAGAAGAATTACGTATAAATGTACTTACTGAGGCATTTTCGGTTTAAAGAAACTTTATTCTCATTTCGACTAAGTCATTTACATGAGAACTTAGGTTGCTATACTTACGTTATACAGTTGAACAGCAAAAATATATATATACAGAAAAATCATTAAATGTATCAATACAGTCTAGTTGATTTATAACAGAGATATATCGGAAAGTACATGCTTATACAGATTAGACTTAAAATTGCTAAATTTCTCAAAATGTTTTATTTGTTTAGGTAAATTATTATAAAGTATTGCTCCCTCAAAAGTTATAGTTTTTTGTCCAGATTTAGTTCTAGTTTTAGGTATAACTAAGTAGCTAGCTCGTCTAGTTGCGTATTTGTAAGTCTTACCTTTTGATTTAAAAGATATATTATTAATGTGTATTTCATTATGTAATATTTTCTGTATTAATAAACAAGTAGTGTATATATTATAATTTTATAATTCATTTTATAATTTAAAGTGTGAAAGCGTAGATACGATTATTAGATTGAAAGCAGTTTGCAATTAAATTTACTAGTCTTTCCTATAAGATATGATAAAAATAAAAAAAAAATATGTACAGTTATAATACATCTAATTTATTATGTAGAAGTCAATACTTGAAGACAAACCACGAAATGTAGTACGACAAGAATAAAAAATACCTCGTAACGTAACAAATATGTGGGGAAATGTATAGGAAGTGAGGGATGTATTAGTTAAGAACCAATAGAATCACTTCATTTGACAACTCTGAGCGAGGCTAGATAAAGGAAACAGAGCCTTAAGTTTCTCTAGATATTCTAAAAATAAAAAAAAATGGGGGATTTAGTAAATTTCATGAATGAGTAAAAAAATGTTCTATTTATTTCTTAAATAAACATAAAAGTTCATTCATATTCAATTCTATAGCAATTCCCATGCTAATGTAGACATAATCATTTACAGCTTCCTATTAAGCCTAATAAAAATGTAAATGTATACTAATATTGTACCGTAGCTCCGAAACAAGCGATAAAGGTGTCAGATCAGCTTTGACTCACACAGTATTATAATTTAAAATGTTTTTAATGAAATTAATAGAGAAATGGCCTAAAGGTGCCTAATTAATGCTTTCCAGTTTAAAACTGTTATTAATGTTTTAAGTGTTTAAATCCAACCTGATTTGAATTTGTATTCTAGTTTAAACACTCGTGCAAATAGATAAATAGCAAATGATTTTAATATTTTACCAAAAGGTATATCATAGGTAATCTAATTATCCTACAAGTTTTATTTTATACATCTATTTCCTATACTACGGCTGAAAAGGTACAATTAAATTGACTACTTTTCATCCCGTAAAATAATAGAGCTCGTGGGATAGTAGAGATATTTATATCATATAATTATTACATACACAGTGTTGATCCCGTAAAGAAGTATAGAAGTTTCCATTCGATAACCTTATAATTTTAATGGAGACTTTTAGTAGAGAGATTGAGTTAGTGAGAAACTTTTTATCCCACTAAAGTTCTCATACTTCACAACCTATATTAACTCGTAGGCTACTTTTTATCCTGACAAAGGAAATAGTTCGTGGAATAGTTGCGAGCTGTTACAAAAATAGCTTGTCTTATTTCAATTTAATATTGCATACCGATAATAAAAGAGCAAAAAAAATACATAGGATTGTCTTTATCCCGTAATAAAATATTTGTAACCAATATTAAACGTCTTTTGGACAAAGTCGCCAAGAGATACTTGTATACTTTAAAAGAATATGAGCCAACCAAATCAAATGCGCTCTGTAATCGATTCCGTATCGATTTTTAATCAAGTCCAAAATGGTTACGATCAAATTTAATTGACGTCAGTCGTGAGTTGGAAATTGTTTTTTGTACTATTCATTGTGACAACCGGATCGGGTTGCAGTATCTACGTATGTTAGCTTCTGTTGCTTTTTGTGGGTATTATTGCTTTTTACCACACTCTTAAATCATTTTTTGTGGGATAAAAAGTAATGTCTCACTTCAAACATTTATTTTTTAATATTTTCAATGATTCTTTTTATCGTTATAGTAAGACGCTTTGTACTTGATTATTATATTTTACTATCGTCCTGCTGTATTTATTTATTTTTTGTTAAGTATATAAATATTAGACAAAAAGAAATCATGTTGATACTTTATTCATTTACAAAGTTAAAGAAAGACAAAAGAAGTTGAATTGTAGTAATAGAAATAGTAACTTAAATAATTTAATATTAGTTTATTTATTTCTGTACTACAAACTTAAAAACAATTGTTACAAATTTAAATACAATAAGAGAGAGAAGTAGATGTTACTATATGAAGAGTAGGCACAATAAAATAGTAATAAAGAAAAACACGTTTACACGTAACGTTATACAACGAAAGTACATAATAAATAAATAAAGCATAGTAAAAATTATAAAAATAGAGGAGGAGAAGAAAAACAGGAAGATTTATAAAATATTTTTAGCTTTAATTTTTTACTTCATATACATATATAAATCGTAGACTTGCCGTGTTTGTGCACGCATCACGCTAAAACTAATAAACCGATTTGAATGAAATCTTGTATACGGATACTAAGAATGTTGATCAAAACATAGTTTATATCCCGAAAAAAAGCACAGTTAGAAGCTTAGGCTAGTATAACCTAAAACTGATAATTTTATATACATATACATAATGTACTTCTACGGATGACGTCACGCGAGTCAACTAGTATGTAATAAATTACTTAGCTTATATATTATTTAACATCGTTAAATAATATTAAACGAGTCTGTAATAAGTGATAGCGTTATTACGAAATTGAGATTTTAGTATGAAGCCTGATCTGAGGTTTCTGGGAATCATTAATATTGATTAAGTATATTAATGATGTTTTATAAATTAATATAATCAAGCAGATTTAATCTATAAAATTAAATTAAATTAAAGTGTTTGTAAAAAGTAGATATGGCTGTGTAATGTATTTTTGAAGTAAAAACTTCTTTAGATAGGCATTGTGCACTTTTAGGATGGCTAAAATATGTTACTCGGGTCAGGACACGTGACCTGATCGAAAATTCGTAAAACGGCGCTTGTTTCAGATTTCTACCGTGCTACCGTTTCATACAAAACTGAATTTAAATTTGCGTACGATAACGAAATAGATTAATATTGTATTACTGATAAATAAAGCAATTCGTCCTAAATTATTCCCTAACTATTCCAAAATAATCAAAAATGCACACGTTAATGTTCAAGTTTACTTCTGCCAGGACTCCTCCAGTGCAACCCGTTTTTTTTGGTATATTCTTTTTTGAGCATAAATGTGGTGTTGGAAAATATCTTCAAAATAGATTTATCAATAGATCTGTAGATTACCAAAAGTAAGGAAATAATAAAACTACCAAACAAATTTTTTATTTTTCTACTTCAGGATATATTTTTTAAGTGTGCAGACAAATATCTAGATTTTGTGTATATGAGAACAATAGTTTTTTCTTTGTTTCAAAACCAGTTATTGAGGAAGGAAGGTATATAACATCACCCTACGACCCATAGGAGTGGAGCATCACGTGAAGAAATGCGCGCGAGTCGTCTAGTAAATCATAAATGGAATTGAAATGTTTTTACTTAATTTTATAATACTTTCAGAAGCTTTTTATTATCAATATACATATAAACATAAGCTTCCAGAAAGCCAGAGGCGTCTGCGTGTGTTCCCAAACCGGTCAAGTGGCAGTTAGCATCGTAATAACGTGGCTAACCGTACCAAATGTTAACTATTGCTCTTGATTGCTATACTAAAACTACTATGAATATGAAAGAAGCTTTGATTAATTAAATAATAGGTGCTGATACAGTTTAACTGATTAAACTAAAATATCTATGGGATATTGATAGTTTATTTTAGATATAATATGTTGTTTTGTATTTACTTTTAGATTAGTCTACACATCAGCACCAATCCGGTAAATACTAGAAAAACCTGTCCTCGATTTGCTAAGAGAAATTATATTTTATAAAAAAAATCGACAAAAGAATGAGATGAATATATATAATAATATAAAATAGTATGTATATTTCTGTCTCATTCTTTCCTACACATTTTTGTATTTGTGTCTCTTACCTGTCGTTTTTTCCGTTGCATCCGGTTTGAAATCACAACGATTCTAAAGAAGTTTCACTTCAAAACTGTAGATTTGACAGTTATTAAACTTTATACGATCACACGCTGAGTTAATTTCAAGAATGCCTAAAAATTACATAAAATTTTGACTTTTTTATGGTAGATAAGGTGCAAATGAGTAGATTGTCCACCTGATGGTAAGTGGCCACCATCGCCCATGGACATCGACAAAACAAGAGATACCGTCTTGATTTGTCGTTGCATCCTAGAAGATAGAGTAGGGAGGGGAAGGGGGGGAGGGGGGATGAAGAAGAAAAAAGTTTCTTAGTTCTTAGTGTTTTAAGGTATATAAAGCATAAATGAGAGTCTGCCGATAAATTTATGTAATAACTAGCTGTGTCCCGCGGTTTCACCAGCTATATTTCGGATAATTCACAATATATCATTATAAATTATAGCCTATGTGTTATTCTGATCTGTAAGCTGTACTATTGTAAAGTTTCATCAGAATCCATTCAGTAGTTTTTGCGTGAAAGAGTAACAAATATCCACAAATTCTTATAAACTTTAGCGTTTATAATATTAGTAGGATTTAAAAAAAAGGATACTTAAATACATACTAGGATGTGCAACATTTTTAATTTAAGTTAAAAATAAATTGTATATTTTTATAAAGCTGTTAAAATATGTGTCTGTTCAAAAAAGAACTTCTGATATTATTATAATGAGATCTTAAACTTCTAGTTTTCGTACAATATACACGATTTTTTTTATTTTATATCCCATACAGGAAAATCCACAACCCTCTACAATAAAAGTTGATCTTACTTCTTTCGTCGGACTACCATTTTAATGGAATTCGCAGTAGATTAAAACGAAAGATTATTTTACATAGAAATTAGTAAACATTCTCATCAAATACACAGAGTGATTCGAAAGGAAGGTTTATAGGTATATAATATATGATTTGAGTTATGTCAAAATAAATGACAGTTTGAGTGGATATTATATTAGTGGAATGTAGATTTATATGTAACGTAGGCGTTTAATCTACATACGAGTACGTAACTTAAACATTAATATCGTGATTGCGTTTTTAAACAGAAGCCAAAATGATTGTCTGCCGCAGGCCTGCATTACTGGCAACCCCGCATGCGATGTTGGTTAAATTTAGTAACGTTGTGTTTCCATTGTCTTTTATAGGTAACTTGATTTTGTACCCAATGTTCTATAAATATACTAGAAATTCTAAAATTCCATTTTTTGATTTATCTTTTTAAATATAAAGGAGCAACGTTCAAAAATTATGTAAACATTAAAGGACATGGAGGATAGGGGGGACTGCATGGTTATGATAGCACATCGAAATGTACATATCCCTGCTCAAAATGACGAGGGAGAAAATGCCATTTTTACTGACATGGGGCTTCCCTTGGGTTGTATGCGGAACCACGTAAAAAATATTGGTATAGTTTTGTTATACTTTGTTATACTTGAAGTATAGTTCCTGAAAAGTTTCTCTGTCTATTTATTGTAATAAGAGATAAAAAAATTTAAAAATATGGAAATAAGTATCGATATTTTTTTATATTTATTTTTTAAGGAGAACATTAATTAAACTTTGTTACCCAATCCTTCGTTCCCAAAGAAAAAAAAACCATAGATGTCTCTCTTTCTTTGATCTCTAAATCTTTATATAGTAGGTAATTCCAATTTGAATTTGTCAAACAATAACACATACTCTTCGAAACAGAGCGAAAAAATCTTTTAAAAAGCAATAAATTGTAAGTAAATTTGAGTGTTTTGTTAAAAGACCTGTTATGGTACTTACTCACCCTTATAACCCATCATTCTTTTTTTACTTTTCTTTAAAGATAGCCTCTTTCTGGTCATTTAATAACAAAATTAAAATGAACAAGAATTTTGTGTTAGGTTAGGTTAGTCAATAAAAAGGTGATTTGACAGTAATTTGTACAGCTGGCACAAATTAAAGTATTTGATAAGTAAGTACGCCGCGTACTCTATCTAATTCATAATTACATCAACAAACAAAGTATAAGAGATAAAAATCAACTAATTTCACCCCGCATTTGCGTGACAATGGATACATACAGCCATGATTGCACGCTCGAGGCGATTATTTGACTCACTTCCACCAAATTGCGCACGCGCTATTATACCCGAGAATTTATTCTGAGTCTCGTTAGAACATGCGACCGGTGGTCGTAGAGTGATATCTATATAATATATTTACCTGACTGAGTACCGGGTAATGTACGCCCACACGGAAATTTAGGTATTTACATCAATTTGAGTAACATTTGATTTTAGAAGTTGTCCCAAACTGAATATCGTTCGGTAGTGCCAACGTAAAGATAAAAGCTAACCAAATAAATACGCCGCCATGACGGAAAAAATATTATTACATCGCGGGTTTTCTAACAGTAACGCTGACGCACTGAGTCTAAAGTACAACCCCCAAGAGTAATATTTTAGTCAGCCAAGCCGTCATATTGTCGGTCTGCGTATAGACTATAACTCTTTTTTAATTAACATACATATATTAAATAATTTAATCAAAACATATGATTTTCTTTAAAACATACTGTTTTCTTTGAGTGTCGATGAGACATCTATAATGATTTCATTGTACAACAGTCGTCAGATACTTTTGGGTTTTGCATATCATTTGAATTAGACGGGGTTTCTATCTACAAGTGAACAACATGTACGTTTGGGAATCTTTGCTTGAAAGGCATATTCAACGAGCAATGGCTAGTAGCGAGTGTAGAGTGTAGCTGCACGTGCCTTACAAATGTCCCAAGATTACAAGTCGTGAAGGCCGCGGGTAAACAATAATAACACGAGATTATTGCAACTGGATACGCGTGTGGTGCGCAGACACACTCTTCGACACAGTACCTTAAAAGTATGATATATATGTATAGTGATTTACCGGGTTTCCGAGTTTTATAGAGGATATACTCCGCTGTAGCACTCAAAGGAAGAAGTCGAGCAGTCCCTAAGAGTTTGAGACCCAGTATCGGATTTAAAGATGTCTTCTCTTCTCTCAACTACGCTCTAACTACGGTAGATAGGTAATGGAGTAAAAAAGAAGGGAGACATAGCACCCAACACTAAACTACCATACCACTTCCACCTTTTAGACGATGACGAACATTAATATAACTAATTCCCTAAGACTTCATTTCCACTCACTGGTTTAAGTGTGAAAGCGTAAGAAACAGAGTTACTTTCGCATTTATAATATTAGTTGGGATTATGTTTCAGATATCTATTCGATTTATTTGCTCAGTATATGTTTACGTTCAGGTATAACTGAAACATGAGTGCAGCCTGCAGGTATCAGCTCAAGCAAATTGCACCTCGTCTCATACGGAACCCGCGTTTTGCGATTGTACCAATTGTCAGAAATGCGATTGGAAATAAATAGTTTACAAATAACATACTAGATGCCGACAACTGACAAGTGGAACAGATAACTGCATTAAACATGATTGGTATATGTGTATAGAGATTTTACATAGGTAAGTAGTAAGTGTTTTATTGCTAAAATATGTAAAAAAAATAAAGTTCTTTCAAGTCAAATATTTATCATAATGAATATTTTTGAAATATATCGTGGACAATACCAACATCAAATATTCGCTTTTACTTATTTAGAATCCTTGTCAATAGATTCCGGGATCTACATATTTTGCTTGCCGAAAAATATACAGAAAATAGCTTTTGCAATTCGGATTATTTATTTTATATTTTAATTCTTAACATAAACATTAATTTGTATGTAACTTTGCACTTAATTCCCTATACCAACCAGATGAAGCCTTTTTCCATGATGAATACCAAATTTCATCGAAATCGTTTCTGTAGCTCATAATATTAATAAATAAGTTAAGATTATGTCTAAATGTCAAAAGTTAATAATTCTAGATACAATCAATTAATGTTAAATGTAAATTGTAAACAATTTCACGCTACGACACCTACCCTCATAAAGCACGGTACAGCACGCGATACTAAACCGTGACGATACGTTCACACGGAAATGTAAGATACACACTTTATATTCACTCTTTATGCTCGTCGGCAAATACGCGATATGATATTCTTTTATAAAATATTGAGAAATAAAATTGATACTCCTGGACTTACGCTTAAAATTTCCTATAATTGTCCAAGAAAAATACTAGCTCGTCGTAGGACCCCTTTGTTTTTTATACCTAAAGTTAGAACACAGTATGCCCAAAACTCATTCCTCGTTAGAGTTTGTAAGAATTACAATAATAGTTTTTCCGATATCGATTTGTTTAATGTTAGTTAATGTGCAACTTAAAAAAATACTACGTTCTAGATTATTTTGATAAATGTATAATTTTTAGTTACCTTTGTTACTTAAATAGGTTTTTAAGTTGTTTATAAGGTTTGCTGTATGTTTAATATTTGTTTATCTAATTTCTAATTTTTATATCAGTTGAAAATGTTTGCACAATGTGTATGTGCATATTGATATTGCACTCGTTTACATTTAAGTTACTATTAGTTAGTGGCAGCTTCATAGGTTACTGTGTATACTTTTACTTCTTAATATAAGATATATTGTAAACTGTTTGTGCCCTAATAAACTAAAATAAAATAAAAAAAAATAAAAAAAATATTCGCGGGTAGTGTATACAACCTCTGTTCTGGCTGGGTCGCCATTATTTATTTATTTATTTGTGCACCTTAAAATCTAATACAAACATTTTATAATAAAAAATATTGTGTACACAGGATGACTTATCTCTTTAAAGAGATCTCTTCCAGAAACCCCGAGTAAATATAGGGAAAGAAAAAAGAAAAAATCATTTAAAAGTGGTGTAGGCACAAAAGATAACAAATAATTAATATTTAATTATATATGAAAACATAATATATTATGTTAGCAACACTGTTAATAAAGTAGTAGTATCGGGTAGATCATTTTATATTATTTCAAGTATACCGACGTGAAGACAATATATAACCTTCAGTGCGATAGTTTAGTCTCAGTCTCTCTGGTGTTTTCGTGCAGTGAACATGATAGTGTTATAGTGTCGTGATTAAGGTTACCCTTCTCGAGGTCCATGTAAGTTTACTTTATTATCTATTGTCGTTAGCGAGGTCGAGTGGTGGAGGTGAGAGTTAATATATTATGAAAGAGCTCTTTAAACCTGCTCCTGGGTCTCAAGCCCCAGGCACGCTCGCCCCAGTCTAAATTGCATGTGTATACGTATTGCTGTACAGTAATGGGTATCATATCTCTCTCATATACATAGCAATTATAATTTAATATTAAACTCCATTTTTCTATATACTACATAAGACATATTATTAAGTCGAAATTGAGAAAAAGTGTTGCTTCAGTCTGAATTTAAAAACAGCAGTGCTTGGGTTATCGTTGTAGATGCTGCTTGTTAATGAATTCCAGAGGCCATTACTATGTTTCGTAGTAAGTTTTTAAATCTGTTTACTCGGTTTCTGTTTTAAGTGCATATGATTATAATCTTGTGCGTGTTACTGTGCGGTGTCGGTCCTATGTAGATAAAATATATTATGTCCATCAAGAAATCGGGCTATAACTAAATTTTCATCATTTTTTCAATTCAAATTTGTGCAAATTATTTGATATTTGGAATGTATTTTCAAATGTTTTGAATCGAAAACAGATTTAAAAAAATTATTTTCTAGACACAAATTTGAATATGGAATATATTTTCTATACACAATGAAAAGATTTTGGAGTGTGAACAAGCTTTGTGTCGTCACGCTCAATATTGCACGCAATTGCCGTGTCAATGTTATCATAACACGTGTTTGTTAAATTGATTACACGTACTAGATATACAAAGGGGAGTTACAAACATAGGAACTAAAACAACATGATTTATAGACTAGAAACATAATTATTGATTCTAGTGTGTTATCTACATGGTAATATGGTTCACCGCAAAGTAACACACACAACACGAGAGTCGTTAAGGTTATCTATACTAATATTATAAAGAGGTAAAGTTTGTGTGTTTGTAATATCTGGATCTACTAAACTGATTTTGATTTTTTTTTACCAATAGAAAGCTACATTATTTGTGAGTGTCATAGGTTATATAATAACCCAAAAAAAGAAAAGACTTTTTCGTAGTTGTCGGATTTGCAAAATAAGTCGGAGAAAAACAGTCAAACGAAAACGTTTCTTCCGAACACTGCCTTACCAATGAGAGATAGGATTCATGGTTGCGGGTATAGTATAAATGAACAAATAAGTGAGTGAGTAAACAGTATGAATACCCCTCAGCGATGCGAGTGCGGGTCAGCTAGTTATTAATAAGTATAACATCAAATTTACAATTCTTATTTTCTGTTGTGTAGGTATTATGAATTGATGAAATAATAAATTACTACCTTTAAAAATGTATTTTCTGTATAAATATAATATATATACCGTATGATGTTATCACTAAACGTATCATATTAAGCAAATTATCATGTGCAGTATTGTTAGCAAACCGTCACGGTCTGGTATACCACGTGAAAGGGTAAGTGCTAGACCGTGTAATTGATGCATTTAAGTTTTATTAACGATAACGATAATTCACATTTTAGCTAATTTAATATATTTAATTATTATAATTAACATTATTAATAATTTAATTATTTTTTTTACTCATATATAGTTTTATATATTTTTTTTGTTTCAATAATATTTTAGTTCTCTAGGGCAACCAGATTGTAATCTAATACTACTTAATCATTTATAAATGGGGATATTAAAATTTATTAATAAATGGTCTTGATTGATTAATTGATATCTTGTTTACAAGGAGTAAGTCACGGTCTGGTCTACCACGTGTTAGGGTGAGAGCCAGACCGTGTTAATGATTGTGGGTTCCACCTGTATGAACATTAAAATAAAACTTAACTTATCGAATACCTGTATATTGCCGATATTCTAGAAAACTTAATGTAAGGGTTTCTTTCAACACCAATAAAAGCCGAAGTTAAGAAACGAAAAGCGTATGTAATTGATAACTTTCCAATGAATTACGATATCAACTTCTTATTTAGAATCTTGCAGTTATCAGTACATAGTACCGTTTCTACGTTTGATTGAACATGAAATTGGATTATTTATTGTTTGACTCTGATACCATTCCTGACTGATGGAATCGTGAGTGACGTTTTTTTCAATCCAATCACTTATTATTTTCTAAAAGATGCACTTTTAGGGTTCGGTATATTTCTCAATGTAGTGATGGCCCAGTGGTTGAGATTCCAAGTCTTACTCGGGAGGTCCGAGTTCGATCCTGGGCACACACCTCTGACTCTTTAGTTATGTGTGTTTTAAGCAATTAAATATCACTTGCTTTAACGGTGAAGGAAAACATCGTGAGGAAACCTGCACTCCTGAGAGTTCCCTAAAAGATCTCAAAGGTGTGTGAAGTCTACCAACCCGCACTGGGCCAGCGTGGTGGACTATGGCCTAATACCCTCCTAATTCTGAGGAGGAGACCCGGCTCAGCAGTGGGCCATTGACGGGTCGATGATGAATATTTCTCAATTACTAGGCTTAAAACTTCCATCCGTCTAACACTTAAGGACTTGCTCAAGCAGCGACTTTTGGAAGACTCTATCAAAAACGAGGTTTCCTTATGTGTTTTATTATTAAAATATGTTTTTTTTTATAGTAGATACGGTGTAAACGAGCAGATGGTCCACCTGATGGTAAGTGGCCACCATCGTCCATAGACATCATGGACACGTTCTCGAAGATAGAGTGGGGTGGGGAGTGAAAAAAAAAGATGCTGCTGTTTCAGCGGACCCTGAGCAAGAGCCCAGAGACCACCAGATCCGCAGCATTAATGGGATGGAAGAGGGAGGGGGTAAGTTGGTCGCAAGCCAGTCTGGGAACAGATCCCCTACCACCAAGGGGGTGCTGGGTTACTCGGCTCTTACGAGATGCTCTCCCAGCGGCAGTGGAGAATAGTATACTAACCCGTCCCCTCACGAATGAAAAAGTTTAACTTTAACTTAATTATACGACCATAGGCATTTTATTAAGACAATAACATTGAACATAAGTAATAGCTTACTTCGATTCATTTATTTTAACAGAATTTAGTTCATATAAATATTCAAAAAACGTCGTCAACTTAACATTCTACAAGGTCAAACATAATACTTATAAAAACTGGCCATACCTTAGAGGTGCGGAACCCTTAATAAGATTTTGGCTGAACCAATTTTGGCCTATTGACAGCTTTGTACATAAAGCTGCATGCAACTAAGAAAACTCATGTCAATACTAGATTTTCAATTGATGTTTTTAAGTTCCATTAAAAAATTCAATTGCAGTTATTTAGAAATCACATTTTGTTAACTCCTCAATTTCGTAATTGAAATACATAAAAACGTTTACTATAAAAACTATTCTAAGGTTCTCAAAAAAAGAAATCAGCAGCTTTTTAGATCAAGCCCTTTTAAATAATCGTGCAATGTTATGTGCAGGTTGACCAAACAGTAATTTTTAAATGATTACTACATAGAATAATAAATAAAACATGCAAATAAACTTAACTCAATAGATATTTACAAAAAACTTTGATTACATTTCTAAAAAACTCAAAATATCATTTTCATTAAAGCGCTTTAAATTTTAATTATTAAGTAAGAAGAGTATCCTGACAAACATTAAATTATAATATGATTAAAAAGATCTATGCCCATTTACTAATACAAAATTTACTAATCAAAAAACTTTCTTTGGTCCCTAGAAATTTAAGTCTTTTATAGAATACAACAACGATAACGATAAAGAGAGCGAAGAATTCACTGAAGTCTATCACATTATTTAAAAAAATTGAATCGCTTTATCATTTGGTTTAAATTCCCAACAAAGTCCGGAGTAATCTGCAATCTTCGCGTCACAATTTTAATCAAGGGTTCCTCTTGGTTTTTTCGCGAGATGCCTTCGCGACGTAATAATTGCGCTAAATCACAGGGCGGGGTATAGAGGGAGATTCGCCAGTTGCATTTCGGTAGGCATACCAGAACGAAGAATAACTAGAATAGACACAGAAAACAAAACACAAAATTGTATATTTACGTAATAAAATAAAATCTATGAGGTTAATGATATATTCAATAGAGTAAAGCTATAAAGTACAGTTAACCATTAAGGGATATTACGGAGGTGATTTTATCGGAACCGAAAACGGAGTCGGGGTTATGAAATTTTGGTTGTTGGAATCGGAATCGGAACCGGAGTCAAATTCAGTGTTGATTTTGGAATCAAAATCGGTGGAAGCAGTGGAGCCGCGATAGCAGAAAGACCTAATAAAATAATACAAAATGTATTTATCATGTAGTCAAAAACTAATACAATTAACAAGGTATTAAAGATTAAAAAATAGAATTTACATATCTTTCATACACTCGTTCTTACAAAATTTACTAAATTCTGTAAAAACCTCTGGTTTCGATTTAAAAGTAAGTATCGAAGCCGAAGTCAAAACCGGAGATGTAAGTTCAATTGGAGGTACCGAGTTTTCTGAATCAGAGTCGAATCTCTGTAACGTTACACTAGGGATCTTCTTGACCTTAATTTTAGAACGCAGCTTGCAATTTTTTAAATAAAACCTGTCTTTTTATTAAGCATCATCATCCTTTATTGTGAATTTTTTATTGTTTTGGTGCAACTCCACTATTATGATAAGTAATTAAACTTCATTTGAAAAATATATCAAAGATGTTTTGTAGATTAGTATTTTGTTAAGTCTAGCCAACCGAGTACATAATCAACTCGTTTACTATCCTCTTCAATAACTAACATAGCAATATTTTTTTAACTAACATTAAAGTATATTTTGTGATTTAATTTTACCCTGCATCTTCTACCGGTCCAACCATCTTAAATCCTCTCACAGACCCATATAAGCTTTGTAATTATTTCATAATTGGTGGGCTGGACTGCCTCAGTAGCCGATACATCACAGATCCGCATTAAAGTTAAGGCTATTTCTACACTCATTTTATTACAAAAATCCGGTGTTACGGTCAAACAGTTTACAGTATTATTTAATATTATATTATATATTCTTGACCGTAACTTTTAAATAAGCATAACATAGCATGATGATTCTGTTTTATATTTAGCGCTGCTATTAATAACCTGATTAATTTTTCTATTCTTCGAAAAATTTTCTACTATCGCTTTTTCTTTCTATAAATCATTATCATTTCCAGACAATTAATTACTGATTAGGATATAATATAAGAAACCATATTCTTGTCTAAAACAATCCTTATTATCCATTGATGCGCTGATCGCCATAGGCAATGTAAAATACATCCGTTCCCCTAAACCAACTTTCATCTCACGCAATCATTGCATGTCGTTTTAAAATGAATAATAATACTATTAACTCTATTATATTAAGAAGGCGTTAGAAAATAATTTGTTTTTAAACGAGTTTCTACGAAATCGATACTCGTAAAATCTTACTTAAGTTGAAAAAAACAACCGTGCTTCCTGAAATTAATTACTTTAAAAATATAGCTAAATGTTACAACTTTTAAATACTAAAAACAATCACAAAATTATTGTTTTTTAATCAGTAAGCAGTATGATGGTGTCATAAAAACAATGAAGAGTTAACATTAGAAGGAAACCGCAAATCTGAGTCCGAAACTTAGAATACTTTTAATACAAGTAAGCAAAAATCATACAGCCACAATATTTAAAGCTAGTAAAACTGCTCTGCGAATGTATGCATAATATGTATTCCAATAAAATAACTATACACTACTATCATTAACATATGTAATGGACAGAAAACACAAAGCCAAAACGGTGAAAATAATAAAGTTACTAGAATATTACTTGCTGGACTTGTATTTAAGTGTTGAAAGGAACTGATACGGCTTCGAAGAGGCGCCTTATGTGAGCCACTTCTAATAAAATACATTTTTATTAACAGCTAGTTAGTTCAATTATAGAAATAGACAATTTTATGGTCGTTAATGGATTCTTCATAAAAATAACTGATGCTGGCACATTAATATAATTGTCAGATAGAGTTAAATAATAAGCTATATTAACTATTAATCTTTGGTCTTTCTTAGTCTTTGATTAGGATACGTCTATGATCTCAGATTAAAACTAATATTTATAGTATCATACATGAGTTATCAACCAATAAGGACGAATAAACATGCTAGTAGGAACTTGAAATGATATCCAAATTTTAGCGTAAAGTATGTATACACAAATGAATGTCTTCTCAATAGTGTTAAAAATAATCATAGTTGACAACATATACTATACAGATATTTCAATCCCAATTAGTCCTATTTCAAAATAAAGCAACATCAACCAAACCACGAGTCCGTGGAATTCAATTAACAATTTTATTGCACGGCGAGTAAATACAAAAACATGTTCTGATCTCGTTGGGACAAGATATAAAAAGGCTTAATTTATCCACCACGTCTGATCAATTATGCTATGCGACACGAGTGTATTATCCACTTCCACATGCATTACTGGTTTCCGACGGTTGTTACGAAAATGTCTTAAAGAGTAATTAGTAGATCGTGAAGTTATCGGTGTTACCGTTACCTCGGACGTATCGGCTGCCAAATAAATCAACATTAACACAACCTTGATAAGTTCATTCAAACCGATAGTATCATAAAATTAATAAAACTATAAACCGTGAAAAATTACAATCAAATCAGAGGAATTATGTTTTTATTTCTGGTTTAATAGTTTATTGGATTTTGCTATTACCAGCTTTCCTATTATATTATTACTAGCTATTATTTACATGTAGATATTTTTGTCCTCATTAAACCACTAGCATTTATTCGGAAGCGGTTTCCCGTAATATTTTAGCTTCAGTAGTGTCATTTGTTATAGATTATTCCTTCTTATAAAATTATCAAAAAAAAAAACAATGCTACACTATGAATTTAAGAACTAGTGGTTCCAGAAGTGTACCCTGCAGTAAACCTTTTTAAAAACTAATCACCGACAATCAATTTCAATTCATATCGGTTCGGTTATAATTAAGAGAGTACATAAAGATTATCTATCGAATTATACCACGCACCAGTTACCTATGTTTTAGAGGAGATAAATGAGTATTGCTTAGTACAGAACGTATTAGCATTCCGGACTGTACCGTTAGCCGATACAGATTCTTTGTCGGACATATTAATAAGCAAATGTACGAAACTCGTCTGTACATATTACTTACATCTCTGAGTAGAGACATAATTTAATTTCTAAAATTATATATTACTTATCGAATGCATATATAATGAAGTGTTATGGATAGAATTAATTTCAGAATAAAAGTACAGATAAAAGCAGAGATAAGGCTGATTTATTATTGAAATTTTAAATTGAAACTTTTTTAGTCATTGCTTTTAGCGATATGAAACGAATGTTAATTACAATTTAGATAGAAGAAAAAAGTTATAAATTTGTAAGCGATGACGACATAAGCAAACTATTGACAAAATAAAAAATAATATTAAGTCTATTCATCGATAACGATTCAGTCTAAAAGATTATATAGATAATACTTTTCCCAATTAAGAACTAAATCAAAGGGCCTTTGAAAGAAGCGCGCGCAATAAATAGCAATGCCTAATAATAAAACCACATTGACTACAACTTTATCTGAATCGTAAACGGTCGTCGGCAAAATTCAAAAAAACTGTCATTACTAAAAAATGGAGTTGAATAAAATAAACAAGTTGACGAAAATGAAGCTATAAATTGTTGAAAGCGGTGCTTTTAGGCTCAGATCTAACAAATTAACAACCGATTAGGCTACCGATTCGGATTAGAAAAGCTCCCGTAACGTTAATGGAGGTCAACAAATAACATTGATATGATACTGTCGTTGACAGAACGGTTTTAAATTTAAATATTTAAGTCATTTCCTTTTCTCCATCGATGATAAAATAAAATAAGGAAACGCTGTATTTGTGTGTTTATGTATTCTTTTGGTTAATGCCTACAATAAAATCTACCAATGTGAATTAAGGGGCAAACTTAAGTTGGCTGCTGTTGGAGAATTGTTGTCCCCATACATCAACTTTGGCCACAGTCAGTTTACAAACTACAAACAATTTTTTATTATGTAACATCTTACGTTAAACACCTTATTAGGATTATTCTTACGTATGCTAGAAGCCCTTGTTACTTATTAAGTTTCATGATTCTAGTCAACATGAACAATCCAAAAAATTTGCTAGTACGACATAAACATCCGTATTAAGAATTTACCTCCATTCGTTCCAGAAACAAACATAGACAGGCATACAGACGGGCTACTCAGTGATTCTATTAGGGTTCCCTTTCTCCCTTTTTCTTTTGAATTAAAGAACCATAAAAATGCGCCAATAATTGCAGAGTTAAAAGAGTAATTTATAACCTCTATAAAATATTGTGAAAATATAATTTATACGTATTTAGAACTCTAAAATTTAATAATAAATTTAACTTTTCATCTATTCGATTCGATCTAAAGTTTTTACTAATATCCATGGCATTTGGATACACGATTGTACCGAATAAATTATGCGTCCGAATGCAATAAAACCGAGATATAATAAATGTGACATATTAAACTCTAAATTGGACTCTGAAATGATAAGTTGCTGTAAATATTTTGATAACATCGTCAACTAAAAGAAGTCAATTATTTGCCACTTAAAACTTTACTGATAATATTGAAAGACATTTAATGAGTCATTATAGAAATGATAAAGTTAAAGTAGTGATGGAAAATATAGTTTTAATTGAATTTCAACTAATTGGGAATTTTCATCATTTAATTTCAAAGTACTGTCTAAAAAAATTAATGATTTTTAACAAGATTATAGTTATATAAAAACCATATTTCTGCCAATAGCAGCCGATATAAAGGAAGCAAAGCATCCGCTATATATTCCGAAATTTGTACATACATAATTTAATAATCGAAAAATGTTAATTTTAAATAGTTTAGAGCAAAAACGACAGGAAGCATCTACCTGTCTCCATGTTGCGAAACCGAACGAATAATAAATTATTCGTGAGAAACTTAGAAAGGCCGACAATTTGGTGACATTAAGTGTTAAAATGAACAGCGAACTAATGGTTCATTAACTAAATATATTACATGTTATATGGGAAAAGCGACTTCCCTTTAATTAAAAGCATTTTAGTGACAACGCTTAAGATGATATTGATGTTTTAACTAATAAACAAGATGTTATAGAAGCTAACAATTAATTTTATTTTACTATTCATATAAAAGCGAATATAAAATTAAAAGAAAGTATTTTAGGTAAGTATATAAGGGATATTATATTACCTATTGTATTACCTCTAGAACAAACAATGTAATAAGGAATATGTACGTACGAAGTCACGAGCTGAAACTATTTTATAAGACTGAATATTATGCAATTTCATCATCCACTACTTAACACTATTAAAGTTGACGTAAGATCAAAAAATATTACTATAGTTATGCCAAATTTATTCAACGATAACAAGAAAGGCCTACATAAGCAAGGAAGCAATACAATTTCCATACATATTGACTGAATGCAATTTAGTTAAAAAACCGTCTTACACTTTGTAGTATCATTTAAACAAGCTGAACTGGTTTTCATCCATTTGCAAGTTCGTTCTTTATGAATAAGTATGACGCAGATCAAGTCACATGTACTAGAAATAGTAAATGTAAAACATGTTTAAAATTAAAAATAGATATTATAATTATAAATATAATGTATAAAGCATCATTGATACAAGCAAAATTAGTGCAGCAGGAAAGTTTTGCCATTAGACGGAATCTATTCTCTTCTTCACTTCTTCTCACTCTATCTTTAAACACTTAATACAAGAGATGCTCTATTGTGAAGCTCCCTGGGCTACAGTGGCCACTTACTTACAGGTGAAACATTTGCTCTTTTGCGCCTTATTTACCATAAAAAATGACAATGTTAGACTAATAAGATAGAACAATGATACAAGACGAGAAAGAAAATGAAAATGTAGATACAGATATTAATTGATATGATGTAACATATTTTGAAAAAGAAAAGTACTAACAGAAAGAACAATTTACAATAAAATACATATAATTTCAACTAACTTTTTCCCATATACCCAAATCTGTAAGAATGGACGATTCACAATACGTAATGCCTTACATGGAGAAGCCTATTTTCACACGGCGAGAAGAGAGGTACTGTTCCTATATATGGTATTACATTTTAATACAACGTTTCTACATACGTTGATTTTTAAATTGGTTTATGTTTATTTATCAGTTTTTTGTACAATGTTATTTTACGATGTCCTTATAGAAATTGCGACATAACTTTACTTAAGCTTATTGTTTGATTGCGTTTCGAATTCAAGCTTAAAATATTTTATTTCAATGAGTCTAAATATAAAAGTACTTTTGCAGTTACCATTTGCATAGAAGGCTACCATGGCTTCATTGTTTAAATATGTTTAAATATCTAAGCGTTTGTTTTATAACATGCAAGTAAAATATCTGATATTTATTGAACAGATATTTTATTTGGTGTCACGTATAACCGACAGATGTCGTGTCAACTTAACCATCACATGAACTATTGATCCTATAAATAGTCCACACGATACTCCATTTCCAATTACTTCTATTCAACGGTTCTTTTTTTATTTGGGGGTTTGCTAAGACATTGATCATCATTCAACTTAAAAGTCAACGTCATTTACATTTCAAGATTTCATAACAAGTACAGAATAATATGCTATATAATATGTTATGACATCTCAAGAACCAATTATATCATCTTTAATAAGATTATCTTCCCTGTTATCCTACAATTGACACCTATTTTCATTTAATTAGACCAATCGTGCCTGTACACCAGTCACCAAGTGATTCACGTCACCGGTAGTGAGCACAGGTTCGATTACCGGAGTATATTTACGGGCAAGCGCGTCACGAACAGACAGAGGAACTTACTACTTGTTAACTGCTATTTTATTACGCTAGTTCCATTTCTGTTTGTGTGATACTTCGTTTTACTGTTAGGTTTAGTATTTTATTCTGATTCTTCTATTTCTTTTTTTTTTAATTTCTGTTTTAGAATTAGAGTAGTTTATTTATTGTCTTTTTTATATGGTTCATCTTTACTATAAATGATAAGATGGGATAATACCTATGCATTTTATATATGAAGTCGAGAAGTACCTATGGCTTGTAAATCAGGAAGAGTTTTAAGGAAATCCTTGACATGATCAAGACATTCACCGTTCGCTGCCCGAACTAAACACTTAACATTATTAGTACTTAACTCACGTGTTTTATGATAAAGGATTCCTCCTTTATATACTGCCTCAAACCTATATTTTTTGGTGTTATATTTATACTATCTACACGTGGGTACTAATATATAAATTGTGTTGCTACGTTTACGTAACATATTCCAAGATAACCTAGACCGTGATCTAAAATCAGTGCATCCCACAACATCTCATATTCGAATGTCACCGCAAACATGCATGTTACTCATATTTCACAATAATACTTGACATTCAATATTTATTCTTGACTTACAACCTGTATGTTTATATGTACAAATGAATAGACAGATTGACAAAAATATTAAAATATTTTTGGTGATATAAAGACTTATTGAATTAAGTTTACTCAAATACACGTTACAGATATTCGAAAAATTATCTTGTTACTATATACATATAGATTTTTTAATATAATATACTAGTTAACAGATTGTTTAACAATAAAACAATTTATTGGAAATATATGGATCATTTCTGATTGCATCACTTGTTGATTTCTGAAAGTGAAAGATAAGAGAATGCTTTTTATTAATTGATATTTATTTATAAACTTAATTTCCTGTAAGTATTAGCTTTAGATTTGCTACTAAAATCAGATATAGAAAAAAAAATTACGATAATATTAAAATTCTTATAATTTCCTAAATTACAAAAACATTAAGAGAACTGGTTAATGAAGTAATTCTTAGAAATTTTAGCAATTAAAACACACTAAAATTACACACAAATTGAATCCATCTCTAGTATAAACAAGAATATAGTTATTAAGCTATCTAATAAGTATAATATGTATTTCATCAGATTGATCCATAAATTTCAATTAATAGCAAAGAACTGAAAAGTCTGTTTAATTGTTTATTGATATATGTTTATTTTGCCGCCTGCTTTTGCCGCATTTATCATAAAAATCAATTTGATTCGGCTGCTTTATTTTTGCAGGCTTAATTACTCATCAGCGCGTTTCGGTTGATCTTTAACGACTTTTGCTTGATTGGGATCAAATAAATTTACATAAATAACAAATGTGTCTTAAGTATTGGATAAATTAGACCAAAATGCGGCAAAATCTGAGCAATATAATTGTAGATAAGAAATACCACATGAAATTAAACTTGAATTAAGTTATCTCATTATTTTTTACTTTGATTGACAACAACTGGAATTGTATTTTACTATCTTCTTCATTAATTCATTAGTTTATTTAAATTTTTATCTTCGGATTTCAATGACGGAGTGCTGCTGATGATTGAATATTGCTTATTGAAATTATCGTGGATAGAAAAGTCAATTATTTTAGTCCTAAAAAACAACAGTGTCAAGAGAAAAAGGTGTAAACTATATCTTATCATAGCCATAAAGCTGTACCGTAAAAACATATTATTTATCTCCCACGCTATCACCTACGTCATCTTAATTAGCGACATTTAAATTCACCGCGAAATCCGATTACTAAAATCCGTTCCCAGGCTTTCTTGGTCGATCACTCAAAACTATAAAATGGAGTTGATTAATAAGTTTGACTTGGCTTCGATCCCGCTAGGTGGCTAATGCATTTGACCTCCCATATTCGGGTGTTACCGTTTGAACTACGCTTTTAATATCTAACAACAAATCACCTAAGTTTTTTCCCATTAACCATCAACTAGCAGTCACGACAAATTTTATAAGCATTACTTACTATCGATCAAAGATTTTGAGTTATTTGACGACCATTACACGTTGTAAACAAAAGGTTAATCGAGTAATCCGTTGTCAGAAGGCATTAGTTATGAAACAGTTGGATTTTCTCCATGATTAATGCTGCAAACAGATGTAGCTGATGTATAGACGTACATCAAATATCAAATCGTTACATTATAAACACCCATTTCACAATTAACTGACTACATTTGAATAAATTTGCGTCAGTCTACAATAGGATGACTATAAATCTAATTATATTCTCTTTTTATATTATGGTATCACGTTTTTAGTATTAACACAACGTCAAGTCCAAGACATGTAGATAATTTGAGATGAATTTTTTTTGTCAAGTGGTTAATTGACGTTTTGTAATTCCATCTCATTTTTAATGTCACTATTTATTTAGGTAAGTAAAGAAATAATGCCTTTTAGGCATTATTTTGCCTACATCAATACAAAGTAGCAGTTTTTTTGCCGCTACTGAATATAATAAAAGGACTATAAAAATTTGAATTGTCACTTGAAAGAGGCAGAAAATTTGCTATACTTTACCTTTATATAAAATTTGAGAATTGTTGTTTGCTTTTATGGGGATTAATCTAAATGGGGAAGACAAAACCTTATGGAAACCAATCACATGACAATAAAATTGTATTAAAGGATATTGTAGACACTAGAACTCCCTTATTAGTCACCCTTACTGTAATCATAGGTAATATTTTAAATTCAATTTTTCCTTAAAGGATAATTTAAAGGATATATTATAGGAGATATAGGAGATACTATTCTTTACTTATTATACCATTAATACTATTTTCTTCTTCATTTACTGGCTTCTCAGCAGCTTAACTTTTCCGACATTTTCAATAATTATAGTCAGTCATATTATACACCTAAAACTTTCTTTATAAACTCTTTCTATTAGTGAAAATTGCATAAAAATCTATTCAGTACTTTTTGAGTGATGATGTAGTGAAGATATAATGATTTTAAAGTACTATATTTTTACTTGTATTATAGATTATCTCCAATACATTTAACAATAAAATCGACCTTATATTGAAGAATAGTAGACGCGAAATAAATTATCCTTAACGATATAAGATAATGACGAAAGTCGTGAGATCTTGTTTCCGTAATTTGATTTTTATAGTCATTATATGTGGATAAACTTTTAATGGATACAGCTAAGTATTTATTGAGAAATTTATTGGTGCCATTTAAGCTTCAAGTTATAGATACTCTGAACTCAATATAATGATTATTGATTTTGTACGTCATTATCGTATTATGTTCTTACTACTTTATGTTTAAATAGAGCTTATTAAAATTTGTTTGTATCTCAACATACTTAGTATAAAACAAAGTAGCTCCCCGTTGTCTGTACGCTTAGATCATTTAAACTACGAAACAGATTTTAATGCGGTTTTTATAAATAAATACAGAGATTCACGACGAAAGCTTATATGTATATTATTCTATAGAATAGCCAAGAATTTTAAATATTTGCAATATAATGTCTTAAAAAACTATTTATACGCTTACATTACAAATGCTTGCTCAACCTTACGACATAGATGAAAATATATAATATGTATGTACCTACTGAACTATATATCTTAAAAAAATCTATAAAAAAGTCCATGATGGCATATTTCTATCCTTTAAGGATAACCCACAGAAACCATTTTGTCTTTTCCATATAAAAAAAAATAAAGGATAATTACAAAGCTATTTTTAACGTTAGATATATTATGTTTAAAATGTAGATCAAAATTGCCTTGGACGAAATTACTCGTCAAACTGCTGCAAAACATTATTTGATTAGCCTGTATGGTATTCTATAAATATCAACTGCATCTAACATTTAATAGATCAGATGCAGTGTAATGTAGTTTCATAGATTATATGTTCATTTTGTTGTGGTCTGACATCTTAGTCGCAATCCCCAAGCCCTACCCACCTTTCTATCTAAAGTCCATTCTATTATTATTATATTAACAAATATGCATACGTATTCCAACTCAACATTTCCGTTTTTAAGTAATATCCAATCGTGAGATATATTTTAAGTTTTTTTCTCATAACATTTGAGCCGATTTTGTAACTTTAACACGCGAAACGGACATCCTGTGCTTTCTCAAATTTGCATAAATTTAGATTCTCGTTTTGTCGACATTATGGTACAATATTGGATCGACAAATTTAACATTTGGGTTAACGATCGGATCTGTGAGAAGGAAAGGCTTTATGCGGCGCCAATGCTAATTTTAACCTATTTACAATTGTATTAGTTAATCGACGATATATTTGGTATTAAAATTAGTAATTATACGCATTATTGAGACCTATAGATAAGTAATATTTACATATTTAGTTAAAGAAGAATTAATAGAGATATTCAAAAGAAGCAGATATGGAAATACATGTTGAATATCAACTTTTGAGATAGTTTGCTACATATACTACTCCTACAGGTCAATATAGTGCAAGATACCTAGCCTAGCTTAAAAACCTCCGACATAAGTTCAGCTGCCAACCTTCGGTAAGAGAAGATACCAAAATAAGGATCGAAATAAGCATGCGTAGTATAAAAAAGTACTTGCTATGCCCTCTGAGTAGTTCGCGGATAAATAATATAATAGGATTATATTTGCAATTCTCAATCTCATTTAATGATCAATAAACAGAGAAAGGAAGAGATATTTAATTTCATTCAAATTGAAACTCTCATATAACCAAGATTCAGAAGAAAAAGGAGCCATTTTGTTTCTGATGAATCAACAGGCGTTATGTTATTAAAGAGCTTGAGTAGAATTAATAAATAAAATAATGCCACCGTGGTATTATGATAGAATGAGAGAGAAAGAGATAATTAAATATATATCAGTTAGTACAACGTAATAAACTAGTTGTATTAAACAATAATTAAATTATAAGTAAATTAAGTAATATCAAAAAAAAATTCTATTCCACTACAAAGAGGCAGTGTGCCCAAAACGCTGGCAGCGTTTCCTCTTTGAATAGCTGCCAGCCCTTTGGTCACCAGTGGCTTGGATGAGGCGAGATGATATTTCAGTGAAGTGACGAGCCTCCTTGCCCCATGGCCCCATGGTTTCTACGCCGAACGGCGCAAACATAAAGTTTCTTTCTATGTCTCCATATTTGCGCCGCTTGGCAGATTCAGCTGAATATCTAATTACAATATACAGTGTATAGTAATACTTGCGAAGGTAACTCTGTATAATCTATTAAACTGATGTTGATGAAATTTGGTACTTAGATAGATTAGAGTTTGGGAAACGTAATAGGCACGTATTATCCCAAAAATATTTGAAGAGGTTGAAATAGGGGATGAATTATATGTCGAGGTGCGTGACCGTCTTTGGGAATTAGTCATATATAAATCATGTTGATGTTGAAAATTAAAATTTAAAATACATGTGGTGTAATTGCACCCGGGTGCAGCCAGGGCGGGTCGACTAGTTAAATATAAAAATAATACAATCGTGGCATAAGAGATCTATGCTTTTCCCATAGAACCAGAGCAATTAAACTAGTATCTGTCACACGATATCCTCAATGCTACCATCACTGGTAACACGAGCGTCACGGTCAGATCATACCTTTTCTATTCCCATGATATTGATATCATATTCAATTTGTGAAATGCTATATAATATAACCGTTGCTATCTATATTGCCTAAATCATTTATTTTATAAACATTTTTTTTACGAAAAATGTAAGGTTTGTCTTGCCTTGCATTCATTCTTTCAAGCACATTTTTAAATATTTTTTTTCTAATAGTCTTATACATTAGTATTAGTATAGTGTATTATGCATCCATTTATAAAATACCACTACAACATGGTAGTTTTTATATCGAAATAATAATACAAATGATGTCTCTATTTTTTTTTATAACACCAATATATTATTAGTTTAAATATTTAAATATTCATCGATCGAATAACAATTTGTAAACAATTTTATTAAAAAAAGATATAAATCGCTATTTATTATTATGTAATTAAATTGAAAACTTTATTGAATTTATGATAATAATTTGTATTTATAGAGACTCAAAATATTATAAAACTAGTGCGATTTAATTTTCTATATTATTATCCTGCAGGACGTATGAGTTCAAATTATAAATCCGATTACCCGTTTTTGTGTGATTGAGTAACAAACATCCAAACGTTTCTCATTTATAATATTACTATCGTTTTTTTTAAGCTCGTAAAATTTATTCTTTTCCTAATTTGTAACAAATTATTGTGGGTCCAAAAGATGCAAAAAAATCCATTCACAGCTGTAAATTATATCGCATTAGAAACCTTTTGGGGCCACATGTCAATTCATTTCATTGATATTTTTTACTACGACAGGTATATTTTTTGCTAATGGTGATCTTTTTCGAATTTGCACCAGTCATGTGGTAGTTTTTATGGTTTTTATCCAATTTTGTTAATGATCTGTTGGATTGAGGACTTCCTTATTTTGTAAAGCGACCCGCCTTCACTTCAAAATGGGAGAAAAAAGAATTAATTGATATCAAATCGTTTCTAATACAATTCAAATAAGTACTTTAATTATTTCATATAAATATATTATATTATATATTATATATATATTATTGATGAGTAAGTATAATTGCTTGGGTGACTTAACTTCACTCGATAGGTTGGGTAAAAAGAATAAAAACAAATAAAGCCATGAGAGCAAATTTCCCGTAGAAACCCGCTATACGCTTTTTAAATTAACAGTCGACGTACAACCAATAGTAACAATGTAACACCATCTTGTAGAGTTTTATGTACCAAATAATCTCCAATAGCAATAATATATCCCAGAGAATTGCAAGATAGAGAAGATGACGTAAAAAGCAAAATCGACTTAAATAAAAAGTTTTAAACAAATTGTTATGGGTTCGTTCAAGTATTACGTAAACAAACTTTTTGCAATTATCGACCCCCACCCCCATGCCAGCAAAAGTAAGCGAAGCCCTAACCCCTCCCCCCGTGCTTACGTAAACATTGAAGCATGCATTTTTCTATTTTTCTCCCTGATCACACCGAGAAAGGAGAAAAAAGCATGCTTGCAATGCATTCACGTTTCGATGTCGCGCACATTTTTCTTTATTATCGCTGACGTAATCATCATGCCAACACCTCAACCCCCATGTCATCAAAAAGCAAAAACAAAGCAAGGACCCCCCGCACCCTCACCCACTTTTATGCTTACTAATTCCTATAAGTAAATATAGCTATTAGATTTTTTTAAATTTAATTAATAAAAATTAATTAAAATAAGTTAAACACATAACTCTCTTTTAATTTATCAATCAGGTAATTAATTACAAAAATCTATAGCTTACTTAAAGAGAGTTTATCAAAGAGTATAATGAATCAATCGCAATTGTACGCCAATAAGTTATTTAAACCAAACACTTTCTAACGGACAGAAACGAGATCAAGATTGCCCTTTTTAGCACCTAAGCTTGGTATAGACAGATTATATTTGAATTTAAATTTCATTTCTTAGGATTTTTTCAAAAAAAAATACGTAAAGTTGAGTGAAATTATCTAAAGTAAAGTATTTGGGGCCTAGCAGTAACAGATACATTTAAAATAACTAAAAAAAATCTCAAGTAAAAAAAAAAAAAATTTCATCGTTTTAGTAAAAACCTCTTTCCCTTTCTTTCATAATTATCGTCTCTTTGTCTGTATATAAATTAAACTTTCATTAATTTAACTTCTGATACTACTAAGAATATCATCAATCAATCTTTTAACTACATTTTAATTTATTAGATTATTTTCAGGCTTTTAAAAATTTTCTAGAAAAAAAACAGGAATCCTTAGAGAGCAGGAGATTTTTATAATAATCGTAACCATCATGCAAACCCTTCCACCCCCTACACCTTCCGTTAGTGTTTACTTAATACTTGAATGTTTATATAAGCTTGAAGTACATAGTTCACACGAGTTCCACACCTTCCTAGAACAGTTATACTATCCTCACGCCATCTATACCAGGTATTACAAATCACGGGTAACCAATTGGTTCCGTGTAAATAATTATATTTTATTGCAATGCTTCTCCGATAACACTGGAACATAATTCCACGTAACTAACTGGTCTGGACCCTGCAGCTTGTGATACATCTGTCTGTGGTTAACACTAAATTTCATAGGAAAATATCTATTGAGGTTACTTGTATTGAATATTTATTAAACTTTAAATAATGTTATGGTTAGTTTGAAGTAAGTGTTAGATGGAAACAGCGTAGAAAGTATACATGAAAACAGATTGAAGATAAGGTATGGCAGAACCATATGAGAAATAATCGAAAGCTGAGGAGAATCCAGAGCTTGAGACACAGGAGTAAGTTTACAAAGCATTTTTACGTCCAACATCTATATAATAATAGTGTTGCTAGAAGAATTTATTGAAGAACCTTCGTCTTCTTGGGCTCCTATTGGAAATAGTGACTTTCAATATTGAATTGAGACATACAACAATATTCTTTGCTTTCTCATCTTCTTTTTTGCTTGTTTCTAATTTTACTTATTTCATTTTCACTTCTCTTTGGTTTCCTTCTTTCCTTACTGCTTCTTTTTCTTTCTCTTTTGTTTGCATGATTATAACTGTATTATCTTATATATATTATATAAAGCTGAAGAGTTTGTTTGTTTGTTTGCTAGAACGCACTAGTCGAATTTGAAAAAATCTTTCAGTGTAAGATAGCTCATTTATTGAGAAAGGCTATAGACTTTATATCATCACGCTAATGCCAATAGGCGCGCTAATGCCTTCTAATTATTTATAGTCTTGTTCCTGTTCCTGTCCTCTCCCTTCGCTCAGGTGTATTCAAACTATTTATTCACTCATTTATTCATTCACACTCTAACCTCAACTATGAATCATTTATTTCTCATAGCAGCAGTTTGCAGCGTTCGTAAGAAACGTTTTTGTTAGACCGTCTTTTCTCCGACTTACTTTGCAAATTTCGACTACCACGAACAAATAATGTTGCTTTCTATTGTTGAAAGAATTTTCAAAATCAGTTCAGTAGATCCAGAGATTACCCCCTACAACCTCACAGAGTCACAAACTTTACCTCTTTACAATATTATATAGATTACTAAAGGATTATCATTCCAATTAGATTGCCCACAACATTTCTCCCACTTTTTAACTTTTATACAAAGATGTAGTAAAGTGGATACTCTTCCCGGTTCTAATATTGCAAAATAAATAATCATAACCTTATTAAAATTATCTTCATATAGAAATCATTTGAAATCCAATCTCTGCACTATCATCGTATTTCCATACAAATATGAAGTTTAAGATAAAAGCGAAGTCATTTTCATATCTTTACAAATAAATAGCAATAATTTTTGAAATAATCTTCACTTAGATCTTCGAGTTTGCGAACGAAAAACCATTTTAATAATAGTTACAAAATATATTACCATTTCAAACAGTAAGTTAAGGAGTGCCTGGGGTTTAAGACCCAGGAGAAGGTTCTAATTCTATGAAATAAAAAATTAGTCTATAGTATTAGTATCACACACATTGCTTCCTGTAAACTCCAAAATTACTGAACGGATTTTCATGCAGTTTTCACTATTAGATAGAGTGATTCATGAGTAAGGTTTAGATGTATAATTTGTTAAGGTTTTGTATAAATTAATTGAAATATGATAATAATTGTTAAAGATGTCGCAAGAAGCTAAGCCAGGGAACTTTCATCTCTATCGTCTATTTCCTTTTTGAGATATAACAAAACAATGTAGGTGGGATATATGTAGGCATAATATGCTCTACTACCCGAGCAAAGTCGGAGCATGTCTCTAGTAGATGTTATTTAACAAAGCCGGAATCGAAGGCGTTGAACATGTAGTAAACATGAATGCATAACGTATCATAAACAACTTATAATGAAATATTGTTGAGAGCCGCGGGCTGGAGTTAGGTAATTATCGGATCCCTTTGTAAATGTTAATGTGTGAATTATTTATGAAAATTTTACTATTTGTGTAGCATATTTTTGTACTTAAATTATGGTAATAGAAGTGGGGAAAAACATGTTAATATTCTTTAAATTTTTAACCTCCGACGCTATAACGACTAGGTGATATAAATATAACGTGCGTATCTGAGTATCAGTAAGTTTATCTGTCGCATCGTAGCGCCCAAGGTAATAGACCAATTCTGATGAAGTTTTATTTATTTGAAAGGTAATTTACTCGCGATGTTTCTTAGCTATAATTTTTGAAGATCTGATCAACCGTTTGAAGACTACCAACTTATTTCTAACTTGAGAGCAGCGTGATAACATTAATATATTGACAATAATAACAATCTTGTTACCATGGTTACACACTGATAATTACAACATCAAGCTTTTTTTAAAGTACATATTTTATCTATCATTTGTTTTATTTGCTTTTTATGAATGACCTTGTGACCCAGTAGCAGATTTAAAGACGTCCTTGATATAATTAACTTACACCATTCATTACTCAACCTCTCTAACTACAATTAAAAAATATCGCAGTTATCAATGTTTACTGTATGAAATCACTTTACAGATTGCAAGATCCATCGGGGCAAAGGTTATGTGTAAAAAAATGAACTATTCGTCTATAGGAAATTATCAATAGTTTTGCTGTTTTATTTTGAACTATGATTTATGATTCGTTGAAAAGGTTTTTATAAACCCCATAAAATCCAGTTGATACAAATATGAATGAATATTAAAAAGCCAAATGATAATGGATACCAAAGTACCCATTATCATTTAATTATAATATATATTTGATGAGGGCAATGTGTTATATAAAAAGAAAGGGTTCTCTGCATCTTTGTTTAAATTTCCCACATAAATTAAAGTACACCAAAGTTATTAAATAACAAATATAATAAAAAGATTTTCTTTGTTTTATTATTGCTCGAGAATTTTTATTATTAATATGACCTCTACTACAACTAAAAGTTATATGAATTTTTGTTGATATAAATAATATCTTAATAGGCTATATGTATAGCTACCGGCGCGTAAGTATAGGTTTGACCTTGAATGCGCAGAAGTCACTATTAGCAGCGCGTCACACACGATAAGTTCTAGCACCAATCACGCTCACAATGCGCAACTTTCCCCCACTATTTTTTTTCGGACCTAAAATTAGCTGCCGGCGACTATACCATACAATATCCCTATATATATAAATGAATTATAACTTAGAATACACCTTATTCATTTTATGAATATTTAGATGAGACGATTCCGTCTTTTAATGTACTAAAGAAAGAGTACTTTAGTTCTAAGTCTATTCAATGATTTTTGTTCTTCAATAGATTAAAAAAACAAAACATTTCGCTAAAAACTAATAATTCATCATTCGCAGTGTTAATCGATTTAACATAACCCCAACAATCAATAACAAAGGTATGACATCTAAAACACTTATCGATTCTTAATTAATCGATAACAGATGGCCCCTTGTTAGTATGAATCGATGTTTAATTGATATTAAATCGATAACCCGGTCCAAACAATAACCTCCCTTGGCGCTCGCTTTCTATAAAGTCTATTGTGAGAAAGAAACAAAAATAGGCAATTAAAATGCGGCAAAAGTTCAAAACAGACATTTTATATATTTAAGTATGTTACATATAGTCTTTGACCGATAATAATATGGACGTCGAGTCTTCATACAAAAGTGCCTAATAATCTAAATGAGAGAATTATTGAGAAAATGATACGAACAGATATTCAGTTCCGTTGGTTATGTTTCTATTTTACGATTGAATTATATAACAGAAAAAATTATATACCTATCGCGTAAGTTAGGCTTAGGTTAGCTTAACCTTAGGTTTAAACAGAAAACCTGGGCAGTGGAGGCGAGTGTAGCAATTGCAAGGGATCCCTTGAACCTACACCTTGATCACGAGTCCAAGGCACTGCTTAGGTTTCGGTCGTAATTGTAAGAGATCATAATGTTTAGTTATTTATGGTTTCAGTAGCAGCATCTACGCTGAGTTTGTAGTGTTTTTCAATATACAACCCCCCCCCCCCTCTTCTTCTTTTTCTCCGAGTTACATTTATGAATAACTCTCAAATACATAAACGGTCACACATCTCATCATGCGCTTATAACTTCATCGTAAATTTCAAGCTTTTTATTCGCTAAAAAACATAGCCTATATGCTTTCCCAAGCTATAGTCTATCTCTGTATCAAATTTCATCAAAATCGGTTTAGTAGTTTAAGCGTGAAACCATAACAAACAGAGTTACTTTAGCGTTTATAATATTAAAAGTCGGGATTATTAAATATGCCTCAAAGATAAAAAATTAAAATCAACAGCATAAACTGTTACGCATAACACAGTGTATATGAATAGTAAAAAGTTGCATCGCTTCTGGGCATTTAGATAAACATTTGAAAGCTGGAACTATAAACATGAGATGATCTGTTGTTGTACTATGCTAATATTTGACTTGTTTATGATATTGTTGATCTTCATACTGGATTATACTATCCCTTTAGGTAAATTTATTAGTCTTAACCAGTGGTTTTTAAAGTGGCAGTTGCGTCCCCTAGAGGGGTCTTTGCTAGGGGGACCGAGGACAAAAATATAAGTATTTACCATCAATTAAATTTTAGCGAGATTTTTAGGGCAATATTACTCGATTGTTTTTTTTTGTCGTCACTATGGTTTCATGGAAACATAATTCTCCCGTGAGGATAAGACAAATTGCTAAACTTTTGTTTGTTTATGGACCTAAAGGGTCCTAAGAATTAAGTTTATAAGGTCTGTAAAATTTGCGTACTCAAAAAGAACCCATTATACTCGAAATTCTGGATCTGTAAGATCTAAACAGTTGCTCACAGTCTAGTTCAATGTATTTTATTATTTTTATCCTGATTCAAAGTACTTCTTAGTCTAAGTACTTCTTAGATTTGTAGGTATTTGCAGTATTATGAATAATATGCTAAAATCTATGAAGTATGAGAAATTAAGGAAGAGGATCAATAAAAAAACAAACAACATGGATCAGTGGTTTACTTGTAGTTTAAGTTCTAAGTTTGGGAGCTACTGGCCTAAGTGTAAAACTTACAATACATAGAGTAGTCTAGACTCGGTTTTATGAAAAAAATGTTATATACCTACTGTGTATGTTTGTTTATACTATGTTACTGAGAGTTTCTGTTAAATTAAACTCAAAATTAATAATTAAACTAATTTTAAACAAATAATTTCATTTTTTTTTGGAAATTTATACTAAGAATTTATTATACGAAAACACCTTTTCTGTTATATACAATTTAACAGTTACTGAATATGAAAATGAATATTAATCAAAACTAGTCCTAACTTCTACCTACACATATTTAAATCAATTTTCTAGATTATGTCTCTGTTTTCTACAACTTGAAGCTACTTTCTTTTTACAGCTTTGTTTATTCTTATATATTTATCATCAGCACAAAACGTTTACTATATAATAAGAATATTTCTAAATTTACTAAAAAGGTATTCAAATATAAAATAAGGAGTAATTTTGGATTCTCCAACTATTTGAGAGATTTAAATTATTCGACACTAAAGGAATTATTCGAAAAAATCGATACAAACAATATTGGCACACTTCTAGCCATATTATAAATATTCAGATGATTTTACTTGATATCTCCCTAAAATGTATTCATTTTCGGGTAAAATTGTATAGTAATAAAACTCATAATTTTTTGCTTCCAATTCCAGACAATATACTCCTACAAGACTCAGAACTTTTACATAGGAATTTTTTGAAGTAAATGACCAACAAATCACTTCCGACAAATCACATACAATATGGTTGTAAAAACGATATTTTCCATACATATAACAATCGTGGAAAAACTCATGTGACGCAATAGTGAAACTAATTATCTCATACTTTCGCTTTTGTGCTCAAACAATAGTGACTGCATTGTGCCTTTGCTCTTACACTTGAGGTCACTTTCTTACATAAATATTATATGTTAACATGATCAGACTATGTATTATTTATTAATATACTAGTCGTCCACTCCAGCTTCACACGGATTCAATTTAAAAATTTAATTTGCAATATATAGCTATAGAAATAAATTCATACGTTCAATAAATATTTAATCAGTATCCCGCAGGAAGTATAAATTTTTCTGCGGTAAAAAGTAGCCTATGTGTTAATACAAGTTATAAAGTATCTTTGGGCCAAATATCAATCAAATCCGTTAAGCCGTTTTTGTGTGATTGAATAACAAACATTAAAACATAAATTTTCATGTTTACTCACCTTCTCATTAATAGATACCTAAAAATTTCATTCTAATTTCTTACTATATTATCTTCTGAATTATATTCTTTTAGGATAAAATCTTTGTTTTTTTGGGATAAAAAGGATGCTAAGTCGGTAAAAAAGGAAGAAATTACTGTGTAAAATATATATATCTTTTTATTTATTTGACTATTGCTCCGGTAAATAATTGATAGTTTGCAATTAGCTTAAATTACCTTTAAGATCTCCAGATAAAACATTCCTAATCAAAATATCGATTTTATATTAATAAGTAAAGACCAGAGATTATCTTAAACTAACTGGTATTAAAATTTCACTTGAACCTCATTACCATTCATATTGGTTTATAATTAAAGTAACCATACCGTTCAGTAATTACTGACACACACCTAATTGATGAATCACGATTATTTGAATTTACATATACACTATTTTGATTATTAATCTAAAATATACGGTGATCGATCATTCAGTAGTTTTTGCTTAACAGCTATACTGTTGTTTAATTATACGAATTCGCTTCGCTGAGTTATTATTAGATAGATTATTATTCTAATAAACTGTGTCCTATTATGCAGCCTTTAAACGAATAAATTTGTTTGACAAAGTTGGTCAAGTTTTCATCAACAATGACAGCTTTAATTTGTGATTGGTATTATTTTGGGTATATTTGATGTTTTTATTTTTGTGAGCAAGGCTGCTTGCATGCAATGCTCTTTGCATACAATAACTTTTAATTTACCCAAGAATTGCTGAGGGATATTTAATTTGCAGTATTCTTGTATTTGAATATATAAAATATTTGGCCTTTACAGTTTTTTTTAATTTTAAAAATATTCATTTACCTCTAAACCCTTAAAAAGCTTTACTAATTCATTAAGCTTTCTTCTTGGGCAGTTGCATGAAAGGGAAAAAATAATAGCCTAAATAACTAAAAAAATAGTTTAAAAAATCTCGTACACATGTAGAAATGGATAAATTAAATATAAATAGAACTTCAAATACTTTTATTTCTTCTCTTTTACAAAATACATCTTAAAAATATCGTCTTTTCTTTTTCATGCGTCATTTTTTTTCGTCATCAGAAGAACAGAATAATAATAATTTCCCGACCCCATACACATGTCAAATCTATAAACTGTTTGACAAACACATAATAATTTGTCAAACAAGCAGATTATAGATAGGACGCCTTATATCCATGTCACCATGAAGTTTCTTATCAAAACTACGTCACGGATTTTGATGCGGTTTTTTTTATAATAGATAGAGTGATTCAAGAGGATGGTGTATATCTATAATACATGCATATTATAGTAGAGAAAGTAACCGTGCGAAGCCAGAGCGGGTCGCCCGTACAGTTAGTAGTGTAGTTACAAATATTTGAACTACTAAGTTTAAAAGGGAATTCTTAGTTCTTTTTTTATATATTTTATTTCTTACTTAAGGAATATTTTTCATTCCTGTTTCTAATTGCAAAATATTTCGGCCGAGATGAAACATTTAATCAGGACAAGTTATTTTATATGCATAGATAAGAAAAGCAAAACTTAATGAATATATTACTGGAAGCCGTATACATATATTAGGTAGTAATGTCTACCGAAAATCTATTACAAGCTAATAGCATATATTTATGTGCAATAAAACCGATAATTAGTTCTTGACTCGTTTGTAATCAACTTTAATTTTTAGAGTTCCGTATGGCTATGTCTGAAAATATTTTCTCTGTAAAAAATACAATCTATATTGGAAAAAAGTGTGTAAAAGATAATAATATCATGGATTTCAGACGGATATTATCTCGTCCAATGTTGGATTCGCAACGTAATAACGTCATCTATACTAATATATAAAGCTAAAGAGTGTTTGCTTGAACGCACTAATCTCAGAACCTACTGGTTCGATTTGAAAAATCTTTCAGTATTAGATAGCCCATTTATCGTGGAAGGCTATAAGCTATATATCATCACGCTAAGACCAATAGAAGCGGAGCATCACGCGGACCAAGTTGCGCGGTAAACTCAAAAACAGCTAAAGGGAAATTCATGCAATTTTCGCCAATAGTAATTCGTGAGGATGGTTTAGTTTTAGTTGTATAATTTGTTAAGGTTTTATTTTAATTGGTTGAGATATAAACATAATTGTTAAAAACGTCAATCCGCTTGACACCTTAAATCTTAAACGCTGTTAAATCTTTTTTAAATATGTGGAGGTACCTAGGTAAGCATAACAGAGTCTAATTCCTGTACGAAGCCGGGGCAGGTTGCTAGTCATATCGAATAACTAAATTACAGTGATAAAAGTAATTTCCAAATAACCTTAACTTCATAATATATCATAAAATATGAGAAAGTATGAACATAATATGTACAAATTAAATAATAATGTTTTAGGAAATTACACTATGCGTTTCTTTGTTCTTTTGTTAGAGGTGAAGAAAACGTGTGAAATCGAGACGAAAATGAAGCAATTACTACGATGACAGTAAGGTGGTATTATCTAAGATTAGCTAAGATTGTGGTATCGTACGTTTTCCAAACCCTTAGACCCTTTGTGATGTAATCCGATCACATCATTTTACATCTCTCGATCCCTTGCACTCTCATAAATAATTTGCTTCTTTAAACACCAAAAAGGAGACTGATATATAATAGCCTTGCTAAAAAGGCCCTAGTAATGACCTGCGCATTCAAGGTCAAACTTATATTTACGTGCGGGTAGCAATACCATGCCATGAAATCTCTGGGATGGAATTGGGAAAGCAAATTTGTTTTAGCTAACGTACTCCTATAAAAATAGTTTTAAAAGTCATATTGTAGTTAAATAAATGACATAAATACTGGAATTTTCTCTTCAAGAATTTTTTACATTTTTATATATATTCTTTCGTACATTTTTATAAACAATTCGTAAAGAGTTTATCGCCTAAATTACCTATATTCAGAAAACAAAAATTTGCAGTTAATAAATACGAGATGAAATCGTTTTCAATCAAACTCGTACAACATCTACTATTGATTTGGTTTCCTATCTTACAAAAGATAAAAGAAAACTAGATATGCAATATAAATTCAAATGGAAAACGCCCACATTTATTTATTAACGTTTGCTTCAATAAGTCATAACAATATATCAGTATAGGAAGAGTTGAAAGCTTTGATAAAGGCATAATATTATTATAAATGGCGTTGTCAAAATATTTCAGACGATTGTAATTAGGTTCTTGTGTGGAACAAAGCAGCGGTGTAATGAACGGGCGCGTGCGCGTGCGTCGGTACAAAAACGCTACTATTTGTGGTATAAGGTATGAGATTTCAGTGAGAATATGTATGTAAGACTTTACTGCTCACATCTTTTGATTTTATAAATCTTTCAGTGAGTCAGAAGTTGGCGAAGAGAGTTTTTGTAAGAAGAAGTCTATTTGTTTCTTTAATAGTAAGTTGCTTAATGATATAGATAATGAAATAAATAAGAATACAAATTAGACATCTATAGAGTTTCTTCGACATTCTCTATCTCTTTCTCTTTCCTCTTCTACCCTACCTTTCTCGTCGATTACATAACTGAGATGGAAATTGAACCGCAATTACATTTGACGATAAGAATCCTAATCTCTTGATCATACAGCAAAAAATGTTGCTTAAAACATATTTGAAAAATATAAAATATTTACAATTTTATTTAGTTTCTTAAGCTTTCTTTTAAAAAAAATTAATTGTCTCAAATATTTTTTTTGATTGCTACTAACTCGTAACTTAGATAATATTGCTGTGATTTTTACCTTATAATATTAATAATTTCTTCATTTATCCGCTTTATCCTCCATCTTAAGCAATACGGCAGTGGCACTCAATGAAAGACTAACGAAGTGAAATTAATTATGAAAACAATATTATGAACACAAATATCCCGTTGTGTATTATTCGTTGCTGTTTCTTTTGTATTTTTTCTATAGTAATGAATCTTGAATCTTTGTAAGAGATTTTTAAAACATTACAAACTACATTTGTATGGAATGATACCTATTAATAAAATGATAAAGAAGTTGAGTGGCTTGGACTTTAATAAACCTAAATAATGTCTTGTTTATGAAATCACTTCTCAGACTGCGTTATTTCTATTAGGATAGAATCTATAAAAAGCATTTTTCAATCAAACGCTAACAAAAGGGTTGCTAACACAAGCTTTATATCATTTTTTTTATTTCTACGAAAGATGGCTTGTGCACTTGTCATACCTCTTCACATTGCTTTTTACATCACCTACATTTTCACATTCATAGGCAATAAGTATACGATCTTATTTTTAAACCAGTCTAACGGTGAAAGTTTATTTGTGCATACTAACACCTGAACAAGTGCGCTTCCGGTTAAGTAACGCCTGAGGTGTTATTTTATATCAAACGACTGGATTACAGAATGTTTGGATTGGCGCGTGCATGACACAGTTATGGCAAATTACCCAACTTTCATGGTTTTATTTTTGGTGTACCGTTGACTAAGAAAGGCATAACATCGTTTAAAACTAATCAATTTAAAAACAGTCAACATAAGATGACTTTAGCAAATAAACATGAAGAAAAGAGGAGTGAGTAAAAAGAAGAGCGATAAGGTATTTTTATAAAAAAATTTTGTAAGTACTGCGTCTTATGTTGCTCATGATAGGTAGCACTTAAAGATTTAGAAAATTGAAAAGAAGGTAAAACAGAGTGAAGAAAAGAACAGAAGAGCGACTGAGAAAGGAAATAAAGATAGAGTTCTAGCTATGACGATGGGAGGGCCTACCTATTATATGTTAGCATTTGTAAATTTTTTCTGATATTGATCTGATATTTCGGATATTCTGCAAAATAGTTTCGGTAACGTTAACGTATCTTTCTTTTTACTAAAGGCATACTCTATGTTCCGTTAAAGGAACAGATGATATATTTGAATCATTACAATTTATATGGATACATGAGTAATTACTGTATTATTTCAGAGTATTGAGATATCTCGTCATAATAGACATTACATAACGTAGGATTGAATAGGGATTTTAATTTATCAAAAAATCCATTTTATCTGATTACGGCGTATTACTAGTATAAGGAAAATAAACATTGTCATATCCTTCTTAATTATAGATAAAAATATTTACGTGCAGAGTTAGGTGATTTATCTATTTTTTATAAGCCTAATCAGCAAAAGATTTAAAAGACCGAAAATAGAAGTGCGATACCTTAACTTGTTTATCCATCTATAGAAACAATCGATACTAGTAGAAATGCAAAAGTATTTGATGGTTAACTTCTTTAATGCTGTAACTGAATGATAGATCCATTTGATTCTTGGAGATAGAAGTGAAAAACTTTTACTTGTTTATCCACCTATCGAAACAATTGATACTAATATAAATGCGAAAGTGTTTGATGGTTTATCATTTATTAATACTATAACAGAGCGACGGATAGATGTAGATAAACAGAGATGTAAAATGATGTGACAAATAATCCTCCTTTTTATGCATACAAACTCGGGATGATTCTCTAGTTAGCAATTGAAGTTTCCATACAAAATCTACATACCAGTCTCCTCAGTTATTATACCTTGAGCACCATCGAACAAAATGTTATCATTAGATGACCGCAAGCGATCCAGTTACTGTCTATAGTCCCTCACGTACCATCTCGGTTACGCCAGGGTTTTTATAATTATCTGTATGTTTTGCTTATGTGTCTTTTATTTTCTGTGGTTCCGTGATAGGATTGCAAGATTCTTTAGGAAATGATACAGCAGAATATAAACAATGTTCTGATTGTTTTATCATTGATTCTAAAAATTATTTATATCGATCCCCAATAGTTGAAGACTAATTTCAGATGTCCAGGAAGATAGTGAGGTAGTTCGATTTTCATTTTAAAATTGTATAAAAAGGAAAATTTACCCATACCCAAACGAAAAACTTGGCCATTAACGGGTTAATTGTTTGGTGACTTTTAATTTGGATAAGCAGTTAAGTGGACTTATATGGACATATGAAAGATAAAACAGAAAATAATGGAATAGAGAGTACAGTTGTGTTATTTAAAATATATTCTATGCAAAAAAATTAACTTTCAATAATAAACTCGCCGCTATTATTAGAGATTTTAAATACAAAATTTTCATCATATATAGATATTTATAATTAATTAGTCATAAGAAGACAAACATGTAGTCATTTATTATAACGTTTTATATTCTATCTCCTTTAATAAACTTCGGTCGTAAATAACAGAACAAAACAGAACTGGGTTATAATAAATCAAAATTGTCAATGTTACAACTCAATTAATATTTGATAGGTACCTTAAGAATTATGGGTATTTTACTAATATACCTATATTTAATCATCTTTATAAAGACTATAAGCTATGTACGGAATCTGTAAAAGACGTAATTTATTGGGCAAGATATATTAAATAAGTATGATTAGTACACTAATGGAAGGAAAATTTAAGTAATTAAAGGTTACCAAAATATCCAAATATCACAGATCTATTATCTGTGACTAATTAATAGACCGCAATTAAATTTAAATATTGGCATTAAAGGAATAAGTCAGTTGAAACATAAACATTTTAAATTAAATATCGATTCAATAGTTTCAATCAAAGTAAATTAAGAAGCAAAAATTAACGAGGTAGCTTGTATTTATATGGGAAATAATGAAACTAATGCAACTATCGACACTATAGCAATATACCATACTAAAATAGCCATAATTACTATGACCAGCTGTAAAAGAGCTGATAAAGAAACGTAAATAATAAATTTCATTCTATAAATAATTAATAAGATAATTACGGGAGTAGATTACTAAATACAAAGAGACCCAAAATAAGAAGAAAAAAGCAAGAGAAACCTTGATTCTGTAAGAGAGGTAAGATCTATTAAAGGAAAGATCTATTATTAAAAAGGAGATTAATTTTTGGACTCTCATTCCTCACCCTAAATATTGAATGTCCGTTAAAAAAACAAGACCAAAACTATAGCAGAGAAATTTGCCTAACTAAATGATTTTGCGAAAATTCTTTAAATACTTAAAAAGAACGAGTTTATAATAAAACTGATGAGTATGAAATACTACTTATCAGTAATCTGAGAATTACGGAAGTAGATTATCAAATATTTGCCGACCCTAAATAAGTAGATAGTATAAGATGGCTCTTAATTTAGTAAGAGGTTTAACATCTATTAAAGAAGGGATATGTTAGTATCTATTGATTACACTATCAGTGGAAAAAAGATAAATAGATCTACAAAGACTAAAGATTTGCTTGTCTATCAATGAGTGCCTAACTACCTACCTATCTTTCAAGGTATGAACTTAGAAGTTTTGATTTGATTTGAGTTTTGATCCCACACGTTTAAAAAAGTTTTTTAAGAACCTAATAAGGAAATATTACGAATATTAATTATTTAATTATTAGGTGCTGAATATATTATCTGTCTAATAAGCCACTACATTTATATGACCTTTAAGCAAAGCCATCCTGACATAATGATGGACAAGTGGCATTTACAAAATTAATTTTTAAATAATTCAGGCACAACGATATGATATAATTGTATCCTTATTAATGTTTGAAATGGAAAAAGTGCGTTAGTTAGTTTTTCTTAAGCACACTGCTGTGAGCGAAAGCGAATACTGGTAATTATTTTGAAACTACAGAAGCGATATAAAATTTCAATTTTTCTTGAAAATATAAATTTGTCAATAAACAAATTGATTCGGATAAAATTAATACTTATATCAAAACTTATCTGATTTAAGGGAAAACTATATTCTAAAACGTATACCAATACTGGGTAAAAAATATTGTCAAAATGCTTGTTTCTATGAGATTTTATCCATGAAGGGTAAATTTCACCGACGAAAACAGAATTATAAGCACTTCCTTATAACAATTTATTAAATTACATTATTATTAAAGGTTTATTAGAAAATTATTAGATATAGTTGTAAAGCACTTAAATTTTTTTTGGAGACTACGCAGTTTTAGTCACAAATCAATAATATAATAAATTAGCATAAATTTTTAATAAGATATATGAGTAGCAAGATCATAAATTTATTATTGTTCGAGTGACTCATAGCTTTGTTCACATTTTGCAGGAAATGTGTTTTGCAATATTGATTTATATTTCCGCTTTTAAATAATTACTTAAACAATTATTTATTATTATATAGAAATAAAAACAAAATTAAAACATGAAGCAAATAGTAATAGGAAAATTATATTAATCATACGTAAAAACTTTTCGGAAAATAATATAAAGTGACAACATTATTTTCAATTAATGATAAGCATTAATTTGTAGGTAAATAATATTCCTGATATTAAAAAATTAAATTAATTTATTAATTATAATACCTACTCTGTCTTTGTTAAAATAAAAAAAAAACTATGTAATAAATTTAAAATTAAATAAAATTAATAAATAATTAGTGAGAAAATTATTTAATATTATTATATGATATAAACTTATAGGTATAGTACTTACATCATGATCTGGGACATACGAGTAAACGTGAAGTTTGTCGATCCTTATCGTCCCTTGGAAAGGGTATAATAACGCACCCCTTTGAATCTCGGTGGAGGTCCACACGCTGACAGAAGCCTCCTTTCCTCTAGCACCCCCTGGCCGTAAAGCCAGGCTCAACTCCTGAGGAATTAATACAAGAGTCTCCATTTTTGCACAGTTCAAAATATCAAAAACTTTGTCTTGTCCATCACATTCACAAAGAAATAAGTTCGTTCAACCGGTCCTAATATTGTACGGGTGCTATACGCAGGATGCGCACGCGTTCTTCTCTAAGAGAATACTGAAGGAAGCGCTAACATTGACCTTAGCTACGGCCGTGATCGCGTTTACAGTTCATTTTTTGTTCGATAAAAAGGAGAGGAGTAAGGCCCTAGTGTTGTAAAGCTGCGGTGGTACATTTGCGACCTTATGGTGGGTATTGTAAGGGTGTATGGGTGTTGTGTGTAAGTTTGTAAGTATATCCCCTCTCAAGGCGGCACCTGCCGACGCGCGCCGCCCGTCAGATCGCCGCGAAGCTCGGTATCGCGCACCTGATTCTAATGCTACCTGTTCACTTTTTAGTTTTTTGGTTTTTACATCTGCTCTTTGGACGTGACGTTCTAATTGGGGTTTTGTTGTTTTTTGATAAGCTTTTTTTAGTTACATTTTATTTTAATTCAAAATTAATGTCATTTTTTTCATTTTCTTCTTATTTAATACACTGGGATTTTTTTATTAATAATTAATATTCATAAGTTTTATTTATTTTTAACTACTCAAATAATTGCTTAGTCTTTACTTCAGATAACTTAAGTGTTTAGTAAAATTACTCAGTATTAGGTTTTTAATCTAATTTACAAACAAAGACACTTTTCATTCTGATTTTGTGATTGTATTTTAAATTAATTTATTTATTGTAAATTTTAATTTAAAAAATACAAATAATTTGAAACATTGTATGATTTTAACAAATGGCACTAGGCTTAAAATTTTATTCGAGATTTTTCATTACCTTTAATTCAGGTTTAACAATATACTTTAGATATGAATGACGGATTTATATTAATAAAAAATAAAGAACTAATTTTTTTTTTTGTTTGAAAGTTTGAAGTTCCTGAATAATCATGAGAACTTTCTGTATGGAAATTAAATAAATAAAAAAAAAATAACGACTATAAAAATATTTTAATTAGATTGGATTTAAGATTTTTTGTTAGAAGATAAGAACTGTCAACAAACTTTTTCATTTCCCGTTATTGATTGAATGCATATTACATAAATCCTAAAATAATATTAAATAGAAAAATATTTTTTTCTTAAGGTTTAGCTCTAAACTCTAGGTTATCATCATCACAGCCCATTGATGACCCACAGATGAGCCCGGTCTCCTCCTCAGCATGAGGAGAGGGTTAGGCCATAGTCCACTTCGCTGGCCCAATGCGGGTTGGCAGACTTCACACACCATTGAGAATTTTGTTAGGGAACTCTCAGGAGTGCAGGTTTAATCACGACGTTTTCTATCACTGCTTGAACTTTAGTTTATATCTACCATTGAGCAATGTTCAATGCTTTATTGTCCTATGGACAGAAAGTATTCAAAACTGCTTTCATTTTACTGTTCATAATAATAACAACATTATTTATAAGCAAGAGGTCTACCCGAAATAATCACAGTTTATTGTTATTATGAAACGAAATAAGTGCGAAAGTGTTGACAAATAATTTTCGATGAAACAAAGGTAGTTCTAAAATTCAAATTAGTTTGCAAAAATGAGTTCTAATTCAATCCTCATGGGTTGCGAATAAAATAACATTAAATGTAACTTATTACCAATACTTTTGATAATCATTTTTTTTTCTTTTTTTTTTGCAAATAATAATATATTTCAATTACCTGAAGCTACCAGTAAGTCTCCTAAGACAGTTTAGGAAATACGAGTATATAACGATTGTGTGAAACAGACTTATAGATCTGTACCCAGGTCGTAAGCCCCAAGCTTTACATAGCTTTCTAATTTTGCCGTCCTGCAGTTATAGTTATCATACCTTATTGAAAAGCACAGATTTTGTTTATGACGTATACTACCAACTTTTTCATTATATCATTAAAACCTGTACCCACTTGTCAATAAGTTTTAATCTAGATAAGGACGTACATACAAACATTAATACAGAACTTGTGGGATTGCGGTTACGCCAGGTGTGTATGGGTCATCGACATTTTCTGTAACATATATTCTCCATTTAATACATTCAAAAATATACTTTATTTCTGTACTAGTTAAGTTCTTTTTGGTATATACAGTTTTATATCTACTTCAATCTCTATTACTACATACAGGACATCAATTTTATTGATTTTGCAAATATTATTTCCTTATTATTGGAATTTCACTAATTATTGCTAATTATGTGTCTTAATGAACAACTTGAATAACTAATTGAGTAATATCTCAAGTTGTATTAAATTTTTTTTTAAATACTTATAGATGTATAAGTTAAAGATCTTTATGAAAACTTTACTTACTTACTTACTCCTATTGGTATAATTTCAAAAAAACTCCTAACTATCATAGTGAAGTGTAATATAACGCTTATTGAGGATCATGTCAGACTTTGTTGATGTGGCTTAGTTAGTATTAATTAAGAAACAAGGTAGAGTAGTGTGGGCGAGAAATTATGCGTAATAATAGAGCTCCTTATACCTGCTCCTGAATCTCAGATTCCAGTCAATAATACATGTTTTTATTAATTTTTTTGATCTAAATATTACTACAAGCGATATTGTCTACAAGTTTATTTAAATTTACACGTAATCTGCTATAAAGATATAATATAATTAAATGAAGCTATCTTTAAGAATTACATTGTAGGATTGTATGCATAAATAGCACAAATGAAAAAATTTAAAACACTAGAAGAAGTCATATCTTTAAACATTTTATTGTTTCTGATGAATACGATCATTCAGGTTTAAGAGCTGAAAATAAATGAGAAATAGCGCATAGAAAGCTAAATATTTACAAATTCATAATTTTCATGAGACTTAAAAGGAATCAAAAGGTTACCTTGCTATTTCATGAGACTAAATTAGTAGGACCAAGATCTAGACTAAAGCAATTGCAGCAAGACCATTACTACGAGCACTTAAACAAATCTAAAGATAAACACACAAGACTTGAAGCATTTGTGGACTAAATTTCCAAGACTGACACTAGAACAACACCTGAAATATTTAAGCAACATCAAGATTAGAAGAAGCAAATCAAAAAAGATGAAGGAGAAGAATAAGAAAGATCAAGACTAGAAAATACAATAATATAAATACAAGAAGCCTTTGAGTGTATAAGACTTATTAAAACCCCCTATGTTTTTAAAAGTAAACACAGAATAAGACATAGATACCACTTCCAAGTGTAATGTGGTGGTATTGCAACAATCTTGCAGTTATATACACAGCGACAATGTTCACCAATTAATTGTAAAGAAAACGATCTTGATCGTTGTTGGTTTTACATAAAACCTACTCATAGGTAATGTTGCTTTGGACAGTTTATTTTACACTCTTAGGTAATGTAATAGTATGGGAGCCCAAGAAGGAATTTTTTGGATTTACTCGAGCGCGTCTGATTAAGGTAAAGGTGGGTTAATTACATGATAGAGTGCGTGTATTCTGAAAATCTGACGATTTGGGCGTGGCGGACCGCGGACGAGCTCGCACCATCATCACACCGCTTTCCGACGTCATAACATCATCACAGATAATCACAAAACAACGCATTCATGTCATTTTGTGTATGTATGTATCACTTAATATCCCCTCTGAGTATCTGACGGCACTTGAATACATTTTTTTTCTACCCTTCTAGATGGCCACCCCCACAACTCAAGTCGGTAGATGAATATACCGTCACATCAGTGACAAGTCGGACCATCTTAACTTCATCAATATCTGACTTTTGGCTTATTATCTTCATGTAATTTTTTAATTTTACAATTTTTGAATAGCTATAGATGTTTTTCGGAACATTAAAATGGGAAACGTAATATAACCTTTTATTCTCACCATCATCTAATCTACCAAATGTTATATGTCCCTAAGACGCTCGAGTAAATCCCCATTTAGCATCATGGCCTCGGGACTACTATAAAGAGTAGAATTAGTAAATGGGTATGTTTCTTTGTAAATGGAAGTAAAACTATTCAATCATATGAAAGTTATGGAGGGATTTTGTGTTCCAGGATAGCTGGTTAGTAAAACAATAATTTTAACAATAAAAGCCTACAAAAACTCTCCGACTAAAAAAAATATTTCAAATATTTAATTAACGTGATAAATGTAACTCCTTACTGTCTGTATCATTGTAGAGGTCACCATGTGCAGTGTAAGTTTTATTGACCTCTTTTTCCATCTTTGTATACTCGAAATCCCTATTTGAGCTTTATTTTCGTAAATAGTAATACTGGAACTTTTGACCCTTAAACCCCTTTTTACCCTACCTACTAGATATAGATGTGAGACTTAACTCCGAAAAAATAGGTATGGCTTTCATGTTTTTTCCTATCCACCATGCATTAAGGTATAAAGAAATAATGAACTTTTTTTTATTTTATTAAAATATTCTCACATACGTACCTAATAGAAAGTCTTAATTAAGTTTATTAGAGCTTTATTTTCTTAAATACTAATATTGGAACTTTTGACCCTTGAAAATTTTAACCCCTTTTTATCCTACCTACTAGGTATAGATGTGAGACTTGACTCGGAAAACATAGGTATGGCTTTCATGTGTTTTCCTAACTACCATGCATTAAGGTATAAAGAAATAATGAACTTTTTTTTATTTCATTAAAATATTCTTACATAGGTACCTAATAGAAAGTCTTAATTAAATTTAGTTAACTCTTACGTAGTAAAGTTACATATATCTGAGTACAGTACAGAAGTCTCAACAAACTGTACCAAGATGTTATCTCACAAGAAAGTAGCGACAGATTTATATTATTATGTATTGTTTAAAAAAATGTACCCATAAATCACGTGGTACGAGCTTAAGGGGCGGGGTCGATGGGCGTGACCTCGAAAGCTCCGCCCCTGCGCCCGCGCGTGCCTTACCGGACAGTATTGTTCGGTTTTTATGCGATTGGTCGGATTTATTCATTGTTTACTTGACGATCGAAGGTTCTAGATATATGTCTATTTTCAAACAAAGGTTTTATCTAAAATATTTAGACGTTATCAATATAAAATTACGTGATATTTTTATATTCCTATAAATATTTATTTGATTTTTTTTGAGTAGATAAAATTTAATTCTAACCTAGATTACTTCTACATACTCTCATTTTGCTAAGAGAAATTAAATTAAATTTATACTACAGCGCCATCTAGTTGACTATATTGATTAGATTCGCCGTGACAATCGAAAGCTCTACATATTATGTTAGCATATATATTAGTCTATACGTACATACGTCTCTATCAAAACGAACGATTGTGTCTTAACTTTTATCTCTTTCATCTCTTATCGTTTCTCAACCTGCCATTTAGAGGAAGAGAACCTAGGGGCCATTCATTTATTACGTAAGACTATTTTCGCTAGTTTTTGACCCCTGCCCCCCCCCCCCCCCCCTATTACTTAAAAGAAGAAATAAGTATAGGCCGACCCCTCCCTCGCGTTTAATATTTATTACGTAAGAATCTTAAGGAAAAAAATTAATGTTGCCCGCGCTTTTTAAAAGTATAATTTTAAGTTTGAGCATTTTTATAATCTTACGTAAGAACTATCAAGGCTCCCTAAATAAGTACCTATTAAAAATTTACAAGGCAATATACTATATACAATATAATACTATTCTACAACCAAAAAATCATTATGTGTACACTGTAAATATTCAAAATTCTGCTTTCTGTCAATTTGCTTAGAGAAAATTGATTTTTATGCTACAACGCCATCTAGTGGTAGTACTAAAAAATTAATAGCAAGGCTAGATTATTATCGAATAGACAAACATCTAATATTAGGTATACATGTCTTAGAAAATGTTGATATTGAAATATTAATTTGTAATTATTTAAACAATTTATAGATTTGTTATAAAATATTCGCAATTATTATAATTTAGAGTTTCCGTCCTGTTACAGGATGTATCAATGGCTGGTGTATTCATTATTGAAAATTAATTCCATAACCTGTCTATCAGTTTCTCCGTTAAAAGTAATAATTTACTATTATTAAGAAGGGGGCATAGGGGTGTGGTTTAGCATGGGGGATGGGGATGGTGATTACATCAGCAATAAAAAACTATCTAGTAATATCTACTCAGAACAAATAATTGCAAAAATCTGCTTACATAATACCTACTTGAGCGGCTCCTTAGGTTTATTATAGCTATTACGATATCACAAGATATACATATAAAATTCGTACATACCGTCTCTGTAAAGTTTTTATAATAATTCTGGTTGATCTGCCCCGGCTTCGTACTTCACACCCGGATGCAATTTAAAGATTTATTAAAAAATCATTTAATTTTCAACAGAGGTATTGCTGCTAAATAAAGATATTCAGGCGCTTACGGTAGTAAACTTATTTTATTATTATCCAGCAGGAACTGAATTTTTCCGGATGAAAAAGTGCCACATTTCATTAAAATCTGTTCAGCTGTTTTGTGTGATTGAGCAACAAACATCCAAATATACAACCTTTCACATTTATAAGATAGTTTAAAGTATTAAATTTTGCCAATAGGTACACGAACAGGCAATAGTAATTTTTTACTATAATATTCTATGGTTTTGATTAATAAAATAACCTGTTTTTATATTATAAATTAATTTTAATTATTGTTTACGTGACTGATTAAAAAATGGAGCAATTACTCGAGTGGCTGGATAGAATTTATTATTTTAAAGTTATAATTTCAATGTTACATCAAAATACATAAGATTTGTCTATTTAGGTAGATCGTTGATAAAACTAAGTGTAGAAGATTGATAAAATCATTTTAGTTCGTAGTTAACCTATCTCTATCAATTTGGCTTTTTTTGTATCTATCGCAGGAAAATGATGAAAACCAACCTTTATTACCTACCTTTTATCGCCTACCCTAAATGAGGTCAAGAAGAGATCATTTCAAGGAAGATATGAAAATGGAATCAACGTAGTCGATATGATTGATATTGAAGATAATGAAACTATTGAGTTATTGGAAAGTGAATCTATTCGTGGAATTATCTGATGGAGATTTCATGCAAAAGTATAGATTTGCTAAACGTTTTGCAATGAAATTAGTAAATCGAGGATACCCAGTGTCTCCGGAATCGCAAGTTGTTTGCGCATTACGAAGCTGGGCTCGACATGAAGTAAGTAGATACTAAGCTTGTACTTTATGTAACAAAACAATGGTAATAATTAAATACCAAAGTAATATTTTGTTATTATTTTAATAGATCCAGGATGACACAGCCGATTTGCATGGAGTCTCACAACCCTTTTTAGTCAGACGTGCAAAAAAATAGCAAATGCCATAGCAAACATGTCTGATAGGTTTATAAGAATGCCAGCTACGTTGGCAGAACAAGAGGAAGCAATGCGAAAATTCCGCGGGATTGCTAATTTTCCAACAGTTATTGGTGTAATTGACTGTACTCATATAATAGTAAAAAAGTCAAATGAAGATGATGGTGAACTATATATTAACCGAAAAGGATTTCTTTCAATTAATGTCCAGTATTATTATGATTTCCTCTTCATATTTTTCTCCTTATGTATCCTTACTTTGTCTGCCAATCTATAGATGTAGTGATTTTTATTTGTGTAAGATAGATACTAATATTAATAACTATTGTTCCAGATAGTTTGTAATGCAGATTTAAAAATCATGGATATTGTTACTAAGTGGCGTGGCAGTGTTCATGATTCACGGATATTCAGAGAAAGTCGGTTGAAGCAGCGGTTTGGGGTTGGTGCATTCTCAGGCATATTGCTAGGTGATAGTGGTTATGCTTGCACACCATATATATTTACTCCACTACTGAATACTATAACACCTCAAGAGGAACAGTACAACAGAGCTCACATTAGCACCAGAAATGCAGTAGAAAGATGTTTTGGGCAGTGGAAGCAGAGGTTCCGCTTTACTGCGACATTGAAACTGCCAAAAAAACTATTGTGGCGTGTGCAGTATTACACAATATTGCCATAGAAGGAAGACATTTCTCATAGTGAATTCAATAACACTCACGATGTCACTCAAACATATCAAGCAGTTGCCTTGCCAATAGAAACAATGTGCGAGGAAATATTAGAAGACGACATTTCATTGAAAGACATTTTTAATTAAAATAATGTATTTTTAAAAAACTTTTAATTTCTTTAATGTTACTCAATAATATTTCTTTCAATCAAGTTTCTTGTTTTTGTTTTTCCATTTTAATGTTCCTGTAAAAAAAATAAATTATATTAGTTGTGGATAATCACTCACTTATATAATCATAGTATTGTCATGACTATAATAAAGCATATAAATTCAAATTTAACTTATTATACTATGACTACGTGCTAGAGTTCTTTCTATTTTCTTATTACTCTACTTCCAGTTCCAGCTTTTTTATTTTTGATTTTGCAATTTGGATATTATAGTGATGCTCCACTTCCAGCATTTCTATTTTCCTTTTTTTAAATTGACTGTTGTTTTTTAATATAATATCTTGCATTGTTTCATTTCTGTAAAAATATTACGCTTTAGATTTTATACTTAAGAATAGATTCTAATTTAATCTTGCTTACATGCTTTGAGGACCCTTTTTCTATGAATTTGGTTTTTTTTCTAGGAGTGCTGTTAGCAGCCACATTTACATATGAGGTACCTGAAAGTATTATAATTATATCAATAAAATTTGTAAAAGAAAATAATTTACTTGTCAACAGCCGGAATCATTTGTATAGAGCAAAGATATATATAATTTTAAATATCAATATAATTTTTACCACTTCATGGGATTTAAGAGGTATTATTAGTGAAGGAAAGTTGGTACTAGATCGAGCTATTATTTCCATGTGCTCTGGAGATTTCAATTCAAGCTACAAATATAGATTATTAAAAATATATAATATTAATCCAACAATATTTGATTTGATTTGTGAATTAAACTCACTACGCCTTTCATTGCATCCCTATCATAATTGTTGTATTCTACATCAAAATCATGTGGTGCAATTGCCATAATCGCCAGATCTTCTTTTGAAGGCGATGTAGGATTTTCACCATCCCCTATACCCATCTGTTGCTGCCTATGAGTGGACAAGTTAGCATTAGTAGCCAGTTTCATACTCTTCCATGCCAGCTAGACTTTGTTTATCTTAGCAATAGTTTTATTTATTATTATGGTTTAGTAGATGTATTTAGGGGTTTCATATAACGCCCGGGAATATTGCGTTTCGTTTCACGAAGTTACATGTTTTATTATTAGCAAATACACCATAAGTAATGTGCACAAAACCAAAAAAAATGCAATTAAAAAATTAAGTAATGTAAAATAATAAAGTCTTAATATTTTTAACACTTCCAAACATTATTTAATCATTTGCTTATTATAAAAACATTTTCTTCTCTAAGCATACGGAACGTTGTAATAGAATGACGAGTGAATGAACGCGTGATTTTTGTATTAATCTGTGGTCGATATTTAGACAGTGGTTCAAATGACGGTACTAGATGTCCACGGTTTATATCAGTTTTGTAATACGAACAAATTTTAACCATGGTTTTGCCGATAAACCTGGACTTGATAGTACAGCTTTAAACCTAGGTTTTTCTTCTTTTTTGTAATAAGACTATATGGGTCATTTTATCAAATTCCTAAACCGTTTGAGTGTAATACATAGTAAATTATTCGAATTGAATATTGATATCATATTCACACATTGGTCGCCGTTTGATGTTGAAGGCACAAATATTGTATCTATCAGGGCAGATCGTTCCACAGCTTCGTGAAGCGAATAAAAAATACTATAAGCTTATCTATGATTTTCGGCTGTTTGATAGAAGAAGCGGGAGAGCGGAATTAAGTTGTACCATTCCTGAGCACACTGGCCGTAACGTTTCCGATGAAATACCTAAAAGGCAGCAACCTTGGCTAATATATATTTTAAGAATTTGATCAAATTTTAGATTTTATCAATTCCGATGACAATTGCGATATATCTACTATCTACGATGTGTTTGCAAAAAATACAGAATGACACAATACCTGCTGAATCATGATTGGTAAGATGACAGACAAAGATAGTAGACAAAAAACCTTATAATTTCTACATTGATCTGAGAAATTTCCATACCTAACCTTAAGTGTAACATTACCGTTTTCAGATTTTCTTATTTATCTGTGCTATAAGAGATCGCTTCTTATCTTTTATTTATATGTTCGTCGAAAAGAACTGATTCCTATGCTGCTATCGGAACCAAAACCTCTATCATTTGATTGCGTCCATTTATAAATTTTGGTTCTTTTTTACTACTTCAAAGTATTGCAGTATTTAATATTTCGTCCTGATATCTTGCATCGTCCTGTTTATCCAGCGAAGTGATTCTATAAGTTCCTTGGATTTACGGACCTATGAAAAAAAAAATTATCAAATATTTTAGCAAAAATTAGCTAATTTATCTTATCTCCTAATACTTTATCTTTGACACAATTTGTATCACACTAGTATTATTCATGTTGTTACTAATAAGAAGTAAGTCAAAAACGATGTCACTTATAATCACACATGCGATCTGTTACAAATATCTATTTCTAAATGATTCAACATTACAAGTATTTTTTAATACCTAAGCTATAATTACATCATATTTATTTATATTTGGTAATATTGTGTATTATTTTAAATGACTTTCAAAGAAATTAGGACACAAATTTTAATGGTCGGCAGGTTTGTTTTTTGATCAATTCTAGCACGACAAACTTTTTCCACTTCTGACTAATATTATCTTGAAGATCTTATTACTTCTGAATTTCTTTTAAGACTTCTAATTTTGAGTCAGACTTCCTTGCTTAAATTTGGTTATTTGATTGGATACGTACTACTACGTTAACCGTTGATACGTTTACTTTGGGATATATTTTATATACTTTTTCTTCCTTCCTTACACAGTCAACAAGACAGTAATTACATCATATTTATTTGCATTTTGTAATATTGTGTATAATTTAAAATGATTTTCAAAGGGTTTAGGACGTTAGTTAAAATGGTTGACAGGTTTGATCTTTGATCAACTCTACAACATTTTCCACTTATAGCTAATATTGTCTTGGAGATCCAACGTTTGAATTTCTTTTAAGACTTCTAATTTCGAGTTCAGACTTCTTTGCTTAAATTTAGTTATTTCATTGAATAGGTAGGTACTTCCCTACTACGTTGACTGTTGATAGGATGACTTTGAGATATCTTTTATTACTTCTTTTTCATTATTTATACTGTCTACAAGAGAGTAATTTGTGTTGATTTTATCTGGTGGTTACTTATAATCATCAGATTTAATGACTATTCGTAAATCTGCAACCTAAGTTGCTAATAAAATTAGAACGAAAGCACGTAGATACTAGCAGTAAACCGAAAAATTATCAAATTATGAACTCTTTCAATTATGACAGGAATCTAAGCAGTGCTTTGGACTTGTGACCAAGGTGTAGACCTAAGGTTAGGTTAAACTAAGCCTAACTTACGCGTCGACTTATATATTCTTCGAGATGCATAATATTATTCAATAATACTGCACCTGCTAATGACGTGAAAAGTAAACATGGAATTAAACTGTCCGTTTAAACTACGCAACGGATTTTAATACGGTTTTCCCCAATAAACAAGGTGACTCAATACGTCCGATAGACAAAAGGTAGATAGATACACATTATAGTACAGAAACTGTGTTAGAATTATTCAAAGCAAAGGGAAAAGTTTGTTATTAATAATTTCACTGTTTTATTGGGTATTAGTATGTATCTTGATATTTTTTGTTCTCTTATCAATTTTAAATCCGGAACATGACAGTGCAAAAAATATTTGGTTGGACAAGTGAAATGGCTGATAAGCTAACAATTTCCCTTTTGGAAAAATGTTACAATTAAAAACAATTAACTTATCATTTTAAATTATTTTTATGCTAAGAAAAATAACATTTTATTTCCATTTTTATCCAAAAACCTAATAGAGCAATTGTTAGAAAGAGACAAATATACGACTAAAATTAATTTAGGTTATTGCAGACATCCACGAAAGATCGGATGTCGGATGTTGAAGCTTTTTTCGTGACAAATGTATACTGTCGTCTATATTATTATAGGTACCTAACTGGTATTTATGACAAATAAATGTTTTAAGTAACTTCTTTCCGTTTTATGTATTGATCCTACACGGGATGGACGTTAAGCGGTTTAAAAGGATTTACATTATTCCAGGTGCTTCCAAAGTTGTTGTTTAAAATAAACCTAATTTTTATATTGATAAGTTATTTACAGAATCGCGGCCATACTAAATTATCACATTTTATTTCTTTATTACTTGAGATAACATTGTTCATTCATACGTAATTTACAGTAGGGACAATATCAAGTCATAAAATTTATAATTTGTACATTGCATAAAACTACCTTTAATGGGTATTCTTTTTGCAATATAAAATTAAACGTTTAAATAGGTCCACAGCCACACAAAAAGAAGCTATTTTTGGACATCCACATGTCAACATGCTTCACATATCTTTGAGAACCTGGAGAATTTTCTGTTGTGCAGGTTTCTTCAAGATGTTTTCAAATCCAAACTGTGTGTCTGGGATGGAAGTTTAAAGTCAAAAGTCAAAAATTTTCTTTTCAAAATAGGAATTTTACATTTTCCTATTTAACGTCAAAATCTACTTCTACTAATACTACCGAAAAGAACAGGCGCAAGAAACTCAACATTTTTTTTTAAATTTTTTTAAAAGCCCCTTTTTATAACAAATATGTTTTAAAACTAGAAAAAGTCTGGAGTGATAGCAGCATTCCCAAGGCGTAACATCTTTCTCTTTTATTAAAGTATTAACCACTAGTCTATCATCACCAATTTTCATGATTAATATAGCTACCGACACGTAAGTTTAGGTTTGACCTTGAATTCGCCGAAGTCACTATTAGGGCTTTTTTAGCGGGGAGCGAGGGGCGAGCGACGTTTCAGTTCTCGCGCGTATCATCATCACGACCCTTCAATGGCCCACTGCTGAGCCGGGTCTCCTCCTAAGAATGAGGAGGGTATTAGGCCATAGTCCACCACGCTGGCCCAGTGCGGGTTGGCAGACTTCACACACCTTTGAGAACTTTTAGGGAACTCTCAGGAGTGCAGGTTTCCTCACGATGTTTTCCTTCACCGTTAAAGCAAGTGATATTTAATCGCTTAAAACACACATAACTCAGAGTCAGAGGTGTGTGCCCAGGATCAAACTCGGGACCTCCCGACTAAGACTTGAAGTCTCAACCACTGGGCTATCACTGCTTATTTCTCGCGCGTATACTATTTGTCAAAAATAATAAACGTCACGAATGGAACTGTCAATACAGACACGCAGCGCGCTCACAATGCGCAACTTTCCCCCACTATTTTTACCTACAGTTGCCGACTACTATACAAATAAATAAAACATTAAAATCCAAGAGATCAATGTACGAATTCCGCATAACAAACGTAATTCTCAAACTGACATAAGTTCCGTCTTAATTTGGGCTTGATGTAAATCCGGTACAACACGACGGTATTGTTCGTATCGGGATCGGTATTAGTGTCACTTGAGGTACTTTTATTTTTATTTTGTTAGTCTGCTTTGGTTTTGTTTTTATTTTACTTGTCTTTCTTTTTATCAATTTGTAATTAATTGAAACAATTTCTGCGTTTTAAAAAATACAAAATTATAATTAATTAACGGAAGATAGCTAGTCTAACCCCTTAACATAATTATACTAACTATAATATTTGTTTTATTAAACATGCTAACGTAAATTAATTATTAAGTTTCGTAAGTTTCTACTAGATGGCGGTCTAAAATAGTTTATTGACACGACACTTCAACATCTTTTATTATCTAGGTTGCGTAAACATCCAATAAAATGGCGCTGTTTAAAGATTTAAAAGGTTAGTAACATTCTTTCTATAATTATTTTCTGTTACTTCTAAGTGCAGTAATATGTTTTGTGTACGAGTTTCATGGTATCTTGATATTGTACCTGAATACTTCACTTACCAGTCCACCGCTGCGCTTATTTATCTCAAAACGAATTGTAAGTAAGAGTTGTAAAGCGGTATGTAATTTTGATACAATAAAACATTGTGCCCGTGCCAGCTCCTGTGATTATGAACATTTCGCGTGCGTCCATTTCGTGCTCCCATTTAATTCGTCGTCTTCCGGCCCCGCGGCGACAGATACATTCCGACACGCCACCTCTTAAGATTCAACCAAATTATCTGTTTCATCGCAATCACTACTGGACAGTAGCTGCATGTAAAAAATAATTAGAAGTTATTCTTTGTACTTTTAAGATTGCTACTGGTCGCTCGTATACTGTCGAGACTTCTTACTCCATTTACAAATTATGTTATACTACCGACTTGCACAGGCTTCGCACCGTTTGCCTACTATCATTCATTTTATTCACTCTGTATATTAATGAAAAATAGTACAAGATATAAGCGTACAGGTAGCGGAAAGTAACATTGTTTTATAGTATGTAAAGATCAAGTCATCATCACGACCCTTCGACGACGACGAAACACGACGAATGGCCCACTATTGAGCCGGGTCTCCTCAGAATGAGGAGGGTATTAGGCCATAGTCCACCACGCTGGCCCAGTGCGGGTTGGCAGACTTCACACACCTTTGAGAACTTTTAAGGAACTCTCAGGTGTGCAGGTTACCTCATGATGTTTTCCTTCACCGTAATATTTAATTGCTTAAAACACACAAAACTCATAATCAGAGGTGTGTGCCCAGGATCGAACCTTGAACCTCCCGAGTAAGACTTGAAGTCTCAACCACTGGGCCATCACTGCTGCTCAAAGAACAAGTAACTTCATTAAACTCCAATCTCTTCAGACTGAAAGTCAAACAGCACCTGAGCATCGAGATATTGGTACATATTTACCGACAGTATCACGGTTTGCTCTCTGAAATATTATTCATCATCATCATCATCACAACCTGTTAATGGCTCACTGCAGCTCATAGCAGCACACACCTTTGAAAACTTTAGGGAAATCTCAGGAGTGCATGTTTCCTCACGACGTTGTCCTTCACCTGTTAGAGCAAGTCATATTTAATTGTATAAAACACATAACTCATAAAAGTCTGATGTGAGTGAAGTATGGTGATGTTTACATAACTTTTATGTTGTTCAATAAATACTGCTAAAGAGCCACAAAATAAATTAAACCTTAAAATAATAGTGAATAATAATTCAGAAGATAACTGACAATTGTAAAAATTATACGCCTTAATATAAATGGAATGGAATCCATACAAATAAATAAAATTGGAGTGTCTGTTTGTAATATTAAAATAACCGCTTTATACTAAGTGCACACGGTACATATACCAGAACATTTTTTTTTTTACAATTTTTGTCTGTCGGTCTGTTTGTTCCGGCTAATCTCTGAAATGGCTAGACCGATTTTGACGGGACTTTCACTAGCAGATAGCTGATGTAACAAAGAGTAACTTAGGCTAATTAACATCTCGTTACGACTCATAGGAGCGGAGCAACACGCGAACGAAGTCGCGCGGGTCGGCGGGTATGTATGCGCATAGCTTCAGAAAGACTTCACCAAATCGGATATTTTTTTTTAGTTAGTAGACAAAAGATTAAGTGAGTGAGATGGTAGACAATCAGGGAGCTGGTGGTGTTCACTGCAAATCAGTAGCATACTACGCATTATAGAATAGAAATTAAACGGAGATTATGGGAAAATAAATGGGGTATGAATGTGTGTGAGTGTGTTTGGATACACCTCAGCGAAACGAGGGTGGGTTGGCTAGTATTATAATTGTTATGTGTAGTAAATTATGAGCATAAGGAAATGATGGACTATGCTCGAATTTATTGCTAAGATAAAGGGAATTATTAAAGTGGATTATAGATATTTATTATAACTCATGAATCACACAATATAAAATATAAGGAGTCAACTTTAAATAAAATTATATAATATAAATAAATAGGTTATAGGTATTCTGTAGTATCACGTCTCTTTGACTAGAATATTGATAATACTACATAGTACTGAAATTAGTGTTGCCAACATCATAATTAACAATAATCATAAAACAGAGTAATACACAAAAATAGCAAAGGATGTTGTAAAATAATTGAAAAGGTTTTGTTTCCGACCTGATCGTACTCAACTACTCACTAAATAATAATTACATTGATTTTCATTTGTTTTCTTACAGTAATTGGGTGACTGATGTTGTTCATAATTTTTATATGGTGTAAAAAAATAGACCTTACCTCGGATATTCGTGAAGGTACCAAGTTATTAATGATCAAACAAACAATTCTACATATTCTACGAAAAAATATCGATGTAAAAAATATACCCGTACTATATACAACATATGAGTTAGCGAGGTACCAACCCAGGTTCAAAGAGAGGCTATGGTTGAGCGCATGCCCTTAAGGTAGTTTTCAATTGGTGATTCCAATCTGGCCAAGTTCAATGCCACATAAACACAGGCGTGTCTATCTACAGCGAAGAAGAGACCACTCAATTTGTCTCCAACATTCCGAGATCTATCCGTGCCGATAACCGACCACCTCAAATTTGTAGGTGTTAGTCTCACCTCGACTTTAAACATCAGTTCATATTCGAACACTCAGTTAGCATTTACAAAACTAGGTATTCTTACAAGGGTAAGACATTACTTTACTCCTGAACACCTACTCTAGTTGTACAAAGCGCAAAGAGTCGATTGAGATACGCACCAGAAGAATTATAGGAGACAACGCCTTGCTGAAGTCGCAGTTATAAAGTCTAAAGAGCATTGTCGCAAGGTTGCATCCTTATCAGATACACATCTCTCGAATCCAATTTTTTATCGTATAGTAAAATTGTGGAACGATCTGCCGGAGTCTATATTCCCTAAAGTACAGCGTAGTATACCTTCTAGGCAAGCGAGCGATATGTTAGACCGTGTCGTAACTTGACCTTAGACTCGTCACGGTCAAACATCTCCAATATAATCTATAAAAAAAATGTTTATGGAGTCATCACCAGCAGAGCTGCGCTTTTTTTGTTAAGTTTATTTAGGTCTCATGAACCTGCTCCTAATGTCTTAGAGCACTTGTAAATACTATATTACTGTTTTTTTATGGTAGATAAGGTACAAACGAGCAGATGGTCCAGTTCAGTAAGTGGGCACCATCGCCCGAGGACATCGGCAAAACAAGAGATACCCTCTTGTTTTGTCACTGCGTTGCATCCTCGAAGATAGAATAAGGAGAGGGAGTGAAGAAAAAGAGGCAGAGGGGAATAGTACTGTAACCCGTCCCCTCACGGGTAAAAATTTTACACTTTGTCTAACGATACTTGCACTGATGCAAAGCCTAATTTACAATGGTAATCCCTCCTTTGATAGCAGAACGTAGATTTCATTTTTGGCTTAGGTAATCGAGAAAGTTTTAATACCTATTCAAGATATTGTAATGAAGATATTGTAATCTTTTTAATAATCTATCTGGGACAGACATCCGCATACCTACTCGAAAACAGCCAGTTCAAAATATTACGCAGACTGTGAAAATAAAACTCTGGAAATGTTGGAAAAAAAGAATCAATGCTTTCCTCATAATAGCACCATTATGATTGACCTCTTACTCTTCCTCTCCAGCAAAAATATTTACATTGCTCCAGAAGTTATAACAGATAAACGAATAAATATATTAGTAGGCACTTCTTTAAACCTATTTATAATTAATTAGCTGAGCCGCCCTCGCTTCGCTGAGGTGATTATATGCAGTAAAAAGAAAAATCTTTTTTTTAAACACTAAAGAAGTAAGTTTACTTATTTTAATAAGAATTCACGATCTAACGATTTAATTTATTTTTTAATATAAAAAAACTACTTTTTTGTCATTTAAATATAAAAGTTAGACATGTGATGTCGCTGACTTATTTGTATTTATTATCAAGTTCTACAGCTTTACTCTAAAACTAAATCATATATATTTCTATAAGTTAAGGCCGTGTTCGTAAGAAACGATTTCGTTCGACTGATTTTCTCCGACTTACTTTGCAAATCCGACTACCACGAAAAAGACTTTTCATTTTTCATGTTAATAGCCTACGATACTCAAGAACAATGTGGCTTTCTATTGCTAAAAGAATTTTCTAAATCACTTTTCCAGATATTACCCGCTACAACCTCACAAACTTAACCTCTTTATAATATTACATGAGTATAGATATTGAAAATAACTTCGTAAATTTGTATTTATCAAAAAATATTTTCTTAATACTAACTTCTCCGTCCTCAACTCATTGAAGGATCTTTAGCTTTTTCTATGAACTATCTTCCATCACCTTGTTCCTTCATTTGTAAATTCTCCTCCTAAATCAAGTCCATTTATTTATGTGAAGTTCTAAAAATTATAATAGTCTTAGTCATCGTTAAATAGTCAATTCCACATCCTTCTCAATAATTTAAAGATAAAACAGATTATTTTAATCGCATAAATTTAGGGACTTAATACATTTATGATATATAATTTAAAAGTTATTTTGAATCAGCTTATTTAATAAGCACTAAATCTTACGGAAGTACAACAATAGATACTGCGAGCAAATTAATGAAATCATAATTTTATACTTTTAAAGTTATGGAAACCTAGGAAACGCCATTTATACTTAATAATACGATCGTAGAAAATCGGACAATTCGTAATTTTAGTATAGGTGATTTTTTAAGAAAAGTAATAACTAAACTATCTAATTATAAATTCAGACAGTAGCCGTTTCGATAATGGCATCCTTTGCCGCAAAACATTTATTTGAATTTATAATTTGTGGCCTTTTTGTAGCATCCCAAATCGCCTCATAGCCTTAGGAACTCAGAATTTTATCTGGCCAATATTTAAAGGAACCATTCGTTAAACGTTAATTGAGCAGCCATATTTATCTTAGCTTAATTTATCTTTTGATGATGACGAGTAGCTCACCAAATATTGGATTGTTTTCCAGAAAAATCCTTGAATTTCGAAAACTTTTTGATGCCCGTTTTGTTGTTTATTCTCCTCTTCATAATTAATTTTATTAAATTAAATTGTATTATATTATGTATGTCGGAGAATAGTATCTAAACGATTAATGAATAATCGAATCGTCATCGCCATCTATGGCCCTGGTAGTAGTCACTTCCGTCATTTTGACAGTCTCGACTCTTTATATTATGCCATCGATAGTCTGGCTATAGTCTTAGTCTTGAGCGGTCTTTCAAGGAGTGAAGTAGTCTATAGATAGTGTTAGTGTAAATGTTAAGTGCAGTGTTGTTTCAGCGCTGGAGCGCTGTCCGAAAAAAGTCAAGTGAGTACCTTATAATGTAGTTGCCACGTCTTTTGTTATATTAGGTTTATGTGAGTTTAACCTTTGGTTTAAACAGAGAGCATGAGCAGTGGAGGCGAGTGTAGGAATTCTGTTAAAAGACGTCTTTAATCCTGAACCTTGGTCACTAGTCCCAGGCACAGCTTAGTTTTCTATCGTAGGTGTAAGAGGTCATATTTGATTATTAATTTGTATAGTAGCAGTATCTACATTGCGTTTACCCAATAGTCCAATATAAATATGAATCAAGAAATTCATATATAAATAGGCTTCCAAATTTCAGACTTTATTATATTAATACATTGGGTTTGAGGTAAAAAATGAATATATTAAAACGGTTCCATTTAGGTCCATCAGTTAAAATGTTTCCATATATTCCATTTCAAGGATATCATTAAAAAATTCCTAAAACATAACAGTAACCAGGTAGCGTGTCTGCTCGAAAACCTTTTAGCCAATTTCATCCCATCGCCTACGGTAAAAGAATGGCAACCAGCGTTTAGCGAAACCATAGTGTAATAAATGCAGTATTACGTCTATATCAAAAAAATAAGTAATGATTTCTGTTGTGAATTACTTAATTTTGTGACTGTTCAACAGAACATCAAGAATATTAGTATGTAAATATATATTTTCATAAAGAAGTTGACGTCAGCCTCCACTACTGATTCTAGCATCCTAGCTACTACTTTGCTTCTGCATGTACTTTCTATTTGGAAACACTCGGAGGACTCTTCACTTAGGTTCCATTCCAGACTTGATCCGAATTTTCTGTTTCCTCGTTCAATATACAGTGCAACCTGAATATAATAAATTGGAAGGGAGTAATTCGTTAAATTGAGGTTTGTTATATTGAGGTTAGGTTGGAGAAAAAATTGTTATGAAGAGGTAAAAAAATATAAGAAAGTTTGTAAGACGTGAAATTGAATAAATCACGTCGAAGTGTGCCGTGGATATCAAATCAATATGTATAATGTATATAATAATCAGTGTACATAAATTTTAAAAAACATACCAATCGAATTGAGAACCTCGTCCTTTTTGAAGGTTCATAAAATTAAAACCACTGGGTCAAACTGTGTGAAATTTTAGTGGGACCAAATAGTAACTATTCCGCATCAAACTAAAGAAGAATCACGTAATTCGGATCATAAATCTCAGCGTAATCGGGTTACATACAAAAAAAGGTGTCGGGCGCCTTAAACAATATAGATCTTAAGAAACGGGAACGGAAAAAATGTTCATACAATGAAAACTACTGGGTCAAAGTATGTTAAATTTTTAAGTGACTAGATGGCAACTATTCCACATCAAATTAAATAGGAATCATGTAAATCAGATTATAAATCGCAGAGTAATCGATATACATACATAAATAACCAATACAAATCCCAAGGTACGAGAACGGAAAAAATGTTCAAAAATATTCATAAAATAAAAACTACTGGGTCAAACTATTTTAAATTTTTATGGGACTAAATGGCAATAATTCCTCATTAAATAAAAGAAGAATCACGTAAATCGGATCATAAATCTCAGTGTTATCGGTATACATACATAAAAAAAAATATACCGATCGAATTGAGAACCTCCTCCTTTTTGAAGTCTGTTAATAATTTTACGTATCTCAAATTTTAAGAGAACTCCCTTTTTTATTCTCAAAGAAAACAAACAACTGCATTTACTTATACTGTTGCAATAATTTGATGACTACCGTTGAAGAGGGAATCTGAAATGGGCAATCAAAGATGAAAACATATTAGTAACAATTCGAACTAAACGTTTGAATATCCCCTAAATTGATACTGGAAATAATGAAAGTAGCCGTTTTGATATAATGGCTCCGTTTGTATATTGTACATATTATACATGTGAGTAATTATTTAATGATAAACCTGCGTATTTGATAGCATCGGCCGAAGTCCAAAAAAAGGTAGACTAACCTTCGATTTCTATAAGCTTATTGTATACGTGAGTATCGGAAATTGTCATAAATTTTTGCCTACTTAGATAAAAATATTGCTAGGTATCAACAATAATTGCAGCAATAAAACACAATTTTTAGGGTTTTGTTTTAAGAACTTTATCTCTCTCTCTCGATCTGTTAAAAGAAATAAAAACCTCATAGAATAACTTTGTTATGCAGTGGATAGCTTAGTATTTAAGACATCGGCGTCACCTCTGAATTTTCTGAGTTATGTGTGTTTCAAGCAATTAAATATCACTTGCTATAACTGTGGAGGAAAACATCGTGAGGAAACCTGCACTCTTGAGAGTATCCTCAAAGTTTTCAAAAGTGTGAGATGTCTACCAACCCGCACTGTGTCATTGTAGTAGACTACAGCCTAAACCCCTCCTAAATTCTGAGGAGAGAGACCAGGCGCAGAGGGCTATTAATATGTTGTTATTTTTTCTTAATCAAAACCAAGATACATGATATTTGGTAAAAGGAATGTCTAACATAAATTAAAACCAATGAATTGTATTAAAACAAAAAAAAAATAGTTTGTAAGGTATGATTATATGGGAACAATTTTCGTACAGTAGCTAATCCAGATTGTACAGAACCATTGGCTAATTTAAAAAAAATATGTAATGAACATTTTTAAATATGATGTTGGCAACACTAATTTGAGTAGCATCCTGTTATTTGTGATCTTGGTAGGATTAATGAATAGCATTTTTACTTTCTTGAATGTTGGAACTGATAAACATCAATCAAAAAATAGGGATTGCACGTCAAGACAGAAGGATTTATGCATCGCGAGTAATCTAGGTAACACTGAAGGACTGTGTCTAAAGTACAACCGCCAGAAGTCAGTCAAGCAGTCACACTGTTAGTCTGCGTAAAGACTAGGGCTATCTAAATTACCCCTTTTTTTAATTAACAAAATTTTAATAGCGATCGTCGAAAAAAATATTATAATAATTAAAATGAACAGAAGGCTTTAGGCGATCGCAGTCACGAGCTCCTGCAAAGATAAAGCGGACAGGTCCAAAGAGATCCGCCCGTGATATGCTCTAACAATTAACAATGAGACATTATACTTACCGTACCGATAATTACACCAACGATTTGCTACCCTTGCCCGCTATTACTTATATTTAATTGGAACGATTGAGATTTTTATAAGGAAGCCGACTATCCATTCGTTGAGGTAGAAATATAAATTGGCGTTTATGTGACATTACATATTGGTAAGTATAGGTTATTGTACTCTACACGGAGACTACAGTATAGTGTACCTAAGGCACTATAGCTTGATTACTCGCGATGCAATAATATTGATTTCATGGCGGCGTATTTTTTGGTTAAAGTTTATTGTACCACCTTCGAAAGTAAAATCGTACTCAAATCAATCTTCTGCTTGTCCACAATATCTAACCCTTAACTAATCCAAGTCACCATCATTATCACAACCTCAATGGCTGACTGCTGAGCCGGGTCTCTTCCTCAGATTGAGGAGGGTGTTAGGCGATATATAACCAAGCTGACCCAGTGCGGGCTGACAGACTTCACACACCTTTGAGTCCGGGATTTGAACCCACGATTTATCGATTGTTAATCCAATGCTTGAACCACTGAGCTTCTAAAAAGGTTTTTTACGATGTTTTCCTTCACCGTTAAAGCAAGTGATATTTAATTGCTTCAAACACACATAACTCAGAAAAGTCAGAGGTGTGTGCCCAGGATCGACCCGGTCCTCACGAGTAAGACACCCATTTCTGAGCCACTAGGTTATTCCATGTAATAATTTGAATTTGAATAAATTCTCTACCACTACTACCATAATCCTAAGATTTTATTTTTGACGATCAAATTTTTATTTTGTTTTAATAATACGGGAAATGTTAAAAATTAAACATACTTTTTAGTTTAATCTTGAAAGTCTCTAGAAACAAATAGTAATATTGTGGTTTAAAAATTGACCTGGTAACACCACACACTGTACAGCTATAATATTCACCAAGCGAGCTTAGTTTGAAATCTAGCTGAAGTCTATCGGAACAGAAGTTATATACAGTCTTGAAATAAATTAAAAGTTCAACCCGCGAATATAAAGGTATCAACTATACTAACATTATTACCTTTTTAATGGTGATTAATTAGAAATACTGAGCATAGTTCCAAATGTATGAAATGTAATTGTAAAAAATTCACCTAAACTAACAGCAGAAAAATTGATTTTCGAGATGGAAAAAACAAGAAAAGACCCAAATATATCAGTTGATAATTCAATTAGATATAGATATACAGTAGACTACGAAAATATCGGCATTAATTTTATTGGTGGTTATAAATTTAGAATTAATGCGGACGTTGGAAACAATGCGGATTTGATTATTAATATCTGGATATATAAGGTCCGCCTGATTAAGATATATTAAAAGGCAATCTATATTGTATATCATCCAGTGGCGTAACTACACCGTTTGGAAAAACCCCCCTTCTTCCAATATTATGAAACTTAACTAATTATATACTATTTTTATCATTCAAATCACGACGTCAAGTAGGTACATACAAAAGCTAATACAATTACTTTAATTCAGGTTGTATTGAACTAAAATTACCATTTTTGGTTAGGAGTTCAAAAAAAAATATTAAAAAAAATAGAGTCACAACCTAGAATTCAACAAAATTTCTTTTTCTTATTTTTTCTTTTGTTGCAACCTAGAATTTAACAAAAATCGTTAAAATAAGATTAGGAAAATCATATAAATATGATCAAAACAGAGTCAATTAAAAAAAACTATTCCATTAACGATAACTGAATAGATACTCAAATTTGGAATGACCTCCTGAATAAAAAATATTATTACCATTAGCAATTACCCTGAGGCAATATGTCAGGTGTCGGTACGTCGTTGGGGTCGATAACGTTTACATGAAAAGACTGAATATCTGTATGTTTCAGGTGCCTGGCATGGAAACCGCAAATGCATTCATTGTTGTCGCTAGTAGGAAGGTTTTCCACGTTGAATGATGGGTTGAATTGAAGCTCAAAAGAGGGGATAAGAGGCGGAGGAGCATTCAGCGAGTCAATATTTAGACTTAAGAAAACGGCGAAGCATGGATTAGTAGCACGGATTAGTCTCTCCCTTAGCGAGGAATCATAAAAGCATTTTTCATCATTAAACAAAATCGTTGTACACGTTGCCAGTTGAGCTTACTTCTATATGTTATAACATTAAGAAAAGTTGGGAGTCTATTTTATGCGTCCAGGTGTTTCATGATATGCCCAAGCATTTCGTTATCTTGACCATTATAAATCAGCCGACGATATCAAAATCATTTCTAGCTTTACTTTATAATTTATTGTTCAACTTCAATATTCACAAATCTTGCGAAATTTTGAACAATAAATTATTCATCCTGTTAACACTTGGGCCCGGGAATTTATAGTATAAATATAATATAGTAATAATTCTGCTACCTTTATTATTAACAAAATTCAATTTTACTATTTCATGCCAACTTTAGTTGGGGTAACTTTCGCCCAAGATGGTGATTGACTGACTGACAAGAGGCATATCCGTTCACAAGCCTGATGATGATGAAACACTAGTTGAGTTGAAACCTGAAGACTTTGTAGTTGTTAAATAGGTATAATAGATAGAAATAAAAATGAAAAATTGTTAGTTTATCTGAAAACTCAAGTTTTGGCGCTGGCCAGAAAACAAGATTGCCTGACCTACGGCTGGGCGGATGTTATTACAAATAAGATCAATCCTCCAAAAGTAGCTTCAAAGAGGAACCAGTTCCATGTGCCAGAACTAGACATCTAGTATGTATGATGTAAAATGACTTCTTTTTTATGCAATACAATTTTTTTTCTCACTTTGCCCAATAAATATTAAACATAGGTTTTATATAGTTTAAAAGTATGGGACAAAGTTTCCCCAATTCAAGGCAACTGTGGGCCAAACATTAATTGTATATATTGTAAAATGATTGAGAGATCTCAATATGTTTTGGTTTAATGATATAAAGTTTGTTTACACGGTAAGATACATTGAAAATTAATATAATCAATGTCAAAAGATATGAAGCTGATAAAACTATAACAAAGCTTTAGATTTGGGCCAATCTTACCCCAGCTGACGGTACCGAGTTTAATGTCACTATAGCCTAAAAATGTTTTATAGGACAAAAATCAAGAATTAATGACACCGTTAGTATCTATATTTTATATTCAAATGTGGCAAATATTTGTCCCAAGATTTTTATCAAGTTCGTTTATTGTGAGACGTGAATTATAATGATATTCGGTATCCTCATCACCGGTTTCCTCTTCAGAATGAGTATGGATTAGACCATAATCAACCACGCTGGTGAATTATGGTCTAATCCCTCCTCTGGTGGGCAGACGGCCCAGGATCAACCTCGGAACTACCGAGTAAACGTCTTAACCACTAGGCTATCATCGGGGGATTATTAAATTTACGTCAATTCATTTTCATCCGATATCTTCCAAAAAAAATTACAAGAAGCATTAAAATGACTTTTAAAATATTCGGAGTTTCAGTTTTAACGTGAACAACAAAAGGAAAAAATATCCAGGGATAAGACCACGGAATCCAAAATGAAACTTGGTGCAACTCCGGCAGGATGCTTAGATTTCGCGACTACAGTGATTGTGTCAAACTCGTCTCATAATAACTAATATTGCTCAAAATCTTAATTATACTTTTATAAAAATCACTCTACTATATATATAGACTTTCTGGACTCTTCTATTTAGAGTAATCTTTATTCGTAAGTCCCAAATCTCGATAATCGTCTAACATTGCCATACCGTTTAACAAAGCCATCTTTATTGATTATCCGATATGGATATTTTCTTATTTTTTCTCTATTCTTTTATCACTACTTCCTCCACTACAATTGACTTATCAAGCGTTTAACTTGTGTATCTGTATCTCTGTCTATAGCATCGTAGCGCCGATATTGGACCGATTGTGTTGAAGTTTTATTTCCTTAAAGATAATTTAATCGCGATGGTTCGGAGGTATCATTTGTAATTATCTGGTCAGTCGTTTAAACAACAATATTAATATATTGACAATTATAACAATCTTGCAACCATGGTAACACACTGACATTGCTTACACAGAGTACAGATCCAACAGTATTTCTCGATACCCTTAGTCCGATATCAAGTATCGTATACAATCGTGAATCGAGTACGGCAACTTTTTTAAAGTACGTAAACATATATATTTTATGTATCATTGTTTTTTTTGCATTTTATGCATATATGTCAAGTCTGTACTGATTGATTACTGTTGTTTTTATGTTTTGTTTTCAACAATACAAAAGATCGAATTATAAAAGTTAATCGAAAAGATTCTTCTAAATCGATGTCTTGTGGGTATCGATACTTGTATACGAAAAATAATGTAGTGGTAATTAATTTTTAATTTAATAGTTAGATATTATGTTTTATAGCTCAAAATATATGTAAAGTCAAATGTACCGGAAGTTGCTCAATTTAAACCTGATAGAGGTAAGACCAAGTTATCTTTTAATAAAGTTTATCAGTTTTATAATGCGCAATTGGTAGCAATTGCTTATAGAGGATGAAATTTTATAAATTGTTAGTCATGCTGTTTTTTTTAATTTATTTAAGAGCGAAGAAGTTTCCTTAGTGGTCTAGGCCATCTTCTAACTCTACAGATCAAAAATTCAATTCTAAGCGAGACGCCTAAATTTATTTTCATACTCATTTCAAAACAATTACATGTAGTCTAGTCATTAAAACTAGATAGGCCTAATAAGTTACTTTAAGGTATGATTTTACTTAAGTTTTTGCAGTTCGTCATGTAAATTGCATTTATTTGAAGCTTCTCCGATTATAATAATATGAAATCACTTAATCTACACTGTTTAAGGTTTATGAAAAGTTCCTTTTGTTACATCTAAAAATTTAAAGTATTGTCATGAGGGCGGAATGCGTCCATGTTAAATATATATCAAAAACTACGTATAGAATACTAGTAATGACATCTTCCGGCGATGAACCAAACTAAAAAATAGTAGTTCGTAAAAATCACAGATGGCTGTAGTATCGGAAACTTGACATACGCACCATTCTCTTTAAATATATACATACATCTTCGTTTACTTTAATTCTAAATGTTAGTATATTTAACAAATAAGATTATGGTCAATAAGGATTGAATTGAATGTCATGTCATTCAAGTGATTGTAGAGAATAAGTTCCTGCAATGAATCGCATTAAAACAAAAATGTTGGTACTTGCCAAACTTTTTGGCACACAAGTATTTTATGATAATTGAGTGATTGCAATAATTTGCTTTTTATTTCTGTCCCTTTTTTAATTGACCTAGAAAGTGATATAATTGACCTAGAAAGTGATATATTTTTAACCATTTTATTCTATTTTAACTTAAAGGAAATTATACAGGCAAAGTGCGCCTAGCGTACCTTACATGTTTTCAAGTTTTCTGCTAAAAATCATTCTTTTGCTGTCATTGACACGTCAATCAATGGCTGTAGTGTCAAATGATCACTAATTTTCAACTTAAAAAAAAAAAAAAGTATGGCCCCTCTGACCTATTTCGTAGACAAAGTCATTTCGATATTCGTGCATGTTTTCAAATAATCTTCGTTACTTTTCATGAGGATTCTATTTCTCTTTCTATAACTTTTTTTGTTGCAACCAAGTCATAACATTTTATTATATCGATTAATCAAGATAAATATAATCTTCATTATAAATTAACATGATTATTCTTTTGTATATGTATTAATTATTTAGTTAAACAAATGATTACAGATTTTATCAGTCTTATCTAATCAAAACCAAGATATTGCTTCCTAGTCATCAAATTTATAAGGAATTCAAATCTAAAATCCAGATCAAGTTGATAACTATAAAATTAATAAAAAAGAAAACAAAAGAAAATATTTTGAACCGACTTCAAAAAAGGAGGGGGTTCTCAATTCGTCGGAATCTTTTTTTATGTCTGTGTGGTCCCATTGGAACCAAGTCTGAATCCGGAGAAATCGAAGGAAACCCTCAAATTTCAAAAGCACTGACAATGTTTTTCACATATTTTGATCTATAAAATAATCAGATATTGTGTATAATGTTATTGCTGAGTTGATGTGATGGAAGACACAACTCCTCAACGGTTAGGAGTTAGAGGATACTTCTTTAAATATTATGGGGACGAACTGACAACTAAATGTACCTAATTTTTGAATATATTTAGGTAAGCTGATAAAAAGATAAAAATAAAAAATAAAATTGAACCGACTTAAAAAAATAAATAATGAACAGTATTATTGTTGTATTGTTTGGGCTCGGCACCGACTTGAAACTGATCTGTTGGTAGTGTGTTAAAAATCTAAGTTTGATTATTTTTTACTTTTTAGTGTGTCAATTATTTATTTTTTGAAGTCGATTCAATTTTTACATTGCAATTATTTAAACACCGTTAATTTTATACTTTTTTCTTAGTACTTGAAATTTTTGGAGCAATGTAAAAATCAATCTGCTATGTCAACGCAATGAAAACATTCGGCATTTATTGCCGATACGAGCAAAGGAGTCAAAACCTGTATTTCCCGTTGATCTGGAATCATAAGTTATAAAAGAAGGAATGTCTAGCAAAAGTAAAAATAAAAATTTGGGAACCGGAAATTTGTAGTCCTGTCCAATATAAAAAAATTATCATTTACCTAACGGTTAAGTTAAAATTGATTCCTCAATCTATTATTATAATTTTAAATCGAATTTTTAATAGGGTTCTGTACCTACCTTAAATACAAAAAAAAGGAATCCCCTATAGGATCACTTCGTTGTCCTTTAGTCTGCCAAAAAAATTATAGGGTATTTAGTACGAAGCAAGGTTTTATAGCACAAGTAAATAAATTTTTTTAAAAAACTTATAAATTACTAGTTACATAACACACAAGTAATATTCTGAATAATAACAATACTAAAACAGGAGTTACGCCATCTATGTTTATATGAAGACATTATTTCTCTATACACTCGTGTTTAGTCCAAGTTCTTCATTGGATCTATAGATGGGACTTCTGCAGAATTATTGAGGACGTTATTAAGTACAAAATGATATAAGCATTACTTTAAAACACAATAATCTCAAATATTTAATACTGGATATTAATGAAACGTGATTAGATTACTCATATTTATTTTTACATTAAATTACTCATTTCGGAAATTTCAGAAGATTCTGGTAACAATAATAAAAATGATGTCTACAAAATGTGTAATATATATCACTCTAATACTTTTTTCTCTCACTTATATTATAAATGTGAAAGTATGTATATTTCTATCGTTTCGTTTCGAGGACTAACGAAAAGGATAACCTAAATATAAGGATGCTAACGGCGAAATGTTGGCTTCCGAGGGTACGAATAGCCGTTTACTATATTATCGAATATTTTGAAAAATTTTGACATTGGTAAATCATATCAAGCGTCTTGACAAAATTGACCTTGAAAAGAATCTATAAAATTAAGTTCTTTAGACTTTTCAAGAATGTTATGTAATTTTTCATTATGGAATAAGTAATCATAAATCACAAACGATTGCAAACCTCTTAACATAGTATAAAATGAAGTCGCTTCCGCTGTCTGTCTGTCAATATCTTAGCTTAGATCTTTAAAACCACGCAACGGATTTTAATGCGGTTTCCACTAACAGATAGAGTGATTCAAGAGGAAGGTTTATATGTATAATACAAGCATATTATAGTAGAGAATCCGTGCGAAGCCGGGGCCGGTCGCTAGTTATTAATAATCGTCATTTAACAGAATAGTAATATAATATATTTAGGTACCAGAAGTGCTAATCAAATATAAAAACAATTATCAGGTATAATAAGTACATGGAACGGACTCACAGTATCGAAAAACAACCACAGCACCGGTCGACGACTAAGAAGCAAATGAGCCCGTATGCGACTGAGTGCCTGTTTATATAGGCAGTGGTGGGGATCGAAACCGTCAATCTCTAATTCTGACCTATAATCGATTCTGTCCTGACTAATAATCGATGCTATCAATTCAGTAATGCTCATATTGACGTTGTCGTAGGGTAGTCTCCTAACTCGGCCATTCCTGACCCTACGTCGTCCCCGACGTAGTTGAGTTATTGTGCAGTTGCTTGATCGCTTGCTGCTAAATGGGCATCTCGATTAGGGCCCAACTCGTCAACTTTGTTCCGCAGCTGTATTGATGAAGATTCTGCAGTCAGTAGGATCACACCCACCATCTTCATCGTCCTGTTAACGCACCAACTTCTTGACTTCTTGTAATTGAATATCCTGTGAACAGAACAGTCAGAAGGCATCCCTTCTGTCTGTAAGGACCAAGCGTCCACCACATTGACCATACGTCATTTAGAGCCAAGCGCCCTGGACCAAGCGTCCATCACAATGACCATACGTCATTTAGAGCCAAGCGCCCTGGACCAAGCGTCCATCACATTGACCATACGTCATTTAGAGCCAAGCGCCCTTCACAAAATCTTTCAAGGCCACGCACCCTTCAAGATCATTTCTAAGGCCAAGCGCCTCTTGAGACCAATCGTCTATAGAAACTATGTGTTTATTGGACCATGCGTCCAATATCCACATACACAAAATGTATCCAATGGGACCAAGTATCCAATTGAACTTAGCAATCAAACAGTCACCTCATACAAACAATCTTACACAACAACAATCATTCTTCACACATTCAAGGCCCTCATACAAACATAATCTCACACAAAAGAGATATCAGCACTTTGCTTTCATAGATATGCACTCATCCTCTTACATAGATATGCACTCATCCTCTTACATAGATATGCACTCATCCTCTTACATAGATATGCACTCATCCTCTTACATAGATATGCACACATCCTCTTACATAGATATGCACACATCCTCTTACATAGATATACACACATCCTCTTACATAGATATGCACACATCCTCTTACATAGATATGCACACATCCTCTTACATAGATATGCACACATCCTCTTACATAGATATGCACACATCCTGTTACATAGATATGCACACATCCTCTTACAAAAGTCTCTCTCAAACTCATACTTGAACTTCACACGTTGGAAACGAGAATCGGGACAGGGCTCGCTATTACACCGCCTGATACGTATTCAAGGAATACTTCTGCCGGGACAGCGCCCGTTACCTACGCGTTCAAACAACACGTCTGCCGGGACAGCGCCCGTTACCTAGGCGTTCAAAGAACACGTCTGTCGGGACAGCGCCTGTTACGCGTTCAAAGAACACGTCTGCGGGGACAGCGCCCGTTAGGACCACAGCATCTCCCTGCTGCTGCCCGATCCACCGAGGGATTCCACGCGCCTGCCCGGATGGATCACTGCATCACGCCTCCCGGCTACCCGGAACACCACGTGACTTCGTGCGCTCGGCCGGACCACCGCTCGGACCACCATGTGATTCCGCTTCAGCCGGATCACTGCATCATACCTCCCAGCTGCCCGGATCACCGCGTGACTCCACGCGCCTGCCTAGATCACAGCGCGACTCTTCACGCCTGCCCGGAACACTGAGCACTCTACGCGTCCGTCCGGACCCCTGCACGAGGCCGCGAGACTGCCCGAAATATTGCGCCACTCCTAAGAGTCCGCCACGCATGGAGGGTACACCTCCGCCGAAACCAGCCAGCAGCAAACAGGTCACATCGGCAGCACGTCCAAACCAACCAGGCAAACACTTGCCTTACACTGACACACATGTCGATCGTGCTACTGTAATGCAAACACACATTAAAAGGTTCAGTTAGAACTTACTTTCGAACGGCCTAGCTCGGAGGTCACTCAATGTAGTTTCAATCATCACGCCCTTACGATATTGAATTTCAAAATTGAAATCCTGCAGATAAATTCACCAACGGGCAACTCTTAGTAGAAGGTTCATTTTACGTACACTATTTATCAAGGCATTGTAATAGTGTTATATTAAAAGTTACACCAATCAAATAATGATGAAAATATTGCAGTGCCTTGACGAACGCCAACGTTTCTAACTGACGTGACTTTACTAAAGTAAGCTACCACCCGCCTACCACTCTTACAACTTGATGAAAAGTGAGTTAAGGCTAGACCAATGTAAACCTAGTCTAACACAAGGCTAAGGTACCTCAACGTTAACCTTCACTTCTAACATTAGACAATTCAGGAAACCCAAAGCGAACTACATATAAAAAAAATTGGTTGCCTGTAAAGTCGGTATACGGGCGAAAGTTTTACGTGACAACGACTTTGAGTGGTAAAATAATTTTAATGTGAATATTCATTCGTATAGTAGGAAGAAGGATGAAATAATAGTAACAATTTAAAACATTTATTTATACAAAGAATTATATTTAAAACATTAATTTATACAAAGAATCTCGCACTGAATTTCATATTAACAAAATTTTATTTTTACCTTTACACATACATACGTATGGAAGGGACGCGTGCCTTTCACTTTTTATGTCTGTCTCTCTCGCTCTTAGGCGGGCTAACCATGCCCGAGTGGAAGGGACGCGTGCCTCTCACTCGCTCTCATTGTGAGCGCATAACGTGAGCGGAGCGTAACGCAGTTTCTTGAAGTGTCACCCGGCAAACCAATTTATAAGACGTTGTCACGTCAAAAGGAAGGAACTATTGGGCAAAGTAACGACCTAAAGCCCAATAGTCATGTTACCAAACCGACGGACAGAGAAATAGTAGTCCGTTCTAACGCTCCGTGTCAGGCGTCCACTCGCCACACCTTTTCTTGCCATAAGAACCAGCCAGTAGTTCCAACTCGTAGTGATGATAGGACAGTACACGCAGGACCTTATATGGGGTCCCTGCATGCCAGAATCGAACTTCTCCGTGCCATGCGAGTGGCTCACGAACCGTCGAGCACTGAACGCCCCTCGACACTCCACGAATTGCACTAGCGTCAGCTTCGGTGCGCACACGCCACGCGCGCCTTCAAAGCTCTCATGGTACACGCGGAACCCTGCCAACCTGCGGGCGGCAGCGCCCGGGACGTGCAGCAGCGCCGAGCACAGCCTCTCCACGACCGCGACAGCACTCCCGTCGACTTCAACTCCTGCAGCTGCTCCGGCGTGCAACGCAAGCTATAGATTTGTTGTTCGTCGCACACGCGATTGATTTGTTCCAAGCTGAAGTCCGTCAATACCGACGTCAGGATCTGTGGCAGGCACAGGCGCCGCTTACCGCTCACGCTGAAGCAGGAGATCGGTTCACCTTCCAATGCCGTTTCATCGCGCTCACTGAGCACCGAGTCCGCGGCCAGCAGATGGCGGTGCGCTCACCTGGTACGTCCTCAGCTGACTTATCCCTTTTATCATATGCATCTGTATCAACAGAAAAAGAAAAAACGAAAGGATCTACTTTGAAAGCTCGTTTAGTAATCATAGCTATCGGAAATAGCCACGGTGAACTAAGAACCCTATGTATAATAAGTGTAAAACATCCGATTACATGAACCAACCACTAGGGCGGGACTCGTCAGAGACCTACGAGGACTTACGTGAGGTATAGCTTTGCGTGTGCGAATCGGTTCACACAAAAGTATGCCATAGACCAACCTTCATAACACTGTTTACACAATACCTGCCGCACTTGCTTAACGTTTTTGGGTTTGGCTGAGTCAATGAGGGCCTAAACTTTCTCATGGCTCGGCCTAACCTGACCTCCACTAATTGTACGGCTCAAGTATTCTATTCTGGTGGCCAGAAACGACACGATACCACTACTTCAAATTAGGTTTAAAGATCATTTATTCTCATTAAACACAAAATATAGATCACTCACATGAGAACAACACAGCTTAGTTTATAAATTAAAATGTAATATCCACTGTTCTACGTTCTAATATGATTTTTTTAGACTTGAGGGTACTTTATTATAAAGTTGCTGGAGAAACCAGTCATCGATTACGAGTTACGACACATGTCGCCATCATGATTACTGCGACTGCGAACGCTTTCGCGATCATACATTTTATTAAGAAGAAATGACAGATTAAGATAAAAAGTGGGTACTTACGAATTATCAGGCCAAAACAATAAAAATAAACTAAATCTTTTATTTGATGTTTCGCATTGGTTACCACCGTCTTTATTTGTAAATCTGTAATACCTCGCGAAAGTATTGCAACTTTCAGCTCGTCAGACAAGTCCTTTACAATTTCAGACGCAAAAGAAACATGGACACATTACGATATCCCAAAGAGGTATCGCGGCGATAAGAACTTTCACGGTGTCTACATAATGAAGGAGTAGGATCTCTACTTCCGCAATTATGGCTATGATCACGCGTTCGACTTCCTAACGTTTCGTGATAGTATCGAAAGATATTATTATGTCGCAAGAATTCACCACGACAGCTACCTTCAGGTCCAGAACGAGACGTTGTCTCTTCTAACCTCTCACGCGAAACACGTCGTATATTGGCGAAAATTGACGGTTGTTTACGTTTTAAAGGATAATTGTGGGCGAAATCCTATCCCACTTCTGAATTTAGGTACCAGAAGTGCTAATCAAATATAAAAACAATTATCAGGTATAATAAGTACATGGAACGGACTCACAGTATCGAAAAACAACCACAGCACCGGTCGACGACTAAGAAGCAAATGAGCCCGTATGCGACTGAGTGCCTGTTTATATAGGCAGTGGTGGGGATCGAAACCGTCAATCTCTAATTCTGACCTATAATCGATTCTGTCCTGACTAATAATCGATGCTATCAATTCAGTAATGCTCATATTGACGTTGTCGTAGGGTAGTCTCCTAACTAATATTATATATTAGGAATTTTCACTACAACGGATGAATCTGTCATTATTGTCAGATTAGACGTAATTTACTCGAATAAGTGCTTGAAGAAATTGTTATCTAGATCATAAATATAAATAAAAATACAAAACCATTATTATTACAGTGTTAATATGTCAATTTTAGGGTACTGTAAGGATTTCCGCAAAAGCGATCCTGTGATGAGGTAACGCTGGATTTTAATGGATATCTAGTGAGTCCCCACGTGCTAATTTTAGTTGACCCAGTCCAGTTGCGCAAAGCACTTCTCAACGAAAAAAATCAAAAGACTAACTTCATTCAAAAGCTGAATTACGTTTGATAGATGTCATAAAGGATTATCACTTTTTGACTACTGTGGTCAGTCACGTTAGAAGTTGTATTAATTACTAAAGTTCTGTAAAAACAATAACATCGCCACAACAAAACAATAAGATCAATAGTCAATTTTAATTTGTAAAAAATATTAACCAGTTTCTAATAACAGCTAATATAAACATAGATGGATGTATGATCGTCACCATCTTGTACCTTTCTTTAATCATCATCATCATCCGTTAATAACACCCTACTGGGTTGGGTCTCCTCAGAATGGGGAGGCAGGGATCCTCAGGGGAAAGATTAAGTTAATATTAATAATTATATAAAACACATATCTTCTATAGAACTGCTTATTATGTATTCACTAGAACCTTACTCGTTAATCTATTAGGTGTTTTTATTAGTTTACCTACTTCCTTCTAAATTATGACAAGTTGTATTGGAAGCTATGTTGTTTATATCCCAGCAATCTGCAATATAGTCTTATCGTCACTAAATAATATGCACTCCCAAGTCATAATTAGTAAACTGGGTTTTAATGTTATTTGATAGGGAATTCTCGATACGTGAGTACTACTAACATTTCTCATGGAAATTCATTGAATTCTGATAATTGATTTATTTTGAGTATCAGATAGTATTGGAACCTTCAGCAATATTACACGTGATGATAGCTGAGATTAATTATGTTTTGCAACGATGTCATAGATAAGCCTTAATTAATCTATATATTTAGTTCCAAAATAACACGCTATATTATTTAGATACTATCCTGAATATCTAAACGTCATAGTAATATTGTAAGTATGACCATGGTATATAATAATATGTTTCGCAGCTTCATTCTGTGTAATTACAATTTTAACGTGATGTTGTCATTACAAAATCATTAAATATACCCTCTAGGAATTCTAAGTTAATGGGTACTTCTCATCGATCTAGAAAGTAATGTGTTTCAGCACAGGTAAGGAGATTTATCCGAAAAAACGTAAATTACAAAAAAAAATTTTTTTGTACTTGGCTTAATTCACATTGCACGGAACCCTCGGTGCCCGAGTCCAACTTGCGTCATTTTTATTTTCACCTATAAGTCGGATAAAATTATAAAGAGGAGAGGGGTATATTAATAACATTAAGAGGGGAGTGATATTGAATGGACTAAACGCCACGCAGATACAACATTATGATTTTTAAAAATACAGGACAGGAACCTAAGCAGTGCATTGGATTTATGACTAAGTTGAAGGCTTAAGGATATCCTTAATTCAATTAAAACACTCGACTCCACTGCCCAGGTTCACTGTTAAAACTTAAGGCTAGGTTAGGTTTATATTATATAAACTTTTTTTTAACGACTCGCTTTACCAAACACCTAACAGAGGGAGGATGCCAAGACATGTCTAATGAAACACGCAGCCCCCGGAGGAGTTAGAAGCGGCCCGGAAGAATAAATTGGTCAGCGGTATTTAGGTTTAATTTTACATCTTAATCGCTATGACTTAATACCCAAAGATATAACGACCATACATCTCGACATGCACTTCATCCACACGTCGATAGATGGTGTACGAATACACTCATTTGCTTAGTTTGTATTCTTCCGCATTTTTTTGTTATAAAATATAGCCTATGTGTTTCCTGAAGCTCTACTTTATTATCTCTGTATCATATTTCTTCAAAATCGTTTCAGTGATTTAAGCCTGATTGTGTAACAGACAGGCAGACGCCACTTTTCGTCAATAGATGGCGTAAGTAGTATATTAAATCGCATTTTCGTTGGTTTAGTTTGTTTTCTTAAGTATTTCCAACGTTTCTTAAGTGTTACTTTCGAAAATATAATATTAGCTTGGGATTAAAACAATGTAATAGGTTTAAGGTTGAAATTATTTAATACATTTATATGTTTATATACATATGTACCTTGCACATTTTTATCGAAATATTTCTATGAATACTAGTCTATATGAAATATCAGTAGTAGATCAATGAGATCTAAACTCATTTAAAATAGTAGTCTATTGCCCCTTATGATAATATATATCATAAACATAATATTCAAATAATTTATAATACAAGGTCTTAAATGCTAAAACCCAAGTAATCGTAAATTTTTTCGATAAAATAGTATTTGTTAGATAATTATCTTATCTAACAAACACTACTTTATCGAAAAAATTATTAATTATAACAATCGAAAAGAAGCTTGAAAACGCGCTTATTGTACAAGACTTCCTAGTCAGAGCAACGTGCTTGCGATGAGAATTTTGATTTCAATTATTTAAAACAAAATAAGTGTTGTGATAACCATGAAGCTTTCATATTTATTATTGTTCGTATGTTTAAGTGGTTTTATTTTAAATACATCAGCAAATGATAGACCAGATCAACTCTTTGATTATGATCTCTATGAAAGCGTACTTGATCGTGATGAATGTACGAGACAAGTGTTGTATATGCAGTTTGCGAATTTAATCCTATATGCACGTTGTAAGTATTTAATGTTAATTTTATAAAAAAATTTCATCGATTCCTAAAAATCTATGCTCGCTAGACAAGAATACAGAACAATTTATTGCTTGTCATTTTTTTTTAATTTTTAGTGAGGGTTTAATCATGACTGATAATATCACCCTCATAATTACACACACAAACATTATTCACATACATCTTTTTAATAAAGCTTAGCCCCACCGTATCTCGCGACAAGGGAGACGCCAAAAGACTGTTGAAACCTATATGACTGCTATTAGAATTTAAATATAGTTGACGACACTCGTTGCGGAGACATTCCATCAATATATGATACACATCCTCGACCACGTTACATAGAGAACAATCAGGGTTACTTAGTTAGGATAATTTAGGCTGAACATTTTATTATGTGACAAGAAAGATTTGTTGATCCTATGTCCACGTTTAACTCTATCGTGTTAGTCATTATGTTGACTAATTGGGCTTTCAAAAATAAAGGGGAAAAGATTTCATCTGTCATGTGCAGAGCAAGAATTCAACGTCTTCATAACGCTGGTTTGTTTTTATATATTTGATATTCAAATGGACCTTATTTTTTCAGTTTTAGAAGCAGGCTTGAGGCTTCCAAGAGGATTGGCAATGTTAACAGTGACAGATTTAGGGAACTATCACCAATGTCTTCAAATAAATGACTACGTTGAGGCACTTGAAACGACAATTGAAGGAAAATATTGCTTTATTAGAGTACCTTTTGACCAAACCTTCAAATTACCGTTTAATCTTAATTTAACTGATCTTCTAAATAGAACAGAAGTGAATTTTAATAATGGTTTATTTACGAAAGCGGAACCGTTCTTAGTTCCTCCCCGAAATGAGTTACCTGAGTAAGTGTTTGTTTGTTTATGCATAGTACTGGAGCTACCTATAATATTTTGTTCTAATTTGTCATTAATTTTCAGTATAAGCGAAGAGAATCCACTGGCATTTGCACAGTTTACCTTTGGAATATGCATACCCAAACCTTGTACATCTCAAGAATGGGTTAGAAATGTATTATTTAATGTGTCTGCTTTTGGATTTGAATTTGAGGAAGAATTTTGTAGACTTCCAGATGACAAACCATTTGTAACTGCAGATTATGTAGCCATGTAAGTATCTATAACAAAATGCACATACCACATAAAATTAAGTCAGGTTTACACTTAAAAATTCTTCAGCTTTTACATCTCTATCAAATGTGATGTCTCGATTATGATAATAGTTTATAAGAAGATATAAATATTAATATTAGAGCAAAAATCGATTCCTAATTTGACCCACATTAATGTGTTTTAAATGTTTTATGTGAAAGTGTTATGATACTTTTTTAATAAATAATACAATAATTAATTTATACAATAATACTATATGAAGTAGATATCTACTACTGTAAATTATATAAGCGAAATTATGATAGTAAATAAGTAGTCATATCTATGAATGGAGTTATATAAAAATTTATTGTTGGAATGTCTGATAATGAAATTTCTAGTAATAACTAAATCGTTTAATAATGTCAATTTAGCTTCCATGAAGGACATTTTAAATCTTTATCTTGTAATTCTTCCGCTCTCCGCAGAATAGGGACCTATTTCTGTCTGAGAACCACCTAAGATATTCCATACTATATATAATTACCCCCAAAACCAATTCAGTAACTTTATAAACTTTCAGTTTACCGCGTATTTCTGGTTTATAATATGTATATTTATCTGTAGTTCTTCAGTTTATACAGCTAAGGATATTTTTTATTTAAAAAGTATTTTTTGATGCAATTCTTCATTTATCATATCATTTACCTATAAATTTTATTATAGGTATTTAATGTTATTCAACGCGAATTTATCGTACAAGTAGAGAGTTCCAATAATCCAGGAAGTCCAAATTCTATCGCGATATACTTGGGTTATTAGCGAATCATAAATGACTGTGGATGTCTTATAGTCTTAAGTCTTAACTATCGATAAGAAACTAAAAAACAAGATGGTGTTATCACTACGAAATAGAGTACGGTGACCGTTTATCACGATTAATAGGTTTTTTAATATCGATTTAATTTTGGTGACTGATGAATCTGTAAAATAACTGTGAAAGATTATTCGAAAATTGGGAAAGCTAGAAAAGAAAATGAAACTTTTAACTAAAATGCGCCTCACCCATCATATTAAGACATTGCGCCATACGCTACCTTTTCTTCCATTTTAAATTATTTTACCTTTTTGATTAAGGCCATAATTTTTTATAGAACCTGCAAAACAAATACAGCTATTTTCGGCACGCACGAAATCAGATTCCGAAGTCTGATTTATTTTTTGTGCAAATACACAATACAAACATATTCTGCTATAGGTCCATATATTAACTTAATCTTTATTTTTTCTATTCTTGGATATTTTGTCTTATCCTCTATCTTCTTTTATTTGTCACTTTTCTTTTCCTCTTTCTTTTCTTTTTTTTTCTCAATTAAAATCCTAAAATATTTTCCTTTCTAATATACTTAAAGTATTTTGAAAATAAAAATATTAAATAAACTGTAACGAATACTAGTACTACTACGAATATTAAATATATACCAACATGGGTTCATTTGGGAAAATGCTTCCTTGCAGCTTGAGAAATAATATTCCTTTAACTTCTTCTTTTGCCTGTTTTTGTCACACTTTTATTATATGTAGGTAGAATATATTACTTTAAAAATTATAAAACATATTTGCATAAATATTTATCAAAACCATATTTCAATGACTTGTTTGTATCTTTTGAGGTTATTGGATTTATTATACTTGTGGAATCGTTACTCATCGAGGTAGTTTACTTACTTTTGTAATGGTAAAAGGAGATCTTTATGACTATTGAGCGGCGATGAATGTGCTAATGTATAATATTTTTGTTTCAGCGGTGTATTTTCAACAATCGGATTAATTACTATTCTTAGCACTATGTACGACATAAACCATATAATTATTCAAAAGAAAGGTAAGACTAAATTTTATTTTATGAATTGTGCCAAGTTACTAAAAAATCCCTTCAGTACTTCAGTAGTTACATCATACATTTTTAAGTGAAGCATATAGAAAAAAGCTGTTTTCAAATAAACAATAAAATGATACTATTTCATTAATTTATTTTAATCCCGTGAATTAGACATATCGTAAAGGACTTTAAAACATCGATAAAACAAATCCATTTTATCGCATAATATTTAAGTGCGAAATAAATTTTGTTGCTAATACTGGTCATGAATTTTAATATAGAATTACTTTCATTTTCGGACTTGTCGGTGAACTAAAAAGTTTATGATGTTTATAATCAGTATATTGTGTGCAACTGCGCATTAGTACGATTTGGTATCTGTCGTTACTTTTAATTTGTCTGATACTAATCAAATGGTTGTGGGAAAGTCACGTATTAGATAATTTTGCAATATCAAATCTCATATGCCTACAATCTCTTCACTCTTCATAAACACAAAACATTCCTTTTGTTTTATAAGTGTAAATTTATAGTAACGTTTTAACTGAATATGTAATAATTGAAGTATGGAATATATTCGTAAAATACTCTTTAGTGGTTTTATCATTATGAGAGTGATAATATATTTGCTGAAGATACTATAATGACCAACAAAACTAAAAGACCAATTCAAATAATAGTCATCGTAGAAAGAAATTTAACAGTAATATGTACAAATGTTTAAGCTGTATACAAATATTTTGATAATATCATATATATATACGAGTACCAACTACAACAAATATTTATTAATACTTTTTTTCAGATCCTAAAAAGGCTAACATATACTACCGTATTTTCTCAGTATATACAAATACTAAACGTCTAATGACTTTTGCTCCTAATGCAAATGCGTTAGAATGTCTGGATGGTATCAGAGTAATATCCATGATTTGGGTCGTTGTTGGTCACTGCTTCTCTATGTACAATTTTAATGCAAATTTGACTGAAGCTTTAACGGTAAGTCAATACTAAAATAAAAAAATAAACTACACAAAGTTATTAATTTTGTTACTATTTAAGGTTTATCCGTTTCTCGGATTATGTTTTATAAAATGCAAAGATGGTAAAGTGTTCATTAATATTATCGATATCCAACAATGTTTTGTCGATTGCTTAATAGCTTGCTACTCAGATTGCCAATTAAAATTACTCTCCCGCTGTATTGTTAACTCGTACTTATTTAATTGTTCTATATTTAAATATTTTTCATTTAATTTAATTATATTCCAGTGGTTAACATCTGCGCGTGCAATTTGGGTTTCAACGGGACTTTTTGTTGTGGATTCCTTTTTCCTCATGGCTGGTCTCTTACTTGTTTATACTTCTGTGGGAAAGATGACTGGCAGTAAGTTTTTTAGTTATTATAGTATTCGTAATTAAGAAGAAATAAACATTTTTTAATCTTGTTCCTATGATTTAAGAAAAAAATTTTTGTGAATTACAACCCATATAATTTTATCACGTTATGCAAATTTATTTGTCAAAAAGAAATTATACAGTCTTTTTAGTGTATTCAGTTTTTGTTTATTTTAAATAATGCAATAATGTAAATATTTTTCAATGAAAAACATTCCATTCATTACTTTCATCATATTATCGGAACACTTTGAGGCTTTGTCTTACTTTATATTGAAGTATATAGATTAAAATAATTTACTCAAATAATATAACAAAACTGTTATAGTTTTGAATATTTTTTATAGAATGTTTGTCTAAGATATGGCAAAATATTTGAAATGACGTGCAAATTGTTTTTGAAAATAGGCGTAATCTGCTTCAAATTTTGAACAGCTACTTCATTAGATCCATTATTTAACCAAATGCTGCCTCATCCATGACAGAAAAAATTTAAACTTATCGGAAATCATGCTGAGTAGAGAACAACGTGGAGACTTAAGTTAAAATTGCCCGAATTGTCAGCGAAATAAAAAATCTTTTACTGTTCAGGCTATAAATTCATGGAACTATCTCCCACTCACTATTAGACAATCGATTGACTACATTACGTAAATTAACATATTTTTTTGTATATATGGATGATGGTTGTGTATTCACATGAGAATTAGTAGTGTTAGTATATATTATTTGCTACACCACCTTCTTCAATCCTATATAAAGTTATAAAATAAACTAAAAGTGGTTCATCCTTCTAATTCATTACTTTTATTTTCAGCACAACTACTCCAACGTCTCCATGCTTTTTACCTCAACCGTCTTCTTCGTATGTTTCCTCTGTTAGCTGCGTTGGTTCTTCTGGAAGCATCAGTTTATCACAGAGTGGCAGACGGCCCATATTGGGTGGATATGGGGGAGATTGTGCAGAATTGTAGGACGTACTGGTGGTCTACACTATTACATATACAAAATTATGTAAATCCGGATAATATTGTAAGTATATTTTCCATTTATTTCATACTGTGTTGCAACGTAATAACCAGTTAATAAGAATATACTGACTTAATAATTTTAATGGTCTTAACATTTAATTTATTTCGAATTGAAGGAAATGATACTTACTAAAACTTAAGTTTTGTTTTGATGATTAAAAACCACTAAACTCTTCTGACCGATACCTGATCTCTTCTACCTGAAAGTACCGATAAGTGATCACATCTAAATTTGATTTATTTATTGATCGAGAGATAGATAGATATAATCTACAAAGAGTCACAGTTTACTACGAGAAAACAGTAAAAATGAATTTCTGTTCTTCATTTACATTCTCTAACTTAACCAACTAATTATTTTTCAGTGTATCCAACACTCATGGTACATTGCCATTGACATCCAACTACATATCGTGTCACCTCTAGTATTGTATTGGGTGCTCAGCAAGAACAAACGGTCTGCGTGGGCGGCTTTATTACTATCCTTATTTGCAGTTATCACCGGATCTACTATCTGGAACTTTATTAAAGAAATGCCGGCTAGCAATATGTCTGTTGTGTAAGTTGAAAATTTATAAATAATTTTATTTATCTAAAACAAATGATTAGAAAATAAGGATACGACTGTACATCTTAGTACTATCATAAATGTTAAAGTCTGTATGTTTAAATATTTATATGTTTGTTACTTAATCACGCGTAAAAGACTAAATAGATTTTAATGAAATTTGGCATGCAAATACGTTTTAACCTGGATAACATACAATCTAATGTTTATTCAGGAAAATTGAGAATTCCTGTGGGATAATGATGATGTTTACTGTCAGTGCCTAAATATTATTTAGTAATAGTAAATTAAAAATTAAATAATTTTTACTACGTGACCGTCGAATCCGTGTTAACGCGTCTATTCCGGCTCTCCTACTCTAACGGTATTGTCCCAAACTGTTGGAAGCTGGCCCATGTCCATCCGATCCCTAAAAGGGGCAATGTCTCTGATCCTGCCAATTACAGGCCTATTGCTATTACCTCTTTGCTCTCCAAAGTCATGTAAACGCTCATCAACCGTCAGCTCTTGGGATACCTGGAGGATCGTCAGCTCATTAATGACCGCCAGTATGGCTTTCGTCATGGTCGTTCTGCTGGCGATCTTCTTGTTTACGTTACCCACCGGCCGCTATTGAGAGCAGAGGAGAGGGCTTGGCAGTTGGTTTGGATATAGCAAAAGCCTTTGATTGTGTTTGGCATAAGTCCCTTCTTTCTAAGCTACCAGCCTATGGGCTTTCCGAGAATTTATACAAATGGGTCGCCTGCTTTCTCAGATGTCGGCAGCTTTTACTCTGACTCCAAGCCCATTGATGCTGGCGTACCCCAAGGCTGTGTGTCCTATCTCCTACACTGCTTCTCCTGCATATCAATGATTTGTTGGACCATCCTAGCATTTATTGATATGCGGATGACAGTACGGTGGACGCCGAGCTCGAAATTTATACCGGCCGAGCAGGACTCTCTCGGGAAAGCGTCGATGAGAGCCGAATTAAACTTGTGTCTTCTATTAACATCTCTTTGGGGGACGTTTTGCAATGGGCTAAATCTAATTTTGTCCAAGTCAACCTCTAAAGACAAAAGTTTGCGCGTTTACCACTAAAAAAAACCCATTCGTCGTATGTATTTCGATAATACGGGGAGTATTAAAGCCTCGCCTAGTATTGCAATATCGGGCCTCGGTATTTCGAGTGACTATCAGTTTCGCGATAATTTGGCAAGCAAGGTCAGCTTAAAGAAAGAGTTACTCTGCATTGGCTATTCCAGACCACACTCGTATGTTTCTTTCTTAGCCACGTTTTCTTTCGTCTTCCAACGCTTTTTTACGTCTCTTGCCTTGAATCTTATACCAGCGAATTTTTATGTTGTTTTTAATTTGAAATATATGCTTAACTAAAAATATAATTTATTATGTACAATTTCAGACGTTTAGACGAACAGTCATATTACATGAATAATTACTACATGGTTGCATGGTGCAGAGCTGCTCCATTCTTCATTGGAATGATAATTGGCTACATTTTGAACATAACTAAAGAAAAGAAGCTCAAGTTAAATATGGTGAGTGATAATAGGAATAGTCGCCAAATTGTTGGAAATAAAGGCCGTGGGTTTGTTTCCAGTTATTGCACTTACCCAGACTGTAATCTACAATGTGACAATAAAGATTAAGATTTTTTTCCTTTGCGACTAAACCGCCATAAACTAAGTCTACAAAGTCTAACAGTTCTTTGAAAATACAAAAGTTCAGACTAAATTGAAGGTTGAGGAAGTAAATTTTTATCATCAATGTAATCCATAATAGGTTTAATAACGACCTTGAATCCCTTCTTGAATTAAAATGATATCAATTTAGGCCTAAATAATACCTTGCAATTAAAAATATTAATTTATTAGGTTAGCTTGAGCAAGCTGAAACTCCTCAATCCAGTTTAAGCTTGCTTGCGATGAATATATTATTTTCGACTTTATATTAAGAATAAAAGTTTGGAACACCATTTCTATTTATTTTGTTAAGAAAGTCAAAATGTACATTTCATACAGCATCAAGCGTTATAGCATCAATTCCTTCGTGATCATTCTCTTCTGTTATTGCAGCAACTAAGTATATTATTAACCATTTAATAGTAACAGTGTCGTCATGTACATCCACGTGATTATTTTTAGTTTTAAACGATAAAAAATATTTACCATTATTATCTAACTAATCAATAGTTTTAATCATTACACATGTATTATACAATGATAAATTTATATCGACCTGCTATCTGACATTTAATACTTTTCAAGGGCAAACAAAAAATAGTTTTACTAAGTATAATTTAAAAATAATTATAGTATGTTATTACAAAGATGGCTCGGTTCTTATATTTTCCTGGGACAAGCTAGGTCATCAATTATTTATTTAAGTTATCAACAATTTAATAACGTTATACATATTTTCTTTTCTTTTCAGGGATTCGTATTAACTGCCTGGGTTATTGGGCTAGGCATGATCGCTTCCTGTTTTTACACATCATTTATGATCATGGAGCTTGATTGGGATAATCAAGTAGGTGACAGTCTGTTCAATTCCTTCATGAGAGTTGTTTGGTCGATTGGACTTAGCTGGATCATATTTGCATGTGTTAAAGGTTATGGAGGTGAGAATACATTTTATTTAAGTTATTATATTATATTAGATTTCTTTTATTCGCATCGCATCCCACTGTTATTGAATTATCTACCTTTTAAATATATTTAATTAGAAAAATTATACTTGGTGTTACTACATATTCTAAAGAATAATGTTTTTCTATTAAATATGAATTTTGTATACATTTTAAACAAATGATTAATTCAGAAATGGAACCAACTAAAGAGATCTATCATAAATATTGTTTTTTTGTATGTAATTTGTTTTTGGAAATCGTTTTTCATATAAGTAGGTCTTACTTCTTAACTATTATTTATTTCGTATCTATTACTTTCAGGTCCAATTAACTGGTTATTAACTCTAAATCTTTGGAAAGTACCGGCTCGTGTATCCTTTGCGATATATCTATACCATTATGCTATTTGCTTCATTGTCGCTGGTGTGCAGTTAAATTCTACTTACTTCAGTGTTGGAGGAAGGGTGAGTAAATCGGACACGAGCAAAATGTCACTTGTATTAAAAAATATAAGGAGCCAGTTTATTTGAAACTGCCTCCAAGTTGCCCTTGAGGCAGTTTCAAATAACTTCAATTTCCTTGTTATTTTATATATATCGGATAAATAGAAGATAGGAATAAATAATCTAAGTAGCTTTCCGTGTAAACATAAATAAATCAAATAACTTTGATATGTTGCACCTGCCTTTATTACGCAATGGTTTCTGTATTGATATAGATTAGATGATTATCGCATTCCAAAATTTTATCTAATACTACAATGAATATTTCAATATTGAAAGTTAATAAAATAAAATTTAAGGTTTTATATTTAAAAAAAAACGTGAACTTTAATAATACAACACTGTTAATATATAACCTAATAGACCCTAAAATATATATACTTACTTTTACAGATCAGACAGGCTTTTAAAAACCAACAGATAATAGGAAATAGATAGACAGGCATAATAAATTCTAAACTAATAAAAATTAAATTTATTTTCAGATATTTGATTCCTTTGCTATTTTCTCGATGACGTATATTTTGGCTTTCTTCATGACTGTAGTCATCGATGCACCTTTCTCTATACTCACTAAAATGCTCATCGAAGGAGGTAATTTTTTTAAAAAGTATTTTATAATTTAAAAACTTATGGGTTCTTAACAATATTTAACCTTGGTGATTGAACCCGATGATTAAAAGTTTTGTTTCGCCATCTTGTAGATTTTGGAGTTACCAGTGCTAGCATTGGATAGCAGCAATGCAAGTAACTCCAAGATTTAAGATAATATAATATATTATCTTAAATCTGCTATCTTTAGCATACGTAATAAAAAACAAACAGATATATTTTATTTGTGTCTAAAGTACAGTTTTTTTTAAATAATCAATAAACAGCAAAAACTTTGCTAAATACAAAATTTGATTGAGTTAAAATATAAGAATTTACTCTATTAGATAGATAGCTTTTAAAATAATAAAAATTGACTCTATGGAAGTTTAAATCATTAATGATAGTAATGTTGCTATAGAAGTATAGTTATAAATAAAACGAAATATCTGATGTTTTCTTAACTTATCCAATTTTTTCAGTTGGCAACAGAAGACCTCGCAAGCCTGCAGTAAATGACAATTCTAAACTTGACTTCAATCAAACAGCAATCACAACTTTGGACAAAAGCAGTGCACAAAATTTAGATTATCTTGAAAAAAGTGGCCCGTATTTAGAGAAAAAGGGCCCACCAGTAGATCTAACCAGGCAATATTCAGAAAAGAATGGCAACATAGATGCAGTAGATATCAGTGAACCTTTACCACCTAGCAAGTAGTTTTAGAAGAAAACCGGTTTTATGGGATATTAAAAGGGGCCGTTCAAGTATTACGTAATCATTAGGGGGGAGAAATGCATTCATGAATATTTACGTAAGCTCATGGGTAGGGGATAGGGCTCAAAAAATTAGCATACCTTATACTTAAACGGCCCCTAAATAATAAATATTGAATTTACTTAATTGATTTATGAAATAGGTAGAGTTAATAAATATTATTTTTCTTCTATTATGAATGAAAACTTTGTAAATAAAGACAACAAAACGAACTCACGTTGCGAACACAGGTCAGTACAAAATAACGTACAAAATTTAATTTCTACCTATTTTTCAGAATGTTAATTTGTTATAATTTGTAAAGAATGTAAAACAAATAATATCATTAATAAGTCTATCATTTAAAAATTTACAATACTTCAGCCATAGACGAAAGAACAGACAAATACAGTTATTGATATACTTTTTTTGAGTCTGTCTAATATTTTAAAATATTTTTTTTTATATATAACATTTTTTTATTAGTCTAGCAACTTTGTATTTTGACAAAGATAAAAATGGAAACAGATCGTGTAGGTTATATTAATTTAAGGCAATCTCAATAAGTTAACAATAATGAGAATAACTAGATTATAATGTTACATTGTAAATATATTTTTTTAAATATTATTGTGTTAAGTTTTTCAATCAATCCTGTACTATATACTTACTTAGGTACTGTTAAAAGTTAAATCAGTAAAAAGCTGAAACCTTGCTGAAACATATTTTTTTTACTTATTTGAATTTCAATACTCCAAAAAGTCTACAAATATTCAAGAGACAGATTTTCAAATAGCCAAAGCGTATTTTGTGCAAATCCCTTATTTGAAGAATGAGAAGAAAATGATTAGTCCGCAAAAATATAAAAAAAAAACAAAAGTATTAAATGAATTTAAAAGCACATACTTTTAAAATTTTAAGTTAATGTCAGCTATTTGAAAAACAAACCATATATAAAAAAAATCCTTAATTCCCAAAAGTTAGTGAAATTAAATAATAAATATATGTGTGCATTATGAATGGAATGGGATTTATTATAAAGCAAATGTATAACAGTGTACTGTTGGGTCTTGCTACAGTATATATGTAGGCGCACATAACTTTATGATATCCAGTAGATTAACTGAGTATTGAGTAATCATTAATCAGGCAAAACTAAGATAGGACTAAGTAAGGATCCTTGTGCAACGCCCATTTTCAAAAATGGTGAAAATATTTCATTATTAAAGCAACATTTTGGATACTTTGGTTTAGATATAAAGCATTAAGATATATATGGGATCTATATATGGGATACCATGAACTCCAATAAAATAAAGTTTTTTAAAAAGCGTTCCGTGCTCTTCACAATCAAAGGCTTTAAATAAGTCACAAAATAGATCATAAAATATGTTATGATTTCTTCCACATTTTAAAGTTATGCTTCTGTAGAGTAAGGAGGTTATTAGAAATTTCAATATGTTATGTTTATATAGCCATTTTACAAAGAAGTATGATTTACCTTAAGTTAAAATTGATCCGAATAGGACATTCATTAAAAACAAGTTAAATTGAAAACGTTTTGATGTTTTGCTACACGTTTATGTTTAGGTTCATAGGAATTTAAAGTTTACAACCAATACTTCAAATAAGTAATCAATAATGAACACTAATAAGATTTGCTATTTAATGTGATTAAAAATTTTACTAAATAATTTAGATTCTTCGACTGGCAAAGTTTAAAGTATTATAGTGAACGTAGGTATTGATGATATAAAACAAACAATTCACACGAGTGGTATAATTTATTTCTAAATATAACTAGATGTGTTATACTAAGTTCAAGTTATACAGTGAATGCAGCCAACATTGGTTCTATATACATTAAATAGGATCAAACTAATATTTTTTTAGTTTTTATTTTATAATAAACGCATTAATTACTGAGTATTATACAGACAATATTTATGGCTGTATAATACTCATAGTCGTAGTTTATGAGTTATTTTATAAATCTTACATCTAAATTTAGTAACACATTATTACACACAATTATCCAATATAACATGTAGGTAGATTGACAAAAATATAGGTTCAAGTAAAAGATCGATGTAAATCAAAAAGTGATAAATGATATACAGTATGTTTGTTGCGTTTTTAGTAAGTTTAAAAGTAATAACAATTACTAACAATTACTAATCATCATTTGTTATTTCGTGCATTAAGAGTATTTACTGATCACTACCTAACCCGACAGACGTCCTGTCTTAACTATGAATATTGAATTCGAATTGGCTGTCAAAAGATTACATTAGAAAAGTTAATATGGTCGTTAAATTTTCTTAAATTTTCTAATTTTCCGCGCAACTTTTTTAATTTTTTCTTCCATTAGAACATTCTCTTGACAATAACAAACACAACGAAAAAAGAATTAGCGAATCCAGTCCAGCCGTTTACGCGTGATGCAGTGACCAAGGGAAATAGGGATTAATTTTTTATATAAAAGATAAGATCTATTGTCATAGACTAAAGAGATATGATACATATTACTGTACAGCGATACGCATGCAATTTAAAAGAAAGAAAGAAGAAAAAAGTTTATTGGAAAAAAATCATAAATTTTTACATAAGTTATCTTAAATATAAACTAATTGATAAAATAGAAAAAATTTAAAATATACACTATGTATTAATAATAAAAGATATTAATAAAAATCTGAACATCCCCAATGGGTACCCAATTTGAGACTGAGGCGAGCAGTGCCTGGGGCTTGAGACCCAGGAGCAGGTTTGAGCTCTTTCATAATATATTAACTGTCACCTCCACCACTCGACCTCGCCAACTACAATAGATAATAAAGTAAACTTACGTGGATCTCCAGAAGGGTGACCTTAACCACGATACTATAACTACCAGAGAGACTGAGAATAATCTATCGCACTAAAGGTTATATATTGTTTCATGTCGTTATACTTGATATAATATATAAAATGATCTACCCGCTACTAAACTTTATAAACAACTAGCTGCGTCCCGCGGTTTCACCCGCTATATTTTGGATAATTCACGCTATATCAATATAAATTATATCCTATATGTTATTCTGATGTGTAAGCTATATTATTGTAAAGTTTCAACAAAATCCATTCAGTAGTTTTTGCGTGAAAGAGTAACAAACATCCAGACATCCATACATTCTTACAAACTTTTGCGTTTATAATATTAGTAGGATGTTGCTAATACTTTATAAAATAATTTTAGCTTAAATTTTATATTTTACGTATAATGCCGTCTTTCAGTGACTTAGGTAGCTGATTAAATAAATAAGGTATAACATAATAATGTAAAGATTATTATATTTAGGTAGTTCTAGTTTTAAATTAGTATCAGCTCTACCTTTATTTAGGATTTTCATTAAAGTAATGATCACAGAGTAAGGTTAATTAAATTATGTCGTGAATAGGTATAATTTTACAAAATGCGAATAGTTTTCAATAGTCATCTTTATAAGTAATTTTTACTTTTTTTGGGACTATTTACTTTACGATGCGAATTTGTAATTAAAAGATTCTATCGAGATGAGTTTTACATGTTTTCCCATAGCTTGATAACCCATATTGTATAATAGACTCAGCTTGTGCTTTGTAAAGTGATAAAATCCTCCACCACTTTGCTAATGTATTAAAATCTCTCTGAACTTGCATTTGTGCCTCCTCTTCAATGCGACCAGTGGCGACCAGGCAGGTGTTGTCTGCAAACTGATATATCTCACACTCCTTAATTGTATTAGAAAGACTATTTACATAGGTGAGATAGTGCAGAGGTTCAAAGACTGGGAAACTATTGGAATCAGAGATCATTACTTGATATGATCTGTCGAGGAGATAGTTTTCACACCATTCTAGTAGTTTCCCGTATATATTGTATTCATTGCAAACTGTATGAGTACAATAACATAAGTTGCAATGCAACTAATTAAACTAAGAGGAAACGTCGCGTCTACTGTAAATAGTTGGCAGGCTTGCATCTTGCGAAATACTGCATCATTTAGTCGTCGAACGTTCTTGCAAATTTTTCTGCCAACTGAAAGGGTAATTAACAAATTAATCATTGAAAACAATGTTATAATGCACGCTGCTTTATACTGCATAGAAAATAAAACTATCCGTGTTATAGACAGACCAGTGATGAAATCTTAACAAAAAAGTCATGAACAGGTCAATTTTATAGAATATAAATACAAATTATAATGGAAAATATCTTTTCTATTATGGATATAATTTTGCTGAAAATTTTGACAAAACATCCCAGAAAAATATAAGCTTCAAGTTTCACAAACTCAATTACCAAAAGATTGTTTCTATTAAATAAATTATTTAGTAATAAACCGTGCTGTTTATTAAAATAATCATACCTGACTTTTGGTTCGTATTTATCATCCTTATACATTCACGTTGAGCTTCGTTGACAGCGTTATAAAACTCCTGACAAGATATACTGATAAACCAATTAAATGTAAGTTCTTTAAATAAACTAAAAGTATTTACTACTTTATACGATTTCCACTTGTCTATAATGTACTACAAAAAGAAAGATTGAGTTAATGAAGTTACGACTCAGTAAAAGTCATTTTGTTAAGTTCTACAAAAATAATAGATTTTTAAGAATCGGTACGTACTCCCAATCGTCAAATATTCGTTTAAATGTGTTGTGGCTATTGTAGGGGCGAGAGGAAAACGATAATAGTGTGGACTGTAAATTTAATATGGTGCCGGTTCGGTGAAAAAAAGGGAAATGTACGCCTACCTGGTGGTGTTCTCGTGCCCAAATATAATTAACTGCGGTCAAGGTGCACAGGGCACATGCACAAAAAATAGGCGCGCGCGGATCCTCGCCCTGAGTGTTGGCGATGCACTGACTTGCGGGTTGTTTATTATGCGGTGCGGCATGTGAAAGGATAGGATGAGGGTAGGAGAATATATTAAAATAAATTATAACTAGCGGAAACTTTTCCCCTGGCCTTAAAGGGTCACCTTTAAAAAAATATATAATGAACTAATATATAACTAATCTAGCTTATAACTACAAATAAAATGCATGTAGATCAGTATCATTGAAAAGGCAGACGACACAAGCGAACTCAGGTCGTACGTAACTTGCCTTACAGGTCTTGACAGTACTGTCTTTAGAAGGGTGTATCTTTTCTATGACTCCTAGGGGCCAAGAAAACGGCGGAGTGTTATCCGTTACAATAACGACTACAGTGCCTGTTTTAATAGGAACTGCGGGCGTGTTCCACATCGGTATTGACTGTAATTTATGCAAGTACTCAGCTCGCCAACGACGCCAGAATGATTGAACTAAATTATCTAAAAGTAAGTGGCGCTGGTTGATAGATACAGACTGAGTAAGGTTTTCAGGTGCGATTATAGAACTAAGTGGAACAGTATGTAAAAATGCGCTGGTGTAAGCGCAGTAGGCTCACATGGGTCACAAGGCGGGCGCGAGTTCATAAGAGCTTCGATTTGCGCGAGCACTGTTATGAGCTCCTCATACGAAAGTATTTGTTGTCCGATAACTCTAAATAAGTGAGTCTTAAATACTTTAACCATACTCTCCATATAACCTGAGAAGTGTGGTGATGCAGGAGGCATATTCTTCCAAGAATTCTCAGATAGCTCATATTCTAGATGAGGGCGATATTCGTCGAGGAACTTATATAAATCTCGCAAATATGTTCGAGCTCCTACAAAATCCTAGTACATAAACTGTACAGGAACGCGGCGCGAAAGGAAGCGTTTTAAAGCGTTTAAGAAACACGCAGTGGATAAGTCGGTAGCTACTTCTATATGAGTTGCCCTAGTCGTCAAGCAAGTGCATAACCAAGTCTTGCGACCTTTAACACCTCTAGTACGAAATGGTGTGCAAAGTATACGTCCTGCGTAATCAACATGTGAGGGAAGTTCAGCCATCATAGGGAATGTGGGTCGCGGTTTATACCTAAAACAAGTGTAGCATTTAAAAATACGTTGACGAATTATGCGTCGTGCTGACAATATCCAGTAGTGTTTCCTCATTATTGGCATTAACAACTCTGGACCGGCGTGTAAATTTCTAACATGATAGTAGTCGACTAGTAAATCCACTATGTGATCGTGTTTAGGTAAGACAATCGGATGCTTATAATTATAATCCTCAGCGGAGTTAGTTAACCTGCCTCTGACGCGAATAAGACCATCAGCGTCCAGAAAAGGCCTGAGTTTAATTAAAGCGGGAGAGCATTCTTTGTTATTCTTTAAATCGACGATATCGCGGCAAAAGTGTACGTTTTGCAGAATGAGAAGCAACTTTACTTCTAGTTTTACTTTTACTAGAAATTGAGATATCACGCGGTCATATTTTAAGAAAGCGGTAAATGATAACTCGTAATAATTTAGTGTATGTCGATATGCGAATAGCGAGTTGATAAATAATCGATTCATCAATAGTTGATGTGTAAGAATGTAAATTATGGCATTCAACAGAAAATGCGGCAGTTTTTTGTTCAGGAACGGATCCTAACGTATTTTATTCGAATTTCTTGAGCGGCCATTGTGTAGGATCAAGCAAAGCCCACACACGCCCGTACGGCCATAGCGGATGGTCGATTAATTTATCAAGAGTTAATCCTCTTGATAAACAATCAGCGGGATTTTCATGATCCCGTGGGATGCCTGCCACGCGATAAAAACACTTTGCGGGCAAATTGTCAGTCAAAGTGACAACGCGGTTGGCAACAAATGTTTGCCAGCGATGTGGAGAGGAATTGATCCAGCAAAGGACGACCTTTGAGTTGGTAAATGCGAAAACTTGAGTAATTTTATATTGCGGATCGAACGTGTCAAATACCTTGCGTAATAGCTTTGATAAAAGCACGGCAGCCAGTAGCTCGAGTCTAGCGATGGACACAGGCTTAGACGGCGAAACCTTAGATTTAGCGCACATTAAGTGCTTCTTCAAGCTGCTAGAAGCGCTATAATAAGAGTATCCAACGGATCGCGTACGATAGCACAACATGATGTTGTGATATTATAATTATTAATAACGCGGTGCTGTTGTAAAACGGGTACAGTTCCCATAACAATGTAACCTAAAGTAGTATTAATTATTATTATATAAGACCGCGAATTATTATTATTATATAAGACCGTGCCTGGCAGCAACAAATGTGTAAATAATGAGGCACCGATCAACATTTGAATCGGCCCCGGCGAAGCGAAGGCACTGTCGGCGAGCCTACACAGTAGCGCGGACGCATCGACTGGTACGGTAGGTAACTCGTCAGCGATACGATCTACGATAAGCGCAGAAATATCATAATAAACGGCAGAGTTATGGCGCGAGAATAACTTAATATCTACTGAACCCTTGACGGATTTTTCAGCACCACCCTTTAAACCTAAGCGATTGCATAGATCGCTCGTAATAAAATGCGATTGTGAACTATTATCAATTAGACATTGAACAATGACTGGAATGTTATTACAATCATAAATAATAACTTGCGCGGTCGCAAGGAGCACAGTACATTGCTCGTTAGCGCTGCATGTGTCATACGTAGCGAGCGTATGTGGAGCGGCAGTGAACTCTAAACACGACGATACGTTGCCGGCGTTGCTCGAGTGCGGAGTCTTCATAATACTTTTATCGCAAGGCGACGGTGAGGCGGGCTTCATGACGCATGCATTAACCGACAGCGCGCGTGAAGCGGAGGGTGCTGTGTTTAACGCGCTGTTTTTATTGTCAAATTGTAAAAGAGTGTAATGTTTACCTTTACAGGAACGACATTTAGTACTCGACTTACACTGCATCGATTTGTGTTTAGTACTTAAACAATTAACGCATGCCCCTTTGTCCTTTATTATTTTAAAACGTTCTTCAGGGGTTATATTAATTAATGCGGGACACTTAAAAAGATGTTCGTGTATTATATTAGTACATAAACATTTTTCAGACGTAACACTAACGTATGACTGCGGGTTCGGTATATTAATATTTTTACGCGGTTTAAATAACTGGTTTGAGCGACTGCAATCATTTTGGGTTTGTAAACTAGTTTTATAATGCATTTTAATAAAATCAATTAAATTTTGAAGCGTTGGTATTTCATTATTATTACTACGAGACTGAACCTCGAACACACGAATAGTATCAGAATCTAGTTTTTTAAGCTGTATATGAAACAGTATAAAATCTCCCACATTATCTAAACCTAAATTTTTTATCGCATTAGCGACGGTAGATATTTTATCTATAAATTAATATATAAAATAACCTATTAAATAATATAATTTTTCGTCGTCAGTCAATGACGGATTATCATGGTCGGTGGCTTTAAAACTGGCATAAAATAATGGCCACATGCGAATATCTCCGGTAAACGTCATTAGTTCAATAGGCTGTAAAGAAGGTCGCGAGCGAGGTGGAGCGGGCGGCGGGGTGTACTTAAACTCACTGTCTGTTCCTTTCGGTGGTAACAATTGTGATAAAACTCTTTTGGAATAGCTATATAATCAAAACACGTCTAGGTCTGATAGTCTAGTTGTGCGTTTGGATTAATTGTTAACAACACAGTATTATATTTATCTACAGTAGACTTAAATTCCGACCTAACATCGTTAATTGATTTGACGGCAATGAGAAAAGATTCCTCGTTCTTTACGTTCGCTTGTGAGACCTTTGCCTTATTATAAGAAACATGCATACGAGCGAACAGTGCGTCACGTCGCGCTTCTAGTACCCTAAGTTTAATGTTATTAGAGGACAACGAAATTACTTCTTCGTCATCAGACATTTTAAATAAATATGAATAAAGCTATATAAAAATACGTTAAAATAAGGGAATTAATATTTGCAAACTAGGGTAGTTCTAGTAACCAATAGATCGTACTAAAACTATAAACTATTATGAAATATTAATTATAAATTTATGTAACTAACTAATATTTTAACTATTGCTATATAAATGTAAATAATATATACTAACAATTTATATATAATATGTACACTAATTACAATGTGATGGTACGGCTATGTGATCGTCTATTTAATTATGCATTATAGTAATCGAGTACTTTAGAGAAATCTCCCGTCTTTCATCCCTTTTGAGAAACACTGCAGTTAGAGCACATCTGTCTAAACAATGACTATTGTTGATTTTAGAGTTAACTGTGTAGCGAATACATTTCACTGGACAGACAATGAGCCATTCAAGCAATCATTCTACCTGCTTATCCGAAGCCCGACCTTTCGTGCTTTATTACGGTTGTTTGTACAATAAGTTTAAATCTTTACTCACAATATTAACAAAGTTAAAATAAGATGGGTGATCATACTAGAATGGTTAAATGAATGGTGACATGTATGGGCAAATTTGCTCCATCATTAACCGACCGATATCACTCTGACACGGGGAAGCCCTACGCCAGTTTCTGGCCCTGTTATCAGGTTATTGGGGGACAGCATGACCTCCTTTTGCTACGAAGCATTTACAATTCCTCTAGTCCGAAGACGAGTACTTTATTATTATGGGCTTTAAGCCCCCCCCCTGAACCATGGTTTTATATATATTTATATTTCAAGTGATAGGTTTTATTTGGTTTGGCCAAACCAAGGTCGGAGGTCACCTGTAAGACATGGCGTGTATTGGGTGTCCAGTTATCGCCGCCGGAATGCTGTCGAGTCATGTATTGCATATTTACTAATTTTATTTAAATTTAAATGGAATTAGTTCATCTTAAACCTCACTGTCTCATACGCTGCAATGTTTCCCAAGCTTGCCTTAGCACATAGTGATATTACCTACCTTGCTCAAAATACCTACTCAGGACTCCACACAGCTTTTCTCCCCTTCAGCAAACTCCTTCAATATCAGTGATTCAACTAAAATGAATAACACTAGCCATAGTCTAGTGTTATTTGCACTATCATTTCTAGTATCATTTTATGCACCTCAAATTTAGATAAATAGTTAACTGAATGATATTTAATAATAAATCTATTTGACTGTAATTATGATTAAACTCTCTTATGTCTGAATCTAGTTCGGAAAGAACTCTACTCTACTTTGGTGCTAGCTTGACTGTTATCTCTTAGTTAAGTTTAGACCTATCGATCTAGGTTAAGTTCATAGCAAATTATTAATTTAATATCCAATCATGAGTATAGAGATCGTGATTGATCTTATATGAGGGGGAATTCAGTATTGAAGATTTGGTCTAATCGGTTATACTAATAATCTTAATGCCAAAACTCGGGGCTAAACTACAGTTATGTACATTAATGCTGAATCTAGGGAAAATCTTCAATATCAAATACCCCAAGGTATGCCTAATTTTAATTGGGATAAAAGTAAAAGAAGCATTAATTTAAAATAAATTTATTAACTGATTTAAAGAAAGAAGAAACTGTGTTATTATTTAGATCTTAATAAACGCGGTTAACGCTTATCAGAGACCGAGCGTTCCATTCCTAAACTAGCCATACTAATCAGGGGAAAATGGTACACTCAAACGAAAAACCCCTCTGGCATCATTGTATATTTACACACATGCATACAGGAAATACAATTTTAATCTTAGTTATCATATAATTTCAGTCTGTATATATTTACTAAGTTTTTCTACATGAATCAGTAAATAAGGATAAGAGACACACACAACTTCTTATACAATTTAAGGCATAAATATACTGCTAGTCACAATAGGCTCACGATCTTTTTTAATTTAATTACTTCTCATTCCTCCATAAGGATAAGAGACACACACAACTTCTTATACAATTTAAGGCATAAATATACTGCTAGTCACAATAGGCTCACGATCTTTTTTAATTTAATTACTTCTCATTCCTCGCTCTCCCAACTCAATGTTAGCACGGTAAACCCCATTTATTTATTAAGAATATTTATAAATTTAGAAAGTTACATTTCAACCTGTGAATCTATCGTGACTTAGTTTCGTGTATAAATCAGTGTACATTACCCAGTCAGGAATCACACCAAACTCGTACCACTCCTAATTTAATCTATCGTTAAATTATTTATTTACATTATTACTTTCAATTATTTACTTTATACTCTCAATTACAAAATATTACAATTAACAATCGACACGGGACCCGGGAATTAATAAGATGCGACTTGTCGCCGTGGACGCTGGACGAAGACTCCCCGTTGTTACTCCTTGTCCCACTTCTCTAGTCCTTTGTGCACACTCCACCTATTTCTCTCTAGCCACACCCTGTAACAGAAAAGGCGGCGCACGAGTAAATCTGTATTTAGCTCATTGGTTAAGATTGGGTCTTTTTTTCATGTTTCCCCGACCTCGCCTCCAATTTCTTTGTTTAGACGTCGTTATTGTTGCAAAAAAAAATATGAATTGTTTCAACATTCCAATCCCGTAGCATCTGTAAACAATTTAGTTACTCTAACTCTGAGAAAAGATTGCACAAAACAATTAACGTCACCCATAATTTGTCTAAAATAGCCATACTCCTATTTGTTTCAAATAAACTTTAATTTTAATGATACTTTCTTTAGCGTCAATAAGTCTCAAGTAGTTTTTTCATTGAATTTGTATATTGTTAGTTCTGTTATTTTTTTGTTTTACCCTAAAAATATTTGTATAAGATCCTACAATCTGTCATCCTTTATTTCGATTTATTGCGAGCAATTGTTCATACACTGGCCAGTTTCTCACGCATTGAAATAATAAAATAAAATAGATGTTAACCATCTCAACAATACCTAAATAAAAAAAACCTATGTACTTAATATACGTAAAAATTAATGCGGTTTACATAATATTGTAATAAATATCCTATTTAGGTGACCCTAAAGTGCGGTGGAAAAAAACAAAAAGAAAGAGCTGGTTCGTATATGGACTAAAAAAAATGTTGTGGCTATTGTAAGGGCGAGAGGAAAACGATAATAGTGTGGACTGTAAATTTAATGAGGTGCTGGTTCGGTGAAAATAAAGGAAATGCACGTCTACCTGGTGGTGTTCTCGTGCTCCAAATATAATTAACGGCGGTCAAGATGTCACAGGTCACATACACAAAAAATAGGCGCGCGCGCGGATTTTCGCCTTGAGATTTGGCGATGCCCTGACTTGCGGGTTGTTTATTATGCGGTGCGGCGTGCGAAAGGATAGGGAAAAATATTGGCACAATAGGCAGCCTTTTCGCTAAGTGAGCAATCTCTGCTAGGCAACCATTAGAGATGGCGCGGAGAAATGGAAAGGGGTGTACACAGCTTAGTTTAGTACTATTAAATAGGTTTACACATACAAATATATTACTTCTACACATTCATATATACGCACATATAAATTACATATATACATATATTACAGCCCATTACATAAATACACATTGCACACAGCTCAAAATTATTCAGATGAATGACTCAGATAATATTCTTTAAATCGGTTTTTTTTTAATTGGAAGAGACTTAGATTGTTTGATCACTATGGGTAGTTACAGCTTTTACAGAAAAAGATTTTAAGTTTTCAAAATTAGGTTTTGATCTGAACGAAGTGGAAGATTATGTGAGTTACATAAAAACTCAAAAAGCTCTTTTAGATATGACGCAGTATTAGGATTGAACATTAAGGATATGAGTATTTCTGCGAAAACAGATCGAGAGCCACTTAATCTTATTACGAAATTCAGAAATGTCATATAAGCCAAATATAAACCTAATGCATAAATTTTGAGGCCGCTCAAGTTTGTTTAATTATCAGCGTAGTCAAGAGTTGGCAATAGGAGTAATTGTACGAGCGCAATTTTGGTGGGAATGGGAAGAAAATTACGAAAACGACGTAATGCTGTAAGAGCACCAAACATCTTCCTGCTCACCTCACTTAACTGTAGTTTCCAGGATAACGTTTGATCAAAAACAACACCTAAGTTTTTTACTTTTTCACTGAAAGGAATGATAACTCCATCAAATAATATGTTAGGTAGTTGAGATAGCGAGATCCTATTAACAAGCTTTGGACTACCTATAATAATACTTTGAGTTCTACTAGGATTCAGAAGTAGACCGAAACTTTTATTCCATGCAGAAGTTTTGATTAAGTATTCATTAATAGAGTCGATAGTTTTTGATAAATCGTTCAAAGTACAGTGCCGATAAATTTGGAGATCGTCTGCATATAAGTGGTAGGGAGAAGTGATGTTAGTGCAAAGAGAATTAATATACATTGAAAACAAGAGAGGAGACAACACGCCACCTTGAGGAACGCCATTCTTATTCTGAATGGTCTCTATTACTAGATATTTATATTATACTTAGAGATTCAGAATAAGAATCCCGAATTCGAATGCTCTGTCGGCGTCCATGTAAGTAACTATGAAACCAATCAATTACTTCAAGAGATATATTAAGGGAGCATAAAGTAGCAAGTAAAATGTCAAAGTGTGTTATAAAAATATTTTACTTACTTGACTTTCAGGCGATCCTAACTTCACTTCGATATAAAATTGTGCATGAATCATGAAAGAGATAAATGTTTGTACTCCTTGACACAAAATCTGTACATTAATAAAATATTAGTTATCGACAATATGAGTTTAATAAATCATTTATTTGCAGAAGAACGTAATAATGCAAATGTCTACAAATACGTGTGTGCCACCGAAATCGGTTTATCCTGTTGTTAACAATTTATTTAAATTTAAAAACAAATTAAATAACTTACAAAGACCCTGAAAATCTTCTCGCAGAAATAAAATGTATCTAATATTTTTACATATATGTTGAATAATCTCTGCCATTCTTGTTTTGTAATATCATCCAAAGTTTTAGTTTGTTCTGAAAATAAATTTATCCCCACACTTTTCAATGTTTTTGGTCTTAGGATCAGGACGCAAGAAATTTTGTATCTTTTGATGAAAAAATTCTTCGCGTGGGCGATCTTTTGATCGGTAACTCAAACAAAAATTTTAAAAACACTGCTCTTAGCACATTGACACTAACTTTTTATATTTTAGTGCTACGTTACATGGGTAATATAGGTAATTACAATAATCTCTCATGTACCCATTACTACATAAATTTGGTAGAAAGGTTTGGAGGTAGTCATATACACAAAAATGCTATTAAGTTTACGTCACAAAATGGATTTAGGAATAAGTCACGTGCTACTCATCATTGACGAGGCCGACAGGTTCATCGTTATCGAAAAAAATAAAGGAGATGTATGACTCTGTGCCTCATGGATGGCTTATGTGGGTGCTGGAGTTGTATAAAGTACAACTCTTTGCACTTTCTTGAGATCATGCAGAAGGCAATTGCGATCAGTCCTTAACTAGCCAAAGCATCTCGTAAGAGGCGAGTAAGTAGAAATGAAGAATCCGACTTAATAAAATTATCGGATTCCTTAAACCATATCAATTTTTGCGGACGAAACATACAAGTAACTAGTATGTCGGAGGCGTTAGTGATCAGCGAGGTTGACATGAAATAATTAGAAGGCGGTGCTACTGGGCATGGCACGCATCTCGAGAAAGTTCCTCTCTCTGGATCCCCTAATCATCTATAGCTTAAACCGTGTTGCGGCTGGCGTTTAAAATAAAATAAAAGTTTTTGAAAAATAAAAATTTATATTACACGTATTATTAACATTAAAATGTAAGCTTACCTGAAATTTCGAAATCATTAAGTGCTGTTACACAATATTTTGAAAATAATTCCCCTGCAGTCATAGCAGATTCTGTAGCAGAGCTCAGACAGTTTAGCTCTTTAATCCACATTTTCATTTGAGCTGTGATTATATTTACAATGCGACATGCGTAAAAATTTACGAAAGCAAAATGAAGTTCATAATACAAGGTAACTACATCTAAAGTCTTTGCTGAGGCAATGTATACATTAATCATATAAAGCGTGATAAGATGTAAAATATATAGAAAAATTAGGAACCAGGAAGTAATGGCGTTTGAAATATAACTGTTATATTGTTCAAACTTCAACATTTTAAATACTCTTTGAATGTGTAGCACTACATTGATGTTAATTTTTTTATGAACCATGTTTAACGTGAAGCTCATTATAAAAACGAAGACTTTTAATATTTTATCAATAATAATATAAAATATGTAATATTGTAGAAGGATAGAGGATTTTTTTATTTGATATAGAGTTACCATGATATAAACTAAGACTGAAAACAAAGCCAAAAGATCAATTTTCGGTCTATTGAAAGTAATAAAGTTTTCGTATATCGTATACTTTGGGAGGATAAAGACATATTGCATGAAGTTAAAAGGTTTAAACAATAATTGTGTATTTTTATCCAAAAAATTATCATATAGTACTTCATTTTTACTAAATTGTATAACCATTTTCAAATTTACAAGCACTTAATTATCGTTGTAAAGTTCTTACTTTTTTTACCTCAGACCACTACCACTAACTCTGATGTCTGTTAGCTAAAACTGTATCGATTTAATAATTTTAAATCTAAAAATAATTTTTAATTTACTTATTGAATATACATAGTAATAATCTATCCACATCAATTATATGAAACAGAACATTTTTTTATTAATTTAAAACTACTACAAGTTTACATAGTATAGTATTAAGCCTTATCAATTTAAGTACGTTGAAAATATATTAGGTTTTTACTTTACCTATAAAATTGCCGTTTCTCATGAAATAGTTGACTCCCAATTTTCTCTATTTTTTAATATTTATTAATCAAACTAAATCCAATCAATGCATTTATGCCAACGTAGTGGTAGCTTATTGAGGTTCTTTTTGAAAAAGTATTTTGAACTGCCTCTCAGTTATTGAATTTTTCCCCACTAAGAAGTTAACCAAATTCTGGAAAAAGTAGAAGTCTGTAGGGGATGACGGAGAATTTCCAACCCCAGCTCTTGTAACTTGGAGACCATCTGCTGTGCAGTATGAGGTCGCGCGTTGTCGTGCAGGAGCAGCGGAGCCGAACGATTGACCAAAGCTGGTAGGAGATGTGCTAGCTTTGTAGTGGTTTCTCGCTGATTCCTCCCTATCTCTTTAATAAACAGTTCATTGTACATACCCATTTTTGTCACCTATCCATTAATCGCTCACAATAACTGCAGGTCCGCGTATGTGTCACATTTTATTTGGTTTTTCTCGTAAAACGATTTTTCTTCGAAATTTACAATTTTGACATTTTAGTGACAATTGTTTTTCTTTATATTTTTATATACTCCAGGAGTATTTTTACGATATTTACCTCTCTTTTGGACATTTAAAAATAAAAATAGCGCAACTTTAAATATCGAACGTTTTTATTCATTCAAGAGTCTTCATTATAAAGCCAGCGAAAGTATTGGTCAGTCTATCTTTCGCCTCTGAATAGAGAGGAACTAAATTATAAAGACCTTCCCGGTGTCTCGCTGACCCTGGGACCTGCACAGATCGCTTTTTGGCCTCCTTTCTTAACACTGCAATTAACACTATCACTCTGCCACTGAGATCCAGCATTCCCGGGACCGAGGACGCATCGTGCAGCCGGCTCCTACAACTGGGAATCGCTGAGGTTGCAGGCAAGCATTGCCGGCCTTGGGGGCCAGCCAGCGACCTCTCTGCTTCTGCGGCCAGCCAGCGAGCCACGCACAGCTGCAGCCAGCCTGTAACCTATCTGCTCTGGCCGCCAGTCTACCCCATAGCTCCTGTGGTCCGTCTGCGTCCTGCTTGTCCAAGCCGCCTGCCGAACTCCGCAGGCCAGCCGTCAGCGCGCTCTACCTCTCACCTCGTCAGCTCACCTCACCTACACCACTACGTTCACACTCATTACACTCCCACACCTTTTTTTGTTGTAAATAATTGTTAATCTTTTTTTTATTTTATTTCTTGTAAATAAATTCTGTAATATTTAAAGGTTCTTCTGTTATTTTAATTTAGTCTTTTTCTTATTTGTCTTCACAACAGCTTCTCCATCATTGTGTTCGGTTCTTCACAGTATACATCTGCTGTAATGCTCATCCCGTTTGGTAAAAAGCTGTAATGAATGACACCGGTGCTAGACCACCAAACAGTGACCATTATTATTATTCTTTATTGAACACCACAAAGTATACATTTTTTACAAATATAAAATAATAGTAGTGGTTAACAAGTGGCGGTCTTATGGCTAAATAGCCATTTCTTAGAGAGAACCTTTAGATTAGGAAAATTATACTAGAGAGGAGTATAGGGTGGTGCAACCATAAACTACATACAAATATCTAAATTCTAATACAATATGTACATCGTGACAAGGAAGGAGGTGAGGGGAATATTGGAAAACACGGCACAATAACGACAAAGCTACAATGCTTTCAGTCCATACTTCCGACAAAGCGTAAAAGCTCTCTGTTCACTAATAAAACGTTAATATGATCAGTCATTTCCAACCACAATGCGTAAAAACTGTCAACACCATAATTTACTACCGTAAGGGCTGATGAGCCTCATGTAAAGTGAAAGCCTACCTACTTCAAATAATAATCACGATTTTAAGATTTTAAACTACCTTCGCAACTATTTCTGATTTTGTTTCTATACTACTCACTTTAGCCTTTACGAAAATTATTTTTACACGCATTGAAACTAAAATAACTGTCAGGATCATGCGCAAAAAAAAAAATCTTTAACGTGAACTTTTGGGCTTGTGATGCCACTTCTGATGTCGACGATTTTAAATGGTGACAAGGAAGGAGATAAGGGGAATATTGGAAAACACTAACAGGGAGGATGATAGTGAATGGATTATTGGGTAAACGCGACGTAGATATTTCTACTGAACCGGTAAATAATCAAAAATGATCTCTAACAATTACGAGAGAAACCTAAGCAGTGCCTTGGACTTGTGACCAAGGAGTAGGCTTAAGGAATTCCTTTAAGTGATCACGACACTCGCCTTCACTGCTCAGGCTCTCTGTTTAAACCTAAGGTTAATCTCACATAAACCTAACCTACCACAAGAATAGGCAACTAGATTGTAAGGTATTCACGTAACCTTGATCGATCAGCACTCCTAGCACTAACACTGCACTGCACAACACTAACACTATTCAGAAACTACTTCACTACTTGAGAGACCGCGCACGACTAAGACTTCAGTCGGACTGTCGATGGCATATAAAGAGTGACTACTACCCTACTCCAACGCCATAGATACCGATGACGATTCGATTATTCGATAGTCTTTTACTATTCTCCGACAAACATAACTACATGTATATATAAAATAGATATAATAAACATTTATAATACACTAATTAATATCAATGAAAATAAACAAATTATATATACTAAAAGATCAAATACACCATAACCACACCATAAATAACTTTGGAGTCTTATATAGTAGACTAATATATGGTAAACTTGGAGTGGATTTTTTAAAAATGTGCAGAGACTTTGATAACCTTATGCTATGTGGTAAATTATTCCAAAGTACTATAACCTGTACAGTAAATGACTGTGAAAATTTTGGAGTTATGAGCAGGCGATTTAAGCACAAGGTATCGTATTGGTCGTAACTTAGTGGGGGAACCAGTAAATTCAAATTTCTCCTTTAAGTAAAAAGGAGCGTCGGGTTATATAACACACAGTAAAGAAGAGAGAGAATATGTATATCCCGGCGACGACGTATAGGGAGTCACTTGAACTTAAAACGAAACTGTGAACATGGTCATATTTTCGGAGGCTGAAAAAAAACCGAATTGAAATATTTTGAACGCTGCAAAAGTTTTCCTGCTAATTTTCTTTGTTTGCTCCGACCATGACATTGTTTGATCCAGTTGTATACGAAAGTTTTTAACGGTGGAGCGATAAGGCAAATTAACGCCGTTGTAATTGATGAATGGGAGGATCGCACAATCAACCCTTGAAATTAGGCTTTTACAACCAATAATAATAGCCTGTGATTTTACAGGATTAATACTGAGGCCATATTGTTTACTCCATTCATAAATCGCAACAAGATCACTATAAATGGCAGCCACTGCTTCGTGTAAATTTTCAAGGCTCGAATGCGATGAATTTGAACATCGTCTGTATACATATGGTAGAGAGAAGAAATTACATGAGTGATTGAATTGATGAAAATAGAGAAGAGTAAGGGACACAACACGCCACCTTGAGGTATCGCAGACCAGACATCATACAATGATGAGAATGTCTCACTAATTTGTACACGCTGGCGGCGTCCCTTGAGGTAACTTTGAAACCAATCTTTCACTGATGGAGATATGTTAAGAGAACACAACAAGCTCAACAGAATATCATGATGAACGCAATTAAACGCGTTGCTATAGTCCAAAAGTGTTAAAACTGTGAGCTGTTTGTAGTTTATAGCCCAACGAATGTCGTCTTTTATTAGTGCTGTGACCGTACTATGACAAAAGCAAAAGCAAGATTGATAGGGATCGAATAAAGAATGATTAACAAGAAAATAATTTAATTGCTGAAAGACTAATTTTACCAAATATTATTTCCTAGTGATTCCAGAAATTTCCATGTTTTTGCGGTGTCGTCGTTTTCGACTGATTGGAAAATGTGACGTCGTTGTGCATCTCTACATGATGTATTGCAGCGGTTTCGAGCTTTATGATATTTAGCCCGATATTCGTCGGAATCGTTACTACTTATGTTTCGTCATATTCTTCTTTTTCATTAGTATTTTAATACGGTCTTTTAACCACAGTGCTGGAAGATGCTTTCTTTTTATAGGCCTAATAGGTGCGTGAGTATCATATAACCGTGTTAGCAATGTATAAATAAACAAATAGCAAAATATCTCTACACTTTCAGCAGTCACAACCGTAGACCAATCCAATAAATAGGCATCTTCACAAAGCCTGGTTTTATCCATCCTTCCAAAACTGCGCTGCAAAAGTAATCTCGATTTCGCTTTAGGAGGACAGATTTATATGAGAGATAAAACAAATCATCTTAAGAAAAGACGTCAGCAGAGCACTGACCATGTTTTGAAACAAAGTCTAAAGAAAACACCATTATAAGGTCGATTTATTGTGACCCGGAGAATGGTGAGTAGCTGTGAGTGGTAAAATTCTCAAATTACAAGATTCGGCCACATTAAACAGTTTCCTATTGTTAGTGTCGCCTTTAAGCAAACAGGTATTAAAGTCTCCCATAATAATTAAGTGGTTGTAAGTAGGGATCAGATTTTCAAGAAAGTGTTCGAAAGATGAATAATAATCAATAGCAGAAGAAGGGTTATAGTAAACACCTAAAAGAATTTGGCTATGATATAAAATAATGTCAATTATCAAATGTTCAGCCAAATTGGGCGGAGTGGGCTGAGCAGACGAACTAACTATGTGAAAGGAATATGAGATCGCAAATAGATCGCTACTCCACCTCCACCCGTACCAATGCGGTCATTACGTATATGTCTAAAACCAGGTAATTAATATGAAAAAGAGGGCAAAGATGGCTTTAGCCACGACTTTGAGACAAGTATAGCATGAATGTTGCTAGACTCAAACGATGCAAGCATATCAGGATAATTAGCCGGAATACTTTGGGCGTTTATATGGATTATATTAAAGTTTTTAATACAATTTAGGAAGTAAGAATCAATAAAATGTAATTTTCGAAACCACCATCGATCTGGAAGCAGAGGCGAAAGAATTAACTATGTGCAGTTAAAACAATTATGCAAACTAATAAAGTAAAAAAATAATAACACAAAGAAGTACAAAGAAGAAATGACATGAACCCACGACGTATCGATCATGAATCCAACGCCTGACCCACTGACCTACTGACGCTCACCTACACCGGTTGCCATTACCGCTCACCGTGAAGATAACTGAGGTGTAAAAACACGTGGTGCACGTTGTGTACTATTTGAAAGTAACATGTCGAGTAATTCATATGTCGAAATTCGACTGTGATAATAAAACAATTTGGAAATCGGATCGGAATTCGGATTTCAGAAAATAAAACAAACTCGTTAACCAGAGTTAAAATGTTTAAAATATTTTTTATTTGTATCGAGATACGTATATGTGAAATGCCCTGTCGTGGTCACTTACGCCTTTAAGATACTATAGACTTAAATGTTTAATATTAACTTCAACTTGACAATTTTAGTTATTCTTCAAATAATGCGTCAAAACCTAAAATATTTTTCGTGATATAACAAATATTTTTCGTGATATAACAAATTGCCATTTTTCGGCTTTTTTCCCATACTACTATAAGACCTTGCTTTTTGCCAAAATTATTGTTCCTAGGTCAATGCCGGAAATTCGATTTGTGTTGAAAATCAAAATTACAATATCATGTATAGTTGTATTGATAAAACCGGCTGTATCTTTTTGTTAAATTGACTTAGCATTTTGATTTTTTAACATATTGGAGAAAATAGAGATTTGAATATTTGATACAAATTTCAACTTGATTTCTTTACGTTCAGAGAAAAAGGGAAGTGCGTGACAGTCAAAAAAAGTTAATTTTCTAGTAATGTAGAAAGAAATTTACAGGTTTTTACTTTTATCCTTTACTTTTGCTAAGAGACCCTGCGTCATGCTAAGGAAGTACTCTAAATTTTGTGAGTGACGAAATTAACGGTCATATCTTTTCAATGATATCTTTCTTAGAAGTTTGATTTTTTGACACCCACAAGAACCGCTGGCTTTAGTATTTGTTATTAATTTCAACATGATACCTTCACGCGAATCTGAGAAAAAGGGTCTTGATAGACTATGTGTGTTAAGTGATCCTATAAGGGTTTCTTTTTTCCTTTCAAGGAACCCTGAAAATAAAATTAATTATCGTTTTAATATTTTTTTTACCAGAGACTTATCAAAATATTATTTTAATCTATATATTATATCTGTTTTATTGTATTAGTCATATCCTGCTAAACATGTAAACAAATGGTGAAACTACGAATTCATTAATTTCCGTAGTCCTGTTTTACGTATTTCATTTGGAATTTTAGTATGAAACAATCATATAATTCTGGATATGTCCATTTTAGGTTTTTAAATATTTATGGGTTCAAAGATATATTCAGATGATCTGAAGAACTTATATATCGATTTATTTGCGCTTCCTTTATAACTTTTTATTGGATCCGAAAGAAAAAATTGAAAATTGTAACTTTTTCAACAACTTTACTGACGTCGCCCCCTCCTAAAATACTAGTAGTATGTGATTCATACTGCTAGTAATCGTTAAAATAAATGTGTAGACGGATATTTATCAGTAGATCCTTTAAAGTAATATTAATATTACAAAGCTGTTTTCAACTGTGTGACGTTTTCCATTCCTTCATACGTTTTCTTGACAGGTTATCGATCACCAAGTTAAATTAATGATTAAAAATATTGTTAAGTAATCTTAGTAACATCGTTTATAAATTAGTGTTCGTGAGTAGTTCCTTTTTATTATTTCACGTATACTGTCGTGTAGACAATATATAATATATAGTCGCGCAGTCCACATTAAAGTATTGAGACTAATAATGTTAGTGTTGTTTGATGGTATGGTTATCGAGGAGCACGTGATTAATGTAAGTACTTTGTTATTTTAATATTCGGTACCAAGATCAAGCTGTGTAAATGAGAGTTTTTGCATAGTAGAAGACGTCTTTAAAACTAATCAGGAGCAGTTTGAGTAGTTTTAAAGACCCAGGGGCCTCAAGCCCCAGGTACTGTTCATTTTCCATCTAGATAAAATGTTTATATTGTCGTTTGTGTGTTACTGCGTAAACAGCTCCCACACAGAAAGTTTAACAATAGTCTAGTAAAAGATAGATTTCCAATCATTAATATGCAACAAGATTTTGCCTTATCTGTGGCGTTATCAAATATATAAAACTCCATGTATTAGATACTAAGCAATCATTAAATTTATATAAGATGAATAAAGGAGTCAATATACTTTTTATTGTGTTAATAAATTTAATCAACCTTGCTTCCAGCAAGTTGTATCTTAACGATAATTGGAAATATCCATTAGACAGAGATTTATTTGAAAGAGTGTTGGATTCGGGACAATGCGAGAGACAACTGGACTATATACGACGGAACAATTCACTGCTTTTAGCACAATGTAAGTAAAATTATTTTAGATATACATCAATACTTAAAAAGTGCTCAGCAATAACAGGAACATGTTTCATTTCAGTCATCGATGCAGGTTTAAGGGTACCGAGAGGAATATTATTAGGAAACCTCAAGGATTATGGCCATTATCCTCAGTGTCTTGGTATTCATGAAGTTGTGCGTGACATGTCTATAGATGGAAAATATTGTATGATTAGAGTACCTGCAAATCAAAATGTGCAAACTAAATTATTAGAAGATGTTAATTTGAATTTTAATCCAAATTTGTTAGAACTACCCGAGGAAACATACCAGAAACTAGTAGAACGTAGAAATTATATGAAAACTTTACGATCTATTTTTGGCACAGAAGCTGGCGATACTAGGTAAGACAGTTTAATCATTCGATGCAAACATAAACATCTTATCATAATAATCTTATAATGGCCAACTGCTAAGCCGGATATCCTACTCATAATGAGAAGGAAGATAGTCAATAGTTCATCACCCTGGCCGAGTGCAGATTGGCATACTTCACACAACTTTGAGAACATTTGGAGAGTTGCCAGGTGTTTAGGTTTCCTCACGATGTTTTTTTTTCACTGTTAAAGAAATTGATATTTAATTGATAAAAATCCATATAACTCGGAAAAGTCAAAGGTGTGCCTACTGCTGTGTCAGAGGTGTGTGTGTGTGCTACTTTATTTATTATATTAATTTAAATATTTTCAGGCTGGACTTAGACAATTCCTTACCGAATATAAACTTCCAACTAGCCCTTTGTATACCCAAAGTGTGTACAACACAGGAGGCTATCTCTGGACTTCATTTCAATATTACAGCATTGGGTTTTAAATACGAAGACGATTTTTGTCGTTTACCAAATGACAGGCCTTGGGCTACTGTTGATTATATCGCCGTGTAAGTTATAACCAATTGATCCTTTTGAACTTTAATTGTGGAATTTTGGCTTTAAATTTTTATTTGATAAACTTCGTAATTTTCCATACGGAATATCATTATCATTAAAAAAAAGGAAAATCTTTTAAAATTATAGTACTTGCGCTTATCATTTATCACTTTATCGTCCGTAATAATATATATTACAAATCAGAATGAATGAAGTAGATTTAAAAATTAATCTGTGATTACTGTTAAACATGATTAATAATTATGGTTTATCGTCATATATATTTTGATTTAATATTTGTCAAGATACACTCATGCGGTGGCCACGTGAATGAAATACTTTGCCACAAACTCATAATGATAATGTTGATGTTATCATTCTTAGTATACCATTTGCAGGTATTAAAAAAACTTATGAGATAGTAACAAGACTTATTTTCTTACAGTGTCTTGTTCTCTTTTCTCGGTCTTCTAATACTGCTTAGCACTGGTTATGATGTTTGTCATAACGTGATAATTAAAACAGGTATATTTATATTCCTCACTATTATTATTTAAATAATAAAGTAACTTATTAATTGTGATAAAAATAATATTTCTTTAATTATATTTCCTAGATCCAAAAGATACTAGTGTTGTCTTAACATCATTTTCCGCATACGCAAACTGCAAGCGCCTCTTAAGTTTCAAACAGAATCCAAATGCTATACAATGTCTGGACGGAATTAGAGCTTTGGCCACTTTTTGGGTCGTTATTGGTCATGTGTTCTTTGTTCTTAATTTCGTTACTGCTAATCCACTTGCAGCATTGGAGGTAAGTTTTAGTTTAGCTTCTATTGCTTGCATTCCATTCCATTGCTATGTAATTGATTCTTGACTAAATTAAACTATGCAGACAGATGAACGAAAAAAAAATTAAAATAATAATGCGTCACCATAGTTAGAAAAGTTAGTTTAGAAATTCTAGCTAATCGTGTTAAGGAATTTTATTTTCTCTTTATTCAAATTTAAGAATCTATATAATACTGAGAAAAAAATTATACCGTTACATAGCTTTAATCAATGTTTTTGCAGTGGTCTCAATCTAAAGAAGCAATATGGATAACGACAGCAACTCTTTCAGTTGATACCTTTTTCCTCATAAGTGGTATTTTATTAGTATATACCTCAGTTGGGAAATTTACAGCTAGTATGTATTATTTTTTAATATAAGTACTTAATTATATTATGTAGAGCAATTGGTTGTATCACTTACATCTCTTTATTTTCAGAACAATTAATAAAGACCCTGCCTTTATTCTACCTCAATCGTTTACTACGCATGTTTCCTGTATTAGCTGCAGTAGTCTTATTCGAAGCCTCCTTATACAATCGTTTAGGTGATGGACCAGTTTGGGAGATGGTATTAAATAACGTTCATAAATGCAGAAGTTATTGGTGGACGACTTTATTGCATGTGCAAAATTTCGTTAACCCAGAGAATGCTGTAAGTTTCCTTTTGAAAAAAAAGATATGAAGAAATTGACAACATTTTTAGAATAAAATTTGGTCTTATTTTAGTGCATTGGTGTTACCTGGTACTTAGCAATCGACACACATCTTCATATTTTGTCTCCGATAGTTTTATTTTTTGTACTTGGAAGAAGAAGGAAAATAGCACTTTCAGCTTTAACTACAGCGTTGTTTATATCATTGACAGCTTCTGTCGCATACATATATGCAAAAGAAGACTTACACGAACAATATTTTATAAACTATTATGTTAATATATTGACAAGAGCGCCGCCATTTTTCGTCGGATTAATGTATGGATATGTTATGAGTTTATGGCGCGGCAAACGAGTGAAAATACCCGTGGTAAGTTTTCTAAATTATAAAGTAAAAGAGTAAAGAACAGTTGTTACTTTAACACCAGCGATTCCATATGTAGAAGCAAAGTATTATGAACGAGAGATATTAATGTTTTGGTTTAGATCAGTAGTTTTTTTAATGGGAAAACTATGAACGTTTTCTGACGCTCGACAATCACCCGCCTCAAATTGTCATAGTCTGATAAACTATCCAGTTGGCTTAAAAACGTATCATCGTCCTGTATAAGTTTTTCTTATTAGACCTTTAGCTTATATTTGCGTTGAACTTGTAATAATCAAGGTGTTACATTATTTTACAATTACTAATATAACTAATATATTATTTCAGCTTGGAAGTATCGTTGTAATGGTATTATCCATTGGTGTAATAGGTGCAACAATATATTGCAAGTATTTACAAGAACATGTAGACCAATTTAGTAATAGGATAGTCCAAAACACTTTCGATTCGTTTCTACGTCCTGCTTGGAGTTTAGCTCTGGGCTGGATTATATTTGCTTGTGCTAATGGATATGGAGGTTTGTCAAATTTACATTATAAACCTAAAAGCAGTATTGTGACTTAGTCTAAAATGGAGTTGATAATATGATTTGAATGCAATTAAATTTACGTTTTTCAGGTCCAATAAACTGGTTTCTATCATTAAATGTTTGGAAGATACCATCTCGTATATCGTATGCAATGTACTTAACACACATGTCTCTTATATTTTCTTTTTACTCGAGTGCCTTACAACCTGTATATTTCACTGTCCCGAAAGCAGTAAGTATATCATCGTTTTTTAATTTTTTTTTCATCATCATTTTTACTAATAAAAAAAAATCCCATTACATATTTCTTTAACAAAGAGGATGAGACAAAGTTTTTAAACTTTTTTTATTGACTTTCAGACGTTTGACTTCATGGCATTTTTCGCTATAGCAATAATGACATCGTTCTTTATAACCGCATTAATAGATGCTCCGTTTGCAATTCTTTTCAAAATTCTCCTTTCATATGGTAAGGATACAGTTTTAATGTATAATATTTAAAAAAAATATTTTGAGTGTATGAATTTATGATTTTTTTGCAGGTTCAAAAAGATCAGTTTCTCCAAAAGCAAATAAAGATGTTTCAGTAGCGGAAAGTTATGGCGTTGCTGTCATTGGAAATCCAAAAGAGGATAAAGAACACAAATAGTTATGGGATTTTTTAAATGACGTCATAATATGTTTAACAATCCAACTGTATATATTAAAATAAGTTAACAGTAGGTAAATTAGTGAAACCATAATCGATTACACCTTTTGTATGATTGTAATTTTAAAGCTTAGAATAATAAAAAATGATTTTCCTTATTGAATATATTTGATTTATTTTTCCATGCAATTTATGTGAAAGCTGATTTTTGAATGTTATATTTAACATCTTAAAACTGTATAAACAATCTCTATTACAATTTTTAGTTCAATCGATATAAATAAAATGTTGATTTTTTAAGGCCACGCTATACAACGTTGACAAGTAATTGGTAGCCATTGGCAATCTTATGATTGGACCAATTAATATCAATTTGTTGAAATAAGGAAGAGGTACATATTTTCATGATTATATTAAATGGAATAAATTTTTTTTTCTAACAATTCATACGTAACTTTCAAAGTAGATAATTCCGAAAATTCTTCCTTCATTCGATATGGAGATATAGTCAACCATCTAGGAAATGAGCAGTATGTTGGAAATTGACAAAAATCATTGCATTGTAATCATTGCATGATTTTAAAGTATTAAATCATGCAATGATTACAATGCAATGATTGTAAAGGAAATATGATTAACAAAATAGCCTTAAATTAAGAATTTTCAAGATATTTTATATTTAGCCATTAAGCGACTCTTTGTATTAAGCGACGAATTGATCAACGCTCATAAATAAGGAGCGTAATGAACTCAGTTGAAACGTATCTCTAAAGACACACGTATCAAACTATTAATTTTCATTATATAACTAGTTTTCCATAAATTCGTATGATTAAAAATAATTTAAAAGTATCTTTAAATGAAGAAATACTACAAAGTATTTAGTGAAGGAAGCAAGATTAATCAGATAATATGCGCATTATTAAGTAAGTTTATATTTGTATTACCTTAGATAGAGAAAATTATATCTGTTGATTTAATTGTTTTATTATTTTATTTAGTAAATCTACCTGTCTTTGCATACGGTGCAAGCATAGGTTGGATGTCTCCAATGACTTTATTATTACAATCAGACAAATCTCCAAAAGGAATTCCGTTAACTGATACTGAGGTAATGTCTAAAATCTAGTCTTTATAATTATCTTTATTTTTATAAAATTAATTTATTTACAAATGACTTTATAATAAGGTTTCTTGGATGGCTGCGGTGGCGTTTTTAACTTGCATACCTGGAAATTTTCTAATGGCATATTTGGGGGATACAATAGGAAGAAAAATTACATTGCTGTTTATTTCTGCTACAGGAGCTGTGAGTTTCTTGTTTCTCAATTCCACAATTAAGTCAGATTTATTCAACTCTACATTTATGAGAAATGTTATGTTTATATATTATAATGCGTTATTAGTTAACTTTTCATATTGTTTTAATAATTGGCTTATTAATGCTGCTGCTGTATCTTTATCTGTCTAGGCTAGCTGGATATTTTTATTATCATCATTAGAAGTTTGGGCTTTAATCTTAGCACGAGCGTTAGTTGGCATCACTATGTCAGGATGTTATGTACTTTGTCCTATTTACACTAAGGAAATAAGTGAAGATAGTATTCGAGGAGCTCTTGGATGTTTGGTAATTTTTATATTTTTACGAAAAAGTAAATGCTTTAATTAACTTATTACCCTGATATTTCAAGCTTCCTGAGATTAAGTACGATATAAAGTCCTTTAATGACCTTATACAATCGGTTTCGGTTTGTTACAGATTATTTTATTTCACACAACTGGTAATCTATTCCTTTATATAATAGGGGATATTCTTAGCTATCGCACCATTCTTTGGATATGTTTATCATTACCAACCTTTCATTTGATTCTATTTATGATGATGCCTGAATCACCATCATATTTAATAAAAAGGGCAAAAGTAGAGGTAAAATATGTTTTTAAAATTCATATAATTATGACATACATAGAAAAATAATAAGCAAATTTGATTCCAGGAAGCAGTGAGAGTCTTAGCTTGGCTTCGTTGCAAAAAAGAAGATGATGTTTCAATAAAAAATGAAGTTGATTTAATGAGAAAGGAACAAAAGAATGACGAGCAAAGCAATCGTTTTCTTCTTAAATCTATTTGTGAGACAATCATTATTATAAAAATATAGTAAAACATTCTGATTTCACTAATATTACTATTGTTTTAATTTTCAGTTAAACATAAAATACTTATGAAAGCATTTTGTATTGCAATGGCTGTAACGCTAGCTCGTGAAATATGTGGTGCAATACCAGTTCTTAATTTTGCGGGAGAAATATTTGCAATTGCTTCACGTGATTCTGATTTAGTATTATCACCAAATCAACAAGCGATGTTGTTAGGAGTAGTGCAAGTAGCTGGTTCGATGCTTGCTTCTATCATTGTGGAAAAAGTTGGAAGAAAAGTTAGTTCCCTTATTCGACCTAGTATAGCTTCTGTAAAGTGTCTTTTGTATTTTTATTGTTATCAAAATTTTTAAATTCTGATTTTTTTTCTAGTTTTTTTTTTTCATTATAATAATATTTGTTTCTATTGTCTCAGTTTCCCATCTAGTTACTTTTTCGTCAAAGTAACTATTTGGGAAAGTTTTTATTAATCATATTTCCTTTACAGCCATTATTATCAATAACATCACTATTATCTGGTCTAAGTATGTGTGCATTAGCATCATGGTTTGTAGCGAAGGACTATAGAGCCAGTACACCCAACTGGTTACCAATTGTTACTTTATGTTTATGCATATTCTGCGATTCTTCAGGATTGCAGCCTATATCTATTGTGATTGCTGGCGAGATATTTTCTTTTAAAGTAAGAATTAATGATTCTACAACAATAAATTTTATATCATCAAAGATGTACTTAGCATAGAATTTATTAAATAAATTTCAGTATCGTGGCACCGTAATGGCTACGACTATGTCAGCAGCATCTCTTGCTGACTTCTTGCAACTTTTATTCTTCAAACCTTTGGCGAATGCAGTTGGGATTTATGTGGCATTTTATTTTTTTGGAATAATATGCATTATGATGGCCATTTATGCTATAATTGTTATACCTGAAACCAGAGGAAAAAGTTTAGAAAATATTTATAAGAGTTTGGGTAAAATAGAAGAGGAATTACCGAATATATAAATTCAAATGTAAACATAAAATTTTACTTAATAAAAATGTTAGGTTTTACGTGTTTTCTTTTATATCTTCATCTATTTATACAAAGTTATTAACTACAACTGTTTTCACTATAATCGTGATATTTTTACAAATAATTGTATATATTTAAACAAAGTAATTGCTGATAAAGACTATATATGACTTAATTAACCTAAAAGCAACTACATTGTCTACATTACAAAGATTACACATTGACATTATTTTGTGGTCTATCTACTATAAAAGTAATTTTATATCGACAGTCTAAATACTAAACTTGAAAAATAAAATTTAAAATAAATCATAAACGATGAGTAATGAAGTGTTATACGATAATAAGTTGGATAAGAAGATAAAGGCAATGTTTCTGCCTTTTTATACAATACAATATTTATTTTTTCTTCCAAAATACAAAATCTACAAGAACTTCATCATTTTTAACAGTCTTAAAATTCATTTATTTTCTCTATTAGGCATTTTAGTACCAGCCACTTGGCTTACACTTCATTTCGTTTCTTTGTTGCCTTATCTGTCAAAGACTTTTTATTGTATTTTCTTGAGTTTTGAGTCTATTTTCTACTCCTTCGGTTTTATCATGACTTACACAATGAATATAGTGCATAGAAAGAATAACTTGGAGCTTATACTAAACGTTCAAAGGGTCTTTAAGTTGCTAAAAAACAAACCTTTTAAGAATTTTACATCATTTTCAATTATATCATGGATTTCCGTATGCTCGATTCTTTTATATTTTACTTTCCTAAGTCTTTTTCAAATCCTCGTTTGTGGGAGAAACGCTTTCAATTCATTGACTATATTTTTTCTAATTCATTCTAACTTTATTGTTATTTATGCGATTCGAGTTATAAATATAATGACTATTCAGTTAAATTTGTGGATAGAGGAGCTAAAATATCATAATACAATAAACAAAAAGGTCTTTACACTAAAAGATTTTTCACTTTTAAAAAAAACACCTCAAAATCAAGGTGAAGTGTTAGTAAAATATTTTTTAATTTTTTAAATAAATTCTTATAATGTTATTTGTTATAGAACATATAAAAATGATGCAAAATTATACTGAAAAAGAGTGGAAAAGACTGTTGGATGTTTACCAGAAAATTTTGGAAAATTACGACATATTTAAGAAGATTTTCCAGACCTTTGTTAGTTACACAACCTTTATATAGTTTTACTCTAATTACTTTTTACTAATAAAACATACATTTGCAGATCGTACTTCATGGAATACAAATTTTTGCTTTTTCAATACTTTACGTTCAAATCTTACTTGAATTACGAAAAACTTATAAACCTTCACCTAGTATGGTAAGTATTTATCGATTTTTTTAGTAAAATCAAAATATACTACAAGCAATTTTTTTTTTCAGACCAGGAACTTGTGCACCTCACAATTATTAACAGTATGTCCTTGGGTAATTAAAGAAATTCTGATTAATATCTTCATCAGCTTTTCATGTCAGTCTTTCTATACATCGATGAATAAAGCTCAATATGAATGTATTAAAGTGCTCAGTTCTAATAAAGGGAAGGGTAAGTCTTATTAACACAGAGACACAATAATTAAAAATTAGTATATATTTTTTGGCCAAGTGCGAGTGTGTAACTAGCACAGTGAGGCTTCCGTACAATGTAAATTAAAAGAATAACACATATTTTTATTTTTGTGTGTGTGTGGGTCAAAATATGATCATAAGTATGTAACCAAACTATGTAAGGCTTATTTTTACAATCAATTGACATATTAAAATTACTTACAAAATTCATAAAAGGAAACATGATAAAACATTTTTAACAAAAACTGACACATCCGAATGTTACTTTTGGTAAAGTAATTTCTAGTATGTGTAATGGTATTTTTGGGGTATATAAGTAAGTGTGTTGCTTAGTAATGAGACAGTTAAAATTTATAAAACGATTTTGCCCAAAATTATATTCTATCTAAACTACTTCTATCTACTTTAGTCCTGTTATTGGTTTTACTAAGTTTCTATTTCTAAAGCTATTACACTGATTGAGTTATATCTAACTCTTGTTCAAAGTTAATAGTTTATTAAACAATTTGTTTCTTTTTTCAGCGGTAAAAGAAATCTGTAAGAATATACTACGTTTAAACAAAGAAGTGTTTCGTAGAATGCAAGCTTGTCAGCTGTATGCTATAGATGCAACACATCCATTCTATTTGATCAGTTCTATTATATCTTATGTTGTTGTTCAGATACAAATTGCATTGCTGGAATAGATTCAATATTTAATTTTATGTTTAACCCCAGCTCTTAAATTCATACTTCTAGGTAGTTTTTTTAAATGCTCACAGAACGTGGCCACCGTAGAAAGTGGACATCGGTAAAACTAGAGAATATATCTTGTTTTGTTGAGTTAGGCGAAGGAGCGAAGAGAAGATTACGGCGGGTTTAATGGGCCCTGAGCAGGAATCCAGTGTTCACTGGAACCGCAGCATTAACAGGATAGGAGATAACGCGTCAAAGACATTTGGCGGTCGAATTCGCATGCTGGTGATCGAAAGCCAGTATGGAAAAGATCCCTTACCTTTTCAGTAATTGTTTTCTTAGTATTATAATACTTGTTATTTCATCAAGATAGTTGAACATATATTTTAGTTTAATTAGCATTAAGTACCTACTTATAGTTCACCGATTTATAGCTACTAAAATATATTTTTTTTTAATTAAAATATTTATAGTTTGTTTTAAATTAATATTGTATCATTTTAATATTAGCTAAGCCTTACTTTAATTTAAAAAAATTAAGTTTTGCACGTATAATAGTATGAGGCGCCATCTTTTCCGTATAAATCGTACTTCTAAAAAACTTCGAAACGAAACGTGGAGCTCATACAACGTACGTGAACTACAACCAGTTCTAGTTTGAATATATTTACACAGATGGAGCTTTCTCAAAAATATTGTTTCATTCATACAAATATAATAATTATTATTTAATTACATCATTTATAATTCGAGAATTGCTGGACCGAATATGATGAATTTTAGACAAAGCTTGGAAAAAAATGTATATTTCGAAAAAAGGATTGAAGGGATGGAAATAGAGGATGAAATTTGTGTGGGAGTTCGTTATTTACATAAAGCTGGGTACTGACCACTATTACGAGGTGTAATCTAACATTTGCATCGAACATGTTACGCATCGAGCATGTTACACTGTGTTCGAAAATCGGCGTAACATGCTCTTTTTAACTCTGTGCTCCATATTCGCCACCCACTCAGATCAGTCAAGATATCCGACAGCAAGGTTGTGTTGGGATATTTGATTCTACTAAATTATTGTTTAATCCAAATTAAGAAGAAGAAAAAACGTTATTGTACATAAAACTTATTTAAAAACAGAGACGTATCTGGTGGTTTGTCATTGATAGCGATATTACGCAAATGAATACTGGACAGTATAAAAGATTTTGAAGAACTCGTGACGGCTTGTTACAGCGTACTGACTGAACTGTGTAACACTCAAGGAAGTCGTCAAAAAACCGACAGCCGGGTAGAGGACTCAAAGCGAGCAACGAGCAGGTCGTTGCTCGCTGGTTTCCCCATAACACTAAGTACTGACTGCATGAATGCTCGCTGTGTAACATGTTACATTACACCTAGTAACGTTGCTCAGTACCCAGCTTTAAGAGTAACAAATATTTAAAATTAAAATTAAATGTAAATACGCGTCATAAAAGTCACGCGAACGAAGCCGGGCGGATCGATTAGTTGTTAATAAATTAGGTTTTATTAATTGACAGTCTGACGTATCAAAAAATATTAACGCTTATTTAATATTTAACATCTTTGTATATTTTTTTTTTTATTACAAAAATTTATTTTCCATGCAAATTTTAATTAATTTATTAAGTCCGCTGATTTCTAAAAACAATCAGCCAGTTCGAATTTTTTTATGTGTCCGATCGTAAGACCAAGTGCTTCCACGTTTTTTAGACCAAAAGTTTGCTGGCGGCTACAATACCTATAATACAAAATATTTGCATGATTATACTTAGTACCTACCTAACAATCGTAGTATAGTGACTTTTAGGTAGGCTCTACTGATAACATAATAAGAACGGTAAGACCTAATTTTCGGTTTTATACATGACGGAGCTTAAGTAGGAAATTTAAGTAGAATAATATAAAAAAAATTATTATCACTTCCGTCGCGTCATTTCAACACTCAAGGATTTTTTATAGCCTCTGATTGGCTAGCGATTTTATTTCTATCCCACCCGTAGAGGGGTATTCCTACCACAGCCTTGTTTAATAAGGTTAATCAGACGCGTGGTCTCTTTGAGTGAACCAAGCAGTAATGTTGGAATTTAAAAAAAAATGCAAAGCATGAACCTCCCGCCTCTAATGCTGTAAGCATTGCATGTAAAATTGAACGGTCCCAAACCTGCGACCTAAAAGCTCAGATAAGGTCTCACAACTTAACCTATGATGCTAAAACCATAAACAAGGGTTCAAATACAAAGGGTAATGCATTTCCCTCTTGTATAGGAATGAGACCGCAGGATTTCACATACAGATATGTAAAAACCGTAACAACGAATCGCTTTCTCTTTATGCCCTAATGACGGATTTCCTCTGACGGTTTTATGTTTCGAGTGATCTCCACAATCCTCATTTCTTTTACGGATAACTTGGATTTCTTTTTGTTTTTATTTTCATCCTAGTTGATGAAGTAAATATTTCTTTTCAATCAAATTTGATTGATCTGGTTTCGTTTTATTTCTTGGTATTACTTTAAAGATGATTGATTTTTTAAATTGAGGACTACTTAGGTTAACGATTTAATTTTAAATTCGTCTTGCGATTTGTCTTATACTTCATTTTTGTCTCAAATTATACATTTTGATTGTACATATTTTTCAGTACCTATAATAATAAAATGCATTTAGAGTTAGTAGTGCATTTGAAATTGTTTTTCTTTATTCTACATTATTTTAAAAGCGATATTTCTGTCGATCCTTGTGTAAATTAAAATCTGATTTATGTTTAACTACTCGACCCGTCTGTGTGTAATTTACCACATATAATTTTATTCAATCTTAATATTTTACCAATGAGCAATTCCAAAGACATAACGACCACACAGCTTAACATGCACTTCATCCCCACGTCGATAGAGGATTTTTTTCGTCATAAAAAATAGCCTATGTCCTTCCACAAGCTCTACTTTATCTCTGTATCATATTCCATCAATATCAGTTCAGTAATTTAAGCCTGATTGTGTAACAGACAGACAGACTATAATTTTACTTAAATATAAATTTAAAAAAAATAACTTAGCTAAGCTGAAATGGTCTGTGGAAATGTGATCCTTATATTTCTATTTGTCGTAGTTGTTTGTATAACTCGTGCTCAGGTGAGCTTATGAATTTTAAATGGAGCTTGACAACCCTTTTGTTAACAGCGTTTTTCATAAACCAAAACTATGCAAACTACTTTTCTTTATTTTTTCTCATTATGTAACTTCTGTACTCACTTACTTCGCGTACGGTGATAGCGCGTCAATGACCGTTACCTCTATGAAAATTATTATTTTAATAGAATTTAGTTAATTTCCTATTTTTACAGCTTATTACGACACAACTATGCATAATTAAATTCTCGACTTATAACCTTTAGTATCCTAGCGACAAATGAAACGTTTAGGCCCTGATTCTTTTTGGGCTTACTGGAGATATTTTGTGCTTTGTTAGTGGATTTGCTTCGATTTTTTTGGCTTCTTTTAATTTTTTAATAATTATTTTGCGTTACACGTTTAAGCGCTAATAAATAACGTTTCCAAGTTCTGATGCATCATAGAGGTATTGTTATTGAATGGAGAGTATAAACAGTTATCCTCATTTAATCCCAGTGAAGAGGAAGCTGTTACTATTACATGACCACTTAATATAATGTATTTATTTTGTATCTATTAAGATAAAAGAAAATAGCTTCCGAGTGTTTGCAGCCGCTAATTGCTTTGAAGGAGGTCGTGTTTACACTACGATCTTCAGTCTTAACTATGAAGTCTTAATTTCTTTACTTCTTATCTGTAGAAAGAAAATTGGCAATTTTCTTGGATGGTGTTCTATAACGATTGTATGAAAAAATTGGAAAAACTAATGGATTCTTTTAGTATAAGTTTTGCTAGAAGTACCCTAAGAATGTTGTACTTAATATTATTTCAGTCAAAATAATCCTAATATCAGTTAATCCTGATCATTCTATATATTGTATTTAATAATAAACTAGTCGACCTGTCCCTGCTTTGCACGGGTGTTATTTAAGACGTATATATTGCTGTACAAAAATATTTAGGCGATCAATAAACGTTATGTTATATATCGAAATCCGTTCAGCAGTTTTTGTGTCATATTAATAGTTTTACATCACTTTGGGGTGTGTGAAAGAAAGTTACTGAACTCAGAATAGTCAAAATAATTTTTGTTATTAAAATTGAGAGCTCATCTCCTCTGTATGGCAAAACCGAACTTGTCAATAAAAAAATATATTTTCAATAATCAAGAATGTTCCATTCTTACTATTAGCAAGACCGTATACAAATTAATAATCTCGAATAGTTAATTTCAAGCAGACAAGTCTGCCAAGTCTTACTCGGGAGGTCCGAGGTTCGATCCTGGGCACACACCTCTGACTCTGAGTTATGTGTGTTTTAAGCAATTAAATATCACTTGCTTTAACTGTGAAGGAAAACATCGTTGGAAGGAAACCTGCACTCCTGAGAGTTCCCAAAACAGTTATCAATGGTGTGTGTAGTCTGCCAACCCGCACCCGCGTGGTGGATTATGGCCTAATACCCTCCTCATTCTGAGGAGGAGACCCGGCTCAGCAGTGGGCCATTTAAGGGTCGTGATGATGAAGTCTGCCAAGTGATATCGCGCAGTACATATTAAAGTAGTGAGTCTAATAGTGTAGTGTTGTTTGATGGCGTGATGCCTCCGTTATTGAGGAGCACTTGTTGTGAGAGTTTACCGTTATAGAAGAAATCTTTAAACCTGCTCCTGGGTCTCATGCCCCAGACACTACATTACATGATAATATTGTCATTTGAGTGTTACTGTGCAGTACAACTCCCATACTCTTAATTCGAGATAGCCATACATATTTATTAGAGAGGGTAGAAAATTCATTAATACTAAAACGAAGCGGCAGATTTTAAATGATCTAATAAATAATTTGATATCTGATGGCTTCGCAAGTCGTTTTAATTAAAATGTTATTCACAAAGATCAAAGATCTAAATATAAACAAAGACAAACTTTTTGAGTGATTTTCACAAATTTGTATCTCGTACCTGCTCCTTGGGACAAAGTTAAGTTGTCTTCACGATGATTAACTGTCTAATATTACTTATGAAACTTTGTTTTTGAAGATTTAATGATATTTTAGATGATATTGTTAACCTTTTAATGACTTACATGAATATTGCCCAAGATTTCGTGTCGTTAACTAATTATTCCCTAAAGTTAGTGGGTGTTATTTAAATGAGCATGTTGTGAGTGATTAAGTTAATGAGTAAGTACGTGAATGTGTTTGTGTACGTAGATAGGTGAGTGGGTAAATAAACAAAGAAAATAAGTGAATTTTTGATCATTACGCAGTGTTATTACATCCTCCCGGGACTCATCTAAAGTTTCCGCAAATAATGAGAGTTTCTTCACAAAAATTTACGGTATTACTAACAGAAAACTAATATTAACAAATAACAGAAGTTATGTTATTTACTACTAATCCCCTTGTTCACGTAGCAAATTGCAAACTTGCTGATATAAATATAAGAACATTTACATCGGCAGTTAGTATTCCTGCCGCGCGTCGCTGGATATATTTCATCGGTAAAACACTTGGACCGAGTCGAAGCGTCCAAACTTACTGAGCACATGATCAACTGAGGGTACTATATGAATAAGTCATGGCTGTGGCATGTGTTTCACGAGCTTATATTTTTTCTTAATGGTTAAACAAGTTTAATTCAGGAAGCTATGAAAGATGTATATCACGGGATAAGCGACTGGAAAATATGAGCAGTGATGGTCCAGTAAAGACTTGAATGTCTTACTCGGGAAGTCCGGAGGAAGGAGGAGGAGTTCGAACCTGGGTACACACCTCTGACTTATCTGAGTTATGTGTGTTTAGTTATGTGAGTTTAAATAATTAAGTATAGGTTATGTTTAATGTTTATTTAATAGTTCTCCATGTTCTCAAAGGTGTGTGAAATCTGCCAACCTGCACTTGGCCAGTATGGTTAACTATGGCCTAATGCCCTCCACATTTAGACGACCCGGCTGAGCAGTGAGTCATTAAATTATTATTTGAAAGTTTCACAGGCGTTGATCATTGTGAAGAAAATCGTAACTTGATTAAAATATCTTTGTAGCAATTGAACTTAACTAAATGACGAACAGTAAATTAAACTGCCTTTAGGACTAGAAAATAAGGCATGAGAGGATAAGATATGAAATTACGGACATCTTTGAAAATTAAATCTCATACGAGTAAAACAAATTCAGACATTTCTAATAAACATTGTCGATAATACCTAAATGGTATGATTACTCTTATTTATAAAATAAGTTTAATGTGACGGATACATGAATAAATAAACGGAATTTTTAATGTCTTTGTATTCTATAGCATATTAATCTACTAGATTCAAGAAATGACAAAAATATCGATGAGATTCCAACGCTAAATAGAAATATTTTTCTCGAGTAAACTTGATATTTTATAGTAACATGTTAATACTTGTAATATTACGCCAAAGAATATATTATAGTTCTGTGAAAGCAACTTACTTTCCGGAATGAAATCGTGGAATAAAACTATTCTCAAGTTAAGTTGAACAGATAAGGCAATGTGACGTTACATTATGGGATATCAGAATGAAGTTGAAATCGAGATATTTGCGTCTTTTACCTACATTTAATTTCCAGAACATTTGTTGTAACTATTAACATCATGCTTCTTTATAGTAGGCCAGGATACGAGGAGATTTTTTGGATTTACTCCAGCGCGTCTGATTAAGATAAGGTGGATTAATTACTGGCTAAAAAACCTAATTTGAAAATCTGACTATTTGACTGTTTTTAGACGCCATGACACGATAACAGATAATCACTAAATATGTATCAAATAATAAGTATTCGCTATTATTAAAACTCCGCTGTCCGCCGTCCTTCAGTCTGTATGTCACTAGGCTATAATATCTCATGAACCGTGATAGTTAGGTATTTCAAATTTTAACATATAATTTATTTCTGTTGCCCCTATAACAAATAATACTAAAAACAGAATAAAATAAAAATTTAAGAGGGGCTCCCATACAATAATCGTTTTTTTTTTCACCCTGCTTAATAGCCACCCCATCACTCCAGTTGGCAGATGCACATACTATGATATTAGTGACACAACGGAACATCACAGCTTACAATTTTGAAAATCTGTAAATGTTTCCCGCACCGGTAAATGGGAAACATATAACTTTTTATTCTTTCTATCATCTTATCTATAAAATCTAATAGATCCCCAAGACGCTTGCGTAAATTGGCATTTAGCTTCATGTCCTCCGATTACGGCGAAAACGGTGCGATGTTTGAATATCCATGCAGATTTGATTGTAACTTTTGATGGTCTGTCATTAAAAAATGGCGGCTTAAGATCACTTTAGGAAGAAATTTAATAAAAGTAGTGTTTGTGAAAAAAGTAAAGTGGTAGTGGTAAACTAACAAAGTGTTGTGAAAGAGTGTGACCATCTAGAATTGTATCGGCCAACTTGGAAGCACATAATGAAAGTTTGCTTAACAAAAAAAAATAATAATAAGGGGATGATACCTAGACAAGCAGCCCTGGATGCCAGCAACTCAGGTGTAAGGTTACGGATCCCTTTACCAAGTCCATTAATTAACTAAACAAATTATATTGGCACAGTCTAGTGTACAAAATGACTTGCTTCAGGTCTATCGAAACAGAGGTTAGAAATATTGTCGGCTACATCCTTACTAATATTATAAATCCGAAGTTTTGGATGTATGGATGTTAGTTACTCTTTCACGCAAAAAGTTATGAATGGATTTTAATGAAACTACAATATTATAGCTTATACATCAGAATAACAACTATATAGATATAGATTACAGGAGGTTCAATAATTTTTAAACATTTATTTTTCCTTATAGTTAAGGTCGGTCGGTCTAATTCATCTTCAATACATTCATACAACTTCTAAAATATTTTATTTTTCATAATACTAATATGTTTTATTAGTTAAGTTAAGTCCAATTTACACATATTATTGTTATCTTCAATACACGAAATTTGTATAGCCCTCCCAAAGATTATTGAATCTTTCGTTATCTCTGGGATCTAATTAAATCTATCCTTGATTACTTTTTATATTACTCGCTGACCTATAATAATCTTGTCTTCATACAAATATATAAAACAGACGTCCAATGCCAAAGAATTAAATTGTTTAAATTTCGCGAATGTTCGTAATAATGTAATTTAAATTTGGTTATTTTTTTAAAGAAAAAAAAAAAGATTACTATCTTAACCCCTCCAACTAAGTTAAATGCTTGTGTTAGGAGGTGGTCACGTCAGTAGACAGTAGTAGATATGACTGGGAATTGAACTACTTTACTATTAAGTTTAATGAGGACAAATATATATATAGTTTCATTTGTATGTATGGATGTTTCAATGATAAATAGTATGATATTTATCTGTGCGTAAAAATAATCTACCTCCTATTAAATATGTAATCCAGTATAATTTTTTAAATGTTGTTGTTATATTTAAATATGAATTTATGGATGTGTTCTTAAGGAGATGGAGATGATGGGAGACGAATAGACTACAACGTATTTGGATCTCTTTTTGCATTGTGAAACTCTTTTGCCACGGACACTATTAAGCGCTGAGTTCATAGGCCATGATAATACTGACCTAGATAGTTTAAATTTAGGATTATATTAGAAGTAAATAAATTATTCCCACAACGAACAATCATTACAAGTTAAAATTATGCCGAGGTTGTTATCTTAGTATAAGTTTCGCGACCCCAAAACTGAGCTTTCTGGGTTGTTCCAATTTATACTTAATATTGAAGTTTTGTGCTGGTTTTATGTAACACAGGTGAGGTTAACAACATATTCTAAGCTTAGGAAATAGGCATGTAGTAACTATGCGGACTAGAATGGCAAGAAATTGCTCGATGTTGAATTGTTTTTTTATGGTAGATAAGGTGCGTCCATGGACATCGGTAAGACAAGAGACACCCTCTTGTTTTGCCCCTACCACCAAGGGTGTGCTGGGTTACTCAGCTCTTACGAGATGGTCTCCCCGAAGTCGAAGTCGAACTCACGAAACTCCTGTTTATAAAAAGCTACTTAAATGGTAACTGTGATTTTGCTATAAAAAAATCGAAATGTTACATGGTCAAGCAGCTAGCTGACGTATATTCCACCACGTTATGGTCAGCTGACTTTATCTTTCCTTCAAGATACTAAGTAAACTATAATCCGACAAATTTTGAAATGAGAGGAAATGACTGAATTTTTTTTTCTACATGTTTGGAAAGCTGCCACTGCTCGCCCCACTCATGGAATCGCAGCTGACGGTCACGAGTAATCATAATATGCATTTCACGAATTTTCGCTTGGGAGGGACTTGGTCATAAATATCTGTCACTGGCTCCCGTACCGGATGACGTAGGAATAACTACTTAATAAATAGTCAAAGTATTCTTGTAATCTACAAACCATTAAGCAAATCGGTTATACTAACATTAGTGAAAACTCTAACTTAGGCAACTGTGGAAAACAAATGTCGCTCAAACAAAAACTAAATCACTTTGATCTGCATTACAGTAGCTATAGCTTTTATATTATATTTGTTCTTCCTTTTTTACTTTTAAACATAGATAGACTAGTCGACCCGGCCCGGCTTCACCTGGGTGCAATTTGCCACATGTATTTATGTTTAAAAAAAAAAATATATGACGAACTCTCGGGCAAACTTAAATCCCCTTTTGCTTTATACTTTACATTTTAATTTACATTAATAATTTGTATATTACTAATTTCCAAAGAGCCCTATTTCAACTCTTACAATTAATTCGCAACAAAACGTAGACTGTATCCTTTATCCAACTCTAGTCTGTTTCTATACCAAATTTCATCAATATAAGTCCAGTTTAAGCGTTAAAGCGTAACAGTCAGACTGAGTTACTTTCGCATTTATATTATTTTAGTTGGGATGGATTTCTGACAAAGAAACCACAACTCAATCGTTTCATTCCATCTAAAAGATCACAATTTTTCCTCTTTCATTTTTCGTTCTTAGTTCTAATACAAATAGATATTTGCTCGTCCCAATTACAGTTTGTTCGCTTTGAAGTCAAAGGATTTGAACATAAACAAAGAACCAAAATTTTAATGAGCACCTTTTCTGACCGTTGAGAACGATTTCGGGAAATATTATCCTTTAAAGTTCTCTTTAGAAATTCCAATATACTGGAAAATATTATGGATTATGTTAGCTATATGTTAATATAGATAAAGAGAAAACTTTGTGGCCAATGATTTCATAATAAGGATAGACCCTTCTGAATATTTCACCATACAAACAAATAGGTAAATAAAGCTAGTTTAATACGGTGTAAGTAAAGTAACTGCAGTGGCATTATTTCAAAAATTTTACAGGAGACACACGTTACGTTTAAGATATTATGAAAAACATATTCGTCCCTGGACATTTGGTGTGTTATCGTTGAAAAAGTGATACACCCCGAAATTATGATGACATCATAACAGCTCAGACAAGGGTCGTTCTCCTGGGGACTTGTTATCAAATACATTCATATAAATCTCGTTTTACCATAACATTCCTCGTCGTAAAAAAATATTTACATTTCTATAGATATTCAGTAATACCCGCAACTCCGCCTAGAATTAATGCTTCAAGTCAGGAAAAATATTTATTACCCATACTCCGAAAAGTTTCTCCTTTGAAGCGAATTTATGCGAAACTCAAAAACACAGATTTTGCGTTTGCCAATGAACAACATTTATGTTATATATTGATTTTCTACCAACACTATGTTAGTAACACTGCTTATAATGTAGTAGTAGCGGGTAGATCATTTTATATTATGTCAAGTATACCGACGTGAAGACAATATATAACCTTTAGTGCGATAGATTAGTCTCAGTCTCTCTGGTGTTTTCGTGCAGTGAACATGGAAGTTAGTGTTATAGTGTCGTGATTAAGGTTACCCTTCTCGAGGTCCATGTAAGTTTACTTTATTATCTATTGTAGTTGGCGAGGTCGAGTGGTGGAGGTGAGAGTTAATATATTATGAAAGAGAAACCTGCTTCTGGGTCTCAAGTCCAGGCACCGCTCGACTCCGTATAAATTGTATTGCTCTACAGTAATGGGTATCATTACTTTCTATATTTATGACAACTAATGTTTTTATTACGAGGCATCACTTCTTGTGATGATTATTCTGATTTAACTCCGTTCGTAATGATAATAGTAATTGTAATTAATACTAATCATTTAATTCCCATCTTGAGGATCATGGATTTTAAGAAAAAAGGAATATGGATTTCAAGTCAAATTCATTGCTATATACCTTTCAGACCGCTGCTTGTGTCGGAATAATTTTCAATTTACCCAATGCATTACCGAAACTTGTAACAAGTTAACATCGCATAGGGGCTAAGTTTATAACATAATCAACACATGAAGGAACATTTTAGTTTGGAATTGAGTTTCCTGCTCCTAAATACCTTGATTATTTTAAAGTTTTAAATACATAATTTATACATGTTAATGTGCTAGATAAGTTCGAAAATTGCATTTACATTAATTATTTCTTGCAATATTACTTGACTTTCCTAAAGTTTCAACCCCTTTAATTTCTTCAACCATTTACAAATTTTACTTAGTATTTGGAAAGCAAACGATTCAAATTTTGATCGTACAGAACTTTGCTTTATTATTGACTTTGATTATTTTGGTTAAATTTAAGTTTTCAAATTTTGTAATATGAAGATTATTTCGGACCACTAAATCTTTCACTTCCTGCGATTGTATTATTAGTCGAGTAATACCTTTACTAAGTTCCAATCATTCCATCTTAGCAAAAAACTTTCTCTACATGATTTATAACACTACTACGCATATTTGCGAGATTCACTACACGCATATTACGCATTTCATCTTACTGATATAAACATAGACGTACAACTATAGGTTTCCAATCTAAATTCACTTTACGATGTCGTATATTTAATCCCGTAGAGAAACAGCTATAGAATATAAATATCTTCGGGTAAATATCTCATAAAAGACAAGTGTTCAAGCACCTATGGCAGTAGGAGAATTTAATTGTAAACTATATGGTTGAAATCTTTTTTATAACGACGGTTTAGCAGGAAGTCGAGCAATTCTATATAAAATATTTACAAATTATATTGAATTGTGCGTTCTCTATCGCACATGTCACGGGGAGTGTTCCGAAGAGCTTTTTCATTTGATCCCTGCCGCCGAATTCCACTCCACCATCGCTGTACGCCTTAGACTTTAGTATCATCCTTATCGTCTGGATATGTGGCGAGCTTCAATAGTACGTTTTTCTTCATTCTTCTTAATTTGTCTTTTACATTTTAAACTTAAGCTTCGGTTTCCATGGTGTGAACAAGTAACCTTGTAGACTATAATAAAATTAAATATCTTACAAAGAGTTCAATTGTATCTTGTTTTAATTCAATTTAAGAAATACATCAAAGATAAATTAGCAATCCGAGTAATAACTACAGCGTTATTTCCTAAGCTATCACGCACTCGCTTTCGAACGAGATCACAATATTCATAGTAAAGGATCAGTATAATATTTACATCGCCTTAAATATTCTTATCACGTGGCAATGGGTTACATTTCATAGTTAAGACAGTTGGACTCACTAAATCTTGCGTCCGAACTTACGGTTGATTATTGATTTGTAACGTGTTGTCCGAATATTGTTATCGATGATTTCATCATTTCATTATGTGTTGCCATTTTATCTATTCTTAGATATTCTAAAAACTTATATTTTTTTGATCACTAGATCAGCATCGCAGCTCATTTGTGTTTATTTTCTTTAAATCCATATGTGTGCTGTTAGGATCATTCAATATTGTTGTTCTATTTATTTATACAATATTTAAGCTTTTAATTTTTATTATCTAATTATTACGTAATGTCTATCACGTGTGATCCTCCTTTTTTTCTTGTTTAGTATCTTAAATCTCTTTATGTTAGTTACATTTCTTATTTTATTTTATGTGTGTTCTATATGCTTCTTTTTTCTACATAATGTTATAATTTTTAGTTCACGTTTTTATTTTTAATTATACTGCCATCGTTATTTAGATTTTTCATAAGTTCATTAGCATTTGAATTACATTTAACTCCTCTGTTTTTGGCAGCAATTCTATGAAGGGAAGAATGGCTGGAGAGTAATATTTTTAATTTTGAAAATAAGCCTAAATTTTCTCCCTAAAGTTAATTTTAATTAAATCAAGCACCCATAAAACAAGTTACGGCCGCGACAGTGTTGCAAAATTTCTCAGCAAACATTTTAAAGGCGTTCAGACCACAACAGAGGATAAATTGGCCGCCTACGTTCTTTGTGAATTCCTTTGGCTGTCAAACGGTGAATTTGCCTTGTAAGTGGGTAGGAAATTATATAATAACTGTTAAGTTTTTCATGAAAATTTAAAGGATCAAAGATTTTATTTTCAAACACAAACACCTAAAATTTTAAATCTTTATTGATGCATCTGTTTACAATTTTTATAAATGTGGTGGTAGTTATGAACAATACAAAACTATCAAGCTACTCTTATTTAGTTGGAAACTTAATTTTCTCATATTATTTTGTTTCAGTGGCAAGTTAGAACAGTTGGTGTTAAGTTACTTCTAGTTTTATAGCAATTGAGTCATCGTGGCACTAAAGCTTAATTTTAATTAATTTTATTATAATATAAGATAAAAGTGAAATAGACAAATGTAATATACCTTCATATAGTCATGCTAGCAAAAATGTTTATGGCGTTCAATTGGTTAGTAGTTTCTATTGAATTTTGTTGTAAGAATGACTAAGTTTATAAATTACTCCGACTGTGTTATTTATAAACTCAGTAATTCTCCATGTTTTAGCGGTATTTGACGAGTATTATCATGGAATAAATATTAATTATTCATATTGATTCCATTATTGAGGTTCACGTGAGTTTAGGTAGCAGAGGTTAGTGTTTGTGCATATTCAAAGACCCTAGGCACTGCTCGGTTTCCACAATATACAGAACCTTAAAGAACCAAAACAATCCACCTAACCAAATCAACGTCAGATAAAAAATTAAACTGTGGGTCAAATAATTAAGCGAACGGCAAAATTAAAACTGTTTTAGACAAGGCGACGGCACATTTGCATGAATTAATTTCAGTCGACATGCTTCTCTCACTAAAATGGACGTGACGCGAAAATAAATGGTAAATCTCAGAAGATCTGAAAATAAGAATGAAATAAGTAGCTCATGATTTCGAAATGAAGTTCGTTAATTAAACGCCGCCCGGTTGAGTAGTTAAAAACCATCATCCTAATATGAAACTTATTTTTTTAGGTTAAAGATAAAACTTGAATGGCAAAGCTAATGTAAATTAAAAGTTAAAATTATATTACCCTATATTTCCTCTTTTAATAATATCGAGATATTTCTCTAGAGATTTATGTGCGCCGGTATAAAATTACTCAAATCATCTTAACTGTTTTAAGTTTATCTGTCAACCCCATTTCAAATTACAGTCAAGTTATTAATGGTGACGTTACGTGGACTTTAACTGTATTAAGTTATGTTCGTTTTTTTGAAAAAGTGTTAAAATTGCAAACGAAAGCCTATGTATAAAATCTACGTAACATATTATTGCTCAAAAAATTTTTATCGACTAAACTATCACGTTAGTTAGTAACGGAAAAAAAAATTGATAAGATTATATTATCATCATCATCATTACAACCCATTAATGGTCCACTGATGAGCCGGGTCTCCTCTTTAGAATCTTCACTCATCTTTGAGAACATGGGAAACTCTGGAGTACAGGTTTCCTTCACCATTAAAGCGAGAGATATTTAATTTCTTCAAACACATATAACTCAGAAAAGTCAGAGGTATGTGCCCAGGATCAAACTCGGACCTTCCTTGTTAAATTCATATTGCTGACAGTAAATCTTTTGGTAATAATATATGTAAATAAATTAGTAAAAAAAAGAAAATAGGCAAGGTCGTCCTTAGATAATCCAAGTCATTTTTCCATTTCTTCAGCCTCTTTGTCTAGTGACTAATGGTCACTCGTTAATCACGTGAGGGCTTCTTAGATACTACTATTGCGGGACAATGGATAACTTGACCGATTTTTACCGCCAGAGTAATATAATTTACTAGCTAACCTACATAACTTTCATAAGGGAGAGAGAGGGTTAAACAGGACGTGTGACGTAGGCACCTATAATTCCAAAGGAGTTGAAACTTTATTTGTTTTATCGACATCGCAACGCACGCAACGGAAGTAGTTCCTATGGGTCGCAGTATGATGTTTATATATATATATATATGTCGGAGGTGTGAGTTAGGTTTAGGTTAGGTTAGCCTTGTGTTAGTTTAGGTTAATGTTAGTCTAATCTTAGGTTTAGACGGTGAAACTAAGCAGTGGAGGTGAGTGTTATGATCATTTAAAGGATATCCTTAAGCCTACACCTTGGTCACAAGTCCAAGGCACTGCTTGGGTTCCTGTCATAATAGTTCCTGTCATAATAGTAAGAGATCGTAACGTTTAGTCATGTCCTGACCGTGTTGCGCCCGTATAGCTTTTGTGATAGGCCATCCATTCCATTCTTTTCTTTTATTAGTTTCCGACATCAGAAGTGGGATAGACCTTCGGTTCACATGGGGTCTATCAGCATTCTCGTTATTAGATTATGACGTTGAAAGATTTTTAAGAAAATGTAAACCCGTGCGATTAAAAAAATGATTGTAGATCATGTACCAGTTACCAAATTAAGTTGAAGTTAATGGTGATCATGATTAGTAAAATGGATTTTGGTTTCTTGAGTGATAGAATCTATTGACCGTATTGAAATTTGTTGCAGTCCATGTGATGGATGTGCGTGAGAGTTGCGATCCACGAGGTGGATGCGCGTGTGATGGTAGTTGCGATTACCGGTCGGCTGTGAGAGCCGTGGTGATGGAGTGTATCACTCAAGGATTTGTAGAAGTAGTTAGTGTGTAGCTTTTGAAAGTTGGAATAAACAGTTCTGGTACATGGCTCTACTTGATGATGTTGTTTTCGTGTAGTAGAAAATTGTCATTATCTTAATTTGATAGCAGTCCGGCCAAAGACACAGTGTTAGTTTCGCCAGAATTAGTTCCTTTAGTACCTTGACAGGAATCGGTGCGAAGTAAAGACTAGAGAGTATAACGCGTGCGTTCGGTACGTTGAAGATACAGACTTGCTTTAAATCTTGATTAATCGTTTAAATTAACGTTTAGCCAGCTCATCGGTTAACATGAAGACGATATTACTTCGATTGTGATACTTTGAAATAAGTTCCTTTAATGTCGTTCGATGTAGACTAATGACTAGTTAATTATCCAGTTCAGTTAGTACGTTTACCAATTTTAATTCTTGTGACTTCGCGTTGAATAAAGTATTGTCAGGAAAGACGAACGGATTTCCTTGTGATAGTTGGTTTAGAAATTCAGTATCACCCGAGGACGGTCGTGCGTCAGATTGGCCGTGTCGGAGGTGTGAGTTAGGTTTAGGTTAGGTTAGCCTTAGGTTAGGTTAGCCTTGTGTTAGTTTAGGTTAATGTTAGTCTAATCTTAGGTTTAGACGGTGAAACTAAGCAGTGGAGGTGAGTGTTATGATCATTTAAAGGATATCCTTAAGCCTACACCTTGGTCACAAGTCCAAGGCACTGCTTGGGTTCCTGTCATAATAGTTCCTGTCATAATAGTAAGAGATCGTAACGTTTAGTCATGTCCTGACCGTGTTGCGCCCGTATAGCTTTTGTGATAGGCCATCCATTCCATTCCTTTCTTTTATTAGTTTCCGACATATATATATTTCCTATAGCTTTTTTCGATTAATGTGCCATCCAATAATTAAAGAATTTTATAATTCAAACAAGGGATCCAATTCATGAGATTAGCGCGTTCAACCGGACAATCTCTTCAGCTTTATCATTATAATAAAGATTGCAAAGTTACTAGGTTTTCTTAAATTAGACTAGATGTTTTTTGTCGAAAAAATGGTCCTCTTCTAGTTGATAAATTGAAGTAACTTAGGAAAAAATAAATTTAGTTCCATTAATCCTAATCCTAACTAATATTTTAATTTGGAAAGTAACTATTAAAAAACGAATACTTAAGAAAACAAACACTGAACAAATGAAAGTGTTTTTAATACTCACGCCATAAATTAACAGATAGATTGTCTGTCGTGTCTGTTACGCAATCACGCTTAAATCACTGAACCGATTTTGATGAAATTTGGTCCAGATATAGATTAGAGCTTGAGGAATATTTAGGCTGTTTTATCGCGAAAAAAATACAAACTTAACAAATGAGTAAAAATACGTCTTCTATCGACGGAGTGCATGTCGAGCTGTGATTTCGTTATGTCGATGACGATGGTGGCAAACAAGCATACGGTCCATCTGATGGTAAGTGGTTACCGACGCCTATGGACACTTGAAAAACCAGGGGTGTCACTTGAGCGTTGCCGAGCCTTCAAAAACCTATTCACCCTTTTGAAGGACCCCATATTGTAGCTCCCTGGGAAATCCTTGGCAGGAAGCTCATTCCACATCTGCACTGTTCGCGGGAGGAAATTCCTCTGACACCGCACTGTACGCGACCATTTTGGCTTCAAAGTGTGAGGATGAACACCCTGCCGATATTCGTTGGTGTTGAAAATTAAAATGTAAAATAAAGCGATATGTGATATAGCGATTAGTACGTGAAATTAAACGTGGTTAATTTCAGACAGACGAAGCCGGGAGGGGTCAGCAAGTATCATGAAATTTTTATAAATGTAAATTATTAATTTTAATATATCAAATTCTGCCACGGGGAAGTAGTGTGTAAAAAAATTAATATGCTTGATTAATAACGGTGCAACGCGGTATCAAATTTAAAATTAAAATCAAAGTATTATTATGATGATGTTGTTTTGGTTAGACAGAGAATTGTGTTAGCAACACTGTTTATAAAGTAGTATTAGCGGGTAGATTATTTTATATTATGTGAAGTATACCGACGTGAATACATATAACCTTTAGTGCGATAGATTAGTCTGTCTCTGGTGTTTTCACGCAGTGAACATGGAACATTAGTTTTATAGTGTGCTGTTTAGTAGTGTCGTGTTAGGCATCCGTTATCGAGGAGCACGTGAGTAATGTACTTTATTATTTAAATATATACGGTAGAGATCGAGCGGTGGAGGTGATAGTTTGTGCACAGTAAAAGACGTCTTTAAACCTGTTCCTGGGTCTCAAACCCCAGGCACTGCACGGCTCTCATCTAGATTAAATGTTAATATTGTCGTTTGAGTGTTACTGCGCAGTATAGCTCTCATATACTTAGCAATTGGAATAGTTAAGGTGAGCAGCGGTGGATATAAGGGGATGTCTAGATCGCTATATTTTACAATTCAATTTATATACGACTAATTTCCAAAGACGACCACACAGCTCGACATGCACTTCATCTCCGCGTCGATAGATGGCGTACGAGACTCATTTGTTTACTTTGTATTTTTAAGTATTTTTTCGCGAAAAAAAATGACAAATGTCCTTCCTAAAAGTGTATTTTATCTCTGTATTATATACTTCATCAAAATCAATTGAGTGATTTAATCCTGAACGTGTAACAGTCAGATAGAGGCCATCTATTCGTCAGTAGAGGGTGTAAGTAGTAGATTGAATCTCACTTCCGTTTTTTAATTTGTATTTTTTAGTATTTGGTACGTTTCGATATATAGAAAAGAGAATTCTAATGTTTCATTTCATCTCTTTGTCAACACTTATTTTATTTTATTTATTTGTTTTACAAATTATATACTACAATGATACTCGCTAAATTACATCATTTTGAACATTCCGGAACTGTAGGAACTAGGAATGTTTGCTCGTCAACACTTAACAGCAATGTTTGAATGCATATCATTATGTGAATTCCGTAAACATACAACTAGTCGGTCGTACCTTCGCTTGGCTAAAATATCTTTAAATGAATATAGCTTTAACCAAACCTTTGATTTATATGAAACAAAGTCAATATTTTAAGTGGGACTTATTAAAATTATATTTGTAGTTCAAAAACAGAAATTCTTCCCAAAATAGATTAGCTGAGTGAGTCAACTTTCCTAAGTCAATTTACGATACGAATTCAAACTCACAACACACGGACACCTCAAAAATCTCGTTAAAACTTCCAATGTCGGCCGCTGCTTCGTTATATTTTGTTAAATAAATTTATATAACGTTTAAAATAGTTATATATAGAATATATATTTTAACGACAGGATTGGTGAGATTTTTTACTTAATCTATTTAAGATTTAGTTCTAGAGATATATCTTGTTCAAAAGAAGGTTCGAAAAGTAAAGCAATGTAATATCACTTGCTATAGCTGTTAATGAAAATATCGTGAGGAAAACTGCTCCCCTGAAAGTTTACTAAAGTTCTCAAAGGTGTGTGAAATGGATTATGACCTAACCCCCTCTGAGGAGGAAACTGATGATGACTATTAATATGAATGTAAAAATTGTATGTTTGTTACTTAATCACTCAAAATTTTAATGAAATTTAGCACAAATATACTTTTAAACTTAAATACTTTTTTATGCCGAAAGAATTCTCTGCGGGATAGAAAGGAATTACTGACGGAAATAAGGCTGCATGAATTTATGAAATATCACATATAGATAGGTGATACAGACGAAATTATTCAGAGGATGATTATTATTAAAAAAACAGTCTGTAAGATTTATTGGAATTATTGACACAACACTATTAAAGATAGAATAATACTTAGATTACTTTTTTACAGGGATAGAATTGATTTGTATAAAATTCAGTACATAGACACAATAAATTGGATTTGCACGTGTGATATTTGTTACATATAAAATTTTTGGATATTTGCAGGTTTAGATGTTTGTCACTCAATCACACAAAAACGGCTAAACGGATTTTACTGCAAATTGTCACACAGATACTATATTACCCGAATTAACATATAGGCTACTTTTTATTCCTGAAAAATTCACGATTCCTTCGGGATAAAAATAAAATATGTGTACTGTCGAAAGCGCCTAGATATTTTAATTTAGCAATAATATATTGAAAATTGTATGTTTTTGATAATCTTAATTAAACGTTAAAAAATACGTGGTAAGTTGTACCCGTACGAAGCTGGGGCGACTAGTAGGTCATAATTTCTTATTAAACAGTGTTTCTCTTAGAATGTTAATCCTCTCTGGTTTGAGCAGATGCCAGTAAATAATAAAAGTTTTATATTTTATCTAAAGTGCGACACCGCATTGCTTACCAACTTGGTAAGGAATGTCAGGTAAAAAATCATATTAAAATGTATAACGAGCTGGTGCGCTAAAATATCAGTTTTTATTTAATGTTGACCCAGTTTTAGTGGAGGTACCGACATTACAAACTACGTTAAGGAGACTTGAGACTAGTCAACCCTTCCGTATTAACTTAACATTTTATATTAAACTAGCTAAGTCGCCCTCGTTTCGCCGAGGTATATATGTTAATCGTTCACTCACTCACTGACTCGCACACTTCCTCACACACTCGCTTTCTCATTGGACATCAATTAATTACAAATAAGAATATTGTAATGTAACACTTCAAACGATTGTTATCATCAGCTGAAGTGATTGACTTGACATTGCTTGACTTTTCCGACATTTTTAGTAATCATTGTCATATTTGAACCAATTTATACAAAACCTTAACAAATTATACACCTAAGCCGTCCTTATTAATCACTCCATCTATTGGTGATAGTTGCATGAAAATACGTTTAGCAGTTTTTGAGTATATCGCGAGAAGAACAACAGGACTTTGTTTAAATATATAGTGTTTAGAGAATGAGACTAGTAGAAATGTATGGGTCACTGATAAAAAATACAAAATTAAATTAAATTTTACCCTTCTTATAATTGAGTTATTGAGTAAAGATATTACAGTAAATAGAAACCTGAGTTTGTTGGTTTGAGTTACAAGATAGAAGTGTCATATCACCTTCAAAAGTAGATATTGTAAGGAATCATGATGATATTTTACACTATGTACACTATGTTAGTGAATTATTATCAATTTTTTTCACCTTTTCGAAAGAAAAGGAAAGAGAAACCTACCTTTTCCCAAATTTCCTCGTCATCTCTCTCTTTTTTAAATAAAAGACAATAAAACAAATATTATTATAATAAATGAATTATTATACTTAAGAATGAAAGTATTTTATGTCCTCACATAACAGAAATCTAAATTATACGTCGACATTAGTTGTAGTGTGACTGGTTGGGCAATTACCTCCCTTTTTCGTTGCCATTTTTGTAATACGATAACATCATAACGTTACTGTCTGGTAATTCCACTATATCTTTATCAGTTTAAATTGGCACTGGAGACAAGTGTTGCAATTGCTTGAAGGGATCCCTAAAACCTATATCTTGCTCACTAGTTCAAGGCACTGCTTGGGTTCCTGATAAGAGATCATAATGTTTACTTATCTATCGGTTCAGTAGCAGTATCTACTTTGTGTTTACCCAATTGTCCATTAATTTGAAATTTTTCAAGTGTTTGCAATATACCTCCCTCCCCCTCTTGTTCTTTTCCCCGAGTTATATATGATAAACTTAATATATGAGTACCTACACTAAATAATAATAGTCTTACCATCAAAATCTGTCGTTTCTTATGTTCGAGACATAAAATTAAGATCCTGAAGCCATTTCTATATTATATTCAGTGTTGCCAGGGTTCCAAATAATCCGACAATCGCGTTTGACTTGGAGTTAAGTTTTTGGAGTTGTCTTATTTAATTTGGTATACAGGATACTGATCCTTTTACCGTTTACTGTGTAACTTTATTTTGAATATAATTGTAATTGAGTTAAACAATTCAAAATAATTTTCTGTGGAGGAAGTTTTGTTATTAACTTATACATTAACGGCTTACATTTATTGCTATTTTGAGAAGAGTAACTTTTAAGATTCATGCCGGTTCTTCTAAACAGATAATTACCCCTAGAGTTGGTAATAGATTCAGATGAACTAATTGAAACTGTACGTTTGTATGAATGTGTAAAAGAAATTGTTTTCAGAAAATAAAGGGCTAAAACTTCGACCAACTTTGAGGGTTCGGCGGATTTCGAGGGTTCTGTATAATCTGTATTGAGAGATAGGTTCAAGTATTTCAAGATTAATGTTACTGGAATGTTTCGTATGGTTTTGATTTCTTTACGAGTAGCGACATAAACGGCCGTATCTTCGTTTCTGATAAAAACAGTCTTAACAGACAGATAGATCAAGAGTGGGACTACGAAATGTTTTTGGTTACAGAACCCTGTAGTTAGTAGTGATATAATATAATATTTGGTAGGTGATCAATAAAGTAACAAAAAGGCTCTCATAAGGCTATTAAAATTGTATAGTTTTATCAAGCAGAATATTAAAATAAAACATAAAAGATTATTTAATTTATATTTCCAAGAATGATAATATTTTAGAGCTTGCTATTTAATTTCTCAGTGTAGAATTCTTTGCAATGAGAATCTTGAGACAATGTGTGCTCAGTCGGGGATCTCGGGAATTTCTTTACAAACTCTTACATAAATACCACATTTTCCGCATCCACTCAAGCATACTCGTAATATGAGGAAAAACAATTTATAATTCTGCATATAAATTAGAGTTTAACATGATTTAGATAAATAAATAGCAGATTTTTTTAAATTTTGATTTTGGTTTAAAAATGTGGCTTACGCTAGGGTTTTGTACCTCATTGAAAAAGGAATCCTTAAAGTATCACTTTGTTGCCGGTCCGTCTCGGGACTGTGGAAAATTCAAACTTCTAAGTGAATGCAATCAAAAGATACGGCAGTTTATACATTATTTTATCCTCGCACAGGAATCAAAATAAGTAGCATACTTGAGTTAAAAAAGAAACCAAATCTTCACATTTAATTGAATGGACGAAACCAGGCTCCCAAAGGCCTCATGAACAGCAATCCTGATCGAGGTCGAGGTCGAGGAAGCCCAAAGCTTCGTTGGTTGGACAGCGTAAACTGGGACCCGAAGAGCGTTGGCTTGGCTAACTGGAAGACGGCGGCCAAGGACAGACCGACATGGAAAAAGTTGCAAAAAAGAAAAAGAATCTGACGGTGACCTATGACAGCTCAATCCAGATAGTACGATTTTTTTATCTTATTTCTAGCCATCAACTGTGTTATTACAAATTTGTCTTATGTTATATAGAATTTAATTTAGTACTGTTTTAATATTGTAAGTGTAGGCTTCAACCTGTCGACGTGACGTGAGCACATAAATTTCTCATGTAATGTCTAGAACCTCATTTGCCTTGTATGAAATGAATAAAGGCAAAGTTGAAACGTAAGTTATTGGAAATGTAAAAGATGTGTTTATATAACATTACAATACTGTTTATAAATTAGTATTAGCGGGTAATTCTTTTTATTTTATTTGCAGTAGACCATGTATAAGTTTTCATTCCTATAGGATTGAATCATTTTATCAAGTGATGTCGAACAGTACATATTAAAGTATTGAGACTAATACTTAGTACTGTGTGGTGGCTATAAGTAATGTACTTTATTATTTAAATATTCGGTAGCGAGTTTGAGCGGTGGAGGTGAGAGTTTGTGCATAGTAGAAGACGTCTTTACCGCTCCTGGGTCTCAAGCCCCAGGAACTCCTCGGCTTTCGTCTAGGTTACATATTGTCATTTGAGTGTTATTGCGCAGTATAGCTTCCATACTCTTAATATTGTATTGTCTCGAAGTCCACTTGATATGTTTTACAAGTAAATATTTTTACATCAACTCCAGTAAACCTAAAACTTTATTTTAACTTATTTAACCATGTTACTGATTTATAACCGGACCGGAACCGGACGGAAATTTTAATTGACGACTAGTACTAGTTACATAATATTATTGACACTTACTTTTTATTTGCTTCATTTTGATCCCCTGAAAATCGCCGTCGATTGGTGAACTCTGGTGATAAAATGTGGAATACTATGTATGGGTTCATCATTATTTGGGAGGATTGTTAGAGAGACAATTTTACAGGCTAGATGTATATTTACCAGACTTCAGGTAAGTTTTAAAATTTAATTTACATATATTCAGTTTTCTTATTCGCGCAATCAATGGTCTCGGCCCTAAAATAACTTTAAGAGATAAATTCAAAGAAATTAATATATTGACTTCACAATACATTTTTGAAAATGTTATTTATGAACGTAAAAATATAAATGATTTTGTGTGTCTTGGTTCGGGTTCGCGCGTCTCACTTTTATGTGGGCAGGGTGCTCTTCTGGGTTGTGCCATACAGATTGCCGTGGATTATATAGCAAGATAACTTTTTGATTCCTTTTAAATCATGAATTTCCGCAAAGTAACGCCTGATTCAATTCAATATAAAATATAAATTTTTATTTGGTATTTTTAATTATTTTCTACCATCAAGTCAATAAATATTATTCAACAGACGTAGAAAAAACTAAAAATTATACCATAATCAAAGCCGTGAATCATGATCAGAATTTAAATCTATTTGGTTTGAGTATAATTGTGAAGATAAACCGATTACTTTTATATAACTAAAACATTAAAATGCCAAACTGAAAAAGCCACGAGTAAAATAATATAAAAAGTTTAGGACAAGCCGCGGACATGCATGAACTAATACTAGTCGACATGAAATCCACACACGTGTGGACGTGATGTGAGAATAAATTGCTAAATGCAAATGTTAATCTCAATTTTTGAATAAATTTTGTCAATTTGCGAGTTTTTGTATTAATTGAATCATATTCTATTCTAGATAGAAACGTCATATTCACTCATTTTTTAACTAAATGGTTACTCACGTAAATGAAGTTGAAAAAGAATATAAATTCAATAGTTATTGAAATAACTAAAAAATATCATTTATGTTTTATAACATGTGTCTATAATATCCAGTTTTTTTAAAGATTACCAGCCGTAAGGATCACATACTACTAGTATTCCTTAACCCCTCCAACTAAGCTAAATACTTGTGTTAGCGATGGCCCACGTCCGTAGTCCAATGATTGGGATTAGAACCCACGACTTTTCGATCGTGACTCCAACGCCTAAACCACTAACCTACTGACGCTTTAGACAGATTGAGGTTTTGCATGTGGCAGCGCTGTCAAACACGATCGATGTTATTTTACTTGACAACGATTTGTTGAGTATTTTTTATGAGAGAAATGAAGAAATATTCGCTTCCTCATATAGTCAAACTCAAATTTTCTCCACTCTTTTGTCCATTCACTCGCCCTCACGCTTACTCAATCTTTCAACAGACATGTATTTCTTATAACTTTGTCTTCTAAAATGACCTTCCTAAATCATCACGGTAAACTAATAAGATTTTGAGGCATTATTTCCAATTTGCGAAGCGTCGTTGGCAGGTTGAAATAAAATATGCGAAGGTCTAATGAAAACGAGCTGCATTATTAACCTGGATTAGGGTTTTCACCCATTGGTTTTTTGCTAACTAAAGCGTGTATTTTTGACTGACTTTAGATATTTTGTTCTTTGCTTCTTAGGGTTTTTAAAGAAAGAATAATTTTTATTCAGCGTCATTATCATCACAACCCATTAATGGCTACTGCTGAACCGGGGCTCCTCCTCAGATTGAGGAGGGTGTAAGGCAATAGTCCGCCATGCTGGCCTAGTGCCGGTTGGCAGTCTTCGTAGTAAAGAACTCTTAGGTGTGCAGGTTTCCTCTCAATATTTTCCTTCACCTTAAAAGCAAGTGATATTTAATTGCATAAAACAGACATAACTCAGAAAAGTCAGAAGTGTGTGTCCAGCATCGAACCTCCGGAGTAAGATACCCATGTCTGAACCACTAGGCTATAACTGCAGTTTATATGGATATTAAGTCAAAATCCAAACTGATAATATCTCTAAAATGACCTTGAATATTTCGATTTCTTCTGGCACACTTAACTAGGACTTCAGTTGGTTTATTGACTTTAAATTCCAGACAGAAAAATAATTTTTAGTTCTCAATGTTTTATAAACATTACAATACATACAACATTACTTCTATTGTTATCCTAAAAAGATAGATTTTTTTAATAAACCAAAACATAAATCTGACCCATAAATAATGACGGATCCCAAAAATAAAGGAAATGAAAACTCACAATGAATGTATTCCACGCTTTAGTGGCTTAAGAAATGAGATATTGAGAAATATTATTTTTAATCAAAATATATTAGAAAAAAATGAATTGACAGTTAATTTATTTTTCTAATATTATTTCGTCGGGATAAATTTCACGATTCTTTAGGATTTGACACTCACTTCCAATCCAGGTGATGTTCGAGGTCGAAGCTGTACCTCTCGCATGTAGTTTTCATAGCCATACATTAAAATTTGTCGGTCTTTGGGTGATTGTCAACATAATTAACGATGTCAAATCCGGCCATTAGGCTGACGATACTCCACGCGGCTCCGAGCGATGAGTGAGATTCCCAGTTCCCTGGGAGGGGCTTGTTTTGGGAGAGGAGGAGTTTCGTCGTAACGACACTGGCTCTATTTATGGCTGTCTTCGTATGTTGTTTGAAAATTAAGAGGCGATCTATTTGAACCCCGAGGTATATAACTCTCGGAGTCCACGACACCGATTGACCATACACTCTTAACATTAGCGTAGGCAGCCGCAACACACTGAGCTTGCGCTGATTGCCTAAGTCTTAGCGATGTTAACTGCCAACCTCCACACAGACAACCAGCGCGGAAGCTCATCCAACACCTTCTGGATCTATCTGGCTGCGAAACTGGGGTGTGTGTGTGTGTCATACGCCACATCATCAGCGTACAAGTACAGTATTACTTAGTCTGTTACTAGGATGTCATGTAGAGGCCTAGCCAAGTTGCAAACGTTATGTTTCTATTCTCTTTCTACAATTTCAAGCGATAAGTGTTGACAAGCCCTGTTTGGTGACATGAGATATCTGGTGTGTTCCACTAAGCGTTCACAACGGCCAAATAACTTGAAGATTTAAATATTTTTATTTATACGGATAGACATTTATTAGTGGAAGTGAATATTTCTGTAGCGCATATTTATGTAAAATTAATTGAATTTCCGGGGTACTCTGGTCCTGTCCTTCTCCTTTACGTGGAAACGCTTTCTTTTTTCACTATTCTTTGAGGAACGACTGGACAGACTAAAATTTACTGCGTCAGTCAGGGAATATATAGGGACAAAACAGTGGTAGCAATCCCCTTCACCGGTGGGGTGGAATAAATCATCCAATAGGAATCGTCAGCCGCTATCAAAAATCATTTAGTAACAAAGAAACGAAGTGATATTACTCAATATTGAATACTACCTTCTCCGTATGTAGAAACAAATAATATAAGGAATTCATTGACTGACTCATTAAAGCACAGTTAAAAGTCCTAAAGGAAGAAGCAAGATTTAGAAACATAGCGAAATTTCGAAATTTAACCTTAATGGGGGTTAAGATAAATAAATTATTGACTTGAAATTTTAGTACGAAACATTTTTAATATTTTTAAATGGAAATGTATTTATTTTTTTATTACAGCGTTTTTTGATAAAAACTTAGACTGAAATCTAGGCTTTCTTTGATTTAAATAAGATGTTAGTAAAAGATAATATTAATTTACCGTCTATAATTTTTTTATTAAAATAAGCAAATATCTAACCAAAATTATAGAAGCAGACAAATAGCAGATCTTTAAAATAAATTGTCCTTAATATCTTCCTCCAGCAATTTGATTAAGAGATTTGAAACGACATTTAGAGAATTCACCGAATTTTGCCACCTTTCAAAATTGAAAGGGTTTCTGTAGATTGTCTAATTGAGTGATTGACCCTTTTATTACTATTAAATTGAATAAACTAATTTTACTTCTTTTTTTATGGCGTGAAGAGGAAAAGTTGGGATATGATATTTTTTATGGAGTATTTGAGACCTGTTGAAGTATTTTGTCATAATTTTTCTAGTTATTAATTTTTGATACACTTTAATACTAGCTTAAACAAGAACTGTATACTTTTTTACATACATTAAAACAAAGTTATTTCCCGCTGTCTGTACGCTTAGATCTTTCAAACTGCACAACAGATTTTATAGCGGTTTTCAACAATAGAGTCAGTGATTCAATAGTAAGGTTTTTACCCGTGAGGGGACGGGTTAAAATACTATTCCGAGTAACTCAGCACCCCTTGGTGGTAGGGGATCTGTTCCCCGACTGGCTTGCCACCACCAGAATGCGAATCCGACCGCCAAGTGTCATAGATGCGTTCCGGTCGAGCCGCATGTGAGTCAGACTTACCCCCTCCCTCTCCCATCCCATTAATGCTGCGGATCTAGTGGACTCTTGCGCAGGGTCCGTTGAAAATGAAGCATTTTTTTTCTTTACTCCCTCTCCCGACTCTGTCTTCTAAGATGCAACGCATCGGCAAAACAAGAGATACTCTCTTGTTGTCTATGGGTGATGGTGGCCACTTACCATCAGATGGACCATCTGTTCGTTTGCAAGGTGCAAACATATCTACCATAAAAAAGGTTTATTGTATAATACAAGCATATTATAATAGCAAAAAACATAGAAAGCTGGGCCGGGTTGCTAGTTTAATATAGTCTAGTATATTTAGTAAATATACAAAAGAAATAAGATATATTTTATGTAATTGTCCATGAAAGTAAAAAAGGCAATTTTAAATAATATCAAAGAGGCAGAACTTGAAGTAAGCTCTGAAGGATTGGGGAAATTTATAGCTTTCACAAATAATCCTACGCTCAGCTTCTTTTAGAAAACATTTTTAGATTCTTAAAACAAGACAAGTATTTATACGTATTAAGGTGCTCTTCACTTTAAATACGTTTCACTTCAAATTTAAACATTGTTTATGTGTGTATAAAATGGCATACTATGTAAGTATGAAATCTACTCATTACGTCATTTAATTAAATAACAGTAGTGAAAGTTATAACTTTGAACTGGGAACTTTACACTTTAGACGAAAAACGAGGAAATAAAACATGGAAGATGATCTGACGTCATACTTGACGATATTATCAACAACCGATAACGTGCGTGGGTTGTGGCGAAGTACGGCATGGATGCGGCGCGGCGCAACGAAGACACAGACTAAGAATAAAGTAATAATTATGCTTTTAAGGTAGCGTTACCATGTTCAGGCTTCAATAATATACTATGTATACAAAAAACATCTGTTGTAATTGTAAGATCTTGTTATTAACTGTCTAAATCGTTCTTGCGTTTCCACCAGATATGCGTAGATCCGTAGGATGTGTTTATTGTTTCCCTAGTATTCCCTTATATCCCCCTTATTCCCCCGTGAGGGGACAGGTTAGAATACAATTCCCCTCTGCCGCTGGAACAGCAACTCATAAGAGGCGAGTAACCCCTCGAGGCGTCAACGAGATACCCTCTTGTTTTGTCGATGTCTATGGGCGAACGTGGCTACTTTCCTTCAGGGGGACCGTCTGACAATATTCGAAGCCTCACACTAGTTTAGTTATCTATCAGTCAACATCTTTTATTAGGTAGAAGATGAGTTTCATTTCGAAAGAGATTTAACTTACATTACTAAGAAGTATAAAACCTTTCCTAATCATATTCGGTATCATTAAAATGATACCTTATCTCCGCACTTAAGTAGACTGACAATGAATAAAGTTTTATGAGTTTTCGTATCAAGTATGATTGTCTAAATCTCTCCCTTCGGGCTAGGTAGGCTTTATCAATCCAGCCATTACACGATAATGGTTGTACTAACTGCGTGTTTCAATCGGGCATCGAACCTAAGCCCTTTATTGGTTTTCCATGTCTGTTAGTTACATTCATGTTTAATTTAACTGAAAATTAAACATGAGTAGAACATCATGACGTTGTGACGTCACGTCGTGCGTCACAACACAACCGGTGGTAATTAGTGATATCACAAACTTTTATTATAAATAAAACTAAAACGTAGAATTTTAATGGTTTTTTTGCCAATAAAGTTCATTCATTCATAATATGATGATATTGAAAATGAAAATAGTTTATTTCTCAAAAACAGCTATGGATTTGAATGTTATTAAGCCACTTGAACTAACACCTTGGGATTCTTTTTATTCACAAATAAAGTAAACCCTTTGAGATATGTTGTATTGTATTTGTACCTACCTACTTTTTTTTAAGTGAGTGAGTGAATAGAATAAATAATTGAACGTTTGAATTTAAAATAATGTTTTTTCAAATTTTTTCGATTTTAAAAGTTTCGCGCACGAACATACCGGCGGATACAATTCGAAATAAATGACATATTTGACAGCGTTCATTACAAAAAGGAAATATATAGGTCCCTGTTAGGAATCTATCTAACATATGTTGTGTGAAATAATTGAAAGCGAAATTTTAATATAAGTAATCCTAATTACGTTACTAGCTAACTACTACGTAGACGCAATCTATTGACGAATATATATACACAGATAAAGTAGACCTTTAAGGAAGGTCATAGGCGATGTTTTATCGTAAAAAAATACTCAAGAATTCAAAGTAAACAAACGAGTGTGCGATTACGCCATCTATCGATCTATCATCTTATGTCTTTAGAAATTAGTCTATACTAATATTATAAAGAGGAAAGATTTGTATTTTTGTATTTTTGTATGTAACGAATAAACATAAAAACTACTGGACCGATTTCAAAAATTCTTTCACCATTAGAAAGCTACATTATCCCTGAGTAACATAGCTATATTTATTACAAGAAAAAATTAGAGATCCCCATAAATTCTCACTAAAACCAACACAAGGTGCAAAAAAATTAGCCATAAAATATCTTTCATCGCATGCGCTGCAGAAAGTATTGATGATAGAACAAAAAAATGTTTTACAATATTATAGAACGTATCAATATCTACAAAAAACTCCGTGAGACCATATGTCCAACTATTGTAGTTAAGTCACTATAACTACTTTTTTACATTTTAAAAATTGATAAAAACGCCTATCAAAATTAGACCATATTTTCAATAACTTTGTATTAATTCTTATCCAAATAAATTATTTCGTAATAAAGACTGTTTCAATACGTGTTAATTACTTTTTGAATTATTGAAATCTCAAGATAAATAAGAAATAATCCCAGACGGGCCGCCGGCGCGGTGTGGATGCCTCGCAGCGCAGCGAGTAACGCGGCGATAGAGGAGCGACAGAATGCGGGAGCCAAAATGTTAAAAAAATTATCCACCCGTGCGAAGCCGGGACGGGCCCCTAGTATTTAATAATTTTACACAAGACAATACCGACCGTGTTTGCTATCTACGATAATATCAATTTTATAGAGAAATCTACCCTTAAAATAATATAATCAAGCGTGAAATGAAATTACATAAATATTTCATACTGAGCTAAGAATAATTTCGTTCAAGGTTGTAAAAACAGTTTAGAATGAGCTCTTACTATCTAAACTAAAATGAAGTTATGAATTTTAATGCGTGAGTTACATAAAGTTTTGTGTTCGTACCAAGTACGAGTATGATTGTCATTATACCCTTAACTCCCCGTGGGATCAATAGGCTGCATTCTCGGAGGAAATTAGTGGTTGGTAATTCAAATGGCGTACTGATGTAAAGTTAGGTATTGAGACTGGGATTTAGGAATAGTGTTACTGGATAAGCCAAAATTTATGTCTTCTATGGTCATCTCCCTTGTTATTCTAGTTTCAAAGAAACTTCAAAATATCTTCCATGATGTCAAAAATCTTACCTTTTGTTTTTTATTGGTCAAATTACTTAACTAAACTTTTTAGCTGCCAATGCGTGTTGAGTTATCTTTCACCTAGTATTCTTTTTTATCCGACTTATAAAATAAGTTTATATTTGCCGTAGGTATTTATGTTTACCTATTTATTGGTCATATTTTGTGGGCCGAAAAATATTTTTTTTATAATTTTTTGTACTTACAGATTCGCTCACATACTTGATACAGGCTATAGACACGTCCGTACTGGACAGTGGCTCACGTATAATTAACATGGTATGTACAGACAAGGAGATTGTTTTTTTCCATATGTTTGAATGAGTGAATGAAAGTATTAACATTAATATTTAAACTGTGATATTATAAATACATACACTACATTTTTTAAACAAGTTGTAGTGAAGACAAATAAGGGAAAAAAACTAAATTAAATGAAAAGAAGAAAACTTTTAGATATTACAGAATATATTCCAAAAAAAAAAAAGAAAAACAAGATCTAACAATTATTATTTACAAAAAATGGGCGTGAAGAAGAGTGTAAGAATGAAGTGTAGTGGTGTGTGTGTGTGTGGTGAGCTGAAAAGGTGAGTGGTAGAGCGCGCTGACAGCTGGCCTGCAGAGTTCGGCAGGCGGCTGTGACAAGTAGGACGCAGGCGGGCCACAGGAGCAAATGGGTAGACTGACGGCCGGAGCAGGTAAGTTACATGCCTCTGGCATGGGTTGGTCGGAGACTGGCCGCAGATGTATGTAGCTCGCTGGCTGGCCGCTGAAGCAGAAAGGTCACCGGCTAGCCTCCAAGGCCGGCAGTGGTTGACTACAACACTCGGCGATGCCCAGTTGCAGAAGCAGGCTGCGCGATGCGTCCTTGGTCCCAGGAATGCTGGATCTCAGTGGCAGAGTAATAGTGTCAATTTGCAGTGTTTAAGAGAAATAAAAAGCCATATGTGACCTATGCAGGGCCCAGGGTCAGCGAGACCCTGGGCAGGCCTTAATAATTAAGCTCCTCTTTAGTCAGAGGCTAAGGAAAGACTGACCAATCGTTTCGTCGAAAATCGTTTTACGAGAATTAAATATGAAGAAAATATAATGTAAAAGAGAGGAAAAACCAAATAAAGTGTGATACATACGCGGACCTGCAATTATTGTGAGCGATTTATGGATAGTTGACAAAAATGGGAATGTACAATGTACTGTTTATTAAGAGATCAGCGAGACATCACTACAAAGTCAAGTTGTTAATATGTTCTTTTCATTGCAATTTTCAAACTTTCTCATATAAATAAATAAGCTTTTGACATATCTAGGGGTAATGAACACTCAACCCGTGTTTATCGTGTAGTCCAATAGAACCGTCGCTATCAGAATTGAGATTTGAAACGTACCTCCGGGACTAGAAGTTGCTTGTTCACACGTTACACTACACACGGAACGATACATGATCATTGATCAGATTCCCGTTCACATACATGTACGGATTTCCGAAATCTACAGTTCGGGTAGATTTTCAATGATTTATGAGTGACTAGTCGAACCACCCCAGCTCTACACGGTTGCAGTTTAACACGTGTACCTATTTAAATTGAACATAACACAAATTGAGATATTTAATTTTCAATATATTGCTTTATACAAAGTTCAGGCGTTTCATAAATATTTTATTATTATCCCCCGTGAATATTATTTTTTTTGGAAAAGTAGCCCATGTGTTAATGGAGGTTATAAAGTATCTGTGTGTCAAATTCCATCAAAATCCGTTCTGCCATTTTTATGCCAAAGAGTATACATTCAAAAATAACACCCAAACTTACAGATATTCACATGTATAATATTAATATAGGTATACATTTTACTGCATTTTAGACAGGAAGCCAGGCAGACTTGGTGGGTTTTTGACGTGACAACGTCTTATAAATTGGTTTGCCGGGTGACACTTCAAGAAACTGCGTTACGCTCCGCTCACGTTATGCGCTCACAATGAGAGCGAGTGAGAGGCACGCGTCCCTTCCACTCGGGCATGGTTAGCCCGCCTAAGAGCGAGAGAGACAGACATAAAAAGTGATAGGCACGCGTCCCTTCCACTCGAGCACAGTTAGCCAAAGGTAAAAATAAAATTTTGTTAATATGAAATTCAGTGCGAGATTCTTTGTATAAATTAATGTTTTAAATATAATTCTTTGTATAAATAAATGTTTTAAATTGTTACTATTATTTCATCCTTCTTCCTACTATACGAATGAATATTCACATTAAAATTATTTTACCACTCAAAGTCGTTGTCACGTAAAACTTTCGCCCGTATATTTAATCCAGAAACAGGTTTGACAACGTACTTGTCATGATCAACATCTACTGTTCGATCTTGCTACCTAACATTAAGATGTTCTACATAACACTACTTTAATGTTTACAGTGTGAAATCACTGAATAATCTATTCTAATTCTATGAATCTGAAGTTTGTATGTTTTTTTGGTTGAACGCGTTAGTCTCAAGATTGAAGATTCGAAATGAAAAAAAGGAAATAGGCTACATAACATTCTTGCTACGACCCATAGGACCGGAGCATAAAATGTTGCAAAAACATACAAAATTCCTTTTGCTTCGCTTTTGTTGCGTGCACTACGTAATCGGCGACAACACAAAAGTTTCAGATCCTTTAGAATTGTATTATAGATGCCTACACCACACTCTTTCTAACTTTCACTCTCTCTCCTCTGTGATGCCAACGAAACTGAAAGTAAGCTAGTAGGCTACTAGCTACTAGCACAAAAATCTCAACACTTGTATTATAAGTATAACATGTCGTAGTTTTTTTTTTTAACGTTGGAAAAGCGGCCTTATGCATACCCTCCGCCGACGAGCGGGAGGTAATGTCGGGCGCTCCTTGATGTCGCCCGCAGAAGGCAAGCAACGTTTCAAGGCATACCCACTAAAACCAATGGTACCTTACCTCCGCTGTAGGGAGACGCCACAGGAACACTTACAAAAACAACTGTGACGCCTCAGCGGATCGGCCCGATAAGCTTAGGCTAACCTAACCTAACGTTGTGTTTACATTACTACGTGGCAACCACATTGTAAGGTATTCACATGACCCTAATCCGACAGCATTCCCAGCACTAATACAACACTGCTGCTGCAACTTAACATTTTCATTAGGACTTCCCAGATAATATCCACTCCTTGAGAGACCTCGCGTAAAACTAAGACGGAATATAAAGAGTCGAGACTCTCAAAACGATAGAAGTGATTATTATTTGACTCTAGCGCCATAGATGGCGATGATGATTCGATTATACGATAATCGTTTACTATTTTCCGACATACACATTGTATGTTGTTCAAGCATAACCTTAAATTCCACAAGATCCAAAATTAGAATGAAACTAACTCTTATCCTAGGTTGATTTGTAGTCAAGTGTTTCAGTCGGACTCGAGTGTGTTAAGGAATAAATTATGGGTCCTTTCATTAACAAAGTTCTGCTGTGTAAGGTCTGGACTTCAGAATCTACTGTATAGCACTTCTTGGATTATTACAACGTATGTTGCTTACAAGTGATTTATGAAATGGTCCTACATTTACAAGGTTATTTGGTATAGCTAGTCTAGCTGATAGTGATTTATTATATTTTTATGCCTTCTGTATTAATACAAGTAAAATTAAAATTTTGTAACAAAGGGTTTTTTAAGTTTTCAATTGAAAGAACATACCATCTTCAACGTCTTAGATGCAGTAGGGAATTTCTCAAAAAGAAGTTAAAATATTGGTTTTGGTAAAAACTGTCTCCTATTATTTTTACCCAACGAGCACCGGTCCTGAAAATGGTGAGATCTCAAGAAGGTTTGTCCAGCTAGCACTCCAAATAATTATCGTCTATTCCAGTTATCAATTCCATAGGAAGTTTAAATAAGGACAAATTATAATACCAGTTTCGAGTTTATTATATTAGAGCAGGTGTAGTAACAACGTCAAAAGCTGCAATGCTTAATATAAACAAATGCATCGGACAAAACTAAAACAAAGAATCATAAATCATACAATTATTTAGATTACGGTACGTAGAATATAATAAATGCCAACTCAACGTGAACAGAAACTATTTATTACCTCAATTCAACTTTTGCAACACGTAGTAAAATGTGCTTGTGGTATGCGCTGGCTCTAGATAGAACTTTGTAACGTTAATTTCTTGTATTGAATTGTTGGATTCGAATCCTTTGTCCGCTTTTAGGGTTCTATCCTTTGTACGTTTCAAACCTTTAGGAGACGGGTAAAAACTCATCATCGTTCGATGTCATTGGTAGCTCTGACGTTATTGGCTTGCAATTCCACACAACCTTTTAAATGTTACTAAGTTTTATGAAATATAATATGGTACAAAGTTCTGAAAATAGAATAAATCAAACAAATCTTAGCCCCGGATACATTGCGGCATATAATAATTGAGAATTGTAATGTTAAATCTGTATATATATTAGATGATTTCAATGTTGATTTAAAAAAAAACACATTCCACATTTTGGAAGGTAAAAAATAAACTAAATGTTCGACCGAGCTTGCCAGTGAGTGTGGGCGACTATTCTCGGCAAAAAGAAATAGCAAATATGTCTAAACAACATTTTAGTGTATTCTCGCCTCTGGGACCGTCGTCGCGGATGATCGATGCTGAGATATGTTGTGACAGAGTGTTACTGAGTTTCTCTGCAGAACAGGTTTTTGAAGTTATCACCAAAATGACCAGAGGAAAATCACCTGGGCATGACAGCCTCAGCATCGAACATCTTGCGGGTATTCACTTTCCCAGAGTACTGTCGATGCTTTACTCGCTCTGTGTAAGCCACTTGCTAATATGATAAGCCACCTGCTAATATGATAAGAACTATAGTGGTCCCTATTGCTAAGAGTAAAACCGGTGACACCTCGGATAAATCAAACTACAGGCCCATTACTCTTACTACTATAGCAGCAAAGGTGCTGGACAGTCTGTTTGATAGGAAGCTGGGGGAAGGACCTGCTTTCTATAGAATCCGGTGTACGCCTGCTTCCTTGATCTTTCCAAGGTTTTCGATTTAGTATTTTTTGATGTGCTCTGGGAGAAGATGGAGGGGGCGGGTATACTACCGGAGTAGATTAATGTGATGCGATACTGGTACGCGAACCAAAAGAACAATGTCAAGTGAGGCGAGGTCTATTGGTATCCTAAATATTTGTAATCGTTTTAATCATCTGATCTCTTGTATCTAGTTTGTATGAGTTGTGTTCTATTATATATCCTTGTAATGATTGTATTTTGCATTTGTCCATACCAAATTCTATATGAATGTCAGCTAAAAATGTTTGTAATCTGTAATGTGTCAATGTATAATCAGTATCTTCTTTTTTTTAATGGCAGTTAAGTGGCAAACTAGCAGACGGCCCACCTGATATATGATTTTGTATCCCAGGCCACTATTTTAAGTATGCGTGTCAATGGGTTAAAAATCAGACCAAACCAAAGCGGACTAAGTGAGTCTCATTGAAATATTCCCCTACGTATAGGTATTAGTTCTATTTCTATTGTTTTATTAGCAGTGCGTAGTTTACGTTATGTAGTCCAGTTTTGCATATTATTTTCTAGGATTTTTATTATACTAGGATGTATTTTGTATAGGTGTAGTGTATAAGAGCCATGAATGTACTACATAATCAAAGGTTTTTGTAATCTATATACATAGTGAGTATATTTCTTTTCTTTGTTAGGCCCTGTTTAGAAGCTACGGAATCTATGATAAGTTGCTCCTTACATCCATGACTTTAACGGCGGCAGCCTTTTTTGGTACGGGAGCCAGATTCAATTTCGGTCAATAATTTCCTCTCAAGTGAAAATTCGTATACTGCATAAGGAATATATATTATGATTACTCGTAGCCGGCAGCTGCGATTCCGTGGGTGGGGCGAGCAGTGGCAGCCTTCCAAACTTGTCAAAAAAATTTTTTTTTTCAGTCATTTCCTCCCGTTTGAAAATTTGTCGGATTATAGTTCTTGAAGGAAAAATTAAGTCAGCTGACCATAACGTGGTGGATTGCGTCAGCTCTTCAGCTGGCTGCTTGAACATATTGTAACAATTTGATATTTTACAACAAAATCACAGTTACCATTTAAGTAGCTTTTTATAAACAAGAGTGAATGAACGAAGTCGAACTCACGAAACTCCAGTTTGTACGAAACAAGAGGTTATAATTTTGAATATAGTTTGCAAGCCAACGATTGGTCGATATTTAGCAGGGTTACGTCTGTCAGTTTCGTCTTTCGGTAACAAGTAAGTTTTTCCTTGTGTCACAAATTGTCGTAGTGTGTGTGTCGTGGTGGACATAGTGTATAATAGTGAATTTATTATACCAGTAGTTATGTTATTTATCGGTTCCAGTAGCATTTCAGTTTTTGCTTTACGCATTCCAGACTTTGCGATACCGGATTTTGATAAATCTATATTTTTTTTAATTTAATACTAACAATAACATTTTACAATAATAAATTTAAAGAAGACACTAAAAAAAACCACCATACCATAATGTTTATCCTGAGTGCCTATTCCATCTACAATTATATATAAAAGTATGCTTTATAGTTTTTTCTTTATATTTGTTTTACTTATACTAAACTACATCTTACATTGTTATTTAAGTTATTTATTAAGTGAGGAATCACTGGTGCTTTCCGTATTTATTATTAGCTGATATAGTTTCTAATTTATTCTGAGTAACCCTACGTGTTTCTAATTTGTGAGAGACAATATTCTGTATTTTTAAAATTAAAAAGTTTTCTTTTAAATTTTGATAGATAAGTTTCTCATATATTGGAATTAATTCAAGTCTTACATTTGAAGGAAATATGTTTTTTAATATTCTAATTTGTTAATATATATACTGCAAATGTGTTTAATTCGTGCCAATTAAATTGTCAATAATTAAGCCTAAGTATTTATGTGATGAAAGTAAATCAATAGATGTACATTTACAGTTACTTATTGGATTATGCATGCATTTATGATCATGAGAAATTAATTTTTTAATTCACTTTTAGTTGTTAGGTCTGGTAAGTTTTTTTTTTTTTGTAACTAGGTCGGTAAACAAGCGTACGGCTTACCTGATGGTAAGCGATTACCGTAGCTTATAGACGTCTGCAACACCAGAAGCATCGCAAGCGCGTTGCCGATCCGATCCCCAATTACCCCCAGGAGCTCTGGTCACCTTACTCACCAACAGGAACACAACACTGCTTTAGAGTAGTGTTATTTAGCTGTGATCTTCTGTAAGGTCGAGGTACTACCCCAGTCGGGCTGCTCCATATTTGAGCAGGAAATTTCCTGCTGTGTTTCACAATCAGTTAAAGTGAATATGAATCATCTTTGATTTATTGGGCTTTAATATTAAACCACTATCATTTATTTATGACATCAAATTGCATTTCGGGGACTTGTTTTAGTAGATCTTGTTCATCATTCATCCATCTACTATCGTTTTGTTCAAATGGAGTTGATCAATGATCGTGTACCAAATATTATGTAACTCTGACGCAGTAGGCAAACATGAGTCAAGCAACATCTTTTCTATAAACATTGGTCACTGTAGCCTACAACATTTCGCAAAACAAAAATTTCCACAAAATGCACCCAAATATTGAACGAGTCAGTGAAATAATTGATATTATGAAGTGGATTTTATCCTTGGTTACCTAAATTTTGGGTATACTACTTGGCAGCAAGATCACTCAATCAGATTTGTCCTGTAGATATTTTTATATAATATTCGTAAATAATCCTCAATCACTCGAACAAGTCAAGGAGAATATATAACCTAGGTTTTTTCTCATAATACTTCCTACTTACATTGGAAAATTATTCTGGCTCTTTAGCATTCTTTGGGTTCCGTACCTTACCTTAAACGGAAAAAAAGAAACCCTTATAAGATTTTCTTCATTATTCGTCTGTCGGTCGGTCAAGAAATTTTTTCTAAGGAACGCGTGGAGGTATCAAGTTCAAATTAATATTAAATTTTTTAATATTAATTTGAATTAAAATCTGCGATCCACTGGAAAAAAATTAAGTTTGTCCCTTAATTCAAATTGTTCGGAACCCTCAGTGCGCGAGTTCGAGACTCGCATTCAGGATCTTTCACACTTCATCCTAGATTTATAACTTAGATCTCCTTTTGCGTTTTAGAAATGCAAATTTAAAAATGTATTATATGCAGATGATACGAAAATCATGCTGTCTTCAGATCTTGGCTTGGCCCATCTGTTTAGTTCTTTAGTATTTATCTATTTGTATTAGTTTAGCTGTTTTGTTTTCCTACAAATAAATAAACATATTGTTAAGCGTTGATTTTGAGTCCATTGTATTAAATAATATTGTGTTATGTATAGAAAATACTATGATAAAGTAACCATTACCTTTCCTTAAGTATCGACCAGGGTCGCAATATTATGTCAAGAAGGGTTACTTAGGATGATTAATAAGTTTGATAAGAAGGTATAAGTAAAAGTATATTTGTGTTTGATCCATAGAAATAGCAATAAACTGTTATATGTTCTATACTAAAGTCCTACATCTTGTATTTTGTTAAGTATAATACCTATATCTCTATATTAAATATACCTAATAGGTTTTTAGGAAAAAAATGTTTTGTTTATCTCAATCTGTTAATACTTAAGGTATCTAATAGTTTTGTAAGCTGACTTTTTAAAACTATCCCAATAGACATACGTCTTCTAAAAGAAACACAGCTTTGAAAAAAGTACGTACGCCTAGCGATACTTGAATGATTCCTTGAATCTTTTAAATTTTTGGTAGATATTTGCAATATTTTTGAGATATTTGCACCTCTTTTTCTTTTTAATTGTTTCTATTTTTAGCAATTGTCGCAAACAGGAAAGATGATTTTCTTAGAAAAATCTTCATATGAAAAATATGTTCGAATAAATAGTAAACGGGAAGTTATTAGTAGCTCTTGATGATATCATGATAACAATTAGCTGTATTCGCGCTGGCACAAGCACTCCTAAGATTTAGTGACTAATTTAGTGCCTAGATCTGAATGTAGGTCAGCCACAAGCAATCTTGAGGCTTGCAAATGATTCATTAGTGACGCACATACGATGTGCCTTATCTTGGTGTACGAAACCAGTCTCGATGGAAACACTCAGATTTATGACATCACTTCTGTCTTAAATGAAAAATATTTTCTAGTAATCGAATTTATGAGTAATTCTTTATGATTTTTATTTAAAAAATTAAAGTAATAAACACCATTCTATTGAACGGATTACGTACCCCGGGGCAGGGGTGCTTACTTTGCTTATTTTTGATGACATGGAGGAAAGATCATGGTGACTATGATAAAAAAGTAAACACGCACATCAAAGCAGGTATATTCACTGTTCAGTATGAGGATAGAGAAAAATGTTTGCATAAATGTTAACGTAACCATGGGGGGAGGAGTTAGGGCAATAGTACCATCTTTGCTGTTAGGAAACTACAGTTCATAATCATGGACATAGTCAGGGTCAGCTTATCAACAGGAAAAGGTATATACTATATTTTAACTACTTGTAGGTGACCATGAGTGAGAACACCGAGTCCAACGCAATCGTAGAGTTACAGAGATGGGAGGGAGAGGAGTGTAGTCTGGCCCTATGGGTGCGTATTCGGATGACATTGCACCTCTACCCATTCCACAGTAAAAGAATCTATCACAAGGTTCCTTTTTTCATTTTGAGCTACGGAATCCTATAAAAGAACTTAAAAGACTATTTATCACTCATGAGTTCTACCTGGAACGATAAGTTGCGGTAAGAAAAGTTTCACTCTGTACTCTACACAAAAAGTTTGCGAATCTAAACTTAATATATCTTATGTCGGTACTTAATAACAACACGCAGTAAGAGACATAATATAATTTTCTTTTTTTGTTTTCAAGAGGAATTTAATTCTTAAAACTCCCGATTCAATTTCAAAGTTCTGTATATAGCCTACAGACATAATTTCATTAATACATGCTATAAATATATAAGAGGGAAATGTGGTACCCATTACTGTACAGCAATACGTATACACATGCAATTTAGACTGAGGCGAGCGGTGCCTGGGGCTTGAGACCCAGGAGCAGGTTTAAAGAGCTCTTTCATAATATATTAACTCTCACCTCCACCACTCGACCTCGCTAACAACAATAGATAATAAAGTAAACTTACATGGACCTCGAGAAGGGTAACCTTAATCACGACACTATAACACTTTCATGTTCACTGCACGAAAACATCAGAGAGACTGAGACTAAACTATCGCACTGAAGGTTATATATTGCTTTCACGTCGGTATACTTGAAATAATATAAAATGATCTACCCGATACTACTACTTTATAAACAGTGTTGCTAACATACAATCCCAACTTATAGTATTATAAATGCGAAGTAACTGTTTGTCTTAGGTTGAAATTCTGTTAATACGCCTTGCAAACCTACACCTTGGTCACACGTCCAAGGCACTGCTTACGTTACTGTCGTAGTTGTAAGAAATAATAATGTTTAGTCGGTTCAGTATCAGTATCTACGTTGCGTTTATCCAATAATCCATTCAACATCACTGTTGAATGGATTATTCAATATACCCCTCTTTTTCTCTTTCTCATTTCTCCAACTTATTCATTTTGTTGCTGTTTAAAATTAAAATGTAAATTAAAGTGATATAGCAAAATAGCGATATCGCTAGTGATAGCAATATTATATGAAAAATGTACATGTAAAAAGGCAACCTAAAAAATAATATTATATGTTTCATTAAAATTCATTTAATTACTTTAAAGAACATCTGTGTATTTGCTAGAATGTCTAAAATATGTAAGAACTTTGCTGAACAGTTCGATTGCTACCAGTTATATTGCGGAAACTTTACCACTGCATATTCATAGTTTTATTATTGCATGATCTGTTATTTTCGATTGATAGACGGAAATAGCTTTGTTATTGGTTTCATAACTTATACTACAGATCCGCCCACTTGGATATTAATATTCGTATTATAATGTCTGTACTTATATGGTTCGGGTTCGCGCGTTACACTTTTCTGTCAATGGTGTGCTCTTCCAGATTGTGCCGTACGAGTCTGGTTGTTAGATCGTCGAGCTACCTACTTGTGTGGTGTGTCTTGGTTCGGGTTCGCGCGTCTCACTTTTATGTGGGCAGGGTGCTCTTCTGGGTTGTACCATACGAGTCTGGTAGTTCGGATTGCCGCGGTTTATAGCAAGGTAACATTTTGATTCCTTTTAAATATTAACCCACTTACTATACTTGTCATATCGAATTTTTTTTTTTAATAATAACTTTAGCTACTAGGCGTAGGAACTGCATAATTTTATATCGGCTAAAGATTTATCAAAATCACATCCATAGACACAGATTTTAATTTTTTTTTAAAGAGAGAATAAGGCATCCAAATGGATTACTTGATAGTTGGATTAGCTAAATCTTACTAATAATATAAATCTAAAAATTTTTAAGTTTGTATATTTGGATGATCATAATTCCTTTAACATTTGCCAAATAAAAATATTCGGACCCGATTACGACAACAAATAAATATTATTGTTATCCCACATGAAATTTATATTTTTCCAAGATAAGATCCAAGATATAGCCCGTGTGTTAATCAAGGTTATAAAGTATATGCGTGCCAAATTTCATTGAAATCCGTTCAGCCGTTTTAGCGTGATTGAGTAGTCAACATCCAAACATACAAATTTTTCACACATAATACTAGGGATCTACTACGGCTTCGCACGATTTCTTTAATGTAATATGCTTGTATTATACATAATATATAGCTTCCTCTTGAATCACTCTATCTATTGGTGAAAATCTCATTGAACAGACAGCGGATGCGACTTCATTATAAACTATGTAAAGATTAGTAAGATTATGAAATAAATTAGACGACTTTTAGACTAACAACCCGCCCACGCTACGCTGAGGTGTGTGATGAGTAGGTTTATTCCCAATGTCAGCACCACTTATTGATTCTAATTATTGTGAATCTTGAGTGTCACCACCAGAGTGTCTCTTATATGTAATATATATAACTTTCTTAGCAATCATTTGCATTTCCCAAGTGTTATTACAGCGGAAAATTAGGCAATAACACTACTCGAGCGTGAAACGTAACGTGTCCGTTGCCCTGCTTTAGAAATAGGTCAGATTCTGATTTGGGCTAATATTACTATCATTTACTTCTACGCTTTAATTTTGTAATGGAAACATGACTTGCGTAATTGCGATAGGCTTTTTAATTATTAAAACAATTCATAAATGTAGGAAAAGCAGACTTTTGATTAAATATGATGCATAAATGTTGATAATAATTTGACCAATAAATATGACCTAAACATTTAAAAAAATAAACCATGGCTGTCAAATCATCCTAACGAACTAGCAGCTCTGCTGCTTAATCGATGCTAGCAGAATCGCCCCAAAAAGAAACGATATATTAAAACTGCAAAATGTTACCTAGCGATAGACAGATGGGTAGACTTCTCGATGGTGCAGATGCCCTACACACGAGACCATACCAGACAACACATCTGACAAAAGTCAAGGACTGATGGCAGATTACAATATAAACAAAAAATATATATAAAAAGCTACTTTTTATGACCTAAATATAAAAGTTAAACATATTCTGTCGCTGACTTTTTTGTAGGCATAATCGACCTTTACAACTTTTCTCTAGAATTCCATATATCTCTCATGGTTAAGGCAGCGTTCGTAAGAAACCTTTTCGTTCTACCACGAAAAAGTCTTTTCATTTTTCGGGTAAATATATAGCTTGTGATGCTCACAAATAATGTGGATTTCTATTGGAAAAAAGAATTTTCAAAATCGGTTCAATAGATCGTTTGTCTCTTAAATAAAGTTTCAAAATTTATCACACACATATGGACTAACAGGTAAAATTCTTTTATTTATTTACAACAAAAAGGAGCAGGTGTTGTTGAAAAATAATTTAAGAACTTAGTATATGTTGCAACTAAACTAAACATTGTAGTTACACTTCAAAAAACCTAGTTTTTTTTAATATAGTGTGTCTACAGCACAGCTGATAACTTTAAACTGTAAAGTTTCTACTGGCTTGATAGATAACAGCTAAAGCTGCGTTTTCACCAGAGATGAGCGAGGATGTGTATCCTACCTATCCTCGCTCAGAGTTGTCAAATGAAGCGATTCTATTGGTTCTTAACAAACACATCTCTTGTTACAAATCTTCGCTCTCCTTGGGTGGCAACGGAGCCTATGTTTAGCGTAGGTTAAGCGACTTAGAAAATAAGGCTCTCTAAGGATCATCGTGTAATTTAAAATAGGTACCAGGAAACTCTTCACGTCTGGACCATGTTTTGAGCTGATGAGTCCAATTGCGTTCGTTATTGAGGGACAGATAATAATGGTAAAACCCTTCAGTAGCTGTTAGTTAAGTGTCTATTATTTTTTTAACATATTATAAATGTATATTTTATTTTCAACTAATTTTGAATATTGACTTATCAAGTCATCATATATTTAGTCACATATACCTTGTTTCACTTTTAAGCCGTAACATATAAAATTTTCCCAAAATTGCCTTTATGGAGGCCTGTTTATTGTTTAATGCAAACAAAAACTCATAAATTTTTTTCATATCCTTAATGGTCTCTAATTTGGGTGCTTTAGAATTAGCCTGTTATTGCTTCAGCGTATGTTTTTATATGAAATTGGTGCTTTCAAAATATTTCACGGTAATAAAAATATTATGGGGTTTTATACATTTATTGTGATAATAAAATTATTATATGCATATTTAAAGCTTTATTTCAAACGGCATTACTGCTCCATTACAAACAAATAATAACGCAGAAATGACTTGAAGTCTAGAAATTTTTCCACATCGTCTATCTTTATGAAAACGTTGGTCTGTTTTCAGCATCCTTAATTCCTCCTTTTCGCCAAAATTTTAAGGCAACCATAATAAAGGAATTAATTTACGCAGGGAAGGACGTATAGAATACAACTACTAATACAATACCTCTACGCCACTATGCATCTATGAGAAAGACCTTTGATGAGATTTAGTGTCTATAATATTCCGTCGGTGCCTCATGTAGGAAATTTACTGAACAGATATTTTTTTTTATTATAGAAACTAACGTGGTAATTAGTCATTTTTAAAACTATGCAAAACGGTAACACTCACGTATTATTGTGGTGACTTGAAATACAGTTTATAGCAACGAGTACAAATGGAAACAGAGTTGGCGATTTGCGAATGCGTCAAACAGAACACGCGCAACATCGGTGGAAACAGCGGCAGTATTCCTGCCTTTCATAAAAGGAATAACGGACAGGTTTGGAAACCTATTACGCCGTAGATACAGCATTAGGACAATCTTCCGCCCTTTGACACAACTCAGGCAGTTACTCCGCTCTCCTAAGAATAATGACAAATTAGGTGTACTCGGTGTGTACATGATCCCCTGCGACTGTGGAAAATGTTACGGAGGAGAAACTAGAAGGAACGTGTCCACTAAGCTCTCGAAGCACATACGCTCCATGAAAAAGTTAAATAGCGAGAGTTCCGCGGTGGCGGAACATTCCCTGTCCTCAGATGCGAGACATTACATCAGGTTCGATAAGGCAAGGGTCCTGGCTAGAGAGAAGCATTTCATACCTCGAAAAGTCAGAGAAGCCATCGAAATCACCAAGCGTCCAACATACAACAGAGACGGAGGATGGAAACTGCCACCGACTTGAAAACCGTGTCTTTAAACGCTCGAGATATGGACCGAGAGTCTAGTGACGATGTGTTTAGTTCCGCATGCTGGAATATTCCGCTTAAACGAGGTGATTCCAGTGAGGAAATTCTAAGTGCCTCAGACGATGACATGATAGCCGTTCCAGTTTCCTCACCCACACCGCAACCGTTATCCTCGCGCGCTCGAAGAGCGGCGGCCCGCAGTGTTCGCCGAGCGGCCACCGCGAGCGCGCCCAATGCGATCGAAACTGTAGTACCAAGTTACCACAATAATACGTAAGTGTTACCGTTTTGCATATATTTTTTTTTAGTTTACGAATTTTCCGATTAATTAAATAATCTATTTATTTGTTTGTTAGTTTTGCTAAAACTCAAGAAAATCTGGGTCGATTTGGATAATTATGGTTTTTAAATATTCGAGCGAGAAATGCGAGGATGAGAATTTTGAACTTTATCAGCGTATACTTTAGACACAGGATTACTTCAGCACAGGCCGACTTACTACTTCTTCCCATCTCCATCTTGGCTTTCTTCTTGTGTTATTCCAAAATTTCGTTCAATTAATATGTGGTCAGTTCATTAAAATATTTTTTCAATCCTTCATAATTAACGATCTCATCCTGTCCTTTATACGTCCATGATTCTTCCATTTCTATCATGAGCTTCTTTAGTTAAAGGAATTTCGTCAGGTCAGTAGGTACACATTAAGGGGTGAATGTGTATATACACAGAAACGAAGCGAAAGCGGGTATGATAATATAATTATTACACACTCTTAATCCGCTCCGTTCCTCGCTGACCCTTCCCAAGCAGACTTATTATCTCGAACCATATTCCGCTGAGACTACCCTTGCTCAGAACCTAAATTGATATTAATTTATTTATCTGTACTATAAACAACGTTAAGATATGAGTTAGCAATACGATTGCTTACTTTGTATTGGTAAGTCGTTGCTCTTGTATGTATGGGTGACCGGTTCAAATCCTGCAACATAATTTCAGCCTCGATTCGATTTCGATGAAATTTTGCATACTCGTTTTGATTGGAGGTAATACATGGTTAGCTAATGTCATTCTAAATCCAATATGGCGGGCTATCCTAGATGGCGGACTACGCACTCTCGTATCTAAATCTAAGTCCAATATGTTGGACTTACAGTTACTGGTATTCGATTAAGCTAAAACTTGGCATAGGGATGTAAGCCTGCCTAATAAATAATAAATGGTAAAATGGTTTAATTGTCATATTTGATTTTGAAATAGTAAGTATTAGCTAAAATTATGCAATTAATTCCCTTATTATGTTAAAGTCAAGCAGTGTAGGTGAGAGTTTAAGCATAGCTTTTAGTATGTTGGTATTAAGCTTCAGACATTAATAATTGTCCTTTAAATGTTACTACCCAGTGTAGCTCATATATTATAGAGTGTATATGACACAAGATAATAATAGATACAACATTTTATAGAACATTCAAACAGCACAAACATCCTGCAGATAACTGTTGCAGAATTTAATCACGATTCAAAACTACTTGCACAGCGTTGTAGATCGCCCAGGCTTTTGTGTTGATTTAACGTTTCCCAAAATCGTTATACTGACGTCTGTTTGTCTTATTGTGTTCTGTAGTTCCCAGCTTTGCAAACAGGTAAATACGTCAAAAATTATACATTGCTTGTTGTATCTAATTTTAAAAAAGAAACCAGAAGTAATAAACAAACCAAAAGCGTTTTAAGCAACTTAGGGACATGATTAAGCAACATATCTCGGAATCATCATAGACGATAGTTTTAAATGGACACCCCATGTTAACTATGTATGTAATAAACTCATATTAGGCAGGTTAAAAAATAAATTAGCATATATTACATTACGAATACTATACCCAACTCTGGCAGACTCAGTAATTAACTAAGGATTGTAGCTATGGTGGATCGTATAAAACATACTTGGATAACATATATAAATTGCAATTGAGCTTACTGAAAACTATTGTTCCAAAAAAGTAAGAAGGAAATATAGTAATGAGTATTTATTGTAAAATTATACCTATTCAGCATAAAGTAGACATTTTTATTTAAAAGATGAATATGGTAACACTTTAACATAAAAAAAAACCAACGATTGGCTTAACTTAGATATTTGAATTACCTTTATACATACACACTACCGCAATCCCCACAAAACACATAATATGGTAAAAGACACGCAAACTTTATATTACCTTTTCCATTTAATAAACATATTCATGTCATTCAATTATTTTTATAAATGATAAAAACTTTAAATACATATATACTGTAAACCAAGTGCGTTACATCCTTTGGAATAATATATATTAAAACTAACTAATAAATAGCGTAAATACAACATGTAACGGACTTAGTAAAACAAATTTTCCATATTCTAAATTGTATTCTAATATTTGTATTGTGTTTAATAATATTTAATTCTCCTTTTTTTTAATTTTTTTTTGCGAAAAAAGCCAATGCCTGACTTCTGCGGCTTTTAAAAACCATCAACTTCTAAGCAATATTTGTATTGATCATCATTAAATAAAATAAATAAATATAGTATTGCTCTTATTTTTTAATACTCTCTTCTTCTTTAATATAAACCTGGACCTTATGTTCTAGGGGCTAAATTATTAGACGTTCCTTTACATTATATAATTGTAAGTAATGCCAATTATTATAGTAGCACTACCTACAGACTACTTCTCCTTTAACCAACTATTGATAACAATATTTTTGACTGTCAAACAGTATCCACTTTACATCAAAAGCAATAAATTTTATAAGAAATCATCAATTTCTCAGTAAGAACTTCTCGTAGATACTTATTGGAAGAAAACATTATTAGGTACGTCTGTTTTTTAACGTTACTACCTAAATACTAATCCAGATATCAATAAAATAATAATATACCTAATGCACGTACTCTATAGCGTACCATGCGGCCGCAGTGCGGGATGGCAGACTTTCCACAACCTTGAGAATATGGAGAACTCTCAGGAGTGTAGGTTTCTTCACGATGTTTTCCTTTACCGTTAAAGTAAGAGTATTTAATTATTTAAATAAAATACATCATAAAAGTCAGTGGTGTGTGCGTGTGCTCAGGATCGACATTGACCTCCCGACAACATTAAATTCTTAACCACTAGGTTATTGTTCACTGCCAACAAACTTATAAATTTAAAGATACATACATACTTCTATGAATCTTAAACTATATGCTACACGTGAGATATTATAATTGAAACAACCATTCAGTTTGCATTCATTTCATAGCGGAGATACGAAGCGTCACCGTAATCATTCAGATCGCGGTTGAGCAATTACTTATACAATGAAGCACTCATGTCGCTTCAACTACGGTTATAAATTCACTCTAAAATCAACGGTATTCTACACACATAAATATCACATTTGCATGTATTATTACGCTGTTCCCAAGTGATACAAGTTTTGTGAAGTATCTTTGTGTTGACTGATTTACGACAAGACCGCTACTAGTTTGTAGCGTCTTGTGCGATATTTAGTTCGATTATATGATATGTGCGTAGTTTATAATATACCTTGTATATCATCTATATTTTAAAATTTAGATAATTACAGATTTCATATATTCAGAGCTTCCTAATCACCTTCTTATACAAAACACCAATTCTAATTTAATAACATACTTGTATCTACGTTATATTGTCATGATTTTGTATTGTCGTCGTTTCCTCCTTTTTGTTGTTGAATACATAGATAGCAAAGCAGCATAAAATTGTTACTAAAGTTATACTGAGTGTCTGCAATTAGAGGACGTGTGATATATTATTATTTTATTGATATCTTGACTTTTGTATTAGTATTTAGGAAGTAACGTAAAAAACAAGACGTACCTAATAATTATTAATTTGTTATAAAATTTATTGCTTTTGATGTAAAGTGGATCCTGTTAGACAGTCAAAAATATTATTATCAATAGTTGGTTAAAGTCTAAAATAGTTTGTCCACCTATTGCTACTTTTCCTACAATTTTGTCTTGTGCAAAATCATTTTTGCAATTGACATAAAAAAAATTATTTATCATATTTTCTTATCACTTGGCCTAATTATTTTATTTTATTAATTATTTTATGCATTTTACTGATATTAGAGTTTTAATATATATATATTTCAGGCCTTAAAAAATATTTTTTTATTATCTTCTTTAGTGTTGTATATTGTCAAAATAGTTTGCTGAATATTTAAATAATTAGTTTAATTCCTATTTTGCTTAAGAATTGTAAAATATTAGAGTCAGGTGGTCGAAAGGTAATCCCCGACACCTAGGTCGCAAGTCCAAGGCACTGCTCGGCTTCCGGCTGCTGAATTGCGTGTTATTGTCTCCTTGTCTTGTCTTTTGAGTATAATTGTGAATGTCAATAAGTATTTTCTCGTTCAGTTAGAATTAAGTTATTTGAATAGACAAAGGAAATCACCATTTAACATTATGCGAATGGTCGTAAACCTTGTACAGATCAAGGCTATAATTTTATGGGTTTGTAAATGGTGATCGACGTAAATGGTTCTCAGTTTCTAGGTCGGAGATAGTGAATTTCGGAATCATATCTTTATCACGGAAAACTATAAATGTTATGTAAATTAAATAACTTTATATTTAATTAGTCAAATAGTTCTAGTTTTGCTGGGCTTTATTTAGTTACATTTGATTGAAGATTATCAGCCCCTTTCTAAGTTAAGAGTTGCGCGACAATATTAATGTATTGACAATTATTACAATCTTGTAACCATGGTAACACACTAATATTGCTTACACTGAATACAGATGAAAATATTAACTCTTAATTACGTTAAGTCTTTAAAAAAATAGGTTATATGGTGATATTGGCAATGACATATCATAGATAGGACTCTTTTCCCCTTCCTGGTATAATTTTAAAGAGAATAATAGGTTGGGGAAAAAGTCTTTTCGCATTATAGTATATATGAACTTGTAATAAAATCTCTTTGGCTATACTATTTGTATCTGGCTGGTTTTGGTATCATTCAAAGTTTTCATTTAAAGAAGATAATTCCAAATTCAAATTAGTAAAATGTGTGATTTTTATTTGTTTTTCGTACTGTGAAGGTGAGTGAATCTAATGAAGAAATTCGATACATTTTAAAATTTTACTACAAAAAAGGTAAAAATGCAACGCAAGCCGCGAAAAAAATTTGCGATGTTTATGGACCTAGTGCAGTGTCTGTGAGAGTAGCACGAACTTGGTTTAAGCGTTTTCAATCCGGAAACTTTGATGTCAAAGAGGCTCCCTCTGGTCGCCCTATTACGGATAAAATCGATGCCATTTTTGAAAAAGTGGAGCAAGATCGGTATATTAGTAGTTACGACGTAGCTGGAAAATTTGTGAATTAACCACAAAACAGTTTTGGCGCATTTGAAAAAAACTGGGTACACAAAAAAGCTCGATATTTGGGTACCTCACGAGCTCACTGTAATGAACCGTGTACTCATTTGTGATTCTTTATTACGACGTAATGAAACCGAACCATTTTTGAAGAAGCTGATAACTGGTGATGAAAAGTGGATCACGTACGAAAAGAACGTGCGATAAAGGTCGTGGTCAAAGGCCGGTCAGACTTCACAGACTGCGGCGAAACCCGGGTTAACTCGCAATAAGGTGATGCTGTGTGTGTGGTGGGATTGGAAGGGCATTGTTCATTATGAGCTGTTACCTATAGGTAGGACCATCGATTCGGAACTCTACTGCGAACAACTGATGAGTTTAAAGCAAGAAGTTGAGAGAAAACGGCCTGAATTAATCAACGGAAGGGGTGTGGTTTTTCATCATGATAACGCTAGACCTCACACATCTTTAGCCACGGTCTCTTCAGAATTCTTTAGGCAGTGTCAGGTTAACATCACGAGAGGACTGCCAAAACTACTTGTCGCGGTTTTTTGATCAGAAGCCCCAAAATTTCTATAGCAATGGGATCATGTCCCTACCTACAAGATGGCAAATAGTTATCGAACAAAATGGTACCTACATACTTTAGTTAAATGTAAATAAACTATATTAAAAAATGTTTTGAATTTTCTTAAAAAATGCGAAATGACTTTTTCCCCAACCTAATATAATGCTAGATTTCTATTATAGCTATCAAATTATTCCCACTTTATTACTTACTTTACTTTTTGGTAAGTCATTCCACACTCTCCAGGCACTGCTTAGTTTTCTTTTACTGTCCAAGAGTAATAATATTTCAGAAACTAAAATCTATTTTAATATCTTAAACGTTTATATGAAAAATTTAAAAATGAATACTTGTTAATATATAGTGAGTGGAGGGGAATATGTAGTAGAATAGAAGTAGGACATGATAAATTATATAATTTTCTAGGAGAAACTTGCCTCAAGCGACCGCGGAAATGAAACCATTCGTACAATAAATGATGGGAAAAACTAACAATGTATATTGAAGCGCACATTTGCTGTAAAATGCCTTAGTATTGGAAGATATATATTTTAAATCTTAAAATTATTGTCTCTTTGCTATATGTAAGTACTAATATTAAAAAATATTCAAAAAATTACGTCATTTGCAGTTTTTTGATATAAGAAAAAATATATATATATTTCATTTCGCAATAGTAGGTATAACGAAATAAATAAAAAAAGTGCGTAGCCCGTAGAAAGTGAAATTTCTACAAAAATAAGTTTATAGAATTACTCAGCACTAAAAATAATGTCCCTCTAAATTACGTACGCGTACAATTTATTTACAAACGTACCTAATAAATTTTAGTAAGCCTACGCAATGGCTTAGGCAGTAAAATGAACTTTTGAATTTAATGGAAACATCATCAAATATAATACTTTAACAATATATTTTACATTTTAATTTTCAACATCTGGCTATGGAGTACTTTATCCCTTTCGCCGATTTGCCACTGTCCAGCAAAGCAAACCCGTGGTTCGGACCTGAATGTAGACGTGAATAGGCACAAAGCAACAGGCCTACCTAGCTTGAGTTGATGCTCGTTATCGCAAGACGAAAGACTTACGTCAAAGGAAGAGAGCCTTTAACGAAGCTGCCAAGTCCTGTAAGAAGATCATGCAGAAATCAGCGTGATTTCTGCACGACCACATTAGTGAAATAGAGACGAAACTTGCTTCAGTTTGCTGCAGTTTGAGTTTGAGTTTGACACCCTCCCGGTAGCAAAGCATTCTGGTCCCTATATCTAGCTAAATCGGCTGAAGCAAACTTTTGTCGTCCCTTATTGCCTACCCTGCTTAGCGTGACGGAATGCTTGCTCACAATGAAGAGAAGGCAAATTTGTTTGCTTTTATTTGTATGGAGGCATCATATCTAGACTCTTGTAGCACGACTCCACCTACACTAGCGAATACAAAAATTCGTATGAATGAAATTCACATTCGGCAAAAGGAAGTTCGCAAAATACTATGCAGTGTAGATATGTTTCTTGCGCCCATTCTTCTCAGGTCTGGGTTAGGTCGTTTCCGAAAGGGTGGTAGATTCCGATGTTCAATAAGATAATGTAAATTCCAATATTGAATAAAAAAATTTGACTTTGACTTTGACTATAAACAAGGCTAGCAGATCTGATGGTATTCTAGCATTTGTCCTGAAAAATTGTGCGCCAGAACTGTCTCCTATATTAACACCCTTATTTCATCTCTCTTATGATACTGGTTTAGTGCAGAAATCCTGGAAGGTCGCAAATTGCACATTAGCCCAATAGAGCCAAAAAAGCTAGCCAATTCTGTCAACTAGAGGCCGATATCGATTACGTCCATATTGCTCAAAACTATGGAACGTATTCTTAATAGTAGGCTCCTAATGTACCTAGAAGTCAACGATCTGATAAGTGACCGAAAATACGGATTTCGACGAAATCGGTCCACTGGTGACCTTCTAGCGTACGTCACGCATATGTAGCGAACCCAAAAAAAAGCATATTGAGACACTTGCTGTATCTCTAGATATGTCAAAGGCGTTCGACAGGGTTTGGCATGATGGTCTTATTAGCAAGCTTCCTCCGTACGGCTTCTCTGCTTGCTTATGTAATTGGATATCGGATTTCCTGCATAACAGATCCTTACGACTAGTAATTGATGGCTTCTCGTCAGATTAAAAGGCTATCAATGCTGGAGTTCCCAAAAGGTCGGTGCTCTCTGCCTCACTATTTCTCTTCCATATTAATGATCTACTGAAGCCCGATATCTTTGAGTATACAGATGACATCACAGTTCTCGAAAGCTATACATCCATACGCTATACGAAATGTGGTCCGTGTCGATAACAGACAACCTAGAACTTCTAGACGTTACTCTCTCATCGATTTTTAACTTGAGCTCCTATATTGAGCCGAAAACCCAGTAAGATGCCAAAAATCATGGCATCCTCTCAAAAGACGTTATTTCACTTCTTAACTCCTGCTCAACTTATATAAAGCGTAAATCAATTTGTGTATGGAGTGCTGCTTTCACCTTTGGGATGGCTCCGCCAAGTACCAACTTGAAGCCTAAGAGTCGGTTGAGAAACGGGCTAGTAGGCTAATAGGAGACGACACGGAAAGTTGCCTACTTATCGGTGTTTTATCGGATACATTTCGGAGAGTGCGCTGAAGATGCTCCATGGCTTCATCCCACCTGCCCCATTGTACTATCAAATAGCCCAACTAACGCGACCAAAGTGACATCGGTACATGGTGGATTCTTTTAGTGAATTCCTAGAGTACGTACCAAAGGCTTTGAATCCACTTTCATTATTTGCACTGCGAAATTGTTGAACGATTTGCCGGAGTCGCTGTTTCCTGATATAAACAACGTTAGTGACTTCAAAACCAGAGTAAATAGGTACCTTCTAGGTAAGCGTAATATGAAATGAAATGTAAATTCGGCAAATTACGGTCAAACGCTTGCCTAGAAATGATAAAAAAACTACCGTCAACCTGTCGAAACTAACCTTGTAAGATGTCGCTGTGGCTTGTGAGTGAATCATGTCCTTAAATCGGCTCCTGGGTCGCAAGCCCCAGCCGTTGTTTGATTTACATCTATAGTGCATGATATTAATACATTTTTAGCTACTACGCACTACGATCATATAATATTATACTTAAATGTAAATAAAACGTACAAATTAGAAATCCAGATTGTAACACTCATGTTAGTGATAAAATCATGAACCTTTCTATTATTTCTCCTATTTACGGAAAAATATACGATCGCTTGTAACCAGCTGACATAGCCCCTTAAATCCCACTGATATTATTGTCATGATATCAAGCAGCGGAAACGAGAAAATGTATTATACTTTTACTATTGTGGAAACATTATTATTTTCTACTATCTTCACTACATAATACAAAACAAAGTTATACGCCAAGTCATACTGTACAGAATTGAACAGATTTTCATACAGTTTCACCAATAGACAGACCAATTTATGAAGCTTTAAGTGCTTAATACTTTGTTTAAAATTGTGGCAAAATTGCACCGCGTAAGAGCTTAATGTTTTGTGGAATACAGTGATAGCCTAGTGGTTAAGACGTTGCTGTCTTAATCGGGAGGTACGAGTTCAATCCTGGGCACACACCTCTGACTTTTCTAAGTTATGTGTGTTTTAAGCCATTAAATATCACTTACTTTAATTGTTAAGGAAAACATCGTGAGGAAACCTGCATTCCTGAGAGTTCCCTAAAGATCTCGAAGTTGTGTGAAGTCTGTCAATCCGTAGGCTAGCAGCAGGCAGGCAGGCGGGCTAGCGTGGTGGACTATGGCCTATCTCCCCTCCTCACTCTGAGGAAAAGACCCGGCTCAGCAGTGGGCCCTCATACTAGAGAACGAACTTCTTAGCCCCAAATAACTTGCATATCATTGTGAAATGTTATATGGAATTTAATTTCGTAGGCAGGTTCCTCAGTTGACAAAAGGATACTCTCCACTACGCGTGTAATTATAAAATATTTGGAGATAAATTAAAAAGAGAAAATATCTAGGGCATGAGATCCAAGACCAGGTTCACCTACACTGCTCGATCTCATCACCTAATGTTTAACTAAGCCAACAAGATCATTTCCCTATATGGGTCTGAGTAGTATCTGATTTTCATGTAGGTAATAGAAAAAATGTTAGCAGGTACCGAGAACGAAATATACAATTCTCATGAACTAGATAGAGAAAGTAAACGTTAGCCATTAAGACTTCGCACTGACGCTTATAGAGTCAACATGTCCTCAGAATGCTTCGGTTACGAAGCCGAACGTACGTCAATTGTCGGGCAACCTGCTAGTGTGATGTGTCTTGGTTTTGGTTCGCGCGTCTCTTTTCTGTGGGCGGTGTGCTCTTCTGGGTTGTGCAGTACGAGTCCGGTTGTCGCGTGATGGATTGGTGTAGTGTTTTCAGGTTGCGGTCTGTATTTCTCGCCTTTGTGCGGACTGTGCACTCTCTAGGAGACACCACACGTATCTTCGGATTTCGAATTCACGAATTTCCGCAAAGTAACGCCTGATTCTATTCAATATCTAGACATTAAATTATAAACGTAATGGACAATGTCACATCCACCTATTTATCAAAATTCATCAAAAGTTATTTAGCTGTTTTAGTTGTATAAATTTGAAAACACACATATATATATATGTCGGGGATTTTAAATGATATGAAAGGAAATGGAAGGAGGAAGATGGGGAATATTGGGGAACACTAAAAGAGGGGATGGTATCGAATGGAATATTGGGTAAACGCAACGCAGATACTTCTACTAAACCGATAAATGATCAAATTTGATCTCTAACAATTACGAGAGAAACCTAAGCAGTGCCTTGGACTTGTGACCAAGGTGTAGGCTTAAGGATATCCTTTAAATGATCATAACACTCACCTCCACTGCTAGGCTCTCTGTTTAAACCCAAGGTTAAACGCACATAAACCTAACCTAACACAAGACGAAGTAATTACATTGTAAGGTACTCACGTGACCTTGATCGGACAGCACTCCTGGCACTAACACAACACTGTACAACACTATCACTATTTAGACACTACTTCACTTCTTGAGAGACCGCGCACGACTAAGACTTCAGTCAGACTGTCGATGGCATATAAAGGGTCGAGGGTCGAGACTGTCAAAACAACGGAAGTGACTACTACCCTACTCCAACGCCATAGACAGCGATGATGATTCGATTTAATCGATAACCTTTTACTATTCTCCGACATATATATGTCGGGGATTTTAAAACGATGTGAAAGGAGATGGAAGGAGGGAGATGGGGAATATTGGGGAACACTAAAAGGGGATGATGGTATTGAATGGAATATTGGGTAAACGCAATGTAGATACTTCTACTGAACCGATAAATTATCAAATGATCTCTAACAATTACGAGAGAAACCTAAGCAGTGCCTTGGACTTGTGACCAAGGTGTAGGCTTAAGGAGCTCCTTTAAGTGATCACGACACTCGCCTCCACTGCTAGGGTCTCTATTTAAACCTAAGGTTAAACGCACATAAACCGAATCTAACACAAGGCTAACCTAACCTAAGGCTAACCTAACCTAACATTGTGTTTACTTAACCACGTGGCAATTACATTGTAAGGACTTACGTGACCTTAGTTAGACAGCACTTCCACACTACACTGCACTGCACTTGACACTATCACTATCACTAGCACTACTTAGATGATGTTCACTTCTTGAGAGACCGCGCACGACTAAGACTTCAGTTAGACTGTCGATCGCATATAAAGGGTCGAGGGTAGAGACTGTCAAAACAACGGAAGTGACTACAACCCCACTCCAACGCCATAGACAACGATAACGATTCGATTAATCGATAATCTTTTACTAGGCTCCGACATAGAGTGTTATGATCATTTAAAGGAATTCCTTAAGCCTACACCTTGGTCACAAGTCCAAGGCACTGCTTAGGTTTCTCTCGTAATTGTTAGAGATCATATTTGATAATTTATCGGTTCAGTAGAAGTATCTTCGTTGCGTTTACCCAATATTCCATTCAATACCATCACCCCCTGTTAGTGTTCCCCAATATTCCCCATCTTCCTCCTGCCATCTCCTTTCACATCGTTTTAAAATCCCCGACATCAGAAGTGGGATCACAAGCCCAAAAGTTCACGTTAAAGATTCTTTGCGTATAATCCTGACAGTTAAATTAGTTTCAATGCGAGTAAAAATAATTTTCGAAAAAAAAAATGTGGGTAGTAGAAAATAAAAATTCAGAAATAGGTAATATCATATTACATAGTTGCGAAGGTAGTTTAAAATCTTAAAATCGTGATTATCATTTTGAAGAAGAATAGGCCTTCGGTTTACATCGGGTCCATCAGCCTTTTCGGTACTAGATTTTGGTGTTGACAGTTTTTACGCATTGTGGTTGGAAGTTTCTGATTATATTAACGGTTTATTAGTGGACAGAGAGCTTTTACGCTTTGTTGGAAAGATGCACTGGAAGCGTTGTTGCTTTGTTGTTATTGAGCCGTTGTAAGGTGGCGTTGTAAGCCGCTGTACGGTTGGAGCTGAAAGCTGTTACGCTTTGCCACGAATTTGAGATGTTTTCTGTAAAGAGTGTTGAGAGCTCTTTAATTCTTTGTGTGTTAATGATTGAAATTCTTATGTCTAGTGGAAAATAGTGCTGAAAGCTGTCACACTTTAACGAAGTTATTGGTCTATGAAACTAGTGTTACGTGTTACGTATTTTGAAACTGTGTAAAGGTAACGCGAGAGCGCGTTGATTATCAGAATGGCCGTGTCGGAGCCTAGTAAAAGATTATCGATTAATCGAATCGTTATCGTTGTCTATGGCGTTGGAGTGGGGTAGTAGTCACTTCCGTTGTTTTGACAGTCTCTACCCTCGACCCTTTATATGCGATCGACAGTCTAACTGAAGTCTTAGTCGTGCGCGGTCTCTCAAGAAGTGAACATCATCTAAGTAGTGCTAGTGATAGTGATAGTGTCAAATGCAGTGTAGTGTGGAAGTGCTGTCCAACTAAGGTCACGTATGTCCTTACAATGTAATTGCCACGTGGTTAAGTAAACACAATGTTAGGTTAGGTTAGCCTTAGGTTAGGTTAGCCTTGTGTTAGATTCGGTTTATGTGCGTTTAACCTTGGGTTTAAACAGACAGCCTGAGCAGTGGAGGTGAGTGTTATGATCATTTAAAGGAATTCCTTAAGCCTACACCTTGGTCACAAGTCCAAGGCACTGCTTAGGTTTCTCTCGTAATTGTTAGAGATCATATTTGATAATTTATCGGTTCAGTAGAAGTATCTACGTTGCGTTTACCCAATATTCCATTCAATACCATCACCCCCTGTTAGTGTTCCCCAATATTCCCCATCTTCCTCCTTCCATCTCCATTTCACATCGTTTTAAAATCCCCGACATTTATATAAAATAACCCTTTAGTTTATAAAAAATAAGGGAAGAAATAATAGTTGAAAATTGTTAAATAAAAAAAAACTAGCTCTAGCTCCCATAAAATCAATCAATAAATCTGGAATCACTTTTGTACCTCCCCATTAAAAAATGTTAATCACAAGACTATCCCTATTCTATTGTACTTTTCAGAACAAAGATATATTGCGAAATAGAAAAAATATTACGGAACATAAAGCCAGTGGACATGACAAATTACGTGATTTGCAAGCGAGTCGACTCGCTCCGAGTAACCGCACAAATTGAAGAGAAATGTTTCCTATACGGGGTTAAAACTAACCTATACGTTATTGTTTAAAAGAATTTATTTTACAAAAAATTATAATAATGAAAATATACTCATACTATAATGATTGTACTTGAAAATCCCTAAATAGTAATGCATCCGAAAATAGTAATAATAATTACCATCCCAACCATAGCTTGGTTGGGATATCTAGTAATGAGTCAGTATGGTAATGATAACTATTTAAGTAATAAAACTCGTCTTCCGGAGTTTATTGATAATAATAATTCCTGCCTTTCCTTTACAAGCAAAGTTCCGGATTCTTATGTATTCAAGGAAACGGAAACCTCATTCTGCATATGAACAAGATTTTATCAAAATATATTGTACCATATAATATTCAGAACAGCGGAATAAAACGAAAAAGGTAACATCTTATTTATTCTTATATAAAGTTATATTGTTTCATAAAAGTAATGTTTCCACCAAAAATGCGGAGACGTGGATTATTCGCGAATGCTATAAATTGTGGGAGCCTCCAAAAAAAGACGCTTGTGACTACGTTTCACTATAAGCCCTTTCTAAATTTATATTTCGCTTTATAAATTCAAGTTTTATAGAAGAGAATCTGTATTTGAAATTAAATAGTTTCAAATTCTTACTTATTTATTTAGTTTCAATTACGAACTAACGACTTAAATAATTAAAGCAGATGGAAAATATTGAATTAATATACTCTCTTGCTCACCCATTAACTCATCTACTCACATGTTTATGAACTCGCCAATTCACTCACATATAATCAACTCCTTATGTCACCGACTCACTAAATTATACACTTACTAATTAAGCTATTCTTCAAGTCACACAATCACTAAATTACTAAGTTACTCGCTCATTAAGTCATCCATTATGCATCAAATCAACTACTCATTAAATTTTAAATCACTTTCTCACTCAACTCACTCGTTTTCGCAGCTGGAATGATGATTATTTCAACTATGTGATATTTTCAGGAAGCTAGCTATTTGTTAATATTATTCTTCTTGCATTTTAATCAATCCAATATGGCGGAGCTTTCTGATTGCTCGAATTAATTTCTACAAACCGACAAGAAAGTTACTTGGCACGTGACGGTGTTTCCACGAATCTTGCTTCCCAAAACAATAATTATTTCTTTTCCCTTTGTTTTCCTTCATGATCACAGTGGAAAAGGTTTCACATTTCTCATTTTATTTTTGAGTTTTCTTTTATAAATTGCACATTTCTTTTATAAATTGAAAATATAACGAACTGAATTTTAGGTGATATAGAATTTTATAGTATTTTTCTTTTTAATAAAACTACTACCAAATAAAAAATATTCCCGCAGGAACTCTGCATTTTACAAGGATAAAAACTAGCCATTGATTAAGGATCTTTAACCCTCACCAGCCGCGATACGAGAATATTTTCTAAAAGTAAACCTGTCATTACATTCACTAAGCGGAAAGGAAGGAGTGAGGGCAGAAGTGCTTTTATAAATTGATTCTCATATAATTTATATGACGTTTTTTTTATGGAGTTTGAAAGGTAATTTAATCGAGATGGTTCTTAGCAATTTGTGAAGATCTGGTCAACTGATTAAAGACTTTAACTTGAGTGATAATATTAATATATTGACAATTACAACAATCTAGTAACAATGGTAATACACTAACATTGCTTACACTAAGTAGAGATGAAACACTGTTACTATACTTTAAACTCCGGTATATAAAGGTTAGGATCACCAATATTACGACATAAAATAGTAATACCATTCAATTAAAACCTACCAATTTTGGTTAATCCCCAAATTACCATTATGTTGGGATAGTAAAATCAAAAGTTTATATAATGTCCTTCCTAAATTCAATAGTCTCGTATAATTAATTTGTTCTAGCTTTAAGACAAATTGATGCAATCGGTAGAATCGACGATAGAATTAATTTCTTCGCCGAGGTTTTCGGTTAAATTGATGTAGGGTCGTTTTGGACCCGAGAAGGGTTTTAGCGTTTTTGTGTTACAATAGTCATGATCTTTATGTTTTATTTAAATATAATAAATATTACTAATTACCTACTTCTTTGATAAGGGGTCGTTTTTTACTAACTTCTTACAAAAAAAAATAAACGCTCTTTTTATTACCTGACTCTACTTAACTCTTTTCGCTTCGCTGAAGTCTCAATAAAGGATTTGGTATTTGGAATATTTATAACAAAAAATCTGACCTTTGGAGAAGTTCAAGTTATTAGGTAAGCATTAAGTGGGAGCGGTGGGATCCTTGCATTGCTTATTTTTTGATGATATGGGAGATAGGGGTCTGCATGGTGATTACATCAGCGATAAAAAAGTAGATACGCACATCAAAACGTGAATATCCCTGCTCAGAAAGAGAAGGGAGGAAATTGCATGCATCAATGCTTACATAGGCATGGGTGGAGGGGTTAGAGCTTTGATTACGTTTGCTGACATCGGGAGCGGGGAAGTTGATTGCAAAAAATCTGCTTGTATAATACTTGAACACTTACAAATATGGTAATCTAGGTAGATTATTAAGTTATGTGGTATTATATAATATTTATGTATATCTATAGATAAGCATAATGCAGTAGAACGCACTTGATTTATATAACACTTTAAACTTCAGCTTAATTACGAGTTCGGACGCGCCTCACAATACTATCAGAGGAGTTTGTGAAATGTTATACATTGATAAATTAGAGTTACACCCACCACCCGAACTTTGGATGAAAAACTTCATGCAAGTTCTAATTGCTGTTGGTTAGGTTATGCTTTATAGTTATCTGTGTTGGACTTTGTATAGAAATAATAACTTTAAACAAGCAATCTTTATATCTATAGTAATATTATAAATATTACAACTTTGTGAGCTTGTAGGGGGTAATCTGGATCTACTGAACCGATTTTGAAAATTCTTTTACCAATAGAAAGCGACTTTATTAGATAGATATTCATTTGTATGTGTGTCTGTTGGTATATACATTACAATATAATATAAACTATAAGTAATACAAAGTACTATATACCTATATGGATACAACAAAAATTAAATTTAAATACTCAGCCTGTCGTTGCCATTTGATGACGTCGATCGATAGAGGTCAGCTCTGAAAATCATTGAAAGTCAGTGTTTCCTTTTTGGAGAGCCACAGTGAACACTCAGAACTAACATTTAGGCCTAAGCTTTTATAATACAATTATTAACCATTACACTAATTGCTACTAACAACCCTATGTAAAATGTGGACTCCAAATATTTTTTTTTTCTTTCTTTCTTTAATTTTTTGTGAGTGACTACAAATTAACCCGAAAAATTAAAAGAATTTTTCGTGGTAGTCGAATTAGCAAAGTAAGTCTGATAAAAAAAAATAACGTTAAAATACTACCACTTTTTTTTACGTAAACTTAATTTTTTTTATTTAATATTTTTCCGTTTCCTGATCGGAATTACCTTTATAATCTTATATTGTAAGGTAATGTTGGTTTTTATTTGCTTAAACGAGTAAATAACTGCAACGACTGGACCGATCTATACGACGACATATTATATGTTGACTTAATAAGATATACATATTTGTAATATGCTCGCCAAGACCTTTCTTTTGATACCAAATATGTGATTATCTCAGTTTATTTTTTTTCGAGGTTAAAATCTTAGGTTAAAATTCTGTCATAAAAAATGTTATAAAATTTATATAGCCTATGTCACCCGCGCCATTATTACGAATCCACTGACTGACCTTACTCGTTAAAATTGGTTCTCTAGTTTAGGCGCTAGGGTGGACCATACAAACAACACCCCTTCTTTTTGGCTTCGCCGTAGTCAGGTTAAAAAACGGTCAAACGAAAATGTTTCTTACGAATGCTGTTTGTTGATGTTCCTTACGAACCATGAGAGATTTATAGTGCGGGTAAGTTAAATTAATAAATGAGTGAGTGTGTGAGTAAGTAAACAGTTTGAATAGACCTAAGCAAAGCGAGTGTCGGCTAATATTGTATGCCTATAGGAATTGTAACAAAAAAATACTAAGATACAATGAGCTTTATATAAGAGTAGAGCTTTGATTATGTTCGTCAAAAGTTTTGTTCTTTCGATACACTTTTTAATATAACTACATAAAACATTTTTTTTTGTGTATGTTTGTTCTCTATTAAATATTCTATAAATCCCTCAGCGAAGACACCAAAATAAGTAAAGTCAGAGAAATATTTCATTGTCATGAAACTCTCAAATCTTTCCTCATTTTTTTTATGGCAGTTAAGGGGCAAACGAGCAAACGGCCCACCTGATGGTAAGTAGCCATTGTCGTCCATGGCAATACAAGAGATACCCTCTTGTTTTGCCGATGCGTTGCCACCTTGAAGATATAGTAGGGCGAGGAATGAAGAGTAGAATGCTACAGTTTCAGTGGACCGTAGCATTAATGGAATGGGACGGGGAGGGGTAAGTCTGGCCCACATGCGGCTCGACCGTAACGCGTCACACTTGGCGATCGGATTCGCATGCTGGTGGTCGCATGCCAGTCGGAGAACAGATCCCCTACCACCAAAGGGGTTGCTGGGTAACTCGGCTCTTACGAGATGCTCTCTCAGCGGCAGAGGGGAATTGTATTCTAACCCTCACGGGACGGGTTTGTCCCGTGGGACTATCCCACTAATGGGATGAGATCGTGAATCATAAAGGTAAAATGAAGGTTTCAGTTATCATCCATACTGTTAATTATGATATTGGTAGCGTTGATTTGGGTAGCATTTTTATTTTCTTGATTATTGGACAATTGATAAAAATCAATCGAGGAAGTAGGGGTTGCAAAATAAATACACCGTTACGACAATAATCATTATCATCATCGCGAGTATTCTAACAGTAATGCTGTTAGACTAAGTCTAAAGTATGAGGATATTCTAACCAAGCCATTATACTAAAGGTCTGCATTGAGACTATAACTTCTTTTAATTATCAATACAAACTGACATAACTGAAACTGATACTGTTACTAGATACTATGGCTTCAGCCGGTTCAGTTATCTTTTTTATATGGTAATGATATTGTTATGGTCAAAATTATTTGCAAATTCTTCTAAAAATTTAAAGATTTTTCACACGTCACTTTCGATACACAAACATACTGTAGCTTTCACTTTTACTTTCCGGCCGGCAGCTATTTTCCTTTTTTTTATGGTAGTTAAAGCTCAAACGAGCAAACGGTCCAGCTATTGGTAAGTGACCACTGTCGTCCATGGACGTCGGACATGCAAGAGATACCTTCATGTTTTACCGTTGTGTTGCAACCTCGAGGATCGAGTGAGAAGGTGGAGTAAAGAGGAATACTGCGGTTTCCGTGGACATTGACTAAGTGTCTACAGTCCACTAGATTCGCAGCACTAATGGGATGAGATCGTGAAGTGTGAATAGTTGCGCTGTATGAGCGTGCTGCGTGCCAGAATTGGTAGCTCTATCCAAGACATCTACAATTATGACAAATAGCAGGCGCGAGGGAACAAAATCGTTGCGTAAGAAACAATTATGTACAGCGCGCTCCTATCGCCTCACATTCCCCGCTAAAAATAAATATAGCTTTCACTGTATACATACTGACTGTATGTAGTATACATACTGACTGCTGATTCCCTTACTTACTCAAATACACCTTAATCTATAAAAAAGTTATGAGACTTACAAATATTTAATTACCAAGTTATTTATAGAGATATTATTTACTCATTGTTAAGAGTTGAATCAGAATTTTCCAAAAGTAGGTTTCGGTGTTGAACTTTAGCTGGAAAAATAATATAACATAATACTTGAGTAAAACGTTAAATAAAAATATGTCAATCTATATATATATAAAAATGAATCCCTATTTCCCTTGGTTACGGCATCACGCGTTAATAGCTGGACAGATTTTACTAATTCTTTTTTGAAGTAAAACTTCTTTAGAATCGTTGTGATTTCAAACCGGATGCAACGGAAAAAACGACAGGTAAGAGACACAAATACAAAAATGTGTAGGAAAGAATGAGACAGAAATATACATACTATTTTATATTATTATATATATTCATCTCATTCTTTTGTCGATTTACTGAAGTTTCACTTCTATCGTGTGTGAATCGCACACACAGTTTTTTTTTGTATTTTGTTATTATCAGGAGAAAGTTATGTAAGAAAAAATTAAAAAAGTTGTGCGAAAAATTAGAAAATTTAAGAAAACTTAACGACCACATTAACTTTTCTAATAAGCTTTTGTCAGCCAATTCGAATTCAATATTCATAGTTAAGACAGCACAACGTCTGTCGGGTCAGCTAGTATCAAATAAAAATGAAACTGTCTTTGGATAATGAAAGATATAATATATGATTATAATGTAATTACAAAATTGATTTTATCTCTAACATTAGACCAAAATTATACACAATTTTTATATTATTTGCAAGTCTGTTTAAAAATGTTTTCTTAAAGAATAAATAGTATACTTAAACGCTATTTTTTAACAGTAATTAAATGTTAACCTCATTAGAGGAATTTGCTAAAACACCGTAATTAATTGCTAAGCTACCTTATATTTAAGAAAGGCCCACATTTTAGCAGAGGAATTCGATTCAGACAGGGAACAAATTAATGACTGTTCATTAAGTAATAATGTCTACAAATAGTATTTGTATAATTCTTATTTGTTCTTGTGAATTATGTGAGTTTATAGTTCACCAGTAACTTGCTTTAGCTTCGCATATGGTTCAGCAATTTTGTGAAACATATTTATGATGGGAGCTATCTATCAGCTATGCCATCTTGACGGAAGACGAGCAATGCCTTTGACTCGAGATCCAGGAGAGGATTTAAAAACGTGTTCTTCGACGCGTAAACTCCACTGCTCGATTTTGCTACTGAATATTAAAATAAAAAAGTACATTACTCACGTGCTCCTAGCAACACGTCACCGAACAACGCTACGACTAACTCCGTGAAATGTTTAACTTTATGGTTTATAATTGTTAAATTTATTAAAACCGTCACTGTTTTTATAGCGAATATCCCATCATAACATCAATGTTATAAGATTCTCTTTATGTCAAGATGATACACATTCACAAAAATTCTCTACAGAAACCCACTTCTTTATCATACTTTGTCTATCATGATAATACATGTTATATTTACATATCGGAGAATAAGTAAAAGATTATCGATTAATCGAATCGTCATCGCTGTCTATGGAGTGGGGTAGTAGTCACTTCCATTGTTTTGATAGTCTCGACCCTTTATATGCCATCGACAGTCTGACTGAAGTCTTAGTCGTGCGCGGTCTCTCAAGAAGTGAACATTATCTAAGTAGTGCTAGTGATAGTGATAGTGTCAAGTGCAGTGTAGTTTGGAAGTGCTCTCCAAGGTCACGTAAGTCCTTACAATGTAATTGCCACGTGGTTAAGTAAACACAATATTAGGTTAGGTTAGCCTTGTGTTCGGTTAGGTTTATGTGAGATTTACCTTGAGTTTAAACAGAGAGTCTGAGCAGTGGAGGTGAGTGTTATTTAAAGGAATTCCTTAAGCCTACACCTTGGTCACAAGTCCAAGGCACTGCTTAGGTTTCTCTCGTAATTGTTAGAGATCATATTTAATCATTTATGGGTTCAGTAGAAGTATCTACGTTGCGTTTACCCAATATTCCATTCAATACCATCACCCCCTTTTAGTGTTCCCCAATATTCCTCATCTTCCTCCTTCCATTTCCTTTCACATCGTTTAAAATCCCCGACATACATATATTACATTTAGAAGGTCGTAATGAGCCGTTGAACTTTATTCAGCTGTCCTCTATCTGCTTGTAAGAGTAATGTAAATTTTATGTAAGTTTTTAACACGCTTATTTAGCTTTACTTTTAATATACAAGCTATAAATCACATCATCAACATATTTATAACTGTGGTATCGAAATAATACTTTGTTTGCGCCATGCTCAAATATTGCTTTAAATATATATTTTTTGGTTTTGTAAAATTTTATTATTTCATTCATCATTTACCTTTCAAAGTGAAGTCACATATAATTTATATGTATAGGTGATAATACCATCATTTGATATCTTGAAGCTGATCTGATGATGGACCCGGATGTATAGCTGTTGACATCTTCAATGGATAGTAGTTAATAAACCTCTAAATTTTGCGACCAAAGGACTCGTTTTGACGAAGTCCAGTGACGTTAGTATCATTGGTATCGCCTAGTTTATAGATATTTATATGTTCCTTAATATTGTAGAACATTTTTTATTTTTAATTCTATAGTTAAATATAAATATAGCCTATGTTACTCAAAGGTAACGTAGCATTATAATGCTGGAAGAATTTTTGAAATCGGTCCAGTAGTTTTTGAGTTTATTCGTTACAAACATACAACAAAAATAAAAATCTTTCCACTTTGTAATCTATATGATTTATATAATATTATGTATATAAAAGGAGAAGCTGACCTAGTGACTGACATATCAACTTGAAATTTTGCACAGAGGTTCCTTTTACAACGTAGGGGAGTACTAAGAAAGGATTTTTAAAAATTCACCCCATAAGGGGGTAAAACGGGGGTGCAAAGTCAGTATGGAAACTTTTGAAGTTATTCAAATGAAATTCAGTATGAAGGATCTTCATTAAGAGTAATGAAATACGTGTAAAATATTTTTTCGAAAATCATCACTTAAGGGAGTAACAGGAGGGTGCAAATTTAGTATGACTACCTCATAAAATTATTAAATACTATAGGGCTGCCCTCGCTTCGCTCCGGGTATTTAAAACAATATTATAATTCATGTCCCTAAATTGTCACTCTATAATTGTGTAGTTTTTCATTTTTTGAAAAAAGAGAGAGAGAGTAAGAAACAGTTATAAAAAGAAAAATAATAGAAACAAAAATAAAAAAAAAGCGACAGCTGATGCTAAGAGAGGAAGAACAGAGCAAAAATAAAATTGAATAGGTAAAGGAGAGAGAGAGAGAGAGAGAGAGAGAGAGAGAGAGAGAAAGAGCGAGAGAGATAATAGACTTCTCTCAGTGGAAGAATTTTTAAAATCGGATCTGTAGCAACAAAATGGCCATATTCTATTAATTAAAAAATGTATATGGCAACACTAAATTACTTTTGTCACTCACGAATAATGTAGTTTTGTATCAGTGAAAGAATTTTAAAAATCGGGTTAATAACAACAAAATGACCATACTCTATTAATTAAAATATGTATATGGCAACACTAAATCACTTTTGTCACTCATGAATAGTGTAGTTTTCTATCAATGAAAAAATTTTTAAAAATCGGATTAATAACAACAAAATGGCCATATTCTATTAATTAAAAAATGTATATGGCAACACTAAATTACTTTTGTCACTCACGAATAATGTAGTTTTGTATCAGTGAAAGAATTTTAAAAATCGGGTTAATATCAACAAAATGACCATACTCTATTAATTAAAATATGTATATGGCAACACTAAATCACTTTTGTCACTCATGAATAGTGTAGTTTTCTATCAGTGAAAAAATTTAAAAAATCGGATTAATAACAACAAAATGGCCATATTCTATTAATTAAAATATGTATATGGCAACACTAAATCACTTTTATCACTCACGAATAATGTAGTTTTGTATCAGTGAAAGAATTTTAAAAATCGGGTTAATATCAACAAAATGACCATACTCTATTAATTAAAATATGTATATGGCAACACTTTCACTTTTGTAACTCATGAATAGTGTAGTTTTCTATCAGTGAATTTTTTTTTAAATCGGATGTGTAGTTCCTGAGAAACTCTTCAATTTACAAAATGGCCACCTTATGGCACTTAAATGGCCATATCTTTTCAATTATAGTATTTATGGCAACACTTCATAGCCTATGTTACCCGGAAAGGATGTAGCTTCCTATCGGTGAAAGAATTTTTAAAATCGGTTCAGTACTTTTCGAGCCTATTCGCAACAAACAAACATACAAACAATCAAATCTTTCCTCTTTATATAATAGTATAGATATATATGTCTACAGACGATCTACTGTAGGCTAATACTGTAGCATAATAACTACCTCAATATCGCAAACCAAGTTGCGGGTAAAAGATAATATAAGTATATATAGATAAAGTATCTAGGCTCTGATAATGGAGCTAGCATTTGGATAGTGGAACTCTTTACTGGTTACCAGTTTTCTCGGATTTGGAATAGGATACGTTTGGATGAATCACAAGGTGTAACAAACACGACAATATACAAAAAGAATTCTATTACATTAAATATTTACATCTGAACACTTTACAATTCACGTATAGAAGAAACAGTTACAATAATCTTAAATTAATTGACCTAAATCTGTGACTGTACATACATACATTTCGTTACTTATCATATATTATGTTATAACTAATATTATAATGTATTTTTAACAGCTTTGACATTCTTGATTACGGTAACAAACTGACCTTTTATTATCAACAGTATCCCTTGATAGGATAAATACTCGTAAGAACACATGCTTTTTTTAGGGGCTGTTCAATTATTACGTAAGCAGTTTTTTGCATTTATCAACCTCCCGACCCCATATTAGCAAAAATAAGTAAAGCTCTACCCGTTCTGACATAAAATATACATGTATTTTTCTTATTCTGAGCACGTTTCGATGTAAGTTCACCACGGGGGGGATCCTCCATCCCCAATGTGATCAAAAGTAAGCAAAGCAAGGACCCCACGCCCTCCTTTAATGCTTACGTAATACTTAAACGGCCCCTTATATGATAGACAAAACTAATATAATCGAGAGTAATGGAAGCATTACAAAACTAAGAAAAATTATTTTTGTACTCTTTACGAACGATATTATTTACAATTGTAAATTTGAATTACTTTCAGGAAAATTTCCCACTCAACTTTCTCAGTATTGATCTGGCAAATATATAAAGACTTTTTCCATCGACGAGAACGCGAGATAATATCGAGTTTCTCGACAAAGTTTGGTTAAAAAGAACCTAAGTTTGAAATAAATTATCATGTAAATAAATCGTAATGGCCTGAGTCAAACTGTTTTCGCTATTCCTTAGTTTTTATTTTATTTTATAATTTTTGTTAACCTTTAAGGATTGAATTTATTTTTGATATTTAATATTTTTATTATAATTAAATTAAGGCGTTTTATGGATACGGAACTCAATTTTTTTTAACTTAGTTATTTTTTATTGCAAAATGGATGATCCTTGAGACGTTCCCATTGGGTTTTCCAAGGGGAACACGCCTAGTAACTTTCGACACTTTCTTGAACTTCTCTTCTAAAATATACCTGTAACTAAATCTAAAATATACGTGTAAATGTTAGTTACAGGAATATTTTAGAAGACCGTCGAATTTGTACAAAAGAATAACGTTAAATTAGTACATAGTATAAATAAAATGGCGTCCCGTCTGTCTGTCTCTATGTATGCTTAGACCTTTAAAACTACGCAACGGATTTTGATGCAGACAGAGAAAGTAACCGTGCGAAGCTGGAGCATGTAGCTATTTCATTGATAAGTCAATGAATAAACTTAACGTTTTTGTAAGTATAGAAGTAATTTTTGGTAAGTATATATCCATCCACTAATATCCATACAAATATGGAATAACAATAATGTCCTAGGTATTAGAGTTACAAAGAGTTTATGAAATTATATATTAATTAGGTTTTTATATTTTGTTCATTTTCAGCATATTGTTATGTAAAAACTGTCAGGCACAAGAAGCCTATGTTTTATTCAAGCCCACAACTTACACAGACAGTAGAAGACAGATCTTACTATAATTATAAATGTGAACATTTGTAAAATAAATAAAATAAAATAATTGTTTATTTCTTTAAAAGTACAGTTGTTCTTATTTACTTGTGGTTGACTTCTTTTAGGTTTTGCGAGGCCTGTGTCAGAAGTCAACACTCTTCCATAACCATACATACTTATACTTTCATATATTATTCTTATTTGTAATCTTATATTATTTTAACTAATATTATGCTTAAGGAACCAGTTTATTAAACTAAAAAAAAATGTGTGTGTGTGCGCGTTTGTTTGAAGAAAGAAACGTTTGGATGTTTATTACTCAATTACGCAAAAATGAATAGAAGGATTTTATAGAAATATAACACACAGATACTTTATAACCCGGATCAACACATAGGCTTCTTTAAAAAAAATAAGTAATAAGTATTTATGTTATAAAAAAAAACATATTATTATGTTTTTTTTTTGCAAAATCAATAGTTTTAGTGTAGAAGCGCTGCAAGGTGAACATGTTCTGCTATATTTAACACTCAGTTTGATGCTGTACTCCATTACATCGTAAGAAAAGGCCAAATCAACAAACACACTTCCTCATTAATATTAATATGTCTCGAAGCGATTTAAATCATAGCTCGAAGTATTTTTAATAAGGAAAATTTATACATTTTATTCGTTATTACTTCGTCTTAGTAATTGGATTGTGATTTATCGCTTTTCGTTTATCTCAGTTCGTTAACGCGTTTTCCTTTTTTGCACATTTATTATCAGCTGTCGATGTTAAGATATTTCGAGAAAATTCTAATTATGTTTGTGGAAATAAGACGTCCTTTGAGATTAAAATTTATAAAAAAAAATGTTTGATATTACCATGAGGTTACACTACGGGCACTACGGTTAACTGGGTGTGTTTCTTAACCGCTATTTTTTTTATATACAATGAGCAGTTTTGTGAGATAACAGTACAAATATCTTGTAGCTGTTCGCTACAAGATATTTGTACTGTTACGGGCCTAACCTGTAGAGCATAGTGTGCACATGGGCACCACGATCTTAGTTAATTTACAACTTAAATATTGCACCTTCTAAAAAAAGGTTATATTGTCAACGAAGCCTTAGATAGGTAAACCGACATCGTTTTTTGCGACTGCTGAGGTGAGGACCTTTTTTTAGTAACAAGTGCACTAGGCTACATGGGCTAAAGACGCCCCTTATAAATGTCGTAGTGCGTTTGAAGTATTATTTTGTTACCCTAAGGCTGTGTTACCAAGCATAGTTTTGACCCGCATGATTAATTGGCGACTGAGACATATTAATACAAGTGAACTTTTTTTTGGTTAATTACCACGTATTAATATTATATCTATACGTTGAATGATGACTCAGAGACGAAAAATTAGTTAAAAATATGATATATTACTAAAATGGAAAAAAAAGTAATTTTCATTCGTATAAATATTTCATTTTACATTTTAACTTTATGATAGTTTATTTCATACAGTATTTTAATATATTTCAAAACGGTACTTATTTAAACATATTTATTATATATTTGATACAAATAATTTAATTGTTCATATTCGTATTATGATAGAAATAAATTCGTATTTAAGTTTTGTACTTATTGTTAACTTATAAATAGTAAAAAAAATTATTCGTCGAACAAAATACTAAATTCAATAACTTATTATTTTAACAAGTCTTTGATGCTTGTTTCGATGTAAATATTTTGACAGTGTTTGAAACACAAAAGGTTTGTGTAACAAAAAACTGCTTTCAAAGCGGAATATTACATTTTTTGCCTTTGTTTAAGTGATGGCCGTCAATTGGTTGTCAATATCAAATCAAATTATAACACAAAACTGATACAAAAGAAAATAGAGGGCATTAAAAAATTATCAACTTTTCTCTCTATATTTAGACATCCAAGTTACTATATTATAACTTATAACATATAATCAATATATTTATGTTTTACATACTACACAATCACACAAAACATCCGCTGCGTATAACTTTTTTTAAATTGTAATTGTAGTAAAAATTTAAATCTGACCTTATACGAACTTAACAATATTTTTTATTTATATTTTAATTTCACGTTCCGGATAAGTGATCTGAAATAATTGTATATAAAGTTATAAAATAAAAGAATAGTGTAATTGATAAATCTAGACACGATTGCGCACTGCCTTGTTGCATTGCTGCTGGATGTTCACCTAGAAAAAGATATAAATATTAGTATTAGAATTAAAGTCACAGTACAAAAGATCTTTTTTTATGTAAGAGATCTATAGATATTGAAAATACAGTCATACAATTAAAGGAGTATAGAAATCGACCTAGAAGATTTAAATATACAAGAAGACGCCACAATGATTCCTATAACCCGATTGCCGTAGAAACCTAATATACCTATTTATTAGCCTTCCAGAGCCATTATAAACCGTTTTACTTTACTGCTAATAATACACTGAGGCAGTGGAAGCAAATAAAAAAGAGAAACGAAACTTCCGCAGTGCTGGAGGAGAAGTTGCGTCGAATTCGTATAATAGTGGGAGCAAACCTTTAGAGAAAAAGATTATATATCTAGAATTGTGTATGTCTCATAACGGATACTTTTTTATGCGAAAATATGGCGAAAAGTGGACAGAAATGGATAAAAAAGAAACTAAATAAAAAATTAGGGATGAGATTAATTTCAAAATAGAGAAGACGTATTTGCGTAAGGCATATGCCAGCCTTGAAGTTATAGAAATAGAAAGAGAAAAGAGGGGGAAAGAAATAAATAAGAGTCTGAGGAAATGTCTCACATACAGCAATATCGAATTACGCCAAATACCTAAGGGAAAAGAAAACTGGAATAAACTCCTCATGAAAAATGATAATCGGTTAACTTAAAAAAAATAATGGATAATCAAGATTGTAATAAACAGGTTGGCCAAACTCAGCATATTACACATTCAGCATTTGGCAAGAAGCGTTCCCGAAATGTCACTTAGGAAGTTATAACGAAGATACCAATTAAAAGTTCTTTCTAACGGTCCCGACTGTTTTGCTTCGCTTGCACTTCTCACGAAATCAGACCAGAACTTTATTAAACTTACCAGAAACTGAATGTTGGATTTTTAGATTAAATTTATCATTAAGTACTGGATTACGAGTTCTTGATTCGATGAGAGATTTTTTTCTAGTCTCAAAAATTTTTTTCTATGAAAGAAAATCTAATTCCGTTTCAGTAACTTTCTATTCATGAGAGCTTCTCTTTGACATATATCCGTTTAGACCGCTCCGAATATCCAAGACGAATCGGAAGATAGAATAATTTTTCGTGATATTTGTATGTAAACCTGACACCCATATTATAACCACATTAACCTAGAAAATAGGAATTTATCTAACCTGATAACACATGAACGCGTATAGCAGCTGGTGGAGCATTATTTGGTCCACAGGTATAGACTCCAGCATCAGACCCTCGAGCTCTCTGGACTAGAAGGCGGCTGGTGCTCTTGAGGCCTTTCTCCGTCACCAATGATATGCCTCCTCTCGCCGAGTCAAAGTTTATTGACTGTATCCAGAAAAGCAAGCTTTAAAATCTATGATAAGTTATAACTTCTACAGATTTAAATTGGTTTCATGGTTTCATCATGAAATAGAATTTAAAAAAAAAGTAAATAGAATATCCCATTTTTTTTAAGCCGTGATAGGAACTTAATTTAATAAATCTACCTTTATTTATTAACCTTTTTTATTAATAAAAATAAATTGATGATTTAGAAGGAAATAATTTTTTTTGTTTGGTAATTGTTAGAAAAAGATTTGTATGAGAATAAACGTTTGAAATACTTATCGTACGAAAAAGTGTATTTATTTGGGTTAAAAAAAATCTATAAAAGGGAGTGAGTGAGACGGAAGTCAGACATTCTTAAAATACATTGTTATTTTATTTATTTACGCGATTAGTAAAAGAAAAAAAAAATCTTTAGTATATCCCTGTGAAGCAGGGGCAGTCAGTTATCATAAAAAGTTTGTTCAAGGATCAGGCACAGATCACTACCTAAAGTTGTGATCTGTGGGATGAGGCGACAAAAAATTGATATAATTTTTTCTAGCAAAAGTACTTTGCTAGAATTTATCGCTCCCATGTCAAAGAGTAATAAAACATACTAACTTTACTTTTATCTATATTTCCCTAGTTGACGTTAAGTCTGGAACGAATATTTCAACATGTCTTGCAATTTTTAGGGTTCCTCGTCTCAAAATGAAAGAAATTCTTACTGAGTCAATTTTTGTTCGTCTGTTTGTCTATCAAGATTGTCTATATGTGTGTATAATTTTTTCAGAAACGCACGCAGTTTTACAATCACTAAACTGTGATAAAATAAATCTTCAAGGTTTACACAATTAAAGGATACAGTCGCTTATGTTACACTCAAAGTAATCAATACCTCTATGACTATCTTTATGACCTAGAGTGCAGTCATGCAAATTGGTAAAAAGTAAGGCCTTATAGCCAAAGTGAAGAAAAAATCCTAAAAATCGGAAACATCACAAGGAAATGAACTTTTTTTGTCATAATTTCTATATATTAATTCATATACATGAAGTTAGCCGTTTAACACGTTTAAAGATGTATTTATATTACGATAAAACAAATGCTAACTAGACTGTAACAATGTTGAATATGAACAAATAAAAACTATCCAGTTAACTGAACTAAGTTGCATTAACATGACGCAATAGCCTCGGGCTTGTGTCTCATTTGTTTAATCTATACAATGTTGTTCTACATATTCTATATTATATGTCGGGGATTTTAATGATAAGAAGGAAGAGAAAGAGAGTATATTGAAAGGGGGTGATAATATAGAATGGACTTTTGGGTAAACGCAACGTTATCTACGTCTTCTACTGAACCGATTAATAATCAAATAAGTCTCTAACAATTACGAGAGAAACCTAAGTAGTGCCTTGGACTTGTGACCTAAATATTCCAAATATTGGAATATTTCCCTCTCCTCCTTCCTTCTGTTAGCAACATTGTTTATAAAGTAGTAGTAGCGGGTAGATCATTTTATATTATTTCAAGTATACCGACGTGAAGACAATACCTTTAGTGCGATAGATTAATCTCAGTCTCTCTGGTGTTTTCGTGCAGTAAACATGGAAGTTAGTGTTATAGTGTCGTGATTAAGGTCACCCTTCTCGAGGTCCATGTAAGTTTACTTTATTATCTATTGTCGTTAGCGAGATCGAGTGGTGGAGGTGAGAGTTAATATATTATGAAAGAGCTCTTTAAACCTGCTCCTGGGTGTCAAGCCCCAGGCACCGCTCGCCTCAGTCTAAATTGCATGTGTATACGTATTGCTGTACAGTAATGGGTGTCATATCTCTCTCATATACTTAGCACTTCTCATCATTAAAATCCCCGACATAGATATAGTACAGATAAGGTATAAAGGTAATATTGAGGAAGAAAAAATAATATAGGAGGATGTAAGTACGGAGGTAGAAATCAAAAACCAAATCATTTCGAAGAATTGGAAAAACGAAAAGCACAATTAACATAGCAATTTTTATAGATATAGTGTAAAGATAACTATATATTCAACAAATATGTAAAATAATTATAAAATAAATAGTTATAATAAAAATGTAGATGGTCGCCAAGGAAAACGTTGAAATTTTTTGTCTTTGCAAAATCTAATAACAATTAAAAATATATTTAAAAGAACAATAATATATAAATTAAGGCTATGAAAGGGTAGCTTACTGGTCATTTCAATAAAGAGCTCTCTACAGATTTATTAATATACTAATTGTTTAATTCCCAAAACTAATAGTTGAAGAGATATCGTCTAATCCATAATTCAACTAAGATTAAATTTTAGGATATGATTGGTTCTGAATAGCCAAAATCTCTATAAATGCAATCTGTGAACTTCGGCCTGGGTTCGCAATTAGTTGTCAAGTATTTCAGGAATTTAGTACATGAACCTGTTTGAAATGGCTTGATTAGAGGAACTTCTAACGTAATCTAATTTAACATATTGCGGTTTCAACTTGTTTGATCAAACGTTTATGGGATTAATAAGAAATGTTGAAAAATTACTATTAAACCTTACTAATATTATAAATGAAAGATTTTGGGTGCTCACAAAAATGACTGAACGAATTTGGATTGATATGCAAGCAAGGAAGTGCAAGAAAAAAAGGGACACCCCTTTTTCGGGACTATTTTTTTTCTTTCACTTCCACTTAAAAATTTTTAAGGAAATATCTGGAGTAAGGGCGTGAAAAAAAATAATTTTTTTTTCACGCCCTACTTTTTATTCCAAAAAAAGAAATCCTGTGGGAATTATGTAGGATAAAAGAGAGTTGTTCCTATATAAGTGAGTTAGATGCTAGTGTCTAATAATTTCTAGAAAGTTTTAATGGAAATTTTATCAAATATAAAAATGTAGCCTAAACATCCTACGCAAAAACGAAACTAGACTTAAACTCTTAATTGGTCTTTAATATTAATTCTAAAATTAATCATAATATAAAATATAATTCGGCCAAGTTCGAGGCAGACTTGCGCATCGAGTATTTCGTATAATTTGAGTTAAAGAACAAAGTGCCTTCAAAAAACTATTGCCCCTATATTTTCATGGTAGTTTTTATATTATTCAATAGGCATGCTATAAGTGTTAGGCATCGCTTCTTAAAATAATAATAGGTTTCATTTTTTTCAAATTATCATAATGCGCAAACATTTTGACTATTAACGCACCTCTAAGCGTTTCTAAAAAAAAAACAAGTCGAAAAAGAAGACAACAGAGACGGATAGATAAACAACGAAATCATACTATTCGCCTTTATTTTCATTTTGAGATACGGAACCCTAAATTATTTAAAGACCACTAAAGTATAATATTCACTATTACCTCCACGAAAATACTCATCAAAATGCCGCGAATCTCACGCCTACACTGCTCAACGTAGCAACAAATCAACCAACTCCGATTTTTCATTTCTACTAGTTTTAATTATTAAAATCTGACGCCCACGAATTGTCCTGTCGCCAAATTAAATTTTTTTACCCATGCTAAAAAAAATGTACACAACCCCGATAAGGAAGTTTTCACTACAAAAGTAACTAACATCACTTTCTACTTAACAAATAACTTCTCACCTGCTCTCCATGGGTCCAAGTGATGGAAGTAGGTGGCTCAGGCGTGTGTCGTACTGTGCAAGTGAGATTGATGGTCGACCCCGCCTGGATGAATAATTCTCCTCCACTCGAAATCGTCGTTTCTGGTTCTTGGAATAAAATGGATACAATTTTACGAGTTTATCTATTAACTAAATAGTTGTTTGAACTCTCTTAGATCAATCTAAATGCTCAAATATAAAATACAAATCTACTTTAATACAACAGAATCAAAACAAACATGAATTAAATGTTATATGTCTAAAAGTTTAAAATAATTTTTCCATATAGAAGCCGTGATGATATTAGTTAGTTAAGAAGATGATAGTCTGAAATTAATTAGTTTTTATTATTAATTTATTAAAAAAGATGATTTCTTTGACTTGTTGCCTCTAATCTTACTAATATTATAACTGTGGAAATGTATATGTCGGAAGTGTAAGTTGGGCTTAGTTTAGCCTAACCTTAGGTTTAAACAGAGAACCTGGGCAGTGGAGGGGAGGGTTATAATTATGTAAAGGTAGTCCATAAGCCTACACCTTGGTCACAAGTCCAGGGCACTGCTTGTGTTCCTGTCAGTATAGTAAGAGATCGACCTTTAGTTACCTCCTGACTGTATCGCACCCGTATTTTTTATGATAAGCACACATCGTATGTGCACAATGGATTGTGCACATACGATGCTTATTGAAAGATTGTATATTCTCTCTTTATTTTAAATTTTCGACATAATATATGTTTGTATATTTGGTGGGAAAAGCATTTACGCATATTCCTTAAAGAGGTTATATTTGGCCGCCGGACCGGCTTAATTAGCGCCGGACTAAAATCCACCACTGACCATGCCGTCTGTGAGGCGCCGCAGGAACGCGTTAGCATACTACAGTGGACGCCTCAGCACATCCTCCTTCTGCGGGTACAAGTACCTGTAGTAAACCCACCCATGAGCTTGCTTTACCAAGCACCTAGCCAAAGAGGGATGCTATGACATGTGTACTGAAACACCCAGCCCCGGAGGAGTCAGAAGCAGCCCATATCCTTCGAGATAACCTCGCTGGCAAGTCATCTCTGCAAACAGATGAGTACCCGGAGCGACCTGTACTTGCGGCCACCGGACCCTTCTGGACATAACCGCCATCTGCGACGCCAGGGTACGTTGAAGTATAAGGCCCGCGCCCATCACGCCAGCGCTCCGCGATCTTTGCGCCCCACATTGGTGTCAGATCTCTCCACTTAAATGTAGCTACAGTCCATTCATCCTACGCGCTCTTAACACCAGGAAAAACCTGGTGCAGCACCTTGCACGTTTACACTACAGGACTCTCGCGCCACTCATAAGCGCATCGGCCTACGAAATAGAGGGCTCACGAGGGGGTTTCTGCAGCTAGTACCCTTGATACTTTATAATCTGGATTAATACATAGGCAATTTTTTCCCCGAAAGATTTCCTGTAAAATATATTTTTTGATAAATATGAGTTTATGTGGTAAATTGCACGCCGGGGCGCGTTGACTAATAAGATTACTAAGATCCAACTAGAGCTAAAAACTCCCCACTATGGATTGCCTATAATATAAGCTACAGGCTCAATATGGTCAGGATATAACTAAACGTTACGATCTCTTACTATTCTAACAGGAACTATTATGACAGGAACCCAAGCAGTTCCTTGGACTTGTGACCAAGGTGTAGGCTTCCTTCTCCTTTAAGTGATCACAACACTCGCCTCCACTGCTTAGTTTCACCGTCTAAGCCTAAGATTAAACTACGTTAGCCTAACCTTTCTTTTTTTTTTGTTTACGCGGAGGAATGCGTTTACGCATACCCGTCCAACCCGTAGGGGGTGGGCTAGCAGAGTTATGTGGGACTCACCGGTGAGAAACCGTCCTACCCACTAAACCTCCGCGGTTACTCTCTCCGTCATAGTGAGACGCTGCTGGATCGCTTTCGCATTCGACAACAGCGTCTCAACGGGCGGCCCGCATTATAGCGGGCCTGCTTTCCTAATTCGGGGAAGCTGGGTGAAGTGCGCGTCCATGCGCCACCTTCCGTCTAAAGTAAGGCCCAGGTACTTCATCTGGGCCTTAATATTCACCTCCACACCTTGGATAGTGATCCTCGCCCCTCGCGGGGGGCCCCTGCGTGGTCCATGGAATAGAAGGGCCTCCGTTTTAGTTATAGAGACCCTCAGGCCCAGCAATCCGATGCGTTCCACCATTAGTGCAGTCCCCACCTCTCCTAAGCGAACCGCCTCCCGATAGGTTCCTCCCCTCGCCGTCACAAGTGTGTCGTCTTCATAACACATGACGCCCATGCCGGGAAGGAGATGTGCCCGCAGGAGCCAGTCGAACCCGATGCTCCACAGGACCGGCCCTAGGACCGAACCCTGGAGAACACCGCATCCCACTAGGCGGTGGTAGTGCCGTCCATCGCTGCCCTCCCACAGAACGTCTCTGCCCTTGAGGTACGCATGCAACAGCCTTCTGAGATAAGGAGGCACCTTGTGGAAGCGGAGTGTTAAAAGCATTCTCCACGTCCAGTGAGACGGCCAACACCATGTCACCCTGCTCGATCGCCTCCGTGGTCTCCCTCTTCAGCCGTGCGTTAGCCTAACATAACCTAACACAAGGCTAACCGAACTCATACCTCCGACATATACAATAAAAATTTCATTCAAATCATTAAAGCCGTTTAGGAGAAGCAGTCATAAGTACATAAGCTTACCAACAATATTAAGGAATACAGCGTGCCCAATAGGTGGGGTCGTGGATATCTGACACTCATACTGTCCTGAGTCTCTTCGTTGAGGACTGCGTATCCTTAATGCCCATTCTTCAGACCTTGGTTTATGCTGAGCTTCGAAACGCTGATCAGAAGTATATGTATATCTTCCTACGGTGAGAAGATGGATGTCACGGTGACGTACCCATGAAACCTGTTGGAAATTAATAACATTAGTTACTTTAAATTTAATTTGTTGTGTTGTTCCGAGTGTACTCCTGAATAACCCAGTTGCATATCTATGAAATAAAGACACCGTTTCACAATATTTATTGTCAAAAATTATCAGATATCCAAGAACTGGTACATAAGGTGCCAATTAAACTATCAAATAACAAGTTTATGTGATGGTTAAGTTTACACAACACCTTTCTGTTACACGAAGTAAAATTTACTGTGTCAGTTATAATATCTGTTGAATAACTATCCGATACTTTACTTGGACGTTGTTAAACAGACCCTTAGTTTTCTTTATTTTATTTATTATATAGTTGGCCACCAGATAATACAATTTGGAATTTTCATTATTATGATATTTGAGGAAGTAAAGTATATTTTAGTCATTTTGGTAATAAATTGGTGTATTAAAGAAGCTAGACACTTTGCATTTGGAAAATATATTTAAATAGATATGTGAAAGAAGAATAAACCACGTTTGGATAAAAGAAATAGATATTTCTTCACCTATAGAGTTCTTGCAAAAAAATGTATTTTATATTTATTTTGTAACCGTTTAGTTTTGCGAGAAATAAAAGGCATTTATTTTACATTACATTACATAGAGGCATCGCGAATTTTTGTATTGAAGATATAGAGAGCAATCTGGAAAGCGACTAAGTTTAGTACTTTGTAAATTAACTTTAATCAAAGAGACTAAATAGAGATAAAAACTAAATAAAACTCGATCATGTGGATAAAACGCTAAGCTACACAGACAATTGATTTTGTTTTATGCAAGAGATTAAGTTAAATGAACAGATTGTCTAGCCAAGTCTTTTCAAGACTATAAATTGATTTTAATGAGTATTTGATTATATATATATAGTTTGTTTGTTTGGATATTTTGATGTTAGTTAATCATGCAAAAAAAGGTCGAACGGATTTCAATGAAATTTGGCACACAGGAGAATAACCTGGATTAACAGAAAAATTCCTTTTTATCCAGGAGAATTCGGTTACTGCGGGATAATTATAGAATACTAGCTTTTACCCGCGGCTTCGCTCGCATTGAAGCCATTGAATAAGTATCAGAGATCATTACAATAGAAATGAATTGTTTATCTTTCGTAAAAAATTTTTTTTTCATAAAAAGTATTCTATGTTACTTCTAATACCCTCAAGAATATGTGTACAAAGTTTCATGATGATCGGTTAAGTAGTTTTCGCGTGAAATCGTGTTAGCAACACTGTTTATAAAGTAGTAGTAGCGGGTAGATCATTATATATTATTTCTATAATACCGAGGTGAAGACAATATATATCCTTTAGTGCGATAGATTAGTCTCAGTCTCTCTGCTGTTTTCGTGCAGTGAACATGAAAGTTAGTGGTATAGTGTCGTGATTAAGGTTACCCTTGTCGAGGTCCACGTAAGTTTACTTTATTATCTATTGTCGTTAGCGAGGTCGAGTGGTGGAGGTGAGAGTTAATATATTATGAAGCCCCAGGCACTGCTCGCCTCAGTCTAAATTGCATGTGTATACGTATTGCTGTACAGTAATGTGTATCATATCTCTCTCTCATATATATAGCAGTAAGAAAGTTAGAGTAAAACTTCCAAACAACAAGAATGGTCACTTTTTACCATATTTTTTAATTTTTTTTCCATCTAATAAGTATCAATAAAAACTTAATATTTTTTTAATGAAAACATAAATAAGGTTTTCCAAATATTTTAACAATAATTTACACTATTTTAACTACGACATTACAAGTAGTGCTTGAGCAGTGTCTGCTCAAAGGAAAATTACTGTCTCTGCACTTAACTAACAAGTTATATAGTTAACCGTTTATCCCTTTACAATCCATGGCATTTCGTTACTACATTGCATCTAAATTGTCTGTCATAAAGGAGAAAGTCTTTTAAAATTATAATAAGACTAGCTGACCTACCAATAATACGAAAAATAATTCGACCAAGTGCGAGTGTGGAACTCGCGCTCTGAGGGTTAGGTACAATTTCAATAAAGGGACAAACACTGTCAAATTTTGATTTTTGTGTGCGGGTTAAAATATTATGAAAAATAGAATTGGGGGGCATTTACTCCCGACATTACCTAGTAATGCGTATTTCAATTGATATAGTTATAATTACTTATAAAAAGAATATAAGAAAATATGATAAGTAATTATTTTTAACAAAAAAAAATAATTAACTAAAATAATTTTAAAGTCGGTATACCAATATATCAATAAAATATAATTGTCAAATATAGAACCTTCCTTTTTTGGAGTCAATTAAAATATTTTACAAGTTGTCATTTAACAACATGCCATATCGTCAACAGCCGTTGCTAAGTTTCGCGTAAATATAGCTTTATATTAATTTCACACGATACGACGACAAAAACATACAGACATACATATAGACGTCTTAGGCACAGATTTAAGCCCTGATAAACGTAAAGCTTTAGAAGGCCTTGAAAATCTTAGTAAATGGAAGAGGTGCCTTACTTTTTAAACCTTATTCCCCAGTCCAAAAATAAAAATTAAATGATTTAATTTAATGGAATTTATAATTTACCAAATAATCTTTTTAACATACATTTTAGAATACAAATTATTTCCTTCTTTCTTGGAATAAAATTATCTAAAGATATTTTATCACTAAAACTTTCGTAAGCACTCATTATGTAATAATATGACGGTTTAACACTTACGGGGTTAATATCGAGTTTAGCTCGACATGTTTCGGGAAACTCCGGTTTCCATCATCACGGAACATTCGCTGTGAGCTCGAGAAGGCGACTGCAGTTAATATCGAGTTTAGCTCGATACTAACCCCGTAAGTGTTAAACCATCATATTATTACTTATCTAAAGATATTAAATTTCAATTTCATAAAATTAAGTTCGTTAACTAGAGTTAAAACGGTGAAAATATTTTGTATCTGTATCGAGAGGAATTATATTGTACAACATAGTCGAATATTACAAAAATCGCATACATTTTTTTCATGTTCGCATATTATGTCGCCTATAGAAAAACTACTTGTTATCACTTCAGTATAAATGGCCATATTTATTGATTGCTTGTATTTAGAAGTTTGATTTCTTCACAGCTTCAAGATATTATAGACTTACATGTTTAGTATTAATTTCAATTTGATAACTTCATGATTTCTTCAAATAAAGCGTCAAAACCTAAATCTATAAAATATCATTTTTTTAATGATGTAACAAAAATTGTCATTTTTAGGATTTTTCCCCATACTAGTGCTATTAAGCCTGGAAATTTTGATTTATCTCGAAAATCTATATATACAATACATGACTGCGAAAAGCGGGCGGGTTTTCATTAAATTGACTTACCAGTTTGATATTTTTACATATTTGAGGATCTAGAGATTTAAATATTTTGTATAAATTTCGACTTGATATCTTCAAGTTTTTCTGAGAAAAAGGGTCTTGCGTGACAGTCAAAAGAAGTTAATTTTCTAGTGAAGTAGAAGAAAATTTACAATTTTTAATGCTATGAGACCTTACTTCATGCTAAATTTCACAACTCTAGGTCATTGGGAAGTACCTTGTAATTATATGAGTGACCACATTAATGGTCATATTTTTTTAATGCGTGGACTTAGAAGTTTGAACAGCCTCAAGGAACCGCAGGCTTGAGTATTTACTATTAATTTCAACTTGATACGTCCACGCGATTCTGAGAAAAAGGGTCTTGACAGACGGACAGACAGGCAGACGGACAACGAAGTGATCCTATAAGGGTTCCTTTTTTCCTTTTAAGGTACGGACCCCTGTCATTAAAATCGGTTAAGCTGTTTCGGAAGAGTTCGTTAACAAATACCATGACTCGAGATTGTTATATATTAGATTTAAAATTTTAATTTAAAATTAGCATTAAAACTGTTTACTTTCTACCATTAACTCATACATATGGGTATAACGACTCAGCTGGCTGACGAAGAAAATGTATCCGTTAAATTGACTCTAAAATAGCTATTAAGGACCAACGTGTTCTATTCTTCATGAGATACTACAGAAGACGTTATAAAAGGCTTAAAAAGGTACCCAGTTTATTTCTTACTTAGCAAGTAAATAAAATATTTTTTTATTAAAGCGGTAATTTTCACAGAAGTCACCTATCGACGCTCTGTGACTGTACGAATTTTAAATACATTTTTACTATCATAAATATCAAGAAAGCTGAGCAGTTTTAGAAGAATGTTATAACGAAGTAGAATATCTAATGGAATTAAAATACGCAGACATTTTAAACGTCAATTTATAGAAATTTATGCAGCAGCAAATTTTATTATTCTTGGAAAATAATTTGCATTGCTAGCACCAGTGAGCTTAGAGAAAACTTGTTACTGACGGAAAATGACTTAATCGTAGATTGAGTGATTTTACTTCAATAGAGAGAAATGCCTTATATTTAAATATATATTATAGTTATTATGGTGAACTAAATATCAGTATGATTGTTATTTAAATTATAAATTCATAAAAAGAAGTTTTAAAGTACATTCATAAATTACCTCACACTAATAACACTCATTTCATGATTTTTTAAACCCCTCTTCTTACTTTTTAATAAAGTCATCATCACACACACACAAACCAAACATTTGAGAGGATATTTTGTGTTTTAATACTTAAATATGTGACGTCATTTATGGATGGTCCTTCATCTCATGAAAATGCTATAAATTTTAAGAATACTTTTAAGTGCACAGAGTTTGCGTAAAAAATAATTTCAATTTAAGAAGATTTTTAATAAAACGAAAAAGTAACGAAAATATTATGGCAGATTGTATAAGTTCTTAGTTAATAATTTGAAATCTGATTTACTTTTTATACTGAAGAGATAAGATAATTAAGTCAACCTAGTGTAAGCAAAGCTCTATGTTAACTGAGAGTAGAATGAAAATACACAAATTACAATATTCTTAATTTCTATGATAACTGGAGACGACACCAATTTTATATACTGAATATGCCCTTGGGAGACTAATTAAAACTACGATAAAAAAACGAAGTGCGGTACTCTATAAGGATGGGGTAAGAGATTAAAAGTTTAACAACACCGATACTAAACAAAAGAGACGTTACTCGTAACGGCTCAGCTATACTACTTCCGATGGGTCTTTGAAAACACATCAAAGAATAATTTATAAACTTTTGAATAAATTACAATTACTTTATAAATTTGTTCTCCGATGCGGAGGAATATAGATAATATGCAAAGTACAATTTTATGATCAAAATTCATCAAAATTGTTATTGTTATCTTTCTTGGCGTGTTTGATGAATTTTTGAGTGTGCCATAAATTAATTTTATCTATGAACTGTAAAAATTTTATCCATATTTGATATTAATGTCAAATTTCATACAGAAAAAAGATATGTTTCTAATAATAATTTAACATCATCATCGTTATCACATGGCCGTTGGAAGTTGCTTCCTCGTAGATAACGTTAAATGTAAACTAACGATAAATCTAACAAATAACATAAAATTAGAAAATTTATTATAAAACCCTCTTTATATAAGCGTTATAATAGAATTTAACAGTATTTACAGTCCACGCGTTATCAATAGGGATACTAAAGTGCTCACTTTAGAGCCGAAACGATCGGTATCAGCAAAGCTAATCATAAATATAAAACCTCTGGAGCCCATAACCCTGAACATTTTATGTTTACTTGGAATAAACATGGCTTCAATTTATTAGATAATACATATTCTGAGGTAAAATAATTTGTGTGAGCCAAATTGAAACGTATTATTGATTTTATACAATAAGCAATGTTAACAGTATTGATTGAACTGTTAGAAACGTACGTGTGTCATTGGACAAAGAAAAGGAAAAAGCTATTTGATATTAAGCACATACGATACTGTAGTCAACTTTCATCGGTATCTAATAGGTATTAGACAAATGACATAGATGTTTACATTTTACAGTCAATAATTTATCTTCCAAAACAATCAGCAATGGAGAATTTCTAACTTCTCTCAAAAAGAACAGAGACATTAAAGTAAAAGGGACTTTAGTAGAATGATGGAAGACTTGATGATGATACATTTGAAGCTTAATCTATTTTAGTTTATTAAAATTTCCTTACTATTAGGAACTGACAGTGAAAAATATAACTTACAGTCCTATTTTGAAGATTTTTGACTCTGCACAATAATCTTACAGGATGTCCAACCAATCCCGTGATGTTTCTTGGTGTACTGGGATCGAAATATGGTGCATCTGGAGATCCATGCCATTCTTGGAGAAATTCAGCCCGAAACCGTTGTGATGATATATCCATCGTTGTATCATCTACAGGCGCATCTGTGCCGGAATCAGCTAGAAGAAATAAAAAGGTTTATCCTGGTAATTTAGTATTAAGTATAGGAATAGAATCAAGAAATCATTAATAATTTAATTACAATATTCTATACTAGCTGCGCCTCGCGGTTTCACCCGCTGCACTTTGGATAATTCACACTATATCATTATATGTTATAGCCTATGTGTTATTCTGATATATAAGCTATGTTATTGTAAAGTTTCATCAAAATCCATTGAGTAGTTTTTGCGTGAAAGAGTAACAAACATACATCCAGCCATCTATACATGCAGATATTCATACATTCTTACAAACTTTCACGTTTATAATATTAGTAGGTCTTGAATGATAAGAAGGCTTGGAATTTGGATAACTCTTCAGCTCTTCTCTACGAATACCTGATTTTTGAGTTTTTTAAAAAACTTGTTTTTAAAGACATTTCAGAAAAAGAGACCCTGTTGATTAGCACGACGAACAAATATTATTTTATCTAAAACTTAGGCTTTATATTAAAATGAAACGAGAAACTAATACTCTAATATACAATGATACAATTGTTTCATCAGAAAATAACCTCCAAATCCGCGAGCAGATATTGCAAATTGAACCAAGGCCTTTCAAATTACTGGGAGCAATGGATTAAGTAGGAAGATTATCCTGCTTAATTTACAGGAATTACCAGTCATTCAGCCACACCGAGAAATTCGTATTTAATTTCCAAAGACTAAATACGCGTTTTCTAATTAATATAATTAAGAGTAATACTTCACACAGTACTCTCGTATCGGGAGCGTCGCCGCCATCTTGACTTGATAATTGGACAGAAATAAATTCATTCGAAATATTTGTTATACGCTTAATTTTCTAATTTGTTTGAGAAAATATGCTCGGTAGATAATTTGAATTATTTAATTTTATCTAAATTATTTGTAGGTTATTGGTATTTTGACAAAAAAAATTGGAATATAAATGTCACACAGATTATTTGTTAATCAACAAATTTATGCAAGTTGGTCTTTTATAGTTATTGCGTAGTTATTAGTTATTAAATTATATAAAATAGCAAGGAATTCGAAAGTTGTGATAACATAATATACAAGATTATGCAAGATTTTACAAAATTAATAATCCGGTCTCTTTAAGACGAAGCTCTTTAGGACGAAGCCTGCTTTCATTCAGCTTTAGACAAAATCTTATTGAGTTCCTTCTCATTCAAAGTCAGTCGACCGAAAAGAAATAAATACATACAACGAGCCAAGGCGAAGTATGATTTACGACAAAACATCATTTCGTGAAAGGAAATCGGAGCGTGCCTTTATTTGGCAAGGATACAATAGTCAGGGGTTACCAGCTTCTTCATTTAATAATAATATTTATTAAAAACTAGCGGCCCATCCCGGCTTCGCGCGGGTGGAATATTATTTTTAAAAATATATTGGCCCTCCCGCATTTCGGTGCCCCCTCTCTTGCCGCTTTACTCGCTGCGCTGCGTCGCTATACTGGCCCGTCGCGTCGTCGTGTATTTTTTGTTTATATTGATATTTTTAATTTCATAATATCTTTTGAATGGAAAGTCCGATTTTAATAATTCAAAAAGTAATTTACAGGTATTGAAATAGTCTTGAATACGACATAATTTATTTGGATAAGGATTAATACAAAGTTATAGAAAACATGGTCTGATTTTGATAGGCATTTTTATCAACTTTTAAAATGTAAAAAAGTAGTTATAGTGACGTAACTATAATAGTTGGACATATGGTCTCGCGGACTTTTTTGTAGATATTGATACGTTCTATAATATTGTACAACATTTTTTTGTTCTATCATCAATACTTTTTGCAGCGCATGCGATGAAAGATATTTTATGGCAAATTTTTTGGCACCTTGGGTTGGTTTTCGTGAGATTTCCTAAGGATCTCTAATTTTTTCTTATGTTACTCAGGGATAATGTAGCTTCCTAATGGTGAAAGAATTTTTGAAATCGGTCCAGTAGTTTTTATGTTTATTCGTTACATACAAAAATACAAAAATACAAAAATACAAATCTTACTTCTTTATAATATTAGTATAGATAACTCATTACTCATGCTTTGGCAACACCTATATCACAGGATCTAATACGGCTATTTTGTTTAAAGACTGAAATGCTATTAGATTACTTTTTCATTGAACATTATTAATAACACTGTCATATTCTATAAAAAATCGGCTAAGTGTGAGTCTTAAGGTATTGAACAATATGTATGGAAATGTATGTATGTAATTTTGCCGTCAGAAAACTTTTGTCCTCATCATTGATATTATAGACTGTAGGTTTGAGTATATTAAATTGATACCACATTTAATTGGTACCACGCTTTTCTTCAAAAAGATCTAGACCAAAATATCTTGTAAAGATATTTTTTTCATTAGGATGTACGAAGAGGTGAAAATGTGGATTGGTAATGTGATCATATAAACTCGTAAATTTGGACCTAAGTCACAAGGTTCTGGGTTTTTGTTGCTAAATTTAAATAGTAAAATATAAGTGTTGAATAGAAGATCACAAGTCAAATGCTAGCCATGGTAACAGTATATTTTAGGACTTTTTATAGAACTTACGTAATAGCTAGTACATAGTAATTTAAATACAAAATGGTTCTTATATTCTGCATGAAGTTAAGCTAAATTGCTCTAATGACCTTTTTGAACCCTCATATAAAATGATCGTAAAAGCCAGTTACATACGTACCGATGAGAAAAAGGCATCCATGTAGAAGAGATATCCACAATGCGGATTTAACCCCACTCGCTGCCTGGCTCATGTTTCGCCAACACTCACTTATCTGCTAACAAAATTAACTCATTTACTAATATGTCAAGTGTTTAAGAACTTATTTCTACTATAATTAATAAATAGTTCAATTACACTAGGAAATTTCTTCCTCTGTAATGATAATGTAACATGTTAAATTTTATTTCGTTTTTATTAAAGTCAATTTGTCCAGATACTAAATATTATCTCTCGGACTCATAATGGTTGAATTGAGACTTGATGTGACGTGACTCGGAAACTCCCGAGTTCGATTCTGGGCACACACCTCTGACTTTTCTGAGTTGTGCGTGTTTTAAGGTAGGCATTAAATATCACTTGCTTAAATGTGAAGGAAAATACCGTGAGGAAACCTGCACTCCTGAAAGTTCTCAAGGGTGTGTAAATTCTGCCAACCTGCGTTGGATCAGCGTGGTGGACTATGTCCTATCCTTCTCATTCTGAGGAATAGACCCTGCTCAGCCGTTGGCCAGTTACGGGACGTGATGATGATGATGAAGAAAACATCACAATTTTTTTCTTATCTGTATCTGATGCACTGTATTCAACTACGATTAAAACTGCGAACCAGCAGGTGACTTCATTCCAGATTCCAGTACATTTCCAATCATATGATTTAACGTGAAGTTTTTACTTATATCCAATTCAGTTAATTAAATATTATAGTTATTACTTATATCCAATTCAGTTAATTAACTATTATAGTTATTACTTATACCCAATTCACCTTTTAATTTCACAGGAAAATATTGAGAATTTAACGGATTTTGGCGAAAGTAAATTTTTTGGAGTATCGCAGTTTTAGGTAGCAGAAATAATATTTTTCATATCGAGCAAATGACTTTTCGTCCGAGATATAAAAGTTTTCCTCATTGTTAAGATATTTATTTAATTTAATATTTGAGCACCTTTTAAAACTATTTAATGACCTTTGAGGGGAATGGTTAGAATAAAACTGTCATCTGCAGCTGAAGAGCATCTCGTAAGAGGCGCATCAAATAACCCAGCACCCCTTGGTGGTACCCCGAAAGGCTTGCAACCACTGGCATGTGAATTCGACCTCCAAGTGTCATTGGCGCGTTTGGTTTCACAGCAGGAGGGCCAGTGGTTATGAGGGTTCTCGCTCAAGGTCCTCTGAAACCATAGCATTTTTTTCTTCATTCCATTTCCTCACTCTATCTTTGTGATGGCAACACATCGGCAATATAAGAGAAACTCTCTTGTGTTGTCGAAGTTCACCGGCGAGGGTAGCACTTAATATCAGGTGGATTGTTTGCTCGTTTGGACCTTCACTGTCATGAATAAAAAGACCTCTATCTGCAGACAAACTATTGTTAGTATAAATTATATTCAATCTAGGGTAGACAAAGATGTAGGGTTGGTAGATAGGGAGACATTTCTCTAAATTGAAACGGGATGCAATTCATATTAAGGTCAGTAAATTCTTCAACAAATATTTTAGTAAAAGGTTCTTTATCTGTGCAAATATTTCATTAAATTAGTCTTGAAGGACAGTGTCCTTTATATTAAATTGTATCCAAACAACAGACAATGCTACAATGGCTCCAATGATTGGAATTCCAATTTAGGGAATTATGAGTTAGTTCAATTCGCTTTGTTCTAATGTTTCTAATACCAATCGTGCTGTTTTACAATGACTCAATTTATTATTTTGTACTATTTTTAGATTCATGTATGTCACCGTAAAATTGTAAAATCCTAGATTATAATCTATCTCACGAGTAAAAACTGTAACAATTTTACGATGAAATTTACATATTCCCAAAAATTAACATGCTCAAATTTTTTAGTTTCAATACGTGTCTCAGTCTCAATTGAGCAATTTAAACAGTAACCAAGTTCTCTAAAACGGTATTTTTAATGAAATAATTTAAGAAATTTTAAATACGTGAATGAAATGTTTACATTGGAAAAATGAAATAAATATCCGTAAAAAAGAGGGCGAGAGAATAAACCAGCAAAAACTTATATTGTTAATTTGATTTGAAAAGACGTTGCTTTTACAAATTATCTCATCCACTACTAATTTATTGAATATATAGGTACTTTTTATAACTGGATTAACACATAGGATACTTTTTTCACAGGAAAGTAGTGCTTTCGGGGTTCCCGCGGGGCGAGAACAGCGCATCACACGCGATTGATTCTTATGCGATGTTTCAGTTCTCGCGCGTCTGTTATTTGTCAAAATAGTAAACTTCACGGATAGAACTGCCAATACAGGCACGCAACACGCTCACAATGCGCAACTTCCTCCACTATTTTTGCTCAGACCTAAAGTTAGCTGCCAGCTTCTATAAAGGTACAAATTGCATCCATGTAACGCCGGAGAAATTAATATCATAAGATTTGTAGGTTATTCGTTATGTAATACCAAGGTTCGCATATTCAATAAATTCAACTAGCACTCCATAAACTGTTTGTCTGAGTTTGCAGAAACTAATTGGAATAAGTTTCCAGTCGTACATGACTTACTTGTTTATTTGTTCTAGTTTCTACAAATATGATTGGATTATCCTTGTAATTTGTAGAATTATGTGAAAATTGCTGTTTACGGCAAATTATCTGTAGATTGGTTTATTATCTTTTTTTTTCTTATGAAAGGATGACACATTTATACTTTTATTAGTAATTCCCACTCTTATCTATTGTTGGTTTTAAATACTGCCATATACGTTTTAAATACTTGTAATTAAATGAAAAGTTCCTTTGTTTACCGAAATATCTCTTAAATTAGTGCAAAAGTTTTTAAGAAATTTCATTTTGCACTGACTTTTAAAGATTTTATAAAGTATATTTTAGGAATGAAACGCAGGTGTCAGTCATATAACATTCGAGTTAATGCACTTCAAGAATTGTAACATAAAGATAATCAATAAAATCTATAGAAGCCTTTAAGAATTATGCCCTATATAAAAAAATTATCCTGATTCACAATTTGACGGTTCCATTTCGATACATTTTAATTTACTAAAAAATAATGCGTTAAATTGTAAGCAGTATTTAAGGTTTAAAATATTTCAATTTATATTTCGATTTTACAATATCGCGAGATAGATTATAATCTAACGGAATTTACAATTTTGCGGTAACGTATACAAATCCAGTATATAAATTAAATATTCACGTTATTATGTTAATATGAGGAGCATACATTTATTACTAATGTAAGTAATCGTTTGGTTTATACAATTTACGTATGCACTTCCATTAAAGAGACTTGGTAAGCATATTATCATTTAATCAGGTATAAAAGTGGTTTGGTATGAGATAATTATATTATAGTATGTGCGCGTATTTTACAGGAAACAATAATTCCCGATATTATACCCTTCATTGTGGTTGGAATGTCGATTTCATCTTGCTTAAATATAGTTTTATTCAATTGCACTAATTACACGACACCTGTGTCAAAAACAACATTTAAATAAAGCAAAGCCTGTATTTTAAGTATTATTAAAATGTAAGCAAAGCCCTAACCCCTCTCGCCACGCTTAGGTAAACATAGTTACGTGCATTTATCTCCCCCTCGTTCTCAGCAGGAATATTCACGTTTCTATGTGCATGATTATTCTTTTACCGCTGACGTCATCACCATGCAGACTCCCCATTCCCCATGTCATCAAAATCAAGCAATGCAATGAAATCCCCTGCCCCCTTCAATGCTTACGTAATACTTGAACGGCCCCATAGACCAAATATTTTACGTAAAAAATTAACTTTTCAATCAACCTTATTAACAATTTAACTTTGCACTCCTAACTTTTGTTGCATTAGCTTTTATCCAAGTTCCGTTTCATTTTGAACTCTAAAGTTTTTTATAATTAAATGGAAACCTGTGGGAATGACTTGTGCTGCTTTTATTAAAATTACTAGCTGACCCATGGCTTCGCTTCGCTTGTATGAATAAACCCAAAGAATTTAAAACTTTTTATTCCAAAAATTATACCTACATACGTAATTTAGTATGTAAGGAGTGTAATGTTTAATTTTTTTTTAAATCTTAATATTATATTCGTTATACGGAAAATATAAAAAAATAAAATTAAAGGATGGTCTATGAATAACATTGATTAATAAAAATTTCGTTATTAAGCTTTCTGCATTTTTAGTTCACTTAAACAGGATTTATTGTTATCTAGCGACACGCTCCGGCTCCGCACGGTTACTTTCTCTACAATAATATGCATGTATTATATATATAAATATTTCTCTTGAATCACTCTATCAATTAATAAAAACTGTATCAAAATCTGTTGCGTAGTTTTAAAGATTTAATCATACATTGGGACAGACAGACGGGAAACGACTTTGTTTTATACTATGTAGTAATTCAGTAAATTGTATCAGTTCATATCCATACCAGTATCATTTCTCCGAGAAATTGGTTAATGTTCTGAAATGATAAAGGCCTATAATTGATGTAGATGAGTAAACAGTTATTTATTTACATGAATAAATCAGGTATATTTCAGGAAAAAAAATGTCCAAACGAATATGAAAATATTCAGAGTATGGGAGAAAAATGTCCAAACGAATATGAAAATATTCAGAGTTATACTACGCAGTAACACTCAAACGACAATACTAACAAGTAATCTTCATAGGAATCGAAAAGTACCTGAGGCTTGAGACCCGGGAGAAGGTTTACAAACGTCTACTATGTGCAAACTCTCATCTCTTCCGCATGGCCTTGCTACTGAATATTATAATATTAAAATACATTACTCACGTGCGCCTCGATAACACACAAACACTACACACTATTAGTTTCAATACTTTTATATGTAGTGCGCGATACCACTTGACAAACTGGCTCAATCCTATCGAAGCGAAATTTATATATTGTCTACTCCAAATAAGATAAAATGCGAACACATTAGAACGATTTTGCTAACATAAAACTTGTAAAGAAAACGAGTATACCTAAACTATCACCATCACTACACATTCATCATCAATCAGTCATCGGCAGGAATATTTTTATTCCAGCTTGCATGTCTAAAAATTATTAAAAAATATGAAATATTTTATATAAGCACAATTTGAAGACCACAATAATATACCTTATTAAAATTCTAAAGTTACCAACACCATTGATGACTTTATATTCGAAGTGACAACAAAATTGTCACTTCGCAAGTGAGGCTTGTAGGGTCAACAACTCCTGAAGATGCTTCGGTTATGGAGCGAAACGTACGTCGATTGTCGATCGCAATCTACTTGTGTGGTGTGTCCTATTTCGGTTTCGCGCGTCTCACTTTTGTGTGAACGGTGTGCTCTTCTGGATTGTTCTGTACGAGACTGGTTGTTAGATAGTCGAGCTACCTACTTGTGTGGTGTATCTTGGTTCGGGTTCGCGTGTCTCACTTCTATGTAGGCAGGGTGCTATTCTGGGTTGTGCCATACGAGTCTGGTTGTTCGGATAGCCGCGGATTATAGCAAGGTAACCTTTTGATTCCTTTTCAATCATGAATTTCCACAAAGTAACGCCTGATTCAATTCAATATGTAAGGTTTGGAGTAAGTTCTTAATATTGGTCGGATTCCGTTTTATGTGGATATTATTATCGTCTTGTGTAACTGTGCAGTACTCATAAATAATCTACATAAGAACTATACTGTGCAGTACAGTTCTTATGTAGATTATTTATGTGTTTTCAAAACATTTAACTATAAAGACACCAACAAGTACAAGCATACTTTTAAAACTAGTAGTAGATCTATGGTCCGTTATAGTAAATTTCATAGAACTTTAGAGTATAAGAATTATTATCCAATTTCAGGCAAAATACACCCATTTTAATAATAATAGGTTATCACGATAAACACATCGCCATTTCGCAACACGAAGTCCATTCCACGTAATTTGTGGGCCGGCTACATATCCGCCTTTTATTCAATTTGCTAGAGGATAATAATGGCAATGAAATACTTCGTACTTGATCGTCTCATTCGTTACGCTTTGTGCTCTACAAGTTGTAACGAGAGGTCAGTTATAGTCGTCAGCTATCAAGCTAGGTTACGGTGATGGATTTATCAAGGTTGTGATCAAATTAGATCAAGAACTATTTACTGGTACACACTAAAATGTGAATATGCGATAATATTTATACGGAACTGCTTATATGATACGTACCATATATAATATATTATTGACATAAACAGAAAGAGAAAGATTCACAAATAAATGAAAAAGATGGAGCAAAAGTTTATAAGGATGTAGAAGTAAATAGCAAAATCAAGAACTCAATATGCAATAAATAATTTGCGATGACCAATATCAAGATGCCAGTGACAGTTTGTGTTTTGAAAGCAAAGTTAAAGTAAAGGGACAGTAAAATTCAGAAAAAGTGAAGCCGGCATCTTTCATTCTCTGAAACTCTGTCGCCGTATCAAAGGTCTGGCTTCGTCCATCTTTCCATCAAGCCCCTACTTGATGGAGATAGAAACCCTAAAGGCTGATTACTCGACTGCTTGATAAGATATAAGTCCTGTACCTGAGCTGTTTTTGTTACGTCAGGCTGATTTATACCTTTAGGCTTTAAAAGTGAGGAATTTATGAAGAGATACTGAACTTAAAGGACAGCACAGTCATAAATATTATTCATTAGCTATTTCTCTTACACAAATAATAATCAAAATGAAAAAGTAAATAAAATAAAGGCAAAAACAAAACTTAGTTTTCACCACTAATGAATCAAAGGAAATGCAAAACACGGACCGTTTGATCCTCTCATTTTATCTGCTTAGTGGTTGGAAAAAGTTACGCTTACGCAGAGAAATAATCGTTGCCTTGACCTTTTTGATTCCGTCGTCGTTCTGTTTATTTGCACAGTATCACTTAAGCCAGATTTTGTAAGGGTAGGGTCTATCATATCACAGATAAATCTGACTGACCTAATTCCTTGAACGGGGCACTGAATCCGTAATCAGTAAATAGATTGCTAGACTCTTTTATGTTAGAGTTCTGATACTAGAATTTATTTATAACTTATACAAAGAGTTTCAAAGTGTTTTGGTGAGTGAATAAAAGAATTAAGATGCATGACATCGAAAGAAGAATCTACAGTTAATTCTGACATGGTACTAGTTCCCGTCTCTTTTAGCTCTTCAAATTTGTTTAAAATTTTTATAAAAGAGTCAAAGATTTTTTTATAAAAGAGACATTGAAAGTAGTCTAGGACAATTACGTTTAAGGAACTCTTGTCCAACTTCTTTCCCGGATTTTTGTGGGATAATGTGATTTATATTTATGAATAGATTTATTTCACGATCCTCGTATTTTGTTTCCTGTCAACAAAAAACGAAATTTCCTTTATAAACAAAGTTGTTTGTAAAATTGCGGCTTTTGAAATTCCTGCACTAAAAAGATTATAAAAGAACGTATTTGTCTACCTTCCACAAACACTCAATTTGTCCAGTTTGCAAATTCCAAAGAACTTTGGTATGCGAACGGCTTTTTTCGTATTACCATAAAACCATTCTTTTTTGCTGAATACAAAACTAGACTGCAAAAAATCAACTGAGTATGTAAACAAATAAATCTTTTAAAGAATTCCGTCCATGCGGTTAAATCACAAATGGAAGAGTTAAATAGTTAAAATTCTCTTTTATTTTTATATAGTATTTTTTTATTTATAAACTAAATGATTATGAGCTACAGACGCTTGGGGCTGGAGACCACCTTTACTAACCTTACTACAATATGAAAGACTGACGTAATCTACAATAAGGGTAAATTTCTTGTACTCTCTCTTCATTGTTTACCCATCTTCTTCTTTACCAGTGAGGGGACGAGTTAGAATACTATTCCCCGCTGCCGTTTGAAGAGCAGCTCTGGCCGAGTAACCCAGCACTCCTTATTGGTAGGGGATCTGTTCGCTTGTGGTTTGTGACAACAAGACACCTCGACATCGTTATTTGTAACAAGACAGTCACGCATATTTTTCAATACTAAATCTTTCCACCTTGTTTTGGGTCTACCTCTGCGTCTTCGTCCTGGGAGAGAAAGCTGTCGTGCCAAATTACCAACATAGTCAGGCCGCCTCCTTTTTACGTGACCATACCATCGCAGCCTACTCTCCTGCATCTTGTCAGCAATGTCGCGCACACCAAGGCTACCTCGCACATACTCATTGCGGATCTTGTTAAGCCTGGTTACCCCGCACATCCACCTTAACATCTTCATTTCAGCAACTTGGATGGTATGCACATTCTTTTGGGTTGCAGCCCATGTTTCGCTGCCGTACATAAGAACTGGCCTTATCATGGTCTTATAGACTAAGCCCTTGAGTTTTACCGGCATCCTCATAATTAAAATATAAATTCACGTGGTAAATTAATAAGTAAAGTAATTAGTATAAATTAGTATTAAAAAATAAATATTTTAATATCAGCAAAAAATTGACATACTATAGCGGGACAGAGTATATAAAATAGTTAATTATCATGAAATACAGTTTCCAAGTGATGAGCAAGTACTCTGGATTGTCATCAGCAGATCTAGGTCAATGTTTCTATCATATCCAGCCCAAATCAATTTTGCAGTCAGTTTGTCAGTTGAAGAGGATATGACGTCATTTCGCTATTTATGTATAGCTCTGATTGTTGTTATGGAGAATATGATATTCATTATATTTAGGGTTTTATAAGGTGACTTTAATAATTTGAATGCTAAGTATTCCTACAAATATCAGGGAAGGCTGCATGCAAATATTTTTATTCTGTCTTTCGATCTTTCGTAGATGTTCGTTATATTTTATCTGAACCTAACATACTTTTTAATGAAAAATTTAAACTACAATTTTTTTCTAAAAATTTAAGCAGTAAGTAGAATTTATTCTGATTCAAGCTAGATCACAGAAAGGCTCTCAAAGAGACTGTCGTGAAGTGACTAAAGCTGAATTGGGTATCTTAGGCGTTTCTCGAACATTCTTGAGCGCTAATTATGTATTCATACTAAGCATAGGCAAATTATTAAGATCGAAATATACCTATAAAATGGCAATAATTCCTAGAGAATATAAACTATCATAGCCAAGTATAAATATAATACAAAATTGTGTAGTTACTCTAGTTGAGTATCAAGTAAATCATTGCTGTTTTTACTTAGTCTAATTAAATTATATGTAGTCTCTAAACCTACATCTATGTCACAAGCTTCAGACACTTCAAAATATTACTTCGACAACTCAAAATATTACAAATCAAAACATCAGCAATAAAATCTGCCTAATTCGTAGAACAAAATAATAAACGCTAAATCTACACTTCAAAATATAGACTGACTAAAGCAAATTAGTTCATGAACTTATTAGGAATTGTTTCTAATAAAAACTGCTTATGGTTTTAAACAAAATTTCTAATAAGTAAGTAATAAAAACCTTTTCATAGAAATTTTCAATATATTGCCTGACTTAGTAATATTAGCCGTGAGTATAAGAATATATGTAACTAGCGGCCCATCCCGGCTTCGCGCGGGTGGAATATTATTTATAAAAATATATTGGCCCTCCCGCATTTCGGTGCCCCCTCTCTTACCGCTTTACTCGCTGCGCTGCGTCGCTATACTGGCCCGTCGCGTCGTCGTGTATTTTTTGTTTATATTGATATTTTTAATTTCGTAATATCTTTTGAATGGAAAGTCCGATTTTAATAATTCAAAAAGTAATTTACAGGTATTGAAATAGTCTTGAATACGAAATAATTTATTTGGATAAGGATTAATACAAAGTTATAGAAAACATGGTCTGATTTTGATAGGCATTTTTATCAACTTTTAAAATGTAAAAAAGTAGTTATAGTGACGTAACTATAATAGTTGGACATATGGTCTCGCGGACTTTTTTGTAGATATTGATACGTTCTATAATATTCTAGAACATTTTTTTGTTCTATCATCAATACTTTTTGCAGCGCATGCGATGAAAGATATTTTATGGCAAATTTTTTGGCACCTTGGGTTGGTTTCCGTGAGATTTCCTAAGGATCTCTAATTTTTTCTTGTAATAAATATAGCCTATGTTACTCAGGGATAATGTAGCTTTCTAATGGTGAAAGAATTTTTGAAATCGGTCCAGTAGTTTTTATGTTTATTCGTTACATACAAAAATACAAATCTTACTTCTTTATAATATTAGTATAGATATAGATAAATAAATTTCTACTTTTTCTACTTTACGTGTCTTTCACACAATTATAAAACTATTAAAGTTTGTACTAATGCTAACAAACTCTGCTTCACCTAACATCAATACAATGGTGACTTCTGGAGAGTGTCTCGCATCCCTCACCTCCTCACTCACGCTCGCTCAGGCAGCTTTCCCAGGAAGTGCAACTATTTTGACAATTATCCTCTAATTAACACAAAACCTTAACAAATTATACAACTTAACCTTACGTATGAATCACTCTGTCCATTGATCTCGCGAACAGAAAGATAGACGTGAAACTTCTATTAATTCATTGTACTTATTACTTTAAATCCGTAAAAGAAGTGACACCTAAACGAACAGGTAATAATATTAGTAATTCAATTTAGGTAATGGAAGAAAACCGCGACAATTCAAGCGATATTTAATTAAGAGAGTCTACAACACTTTTGTGGACCCTTCGCTAAATTTTCCACTCCAATATTTACTTGCGTTGATAGAATTCTGCAGGTAAAAAGGTTTTTACGTTTACCACGTGAAATAATAAAGTGCAAATACAATTTGATATAAGTAATGTGATATCTCAGTGGTTAAAGCGTTGATGTCTTACTCGAGAGGTTCAATCCCGGGCACTTTTCTGAGTCATGTGTGTTTTAAGGTGCTTTAACGGCGAAGAAAACATCGCGAGGAAACCTACACTACTGAGACTGCCCCAAAAAATTATCAAAGATGTGTAAAGTCATATCCGCTCTAGGCCAGCGTAGAGGACTACGACCTAATCCCTCATTTTTCCGAGGAGGATCTACCAGGTTCAAAAGACAGGCATTAAAGGGATGATATAAATGCTGATATGATTCAAAATCTAAATATTAGATACTCGTAATAAAGTCTGTGGTTTATTAACGAAATTAATTTAGAATTATTAAATACTATTAGTTGGTAGAGAGCGGAGCTGTATCTATACTAATATTATAAAGAGGGAAGATTTTTTGATATTTTTTTTAATTCTTTTGCCGTAAGCTACATTATACCTGAGTAACATAGGTTATATTTATTACTAGAAAAAATGAGAGATCCTCAGAAATTCTTACTAAAACCAACCCAAGGTGCAAAAAAATTAGCCATAAAATATCTTTCATCGCATGCGCTGCAGAAAGTATTGATGATAGAACAATAAAATGTTCTACAATATTACAGAACGTATCAATATCTGCAAAAAACTCCGCGAGACCATATGTCGAACTATTGTAGTTATGTCACTATAAATACTTTTTAAAATTTTAAAAGTTGATAGAAATGCCTCTCAAAATCAGACTATGTTTTCCATATATTTGTATTAATTCTTATCCAAATAAATTATTTCGTGTACAAGACTATTTCAATTCCTGTTGATTACTTTGAATTATTATTGAAATCGGACATTCCAAAAGATATTACGAAATTAAAAATATCAATATAAACAAAAAATACACGCCGACGCGCCGGTGGCTCCGTGCAGCGCAGTGAGCAACGCGGAGAGAGGGGGCACCGGAATGTGGGAGAGCCAAAATATTTAAAAAAATTGTCCACTCGTGTGAAGCCGGGATGGGCCGCTAGTTGAATATAATTTAGTTTAACAACTGGTGCGCGAACGCGCAAGCGAACTGGTGGATTTGGAAAAATATATGGAAACGTTCAGACTAGCCTCATCTTAATCAATGGTAACATAATTGTTAAGATTATTCTAATTGGAGGAAAAATGAACAAAGATGGTGGCATATAGAAAAAGAAAACTATTGATTCAGAATATTAGAAATCTATTAACGCAAATAGAGCCTTTTGTTAAATTAAATGAAAGTCCCAAAACTTGATAGAAAAAAATTGAACGAGAAATTCTCAGACAGCTAAGTTAGATAACTTTCGATCAGTTTTGTACTTATGTTAATATAATTTGATATTTTCCTATCACTCTCATCGTTCTCATACTTTAATAATTGTGATAACTACGACACATATATCATCTTTACTAACTTTTCATTAAGAGTGGATTTAATGAAAAGTTAAACTAACCTAAGATAAACATTACAGATTGTTATTTAAAATTTAATATAAGGAGTCTCAATATATTTACATAAGAATGTGCATAAGAGATTAAACACAAACATTAACAAATATTTACCACTCAAAAGACGGGGGACTTTACGAGGGAGAATGTGATAGAGAAGGCGTAAGAGCTTAGAACAGTTAAAAAGTATGTGAGAGGCACACTCGCACAACGAGTGGTCACTGACTCTGATCTTAGCCAAGTGCATACATGCGTGAGTACATGCGTTCCCAAGACGTCATATAGTCGTAGACAACCCATCGCTCAGCAAAAATCCCAAGAAACGGAAACGGAAAAATGTTCATAAAATAAAAATTCCGCATCAAACAAAAGAAGAATCACGTAAATCGGATCATAACTCTCAGCGTAATCGGTATACATACTTAAAAAAATGTATACCAATCGAATTGAGAACCTCCTCCTTTTTGAAGTCGGTTAAAAACGGCAGTTTTTTTTTATATACTACTACTAGCAGTATGGATCACATACTACTAGTATTCCCTTTACTCCTCCTAGTAAGCTAATAAATAGCTTGTGTGGGCCACGTCACTAGTCCAATGTCCGGGATTGGACTACTGACGTGGCGGTTAGTAGAAACCCACGACTTATTGATCGTGAATCCAACACCCGAACCACTAAGCTATTGACGCTTTTGAATCCAACACCCAAACCACTGAGCTACTGACGCATCTGAATCCAACACCCGTACCACTGAGCTACTGACGCTTCAAATTTTCCTTTAACCAATTTCGGTGAAATCCAGTATTCGTTCCAGGAAAATCCAGATGAATTTTAGCAAGTGAGCAAAGGTTTTAGGAATCAACACTCTCGTTACCAGTAATTATGTTATAAAAAGAGACTATCAGAAGCTTGACAGATGTCATGATAAATTGACAAATGTGAGCAGCAGAAGGTCGATCTCTATCAATCAGGCGCGCTAGACGTCATCCAAAAGGCAATGTTATTTTTATCTATTAGATATTACTGTGCTGGAATTGCACAAAAAAGTATCCTAAGCGTCGACACATAAATAAATATTAATTCTCTCTTCCGATCTTTAGATTAGATTGATTGTTGTAATAATCCATTCGAATTTACATACCGATATCTGTTTCTTTCTTAACCAGATTTATTAAATTCAGTCCTAAGTAGAATATTATTTTTTTGACCTTAAAATGTTTAAAAATAAATTATTTAGTTTGAATGTCCTTCCCTAAGCTCTAGCCGAACTTTGTACTTTGTATCAAATCGGTTCATTTATTTAAGGTTGAAAGCGTAACAGGCAGACAGACCAGATTTTCGTCGATAGATGGCGTAAATAATATACTAAATCGCATATTTATTCTTTAATTCGTATTCTTAAGAGTTATTATCGATTTTATAATAGTGTTTAGGATTAGGATTAAGCGCAACATTCTAGAGGCCATGGATAATATTTTAAAACTCGTTTAATTCGCACACATTATTTTCAATAGGTGTAATCAATAACACAAATACATTATTCCTTAAATCATCATCCCATCAACAACTTTCTATTTTTATTTGACCAATGTTTTACCTCGATAAATATATTTTATTCAGATACCCTTATTATGAACCCCTTATACATTATCTTGCTCTTTTCCTTATTCTTTGTAACTTAGATGTTATGAACCGTTATCCTATTTAAATTCATAGGCTTACAAATTGTAATAGCTATTTATGTCTACAACTAGTTAACATAACTGTTTATTAATAAGCACTCGCGGGTAATTTTGTTGGGCCCCACTGTTTACTTTATTACCTACGGTAGTAATTATTCGGGCAGCGAAGAGGAGCGTTGTAATTATATAAAAGACCTTAACCCTACACCTTGGTCGCAAGTCCAAGGCGCTGCTTATTGTGTAAATTGCATATTGTGTTTACGTATTGCTGTAAAGTAATAAGTATCATTATTTTGACAGTTTATTTCTATTTTGATAAATCGAGAAGTACCTTGGGATTGCGTCCTGGAAGCAGATCAAGGTTCTTAAGATGATCACAATACTATAAAGTCATTGCCTCATCTTTAAAGATAATATGTTGAATCGATATGCGTTTTGGCATAGCTGTAAGTGTATCGAGGATATAATCGTATAAATAAATAAATAAATATAAAAAACATATTATTATATTATTAACATAAATCTAGATTACTTAACCTACTTTAGATAACGTTTACTATATGAAATCATTTGATGAACTGCCTCAGATCATGAAAACTAAAGGTATATATAACAATAGAAAGAAAACGACTAGAATTGATTATTATGTTAGCAAAAGGTTTTTTTGCCCAAAATTAAGTATTTTCTATTAATTTATTTTAAGAAATACCTTTATTAATTTGACAGATCCTTATGAAGTTCGATGGTTGATTTCATAGAGTAAACATATTTAAATTTATTGCAAGTGGAATCGTAATTAAATTTAGATCGAAGATATTGTTAAGTCATTTAGTACGCTAGAAATATTTGTATGGAGGAGACTTTGTAAATATGCATATTTTACAGTAACGGGGCGAGGACAGATCGGCTAATATCATTATAAGTACACTAAATATTCCAGGCCATTTAGTATAGGGAAGATATTTCAAGAACTAAGAGTTAAATGACATTTTAATGCCTTACAAGTTCCGAGCAGCTTAAAAGCTCCTAACGTTATTTAGCTAACGACTATAACATTGCTATAGACAAACGGTTTGCTTAGATTTTAGGAGAAAGACAAAGAAACAGTATATATGTATCTTCTTTACATAGTATAAAACAAATCCGCTTCCTGCTGTCTGTACCCTGTGTGCTGTGTGTTTTCATCAATAGACAGAGCGATTCAAGAGGAAGGTACAAACGTTCCTCTTCTTTCGTTGTGTGTATAATATATGCATATTATAGTGAAGAAAACGCGCGAAGCCAGAGCAAGTTACTCGTATTATATAAATATATTTCTGTATTCTCTTAGGCTTTCATAAACTTTAAGATTGTCTGAGAGAAATTTCTTAGTCGGAATAAACCTTTGTATTCTACTATTCTTATCTTTATTTTTAACTAGCTGACCCGACAGACGTCGTCCTGTCTTAACTATGAATCTTGAATTTGAATTGGCTGTCAAAAGATTACATTAGAAGAGTTAATATGGTCGTTAATTAGTGTTCGTAAATTTTCTAATTTTCCGCTCAACTATTTTAATTTTTTCTTCCATAAGAACCTACTCCTGACAATAACAAACGCAACAAAAAAAGAATTAATGAAATCGGTTTAGCCGCTCGAGTTTTGCGTTTAGCAACACATTTAGCTATTCATTTTTATTTATATACATAATTGTATGATATTTTATTGTGTATGTATGATAAAGAGCTAACACAACAACAACAATACATATAAATCAGTAAGTATAGCGGTTGAAATTAATTTATTAGTAAGATATTTATCTATAAGAATCTAAAAGTTATCTAATTGATGTAATTATTTATATGTAATAATCATTCTGCGCATGCGCAAAATTTTTTCTTTTTAGTTCAAGAAATTCATAATAGGTGGCGCCTCTTGTCTCTGGAGTTTTGATAAGGCAGATAGTTTTACATAATTACATAGTTTACTACAAGTAATTTAGTTTTCGGAAAAGACAGTTTAATATTATTTAGTTAATTTTCGTTCATCTATTGTTTATAAGTGAAAAACGTTAAAATTACTACACGAAATTGGATACGGTTTTAACAGTTGTGTTGCTGTAGGTCTTAAATAAAATATAGGCTTTTCTTTTATTTAAATTGGGTGTCTGGAAAAAAATACAGTTATTCAAAGCCAGCCTTGCCCGCCAACGTAGCTTGCTTATAGTACATAAATTTCAAAATTTTAGTAATACAAACGTCTAGTAAATTTTGTTTTAAATAAAACTTAATAACAACTCCATTTACTCGAATACCAGATAGATATTGAAACAGTCTTGTTTTTATCACAGTAAACGGATGATTTATTCATAGCCTAGGCTTATTTCTTTGCGACCTTATGTCCTAACTATTTCTGCTATCTTTGTTGGCATTTACGAATATACTTTTTTTTGCTAATAAAAGGAAAAATATATCGTAATATTTCTATATTATTAACATAGCAGATCTTGTAACATATTTATTATATAAATAAAGAATTAGATAAATAGTCCCATAATTATTCACCATGATATCTTCTTCTTTTTTATCTGGAATTGAAATAATAAGTAAACATTTTATGACCTAGAAATAAGATGAAAGAGTACCCAACCCAATTAAATGTCCACCTAATGTTTCAAATATCCATTTATTTATGTAGTCAATATTTAATAGCGATCGAAGATATCATATTATTAAAAAATGTTGTTAACTAAATAAAATAATAAATTTTTTTTATTATTCATTACTTAATTTAAGTCTTGTATTATTATGTTTTTCTTAAGCATTACTGTTATGTAATTTTTTTTTAAATTATTATTCATGTTCATGATGTTTATTCTTAACGTAACTTGAGTTTCATACAACATGCTTCTTTGAAAAATATGAAAGACTATTAACTTTTCTTATTTACTCACTGTCGTTATTACATGAGCCTATAAAGGCAGAGCTTATACCCATATTTTATTTACGCAGTACATGAAGAGAATCCATTAGGAGCACGCAATTCACGGTGACTCTGTAGAAACCACAAAGACCTAATATTTACGATCGTTCATCTTGTCACTTTGCGATGACAGATTGCTTAATATTTGCTATAATTAAAGTACGTACCTATGATCACATCACTAAAAAGTTTTTTTAGAGTATTTTAATGTTTTTAAAGTTCGTGAAAGTTGGGCATTTTGAGTTGGTGGGTGGTAATGTCGCGTGGGTGGGAGCGGTCGCGCGGTACGCGGCTAGTCGGCACGCGGGCGATCTCAACTGCGGGGACTAGGCGCGCGAGAGACGAGGAAGTGGCACGCATGCGTTTTACGAGTATCTCGAGCTAACTACAAGTTTTTAGGGTTCCTTCGCTGATTACTAACTTTCCTTTGCATAACTAGATTCACAGTCCCTTACTAAATTATACTCAACTGTATCAGTGTAGATAAAATATAACAGTTTTTTGATTTTAAGCGTACAAGTATAATGTTTGTATGGTTCTCCTACGAACACTGTGATATATCTACCATTAAAGTGCTTGTACGATGCTAAATTAATCCAAAGTCTACTCAAATGTTCAAATACTTATACGTAAAGGTTGGTATAGTTGTATTTGTGTATTTAGTTCTTACTAATGTTCGAAGGGTTCCTTAGACTCTGTAGTCCTTATGAAATATGTTCTTTTTCACTTATACAACTGACTGATCTTTGGTTAAAATGACATCATTCATGTCAATGACATCACAATCTACTATGGCGAACTAACAAAACATTTACCTCTAAGTCATGAGTTTCAAATGGTTCTCTGAGGGGAAGAAGTAACCAGAAGTACGTAAGTTCGACTCACGCTTTATCTATATTTCTCTATGCCAACTAAATTGCAAAATCACAGGCGAAGGTAACGCTTAGGGGTTTCCACGTAATGTAATCATGAACAAAATGAATGAAACGAGATTTTTCAAACACTCCTACAAGAGTTAGCCTGACGCAAATTTAGTCGCAGAGAGGTACATTATTTGCAGTCATAAATATTATGATGGCTAAGTTTAATTATGCATTTTTATTAGCGGCACAATTTTAGGGAATTTCGGAAAAAAATATATAATATATCAATATCCCTTTTTCTGTAATCGGTTTGACGAATTTGTCATTTGTCTAAAATCTATGTATTTAAAAAAATCTTCAGCTATTACATTTGACCTATAATAAAGTACAAGTAAAGATGAACAGATCACTAATTCCATAATATTTTTTTCGGCCTGCGTAGTACTAATAAATGATAATTAATTATGTAGAATAACTGTGAGAATTTAGTTTCGGAACCCTAATTATTGTTTTAATTTCTATCACCAGTCCCGCTATTAGTAGTTTAATTGTCTCTTTCTATCAATTGAATTAGTAGTAAGTGTTATGGTAACTACAAATAATATATTGTTTAATTGAGACTAATTTTATTTTTCTCGTGATTTGTAAATAAGGTGTGATTCTAGACCAAAAAATATAATACATCATCATATTTCGCAGATTTTTTTTATAGTAGATAAGGTGCAAACGAGCAGATGGCCAACCTGATGGTAAGTGGGCACCATCGCCCATGGAAATCGGCAAAACAAGAGATGCTTTGTCGATGCGTAGCATCCTCGAAGATAGAGAGATAGAGTCTGGAGGGGGAGTGAAGAAAAAAAAATGTTGCGGTTTCAGCGGACCTTGAGCCAGAGTCCACTGAATCCGCAGCATCAATGGGATGGGAGATGGAGGAGGTAAGTCTGGCCCACATGCGGCTTGACCGGAACGCCTCTATGACACTTGGCGGTCGGATTCGCATGCTGGTGGTCGCAAGCTATTCGGGGAACAGAACCCCTACCACCAAGGGGGTGCTGGGTTACTCAGCTCTTACGAAATGCTCTCCCAGCGGCAGAGGGGAATCGTAATCTAACCCGTCCCCTCACTGGTATTTGCAATATTGCGGAGATGTACTCGTGAAAATGTGATTAAATTAGGACTTGATGTATTATAACTTCTGATTATGAGTGCATGACTTCATAGTATTATAGTTCAATTAATTTTTATAGAAAAATTAGTTACGAATTCATAAAAATCACCCCATCACAGTTTTATTTAGAAACACTTCTTATTGTTAGTTTTACTTTTTTTCGCCTTTTTGCTTGATCAATTTTTAATTTTAATGTTCATAAATTTGTTATTTGATTTTTACTTATGAGTTACTATCGTTTTTACAGTTTCAAAAATGTCTAAAATGTATGTAATAAATAAACGATTATTATTATTACTTACACAGCTAATATTTTTTTATTGTTGAACTGAATTTCTTATCAGATTATTAAATTTCCAACTACATAGAATTAAGCTACATATATTAATGAAAGTCGTGGATTGGATACTTTCTCTATAATCATCTGGATAGATTTTCCGATAATCTGGGAAATTATAGACAAAAATTTGATACCAATATGACAAAATATTTTTAATGTATGTAAAATATATGATATCTCGTAAGTAAAAGAGTTAGTATGCTTTTGTAGACTGATATGGAAATAAATGTTTTAAAAAAGTAAACCCAATTTTCCAAAACTATTAATTTTTTCGACGTGCATTATTATTATTTAAAAAATTACAGCTTTAAATTTAATATAATTACAAACAAAATAACTTTACCAAAAATAATATTAATAATTAAAACATTTAAAAACCGTTTAAAACTCGTTAATAGTGTAGAAGCATTAAAATAAAAGATGTTTCCTTTAGTTTGCTTTTAAAAATATTAAAATCATTTATTCCAATAAGCTCATTTGGCATGCATTGTAGAGTTTAGAAATCATAATAATTATACTATTACTCAATTTCATAGTTTTAAAGGAAGGAACGTGTAGTTTATTTTTATGACGCATAGAAATAAAGTTATTATATAAATTTAATCATTTTTTGATCAATAATAGAGCTTCATATATGTACATAGAGGGTAAGGTTAAAATTTTCAATTTGATAAAATATGGTTTACAACTGTCTGTCTGCATTAAGCCACACATCGAATATAACGCGTAACACCCAAAAATTTAAAATATTACAAGATATAACGCTAAAGATTATTTATCCCCCAGTTATCGCTCGCTAATTGACCCAAATTGGCTTCAGGATCTTTTATTTTCTTGACGACAAAAACTTCTCGTTTAAAAGCGTCGTTACTAACTTGGCAAGGAAACGAATTCTCACTCTAAAAATTAAATCTTAAATGGTATTATCATCCATTTTATTTAAAGTTTTTACTAAATTACTTAATAATATTACGTAATTTTAATAATAATAATAATCCTTTTTAAATTTTGATTTAAAAAAAAAAATTAATTTTTTCCTGGACTAAAAAAATAACAACTTTGTGAAGTAACTCGTGTATGTACTTCACAAAGTTTATAAGTACGATTATATTTCAACTAAGAAACATGGGTGAAGATGACGTCACAATTTTGTCTCCGCACCGCAGTATACTTAAAACTTTTATCGGGACCGTTCCGTTGATATAAGAAAGTCCTAGTTGAGGACTTGAGAGTTATAAATTCCAACGATATTTTGTACGTGCCCAACTTTGTAGGAAAATTGAAGGGTACTTCCGAAAACACCTCCGTTTTCTCTGTATTATTGTATAAATATGTATTTTCTTGCACTGATTATGAGTATACTGGGAATATTACAAGAAATTTCATACTGAGACGTGGGTTTAATCATTCTCTAGGCGGTGGTCCTCGTGACGGAGGTCTTTAAAACATGTTATATTGTGCAATCTGAGAACACTTTTCATGTCATTTATATGAAAAGCCGGCGTCCGTAATGGAAAGCCAGTCATTTATGAGAAAAATGTAATATTGCTCCAAACTGTTTCATATTTTCGGCAAACTCTTTCGACATTGTATTTTTGGGACATACAGCATTTTTTTAAAGATTTTTAAACAACTAAAGACTAAACTAGAATAGAGATATCTGAGTGTGACTAATGTATGTTCTAATTTAATTTCGACTCGTCGCCTTATTAGTAGAAGAGTAGGTACATGTGCTTTGTAAAGAAAAAAAAAATCCCTTATATTTGAGAGTAGCGCGTTATGTGCTATTACTATTCAATAAAATATACAAGGATATATTGCCTAAAGCGGATCTCGAGCCCCTATGTTTTTTACTGGAGGACGATATTTAAAATATTAGGCAACTATAGTAAAATAGGTCAACGGTGTATAATTAATGAGGTTTTATAATTATGAGCTCCGTTCAATTATTATACGCTATTAGAAAAAAATACAAAAAAATATTAAGGCTACAGAGCCTTAATATTTTTTTGTATTTTTTTCTAGAATTGAATTGAAACAGTCAGACGCATATCTTTAGTAATTATAGTTCGGCCAAGTATGAGTCGTACTCATCTACTGGTTAACATATAATATGAATAAATGGACTAATTTATCCTGCCCTTGGAAATCTATTTTGCCCATGTATCGGTTATGTTACACTCAGTTTATCAGCAGCATAAAAAATATTTGTGGTTTTAAAGCTTTTAGACTACCGTCATATTAATTTCAAATAGATAGTTAAATGGACGGACAGCAAAGTGATCTTATAGGGGTTCCCTTTTTTATTTTGAGGTGCGGAACTCTAAAAGGAGAAATGCACAATAATATTTTTGCATTAGAATATTTATTTAGTATAAAGTATAGATTGACGTCATATTATAAATAAAAATGAGGTCGCTGTTGTTTCTAAAATTTTTGAAGCCAACATTTCAGTCAAAGTAATAGCTAACACGAATTGTAATGAGGAAAAACGTTCATAAAAGTGTTAGAAAAAACGAGCTCGCATAGCAAGCATTTTAATGCTCCTTAAGGCGATGAATAGTAAAAATATTTCAGTGCAAACGCGTCACGTAGACCCCCCGGGAGGTTTGGGAAATGCCAACGCGTGTACTACTCCGATATGAAATGCTTGGGGCTTGGTTAGGACGGATGGAAGTGGCCTTGTCATCGTTAGAGTATACTAACAATCTACCCAGATATGCCTGAATATTAAGAAATATTTGCGAAAAATATTGTGATAGATTGAGAGAGGATATCAAGTCCCTCAATAATTACATAATTCATGTGACTCTCGACTCTAGTAGTTCTACTACTAATTGTTTTCTATGGGAAATCACCGGATGAACTGGGTCAAATCAATTTGGACAAAGGTTATGTAATTTTTTATACGTTTATTACACTTGATATAAAACTAAAGGCTCACGATTATAACTATCAAGCTCAATGTCATCTTTTTATTACATACCAAAATACCATCGAAACGTCTTCTCCGATCTCAGCCAAGTCTCCTGACAATTTCATTTTCCTACATAAATGCATCAATTTTGACATGATCACACATGATCGTATGCTGGAAATCCATATCCATTCTTATATTATAAATTGATTCTTAAAGTTGTCTACAAGCGTTGCAGGCGTTCTACGACCAAAATTGGGGGTCAATAATAATTTCATAAATATTTAAAAAAAATTGACTCCAATATTGCAAGATAGTGTATTCATTTTTGTAATTTGAATTAGTATAAAAGTTTCCTGGTAGAACTTCATAATAGGACTTTATTGTTTAAAGTTATCTATAGCTATGAGGATATCTTTAAAAGTTACATCGTTCTATACCACACTTCAACTAGTATCTATTCGATTCAAACCTAGTCAGACACATACCATGCCGAGCCTAGCTTGCTACAGATCTCGGACTATTATACAGGCTTTTAAAACTTCACTTGCCTGAAAACTGCTCACCTTTACATTCGTTGAGCACAAACACCTTCACAATTCGCAGATCCAGTAAAACAATATCTCGAATGTGCAGGTAGATAGCTATCTTGTGCCGTTGTCACGAAATACATTCGAAGCGTGCGATTTTAGCGGAGTCGTCGCACCTCACGATATTCAAAGCCATTGGGTGAATTTGATTATCGCCTGATATTGAGATGTCTCGGAACAGGAAGACGTTAACGTATTTTCGGCTATTATTGTTATGAACAATAGATTCCTGATTACTTCCTGTATTTCTGAAATTCTTTTTATTAAGTATGTATGAGAGTATACTGCGCAACAACTTACAACAACACCAACACTTTAAAGGCTGTTTTACCTGGTGATTGAAACTAGACAGACTGTCTAAAGGTCGAAAAGCGGTTTTTTGATAAGAAGAACTGGCAAGAAACTTAACAAACACTCTTTTCAAAATGCCATTGTTTACATTAGTTTATTTTACAAAGCTACATTAAATCATTCAGCCAAGGATCAATGTCCTTTTTATTTCAAGCTGTCATAGTTCATGTAGACTGTTTGTAAAACAGATGTTAGCTAGATGCCCCACTTTCTTTTCCTTGCTGATTGATGTGGAGGTTACAGTAGCTCCTGATTTTACTTTTAAAGTATGTACTTTTAGATTTTTATCACATGATATTCATACACTTTTATGACGAGTATACAGTAATACTGGAATTCGTTTTTTTTGGATAACTAAAACGGTCGTCCTGGGCACACACCTCTGAGTTATATATGTTTTGATAAAATGAAAAAAAAAAGTGAATGAAGTCTGCCAACCCGTACAGCCAGCGTGATGGACCATAGTCTAATCCGTCCTCATTCTGAGGAGAAGACCGTACTCAGCAGGGGACCATTAACGAGTGACGAGTGATAAACGGTCATAAAGAAATAATTAAGGAATTAGAAGGGAGAGAACAAAAAGTTATGTTTTTCAATTTCTATTTATTAAGAGAAACTTATCAAATTTGGAAAAAAAATGTACTTTATGTAAAGTTAGAACTTTTTTATTTTTTTTGTTCACGACCACAGACACTCAGACTTAAAAAAAATCCAAAGTGATTGAAGTATAGTACCACATTTTTTAATCAATGTACAAGATACAAGGAATTGTAAAATCCATTGAATATTCAAAACATTCATCTGCAGTTTAGTTTCTGTCTGATTCTTGTTGGAAGTTTCCTTGCTTTGTCAACTTCCTCAAATCATGAAACAGCTTTACTTATAATTGAATAATCTTTAACTAAAACGGAGAAGACGAAATTGTGATAAAATATTAGTTGTCATTATTATTTGGTAAAACTAATGAAATTTGAAGAAAGCCAAGCAGTGCCTGGAACTTGCAACCTAGGTGACCGTTTCTGTTATTGTTCGACTATATTGTGGCTTTTCTACACTATTATATAAAGAGGAAAGATTTATTGTTTTTACTATTGTATTTTTGTAAAATATGAAAACTACACTAATACTGAGTGACATAGGTGATGTAGTGTTGCCAAAAACATGTCAGAAACTAGGATGACCTCTAATATAAGATACTGGTGCAACACTGCCAGGATATAACTAAACATTATGATCTCTTACTATTCTGACTGAGGAATACACCGCTAAAGCTCTCTGTTTAAACCCAAAGTTAAACTCACATAAACCTAACCTAACACAAAATGTGGCAATTAGATTGTAAGGTACTCACGCGCCCTTAATCGGACAGCACTCCCAGCACTAACACTGCACTGCACAACAATAACACTAGGCAAGGACCACTTTACTCCTTGAGAGACCGCGCAAGAGTAAGACCCCAGTCCGACTGTCGAAGGCATATAAAGGGTCGAGACTGTCAAACCGACGGAAGTGACTACTACCCTATTCCAACGCCATAGATAGCGATGACGATTCGATTATTCGGTACCTAACCTTTTACTATTCTCCGACATATATATTTTAATTAATGAAATATTGGCAATATCTTGATGATACTGATCTAATTTTAAAAATTCTTTTACTGAGACAATTCTATAGTATTTCTATCTCTTCCTATTTTATACTTTCATCCTCTGTTACTTTTTTAGCTCTTTCAATTTTATTTATATCTCGGTTCATTTCGTTTATTTTCACTATCTTCCTCTCTTTTATCTTTCTTGATCGCTTCTCGCTCTTTTAATATCTCTATTATTATCTGTCTCTTTACTTTTTTTTTTCTTTTAGTATTTTTTTTTTGGCAGCCTATATTAGACTTGCCACTGCAACAATTTAAATCTCGGATCAAGAAATCATTAATATATGAGTACAGGATGAAAATTAAGGGACATCAATTATAATATTGCTTCAAATATCAGGAGCGAAGTAAGGATAGACCGTTCGTAGTCAAATAATAAAGAACACAATTCGCGTATTAGTGAATATTCACTCTACGAAATCTCTTGTAAAATCTAGCCAGTTAAATGTTTTCAAATTAATGTTAGCTACACTGTTAATAGCCATTAATAAAATAAAAAAATATTTTATGAATAGTGTCATTGGATTAACAATTTATAAGTTCAGCTCCGATAGATCCGCGGCAGTTTGACTAGTGATTTTATGGGTAAATATTAACTATTGTAAAGCATAGTTTAGAGTATTGTTGCCCTTATTCATGCTCACGCGAGTTTTTGATTTATTTGTTATCTGATTTAAATGTTAAGTAAGTTTTTTTTATGTCTGTATCTATCTGCATATTTGTCCATAGGATTTCATCATCATCACGACCCTTCAATGGCCCACTGCTGAGCCGGGTCTCCTCCTCAGAATGAGGAGGGTATTAGGCCATAATCCACCACCCTGGCCCAGTGCGGGTTGGCAGACTTCACACACCTTTGAGAACTTTTTGGCAACTCTCAGGAGTGCAGGTTTCCTCACGATGTTTTCCTTCACCGTTAAAGCAAGTGATATTTAATTGCTTAAAACATACATAACTCAGAGTCAGAGGTGTGTGCCCAGGATCGAACTCGGACCTCCCGAATAAGACTTGAAGTATCAACCACTGGGCCATCATTGCTTTTTTTAAATATAGGATTTAATTAAATTGAATGTAAGAAAACATTATTGTCATTTAAATATATTAGTCGATTAGTAATAAGGATTGCTAGCACATATTATATAAGAAAAGACAAAATACTAGATCTGAAGCAACAATCTCGTGGACAAGAGCAACTACAATATATCGTGTAACCGAGCAAACAAGATGGCGAATTAATCTTAAAACCCTTCCATTTATAAGAGAAGCATTCTATCTAGCAGTCTGAGGCATTTCACTTTATTAAAGCTACGTGGTTACGACGTTCCGGCAAATATCAAACGATCCTAGTAAACCTCAACTACCCGCAATATTTTATGGAATATACAGGTTAGGATTAACTAGGGCTCGTTCAAGTATTACGTAAGCAGATTTTTTGAAATTATCCCATGTCAGCAAAGTAAACATTAATGTATCCATATTTACGTTTCGATACGCGCGTGTTAGTAACACTGTTTATAAAGTAGTAGTAGCGGATAGATCATTTTATATTATTTCAAGTATACCGACGTGAAGACAATATATAACCTTTAGTTCGATAGATTAGTCTCAGTATCTCTGGTGTTTTCGTGCAGTGAACATGGAAGTTAGTGTTATAGTGTCGTGATTAAGGTTACCCTTCTCGAGGTCCACGTAAGTTTACTTTATTATCTATTGTCGTTAGCGAGGTCGAGTGGTGGAGGTGAGAGTTAATATATTATGAAAGAGCTCTTTAAACCTGCTCCTGGGTCTGAAGCCCCAGGCTGCTCGCCTCAGTCTAAATTGCATGTGTATACGTATTGCTGTACAGTAATGGTCATATCTCTCTCATATACTTAGCTTTTTTAAACGACTTCAAAAAGAAGAAGGTTCTCAATTCGATTGGTATATTTTTTTTTATGTATGCCGATAACGCTGAGATTTATGGGCCGATTTACGTGATTCTTCTTTTGTTAGATGCGTGATAGTTGCTATTTGGTCCCATACGAAGTCAAACCAGTTTGGCCCTACTGGGCCACTTTTTATTTTATGAACATTTTTTCCGTTCCCGTGTTTGGGATCTGTATTGTTTATTTATGTATGTACAGCGATTGAGCTGAGGTTTATGATCCAATTTACGTGATTCTTTTATAGTTTGATGAGGAATAGTTACCATTTATTTCCATAAAAAATTAACATAGATTGTCCCAGTAGTTGTCGTTTAATGAACATTCTTTCCGTTTCCTTTCGTAGGCCTACCCATAGCTACATAAAATAAAATTACTATTTAATATATGACAATAAAAAGCAACAAAATGTTATAGTCTACCTGATGTTATCTAGAAAAATCCTACTGTAGTTTACAAAATAACCTATTACAGACACTAAACAGTAAAAAATAAATAAAAAAACTACATTAAACATAATTAAAAACCTGTCGTAAACCTGACTGTCGTATTCACCTCGCCTCCTTTAATGGTTACCAGAAAACAGCAGTTATTTTTAAATAATCTTAGTCACAAAGTTCTCTTATTTTATTGCAACAGTTTTAAGCTTTATTCTACTATTTTAAAAAAATATATTGAATTTGAAACAATGAATTGGGTAATATGTGTTCATAGTACACTCTTTGATGTACTTGAATAAAAAAAATCTATTGGGTGCTCGACTAACCAAAACGACTAAGGATGTAGAAATATTGTACTAATAAACAGACTTACTCCACTATCTGATAAAAATTAATTGAACATACAAATTTTGAAAAATATTCAGGAATTACTCGATATAAAAAATATTCCATCTCTCAATTTGCATCAAAATTACACACAGTTTCTTTATTTCTAATTTTCATGGCGGACAAATACCAAAACATGTGTAAATCTCAGACAGTAATAATAAATGTAAAATTGTATTGAAGTAAGTCCATTTTCCTTCCTTTCATCCTTTTTATTAAAGTTAAATATTTTCTAAATGCAGTGTCTGACTTCTTGAAAAGATAAGCAAGCGTCAAATGACAGCCCGCTGCTCCATTGTCCGTTTGACCTTAATCCGCCATTTTTTGCTGCTCATTTGCATCGTTAATGGAAAACATACGGATTGCATATATATTTATTGTTACAGCTAATAAAAGAAAAATGTAATATGGTTAATGCAAACCCAGTAAAGATAATCATCGCATCAATTTCCGTTGCCTCTATGAAAATTTTCATGTTGATAAAAAATTGTTTATTTAACCCAATTTTTCAAAGACACGTTTGGTTTATGGTTTTTTGTACTTAATTAATTTTGTTTTTTTTTATGCCAAATGAGAAAAATATGCTCAATAAAGTGAACCCTGACCCTGTAAATAAGATTTTTACAGGGTGAAGACTATGAATCCAAGTCTGTAGTAGAGGGAAATGAGAACGTAGCTACGTAAGAAAACAGTCAGTTTCAACCTGAAGCAACAAATATAGTTTCTTACGGGAAAACGCACGTGGTTAAGACACGGAAATAAGGGTTATGTGATCAAGGGTTCATTGCTAAACAGGGAACAAATACAATCTACGTATACGTACTGATAATAGAATATCCCATGTTTTTTTAACCCTGCTAATAATTCGTGAATCATAAGTATTGGCTCTAAACTTTAGTATCAAATTATTCATCATCATCATCATCACAACAAATTAATGGCCCACTGCTGAGCTATGTCTCTTCCTCAGAGTCAGGAGGGGGATAGGCCATAGTCCACCACGCTGGCCCAGTGCGGATTGGCAGACTTCACATACCTTTGAAAACTTTAGGGAACACTCAAGAGTGCAGGTTTCCTCACGATGTTTACCGTTAAAGCTTATTTAATTGCTTAAAACACACATAACTCAGAAAAGTCAGAGGTGTGTTTCCAGGATCAAACTTGGACCTCCCGAGTAAGACACCAATGTCTTAACCACTAGGCTATCACTGCTTATAGCATATAATTGCTTGATTATAAGTAGTCGACTCGTCCCTGGTGCAGTTTACCACGTGTATTGACGTTTAATTTTACATTTTAATCACTATATCGCTCGATCACTATATCACTTTATGATTTATATTTTAATTTTTAACACCGATTTAATTTAAACATAACGGCTACACAGCTCGATATGCTCTTCATCTCCACGTCTATAGATGGCGTACAAGGACTCTAAATTGTTTCGTTTGTATTCTTAAGTATTGTTTTCGTGATAAAACATATTATGTCCTTCCTCAAACTCTAGTCTATCTCTGTACAAATTTAAATTAACATCGGCTCAGTGATTCAATTGTGATTGCGTGTCAGACAGACCATCAATCTGTCATTGATGGCGTAAGTAGAATATTAAATCGCACATTCATTTAGCTAAGTTACTTTGGCGTTTATAAAATTAGGAGAAATTAGGATTAGATTCAGGATAGATAAGATCTTTTACGTATAACTATAATAAAAACATAACTCACCACCTGACGGGTTCAGACTTAACCCTGATAGAGATGATTGGTCCTGTAAATCAAGTGTATCGGACACGTCGAACCAATATATCCACTAGTAAGCAATCTTTCGATATTGCAGCATATTGTAAAGCAATTTCTCAACTGTCTAACGTGACTGATAAAGCCAAATAAGACGATTTTGTGTTAACGAACTACTTTTAACTGCCTTCCATTATACAATATTAATCTTTGACTAAGATAGGTTATATGTAAGTTTTATTAAAAATTACCTACGTTACTCCTTTTAAAGATTTACCTAATAAAATTTCAAAATGGCGCTTAGCATAAAATTAAAAAAAGGTTTTTTTTTTATCAGTGTAAAATTATAAGTTTGCAAAAAAGTATCGGTCACACAACCACCAACCAACTGCGGTCTCAGAGACCGCTGGTAGATTATTATTGTTGCAAATCAACATCAAAACTTAACATTTCTTAATATTAATATTAAAGTACTGTTATCTCGTTTCAGTGAAAATACAAACAATTCATTACTAGATCCAGGTTTCTCATTAGCACTCACATCCTTCAAATTAATTCAGTCTCAGACGGAAGTTAAGTAGAGCTTAAATGTTAGTAAAATTGAAACATTCATGAGAATTGTTTTGTTATTAACAAAGAGAATGTTACCGAGACTTTATATACGTACAGACAACTTTAAGAATGATAGACAAATACTGAAACTCTAATTCAATACAGTTATCAAGTATCGATACCCACACGACATTTATTTAGACGAATCGATATTAATTTATATAAGTCAATTTTTTTGTTTATTAAAAATAAAAATATAACAATTATTAACACAAACAATGATAAATAAAATACATACAACAAAAGCTTGATTCGCTATATTTGATGTCGATAAAAAGGTATCGAGAAATATCGGTTTATCTGTACTCAGTGTAAGCAATGTAGTATGTTACCGTGGTTACAAGATTGTTATAATTGTCAATATATGTGTTTAATATATTTGATTGCACGCGCGGCGGGGGGAGTGTTGGGTACGCCGCCGGGAGAGGCATTCGTGTGTCAGTCGTATTGAAGAGAGCTGCGTACGCGCGCGGTATACACCCCCTGTGACCCCTTTATTGATTGATAGTATCCCGTGTCCTGTGTGTACTATTTCCCAAGGCCTAGTTAATTGACCCTTCCCTGACGAAAACAGACTCGTGATAAAGTGTGAACTATTTAGTGTTATTATGTGTTGGTGTGATGAAACGTGGAACGGGCATGCCTAACGAAGATTAGAAAGAAGATAAGAAATCATCAAGAACTTGTGAGTACTTTGTGCCTTCCTTATCACATAACTGACAATAGATAACCCTTAATTTAAAGAAGCTGAAACCGGGCCCAGCCAGCTTCCACGTGTGTGGGGTTTTGTACGCCCCAATATGAATATTGTCACGCAGCTTTCAAGTTAGAAATGAGCTGATAGTCTTCAAACGGGTGACCAGATCTTCACAATACATACCTAAGAACCGTTTCGATTAAATTACCTTTCTAACAAATAAAACTTCTACAGAATAGGTCCATTATTTTAGGCGATGCCACAGATAGACTTACAGATACACACATTAAACTTATTACTAAACTATTCAGGTAGTAAATTCATTTTGTCGTTTTATAAAAATGTTAATAATTTTATTAAAAGGATTCTATATGTAATAGCAACTAGGAGGTTGGAAAAGGTTTTAAAAACAAAAAAAACTGTAATTATACATTTATTTTATGGTGAAGAATAAAACGATTGTATTCATGAACATGTACAAACACAGATTGTAGATTTAACAAAGATTGTAAATTTAACTTCAATATAAAAATATTTTAACAAAACCTAAGTAATTTTTTTAGAGATGAAATAATAGTACAGTCTAAAATTAAAATAGTAATATTAATTTAAAATAATTGAACTCATGTATACAATTAACCTTCTTAAATAAAACGTTGTACGATTGTACCTAGATATTTTTATAGCATTAACAATACAAAGACTTACATCTAGTTTACGGAAATAGGTGTAGCAATATATTAGCCTAGTCATTAAATATAATACATAGTAAGTAGTCAAGTTAGTGATCGGTAACGTCAGTTATAGCGCAAGTTTGGCTCCTAACGTTCGGAACGATCAAGCTTACGACTATGGGATTTCACAGTCGACTACGTCTTCGTATTTATGGAACAATACACAATACTATTATAGTATTAACATTAGATTTAGTACTAAACACCTAATAATAAGGGCCTTTGTCATGGCGGCGTATTTATTTGGTAACTTCTTATCCCTGCGTTGGCATAACTGTTACTGGTAATACAGTTAGTCCAAGATAGAAAGACAACATGCTACCAACATCATGAATAACAGGATGCTACTTAAAATAATTCTATCAATACCATAAATAACAGGAAACTACGTTGTAAATTATTAGTATTAGTAGATGAAAGGTGTACAAGTTGATGTCAAGCGATAAGATGATCCATTTCAATTTGTGAGCAAACTATAAACTATCTAGTTGAATTCCTTGGTAAAACATAGCCGCGCTGAGAGCAACGAATCATTTTTTATGTGTATAAATATGAAATATGTTCCTTAGTCTAAAATAGGGTTAAATTTAAAATTTTATCATTTTCATTTAAATATGCAATTACTAAACACTGCGCACTGTGATCTGTGACACTCGGTGTGAGAGTCAGACTCACACTAGACAAAGTGTTTTTTAGTCGGCTACAGAGTTCTGCGCATCTTTATTAACGTGAAAATTCTATTACCAAGGTGTTTTTTTTTATTTTTTTTTACGTATCGCTGTAGGTATATAGCGTAATAGGTAGGTATCATCATCTGCCATTGATCTTATCCAATAACTTATCAAATTGAGAATTCTTAAGTATTTGATACCATTATCCCTTGCCTAATTAGATGAGTGACCCGTGTTGTGGTAATACTTGGGATTACACTTGATGAATGAGTTTCGTTTATTTCGGTACAGCAATAATAATCCCCCGCTAATGAAGCGTCACCCCTAAATGTTGCTGTGACAGATTGCGCAGAAAATTTGTTTATAACGTTTCCTCTTAATATATTTTATTGTCTAATTTGTCTGCTGTCTACACATATAATAAAAATGTAACTTATGGAATGATAAGATAGAAGATTGAACACAGAAACTACTGAAAGTTAGGATAAATGCAATATTTCTCCTTTTGTAAAATAATGGGGACAATTTTATATTTTACTAGGTTTTTTTTATTAAGTAAAATAAATAATTTTAAAAAAACCTAGTAGAATACGAATTAGTTGCTGTTTTAAAATGTTTTATTATTATGACTAGATTTAATTCTTTAATAATTTTCTTGATACAAATAACGTGAAGAACAAAGTGATAAAGAAATCCTTTTATCTGTTTATTTATTATTGCTGTACTAAACTAGAATGTGTTTTGTTGGGCTATACATGAAAGTAAGATGTTAATACTATTTTTTCTATAATAAAGGATATAACGTTCTTCTCCGAATGAGACGGAGATTTACGTCAAATACAATGTGTTGTAACTTCAAAAGTCCAAAATTATTTAAATACACATTACAGATATATAAACCTAAGTCGTTTAGTTTATCCCTGTATTTTAATTATACAGAACCCTTGTTGAGCGAGTCTGACTCACACTTGACTGAGTTATATTTTTGTGCGCAAAAAACTGCGCTCTATAAACGTATCTGACGGCACGGTAGTGCACCCGCCAAGACAAGACAAGCGAAGCTTGCGTTTCTCGAAGTGCTACGTTGTTTTTGAACCCTCGTAATTTAGGTTTGGATTATACTAGATAAGCAAAAGTCTCGGGATATAACGTCAATAATATTTAGTCACTGACTCACTGATGATAAACAAAATTTTTAAGGTACTTCCTGAAGAGCTAAAATTTTTTACTTCTTTGACTAGTTTGTGAAATTAGTGCTTAAACAGGTAGGGCGTGTAGAATTAGAAGCCTGGCTCTTTGTGAGATTTGATACATTTTTGACAGTGCGAGACCATAAATCTCGACTTGGTAACATTTTACATGAAAATGATTTTGGTTGAATTTCTATTACCGAATTGTTGTTACATATTAACACATTTAAAGCAGAATTAAAGCTTAATATAAGTTATAACATTTACTAACACTACCAACGTAAAGTGTATTTCAGATATTGTGCATCCTTTCCAACATAATATCCATATTATTAAATGGGAATGTGTGCTGCAGAATTATTTGCATATCGCCAAGTAATTCCTATGATGGCATGTATGCCTAGAAGGAATGAAAGTAAATATTCTAAAACTTAGATATTAAATAATTCGCGTTATATTTCTATGACGGGATAAATAATGAGTTTAAAAAAATATATTGAAGTGAAGGTTAATATGCTGCTTATAAAATTTATTTTAAGGAATAGAGTTAAAAATACAAATAACTGCAAAGCGGAATATAAATAAACCTAAAAATAATTCTACAAAAATTCTAAATAGAAATTCAATTATAAAGTTTGTTATATTTTTGTCCACCTTTTTACTTTATGGGATTTTCTGGAGAGTAAAGGAATAATGCCTATGCGTTTCTTTTACCGTTAGAAAAAAGCTGTTTTAATAAAAACAGACACTCCAAGGTCACAAAATACGAAAACTGGTATGACAAAATAAGACAACTTTGTATGTTATAATTATCTCTATCTATAAAAGCATATTAAAGTTGCATACTATTATTTTATACTATTTTTATTATGATTTAATCACCTAACACTGTCATAGTTGATCGCAAACGTGGATCATACTATTAGTATATAGTGTTCCTTAACCACTCCAACTAAGTTAAAACTTTGTGTTAGACGTACAAATATGAGCTAAATGTTTGTGTGTGAGATAGAATAGTAATAGGTATATCTATTGAACGAACTTGTAATGAAATAGTATGTACAATCTAGATAACGTCAGGTAGACTATAATATTTCGTTGCTTTTTTATTGCCATATATTAAATAGTAATTTTATTTTAAGTAGCTATGGGTAGGCCTACGAAAGATGCCGCGCGCCTTAAACAATATAGATGCCAAGAATCGGGAAGGGAAAAGATGTTCATATAAAAATGAAAAGTACTTGGCCAAACTATGTTAAATTTTTATGGGACCAAATAGCAATTATTCCACTTCAAACTAAATAAGAATCACATAAATCGGATCATAAATCTCAGTGTAATCGGAAGTCAGTTAATAATTATTATCCTCTTTCATATTATCTGGTACTTATTTTTTTTTTAAACCATAAAATTTGAAAACATTATGGGATATAAAACATTACCAAAGTTTATAATGCAGCTGAACATTTTAATTGCGTTTTCCTAAAACTCACATTTCAGGTCAATTTAATAAGCTAAAATGTCACATCACCGAACAAATGTTCACAAGTAGACAGATTTTGTACAAATTGAGAAGTCTATTAATATTTAATTTGTCTATATATATTCTTATTTGATGAATTCTGTAAAAAAGTTTCACCACACTTTACATATGCTCGTTGTCTGTCTGTGAAATGTCAATGCCTAGTAATATAGTACACAGTGAGGCTTATAATGTTAGTTTTACCTAAATATTATGAGCCTTACTGTGCTACAAAAAATGATGCTAAAAGGAAGCCGAGCAGTTCCTGGGGCTAGCGACACTTGGTTGCAGGTTTAAGGACGTCGTTGACGTGATCAAGCTACTCACTTTCTCTCATGTGATCCTTGATAAGGGAGAACCTAAAGATGATATATTTGCAATTCAGCAGCTACTCTTTGAATATAACATAAGAAACTCACTAATGAAAGGCCACTAGCTACCCGCTCCGGCTTTGCATGGTTACTTTCTCTACTATAATATGAATGTTTTATACATATAATACAGTTGAGTAGTTTTAAAGATCTAAACGTACATAAGGACAGACATACAGACGAGAAACGACTTTGTTTTATACAATGTAGTGATTTTTACTATATTCTATTACCCTACGTTTTTGTTATGAAAAGTCGCGTTTGAACGGGGCGGACGCGTGCGATGTGCTGTCCCTTGTTTTGGCCTTAATCCCCAAATAAAAATCCCTGGTGTTGTGTGTCCCTTTTCCGGAAATTGACCCTTTATTTATGAGAACCGACCTTGATGATAAAGTGTAAACTGTATCGTGTTTGTGAACACGAACCTGGAGATTCGAAATCCAACAAACCTGTTAGTATCATTAAGTGCTATTGTTGTTTATCATCATACTATTTTATTTAATTAATAAGAAGCTGTATTCGGGCCCATCCATCTTCCACATGTGCTCGGTTTTGTGACTACAGGCTATCAACGGTGTTGCTACATTTAGCTACAATAATGCCCAGTATTTACCTAAAAATTGTAAATATTTTTAGGATAAAATTTAATATAATATGTCGTGTCGTCGTGTCAGTCATAGGATGCTGCTGGATATTGGCCTCTCCCAGAGATTTCCAGTAAGACCGATCACCTGCGACATACATCCATCATGGCTCCTTGCCGCCTTGACCAGGTTTTTGTACATATCTTCCGGAGTCATCATTAACAAATGGTAGATGAAGCTGGAAGGTCTAAGAATGTACTGGCAACATCAACAAGATAAGTATTTATTTATATTTTCTTAACTTTCTTAACCTTATTATAGCTATCTGTGGTCTTCCTCATCAATTCCATATCACCAAATGATAAAGTCTAAATGCAAATGCTTGAAACCCTTCTAAATATATATCAAAATCACTATATGTGTGCCTATAAACTTTGAGGATTGACAGAACTCTCTCAATTCCTCAAGGATCCCATCACCAGAACTATGGTTTAAAAAAAATGCGACCAATCTGTAAGCATATCCTACCCAATACAAAAATAAATTTCCAATTCGGTTCATAAAATACGGAGTTCTGAGATAACAAACATGAAAAAATAATACAACAGAAATGATAACCTCCTTTTTTATTTTTGACGTCGGTTGAAAAATACCTCCCATGGCACGAGAATTCATAATTGCTGATGTGATAGTTAGACGATTGATTTCACAAAGTTTATGAATACGGGCTAAATATCATGAAGTGTATCGTTTTATAAGGATCACCTAAGTAATTATAATAGGTTGGGGAAAAAGTCTTTTTGTATTATAGTATGTATGTACTTGTAATAAAATCTCTTTGGCTATAATATTTGTATCTGCCTGGTTTTGGTATCATTCAAAGTTTACATTTTAAAGAAGATAATTCCAAATTCAAATTAGGAAAATGTGTGATTGTTATTTGTTTTTCGTACTGTGAAGATGAGTGAAGCTAATGAAGAAATTCGATACATTTTAAAATTTTACTACAAAAAAGGTAAAAATGGAACGCAAAATGGATGCCATTTTTGAAAAAGTGGAGCAAGATCGGCATATCAGTAGTTACGACGTAGTTGAAGAACTGGGAATTGACCACAAAACAGTTTTGGCGCATTTGAAAAAAACTGGGTACAAAAAAAGCTCGATATTTTGGTACCTCACGAGCTCACTGAAAGAAACCTAATGAACCGTGTACTTATTTGTGCTTCTTTATTACGAAGTAATGAAACCGAACCATTTTTGAAGAAGCTGATAACTGGTGATGAAAAGTGGATCACGTACGACAAGAACGTGCGAAAAAGGTCGTGGTCAAAGGCCGGTCAGGCTTCACAGACTGCGGCAAAACCCGGGTTAACTCGCAACAAGGTGATGCTGTGTGTGTGGTGGGATTGGAAGGGCATTATTCATTATGAGCTGTTACCACCAGGCAGGACCATCGATTCTGAACTCTACTGCGAACAACTGATGAAATTAAAGTAAGAAGTTGAGAGAAAGCGGCCGGAATTAATCAACAGAAGGGGTGTGGTTTTTCATCATGATAACGCTAGACCTCACACATCTTTAGGCACTCAGCAAAAATTAAGATAGTTTGCCTGGGAGGTGTTAAAGCATCCGCCGTATAGTCCTGACCTTGCACCTTCAAATTTCCACCTGTTTCGGTCTCTCTCACAATTCTTTAGGCAGTGTCAGGTTAACATCACGAGAGGACTGCCAAAACTACTTGTCGCGGTTTTTTGATCAGAAGCCCCAAAATTTCTATAGCAATGGGATCATGTCCCTACCTACAAGATGGCAAATAGTTATTGAACAAAATGCTACCTTCATACTTTAGTTAAATGTAAATAAACTACATTAAAAAATGTTTTGAATTTTCTTAAAAAATGCGAAAAGACTTTTTCCCCGACCTAATAATAATACTTAATTTAATGCAATGTCTAACGAGGTCTCGTAGTGGACAATGACTATTAATTTACTGTAAAAGACGTCCATAAACCGCCACCAGGGTCCAAACTGCACTGTTCGGCTTCTGTTTAAAGTGCATGTTAATATTATTTTTAATATGCATAGCTCATATACTGTACAGTATCATTATACTGTATACCATACTGCATACCCTTAATGGTCCTGTGCTGAACCCGGTCCGCGATTAGGATAAGTCCACCAAGCAGCCCAGTACGGGTTTTCAGGCTTCACAGATCTTTGGCAACTCTCAGGAGTGTGGGTATCGGTTTCCTCATGTTTTCCTTCACCGTTAAAGCAAGTGATATTTAATTGCTTAAAACACACATAACTCAGAGTCAGAGGTGTGTACCCAGGATCGAACTTGGACCTCCCGAGTAAGACTTGAAGTCTCAACCACTAGGCCATCACTGCTTACACACACACTTGACAGATCTTTGCAAACTCTCAGGAGTGTAGGAATCGGTTTCCTCATCTTTTCCTTCACCGTTATAGCAAGTGATATTTAATTACTTAAAATACAAAAAATTCGGAAAATTCAGAGGTGTGTGTCCAAGATCGAACTCGGACCTCCCTAGTTCCCGAGTCATCCTAGTCTTAACCACTGGGCTAACGCTGTGTACGTACGATACCGCATATTCCTGTACAGTATAGTTAATAGTCTCATCATCGTGTAAACACCGCACTATTACCAGAGAGAGCTTTGCTTCATAGTGAATACAGAATTAGTGGGACGAGAAATTCCGCGGTCGCTAGCGTAATCGTTTCGGACGTTAGAAGCCGAACTTGCATCGTTACTGTGCTTCCCACTTCGCTTTTATGTATAAGCTTTTGATTTTCGTAAAAGTATCAAGTAAATGGTAGTATTAAAATATTTAAATAGATGCATAGAAAACTAATATATTCGTCGGAATGGTAAAACACGAATTATAGATGTCCATTTTTATTCATAATTATATAGGTATTTATTGTTTACCACAAACAACTTAAATATATAAAAGATACACATAGATCATAGATTTACTGCGATATACAATGGGTCTTATGGCTAAGTAGACATAACTTGATCATTTAGATATACATATTATAATGACTAAATTACACGCACTTTATACCTCTCAAGCTGTAATGTCCTAACTTTACTATATCCTTAAGCTATTATTTCACTCGTGAGGGGACGCATTAGAATACAATTTTCCTCTGCCGCTGAGAGAGCATTTCGTAAGAGGGAGGCGAGTAAACCAGCACCTCTTGCTATGGTAGGGTATCTGTTCTCCGACTGGTTTGCGACTGGTACGCGAATCCGACCGCTAAGTGTCTAATGTCTATGACGCGTTTCAGTCACGCCGCATGTATTTTAAACTTATCCACTCCCCCTGCCATACCACAAATGCTGTGGATCTAGTGGATTCTGTGCTCTTGCTCAGGGTAACAAGAGGGTATCTCTTGTATTGCCCATGGGCAGCCATCAGTTGCACCGTCTGCTCCTTTGCGCCTTATCTACCATAAAAAAAACAAGTCTATAAATGTATCTAAAACAAAGAGTATCTTATGACAGGCTTTGTTTTGTCCGCGATACGCGGAGGTAAAAGTGTGTGTGTGTGTGAAAGGAGAATGAATACGAGTACCTGGTGCGCCGCAGTGGAAGTCTTCTTGGGGTACCCCTTCTTCATTCCTCTTCTCGCACTGAGTGAAGATGATGTGTAGATTTGTGGTGATACTATTAATGGAAAAGAAATACTTTAACTGTCGCGTGACCGCCGAACCGACCAAAGTAAAGTTTTTCTATATCTGTCATCATACGTCACCGATTGACGTACCTACAGATAGCTAAGGAAATTGTTTATGAACCGAACAATATCGAACAGGTTTTATTAAATTACGTTGAAGTCATTTCAAATCTTTTATATTCTTGAGGCAGTTTGTGGCTACTTTGAGATCACTTGCAAATCAAAACATAGCTGAGTATAAGTTCAGGTGCAATTATTTCTACTTCTGTCTGAATATTTATTTAGTCAGTATGTAAGTCAGTTGCGTAAGTAATTAAGTTACCTGTAACATCCAGATACGTCAGTCACAAATGGTCTATATTGTCTTTTATTTCGTTGACGTCATTCAGGGCCTCAGTAAAATATATGGAAACGACAGCTGCGGAAACCTCTTGAATATATCATGTGACAGCCTCATGTTTTTATTAGAAACCCCGCGGTTAAGGTAAATATTTGTCTGAGATAAAATAAAAATATAACGCTCACCTAATTCTGTTTTTTCTTTCGTTGTTATAATATGGTCTCCTAGAAACGCGTCATTCTAAAAAATTCTACTAAGTCATGAATAACATAGCTAACTTTATTAAAGTGATAAATATAATAATAATAACACTAATATTGACCACACACTTGAGACCCAAAAGCAGATTTAGAAGGTCTTTTCACAAGGCTGATATCTTTTCAAATTTGAAAAAGCTTACAACAAGGTAAAACCTTCTCACACTCACACGTACTATGATAGTCACTATTTAATTGATAAAACCGCTCGTCAACCTCCTTTGGACCTACTTATCAGAATTCAAAACATATTTTACAAATTTTAAAATGTCAAGTTTTTGCAGTAAAGTAAATCATTAGTTATAATAATATGATTAATTCTCTATTACTCGCTAATCGTGGAAGAAACTCTATCTCTTATGTTTACTAATACCTGGTTAACCATGGTTTTTTTTAATTTTCTAAATATATACGACGAATGTGATAATCTTGATGGCAATGATTAATATACCCAGCAACCATTTTTCTTTCTCCCTTGTCGACTCCTTTGGTCAGCACCAGAAATTAATTAATACATGTCATTATAATATCTTCAAGATTTATATGTCGGAGAACATTAAACGATTATCGATTAATCGAACCGTCATCGCCATATATGGCGCTAGAGTAGGGTAGTAGTCACTTTCGACTCTATATATGCCATCGACAGTTTGACTGTAGTCTCACATCACGCGCGGTCTCTCAAGGAGTGAAATAGTCTCTGATAGTGTGTGCTGGGAGTGCTATCCGATTAAGGTCACGCGAGTACCTTACAATGTAGTTGCCACGTATTGTGTAAGGTTAAGTTTTTGTTAGCCTAACCTTAGACATACAGTTATTCCTATATTTTGCGCCGACATATAATATAAAAGATAAAATCTATATTTCAACAGAATTTTAAAGGAAATACTCGTCTTAAAAGTTACGAGAGTAATCTATAAACCTCAGCTATAAAATATTAACGAGAGATATCAAATAGCTTTGAAACAAAATATGACGCGAATAGTTGAGAAATATTTGTTAACAAGTATTAAGTTGCTTCTTTATTTTGTCTGATAAAGTGGTTTAATTTGCTTACTGAGTTGACGTCTTTATATAGTTTCTTGATCGAGTGTTTACTACTTTAAACTACTATGGAAATTCAGACGAAAAACCGTGCAGTGATTAAGGCTTGTGTCATATAATGATAGATAAATGATACCCATTACTATACTGAGCTATGCATACACATGCAATATAGACATGCTGTAATTACAACGCTCCCCTTCGCTGTCCGAACACTAACTTCAATATATAATAGGTTAACTTAGGTGGACCTCAAGTAGGGTGACGTTAACCACTACGCTATAATACTAACTTCTATGTACGCTGCGCGACAACACCAGAGAGACTGATTCTCATCTATCGCACTAAAGATTTTATATAATCTACACGTTGGTATGTTTAAACGAAAATAAAAGGAATTTTATTTTCGTTTAAGCATACCAAGGAATTACCCGCGAATATTGAGTTATCAACGGTGTTGCTAACTAAAGGTATATAAATTTTATTTAATACTAGTCGACCCGCAAGACTTCATTCGCGTGTTGCTCCGGTCCTATGGGTCGTAGAGAGATGTTAAATAGGCTATGTTACTTCTTATTACATCAGTTATATGCCAGTGAAAGTCCCGTCAAAATCGGTCCAGCCATTTCAGAGGTTAGTCGCTTTTGATATAAGTACCGTATATACATCCATATGCACTTAGTAAAAAGCGGTTATTTTAATATTACAAACAGACACTCCAATTTTATTTATTTGTATGGACATGCTTTAATAAACCCCTAGTCGTTTGTATACCTTTACTAAAATAGAATTTACCCTTAAAATTGCTTTACAATACGTTAGCACAAGATTGGCTGCATGTGATATATGGTAAGTTAACATGTCGATTTGATTGATAACACCAATAACGCGATGATGTAATTTACGAGACACAAATTGAAGTTTTTTTTCCACTACCCTATATAAAAAGTAGCATAATTTAGTCGATTTAAAGTTGGAAAAGGGAACTTTCTCGTCCCTTTACATAATGACACTAATAAGTGTGCGATAATATCGTGTGGAAATTATTTGACAGATTTGATTTAAAAAAACATTGTCCGATTTTGTAATTTATTTGAACATCGGTATTTTGTTTGTATTAATCTAATTTAAAGAACTCTTACTGATAGACATGTACAATATCGCCGTCATTTTTTTTATTTCTCATTTCTCTCTTATCCTCTATCTTTTTCTCTATTTTCTCTTTGAGGTAGTACAAAAAAACATTTTTGTTTTATTTATATCTATTATTTTGTAGTTTAATAAAAATATGTATTTTTCTTTTTGTAGGGACTCCTTATTTTTTAATTTGGTTTCTTTTATTTTCTTGGCATTGGTGTTTAACCAGGTTTTTTTATCTGTTAAAAATAACAATTATTTATTTATAGTTGAAGAATAATTTTAAAACTAAACTTTTATTTTTCTAGTTTTTCCTTTAATTATTTAAATTTTGTACACGTATCTTAGATTTTAGGTATTTCAGATTTAATTTACCTTTCAATAAAACAAGAAAATCAAAATAGGTTCATCCTACATCCTACAGCTACAGACAAACTCACACACACGCGCACATAGACATAGACACAGACGTCATCAGTCAGACAGACATAGACGTCAAACTTATACTTATGTTAATGTCAGACCTAGAAGCTATTTCATTTTAAATCTTTAGTAAAGATACCAAGATTTTTTAAAGTACATATTGCTTTTAAATTCTACTCTAAGGTAGGTTACAAATTGTTTCATTATTTATGAGACACCAATGTAGAGGGTCACGATTTAACATCCGTACAAGGTTTAGTCAAATGCCTAAATATTTAATTTACAATTGAAAAGAAACCTAAGATCAAAGAAGTTTAGGTAAAAATATAAACATCTTAAGTTAGTGTGTTTAGATTTAGGCTTTATGTAACTTTATTCAGAGCTTACTTATTTATTAAAAACTTAGATTGTATTAAGGAAATCTATTTTTACTTTACCTTATGTAGCTAATGTTATAATAATTCGGCCAAGTGCGAGTGTGGAACTTCCGCATATTTTACAAGTAATGTCGTCAATAACCGCAGCTAGGATACTTGCCCCATTAGCTTTAGATTCATTTCACACGATACGATGACTTAAACGTCGATGTTTGCGATTTTACTAACATTCGAATATGTTATACATATACATGACTTCGGTACATATTTAGACCTATAGATTTTAAAAATTAAAAATATTATACATTAATGTATCAATGGGAGGTATATGTTATAACACATTAGAAAATTACTAAAATAACAAACAATGACTCTTTCTTGTACGCATATGTGGAATGCCTTGTAGTGACCAAAAACTACTTGTGGTCACTACAATATAAATGGCCAGAAGAAAAGGCCAAATTCCTTGCATGTAGAAGTTTGACTTTTTTCACAACTTCAAGAGACTTAGATGTTTAATATTAATTTCAACTTGATAATTTCTCCTGTACCTCAAATTATGCGTCAAAACCTAAATGTATAAAATATCATTTTTTTCGTGATGTAACAACAATTTCTACTTTTCGCATTTTTCCCCAATCTTGTTCTATAAGACCTTGCTTCTTGCCAAAAATCATGTTCCTAGATGCTTCCTAGGTAAGTTTGGGAATTTCGATTCCTATGAGAAATCGAATTAACAAGACATGAGATATAAATAAGTAGCTGCATCTTTTCATTACTTTACGTAGAAGTTAGATTTTTTTACGTTTTTCTGAGATAATAGTCTGAGGGTCTTACATAATAGTCAAAAAAAGTTAATTTTCTACAGATGTAGTAAGAAAATAACAGTTTTTTCATCGGAAGTACCTTATAATTTTATGAGTATCCACATTAACGGTCATATCTTTTTAATGCGTGGACATAGAAATTTGATTATTTGACAGCCGCAAGACAAGACCGCATGCTTGAGTATTTAATATTAATTTCAAGATGGTAATGCAATCGGGATGTTTCTTAGTTATAATTTTTCAAGTTCTGATCAGCCCTTCAAAGAGAAAACGAGAACTTGACATATTATGCCTTCTGATAGTCTTAGTCTTAGCTGATAATCTTCAAAGACTATCGGCTCATTTTTTACTTGACAGCTGCGATAATATGAATATATTGACAATAACCAGTATAACAATCTTGTAACGGTAGTAACTCACTTATATTGCTTATGCTGAGTAGATATGATACCTTTTTTACAATTTAATTTTAAACATTATAATATGACTAATTTTCGATTATACGTAGCCTATAGCCCGAGCCCTAGTCTACCTCTTCACTAAATTTCAACAAAATCGGTTCAGTGGTTTAAGGGGTTTTTTTTTTGATGAAACGAAACGATTTGTTTTCAAAGTACATTTGGCGCTTGAAGAAAGGCGTTAGGTAAGACAGCTCTGGTAAGAATGATGGCTATATCGAAGCTAAGCGAGGGCTTATTTCTGGTTTTAAAAATTATTTTGTCTCTATAAATACATAAACAATACAAATAATTCTAATGTAAATGGATATCACATTAGTTCACAAACAAAACTAATGCATCGAATAATTTATGAACTTTGAATTGTCATTGAAGCAGTGCAACGCATTAGTTGGCAATATCATAAATTAAGTATATAGGTCGATTGCATTAATGTTGATATTTGTATATATAGGTTATATGTGAAATAGTGTTATTGTTTGTTTTAGTAATTGTAATATTTTCTGCCTCAAATACACCTACAACCCTATTTTTATAGATATATATATATCTTAACGAAATGCTTTTTTTAGTAGTAATATTTTTACATTAAACAATACATTAAATTCCAGGTAACAATAGATTTAAAAGATAACACACTATTTATATTTTAATATATTCAGCAACAACATAGCAGTTTTGGAGTAATCAACTTTCTTCTATTAAAAAGTTATCATAAAAAATATAATACTATTTCTTTTCATATTGAAAATAAAGTTTTATATTTTTGTACGAAAATAGTTTGTATATTTTAAAACACCAGAACAGGACGCACGTAGCATGAAATGACTACGTGAACGTTGACCGTCCCGAGATTTCGATTTGGCAGAACATATTAGACATGCAACCAATATCCTGCAAATATAACTTAACTGTATATTTTCCAATATATTTTAAATAGATACATAATATACAAACTTTATTCGGATACCATAGTAAGAAACAATATAAATATGTTACAATGATTGTTTGGAAATGAAAGGATGTTACTACGATATTATTGTATCTTTAAAAATTCTATTCTATTCTGTTTCTTTAGCCCGAATTTCCTGGGGTATAAATCTGAATAACATTATATGGAAGACCATTGACATAGTATTAAAAAAGTTATGAATATCTATAATAAAAGGTGAGATAGAACCAAGATACTTATAATATATAATATACAAGCATCTATTTATTAATTCATGTAATATCTGTTTCTTCCATAATATATTTAACAAACATTGGTTTTTATTCATGTAATAGACAAACATCTGTTTCTTTATTCATGTCATATACATAATCTGTTTCTTCTGAACAAATGTTTTCGTATGAACCTGTATAAATAAAAATCCTGTCAGTCTATATTAGGAAATAATAAACGAAGAGATAGAATAGATTGCTGTAGGGTAGTGTACTACAAATAAAATTATACTGGTTATGGTGGTGTTGCCAGGAGAATACCAGAATTCAATGCCAGACACTAGTTAAAATAATAATTCTGTATAGGAGTTTGTGAATTTGTAAACAAGATAGACGAAGCGAGAAATCCCGTGGTAGTAAGGAATTGTTTCGGATACACAAACTTGCTCCATTAGTGCGTTGTCGAGCCGACACGAGCTTATTTGATGAGGCGGAAATCTACTAACTTATACTGGAATATCTGTGGAAAACGTTTTTGGAACAGACTTTAATAGTATTATAGTTTAACAAGCGGAAAATATTCTTTTTTACTCAATTACTCCAAAAAGGATTGTAATGAATGTAAGTTTCTTTTTGCCACCATAACCTAAATGAATGATTAAATTAGGATATTTGGTATCAATAGATTTATTATCCTTGAACTGATACTTGTTATAAATATTTTAGTAGTATTTTTAGTATAGTTATTTAACTAGTAGATTCCTAATTTCCAGTGTAAATATTATTAGTTTTTAAATTTTGAATTAGCTGGATTTGAGATCTGTTCTTTAAATAAGCTCTCTGGGTGTTTTTGGTACTTTCGAAAATAAATTTCTTCATTTTCGGCTGACTAAAGGTTACTATTTTCTGAACTTGTTACCAACAAGTTCTTGGCTACTCTGGCCATAATGGGTAATCAGTCATTTTTAAAAAATATAAACGGGAAACACAACACAGGGAGGTCACCGAATGCGATTGAAACTTAAGGAAAATACATTACAAAAACATTACGTGAGTGTTTACCGTTTAAAATTCTTAAAAAGGAGACAATTTTATGTACAAATTGGTTGCAGTAGGAAAGGCCGAAGGGCACGGGGTCGTACACCTATACAATGTTCTTTGAAGATGAAGCGGGGAGTAAGCAACGGATCTATCAGTTTATCAGGACAGGCAATAAAGGCGACGAAAAGAAGTAGATTTTGTGCGTTATTTATATTCATTGATTAGATTTAGCATGAAAATAAAAATGCAATAAATATACGAGTGTATAGAAATAGATAAGACTAATAGCACAAATCAATTCTGCCCTCATAACATTGAATGTGCAACAAAAACTAATGTGTCAAGCTATCGAAACTTTAACGTATGAATTTTCATTGAAACTACGCGATAATAGCATTGGAGGGCGATACAATAAATTACATTTATAGGCCGATGATACATTACTAGTGACACGTTCAAATAACCGAACCTAATGGTTCTACGTTATTGGTTTGTGATTCTATGAATAGTTAACTATTTGAAACATCTGGAAAATATTTTCTAATGCTAAGAGAATGCACAAATATTATTACAACATCAAAGAATTCATAAATGACAAATTTTGAATAACATCATAATTGTCACCCTTTAATGGCCCACTGATGAGCCAGGTCTCCTCCTCATAATGAGGAGGGATTAGGCCATAGTCCACCACGTTAGCCAAATGCGGGTTGGCAGACGTTTCGTTCCGTTCCAACTGCTGACGAAGTCGAGGATAGATTCTAGTTAATAATAATATTATGTAAATTAAAACATACAATTAATATGCAATAGAAACACCACAGTTATTTATATAGCATACATTAATCGTAATTAGCATTAATGGAATAATCTAATGTTACTGACAATATGCATATCGAAGCTGTCAATCATGTCGCTTAATATATTATTAATTACATAAATCACATGTTTGATTACCCATTAGTATCTACTCACATACCTTTGGAATATAGTAAATTTTAATTAGAAGTTATTACTTATAGTATATTATATATAGCATTGACATTATATATTTATCATAATATCTAGACTAGACTAGAAAAGTTGACCGATTTTAAGAGCTTAAATATCAAATGCAAAACTACGCTCTATCTCAAATATCAAAAGAATAATCCTGAAGTAGTATAGAAGTTTTTATCCCACAAAGATTTAGATTTGTCGCGTCTTCGGACATCTCGAAGCAAAATCCCAAAATTACAGCATTTCTAAGATTTTAGATATTAAATGAGATTTAGTGTAATTTCAACTTAATATTTAATATTATAAATGCAAAAGTAACTTTGTATATCTGTTACGTTTTCACGCCGAAACCACTGAAATGATTTTAACAAAATTTGGAACAAAAATTTATCTGAGCTTGGGAGAGGATCTAGGCTACGTTTTTTTAGGAAAAAAAGGCTTAAAGGGATTGATATAGAAGATGAAGTGCATGTAGAGTTGCGTGACCGTTTATGTAGTCATATATAAATTATGGTAATGTTTAAAATTAAAATATAGTGCAATAAAATGAATCAGGGCGAAGGTGTGCCGACTAGTACTAATTAATTCAAAGAAATGTATATTTACTGTAAAAAACCACATACAATTTTACTGCAACTTAAACAAATAAGACTTGTTCAGTATATATTAATTTCGCTTAAGAAAATGAAAGAAAACGCTTAGTAATATTAAAACCATTTCTTTAAGTTCCAAGTTGAAAGTATTTTCTTGAAAGCAACACAGGTTTTATTTCACATTTTACTATTGACGTCACGGTTGTATATGGACTCGCTATTTTATTGTAGAAATAGAAATACGTTCTTACGTCTTGGTTTGGTGTTATATAGCTACTTTTAACGCGAAAAGAATTTTAAATTGATATACAGTATCAATACTAGGTACTTGTTCCCGTTTTCCATGGGTCTCAATTACCAAGCGTATTGTAATTAAAAATTACCTAATACAGAACTGAGAAAAAATAGTGGGGGGAAAGTTGCGCATTATGAGTACTACGTGCTTGAATTGGCAATTACATCCATGACGTTTACTATTTTGACAAATAGCAGACGCGCGGGAACTGAAACGTCGCTTAATAACTAGCTCTCTTTTTTAGACGGTCCGCCGAATTTATTTTATTTTTCTCATCGCCAAGAATATTTTTACTTTTATTTCTGATAGAGTATTGCAAAAATACTTGTACATTTGTACAATTTTTAGAATTCTATTAATCTGCTATTGTTTTTTAAAAAATTATTAATCTAATATAATCTTCAAATTCATGTCTATACTGATATACAAAACTGAATAGTTTGTTTGTTTGTTTGTTTGCTTGTTCGCGCTAATCTCAGGAACTACTGAAATTCGATTTTAAAGATTCTTTTATTGTTAGATAGCTTATTTATCGAGGAAGGCCAATAGGAGCGGATGATCACGGGCACGAAGTCGCAAGGGTCGGCTAGTATTAAATAATGTGAGTAATATTAGGCAAGTGGTTATTAAGCTGCCCGGTTTGCAAAATTTAGAAGGAAGTCGTTCGAAATCGTCGTCGAATTACGACCAAGTGGGTAGTATTTGGTATTACTTTTGTTGCATCATTACAACACACAATTATTTTTGATAGACTGTGATTCCCTTTGGTTAGTGTTTCCCATTCGTTCCCTACCATAGTCCTGTATATCTAATTTTCATTTATGTATCCCTGAATGAAGAAAAATTTAGTAAACATTATCTGGATTGGTGCTAGTGGAAGTGTAATAAAAGTATTTTGCTGTGTTGAAGATATTTGTCCTGTCCAACCAGGGATCACGTGAGCTTTAGGCTTAAACAGTGGACCTAGGCAGTGAAGGTTGAGTTCTGTCCAAATTATAAAAGCTTAGTTATTTGTTAGCTAGTTTCCCGAAATACATAATATTATAATGTATAAGAAACACGACAGGTATATTACAATAATTTAATATATTCCTCGAATGGAAACCAAATATACCATCGTATCCTGGATCCGCAGTCAACGAAGCGTCCACAGACTCGTTTGTAGCGAGCTCCAGATATTTTGCTATTTATCAAAGTACGCTTTTTCATATTTACGTAAAATATTAATATTCGTATTTACTAAACAATAAATTTATCTATATTTTAATTTAGGTTTTACGCCAAAACAACGGCGAAGTTAAAATTGGTTTATTTTAAACATGGCTTAAGAATTTTACAACTGTGTTGATAAACTACAAGTAATACAGTAATCTGTACTGATCTACCTTACATTGTATCAAATGAGTCAATTTCATTACTTAGTTCAGTAAGATGCAACCCGAATGCCCAGTCTTCTTTTGTGTTTAAGCTTTATTGCTAACATTATAGTTACACAATATCCACAATTATCGTAAATTAAGTGATATCGGACACAGATTGCATAATATTGGTTAATTGGTGTCTGAGGTTCTGATCTAATTGATGTTATATGTTTTGATTATTGTATTATGGAAAATTTACCACATCAGCTTATTTAATAAACAATGTTATCAGTGGCGACCCTAGACGAAATGTAGACGTTGACGATTTCTAGTTTTTTAGTTTTCATGTTTTTTTGTGTTCGGAATCCAATATGTCTGAGCTCTTTTGATCATAAAAAAATCTACAATACTTCATTTTCAATTTGAATAAAAAAATCTTTAAAAAACACTATTGTTTTATTATATTAATATCAAAAGTTTTTTTTTATTCGACTAAAAGAAGCAGGGTGCCCAAAACGCTGGCAGCCTTCCTGCTCTGAATTGCCAGGCTAATTTGTTTGCTGAGGTACCTGCCAGCCATGTGGTCACTACTAGCTTGAATGAGGCGGAAAGATATTTCGGTGTTCAAAAAAATGAAATCATTCGGGTTAAATTGGAGATGAAAGATGTTAAATACTTCTTATGATCATAAACGACGATCTTCATATAAACATTAACGAAAATATTGTCTCGTAATGTATGTTATGTAATAAACATAATAAGTGTACTTAAAATAAAGGTTTTTTTATTAATAATTTCAACTTTAAATCTATTGGGTTTATTTATTATACTATAGAATTATCTTAAAAGTATTCATCGGCCACTTGCCGATGGCTAGCTCCGCCACTGATTATTATTATTAATTTTCAGTTTCTCATACGTGTAGTTATGTTTGAAATTAGGAAACTCAAATGTTGAGTTTTTAAGTAATACAGATTACACCTAATAACGTGACAAAGTTTGAGATGACGCACAAAATGTACTTTTGCAATTTAGTAGGCTCCGTCCACAGTTCCGGAGTTAAATGCGAGCAGTTTACAACACTGAGTACAAAGTTTTAAAACATTCTGAATTTAGAAAGTGGAATGGTTTTGTTGTTGGTTCACGCGTCACTTTATAGTTATGGCCAAATGATATATCAAGAGTAGAAGCAAATAGACTTGATGAACTGGTGTTATGACTGGAATAAGAACATGGACCCTGGGGAATTATGAAGGTATCGCAGTTTAAGGAAATCCCTTTTAAAAGTATCAACATCAATCATTACATTGTACTACACTACGATAAATAATATTTACTTAAAGAAATAATTTCTCAAATCACTTCAAATCCACTGGGATAGAAATTATAAGTAGTGAAGTATACTCTCTAGTCTCTAGTTATAGTAAAGATACTCTCTAGTTTTGCCAATGTCCACGGTGTACTTTCCATCAGGTGGACCGCCTGCTCGTTTGCCCCTTATCTTTTAATTATTAAAAAAAAGTATAGTTATTTTTATTATCGTAGCTATTCTACTCTTCTTATATTCTTTTAGGACCTTTACAGAAAATGTGCGAATATTTTTATACGGAAGCACCATTTTATACAAAGGATAAGTTATTTTTTAAGTACTACGTTTTTTGGTCTTTAAACACATTTTCGACTCATTAGCACTTTTAAATTTCCTTATAATTCTTCGCGCCATTTTAATTGTAATGTTTTGGAAGTATTAATATATTTAATAGTTCCTAATGTAGCTCAAGATTTCCTTATTACTTTTTAGTGAGGAGCGCGGAGCGAGAGCAGTGCGTCACATTGGATTGGTTCTATAATGTGAACGTAAGTTTCGTGGAATAAGCGCAAGTTAAGATATGGTACAGTAATTTGACTAAGAATTAGAAATACATCGTATAATAAAAATTAAAAAGGGGTTTATTTAATGAAGCAACACTAGCTGAGGTTCATCACCACTGAGGTTGAGGTGTTTTTTTTTTTTTTTTTAAAGTTTACTAGCAGTATGGATCACATACTACTAGTATTCCCTTTACCCCTCCTAGTAAGCTAATAAATAGCTTGTGTCAGGAGTGGGCCACGCCAGTAGTCCAATGACCGGGATTTGAACCCACGACTTATCGATCGTGAATCCAACGCCCGAACCACTGAGCTACTGAGGCTTCACGATTGCTGTCGTGGGTTCCAATACCCGACATGACGTGGCCTATCCTAACACAAGCATTTAGCTTACTTGGAGGGGTTAAGAGTAATATGTGATCCATACTGCTAGTAATAGATAATAAGAAAATAATAAAATACTTATATAAATATAATGTGTAAATGTTGTAAGGCATTATGCAAGTAATGGTTATTATTAGGTTATTGAGTATACATATATAATTATATAAATTCATATTGAACATATATGTCAAAGAATAGTGAACTATTATCGAATAATCGAATTGTAATCGCCATCTACGGCGTTAGAGTAGTGTAGTAGTCATTTTCGTCGGTTTGACTGTCTCGACCTTTTATATGCCTCGAATGTCTGACTGTAGTCTTACTCTTGCGTGGTCTCTCAAGGAGTGAAGTAGTCTCTAGATAGTGCTAGTGAAGTGTTATGTGCAGTATTGTGGAAGCGCTGGAATGCTGTCCAATTAAGGTCAATGTGAGTACTTCCAATTTAGTTGCCACGTCTTGTGTTGGATTAGGTTTATGTGAGTTTGACCTTGGGTTTTAAAAGAGCCTGAGCAGTGAGTGTTTCGATCGAATAAAGGACATCCTTAAGCCTATCCTTAGCCTTGGTTACATGTCCAAGGCACTGCTTGGGTTCCTGTCTGAATAGTACGAGATCGTATGAATGTTATTTTGGCGTAATTTTTTGGATTAAATATGAGAGAGTATGCCATGGATATTGGCAAAACAAGGGATACTCTCTTATATTTATATTTAATAAAAATATTACAGACAATAAAATTGGCTCACAGATACTAAAGCTTTAAACATTGGCTACTTTGTATCCCGGAAAAAATCAATTCCTGTAAGAACGAAGAAGAGTTATTCTGTAAATTTAAAAATCTTTTTTATAGCAGAAAAAAGCTTATGCTTCATAGTATTATAATTTTTTTTATGGTAGATAAGGTGCAAACTAGCAGGTGGTTCACCTGATAGGAAGTGGCCACCATCGCTCATGGACATCGGCAAAACAAGAGATATCTCTTGTTGATGCGTTGCTTCCTCGAACATAGAGTGGGGATAAGGAGTGAAGAAAACATGCTGCAGTTTCAGCGGACCCTAAGCAAGAGCCCAGAGTCCACTAGATCCACAGCATTAATGGGATGGGAGTGGGAGGCGGTAAGTCTGGCTCGGCTCCTACGAGATGCTCTCCCAGCGGCAGAGGGGAATAGTATTCTAACCCGTCTCCTCACGGGTAAAATTTTATAATATGTATTTTATCAATTTCTGGTCATATTTTGAGTAAGTCAGTTACTGGTAGTCACAATAAATGAGTGAGAATCATACATTAATTAACTCTGGACCCAATTTTAAAGTATCTACAGACAAAGACGCATTCAAATACTAGTAGCTAATAAATTGAAAAAAAATATACAAACCTTTTCACTTAGAATTTAATCAAATTGAAATACAAGAAATAGATGCCGTTCAGTAATCCCGCAGTAATGTTTTAGTAGAGACGTAGTCGGATATTCGTATTTCGTTGTCTCAACGTTCAACGAGTGACGAAAGGTTTTCACGCTTGGAGACCCTCTTTATATATTGTTTCTCGAGAAAATAGGCGTATTTTAACAAGGATATTATGAATAAACGTTTTCCGATATGATATATTTAATGTACGGGCTGAATGTTTGTAATATGATGCTAAAATTTTCTCGACACTTTTCTTAGCAATTGTATATCTAGGCCTAAACAGAAATATGTAAAATAATAATTCATACCATAGCAAAAAATCATTCGGTTTACGAATTTGCAAATATTTCTTCCTTCTTTTATTATTATTTTTAGTTAAAAACATTTAATAATATTTAATTAAAAATTTAATATCTCCCGATACAAAATTATGAAAATAGGATGAACGTAATTCGCCATTTTGTGGACATCTTGGACCGATTTTAATGAAACATAGCTAAGAACATGCCTGACTAATTCACTTCTCAAACAAAATCAAAATCGGTTCATCCGTTCGGGAGCTATGATGCTAAAAACAGACACGTCAAACTTATAACACCCCGTCATTTTTGCGTCGGTAGTTAAAAAGACTAGTTGACCTACCCTGGCTTCGGACGGATGCAATTTATTACGTACAATACTTAGATATTTCAAAAGGCATTTCATTTTCAATAGATTAACATTTTTCGTTCATTCGGGCGTTGAATTCGCGATCGATAAGTCGTGGGTTCAAATCCCGGACAATCCGGGACACAAGCATTTTAGCTTACTAGGAGGGGTAAAGGTAATATGTAATAGTATGTAATTCATACTGCTAGTGCTAGTAATCTTTAAAAAAAAAATTTAAAAAAAAATTTTGGCGCTTACGACGGTAAATTTTATTATTATACCACAGGAACTTTAAATATTTCGGTGATAAAAAGTCTATGTATTAATCCAGGTTGTAAAGTATCTGTGTGTCAAATTTTATTGTAATCCGAGTAACAAACATCCAAACATCTAAACATATGAACATTTACATTTATAACATTAATATTAAGAACTAAAGAACTTTGACAAAGTTCACAAAACTCATTATCCTCTACTCAGGTTTATATGTAACTGTTGCAGCCAAAGTGATAAATCGAAAAAATTATATATGTCGGAGGTGTAAGTTAGGTTTAGGTTAGCCTTAGGTTAGGTTAGCCTTGTGTTAGGTTAGTTTAATGTTAGTCCAACCTTAAGTTAAGACGGTGAAACTAAGCAGTGGAGGCAAGTGTTGTGATCACTGTTCTGTTCCTGTCAGAATAGTTCTAGTCAGAATAGTAAGAGATCGTAATGTTTAGTTATATCCTGACCGTATTGCGCCCGTAGCTTATATTATAAGGCCATCCGTTATGCACATGATATACTTATAAATGATTGTGTATCCTTTTTTTAGTTTCCGACATATATAATGTCTATGCAATTTAGACAAAGTGATAGGTAATTGAAAAATATTTTTTTTTTTATTATATCTTATCTTACTTAGATAAAGTAATAATTTGAAACAAATAGGTTTTGATTACAAAGTTTGGTTTCAATTTACTTTAATTTTGACTGCATATGCTGTCCTCTTAACCCTAGGCACCTAATCTTCATAGCCATAGCTTCAAAAAAAACGTGTTGCTTATATTATCTCTAGTATGGAACGAAGACCACATCAATACTTTTTAAGTAAGTAGGAATTGCGTTTTAATATTTTACTCATAGAAATCCATGATCCCTGCATGTCGTCGTGTCGTCTAGGAACACCCTTGCTCATAATGGCGCTTATTCCACTGTATTGTGAACGTATGTATCAAAATTATAATGTGTCTGTTGGAAACTTTGCAAAGTATAAAAAAAAATTACGTTATTTGATTTTTTTAATCTTTTGGTTGCTATTCGATAAATAAGGTGTGGATCGAGCTGTGTGAAAGAGAAGATGTAGGACTATGCCCCACTGCAACTAATACGTCATAGTATTGCTTAACTAGTGCGGTGCGTATTTCATAAACATATTTAGTTATGTACTTTATTTTGCAGTATTAACGACGTCTGAACAGTTCTTCGGCTCTGCAAAAAACGTACAGTACAATGCCGCGTGATCCTAGGAGACAACTTATAGTAGAAAAAAAAATTTACTTTCTGGTTGTTAATATTTAATGAAGTAGTATGTAGGATAAAACATTATATAAATTAGTGTGAGAAATTAATACCTGTTAGTGTACAGCAATAATTATAAACATGTATTTCTTAAAGAGAACCTCAAGAAGGGTGAACACAACCACCTTAACCAGGAAACCAACCTAAACCACTAGCACTACTTTAAACTATCGTACGTATAAGAACAATTAAGTGGGGGGTTACCATTAAGTGGGATATTCTTAATGTAAATCATTAGCAACTATCGACACTCACTATGTAATAATTTCCTTGCAACATTTGTAATCCTTACGTAAATCTTTTTTGTTATTCTTTCCCTTCTGCCAAACATCGTTTCCGCCACTGCTTAAATCGGATAGATCTTTGGCTTTCTCTGCGATTAGATAAAGCTAATCTCTTAGCAGAACAATTCGCAGAAAACTCATCCCTTGATACCGGCAGTGCAGTAAAGACTTACTTAAGATAGTTCTTCGTAATTGTGCTCGCGAGTTGTCCCCCATACTGACACACTTGTAAAGCCTTTCTTTCAACACTGCTCAAGTCCCGAAAGCTTGGCAGGTTGCCAATTTGCGACCGATTCCCAAAAAGGGACAATGTTCTAACCCGGAAGATTATAGACCCATCGCAATAACCCCCTTACTCTGTAAGACTATGGGGCGTATATTAAACAAGGAATATATCTCGAATACAACGAACTCCTGTATGATCGCCTATACTGGTTTCAAAAAAACCGATCGACTGGAGATCTCATGATCAAAAACCACACACGTTTTGGACGAAGCCATTGAGAGTCATGGAGAAGGTCTGGCCGTCTCTCTCGATATATCCAAGGCTATTGACTGGGTCTGGCATGATTGTCTCGCTGGCAAACTTCCTTCTTACGGATTACCCGCTGTTTCTGTAACTGGATATCACACCCCTTGAGGTCTTTTTGCGTTGTCATAGACGGCAGCTTCTCTGACCAAATGGCTACTAATGCTGGCATCATCAATCCTGAGGGATCCGTTCTCTCCGCAAAATTTTTGGTAGTACAAAGTATTTTTCGGATATGCAGACGACAGCACGTTTCCGTTACGGAAAGATACATTTCCAGTTCACGCGCCAAAAACAGTGAAATTGATAAGCTTAGAGAGGCCATGGCCTCTCGGGTAGATAAGATCCTGAAAAGCGTTTCAAAATGGAGCAATAAGAACTTAGTGAATTTTAATTCCAATAAAACGCAATGCTGCAAAAAAGCTTGGAATCATTAACAAAATTTCACAATCGATCAAAATCTGAGCCTATACCAAGCCCAGATTCGTTCAGGCATGGAATATTGCTGCCATCTCTAAGATGGCTCAGCCAAATACTAGCTCTAAGCACTGAACTCGATTGATCGTCGTGCTAGGAAAGTGATAGGAAAACTCCAAAGTCTGGAGCAGCGTCAAAAAGTTAGCCTCACTAACGATCTTCTAGCGGATTTACTTTGGCGAGTGCGCACAGGAACTTCACGATCTCATTCGCTCTTCGTCATTCTACTACCGAACTACCAGATGCCGTAACGTTCTCCACCCCTTCGTTATCGACATTCCACCAGTGCGTACAAAGCGTGTCGCTTCATCCTTTTTGATCCAAACGGCTGAGGAGTGGAACACTCCTCCGGCTTTATATTTCCGAAGACCTACAACTTTTAAGAGGTTTTTGTTTTTAGCGTGCTTTTAAGAGTAGAGTGAATAGGCACATTTTAGAGAAGCGCGCTACACCTTAGGTTATATCATTACTTTCCATAAGGTGTGATTGTGGCCAAGCGCTTGTCTATCTAGCATAAAAAACGGGTTTCACTCCAGGAGTGCCGACAGAAGTGAAAATACAAACATTAACGTTGTGCATTGTTGAATATTCCCAAAGAACAAAATTCAAAAAAAACGAACTGTATTATTGAGATCTGGTTTACGTACGGCGAGAACAGAACGTGATATAATTTCACGATTTAAGTAACTCAATGAACTCAATAAGTAACTCTATGAATTTTCGATCAAGTCACGTGTCCTGACGCGCGATATAAATAAATATGAAATTCAACATTTGTAAAAGTTTTACCCTTAAAAAACCAATCCCCTATAGGGGATGGTCGCGCTTTCACGCCAAAACTACTGAACTGATTTAAATGAAATTTGGTATACAGATAGTCTGAAGCCTGAGAAAGTACATATTTATATTATAAATGCTAAAATAACTCTGTCTGTCTGTCTGTCGCGTTTTCACGTCAAAATTACTTTCACGCCAAAACTACTGAAATGAAATGTGGTATACAGATAGTCTGAAGCCCGAGAAAGTACATATTTATATTATAAATGCTAACATAACTTTATCGTTTTCACGTCAAAAATACTGAACCGATTTAAATAAAATTTAAATGAAAAATTATATGGAAATATCGCTATTCCATGTGGATGAAGTCGCGGGCACAGCCAGTTTCTTTTAATAGTTAGCTGGGAATACAGTACCAAGGTTTGGAGTATGTGTTTAATATTAATTACTCGGTTTCCGTGTTACGTGCATATTATTATTGTCTTGTGCTTGTTACTGAGCGGTATCGATTCCATGTATGTAGATCACATAATTTTCGCAAATATAAATGCTCGTAAAAAAATAAGTGGTAGGTATCTAAGGCAATTTCATATACTCGTACATCTAAAATTCTGACAGCTGCAACTTGACGTGAAAATATTAACAACTCATTGAAATTCTTTATACTTACCTAAGTCATTTTTTATTTCTCAAAATCCCGAGTAACGGTCACGTAGTGGCTCCTCAAGTCTCATTTGTCATGCTTACCTTTCCGCATCCGTTCAGAGTATCAACTCATCTAACTGTCACAACTTATTATATTTCATACAAGATTCCCTGGGAATTTATTGAGGTACGTTTTTTACTTATAAAGTATAGGGGCCGTTCAAGTATTACGCAAGCATTAAAAGCGGTCCTTGCTTTGCTTATTTTTGATGACATGAGGGATAGGGGGTTCAGCATTGTGATTACGTCAGCGATAATAAAGTAAACGGGCATATCGAAACGTGAATATTCTGATCAGAATGAGGAGGGATAAAAATGCATGCATCAATGTTTACGTAAGCACGAAAGGGAGGGATTTGGGATTATAGGAATTTCAGTTAGTACAAAAAGTATCATAATCAAAAAAAATCATAATAGTTATTTTGTGCTCAGTGCAAAATCAAACTAATTTGGTAGCGGACATAGTACGACTTGGTGCTATCTCAATCATGGCTCCTGATAGCTTATTTATTTAAATTTCTTTACAATAAATGTGTAACAAAGTGAAACAAAAAGGTCATTTATGGTACGATATGAAGTTATCACCCCTGCTATCACTTGCCAGCTATTTGTTGCTTTGATAAGTGTTTACATTTGAATAAATAATCAAGTAAAAATGTATATCAAGCAAGTGTCTGATATGTTTGATAACATAAAGCGTTTACCTTTCTTAATTTATTGACTTCATTACCAGAGAGATAACAATTGTAAAGTTACACTAACTTTTATACTTACGTGCTATGAAACAAATATGTGTCCCACAGAAAAAGCACTGCACAGAGAAAAATTATAAGGTAAAAAATTTTATATTAAAATTAAAAATTTAATTCGTATCGTATTCGGTATCTAAAAACATTGATGGGCAGTTATATACGAAGTTAAGGTATCGTATGTATTTGTAAAATAACTACTGATTACATATACTTTAGTAAAAACACTCTGTGTGCGACTTCGGCCATCCATCCATAATATCCGTATTGTCCATCGGATCTATATCCAACCATATCTATGGATCCATTGGAAATAGATCCACAGATAAGGTAGGATAAATTTACTCGCATATCAGATCTACATCCATATCCGTAGGTAATATTCCGGGTTATACCCGTGAGGGGACGGGTTAGAATACAATTCCTCTCTGCCGCTGAGAGAGCATCTCGTAAAAGCCGAGTAACCCAGCACCCCCTTGGTGGTAGGGGATCTGTTCCCCGACTGGCTTGCGACCACCAGCATGCGAAACCGACCGCCAAGTGTCTCTGACGCGTTCCGGCCGAGCCGCATGTGGGCCTGATCTATTCCTCCCTCTCCCATCCCATTACTGCTGCGATTCCAATGAACACCGGGTTCTTGCCCGGGGTCCATTAAACCGCAGCAATCTTCTCTTCGCTCCTCCTCCTCTCTCTATCTTCGAGGCGGCAACGCGACTACAAAACAAGATACCCTCTAGTTTCGTCGATGTGTTTGGGCGACGGTGGCCATTTTCCATCAGGTGGACCCTCTGCTCGTTTGTCCCTTAACTATCATATAAAAAAAAATACTGATTATTTCAAAAGAATAACATAAATAGAAACTTGTAACTTAACCTAACGAACAGGTGAGGAGAGGTGCTATTCGTACCTGGAACATCGAGTTCAGTAGTCTTGAAATCTTCCCTTAGGTTTAGTTTAGTATAAGGTAAAAATGAAAGAGTAAGATAATATATATGTCGGCGCATAAGTTAGGGTTAGGTTAATCTAACCTATCTAAATCCTTACTTACACAGTGAGACTAAAAAGTGGAGGCGAGTGTTAGAATTCTGTAAAAGGCCTTGCAATGTCGTAATTATAAGAGATCATAATGTTTCGTTCTTTATCAGCCCAGTAGCAGTATCTACGACGTGTTTACCTAATAGAACATTTAATATCATCACCTCTCTTAATGTTTTCAATATACAGGAATATCCTCCTCCTTTTTTCCTCCTTCCTTCTCATCATTTTTCTTCGAGTTATATCTATATAAGGATTCCGGATTTTCTTCCGCTCCTGAGTATGGCCACGCACACATATTTAACTACCTAATGTAAAACACACTATATTTACTATCTGTAACTTAAGAATATTTCAAACGAATGAATAAAATCATTAATAGGAAATGCAAAGAAATCAGTATTCAAAAGTAATAATTGTCATAATATAATTTACAGCTATTTATTGTAATTGTAATTATGTAAATGAACTTTGCGTTTAATTGAAGTTAGTATTATTTTATTACTTAGGTAAAGTGTAAGTCGCGAATAAGTTAAAAAATTAGCGGTCGGTATTTTGTTATTTTATAGATTTTAACTTATTTCAATAAAAAGTAGGTACTTGAAATACTTCAAAACACACAAAATTAAAATATAATATGTATATTTATATTTTATTATTTTAAAAACTCACTGGATTTTAATTTCTTTTTTGCATGCAATTCCTGTTTTCTTTTTATTATTTCATTTTTGTTAAAATAAGTTTTATTTTAAAAATTGTTTTCTATGCGCAAGGTACATTTTTTTACTGTCTATCAATAGCTGATTCCTTCCATTGTCACTATTTTTTTGCCCATTTTCAAATCTATATGTGATGCATTTAGTTATGTTTGTTTATTAAATAAACAATTTAAAAATATAAATTTAGTTTTCGATATTTATATTTAAAAAAAAAATGAAAATGAAGTGATTTTTGCTTTTACCCGAATACGGCGAAGCCAAAAGGAAGGTTTATGATTTTGGCAGTCTATGTATGTATGTATCTATGTATGTATGTTTGTATGTTCCACTCTAGCGCCTAAACTACTGAACCAATTTTCATGAGTGAGGTGTCAATAGATTTGTAATTATGGCGCGGGTGACATAGGCTATAAACATTTTATGATTTCTTTTAATGACGGAATTTAAACCTCAGATTCTAACTTCGAAAAAAATTAAACTGAGCTGATCATCACGTGTTTGGTGTCAAAAGAAAGGTCTTGACGAGCACATTACAAATATGTATATATATCTTATTGTTTAAGTCAACATATATGTTTAAAATGCGGTCGTATAGTTCGCGCGGTCCTGTCGCTGCAGTTATTTACTCGTTTAAACAAATAAGAGCCAGCAATTACGTTATAATATTAGATTATAAAAGTTATCTCGATCGGGAAACGGAAAATTATATCATATCATATCAATTATATATATAAATATTATATCCACACCGAATCCTAAACATTGTCAGCAAATCCAACAATTGCCTTGCCCCGATTTATTAAAATATATACTTTACCTCAAAGATCCTTTATTATATGATTACGATAATTAGTACAACAGCTATAAAAACTTAACTTCTTTAAATATAAATCCATTTTCCTCTTCTCACTTATTATTAAACCAGTTCTAGCGGAAACTATTTATTTTTTGCATCAATTAGATATTTATATCACACTTTGACAGCCGCTGAAATTGTTTCTTTTCTTACAATTAACTGTAATCAAAGAAATATAATTGAACACTGGCAATTTTTTCAAGAAATAGAAATAGTAAGAACAAAAGAATATTTATAAAAAAATATTTATTATGTTATTCTTGTAATGAGTGTACGTTCGACTAACTACAAAATAATTGAAGTAAACACCAAACGGCAATTTATTTGCTTGCGGAAAAAATATATTGATAAGGAAAAAAATAAGCTAGTATATTAGTCAGTGACAAAGTAATACATCAGAAGGTAAGTGTTATTTGGATATAATATTTTACATATGCATATTCTTATTTAACAATTTTGTAAGATTAGATGAAATAGATTTTCTTGCATCACTTATAAATTTAGCATAATATAGAAATATAACTTTGTTGGCTTAGCTAGTGATGAGTACATTTAAACCGGTGATGTGGTGTGGTTGAACATACCCGGGGTACTATAACCAATGAATTATTTTTTAAAGAATACTTAGGATTGTGATAGCAGTGCTGTATTAAGTGTAACTAAAATAAACACGTCATAACTTTTCTTGGGTATCTTGTAATCTGCCAGATCCATAAGGTTGGTATAAGGAGCAATTAATTATTTTAAAAACCAAGCTTAGAATAGGAAACGGTCCTTTTTGCTAAGCACGAGACATCAGCTTCTTGTACAAAACAACCAACTTAAGAATAAGATGCACATGACCGAGATAATGAGTTAGTGAGAGCTTATTTGGAGGGGTAAAGGGAATACTAGTAGTATGTGATCCATACTGCTAGTAATCTTTTTAAAAAAAAAAACATGAGTCTTTTGACCAGGAAAACTACAGCTTCATTGATGAAGTTTCTGGTATCAGAAATCAGTCGTTATCAGAAAATATCAGCAATTCTTTTGCAATCATAGATGTTGCTGCTGCTGCTCCTTTCACTCACTTTTGTATTTATCAAGCATGGGTTATTTCTGTGCCAAAATTGTACTGATATATAATGAAGTTCATCTTATGATGATTGGATACAGAATAACAATATTTTTCGTTTTTCTGCTAAAATAATATATTCGTTTTATAATTTTCATTCACTAAAGTGAAGTTATTTCTTAGAGTTTTTTTTTAGTTTAATCAAATTTTTATAAAAATTATTGACATGGGTACGTAATACCCAACCACATTCTAATTGTAATGTGAGTTTCATCTCGCGGTTAATAAATCTAGAAAATATTATCGTCTTCTATATAAACGATCGTGGAATAAGTTTTAATTATATCTAATTATATAATTTTAATGTGTATTAAATTCTTAGATTAATAATTATAGAGATAAAAAAAATATTTATTAACTAATTATTATAAATATTACTCGTAAACTAGCTTCAAGAAATGGACTAAGGCACACTAAAATTAAAAATATAAAATAATAATAATAATATTTCATAGTTTTAAGGGATAAAAGGAAGAGTATAAAATATCAACAATATGTTACGAAGAGAAACATTACGACAGGTAAGAAAGAGTTTACTTGTAATCTACAGAAATGACCTGAATTTTAAAGAAATGTTTGTGTAATGATATAACATTTTTTTTCAGTTACTAATATTAACAGGACTAGGACTAAGCAGTATTACTGATGGTTTCATATTTGGTCAAATGTCAGGAATGATTGATGGTCTGCACAAGGACAACACTACTATACAGTTGAATGACAGTGATATATCTTGGATAGGTAAGTTGGCAAGAAATTGCACATAAGAATTGAATTAAAATTTAACTACGTGTTATCTTTATGAATTATAATAGTAATTTCAATATATTTTTTTCAGCCTCTACTATTAACATCACGTGTTTCTGTGGATTTGCTTTAGTGGGTATTATTACTGAAATAATTGGTCGCAGAAAATCAATCTCAATAATTACAACACCAGTTATAATTTGTTGGTTAATGATATACTTTGGGCAAGACAAGATCACTCTTTTATTATCTAGGGTTATAGTTGGAGTTTCTTATGGAGGTATACTTATGCTAATTCATATCTCTGTTGGAGAATATACCCCACCTCATATTAGAGGACTATGTCTAAATGTGATATCATGTATTGGCTCCCTAACTGGTACTTTACTTGGACACGTATTAAGTAACTTAATGCATTGGAAATTAGTTGCTTTAATAGGATTAATACCAACGACTCTCTCCGCTCTCATGCCATGGTTTTGGGAAGAAAGTCCATCGTGGCTAGCATCTAAACGGCGGTTTAGTGAATCTGAACGAGCATTTAAAGCACTACATCCGTCAAATGAGACATCTGATAGAGAGATAAACTTACTAATCAATATTGAAAAAGAGAAGTATCGAGAATCTCAAAATGTTTCATCTAAAGTTTCATACTTGCGAAAAATTATGTTATTTTGTAAACAGAAATATTTTTGGAAAGTGACTTCAGTAGGGATCGCAGCGAATGTATTTAGAGTCGCCAGTGGCCGAGTATTATTTGGAACTTTTGCTATTACAATGTTGCAAGATATAACAAGTACTTCAGATATATTATTTTTCACATTTTTTGTGGATGGATTTGCTGTAATTGGCGCATTTATTTCATGTTTTCTTCTTTTTAAATTAAAGTCGCGTCGCCTACTGTTTAGTTCTGGAATTTTATCGAATATAATTATATTGTCTTTGGGAATATTTCTTTATTTTTGGCCTGAGAATAATAGTTGGATTGCATGGACTAAAGTGACTTTACTAGCTTTATACTTCATTGTTTTAAATGCAGGACCCTATCCAGTGGTGGAAACATTAATGACAGAAATATTTCCATTAGATATAAAGACATTTTGTTTTGTAACTCAAGCTATTATTACTGGTATAATTCAATTTTTATTTGTTAAATTATCACCTAATATGTTTTTGACGATAGGCTATCATGGTGTGTTCTTAGTAAACGCAAGTATCTCATTAACGTGTTTGCTATATTTGTATATATTTTTACCTGAAACGAAATGTAAAACATTACAAGAAATAGAAATAGACTTTAGACGAAATGATTCTGTTAAAGATAATTTTGAACTAGCAGAAACTAAATCGATGTTGCTATAGATAGAAATTTATGAAATATTAGCTGCATAGGAAGATAATAATATATTATTACAAATTCATGACATATTAGAATATGTACTACATTTTAGTATATTACTACTTTATTTCCCAATTATCTATACTAATATTATAAAGAGGAAAGATTTGTATTTTTGTGTGTAACGAATAAACATGTTTTTATGTTTGGACCGATTTCAAAAATTCTTTCACCATTAGAAAGCTACATTATCCCTGAGTAACATAGGCTATATTTATTATAAGAAAAAATTAGAGATCCCCAGAAATTCTCACTAAAACCAACACAAGGTGCAAAAAAATTAGCCATAAAATATCTTTCATCGCATGCGCTGCGAAAAGTATTGATGATAGAACAAAAAAATGTTATACAAAATTATAGAACTTATCAATATCTAAAAAAAACTCCGCGAGACCATATGTCCAACTATTGTAGTTAAGTCACTATAACTACTTTTTTACATTTTAAAAGTTGGTAAAAATGCCTATCAAAATCAGACCATGTTTTCCATAATTTTGTATTAATTCTTATCCAAATAAATTATTTCGTAATGAAGACTGTTTCAATACCTGTTAATTACTTTTTGAATTATTGAAATCGGACATTCCAGTCAAAAGATATTACGAAATAAAAATATCAAGATAAATAAAAAATAATCCCAGACGGGCCGCCGGCGCGGTGTGGGGTGCCTCGCAGCGCAGCGAGTAACGCGGCGATAGAGGGAGCGACAGAATGCGGGAGCCAAAATGTTAAAAAAAAATTATCCACCCGTGCGAAGCCGGGACGGGCCTCTAGTTAGATATAAGGCAGAGCCACTTGTTATTAATTACACCTTTAACAAAAACTTCACTTTACATTCTTTGATTATATAGAAATTGAATAGAATCTTCCTGTTTTCCTCTGTAATATTTTGAGCAGTCCTATAATTTTTCCTACTTCTTTTTAAACTATTTATTTATTTCATTTATTTAAAACTTCAAGTTATTGTTTTCATACAAAAATAGGTATAATAAGCTTAAATACGTAAATATATAACATAAATAATATACAATATGTAATGTTACACCAATGAGTTTATGCTTGAGTACTCGAGCATGTAAGAAAAAGGTCTTTTACATTTTTCTTAAATATATATTTGCTGGGTGAACGTCTTACTGATTCTGGCAGTGAATTCCAAAGTTTAATTGCCTGTACTTTAAACGAATCGGATAAGAAACCAGAGCGATGAGAAGGAATTGTTAATAAAAGATTATTAGAAGACCGAAGATGGAGATTGTGAGTGCTACTTAAAAGCTGAAATTCTTTTTTTAAGTACTGAGGGGAACAGAGTACAGAGCACATATAATTCGCACTTGTCTGCGCTCTCGGATACGAAGCCATCTGAGTTGAACGCGGTACAACGAAATATGATCGTATTTGTGAAGATTGAAAATAAAACGGATGCAATTATTGAGAATTCGATCCAGCTTATTTAAAAGGGTTTCAGTCAGATTGGTACAACACACATCAGCGTAGTCGATTAGTGGCAATACTAGAGCTTGCACCAAGTGAGTTTTAGTTTTTACCGGTAGAAAATTTTTGAATCGTTACAGAGCTATAGCAGATAAGATTTTTATATATTTATTTATTATTTACAGTTTTCAATAACTTAAATTACTAACATAAAAAATTCCGTCAAACTGCAGAGCAGTTTGTTGACGGTATTTTTCTCTCAAATTTTTTATAGAAAATGTAAATATTGTAAACACAGTTAATTAATATTAATATAAAAAAGTTAGGTAAAGTGTAATACATTTAAATTTCAGTAACTTATTTCTAGTATTAGTATTTGACTATCATTATTTATTTATTTGTTGTTGTGTAAATTTAAAGTTATTGTAGTTGGCTAAATTGATAAATCTATTAGTGCCAGTTTTCTAGAACTACCCAAAAGAATAGCCTGGCACTTATTTGGATTAACTTTTACGCCAAATTTGTTTGACCAGTTATGAATATGGCAAGAGATCAGCCGTTATTTTAGAGATAGCCAAGGCAATGAAGATTGGATCTACACGAACATAAATTTGAAGGTCATCTGCATGGAGATGGAAAGAGCACTTGAGAATTATCGCATCTCTTCCTTAGCCGCCCTCTTAATCATTCATAATTGTTTGAATTATTATTAAAATATGAGATATATTGCATTTTTATTTTAATTCTTCTAATAAAATTATACTTATGTTCATATGACTTGATTATATGTAACAAATTATTAGTTTAGGACTTGATTAGTTCAGACTGTTTTTATTTTTTTCAAATTCCATTGATTACCAAAATTTATTTAAACATTTTGTAGTGACATTAATTGGTAAAAGTAATAAAACTTGTATTTGTTCTTTCTTGTAGTTTTTTTAAATTCTATAAGATTTATGCTTATGGCAATTTTCTATTCATTTTCATTGTAAACACTAGACTATTTTTTGGACTTATTCGAACAAATTGTAAAAATATTAATTCCCAGCTAAAAATATTAATGAACTTCTAAGTAATCTGCCCTATCTGAACTTTTATTCCAATTAATTTTAGCCACAAAAATTTTTTTTTTAAAGAATTCTAGGAGTATGTATACATACTAGTACTTCTTAACCTCTCCAGTAAGCTAAAATGCTTTTGTTTGGAGTAGGCCACGTCAGTAGACCAAGGACTGGGATTTGAACCCACGACCTTATCAGTCGTGAATCCAACACCTCAACTACTGATGTACTGACGCATAATGGTAATTGGTTTAAAACCAAAACATATTTCACAATTTTTGATTCGATTACATACGTTCGACATATCATATAACTAAGTTAATAATTATAAATCATATATATTAAGTTTTATAATTAGCTCCTATGGAAGTAACAAAATGGCTGCTATTTTCAATATCGTCATAGAACCAAGATAATTTATTTAAGCCGTGAGGGGATGCATCTAGATAAAAATCTCCTCTGCCGTCGGGAAAGCATCTAGGTAAAGCATCTAGGTAGTAGGGGATCTATTTTCCAACTAGCTTGCGACCACCAGCGTCCCACTCTGAATCCTTGCTCACGGTCCACTAAAACCGCACCATTCTTGTCTTAACTCTCCTTCCTTACTCTATCTTTGAGGTGGCGACGCATTAAAAAAACAATATTGTGTTTGGCGATTATGGCCACTTACCATCAGGTGAGCCGTGTGCTCGTTTTAACTGCCAAAAAACAGTACCCTTTTTATTAGTTGTTACATATAAATGCACATATTTTCTGAATGTATTTTTTTTCTTAAACATTTAAATTAAAACCGGTGGTTTGGAAAATTTGTTTTTTAATGCCTGTTGTTGAACTGACTGACTGTTGACTTTTATTGAATGTTGTTCTGTATCCTCCATCCATTTAATCCAAAAATAACTAGTTAACATCTTTATCGAAAACAACGACTTCTATCAAGCAACAAGTTTAAAATACAATATTGAATTTCGATAAAGTATTTCAATAGGTGTTTTGATTAATTTATAAGAGGAAATGTAATTATAGCCAAAAGGTTAAAAGTAGGAAAAATATCATTAATGCAATCAATACCTCGGAAATAATTAATATACAGAATACAATGATTAGGAGAAAAATGCAGGCAGGAATTTGACTTATCAGTAAAATCTAATTATTATATTTACAGATTCTTTTGTTGAGAAATATTAATTTAAACCTGTTTGAAGGTACTATACATTTTAATATAATTTTAACTCCATTCAGCGGAGTGGTCTCGCGTCCTCTCTCGGAAACTGACAGCCGAATGCAGTTGAAACTATAGTTAGTAGAAAGTAGAGCTTTTACCGTTTATAAAAAATAAAAATGTACGATATATTATTTATTTGCAGTAAAATACTTTTGCTAGTAATAGCTTCAATAATAGTAATGATCCTCAAAAGAACTAGTAGTGTCCCTGTGGATACACAGTAACACTTATTCTAGCACACGGCACTGGCACGTGACGTGACACACTAACTCACTATTACAGATATCAACATGTTTCTCTCGGCCAACGGCCATCACTCGAATGACATGTGCACGAGATTACAGAAAAAAAAATATCTTATTGATATTATAAATGTGAAAGTTTGTATTTTTTTTATGATAGACAAGGGACAAACGAGCAGACGGTCCACCTGATGGAAAGTGAACACCGTCGCCCATGGACATCGACAAAACTAAAGTCAATGCCGCCTCAAAGATAGAGTAGGCAGAGGGAGCGAAGAGAAGACGACTGCGGTTTCAAGGGACCCTGAGCAAGAACTCGGTCTTCATTTGAATCGCATCAGAAATAGGATGGGAGAGGGAGCCGATTATTCCTACGCAACCCTCGTCTGCGGATATTTGTCTCCGGGTAGGAACCCCCCTCCGTTAGAACTGGCCACAAAAATGATGGGTTCTCGTAGAGGTTTCCGTGGCTAGCACCCCAGGTTAGGTTAGCCTTATGTTACCCTAACTTTAGATTTAACAGTGAAACTAGGCAGTGGAAGGTGGACGAGAGTGTTCGCATATGCGGTAGAGAGCGCTCCCCTAACGGGCATGACCACACCTTGGTCACAGTTGCAAGACACTGTCTGGGTTCCTGTCCAAATACTAAAGAATCGTGAGATTCGGTTACTTAATTAATTTAAATAGGCTATATATTCCGACATGTACGAGTATATAGAATATTTCTCCTATATCTTGAATTAATTTGACGATTTTTTTTATTATTTTATTATTTTTTTTATTTTAGTAACCTTTATGGTATCTTAAATGTTCATAAATATGTATATAAAAATAAATATGTATATTTAAAATAGCATAAAGATTTTTAAAAACAGAAGAAAAAGGTTTGCTTATTATTATAAGTAAACCTATTTTTTACTATTTTCAAAAGCTACAATATGTAGTGTTGGATTAAAAACTGAGTATTGTTGCATTACAAATCGTATTAGTTCAGTACCATAGAGAAATATAACTAAAAGAATTCAGTACGCATTAACACGTCGTTTTCATTACGAATCCCCAAACCTTAGAAACTGAATCTTAAACCCTCGAACAAATAATACTGATGATTTTGTTGGCAAGAAATAAATCTATCAGCCTGTATAACCCAGATATTGACAGTTATATTTTATTTATGTCAGGGTCTAACTTAGTCATACTCTTCAGTTCTTTCCGGCCGCATTGTCGTACATTAAACTAGGCAAGTAAAAATTAATGTTAGTGTGTGACATTTTGTGAAGTGAAAACTTCTTTAGCGGCGTTGTGCAGTTCTGTACATTTTTTTTTGGATGGGTAAATATGTTAAACTCGCGTCAGGACATGAGACCTGATCGAAAATTCGTAAGCGACAGATCACAATAATACAGTTCGATTTTTTCGACTTTTGTTCTTTGGATTACTTAAACCGTAGAATTCTATTTTCTTTCAAAATTCCCGTGACAAGTTCTGGTCTCGCCGTATGTGAGTCAGATCTCAATACTAACCATCCCAAAATATTCAAAATGCACAATAATATTCAAGTTTTCACTTCAAAGGAAAAATAGATATGATATAGATATGAAAATTTGTGTTTGTTACTCAGTGATGCTAAAACTGCTAAACGGATTTTAATCAAATTTGACACACAGATACTTTATAAAGTGGATTAACACATAGATTACAATTATTTCCGGTAATATTTTCGTTTTCTAATTGCTCCTTAAATAAATCAAATAATCACATAATCAAATATATAATCAAATATATAATGATAGGGTGTAATCAAATCAACGTTCATTTGATATATACAACATTATGTTTCTTTCTGATACGACACGAATTTGTATCTCTTTTAAATATTTGTTTTTTATTTTTATCACAAATTTTACTCAGTGGGGGCGTCGAATTATATTATACCTAAAATTACTTCAATACGTTATAAAAAAATTACGTAATCTAATACAGCTATAATATTATTTATGTTAGAAAAATCGTGTCATACTTTGTAATTAAAGTTAAAATAACGTTTGTTTTTATCTTCATTGTGTAATAAAAAAACTAATAATGATCAATTTAAAAATAATATTTTTTTAGGTATCCATGAACAAGGACAAATAATTCATATCAGGGACCAATAAAGGATACGAAAATGTTACGGAGAGAAACTTTGCAACAGGTATAGTTTTTTTTCTCACTCTATTTTATTATTATATTAGACAGAATATCCTATACTACCCGCCAATCCGCCTTGACTTCGCACGTGTATGGTTTATCACGTGTACTTAGATTTAACAGTAAACATTAACTTATTATCCCTCAGGAACTGTGATTTTTTCCGGAATAAAGTAGCCTTTGTGTTAATACAAGCTATAAAGTATCTGTGTGTCAAATTTCACTGAAATCTGTGTAGCCGTCTTTGCGTGATTGAGTAACAAACATCCAATTATCCCACAACAAGTTTGTAGTTTGGGATTATTGAAATATTATTAATTTATCAAAATTTTGCACATTTTATGTGATTTGGAGCGTCTCGGGAGATAGGTTGGTTTTTACCTCGACTTATGAATTTAATATATTTTTTTTTTTTCAATTAATTTGTAACTCAGTCACACAAAAACAGCTGAACGGATTTCATTGTGTTAGCAACACTGTTTATAAAGTAGTAGTATCGGGTAGATCATTTTATATTATTTCAAGTATACCGACGTGACGACAGTATATAACCTTTAGTGCGATAGATTAGTCTCAGTCTCTCTGGTATTTTCGTGCAGTGAACATGGAAGTTAGTGTTATAGTGTCGTGATTAAGGTTACCCTTCTTGGTTGGGCAGTATAGGCGTTGTATTTTTTTTTTTTCCTGAGAGCCAATGCATGGTGAGTAGAATATAATTTGTGTGTGCTAATCATCATATGCGCCGGAGCGACACCTATTATTTGCGTTAAGAAACGGCGATATGACACCTTGACACTGCATACCTAAAGTAGTGTTGACCGCCATGTTGATGCCCCGGCCCCCGCCTCCAGTTCAGTAGTTCAGTGGTCATCGTCGCCCACGCCGCATGAAATCGCCGCTCGGGTCACGCTAGACCCGCCGCTAAGGGACCTTGGACAATTATCATCGAAATTCTTCCTTCAGGTTAGTGCACTTGAAGATTATTTTTTATTTGCTGTGTATGGGTTTTTACGGAAAATATAAGATACGACGCCGCAATTATCTAGTCCCCAGTCTACCGAATTAAGTGAACCGCACTCCCCTCATGGTTTGGCTATTTACACGCCCTTCCATATTTATGGTCCATACGAGCAACGGATTGATCCAGAAAATCTCATAAAAATAATTTTCGCATACGCTTCCCGCTCGCTGTCGTGTCACTTCGACACATCGTATTTTGTGTAAATTTGCATAATTATTTTATTTATACTTCATAATGGAGAAATCTAAAGTATCCTCAAAATTGTTAATGTTAGAATCTAAAAAAGAACGTATATTTCAAAGAATTAATCGCTTGTTTGAAATTTCCAAAAATATATCTAATTTCAGTTCCCGTAGTAATGAAAGTTTTTTAGCTGATTCTGAAACAATCGATGACCTTCGCGAGAAGTTTGAGATTATTATAGATCAAATAAACGAATTATCTTTGTCATTAAACCCCGAAACTCAACTAGACTATCAGCCCCTCGACGCCTTTGATGACTTATATTCTCGCGTTAAAAGAACTCGTAATATTATTGTTTCTAATAGCATTCAATCGCCGTCGCATAGTAATAACAGTTGCAATATAAAATTGCCACCGATCGAGTTACCGTTATTTGACGGTAGAACTGAAAACTGGCCTTTGTTTTACGAATCTTTTAACGCTAACGTACACAATAATAATAATTTAACTGATTCGCAGCGTGTACAATATTTAATAAGCAAATTAAGTCATAATGCGCTTCAATTCACCGCTGGTATCGTACCTACGGCCGATAATTATAATATATTATGGGGTAGTCTAATAAAAAAATATCAAGACAAAAGAGCATTAGGCACGCATTATTTAAACAAAATTTTCGAATTAAAAAATTGTAACAATTCCGCTAGTAGCTTAAATAATTTTATTGAAAGGTTTTCATCTTCGATCGCCGCTTTAAAACAATTAAATATTCCGGATTTGAGTGATTTTATCATTCTATATTGGGCATTAAAAAAGGTAGATTCGCAAACCATGCAAAGTTTTGAAATATCTATCAAAGGTGTAGAAATTCCTTCTTATCAGCATTTTATTGATTTTATTCAAGGTCAAGTCAAAATATTAGAACGTTCGAACAGCATGAACAGTGCTCGCCAGGGCCAGGTAGACAAACCGGTTTCGACTATTCGTTCGTCCACTCGTAACTATAAAACATTTCTGGCGAGTGAGAATGTCCGCTATGACACTTATACAAAGGTATGTAATTTGTGTAACAGTGACAAACATACACAACTTTATAATTGTCCGCAGTTTATAAACATGGTTTCGCCACAGGCTAGATTTGAGTTTATTAAGTCGAAAAATGGATGTATAAACTGTTTGAGTTTTGTGCATACCACATCTAACTGTAAATCTAAGTCTGTCTGCAATTTCTGCAATAAGCGACACCATTCTCTCCTCCATTTCAATGCTAATCATAACAACAATAATTGTTCATTACAAAATTCGCAAACATTTATTTGCTCAAATAAGAATAGAACTGTTTTGAATGACACGAAATCCGCGCGCCGCGCGGCGCACTCGCCGGCGTGCGCCGCGCCGTCCGCGCCGTCCGCGCCGTCCGCGCCGTCCGCGAGCCAGCAGCCGCCGCCGCCAGTAACTACTAGCAGCCCGTCCACGACAACGCAATGCGTACAATGCAATAACCCAGTACCTATACGCGATAATAATACACAGGTTTTAGTAACACCGCCCGTTAATTCTTTGTCGCTTAGTTCTGAATTAAAACAAAACCAGTGTAATATTTTATTATCTACCGCACAAATATACGCTAAACAAAATAATAACGAATATAAGCTTATAATTCGCTGTTTAATAGACAACGGCTCGCAAAACAATTTAATAACTTTAGAATGTTGTAAAGCTCTTAATTTACAAATAATGCCTTTAAATAACGCCTATATCATGGGAGTAGGTTTAACTTCGCGGCCCATACGTGGTTATGTATATTTACATATAGAATCTCGCATTTATCCCGATTATAAATATTATATTCACGCTTTAGTTGTAGATTGCATTACTGACAAACTACCCTCCCATTTTATAGAAAAAAGTAATATGGAATATTTTAGTAACTTACCGCTGGCTGATCTTTCATGGAATATTCCTGGAAACGTAGACCTCGTTTTAGGCGCACAATTATTTCCCTACATTTACTTAGGAAATAAAATAGAATCTAACACAAACGCACCGCCCGCTTTATTAACTTCTTTCGGATATGTTTTGATGGGAGACTATACTTATCAATCCAATAATATTAATAATAATATAAATTCTTTTACCGCTTTAGCCCTTAATGATTTAGAGTCATCGCTTTACAAATTTTGGGAATTAGATGAATTACCTAATAAATGTTATATGAGCCCTAAGGAAACTGAATGTGAAAATGTGTATGTTACGTCAGTGTCGCGAAATAAAGACGGGAGATATTCAGTTAATTTACCATTTTGTCGCAGTTCAGCTAATTTAGGTAATTCTCGGTCGGTCGCCGCCCGCCGCTTGCTTTCTTTAGAAAGAAAATTTAAAATCGATCCCTCTTTGAGATTTGAATATAATAAAGTCATTAATGAATATATTGATAATAATTATTTATCTGAGAACATGGAACTTAGTAGTACGGATGACGGCTATTACATTCCCCACCACGCTGTCGTTCGCTTAGATAAAAGTTCATCTAAATTACGGATTGTTCTTGACGCTAGCGCAAAAACGCACACTGGTGTATCGTTAAATGATGTTTTACACACCGGTCAAAATTTACAAGCCGATTTGTTTACACTTTTATTAAATTTTCGGTTATTTCGTATCGCAATGACTTCGGATATTAAGCAGATGTATATGCAAATCGAAATCACACCTAATGATCGCAAATATTTAAAAATATTATTTCGTTTTAACGATAACGAAAAAATTCGCACATTTCAATTCAATCGCACGCCATTTGGTCTAAAGTGTAGTCCATACATAGCTATGCGCACAGTGCGTCAGCTTTGCAATGACGAGATGCATCGCTTCCCTGAGGCTGCTAAAATTGCTAGCTCCCATTTATATATGGATGATTTGGTTTATTCGTCTCCGAATGAAGAGGATGCAAAGCAATTATCGCAAGAATTGATTTCTTTATTTAAATCGGGTGCATTTAATTTAATTAAATGGACCAGTAATTCAATTCCACTTTTAAATAGTCTACCTGATACGCACCGCGCTTCTGTCAGCTTCTCAGACGACCACAATCATACCGCAAAGGTTTTAGGTTTGTCGTGGGATTCCTTAAATGATAATTTTTTTATTACGGTTTCACAAGTCGATGAAAAATGTACTAAACGCACTATTCTATCGCTAGTCGCTCGACTTTTCGATGTATTAGGACTCGTCGCTCCTATCATATTATATGCTAAGTTGTTAATAAAGGAACTTTGGCTAAGTAAAATCGATTGGGATGAAATACCGTCAGCTAAAATTATTCAACAATATAGATCTTTAATTAAAGAATTACCTCTTCTAAAGACTTTGAAAATACCACGGCACATCGGTGTTATTGAAAATTCTAAATTGAATATCGTGGCATTTTGTGATAGCAGTTTGCATGGTTATGGATGTGTAGTTTACATACATGTAACTGACGCACAGGATAATGTAACCGTCCGAATTTTATGCGCTAAATCTAAAGTTTCTCCTACAAAAATAACAACACTCGCTAGATTAGAATTATGCGCCGCGGTTCTTATGTCGAAATTAGTAAAACTCGTTAGAGATACATACTTCGCTCGCGTTCATATTAACGGTATTTACGCATTCTCTGATTCTACAATCGCTCTGTCGTGGATAAAATCTTCACCTCATAGATGGAACATATTTGTTAGCAATCGTGTAGCTCAATGTCAAGAAAACTTATCACCTGAGCATTTTTATCATGTGGCCGGTAACGAAAATCCTAGCGATTGTCTATCACGCGGAATGTTACCGTCGCAGTTAATTCCGTTTTCTCTTTGGTGGAATGGACCCTCGTGGCTTTTAAAACAACCTTGTGAGTGGCCTATTTCACAATTTACACCGACATCTGTCGATGAATTACCAGAATTTAAGACTAGCTCGCTTATCGCTTCGATCGCTCATACGGAACCATCGATCTTATATGAGTTAGCTCAGAGATGTTCGTCTTGGAACAAATTAGTACGCTGTACGCTTTATGTATTACGGTTTGCAAAACTTTTGTTAGTAGATGGAGAAGTGAATAAATTAATTTTCGCAGAAAAGGCTGTAATAAAATCAATTCAGTCACGTCATTTTGACACTGAAATAAATTCATTGAAAAATAGAAAAGAACTTTCGAAAAAGTTCAAAAAGCTTTCCGTTTTCCTTGATGAAGAAGGAATTTTACGCATCGGTGGTAGATTATCAAAATCCGATTTGCCATTCGAAGCCATGCATCCCACTCTTCTACCAAAACATGATCATGCCATTAATTTATTAATAGATCATTTTCATATACGCAATTGTCATGCAGGCTCCGGTCTATTAATGTCACTTATTCGCCAACGTTTTTGGATATTAGATGCCAGAACTGTAATTAGGGCTAGGGTTCATAAATGTAATTTTTGTTTTCGCGTAAAACCTAGCCATCCGACGCCTATGATGGCTGATTTGCCCTCTTATCGCTTAAAGGAAGCAAAAGCTTTCCTCCATACCGGTGTGGATTATGCCGGTCCGTTACGCATCACACTAGCTCGCCGCAGGGGTCAGCATTCACAAAAGGCCTATATATGTATGTTTGTTTGCCTTGTTACGAAGGCGATACACATTGAACTGGCTACTGACCTCTCAAGTGAATCTTTTATCGCTGCTTTTAAAAGATTCATTTCACGCCGTGGCCCAGTGTCATTTCTTTATTCTGACAATGGGACAAATTTTGTCGGTGCCAAATCGCAACTTGATGATATGTACAAATTTTTAATTAGCTCGGAGTATACTAAATATTTAAAAAATGAACTCTCAAATTACCGCATTGAATGGAAAATGATTCCACCTCGCGCACCACACTTTAGCGCCATGTGGGAATCAAATATAAAAAGTATCAAAACTCATTTATATCGCATAGTAGGTGGTCAGCTCCTTACTTATGAGGAATTACTAACCGTTTTAAATCAAATTGAATGCTTACTAAATTCACGTCCGCTTTGTACAATATCATCTGATCCGCATCCAGAGGTTCTCACGCCCGCTCATTTTCTAATGTCTACGCCACTGCAATATTTACCTACTTCTGAGTTGTCTGATGAATGTTTAAATTTATGTAAACGCAAAAGATTATTGGATTCGTTAGTCAATTCCTACTGGAAGAAGTGGCACTTAGAATATTTGCACACGCTGCAAGTCAGACAAAAATGGTACACGCCTGATAACCGCATTGATGTAGGTACCGTCGTCGTAGTCGGCTATGACGATGTGCCTCCGCTACATTGGCCTCTCGGAATCATTACTAAGGTGTGTCCGGGGGCTGATAGTGTAGTTAGAGTAGCAGTAGTGAAAACTACTTCTGGAGAATTTAAGCGCCCTGTCGTAAAACTTTATCCTTTACCATCGCAATAAATTATTAACTTCTCATTTATTCTTACCTTATTTAATATAATCTTTAGTTTAGTTAACAGTTTCATGTAAGTTTATCTCGCAAAACTTCCTTAACGCATAAGTTTCTTTTACGCAATAATTTTTTGAAAGTTTAAAACTTTCAAGGCGGGGAGCATGGTTGGGCAGTATAGGCGTTGTATTTTTTTTTTTTCCTGAGAGCCAATGCATGGTGAGTAGAATATAATTTGTGTGTGCTAATCATCATATGCGCCGGAGCGACACCTATTATTTGCGTTAAGAAACGGCGATATGACACCTTGACACTGCATACCTAAAGTAGTGTTGACCGCCATGTTGATGCCCCGGCCCCCGCCTCCAGTTCAGTAGTTCAGTGGTCATCGTCGCCCACGCCGCATGAAATCGCCGCTCGGGTCACGCTAGACCCGCCGCTAAGGGACCTTGGACAATTATCATCGAAATTCTTCCTTCAGGTTAGTGCACTTGAAGATTATTTTTTATTTGCTGTGTATGGGTTTTTACGGAAAATATAAGATACGACGCCGCAATTATCTAGTCCCCAGTCTACCGAATTAAGTGAACCGCACTCCCCTCATGGTTTGGCTATTTACACGCCCTTCCACTTCTCGAGGTCCACGTAAGTTTACTTTATTATCTATTGTCGTTAGCGAGGTCGAGTGGTGGAGGCGAGAGTTAATATATTATGAAAGAGCTCTTTAAACCTGCTCCTGGGTCTCATGCCGGCACAGCTCGCCTCAGTCTACATTGCATGTGTATACGTATTGCTGTACAGTAATGGGTATCATATCTATAGTAATTGAAATTTGATACACAGATACTTTATAACCTGGATGAATACATATGCTACTTTTTATCCCAAAAAAATTCCAAGTTCCTGCAGGAGAATGACAAAATCTGTCATATCGTAAGCGCTTGAATATTTTTATGAAACAACAATATATTCAAAATGAAATGTTTTTGATAAAGTATTATAGGTTGTTCATTGCATCCCGTAAGAAGCCGGAGCTATAGTCTATCGATCTATTAACGTCAAATTATTTTATCAAGTAAGCACTGTTAGTTTGTTTTACGTTTTTTTAAATCAAAGTTAGACTCACTAGCTCGGTAGTTCAGGAGTAGGATTCACGATCGATAAGTCGTGGGACAAATCCCAGTCATTACAATACTGGCGTGACCCACTCATAACACAATCTTTTAGCTTAGTTGGAGGAGTTAAAGAATACTAGTAGTATGTGATACATACTGATAGTAATCTTTTAAGTTTATAACTAGTGTAAAGTCAGATTTTACTTTACACGCCGTACTATTAGAATATCTAATATAATATCAAGAATGTCTATGTATTTATTTGGAAAGCACCAAATCCACATTTAGTTCAAGTTTTACTGAAAGCTGTTTTGAAAAGTATTCACCATGTCATAACTGATGTTATGTTTCTGTTTTAACATGATATATGTTTTAAAATGATAATATATTTTTTAACAGTTGCGCAACCTTCAAAACTACCAACAAAGCTGACAAAATAATCAATGTTAGTTAAGTTATAAACTACCTAATAGTATTGTTTTATTTTCAGTTGCTAGTGTTAGTAGGACTAGGACTAAGTAGTATTACCGATGGATTTATATTTGGTCAAATGTCAGGAATGATTGACGGATTGCAGAAGGATAAGAAAAAAATGCTTTTAAATGATGATGATATATCTTGGATTGGTATGTTAAGTTTAAAATGAATCTAAAGTGTTGTACTTTTTTTCAATAGAAATTGGCTGCCTATCTTGAAGCGGCACCTTTACAAATAAAATAAGAAAATATTGAAGTGTTTACTGCTAAATCTTAAGTTTTAACGTTTTCTGAGATTCGTAGTGCTCAGTATACCTGTAATTCAATTCTCGAGATAATCTTATTTTTCAATAAGCTATTTATAGGATTGTTACTTATAGGCTTTTTATTTTGTTCGAAAATAACTAACTAAATCAAGGTTTAATGTAAAAGAATTTATCAAAAATCAGAGACATTAACTACAGAAATAATTTATAAAATATTGTGTAAAATGGGACGGGTTAGAATGTTATTGTCTCTCAGACGATAGGAAAGCATCTGCTGAGCTGAATAACATTGTACACTAACCCTAACACCAAAGTTAGGGGATCTGTCACCAAGTATGTTTTGATGTGTTCCGGTCAAGACGCATGTGGGCCAGCCTTGCTCGCTCACTCTCCCAAGTGGTACATCTGTTCATAAGTCTCTTATCATGAAAAAAGTCAGATAGAGACACAATTATTAACCAGCTAATTTTATTTTCAGCTTCTACAATTAATATAACATGTTTTTGTGGATTTGCCCTAGTTGGTGTCGTTACAGAAATGTTTGGACGAAGAAAAGCAATATCAATTATGACTACGCCAGTTATATTTTGTTGGTTAATGGTATATTTTGGAGAAGACAAAACCACAATTCTGTTATCTAGAATTATAGTTGGAGTATTCTTTGGTGGTATACTTATGCTGATTCATATTTGCATTGGAGAGTATGCGCCACCAAAAAAAAGAGGACTTTGTTTAAATGTGATTTCCTGCATTGGCTCTCTTGTCGGTACTTTACTCGGACATGTACTAAGTATTATAATACATTGGAGATTAGTTGCCTTATTAGGAATAATACCAACTGCTCTCTCCGCTCTCTTACCATGTTTTTGGGAAGAAAGTCCATCTTGGCTGGCATCTAAGGGACGTTTTCATGAAGCTGCGCGGGCATTTAAATCACTGCGTCCATCGGATGAGCAATCTGATAAAGAACTCAACTTACTTCTGAATATCGAAAAAGAAAAGTATCAGAACTCACAGAATGTTCAATCTAAAGTTTCATATTTACGAAAAATAATATCAGCTAGCAAGCAGAAGTTATTCTGGAAAGTAACTATATTAGGTATTGCAGCAAATACATTTAGAGGTGCCAGTGGCCGAGTGCTCTTTGGAACATTCGCAATTACTATGTTGCAGGATATTACAACTAGTTCAGATATTTTACTCTTCACATTCTTCGTAGATGGATTTGCTATTATTGGAGCATTAATATCATGTTTTTTAATCAGTAATTTGAAGTCACGTCGGCTACTATTTTCATCTGGAGTAGTATCAATATTGATTATAGTATTTTTGGGAATTATTCTTTATTTATGGCCAGAAAATAACAATTTGATAGCATGGTCTAAGGTGATTTTATTAGCTTTATACTTCATTGTTTTAAGTGCAGGGCCATACCCTATAGCTGAGACTTTAATGACTGAAATATTTCCATTAGAGATTAAAACATTTTGCTTACTCATTCAAGCTACTATTTTTTGTGTAACTCAATTTTCAATTGTGAAAGTAGCTCCTAGTTTGTTTGTAAGTATAGGCTATCATGGAGTTTTTTGGTTAAACGCAAGTGTGTCAAGCGTATGTCTGTTATATCTATTTATATTTTTACCTGAGACTCAGTCTAAAACATTACATGAAATAGAAATAGTATTTACAGGTAACGATGTTGTTAGAAGTAATGTTGAAAAAAGTAATAAAACAATGTTATTAAGCGATGTTGAATGCCACTAAAACGTGCCCATATAATTAAATGTTTCAGTCAATGCTATAAGTATTACAAAAATAGGTCACTATTAAAATTATCTAATAAATACAAATTTACATAATGGTCCTTTATTCTCTTGGCTTATTATAAAATCTCAGGATCCATTGATTAGATTATTGTAGGTGTAAGAAAATATGAAACTTTTAAGCCATAAATCTAAATGTGAATTAAAATAAAAGTACATACATAACTTTCGAATTTAATATTAAAATTTCGCTGTTCCAATATTCCCATACTGGCGTACCTTTTTGTCGAATGTAATATCCCGTCAGCTGGTCCATATAGTATTTTAGTCTTTTGTTGGTATATTATTTCAAACTTTTTTTTTAAACACGATAACCGATAAAAAGATTTTCAAAGTTAGACTAGCTGATCTGGTACTAAAATAATTATCGCGCCAAAGGGTGCGTTTCCACCAGAGATAAGCGAGAATTTACCTAGTCTCAGTCAGTGTGTCATGAAGCGAGTCTATTGGTTCTTATCATATTCCTCGCTACACATCATCACTAATTTCTGGTGGAATCGCAGCCTAATACTCCTTCTACATCACATTACTTACAAGAGAAAGTATCAAAGGGTTTATTTTAAATATAATCTTAAACTGTAACCCCTAATTAGCTACTGTAAAGTTTTCCAATCACAAAGCACTTGCAGGTTCAAATAAAAAGTTAAGATACGAATCCAATTAAGTGATACATCCCTACAAACCTAGGTACGCCACAATATAACTTAACGTATTTTTTTTTAATTTTGAAGTTATGTATAATGTTTGAAAGTATACCGTGTTATTCTCTTACTTAACTTAATATTAAGTTGTTGGTCATTTTAAAAAATAGTAGCTTAACGTAATAAATAGACTGATTCCTATCGACTTTCCTTGACGAAATAAAATTTACATTAATACCACATTTTTCTATAGTAATATAAATGCTAAACCAGCATCTTTCGAAAAATAATCAAACGTTTTTGCGGTAGTAATAGTCTTTATAGGTAAAAAAACTAAATATATTCTGTGAAATTTTGTTCTAGTAGCCGTCAGCTAACTTTAGGTCTGAGCAAAAATAGTGGGGGAAAGTTGCGCATTGTAAGCGTTCTGCGTGCCTGTAGTTGCAGTTCCATTCGTGACGTTTACTATTTTGACAAATAGCAGACGCGCGGGAACTAAAATGTCACATAAGAACCAATCGCGAGTGACGCGCTGCTCTAGCCCCTTCGCTTAAAAGACCGTAATAGTGACTTCTGAGCATTCAAGGTCAAACCTATACTTACGTGCCGGTAACTATATATATAGTTTCTATATATCTATATAACTTTCTATTTTTTGAAGAAACTAACTCAGCTGTCACTCTCTTTCACGTCACGCTTTAGAACAAACTTACTATCTTATACTAATATTATAAATGTGAAAGTTTGTGTGTTCAGATGTTTGTTACACAAACACGCGAAAACAGCTAATCATCTTTCATTGATATTTGGCACACAAATACTTTATAATCTGCATTAACACATATGCTACTTTTAAACCCGTAAAAAGTCAGTTACAGTAAGAACCTAAATATTTTAATATCGCAACAATATATTGATTAAATTAAATTTTTGATAAATCTAAGTATACGTGGTATATTGTGGCGGGACGACTAGTTATTACAGATATTTTACTGTGTTTAATCACGATTAAATTTATTTAAAAAAACTTGGACAGTATTGAGACGGCCATTTGAAAACGAGATGAAAAGAAAGTTTCTGCTTTGCGTATTAATGGAGTTTTGAATTGAACGAAATGGTCACTAAAAGCTAAAAGTCAGGTAATTTTGAATTACGAAAGTTTTATAGAAAACGGGACAATTGTATTCAATGCTTGTTTAATTAGTTTCTACAGAAATACATTGTAGATCCAAATAGTAGTTTTATAAACAACATCAAAAATTTTATCTTCTATTTCATTTCTATCAAGCCTTTTTCCCCAATAAAAGGTAAGCTTATATAAATTTCAAAGTTCTACAAAGATCTTTGTACCAAATTGGCCGAGTTAGGAGACTACCCTACGACAACGTCAATATAAGCATTACTGAATTGATAGCATCGATTATTAGTCAGGACAGAATCGATTATAAGTCAGAACTAGTGATTGACGGTTTCGATCCCCACCACTGCCTATAATAAACAGCCACTCAGTCGCATACAGGCTGATTAGCTGCTCAGTCGCTGACCGGCGGTGGTTGGTTTCGATACTGTGAGTCCGTTCCATGTACTTATTATACCTGATAATTGTTTTTATATTTGATTAGCACTTCTGGTACCTAAATTCAGGAAGTTTTATTTTTCAGTTTATTATAAAATTATAGAAATAAGAATTCTTCTGTGATTATAAGAGACTAATCATTTACTGCTTTTCATGCTATTTATTTATAGAAATCATTGACAATTATTTTTTTTTAGTACGATTAAGAAATATTTGAAAATAATCGACGAAAGATTGTATAACTACGAGCAGTCGTCGCCTTTGTCTCACTTCGGGTATTTAAAGCATAATTATAATCGAAACTCTTAAATTTCTACTCGGTGAAGTTATAAAATTATAGAGCTTTCATTTTTCAAAGTAGCTTACAGCTTTCATCGTTGAAGAAAAAAAGACAAAGAGAGAAAAGATAAACAAGAAATAGAGGTAATGAGAGGAAAAAGGCAAGAGCGAAAAAAGAAAAGAGAATATCAGATAGAGGGAGAGATAGAAAATGTAGAGAAAAAATTCTCTTATCTCTCGATGAGAGAAAATTAAATAAACCATCCGAACTGTAAGAGTAAGAGAACTTCATACGTAAGCATTCCAACAGTAAAAATACATTACCTACCTAAATATATCACATAAAATATAAAACACAATATTATTATGTTTGCACCTTGTACAAAAAACAGAGCAGTACCTGAGGCTTAAGACTCAGGAGTATGCAAATAACTTTGTAGTTACAAATAACTATTAAACTAACCCCTACCAAAAAAATTTTCATAAAATGAATATTGTAACAAAATTATAAAGAAATGTGTTAACTTATTATTTTATAAAATGTGACATTGTAATATTATAATTAATTTTGTGAACCGAAAGCTGGACGTGTCATCCTATAAAGGTAATTTTACTGAGTGTCCAACACACGCGATATATTTTCCTACTACTTTTAAGACTTTTAATATAATTTTACAAAATTATATTTAAGTTATAGAAAGCCAACGAGAAAGATGTCAATATTGTAGATTTCTATCAATTAAAGAATGTTTTCAATTCAAATCAGTGCAATTAAAATAATCAAATCAAATTAATTATAAAATATACTTAAACTACGGGAATAAAATAGATAGAAAATCAGTGATTTTTTTTTCCTCACTATGTTATTCCTTCACCGTTAAAGCAGGTGATATTTAATTTATTTTTAAACACATATAACTCAAAAACCTCAGAGATGTGCGCCCAGAATCGAATAAGACATGAATGTCTTAACCACTAGGTAATCACTGCTTTTATCCATAAAAAAGAAGGGGTCCCGTGGGAAGAAGGGTTGTTCGCAAAAATACAGGTAAACGAATTTAAATTAAATTTTTCCTTGAATACGCAGAAATCACTATTAGGGCGTTTTTAGCGTGGAGCTCGGGGTTTTTCCGTTCCCGCGCGCCTGCTATTTGTCAAAATAGTAAATGTCACGGATGGAACAGCCAATACAGGTGCGCAGCACGCTCACAATTAGCAACTTTCCTCCACTATTTTTTCTCATATCTAAAGTTAGGCGCTGACTGCCATAATAGTTCTTTTTATTTCAGACAGTTAAGTAATAAACATTTTAAAAGATTAGGTTATTAATATAATAATTTATAGTATTACCTCTAAAACTAACACGTAATATTTTCTTGTTTTTACTGAACACAATGTTCGCCAGGCCTAAGCAAATAAAAACAAGGCAAACGCTATAATAATATTTTCGATTCCCAGTCGAGTTCCGAACTACACAAAAACTTTGCGTCGGCTTGCTCTAATTACATTATGGTTTATTTTCCTTTCATTTATCATGTACTAATTATACTGGACGACATTATTTCGGTAAGGAAATGTATTTTGTTAGAAAAAACTAACATATTGTATTTCCTGTGTTAATGAAGCAAGTATAAAATCTTATATATTATAAAAAATTCGTGTCGCAGTGTTTTTTATCATACTCTTCCGAGAAAGCTAGATCAATTTTTAAGATTTTTTTTTGTGTATGTTTCGTAGGTACTTTGACTATTATTTATCCCTAGGAGATAAGGGATCTCTCCAGAAATTAATTTATATTGCAAAATAGTGTCTGCTGGATCACCTAGTACATCAAATAATAGAAATATTAACACATAAAATTATACAGGCTCTATATTAAGTAGTGCAACGGCAAGTTGTGCTTATAAAAACATGTCAATTTTTATGTGTTACAATATACTCTCCCAAAACCAATACGGCTTAAGACAGGGTAGATCTGCAGAAGATGCAGTTAATGAACTCACTAATTATATTAGCTCTAATTTAGACAAAGGTGTAAAATGCCTAACTATTTTCATAGATTTAACCAAAACCTTTGATACAATTTCAATTCCGATACTCTTAAATAAATTAGAAAAGTTAGGTATTAGACGTATTCAATTGCAGCTTTCAAAAGATTACCTTAGCGAACGTTATCAGTGTGTGAAAGTAGGGAATCATAGTAGTGATGATGTGTTGGCTACATTTGGCGTCCCTCAGGGCAGCATTTTGGGCCCGACACTATTTCACACATATATCAATGATCTCACCGAATTAAAACTTACACAAGGCAAGATTCTATCCTACGCCGACGATACGGCCTTACTATTTATGGGTAATAGTTGGGATGAGGTTTACGAAGTGGCGCAGTTGGGCTTTAATAATGTTAAAAAGTGGCTACAAGAAAATATTCTCACAATCAATGTAGATAAAAACTAAATATATAACTTATTCAATACGCTAACCCATGAGACTCAGAGATAGGCATCGTATTTGATGATTGTAATATGGCTTCAGTTAAATGTTCATATAAAGAAATCGAACGAGTTGACTCAATAAAATACTTAGGAGTTACCATAGACTGTAACCTCAACTTTAAACAACACATTCAGTTATAACAACTGAATGTGTTGTTTAATGTAGGATCAGGAAACTTATGTTTCTGTTTAGGAATCTTAGACATCTTGCTGATGCGAAGATTCTTAAACAAATATATTATGCCTTATGTCAATCATTGATAAGTTATTGTATTACGGCCTGGGGTGGGGTTCCTAAAACCACACTTAAAACTTTAGAAATAGCTCAACGCGCATTACTGAAAGTAAGCTCTTGTAAACCTATTAGATTTCCTACAATTACACTTTACGAATTATGTACCTTCAATTAGACAAATTTTCATCCTTAAAACTATATTAAAACACACAATTTAGTCAACGTAGGAGAGACAAAGTTTGTAGGTGGAATTCAAAATTTGGTACATCATTTATGTAGGATGGAAATAATTAAAGCAAATTATAGATTTATTACTTTTATTTTATTTTAATTTTTTTACACTCCTCACACCTTTAATCCCCTTCTGTTCACTACTCACGCCATTCATCCTCGTTCATTCCCTTCATTCCACATTCAAATATCATTAACCAATCAGACACCTTTAATAATTACGTTTCGTTTTACTTACTTAATAAACCTAAATTACGTTCCTACATTCGGCCTTCCTGCACTATTGCCTGTCCTCAGGCACACACACTTCACCTGTATGTAATCATCATTACACTCACCATCATCACTCTCATCACCATCCATAAAACAAATCATCATCATTCATCCCACAATATCTTACAACTAACAAATCATCTTGACTTAAAATTTAACGTTAAATGTAACTTTATGCTTAAATTTATGGTCTTATTTTAACAAAAGCTTATTATTATAGAAATCAGTTTAATAACATTTTACTCATAATATTTATGAAATCAATTTACTTCTATTTATTTACTTTATACAAACTTCTCTATGTTATAAATTTCTTTTGTAATAATTAACAAATTTTCCAAATAAATTGTAAATAACAGACATTTTTGTTTCATTTTTAACAATCCTTCCCCTTTCTAGAAACACTCGTCTCTTTTTAATTATATTTTCTTAAGTTACAATACATTAGAATAAGATTGACCATTTATTGTTAAATTTAAACTCACTGGTTATAACTACACAATGTTTATGAACCTTACACAATAGTTGATTTCTTACTATGCCAAAAGTCTAATATTCTAAAATAAATGAAATCCTTAACAAATGAAACAACAATAGTAAATGTTTTATGAAACTAAAATTGATTTTACTAATGTACTTTTAACTAGTTCATATAATTCTCACCTAATATAGTAAAACAATCTCACTAATGGTGGGGCCATCTTTTCATGTGATCTGCTGAGCTGGAAGTTCTGATAGGTCCTTCAGTAGAACTGTCAAGTTTCTCAAGATCATAGCGATCATTTCTCTTCACTTTAACTATCTTATAGGGACCTAAGTACTTAGCTTTTAACTTGAGACCTGTACCATACTGGGTTCTTTTTATAACAACTAAATCACCTAATTCATATTTTGAACTTTCTTTTCTCTTCTTATTGTAATTTCTCTTATTCTCTTCTTGAATTTTTAGTATTTCCTCCTTAGCATGCTTTCTTTGTTCTTCTCTATTTTCATAATATAGATCTATAGATTCTTGCTGCAAAGAGTTCATAATTTCAATATCCTCTTTACATTTCATTTTAGTTCCAATTAATAATTCAAATGGAGTGGTGTTTATACTACGTTGGTAAGTACTATTTATACATCTTTGCAATCTGCTTACATGTCTATACCAAACTCCAGAATTTTCTATACACAGTTTAGTTAAAATCGATATTATGATACGATTGATCCTCTCCACTTGCCCATTCCCTCGTGGCACTCCTGTTGTTATTTTTATATGTTGGATGTTCTCTTCTTTACAGTAATTTTCAAATTCCTGACTTGTAAATGCTGTACCCCGATCTGTAATTACTCTTCTGGGGTTACCAAAAACTTGCTGATGAATTTGGAATTTATTTAAAGTTTCACTACTACTTGTTGTTTTGGTGGGAAAAAGCCATACAAATTTTGTGAATCCATCTATAATACTAAGGATGTAATTATACTGCTTTTTGGTTTCGGTTAGAGGTCCTATGTGATCCATATGTATTGTATCTAAAGGTATACTTTCTTTCTCTATCGGACACAAGAAACCTTCCTGCTTTCCAGCTTTCTTGGTTGCTAACAAACATGGAATACAACTAATGATGAACTCCTCAATTTTTTTATCAATGTCTTTTATGTAATAATCTTTCTCTATTAATTCTTTCATTTTCTTTTTGGAAAAATGCCCATTTCCATGAGTTTTCTTAAAAACCTCATTTTCTAATGTTTTTGGAATGACTAACTTCTTTTCTTCACCTTTATATAAAATGTTGTTTTCTAACCAATAGTCTTTATATGATTGTTCCTTTAATATCTTCTTAATGGCTTTGAACCCATCATCTTGATCTTGAGCTAATTCAATACTTTCCTTTAGACTTGTAATCGTTGCTACAAAGGGCTGTCTGCTCAATGCATCTGTATGTAACATTTTAGAACCTGCTCGGTGTTCTACTTGATAATCATATTCACTTAAAAACATAACCCATCTTGCTACTTTAGGTGTCAAATCTTTTTTTCTTAATGTTAACTCAAAAGCTTGACAATCAGTGACTATCTTGAATTTAATTCCAAACAAGTAATGACGGAACTTTTTAACTCCCTTAATGATTGCTAATGCTTCAAGTTCATAGCTGGAATACTGACTCTGGACTTCACTTGTCTTGTGACTCATGTAATAAACAGGATGTAAACCACTATCATGTTGTTGCATCAAGATAGCTGATAATGCTACTGACGAAGCATCAGTGTGTAATTCAGTCTTTAATTTTGAGTTAAAAATCTTCAAAACTGGTGACATTGCTAATTTCCGTTTTAAATTAATAAATGCTTGACTCTGTTCACAACTAAACTTAAAGGAAACATTCTTCTTTAATAAATCAGTTAATGGTTTTGCTATTATTGCATAATTTTCAATGTATTTTCTAAAATAAGAAGTTAATCCCAAAAAACTTTGTAACTGCTTGCTATTTTTAGGTTCCTGACATCTTACAACTGCATCAGTTTTCTCAGTACTTGGTCGGACTTCACCATTTCTTATGATATGACCTAGATATTCAATTTCACTACAGATAAGGTTAGCTTTCTTCCAATTAATTTGAATACCATACTGTGAGGCTACTTCTAATACTTTCTTTAATCTTTGCAAAGCTTCGACTTCATTTTGTGCTGGAATTAGTATGTCATCTATAAATATAACCATAATACCTTGGGCAATCAAGTCTCGGAAAATTATACTAATAAATCTCATAAAATATTTAGGACATATTGACAATCCAAAAGGTGCACGTAAAAACTCATATTGTCCTTGATGTGTGACAAATGAAGTATAATGTATGGATTCCTCACTCACCTTAAGATGGAAAAATCCATTCTTTAAATCAAGTACACTATATACTCTAGCATCTACAAGTTTATCAATCAAGTCCTCTATCAAAGGCAATGGAAATTCATCCTTTATAATTTTATTATTAAGCAATCGGTAATCCACACAAACACGAGTAGATCCATCTTTCTTTTTGACAAGTACTAATGGACTAGAATATTCGGAATGACTCACCCTGATGATATTGTCTTCTAACCATTCTGCAATTTGTTTTTCTACTATCTGCTGTTCCATTAAAGATAAACGTCGAGGTCGTTGAGCAATTGGTATATCATCTTTTAACACAATTTTCAGCTGAAGAGGTGCTTCCATGGTCTGCATAGGTTTATAGTTGTCAACACACCTGAGAACTTCCTTCTTCACAGCCACATCTCTAATATGCTCTAAAACCAAAGAATTAACACCCCCTAGCATACATATATTCATCCAATCAACCTCCCTTTTAGGTAATAACAAAACAGAACTATCATTCATTATTGTTGTTACATTTTGTAAGAATTCTTGACCAATAATGACATCATAAGGCATAGCATTATTACATACAATATGAAATATTATATCATGATACACATCTCCATCTATAATTAAGTTTACAACAACTTGACCAAGAGACAATATTCGAGTTTGTCCAAGTCCCGTTAAAATTATATTATTTTCAGTAGATATCGACAACTGAACCGACGAACAAAAGTCTGAAGACATTAAATTAACGTCACTTCCAGAATCTATTAGAGCCATAACACTTATATCCTTAATTTTAATACTTTTTACCGGCTTTAAATTGTTGTTTATTGTATACACTTCACTCTCACTGACACATGACATTGACATATTACATTCGCCGCTGCTCGCCGCCATGTTTGTATCCGCTACGTCACTCTCGTACATTCTTGTATTGCCAACTTTACGATCGCAATTTGCGGAAGAATCCGTAGATGACTTCACGTACATGGCGTTAGGTTGCCATTTTGTTTTGTGAACCCCGTTTCCGCCCATGTTGCTAACTTCACGCATACGCTTATCGTCATTGATGCATGATGTCGCTATATGACCAAATTTGTTACATTTGTAGCATTTCACACCATTTTTACACACATTTGCCAAATGACCCTTTTCTCCACACTTGTAACAATGACGAATCGGACTTCCTGAGTAGGTTTTCTTTTCCTTAGCAGCATCATTTTGTTTATTCGAAATTAACATAGCTTTCTTCATGTTTTCATAAATTGCTAGTTTCTCTTTTAATATAGGATACGTCGTAACGCCATACAAAATAGCTTTGTTCGGTTCATAATCCACTATCCCATCAATTATGTACTGTATTGCTATGTAATCGGGAAATTTGCCCCTTTTTCCGAGTTCTTTCATAACGAGCATGTACTCATAATAGGATTCATTCTTCCTCTTTTTCCTGCTAGACATTAATTCGTGAATCTCTTTCACATTATATGTGTCTGGGAATTCCTTCAATAAAGCCACTTTAAATTCTTCGTAGGTTTTAAAAACGCGTTCTGATTTAATCCATAACTCCGCCGTTCCCGTTAAACATCGACGTGCAACGATGAGTTTTTGAGTCATCGTCCATCCAAATAACTCTGCATTTTCATCTATATCTTGCAGCCATTTTGATGAGCTGATCGTTTTGCCCGTGCCGTCGAATTTTGATATTAATCCATCATATCCCGCCGTAGTCATCATATTAAAATAGTTTGCCGTCGCCTCACCTTGCTTTTCTTCCATCTTCACCTGATATTTCACCTTACAACTTATAATTACGCCAATCACCTTGCCACGCTCCACGCCGCGTGCTTACGACGGTCACCAATTTTATATTCTATATTTGCTTATTTTATATTTCCATCCCGGACGAGCCCCCAAAAATTGTAGGATGGAAATAATTAAAGCAAATTATAGATTTATTACTTTTATTTTATTTTAATTTTTTTACACTCCTCACACCTTTAATCCCCTTCTGTTCACTACTCACGCCATTCATCCTCGTTCATTCCCTTCATTCCACATTCAAATATCATTAACCAATCAGACACCTTTAATAATTACGTTTCGTTTTACTTACTTAATAAACCTAAATTACGTTCCTACATTTATAAAAAGATTTTATAGTTTTATCGGACCATACCTAATTAATAAATTAAACAAAATAATAAACATATATCCTGAAAATAAAATCATTTCGAAAAAAATAATTTACAATTACTTAATCAAACTTACGTATAATGAATGTGAGGAGCTTCTGCATGTGGATAGCTAATTAATCGAATTCACATAACCAATACAATCGCACACAAATACACATAAACACACACACACACGCACACACATCCATCCACACACACGTATACACAAATATATGCAATCATAAAAATTGTGTAAATATAAATAAAGTACTTAAGAAAATCTAAAACTATAAACTATTTAGAGATAATATGCATTTAATGGATACATTGTAACATAATTATTGTCTTCGTAGAAATGATGAGGAATGGCGCTATGTAACGAAATACAGTTTTTACTAGTTTGGTAGCAGATGATCATATTCTATATTTGTGAAAACTGTTATATGTGTCTAAATAAAGAATTTAAAAGAAATAAAGAATTTGAAAGTCAAAAGTTATATTTTTAATATTTTTTTTTAATTATTAAAACTATCCGTCGGCCCAAAGGAACATACAAAAAATAGGTTGCACTTCGGGAGTACCGGGAGAAGAGAAAACTTGAACATTAACGTTGTGCATTTTTGAATATTTTGGAATGGTTAGGGAATCATTTCGCACGAATTGCTTTATTTATCAGTATAAAAGTACTATCATTTATGTGGTTAAATACAATATTCATCTATTGCGCTATCGTAAGCAAATGTAAATTCAGTTTTGTATGAAACGTGCTACCAATTAAGTGTGCAAGCGCCGTCTTACGAATTTTCGATCAGGTCACATGTCCTGACGCGAGTTTAACATTTTTTACTCATCCCAAAAGTGCACAACGCCACTAAAGAAGTTTTCACTTTAAAAAAATTGCTGAATTGCTCGAGCCATTCTCGATATATGCGCTTAGCAATATTCATTTTTTATTTATATAGACATGGAAATAGACAACAATATTTGGAAGTAATATAAGAAGTCTATGAATATTAATTATAACATTTCTCTTATAAAAACGATTTAGACGTTTTTGGTGTTTCTAAGAGGTACTTAGATAATTAATGAAAGAACTGGAATCTCTCTCAACAAATTTTACTTAAAACATAGGTACATACTGTTATATCACATCTTTAAGAATTTAACATACAACATTTTCGTAAATATACAAGACAGGAAATTACTCTACGATAAAATATTCTACGTTGTACGAGGATAATGTGTTGTTTAGGAAAAATAATAAATCTTCTAAACATGTAGGCTCGTAGGTGCCTTAATGAGCAACTTACAAAATATGGGTTTTTTTTTTCTAGTTATATATTACACTGTATATATTTACACTAGATCTGTCTAGTTACTCCTAAGATTAAGGAGATATTATCTCGACAGCTTCTATATTTTTTTTAATCTTATCTTAATACTAGCTGACCCGGCAAACGTTCGTACCGCCTAAAGCTAGGTACTGACTAACGTTACGAGGTGTAATGTTGCATGTTACACAGCGAGCATGCAGTCAGTATGTAGTGTTACTGAACACAACCTCGCTGTCGGATATCTCGACTGAGAGGCTGGTAAATATGGAGCACAGAGTTCAAACGAGCATGTTACGTCGATTTAAGAACTAAGCTTAACATGCTCGATGCGTAACATACTCTATACGAAATTTACAGATTAGCTGAACTTCATTTATGATTTATGACAGTTGACATGTTTGAGGTGTTGATTTTGAGACCAAATTTATATTAGCTTAAATTTGCATATGGTTTTACCGCTCGCCTCAGTCTCTCTATGTCTATAGCATTCAGTAACTTTAATTTTAATCTGTTATAAAATTTTACCTACGATGTTTGGGTTAGCTGTAACTTATCAGCCCCCCCCCCCCCCATGTCAAAAGTAAGCAAAGCAAGGACACCCCCCCTCCCCTTTTAATGCTTACGTTATACTTGAAAGGTACCTTTTCTACATATAGTAAAAAAATATATGGACCAAAATATTTCACCGCTAATAAATCTTTGCAGAATTTGAAATAGTTTTTCTAACATTATAAATGATGTTATGTTTGAGGCTCACAAATTCCAAATTATTTAACAGAAAATTTATTCAGCTTATCTAAAATATAGTTAATACTCTAAAATTATTACTATAATAATGTGTTGAAAAGTAAAAATTATTTTTATGTAACGCGATCGTGTTTACGAGTAATTTATCACGACGGCCATTTGCGAGTGACGCAGCCAACCAACAACCGATTTAAAAATTATTTTTATGAAAATGTTGAATAATAATTAGTATCAAATTAGTTTGTAATGTACGTTTACATATTAAGGGACTTTTGTTTTAAAGTTTTATTTATTTGCTAATTTATTCATCGGCCTCATTATAACTTGAGTATCGTTGTAACACTATTTCTTTAAATCTTTACTATTAGTAGTAATATTAATACTAGAAAAATGAAAAGCCTTTTTAGATTTCAAAGTAAGTTGGAGAAAAAACTGCCGAACGAGAAAGTTTCTTACGAACGCTGCCTTAACGATGATTAATAGTTGCGGGTAGAGTATGAATAAATAAATTAGTAAGTGATCAGTTTGAATACACCTCAGCGAAGCGAGAGAGATGGTAAGCAATCACACGGTCTAGGATGGAATGGGTCCTTCCTGTTGATACCTGTTTACTCTTACTTTGGAGACACCAATATTGGTACTTTTCAGAAAACACAGACTCCGGCAGACCGTTCCACAGTTTCGCGGTGCGAATAAAGAACGTGTATTCGAAGCGCTTGGTACATATTCGCGCAATATCCACCATAACCTAAGGCGCTTGGATCGCGTTTGTCTGACTGTTCGGTAGAAGAAGGGGCGGGCGGAAATAAATTGTACAACTCCTAGACTCACTCACCGAAATGTATCCGATAAAATACCGATAAAGTGGCGACCATACGACTATGTTAGTATACATTAGTTTATGTATAAGTTATTTTAACATTTGGTAGTACAAAATTGTACATCTCTAACAAGAATGACTAATTGATCATGTCTGATTAGTACTAATTGGGAAGAGTAAACAGAAATTAACGCCACGCAACTGTACTAGCAAATTGACAGGTATACTCGTAATAAGCTTAAACTACCTAACCTAGCCTACCTAGCGGTGCAGGTTATCTGCTACAGCATGATATGAATATTTAATAGAGGGTCGTTACTAAGTCAGAAGTGGAGCTGAGCTCGCCACCTGATCTAAGATTGAGGGACGATTAGGCTACTTTGCTTAAGATATATAGTCTACCTTCTTTAGTGTGTTTACATGCGTTTTCTTACTCACGGTGAGAACTGTTACTTTAGATCTTTTTGGTTGATACATTTTAAAAGAAACTTAAAATAAAACGATTGAAAAAGGAAAAAAAAATCGAACATTTTCTAGAAACAGTGGATAAAGGGAAAACTAAAGCTTGGTAAGAAAATGACCTATGTCTAATAATTCTTGTTTTTTTTTCTTAAATTAAAACACTTATTTTTTTAATTGATTTATGGATATTATATTAGTAGAGTCTACTACAACCTAACTTCGACCTAAGAATTTTAATCTGGTTAAATGAAAGTAATACAAAGTTTGAAAGTTATAGAAAACATGGTCTGATTTTGATAGGCATTTTTATCAACTTTTAAAATGTAAAAAAGTAGTTATAGTGACGTAACTATAATAGTTGGACATATGGTCTCGTGGAGTTTATTGATACGTTCTATAATTTTTTTGTTCTATCATCAATACTTTTTGCAGCGCATGCGATGAAAGATATTTTATGGCTAATTTTTTTGCACCTTGGGTTGGTTTTCGTGAGATTTCCTAAGGATCTCTAATTTTTTACTGTAATAAATATAGCCTATGTTACTCAGGGATAATGTAGCTTCCTAATGGTGAAAGAATTTTTGAAATCGGTCCAGTAGTTTTTATGTTTATTCGTTACATACAAAAATACAAGAATACAAATCTTACTTCTTTATAATATTAGTATAGATTAAAGATTTTTAAAATTTTGAAAGACACGTAAAATAAGTAAAACAACTACTACTCGATTGAGGCTATCAAGATCATTGAGTTTTGTTATGACGTAAGGGAGGTGATGTTACCAACCATTAAATACTACCCACTCTATCATATATAAAAATAGTTTTTAAATATTTTGTCTATTATTGTGTACACATCACGTTAAAATAGCTGTACCAATTTGAATAAAATTTGGTGTGCGGATACTTTATTACCTGAATTAGAAATGGGCTACTTTTATCCAAGAAAAATGCACAGTCCCTTTGGGATTGAGCGGTGTTAGTGGTAAATATACAGCTGAAGTTATAAGGCCGAAATGAATGAATTAATTTGTTACTTGAATCGACACGTAAGTAAATTTATCTTAGGACAAAGCTAGACGAGGACAAGGTCACACGGGTTGACTAGTAATAAAATAAAAACGATGTTATTTTACAAAATATTTACTATTACAATTGTGATACCTGCGCTGTTTAAACATGCTCTCAATCTCATAAAACGCAAACTTCATCTTCTAAGTTTACCTTACCCTAAACAAACTAGCGACTAAGTAACATCAGAGTTAGACTTAGATACTACAAACAACTTTTAGATTGAATCCGGACCTACATTACCTTTGAGCTAAGTGAATATGTTACGTTCTAAATACTTATTATTAGTTTAGGATTTTTGTGTAATCAAAAATAATCAAAGTCTTTGTAAGTTATTTTCGAATGGAAGTTTCTTGAAGACGAAAAATATATTGTTTGATAAACTTTTTTTGATTTTAAGAGTAACTGAAATAGGCATAGTGGAAAAAAAACAATATAATCGACATTAGAATAAAAGATTTATTATTTACTGTTTTTTAACACCCATCAACATAATCAACAAAAGAACTTACTGATTCTGTATATAATGTCAAATTTGTACTGGTAAATTTCTAAGTATCAAAAATATCTTCATCTTTCTCATCCTCACGATGTTTTGCTTAGCCTGTAAAGTCATCAAGAATGAAATTCTTAAAACACTCATAATTCCGAAAACTCAGTGGTGTCTGGAATAAGTTTTGATTTCTCCTTTTTCTTCTTCCCGATAATATCTTGGAAAGAATAACTAAATCTTCCTTTGCCAATCAAAGTCATGTTTATATTCCTGTCTTTGTTTTATCTAACAGCATTGTTGCGCCTTGTGTAAGTGAGACGGATATATTATGTATACTTTCAAATCTTTAATGCTTTCAAATCTACATCCTCGTGTTTAAATAGTGGTTACTCTGTTGGTTGGGTGGTTTATTGAGGCATTATAAGGGTGTTTGCTTTTTTAGTGTATTTAACTCGATGCATTTCGTAAAAATACCAACCTAACTTTTATATGACAAACAGAGAATGAGATAAGAAACACACAGAATAAGTAATACACCATATTTGACATAAAGATCACGCGACCACAAACAAGATTAAGGGCAGGCAGTTTCAATAAAAACATAATGAACTCTGAGTGTGTAAAATGAAAGATTTATCCCTTAGCTCCAACGAGGGTCGCTGTGTAAATAAATTCATACCACTCTATTGAAAGTCGAGTCCTCGAATACTCGGAGTGTTTTTAAAAGAAACCTCTTTGATATTCCCACGTAAAGAAAGTGGAATGGGTCAAAGTGAAGATACAGAAAATGGGGTCGTTCGAGATCCCATTCCAGACTAAGTACCCTTTGACAGTAAATGCTTTTAACGCATGCAGTACATTATACTGTTAAAAATAAGTCGCTTAAACTGATGTGTATACAACGTTTTATAACTTCCATAACTCTACTTATTCAGTGTAAAGTTTATTACGCCATTACTTTATATTTCAACTAGTTAATATTAGTTGAATAGCCAAATACAAGTGTTTCATATTAACAGTTATAATGCATGAATAAGTATTTGTTATACAATTAAGACTCACTATGGCAGTTTAGTAAGCTGTTTTATGACAACTATAAGACTTTTTGTGAGTGATGCTCAAATTCTTGGTGATGGTGATAACCAATATTTGGCACAAAATGACCTTTAACAGAAAGAGAATCTTAACTAAAGGTTAGACCTTTAAGAATTCAAAAACTAGAGAGTACTCACACCACTCTTTTGACAACTGTCAAATTTAATTATGGCGGGAAGCACAAGTAATGACTGTGACGTATGTCAAGCCGACTTTATGGTCGCGTTCAGTTTAGCTTTGATACATTTATTATTTTCTCTTTTTAACAATTACATTAATTTTATCCATTAGGGGATGGCTTAGAATAAAAGTCCCCTCTGCCACCGTACGTGCCTGCGTGTTTGTGTGTGTCTCAGAGATTGTGCACATACATGTTATTTAAGATATATTAAGATAATTGTATCTTATTCATATTGAATGTTGGTTGAAGATAAGATTAGGTTATTCGAGTAAGTTGCGAGCGTAACACGGTTTAAGGAGAAAAAGGGCGAGATCTATTAATATTTAATAAGACTCCGAGTTTTGGGCGAAAATATGGTGTTACTTTAAGATGGAGATCGATTTCGGTATATAAGTTACGTGTACAAATTTGTAGCATGTGCTATATAATAGGTCTTTACTTATGAAATTGCCGTTCTGCCGTGCTGGTTATTTATAGTTCAGTCGACAAATTAAAAATGGTCTAAAATAGAATACTGCTCTTAAAATTATATGTTTTCAAATTAAAAAAAAATACAATACCTTAAAAAATTGATCAATGATTCGTACTCGCTTTTGACGCATTTTCTGAGTTAAATTAACATTATAAATAATGGCATTTTTAATTTTTTTTTTGTGTGCTAATACACGCTTTTAGCACATATTTCCAGGCTTCATTTCGGATCCAATAGCACACATAATTTTACGAGCAGTATCCCTATTTTAGACCATTTTGAACTTGTCGAATAGACTATTTTCCATTCCATTTTTTTCGCTAAGAATTCTAGGTTCAAATTATTTTTATTTTTGAAATATGAAATTTTTTTGAAGTTTTGTTTTCATCACATTAGTACGTTTTTCGTAATCATGGATACGTTAAAAATTCGAGTGATTATGGAGTATGAGTGTGTTAGTGGCAGCAAAACGGAGAAGCGGCGTGCAACATCAACAACGTATAGGGGGCGAACGCTACTAATGATCGCACCACCCGTTATTGGTTTGCCCGCTTCCATTCTGGAAATTTCGACCTAAGAAATGAAACACGTGGTCGGCCGAAAACTTTAGTCGACAATAACGAGTTAAAGGTGATTATGGAGCTGATGAGAGAAATAAGATTGAAAAAATATGTTTTAGATAAAAGTATTAGAGTTTGATAATGTATACTAAAATTAGTTTTTTTTTTTTTTATAATTGATAAGGTGCAAACGAGCAGATGGTCCACGTGATGGTAAGTGGCCACCATCGCCCATGGACATCGGAAAAACAAGAAACACTCTCTCGTTTTGTCGATGCGTTGCATCCCCGAAGATAGAGTGGGAAGGGGGAGCGAAGAAGAAAAATGATGCGGATTCAGCGGACCCTAGGCAAGAGCCCAGAGTCCACTAGACCGACAGCATTAATGGAATGGGAGAGGGGGGGGGGGGGGGGTAAGTCTGGCCCACATGCGGCTCAACCGGAACGCGTCTATGACACTTGGCGATCGGATTCGCATGCTGGTGGTCACAAGCCAGTCGGGGAACAGATCCCCTACCACCAAGGGTTTTTTATATAAAAAAACTTACGATTACGATTATATTAAAAGACTAATTAGTCTTTTATATTAAAAAAATAATTTATGACTTTTCCCTTTTACTGCAATAATCTTCTCTGCGAAGCGAGGGAGGGTCGGCTAGTGTCGACTCATACGAACGTCATAAAATTATCACGAAATATGATTACTATACTAAATATTATTTTTTCCTACTTTACTTAAATATTATTAAGGTGGGGCTTTCATGAAGAGAGATTAAAGCTGAATTAGATCTTTTATGAGTTATGAAAAATCTTTTGTAAGCCCAAAGTATTATATTTTATAGGTCAATGAATCCATATCCTAAAAAAGTATTCTATGCCTACTTTAATGTGTTCTAAGATGTTTTCAGCAAAAAGCTTTTTATATGTCCCATTTGGAATGTAACGGAAAGTTCTAACATTGGTAAAAGTTGATGTGAAATCATATAAGACATAATATAATATTGTTTCTAGACGACGATATAATATTGTTGCGAGAGGCATTGTTTTAATGTTATTTTCAAAAAGATTTCAGAAATACAAAAGGACAATACATTTTTAAGAATAATTTCAAATCAAATCCTCCTATTTGATATTCAAATAATCAAGTTTATAGAAAGTAATTGATCTGCCATCTTTGGCAGTCTATCACATTGGATTTAGAATGTCTTTTAGCTAAACATGTATCGTCAACTAAACAAAATAAGCATACCATTGGCATTAGCAGTAAATTTGTTAGATTTAGATATTTGATTAATTTAAACAATATTTCTACTGGCTCGTCAGCAGGGGCGTCTATAGCCCCTATAGCACCCGTGTGCAATCATCATCTTAGCACCCTCGATTACGAAAAAAAAGCTCTTTACCTCAGCATGCAGTATGCAAGCCTATGCCGGATTACCTCGTTATAAGACTTCATTGACGATGATGAACTTATTGTGCTCTTTTCATTATTTACTCTAATACAGTTAGTTGAGAAGTTAATCTTTTCCGTAAAGAATCGCCAAACCTTGCCGGCGCCCGTAGGACCGCGGCGCCCATGTGCATCGCACATCCTGCATTATAGATAAAGCCGCTCCTGATCGTTAGCTCATAACTTATGTCCCAAATAATTAGGAGTACTTTGAATTGTGAATATTATATGCCTTAGTGCTAATAAAATATAATAAAGTGACCAACCAGCTCAGTTAGGTAAGCAAGTTAAATATTTTTTTTTATATTATACACCTTTATTTATTTAACCCAAAGGGTGGGTAAGTACATAATATGATCCCAACATAACACGCGACGCTTACACGTGAGGGAGATAATGTCCGTCGTACGAATAGCAAATATCCGGCTCACATTGATTATGATCTCGCAACCCTGCATTATGAACGGCTGCCAAACGCTTTGTAAGCTGATTAGAATGAATTGTTCAGTTTTGCTTAAAATGGGTAATTTAAAGTACTTTTAATTTGAAGAACTTTTCTTATCTTATTACTGTCGTAGCTTAGTCCTTTTGTGCAAAATATCTATTAAATTGTATACACAAATGGTCCGCGTTTACCCTGCAAGCTATAACATTGAAGGGCGTGAATTAAAAAGATATCCCGTTTATAGAGGGATATCAGCTATCGGAATATAAAGTTTAAACCAAAGGGCGAGTAGGTAAAAAATGATCTCAACATATCACGCGACGCTCGCACGTGAGGGAGATAATGTCCGTCAAACGAATGGCAAATAACCGGCTTACATTGATTATGATCTCGACTTACCCTGCATTATAAATGGCTGACAAACGTTTTGTAAGCTGATTAGAATGGAATGGCCAGTTTCGCTTGAAAATGGGTAATTTAAAGTAACAGTTGAAATATTATAGGTAATTTACTTTTACTCACATATATTTAACGTAATTCAGGACAAATTTTTAAATAAAAGTATTAGTTTTTTTTAATGATTGATAAGGGACAAATGAGCAGATAATCCACCTGATAGAAAGTGGCCACCGTCGACCATGGACATCGGAAATACTAGAAAGTATCTCTAATATTGCCGATAGGTTGCCGCCTCATAAATAAATTGAGTAGGGGGAGCGAAAAGAAGAATGTTGCGTTTTCAGTTCACCCTGAGCAAGAACCCGATATTCATTGGAACCGTAGCATTAATGGAATGAGAGAGGGAGGGAGTAGATCTGGCTCACATGCGACTCATGCGGAACGCGTCTGAGACACTTGGCGGTCGGATTCACATGCTGGTGGTTGCAAGCCAGTCGGGGAATAGATCCCATTCCACCAATGGCGTTGCTTAGTTACTCACTTCTTACGAGATTATAGAACAAGTGTTATTATCCTCAGCTTGCAACAAATAAACAAGGCTGTGTGTTTATGTTGCTATAACATGTGAACTGTTTCTCGATGTACGGCAGCACTGAGTGTCTTCACACTGCAACGATGTCTTTCATAAACCCCACAGAAGTAAAACATAAACAAATGCAAATTTGAGCACATAGCTGACACTATACGAGTGCGACAGGCAATGTTTGACATGTTAGTAGTCTATCCAATAAGTCCTGCAAAATGCAAGAGCCCGGAAATGCAAGATACTAACGGGGCAGATATTATAATTATATTATCAAGCCAAAGCAAGCGAGTGATTTATGTTAATGTATATCAACAAGCACACGACACACTATTTGTGGATGGTTGTATACTCTGTGGCTCTCCAAAAACTCATAATCACCGGAAAAATGGAGGGGAAGAGACCGAGAGGAAGAAGTCCAATGCGATGGACCGACTAGATACGCACCACACTCAACATCAATATGGAAGAAGCTGTTCATGATGCAGAAAGCAGGAATAGATGGCGTAACATAATTAAGAAGGCAACGATCTTCTGTGGCATAAGTTAATAGTGCTTGGTCATTAATACTATTTGGCCGGAAATGTATTATTTAAATAAATCTTCGAAGCTACGGACAAAAAACAGGGGTTACATAAAAGATTCAAAAGGGCATACAAGACCCCCAATTCAAATTTCCCCGCATGCGCCAACATTTCACCTCGTGTGTTTCCAAATGACAAATACGAGTGTGTGTTTACAACGCTCATCCACGTAGAAAACTCTAGGGAATTCTCGTGGTGTAATGAAAACCATTGCAAGATGAAAAATGGCTGCCGTTATTGAAATTTTTAAAGCGTTTATGTACTTTGATATCGTTTCTTAAATAATTAAGTTTAGCTTTTAAGAATGTTTAAGCACATTTGGGTTTGTTTCAAAATGCTTGATTGTTTTGATCAAATATATAAATAATTTGGCCAAGTGCAAGTTTGAAACTCGCGCGTTGAGGGTTCCGTACAATTTAAATAAAAGGAAAAACACTATCAAATTTTGATTTTCGTATAATGGATCAAAATATCATCAAAAGTAGAATTGAGGGGGCGTTTACTGTTTATATTAGTATTGCGTGTTTCAACTGATATATTTATTAATTTTACTTACAAAAAATTATTCGACTTCATACTGAAAAATGCAATAAAAATTAAAAAATAATACACTTAAATAATTTTAGAGTCGATGAACATATATTAATTAAATACATATTGACAAATATAGAACCTTTTTTTCTAGTTTAAATTTTACTAGTTTAAGCAACATGTCATGTCGTAAACAGCCGTTGCTAAGATAAGATAGCTTTAGATTCATTTCACACGATTTGACAACAAAAACGTCGATGTTTGCGATTTCAAATTTCTTATACATAATATAAATGTCTTCGGTACAGATTTAAAGATAGTTATATTATATCACAACATCTACTATTGTTACATGGGAGTGATAGCGCACAGTAACACGCACAAGACAATAATAATATACACTAAAAATGAAGTAACTAATATTAAAAACGTACTCCAAACCTTTATTATGGAGACCCATCATCAAGGCACTACACCACAGCACAGCCATAATGGTCACCAGGCGAGCTCCGTTCGACAACTGGCTCAAGTCTATCGAAACAGAACAGAGGTTATATACAGTCTTGAAATAAAATAAAAAATACTACCCTAGAATATTATGTAGTCAACGATGTTACTAACTCTATTGTCAGCTATAGTTACTTATTTTTCTCTACGATGTTTCTTTATTAAAATTCTGATAATTTGGGAATTTTCCAAGTATAGTATTTTCTGTATTCAGACATTATAAAAAACTCAATTGTGATTTAAGTTATAGATTTTTTTATAAATCAAAAACATTTTATTTACATTTCCCAGATATTAAGATTTATGTAGGTGTATTTTAACAAGAGGAATAAATCCAATGCATTTGGATCTTAAAATATTTGTTGGGAAAGTTTAAACGGTGAGAAACATAAATAATAAGTAAAAGAAAATACTAAAAACGACAATTTGATTTTCCAATACAAACTGTTCCTAGATATGAAACGTTTCATGTCTTTTGTCTTTTTAGAAATAAAAAAATTTCTCTTGGTTGTCAAATAATTATAGGTGCGCTCAGAAATGTGTCTTTTTCATGGCAGTAGTAAGAGGTCCGACCTCTTTCGAAGTTAGGAAAGATTTTAGCTCATTCAATCCAAAATAATAAATCTATATACATAAAAATTAATCGCCTCTATGTATGTACGCGTATAACTTCAGAATGATTGCACCAAATCGGATAATTCTTTTTTGTTATGTTAGTTATTATTAGGACAAGGTTTCTATAAAAGATAAAGTGAGTGAGATAGAAGACGAAATAATAATAACAATAATAATTTGAGTTAATTTTAAACGAGTTCAATGACATATTTAAAACAAAAATATTTAAAATAAAAACTTAAATCTCAAATTTTGTGACTGGGACACAGTAGGCATTTTTAAAAGTAGGGACAAATTATATAACTTATTATATGGCATAAAGCAGTTTAATCATAATCCTGAATTTTTACTTGTGCCAAATTATAAACTCACAGGACAAAATAGGAGCTACGTTGTAGTTTACGCGTGAGGGGACGCGTTAGAATACTATTCCCCTCTGCCGCTGGGAGAGCATCTCGTAAGAGCCGAGTAACCCAGCACTCCCTTGGTGGTAGGGGATCTGTTCCCCGACTGGCTTGCGACCACCAGCATGCGAATCCGATCGCCAAGTGTCATAGACGCGTTCCGGTTGAGCCGCATGTGGGCCAGACTTACCGCCTCCCTCATTCCCCCTTCCCACTCAGTCTTCGGGGATGCAACGCATCGACAAAACGAGAGAGTGTTTCTTGTTTTTCCGATGTCCATGGGCGATGGTTGCCACTTGTCATCAGGTGGACCATCTGCTCGTTTGCACATTATCTATTATAAAAAAAAAAAGTGATTTCTCGCTAATTCCTCCCTATTTCTTTAATAGAGTGTGTGCGAGAGTGAAAGGTGTGGAATGAGGTGTAGTGTTGTATGTGAGGTGAAGAGGTGAGAGACACCGAGCGCTGGCAGATGGCCTGCAGAGTTCGGCAGGCCGCCCGAGCAAGTAGAACGCAGGCGGGCTACAGGAGCTAGTAGGTTACAGAGTGACGGTTGGAACAGCTAGGTCGAAAGGTGGACTCTGCCAAATTCTGCATCTCTCTCATCTGCAATCTGCAGACTCTCATATCTGGATTATTTAAATGACAAGAATGGAATTGGAATTTGGATAACGTTGACTCTCAAATGTTGGCTTTTTGGAAAGAGCGACTGTTGAGTTTCTTGCCGGCTCTTCTCAACAGAAAACGGGATTTCGAGCTGAGGGTAGCTTCAGACAAACTGAGTGACAGACCTGATTGACAAGTGTCAAAAGTACTTTATAAAGTCTAATTAAAAAACTATTTTGAGTTTGAGTTTGAAAAAAGTCAGTGATATGATGGATGGATTCACTGCAAATCAGTGACATTATAGAATAGAAATTCAACGAAAATAGTGTCGAAATAGTATATTGATTGTAGTGATTTCTCGCTGATCCCTCCCTATTTATTTAATAAACAGATATTTGTACATACCCATTTTTGTCAATCAGCCATAAATTGCTCACAAAAACTACACGTCCGCGTATAGATTACACTTTATATGGTTTTTCCTCTCTTTTACAATATATCTTCTTGATATTTAATGCTCGGAACACGATTTTTCCTCAAAATTTGCACATTTTGACACCTTAATGAAAATTCTGAATATTTGGTAACTATACTTCTCAAACATATCCATTGTTTTCGGGCTACTAAAATTCGACGCCGCTTGAACCAGAGGACGCACCACACTACCTGCTCCAGCGGCCAGCCTGCGTCCTACTTGCTCGGGCGGCTTGCCGAACACTTCAGGCCATCCACCAGGGCTCTCTCTTCCTCTCTCCTTCACCTCATACATTAATACACAATACATCCCATATTCAACACCTTTCATTTTAGTGCCCCTTTTTTATATATTTCTTTGTTTTCTTTTGTTTTCGTTAATGTTTTTTTTTTCTTTTTTTTATCTTCACGACATGATATTTGTGGCAGAGTATGAATATTTTAATAAGTAAGTAAATGGTTCGAATACTATATAAAAAACCACCACAATAATTGATAGACGTGAATTTGAATAATGAAGATGAAGTAGACCTAAATAATCTAAGGCACATAAACTAAACCGTAGTTTGGAGAATACGGTCCTTTAACCATTACGCTAGTTTAATATAATTATGTAAAAGGGACAGCGTGTTTAATATTTTAGTATAGTTAATGACATGTGTGTAGTTTAACTGAGTCATTTATTTTGCGTGGCAGAATGAGGGCGGCTACCTTATTAATGATAACGTTACGGGGTTACTTGGAAACGTATAAGTTAATGCTAAGTCTTTATTAAGTTTCGAGACTCTTTTGAACTAGAAAAGAAAGTCACCTGAATTGGATGACTTTCTAAGCCGATTAAGGTATTCTACGTTGACCTACAATAATAAAATTTTATAACAAGCAATATCTTAAAGCAGGACTAAAAATAAATAATCCAAAAACCGAGTTATATAACAAAAGATTTTTTTTTTAGTTGGTTAACTGAGTTTTTAAATGTACATATGTACTTGAGCAGTTTTTCCAAGGGAAAGTACAGTCTTTTCCTTAGTTAAAATTTTACAAAACCTTCGGTGTGTGAGTCCGACTCGCGCTTTCTTCACTCTCTACAACAGAAAATCTTTGCAATAATAACAGTGATTCATGCCAGCCTTCTAGGCTTTGGATACGAATCCCTAAAATATCTACGTAGTTACGCCATATCTATTCAATCCCTCATCTGTCAAACCCTCGTAGTTTCTGCAGTTTTACCTTCCTGTAAGCTTAACTATGCATGAAAAATCTCTTTCATACAAAAATTCAGATTCAAATTTTCAGTTTATTTTTTATTTTGTATGTGTACTGATAAACACTGTTATTCAGGAAATTATAAAGGAATACAATGTGTAAAACATATTTCTTATTTGGTACTATTTATGCTGCGAAATTTACATGCATCATTGCTTTTTTCCCTGTTATTTTACCAGTTCTTAGTCCTAAAAATCACACACATTTTGGTACGGGCACGACTTACAGATTTTCAGAAAAATTGTGAAATGCATAAGGGGTTAATATTATGATTACTAGTGATCGTCAACTGAGATTCCGTAAGTGGGGCGAGCAGTAGCAGCCTCCCAAACATGTAGAATTTTTTTTTTAAAGTCATTTTCTCCCGTTCGAAAATTTGTATAACTATAGTTTACCTAGTATCTTAAAGGAAAAATAAAGTCAGCTGACCATAACGTGGTGGATTATACGTCAGCTGGCTGCTTGACCATGTAACATTTTCATTTTTTTATAGCAAAATCACAGTTAGCATTTAAGTAGCTTTTTACAAACAGAAGTTTCGTAAGTGAATGAACGGAGTCGAAGTCGAACTCACGAAACTCCTGTTTGTAAAAACTACTTAAATGCTAACTGTGATTTTGCTAGTAAATTTTCTATAAATGAGAAGATTGTCTAAAAAAATAAAAAATATAGATTGCCTATAGTTTCAATTGCGCCCGATTCCACTTTCTGAAGAAGACCGCCGAATACGATTGAAACTATAGTCAATATATGAAAAAAATAATACGTGAGTTTTTACTGTATATAAACCTTTAAAAATGACTGATTACCACTTTGTTTGTATAATAAAAAGAAGAAAAAAGTTTAAAGGACTATTAAAATATATCTGCTAACAGTCACTTCGCCTGAGAAATATACGGTATCGATAAAGCTTGACAAAGAATTGGAGAACACTACAAACAAAGTAGAAAAAAAAAATTTCATTTCATGTATTATATAATTTATTATATTGTTCTGATCAAACAAATATATCTTATTATTCTTGCTTGTTAATAAATATATTAATATTTTTCATCCTACCATCTCGGACAGAGTATTTTTGCTCTCCGATATTTGAGTTCAAAAGCAGTTTTTATCCTCTAGAGGTTAAAGTAAAATTGAATTAAGAACATCGTGTGCACTAAGTTTGCAAAATTCAAAACATAATTAAACCTTTTTACTTCTACCTCCATGGTGCCGAATTAATCATACAAGTTTTTTTAATTTGTTAAAAACTCAGACTCGGAACTTTCTTGGTGTACTTTTTTTGACGTGAAAACTTCTTCAGCGGCGTTGTAAATTAAAACTAGTAGAAATGAAAAATCGGAGTCTTGCATTCATATTTATATTCAATTAGATATTTTATTGGCTGTCATAAGTTCATTGGCAGTTTGACGAGTAATTTCGTGGAGTTAATATCGACTATCACAGTTTAGTGATCTTTAATTAAATGATTTGTTGCAACGTTGAGCAGATGTGTGTGAGATTCGCGGCAGTTTGACAAGTCGTTTTTTTTATTTTGTTCCTTGAGAATATTCAAAAATGCACAACGTTGATGTTCAACTTTGTTGACATTCTGTTTACATGCATAATATACCGTAAGGGACCAAGCATCATACCTAAGGTAGGGCCCCTGCACCGTGAAGCCGCCAACAACCGTCTTATTTTAATTCCCCATTTTTATTAACACCTGTATACACTCATTAAGACTATTTATTGTTGACCTCATCAGCAAACAGCCCTAACGCAGTCAATGTGCTGCGGCCGTGTCGAATCCCGTGCGTAGAAAAACATTTAAATGCTTGTGATTGCGATGTGATAACAATGCTATGTTAATAATTATTAAAATATACACGTCCTAACTTTTCTTGGGTATCTCATACCCTGCCACACATTTAAGTTTGGTAGAAAAGACTAATTATTTAAGGAATCGAGCTTAGAATACGAAAAGGTTCTTCCAACTGATATTTTTTTGCTGCTTCTCTCACACTTTCACTAATTTTATTATTGCTAAATATTAATAGTTTAGTCAATTTTTTAATTAGTTGGTGACTTACATTATTTATCATTTTTAAAAAAATGTATTAACTTTTATGTACGTAATACCCAACCACATTGTTATTGTAATATGAGTTTCGTCCTACAAGTTTAATACTGATATAAATCTAGAAAACATTACCGTCTTCTAAAGTAATACTCTACTAATATTATATGATTACTGCTACATTATATTCAAGAAACAGACGCAGGTAAACCAAAATTAAATATAACGAAAACTAATATACTTAAAATAATAATAATTCATATTTTAAAGGATAAAAGGAAGAGATCAATCAATATCACAATATGCTACGGAGAGAAACATTACGACAGGTAAGCACAAATTAGGTGAATTCAAAGAAATGTATATTTAAATAAGGTTTCATATTTGGTCAAATGTCAGGAATGATTGATGGTCTGCAAAGGGACAATACTACTATACATTTGAATGATAGTGATATATCTCGGATAGGTAAGTTGCCAAAAAGTCTTTGTTTTCACATTATTCAATATCAATTTTAATATACCTACCTATGTGATACAGTAAAGTCTTCTTTCTCGCATAACAATAGAATAAAATTTAATGGTTAAACTAAATGTGGATGGTTCGTGAATTAAAATATTAATTCCAAAATATTTTTTTTAGCTTCTACTATTAACATCACGTGTTTCTGTGGATTTGCTTTAGTGGGTATTATTACCAAAATATTTGGTCGAAGAAAAGCAATCTCAATAATGATCACACCAGTTATACTTTGTTGGTTAATGGTGTACTTCGGACAAGACAAGAGTACTCTTTTACTATCTAGAGTTATAGTCAGAGTTTCTTATGGAGGTATACTTATGCTAATTCATATTTCTTTTGGAGAATATACCCCACCACATATTAAAAGACTATGTCTAAATGTGATATCATGTATTGGTTCCCTAACTGGTACTTTACTTGGACACGTATTAAGTATCTTAATGCATTGGAGATTAGCTGCTTTAATAAGATTAATACCAATGACTCTCTCCGCTCTCATGCCATGGTTTTGGGAAGAAAGTCCATCTTGGCTAGCATCTAAAGAGCGGTTTAGTGAATCTGAATGGGCATATAAAGCATTGCATCCATCAAATGAGACATCTGATAGAGAGCTAAACTTACTACTCAATATTGAAAAAATATTGGGAATAACAGTTGGATTGGAGTCCATGCAGACTTTACTAGTTTTATACTTTATTGTTTTAAATGCAGGACCCTATCCAGTAGCCGAAACATTAATGACACAAATATTTCCATTAGATATAAAGACTTTTTGTCTTTTAACTCAAGCTATTATTGCTGGTATAATTCAATTTTTATGTGTTTAATTAGCCCCTATTATGTTTGTGACGATAGGGTATCATGGTGTGTTCTTTATAAATGCAAGTATCTCATTAGTGAGTTTGCTATATTTGTATATTATATTTTTACCTGAAACGAAATGTAAAACTTTACAAGAAATAGAATTAGAGTTTAGAGAAAAAGATTCTGTTAAAGACAATTTTGAACTAGCAGACACTAAATCAAAGTTGCTTGTAGATAATAGACATTTATGAAATTAATATAAGTATGGTATGGTAACTGTTAGATGCATAAGACATAATATTATGTCATGAAATATAATATAACATTTTAGTATATGACTGCTTCGATACTTCCCTATTGTTATAAGTTATTTTTTGTGTTTTAGCTTTATCAACATATTCCCTTTGCTGCATCCATCTTGTAACTATATCGAGCTAACTCTATAAAATATATACATAGAATACATAATAAATATAAATAAATAACGCAAGAGGAAGACAGCAAGTCAATAACGGTTAATAAATCATTTATAAAATATTTAATTAGGCATGTGATCATCTAGTTAGGACCCTTAATACGTTGTGTAAATAATAACCATCAAAGTTCTTTTAGAGTATCAGAGGCATGTGATCAATAGGTTATCGAAGAAGATAAATTAAACTAAATAAAGATCGATTTGGATTTTATTAAATTAATGTAATAACGATGCTGTGATGACGCATAGATGTATAATAATTTTATAAATAATGACATCAGAAGGATGTTAATGATAAAGAAGATAGCTGAAGGAGTCTCACCCTTCCTCTTATAATATTTAAATATAAAAGAGAAAAGGGGTCGGCAGCCCCACACCCGCCACCGACAATGGGTTCCAACCAAATCGTGAACCCTCCAGGATAGAAGGTGGGAGCTATTTATAGTGCGCCTACACTTTTGATGCTACATTAGCAAGGACCGAAGTCCGCGTAATACAGTCAAGACTGCAGTGTTGAAAGCCGAAGCCTTAGTAAATCAGCCGAAGCTGTAATAATAAAAAGGCGTGAGCCTTGTGATGGAAATAAATCCATTAAAACAGCAAAGCTGCAAGGTGTCCGAAGACAAAGGGACAAGCCCTGGTTATAAATAAAGTGATAAATAAATCACTGGTTCAAACATCAGTTCGTAAGAACTCACAGCACTTAGGCGGCTGATTGCAAGGAATGCACATATTCATATTCACATAAATGTGTTATCGTTGCCACCGGAGTGGATATCGTTGCAGCCGTAGCTGATAATCGTTGCAGCCGGAGCTGATAAAATGTTGCCACCGAAGTGGATATTGTTGCAGCCGGAGCTGATAAGTAAAAACCACCGTAGTGGATAAGTCGTTGCAGCCGTAGCTGATAATCGTTGCAGCCGGAGCTGATAATCGTTGCAGCCGGAGCTGATATAAATATGTGTTATGGTCCACCTTAGTGGAATGTGAAATATAATATATGTACAACTCGCTTACAAAAAGCAACACTCCCATCGAGCATATGAGTCAAACAAAGAGACGTAATACGCCAGATCATTATTTTACGTGGCAAGCCACGGAAGTAAAGAGACAAAGTAGGCCACACTGTCCTATATGCTAGTGAACATCCCATAAGGATAATTCACCAGACGCCCCAGCACTATCACATGCTACAATGTTTATTTAAAAGCACTAAGCTAAGGGGCAGTCCTGACAAGGACTATTGATGCCACTCACAATGTCCATAAATAAAGTCCACGGACAATGCTCGTGGTTGTACCCAGCATCGCTAGAACGTACCACTTCGGCTTACAGCCTCCGCACCGCTCAGCAGCTGGATACGATGGTGTGATAGACACAACGATATCAACTGAGACGCCAGGACGTTGAAGTATCAAATCACAGTGAGAGTCACAAACAACATCGTCTGAGCCACGAGAGACCTCGGAGTATCAAATCATAGAATGATAGACACAGCGATATCAAACTGGACATCAGGACGTTGAAGTAACAAATCACAGTAAGAGACACAAACAACATCGCCTGAGTCATCAGAGACCTCGGAGTATCAAATCACAGAGTGATAGACACAGCGATATCAACTAGGACATCAGGACGTTGAAGTATCAAATCATAGAGTGATAGACACAAACAACATCGTCTGAGTCACCAGAGACCTCGGAGTATCAAATCACGAAATATTCAAGACAACTTGTCATGGGGGTAGTCTGCTAGTAGCTGATGTAGCCACAAAGCCTACAAACCAGTCCACAGCGCATCATCAAGAATAAAGCATATCCGGCACCGTACACAAGAATTCTCAAAGTAGAACTTAATCACACTAAGAGGCATCTCGCGTCCGTACCACCAAGATACGCAAGGCTCCAGCAACAGACAGATGGACTTCTCAAAGACAATCAAATTCATCTAAGAGTCACCTTCCGTCCGTATGCCAAAGCTCGTTCGAAATATGGCGGTCCTACAAGACTACTCTCGCAGAACACTTTTGTAAGGAGGCTGATCTAAACACATGCATCACCATAACATCGTAACTACATAAGATATTATTATTAAAACATATTTATATTCATTATTTAAGAGGTTCATTATTATTACATGCATCGCCCCTATACATGTATTGTATTGTTATAATCCTTTAGATGGTCACCCACAAACCATCTATGATAAATACTTTTTATGACCTCTTATTATATCGGTATCATATGTAGTACATGAATGTGAGATGCTGTGCCGACGATCTCACGATGCCCCCCTATATATGCTGGGCGATCGGTCTGACTATCGGCAGTTCCATACATTCCAATACTTTCCCCATACTAGCTAATACACGAACCGTCTTCATAATACACGAACCGTTTGCATTATTTTTAATATATCTATTATTGAAAATTATGATCAATTATTATTTCTAATGTATTAAATGACGTTTTAAATATAAAATAAATTACTTTTTTATGTTTATTTGTATATATTATGTCATAATATTTATTAATTACTATCTTATCACCTCTTTACATTATTTATGATTATTATTATTATTTTAAATGTTGAATTTACTTTATTTAAAGGTTATAACCGTCACAATCTGTAATATTTTGTGCTCTCTTAGGCCACTAACTTTTCCTACATTCTTTTTAATTATCCCATCTCTTTCTTAGTCGTCCTCTTGATTATTATAAATTTGTTCCATGATTGTTTGAATTATTATTAAAATATAAGATATTCCGAATTTTATTTTAACTCTTCTAATAAAATAGTAACTGTGTCCATGTGACTTGATTAGTCTTAGACCGTTTTTAAGAATTATTATTTTCAAATCCCATTGATTACCATTTTACCAAATAGTTACACTTTTTGTACTATACATTAATTATTAAAAGTAATAAAATTTGTATTTTGTACTATTTTTTTTACTTCTATGAGTGTTATGGATAATGCTTATAGCAATTTTCTTGCAATTTTTATTGCAAATACTAAACTATTTTGGATTTATTGAAACAAATTATTTGTAAAAAATATACGTCTGACCTTTTTTTAAGTATTATATTATATTGTACTTGAATAGTACATTGTATTTTTAATCCAATTTAATTTAAATATCATGTATAGTCATAATTTTAATAGTAATTCCCTTAAAACCAAAACGATCTGAAAGTTAAGAACTAAAATGAATATGGTGGTAATAATAACAAATAAAATTTATTAAATTTTATAATTAACCCCTATGTAGTAGTGAAGTAACATGGCTGCTATTTTCTCTATTAGTTGTTATTATATAAATGTTAATATTTTCCGCTGAATGTATTTTTTTTCCTTTAAACGTTTAAATTAAAACCGATGCTTTAAAAATGAGAATAGTCTTATTTTTACCCGACTGTGAAAGAAGGAGGGTTATGTTTTTTGAGTGTACTTATGTCTGTATATTTCTTTGGCACGCCCTATAGCCTAAACGACTTGTCGAATTTTTATGTGAGTGTTATTAATAGATTTTCTTAGTTGTGATAGTGACATTTCAAACTGTATGTACATCAAATTAAAAAAAAATAAGGATTTGTGGCGGCAAAAATTAATCCCAAAATATCTGATATTTTCAAAATACATCGAAAGTAGCATTAAAATAAAGAATTTTTAACGGTGATTATGAATATATGCAAAACTGCTGTATAATAATGCTAATAAATTACGTCACACTTTACACTAATAATAATATAAATACGAAGTTTGTGTTAGTTTGTTACTTCTTCATGGTAAAGCGACTTGACGGGTTTAACTATAATTTGGCACACAGTTAAAAACTAAAAAGATGGAAATAAAAAAAATATTTAAAAACAAACCCGACTGTCAAAATTTGCCATCTTTATTAAATTCATTGAAGATCTAAAATTAATGATGCAAAGTTTACTTGCATCTAGGAGATGCATTATCAGTCTCATTACTTTAATATGTACTGCCCGACAATACTTGACAGACTAACTGAATTCTATCGGAACGAAAGTTATATATCCTCTACTAAAAATAGCAGAAACTGATCTACCCACGAATACTAACTTATAAATAGCGTTGCGTACATTTGATAATTTTCAAGATATTATATTGCTTCTACTCCTCCTATTAAAATCAATACCAATTAAGAAATTTACTGAGTAAAGTACATTTTGCGTACATAGTAGCTATAGTATTTTAAACAGCAAAATATACTATTTTATTTTAAATAGTGAAGTCTGGACTTCTAATAACTGGGGCTTTGTAGCTCAATATAGGGGAGATGCTGATAATATCCCCTATAACTACTACGTCTATTTAAATGTATACTACCCCTATTTGGATCTACCCTGATATGGCTGATTTTAGTTTTGAAATATTTGTAAAAGTCCAAAAAAACGTTCAAAAGGCTAAAACGATTTTAATAATTCACCTTAGCGAAGCGAGGACGGGTCAGCTAGTAAGAGCTAAAAGTAAACTATATAGTTTTCACTATATTAAAGCGTTTATTGAAAGTTCAATGGTCGTTTCTCACAATTTCATTGATCCAAAGTCCACTCAGTAAGTGCACTCCGACACCGAAGCTGAAGGATGCTGCTCGGTTGGATGACGGGGCATCTTACAAATTGTATAAGTGAAACTCTTGTTTTCCTTTCTAAACTATTATTATATTGCTACAATTAGAGAAATTTAGTTAGTATATAGTTTGACTACAAGCTATATGTACTTGCTTGCTTGCATTAATACGTTTATTGATGAAAACCGCATTAAAATCCGTTAAGTATTTTATAAGATCTAAGCGACTTTATTTTATACTATGTTTCTGTATATCAGGTAGACATTTAATAAAAATATGTTGGACAATGACTTAACTAGAAATAACATTAACCACTTTAATAATTCGCTTTCAAAATATCGTAATAAAATGCCAAGCAATGCCTGGGCCTCATGACCCAGGTGCTGACTTACAAATTTTATAAACAGGGCCTAATTTCGACGCTCGCTCTAGCTACCTCAGTAATAAAGTTTAAAATTGATAAAGTCTAAAAAGAAGAAGAAAATATTTAAGGTTTATAAACATTAAAAACTCACTTTTTGTTTTTATCAAATACTCTATCGCATTTCAACTACGCGCGATTCCACTATCTGAATATGGTTGAAACTTTAGTCTAAATATCCCAAAAACAGCACCTGAATTTTTATCGTTTATTAACCTGAATTAAAAAAAACATTAAAAATGGCTGATTAACACGTTAGTTTCTATGATAAAATAATTTGGCCAAGTGCGAGTGTGGAACTCGCGCTCTGACTGTTCCGTACAACTTCAATAAAGAGAGAAACACAATCAAATTTTGATTTTTGTGTGCGGATTAAAATATTATCAAAAGTAGTATACGGAGGCATTTACTCCCGACATTAGTAATGCGTGTTTCAATTGACAAAATTAGAATTACTTACAAAAAGAATATAAGGAAATATGATAAAACATTTCTAACAAAAAAAAGCACATTTGAAAATTTGAGTAACTTTAAGAGGTGCCTTACATTAAACCTTAGTATAAAAATTAATTAATAGAATTTATATTTTACCAAATAATCTTTTTAAATACATTTTTACATTACAAATTACTTCTTTTTTTTCTTGGAATAAATTTATTTAAAGTTTTTAAATTTCAAAAATATTTTGTATATAGATTTTTTCACAATTTTCAGATACTATAAAATTACATGTTTAGTATTAATTTTAACTTGATAACTTCACGTTTTCTTCAAATAATGGGTCAAAACATAAATCCCTAAATCTAAAAAAAAATTTTTTTTTGTGATGTAGCATTAAATTGCCATTTTTCCCAATGCTATTGCTATAAGACCGTACTTCTTGCCAAATATCATGTTCCTAGGTCAAACAACGAAGCCTCTCTCAAAAATCAAAATTACAATACATAAGATAAAAGCGGCTGTATTTTTTTATTAAATTGACTTAATAGTTTGATTTAAAAGGAATCAAAAGGTTACCTTGCTATAATCCACGGAAATCAGAACAACCAGACTCGTACGGCACAATCAGAAGAGCACACCGTTCACAGAAAAGTGAGACGCGCGAATCTGTACCTGGACACACCACACAAGTAGATAGAGATCGACAATTGAAGTACGTTTCGCTCCGTAACCGAAGCATCTTCAGGAGTTGTTGACGAAGATGTCCGAGTAACTAGAGATTTGAATATTTGTTATAAATTTCAACTTGATATCTTTACGTTTTTTCAGTCAAAAAAAGTTAATTTTCTATTGATTTGATTTTATCCCTTACCTACTTACTTGTGGTATGAGACCTTGCTGCACGTTACATTTCATTGCGCTAGGTCATTGGGAAGTACCTTATTATGATATGACTGACCTTATTATGAAGTTCATTGCGTGGACTAGAAGTTTGATTTTTTGCCATCCGCAAGGGACCGCAGGTTTGAATATTTGATATTAATTTCAACTTGATACCTCCACGAGAATCCTGAGAAAAGGGATCTTAACAGACAATGAAGTGATTTTACAAGGGTTTCTTTTTTTCTTTGAAGGTACGGAACCCTAAAAAAAAGGAAAAAGTTTAAAGGACTATTAAAATATATCTGCAAACAGTCACTTCGCCTGAAAATGGAAACTGTCAATAAAGCTTAAGAAAAATTTAAGAACACTACAAGCAATGTAGAATAAAAGTATTAATCATTATAGAACCTCATAATCTCGTCATGTCATTACTTCTTCACTTCAAAAGTACCTAAATAGAAAATAAATTGCAAATACAGAAAAAGTTTGCAAGTTTAATCTAGTTCTGATGTAAACTACAGTAATAAGATTTATACCGTTCTGTTAAGGCTTCAAAGACTTGTGTTTGTAGAAATTTACATTTCATTTTCATTTATTATATACTTTCTTTATAAATCTACATTCTGAATGTTAGTCTTTTCTATATTAATATTATAAAGCTGAAGAAGTTATTTCTTTGGAGACGCTAATATAAAGAACTACTGCTTCGAATTGAAAATGTATTTTTGGTTGGATAGCCCATTCATCGAAAAAGGGTATATCAAGTTATGCTACGACCCATAGGAGTGGTACATTATCTAGACGAAATCGAAAGGGTCGGCTGATCCACACTTTTTTATAAAGAGGAAAGATTTGATTATTTGTATTTTTGATTGTTGCCAATGGGCTCAAAAGCTATTAAACCGATTCTGATAATTCTTTGGCCGAGAGAAAGCTACATTATGCTAGAGTGACATAGGTGATTTAGTGTTGCCATAATTATTTTGTAATTATTGAGACATAGGCATCTTTATGCTAATTCGATTGAATTATTTTTTACCGATGGTTAATATTTATAATAATATATATATATTAATAATTAATAATAATATAAGTTATTCCCATAGTTCAAATAGTGTTAATTTGTTCACATTAATCTGATTTTAAACATTTTTTCCCGGATTCGCCACATTAATTCCGTCTCTCTTTTCTTTCTATTGTTCTCCTTTACCTTTTCTTTCTTTAATTTTCTTTTTTCTTTTTACCCTCTTCCTTACCCGACAGGGACAAAAGAGACATCTTTTCTGTATTTCTTTATCACACTGTCTGTCTAAACTAACTTTTTTCCTGTCTTTCTCCTGTTTTCCTAGCTCCTGTTTTCTCTTGCCTTTTTTCTCTCATTACCTCTCTTTCATGTTTATCTTTTCCCCCTTTCTTTATCTCTATTTCTCTGTCTCATAAATATGTTTTAAATAAGCAAAGCGAGGGCAGGCTCATTTTTTAAGATTATTTTCAATTTTTAAAGATTTTATTTGGTGTGTTTTGATTATTATTGGACCTCTAGATAAGTAATGTAAAACGTTAGTATTTCACCTACCTAATATAATAGTTAAACATTCAATCTTTACTGTGATATACAAATATAGATCATAATCAACATTCAACGGTGTTGTATTAAACAAACAAGGGTGGTTTTTGTAAACCGAGCGAACTTAGTGTTGACATCATTATCGTAACAATATAGTCAGTGTTTAGTTAGTCCGGGGTTACTATTGGTATAGGAGCATTCCAACTGTAGATATGACGATATATAAGGATATATTTTTTCTATATATTTTGAAAAAAACAGTAATCAAAATAAAATGAATAAATCAATAAATAAATTCTTTATTGACCACCAAATAAACAAAAATAAAATTACATGAAGTCAATGCATATAACAGAGCTATACAAAGGCATCTTTATTCTTAACCTTAGGCGTAAAGAGTAATTATATTTAAAGACACAAACTGTAAAAGAGGTCACTTGTAATGAATTTTTACTGTAAAATGTTGTAAGTTCTAATATAGGTATCTAAGAAAGCATCTATTAGAATATTTATTAATATAAACTATCCAACTCTGATCCATCTCTCGAAGACCGAGGTCATTCCTGAAAGGGCAGAGTTACATGTGTCTACCTGGTCTAGTTCTGCAAAGCGCCTTCGCGAAGGAATCGTCATCCCTTTCTCGCTCGGCATTCTTTTTAATTGAGATATCTTGGAGGTACCACCAAATAAAATATTGTCATTAGTGGAAACATTAAATATCTGCTGTAATCTGCTTTATGCTATCATTTTAAGGTGACCATGTACTAGAAATACCACAAAAGTAACAATATATTAATTTTAAATCAAACGAACTTGTGAAAATTAATCAGACCCCTGTCTCAAGTTAGAAATGAGTTGATAGTGTTCTAACGGTTGAAAAAGTCGAACAAATTATAGCTAAGCTATCTCCATTAAATTACTATTCAAACAAATACAACTTAATCACAATTAGTCCATCATATTGGGTGCAAAGATGCCACACACAGACACGTTAAACTTCTAACATCCCGTCGGTATAGCATCGGGGGTTAAATAGTAGTTGCATTATATAAAAGAGTTGCTAAAAATTCCCTAATGCATTTCAATTTAAAAAGCTTCTAGCACAAAACTCTAACAGATTAAGATAATACAACTTTTATATACTTAAACTTTCTAGAAGTTACGGAAAAGGTTCATAAAATATGTACAACAACTTATCTAAGTTAGTGAGTAATTACCGTGTACTTGCTTGTATCTATTTTTAAGATACAAAAGTTTTTTAATCTTGCAAAAATGTTTAAAATGTATTTATAACTCGTCGACCCGACTTCGCACGCATACATAGATTAATCAAACAATATTTAATTCTCATTCTTCATTGTTGCTAAATAAAACTCTTAAGGGTCTCTAGAGTAAAAACGTATTTTATCATTATTTCGCAAGAACTCTTATTTTGTCCAGGATAAAAAGCAGCTTATATGTTATAAAGTATCTATGTGCAAAATTTCACTGAAATCCGTTTAGCCATCCTCGCATGATTGTGTAACAAACATCTATGTACGTATTAGTAAGATAAATATATCGGTGTGAGTTAGGTTTAGGTTAGCCTAAGGTTAGGTTAGCCTTGTGTTAGGTTAGGTTAATGTTCGTCTGATCTTAGGATTAAACATATTTTCGATGTTTTTTTATACATCTGATATTTTTTTATAAATTACCGTTTTGCAAAAAATATCAAACTATTTCAAAGTTGCATTCATGCAATAGCAGCTAGCAACACTTCATTTATTTACGTATTATTTTATTTTAAAAAAGCTTCCATTGGCTGGACAATTTGTATGCTTTCTCGCGATAGACACTGACAGTTTTACAAGTATTTTATAGAGTGAATATTAATCAAAGTGTAAAGGTAATTAAGTATGAAGTGTAAATGTTATTGAAAACTAGCCGACCCTATGAATCATATATCTCTTATCGTTAAGGCAGCGTTAAGAAACGTTTTCGTTCGACCGTTTTTTCTCTGACTATCAAATCCGACTACAACGAAAAGGGTTTTTTAATTTTTCGAGTTAATATATAAGCCTATTACACTCACAAATAATGTGGTTTTCTATTGATAAAAGTATTTAAAAAATTGATTTAGTACTTTCAGAGATTACCCCCTACAACTTCACAAACTTTACCTCTTTATAATATTAATATAGATAACATGAGTGGTTAATTTATTACTTAGATATCACTACCTGACATTGGAGGTAAATGTTTATGTCTCAGCATTGTGTTTTGCTTATAATGTTAATACTGGTAAATCCTATTGACAATACCTTGTTTTCTCCAAACATTAAAGCCATACACATCAAAGACATGTTACATAAATAAGTTCTGAACTCACTAATAAACTTAGACGGTTCAAGTATCGATCAGCGCTTGTCAGGTTTCTGAATGTGGTTCGTTAGCCAGCATTACTCACAGACAATATTTGATTAGGACTGGTGAAGGTGGCTGTGTAAATTTTGTGAGAATATACTTTCTTTGTTTTGTGAGTGCTGAGGTTATTCGAGGTATTTATTTATTGATTTTTATAAAATCTGACCGACCTTTTTTTGGGATAAAAAAATCTTTGATTAAACAGCCCATATTTTAAGTTCAACCTACAATACTAGTTCTGTCTTTTATTGGTTTAAAATTATTTTTTCTTAAATATCTGCAGAAATCGGTCAGTTTTTACATTTGTTATATAATTTTTAAAATATTAAAAATGTGAAAGTTTGTATGTTTAGATGTTTGTTACTCAATCAAGCAATAACGACTAATCCTATTTTAATGAAATTTGGCATACATATACTTTATAACCCGAAGTAACTCATAGGCTACTTTTTATCTCGGAAATAAACAGAGTTCCTGCGGATTCACGTTGACTGCTCCTATGGTATTTTCTAGGAAATTCTCAAAGTAGTGTTTCGATCCGACTGGGTGAGACAAAGAATCCTAGGGGGTCGATTTGATTTAAGTAGGTTGTGACTATAATTCTGACTTCAATGGTGGCAGTTCCTTTTTTATTTTTTTAAGGGTCTCGCAGTGTTTCTATACAGGATAGTTTAAATAATAAAACGCCATATTCTGTAATTCATTTAAGCATCGGCATTTTTTTTGTACTGATCTTAACTTCTCTTAATAGACTTTAATTTTTTCTCTGTTTTTATCTCTCTCTCTCTCTCACTCTATTCATTATCTCTTTTTATATTAGTGGAAAACATATCGTTCACACTGATAAAACACAGCTTTTCCTACTCTCGAAATGAAAGCTTTCGCGCTTCACTAGCTATGGTAAGAAGAAGCATTTTTTTGTATGCAGTATATATAGTATTCTTTTTTTATTTTCAGTTAAAAGGTATGAAGAAGTCAAAACACCATGGATCAGGCCGACGATCACTAAGACCTGTAAGTACCGCTCCAGCTGATGATGGTAAACAAAGATTAGAATCTATTGATGAAGATGATCAAGGGTTTGGAGGATGGCTCAGGTAATTCCTGTAGATTCCATAGTTATGATGCATTTATATTTTATAAATGTGTATATTATCCTAGCTATTGAATAAAAAGAGTGTTGACAGTGATACGATTTGTATAATGTAAACTACATCAGTTGTTGTAACGCAAAGAAAAAGTTAACAAAATTAATACGCCGTCATGACACAAATCATTATTCATCGCGAGTAATCTAGGAGTAATGCTAAAGGACTGTCTCTAAAGTATGACGCCCAGTACAGTATAGTTTGTTAACTAGAATATTCTTCTCTTCTCCTTTTAATTAAAAATAGTTATATATTGAACAGTGAGTTTGAGCAAGCAAGTTCTGTATGTACATCTAGATAGGCTGATAAGGAACTTACTGACTGCAAGCATTTCGGAAAAAATGTACTAAATCTAACAATAGTAGAAGCGAAATATTCACTAAATGTTTTTAATACATTTATTTGTCTCCACTTGTGATTCGCCTGAATACATTGTTGCTCAGATTGTTCTACATACAAAACTATTTTCACTGCTCAGCAAGAAACCAGGACTTGGCCACTTGGCGCGTCTCCAGTAACTTGATACGGATCAAGTAAGAATTGACAAGAAATGGTCGAAAATACTATAAAAGCTGCAACGACCGCATTAAAACAACTTCAAAATACTCAGTTTAGAAAGCTTTCAATATGGCTCTTGTTTTCATTTTTGTCGCACTTGATTGTCAACTTTATTGAAGTTTGATAGAGGAATGGCGAAACTCGTATCCAACTTTTCAATTGGCTAGAAACTTCTAACAAGTACCAATAAGTTTTTTTCTTGTCAATAAAAACGTGTCTGACAAGTGATTTTACAGAGATAACAAACATTATTTAAAACAATATTCACTACTTTGTGGGTCGAGCAGTGGATTGTCAAAGTGTTAAAAGGCCATGTAAATCTACGATTGGATCACCAAACACAGGCAAATTATCTATATGGTACATTGCTATATCATTACTTAACAAAAGTTTGTGAAGCAGTTTACTTGTAAATCTATATCTAAACTAATATTATAAAGAGGAAAGATTTGTATTTTTATTTGTAACGAATGAACTTAAAAACTACTGGACCGATTTCAAAAATTCTTTCACCGCTAGAAAACTACGTTATCACTGAGTAACATAGGCTATATTTATTAATAGAAAAAATTAGAAATCCTCAGAAATTCTTACTAAAACTAACCCAAGATGTAAAAAAAATAGCCATAAAAATCTTTCATCGCATGCGCTGCGGAAAGTATTGATGATAGAACAAAAAAATGGTCTACAATATTATTGATCGTATCAATATCTACAAGAAACTTCGCAAGACCATATGTCTAACTATTGTAGCTATGTCACTATAACTACTTTTTTACATTTTAAAAATTGATAGAAATACCTATCAAAATCAGACCATGTTATTCATTTCTTTATATTAATTCTTATCCTAATTATTTTGCATTCAAGACTGTTTCAATAACTGTAGATTACTTTTTGAATTATTAAAATCAGACATTCCGTTCAAAAGATATTAAGAAATTAAAAATATCAATATAAACAAAAAATACACACCGACGGGGCGGCGTGACTCCACGCAGCGCAGAGAGCAACGCGGCGAGAGAGAAAACACCAAAATGTTTAAATAAAATTGTCCACCCGTGCGAAGCCGGGATGGGCCGCTAGTCTATTAATAAAACTCAGTTCTCGTCGGATAGAAATAAATTATTCACAAAGACTGCTTAACAGATGTGAATTAAATATGACACACATAGTTTAATACATATGATACTTTTTATCCCAAAATAAAATTTAGTTCTATTGGGACAAATAAATAATTTCTGTGTTTCATGAGAGTTTTATTAATAAATAAAAAGTGTAATAAAAATATTCAAAAAGTATGTTTTAAAGCGTATAGTTTTCATTTAAAAATATGTTTTAAATGAAAACTATACGCTTATGGATTTGAATATATAGGTATTTTTTCAAATAGAAATGAAAGTGAAATATAAACTAACGTTTTGTCGATTGAAAGACAATATAAGCAAGAATTAAACATTTTTAAAAATAGTTTTAAAATGGATAATACTCTAATAGTCCCTATTGTTCCCATTGTAATATTTTCGTATTGTTACAGATCTGAAGACGGCTTAGAGAATATGAAACTGTTCGTGATAGCAAATAGCATCGTTCTTCTTACAACGATCACATATCCACATATACAATATGTGTTTGGGATGATATCTGAGGCTTTGTATGGGGCAGATGGTGTCATTTAATAGAAAAGTTGATCTGAGACATCGATTTTGGAATGAGATTGGATTTGTTATAATTTTCATGACTTCTAACTACATTTAATCAAATTATACCAAAAGATAAAATTAATGTATACACTACATTAAATTTATCTTAACAAAACGGTAAAAAGATAAAAATAATGAGTGTTAGTTTGTATTAAAATAGATACACATGGTATCATTATTCCATCTTGAAAGAAAAACAGAAACATTTTCGCATAATTTATCAAATCTGATAATTCATTATAATAGAGTTTCGTTTTATAAATTTCAGAAACTTATATTTAGTTGAATTATCCTAGAGAATCAATATGAGAAAATAATGAATATATGATAAAATAAGTAAGTTACATGTTATTGAAAGTGAAAGAAAGATCTTTTCGCATAATTTATCAAATCTTAGTATTGGATTCGTTTTGATTTTCAATAGTTCAGTACATCTATCAAGTTAAATTGCCGTAAAAAATAATTGAAAGAAAATAAAGACTCTAATTTTATTCATTTAAAATATAGCAAAACATGAAATTGTATATTTTAATTAAAAAAAATAATTTTTAAAGGAAAAAATAATATTTCGTATGATTTATCAAAATTAAATCAGATCAGAATTCGCTAATTAAACATACTGAGGATAAATTAAACTTGATATTATTGTACTGTCTTGAAAAAAATATAGTTGCATATTTTATAAAATTAAATCTTCTATGTAAGAAAAATAATGAAATAATCTTATCGTTTTTATCTACTTAATATTATTATTAACTTATATGTAAAGTCCCGCTAAACTGAGGGATTAATTAAAGTACGTAAGTAGTATTAAAAGTAATACTATGTTAGCTTTTATATTCCGTTTATTATTTTCGTTGGGTGTTGTTGTGTGGTATTCTATGAATGTATGGAAAATGATCGCTGATTATTTCACCGACGAGTTTAAAAAAGTTGTTTTCAATCAGACTGATGAGGAAGAATATGAAGAATTGTAAAATAGATAGCTATAAGGTATTTGTGTAAAACATAGTATTTATTGAAATAAACATTATAATGTAAAAAATATAAGGTTTTATATATTTTATTTGTAATAGTATTAGAAACCATTTTATACGCGACACTCTCCCAGACTCCTTTAAATTCATTCATATTAATGAAAGGAGGCACGCCACACCGCGCCGGCGGCCCGTCTGGGATTATTTTTTATTTATCTTGATATTTTTATTTCGTAATATCTTTTGACTGGAATGTCCGATTTCAATAATTCAAAAAGTAATTAACAGGTATTGAAACAGTCTTCATTACTAAATAATTTATTTGGATAAGAATTAATACAAAGTTATGGAAAACATGGTCTGATTTTGATAGGCATTTTTATCAACTTTTAAAATGTAAAAAAGTAGTTATAGTGACTTAACTACAATAGTTGGACATATGGTCTCGCGGAGTTTTTTGTAGATATTGACACGTTCTACAATATTGTATAACATTTTTTTGTTCTATCATCAATACTTTTCGCAGCGCATGCGATGAAAGATATTTTATGGCTAATTTTTTTGCACCTTGTGTTGGTTTTAGTGAGAATTTCTGGGGATCTCTAATTTTTTCTTGTAATAAATATAGCCTTTGTTACTTAGGGATAATGTAGCTTTCTAATGGTGAAAGAATTTTTGAAATCGGTCCAGTAGTTTTTATGTTTATTCGTTACATACAAAAATACAAATCTTTCCTCTTTATAATATTATTAGTATATTAGTATACTAGGGGCCCGTCCCGGCTTCGCACGGGTGGATAATTTTTTTTTAACATTTTGGCTCCCGCATTCTGTCGCTCCTCTATTGCCGCGTTACTCGCTGCGCTGCGAGGCACTGCACACCGCGTCGGCGGCCCGTCTGGGATTATTTTTTATTTATCTTGATATTTTTATTTCGTAATATCTTTTGACTGGAATGTCCGATTTTAATAATTCAAAAAGTATTTTACAGGTATTGAAACAGTCTTGAATACGAACTTGTCTTGAATCGGTCCAGTAGTTTTTATGTTTATTCGTTACATACAAAAATACAAATCTTACTTCTTTATAATATTAGTATAGATTAGTATTAGTATTAGTATAGATAACTACGATATAGTATGAAAACTGAATTTTATTTATGCCTATATTTTCTCAATAATCAGACAATTTTAATGGTTTTTACACCTTATAAGATACAATAAATATTGTTATTATTAAACCAACCGTGATCATAACTTTGTAGTTGGGGAGCGTATTTATAGATGTCAGAAATTATTACAGTGAAGAGATAGAATATACAATCGGTTATAAGCATAGTATGTGTACAATGAATGGACTGTCATGAAAGCTACGGGCGCAATACAGTCAGGAGATAACGTTATGATCTTGTTCTTTTTTGATAGGAACCCAAGCAGTGCCTTGGACCTGTGACTAAGCGTTTAGGTTTAAAGAGCTCTTCAAAACAATTGCAACACTCGCCCCTAGGGTTGCAATTGTGTTGAAGAGTCCCTGTCCAGATGTCTAGGAAAATATTTATTTTTTCATGATCTTACAGATTTATGAAGAGGATAAATAATAGTTTAAAAAACTAAAAAAATACGCTTTTATAGAAAATCCAACTAAAAAATAGATAATAATTATAATACATTTGAATTAAAAATAGTGTAAGAAAAAATGATTTTATTGTAAAAAAAGCGTGGGGTGCTTTTCAGGATATTATCAAAATAACCCTTCTACTCATCTGTTTATAAAATATTTATAACTATTGATAACATGCACCCTGCGCCTGGTAGTTTCCCTTCTTGGTCTTGACGCAGACACTCCGGGTCTCAGGAAAACAAATAATCGCTATCCTGATTATCCTAGTAAGGATAACGGATCAAACTGTTTAAAATATTGAATTGTCATCGATCCTTAATAAGTATGCCAAATTTCGAGATAATCCGACGTTTCCAAGGTGGTCAAAATCATGTTCAAAGATTCCGTTACATACTAACATACGTATGAAGGTAATAAAAGCGTATTAAAAATAATATTTTATGTAGCAGTAAACATCTAAGCTGATTGCAACAGAATCGATACAGAGGTTTGCTTCCTGGCGCTACGCCAAATGCATTTGCAAACTTTACTGTTGCTATTTATTATAGTAATAGCAATGTTATTATTCTGATTACTCTTCATTTCCAGTTACTAACTACTAAGTGCAACAATTAATTTAATTTTTTTTTATTTGTAGACACTTGATGAAGTGGATTTATGTTAGCAACATCGTTGATAAGTTTTGATCAGCCGAGCTTCCTAATTTTTTATTACATACTAATCGACCTGCTCTGGCTTTGCACGGGTAACATTTATCACGTATAGTTAGATTAAATAAAGCATTAAATTTTCAATATATTAAATTAAAATATTTAGGTGCTTAACGACACGACGGTGCTTTTGAGAGGCTTGTTGATGATCGCGGGAACTGTTTTGTTATAGAATGTAATTTTATAGCTATGTCAGTCAGAACACTAACTGAAGACTGCCGAATGCGGTTGAAACTCTAATACCAAGTTACCATAACAATGCGTGATTGTGACCGTTTGACATAGCTTTGGAACGGGAATTGTTGTCGGTAGAGAGAGAAGGATGTATAAGGTAAATATTTTTAAACCTGCTCTTAGGTCGCAAGTCCTAGTCTAAGCTCAATTTTCTGATTATAATTATTTTATTATTGTCTTTTATGTATAACTTGTATCCGGTAACATCCGGTAAAATACATTTTTTGTAATATTATAAATTTTTATGACATTTTTATTATTTTCAGATTTTCATGGTTCCGTAGAGTTTCAGTTCCATGGGGAAGAATATAAGCCAGTGTCAGCTTTTTTAGCTAGTGCCAGTTATTATGTCTATTGTTGTGCCAACAAAATGGTAATAGGTAACCCAATAAATACGCCGCTATGACTGAAATCATTATTATAACATCGCGAGTTATCTAGCAGGAATGCTGAAGCTCTGAGTCTTAAGTATAACCCACGGGAGTAATATTCTAGGCAGAAAGCCATGATACTGTTGGCCTCCGTGTAAAGTATAAATCATTATTAAGACTAGAAGTGTAGGAGCTCTGATGGTCACTATTCAGTTCATTTTTTTAATTTAATGTTTTACGTATTAAATATAAATTAGAGTCAGTTAAAGTTAAATTACCATTCTAATTATCATGGGTTTTTGGTATTAAATATTTCTAACCTCATTCGTAATTTATGCTCAAAGCAACTTCATCTAACATTCATAACATTAAATAATCAATACTGTCAGACTTGAACTGGCAAAGGGCCAGAGCCTTTTTCATCCACAGACCTGGTAGACTGAGAGCTCAGTGTATGATTGCTGCGTTCATCTGTTTACGGAATAGATGAGTTTTACCGGGAACGTTTGACTGAGAGTGGTTAACAAATAAATACTAAAATATTTGAATTAAACGATCTGATTTTGACAATTCTTTAGGAATAGAGAAAAATATTATATTAAAAAACGGCATAGAATATTATATTAGTAAAAAGTAGCGAAGCGAAGTGAGACACATTTTCATAAGTATTCCTGGAACTACACCATGGATTTTTTCGAAATCATTGAATTTTTTATAAAAATGTCAGTGCAAATAATATTTTGTTATTAGCATCGACAGTCTTTATGTCGCCTCTACCCAAGTACTCGAAGACTAAGAACTTTATTCAGTGTCTTCTACCCGTTACGACAAAAAAAGCCAAAACATGGACATTTACAGTGGGGTTGATCGAAGAGCTCAAAAACGGTCAAAGGGATAAATAAAATCAGAAATGATGACATCCAGAAAAGATCTGAAGTCACTGACATACCCCCAGAATATGCCAACTGAAGAGGCGGTGGGCTGCTAACGTCTACCGGACGTCTGATTGACGTTGGAGCAGTTGTGTCCTCTGGAATTGGGAGATATCTATGTCCAGCAGTGGACGAATAAAGATTGATTGTTATATATCTAACTTAGACAATCGATGCCTCAACTTTTCAATTATAACAAAATAATTCGACACGTTTCGGTAGAGCCAAATTTACTCTGCCCCCACCTATCTAATTTCGTTTAACTCTTGGTTCTCGTTCTTGGTCCCCTTCCTCACTCTATCCTTGAGGTGACAACGCATCCCCATGCATGTCCATAGGCGACGGTGGCCACTTACCATCCGATGAACCGTCTGCTTGTTTGCCCCTTAACTGCCATAAAAATAAAAAATAAATCTGTAATGTACGTATCCGATCTACTATGTAGATATATTCCTCTACAGTAGCATAGGTATCATTCTCTCTAATTCTATGACAGAAAGCAGGTATAAACAAAACATAAAAGTTTCACTTTATTGGAATTTCATAGAATAATATTATAATGATTATGACATCACTTAAAAATCATAAGCTTAGCTCTTGATCTATATATACTCTATGTATTACATTCTCTAAATTCCAAAAGCCAATCATCACTGTGCCTACACACTGTGCTAGTGTTGTAGTACTAAGCGTTTGTTTGTTACACAGAGCAGCGAATAATACTAATAGGTACTGTTTGACATAATATTTCTACTATTGCATTAAAAGGTTTTTTTCTGCCAATTACGGAGCCACAGTATATAAGTTGGAGTGAAAAGAAATTTCATACAATATTTAACACTGATCTGAGTCCTTTCGTACTCACGTAACCTAGCCCAGTTTTTTTTTATTCGTAGACCTGTTTTATCCGTAGAAAAGTAAAGTTTTCAACAGCGATCTGAACTCTATTGTGGAATCCATAAAAGCCGCCAAAGTCCATAAAGGAAGAAATTGTAAACATGAAGGTTTTAGGGCAATATTACAAGATTAAGGGTGATGTTATTCAAACGCTTGACTACAATAATACTCCTAAGGGTTATACTTAGACAAAGATCCAAAATTAGTGCTTGATTTCGTAGTTCGTTCGTGACGTATTTATAGTTAGCTTTTATCTTCGCGTTGATACAACTGAAAGTTATTTTAGTAGTTTATTCAGTTTGTGCCAATTTTTAAATTCAAATGTTACTCAGATTAATGTTGCCAACATCATAACTCACATGCTGCTACTCAAATTAGTTTTGCCAACATCATAGTTGACATAAGGGACAGCAAATTTAAGCTGAGAGGTAAATGGTTATTATGACAATATTTCCTAATTTATTTATATCAAAGAGAGAGGGATAGTACAAAAAATATTTCACATATACCATTTTTAAAATATTCAGATCTAGCAATACCACAGTTACGCCCAAAATGTCAGCAACGTTAATATTAATATGCAAATTGAGGTTGTACCTGTGTGGTGTGAAGCTTTAGGTGCAAGAAACTTACTTTGTCTTAGTGGCAATAATACCCTCGCTTCTTTTAGGTATTGATAATTACGTAGGTATCTATAATGTTAGCCGGCAGCTAGCTTTAGATCTGAGAACAAATAGTGGGGGTACGTTGCGCATTGTGTGCGTGCTGCATGCTTGTATTGGCACTTACATCCATGACGTCTACTATTTTGACAAATAGCAAACGCGTGGGAGCTGTAACGTCGCATAAGAACCAATCGCATGTGACGCGCTGCTCTCGCCCCGCGCTCCTTGTTAAAAAGGCCCTAATAGTGACTTCTGCGCATTCAATATAAAACTAATCTTAAAAACTGTCGTATAATTAACATCGTCTAAAGTAGTGCAGATAGTTGTGGAGCTAGAGCTGGCGTTCCGATAAATCACTAAGCCGATTAAAGGATAGTCTTTATTTTTTTACTTGCTCGAAGCTATCAAGTATCGTAGAACAAAGTCCCGACATATAATCGCTTGTCAAAATCATCGAAAATTCAAATTACACGACGGAAGCGACAAAAAGTCCTCTTTACCATCATCCTACCTTAACTATAACCCGACACGGCCTTCACTACTATCCTACCCCAACTATACCCCGACATATTAATATGGCTCGCAAAGGTAAGGTTAGGAATGAGCTACTTTTCTTCAAACGGCTGACAAGATCTTGACAAATTATAGCTAAGATCCATCTCAATTAAGTTATCTTTCAAACAAATAAAACTTCATTAGAATCAGTACATTATCTTGCGATGCCATAGATAGAGAGGTACACAGATACACACGTTAAACTTACAACACGCCGTCGTTGTTACGTCGGGGGTTAAAAATACATATCACTACAACTTTTTTCTTTTCAACAAGTGAGTCATTTATTTAACCACTTTTTCCTTATTAACAATAACTCATAAAATACATATATTTGTTACCGCTTCCTCAAACAGCAAGTAGCATTAATTGCAATCACCGCTATACAGCTCTCATTAAATCGTTTGTTAGTGGGTCTTTGAAATCATAAAGATACTTCTAAAGAGAAATTTCTCAGCTAAAATGTGTTAATGTTTCACCTGAACTTAGTAGTATAAAAGTGGGTCAACTTTTAAAGAATAATTAAAAAAAGGCTAAAGTTTTTTTTATTGAATAATTACAATTTTCGTTTACGCATTTGCTATAGACATGGAGAGAAATATGATACACATTACTATACAGCAATACGTATACACATGCAATTTAGACTGAGGCGAGCGGTGCCTGGAGCTTGAGACCCAGGAGCTTCTTTCATAATATATTAACTTTCACCTCCACCACTCAACCTCGCTAACGATAATAGATAATAAAGTAAACTTACGTGGACCTCGAGAAGGGTAACCTTAATCACGACACTATAACATTAACTTCCATGTTCACTGTACGAAAACAACAGAGAGACTGAGACTAATCTATCGTACTAAAGGTTATATATTGTCTTCACGTCAGTATACTTGAAATAATATAAAATGATCTACCCGCTACTACTACTTTATAAACAGTGTTGCTAACACATTTGTGGATTATTTGTTACTGGAATACTTTACTTAATATTATATATAAATGTTAAGGTTTAATGTTTGTTACTCAATCACGCAAAAACGGTTGAACGCCTAATCTGCTTCATAAAATATATTATTTTTTTTTGGTATATCTAGTTAGGTACATGTGTTAAATTCTATTTGTGCGAATTCGCGATGGCTCAATAAGTATCTCATATTAATCTAGAAATTCTAAGGTTCTAGTAGAAACTAGTAGGTATTAGCAACACCGTTTATAAAGTAGTATTGGTGGGTAGATCGTTTTAGATTAAGTTAAGTGTAGACAATATTATAACCTTCAGTGCAATAGACTAGTCTCAGTCTCTCTGGTGTTTTCGCGCAGTGAAAATGGAAGTTAGTGTTATAGTGTCGTGATTAAGGTCACCCTTCTTGAGGTCCACGTAAGTTTACTTTATTGTCTATTGTAATTGGCGAGATCGGTTGGTGTGGGTGAGAATTAATATATTATGAAAGAGCTCTTTAAAACTGCAACTAGTTCTCAATCCCCAAGCACTGCTCGGCTCCGTCTAAATTGCATGTGTATACGCTATAAAATGCTTTACAGTAATGGGTACCATTTTATTAAAACTTACAAATAATATATTTCCTGAGGGTGTCCGCAACGTTCAAATGGCAGGTTTATACACATAAATAAATACAAAAAAAAAACGTTTAAAAAACTATAACCCGACTACTTAAAAAAGTGGTCTAAAAAGGATGAAACAAGAAAATAATTCAGACAGAAACCGAAAAATGCATTGGTATAAAAATGGTCAAGGTAGAACCGTGGTCGCACCCATGTCCCACCCTACAATGTCTGTTTCATGGAGATGTTCCTCTAATCATATAAATAATCATAGTAGGTATATATACCCTTCCTTTTGGCTTCGCCGTAGTCGGGTAAAAATTGCATCTTATCTTATTTCCATTTGTCTAGGAATATCGCTTGAATTATATAGGTTAATTTTCTTGCAATTTTATTAAAAATTCAACGATTTAAGTATGTGTAATAACTCGCAGAATATATGCTTTTGTGTATCTTATAGCGTAAACAGTTTTATATAGTCCCTTTGTTCAGAACTTTTGTCTTATCTCAACAAAGCGCGCCGATTTATCACAGTCATTCATATTAAATTTGATACGCTTATTATTATGCTGAGCAAAACTAAGGGCTGTAAAACGCAGTAAATAAGGGAATACAAGTGAAATTAAAACTGAAAACAAACCAACAGTTAGAACAAGAAGAGAATAAGAAGTATATAAATAAATGTAATATTATAGAAGAAGCTTATCAGTTATCACCCATCGCGTGGCTGACTTAAAATAAATTATTTCCTAAAATTCTCTGTAAGATTTGCATATACTTCTAAATATAGTATTATTTAATAGAGAGCTTTTTATGTATTTATTTTGCATTCTCTACTTCTTTGATTGATATTATCAGTAGTCCAACGTTTAAGAAAGTACAAATGCTACGCATATCAATCTTACCAATATCATAAATTACGGGATACTACTCAAATTAGTGTTGCTAACATCATAATTAAAAGTATGCTCTTTAACAGTTTTACACAGAAAAGAGTTGTTTTTAGTAATTTAATGAATGTTAAATTATTGTATCTTTTGCCCAAAGTTAGACAACTTCTTTAGCTTAAACGTAATTGATCAAACGTTAAACTTTGATTTCAAAAATTGACATAATATTTTGAATATACCGAAAAACTTATTGCAAAACAATATTTATTTGTCTTAATAACGTTCTTATGTATCTTTTAAGTCCAACAAACTGTTTAGAAGAAAATACGCCCATCATGTGGAAATAATTTCTGTATCATCCTCACTTATATTATAAACGTGAAAGTTTGTGATTATGGATGTTTGTTACTCTTTCACGCAAAAACTACTGAATGGATTTTAATGTAACTTTACAATAATATAGCTTATACATCAGAATAACACATAGGCTATAATTTATATAACGATAAGTGTCAAGTAAGTAGGAAGCTATTCTGGCGTGCGCTGCTGCGCTGTGCGTTAGAGCTACACGTGTCAGGTATATAATGTATGATGTAAAAGTTTATCTTAAATAGTCCTACAAAAAGCACACCAAAGCATATATCCTATAAGATTTAGGTGTAAGCCATTATCGCCAAAATAGTGAAACATAAATACAATAAAAATTGAAATTATTCTAATTTATAATATATGCACAGGTATCCGTACGAAGCCAAGACGGATCGACTAGTAATTTTATAAAGCTATCTTTAGATCACCCTTATCGTTGTTTCCTCATAAACGTTCCTTAATAACGGTTTTAATCTCAGCGTTAAGAGCGTGACCAGTTGCGAAAGGCAGATTGGAAAAGTTTTTTCTTGCGAGAGTCAAATTAAAGTTGTTAGAAGCAATTTCCCGTGTATGCGCTTGAACGGTGTGAAATGAACGTTTGTTTCATGCCTTTGTCGAGCAATTGTTTCTGTTAACAAAGTTGTATTGCGTAAGAGTAAATCTTGAACTATTTGTAACACATTTTTTCCGATAAACTTGAGCTGAGATTCGTACGCAGATTTTTTGCAATTATCTAGTTAGGTTTAGTAAGGTTAGGTTAGCCTTATGTTAACCTAACCTAAGACTTTAATAATGAAACCAGGCAGTCGAGGTGAGTGTTCACATATGTAGCAGGGAGCGCTCCCCTAAACGTACACCTTGGTCACAAGTCCAAGGCACTGCACTGTGTTTCTGTAGATTTAACAAACATTTTATTAGTGTCCTATAGGAACTATAACTTTTTTCGGGATAAAAAGTATCCTATAGTAAGATTATTCTATAAACATACCTTAATTCTTTGAATATTTCTCGATTTCAATAATTTCTATCATCTTATATCTCAATCACAATACCCATTCGGTTGTAATTTGTTCAAATTGGATGCGACTGACATGTCCGACCGAAACCTATCACTGGTAAATCTTTTTACGGATATCCGTTAGAACAGAGGTCTGTTAGAAATGGATTGTTGGGCATAGAATTCACAGTTTGTTCGCTATCAACCTAAAGACTTGTTCAAACTTTGCTCATTGTTTTTAATTTGATCCAAATTTTCATATAGGATAATTTTTATCTCTATTCATAACCGAAATACGCTATTCATTACAAAGTCAATGGTTGAAATAATTATTTTTAAGTTCCAAAATAATTTAGATTGGTAGGTAAGCATCCAGTAGATGGCGCCATTTTACAATTTTAAATATGTGTAATATACTTTGTAATGTTTGTATTACGCTTTTTATGATTTCTGTTATATCTCTTCATACAACCATGGATCTTTTTTTAAGTTTTCTAATAGAATTTTTCATTAGATTTTACCTAGAAGGTTAGATATCGATAGATGGACAAAAAAATTAAGAAAATTTAAAAATTTCAGAAATCTTAACGGCTTTTAAAATTTCGCGTATTTGTAATACAACAGTAAGTGAAAGAGGTAGTGTGGCTAGTGAGTGAGTAAGTGAAAAAGGAAGTGAAGTGGTGGGCGAGTGATTGAGTACACATGAGTAAGTTAGTGTATAATGAATAGTTAAAATAATCAATCTCAATCCAAAATCTTTGAAATACGAAGTTAAAAACAGATTCCAAATTTGAATTTTCCATACATAAATTTGAATTTGGAATGTATTTACAATCTATAATCCAAAGATTTTGGTTACAAATTTCGGCCGTTAGTGAATAGGTGAAGGATTGAGTGTGCGCAAGTGAATAGGTGTGCGAGAGAGTGAATGAGTAGTATTATAATTAAGATAAGTGTATTTACTCCTACACAATACAGTAACAATGATGGGAGCGAAATATATTTTATTAATATTATTCTGCCAAACTGAATATTTGATTTGAAAATCGAGGCGTCATTATCCTAATGGTTTTTGCTAGGAAGGTTGCAACGACGACCATGATCCGGCCGATGCTGGCGTCATATAATATTCAATCTACTTACTATATAGTATATCTAAATATTTTTATAGCTCGGAGAAAAATTACAAGAAGGGAGAAGAAGTAATATATTGAAAAACACTACAAGGGGCTTGTGATATTGAATGAACTATCGGGTAAAGGCAACAGGCTGCTACTGAACCGATAAATAATCAAACATTATGATCTCTTACAATTATGACAGGAACCTAAGCAGTGTCGTGGTCTTGTGACCAAGGTGTAGACTTAAGAGCGTCCTTTATTCAATTGAACTGCCCAGGCTCTCTGTTTAAACCTACGTTTTGCTTATGTAATACTACTCACTCGTATTTAAAATAACTTGCGTTTCATTATAACATCATTCTAAGATTTTTGATAGCCTGTGATTGGCTGACGATTCCCATTACTTCTACCCTCACCAGTGGAGGGGTTGCTACAACTGTAGTGCCAGTTTAATTCTTCGATTGACGCAGTTCACTTTAGTCTCACGAGAAGTCTCTTTGGATCATCACCTGGAGTGATGCTGAAGGAAGTGTAACAATAGTGTAAGTAAAAGACTGACCTAACAAAACATGGTTAACTGATGTTTCACCACTCTTAGTTTACTATCTAATTGTCAAATTGTAGAATTAGGTAATCCAATTGCGAATTAGCGAGGTCTTCATATATTACACTAACATTCTCCTGCACTACTTGTCTTCGTATCCTTAAAACTGATAAAAATCAACTTTTAAGTGAACGTAACCAAAAGATACGACATTATATTAATATTTTCATTACACAGGAATCAAAACCTTCTGACGACAAAGTTAATCCCTCAACCCTATGGAAGGGAGACGTTTAACCATTTAAAAGCAAAACAGACATAACTCTGAGATTTTATACTTGATAATTATTATTATAACATACTCTATACCATTTCTATAATATAATTTTTATTCAAAGGAATAAAATTTATCCAATCTGTGCGAATCAGTTTAAACTCAGTGTTTGTTCGTCACGTCTTTTAATTTTCATGTATTAAAATTCAAATTAAAGCAAACACTATGAATAATAAATGAAATAAACAGTAATTCTGCTACAATACAAACTCGAGTGAAAGCACAATATAATATTTACTTTTTAAATGTAAAAGAGTACACGTTCAGATATTTTAGATGGGATACAATTATTATTTCAAATTTGAATACACATAAGAGTGTTAGTTACAAATGTTTTTTTTATTCATTAATATCTATATATATTAATGAATAAAAAAAATATACATGAGCCATCTAAGTGATCTTCTAATCATGTAAGTGGCATCTTTTAATAATTAATTATAATTAAACATTTTAATAATTTAAATGTCAAACACAGTAAAGACATCGCCATCCACGCCATCTTGACAATTATATTACATTAAGCTAATACATTATTTTTTTTAAAAGTTGTGCTTTCATTAACCGTAAATTGAAGCGTCAGTAGCTCAGTGGTTCGGGCGTTGGATTCACGGTCGATAGGTCGTGGGTTCAAATCCGGACATTGGACTACTGGCGTGGCCCACTCCTAACACAAGCTATTTAGCTTACTAGGAGGGGTAAAGGGAATGCTAGTAGTATGTGATCCATACTGCTAGTAATCTTTAAAAAAAAAAATATAACTCGGAGAAAAAGGAGTGGGGGGTTTAGTAAATAGGGTGATATAGGGTAACCCAACCTAGATACTGCTACTGAACAGATAAATAGTAATCAAACATTATGACCTGTTACAATTTTATTATGACAGGAACAGGACAGCATTGCCTTGGACTTATGACCAAACGTGTAGGTTTGTCGACGTCTTCAATACAATTGTAACACTAAGTACAGGCTAACACATGGTTAACCTAAGCCTAAGTTACACTTACGACATAAATATTATTATAAGAATAAAGTATATTTGATGATTTTTTTCCTTAATTTATTCAAAATATCTAAATCAGAATTATGTCGGAGAATAGTAAAAGTTTATCGAACCTAAAGAATATTGAAATCGAATAATCTAATCGTCATCGCTATCTATGGCGTTCGAGTAGGGTAGTAGTCACTTCCGTTGTTTTGACAGTCTTGACCCTTTATATGCCATTTACAGTCTGACTGAAGTCTTAGTCGTGCGTGGTCTCTCAAGAAGTGAAGTAGTCTCTAGGAAGTGCTAGTGCTTGGGAGTGCTGTCCAATCAAACTGGTCACGTGAATACCTTACAATGTAATTACCAAGTCTTGTGTTAGGTTAGGTTTATGTGCGTTTAACCTTGGGTTTAAACAGAGAGCCTAGCAGTGGAGGCGAGTGTCGTGATCACTTAAAGGAGCTCTTTAAGCCTACACCTTGGTCACAAGTCCAAGGCACTGCTTAGGTTTCTCTCGTAATTATTAGAGATCATATTTGATTATTTTTCGGTTCAGTAGAAGTATCTACGTTGCGTTGACCCAATATTTCTTTCAGTACCTTTCCCCCTAGTAGTGTTTTCCAATATTTCCCTCCCCCCCTTCCTTCAAACCATTTAAATAGTGGGATGTGAAATGAAATTTAATATAATATTTCATACTGACCTAAGAATAGCTTCGCATCGGGGTTACGAAAGTTCGTTTTTACTATACGTGGTCTACTTAAAAGATTACAGTACCCATTTTTATAAATAACTAAAAAGTTTGAAGGTTAAGCTCACGGTTAGGGGTGACTTAAGTATTGAGCACGCGAAACCGCGATTCATAAAATTGAGTGAGTGAGCCAGTTGAACGCTCAAGATGCGAAATCCTCTCTTAATAATTGAGAATTATTGCCGAGAACGCTCAAACCTTTTTGAATATTTGAATAATTTGCCTCACACTGGAAAAAAATATCTGATAGAATAGGTGCTAGAATTTCTGTGGTTTTGATGATTTTTAGTCTAGGGGTTTGACGCTTTATTCCTTTAGTATTGCTATTTACATGGGACTGATAATGCACGAGATAATATGCACTTAAAACGAAAACCGAGTACAAAATATAAGTAACCTATTTAACAATCACACTAATAAGTGGACCATGAATCATGTCGAATCGCACAAATCCACCTCTCGTTGTCAAGTTTGGTCGGTGCTATGCTTGACAGCGAGAGGTGCTGGAGATGGATGGCTTCCTTTTGTGAAGATGTCATGAAGGAATAGGAAGCCACGGAGCGAGAGCGAAGAGCTAACGCCTCAGTCAAGCCTCTCCGCAGAAACAGTGCAGAACTTAGGGGAAGGCGTTACGCGCTCCTCATGCGCCAGATATAAAAGTTTGAATGTGATGCCAATGCGGTGCTTCCTATCTTTCCTGAGGACAACCGTCAGAGTGTCACGGTAGAATGCAACCGCGATCCTGTAGCATTCCTTTATTGACGGAGAATGAAAATCGCTGGGGTTCTTTTAGATAAATTAGTCATAAATCACCATCCGATCATTAATTCTAGGTATTATCTCACACAAACTTTACCTCTTCGTAATACTACCATACCTTTCAAGACAGCGTCGTCTTGATAATATGTAATAATTAAAATAATGTATTATCATGTTTTCCTTTATAAAAGTAGTAACTCTAGTTACCAGTGGATTTTCTTCACAAAACTTATTTGCTCTGACTTTTCCGGATAGTAGATTTTGCTAACAAAATGCTCGGCCAACTGAACTTCTTAGTTAACTTTTCCTTTCGTGAGCTAAGAACAGTAAACTTACTTGCCAATAAATGTAAGCCTGATAATATATATATTTATAAGTTTAAATTAAATTCTACATTGTAAGCAACGCCGTTTATAGTGTTCGCGAGTAGTTCCTTCTATATTATTTCAAGTATATCAACGTGTAGACAATAACGTTTAGCGCGATAGATTAGATTCAGTCTCTCTGGTGATCCGTCTAGTGTTCATGGAAGTTAGTACAATAGTGTCGTGGTTAAGGTTCATATAAGTTAACTTTATTATCTACTGTAGTTAGAGTTTGGGCAGCAAAAGCGATAAATTATATAAAAGGCCTTAAACCCTACACCTGGGTTGCAAGTCCAAGACGCTGCTGCTGTACAGTAATCTTTGCTCTCTCATTCTGACAACATTTAAAAAGTTATAGATTGTACCAATTGCTGCCGATAGTTTGCTTTAACAAATTAATAAAATACTACAAACGATATAATAAAATGTTGTGTATGAGTACTTAAAATAATACGAATATAGAAACTGTTCAGTTAATCAAGTTAGTACAATGATTTCTAAATGTTCTTATAATGTATGTCTTTTCCAATAACGGGTCAACAGTGACCCGGACCTTTGGAAGGCGTGCACGGAGCCGTAGCCTACGCTTAGAGGCCCTTTAGACAATTTAAATTAATATGTTATGTGACACAAACCGGCGATTATCCCTGTAAACTCTATGAGAATGTACTCAAGGACAATTGCCGGCTTGTGTAGGACTATGGCAATATATGGCAACTAATAATGCTGGGCCATGGATTGCGGTGATAGTGTACTCGGTAACTAGTGCTATGGATGACCTATGGCATCTCCCCGACAATGTTTTTATACGTTAAAAAATGGGTAGATGGAGACTCGCCAACTCATTAACGGGCCCCCGTGAAATATACTATAAATTTCCTATTAGATTTTGATGCTTTATGATTTCCTGGATTATCTAAGAAGTTTAAGATCCAATTATAAGAGATAATTTTGCACGATTTCGACCAATATATCAGTAACGGAAGCTTACCCGTAGAATTAAGCTTAAGATATTCGGGTTAAACTTAAAGTCCGTACTATAAAGGTGCGAAACGTGGAACTTAGATCTGCGAGACCATTGCCGTGAAATCCTAGCATATCAAACGTCGCGAGTGGAGATGGATAAGGCCACGTACTCCGGAGAGGTCTGTATCACATATCTAAACAGGCAATGGATTGGAATTCCCAAGGTAACAACCTACTGTGATAGACGAAGCGAAGAAAATAAGCAATACGTGGAGTGAGATCAAGCACACAGCACGAGACTGAGGCATTGAGAGTCACTGTAGACCTCCTTTGCCCCATTTGGAGGACATGGGTACATAAGTCAAGTTAAGATCCGATTAGAATAAAATTAAAATAGGACAAATAACCCCATTTCGACAAAAACAAAAACATTGCATTAACATTGATATCATTTACCTTTAAAAGTAGGTAAAAATACGCTAGTCGCATACTCTTCTCATATATTTTACCAGAATATGCTTTCTTTTCATGCATGTTAGCACAAAATAAACGATTTTCAAGTCGATCAATTGGATACCTTATTAGGATTCATGCAAGCGCCCGTCAACCTGAACCTGTCACGATTTTTGATAACAACTACCTGATTATTCGTAAGTCTTCTCGATATTTTTCCGCACATAAAGTACAGATTAATATAATATTTGGTTATCAACGAAAGAATAAATTAGCTACACTGTTGATAATTATATATTTACGAGTAGTAGCTTTTATTTTATTTCAAGACTGTATATAACCTCCAGCCAGTTGTCAAACGATGTCGCCTGGTAATGTAGTGGTGTGGTGTCATGATGCTGGGTCTCTATTACCAAGGTTTGGAGTAATATTGGTTACTCGGTTTCCGTTTTAAGTGCCTATTATTATTGTGTTGTGCGTGTTACTGTGCAGTGTCGCTACCATGTTGATAACAGTTATCTATTTATAAATGTAAAAGTTTGTATGTTTGGATGTTTTAAACTCAATCGCGGGAAACCGGCTGAACGGATTTCATTAAAATTTGACACATATATACTTTATTACCTTGATTAACAAATAAGAAATGTTATCCCAGAAAATTCAGACTGCCTACGGAATAATTATAAAATATGTTTACTACGTAAGCACCTGGTATTTTAATTTAGCAACAATATATAAAAAATTAATTGTTTTTTTATAAATCTTAGTATATGTTGTAAAATGCACCCGTCCAAAGCTGGGGCTGGTTGACTAGTAGTATTTTTAATCTGTAAGCAATTTTTATGATTTTACAAATTTATATCAGATCAGCATTCGGATACCTAAAAAACTGAACAGAAAACTGTGCGAAGCAAACTCTTATAATAATGTTAGCAACACCGTTTAGAAATTAGTATTCGCGATTTCATTTTATCTTATCGAGTAGACCATATATTTTTTGTTCCGATAGGATTGACTTAGTCTCTCAAAAGATATCGCGCGGTACATATTAAAGTAATGAGACTAATTTGGTATTGTGTTATTTGGTGGCGTGGTGCTAGGCTTTCGTTTTCGAGGAGCACGTGAGTACTGTAAAATATTATTTTAGTATTTGGTAGTAAGGTCGAGCGGTGGAGGTGAGAGTTTGTACATAGTATTATAGAAGATGTTTTTAAAACTAAATATTATAAATGAAAATGTTATTAGAAGTATAAATAAGTGAGTTGTTAGTCCGTTTGGTCCATCTTTTAGTGCGAGCAGTTGGAGAGGAATAATTTATATTCAGGGAGCGTGGAGCCGCAGACCCGGTCGCGTGTAAAGCTGTTGTACGTAAAAACAAATACAATTGTTTATCTTAATAGATGAAACGTCTTTGTATGCTTATATAAGACGTTTTATTATATATTGAAGAATATTTAACAATATTCGATTGTTAATAAACTATAATATTTTATTTATATTAGCACCACGACAATAATGTGGAACAAGTGATGAAATCAGTTCATCACAGTAAACTTTATCTAAAATTGTCGATTTATAGAATTATTGAAATGGAATATAAGGTACTCGTCAATACAAAATTTAATCATGATATAGGTATAAAAGTATTATAAATTTAAATATCATAATATTTAAAATAAATATTATATTTCTTGATTTTTTTAAATATTGTTTAAACATAGTAATTAAGGTTTATTATAACGGTTTTTCAGTGAGCAACTTACCACGAGTATTTAGGTTTAATTTCCCCTTTTTATTCGCTATATTAAAATTTACAATATCACTATATTGTAAATTTTAATTTTCAACGTAATTTATGTAAGATAATTCCCAAAGACAACGAACCCACAGCTCGACATGCACTTCATCCCCATGTCGATAGATGGCGTATCGCACACTCATTTGTTTAATTTGAACTCTTAAGTATTTTTTTCGCGATAAAATATAGCCTATGTTTTCCTCAATCCCTACTTTATCTCTGTACCAAATTTCAACAAAATCAGTTTAGTGATTTAACCATGATTATGTAACAGACAGACAGATACCATCTATTCATTAATAGATGGCGTAAGTAGCAGATTAAATCGCACTTTCATTTGTATTCTTAAAAAATTCCTACAAGTACACAACATTTTATCTGAAAAACGTAATCTAAATAAGATTTATTTTTGTAAATACTGTAATACACTTTGGAGACGATTAAAATTAAGTAAGTAAAGACTTCTTTACCAAGTTGAGTTACGTTTTACATATTATAATTGAAAAAAAAAAGATCCAATAAGCCGAAATAACATCTGTATAAGATAATTCTACCGAGATACCAATTTTAGAAGACAAGCAAAAGACGGTTATAACACGATAATGCAAAGGCTAAGGAAAATCCAATTTATATAAAACGGAAGGCAAACATTCAGGGACTTTCAAAATTAATAAAGACTTACTTAGAGTAAAAGCGGATCAGTAACTAGATGAATTTAGTATGTTTGTGAACTGCTTTACTTCCTTCTTTTTTATGGAAAGAGTTTTACTTACAAGTTTATATACTGTTAGCAACACCGTTTATAAATTAGTATTCATTTTCTCTTATTTCGAGCAGTAATATATAATTTTTACGTTCCGATAGGATTGAATAAGTCTGTCAAGTGATATTGCGCAGTATATATTAAAGTTGTGAGACTAATAGTGTAGTGTCGGTTGTTGGAGTGGTGCTAGATCTCCGATAACGAGGAGCACGTGAGTAATGAACTTTATTATTTTAATATTCGGTAGCGAGGTCGAGCGGTGGAAGTGACAGTTTGTGCATAGCAGAAAACATCTTTGAACCTGTTCCTGAGTCTCAAGCCCTAGGCACTGCTCGTCTTCCATCTAGATTAACAATAAGCATTATACACTGAGGGTTTTTTTTGATGTTAACAAACTCTGAAATTTACTGTTAAACATAAAAAACAACTACTATTCAACTACAAAACATATACAAAATATAGCACTTGAAGTTTCGGACTTAAAAGTGTATCCTAATTTACTTATTCATTTTCTAACTTAATAATTTCTTCATTCTTCACTCACACACTCACTCACCTACTCAACTATTCACAGATATTCTTCCTCTAACTCACTCAAAAAGGCAATCACATTGAGCATTTAATGTAGGTCATGTATTTCATAACGTACACTGTAAAATCTTTCGGGAACTATTTTTTTTTTGAGATAAAAATCATCCCTTGTGTCAATCAAGATAATTAGTGTATGTAAAATATTGATATAAATTTTGGTATTTTTGTGTAGATTTTTGGATATTTGTTACTCCTTCACAGAAAAACGGTTGAATTATGAAATATTTAAACGAAATTTTGTACATAAATACAAAATTTTAATCTGAATTACCATAAAGGTTACTTTTTATCCCTACATATCCTCCCTATAAGCTTTAAAAACACATAGAACCTTATTCTGGGGTGAAAAGTCATATATTTTATTAATTTTTTTGAATATTTCTGTCTGAGTGACTTAACACTTTGATTGACTCTGAACGTAATTCTGAAGTTTTCTAGGATGGCATCGCGGGTAAATACTAGTTGGTTATAATTTTAATACTTTACTGGAAGTCCCGACGAATAGCTGATTCCAAAAAAGGTTAAATATTATGAAGCATCATTATCTTTGACCACGGCGCTCTGAGGCTATATAAAGGAACTTGCTTTTTTATAATAGAAAGAAAAAAAGATTCCCATATAACGAGAGAGCAACCGTGCGTAAGGGCGATCCGATCCAACCATTGAACCATGATTTTAGGGTTCCGACCTTATTAATCTTTATCGCCTGCCCGTATTCCTAGTGAAAAGACAATATTGTTCTGGAAACTATCTCAGAGTTAAGTACGTTACGATTAGGACAATTTGTCGGCAGTGAAAACAGTTTAGATGGTTTTTATTTTAGAGAGAAAGTTAAGCATTTCAAGTTCTACTCTTAAAGGCCTTTAGAAAATCTTTTCGCGAGGGATTGGAAAAATATATAACCAAAACTAACATAGATTTAACCGATGAATACATAGTACGTAAAAGATACTAATAACATGGACTTTTAAGAAATTAAACGTTGACCACCATAAGTTGCGTTAGTTTCGAGATTTATTGCGTTGTTTAATAGAAAATACTAGAAAGTAAGGGCGTCCAACAACGAAAAAAGAGAAGTCTGATGAAGATCTGATAGACCACACTGGACACAAAAAGAATATCTTCCCGTCGCTGAAAGATTTTTTTTAAAAAGGTTGTTATACAACAAACTGTCTTCAGAATCAATAGAGTAAATAAATACATAAGAAAAAAGAAAAGCTTGTTTAACAGCAATTTCGCGCTTCCATTTCCACAGCGGCATTTAAGAAAGGACTAAATCCCCATGTCACCTTCATAGGGCTTGGGTAATGTGACCATTTTATTTTTCATGAAAACGGGACACTGGCAGCTGGACGAAAGTCTTTCAGACATCCTAGGGTGAAAAGTAAAATCAAAACTAAACCAAAAACTTTTCCTGAGGTATTTGTAACAATCAAATCATAGTAACGACGATAGTCTCACCAAAAAAGAAACAAATAATAATCATAAATTCATAATTTTCCATTTGGCAGGTGAAGTTATAAGGTATTTTCTAAAAAAAAAATACTATGCCCTATGCATATAGATCCCTATGGATCTGTCTTATTGCTGGCTAAGCGGTAATATTAGCGCAATTTAGGAAAACGAGACAGTTTTACGTCCCGGAGTTTTCTTTCGGAACAATGGGACTTGCAAGCAAATAACGGGACTATCCCGTTAAAAACGAGACGTATGGTCTCATGGCGTACTCGTAGCGTCAAGAGCTCAAACATACCTCTACGCTTCTTTTATTCTCTTTGTGAATGCTCCGAGCGAGTCATTTACGTGCATTTAAAATGTATTTTGCGAATATGGACTACTTTTTGTTAAGGCTGTGATGATTAAAATTGACTGTAGTTAGTCTAATACTAACTACTAACTTCAAAAATTCTAAAACAGACTGTAAAACTTTCGTGAAATAAATAATTTGTTACCTTGTCTTTGATTTCTTAGGAGATTCTCTAAACCTAATCCTGAGTCTCAAGCACCAGGCACTATCCGCCTAGAGTGTGTATTATTATTATTATCTTTTGTGTCAGTGTGCAGTATAGGTCATACCATTATCATCCTGTTATCGAGAAATAATTACAATAACAATTCATGTAGAGTATAAATGAAGTCTCATTTATTATTCTTCAGTTCGTCACAGCGTCATCATATTTATTCAGAAGTAAAATAAAAATTATAAAAATAGTTTTTCCTCCTCCAAGCGTCGTTTATCCTCAATGCTGAGGGTCGTGGTCGTCTCCGAATAACTTTCTTCTGGACTATCTTTCGCCAGTTCACTCTATCTTCTACAGCGTGAAAAGCATAGCAAATCGAGATATTTAATGTGGAACGGATCTTGTCAGACCAGCAAGTTGTGCTGCGGTCTCGGGTCTCTTCTCGTCATCCTTGCTGGTTAGCGGTACCTTTTCTTTCATTTTTCATAACTTTGTAATAATATACATAGCTTATATATCAGAATAACACATAGGCTATGTTAGTATTTAGTAAATAATCCTTTTTATAATAAGCCAAATCTATTGAATTAAAGACTAGCAATAACTCCAGTTCATTGAATTATTTTCTTTTAATTTAACAATAGTATGATTTCTTTAAGCAGTTATTACTATTACAAACAATACTTTTTGATTATCTAGGTTACTTTAATATGAATTGGTTTTTGTATTTTCTACTAATAAAATATGATAGAATCATAGCGAAAGAAATCTCACGTCAATCAAACAGATCAAATCGATCGAACTAACTCGATTTCTCGGTTCATCACCTTAAGCATTTTCACAATATAATACCTAGGATAACTTGGAAATGTAATAGAGTATGGAGCAGATTAATTGAAGCAGAAATGTATCATGTGCAGGAAACCTTTGGTGCAAAATGACGCAGGCGCGTTTAGTACCATCGCAGTCTAAGGCTATATACCGGTACGGACGCACGCACCTACAAGTACTACTTATACGTAAAGTGACACTTCTACGCGATTTTGAATCTATGAAAAAATTCAAAAATATAACAGTGAAGTGACCTTTTGTCTTCACCCTCCTTTTGTGTTGTGTTTTAATGTTTCAAAGTGTTAAGGACGTCGAGTGATTAATTTGATAAGCTGACTTCGCTTTTTTGTTTGACTTTCAGTGTAAAGTTGTTTTTTGGTTTAAGGAGAAACAAGTAAGTTATTAAATTATTTTTCCATTATTATATCAAATTTTATATCTTGTTTTTTAGTATCAGAGGTATACATCTCTATTCAAGAGTTCAAACATTGATTTAACTTTATAACAATAGGAGAACTATCGTTGTTTTTTTTTCTATCAAAAATACTATGTGTCCAGTATTTAAAAACTCAAATTAAAATTTAAAAAATTATATGTGAAATAGTATTACTAGAATAAAATATTTACATACAATAAATACAGACGTCAGCAAACTGTATGCAGCAATATCTTACTTGAATAGTAACATAAATAAACTACAGTGACATATTGCATTCGTCTCGCGCTCGCTGCAATAAAATTTATATTTTAAAAACGTATTTTGAAGAATAAAATATATAAAAATACAGCTCAGAATTATATATTTTAATTGGAGTTTCTATTAACATGCTTTGATAGAGCTGGTCAGGTTTTAAGATAGAAAATTGTAGTAAACACCTCAGTGATGGACAGATTATGAACAGTTTTGGTATATTTTAAAATTTTACTATAAGCTATAAAAAAATATTTTAAATGTTAGCTTCTCCGATTGGTTTCAACCTGAAATTAACTGTTTAATATATTAATCTATTATCGTTTGCTTAGGCCCGAAATCAATAACCAATCTGGATCCAAAATCTTTGGATTTCAGATGGCAAATAGGTTACAAATTTGAATTTAAAGTCTTTTTTCAATCAATAACCCAAAGATTTTGTATTAATATCGGCCGTTGGAGAACATTTATGATAAGAAAATACAAAATAACCTATAAGTCGTTGTTTATACAAGTTTATTTATACATACACATCTATAAAATTACTTTGCAGATTTTGATGCAATTCTGATAAATGAAAATATTAATTTCGACCTTTTAATTAATTTCTAGAGCCATTCAATTTTAGTTCCGCCAGAAAAATATCAAGAAATAAAACCTTTTATTAAATTCAGTGTCAAAAAGTGAACGGGTCAAATCTTTACCTGATCTATTTTCCAATTTTTCACTGACACGAGTTCTTAATCTATACGTCATCATTAATTTCATCGTCAACATTAAATTTAGGTGACCAATATGTTTATATGAGACTAGTAACAAAATATAAAAAATTGATAGTAGTCCAAGTTTTATTTTTTTGTTCGTGTATTGATCTCATGGCTATTGTCTATCACTGGTTCAACTACTGTAAAAATATATAATAATCCTATAAATTTGTCGTCGTTCTTAAAAGTCATTCTTTTTCATCAGTATCATTCTTTTTATCCTAATAAATTCTTAAAATAGCTATTTTCTTGGTAAATGTAAGAAAATAAACTGTAATAAATATATTTTGTTGTTGAGAGACACCGGACAAAGAAATACGATTTCATAATTTCCAAAAAGTCCCAAGAGTTTTCACGACCTTATATTTTATTTACTTTCAAGATAAAGTGTTTGAAACTTCAGTTATTTTCTCCACTTTTCAATATCCCAAGTGCCTACAACGTTTTTCTTTTAGAAATAAATATTGAATGATAGTTTTAGATCGATGTAAGAAAAGACCAAAAATAATTAAACACTATTTAACTTTTTTTTTAAATATAGTAAGTACCGACTTATCAGCAAACATTGTAGACGGATATTATTATTGTTTTGATCATCAGTTAGTTATAATAAAAAATAAATATACACATAATTTTTCCATACATACTTAACTCTTAGTTAACATAATGTTTATTCTAGAATTTGCTAGACATAGTATATTACTGAAAATTTTGACTTTATCTAAAAAGTATTTACAGGTTTGAACAGTTATGGAATAACTCATATAATATATGTCGAAAACTAAAAAAAAAGAATGGATGGAACTGATGGCCTATCTCAAAAGCTATATGAGCGCAATACGGTCAGGATATAACTAATCGTTACGATCTCTTACTATTATGACAGGAACCCAAGCAGTGCCTTGGACTTGTGACCAAGGTGTAGGCTTAAGGGATTCAGCTAAGTGATCACAACACTCGCCTCCATCACTTTCACTATCTAAACCTTAGCCTACCTAGCCTAGTTAGACTAACATAAACCTAACCTAACACAAGCCTAACCTAGGGCTACATAATAATAAAAAAAACGTTACAGTTTAAATTCAAGATATTTAATAAAATCTAATGAGAGTGATCTGTACAATGCCAATGAAAGCATATTAAAAAATTATATTGTCGGTTTGTACGTCTATCTGTTAATATACACGTTAAAACTATGATCTAAATTAAAGACGTCCAATAAAAAGTTTTAGCGCGGCAAAGCAAGGGCAACTTGATTCGTATGGAATATAATATTTAAAAATAAATAACCATTGCAATTAAGAAACAAACAAAACTTCAGAAAATACGCGGAAACAGATAAACAAACATACATTAAAATGAATAATAAAACCTTGTTTTTTTAGATTCTCCGTAACCGGTAAAAACAAATTACATTCCCTCGAATCTATTTTAAGAAAATGCATTTCTAGTAAAGAAAAGAATTTGTTATTTCAGTAAGATTGCATTCAGAGTTGAAATGAAAAACACGATTGCAGAGAACTACTATTGAAATACTGATTACGGGATCGCGATTCTCTTAAAATTGTGTGATCTAATGAAGATAGAAACTTTTTAAGAAATCAATCAATCAATTAATCAATAATACCTTTTACTTAAAGTTATAATAGAAAAGGAATTTCCTGATGCAAGATGTCTAAATATTTATTAAAAACTCTAATGTATTATTTCAAGCAAAAAATAATCATTTACGTCGAATTTCGAGGAGGTTCTATGAGGAGGTTAGATGAGGTTCTTTAAATAATAGTTTTTGTGGGATAACAGTAAAATATATTTTTCTACTAGATAGGGCTAGAACCGAGAAGAATTTTTCCAATAAAATAAATCTTAGGTCAATACAAATAATTGTGTGAAATTTAATCTGTCGCACTATGTTAATAAATAATTTTAATATATATTTTTTTAATTTATTTATTATCAATTACAAAAAGTTGGGTACAATTTTTATTTACAAGCATTACAAAAAACCACTGAGGTTTGCCTTAATGCTAACAAACTCTCCAATTCATTGTTAAAAATAAAAATACAGTAAAACAGGAAGAACAAAAGTTAACACTAGTAATGAATCCAACAAACAAAAAATATTTAATTTAATAAGAAATATATCTGTAAGTAGTACTTAAAAATTTATAGTATAGGAGTTTCAGGTACTTCTTCCCTCTTCTAGCTTCCCTCAAAGTATTACAGGAAAAGCCATTTTATATAAAATATACCTATTATAATATAGTTATACCATGATATGGCCAAAGCTGGTATAAATAATAAACCCTTCGGAAATGCGAAACCCAAGTCGGCCAAAACGAGGCGTTAAGCTATATCTAGGCTAAGAAGGGTCGAGTTCGCCAATATTTGCTTTGTTCACATCTTGGCATCTTCGAGAACTGTCCACGCCAATAAAGAAATTCAAAAGAAAAGGGTGTAGCTATCAAGACAGATAAGGCACGCTCCAATTGCATACAATATGGAGCTGAGATCCGATGCTTTCTGATTTACTAGCTATTTATCCAGGTTTTGCTTTGGAATTTATAATTTTTTAAACTAAAATCTAATATAGGCATTATGTCACGTGAAGTGAAGCACAATGTGACGTCATGTCGATTGGAAGACTATAGTTGACGTTTTCTTGGAGCAATGAGTTAAGATATAAAAAGGTACATAGTCCCTATACAACAGAAGTGTCTGTTTCATAAAGTACGTGCAAGAGTGTATTTCATTCAGGTCAGTTGCAAGACATTTCCTCTCAGTAAATTCGATAATTTTCGCTTAGAAATCTCCGGCAGATACTAGTCTTCTATATATGTAAAAAAATTTTATTTTTTTATATACATATTAGTACCTACCGAGCCTCCTTTAGCATTTTCGTACCATAACATCTCATAGAATTTAATAGGTAACCACTATGTTAGTAACCAATATATGCAGTACTAACGACCTGTCCCGGCTTCGCAAGTATAGAAAAGCATGTTATCAATCGCGATGCATTGTTTTGTTATATCTCAATAGATCTGCACGCTCCCTCATACTTCGGTGCCCCCTCCCTCTCCCTCCAATTTTAATAGTTGGACATATAGTATCGCGAAGTTTTTTATAGATATTGACATATTCTTTAATATTGTAGAATATTTTTTTATTAAAATTTTAGTTGTGATTCCTATTTTTTTCTTGTAATAAATATATTACTCAGAGATAATGTAGAATTAAAATAGTGAAAGAATATTGGAATCGCTCTTGTAGTTTTTGAGTTTATTAATCTTTCCTTTTTATAATATTAGTATAGATCAGCATCAGGAAATTACTTTTTTTTTTCATCATTTAAACTATCCCTTAAAAACAAAGATATAAAGATGCATTAAAACATTAAAGCAATTATTTTAAAGAAATAATAGCGTGTTTATCAAGAGGTTATAAGAAGTAGACGATAAGAAAACTTTTCGTTCGAAATCTTTTTATTTATCTATAAATATTGTCTGTACAATTTTGCGGAATTTCAATTTAAAGTTTGCAATGACAACGCTGTATCCTGTTTTTAATATTTAAATTCCATTACCCAGAAATCTGAAAAGGCCGTACATTTATCGGAAACCAATAAATAATGTAAGTATAATTGATTAATATCAACTTGAGAATTCTAGGTGATAGAAGTACTTTAGCTTTACGGGAACAAATTTTAATATTTCATGAAGTAATAAATAACCGTCCTAGATTTAGACTAATGGCTAGTTGAAGTATTTTTTATAAACTCTCTAATTATAAGAGTCTAATAAGAGTCTGATCTCCAAGCCATCGTGACTTAAGTTACAAAAAAGTGATATTTATTTTACTAATGCAAAATAAATTCGACTACAACAGGCATTTTTGTCACAAGAAGTGAAACACTATGTGACGTCACGTCGAGCGGAACGCTATTGTTGATGAAGTTTTCATAGAGCAATGAGCGAAGATAACTTAACTATTGCCCTACAAAAACGATTATTCTTCACGAAATGACGTCACTCAATTTTTTCGATATCATTTAAAACAAAAAAAAATTTATACAAGAAGTAATCTTTTTATATAAAAAAATGAATTGACGTTTGTTAGTCTCTAGAAATAAATCTCGAGAACTGAACTTGAAATAACCAAAAAAGTTAAAAAAAAGTAAGAAACGATTTTGATAAAACTTTTACCCGTAGTTTAATTACCGAAGCGAGGACGGATCAGTAGAAAGAAATGAAATGTACTTTTTGTGTCTAGTAATTAATAAATTAAAAAGTTACTTACAAAATGTTATTTTCTAATTAAAAATATTTTTCTTTCGAAGCAAAAGCTAAGTTAGAAAATATTTATACACTTATTTTCACAGTATTTGAAAACTAGACCAAGTTGATTAGAAATGTTGAATTCAATTAATTATTTTCTGAAATATATTTTGCTTTTTGTTTTCACTGTAGTTGGTTTGTACACATGTTAAATTAAACTTCATGATCATATAGACTTGAAAGTTTTCGAGCTCATATACATAATCATAAAAGATAAATGTTTTAGTTGATATTCTTGAAATTAACTACAGTCCAGTAAAATAATTCAATAGCACAAAACATCAGTCACCATCACAACCCATTAATGGCCCCCTCCTGATCCGGGTCCCCTCCTCAGAATGAGGAGGCGGTTAGGCCATAGTCCACCACGCTGGCCCAATGCGGGTTGGCAGACTTCACACACCTTTGAGAACTTTTTAGGAAACTCAGAATTGCATGTATTCTACGATGTTTTCCTCCACTGTTAAAGCAAGTGATTAATTGCTTAAAACACACATAAATCAGAAAAGTCAGAGATCGATCTCGATCGAACCGTGACATCCCGAGTAAGACACCGTCTTAACCACTGGGCTGTCACTGCTTTAAAAAACATCAGTAATTCATGTCAAAACATGTAAAAAACCCATGAAGGTTTTGAAATATATCGAGTCAGATACCAGAAAACGAAAGCTTCAAGTTTAGGCTTGACTTGATTTATTTTTAAAACATACTTCAGCGGACTTGACTTGCTTTACTGAATTAAAGCAGATGCTAACAGCTACGGAAAACCCAATTTTCCGTTTCCTGGTAAAAAAAATACTTAGTCAATATAACGACGTGACTTAACTATCGCGAAAACATTGACATCATAAACAATAGAACATGGCAACACCAGTTCAGATTGCTCGTAAAATAAATCGATTCGCGAGAACGATACTGATTTTTATGTTGACTACATTTGCTGAGGTATTTTAGTAGATTGTGAACCCTCGTCTGAAAAGAAATATACTATAGTTATCTCCTTGGAAGAAGGATTTGCTGTAGAATTTTATGAGCATTTTTATTTTGTCAGAAATCTTATTGCGAGCTACATGATTGTTTTAAACCTTAGAACTGGTAATTTTTTCAAATTTTCATAGACGTGCTCCGTGATGGTATGGTTTTTGGGATATTTAGCCTTAGGATCACTAAATTTGCAACATTTCTCTTGCTTTTAAATTCTCTATCTGTAACTTTATAGGTTTAAAGAAATTTACATCCACATTTCTGAATGCATTAGAAAGATGGTGTTTGAGTCAAAAAAATTTGGAAGATCATAATACACTTAGCAGATTTTTTAATTTGTCCTATCATCCAATTTATATGTAGTAAACGCATTTTTAAATAACCTAACTATTTGAATATTAACACTTCACTTATTCGTATCATGTCAGTCATACGATAGGGTAGTTGGAATATGTTGGTAGTTCATCCCCATTCTGTCAGTTAACCCATGTAGGGTGAACGGACCCTTAAAAATACAGTATTTTGTCAACCTATACAAAACAATATAGAACCGTTATACTTTGTTTAATAATAATACAAAAACCATCAAAACAGGTAAATCTCACCCACATTGAAATAAACGAATCAACAACAAACGATATGAAAATACCCAAGAGCTATATTACAAGAGATATGAACACCAATATTCTGGCTGAAGTGCTCCTCGAAGTCTATAACGTGATTGATGGCCATCGAACCGACGAAGCTGTATAAGAGAGTTATTACGGCTCACCCACTTACTTTTTGCACTTTTATACTAATAAGACGTTTGATAAATTGATGTACTATTTTGCGTATCAAATATTACTTATATGGACTAGTTTTTGATTATTGAGGGGTCGTTCATTTATCATGTGATGTATTGGCAATTTTTTAACTGGTACAAAAACATTTAATGGACATTGCTCTAGCAACTGAATTAGCAAGACTACAACAACTACCAGTTTTGAACAACTCTTTTCGGTTTAGATAAAAGGATCTACTATTTACTTATCATATCAAATATTATTTATGTGAACTATTAATGTCCGCCCACTAATAACATGATTAGCAGGACGCTTATGGGTTTAGAAATTGTTCAACTTCTAACTTTTATTTGTTCAACGAATAATTGAAACACGTGTTACTGGAACCTGTGAGTAATTTTGTGTATAGATTTTTGGAGATTTGGCAATCATATACTATGTCAGTAGCTCAGTGGTCCAGGCTTTGGATTCAAGATCATGTCTTCAAATCCCAGTCATTGAAAAGCATTTTAGATTACTTGGAGGAGTTAAGAATACTAGTAGTTTGCAATCCAAACTACTAGGATACTTTTATCCTTTAGAATACGGTACTGTAGGAAGGTAAAAAAAATCTTTCAATTCACTACGGATCTAATCTAAAAGATTTTTTCACGAAGTCGCGGGCGGATACTAGTTCCTCAAAAATAGTAACTTGTGTTGGCAACATCGCTTATAAATTAGTCTTCACGGATCCATTTTATCTTATTTCGAGTAGACAATTTATCACTTTTGTTCCGACAGCATTCAGCCGGTTTATCAACTAATATCGCACATTACTTTTTAAAGTATTGAGACTGATAGTGTAGGGTTGTATGGTGGCATGGTCTTCATTGGTCAAGGCCTCCGTTATTGAGGACCACTTGAGCCGTGGAGGTGAGAGTTTATATCAAGTAGAAGACATCGTTAAACCTGCTCGTGGCCGAGGTCTGATGTATCAGGCACTGCTCGGCTTCCATCTAGATTACATGTTAATATTGTAGTTTGAGTGTTACTGCGCAGTATCGCTCCCATACTCTTAATACTTGTGTGTGTTTTCACAATCCAATTGAAGATATTTTGTTACAATTGTATTGTGAAATTTACTTCATGATTAAACCACACAAAGTAAAACACTGCACCTGAATCTGATTATGAGATTTAAAATTAAACATAAACTTAATTTCATTTTACTAATTATCGTTTCATTACAAACGATTTCGTATAAACGATATTTCTTCAACATGTATTTTGGTCGATTTTAAACATTAAATAAGTTATTTCGAGAAATTGCATCAGTTTTATTGCTTTTGGTTATGATTGCGGTTGATAATAATTTTTGTAATTAAAGTATGGGGTTTTGAACAAGAACAAATAAAGAAATACCACTGAAATATTTAATACAACGAACATTTTCTAAAGTTATACAAAGAAAAGTAAAATAAAGTGTACTTAACTGTAATGATTCTAGGTCTCTCTTCTTCTTGTGGCTCGTCAACTTTATTATTTAGTTTAGTTTCATACTGTGCTGCAGAATGCTGTAAACCTGCAATTTCGTCGCAAACCCCAGGCTCTATTCAATTATCATTGCAATACTACTTCGATTTGCTTTTTTGAAGATTTGAACTTTTTAATAATTCAAAATTTTTGTATGTTTGTTCCTCTGAACCGATTTTGAAAATTCTTTCACTGGAAAAGGGTGAGGAGAAACTACTTCATTTCCGGGTAACATAGGCTATGTGGTATTGCCATAAATATACTAATTAAAAAGATATTACCATTTAAAGATCATAACGTGCCCATTTTGTAAAGAGAAAGTATTCTCTGGAACTACAGATCCGATTTTAATAATTCTTTCACTGATAGAAAATTACACTATTCCTGAGTGACAAAGGCGACGTAGTGTTGCCATATACATTTTTTGATGATTATATATAGCCATTAAAATCCTTTCACAGAGAGAAGTCTATAATATCCCGTTTCTCTTCCTCTTTTATCCTTCCATTCTCTCTCTTATCCTATCTTTTTTTTTCTCTTTAATTTTTACCTATATCTCTGTTTATTCTGTCTCTTTTCACTTCCTGTTTCTTTATTATCTCTCTCTTTTTATCTATTTCTTTTTCATTTTTATCTTTGCTCTGCCTTCTTGTTTTTTTTACTATATGTTGCTTTTCTCTTTTCTCTTTTTTCTATATTCTCAGTTGTCTCACCTTTTCTCCCTCTCTCTCTTTTTAAATAAAAAAAAGCTACACAATTACAGAGTGACAATTTTAATCAATCATAATATTACTTCAAATCCTCGGAGCGAAGTGAGGGCAGTCCGCCCGTATTCAATAAATCCGTATTATTTACACGAAATAATTTTTATAAAAGTCACGATGAGTCTAAACTTACACAATAGAACGATACAAAACGTTTTTATACACATTTTCATTACATAACCTTCTAAATAAATTATAAATAACAAAGGAAAATTTAAAAGTAAAAGCATGCAAATGATAATAAGTAAACCGATGCTTCATCAAAGCGGTCACCGCAAGTATGATGAATCGCAAAGGAAGCCATCCGTCTTGTTTACGCGGACACCGACAAATTGGTCTATCCCCGTGAAACCTAATGGACCTTAATATATTTTACGCTAGTTTCTGCTAAGTTAGTTAAATGGGAAGACTTTTTTAGAAGCGTCTAACCCCTAAATCAAGGGACCAAAAAAATTGTTAATTTTCTAACGTACATATAAACTGATGTTTAAAATTATCAGAATTAAGATTTAAATTATGGGAATAATTTCTTCATTACTAGCTGTTTCGCTAAATTTATATAAGATTACAAGAGAGACAAATCAGTGTTTATATTTTTTAGCCTTGAGTAACTGAGTGGTCAGTTACCCATAATCCACCCACCCACTCTGCCAATCAGGCAGGCAGTCACCCCTTCCCTTACTCACACATCCACTCGCTCACTCACCCGGTCTCTCACTCATAACACAAGAAACTTACACAAAAACTAGGTTTAGGTTTATTCATATATTAGAAATTATATGAGTTGTTTCCTTTAAATTTTCAACCTCATGGTAAAGATGTATCTAGATTTAATTAAATCTAGATTTAAAGGCGCAGAAGCAGTGATGGCCCAAGAAGCAGTGATGGCCCAGTGGTTGAGACTTCAAGTCTTACTCGGGAGGTCCGAGTTTGATCCTGGGCACACACCTCTGACTCTGAGTTATGTGTGTTTTAAGCAATTAAATATCACTTGCTTTAACGGTGAAGGGAAACATCGTGAGGAAACCTGCACTCCTGAGAGTTCCCTAAAGTTCTCAAAGGTGTGTGAAGTCTGCCAACTCGCACGAAGCCAGCGTGGTGGACTATGGCCTAATACCCTCCTCATTCTGAGGAGAAGACAGCAGTGGGCCATTGACAGGCCGTGATGATGAGATTTAATTGTTGAGAAAGAGTAAAATATAATTTTTCTTTTTTAAATATTAGGAGTCCTTTAACATTTTACACGTATTATTATGAAAAAAAAAACAAATTTAATAAAAAGGTGTTAGCCATGAACTAGTTTCTAAGGGCAAAGCTGTTATAATATACAGAAAGTATTACACGTGGAAAGCACAAAGCTTTATAATAATAAGGAGCTCCTTTGTTTACGAAAGCCGACAATTTTTTGCTGTAAACATAAGAATCGGGGCTTTGAGAATATTTTGACCTTTGGTATAATATTTCGCCATTGTACATTTCTTTTGGTATCTGTATATATAAAACGTATAACGCTAAGTTAATCTGAAGTAAATTTATTTTCTTATCGTCCTTTTCGTTTGGATGTTTAAATGTTTGTAACTCAATTTCGCAAAAAAGCAGGTGATTTTATTAATTAGCACAAAGATACTTCAGAGCCTGGAGTAACGTATAGGCTAATTTTATTTAGAAAAAAAAATCCTGTGGGAAGAAGGGATTTATTCACACAAAACCAAGTCAACGGATTCAAATGAAATATTATATATTATACTTTATAACCAAGATTCACACAATTTTACCAAAATTAAACATATTTTGTCACAGTCATAATCACATACTTATTTAATAAAATAAGCTATTTCCATATATAGACGAATAAAACTAATCAAATATTTTATCAGCTAATTGTGCAGTAAAAGCTATATCTCGTACGTAGAAATTGCATTCCAGTATTTTTTTAAAACGTTCACTCCACTATTCCTGCTAGCAACACCGTTCATAAATTAGCATTCGCGGGTACTAAATTTTCTCTTATTTTGAGTAGACAATATATAACTTTGATTCTGGTAGGATTGAGTTAGCATGTCAAGTAATATCCCGCAGTACATATTAAAGTAGTTAGACTAATAGTGCAGTGTGATTTTGTTGGCGTAGTGCAAGGCTTTTGTTATCGAGGAGCACGTGCGCAATATACTTTATTATTTTAATAATTGGTAGCGGTGAAGGTGAGAGTTTACGGTTATAGAAGACGTCTTTAAACCTGCTCCTGGGTGTAAGGCCCTAGACACTGTTCGGCTTCCATCTAGATTACGTCGGTTTATATAAATAAGCAATCGAACACTGTTAAGGTAATTTTGATATACCTAATGTTAGGGTCAAGCTACATACAAACGGATACCCAGACCACGACGAGTAATTAATGTATGGGTTGTATGAACATTTGTCACGAGTGGAAATCTAAATCCAGGCTCAACTAACTTTGTGTGTTTACTAGTTTATTAAATTATATTATTTTACTACCTTCAATGACAAATTTCATCATATTTTCGAATTTGTTTGAAACCCGGGCTTTTATTGAAATGATCAGTTCAGTACAAAGTATTTTTTAAAATTTAATTTCGCAATAGATAATCTAAATATATTTTGTTAAATTAACATTAAATTAAATTAAATTAAATTTTTTTCACGTTTACTAAATCAGCTTGTCATATAAATACCAAAATTTGGATATGTTGAATATAAATTAAAAACCGCCCAAGTGCGAGTCGGACTCGCGCACTAATAGTTCCGTACCAATATCTGATAACCCTGACCTTGACGAAAACAAAAATTATTAATTTGTAAAAAAAAAAGGTTAGTGTCATAAATGGTGAATGAGTCAGTCAAGGCAGTATGATATAACTTCGTGGACCTTTATTTAGCAGAATTATGCTGATCACTCCGCACCAAGCCACGACCCTATAAAAGACCTTATAATTTGGCAAAAATAAATTGAGAACATGGTAAGTTTTTCAAAAGGTATTTCTGATATAGTATTAGAATTTCAGGTATCAAAAAATAGTTCGTGGTGAGCATAAAAGGGCTCTGAATTGTGTCTACTAAGACACACGAATATGCGACAAAACTATTAGTGTTATTATAATAGAAAAGATAAATCATTATTAAGAAGCACAAAAACATTTCGGACAAGGTTAAGCCTGGCAATTGTTGAAACACTCATTCGTCTTATTTACGTGAAAGGCAGATAAAAGGAATTGGGATAAAAATGTATCTACTTTATTACGTCCAGTGAACCCCTGTCATTGAGTACGAAGGAATAGATCACTTGTTATTTTGATATACACTTAGAAAATTAAATCTTGGGTCATTTTAAAATACTTTTTAGAAAAATATGGACTAGACAAAGTCTCACGATTGAGATCTTTGTGATGAATGTAATGTTCCTTTGAAAAGGTTACTTTTTTGGAAAAACAAGATGTGATTTCTGTTTGAACACTATAATATATTATACCACCACAAGTCTATATAAAACATAAGCAACATAAACAAAAGCAGTGATGGCCAAGTAGTTGAAACTTAAATGTCTTACTCGAGATGTCCGAGTTCTATCCAGGACTATTCTATCCATGCACACCTCTGACTTTTCTGAGTTATGTGTGTTTTAAGCAATTAAATATCAACGGAGAAGCTTTAACAAAGAAGGAAAATATTGTGAAGAAACCTGCACTCCTAAGAGTTCCCTAAAGGTCTCTAAGGTATTTGAAGTCTACCGTACAAATAAAAGCCAAGTGTGAGTCAAACTCGTGAAAGTTCACTATAAGTATTCTGGATTTAGGACAAACTTAACTTTGCAATTGAAAACTGTTGACCTCATATATTGACATAGGTCACACTCAGCTTACCGACTGCAAAAAAATTATATATATGATTTTCGGATTTATCTCTTTACGTATGCTATAAGACGTAAGTAATAGGTTGGGCGGAACCCTAAAATGATTTAGGAATTAGATATTATTGTTGGCATTACCAGAAATAATTTTTTTTTAAATTATGTTCTGTAATTTCGGAGATAAAGACTGAATGAAGCACATAAATTACAGACAATTCAAGTAGTTATATTTCTTTTAAACATAGTAAAAATTGTCAGATTTTTATCACATTTTCTAAAAATAGCAAATACGTTTAAAAATGGCGCCTGAATTCTAGCTTCGATGCTATTTTGATTTGAGCCATTTATTTTTAGCCTTTGTACAATTTAACTTTTTTTTTGAGCTCAAACGTGTAGTTATTGGGCCAGTTCGTTATTATTAATTACCGCGTGTATTTTTGATACTCTTGCATCGCTGGGCTAAAAAATTTGAACTAAAGCAAGCTGTATCCAAAATTATGTAGTAATCTTTGCGTGAAATGCGTAAAAGTATACCGCTAGAAAGACATTTTAAGATTTTTTAACTTTTCTTATATATCAACTACAAGGGACCTGCTTTGCCCGGTTTGTTTACTGTAATATGCATATATTATGCATATAAACCTTCCCCTTGAATCACTTTATTTATTAGTAAAAGCCGCATTAAAATCCGTTGCGTAGTTTAAGAGATTTAAGTGTTCAGACGGCGGGTATACTATGTGAAGATTTTATTATATATTATTATATAATATTCTTTATATAATATTAATCTACTAATTCCATAAATTACTTTCAAAGTAGCGACTTTGTGTCGAGACTAAAGAAAATTAATATCTTTTATTTATTACTTTAATCTCAAAACACAGTAATCGGAATGTGTACAGGCAGTACTTAAAGCTCATTAACGTATGTAAATAAAAGGTTAGTTAATTTGCTAAAGTACCTACTAGAGAAGAATAATAAAAAAAAGAGTTAGAAAAATGGTGTTAACAGCATCAGTATGGAAATAAGCACCTTTTTAAGATTTTACTTTATTTGTACTATAAATTTATATGCTATTTTGACTATCAGCGACGTAACGAGTAAAGTTATACCTTCCTATTTCCTACGGAAGTTTCCAACATCATAACTAATATTTAAATCACCAGTCGACCAGCCCTAGCTTCGCTGAGATGATTAAATGCAGTAAAAGTGAAAAGTTGAGCTTATAAGTTTACTTATTTTGCTAATTTGACATGATCTAACGATTTAAATTGTTTTTTTACTATAAAGAACTAATTTTTGTGACTTAAATATAAAAGTTAGACATATGCTATCGTTGACTTTTTTCTAGAACTCAATTATATATCTCTTATCGTTAAGGCAGCGTTCGTAAGAACGTGAGAACGTTTTTTTTCTCCGACTTACTTTGCAAATCCCACCACCAAGAAAAAGTCTTTTCATATTTCGGGTTAATATAGCCTATGAAACTCACAAATAAAGTGGCTTTCTATTGGTAAAAGAATTTACTTCTTTATAATATTAGTATAGACAAAGAAAAGACGTACAAATACAGTTCTTAAACAATTATGAAAAAAACGTCCGAAACTTGCATATTAAAAGAAATGTGTGTGTTTTACAATAATAGTCTTTAAGTAATTTGAACCCTACATCTATCACTTTTTATTTAGCTTGCTATGAATAAAAAAAATAACAAGAGAAGAATAAATATACGAATACGTTTTGTCTGGTTTAAATATTTTTAGATTTGTTTTTTTTAGAAACATGACAAAGTTACAAAAAAACAAATTTCCCAGGACAGCTCTTTGATACTGATGCTCAAACGTTTCACACGAGTCAATTTCGTACATTCAGACACTGGTCACTCAGTATCTATCTTTAAATTGTAGTGTTCACCGAAAAACATTTTTATTTCGCTTTTCTGTTTAATTTCATGTATATGAAACATGTACAACAATGTCATAGAGTTATATAAAAAAATAAATGTCGGATACAATTAAAAGCAGGAATGGAATGGATGGCCTAACTCAAAAGCTATACGGGCGCAACACAGTCAGGATATACCTAAACGCTCTTAATATTCTGACTAGAACTATTATGACAAGAACCCAAGCAGTGCCTTGGACTTGTGACCAAGGTGCACGCTTAAGGACCTAAGATTAGACTAACATTAACCTAACCTATCACAAGGCTAACCTAACCTAAGGCTTGTTGTCGCCTTCATCGTCCAGGTTCTCTATTTAAGTTGTTTAAGTTCTTAACCTAAGGTTAGGTTAACCTAAGCCTAACTTACGCGATGATATACATGAATTTAAAAACACTTTTAAGGGTCAGTGTAAAATGTTCATCACAAATAAATTGTAGGGGCCAAAGCTATAAATCAAAGTAAATGTTCGATGGTACTAAATTCCCAAATTTCAACACGAAACAAAATTCAAGTGCGATTATGCTAAAGCACTAAGTTTATCGGAACTGGTAAGTAGAGCAGAAAGATGACTTTGCTTTAACTTTATAGGTACTTAGTATGCTCTTCGCTTGTTTTTGTTTATGAGAACCATTTCTGTACTGTGAAAATATTGTTATATTAACCCTTTACAACCTATTGCGGTAATAGAGACCAAAGAAAAAATGTTAACGTTTATCCATTGCAATTTTAAAGTATTCATTTTAATGTTTGATATTTTTTTGTTTATAATGCTAGAGATCTCACATATCCAGAATCACTCATTTTTGTACCAAAATTGTTTATTTCTTGATTTAGTTTTTTTTTTACAAGAATTTTGCAATTTAAATCTAACATGGGTGATATTTGAGAAGATATATGAGTGTGAAAAACTATAGTGTATAAACAAGTAATTCATTCAATCAAATATTCCGTTGGTACCGCAGATTCCCAATTAGTTCCCAGCTGGTTAAGTGAATGAAATGGAAAGTTGAGAGATGTTTAATAAATAAACATTTATCTATAAGAGACTTAACAGCTTTGTTGATAACTTTTTATATATATGTCGAAAACAATTAAAAAGGATATAGATGGATGGCCTATCTCAAAAGCTATACGGGCTCAATAAGGTCAGGATATAAATAAACGTTACGATCTCTTACTATTCAGACAGGAACTATTATGACAGGAACCTAAGCAATGCCTTGGACTTGTGACCAAGGTGTAGGCTTAAGGACGTCCTTTAAGTGACCACAACACTCGCCTCCACTGCTTAGTTTCACCGTCTAAACCTAAGTTTAGGCTAACATTAACCTACTCTAACACAAGGCTAACCTAACCTTAGGCTAACCTAAACCTAGCTCACACCTCCGACATATATTTAAAGCATTCCCACATAACACACAACATTACAATAAAATATAACCTCTATTTGAAAGGATTTGAACAGTCGTCAAATTGATCTCTCCATTAAAATTGTGCAAATAGCTAAGTGACTTATTTTGACTTCTACTATGTAGTAAGTTAATATAGATCTTTTATAGACAACAATATGATCAGTAAAGTTACAATTCATATTTTTCGACGTCGTCAATTGCCTATTCATAAAAGATCATCATCAGTTTATAAGACTATTTTCCTACTGGAGAAAAGCAAACAAGAGTGAAGTGTGTTTAGATAATTTTATATTATTTTACGTATAGTATAACGACGTGAAGACAATATATAACCTTTAGTGCGATAGATTAGTGTCAGTCTCTCTGGTGTTTTCGTGCAGAGAAGTTATAGTGTCGTGGTTAAGGTTACCCTTCTCGAGGTCCACGTAAGTTTACTTTATTGTCTACTATCGTTAGGGAGGTCGAGTTGTGGAGGTGAGAGTTAATATATTATGAAAGAGCTCTTTAAACCTGCTCCTGGATCTCAAACCCCAGGTACTGCTCACCTCAGTCTAAATTGCATGTGAAGACGTATTGCTGTACAGTAATGGGTAACATAATATATTTTTCGTCTGGTAGCAAGTAGTAAAAAAATATCGATGTTTAATCGATGTAGTTATTAATAAATGAAAAGAACTGAATCAGTGGGAAAACTTTTATATCAGACACGTTTAAGTGATGACTATACTATCTATATATATATATAGATATATGTCAATGACAATAAATAATAAATAAGGTTTGTGAACTGAAACATGTTGAAGATAAAATACTTTCATTTTTAACTTTCAACTTTAACTTACTGCAGCACTGTCCAGAACTTTATAACTTTGTTATTCCCAACAAGATCTTTTTGAAGGATTTTTAATAAAAGGATTTTTGAAATTATTATTGGCGTAAATTTTTTGAACCCCTAACCCATTTTATTTCTGACAAAAAGGGGTTTTAACCTATATACCAATTGGGAGATACACTGCTTCCTAAGACCAAAATCTTAAAGTACTTTTGAGGTTTAAAGAGCTCTTTAAATACTTGTAAAGTATCGCCTACACTACTCGACCTGGTAACTCAACATTTGACTTACCAAATCTGACATTAAACTAAATCAAGCTGCAATAATATCATGACTGACATGAATCTTAATAAGAGGTAATCTTCACCATTTTATTTCAATATACAACAACTAGTCAAACTGCCGCGGATCCTTTATATTTATTTAAGAAATTTAGGTTAATATAAAGTCAAGGGGTATCGCTAGTTTTCCACGAGAAATGTACTCTTATGGCTTTTTGATTCGTACTTAACTAAAAATCGAGTATTGGATCTTAATCGGTTTAGATTCAACGACGTAAAAAAGAAAAGTACCTAAGATTTTTTTTTTTAATTTTCGAGTATCGAAAAAGCCCTAAGGACATATTTCCCGTGGGAACCCGGCCACTACCGTCCAATTCCATCTCTATGTTCTATCTCATGTTGCCTTGTTTGGATGGCTTGTTTCTCTTGATCATGATTCTAGAGAATTTCCATTCACAAATGGACGAAATTTCCATCGGTTTCTGCTTGTGGCTATTTTACTGTTTGTGTAGAAATTTCCGGCCTATATCCTCAGGTGACCTGACCTGGTTTGGAAAATGACCTCCATCTTTATTACCTAACTTAACTTAAAATTTGCTACAACATTTTCTAAACTAAACAGCTCGTTTATTAAGACTAACAAAGGGGATCGATTTCAGGCGACTAAAGTTACTTAGCTGGAGTAAATTTAAAAAATAATTAAGTGCTGTATCAATAGCTCTTTTTCTGTTAAGTATTAGTTTTACCTTTTTAATTACAAAGCAAAATCTTTTCTCTCTTGTAAATATACTTTACTTTAAGGTAGTGAAATACATAATAACGTAAGGAAGTACCTATAATTTGTATAGTAAATCTGCGTTTCCACCAAAGATGTGCGAGGATGTGAATAAAGAGACACATTTGACAGGAAGTTGAGACAAACTTGGAGCTTATGACCCAGATGCAGGCATAACAGGTGCTTCTAGCTTAAGACCATACAAAATAAATTTAAGAAGGACAAAAATTAACACACTAAACTACACTTTTTGTACACATATAATGTTTAGTTTTTGAAATTACTTGTCAAACTGTCTCAGATCTATCAGAATAGAGATATATATTTTTGAGTAAGCACAATCTACTGAAGGAATAATGCTTACAAAACATATTAGCCTACATTTGACTGTTAATTCTTATACTTCTCAGCATACTTATTTATTTTCTACGTTTCGTTAAAACAAACAAACAAATACATTCCTCAGAATTAAATATAATATTTTATCAAAATATTTTTATGGAATAAGTATTTTCGAAGCTCATTTAAAACTCGAGGAAAGTAGCCGATAACAGGCGATTAGAGTAACTTAGCCGACACGACGTAAACGTGAAAACGCGTTAAGTAAGTAGCTGTTTATTGGGGAAACATGTTGACAGCTTAAGAATTTTTTGAATTATTTAAGGAAACCGTAATTAGTTTTAACAGTTGGAAATTTATATAAGATTTTTTTAATACAATTTGTCTTTACAATTTCATAAAAAGTTTAGGAAAATTTATCATTATAATTTTAATTAAACAGATCGATCACTGCTATGCGCATCTATCGATATAATTGACCTTAATCTTTCGTTCTTTCTTTCTCTCTCAAATCAATGATCTTCTTCAGCAGCAGATGTTGATTGGTGATAATGGCTTACTCTTAGATAAATCAGTTAAAAACCAGAAAATAAATATCAGTGCAGTTTACGAGTCGTAGTCCAAAGACTGGGATTAAAAAGCACATTTACAACAACTCACTCACTCTCTTTCCATATAAGAAACAAACATTTCTATATCGCAGGAACTACGACTTATATCTGGAATAAATTAATTATTGCATTATATATGTTAGCGTTTATTTGCAATATTTAATTAAAAAACTCCTTTTATATTTTAGGATAAAAAGTAGTATTTGTTTTAAAGCAGATAATAAAGTATCCGTGTGCCAAATTTAATGGAAATCCGTTCAGCTGTTTTTGTGTGATTGATTTACAAACATCCAAACATCTAATTATCAAAACATACACATCACATTTATGTTATCACATCTTATTATCAAACAGTACATTTTGAGTTCCTTTTGAGTACAAACAAAAGAACAAGGGTTTCTTTGAGGAGTTATTAACGCTTTTGTTTCAGAACCATGTCCTACCCAGGGGGGTTGTGAGAAATGACGCGCACTACGGCCGCCTGCCTCTTTACAGTACATTTTCTGTCGTGTATTATTGGTGAGTTTTTTTTTAATTTAACTATGTCACACATAGATTGATGAACAGTTTGTTTTTCTAATTATTTTAGTTGTTATGTATCATTCTGATTTATTGTCTATGTTATTAGTGAACCCATTCTCCATAATTAGATCCGAAAATCAGACCAGTGTGAAATATTGTATGAAATTTAATTCCGCATTAGTAGGATCTCTTATTATATATTAATATTAAAGAAATTTATTTTTTTAGGCTGAAAAGATATTTGTTAATTGTTGAAGCACAAAGTAGCTTTTTAAGCCTTAATCCTTTCTGAAGTAAGAATAAGAAAAAGAGTCGTTCAGTATTAGACGCGAATATATACGCGGATACTGTAATTTTGTTGTATAATGCAACAATTATTTAAGCAAATATTAAAAAGTTGTAAAACAATAGACTTGACATAAAATATGTTTTTATTTATTAGGTAAACTTTGGTATGTAATGACAATAAAATAAAACCTTCACTCAACATTCAATGACATTCAAAATAATAGGTCTACTTATGATATTGCCGTTCTGCCGTACGGGCTATTTCAAGTCCAATTATTTATTTTTTCGTTAAGAATTCTAAGTTAAATTAATTTTATTTTTGAAATATGGCATTGTTTTTTTTTTTAATTAGCCATTTGTTTAATGGTTGGCGTTCTGTTTTCATCGCATTAAGTCATCATGGATACGTTAAAAATTCAAGTGATTATGGAGTTTCGAGTGATCAGTACCGTCGTGGCAGCAAAGCGGCACGCAACATCGATACGGAGCGAATACTCCTAAAGATCACTCACAACTCGTTATTGGTTTGTCCGCTTCCGTTCTGGAAATTTCGACATAAGAAATGAACCCCGTGGTCGACCGAAAACTTTAGTCGACACTGACTGAAGCTGAATTAGTAACAGCTTTCGATTTTAGAATCAAAACAATATTTGCGTTGAATTGGCAAGGTAAAAACGCTTGACAAATTGGTGCCCCACGAATTGAAGAATTCTGTCTTTGTCGATTCTGTTCAACAATTGCAAGCGCTCAGCAAGTTGGTTAAATCCTGGTTCAGCATCTAAACAAATGCTCTAAACGAAAACTGACCCCTAAATAAGTGTTGGTCACCGTTAAAGTTTGATGATCTAGCGCCTGTATCATTCATCACAGCTTTTTACCAAACGGGATGAGCATTACTGCAGATGTGTAATGTTAATAATTGAACACAAATGTGGAGAAGCTCGCGCATCTCTTAACAGGCTTTGGTCAAACGTTCACCTCCGCTGGCACGGCAACGCGCGACTTTATACTGCACAGCAGACGGTGTCCCAGTTACAAGAGCTGGAGTTAGTGGGGTAGAAATTCAATAACCGAGAAGCAGTTTAAAGTGCCTGATTTTGTTAGAGAAAAAAGGACGTTAACTTATTACATGAAAAACAGCAATTTCATTTCGTGAAGCCCTATCATTACGTAATGATTATAATTCTACGTTAACACCAAACATTTTTATCGCCAACTTATATATATATATTATATATATATAAAACAAGCAGTTTCGATCGCATGCTACTGGTATTCTTAACCCCTTCAAGTAAGCTTAAATGCTCATTAGGAGTGGGCTACGCCAGTAGTCCAATGACTGGGATTTAGACTCACGACATGTCGATTGTGAATCCAACGCCTGAACCACTGATTTACTAACGCTTAAAAATTATATAATTTAAGAAACTTATAGAACGTAGTCCTATAGTTTTCTTTATAAAGCTTGTATCTTAAAACTAGCAGTGATAAGAGTCTGATTAAATAGAAGAAAGAAAGAGAAACAAGTATCAAGTTTTATAAATGTTTTACCCATAACCCCCCCTGGGTTAGAATACTATTCCCCTCTGCGACTGGGAGAGCAAACTAGTCCTTCATTTTCCATGGTAAACTAGTCGTGTGAAAGTGCTTTTATTCGCACCCGTGCCCTGTTTTCACGAAACAGTAAACGATTTTGACCCTTATGTCGCCATTTATGCAATGACGCCATTATGTACAAAAACATGACGATTTATGTGTCAATTTTTGGTACATGTCGTAACGTGGATTTTTATAGTATAACTTTATTTATTTTATGCATGAAACCACTAAATGTTGGTGTCAAAGTACGTACGTATGTTGTAAATGGATTATGTTTTTATTTTCAATATAGTCTTGAATATTAAATACAACATATTTTATTTATAAATATTTCAAATATTATAATATTAGATAGCTCTTGAATTTACAATGTAATGGAAAATTTTCATAAATATTGCATCGGAACTTAATCTGTAATATGCTGAAAAAATATAAATAATACATGCAGATATAAAAGGTACTCCGAATAAGACAATACATTTTCTGAAGAGCTAAACTGTATTTATTTATTAAAATACCATTATTTATTATATTTTCACTTGACGTCGTCATAGCTTCTTGAGGTTTCTTTAAAGATTTATGGCGCATTTAGGTTGCCTGTGCCATATAATACAGTTATCGTACGCTCTACTTTTTAAAAATTTCATTGAATCTTTGAAATTCTATGCTCTTTAGTGTTGTAAGTGATTCCCTATAAGCTAATGAAATAAATTAAACTTATGATCAACTAACGCCTTCTATTATCGTGTTCGAAAAATAACATTACTTGAACGGCAGTTAACTAAAAATGTTTACATTTTGTAAACAACCCTTGCCGTTTTATAGCTCTCTTTAATATTACAAGTTTCCTTATTATCTTAATAACAACTACAACGTAACATCAAAACATCTGCTTACACCCTAATTAAGAACTTGAGTCGTCAGTAAAGTAAAACGTCACCGACCTAAGGATAATAATTTAAAATTTAACACTTAATCAAGTTGACAATCAGGGTTTACGTCTGCTCCCGAAGGACTTGCTATTTTCCACGCCATTTCTTTCCACGTCTTGAAATGTGATTAATTTTTAATGTAATCGCGCCTCGCTTTAATTTCAGATTTATTATTAAAGAATCTGTGGTAAAATTTTTTGAGATTATTGTGCATGAATGAAAAATACTCTTCTACGTATTATAAACAGAGTGATAGCGTATAGGTTTCTCTTTTATTAATCATTTTGTACATATACACTGCTGGTTTCTATTTTATATTTAATGTCTTTCATTTTTTAAACTTAGTTCATCATCCATTTCAAGTGCAATCCAGTGCAAGTGGATTGCACTTGAAATGGATAGAGATGTAGAGCTTCACCTGCAGATTTCTTTTTTTCTCATTATTTATTTATAGTGCAATATTTTCCCGCGTAATAGTTATCCTTCTGTTCATTTTCTTTACTACATTCATCAACTCTTATACTGTTGAGTTTTTTATTTCTCCAAACTTTAGGTTTTTAATTATTGATTAACAATTTGACGAATTACCATAATTTCTGGTTATGTAAGGTTTTTCACATTCACCACTCGTGGACGTATTCTCCGTCAACCTTGATACATTTTTGGTTCTGTTCAAGATATTCAAAGATTTTTGGTAAAATTGTTCAACACAAGGGGATCCACTTTCACCAAACTAACCCTTTTCTCTCAGAATATATTAACGTTAACGACTCTACTCACAATTTTCTCCTTAATAAATCTTAAAGTTTTATATTCAGCGGATGGCATCAAATATTCTGCTTAATATACAAATAAATTTTAAGTGAGGATTTAAATATTAATAACTTTGTCGTAAACAAAATGATACTTCATCTGTATTACACACATACGTTAATATCTAACATCCGTCCCATCAATTGATATGTCCCCATTCAGGAGTACGATTTATTTGACAGCTAACATCAATCATCACTATTGACGACATGATGTGACAGTAAACACATGTACGCATAAAATGAGAATATTTTGCCGTACCAAAAACATGCTATTTAGAAGTAAAATTATTTTTGTGAACAAGCTTTGGAAAGCATTTGATTTGCTAGTTATTTCCATAGGTTTACTTTAAGTATTAATTTGAATATAGAGACAGTCTCTCAAGAAATTCAAAGATTTTTTTTAGACTGTTCATCGAGTCCCTTATAATCTATTGAAATAATGCTGTAAATATATTTACGTTATATCTTTATAATTTTAAGTAATTAGTTATAATTTAGCCTACGTGAAAAGAAATACGTAGTGAAATAATTTTTTAAATTTTTATACCGGGTTCCTCTATAGCGACGATCTACTGTTTTATAAGGATTACATTAATATCTAATTTATTTACTATTACTATTTATAATAAATTGGGGGAAGAAGTTAGGGTTAGCGTTTTTATATTTTCTTTAATTTACAACAATTATTTTGCTGTTTGACAGTGTATAAAATTCAATTGATACAGCTTTTTCTGCTCTACTGTGCTAATCGTCTTTTGGAGTAATTTAATTGCTCATTACGTTTCTGACTTAGAAATGGAATATCTAGGAGATGAAATGAACTTATTCCCCAACCTAATAAATCTATTAGCAATATATTTCACTAACAGTTACCGATAAGCCTTTATAATTTAATAAAAATGCTGTATACGCAACTTGAGGCTAAAACCTCGCGAAGTCGCTATTGAAATAAAAGTGGGGACAGTTATTTGTAAAAGCCTCCAAAAATAATGAAATAAAAATTCTGTTAGAACTTTTTTAGATACGTGAAATCCGTTGAATTTGGCGACCATACACAAAACGTTTTAATTTATTGCATTTTCCTTTTTTAGGCTTCGTGAAATAGATTTAAACCAAAAATTGTTCGCATTGTAGATTTATATTGTTAGAATTCATACAATCAATGTAACACAAACGTTTTCCTTTTCTTTAACACGTTTTAAATTATCTGTATCTTTATTTAAAAAATTAAAAATAAATATGAAAAATATACTTTTTAGGTATTGTATGAAATGAGTCCAAGGTCAGTACAAAACATTATATGAAATTTTATTTCGTTGTGTCGGTAAAGTACTTTTTAAGGTTTTATCCAGGAAGTTGAGAATAACTCCCTGAACCGTAGTTGGTCACATCAAAGTTTTATTATTAAAATAATTCGGCCAAGTGCGAGTGTGGATCTCGGGCACTAAGGATTCCGAACAATTTTAATAAAGGGACAAACACTATCAAATTACGATTTTCTTGTGATAGGTCAAAATATTATAAATAGTACAAAGTATTGGTAGGCGTTTAATCTCGATATTAGTGCTGCGTGTTTTAATTGACATATTTATAATTACTTACAAAAATAATATGTATAAGAAAACATGATAAAACAATTTTAACAAAAAAGATATTAACCGACTTCTAACTCTGAAAAATGCAATAAAAAGTAAAAATTATTACACTCAAATAATTTTAAAGTCGGTGTGTCGGCGGTCGGTCGGTCATACATTAATAAAATACATATTGCCAAATATAGAACCTCCTTTTTTATTGCAGTCGCTTAAAATATTTTACTAATTGTCATTTAGCAACATGTCATATCGTCAACAGTCGTTGCTAAGATATATCTTTAGATTCATTTCACATGATACGACGACAAAAACGTCGATTTTTGCGATTTTACTAACATTCGAATATATTATACATGTATATGTTTTCGGTACAGATTTAAGCCCTGTATTGTGTATTGTATTGTGAGTGGGCTCCTGTTTCCGCACTTAGACTCTAAATCGGTCCATTGTGCGTGCAGGGATGACCAGCTATAAGAGCCATTTCAACTTGATAACTTCACGTATTCTTCAAATAATGCGTCAAAACCTAAATATATAAAAGATAATTTTTTTCGTGATGTAACTAAAAATTTCCATTTTTAGGATTTTTCCCCATACTAATGCTATAAGACCTTGCTTCTTGCCAAAAATGGTATTCCTAGGTCAAAAGACAAAGCCTGGGAACTTTCATTTATCTCGAAAATCAAAATTACAATACATGATGTAACTATATCGAGCTAACTCTATAAAATATATACATAGAATACATAAAAATATAAATAAATAACGGAAGAGGAAGACAGCAGGTCTGTAACGGCTAATAATGCATTTATAAAATATTTAATTAGGCATGTGATCGTCTAGTTAGGACCCTTAATACGTTGTGTAAATAATAACCATCAAAGTTCTTTTAGAGTATTAGAGGCATGAGTTTAAAAGGTCATCGAAGAAGATAAATTAAACTAAATAAAGATCGATTTGCATTTTATCAAATTAATGTAATAACGATATTGTGATGACGCATAATAATTTTATAAATAATGACATCAGAAGGATGTTAGTGATAAAGAAGATAGCTGAAGACGTCTCCCCCTTCCTCTTATAATATTTAAATATAAAAGAGAAAAGGGGTCGGCAGCCCCACACCCGCCACTGACAATGGGTTCCAACCAAATCGTGAACCCTCCAGGATAGAAGGTGGGAGCTATTTATAGTGCGCCTACACTTTTGATGCTACATTAGCAAGGACCGAAGTCCGGGTAATACAGTCAAGACTGCAGTGTTGAAAGCCAAAGCCTTAGTAAATCAGCCGAAGCTGTAATAATAAAAAAGCGTGAACCTTGTGATGGATATGAATCCATTAAAACAGCAAAGCTGCAAGGTGTCCGAAGACAAAGGGACAAGCCCTGGTTATAAATAAAGTGATAAATAAATCACTGGTTCAAATGCACATATTCATATTCACATAAATGTGTTATCGTTGCCACCGGAGTGGATATCATTGCAGCCGTAGCTGATCATCTTTGCAGCCGGAGCTGATAAAATGTTGCCACCGAAGTGGATATTGTTGCAGCCAGAGCTGATAAGTAAAAACCACCGTAGTGGATAAGTCGTTGCAGCTGTAGCTGATAATCATTTCAGCCGGAGCTGATAATCGTTGCAGCCGTAGCTGATATAAATATGTGTTATGGTCCACCTTAGTAGAATGTGAAATATGATATATGTACAACTCGCTTACAAAAAGCAACACTCCCATCGAGCATATGAGTCAAACAAAGAGACGTAATACGCCTCATCATTATTTTACGTGCAAACCACGGAAGTAAAGAGACAAAGTAGGCCACACTGTCCTATATGCTAGTGAACATCCCATAAGGATAATTCACCAGACGCCCTAGCACTATGATATGCTACAATGTCTATTTAAAAGCACTAAGCTAAAGGGCAGTCCTGACAAGGACTATTGATGCCACTCACAATGTCCATAAACAAAGTCCACGGACAATGTTCGTGGTTGTACCCAGCGTCGCTAGAACGTACCACTTCGGCTCACTGCCTCCGCACCGCTCAGCAGCTGGATACGATGGTGTGATAGACACAACGATATCAACTGAGACGCCAGGACGTTGAAGTATCAAATCACAGTGAGAGTCACAAACAACATCGTCTGAGCCATGACAGACCTCGGAGTATCAAATCACAGAGTGATAGACACAAACAACATCATCTGAGTCACCAGAGACCTCGGAGTATCAAATCACGAAATATTCAAAACAACTTCTCATGGGGGTAGTCTGCTAGTAGCTGATGTAGCCACAAAGCCTACAAACCAGTCCACAGCGCATCGTCAAGAATAAAGCATATCCGGCACCGTACACAAGAATTCTCAAATTAGAACTTAATCACATTAAGAGGCATCTCGCGTCCGTACCACCAAGATATGCAAGGCTCCAGCAACAGACAGATGGACTTCTCAAAGACAATCAAATTCATCTAAGATTCAACCTTCCGTCCGTATGCCAAACTAATACACGAACTGTCTTCATAATACACGAACCGTTTGCATTATTTTTAATATATTTATTATTGAAAATTATGATCGATTATTATTTCTAATGTATTTAATGACGTTTTCAATATAAAATAAATTACTTTTTATGTTTATTTGTACATATTATGTTATAATATTTATTAATTACTATTTTATTACCTCTTTATAGTATTTATTATTATTATTATTATCATCTTAAATGTTGAATTTACTTTATGTAAAGATTACAACCGTCACAATGAGATAAAAGCGGCTGCGGCTTTTCATTAAACTGTAATTTTTGAAGAATATTTTGTATAAATTTCTACTTGATATCTTCACGTTTTTCTCAGAAAAAGGCTCTTGCGTGACAGACAAAAAAAAGTAATTTTCTACTGACGTAGAAAAAAATTTTCAGTTTTTTAATTTTATCCTTTGTGGTATGAGAAACTTCACCTTATAATTATATAAGTGACCACATTAACGGTCATATCTTTTTAATGCGTGGATTTAAAAGTTTGATTTTTTGCCAGCCACAAGGGACCACAGGCTATTAATTTCAACTTGATACCTCCACGCGATCTTGAGAAAAAGAGATTTGACGGACGGACAACGAAGTGATCCTATAAGGGTTCCTTTTTTTCCTTTTAAGGTACGGAACCCTAAAAAGAACATTTTATTACATTGCACTCCGATAGACTGTTGCAGTATAATTATAATGACATAAAAGTATATTAATATTCAATTAATAAAATAATAATATTTTTGTTGTTTCATTTTATGAGGGAGTAATAAAATTGTCAAGTAACTTTGTAATCCAATGATGAAAGTGTAATTTTTTACACCCTTCAGTGTTGCCTCACTCACTCAATAATGTTTTGCGGGAGTTTTGACAAGGGTTCCCTATTCATTATTCCCTTGTAGTTGACAAAGTTTTAATAGTTTTGATGGAGCGTGTTTGACTTTAAATTGGTTTGATAAAATAAGTTTTGTGAAATAACTTGGATACATAATGAGAGTTACCCTTAATTATTTCATCATGTTTTTTTTTCTACTTTCCCTTTAATAGAAAGTTTCTTTTTAAGGGATATTTATAATTTTACTGTTTCATAATATATTAATTCTCACCACCAGCACACAACCTCGCCCAATACAATAGATAATAAAGTAAACTTACTTGGACATCAAGAAGGGTGACCTTTACTACGACACTATAACACTAACTTCCATGTGCACTGCGCGAAAACACCAGAGAGACTGAGACTAATCTATCGCGCTAAAGGTTATGTATTGTCTATACGTATAAAATGAGCTACCCGCTAATACTACTTTAAAGACGGTGTTACTAACAGTCATGAGTTTCAGATTCTACTTTAGTTACTTCCAATGGTTTTTATAAATACTATAGCAAATAAAAACTTTTACTCGGCGGTAACGCAAAAAAAGAAAAATACCAATCACTTTTTTTGTTTACTCTAAATAAATATTAGTTACTTTGAATGTTTTAGAACAAAAGTTTTTTATGTTTTGAGCAACAATATTACAACATAAAACGTCTATTCTGCAAATTCTAAATGGAACAATCTGTGTTCTAAAATTGTTTTTCCGAATTAATTTCATCCATTACTCTTCATCCAATAGCTATATCTAGAAAATAACCTAGAAATCAATAAACCCATAAATTTTCATCAATAAAATAAGAATCGAATTATTTAAGTTTATGAATACTCTGAATATTTCGTTTATGTTCCCTATAAATCGAATCCCTCGAATGGTTAGAAATTTCCAAATAAATGATTTATGTTTTGAATTAGTCGAATTTTTAAATGATTTAAGATTTTTGTATAATACGAAGCTTTTCGATTATTCGAAAATATTTTCGGTTTTCAGGTGTATTTTTGAGTGGGGATTAAAATAGAAGATCAGGTTGTTCGAACATTTATAAATAAATTAAAAAAGGAAAACAAATATTAGAACTTACGAATTATTCGTTTCGAATTCCAAATACTCGATTCTTTAGGAATATTAAGTAACTATGAATTATTTATACTACCCTAATTAATACAAAAAGGCACTATTTCACTAGTAATTAAGTATCTTTAGGTACGAAAAATATTAAACTATGTTTCTTTTCCAGTATGTCGGCAAGACAGCGGGAACAACAGACCTCGAGACCAAAGCACGGTCTCGGAGTCGTCTCGTCGCTTTCGCACAGAATTCTTAGAAGACTGGCCTCAGACTCCTGGAGCACCATACTTCGACCCAAGTACTCCTGACAACGTGACCGGACTGGTTGGACATCCGGTCACACTGCTGTGTAAAGTGAAGAATTTACAGAATAGAACAGTAAGATCAAAATAATATTTATCATTAGCGGACCCGCGCGACTTTGTTCGCGTGTTGCTCCGCTCCTATGGGTCGTAGCGAGATGTTAAATAGCCTAAGTTACTCCTTGTTACATCAGCTATCTGCCAATGAAAGTCCCGATCAAATCGGTCCAGCCATTTCAGAGATTAGCCGGGAACAAACAGACAGACAAAAATTGTAAAAAATGTTGTTCTGGTATATGTACCGTGTATACATCCATATGCACTTAGTATAAAGCGGTTATTTTAATATTACAAACAGACACTCCAATTTTATTTATAAGTATGGATTATATGTATATTCCATACATTATACAATGCTTTGTTAAAGGTACTCGATATTATCAATAATCAGAACTTTAACTATCAATAGTCAAAACTTCACAATTCGATCTTTTACGCGGAAACGTCACAACTGTCTGGACAAATCTCTCTTTTGTTTAGGACTCAAGCGCGACTGCTTCTCCAATTTATTAAAACATTTAAATAATTCCCTTTGCCTCACTCTTAGCTTTAATAATAATATATAAGTAGGTTGTGTAATCCCATATACATATTCAATGAAACCTGAGCGAATCCAGGCCACATCGCGAACAATTAATAATTCCACCACAATGATAATAATTACCACCCTCAAACGTTAACATTTAAATATTTAATCAGAATATTGAAATGAGGCTTCTTTTAATGGATTTAAATTAAGCTGTATATTTGATAATTTGTGCTCCGAGTCTTAACTAGCTTTAATTTCCAAAGTCTGTCTCATTATTTTAATATAATTGTCATTCATTCAATGACTTTCAAGCAAAAAAACAAACACTCTTCCGCTTTATAAATTAGTATAAGATTAATAAAACTGTAGTTTCTCCCTAACACACTAGAAAACTTTTTTAAGAAAAAAATTGTTTCTCGCTATATTTAAATAACTGAAAAAAGCGCTTGTATCTGGTCTTTTCTATTCTTTGTATTCTGTTCAAACTAAGTATATCTTTTTTAGTTCTTAAAAATCTTTTAAATTCTTAAACACTAAAATAGATATACTTCAGTATAAAGAATATGCACCATCTTCACCAACAAAATAATTGTTATCCAGGCAATGATTTAGAAAATTAAATTATTTCACTTGAGATGTTATTTTAAGCTCAAGATTTGACTTTGCTAGTTTTCTAGATAAACTAAGGGATTTATAAATTTTTCAAATTTCATGTATGTAGGTTAATTAGGCTCGGTACAAGGAGGTCAAAAGTTCCTTGAAATAGTTCGTGTAAATATACTTACGGCAGCAGCGCCATTTCACTTGGCTTTGACACGCTGCCGACGTGTCTTGATTGAACTATCCCGTGTGGTCCTTTTATAATTTTGCTAGCTTTGGACTTTTGACTTTGAGTATATGATAACATTGTTTCTTTGGCTTGAATGACGTAAGTTTTAGCTTGAAAGTGTTTTAGCCTTTAGGCATCGGTATTTCTTATCGTTGCACTGAAATTCGCATCTCGAACGGAAGAGGGACATAAATTCAGGGATATGTCCTAACGTACGGCGGTAAATCGACGTGTAGGAAATTTTGTCTAATTTACTACAGCCTTTAAATCTTCTAAATGTTGTTAACATTGTACTTTATGTGAGATACTTTCGTTATTTAGGACTATAAATTTTGTGGGGACGTTAATAATAAATATTAAATTATCCTTTCTGGTGTCGCCTTTTTGAATCGCTTTACATGTACTTATAATGTAATGTAATTAAGACTTTGGAAAAAGGGTCAAAAAGGGCTTTTAATATTGTATAAGGTATTTTAAATAAAATTTGAAAGAAGATAATATTTATTCGTTTTCGATGGAATTTTTATAATTTTTATTCTTAGGCTAATAATATTAATTATTTCAAATATTCTTGTAACGAATTTTATTGTTCTCCAATATGATAATGAGTAAAGGAATGTGTTCCGAATTTTAAAAATTTTTCTTATAAATTATCTTATATTTTTATAAAAAACGAATCATAACTGGAGTAGGTACAATATACGACCTACAGTTAAATTGGAATTCATATGAATTCTTTCACACCTCAGACATATTTCGTGTAACAAAGTCTGTTTAATAGGAAAAACTGAAAGAAGGTTCTGAGTATTAAATAAGGTTATAGATATTAAATTTCGTTTATCAGCTCCATTACAAAGGAATTAGTTGTCAGGACGAATTTAGTTATATACTAGTTTATATGTCATGGGCTCACAGTGTTATAATCTAAATGCTTAATTTAATTTTCTTAAATGAAAAAAAAATATACTTTTAAAGTGTAAATATGTAAAAACAAACACTCGCAGACCTGGTACAGACAGCGAGGAAAACATTTAGCAACGTCTCCTTGGGGCATTTCGTGCGCACGACGTTGTTGACTCCATTCTTATTTCTTTCGTTTTTATAGTTCTTTCCGTGTGCACTTTGTATTGTACTTAGATAATGTCGAGTAGTTGTAGTTGAACTTTTAGTATTTTGTACTAAATTTTCTTTGCTATTATTTTGTAACCAGGAAAGTTTGTTTAAAATAAAAGTCTCCGTCTAGTTTTGTCTTCTTTCTGCCATCTCCACGAATTAGATCCTTTGTAGGTATTACAAGTATTATTAAAAGAAAAACATCAAGTTTATGATTGCTAGCTATCATTATATCAATTGGATATCAAAACATAACTTTTAGAATATTAAGAGTAGTTTTTGCACCCTTTATGATATTCTTTTATTCTACTAGGTGTTTTAAATGGGTTATTTAATATTGCTGTCATTAAAGGAGCAATATTTGTTCTACACCTACACACAATAAATACTTCAAAAAGTAATATTCAATCTTAGATTGCTAGTCTTAAAAATAAAAAAGCTATTTCTATTTCAATTCTGTCCAATTCAATGCTATAAATAAAAACGTCACTTAGAGTTCGTGCAATCTTGGTCAGCTTCTCGTATAATATGCACGTAACCCTGTTTTGTAGTCCGAATCGGAACACTTTAAGAGAATATCTGATGTAAATTGAAAATAGACTAACTAGTATAGAATAAAATTCGATCATTCCTTTTCAAGCGATAATGCTTTTACTACAAAACTTGAAAGCGTCTTCTAAGACGGTAGTAAATAATTTAGGGGATAACATCTCCTTGGTGGACACTTCGCTTCAGATGATTTAGCTTCTTGATTTAGTATATAGTTTAGATTGACATAACGGTATTTTTGCACAAATCCTTCAACACTTCTATATCCATATAAGTAACTATTGCATATCTGAGGATATCTTAGTACAATATAATCTCACACCAAATCAAACGCTTGCTCATGGTCCGCTTTTATAACTCATCTACTATCGACGAGCATTGACTTAAATATTAATTATACTACAAATATAATGGCCACAAAATTAATAATAAAAAATAAAGTGGAGTTAGTGCATCACATAATCGTATTTTAATTCCACTCCTTTCTTGCAATGAATAAAAATATCAATCGTGATAGAAAAATATATAAAAGTATATAATTTAATGAACAATTTCGTCTACACGGATAAAGAAACCGTATTAAATACACATAAAATACCAAAGACAAGATGTACAGACTTTAAATTCATCCTTTTAGTTATATTATTTTACCCTTTCTCTTAACTCTCACCCATCTTTCTAACATAAACATTTACGACACATCACAAGTTACGACTGTACCCCAATGCAATGTTTGGAAGCCATTCAATGACGCGTAGCTTGCAGGACTTCACTACAACAGCAGTCAACTGCATTACAACTGTCTTGAAGTTAAATGATCCGTAATATAGAGCTACTGGAACGAAATTGTTAACTTGGGAGAAATACGTTTGCACCATCTGTACAGAGAACTTATTTGTTTCTAATGAATATATTATAGTTGTTTGTTGTACTTGCTATTTTATTAGTTTCTGCAAGAGTCTTCTAATCTTCTACATGTTCTTGGACATGATTAGGATTTACATATCTTAGCGTCAGAAGCTCAGTAATTCAGGCGTTATACGATCGATAGGTCGTGGGTTTCATACCAAATACCAGTCATTGGATGATTACTTGGATGATGATGTGTATTTTTTGTTTATATTGACATTTTTGATTTCGTAATATCTTTTGAATGTAATGTCCGATTGATGATCCAATAATTTAAAAAGTAATCTATTAATATTGAAACAGTCTTGAATACAAAATAATTTATTTGGATAAGAATTAATACAAAAGTATGGATAACTTGATCTGATTTTGATAGGCATATCTATTAATTTTTGAGGCCTAGCTTCATGATTCGAAGTCATCAGGAAGTACTCATACCCTAAAAGTATGCGACCTTACCGTACCGTATGCGATGCGACCATAATTCTTGTTTTAAAACTATTTAAAACAAGAATTATGGTCGCACAAACACCAGTAGGTATATAGATGCAACAATAAAAAATGGACACAACGTAAAGAATTTATTACGTAATTAATTTATATAACCTCAATTTTGAAGTAGTCGTTACTAAGGTTATTTACTATAAATCTGGATTAAATCTCAGACACCTTTCAGTATAACAAGTGCTACAGTTGTAAAAGATTGATGTCTTTTCTCATGTCAGTAGTAAACAAAATATTGATGCGTGTAGTTTAATCTCAATATTTTAACGTCATGTCTGGAAATTTAATAACCTATATCTGACAGAATACATAAAGCCTAATGTCATGGATGGAGGAATATTATCTGTAATACTATTTATATTACAAATTCCATGCATTTCGTGCGCACGAAGTGTTGTGCCAAAAAAATCATTAGTAGGTTTCTGAAATAAATACTACAAGCCGAGGGATGGAATTACTGCTAGTTTTAACACTTCTTCTTTGTTACCAGGTATCATGGGTTCGACATCGAGACATTCATCTACTAACAGTAGGAAGATACACATACACTTCAGACCAGCGTTTCGAAGCTCAACATAAACCAAGATCTGAAGAGTGGGCTCTAAGGATCCGAAGTCCACAGAAAAGAGATTCTGGCCAATATGAATGCCAGATTTCAACCACTCCTCCTATTGGACACGCGGTGTACCTGAATATTGTTGGTAAGAATACTTTTCCTAAGTATTTCGAAACTTAAGTTAACCAATCACAGTAAATATCTTTTTAAATTAGTTCTCTAACGCGAAATATTTTAACCAATTAGGGTAAATAATTCTAGAAGGTCTACCTTTATGTTTAAACAATTAATTACCTAACAATAAAATTCTTTTACTTTACAAAGTTATTTATAACTTCTCAAATACTTAGCATAAGTATCTATAATATCTGTAAGTTTATCGTTTTAAAACCTTCAAATTAAATTATTAAAAATATTTACAAAGCCTAAAATTTTTAATTCCTAATTTTAGGCGCTAATGGTAAATATTTCACCTGGATCTTGATTATTTATCATTCTTCTTTAACAGCGTTTTTGTTCACATTAGAGCTTACAACTATTATTACATTTTGCATTCACTTTTTTTTTAATTTTGTCGTTTACTAAAAATCTATTAACACAAAAGATGGCGTTGCATATTAACGAAAGCCGTTTGGCTTTCTAAACTAGAACTAGTTGTCATTAATTAAATTATTTAACACCTAAAAGCGTATGTTATGTTAATATATGTTAAGATAATAAACGTTCATTTATTAGTGGAGTTTGCGTCATTATGGATCATAATGTTACGATTTAGCAAATAGTTGTTAAACATAATAACAAGGTATAAACTTAATGTCACGCATTAGATGAGGTATTAGTAAATTCGCACGGGATTTAATATTAAATAAACCAATGGAAAATCGTTAGTTTATAAATGAGTTAGTTAGTTTATAGATAGTCTATACGCAGATCAACAGTATGACGGTTTGAGTAGAATAGCCCTCTAGGGGTTATACTTTCGACTCAGAGCTTCAGCGTTACTGCCTGAATAATGTAATCATAATTATTAAGTCGTGACGGCAAATTTACTATGCAATCCCTATATTTCCGATTGATGTTTATCAGTGGTCTAACATTCAAGAAAGTAAAAATGAATAACTCATGAATCCTAACAACAATATAAATAATAGAATGCTACTCAAATTAGTGTTGCCAACATCACGATTAACACCATCAAGAAAGTAAAAATGAACAACACATCGATCCTACCAACATCATAAATAACAGAATGCTACTCTAATTAGTGTTGTCAACATCATGATTAACACCATCAAGAAAGTAAAAATGAACAACACATCGATCCTACCAACATCATAAATAACAGAATGCTACTCAAATTAGTGTTTCCAACATCATGATTAACACCATCAAGAAAGTAAAAATGAATAACTTATCAATCTTACCTACATCGTAAGTAAGAGAATGCTAGTCAAATTAGTGTTGCCGACATCAAGATTAACAGCATCAATAGAGTAAACATGAATAACTCTTCATTTATACCAACATAATAAATAACAGAATGCTACTCAAATTAGTGTTGTCAACATCATGATTAACACCATCAAGAAAGTAAAAATGAACAACACATCGATTCTACCAACATCATAAATAACAGAATGCTACTGAAATTATTGTTGTCAACATCATGATTAACACCATCAAGAAAGTAAAAATGAACAACACATCGATCCTACCAACATCATAAATAACAGAATGCTACTCAAATTAGTGTTGTCAACATCATGATTAACACCATCAAGAAAGTAAAAATGAACAACACATCGATCCTACCAACATCGTAAATAACAGAATGCTACTCAAATTAGTGTTGTCAACATCATGATTAACACCATCAAGAAAGTAAAAATGAACAACACATCGATCCTACCAACATCATAAATAACAGAATGCTACTCAAATTAGTGTTGTCAACATCATGATTAACACCATCAAGAAAGTAAAAATGAACAACACATCGATCCTACCAACATCATAAATAACAGAATGCTACTCAAATTAGTGTTGTCAACATCATGATTAACACCATCAAGAAAGTAAAAATGAACAACACATCGATCCTACCAACATCATAAATAACAGAATGCTACTCAAATTAGTGTTGTCAACATCATGATTAACACCATCAAGAAAGTAAAAATGAACAACACATCGATCCTACCAACATCATAAATAACAGAATGCTACTCAAATTAGTGTTGTCAACATCATGATTAACACCATCAAGAAAGTAAAAATGAACAACACATCGATCCTACCAACATCGTAAATAACAGAATGCTACTCAAATTAGTGTTTCCAACATCACGATTAACACCATCAAGAAAGTAAAAATGAATAACTCATCAATCCTACCAACATCATAAATAATAGAACGCTACTCAAATTAGTGTTACCAACATCACGATTAACACCATCAAGAAAGTAAAAATGAACAACACATCGATCCTACCAACATCATAAATAACAGAATGCTACTCAAATTAGTGTTGCCAACATCATTATTACACCATCTACATGTATGATTTAGTGTTGCCCTTTTATTTATATTTTCTTTCAATTTTAGTCTGCTTACTTTGTTCCTTTTTTTTTAGAAATATGTGCGGGTTGGCAGACCTCACACATAATTGAAAACATGTATATATCTCAGAAGTGAATGTTAACTCACGATGTTTTCCTTCAACGTTTAAGCAAGTGGTAATGATTTCATTACTGAAAAAAGTCAGGGGTATGTGCCCAAGATCGATCTTTGACCTCTCGATAACAACGTTTTTTATATTTCTACTTGTTTTTATATGAGAAAGCTCTAGTGCGAATATTTAGCTGCATAAGTATCGAGTTAACAAATTAATTAACTGAATGTAACAACTCGCGCTCTCCGCGGATTTGGTGTAACAACCAAACTTTGTTGTATTAACATGATACAGATTACTCACTTTATCTATATACAGATTGTACGTTAAACTTTGTTTGCAATACCGTTGATAAATTAGTGTTCTCGGGTAGCTCCTTTTATATTATTTCAAGTATATCGTTGCGTAAGCTTATTTACCTTTAGTGGGATATGATTAGAGTCAGTCTCTGGTGTTTTCGCGTAGTGTAACAGAAGATAGATAGAAGTTCGTATTATAGTGTTGTGGTTAAGGTCACCCTTCTTGAGTTCAACGTAAGTTAGCTTTATTATATACTGAACGGGAGGAAGTCCAAGGCGCTGCCAGGCTTTTTGGCTAAATGTGTATACGTGTATGAATAGTAATGAATACATTCTTCTCTTATTCTATGACAACTTTGACTTTATTATAGAATGATACGTTTTATATGTTATCACCTCTTGATATCGATTTTTGTTCAATGATTCGTTCGTCTCTTTCATGATTTTTAAACATGAACAATTTAAAAAAAACCAATAACTAGATTCACAATCAATTTAAAAAGATTTCCCAAATAAATAAACGCCCATTTGAACATTGAACAATGAGATAGACGTCATAGTGCATACAAAATGTTTACAAAATATTTCATACGAATGAAAAACTTAAAAATCATTCTTATAGAATATTAAAAATTTTGCAATTACAACCCCCATAACAGCAAAAGTTAGCAAAGCCCTAACCCCTCCCAGCCGTGCTTACGTAAACATTGATGCATGCATTTTATCCCCTCCTCATTATGAGCCGGAATATTCACGTTTCGATGTGCGTGTTTACTTTTATTTCGCTCATCAAAAATAAGCAACGATCCTCCAGCCCCCCCTTCAATGGTTACGAAATACTTAATCGGTCCCTAATGATATTTTCACTTCAATTGACGATTATACTCTCTTTTTTTACATCTCTACCAATTGTTGATCGATTACGAGTTAATGTTTTGTTAGGTTGTGTCTTGTATATATTTAATGATAAAAGGAACAAGAAAAAAGTATGACTATTTCTTTTATATATATTGTAACCATTTCAGTGTTTTATCTAATTTTCTTTTAAAATACGTGAGCAAAATTTTTAAATATTTAACTATGAATCTTGAAAAGAAATGCATTTTAAATTTCCCAACTACAAACGGTAGGTAGAATAATAAACTACAAAAGGTGCACTTAACGCACAAAAGCCTAGGTCAAATACTAGTCGAGCACTCAGCAATGAATATTTTGTTTTCTACCGTCATTCACAAACATATTTTGTTTATATTTGAGAGAATGTCATGAGATTACCTCATCTCTCTACGAATATTTGCTTTTATTGTTCTAATAAATCTGTATTGTCTTCAACAAAGTGTAGAGTTAAAGGCCTTTTAACCAAATATAACGCTTCCTTTCGCTGCCAGAACACTAACTACAGAAGATAATAAAGTTAACTTACGTGAGCCTCAAGAAGGGTGACCATAACCGACACTATAATATTAACTTCATTGTACACTGCGCGACAACATTAGAGAGACTGTCTCTAATCTATCGCATTAAAGGTTATTATCTATACGTATACTTGAAATTATATAAAAGGAACTTCCCGCGAACACTAATTTATAAACGGTGTAACTTCTATTTTTTTTAATAATTTCACTTCTATTTGGGTCTGATCATAAACTTGATTGCCTTTTTAACTCGAGCTATATTTAAATAACTAAAATGATTTTGTAAGCTTTATTAGACTTTTAAAAATACCATAGTAACGTAAGTTTAGTTGTACGTTTTTTTCTTTCTAAACTAATAAGCTTTTTTTTATAATCAATCAATTATTATTATTAATCAATATAAATTATATTTATGTTGTTAGATGGTATGAGAAAAGATTTTTCCCCTGAAAAGACATTTCATTTTCAACCTATTATGGTGGACAATGTTTTTGATTTTTTATTTGTAGCGTTTTGTATTATTTTCCCAAAAATAAAAAGCGAAATCTTAAATAACTTAAAGCGATATTTCAATGTTCAAATCTCGGTCATTGGACTACTGACGTGACTCATTCCTAATACAAGCATTTAGTTTACTTGGAGGGGTTCATGAATACTAGTAGTATGTTATCCATACAGTAATCATTAAAAAATGTGAAAATTTGTACATTAGATGTTTGTAACTGAATCATATAAAATTGGCTAAATGTATCCGAACAAAATTTAGCAATTGGATATTCTGTTGTCTAGATTAAAACAACTAACTAAAGTTTTCACAGTTATTCATACAAAATGACTTTAACAACTTTTAAATTCATATTGCCTACTTATAGATATTTTATAGGATTGAAAAACTCATAGAATACTTTTTATCCCACAAAGAATCACAATTCGTCTATGAAAATATTGGAAGTTTGATTATCTGTAACGTTTATAGTCTATTGCGATAAAACTCCTAGAATTACCAGCTCCACGCGACAGGTTATGGGCGACATTTAAAGTACGGATTAAGAAGAAAAAGGATTGAAGAAGGTTCAAAAAAATACATAACTGAAAAAAGACATGTTTTCTGAAACAATAAAATAATATAATTAGATAGATGTACAAGACGGTAAATATTTCCCATCAAGCGATTCATCGTTTCATTGGTCCTCTTGATAACATAAAGAAAAGAAAGTAAAAAAACATAATAATTTTATATTCAAAAACGTACGTTTACCATAAAACATTAATCAAGCTTATCTATTTATTTAACAGAGCCAGAGACGGAAATAATGGGAGGTCCGGACTTATTCATCTATGCAGGGTCGACCATAAACCTGACTTGTATAGTGAGGCACACGCCAGAACCCCCTAATACCATCAATTGGACGCATAGAGGAAAGGTATGTTTGTTAGTATTATATATGTTATAATGGTTTTGTAACTCTATGGTAAATTCATCCTGAGTCCTACTAAATAATGTAATTACTTTATGTCGTAACTCTTGAAGTGAATTTATTTTATTTTACTGACATCTAACCATTCCTTCCTAACTCTGTGGACGCAGTACGCCTACTGTAAGACCGACCAGTCAGGGAAAGCCTTCGGACAGGATCTTACGGTTCGCAATCTTTCAATAGTTTACAGTCGCGAGATAGTTTATAAAAAAAATCATGAAAATCGGTCAAGCCGTTTTGAAGGAGTTCGATAATAAACAATGTGACACGAGATTTCTAGTTCCTTCTTCCACAAAGAGACGTTCTACGTAAATGATATGTATTCAGTTGTAATATAATTTAATCAATTATATAATAATAATACCTAAAAGATAGAAATAACATATACTTTAGCAGATAAGAGGCCGTGTAGCGCTTGGGCCTTGAGACCCAGTAACAGGTTTCTAATGCCTTTTCAGTACTAAAAATAAGGTCTAATCATTATCAAAAATCAGTATGTGAATTTTTAAAATAAATAATATAAACAATATTGCTTTTATTATCTACATAAAACCGATACCGCACAATAACACGCACAAAACAATAATAATATGCACTCAAAACGGAAACCGAGTAATCAATGTTAAAAACTTACCTTAGTATTGGAGACCGAGCATCACATACCACAGCTATAATGATCATCAGGCGAGCTGCGATTGACAACTGGCTTAAATCTATCGGAATAGAGGTTATATACAGTCTAAGAATTTTATATTTGAATGTTTCAGCACATTTCTATTATCTAAGTTCTACCAGAAAAGAAAAATGTTACTAAAAGTAAGACCAAATAGGTAGTAATTATAAATATTATTATTAGTAGAAATTTATTGGTATTATATATACCTACAAATAACTCAATTCCTCAAATGTTAAAAGTTTAAAATATATTATTCCACCAAAAAAAATTTCATGTATAAAGTAGTCAAAACATTTTACAACCTTATACCTCGCACTGAATAAGTTATCAGATCCCAATTAGAGCCATGCTTCTAACTCTACATGTTCTAACTTAATAAACTCTACACCTTGGTCAAAATATGTATGGCTCGGCTAAGAATTTTGATGATTATCACTTACTCAGTAACGAAATCGAGGTTTGTAGACATCAATAAAATCTAAAGTATAAGACCTATGCAATCGAAACGTTGTATTGAATGAGTCCACAATTGACGTCATATCTCGAGACTTTTGTTTATCTGGTATAATCTAACAATGTAGGTTCAAAAAATGACGAAGTGTTTCAAGAAAAGATACTACAGTGCCATTGCGCTTCGCTTGGCTCGTCTCGTGCCGCCGGGATGAAATACAAGAAAAAACAGAAAATATTTTCCTATTAGCCACTTACAAATATTGCAAAATTATTTTACAATTTGTGGTTTTTGTATTTAGGTTATTCCTTAATGTATGCTCATCGAATTATTCCATTGCTATGGTTCCATATTTTCCTGTCCACAATAATCGGAGATTCCGAAAGAAAAACAGCCTCAAGAGAAATATAATTTGAATCTCATTTAGGTGAAATGTTACTTTTCTGCCCATAATGCTCGTGTACCTTCCATAACATTTATTTTTAAGATATTGCGGAAAATGTAAGAGCCTATTTCACATTTCCTTCTAAGAGATGGCTTATTGTACAAAATATGTAGAGCGTAGCGTAAAAGGCCAAGGTTTTCTAATGTATTACTGTATTAATGTAAAATATTGTGTGTTTTGCATAATACTTGTGACATGCAATGGTTTTGCTTCTCTATTTCTCAAACATAAAAAATATTTTTAGGGTTCTAAGCCGAAAAAAAGGAGTATAAGATTACTTTGATGTCCATGACTATCAGCTGTCCTTCAAGGTGGGAAAAAATAAAACAACTAAATTAACGAATAACGCAAGTAATAGGCAAATAAAAAAATAGTTGGTAAAATGACCAAAAATTATATGGTCCTTATAAATGACAATAGCTTAACTGCACAATAAAATTTGTCCCCAAATCTAGTTTTTCCGATTCAAAATTGTTAGCATTTTCAATTAGACGTTTAATTTTCGAAAGTGCTTTAATACTCGTACATACAATGATACTATTTAGCATATTATTTATTCTGTACTTGTTCAGATTGTTGAGGAGAACTTTATTTTATATTTAATATCACCTTATTTCAGTTCCCAAAGGTCTTATTGACCTAAAGAGCCAAAGAATCACATTTGTTATTCCTAATCATAAAACGTTAAATCAGAGGTCAAATACTACACAGTAGGCAATTGGGTTTCTACGAGTCACAAACGGCCTGTAAATTCTATGCTTCCACAATCACCCCTGGGCTTCCATTAGATATTCCGTTCTATTCGATGTATCGACGTCTGGTATTATTGACAAACGTACAAATAGCACTATTTGTTGGTCTTATTCAGGATTATTGTTAAAAACAATTCCATACACAATAAACTTTTCATATATGTCGGAAAAATAGCTATAATGGTGGTAACTTAATTTATTTGAATTGCAACACTGCAATGTCACAGATTAATAGAGAGTACATTGTTAGATACAGTGTCAGTGTCAGATGGTTGATTGTCGATGGTACGACTTTGACAGTTTGTGTCAGTCTGTTGCAAGTCAGTTCAGTCGATCATTTTTATCTCGGCTAGCGGAGGCGCAAGACGTGCGTACTAACAGTTAAATACCAGCAACATGGCGGACACAGGTAAGCCCAAGAAATCGAATCCATTTGAATCCGCGTGATATATAAATACTGGATACTCGGTTTCAGGTGGTTTCTAACAATCCCTTTCTATGGTCATTACTTTATTTCTGAAGATCGTGGTGGTGATCGCAGTTTTTTTGTTTCGTGGTGGCCATGGCCATTCTCACTACAGTGTGAAATTTACCCCCTTCGGACTCCTTCCTGGTCTGCTCATCTAGTTGGTGATCGTCCTCGCAATCTTTTGTTTTTGGTGTTGCCAGTTAATATTAACTTTTCTAGGCTCTCGTCGATAATGTGTCCAAAATATATAAGCATTCGTTGAATGTCACTCAACGTAAGTAGATTTTGCGACTGCGCAGACCAAGGATTCCGTGCAACAAATTGTACGACTTTATTTGCTTACCAAATACCAATTGTAAGGAATTATTTTACTGTCACGATTTTCCGACTCTTTTTACTTGTGCTAAAAGATATAGCTTATTATCGAATTTCATGATTCTGGGAAATACCAGGAATTATATTTCAAATACTAGCCAATTTCCTTTATTTTAGTTTATTCCTAAATGTCATCAACGAACAAGGAAAAGACAAATAATGGGAATGATGGAATTATTTTATATGAGAAATATATTACGACGTAGGTAGGGAATTTTTTGAGGGGAAGCACGGTGTGAGAGCAGCGCGTCACACGCGATCAGTTCTTTTGCGACGTTTCAGTTCCGGCGCGTCTGATATTTGTCAAAATAGTAAAAGTAACGGATGGAACTGCTAATACAGGCACGCAGCATGCTCAAAATGCGCATCTATCCCCCACTATTTTTATTCAAACCTAAAGTTAGCTGCCGGCTACTATAATTTGTTGTTTGCCTATAAAAACTATGTCAGCCTTCACCCGGAGCGTAATATTCTCAGATTCGTTAAAGTATTGTTTTGAATTGTTTGTTTCGCTTTTGCTTCCTATGAGACATTATGCGATTTAACAAATAAATAATGTTTATATGTATATAATGCTTCGTGTCCTAGATTTACAATACTCTACAACAGAAGTTACCAACTTATTACATTATTCGACACATGTTGAATTTTCGCTTCACGAACTCGCGCGTTCCACATCGTGTGTACACAATAATTCTAGCTTTAATGCTTGTCATGTGAATATTATAATAAATCTTATCTGTGAAACTAGAATTTAAAAAAAACATATTTTTCTTTGTTGTTTCTTCTGCGTTCAAGTCTACTTAATATCGTAACTGCCTAGCTTGTATTCTTAAGTATATAATATTAGTATATAGTTTATAATATTAGTATTATATACTTAAGAATACAAACTAAACAAATGAATGTGAATAACGCCATGTATCGAAGTGGGGATGAAGTGCATGTCGAGCTGAGGTTTCTTTATCTTTGGCAATTAGTTATATGTAAATTATGTTGGTGTAGAAAATTAAAATGTAAAATATAACTATAAGTGATACAGCTATGAAAAAGTAAAATTAAACCTTAATACATAATAAATAAAACACTTTAAACTACATAGTATCACTACTCCCATTTTTAAATATTTTTCGTTTTTACTAGATGTAATTTTGTATGTATAAACGTCCATTTCCTTTTTTATAATAAAATGTAACGGTTACTTACATAGAGAATAAACTTGATAGCTTCAAATGTCTATTAAAAGATACCTTATTTTTTGCACTTAGATATAAAGAAAGAGCACACCTTCAACTTCTTCTTGACTAAAAGAGTGCATCTGAAAACAGCCTCTTTTATTAAGAGTTCTCGTAGTTGAAATCTATATTTCTATACTAATATTATAAAGAGGAAAGATTTTTATCTTTGTTTTTGTATATTTGTAACGAATAAACTCAAAAACTACTGGACTGATTTCAAAAAATCTTTCCTTTATAATGTCTCATTATCCTTAAGACAACATTGGCTATAGTTATTACTGGAAAAAAATAGGTATTACTACAATTTCAGTAATGTAATTTCAATAATGTAATAATGTAACCAAAGTGTAAAATATTTAGCAATAAAATGTACTATTGATAATAGAGCAATAAAATGTTCTACAGTACTAAAGAATATATCATAATAAATAAAAAATTCGTGATACCATATTATGTCCAACTATTGTCACCAGTTATGTCTACCTACTTTTTTTAATTTTAAAAGTTGATAGAAATTATAACCAAATCAGACCATATTATCCATCTATTTATATTAATCCGTATCCAAATAAATAATTTCGTATTCAAGACTTTTTATAGACTGTTTCAATACCTGTTGATTTCTTTTTGAATTATTTAAATCGGATATTTTATTCAAAAGATAGTACCAATTTAACAATGTCAATCTAAACAAAATACTAATAGACAATTTGTATTTATATTTTATATTGCGGGCAACGCAACGGGGGAGGTGGAGGCGGCATCGAAGGTGGGGGAGTGGCGTGCACGTCTATTGAGATTTTAGATATAACAAAATAAAGCATTGTGGGATACATACAGGCATAAAATGATCTGCTAACCGTTCAAAGCCGGGGCACGTAACTAGTTATTAATATAATTAATAATTATGTTCACACATCTTTAGAAACAATTTTTAATATTTATTTATTTATATTTTAGTATCATTCTCGTGACAACCTTAATTAGGTAATAAATTGTTAACATCGTTAGGGATATTCAAGGAAAATATTATTTAGGACGAAGGGAAACTTCCATAAATTGGTCTAAAAATATACTGACAGCTTACTTAAGATGGTGACATAAAGGAAGACATTATTTAATAAAACGTTACGCTTTTAAAAAGGAATACAAAGGACTGTTTTGTGAATATAATATTTACGAAGCACATGAAGTTATTTAGTTAATCTTAGTTAAGGAGTTAAAAATATTTATAATTATTCTATTTCTATTCCCTTAAAATATTTTTTGTGCATTTAGTAAACATTTAGATTTGATTTTCTCTTCTCTCTTCTTTATATTCATTTCAGAAAAAAGAAATCACTTCCCGAACTGCAAGGAAATAAAATAGATAAAAATTATATATTTTGTCTTATAAGATTTTAAGTCTCCATTTATTATTAAGTGTGTATGTATTACTCTGATGTATAAGCTATATTATTGTAATGTTTTTTTTTTTAAATCTATTTAGTAGTTTTTACGTGAAAGAGTAACAAAAATCCATACGTACTTTCGTTTATAATATTAGTAAGGATGAGGAAAGTCATCTGTGCTATTATTGAATATGATTTCTTATGTCTATAGACGATAAACTTCGACTCAACTCGAGGAGGTATATCGCTGGTGACGGAGAAGGGGATCCACAGCAGCAGTAGACTACTAGTCCAAGCAGCGCGGACATCCGACGCCGGCGCATACCAGTGTGTGCCTGACAACGCTTTATCAGCTACAGCTCGAGTGCATGTGTTGACTGGTGAGATTTTTGATTATAGAAACTAACGCAATTTCCACACATTACCTACAGAGTTAAGCCAGAAGTTTAGTTTGAGTCAGACCACGTTAGGTGGCCTGTGATCCACGCGCGTTCGGAGCTTGTCAGTTACTGAGCATGCAATAGTTTACTGACAAGCGTTTCCCTTCTCCCTTTTATCTTGCGGAGCATCTTACCAACCACAATTACTCTACCTTCGAACTATGCTCCTTTATGCCTATCCGCCTCCCAGAAACTGTGTGAAAATATAGTCCTAAAGTATCTTAAACTCTTATATAATTTAATGTATATTTTATGTTATATTTGTCTAATTAAATTGTTAACCCTCTAAAATAAGCAGATAGACGTAGGAGTGGTTTAGAAAATAGATTCAATATAACATTGAGTAACCAATTTTAAAAATAGTAATTTTTGTATTTGTAAATTAGTCAAAAGTCCATATTTTAGACAAAATCCGACAACGCAGCTCCTGAGGCTTGTGACTCAGGTGTAAGTCTATAGGGCTAAGTATTACAAATTACGCACAAATCAAAAGTTATTAATAGTTTTGGTATCAAAGAAAAATGCTACCTTTATAAAAATTTTGACTGATGACACTTTGACTTAAAACATTTTTCCGTTTCGAACAAAACTCAGATAAAATATCTTCGTTTTTATTAAATTTCTTGCCGTCAGAAAATTTTAAATCTGCGAGAAATAAGTTATTCTATAATGCTCCAGGCCACAAATTTAATTATGTTTGGTAACAAATGAAAATTCAACTCGCTCGCTCGATTTTAGTTTAAAACCGGGTTTATTAGATTTGAGTGTAAAAGTTGAACATTGAATAGACAACCTGCTTTATATCTGGGCATCCGCTTTATGGAATTTTCTAGAAGTCAAGTTTAAATAAAAACTGAACGGACAGATGAATGTTTACTATCAAGTACGATGAGTATGAAATGTAATATTGTATTGCTTTTGCATTACTCACCTTACTGATTTTAAAAAAATATGTTATGTATATCTCAATGAGACTTTTCAAAGTACTTTTGACACTTTATATTATGTCAGTCAGTCAGTTTGTCTGAAACCACCTCCAGCTCGGAAAGTGGTTTACTGATGAGAATAACTGAGAAGAACCGTACATAAATACCGTAAACAAATTTAGAAACAGAATTTTCGTGAGTACCATTCATAAAACAGAAATAATATCCGAGCCGTGTGTCATTATACTTTAATAAAAATTTGTTTCATTTCACGTGAAGCTACATTCGCTCTGCTTTCGTACTGGAATACAGAACAGTGGAATAGCCTTTATTATTATTGTACAGAGAACTGTTATTTAAAAAAATAACAATGTTTAAATTGCTCATACTGTGCATGCTTTTTAAAGCAAAAATTTTTTTCTTCTAAGATATGCCATTTTTTAATTCACATAAAAAACATAAAATAATAAAAAATAAATTGCAAAACTAGTGCTTGAAAATTTTGCTAATTTCTTGAAAATGAAGCTGATATAGTATCTTTTCAACACTAAGCAAATTTGACGATTTATATTCTTTTTCCCTCTAAGTACCTATTTCTTGTAGGTAATAGTGTTAAATTTGTTTTTTCAACCAACTCATGACTCGATCGTAAGCAAAGATGATTAAAGTATCTTTCCCTGACTAACATAATATGACTCTAATGTTAGCACATTTGGTGTTAAAGTACCTTATTCGCCAACATACATATGACTCTATTTCCAGTAGATGATAACATATTTTTTTCCAACTAACACATTACTTCATTGCAACCAAATTAATGATAAAGTATCTTTTCCCTGATTAACATATTATGACTCTTATCTAAGCAAATTGATGATAAAGTATCTTTTAACCCTGACTAATATAATATTACTCTAATTTATGCATATTTGGTGATATAATTACCTTTTCACTGACTTACACTTGACTAAATTATATTCATATTAGGCAACGTACAATTAATGTAATCATACAATAAATAAATGTAAAAAAATACGTATACTCGAAAGCCTCCACCCTTTCAGTATTACATTACCACTTGCGTCCATTTGGAAGTGGTTTATTATTAACCTCATAACTGCGGTTACGACAGCCCTATTTACTTTACTGTAAACTAAATACACTATCTTTATTGTTTTTAATGAAATAATATAAGATACTGAAACTATTATTTCAAGTAGTCAAAAGATTTTTGTCATTATCGCTATTATGTGTTTTATCTCTTTCTTATTCACACAGCTCGACAAACACTTCACCCTGTGTTTATCTTTTCGCGAGAAAACGTAGACTATGTCCATTCCCAAGCTCTATCTCTACACCAAATTTCATTAAAATCGGTTCAGTGGTTTGAACGTGAAAGCATTATAAATAGATAAACAGAGTTACTTTCACATTTACAAAATAATTCTGACCATGATTTTCTAAATTAGAAAAATGGCTGACAGCTCAGCCAGGTCTCCTCTTCAGAACGAGGAACGGGTAATACCATAGTCCACCACGTTGGATCAGTGCGGGTACTTTTGAGAACATGGAGAACTCTCAGGAGTGCAGGTTTCCTCAAAATGTTGTCCTTATATAGCAAGTGATAAAAGTCAGCGATGAGTGCCTAGGATCGAATTTGGACCTCCCGAGTAAGACATCAACATCTTAACCACTAGGCTATCACTGCTTTACACCGAAGCTACCCTAAAAAAATTAAAAACGAATAAAGGTCGCTAGTTATTTACTTTTCAGTAAAATAACAGGGAAACAGTAAATAGCGTGCATCGAGACTATCGTTCTTTGTATATTGGGTCAAGGTTTCTTTGTTGTTGTAGCTGCATTTTAATTTTATGCAAGTTAAGTTATCAGTAAACTATTAAAGAAATGAAATATTTCCAAAGAAAATATTTTTAAAGATTGTGTTAATAGAAATCATAGTTTTTCCAACTCCGTAAAATATGCGACTATTGCTGAACATTATGATTATTATTACAACCATTATTATTGTTATATTCGGGTAAAAAAAAACGAAAAGTATATTGACTGCACACTAAATCCAATATGATGGATCACCCAAGATGGTTGAATAGTTATTTTTTGGGATATGGGTATAAAAGGGTTTATCAAGAAAAATACGAAAAGTACATTAACATCACTGTTAATCCGAAATGGTGGATTACCCAAGATGGTGAAGTAGTTTTTATTTTGGGATATAGGTATCAAACGAAAGGGATTGCTAACAATAATACGAAAAGTATAATAACGTCAGTTTAATCCAATATGGTGAATCACCCAAGATGGTTGAATAGGTTTTTTGGGATATGGGTATTAAACGACAGGGTTAACTAAAAATAATACGATAAGTATATTAACGTCACTGTAAATCCAATATATTGGATTACCCAAGATGGTGGAATAGTTTTTTTTTTGGGATATGGGTATCAAACGAAAAGGATTGCTAAGAAAAATAGGAAAAGTATATTAACGTCACTATTAATCCAATATGGTGGTTTACCCATGATAGTGGAATAGTTTTTTTTGGGATATGGGTATTAAACGACAAGGTTAACTAAAAATAATACGATAAGTATATTAACGTCACTGTAAATCCAATATATTGGATTAGCCAAGATGGTGGAATAGTTTTTTTTTGGGATATGGGTATCAAACGAAAGGGATTGCTATGAAAAATAGGAAAAGTATATTAACGTCACTATTAATCCAATATGGTGGCTTACCCAAGATGGTGGAATAGTTTTTTTTTTGGGATATGGGTATCAAACGAAAGGGATTGTTAAGAAAAATACGAAAAGTATATAAACTTACTGTCAATGGAATATAGTGGATCACCCAAGATGGTGGAATAGTTTTTTTTGGGATATGGGTATCAAACGAAAGAGCTTGCTAAAAATAATACGAAAAGTATATTAACTTCACTGATAATCCAATATGATTGATCACTTAAGGCGGTGGACTATTTATGTTTAGGCACTCTCATATTATTAGTATTAAATGAAAGAATTTATTGAAATACAAACAAAAAAAAACAGCCGAACTTACACTGCATTTGAATGTTTTTATTTTTTTTAATTTACCTTACATAGCTTTATATCAGTGGATGCATTAAAATTGGATAAATATTTCCAGAGATGCAAAAAATAGAGATCTCGTCTCGTTACTGCAAACGTTAATTATAAATAAACTTTATTATGAAAAGAAAATATTTTATTTTTTCTTTTACAGGTGAAACTCCTGCAGCAATGCAGGGCAAGGCACACTGTGTTAAAGATCTAGGACTACCCTCAATCCTGTGTGTTGTCAGTATAATATTATATTTGGCTGTATTTGTGATATAAATAAGACATTAAGGAAGTGATCTCAAAAAGTTGTTTAATCTATTGTAAATATTCATCAAATTATTACTATGGAGGATTTTATTTACGATACTTTTCTTAAGAATGAAGTTTATGATACATTTGAAGACATGTGACTAAGTATATCCTGAATAAATGCATTGTAAATATATACATACAAATGTAAGACATAAAGTTGAATAAACGATTATAGACTAAGAGACTGGTGAAATGATTTTCTAAGAAAAAATCAAAGATCAAAATTTTTACGGTCAGTCAGAAAATAACGATGTTTCATTTTTCATAACTCTTCATTTGTAGGAATTCTGTAGAGTATCTGTTTTTTTTCAAAAAACAATAACCATTAAAATCAGTGGCGGCGTCAAACGAAATATGGACATCGGAGAAATTAGTTTTTTTATAATGTTACCAGAACATTTTGAACAAACACTAGGATATATAAATACCATTTAATGAATAGTTGAGTTTATAAGATCTTAAATACAATGCTTCAAGAGGCTCAAATCCATTGCTTAGTGACGTCACTGATCAAGGCATTTCCATTCAATTCATAAATATTTTCTATTATACAATACAACACAATTACATTATTTAATTATCAATATTTGAAATCATATATTAGAAAAATTATTATTTTTTTTTTATACCAGTGTCTTAGTCTATAAATATATTATCCTATCCAGGGTAAAATCCATGCATTAGAATATTTCTAATGTAATCCAATTCCATTGTTGTACGACATTACAATACGTAGTTAAGTAATAGTTTAGTCATATTGTTTTTCATGTTTGACGTTGATTTTGAATAAAAGACCATTTTTTTAGACCACGTGTATTTATTCTATGTCTTGTCTCTTTACAGCTACAAGGTAATAAAAAATAGAAAGGAATTTTAGAAATTCTTTATTATAGCTATCAGAATATTTTCAATACATTAAAAACAAAATTGTATTAATTAATTATGTTGGAGATATACAACACATAAATCGCATAAAGTTCATGATATAAAACTAATCAAAAATAGTCGCCCTTTCCGTCCGTCGTAATTGGATTTTTATTACTCGATCACAGAAAAACAGATTTCGATGAAATTTGGCACACTCAAACTGTATAACCTGTATTACATAAAAGCTAGCTTTTTATCCCGAAAAAAATCATATGCGGTATATAATAACAAAATCTTAATTGGATGTTTAATATTTTTATACAAGTAATATTATAAGTGAAAAGAATTCTAGGTAGCAAAAAAAACTTTGTTCGATATAGTAGGTCGATTAGCATTGTAGGGAAACTACCCGTTAGTAACACCGTTTATAAATTAATATTCGAGGGTAGTTCCTTTAATATTATTTTAAATATTCCAACGTGTAGATAATACATAACTTTTAGTTAAAGATTAGAGTCTGTCTCTTTTCGTGTAGTGTACATGGAAGTAAAAGTTGGAGGTGAGAGTTAATATATTATGAAAGAGTTCTTCTGCGGAACACCCTCTTCAAATCGGTCTGTAATTAAATAATTGTTATTGAAAACGCCTCCTCAGCCCTTCCTAGTCCCGGTCCCTTCCCGTATACCGACGCCGCCGCTGGCGCAGACCATCGACCAGGTATATAACATCGACATACTCACTCATGTTCGTATAGCTCGTATAGCTTCTATGTGAATAATGATGTTATTTATATAATTTCTAATTGAAAAACCGTTGGTATATTGCTTATTAAGATACTAGTCGACCCGCCCCGGCTTTGCACGGTCACAATTTCCGACGTATACAAAAACTATTCATTATTAGCAAGTAGTATAAACTTAATTATTTACAATTAATAATAAGTTTAAAATATATAATAATTTTAATAAAAATTCGTTCAACGTTTTTTAAGCGTGCATAATTGAGTAACAAACATCCAAACTTTCACATTTATTATTAGTAAAATTATTACAAAATATTGATATTTCTTATTAGTGTTGTTAATTGAAGGTTAACGCGTGTCGGCTTATTAAGTTTGAAAAGTTACGCTGTAATCATTACAGGCGACGATAGTTTCTACTTCACGAGCAAACGATGCAGTTGCACAACGAGCACCAGGCATTATTCGGCTCCGTCTACATTGTATTAATGTACAGTAATAGGTATCATTCCATTTAATTACAACAGAATCAATATTAGTAAAACAAAAAGTAAACTCTCTAATTAAGCTAATACTTCTAACAAACATTGAGATGTATCTTTCAATAGACGAAGCAAAATCAAAGGATTTCCTTGGTAAAGCTGTGATTAGTCGGGTGTTAAATTAGATCAATAGCCAATAAGCTCGCCAGGTAGACAGCTTAATCTCACACATACCGGTTTTGTAGACCTCTTGGAATCGTTTATTTATTATTTGCAAGTTTGTTTATCTTTCTTTCATCAAAGAAAAATACTACTTTTTATAGTTTACTTTTTTGTGATACAATCACATCTTAGAAGGATCAATTACTAATAAGAACTAGTATCACAATCAAGAAGAAAGAAGAAGAAATGCTGCGGTTTTAGCGGAGTCCACTAGATCCGTAGCATGGGATGGGAGAGGGAGGGGGTACGCCTGGAACACATGCGGCTCGACCGGAACGCGTCTATGACAGTTGGCGATCGGATTCGCATGCTGGTGGTTACAATCCAGTCGGGGAATAGATCCCCTACCACCAAGGGGGTGCTGGGTTACTCGGCTCTTACGAGATGCTCTCCCAGCTGTAGAGGGGAATAGTATCCTAGCCCGTCCCCTCACGGGTATTATATATCGGTCCATATTTTGGTAATTGTTATAGCTAAAAGCATGTAAGTTTATGTATGACCTTGAACGTACAAAAGTCACTATAAGGACCTTTTTAGCAGGGGGCGTGAGAATCACTTCATTGTCCGTCTGTCTATCTGTCTGTCCGTCTGTCAGGACCCTTTTTCTCAGGATCGCGTTGAGGTAACAAGCATGAAGTAAGGTCTCATAGCACAAATATAGGAAAAAATTAAAAAAACTGTAAATTTTTTTTGACAGCATTAGAAAATTAACTTTTCTCAAATATGTAAAAATATCAAACTGCTAAGTCAATTTCATGAAAACCCGCAGCCGCTTTTATCTCAAGTATTGTAATTTTGATTTTCGAGATAAATCAAAATCCCCAGGTTTTGTCTTTTGACCTAGGAACATCATTATTAGCAAGAAGTAAGGTCTTATAGCAGTAGTATGGGGAAAAATCCTAAAAATGGCAATTTTTTGTTACATCACCAAAAAAATTATATTTTATAGATTTAAGCTTCGATCAATAATAGGTTGATCGAAGGATTTAGGTTTTGCCGTATTATTTGAAGAATACGTGAAGTTATCAAGTTAAAATTAATAATAAACATAAGTCTATAATATCTTGAAGCTGAGAAAAAATTAAACTTCTAAATATTAGCAATCAATAAATATAGCCATTTATACTGAATTGATAGCAAGTAGTTTTTCTATAAGGCATTCCACATAATATGCGGACATGAAAAAAGTCGATGTTTGCTATTTTAGTAATATTCAACTATGATGTACAATATGTTTCCTCTCGATACAGATACAAAATATTTTTACCGTTTTAACTCTAGTTAACGGGTATAATTTTATGAAATTGAAATTTAAAAACTTTAAATAAATTAATTCCAAGAAAGAAATAATTTGTAATCTAAAATTTATGTTTAAAAAACTATGTGGTAAAATATACCTTAAAAAATTTGCAATGTTTATGGACCTAGTTCAGTGTCTGAGAGAGTAGCACAAATTTGGTTTAAGCGTTTTCAATCCGGAAATTTTGATGTCAAAGATGCACCTCGCTCTGGTCGCCCTATAACGGATAAAATGGATGCCATTTTTGAAAAAATGAAGCAAGATCGGCATATCAGTAGTTACGACGTAGCTAAAGAACTGGAAATTGACCCCAAAACAGTTTTGGCGTATGAAAGAAACCTAATGAATGAACCGCGCACTCATTTGTGATTCTTTATTACGACGTAATGAAACCGAACCATTTTTGAAGAAGCTGATAACTGGTGATGAAAAGTGGATCACGTATAACAAGAACGTGCGAAAAAGAACGTGATCAAAGGCCGGTCGGGCTTCACAGACTGTGTTAACTCGCAACAAGGTGATGCTGTTTGTGTGGTGGGATTGGAAGGGCATTATTTATTATGAGCTGTTACCAGGCAGGACTATCGATTCTGAACTCTACTGCGAACAACTGATGAGATTAAAGCAAGAAGTTGAGAGAAAGCGGCCGGAATTAACCAACAGAAGGGGTGTGGTTTTTCATCTTTGGCTGGAAGGTGTTAATGCATCCGCCTGTTCCTGACCTTGCACCTTCAGATTTCCACTTGTTTCGGCCTCCTCGGAATTCTTTAGGCAGTGTCAGGTTAACATCACGAAAGGACTGCCAAAACTACTTGCCGCATTTTTTGGGCAAAAGCCCCAAAAATTCAATAGCAATTGAATCATGTCCCTACCTACAAGATGGCAAAAAGTTATCGAACAAAATGGTACCTACATACTTTAGTTAAATGTAAATAAACTATATTAAAAAATGTTTTGAATTTTCTTAAAAAATGCGAAGAAACTTTTTCCTCAACCTATTACTAATTTTGATGATATTAGGTGTCGAGGATCTGATGATGAGCAAGGATGTGGATAATTTTTCTCCGCCATCAAGTCAACTTTTTATTTTTTTTTTGATCCGCTCTCACTCGTAGACAGAGAATGCTTTAATATGTCTACAATCTCACCAGAAAGCATTTCCAAGTAAGTGTCAGAAGACAGTTTTAACAAATAACTCAATAGTTAAGTCATTTTTATAAAAATCTATACAAATTAGATATACAAAACTTTTATTTTTCGTCTCATCCATGTGCGGATATCTATCAAAATCTATTGCGTTAGATACTCATGGTTTCTTAAGAGGAGAAACAAACAGATATAAAGACAGAGGTTTAAGGCGTTTGTTCTATCTATCATCTAATCCAAGCCAGCATAGACATTAGAAAAACTATTTATTATTTATAAATAACAATAAAATACAGTATTTTCCTAACATTTCTCAAGTAGCAGCAACGTGCCTGATATTGGGTCGAACAGATTGGAATAGTGGATTAAGTCGTTTATACTTCATCACTTTCAGTTAGCGTTATCGAGTCAGCTTATATCGTTTAGATTCTCTAACTTTACTGAGATATTTGTACACTATTTTAAATATCCGTGGTTGCTTTATTTATTTAAAATTAAATTTAGTTAGCACTTGGGGTTTGAAACACCCTACATGGTTAATAAGTAGTGTTTAAAAGAGTGCCCAATATTCTACGCAACCATTTATATGGTTATAATTTCAGATAAATAAACAGTTTTCTTCGCTTTGTGTCGCGGTGGTTTTCTTCACAAGAAATTTACATACTAATTTTCGAATTGTTTAGGTTAAGACTTTTTGTTTCAGGTTGTCCGCACGAATAAAACATCATATAAACGGCATTAATTGCAAATGACAAATATTCTTTTAATTTCTTTTTATATTACCTTTTAATATGGCTTAAAACTTGATTACAAGACACAAAAATTTATATTTGAAAAAAAAATTATATAATATCCAAACTTGAGGTTTCACATACTTACCAGACGCCACTGTTTGAGTAACTTTATAGACGAGAATAAAACTAAGGGTAATAATAACTAAGCCGAGTAAATCAACAATTTTTTAATTCCTTTAAAAATAATATAACAAGAATATTCCTTGCATTATCCTTCACATTTAATGTGAATAATTACAGTAGTAGTAGCAGCTTGAATCTCAGACAAAATTATGATATTCAAATTAGCAATTAAATTGCTTTGTGTTGCACAAAAGCGTGATGTACATTAATATAGCAGCTGATATTCTCGTCTATTTTACTATTATAAAGGAATCTTTGTTAAACTTGTAGAGTGTAAATGTCTTTTACACCTACTTGTTGTGGAAACAAGCAAAAAGCTTACTTGATTGTAAATGATAGTTACAGATGGAAAAGGAATGTTTGCTATGGTAAAGATTATTGCACAACTTGCAACTTCATCTAACCGAATATTATAGATGGAGTCTATCAAAGCTACAAGAACTAGGATGACGAATAAATTATGACGATGAAAATTCACCATAGTACAAAGTACAAACGATATTATTCACAAATATGCCCCTAGTCACCCTAGAGATTATTCATTAGAGACTTAGATTGTTAACAATCTGTAAGTATGAGATCATCGATAAAATAGTTCATTGTTAAATGGCGTAAATTTCCTACTAACTGTTTCAATTGGTACAAGAGACCCTAAGTCGCTATTCGCTATTCGCTATAGTACAGTATCCCACTTAAGGTTGAACCTGGCCTTTGTATAGCAAATTTATCTCGACTATTGTATCTAATATTCACAATAGATTCCGCTACCAATAACATGAGCCACGTTATAAAAGTTGAGCTAACATTTTGTTCAATATTTCAAATTCAATAACTACACCGTAGCCCGTCTCTACAATCAGTCGATTTCATTTGTACCGCAAATCGAATTATGTCTCATGATATGTATTGTACATTCGAGCCACGTTAAAATTTTATTCTAGTTCCGAATTCTAGCTAACGTTGCAAAAAAAAAGAATAATTTATCCAATATCAAATTACATTGTAATAAATGTTTTTATTTGTGAAAAAGTTTTTACGTTTTTACTCAACAATTTGGGTATATATTTAAAAGGTATAACTAGCTGTCCCACCTATACGTCGTTGATGAAAAATTGCTATGTTGTAGATGGAAAAACTGGGTTTCTAATTTTTATCTAATAAATTTACGGATACTCGTAGTAATTTACCTCGAAAAGGATTTACCCTCTTACCCACTTAATTCTCTCACCAATACTCTTACGACTATGTGTGCCAAAGGACAATGTTAAAATTCGCCTGCGAACGAAATAACATGTCATCATAACGAAAATTGCTGATTTATTTTTCATCTATAGAATCAATTCTGAGAAAGTAACGAATACTCCAGAAGCAAGCATTTTAAGAAGTACTAGTCTAATCTAATCTAATCTAAGACATCATAAATGTTCCCAATGCCGTAATGTACATTCCCGTGCACGTACAATACAAATGCATTCTGTGCGATTTCGGCATCAATAAGTATTTGACGGTCGTATTTGTTAAACAGTTTTAGACTTTGTTATTGCTTCAACAAATAATAACAGTAAGTTTCTTGGTTTTTATACAATTCTGCGGAGTGTCCGCGAGTTTTATTTTATTTCAGTCAATAGTAGTCGTTATTAATAACACAAAAAGATCTTTTTTGTTGTTATTCGTTCTTAGGCCAACTATGTATGTAGGAGGATGGTCATGTCTTTTCACTAACATCGTCAACGTATAACCTCAAAATCCGTAAGTTAGAAAAAGAATCCAGTTGTTCCTCAATTTGAATAATTTTCAGGCAACCTTCTGAAACTTAAATAAATAGTGGAAAATCCATCTAAATTATTCAAACATTTTCGCATGTTCTCTAGAACAGTAATATCTTTATACTAGTAGACCCGCGCGACTTTGTCCGCCTGATGCTCTGCTCCTATTAATCTTAGCGTGATGATATATATCCTATAGTCTTCCTCAATAAATGGGCAATCTAACACTGAAAGACATTTTCAAAACAGACCGGTAGTTCCTGTGACCAGCGCGTTCAAGGAAACATACAAACACATCAGATTTATATATATAACTTGTGAACGACTAAACCGATTTGGCTAATTTTGGTTTTGAATAATTTGTGGGAGTAAAGGGAAGATTTAAACGTTAAAAAATGTTGAAACTTAAACAATGTTAAAATAGATAGTAGCCGATTCTCTGACCTACTGAATATACATATAAAATTTCATAAAAATCGGTCGAGCCGTTTCAGAGGAGTATGGTAACTAACATTGTGACACGAGAATTTTATATATAAAATAACGTTTTTACTAAATAATCGTAATAAAACCTATAAAGTATTCCCTCGAGTTAAATTCAGAAAATAAAAATCATAATAAAAACCTTCATATTTCTTTATGAAAAGCTGGATTTTATATGAAGATATCAAAACAATCCACCGAAAAAGTCCCAAAGCGACGCGACCACAGACAGACCGCTACCTGAGCTTGAATACAAAATTAGGCCTTATTTTATTCTTATGTTATATTCAGCAAATATCTGATACCGTTGAGACTGGAATAGCTTATTACAACACGTAATGCTATACAAAAAATATGGAGAAAATAATATTTTTTTAAAACTCTGCCTGTGTTTCACGCTCTCAGACCTAAACTACTGAATCGATTTTAATGAAATTTGGTACAAAGATAGACTAGAGCATGGTAAAGGAGGTTACGTCATAAAGTGCATATATAACGCTATATGTGTAATATAAAATTTCTAAATGAAGCTATCATTTAGAAATCGGCAAAACTAGACCTTAGTATCTTTTGATCGTATTCTGGTATTTTTATTTGTGTTATATTTAAATTTAATTGTAAGCAGCCATTTTTTTTTTCAATTTTCCATCGCACTTTTAATTCAGATTTACATATTTTTCATTTAATCACTATAAGAGAGTTTGGAGTGTTGTGAAAGAGTTTTTTTTTAATTTATTTTTTTCAAATCTTATTTGTGATATTTTTATGTTTTAACGTTAAATGCATTAGGCAAGTGTTTCGATAATTCGAAAATAATTAAGTTTCGTAGACACTGTAGAAAACCGTAAAATATTGAATTGTGTTGGTACTTTATGGTTGAAAATACAAAAAAAATATATAATCATAAAAAGGACTATTACAACTTTACTACTCGGGACCATTGATATGATCATATACCGGTTTTATTCGTTTTTTACTGATGACGTCAAGAATAACTTAATAATAAAATGGACTCTCTGGATCATTAAATGTTGATAGGCTGGTTATTTATGAACTATTTTTAAGTAAGTATCAAGAAATAAGTATAGGCTGATGGGATTTTCCATTGAAAAGTAACTTCAAGGTTTTATATATCTAGTGACCTTATTTTCCTTCGGTTTTAACATTATAGTAACCGACGTTTCATATACACTACACGCAACACCAGAGACTGACTCTAACCTATCGCACTAGAGGTGATATATTGTATACACGTCGGTATATTTGAAATACATTATAAAGAACTATTCGAGAACACTAATTTATAAATGTTGATGCTAACAATAAATTTATATAGATCGAATTTAATACACCAATTTTAAAATCTAATTCCTCTTAGCTTGACACGACTTTATAATTTTCAAACTTAATACCAAATAAACATTTGCGTGCAGTTTTGAATATCTGCTAAACTAATTAGTCAATGAGTATATTATGTCGGCGCAAGCTCGGAATTATTCTCAGATCTACGATTAAAACTCGGGACAATAATCTAACTGTATAATTTGTTTTAAGGTTTTAAGCAATTAAATATTACTTGCTTTAAAGGTGAAGGAAAACATCGTGAGGAAACCTGCACTCCTGAGAGTTCCCTAAAAAGTTCTCAAAGGTGTGTGAAGTCTTCCAACCCGCACTGGGCAAGCGATGTGGACTATGGCCTAACCCCTCCTCATTCTGAGGAGGAGACCCGACTCAGCAGTGGGCCATTGGCGGGTCGTGATGATAATATTAATAAATCTTTTAAAAATAATAAAATAATACAAAATAATTATTGATCCTATCAAAACAGTTTTATGTGTTTTAAATAAACTATAGACGCAATTAATCAAATGATTAAATAATTGCTTAATAATTTAATGTTAATATAAGAATTACTAAGTTATAATCTTAAAATAATTATAAACTGTAAGTCTTAGTAAATATCGATTACTCCATATAATACTATAAGAGTTTATTTCCGATCATAAGATCGGAATTAATAATAAATTACTGATTGTACACTGGATGGCGCTGTATATAAATGACAATACCACAGATTATAATTAATCTTTTCCGCGGAGCGCCTATATATACCTACCTATAAGAGATATTCCAAGTCCAAATAAATACCATATTAAAGAAAAAAAATTCATTCCATTAAGACCTGATCTACATTAATATTTTTTAAATCCAAAACTATGTTTTTAAATGTTTTGTCGTAAGAGATCTGAGATCTGTTCCCTGCCTACCGCCCAATTGTCTTAGACGTGTTCCAGTCACGCCGCATGTAGGCCAGACTACTTCCATTATCTTTAAGGCGGCAACGTATTGGCCAAAATCAAACTCATGTCCTTAGGCGAAAGTGGTAACTTACCACCTGGTGGATTATGCTTATTTGTCCCTTAACTGTCATAATAAAAGAAAATAATATAATAATATCCTTGACTTTAGAATAAATACTCAGGTACTAAAATGTAACGACAATTTCTGATTGCGACTTTTAAAACAAAGTTCGTAGTTTACGAGGCGTTTACGACAGAACAACCCTTTTGACACTTAACGTGCGAAATCCTTTTCAAAAGTCGAAATTTACTTTTTTAGATCACTTCTATGGCACTAAAATTTAGAAGCTATCGATACCGTGGAATCATAAAACTTGTCAGGTATGAGGTGATATATTTTATGGGTCTGGGAAATAAAACCAACTTCCCTAGTCTTCTTTTGACTTTGATCTTATGGCGATAACAGTGTCTTTTATTGTTCTGATTAAAGTGTTGTAGGATAGATTTAAAACTGTCTGAGGGTTATTTTACATTTATGTATTAGTTTTGCTTTACTGTCGAACCATAATTCATATTGGGGACCCCAAGAGGGTATTTTTCGATTTACTGGAGCGCGTCTGATTAAGGGAAGATAGGTTAGCTATAAAAGTATCTTATATAAAGTGACCATACGACCCGTTATGAACTTGACAGACCCGTTATTAGGTTATCTTTTTTTTGGCCGTCACTATGATTTTCCTGTTACAAATATCCAAGAAATTGTTTTGTGTGATTTTGATTTTTTTCTTTTCACCCATGGATGTCTGAATCATAACATCATCATTTTCTATCCATCTGAATGGTCACTCCCATCACTCAAGTTGGCATATACCGTAATATCAGTGACCCGTCGGAGCAGCTAATCTATCAAAATCTTTGACGCTCAGTAATAGGTCTCCAAGACGCTAGAGTAATTCCTCATTCATCATCATGAGTTCCCATCCTATTACGAATATGACTTGACACTATTGCAAATTTTTATCTGTCACTAAGATCATCTCTTTCTTGTTTCTCTACTTCTGGAAGAATCAAATCCATTAACTTCTTCTCTACTGATTACCATTTCACTTGACCATAAAATGTACATGTCAGAGATACCATTAATTAAAAATGCTATACTAATATGATAAATGTGAAGGTCTGTATATTTATTACTTATAAAAAAACAGCTAAACATACCCAATGATATCAAGAGCTAAATTTAGCCAATAGATACTTAACAACCTAAACTAAAATATAAGATATTTTTGATCCCAAAAAAGCATATGTCCGGTGGGTTAATAAAGGAATTATTCACAAAAAAAACCCGATGTATTCAAAAATATACATTACTTTACATGGAATAAATAACATTTAGGATACTTTTTATCCCGAAAATAAGTATAATACCTGTGGTAAAGAAGTACATCTTATTAATGAAAAGAAGAATGCGTGATTGAGTGAGAGTGAATCAATTCATTCTGGACACAATTAAGAAGTTTCTGAAGACGAGGTTGCGGAATAATACTAGTTAATGGATAAACTTGTTAACTTAATATCTCTACAATAGTTAAAAAAGACTTAATCTTAGTATACAAAATTACTTTAAACTGTAGTGCAATAAGTTTTTGTATAAAAAGGTAATTTCATTGAAATACTTACATGTGTGGTATTTTGAGACTATCTTTTCTAGCTTAAAGCCTTGTTCATACGGTGACAGTTTAGTAAAAATGCAGCACTATTTTTTTTATAAAATTTGATTCTCAATTTGGTTCTTCAATTTACCATCATTAAAATTCAACTTAATTGGATTCCAGTTAACAATCAGCCAATTGCTGAAATATATACTTTTTACTCAACTTACTATATATTATGCAAAAGTTCATCTCAGGTGATTAAATATACCTTGAAACTCAGTCGCAATACTATCTTCTCATCATTGTCGTATATAACAAGGACAAACTTGTTAACATCAAATCTTTAAAATGCAATTTAAATTAGAGAAAAACGCATCCATTGTGGCCAAGCCTTAGGCGTCTTACAACTGGGATCTAGGGAACATTTACAGTGTTACTAGTACATAATATTTATTCAGTAGCTTAAAACTTACCTAAACGAGTTGAAACTGCAAATACTAAGTAGTAAAGGTTATGTGTTAGCTCTAGAACTATTAACACAGATATTTCGTAAGAAAAACACCAGCACTTTCACACATAACCACTTTAATAGCACTTATTACATCAAAAATCAAAGAAATACTGCGCTCTGTCATCTTGCATCATCTTTTTATATCCTACCTTAGCCTAAAAAAATAACGGAATCAGTATCAATGCTGACAATTCATCACTAATATGATAGATAGATAGATAAGCACTTTATTGCACACAAAAAACGAAAAAAGAAAATACAAAACATTAATACATTAAAATATACAAAGAGCATGCAAAGGCGGTCTTATTGCTATAATAGCAATCTCTAAACAGACAACCTTCGATGAAAGGAGCTGTCAAGTAATCTATGATCTAACTCATAGACAATTAATTTCCTGTCATCACTATCATCATAATCATCATTTCAGCCATAGGACGTCCACTGCTGGACATAGGCCAATTTCCTGTAAGGTAAACAATTTATCATATAACATAGATAATATTCAAGCATTGTACGGACATATAACAACCATTTATATAAAATTAAAACGGATGCTAACACAGATTACTAATAAAGAGGTATTTCTCTACTTTATATGTTATGCGCAGAACATACAGAGTGCGTGTGCATTTAAATTATAACATATAACAACAATTTAGATAAAATTAAAACGGATGCTATCATATGTAATGCAGCATATTATCTGTAACTAAAAACATCTCATATGAATAATGTCCGTAATTGTCCGACATTCAGTAAAAAAAAAATTTATATGCGAATTGCACATCTTCTGTTAAAGACGAAAAAGTTTCATAACATAAGTAAGTAGTATCCTTCATATGTTATAACAAGAAAAAATGGCAATAGCCTAGTGATTGGACTTTGACGACAACTCTGACTTTTTTGAGTTATGTGTGTTTAAAACAATAAAGATCACTTTTTGTAACGGTGAAGGAAAACACCGTAAGGAAAACTGCACTACTGACGGTTCTCTAAAGTTCTCAATAGGTGTATGAAATCTGCCAACCCGCACTTGGCCAGTGTGTTGAACCATGGCCTAACACTCTCTTCCCTCTGAGAAGGGCAATCCATAGGTTATTAAGATGATGGTCATTATTCTTTGTCTCTTCCTGAACAGCCTAATTATTGAATGGATCTGTACGTAAGATAGTATTGGTTTATATTCTCATTAGCATAAGTATATTGTGGGTATTTAAGACTTTACCACGACTGATTTTATAATACGTACAAAATTTAAAACCCATTTTTACTGGACATTTGTATGAAAAAAATATCAGCAATCAAAAGTGAAGGTTTAATAAATCCATATTAAATTATCCATATAAAACCCCTTTTAATAACAAATAAGCCAGTGTTCACGTACGCCATTTATTGTAATATTTTGCTCACAACCGCACGTACTCTAGACCATAAGTCGCGGTTAGACCGAAATTTATAAGCTGGATTTATATCTATTTAACCGCCGTGAGTTGAATTTGTCTAATCTATACTGATTAAAGTTTGGCTAAGTGCGAGTCGCGCATCAAGTGTTTCGTACAATCTTTGATATCTACATCGACAAGGATCACGGTTAATTCAGCTAGTACATAAAAATATTTGTATTGTACAAATTTGGTATTTCTTAGCAAATTGTAAGATTTTAGATCAACAAAGAAATATTTATTTATTTATAACTATTGGTAAACACATAAATATACTACAATAAAATAAAAACTAAACATAATGTGAAGTACAACGGGCGATCTTCTGACTAGTTAGCCGTTTCTTCCAGAGAACCCTGTCTTGGGAGGCGCGAAGGTTGAAATATAGAAGGTGGTGTAGCTTCAATATTCATACACACGTACATAATAATATTATAACATATGTATGTTTACATACAATTATAATAAACTAATAAATATTCTAAGGTTATAATATACTACATAAACAGAACATAGATATATATAAATATATAAATATTAACTGTTAATTAACAATGTCATCTAATTATTAAGATTCTTAAACCCATACAGTCTTATTACAAAACTTGGTTTAGCGATAAACCATGGACTAAATCGTAGTCTAACATTAAACCTAGGCGCTCCCTAGTTTATCTATGATTTTTTAAGTCGTATCTGTCAAATTTCCTCTCATAGGTACTCCAATTCTCAGATCGTTCTTTATGTAGATTGATAATTTAAAGAGACTTGTTAGATAGAAAATTTTGAACAGAATTTTCTATTTAAAACTATCTTCTTCTTAAAGTGCCATCTTCTTTTAAAGGTCGGCGATCATTAATACTTCAATCTTCTTAAGTACTACTTACTTACGTATTACTACTTACGTACTACTACTTACGTACTTAAGTGGTATTTTGAATGCTTCAATCTTCTTACAGCTCGATTCTGTGGGGGTCCATGCTTTAACACCATACAGGGGAATGGAGAAAACATAACAGCGTGCTAATCGTACTCGAAGCTGGATCTTTAGCTTTTATTGCACAGAAGTGATTTAAGCTTAAAGAAAGCAGTCCGGGCTTGTTCTATGCGGCACCTTATTTCAAGACTGTGGTCACCTGTATCATCAACCCAGCATCCCAAATATTTGTATTTACTAACTTTTTGTAGGAGCTGTCCATTACATAATAGAGAAGAGTTAGTAGGTGGTATTTTGCAAACTGTCATATATTTGGTTTTCCTGGTGTTGATACTAAGGCCAGACGTTGAACTAACAGATTGGATTTTATCTACAAGGATGTGAAGTTCTTCCATTGTAGATGCAAGTAGTACAGTGTCACCGGCATAACAGATATTTTTAATAATCTGACCATTCACTGTGATCCACCTGATACAATGCTTCACTGAAAATCATCTCTGAGTATATGTTAACAAGAATTGGCGATAGAATACATCCCTGCCGTACTCTGATAGTCTGCCGTCTATACGTACATTCGCCGATTGGTTCCAATACAAGTGTTTTATAAACCTTACGTCCTTGGAGTCCCGTCCGATGGATTGTAGTATATTGACTATTCTTGCATGCTGTACTCTATCAAATGCTTTTTTATAATCGATAAAGCATACAAACACATCTTGATTTATGTCCCAGCATCTCTGTATTAAAACTTGACACCCGAAAATTGCATCTCTCGTTCCCAGTCCATCGATGAACCCAAACTGCGTTCTTGAAATGAGGTCTTCACATATGCTATAAATTCTTTTATGAATTACTTTAGGGAATACTTTTAGGTTGTGACTGATTAAAGAGATGGTTCTGTACTTGCTGCATTTCTTCGCAGAAGCAAGTTTGGGCAAGGTGACAAAGGTGGATTTGAGCCAATACAATGGTATGACGCCCGAATCATATATAGTGTTGAATAACTTCACTAATATTCCTAAGTTAGCATACTCAAGCACTTTAAGCAGTTCCACGGGTAATTCATCTCCGTCTACAGATTTTTCTGCCTTGGATATATTAATAGCATTAGCAATTTCACTATTATTAATGGGTGGTCCAGTTAATTCACTTTCACATGAACTCGATTCCAGAGCAGGTCTTATGTCATAGTGTTGTTATGTATTTTTGCCAAATATTAAATTTATCTTCAATTGATTTGGAAGGATTTTCCTGATCATCCAGTAATACGTTGCAGTTCATGTTTCGTGTCTTAAAGGCCCCGTTATTTCTCTGATTTTCCTATGCATATTAAAAAAATCATATCAAACTCTTCTTACATTGCATTACATTGGTCAACCATCCATTTTTCCTCCGCTTCAACTACTTTTGTTTGAATTATCTTGTATATGGTTTTGTATTTTTAATCAGCAACTCCTTTATGTGCTCTGCGCTGTTCCATTAGTTCTAAAATCTCCTCCGTTATATAGCGGTTTTTTGTTTCATAATTTAATGGTTGGAGGATTCTTTTACCAATATCAACAATGTTTACTTTTAATTCCATGTCTCTTCTACGTCTACATTTATACCAAGGTCTTTGTTCAAGCGGTCAACAGCCATATTTATTTCCTTGGCTGCTATAAGGAGTATTTCCGGTTCTTTAAGTCTAGTCACATCCATTCTTTTTCTTTTAGATTTAGGTTTCAGAATTTTCATGTTACAGCGAAGGGATCTAACAACCGGATTGTGATCAGATCCAATATCGGCGCTTGGGTAGGTTTTGACAGATGTTAAACTGTTGCGATATCTTCTGTTTATAAGTATGTAATCTATTTGATTACGAACGATTTTCTTCGGCGAATGTAATGGTGACGTCCACGTGTACAATTTTCTTGGAGGTTGCTTAAAGTAGGTGTATGAAATGATAAGCCCGTGTTCTTCGCATAATGGTAAAAGGCGGTCACCGCGAACGTTTCTTATTCCCAGTCCAAATGGCCCAACTATGTTCGAAACTTTGTCCTCCCCGAGTACCCCCTGAGTAATATGAATCGAATAGCAAGAATTTTAAGACGCTCAAGCTTATTTAGTTGGGCCGCGGTTAAATCAGAATATCTTGCATCTGCACAATCGAGAGAAGAAAGGGGAGAGTTTGCTAGCATAACATTGGTAGGAATAGGTAGAACAGATCCAAAAAGGTCTTAACGATCTCAACGCCGCAAATGTCCTTTGATTTACATGCTTTATTTGCAACGGCTAAGAGAGTGTTTGGTCTAAATGCACTTAAATCTTTGATTGTGGAACGGAATCTATTACCGTCATATAAAATGGGCGGTAAAATTGAATAATCTACCCTCGTAATCATCCCCGGACTACCCATTACAATGACCTGTGATTTCTCAGGATTAATAGCGTATTGCTTGCTCTAATAAGCTATTTCTACAAGATTATTGTTAATAGCATTTATTGCTATGTGGAGAGATTTAAGGGCTGAGTGGCAATAAATTTGGATATCATTTGCATACATGTGATAGGTAGAAGAAATACACTGAGAGATCTAATTATTGAAGATTGCAAGTAATAAAGCGACAACACGTCACCTTGAGGTACCCTAACCTTGATATCACTCCATGACGAGAAGTTCTCATCAAGATGAACACTCTGACGTCTGAGGCAACTATGAAACCAGTCTACCACTGTTGGTGATATGTTATAAGACTAAGTAGAATGTCATGATCAACAAATCAACACAGTTAAATGCGTTGCTAAAATCTAAGAGAGTTAAAATAGTCAGTTGTTAGTCCATAGCCCATCGAACATCGTCAGTAATTTTAACAAGCGTCGATGTCGTACCGCATCCCGATTGCGCGACATGACCCCTGCGAAAACCGAATTGCAAAGGGTCGAGAAGTGATTGGTTTCTAAGGAAATTATTTAGCTGATGAAACACTATTTTTTTATGATTTTTTATATAAAAAGAAGTATAGAGATCGTAAGAATATCATAATTTTTGACAGCACTTGCTTTCTTTGGTATTGGTACTACCTGTGCATTTTTTCACTTTCTCAATTTTTCCACGTTCCACTTTCCGGGCAACCGAATCAGCATTAATAATTGAAGACCAGTCTAATTCACGCGCATCAAGAAGGCGGTCTCTGTTCATTCCTCTAAAGTTACGTTGCAGATTCTCGATTTAGCTTTGGGAGGACGGAGTTCATATGTGAGGAAAATCATATCGTGATAAAGAAATGGTTGGCATATATAAAATAATATGTTGCTTTTATCGGTAGAATATGGAGATTACAAGAAGTATTAAGTATATAGGTTTTAATTTCCTTGCGAGTAATAGAATGGGTATAATTGACCTATCTTTTGATTACTCGAAACGTATTCCTCAGGATAAGTATCTTGATAGATAGACAGACAGATAAAAAAGTGATTTTATAAGCAATATTTTTACATTTTTAGGTAAGGTGTTAATTGTAAAAATTACTATCGAATCGACTTCGAAAACGGCAGGAAATAAGAAATTACCGAACCCACGACATTTTGTTCATTAATTTTAATACTTTTATTACTAATCTACTAGCATAAGATAGTCATTATTCAAAATAGATGGAAAATAAGGAAAAACAATGAAATAATTTAATCTACATCTATACGAATGATATATAATCATAATGATTATTTAATAATAACTTATACGTATATCGATAAGATATAGTTAATGTTCATAAATAAATCGTCTACCTTAACCGATTTAAATTCCACTAACTCCTTCACTTCGCGTAAACTCAATAATACGCTTTAACTAAAAGACAGGTAGTCAGACGCATAACTACGAGTAAGTGATCCTATAATAATATATTTATAAATACATATAATATCTTTTAAGGTACGGAACCCTGAAAACAAATCCAAGCTCTAGTAGCCACTGAAGAGTTCTATTCCATAAGGAACGATTTCTATTATTTTACAGTAAACGTGAAAACACGCGCTTTAGACAAGTTTCAAAAATTTCAACATTCAAAATTAAAGTAATAAAACTTCTCAGGTGATTCTCAATAAGGAAGGTTTAGCACCACTGTGAGGAATCTCGCTGAATCTCTGTAAATCTCACGTGAGAGGTGGCGGTAAATATCCCCTAATTTTTCGTTAAATTCTTGACTCAAAATATTCCTAAATTTGACTAAATTTGAATTCGAATAAATTTTAAGAAAATTGACATAATTTTTAAAGGGTCTAAAAATAAATTTAGAATAGAAAAATAGGTTCAATATTTTTCTAAAACGTAAGTAATATTATTTAGTCATTATGAAACAGCAAAATTATTTTTATCGTGACCAAAGTGGTATATTTTAACAAGATACGTAATCTACGTTCTAGGAGAGGGGGCACATATAATGTAAAATAAAACATAAATCTCAAATTTCAAACTGCCTTTGATTTTCATCAATAGACGCAGTAATTAAGGAGAAAAGGTTTTATGCCATTTTAAAATGAAATATAAGTTTCTTGATATAAATTATAAAAAAATATTCCTCATACGTTTTATTTAAAATTTATAAATATAAATCTGTAAATAAAAAAGTGCGAGTCAGACTCGTGCACCGGGTACGATACAGTTTGGACCGAAGCAAAAACTTATGTTAGCAACACTGTTTATAAATTAGTATTCGTAGATAGTTCTTTTTATTTTATTTCAAGTATGGGTATACGTGTAGACAATATATAACGTTTAATGCGATAGATTAGATTTAGTCTCTCTGGCGTTTTCTCCCAATATTAGTGTACATGGAATTAGTGAAACTAGTGTTATAGTGTCGTAGTTTATCATCTATTGCAATTTGCAGTTAGTGTTAAAGCAACAGAGGGGAGCGCCTTTTAACTCGAAGCGTCAGTACCTCAGTGGTTTGGGCGTTGGATTCACGATCAACAAGTCGTGGGTTCAAATCCCGGACATTGGACTACTGGCGTGGCCCACTCCTAGCACAAGCATTTAGCTTAGTTGGAGGGGTAAAGGGAATACTAGTAGTACGTGATCCATGCTGCAAAAAAAAAAAATTACACTAGTCGAAAGTCCAAGGCGACGCCCGGATTTCTGTCTAAATTGCATGTTGTTATCGTATCTGGAGTGTTATTGTACAGTATAGCTCCCTTACTCTTAATACTTAACTGCGAAGCCAGTCTCCGTCTAAAAATTTGCGTCTCCATACATCTTTGTAAGATGCTATTAGTGTATCAAATCAAAAAAGGATTATTATTGGTCAACGAAATGAGCCAAGACATCAATATATACGGTACAAACGTCACCTCTTAACCTTTTATATAAAACATATGTCACACTCTCTCGCTCTTTTGATTACGTTCAATTTAAAAATTTTAGCTCTTGATATTATGTAATTTCAACTTGATACCTCCACGACTTCCTGAGGAAAAGCTTCTATATGACGACAGGCAAACGGAAAATAAAGGGATCTTGTTTTAAATCTGGAGGCACGGAACCCTAAAAAAACATGAACTAAAGATGTAAAAATGCATTTACCTGTTTATTTAAAAACTACCAATTTGCTAAAGGTAGAAGATTGATGATGCAGTAAAATATCTAGTGAAGTAAGTTCAACCTGATTTTCATCTAATTTTTACTTTTGCTACCAATTCACATTTCAGGTTCGTATGACCTGGGGCAGCTGAATGGACCTAATCGAGAGTCAGTCGATGAAAGACTCAGATACTCGGGGATGTTGTCAATAGAATGTATTTGTAAAGGTTTAACTCTAAATTCATCTTCTAGTTAAATTTCTAAAGTACTAAAGTACTTTTTATTTTTCATCAGTATAAAAGAATAGTTATTTGTTATACAAGAGCGCAAAGTTGATTTTTAACCGTATGCTCAATTTTGATGTATGAAACACAACGACATATCTACTCATACATAACTACGACTAAATATACAGACACTGTATCATACAATGTTGAATCTACAATAGACAGCTAGCAAATTATTTGAGCTGTAATGTGTTAAACTCAAACATTGCTAGCAAAGACGACGTGAACGTAAACTTCACCCACAGTATGAACTGTTATATGTAAATCCAGCACTAAGACATTTCATCTAACTTCAGATATATAGTTCAACAAAACATTCCGCTACTGAATATGCAACGGAATTCATCAATTGTTATCCAAAGCAAACCTTAATATACAGACAATATGTGAGCAAAAATGTTATTCTAACAAATAGAATTCTTGTTTAGATTTTTGGTGTTTAGTTCTTTATTTGACAGTCTGACAGGTTACAGGAACAGTGACGAGTAAAGCGATGAATTTCCTGATATCTAATGCATTATTTTTCGCAGATAACATTAAAAAAAACAATGATATACATTTTAAAATATAAAATACTAGACAATAAAAATAACTGTATTCTTATATCAGAGTTTATAACACAACAATAACACAGACTTTAGACAAATAGACGAGCTATGCCTGTAATCAAATTTGATCAAGTGTTCGCTAAAGGAACTGGCATTTAAAATATCACACTGCTTGACCTGGTTACATATTATTATTTATTTTAGCCAAATAATAATGTTACAACTTACGCAACCACAAAAAGATCTAAGACTAAATTTTAATAACAAAATAATTACTAGGTTTTGATATTCAATATCAAATAAATAAATTAAAAAATTAAAGACCAACTATAGCATTGCGAAAAAATTAACAAAACGGAGACACAAAATATAAATAACGAAATAATTATAAACGTCTAGTCATACTGAAGTCGCGAGCAGTGAGCATGTTGGCAGCCCCACTACGGCTTTTATAACAATTCTGTGTTGTAACAGGGTTCCCACATAAAAAATAATTTTCCTTCCCAATCTTCTTATAATAAAGTCAATAAAATCTACTCGCCACAACACAAATGAAATATCTAAACATACATATCAGGAAAATTAAACATAGCACCAGTAATGTAGCAAAATAGTATTTTAAACTCGTCCACTATCTCCGCACTTAAACTTATTCGTTTATCTACACAATACAAGTTTTTTCTTTCCAGTATTAAACGTCAACCATGTGAAACATGAGTTGCATAAAAGCTCTAGAAACTAGCTAAAATAGCATATATTCAAAGTGAAACTATAATGTGAAATGCGCATACATTCAGTGATATTCCATTTAACTTCATAAATAGGTTACCGGTAAATCGTCTCTGTGAATATTCATTTTGGATTTTCTTTAAACCTGTACTGTATTATGTGCGATACTTTAATCGCTTTCAAATTGTCCTTGTTAATAACGCTGTTAGTCCGGCTGCTTTCTCCTATGGGTCACGGTTTTATTATATTATATTTGTAGAATCTTCCACAACATTTTGGCTGTTAAAGGCATTTGAAAAAATCTTAACCTCGATTTCACCGTTAGGTATTTTTTAGGTTTAAATAAATTTATTGAGACATTTATATGACCCTCTGAAGAACATTTTTTTTATTTGTACATTGGTCCGACCAAATAAGAAAAGTTGATAAAAATCCTGAATTTTAAGTAAGTATAAAAGACATTTTCTGAAAAAATTTGGGGTGACGGTTTTCAAAAATATAGTTTAAGTTTTTGGTACTATTTATTTACTTAAAATCGGCCCTCGATCTGGGAATCATATCAAAAATATGACGTCGTTTAATAGATTTGATTTTATTATGTAAAACAAAATAAAACCAAAAAATAGGAATTTCATAAAAATATCGAAAAGCGTTTGTTATAAAAATTTAAAAATTTGGTTGAATTATTTTTATTTGATGTTAAGTCAACCCAGCTTTGGTAAAAAAAGTTAAAATTAAAAAAAAATATCAGGAGTAAAATTAATGATTAGAATTTGAAAAATATTATTTTATTCTATGATCTTTTACGACCGACCTTTCATCAATTTGATCTATTTATATATGTATATAAATAGATCAAAAAAGTTAATAACGTTATTAGGAAGGACTCAGCGGTAATAAAAGTTATACTAGAAGCCCCAAAAGACAAATGTATCTCAATTAAAAGGAAATAACGAAAAATCAGGGATACTTTATCACACCATTTTACAGTAGCCAGTAATTACAAAAGATCAAGGGGCGCTACGGGTGAATGGAGCTAATCGAAATCCACTCAATAGAAAAGTGCTCGAGGCATTGTCAATACCAGTACATATATTTTAAATGTGAAATACAGTATATGTATTAGAACAGGTCTTTATCTGATTTTTATATTATTGTGAGAATGAGAGATTAAGATACTTAATACTGCAGCAAAAAATACGACCAAGTAGACTATGAAAAGCCGAGCAATTCCTTGCACATGTAACCAAAGTACTGGTTTAAGGATGCCCTTGACAAGATCAAGACATTCACCATCTACTGCAGGCTGCCCATTCTTCTCTTCTCGATAATGGAGACTCATCACCACAATACTAAATTACACTACATTATTTGTAATGGTTTAGACAGTGTTTACTGAATGAAATCTTTGGATATACTGCTTCAAATCGAGAACGAGGTCGTATATTATCAACAAGTAGGTAATGGCTTAATACTTCTCTCTTGTATTTATTTCTAAATAAAAAACAATATTTTAGCTAGTATTAAGAGTATGGGAGCTATACTGCGCAGTAACACTCAAAATTCGCTTAGTCTCACTGCCTATCATCGCGATATTATTTGACAGACTAACTTAATCCTATCGGAACGAAAATTATATATACTAACTACTACTCGAAATAAGATAAAACGAAATACCCGCGAATAATAATGTATAAAAGGTATTGCTAACACTGAAGTGGCGATAACATCATTAATTGTTAAGATTTAATAAAGAACTATTAGGCCTTTACTATTTTCAAATAAGTTAGCGTCCTATTGTATTTATTAATCAAATTACACATACAAACAATGCATTTTTGCCAACGTAGTAATATCCTATTGATGCCTTTTTTGAAAAGGTCTGCTGGATGAAAGGCAACAAATACTTCAAAAGTATTTTGAACTGCCTCTCGATTATTGAATTTTTCCCCGCTAAAAAGTTATCCTAATTCTAGAAAAAGTAGAAGTCTGTAGGGGTAAGGTCCGGTGAGTACGGTGGATGACAGAAAACTTCCAACCCCAGCTCTTGTAAGTTAGAGACCGTCTGCTGTGCAGTATGAGGTCGCGCGTTGTTGTGCAGGCGCAGCGTAGCCGAACGATTTAACCAAGCTGGTTGGAGATGTGCGACCACAATAATTGTGTTCAGTTATTAACAGTACATCTGCAGCAATGCTCATCCCGTTTGGTAAAAACCTGTGGTGAATGATACAGGCGCTAGATCATCAAACGGTGACGAACACTTATTTAGGGGCAGTTTTCGTTTAGGGCATTTGTTTAAATGCTGAACCAGGATCCATCATTCAATTCGTGGGCACCCATTTGTCAAGTTTTTTACCAATTCGACGCAAATGGACGTATATTGTTTTGATGCTAACATCGAAAGCTGCTGCTAATTCAGCTATAGGTTGAGAACTATTAGCACAATCGAAGTTAATTCGTCATTGTCAACTAAAGTTTTCGGTCGACCACGGGGTTCATTTCTTAGGTCGAAATTTCCAGAACGGAAGCGGCCAAACCAAATAACAGGTGGTGCGATCGTTAGTAGCGTTTGCTCCGTTTACGTCGCTGATGTTTCTTGTCACTTCTCCTGCTTTGCTGCCAAGACTTCATAATTTTTGGATGGATGGATATGTTAAAAATTCAAGTAATGAATTTTTGATGAAGGAAAATGTACAAATGGGATGAAATCAGACGCTACCCATTAATGAATGACTATTTTTCACAAAAAGAATTCCATATTTCAAGAAGTCGGTTAAAATAAAATTAATTTGAACTTAGAATTCTTAGTGAAAAAAAGAAAAAATGGACTTGAAATACGGTAGTACTTTCATGGATAGAGACATATTATTATTACCTAAGTTAAAAAATCTTTTAACATAAGCATAAAAGTAGATACCGTGTGATCGACGATTTATAAAGGTAAAATAACATTAAGCACCCCATTTTCAGCCTCTTTCTTTTATCTTACTGTGTAATAGTATCATTTTCGTTCATCTATTGTCACTCAATTTTTATTTTATTGGAAATCGAACTGTTATAACTATGAAGGGATATTATATATCTCCATGAATTTCAATTTACTTATATTTTAAACACAAATAATTTGCTAAAAAGATAGACCCTTCATTTTTGTTGGAACTGTTAAATAAAGATTAGTATGTTATAAAAATTTTGTATTTGATATCATGATATTTATTGTCTAACGAATAATTATTATTTATGAACCTTTTGAAAACTCCTGAATGTTTTTAACAAAAATAAATGTTACGAGCGAAATGACTGTGTTTCATTCTTTGAATAATGTCTAAATTTTTTGTCATTAAGAAGTAAATTAGTAGAGATAAACTTTTACGATTTCTTTGAAGGGCGTGAGCTAAATTAAAACTTTTTCGATTTATTCCTTAAAATCACAAACAAAACTTCGTTGGGTAACTTGCTAATTAGATTAGGAAAGACAACGGTTTTACTGAGTATTCGTATGTCATAATTAAGTTTAGTCTTCTATCAACTTGAGTGAGTGTGATGTACCTATGTAAACTAGCCTTTGCACGATTGCAATTTACCGCGTTTACCAAAAATATTTAATTTAAGTATCTATATATTGCTACGTAAAAATATAGAGGTGTTTAATTAACATATTTTATTTTTATCCTGCAGGGACTACGATTTTTTCCGAAATAAAAAGTAGCCTGTTGTTAATTCAGGTTATAAACTTTGGATGTGCTAAATTTCATGGAAATCTGTTTAGCCGTTTCGGCGTGATTAAGTAACGAACATCTAAATATCCAAGAATCTGCTCCCTCAGCACAATAAGGGCTTTTCTTAATAGTACTAGTTAAATAAATGTAATTGGAATTGAAATCGTGATTTAAGAGCAATGGCACTTCTCTGTTGAGTTGCGGTCACAAGCAATCTCAAATCTTAACGATTTGTTACTTAAATATATACATATTATATATATATATATATTTTTTAAATGTAGTTATAATGTATAAAATGTATTATTATAAAATGTAGATGTAAAGTAATTATTTTTAATACATGGGTAGAAAATAAAAGCTTCAACTTCAGGTATATTTTTATGAAGCGAATCATTTATTAATCAAACTTGTTAAAGCACTTTTCAAACAATTTTCTTATGAGGGATAGTAAAAAATAATAGTATAATAACTTGCATGAAAAAGACAAAGGCACAAATATTTTATTGCCTTCATTTATTTCCTATGTAAACATTAATATAATAGCAGTGTATACAATAAATAAAATTATTTATTTTATATAAAAGCAATAATATCAAAATAAGGATAAGATTTTTAAGTTCTAAAATATGTAGCGCCATCTGTCAAAACTCTTACGAACTACGTGATTAAACTTAGAAAGTTAGATAAACCTCACATTGTCAGCGCGACAACTGTCGCCTCTATGAAAATTAGCGCTTTATCTATACGACAACCGAAGTTTTTTGAATATTCGATTAAAAATTTTACAGCCTTTTACGACGTAACTAATCATTTTAATAATATACATACAGTATTATAGTATCTCGCCGGCGAACCATTTATATTATATTGATTCTATGAATTTAATGCATCTGGGGATACTTGGTGCGTTTTAGTACGGGAGACTAGAAGATTTAAGATTTAATAGACACTGAGTATCTAACAAGACGACATTGTTTCTTCAGCTAATAATTTGAGAAAATATAATTCCGTTGATTAAACATCAAAAACTATGGGGTCAAATATAGTTTCCATAAGTCAATCATTAAAGTGTATTAATATTAATATCAATTCTTTAATTATAAGCGTGTCAGTTGTCACCTAATGTGAATTGAGAGCTTCAGTTAAATTAGCAGCACTTTGCTCTAATCCGGGATAATACCAAAAGCCTAAATGGTTTAGAATATAGATTAAATTTAACGATGTGATCCCAATTTCGGCTTTCAGTCCTCAAACAATTTAATACTTGGATAATATGGCGCGACGGCAGTTTTGGTTCCCTGGTGACTGTTAACAATAATGGCTTAGTTATCCTATTGGAAGCTGGTATAACTTATGTATTACCAATATGAGAATACAGGTGTATTTTAATTTTATTATTCTCATATTACCAATATGAGAATAATAAATATTAGCACTGAATTCTTAGTAATAAGTTTTTAAATATGTACATCATAAGGAATTAATTTCATAACATAATTTCCAACTAACCTTAAATAAAATTTCCAAAAATCAGCTCTTCACAAACTTTTGTGTATTCTAATGTTGCCGTAGATTGAGATAAGAGATATTGATTAAACAATACGTGAGTATAATGTTTTTACATTCTAATCATTTTACACGCGAAAAGACAGAAAAGATTCTTTTCTGCAGCTGGCTAATAAGCACGTAAATTTTAGAGTAACCTTTCAATCCCTTTGGGGGTTTGTTAGAAAGGAGATGGTGGCGTTATTAAGGTGCTTACAATACTTATTTACGTATGCTTAATATAAATTTATATTTTAAGCTGCTTTTAGCTTCTTTTTACTGATAAAAAATTTTGATATAAACTTCACGAGAACCGCTATAGCTATTGCGATAACTAATACACTAATCAACACAACTGATAGTACCAAAACCAAAAGTCTAAATTCAAAGTATTCAGCTGATGTTACGTTAGCAGCAGGAGACCTTAGTTGTTTTGCTCCTTTATTTCTTATCACATACTCAGTCCACCACACTGCACGTTGTAAAGGTGTCTCAGGTTGGTCACGGATAAGTCTTCTTAATTCTTTAATGTTATTTCGATAGCTGAAAGCATTCCAAGTCATTATAACAGTATTCTATTTTAAAGAATTATTTAAACATAAACATTTCAATGAACGTTACCTCTCATCCATTATGACGGTCTCTATAGAACTTCTAAAATCATCTTCTGAAAGAGTTTTAATGTCAAGTTTCTTTCCAATCCCATGTTTAACATACTTCTCTGCATTGTACCATTGGTCACCTAACATAGGTATGGCAACAAGAGGTACACCAGCACTTATTGCTTCATCGGTTGATTGGAGACCAGCTTGTGTAATAAATAGTTTAATATTTGGATGTCCTAAATGAATTTAAATTAATCGATATTTAAAAACCAATTCATTAGACCTTATTTAGTAATTGGTAAATTGGAATGTCCTTACTCAGTAAATCTGATTGTGGAAACCATTTCGAAATTTTGATGTTATCACCTTTTCCAGGTAATTCGTCGTTATTCCATTTCCATAAAACATCATACGGTAGGTTGGAAAGAACTTTTATCATAATATTTATTTTGTGAGATGGCATCATATGAGGTAACACGTTAGTTCCGAAACTTAAGTAGATGACACCATTCTTTGATGCGTTTAAGTAAGTTTCAAGATCCTGTTCAAATAGATTATAAATTAAAATCTTTTAATGATATAAAAATATTGATTACAGCAAAGTACTTGTTTTACTTATTTATAGTAATAACTATAGGAGGACGAAATAGTAAATCGATTATAATAATAATAATTAACAGCTTACTTAATATTAGGATCCTTACCTTTGGTAAGTCATTTTCTGACATCTGATGAATCCCTCCCATGTATATAACGTTTGGAGGAACTGGCTGGTTATTAGCCCACATAGAATTAATATTTAAAAATAACATATGAACATTATTGTATAATTCACTTAATGGAGGAATATCCGAACTAAAAATTTTTTGAAGCATTCTGTTGTCATCGAGGTCGTTTAGATAACAAGCATACTTAAAGGCAAAATACGTATAAAAGTTATCTAATTTTTTCCAAATACTTAGATTGTAAACATTTTTATCCAAAGGTGATGGATATAATATAGGATGTGAAGGGATACCAAGCACTTCACTGTTATGATATAGAGAGCCCAAAGAGCTCACTAAAATTACAGGTGCATTAAAAATATGTGAAAAGGCCAAAGCGGGATGTATCATGGCTTCGATGAATATTAAATCAAAAGTGTATTTATCTTTCGCGAGAAGTTCTTTCACTTCTGGTGTCTGTGTCTGTGCTTCTAAAAGTTGCCCCATTAGGAAAGGTCCTCGTCTAAACTCTGCAAATCTATCAACATCTTTGTCCGCTTTATATTCATTTTGAAATGTTTTCAGAAGTGCTCCATAAGATACCTCTCGTACGTTTATTTCTTTATAATTAGTTGGTGCGCCTCCTTCAGGATATGCTGGATCAGGGGTGATGACAGTTAACTCATGACCTCTCTTGGCAAGTTCTTGACAGAGTTTACGAAAAACAACTTGATGACTTATAGACGGTATCGGAAACACTCCTAATATCTTTGCTGATTCTACCGTTAACACATTTAAGAACAACAATACAAATACTTTAAGTAACATCTTGCTGTTACTGTTACTTAATAAGTAATAATAATGATATCGTAGTAATGAATTATATATTATATGAACTAGGCTAATCTGTTGATAACACATGAGTTTTCAATTTTTATCTACAATATAATCTTTATTCGTTAACACATTAATTATTTGAGACGGAAAATATTTTTGACTTCAAAAAGTTATATCAGTAACGTAAAATTTGCTTATTATATCGCGCTGATCTCAGAAACTTACTGATAAATTATTTTTAGGATTTAGATTTATTTAAATAATAGAGGAGTATCTTCTAGCCATAAAGGACTAATTGAAATATCTATAAAAATAATTTTAAAATCATTTTAGGAAGTCATAATAGGTGTTTTGTTTCAAATAGGAGAGCATCGAGTATATAGCGATTTGGCTAGTCTAGGTACTTTTTTAATTTTTCTATTGTGTTAGGTTTTATTATACTTATTAAATGACCTGTATAAAAATTCTCAAATATTTGCCATCAAATTTACTTACATCAAACTTTCATTAATCGCCTTTTCTCTCATTAGGCTACATTATATTAACCCATTTAGTTCTCTTACATTTTTCGTTAATATATGTATAAGAATTATATTAATTAAACGCTTACTGAGTGCTATCGAGCTCAAGTACGTTAAAATTTAAAGATTTTCGGTAAAATTAAATCAATTTTTTATTTCAGCCAAACAACTTCATGTATTATGTTTTAAATATTAAATTATTTTTTAAGGTAATACCTGTATTTATAGTACTAAATTTCAGTCACCTCATTATTATTATAAACTGTGGAATAAATAGATAATAATTATAATGTTTAAGAAAAGATATTCATTAGGTAATATTATGCGATAAAAAAACGCTTATTTATTTGAGCTTTCTAATGCCTCATCTCAAATGTCACCTCTTAAAACAGGTTAGATGACAACAAAACATTCTGAGATTCACCCGTAAAGAGAGTCACTTAATAGTTAACTTATAGTACGTACATAATTTTCATTGGTTTGTGTTATTTTCAACTTCTTATTACTACTAAATAAACCCGATAGAAACCTTACAATAAACACTAACGCTATTATAGCAACCAATAAAGTAATTAATATTAATGTTAGTGCTAGAAGGATAAGCCTAACTTCGAAATATTCAGCAAAGGTTAGGTGCTAACCTAACATTTTGTTATAATGGTGTCTCTGGTTGTTCACGGATGAATCTTTTTAAATCTTTGATGTCATTCCGATAGCTGAAAGCATTCCAAGAACGTCAACAGATTTTCTTTAATGAAAATTATTTAACCCTAAACATTTCAATGAACGTTACCTCTTATCCTATATAACGGTTTCTATAGCACTTTGGAAATCATCTTCATAAAGAGTTTTTATGTCAAATTTCTTTCCAATTCCATGTTTCTGCATTGTACCATTTATCATCAAACATTGGTATGGAAATACGAGGTACACCTGCAGTAATAGCTTCATTTATTGACTGGATACCAGCTTGTATAATGAAAATCTTAATATTTGAGACAATTCTAATGCTTGATATAACATAGTTTCGATTAGAATTAAATCAAAACTGTGTTTATCTTGTGCGAGGAGTTTTTTTTATTCCAGAGTTTGAAACTGCGCTTGTAAAAGCTGAAACATTTGTGATGGTCCTCGCTTAAATTCTGTAAATCTGCTCGAATCTTTGTCAGCTTGGATTAATTTCATATATTCTTCATATGAGACTTTCCCTATGTCTTTTTAAGTTCCTTATAATTTTCTGGGCTTTTTCTTTCGGATACGCCGATTCAGTAGTGACGACGGTTAACTCATGTCTTCTCCTCGCTAGTTCTTGAGTAAGTTTACGAATAACAACTTGATGGCTGATAGACGTCATAGGAAACGCTCCTAATATTTTTGCTGTTTGTGCAAACAATACATTTAGTCAAAGTAATATAAATAGTTCTTTAATTACCATTGTGTTGTCACTTTCTTGTTAAACAGGTAAACATAGACACGGTAAAAAATTAAGTCTGCTATTATAAATACCTATAATCTATAGATAAGACATTCATTTCAAATATTTATCAATGCTATTGCTGTATCTGATAAACAGTGTCTGAATCCGACAATAGGAGCTAGTCAGGCTGGTAGTGGAGAGAGAGCAAAAACAAAAATCTTAGCACTTGTCTCACTACAAAATGGGACAGCGGTAACAAAAATTATTACCCGGACGGGAGACACATATAGTGCTTTGCTTTTTGAAGCATCAATAAAGTAGACTATTCAGGTTATCAATAAAGTCATAACCTAAACATATCATTGCATATACAACTTTCAATAAAAAACCTTCAGAAACATATAGAAGCATTTATAATTTGGGCCTATCAACAGCCAAGATGCTCACGATCAGGTAGACAAGAATCGACACCATGCAGTTGTGTATTAAGGACAAGTCTTTAGACGTAGCTGATTCGAGCTCCTGAAGCAATCTAACAACTAAACAATAAGAATAATTTAAGAATAGCTAGAAAAAGACATGTCAGTCGTAAGAAATATCAATAAACAAGAATCATACAAAATGAACAACTTTTTATCCCCGCAAAGAATACCTCAAAAAAGAAGATCATGTACACTTTATTAAATTATTTAAAGGGTTTTAAATATTAACTTGGCAATACAGGACTACGATCCCACCTTTGTCATTATAGTGCAGTGATAAGGCGGTATTTTATATTATAAAAAGGATGATTTTTACGCAAGAAGGTTTAGTTGTTGTCAGAACTTGTGTGACTTCAAAGTGCTTTATATTAAAAGATTTTTGGTGAATATTTAAAGAATTAGTGTTATTGCTCCTGAGTCGCTAGCCACAGGTACTGCTCGGCTTCTGTCTAGATTGTATATTATTGTAGTCTTTTGAATGTTATTGTGCAGTGACGCTCTCATGTGGTTTACAATAATATGTATTGGTATACGACCATTTCATTTCTCGGTTTACTTTTCTTCTATTTTTAATAATCATCCACTTGTTAAAACATAAATACGCAAAATTTCTTAAACATATTTGGTACCTTTTTTCTCATTAGACTACATAATATTAACCCACTCCGCAATGAGGTCGCTCATATTTTCCTTTAATTATATTATTTAGACCGCCATTAACTCGACGCAGGCTAATGTTGCCAGAAAATAAATGAAAACGGAACATCTGCTTGTAGGACTGCCTCTACAATAATAAACTCGTATAATTTGCTGCAAAATTAGACCCTACTCAGTCGGTTTATCTGATTATTGTCGGTTAATAAATACTTGGACAATATTTATACTATACGAATCGTGAGTAGGATACTTTAATATAACAGGACAATACTGCATAGCAATAATTATGAATTTACTTTGAAACCTGGGAGCTTAGGAGGAGGAGGTTTAAGTATACCGTATTTGTTGCATTGCTTGACTTCATAATCCTTGTTTAGAAAGACCTTTAGGCAATCCCTCACCGAACAGACTACTACAAATCTATCGGGGTAGTAGATATGTTAGAGTAGATATGATAATTAAAATAATTCAAAAGGAACTATATTTTGGCTAATACGAAGTTAGTTATCAATAGTATTGCTAGCTTTAACATACCTTTTGAAGGTATATAAATTATTGACATCTCAGGAGATATACCCATTAACACGAAAACTTCCAAGTTTCGATTATGTGGAATTCATAGCTTAGGTCTATCTGTCTGTTGTAATATCATTCTATCCCAAGAGGGTTGGTGCTTTTTTCGGAATAAAATGTACCGTATGTGTTAAACAACACTTCTAAGTTACCCTCGTACCAAATTTCATTCAAATCGGTTAAGCCATTTTGATTTTAATTTAGATCATTTCACATACTCTGAGCAAGGTTTTATAATATTAAGCTATTCAATTGGTTCTTAATAGACACATCCCTCGCTACACATCCTTGCACATCTCTATTGGAAATGCGGCCTTAACATATATTATGCGTACACAAACACGACGATTCTACGATTTAAAATATATATTTATTTGATTGTTTAAAGTAAGGTCTAAGGGATGACAAAGCAAAATTTAATATTGCCATAATCACACTAAATATAGATTGCATTGATATATTACTAATCTTTTGGAGTACATGGGTGATCTTACAAAATTTTGATTTACACTTAGTTTTTGTCCAAATGCGAATAATAAAAGTGGAATTCATTTGTGTAGAATCGCGTTTTTTCAATATACGCAGTTATGTATATGTATACTTTTGATAGATACCGACTACATAATCTTACGACCTTATCTAAAATTTGTATGTTTGTTACTTAATTCCGCAATTACGACTGAACGGATTTCCTTAAAATGTGGCAGACAGATACTTTATAACCTGGATTAAGAAGTAGGATATTTTTTATTCCGGAAAAATTTTAAGTTCTTGCGGGATAATAATAAAATATATTTATTGTCGTAAGCGTAATTTAGCAAATTGTTAAACCTAAGTACACGGAATAAATTGTTACCGTGCGAGGCCGAGGCGAGTCGACTATTTAAAAATAAATAGTATTATATTAAAATGGAAAGCAGAACACTAAATAAATTGATTCACTTACTCTGAATAGATAAACAAAACCTTTCCGCTACCAAAATCCCAGGAGAGCAATTTCAGCTATTCCGTATCTTTCGATCAACCTTACTACCATATTTATGTATTCTACTGATGTATTCCCTGTATCTGCATATATGTGAAACAGCCTTTCTTTTTCACATAAAAAAGACGCAGTGCAGGCAGTGAAATGCACATGATGCCAGCAAAGTCGTGCGCTCACCGAAAAACTACAATTTCAAAAAGACATTCTCAAATCTAAAAGTTGAAACGATTTTGTGCAACGTCGACATTATTCAGGCATTTTGACGTTTACGTATTTTGTGTGGAGAGTAATTCAATTTGGTCGTTGATATTTGTTTGCTATATCTATAGCGCTACTATGTGTTTGTTTGGTTGAACGCGATAATGTCAGAACCTACTGGTTCTAATTGAAAAAAATATTTAATTTTGCATAGGCAATTTATTGAAGAAGGCTACAACTTATATAACATCACGTTACAAGCAATAGGAGTAGAACGTAGTTACGCGGGTAATAGCGTAGCTAATAATTGATAAACCTATCTATAAAGAATGTATTGCTGAACGTGTTCCTGCGTACAAATCTCAAAAACAATTACACTAATGTGGATGTGAACTTTCATTTAAACTATTAATTTAATATAAATAAACTGTTCATTTAACTCTCAAGGAGGTACTTGATAGAGCAAAACAGGAATATTTTTTTGATTTTTCTAATTTGCCTAAAATAACCTTTGCGCGAACTTCTACATTTCATTTGTCTATATTGCATTGAATTAGTGAGTTAGAAATATTTAGTAAATGAGTTGGTCAGTGTGCTTAGCTACCACTTAGTAGTTTGAACCCCAGATGTTCTCGTTACACAATATAAAACAAAGTATCTTCACGCTGTCTGTGCTCTTAGATCTTTTAAAGCAATGCCACGGATTATTAGATGCGGTTCTCATTAACGGAGAGAGTAATTTAAGAGGAAGATTTACTTATATGTATAATACATTTATATTACAGTAGAGAAACCGTACGGACCCGGGGCAGGTTACTAGTTAAGTAATGTTATGTTCCGTTGTTATCACGTACGAGCGTAGGCTGACATTTTCCACTGTCCGAATATAATTTTGTATTAGACCCGAAATTGCAAACAAATCCAATTACGCTTCTGCCCTTAATGAGTATTATTCGTGAAAATTAAAACAAACGTAGTCGCAGCACAATGGGTGGAACAATGAATGGGTATAATCATCTACAAATGAAGACCAAAGCCCGGGGCTGAAACTTGTGTAAAGTCGCATTCACACGAAGTAGAAAAATATGTATTTGTATCATAATTTCGACAAGGAATATTACTTTGATCCGCGAGGGGATGGATTAGAACACTCTTCCCTCTTTCGCTGGATGAGCATCTCGTAAGAAGCGAGTAATCCCCTTGGCGGTAGGGTATCTTAGACATGTCCCGGTCGAGCCGGTTGTGAGCCACACATCTACCCAAAAGTATATACATGGTAACTCAACATTTTAATGGTATCGGCACTTGGGTATGTGGGATACACTGAAAAAATGTTGGGAATACATAATTGTCCTGTTTTCCGAAACCACACGAAAATGACCTTGCAGCCCACGATGGGCATTAGAACGCTCGCTATTATTTTAATGTCAAAAACTTATTTATCACGTGGTCCCATTATAACATAGAAAACGTCGAGTAAATCTAGGTCACCCGTACTAAAATATTAAATATATATAATGTAAACTTTTTAAAAATTTTTTTTATATAAAATTATCTCACATTATATCTAATACGTTTTAAGATAAATTTCAAGGTATTATACGAAAGTTTCTATTATTACTTCGTTTTAAACATAAAAGTATATAATATAACATTAAGTTGTAAACTTGATAAAAGTACTATTTATTCGCACTGTGTCACTTCTTTAATATTTGATTCTCTATATTGTTACCGAAACTTCGTCGACCTACATAGGCTATAAAATTTTAAAATTCTTTCTTTTAGAATTTCTAACGATGTTTTCCCTGTATCTGCATGGATATGCAAAATAGCTTTTTTTCCGCATAAAAAATTACTTCAGGCAGCGCTCAGGTACTCTTATGTTGTAATAGCTATATAACACGAATAAAATTATAATAATAGGTTGGGGAAAAAGTCTTTTCGCATTATAGTATGTATGAACTTGTAATAAAATCTCTTTGGAATACTATTTGTATCTGGCTGGTTTTGGTATCATTAAAAGGTTAAATTTTAAAGAAGATAATTCCAAATTCAAATCAGGAAAATGTGTGATTTTCATTTGTTTTTCGTACTGTGAAGGTGAGTGAATCTAATGAAGAAATTCGATACATTTTAAAATTTTACTACAAAGAAGGTAAAAATGAAACGCAAGCCGCGAAAAAAATTGCGATGTTTATGAACCTAGTGCAGTGTCTGTGAGAGTAGCACAAATTTGGTTTAAGCGTTTTCAATCCGGAAATTTTGATGTCAAATATGCACCTTGCTCAGGTCGTCCTATTACGGATAAAATGGATGCCATTTTTGAAAAAGTGGAGCAAGATCGACATATTAGTATTTACGACGTAGCTGAAGAACTGGAAATTGACCACAAAACAGTTTTGGCGCATTTGAAAAAAACTGGGTACACAAAAAAGCTCGATGTTTAAGTACCTCACGAGTTCACTGAAAAAAACCTAATGAACCGTGTACTCATTTGTGATTCTTTATTACGACGTAATGAAGAATTTTTGAAGAAGCTGATAACTGGTGATGACAAGAGGAGTGGAGTGGATACGACACGTACGTCCGACAGGAACGTGCGAAAAAAGTCGTGGTCAAAGGCCGGTCAGGGTTCACAAACAGTGGCGAAACCCGGGTTAACTCGCAACAAGGTGATGCTGTGTTTTTGGTGGGATTGGAAGGGCATTATCCATTATGAGCTGTTACCACCAGGCAGGAACATCGATTCTGAACTCTACTGCAAACAACTGATGAGATTAAAGCAAGAAGTTGAGAGAAAGCGGCCGGAATTAATCAATAGAAGGGGTGTGGTTTTTCATCATGATAGCGCTAGACCTCACACATCTTTAGCCACTCAGCAAAAATTAAGAGAGTTTGGCTGGGAGGTGTTAATGCATCCGCCGAATAGTCCTGACCTTGCACCTTCAGATTTCCACCTGTTTCGGTCTCTTCAGAATTCTTTAGGCAGTGTCAGGTTAACATGACGAGGGGACTGCCAAAACTACTTGTCACGGTTTTTTGATCAGAAGTCCCAAAATTTCTATAGCAATGGGATCATGTTCCTACCTTTAAGATGACAAAAAGTTATCGAATAAAATGGTATCTACATACTTTAGTTAAATTTAAATAAACTTTATTAAAAAATGTTTTGAATTTTCATAAAAATTGCGAAGAAACTTTTTCCCCAACCTAATATGTTAGAAGACTGTGGATGTTATTAGAGTTTACATGTATTTCTATCAAAGACAGCTTTGACCAGTAATCCAGCATCCCTTTTTGGTATGGTATCTGTTCCCCGATAGGCTTCCGACCAGCAGCATGCGAATCCGGCCGCCACGTCTTTGACGTGGTCCAGTCATGGTGCATGTAGGTCAGACACACCCCCTTCCTCGCTCATCGCTTTAATGCTGCAAATTTAGTGGACTAGGGGTGTCACTAAATTTGCAGCAAGAAATAGGACACAGTATAGAAATAGGATCACAATAAGAAATAGGATTGTTTGGCAATAAAAATATTACGAGTTGATTTATCGTTTTCAGTACAAAATGTATGAAAAATGTTTTTGGCGTGATAGAGTCTTTTGATCCCCATACGAAGTAGGATCAATAGGCATAAAAATTTTTTTTTGGATTTTAGCACTTATTTCGCTAACCGTATATTTTCTCAAAAATCTGTGAATGCAGTTCAGAATATCTTAAAAAGTTATGGATAGTCTCGTAAGAACGTTTTTCTGTAGCTATAACGATTAAGGTAGCTGCCCTTACTGACCCGTCTCAAAAGTCCACCCTGTATATTATAAGGACTACATTTATGTAACATATATTATGTATTAGTATAAGTACGTAAATACACTCATGTGTACGTATAGTATTTGTGTATATGGTATTTTATATTTTAAATTATTCTTGTATTAGAATTAGTCTTGTATTTTTTTCTTTTGGTTGCACTATCCCATATTTACTTGACAGCTCCTTTCATCGAAGGTTCTGTTTAGAGATTGCTATTATAGCAATAAGACCGCCTGCATGCTCTTTGTACACTTTAATGTTTTGTATTTTCTTCTCTATGTTAATCTATCTAATTATGCAACTTAGGATGACTTTACTATAAAGATTAAGGTTATCTTATCAAGTCATAATAATGTATTTCAGTAATTAATTAGTTATAATATTATAACCATGACAATCAATAACACTTTAATCTAGTTCCATATTAATGAATGAATTAATTCTTTATTGCACACCAAATTAACAAGAATAAAAATTACATAAAGCCAGTGCATATGATATATCACCTGTAGTGATCTCTTACAGGCAACCTTTAGGCGTATAAGAGAAGTTATATTAATAGTATAAGGTAGTGCATAAATAGCAATAAAGCTACAAGTTATATTACAATAAGACATACATACACAATACACATACATACAAAATACTTACATATATTCATATTTCTAAATCTATATATTATACATAGATACAATAAATTATATATATAATGCAATATTTAGTAAATATAAACATACATATACCTATATAATTTCCATAGATAAGATAATTTAAAATAGAATAAAATAAATTTTATGGTATGTTTTGCAAAGCCAAATAATAATCTTTTAAATGTTTTTTAAAACTGACTAATGACTTTGAATGACGTAAGTCATAAGGTAACGCGTTCCACAGTTCCACGCTTTTAACTGTAAAAGATTCATTATAGCAGCGGGAATGGCTTGTTGGAATTTTTAATTAATTATCATTTCTGAAACGTAGACAAAAAAAAGTCTGGGTGTCTGAACCGAGGAAGGTAACACGTTACTTAAGATACACAGGAGTTTGAGAATTAAAGAGAATAGAATAAAGAGTGGAAAGGATATGGAAGTGACGACGATGCTTTACTGTTAGCCATTTAAGTTGTGAACGGTATGGAGATGTTGCAGTCATCTGGTTGAATCTGCTATTTGATTGAATGACTAGTGCGTTCATTGATAGACAACATTCAATTGAGTGACTAGACCGAACGTTGATTGAACAAGCGTCACTCAACGTCCAACTAGTTAGCGGATTGTAACATAGGCTTTTGAACAGAGCGGACGTAAAATCAGTCAGATGACTGAAATTTAGTTTGTTTTTTTTTCTAACTGCGTGATTAAATTTACTTTAAAGTGCGTTACTCGTAATAAAATAGTGTGACAGCATGGATTTACCTATTATTAAGCCGCCGCCGGCTACTTTTAAAGAAAAAAATATCAGTATTGCCTATCTTAAGACTTAAAATACAATATAAAATCATAATAAGGTGTGTCATGTCATGTCCTCATTTTTGTTATCCTAAGTAAGTTACCTTTTAAGTTGCGAACATAAGTTCGTCACCCTAACCTAACATTACAAGGCCGGCTATATCCCATTCAATGACTATGCTAAATGACTTTCAGTCAAGACGTTGAACGTTACATTAAACAACTTGACGAGTTGTCCTTTAGTAATTCAATTGAATGTTGTCATTCAATGAACGCGCTAGTCATTCAATCAAACAGCAGATTCAACCAGATGACTGCGACAAAGATATATGATCAAACTTTTTAACCGAAATATGTACCTAATGCACATGTTTTGTAATCGTTCCAACTTGTCGAATAATTCATTCATTCAATCATTCATTGTGTCTGGCCTAAGTAGCAAGTATCAGCATAGTCTAAGATAGGAAGAAAGAAGAAGTGAATTGACAAGAGCAATGAGTGTTTGTGCGACCTTATATACCTACTTTTAATTATAATTATTATCAATGTCCTGTTACTCTCTTTTTATTTTTGTTGATTTCAGAGACAAGGATTAGCATGAAGTTTGGATTGCAAACTACTAGTATTCTTAGTTGGAGGGGATTAAGCTAAAATACATGTGTTAGGAGTAGGATACGCCAGTAGTCCAATAACTGGGAATTGAACCCACGACTCGTAAATCTAAGGCCCTGAATGCCTTTATGAATTTCTGAAAAATGATGATTAAAAAGGTCTATTTTTAGGTGAGGTGTCTATTTTTTGTTTCTCTTTTGTACTTTGAGGTACTGAACTTTAAAAAAATGAAGAAAATATTAAAAGCTTTGAAGGAGATATTTCTCAAAATTTTTGTTAATCCTAAGCACACATTTAAAAGAAATTGGGTTCATGTGAAGTCAGGGCATGCGTCTAGTTTAACAATAAGTATTCTACATAGTGATTATAGATTAGTACGGTCGTTAGTCGACCGCTGAACACACTTCCCTTTGCATGCAAATACCGAAGATTGCGCTTCAATAGTTACTCTGTGGCCAAAGTGTGATATAGCATCCTCGTTTATAGTCGTTATGTCCCTAAGTGCTTTCACATATTACAATACACAGACTATATAATGCAATATTGAAATAAATATATTTTGTTATATGACGAGAAATATACTTTACACGCAGAACTACAATATGACATCTTGATTACTCGCCATGTTCTTAATCATTATGATTTCTTATTTTCATTTGAAATATATGGTACGTAAGAAACGATGATCTACACTGGGACCTTAACATTGACGTCGTGGCTAAAATAATCAAGAAACACGCTGAAGCACATGAACGAAGGCTTCACCATCATGTGAACGTCGAGGCCATCCAGCTCCTTGATATCACACAACTAGTGCGAAGACTGCGAAGAACAAAACCTTTCGAGTTAGTGTAGTGACTATTAAAAAAACAATCCTTAGTGAAGTGATAAAAAAAAAATAGTGCAGAAACAATACCTTTAGAGACACTAAGAAAGTGTTAATGGACGCATTCTTAGGTATTATATTACATTAATTTAATAAGTTTAGTTAGGCTAGATTGTAATTAGATTATTATAGAGCTTCATATTAATTTGATGCTTTGTAATACAATAATAAAAAAATAAAAAAAATTTGAAATATATAATTTGTGCAACGCTCGAAAAAAGCGCTATCCATTACTAATCAAATAAATGTTGTAAAAAAAATTATTAGGTTTAATTTGGTGAAATTAAAATATTAAGAAACTAAAAACTAAGATTTAGTTTAAACTAACCGACCCGCCAATCGAAGCGCAGCAAGCGCTGAGGTGTATTCAAATCGTTCACACTCACTCTGTCACTGATTTACCTTGGACACTACTATTGCCCTGTTTTATACAAACCTTGTCCTGATAATAACTAACACAGCAAAAAAAAGAATTAACCGATTTGGAGCAGTCGCTCTGAAGTTATGTGCCTACATATAGGTAATTCTTTTTTATTTAGGAACTAGCTGACCCGACAAACGTTGAAATCGGTCCAGCCGTTTAGGCGTGATGCTGTGACAAAAGGATTTGATATATAAGATATGGATATATTTTACAAGTTTAATGAATTATCGATTTTATTTATTTTATAAATTTTAACTTTTTGAAGCTCCTAAGGTAGAGCTTTCTAAAGACTCAAAATATCAAAGCCCTAACTCATTAACTAGAGTTGAAGATTTAATTTTTTTGACCAAAAATAACAAATTTTAATTGGGTTTTTACATCCTATTAATATCTCAAATAATTTTTAGGAAATTTCTAAAAATATATGTAAGCTATTAAACGCGTTAAAAATTTTTAAAGACCGACTCTTACTATTTTTTATTTCTATAGTAACATAATAAGGGTTATATTATTTTTCATTCATACTTTCATTAAATTAGCCAGCAAACAGCGTTGGTCTAAATAAGATAATTAAAAGAAAATATGAGATTCTTGCTGCGGGTCAAGACATAATAATATATTAATTATTTATATCTTATACTAATACATAATTAACCCATAAAAGTTAAAGTAATGACTTAATTAAACTATTACTAACGAAAGTAGAACACAAATTAATTTGTTTCCTACCTGTAAGTCAACGTATGCCTAGCGCGCCTGATCATCGGAGCTATGTGTAACCTACCAATGTCCGCAGTAATGGTTTCAAATTCATTTATTAATTTTTATCGAATTTTTTAATAAAATCAAGTATAGTAGCTATTGACCGACTGGCTTGACAAGTTAACGAGACTAGTTAAGAAACGCTATATTACGATGGATTGTAGGCAGTTTGACGAATAGTTTCATGAATTAATAAATATTGGTCAAGTATAATATATTTGCTGCCTTTATTAATTTAATTTATTTATATTTTACCAAAAAATTTATTTAATAAAAATAACAAGACTGATTTCAAGTTTTCACCCAATTTGAAGTACTTTCACCTAAAGGGCGCTTCAAACAAGGGCTTTCTTATTCTTCAATGAATAAAGAATTAGCTTTTCTAAGTACTTGATACTCTTAAAAAATAAAAATGATTTTTCTATATAATTATAGGAAGTCCTTACAAAGAATAAAACAAAGTAGCTTCACACTGTCTGTACGTTTGGATTTTTTCAATGACGCAGATTTTAATGTGATTTTACTAAATGAGAGTGATCCAAGAGGAAGATTTATATGTACAATACATACATATAATAATAGAGAAATAGTGTAAAGCCAGGGTTGATCGCATTTGTTGCAGGTCTTTAGTTTAGGAAGCATTCATTTATTTGTATGTATTTGTAAAAATGTTTTCTTGTACATCGATGAAAAGTTATGGCGATAGCGGGTCTCCCTGTCTTACTCCTCGTTCATTATTTATTTTGACCACCCTGACTTTTAATTATCTACTCTACTTGTACTATGTACATAAATGTATTTTAATATTTTAAAATATTAATATATTTTTGATTCCATATCACCGTGAGTGATACTGTCGAAAGCTTCACTGTAGTCTATATTGGCTAAATACAACGGTCTATTAAATTCGCGATGCTTTTCTATTGTTAGTTCTAATGTCTGTGTGCTAAAACCGTTGAAGTTTTGGTTGAAGTTTGACAATTTTTTTAGTTATTCTTTTTAATAATAAAGATGAAAATAGTTTATATTACATGCTTGCTAGTAAACTGATAGACCTTTAATTCCATACATCTAGAGAGATGGTAGGTTTGACTGAAGAAAAGAAGTGAATGACTGGGTGAATAACCTAAAGGTGAGAGATTTGTTACATGAGTATGTGTGTGGGAGTGAGTCGACAAGGACGCGGATACAATCGCAGGCATTTTGTTTTAGTTTTGATAATCGTTTAAACAATAATTATTATTTTGGTATATAGTAATTATTGAGAATCAGTAAATAATAAAATGCAACGGTTAAATCCTATAATTAAACATTTAATTACAGCACTTTGAGGTAAAGAAAATAAATGATACATTGAAAGGATTCAATCAAATGAATTGATCAATAAAATTAAATAAATTGTATTCAATAGCTATTACAGAAACACGACACAGTATTGCAATGATTATGGCACTCATCATTTCATGAATAATAAGAGGGATTTATTTCCATTTACATTTCAATCACAAATACGACTTTTGGTTAATTTTATTATAATGTTAGTAGTATAGATATATTATATATCTCAAAGATAAAGGAAAGGTAAGATACTGCGTAGTAGATCAGCTTGAGACCCGAGAAGAGATTTAAAGACGTCTGTTATAATCCTAAACCCTCACCTTTACCAGAGCGGTACCAAATATTAAAATAATAAAGTACATTACTCACGTGCTCCTCTAAACAACACTACACTATTAGTTTCACTACCTTAATATGTACTCCGTAAGATGACTTGAAAGAATAACTCAATCTTATCTCATCCAACTACCCGCGAATGCTAATTTTTAAATCGTGTTGCTACGGATTTTATGACGATAACAATTGTTTCCTCGAATGCTTGGGAACGTGTAAGGGTCCTTGGGACGTTAAATAAAAACTGTATCTAGATACTGGTTTTCTCGCAGATATAATAGTTACAGAATATCCTCCTCAGGTGCCAGCCAATGGTTCCCAAACAGAACATATTACAGTTATCTATATGGGACCGATACCGCACAGTAACACGCGCAAGACAATAATAATATGCGCTTAAAATTCGGAAACCGAGTAATCAATATTAAACAGCTACTCGAAACCTTAGTAATGGAAGAGTTTGACAACTGACTCAAGTCTATCGGAATAGAGTTTATATACAGTCTCAACGTTCTCAACGGTGTTGCTCACTTTACAGTTACTTTAATAGTTTCTGAGTAATCTATACTATTATATAAAGAGGAAAGATATGATTGTTTGTATGTTTGTTTGTTTGTTTGTTGCGAATAGGCTCGAAAAGTACTGAACCGATTTTGAAAATTCTTTCACCGATAGGAAGCTACATCTTTTCCGGGTAACATAGGCTAGTGGTGTTGTCATAAATACTCTAATTAAAAAGATATGGCCATTTAAGTGCCATAAGGTGGTCATTTTGTAAATCGAAGATCTTCTCAGGAACTACAAATCCGATTTAAAAAACTTTTTCACTGTTAGAAAACTACAGTATTCGCGAGTGACAAAAGTGATTTAGTGTTGTCATATACATTATTTAAATAATAGAATATGGCCATTTTGTTGTTTCTAATCCGATTTTAAAAATTCTTTCACTGAGAAAAAAATTACACCATTTGTGAGTGACAAAGGTGTTTTAGTGTTGCCATATACATTATTTAAATAATAGAATATGGCCATTTTGTTGTTTCTATTCCGATTTTAAAAATTCTTTCACTGAGAGAAAACTACACCATTCGTGAGGGACAAAGATGATTTAGTGTGGCCATATACATTATTTAAATAATAGAATATGGCCATTTTGTTGTTTCTAATCCGATTTTAAAAATTCTTTCACTGAGAGAAAACTACACCATTCGTGAGGGACAAAGATGATTTAGTGTGTCCATATACATTATTTAAATAATAGAATATGGCCATTTTGTTGTTTCTATTCCGATTTAAAAAATTCTTTCACTGATAGAAAACTACACTATTCGTGAGTGACAAAGGTGATTTAGTGTTGCCATATACATTTTTTAATTAATAGAACATGGCCATTTTGTTGCTACTGATCCGATTTTTATAATTCTTTCACTGAGAGAAGTCTATAGTATTTCCGTCTCTCTTTCTCTTATTATACTATCATTGTCTCTCATCCTCTCTTTTTTTTATCACTTTAATTTTTATTTTTACCTGTTCAGAATGATTAGCCTCTTTTCACTTTCGTTCTTTTGATAATTTCTCTCTCTCTCTCTCTCTCCTTTACCCATTCAGTTTTAGTTCTGTTCTATCCTCCCTCTTTTATCATCTGTCGCTTTTCTTTAATTTTGTTTCTATTATTTTTCTTTTTATAACTTTTTCTTACTGTCTTTAATTTTTCAAATAATGAAAAACTACACAATTACAGAATGACAATTTAAGGACATCAATTAAAATATTGCTTTAAATACCCGGAGCGAAGCGAGGGCAGCCCTCTAGTATAATATATGTTCATAAATAATATTATTAATACCTGTCATAACTTTATTAATTCCCGACTTAAGTGAAGGTTCGCTTATTAGTAAAGTTAATTTAATATGTAATGGTAAGTTTGTGTAACTCTTTTTTACATTACATAGTAAACATTATATGAGTTTATAATTCCATAACTTATAGCTCCAGATAATATCACAACCCGTCAATGGCCCACTGCTGAGCCGGGTCTCCTCCTCAGAATGAGGAGGGTATTAGGCCATAGTCCACCACGCTGGCTCAGTGCGGGTTGGCAGACTTCACACACCTTTGACAACTTAATGGAACTCTCAGGAGTGCAGGTTTCCTCACGATGTTTTCCTTCACCGTTAAAGCAAATGATATTTAATTGATTAAAACACACATAACTCAGCAAAGTCAGAGGTGTGTGCCCAGGATCGAACTCGGACCTCCCGAGTAAGAGTTGAAGTCTCAGATAATATACAGACCTGCAAATATAGTAATTGTGTTCCCAAAATGTTACTGAATGATCATTAGTAAATCATTTCTTATTAGATGCATACACCTTAAATTACACTACTTGCACTATTTATACCTATTTATACACTGTATACAATACACGAGATAACTTATCAGATTGCCCCATATCTTAAAGAGACAGAGGCAGTGAAGTAGTCCATATAAATAAATAAAATTGGAGTCTGTTTGTATTATTACAATAACCCCCTTTTTACTAAGTGCATATGGATATATACACGGTACATATACCAAAACAACATTTTTTTTTATAATTTTTGTCTGTTTGTTCCGGTTAATCTCTCAAACGAAGTCTTGTCTTGAAATAAAAATTGAAATATGTAACTACTAATCAAAGGCGATCAAACGTACGAAGATTTGGCTATTTATTTCTTGTTTTTTTTTCAAGTAATTTTTTTAATGGTAGATAAGGCGTAAACGAGCAAGCCCACCTGATAGTATGACCACTTGAACTAGAGCGCAGAGTCTACTAGATCTGCAGCACTAATCTGATAGGAGAGGGAGAATGCGTCAAGGACACTTGGCGGTCAGATTCGCATGCTGGTAGTTGTAAGCCAGTCGGGGAACAGATCTCCTCCAACCCAGGCGTGCTTGGTTATTCACCCCTTACGAAACAGCACCGTAGTAGCAGATGGGATGGTAGGTGAATGTTAAGTTAATATAAATTAATTCACGTCTTAAAATGGAATTCAAAATATTTTTCTAGTTCGCATTGCAATACAATGTCGTTTGTATCCTAAATCCAATATAGCAGTCAGGAATATTTTCAAAAGTTCATCTATCATTTCTTTATGCACATTGCAGTGGACAAGATTGCTTTAGTCGTTAGCTTTCAAGCAGCGCTTTCTATATTGAGAATGCCTTTTTGATGTAAATTCTAAAATCCGTTGACACTAGCTTCTAGGTATAAGAGTGTAAAAGGAAATATAATTTTAAGTTTTTTTATTTTAAAATGATATTTTCTAAGATATTCGCACTGTAAGATTGTATTTTTTCATTCCATTCCATTTATTTCGGTCCGAGTACGATCCTCGCACACCAAGACACCTCTGTTTTTTTGAGTTATGTGTGTGTTAAGCAATTAAATATCACTTCTTATAACGGAGAAGGAAAACATCGTGACTGTAACTGACAAACATTCTGCACTCCTGAGAGTTCTCCATGTTCTCAAAGATGTGTGAAGTCTGCCAACCCAAACGTTGCACAACTAGGGCTTAATCCCTCATCCCGAACAGGCGACCCGGCTCAGCAGTGGGCTATTAACCGGTGACGATGGTAAATACATGATCTCATCATCCATTTAATTTATTCTTAGTCGTTATTACCCGATTTACTCAAATTCCTCCTCAAAGTTGCTTTCAGAAAAGAAACGGAACCATTGTAAAGAAATAATTTTCGTTGCAAAATTTAGATCGTACATGAGTGTTATAAATCATTCCGGAATAATTGAAAAACACGTGATATATTACTCTGTTCTAGCCATTGAAATTGAAAAGTAATCATTGCGACTGAACTCGCACGGCAGGACTAATAATGCATATACCATTTCCAACTAACTTCAACAAAAGGATATTCGACACATATTGTATCTCGTGAATTTAATTAAAGCGTATTTCACTTGACATCACAAATAATTGTATTTTATTAACTAGTCGACTCGCCCCCGCTTCCTTCGAGTGCAATTTACTACGTATATTTAAGTTTAAATTTTAATTTTTAACATATTTTGCTATATATATGTCGGGGATTTTAAAACGATGTGAAAGGAGATGGAAGGAGGAAGATGGGGAATATTGGGGAACACTAAAAGGGGGTGATGGTATTGAATGGAATATTGGGTAAACGCAACGTAGATACTCCTATTGAACCGATAAATGATCAAATATGATCTCCAACAATTACGAGAGAAACCTAAGCAGTGCCTTGGACTTGTGACCAAGGTGTAGGCTTAAGGAGCTCCTTTAAGTGATCACGACACTCGCCTCCACTGCTAGGCTCTCTATTTAAACCTAAGGTTAAACGCACATAAACCGAATCTAACACAAGGCTAACCTAACCTAAGGCTAACCTAACATTGTGTTTACTTAACCACGTGGCAATTACATTGTAAGGACTTACGTGACCTTAGTTGGACAGCACTTCCACACTACACTGCACTTGACACTATCACTATCACTATCACTAGCACTACTTAGTGACTACTACCCCACTACAACGCCATAGACAACGATAACGATTCGATTAATCGATAATCTTTTACTATGCTCCGACATATATGTCAGAAAACTAAAATAAAAAGGATATAGAATATTTTAATAAGCATCGTATATTCACAACGAACGGCCTATCATGAAAGCTACGGGCGCAATACGGTCAGGATATAATTAAACGTTACGATCTCTTACTATTATGACAGGAACCCAAGCAGTGCCTTGGACTCGCGACCAAGGTGTAGGCTTAAGGAATTCCTTTATTCGATCGAGACACTCACCTCCACTGCTAGGCTCTCTGTTTAAACCCAAGGTTAAACGCACATAAACCTAACCTAACACGAGACGTGGAAACTAGATTGTAAGGTACTCACGTGACCTTGATCGGACAGAACTCCTAACACTAATACTGAACTGCACTGCACTGCATAACACAACACTATTCAGAGATTACTTCACTTCTTGAGAGACAGCGCACGACTAAGACTTCAGTCAGACTGTCGATGGCATATAAAGGGTCGAGGGTCAAGACTGTCAAAACAACGGAAGTGACTACTACCCTAGCCCAACCATAGACAACGTTGACGATTCGATTATTCGATAGTCTTTTAGTCGTTCCCGACATATATATATGACGAACTCCTATATAAACTTTATTCCCCTAAGAGTGGCTATATTGATATATTGGTATCTACATACATATTATGCTTACCGTTCAACTCTTCGTGAGTTTTTGTATTTTTGCTTACAAACATGCCTTATTAGAGTCCCTTCAAATCTTTTCATGCAAAAAATGTAGCCTTGTAAAAATTCCTACTATCTCATGTATCTCTTCATAAAAAAAGATCAGTTGATTAGCTTCACAGTGCTTAAATATTTTTAAATGACAATGACTTTTTCCTGACACCCGATTAAAATCTAAGTATAACAAATAGAATGAAGACCTTAAAAAATTATATTAATTATAAACAAATTATATCCATCACTACTAACATCCTATTAAGTTTCACCGCTTACCATTATTATAATCACCTTAGCCCTTTATGTATTATTTTAAAATTGTTATTCATGCCAACCCCTAGTCCTCCATAATGATTATCTTCCTTTATATCGCTCAGGGAATTCCTCAGAGTGACCGGTTCACGAGTGTGTTCGTATGTGACCTGTGTACCCTATTATATGTTGTCTAACTACTAGCGTATTTAACACTGTCTTGTTTATTATCTTCGTTTAATATATTGTCATCATCATTATAACCTATTAATGGCCCACTGGTAAGCAGGGTGTCCTTCTTAGAATGAGGAATGAGAGGGTTAGGCCATAGTTCACCAAAGCCATTCCAGTACAGGTTGATAGGCTTCACACATCTTTGAGCATATTATGGAGAACTTTCAGGAGTGCAGGTTTCCTTCACCGTTAAATCACTATTTAATTACTGTAAACACAAATAACTCAGAAAATCAGGGTCGTGATTCCCAAACTGGTCTATATTAACCTCCATGGTTTGATAACAAATTACAGTGATGTCCATGTAGAAGAAAAAAAGTTGCGGATCGGTGGGACATAATAGAAGTCTAAGATCGAAGTCTATGATAGTGTTTAATTTTTGTAATCCAGTCTTGACAATATTTCAGAATACCTTCTCAATTTATTTTTTGGCTTCGAAATTGTGTCTGTGATAATATAAGTTCAATGACCCCACGTTAAATTTCCGAAAATCATAAGACTGCATCGTATCTTGCAGCATTTTCATTGGATATTTCGTTCGAATAAGCTTGGCGTCAGTTCAAGTACGTAAAAGTTAACATATTTCACCTATTCAAAATCTGTAAAAGCCGGTCAGGGGAAGCAAGAGTATTTTTAAAATGCAAAATTTACGATGTTTTGGTGCTTTTAGATCGAGTAAAGTAGTAAAAATAAAAAATAAATCCAAACTTAAAGCTTCTTCAATTTTTTTACCGTCTCTCTCTGTCTCGTCGTTTCATGACTATGTAACTAAAACTTGAATGTAATTACTTAGTTAAGGCATTTTTTACAGTTTTCTTAAGCTGCTGAACCCATTTTGGTGAAATTTAGTACAGCGATAGATTAGAGCTTGGGAATTTTATCACGACTAACTTTAATAGAAAGTTTGTAATAGACATAATAGTTATAGAAACAAGTATTAAACTATAATCAGTAGTAGTAAATTACTAAGTCAGTATGTTGAGTGAAATTAGAAACTTGCAATGATCCTCCTCGTGTAATCACACATAAATACTGAATTCGGATGAAACAAACAGAATATTGTGCAAACGTGTTGTATATGAATGTGAACAGTAAATTAGATAGTGAGTTTAATAACGTATTTAATTTATTTTTATTTTATCATATCTATTATGCTGAAGTATAAATTAATTAATATATTTTTTGGTACCTTATTCTATCAGAGGTTGGCACCATAAGGGCCAGCTAAATTTTGACCCCTGCTGTTCGAAACAAGGAACAGGTATTCTTAGCAAATTTTCTTCTGCTAGGTGGTCTTCCGTTATGAGCTGCAGGAGATTTTTATTTTTCACAATAATCTAACCAAAGTATTTACTCCAGCTTCCAAACATTTCAAGACTTTGGCCAATCGTCCAGTTCAGTGGTGTTCTTCAAATACTCAAAACAATTATAGTGGATATTCTTAACATTCTTCAAGCTTTTTACGCAGATATTCTGTAAGTGTTCATTTATAAAAATATAATTTCTGCCGCGCAGTAATATGTAAAAGATAGGAATACAATGAACTTTTAATTTTCGATGTTCCTCTTGTCATAAAAAAATACAACCGAATTAATAACCTCCTATTTCTTTACTTTTTTGAATTTGAAGTCGAAGTCGGTTGAAAATACTTTACTATATTTATAAATGCTAAAACGAAACCAAGCAGTGTCTGGGGTTTTAGAGTACTGAGGTATAGATAAACGGGATCCGTTAAACATCTAACTCAACTAATTACATTAATTAGGCGAGTTAATGTGTTCGAGTGAAATGGAAACTCTAGATCTTTCCAGGGGTTGTCTTGTCAGAATAATCTTTTTTTAAATTGCTAGATTCAGGTTGCGAGAAGTTTCTATATGAAAAGCTATATAAAGGGTTGTACGGATGATTGCAAGGAGTTTAATACTCGAGAGTGAAGAAATGAGTTCGAATAGATATTGAAGTGCAGAGAAAGTGGTGCATAGCGAACTAGTTGATCATTGTGAACTGTGCAGATTGAAAATAAGGGCTATAATTGTAGTAAAGACTTAGTTGGACTTTGTGGACATTCTGAATAAATCCTTTACCATCGAGGCATCTATCAATTTCTTCCAATCCAGAACTCAAGCTTATAACAATATTATCTGTACTTGTCACTCGAGAATGGTGTAGCTTTTTATTAGAGAAAGGACTATTAAAATCGCTTCAAAAGTTTAAGCGTATTAGTTAGACCGATTTCGCTAATTCTTTTTTGGTGTGTTTCTTATTATAGAAAATTTAAGAAGACTTCACCACTATGTTAACTTTTGTAATGTAACATTTATGGCGTTTGACATAACTGTCAGTCATTTGACCAATATTCATGGTTAAGACAGCACTACATCTGTCAGGTCAGTTGGTATTAAATAAAATATAGTAAGTATAGACGTATGTACGTAGACGTCCAACTACAATACTTTAAACGTAGTATAACTTGGTTAATTCTGCAACAGCTGCTTGATATCGTAAATCGTTATAACACTGTTATAATTTGCACTAAGCTATTGCAATTGGATATTGCATTTACTGCACTAGGATTTGTTTAGATTTTATATATCTGTTGTTGGCGTCTGAGTAGTCGCTATTAGAGCCTTTTTAGCAGGGAGCTACAGTTCTGTTCCCAAGCGCCAAAAATGTTTGTCAAAATTTTAAACGTTGTGGATTGAGTTACCTTATACAGTCAAATGTATAAAAATACTTATTTAAAATATGAAATAATTGTTTTAATCAAAGAAAGCCTCAAGCCTTAAAACCTAATAACCACTAACTAAAGTATAAAATTTACTCGTTCTTCTTAAAACTGCTTAAAATTTAAAGTAGGTGAGTAAATTATATTTTTAGCAATTTACGAAAAAGTTTGCGGAGTTGTCACAAAATAAGACTGCTTCATGAGTTAGATACTTTTCGCAATGAAAAATGGGGTACTCCCTTAAATACTAAGTTGGAGCGTCGCCATTTTAAAAATAACTTACAAGTTTTTTCGTTATTTGAGACGTTTTAAGTTGTTTTAAGGATTAAATATATATTACTCATTTACCTTTTACTACGAAGAGTTTTAGTACAGTTATAAAGAATCTGATAGGAGGCAATTTTGGAAGAATAGCTCTTCTTTTTAGATGTTGGTCAAAATTTATTGTATTCCATACAAATTTAAAGGACTAGCTATAGAATAAAACAGATTTTACTTCTATGTAAAAATGCAAACTCTCGCCTTCACTACTCGACGCTTTTTTACCTGACATTACACTACGAAAATAATAATATCAAAGACTGATGATTTGATTTTCAATAACGAACACTTTACTATTAAAACTCAATATTTACTATATGAATTTACTTGTCAAACTGCCGCGAATCTATGGGAATAATTTATATTCGTAAAATTGGTAAGCCGGTGTGGATATATTAAATATTAAAATAAACCAATAGAAGTTAATAATCAATCAAATGCAATCAAGAATCTCTTTAGCAGAAGTGGTTTAAGCAAGAATAAATTTTACAATTTACTTTATCTCACTCTTTACAGCCTTCCATCTTCAACTGTGTATCATCCCGAAACATATTGCTTAATCACACCACTACCACCACTACAGAGTGAGGATACGATCGGCTAACTCCTTTAGTGCATTTACGAAAACAGTTCTCTATCCGTTAATCGAAATATTGATCAAATTAATTGTAGTTACGATCAAGTCTTTGTAATATTAATATTGTAATGACAGCATGTAACTAATATAAAAGACTAGATTTAAGAAATATTTATTCGGGACAGGATGATTTTCAGCCATCCTCCAGCCAGCACCAATAATAAAATATTGATAGCAAATTTATTGCCACGTACTCCTTGGAATTTACAAATTGGGAATTTGTAAAATATGCGCAGTTTTATGTAGTTGAACTCTCGCCAAGCTTATTCGAAGTTAATGGCTCCAGCATGTGGCCTGGACTAACAATACCACCTTATAACCTTCTACAGAAATATGTGATATGAATGTAGATATTTGAACTACTGAACAGGGAATTGACCGGAGCGATTTATGTTCTTGAAAACTACAATATTATAAAGTTTTATAGATGTATTTATTACTGGTAAGCTGAGTAACTGATGCAGAAAGTGGCTCCAGAAAATGTGCCCTTAAATAGTGATTTATTACCAACGCATGTTGTTCTCTGGGATACTGTAAGGGGCGGTCGTAAGTTGCGAATTTAAAAGTACCTATTTGCGTTTGATAACAAACACAGGACATGTTAATCTTAGTTTATTAAAGCATCAATTTTCATAGAGACAATGGCGTTTGACGTTATATAAATCCGCTTCTAGATTCTTAGATTAAAGAATTATGAAGTGTGTGATGTAAACTAACTAAAGATTAGTTTATACCAAACACACTGACACTCGTAAAGTTCATAATTCTTTCAAAAGTAATTTCTATGTCGTTCTAGAATATTGCTCTTCAGCTTACATTTACATCACTATCCACCACTTTCTGTATTTGTGTATTAAGCTCGATTGTTAGGCTTAGTGTAGACGTGATTTTCACCCACTGCAAGGTTTACACAAGCGATTGAGCATCAATATTTTGCCGATAACGGAAACCGGATATGTAACGACAAAACCGCATATTAAACAATTAAACCAATACAAAGTGAGCCTTTTAAATTGTATTCGTTTTATCCGGAACTGGTTATAATTCAAGTGGAGCTGTAATAAATGAACCTACTTTTTATATATACTACTACGAACTTCATAACTTGTAGTGACGAAGCATTGGTTCAGATTATTCATATTTGTTTCTATACCTACTAAATAAAACTCCAAACTTTTCCTTTTTAAGGATCTGTACCTTAAAAGGAAAAAAAGTAATTCCTTTTCTTATAGGATCACTTCGTCGTCCGTCTGTGTGTCATATCAAGTTGAAACTAATATCAGATATTAAATAAGGTGGAGTTGTCAAGAAGGTTGTTTTTGTGGTTACTCGAATAGGTTACTTCGTAATGATATAGAATCATAAATTTAGCACGAAGCAAAGTCCAAACAAAGAAAAAACTTCCGAGTCAACGTAATGAAATACGATTTTATTGAAGCTGTAAAAAATCAAACTTCTCACTGTAATTATCTTCTATCTATCTATATTTCTATATGTCGGGGATTTTAAATAGTGTGAAGAAAGGAGGAGAGGGAAATATTGGAGAACACTAATAGGGGGGGATGATATTGATTGGAATATCGGGTAAACGCAACGTAGATACTTCTACTGAACCGATAAATAATCAAATATGATCTCTAACAATTACGAGAGAAACCTGAGATGGTTAACGTCTATTTTATTTTATTATTTCAATGCGTGAGAAACTGGCCAGTGTATGAACAATTGCTCGCAATAAATCGAAATAAAGGATGACAGATTGTAGGATCTTATACAAATATTTTAAGGGTAAAGCAAAAAAATAACAGAACTAACAATATACAAATTCAATGAAAAAAAACTACTTGAGACTTATTGACGCTAAAGAAAGTATCATTAAAATTAAAGTTTATTTGAAACAAATAGGAGTATGGCTATTTTAGACAAATTATGGGTGACGTTAATTGCTTTGTGCAATCTTTTCTCAGAGTTAGAGTAACTAAATTGTTTACAGATGTTACGGGATTGGAATTTTGAAACAATTCATAACTTTTTGCAACAATAACGACGTCTAAACCAAGAAGTTGGAGGCGAGGTCGGGGAAACATGAAAAAATGACCCGATCTTAACCAATGAGCTAAATACAGATTTACTCGTGCGCCGCCTTTTCTGTTACAGGGTGTGGCTAGAGAGAAATAGGGGGAGTGTGCACAAATGACGAGAGGAGCGGGACAAGGAGTAACTACGGGAGTCTTCGTCCAGCGTCCACGGCGACAAGTCGCATCTTATTAATTCCCGGGTCCCGTGTCGATTGTTAATTGTAATATTTTGTAATTGAGAGTATAAAGTAAATAATTGAAAGTAATAATGTAAATAAATAATTTAACGATAGATTAAATTAGGAGTACGAGTTTGGTGTGATTCCTGACTGGGTAATGTACACTGATTTATACACGAAACGAAGTCACGATAGATTCACAGGTTGAAATGTAACTTTCTAAATTTATAAATATTCTTAATAAATAAATGGGGTTTACCGTGCTAACATTGAGTTGGGAGAGCGAGGAATGAGAAGTAATTAAATTAAAAAAGATCGTGAGCCTATTGTGACTAGCAGTATATTTATGTCTTAAATTGTATAAGAAGTTGTGTGTGTCTCTTATCCTTTTTTAGTGATTCATGTAGAAAAACTTAGTAAATATATACAGACTGAAATTATATGATTACTAAGATTAAAATTGTATTTCCTGTATGCATGTGTGTAAATATACAATAATGCCAGAGGGGTTTTTCGTTTGAGTGTACCATTTTCCCCTGATTAGTATGGCTAGTTTAGGAATGGAACGCTCAGTCTCTGATAAGCGTTAACCGCGTTTATTAAGATCTAAATAATAACACAGTTTCTTCTTTTTTTAAATCAGTTAATAAATTTATTTTAAACTAATGCTTCTTTTACTTTTATCCCAATTAAAATTAGGCATACCTTAGGGTATTTGATATTGAAGATTTTCCCTAGATTCAGCATTAACTGTAGTTTAGCCCCGAGTTTTGGCATTAAGATTATTAGTATAACCGATTAGACCAAATCTTCAATACTGAATTTTCCCTCATATAAGATCAATCACGATCTCTATACTCATGATTGGATATTAAATTAATAATTTGCTATGAACTTAACTTTGATCGAAAAATCTAAACTTAACTAAGAGACAATAGTCAAGGTAGCACCAAAGTAGAGTAGAGTTCTTTCCGAACTAGATTCAGACATAAGAGAGTTTAATCATAATTACAGTTAAATAGATTTATTATTAATTATCATTCCGTTAACTATTTATCTAAATTTGAGGTGCATAAAATGATACTAGAAATGAGAGTGCAAATAATACTAGACTATAGCTAGTGTTATTCAGTTTAGTTGAATCACTGATATTGAAGGAGTTTGCTGAAGGGGAGAAAAGCTGTGAGGAATCCTGAGTAGGTATTTTGAGCAAGGTAGGTAATATCACTATGTGCTGAGGCAAGCTTGGGAAACATTGCAGCGTATGAGACAGTGAGGTTTAAGACGAACTAATTCCATTTAAATTTAAATAAAATTAGTAAATATGCAATACATGACTCGACAGCATTCCGGCGGCGATAACTGGACACCCGATACACGCCATGTCTTACAGGTGACCTCCGACCTTGGTTTGGCCAAACCAAATAAAACCTATCACTTGAAATACAAATATATATAAAACCATGGTTCAGGGGGGGGCTTAAAGCCCAAAATAATAAAGTACTCGTCTTCGGACTAGAGGAATTGTAAATGCTTCGTAGCAAAAGGAGGTCATGCTGTCCCCCAATAACCTGATAACAGGGCCAGACACTGGCGTAGGGCTTCCCCGTGTCAGAGTGATATCGGTCGGTTAATGATGGAGCCAATTTGCCCATACATGTCACCATTCATTTAATCATTCTAGTATGCTCATCCATCTTATTTTAACTTTGTTAATATTGTGAGTAAAGATTTAAACTTATTGTACAAACAACCGTAATAAAGCACGAAAGGTCGGGCTGCGGATAAGCAGGTAGAATGATTGCTTGAATGGCTCATTGTCTGTCCAGTGAAATGTATTCGCTACACAGTTAACTCTAAAATCAACAATAGTCATTGTTTAGACAGATGTGCTCTAACTGCAGTGTTTCTCAAAAAGGATGAAAGACGGGAGATTTCTCTAAAGTACTCGATTACTATAATGCATAATTAAATAGACGATCACATAGCCGTACCATCACAAACCTAAGCAATGCTTTGGACTTGTGACCAAGGTGTAAGCTTAAGGAATTCCTTTAAGTGATCACGACACTGCTCAGGCTCTCTGTTTAAACCTAAGGTTAATCTCACATAAACCTAACCTAATACTAGACGTGACAATTAGATTGTAAGGTACTCACGTGACCTTGATCGGACAGCACTCCTAAGCACTAACACAACACTGCACTTAACACTTCACTAGCACTATCTAGAGACTACTTCACTTCTTCAGACACCGCGCACGACTAGGACATATATATGTCGGAGCACAGTAAAAGATTATCGATTAATCGAATCGTTATCGTTGTCTACGGCGTTGGAGTGGGGTAGTAGTCACTTCCGTTGTTTTGACAGTATCTACCCTCGACCCTTTATATGCGATCGACAGTCTGACTGAAGTCTTAGTCGTGCGCGGTCTCTCAAGAAGTGAACATCTAAGTAGTGCTAGTGATAGTGATAGTGTCAAGTGCAGTGCAGTGTAGTGTGGAAGTGCTGTCTAACTAAGGTCACGTAAGTCCTTACAATGTAATTGCCACGTGGTTAAGTAAACACAATGTTAGGTTAGGTTAGCCTTAGGTTAGGTTAGCCTTAGGTTAGGTTAGCCTTAGGTTAGGTTAGCCTTGTGTTAGATTCGGTTTATGTGCGTTTAACCTTGGGTTTAAATAGAGAGCCTAGCAGTGGAGGCGAGTGTTGTAATTACTTAAAGGACGTCCTTAAGCCTACACCTTGGTCACAAGTCCAAGGCACTGCTTAGGTTTCTCTCGTAATTGTTAGAGATCATATTTGATCATTTATCGGTTCAGTAGGAGTATCTACGTTGCGTTTACCCAATATTCCATTCAATACCATCACCCCTTTTAATGTTCCCCAATATTCCCCATCTTCCTCCTTCCATCTCCTTTCACAACATCGTTTTAAAATCCCCGACATATATAAATAAAAATGAATGTTGCTAAGCGCATAACCCGAGAATGGCTCGACCAATTCGGCAAATCATTTTATATGTTCCTTAAGGCCCACGGAAGGGTGTTATAAAAGAAAAAAAACCTTTTGACATAACGAAGTGTATCAGGGCAGCTAGTAGTCAATAAATATGGCTATTACTTCTTTAGTGATCAGAAGTAATTTTTGTATAGGGCATTCCACGTGAAACGGACATTAAAAGTCGATCTTTGTGATTTAGTAATATTCGAATATGGTATACATACCCGTGAGGGAACGGGCTAGAATACAATTCCCCTGTCGCTGGGAGAGCATCTCGTAAGAGGCGAGTTACCCAGCACCGCCTTGGTGATAGGGGATATGTTCCCCGACTGGCTTGCAACTACCAGCATGCGAATCCGACCGCCAAGTATCTCTGACGCATTCCGGCCGAGCCACATGTGGACCAGATCTACCACTCCCTCTCCCATCCGATTACTGGTGCGGTTCCAATGAACACCGGGGTGTTTTATTCTTGCTTGGAGTCCATTGTAACCGAAACAGTCTTCTCTTTGCTCCGCTTACTCACCCTATCTTCGATGTAGATGGGCGACTGTGCCACTTTCTATCAGGTGGAACGTCTGCTCGTTTGTCCCTTATCTATCATAAAAAAGAACATATACCTGCCCTCGATAGAAATACAAAATATCTTAACTCAGGTTAGTGACAGATTTTAAATTCTATTTATTTGTTCAATAAATTAAGTGCAATAAACCAATAGCTTCATCGGACGCATTACCTAGTTACGGATGTCAACAACGCGCAACTGAAATGTCGTAAAATGACAGCTTGTAATTAAATAATAACTTTTAAGCGAAAAATAAAATAAAAGCTGTTAAATTTCAAAAAAAAGAAGGAGGTTTTATATTAGCTTTAAGATGTTTTCAATATATGTCTACTGATTTCAAAACTAAATTATTTATTACTTTCTAGTGAATTTTTCAGTTTGTAGTCGTTTAAATATTTTTATTAAAAATTTCATCAAGTCATGTTTTCTTTAATTATTTTTATAAGTAATTATAAATATGTCAATAGATGTTCGTTTATATTGAACACACATTACTGATTGGGAGTAAATGCCCCACAATACTAATTATGATGATATTTGACCTGCACACGGAAATTAAAATTTGTTAACGTTTTTCCCTTAATTCAAATTATACATCGATATTAAAGCAATAAATTATTATTAGAATTATACAAATCTACTATTTTAACGTTATAGTTTTAGTAAAGGATGAAAAAATAAGTTTCTAATGGAAGCTAAAAGTTATAATTGTCATTTTATGCTAATAATGAAAGAGTCATCTAAACTTTAATATAAATTCAAGTATTCGTTTATTTTTAAATCTGACTGCATAAAACAATTACTCTCGTAAATGATTTTTATGGAATTCAGAAGAAATATTCTAATACAATCTTTCAACAGTTGCATGCAGTAATTTATTATATTGCTCTACATAAATTGATTTTAATATTATTAGTTTTCAGCATTGCGAAATACACTGCGGAAAATTCAAATATGAAAGATTTTGCATATTCAACAATAATTGTAAATTTACTTTTTTGTTTGTTGACTAAAATATAAAAGATAATCTATTGCTCGTCCTCGTTACTCAACTTTAAAAAAATGTGTTAGTATTACACACTTACACATGATCGTTGAAGAGTAGGACGTAGCATCACTTTAAACTATACTACTCTAAACAATGTTTACTGTATGAAATTACATGACAAGCTACCTTGAAATTATAGGTATCGATAAATGGTACGGGAGCCAGATTCAAATTCGGTCAATCATTTTCTCTCGAGTCAAAATTCGTATACTGCATAAGGAATATATAATTATGATTACTCGTGACCGTCAGCTGCGATTCCGTGGGTGAGGCGAGCAGTGGCAGCCTCTCAAATATGTAGAAAAAAAATTTTTTTTTTCAGTCATTTCCTTCCGTTTGAAAATTTGTCGGATTATAGTTTAACTACCATCTTGAAGGAAAAATAAAGTCAGCTGACCATAACGTGGTGGAGTATACCTCAGCTGGCTGCTTGACCATGAAACATTTTGATTTTTTATAGCAAAATCACAGTTACCATTTAAGTAGCTTTTTACAAACAGGAGTTTCGTGAGTTAATGAACGGAGTCGAAGTCGACTTGACTCGCCCCACCCACGGAATCGCAGCTGACGGTCACGAGTAATCATACTATTAACCCCTTATGCATTTCACGAAATTTTCGCTTGGGAGGGACTTGGTCATGAAAATCTTTCACTCGCTCCCATACCAAATGTTGCTATATTGTTCAAATAGGTGGCCGTTTAATAACTTTGAGACTTAATGATGAAATCTATAGATAATATTGTCTACTCTACAGCGTTGAACAGTATCGATCGCAGACAAACTCAGTTATTTTTCAATTTCCTTTCTAACACTTGGTCCTAACATAAACGTTTTATTAGCATTTTAATTTATTCTATAATAAGCAGAAATTAAATTACGTTTATAGCAAAATGCGAAGGAGAATTATTTATAGGTTTAATTTCTAAACAAGATGGCGTGTGCACGAAACTATATATAAGTTTGAGTGGGGTTCGCGTGATCTTCATTTGTAGCAGATGATTACACTTATTCATTGTTCTAGCTGTTGTATTGTATTTCTCATTTAAGAGATACAAAATAAATTAATTTAGTTTTGTAAAATTACAGAAAGTAACGGTTTTATAATACTATTCGATTCGCAAGATTTCTACTCCTTTATTTAGTAGATACTCACTTTTTCCGACATTTTCCACAATTTCTGTCATTTTTCAAATGATTTTAATTTCATCACTTTGTCTGAATGAGAAGATTTATTATGAGAATACCAAATATCTTTACGAAAACTTTTATGACAAGGATTTTGGATTTTTCTCCTCACATTTTACAAACCTTAGCGACTCTATAAAGATGTAGAAGAAAATTTATAACGTTGCATGTTCACTTTATAGATTACAGCTTTTACAACTTTTGCCACTTACCACGATGACGTAAAATGTATAAAAAATTGGTTTTCAAAAATATCATTATCGATCCAGTAGGATCGACTAGCGAGTACGTTAGTAGGTTTTATAATTGTTCTTGAAGACTGTGAGGTAAAGAAATATAATTATCAATTAAAAAAAACTATTTCAAATAGATTCGAAGCGTCAGTAGCTCAGTGGTTCAGGCGTTGGATTTACGATCGTATGTTCAAATCCCGGACATTGGACTACAGGCGTGGCCCACTCCTGACACAAGCATTTTAGCTTACTAGGAGGGGTAAAGGGAATACTAGTAGTATGTGATTCATACTGCTAGTAATCTTTAAAAAAAAACAATGGAATGGAGCGGAGCACAACAGAACAGCACGGAACGGAACAGAATGGACAATATTTTACGTAACAATATTTCTATGTCTCAAATTTTGAGAAGCAGACAATATTTTATATAACACAGGTACACGCCTCGAACATTTTTTGGATAAGTGTATGAAGACATGTCGTTCATACTATTGTGGGTCACCGTAATGAATGCAAAATTTAGGTGAGATCGTACTCAATATCTCGAAGTAACGTTTTATACTTTTCGCTAGTATGTTTTAGAATTTTCTCACCCAAAAACAATTTAGCAAAGGTTTGCATTCCAATAATGTAAATTGAAAACATTCGCATTCTTATTGGAAACATAATTTGAGCCGAATCCTTTTTATTATTCATGAACGCCGTAAACGCGGCATTTCACTGATGACCTACTTAATACGAAATTGCATTTTAATTTGTTCATTTCATTTTATTGCTGGTGTTATTTGTAAAGACTTTATAAAATGCATCCTTTTCACAGATATATTAGCAACACTTTTGATAAATTCAATTATCAATAAGCGTCGCAAGTACGCATCTATTATTCAAAATTTTATTTCATTCCTTCTGCCATGAAACAGTAGTACTCTGAGATCACTAAATAAGACGCTCATATTTCTCTTACGCAACCTTTATCGCTCCGCATTTGTAAACCTTAACTCCTGGCTATAGTATTTCATTAACGGTTTATTGGAGGCAATACTATATCATCGCGTTTGTTATTAAATAATTTTTATTTTGATACGTAAACAGCTTTACACCTGCTTGCCCTGTAGCCATGAACGTAAACAAGCAGGCAGGCAGGCCTCATAGACCTATTCTATATGTTTAAACTTTCAGTTTCATTAAAGTTTGATTGGTAAACAAATGGGTGAAACTTGCTAAAAAAAATTATTTAATATTTTTTTAATTAAGGATAGCTATGAACATATTTTGATAGACAATACATGCAAGATGTATTTGTCTATGTATGAAATTTGATAAAAAAAATGTTTCATTCGGTAAACAGATGGGTGAAGGGACCTATACTGCATTGGCGAGGTAAGTGTACATTTGTGTACTCAACTGAATATTGCATTTAATGTAGACTAAGTTACCTGTGTACTTTTTTACTCTTGTTTCAGGATATCGTGACATATATTTTTTAATTCACTTATAGACTTATTTAGTATAAGTTCAAATAATTCTATACAGTTAATATCATGTAAAGTAGTTAAAGCGGTGTAGTTTAGTATTGTGGAACTAGATTCCGCTTCTTAAGGATCATGAGACTTACCTCTTTTATCTATTGTAATTTACTAGATTGTACTTGACTGACTGCAACTGGGTCGCAGGCCCCACGCTTTCTGTCTAAGATAATGTTTATAAGTAATAGGTCTCATTCCTTACAAATATCACGATGCTTGATGAGAAAATATCTACTTTCTTAGGGTTCCGTATCACTTTGCCCTCCGTCTGTCTATCAAGGCCCTTTTTCTTAGGAATTAGTTGAGGTATTAACTTGATATCAAGGTAAGAGACTGAATCCCTTACATCTGTAAAGGAATAAAACTATTAAATCGACGCAATCAAAAGATATGTTGTTATTTGTTACTGACAAAATTATAGAGTAAAATTTATAATCCTGTTAATCTGAAATCATGAAATTTGGTAAGAAGAAGAAGTCCTTATGGCACACCTAAAGAAAATAATTCAAAAATCATTTTAATTATTTTTTTTTGTTCCATAACAAAATATTTAACAGATTTCAGACGGCAGAGTTAAGTTTATTCCTAAATTCAAGTTGTATGAAACAAAAGTTCGATTCGCACTTGACCGAATCTTCTTGAAGAGCTTTAATATTGCAGCCCAAGGTTGCAAAAGATGGAAGAATAGTAGGATTGAAATTGAAAAGTAGAATACAAAGATTTTGTTGCAATACTCGCATCAGTAAAATAGATATTGAGTCTAATAGATTGAACCTATAGTAACTGTAAGATTAATTCATCATATTAAAATATAAGTATAAATAAGTATATAAGTAAATATGTCAGACAATGACACGAAACCGTTAAAACTATGGACTTACAATTCCAAAGAGTTCTAAAATGCTAAGGATCCAATTCCTTCTTTTGACTGACTATAAGAGAGCACCTCTATATTGTTACACTAAGTAAATGTTGCTCAAGTAACATGAGAAAAGATTATAGTTTTTTTTTAAGACAGTCTACCTGATGGTAAGTTGCCTGTATTGCCGACCCGTTGCCAAGTCGAAGATAGAGTGAGAATGGGGAGAGTGAGTGTGAGTGAGAGCGACAATGACACTTGATTGTCGGATTAGCGTAACGTGATGTGATGTTAGTGTATAACACATCTATTTATATCGTGTTATTATTGTAAGAAGGAGATAAACAACTCTAATACGAAATAGAAGATGTATTAAACAAGACTGGTAGTACAAAGGACATTTTTCAAGTGTCGCAGGTTAGTGGCACGAGTCCAAGCCAAACCAGCTCTCAAAGGCAGAGTAATTCAAGCTCAAATTATGCAAAATTCTCACGTAACACCCGTATATTCACACTACACAGAATTTGACTCTTCTTGAATTTTATTTACTTTATTTATCTTCCCCATGTGCAAACCAATATTAAAAATTTACTCCAAACTTTAGTAATGGAGACCCAGCATAACGACGCTACGTTACACCTTTTTTTTGTACAGTCATAATGATCACCAGGCAAGCTCAGTTTGACAACTGGCTCAAGTCTATCGGAACTGAGGTTACATACAATCTTAGAATAAAGTAAAAGCTACTTACCGCGAATATAAAGATATTAACGGTGTTGCTAACTCAATGTAAAAAATTCGGTGAAGAAAATCCATACAAATAAATAAAATTGGTGTGTCTGTTTGTAATATTAAAATAACCGCTTTTTACTAAGTGCATATGGATTTATACCAAAATAACATATTTTACTATTTTTGTGTCTGCCTGTTTGTTCCGGCTAATCTCTAAAATGGCTGGACCGATTTTGACGGGACTATCACTGGTAGATAGCTGGTGTAACAAGGAGTAACTTCGGCTATTTAACATCTCGCTACGACCCAAAGGAGCGGAGCAACACGCGAACAAAGTCGTGCAGGTCGGCTAGTATTCTATACACTTCGGATGCAGGATCAACCGTAATTAAGGTTAGGATCTGTTTACCAATTCACAAACAAATTATTTTTATAATAACAAATTTAAACTTTTCCAATTTCATTTCCATAAATGTTATATGACGTTGTTTGTAGTCAATTTATATGATTCTAAGTTAATACAAATTACATAATAGGTTTTAATACCATGTCCTAAGTATCTTACTTTTCTGCAAAGAACTGTAGACCTGAGTGTTTGACATTTATTTCTCTTCTATTCTCTGGGAATTCGTGACAAAAAGGATCATGTATGAAACACGAAAAACGAAGTGATTGTATAAAGTTTTCTTTATTTTGAGTTACGGAACGCTAAAACATGCGTTGGTAGATAATTTGCTTAAACACACCAACAACCTTACGACAAGTAATTTCAGAGAGCAAACATTGATTTCTACAAAGAGGTATAACTTTGCGGATAAAATGTGAGTGACTTAGTACTTTGCTTGATTTCGGTTATTCTGTTCTAATTACTATTATCATTGTTAGATAATAAATTGATAATTAGGTATGAAACAGATTTCCAAACTTTACTGCAATATACCATACGTTGGTAAGTCAAAAGGAAATTTTAAAGTGCACGTACAGAGTTCGAATGGACTTATCGACGAGATACTCGTAATATTCTTACATATTTAATTTTATATCCTTGCCTTTGGCAAAGAAGATAACTCGGTTAATATTGTATAAACCTATAAATTTAGGCTTATCCTTAATATTCAAAATAGATATTTAATGTATACTAATATTATAAAGAGGTAAAGTTTGTGGGATTGTAGGAAGTAATCACTAGACCTACTGAACCGATTTTTAAAATTCTTTTACCAATAGATAGTCACATTATTTGTGAGTGTCATCTAGCATATATAATAACTCGAAAAATGTAAAGGCTTTTTCGTGGTAGTGGGATTTGCTTAATAAGTCGGAGAAAAAACGGTCGAACGAAAACGTTTCTTACGAACCCTGCTTAACGTTAAGAGATATATGATTCGTAGTTGCAGGTAGAGTATAAATAAATAAATAAGTGAGTGTGTGTGTGAATGACCGTACTGTCCTACATGTGACTAAACGAGATAATAATGCTACATTTACCTACTGCTACATGAAATTATTTATCAGAATTTCGTCTATGCTAAGGCCAATAAGCCTTTTATACTTGACGACGTGTTAGCAACATTGTTTATAAATTAGTATTCACGGGTAGTTCATTTTATCTTATTTCGAGAAGACAATATGTAACTTTCTTTCCAATATGTTTGAGTTAGTCTGTCAAGAGATATCGCGCAGTACATATTAAAATATTGGGACTAATAGAGTATTTAATTATGTTAAAATTCGTTAGTGGTGTCAAATGGTGGAGTTAAGAGCTCGTGCATTTTGGAAGACGTCGGCTTCCATCAAGATTATATGATAACTAGTTAACCCGCACGACTTTGTCCGCGTGTAGTTCCGCTCCTATTGGTCTTAGCGTGATGATATATAGCCTATGGCCTTCCTCGATAAATGAGCTATCTAACACTGGAAGAATTTTTCAAATTGGACCAGGAGTTCCTGAGATTAGCGCGTTCAACCAAACACACAATAAAACTCTTTAGCTTTATATATTAGTATAGATATTGTCGTTTGTCTCTAATTAGATCTCTTAATAGAAGAGTGCAGTAATATTTAGTCAACGGCCGCGAAATTGAATATCAATTTGTGTACACTGACTGTCATCATCACGACCCTTTAATGGCCCACTGCTGAGCCGGGTCTTCTCCTCAGAATAAGGAGGGTATAAGGCCATAGTCCACCACGCTGGCCCAGTGCGGGTTGGCAGACTTCACACACCTTTGAGAACTTTTTGTTAACTCTAAGGAGTGTAGGTTTCCTCACGAAGTTTTCCTTCACCGTTAAAGCAAGTGATATTTAATTGCTTAAAACACACATAACTCAGAGTCAGAGGTGTGTGCCCAGGATCGAACCTCGGACCTCCCGAGTAAGACTTGAAGTCTCAACCACTGGGCCATCACTGCATATACACTGACTTTATAGTAGAAATATTTGTTTCATGACTTAAATAGTTACATAATAACGTAAATCTCGTTTCTGGTTTGCTTTAGTCTACTTTAAATCTGAGTACTGTAGCCAAGGTTGATGAGTAATTCGATTTAACTAGAACTTTATTAAGAACCGCCGCGTTTGTGATTAATTACCAACGGGTTTGTAAATACTAAGACGAGTTTCGTATAGTTTAATTAAATACAATATCCTGGTCTTCGAGGTCATTTACAGTTTTCAAAATTTTCCCGTTACTTGTGGTATAACATTGGTTTTAACAAATTTATTGGTCAACTCTAAGTACCCTTTGGGTTTTAATTCCTGATTAACAACATAAACAGAAATTTATTTTGCTTCTGACTACTAAGTAGTTTATACTTTTTTACATTTCCAAGGGATTACAAACGTAAATATTTGATTATTAATTTTAACTTGATACATCTACCGATTCTTCAAAGAAAGTCTGTCTCGACAAACAGATGGACGACAAACTGTTTCTATAATGTTTACTACATACTATCAAAGATAATCAAGACATTACTATATAAATGGAGATTACAATTTTAGCAGTGTAGATAATCTTAACTTTAAATTGGGTAAACAAAAAACACAAGCGACAATAACGCAAGTAAACGCTAGAACCACTTAACGTCTCAACGACATCTTGCAAAGTTCCTACAAGTTTCAAAACGGTATGAAAACATTGCTGAAACATCTAATATATTACTTTTTACTGCAAAATTTCAACGTTTTGTCTTACGCGACTTAAACTTATGCGATAAGATCTTGAATAAAAACTTTGGAATATAAAATATAGTCGACCAGTCCCGGCTTCGCTCGCATGCAATACCACGTGTATTTAGGTTTAATTTCACATTTTAACTGTTTTTTTTAAGGTAGATAAAGTGCAAACGAGCAGATGGTCCACCTGATGGTAAGTGGCCACCATCGCCCATGGACATCGGCAATACAAGAGATACCTTCTTGTTTTGCCGATGCGTTATGCATTGCATCTTCGAAGCTAGAGTGGGGAGAAGGAGTGAAGAAAAAAATGCTGCAGTTTCAACGGACTCTGAGCAAGAGCCCAACGGCAGAGGGACTGCATTTTAACCCCTCCCTCTCCTCACAGTAACTATTTTGGTGATAATGGCTTACACATAAAAGATAGATATTATATGCTCTCGCTGGCTTTTTGTAGGACTATTTAAGATAAATATTACATCGTACATTATACATTATATACGTATAACACGTGTTGCTCTTACGCACAGCAGCAGCAGCGGATGCCAGAAAAGCTCGCTCCTACTTACTTCACACTTATCCTTATATTTTGGACAATGCACACATACGTTATAGCGTTAAGATAAATTAAATAGTAAAACAAGTGCTAATAAGTTGAAATCATATGCAGTGTTATTAAGTGTATTAAAGTAAAAATAAATATATAAATCAACAATAATACTCATTAGTAAAAAAGATTAAGAAGCAGTTAGTTCGATACTCAAGAAGGTAATTAAATACTACCGTGAAATAGTGATTTATAACTTTTGTCTAATTAATTATTGTGTTGTATATTAAAGTACTTATTTGTGAGAAACTCCGAATCTCAGTGGCTGACACTATTAAGTGCACAAAATGCGCCTTATCTGTGCATCGTCAGAGTTGTGTAAAAATCACGACAGACTTCAGGCTCCGGCTACTTAGATACATCGATATTATGTAAAAACTGCAAACAAATTAAGCCCATCCCGACCTTCGTGAGTGTTGTGCCATCTTGGACCTGACTGATGAAGCTTACAATTCTGTTAATGATTACTTGAATGATAACAAAGCTTGAAATCCAAAGTGACGTTGATACTCAGCTGGAGGAAGGAGTATAAGATTGTGATTACATAGGAAAACCGAAATACATACTAAATGAACGAGAACAGGACGGATTACTTGCAGATGTGGAGATAGCGGGAATTTTTTTAGCGGGGTTTGTCCCGATTGTCTCGGTTGATACAATCAAAACCAATCCATTCCGATCCGATCTAACGAATATCAAATCCTATTCAATATGATACGAAACGATACGATTCGATTTCACCCTATCCGATACGGTCAAATCTGACAAATAATCGAACAATCGAGAAATCTAACTTATAACTTAGCAGGTATTTGATTATTCGAATAACCGAACAATCAAATTCCTTCTAAACTCATGTAAACATACTCCTGTCTATGTACCGAATAACCGAATTCAATTAGAGTCTAGAAAGACTCATGGAAATCCTCTCTATGTATCTATAATTTGATTTTAAGGTTACGACTTCACAATATTAAAACAAAAATGACCTTTTTACAAGCTTTTATTCAACTGCAATTTAATTTATATAAATGTATGTTTGTTCGGGTGAAAACTTGCAACTCTATTTTGAAGCAGATATCTTCAACTAATTGAGCTGAAATTTTGTATACAAATTCAATTTGGATGACAATATATGGTTAACTTTGTGACGTCATTCAAAATCCAACATGACGGCATATCCAAGATGGTGGACTAGTTATTTTTAATGCAATTCTGCAATATGGGTATCAAATGAAAGGGCTGGCTAAAAATAATTCTAGAAATAAAGTGACGTCAGTCTAAATCTAACATGGCGGCATATCCAAGATGGCGGACTAGTTATTTTTAATGCAATTTTATAATATGGCCATCAAATAAAAGGTCTTGCTAAGAATAATTCTAAAAATAAAGTGACGTCAGTCTAAATCTAACATTGTGGCATGTCCAAAATGGCGGACTAGTTATTTTTAATGTACTTCTACAATATGGGTATCAAATGAAAGGGCTTGCTAAGAATAATTCGAAAAATAAAGTGACGTTAGCCTAAATCTATCATGTCGGCATATCCAAGATGGCGGACTAGTTATTTTTAATGCACTTCTACAATATTAATTTTAAATGAAAGGGCTCGCTAAGAATAATTTGAAAAATAAAGTGACGAAGGCAGACCAACTATATTTTTAGTTTAGCCACAATAACAGTTTTTGTTTAAAACGTGTCTAGCGATAACTAAAATGTCAAAAATAAATTAAAAATAAAAAACCTTTATAAAAAACAAGCTTTTATACGAAAAAAATATTTTTTTATTTTAAAACTTTTAGTATATATAGATTTACTTGTCTAGATAAACAAGTAAATTAAATAACTTGATGAGATTGTTTTTTACTATTAAAATTTTCAAACTAATGAAATACGAGTACTCAAATCTCGCGACAAGAGTAGACCTAGTGATAAAATGATTTCTTAGTATTCTGAGTAGTATATCAAACGACTTAGCCGGTTTAATTAAGGCCATCGGATTCCCCGAGTGAGTCGGTCTCCATTTAAGCTGGCAATATCTCGTGACAGCTGTCTTGCTGAGACAAGACAACCTCATTATTTTATTATATATATCAAACTACGAGAAGTCAATTATTGTGTCATATCTGAATGACATATACGTGATACACTTAATAAAACATGTTTAAATGGCTATAACATTTTTTACTGACATCCGATTAAAATAAAAATTAAAAAAAAAATATTTTTTTTTTAATTAAGGCCTGTAATGCCTTAGTAGTTTTAAATTACAATTACAGGCCTTAATAAAAAAAGTTATCTTTTGATTTTTGGCAGTTCCTATGAGTTTATATTAATATTACCTAAATGGGGTAAATAAAAACAAATCCATAGGAATTGAGACAGTCTTCCAAGTCAATTCATACCGTTAACATTGTCTAACGACCCGCCCCGGTTTCGCACGGTTCCTCTACTATATTATGCATATAAACCTACCTCTTGAATTACTTTTTTTATTAAAAAATATCGCATCAAAATCTGTCGCATAGTTTTAAAGACCTAAGCATACATAGGTACAGACAGATAGCAAGAAACGACTTAATTTTATACTCTATAGTAATTGTACTTAGAAATCGGGCAGCAGACTGTCGATCAGTTGTTATTGCAAAGGTATTCCTACCCTAGGTCGCAACCCCCAAGCGCTGCACTATACTATACTAACCCTTGTCTCTCAATAGCAGCTGTATTCTGCAGATAACATTATTAGCTGTTCCTGAAGACCAGCTGTCTTAGATAGGGTAGGTTTAATTAAAACTAACAACTTGTTTATGGTTCGGATTAAAATATAAAGTCTCATTAAAGAGGGTAGGGAGAAAATAGGCTTGATGAAATTTTAATTACGTGAATATGAAGTGTCTGATAATCCTCTGGAGTGATTTAGAGTTCAAGAACCGCAGAACAAAGAAATATTTAAAATTAATTCTACCGTAAATGTTTATCCTCTTACGTGTTACCTACTATCGGAACAGAAGTTATATACAGTCTTTTTATAAAATACTAGGGGCCCGTCCCGGCTTCGCACGGGTGGATAATTTTTTTTAACATTTTGGCTCCCGCATTCTGTCGCTCCCTCTATCGCTGCGTTACTCGCTGCGCTGCGAGGCACTGCACACCGCGCCGGCGGCCCGTCTGGGATTATTTTTTATTTATCTTGATATTTTTATTTCGTAATATCTTTTGACTGGAATGTCCAATTTCAATAATTCAAAAAGTAATTAACAGGTATTGAAACAGTCTTTATTACGAAATAATTTATTTGGATAAGAATTAATACAAAGTTATGGAAAACATGGTCTGATTTTGATAGGCATTTTTATCAACTTTTAAAATGTAAAAAAGTAGTTATAGTGACTTAACTACAATAGTTGGACATATGGTCTCGCGGAGTTTTTTATAGATATTGACACGTTCTATAATATTGTATAACATTTTTTTGTTCTATCATCAATACTTTTCGCAGCGCATGCTTTGAAAGATATTTTATGGCTAATTTTTTTGCACCTTGTGTTGGTTTTAGTGAGAATTTCTGGGTATCTTTAATATTTTCTTGTAATAAATATAGCCTATGTTACTCAAGGATAATGTAGCTTTCTAATGGTGAAAGAATTTTTGAAATCGGTCCAGTAGTTTTTATGTTTATGCGTTACATACAAAAATCCAAAAATACAAATCTTTCCTCTTTATAATATTATAGTATAGAAAAAGGACCAGCCGCGAAAATAAAGTTATCGACGGTGTTGCCATCCCGTTGACTATACGTTTAGAAAGGGGATTTTTTAGTTAATCCAAAGATCCTAGAAACTAATATCGATAGAAGTTTAATAATCACTACATACTTAGTACTCGTATAAAACAGTCGCCTCCTGTTGTCTGACTGTCTGTCTGACTATCCCCATTTATGCTTAGATCTTTAAAACTAAGCAACGTATTTTAATGCGGTTTTTTTAATAAATAGAGTGATTCAAGGGGAATTTTTATATGTATAATACATACATAATATATTAAAGAAACATTAATAATTTTAGAGGTTTTTAATGTGATGTCGTAAATAAACACATTTTTTGCGCTTACATTCCAAACGCTGGCTGAACCCTACGAGATAGATCAAAATTATGTACTACAGTATTGTACACCTTAAAAAGGTGTACAAAAAAATCCGCGATGGTATATGTCTATCTCTTAGTGATAACCCACAATAACCATTTTTTATCCTTTATTTTTTACGAGAAATATTGGCTTATTTACGAAGCGATTTTAAACAGTACAGCATTAATCCTTATCCAGTTATGTACCTGTGATTACCTTAAATACATTGTGCATTTAATATAGATTAATATAGCCCTTTACAGCATAAAATTTAAATAAATATTTTCGAAAATATTATAGATTTAAAATGCAGGGACATAACGGTTACGGCTAAATACACGTGTTAAATTGCACCCGGACGAGGCCAGAGTGGGTCGACTAGTTGATTATAAAATGTTTTAAAATCAAAAATACCTTTTACCTTCAATCTTTACCTTTATTATTAATATAACTTTTCTTTATGAAATGTATAATATAAGAAATGAAAGTATCAAAACTTAGGACACTTTTGTACATACATAGAATTATAAAATTTTAATTAAATATACATAAATGTTCACGTGTAGAATGAAACTTCTTAATGTCTTAGAAAACTACAATTATTTATTCTCTTCGAAGTTGTCATGTTAACTGTTTATATCTAAAGCTGTAACAGCTGTTTGCAAATTATAATCATAACCATTAAAATAAAATAGGCGCGAATACTATTACAACTAAGCCGTATGAAAATATTAAGCCTAATTCCTTAAGTTTTCAACATGTTTCACAATTTAGATAGGAAGTCGAGCAGCATCTGAGTCTTGTGGTCCAGGTGCAGGGTTGCGGAGCTTCTTTACTTAAACAACCTTTCACTCCCCGCCCTTTAATCACAAAAATAATACTAATCGCACTAGACAATAATAATATGCACTTAAAATAAACAACGAAAACAAGTAGCCAATATATAAAACTTACTCCAAACCTTAGCATTAAGACACTATGGCTGTCATGGTCACCAGGCGTGCTCTGTTTGACTACTGGCTGAAACGTTATAAACGATGTTGCTAACTCGTATTCCACAAGAAGTAAGACTAGCAGCACAATACTGAAAAAAACCACTTGCACTACTTTAGACGATAACTATATGAAATCATTTGGATGATTATCTCAGTCCACAGGACATTGGACATCTATAAGGAATAACAACAATCAAAAGACAGCAAAAATGTATCTAACAGTACAAGACGATATGAATAAATGAATTTTGAAAAGGATTTGAACCCTTCAAGTGTATCTAGAATATTTAATTAACCAAACCATTAACAAATTATGCAAATAAATACAAAACACAGTTAGAGCTTATTGACTTTACAACTTTCGGGTTAATTGCTTTAAACCGGCCTAGGTGAAAATTATCCGGAGTGGACAGGCGTGGACAGCTTAATTACAAGTGATAGCGTTCACGCTCCAACTCTGCCGCGGCTCCATTTCTATGCTAATGTGTCCACTGTGTGAGTGTGCAGTGTACGGAGGATAGTGTATAGTGTACAGCGTGCTACACAAGACTGGCTTAACGGTTAACTTCGAATTGTTCCACTGCATTAACCTACTTTGAATACAACACTACTCTCTCAAATTTTTAACTAAATCTATGTGAATATCAGCAACATATTTTTAGAACGTGCATTGAAATTGTTTTATTAAAGTATCTAGTAAAAATTCTCGAATAATTTAAAATGAAAAATACATTCAAGCCCTACATTATATATCATTGATTTAGCTATATTTAATAATTATATTTTTCATTAAATATAATATTAAATATTAAACTCTTTGTCACAAATAAGCTGTAATATGCTAATATATTATAATTACCATATCTAGTTTCACTGAAAGGATTTATTATAACAATTGTGGTTTAACCACATAATGTAAACGTTCACCGAGGTCAACCAAAGTATTAATTAAAAGCTTACAGTGTGTACAGAAATTGTCAAAAAAATATACAAATTATTTTTATATTAAAATATACATTATTTACAAATTGAATGAGAATGTATTCTTACCTTAATAATGTAATTAGCTTACCTGAGGAAAAACACTCAAAAGATTCCAATAATATACAATTTAGACCTCCTCGACCACCTGGCCCTAATATTTAAGGTTTCTTCAGCAATACAGCAATTAAACAAATTATTTTAATATTCAGCAAAATATCTTTAAATACTTTAAAGTCACACGAGCTTGGAGAATAACTAAATCTTCTTCCGTAGAATTCATAACAAAATACCCCTCTCATCATCCACTATGATGACGACGGGTGGGTTCATAGGCTTGTGTTATAAAGTTAATATTTAAAACCTACCTACATAATTTAATGGTATTATAATATATCTCAAAATTATATGTGTTTATGTAATACAAAATCTAGACTAAACTAAACATGTCAAGTGTAAAATAGTAAAACAGAGTCTACAGCTGACAACTTTGTACGTTATAATATTCTACATAAATTATTATTCTAAAATGAGATTCTCTCGTCACTTAGAGAAACTTAACCGTTTATTTATTACAAACTAGTTTATATAAGTTTGTCAAACAGACTCGTCTAGTATAATTTAGATTACAGGATTCACCGTCTCGCTGACTGTATCTTTGCGAGCAATATTTTTATTTAAGGGTAGGTATTTCAAAATTCTATCTATTTATGTTTGATAAAAATAAGTTATAAAAAACTTTTAAATCTGTATAAGTTATGTATGTTTTGACTTCTGGGCAATATTTTATTGCAACTAGATTTTTTTTTATTGCAGTTTAGTACTATTGGTGGAATGCGTTATGACTATTAATCATTGCGCAATAAGTTTGCGAATATAATTTCTTAAATATATCACACTCGAATGAATTAATACTTATAAATGTAAATGTTACGTTTGTACCTCGTAATATTTAAATAGGTCTTGCCAGATCTTATTCTAAACAAATTTAGTCAGTTTTCTTAACGAAAACTTAATATAAATAAGGTTTCAGATTATAGTCACCAGACATACTCCAGCTTTTATGAAGACCAAGTACTCTCTCAGGGAATCTTTAGCCTTAATTGAATTTACTAAGTTGTTTGATGGCTTCTGAGCATACAACCTTGTTTGGAATTGCTAAACACTCAGGTCAATCTGCAGACGACGACAATGATAAGATCTCTTAGATATCTGGTAAGATTAGATTATATAGAAATCTGGTAAGATTAAATTGCAATTATAAGTTTAGTATCAAAATAGTTACCTAGACAAGGCTGATCTTATTTCATTGTCGCTCCTATGAGTTTCAAGAAATTATATTGCCTACAGCCTTCCTCGATAAACAGACTATCCAACACTACATTTTTTTAATATAGTTCCTGAGCGCGATTTCATCCAAACAAACAATTTATCTTTATAAATTAAAGTACAGATAGGTACAACTATTAATATGTCGGGAATTTTAAATGATGAGAAGGAAATGGAAGGAGGAAGGTGGGGAATATTGGAGAACACTACTAGACGGTGATGATATTGAATGGACTATTGAGTAAACGCAACGCAAACACTTCTACTGAACCGATAAATAATCAAATATGATCTCTAACTATTACGAGAGAAACCTAAGCAGTGCCTTGGACTTGTGTCCAAAGTGTAGGCTTAAGGAATTCCTTTAAGTAATTACGACACTCACCTCCTCTGCTCAGGCTCTCTGTTTAAACCTAAGGTTAATCTCACATAAACCTAACCTAACACTAGACGTGACAACTAGATTGTGAGGTACTCACGTGACCTTGATCGGACAACACTCCTAGCACTAACACTGCACTGCACAACACCCACTATTCAGAGACTACATCACATCTCGAGACCGCGCATGACTAAGACTTCAATCAGACTGTCTATGGCATATAAAGGGTCGAGGGTCGAGACTGTCAAAATAATGAAAGTGACTACTATCCTACTCCAACGCCATAGATACCGATAACGATTTGTCGGAGAGTAGTAAAAGACTATCGAATAATCGAAAGGTGAATAGTTGACAGTAAGAGTTAACGGGGAGTTAGAAAAGAAGACGATAATTTTATAACAACTTTGTAAAAAAATAAAACAATTAAATGACAATGGCTGATGGATATATACCTATACAAAACATCAGGCAATAGCGAACATCAAGCGGACAAAGTCGCGCAGATTGGCTAGTGTTAACATATTTTGTTCTAACAAATGATATAGTTTATCGTATTTGGCGTGTCAATCTAACCATTGAATAGATTTGTTATTCGGAATTTACCAAATAGTTTTAAGGATTGTCAAAGGTAGTTCTTATTTGTGGGATAAGCTGTAGCTACTTACTTTACTTCGGGTTTACTTAGATTTTGTGAAACAAATTTATTATTACCTTTACCCTTACTATTTCATGATAAACAAGTTGTTAGTTTTAATTAGATCTCTCTTATTAGAGCTCATCTCAAATAAAGGCTAAATATAATCTACAAGGGACAGCTGTCAGGAGTCAAGAGACAATATTCTAGTAATTTTTCCATTACATTATTCATCGTCTTTGAAAGATGTTGCTTACTATAAAACCACAACTAAGTTGATAAAATAATTTAAAGGTTGGATAAATAATGTAAACGCAACAATTCTTAACAAAATAATTATTGTTTATATGTATTTTATTACCACCCTCATACGCTACCAACCACATTTTATTTTCAGACTCCAACGGAAATACGTCACATATATAGTGATATAAAAATAAAAAACACATATTATATACCTCATAAAAACAATGTAACGGTTTGGTAGAGAAGTATACATGTACAGAAGAAGAATAAGACGGCAAGATAAACCGGGAGAGACGGCAAGATGTCGTTCGCCAGAAGTTTCGCGAGTTTTCAGTGATATAAGTACACTAAAGGACGGCATTAGGCAAATTTATGTGTTCGAGTGGGTTAGCTATAACTCTAGATCTTTCCAGTGGTTATTAAATTGCTAGAATCAGGTTGCGAGAAGTTTCTATATGAAATCCTATATAAAGGGTTGTACGGACGATTGCAAGTCAGTCTATTACTCGAGAGTGAAGAAGTGAGTTCGAAGAGATATCGTAGTGCAGGGAAAGTGGTGCCAAGTCGTAGTAGTGCAATATTTTGAAGTGTATAGCGACGAACAGCGGTGGAAATAGTGTTTCGTGAGTAGTGCGCGAATAAGTGTGGAACTGTGTAAATTGAGAATAAGAACTGTAAATATCGGAGACGTGTAAATAGTGCGAGAACGTAGTGTAGGGTTATTTTTGTAAAGATTTAGTTTGACTTTTGGAATAAATCCTTTACCAACGAAGCATCTATCAATTTATTCCAATTCGGAACTCAAGCTCGTAACAATATATTGTTATCAACAATATGCATTTGGATAGTGTTTTGGTTTTAAAAATTAACTGTTATGTAATAACTGTTACTTACAAATATAATTTCTTGTGTAGCATGGCGGAAATTTGTCAAAAATAGCTAATATTCTGTGCAAATGTCACTTATAATATATTTGTTGCATTAATAAAAAAAACACTAATTCTAATAATAACACTACGTTACAAATAAAAAAAAGTTAAACACCCATTTTAACTTTTACACGTAGCACAATAAAACCTCTTTTTTTACTTAACATTTTTTAGATATTGTATTTGTGGAAAAACTAAAAAGAACTTATTGTACTAATACCTACCCTTAAATAACTTATTGAATTAATTTGGAAGAAAGCAACGTTACACAACTTGTGTGATTTATGAATGTTTGCACTATTGTCACTACTTTTTTTGTTGACTATCTCGAAAACTATGTGGTTACTCTTCTTCTTCTTCTTTGTCAGCCTTTTGCCCTCTGCAGGACATAGGAGGCCTATAGACCTCAAGTGCGCGCCATTCACAGAGATGCTGTGCTTTTCTTATCCATAATGGACCGGCTATCTTGACGATGTCATCTCTCCAACGAGCTAGCCAGGGCTTTCAGTCCAGTATCTTCCGGCTCTATCGTCAGACTTCCTTTAACTGATGTAACCTGCCCATCTCCACTTTAAGTATGCTGTATGTATGTCGTATGGCGACTTAATAAGTTAATCGTAAAGATATCTTATATATATATTCATCATTGTCTCTCATTATCTTTTTTTTTCGCTCTATAATTTTTATCTTTATCTGTTCAGAATGATCAGTCTCTTTTTACTTTCTTTCTTTCGATTATTACTCCTATCTCTTTCTCTCTCCTTTACCTATTCAATTTTATTTTTGCTCTATCCTTGTTTTCTTTCTATCAATTTTCTTTTTATAACTTTTTCTCACTTTCACTTTTTTTCCAAATAATGAAAAACTACACAATTACAGAATGACAAATTAAGAAAATCAATTATAATATTGCTTTATATACCCAGAGCGAAGAGAGGGCAGGCTCTCGTAATATATAATATGAATACATACAATTATAATAAATATTCTAAGGTTATAATATACTACATAAACAATACATAAATATAATAAATAAATATTAATTGATAATGAATTATCTCATCTACTTATTAAGATATTTTCCCTTGGTGGTAGGGGATCTGTTCCCCGACTGACTTGCGACCACCTGCATGCGAATCCGATCAAACAAACAAGAAGGTATCTCTTTTTTTGAAACAAGAGTTCATGGGCGATGGTGGCCACTTACCATCAGGTGGACCATCTGCACGTTTGCACCTTATCTACCATAAAAAAAAGATAGTGATTTTTAATCTTTAATTGAGTTATTAAGTGTTTCTGATTCTCTAATATTGAGTGGTAAATTGTTCCATAAGGTAATGGCTTGCACTGTGAAGGATTTTTTTATAAAATTTTGTAGAAAAGACACATGAAACTAAAGTTTACGTGTAGATCTCAACCCAGAAGGATTTTCTACAAATTTAAATCTTTCTTTTAAGGATGAGGGTGCGTTTAGTACAACAGACTAAGAATATGTAGATTCCGGCGAGAACGAATGGGCAGCCACTTGAGCTTTGAGCGAAATTCTGATACATGGTCATATTTGCGTAGTAAGAATATGAATAGCGAGATTTTGAAGACGCTCGAGCTTATTGAGTTTATCCTCGGTTAAATCGGAATAGCTTGCATCTGTATAATCGAGAATAGATAAAAGGAGAGAGTTTGCTAGCATAACTTTGGTAGGAATAGGCAGAACAGATCGAAAACGTCTTAACGAGTTCAATGCCGCAAATGTCTTTTGACTTACATGCTATATTTGCAACGGCCACGAGAGTGTTTGGTCTAAATGCTCACCTAAATCTTTGACTGTGAAATAGAAAGACAAAGATGTTATTGTGAAATTAACCTATATTCGACAATAAAATATTTATGTGCCCTATAAAACATATAAAAATAGCTCTTTACTTTTTCACTGACACGTTTTTACCTTGATGTAAAATATGTAGATACAGTTTTGTACCTGAATCACATATTCTGGGAATTGTTTTAGGCTACCATTTCACGTTGAAATTTTACATTTCTTCTATATGTATATATATATTTACATAGTATTATTTATATTAATTCTTTCATAATATTGTATGACAATGATGATAAATATGCCAATTTACTACCAAATCACTTTGTAGACTGCTTCGGATCAGTCGTGGCGGAGGTTATAATTACATTTTTTACGTGGGTATACTTCAAATAAATCAAAAGGAGAGTATTTCCTTTTGATTTATTTGAAGAGAACTAATAAATACAAATTCTTTAAAATCAGTGATTAGCTTCATCATTTATTTGTATTCAATCCAATTTGCATTACCTATTAGGGGGTGTCTATATATTTTTTTAATATTAGCTGCACAAATTTTTCTATTTATTTTAAAGTGCCCATTACTCCTTGCGATGCTTTAAAAATCTCGTTTCGATGTTCGTGAGTACATTTAATTACACGCTTGCTCCAATTTGGTGGTTTGCCAAAATTCTTCAGTAAATCACATACATTCAGGCTTTACAGGAGACTAGCTCTTATAATATGCTTATTATGGGCCATAATAGCGAAACAGAATAAGTCAAAAAGCCTAGTTGTTAACGCAAAGTCACGGTTCTGTTCGCAGGTGTGACTCGAAATTAGAATGAGCGGTGCCACCCGCACATTTCATGAATGTAACGCATACCAAATAGGCTAAACTAGATTTGAAATTTCTGAGCATTGTCCTTTAACCCCAGGACTCTCAGGACTTTTTGTATTTTGAATTTAAATAACTAATATTATAATTTTAACAATTTGTTTAAACTCTTTGTTTTAAAATATTTCAAAAATTATTAAATTTAATTAAAAATATTTTTTTATTCAGCCACTTAAAGGAATAAGAATGACAGACAGAGGCAGAGATAAATCCAAAAGCAAATTAGTGTAGAATTAGTAAATGATAAATTGTATCATCCTTAGAAAATATTAAAATAATATCATTCTCTATACTAACTCCAGAGGCGTATTTAACAAGGCTATGCTACGCACTGCTACGACATGAACGGTTATTTGTACGCACTCTTAGGCCATAAACAGCTACGCTATGAACTGCTACGCTGTGATCAACTACGCTGTGATCGCTATGCATTACTACTTTATTAACAGCTACGACATTCTCGTTATGCCATAAACGGCTACGCTATGAATAGGTACGCACTGCTACGCCATGAACGGCTACGATACGCACTGCTACGTTAAAAGAATTTTTAGACACTGTTATTCTATTGATAGCTGTTGCATTCATAGTTTAGCTTTCGCTATAGTTACTGATAGTGATATTTTCAAGTCAAGTACTATATAATCCTTTAGAGTCACTAACCTAATATCGGTCTTTCTATTACGAAATTTTCATCGCTTTGATGTGGTAATCCTAAACACGAGAAACAATTTCATTTCAACTTATATTTATGTATAGAAATGTTAAATTAAACTTATAAATTCTTCAAATTAATTTATTTTCCCTCTTTTACACTACAATACAATCTTAAAATACCTCTTCTCGGTCTTTCATTCGTCATCTAATATTCAGATAGTCTAGAGCATAACACATACAACCTCTTTAAATTTTATGCGTCCATCCTTACTATTAAGTCAAAATAAATAATAACTCTTAATTTCCAATCCCACATGTATTCTAAGATTTAAATGAAATATTTTTTCCATCTCACGGAATAATAAAAAAAACGTTAAAACACTGTTCTAAATGTATTTTAAAATACCCCTAAAACGTTTTATACGACATTAGGTATATTTCGTTATGTTTTAATATACTCGCAATTGTGATGTTGGAATACTAATTTAACAGTAGCATCCTGTTTGTCATGATGTTGGTAGCATTAAATTGAGTACCATTTTCATATATTGAACAGGAGTAGGAGATAGTGCTAAGTATATGGGAGCTATACTGTGCAGTAACACTCAACACAACATTAACATATAATGTAGATGGAAGCCGAGCAGTGCCTGGTACTTGAGACCCAGGAGCATATTTAAAGACATCTTCTACTATGCACAAACTCTCACCTCCATTGCTCGTCCACGCCCCAGAATAAAGTAGATTACGCACGTGCTCCTTGATAACGGAGGCCTAACACGACACTATAATACTGACTTACATGTACACTGCGCGAAACCACCAGAGAGACTGACTCTAGTCTATCGTACTAAAGGTTATACATTGTCTACAGGTCGGTATACCTTACATAATATAAAATGACCTACCCGTTCATACTGCTTTATAAACGTTGTTGCTAACAATAGCAATGTAAATACGCCGCCATGATAATAATCAATATTATAACCTCATCATCATCACTACCCGTCAATGGCCCACTGCTGAGCCGGGTCTCCTCCTCAGAATGAGGAGAACATTAGGCCATAGTCCACCACGCTGGCCCAGTGCTGGTTGGCAGACTTTACGCACCTTTGAGAAATTTAAGGAACTCTCAGAAGTGCAGGTTACCTCACGATGTTTTCCTTAAAGCAAGTGATATTTAATTGCTTAAAACACACATAACTCAGAAAAGTCAGAGGTGCCTGCGTGGGGGAACGAACCCGGACCTCCCGAGTAAGACTTGAAGTCTCAATCACTGGGCCATCACTGCTTATTATTATAACCTGGCGAGTACTCAATCAGTTCTTCTGGATCTCAGTGTTAAAAATATAACCCTCAAAGTAAAAATATTCTAGTCAACAATTCGTGATATTGTTGATCTGTGTGTAAAATATAACTTATAAGTAACAATACATGTTAACTTTACTACAGTTTCTTTGCTACAATCCCTGCTTTAAATATTTTAAAGAAGAGTTATTCTAAGTAGTTTAAAGAAAAAGTTTCTGAAGTCCATAAAATATTTCATAAAATAAAATGAAAATGGTTTACTATAATGGCATGTTTCCAAGTACGCATTTAAGATGCTTCCATTCTTCATAACGGGAACTATTAGATGGCTCATTCGATAGAACTACCCAGTAAAGTGCATTTTTAGCTCAAGTTAAATAAAAACTTGGTTGATAATGCTTAGGGTTCCGTACCTAAAGGGTAAAAACGGAACCCTATTACTAAGAATCTGCCGTCCGTCCGTCTATCTGTCGATAGGCTGTGTCTCATGACGATGATATCTAGACAGATGAAATTTCACAAATGATGTTTTTCTGTTACCCCTGTAACAATAAATACTAAAAACAGAAAAAAATAAATATTTAAGGGGGGCTCCCATACAACAAACGTGATTTTTTTGCCGTTTATTGGTCGATATTAATAAAGACAACAAGTAGACGCTTGAAATATATTTACAAAATATTTAATGCTATATTCAGTTAAACAATAAATAAATAAATTAAAACCAAACAAATATTTAAGGGGGGCTTACATACATCAAACGTGATTTTTTTTCCAAATGTTGGTACGGGACCCTTCGTGCGCGAGTCCGACTCGCACTTGGCCGGTTTTTTCATATAAATTATGACGATGATCGGCGGCGATCCATTTAGAAGTATATAACTATCCTATTCATAATCTTATAAATATTTTATGAGTATTTAAGAGATAGATGTATACATGCATATAAGAATTAAATGTATAAAAAAATATGTATGTGTAATGGCGCCTAATAATTTTAAATAGTGTCATTGTTTTTAAGTTAGTGACGATTTAAATTTGAAATTTAATAAAAATAATAAAGTTACATTTAATTTACCAAATTATCTATTAACCATAGAAATATCATTAAAATTAGTTTTTCAATTTAACTATAAAAATGTAGATAGATAAACCGACAGACACAAAGAGTAACTTATGCATTTATTTATGGATGGAAATAAAGTGTTTATAAGTAATTTATGAATAGAAATATGTTTTTATAGCAATTTATGCATAGAAATAAAGTATTTAGAGTCATTTATTTATTTATACAATTATACCCTCAATACACAAATAATGACATATATTATACACTAACAATACTTAATTATTCTATAGCTTAGCCAAAACTTGATATAACATATCGTGAAATAAATATTTATAGCAATTTATGGATAGAAATAAAGTGTTTACAGTAATTTATGAACAGAAATGAAGTATTAACGAAGTAAGAAATTATTTTAATTTACGCTTTATTTTTAATCTACTCAAAAACAAGCTCTTGACCTGTTTATAACCACGTATTTATAGCTGTAAAAGAAATTTTGATAGTGGTCTGTAAAACCTTGCCTACTACATTCCACTTGTTTACTCCGCTCAGCTAATTTATTGGTGGAATGAAGTTGAAATCACTTGTACAAATTCACCGGCTCATTGAATTACTTTGTAAATGGGAGCCATTAGTTTTGCTTCAAAGTTAACCTCTTATTAGTTCAAAATGTACTTGTGTACATTTTATAGTACATGATTGCAACGAGAAAATTGTTTTTAAATCAAATTGCGAAGGCGATCTGAGATATCTATGATGATCACATACTCAATCGCTAACTATTTTGCTAACCTAGTCACCATTCTATCCCTTACTCGTTCATTCAATCATACTCTAGCTCATTCGCAGACTTACATTCCCGCAACTATAAATATTCAATTTCCCATTAAATTTTCATTTATGGAATTAAAACTTGGTGGAAATGGATTATGACACTAATTGAAAGTGGACACCTCCACCCCACCAACCTTCTGTGTCGCTTTCTCAATTTTAATACTAAGAAATTAGAAAAATAAAAGAGAAACGGATTTTTTTTTGTCTTTAACGTACACACGTGAAAAGCCGTGAAAAATTATAAACTAAAAAAATGTTCGGATTAAGGATTATGGAATCAAAATTATTGAAACCTCATGGCTGAAAAATTGTATTTAAAAAATTGTAAATAACTGTATTTCAAAACTGTCAAATAAAAATCTAACGTCAATAGTTTACTCGTGAACTATTTCGACAAAAAACAATAGTCATATATCAAAATAGGAAACAGCAATATATTTCAAGCAGAATACTAATTTATTTTTGTTTCACAATGCATCATAACTTAAAAATGGCGGACGGTGGACTAAATTTCAGCACACGGTATTAATAACATGGAAATGAAAAATAGACGTGAGCTGCTTACTGTTGATAAATGTTCACGTTTCATAACACTGTTGATAACTTTATTTTAATATACCCACTGTCTCGATAGATTTGAGGGAATCTGTCAAGTGATTTCACACAGTAAACATTGTCTAAATTAGTGCAAGTAGTGTGGCTTAGTGCTGTAGTGTTGGGTAGCGACGTCGAGCATTTGGAAGGTGTGTGTCGTAATCATGTCATGGACGTCCTATACCCGCTCCTTAGTCACAAGCCCCATATACTGCTCGGCTTCTTGTCTAAAAATCAAGTACTTGTATAATTTTAGTTAATATTATATTATAAATGTGAAAGTTTGTATATTAGAATAATAGGATGTCTGAATGTTTGGTACTCAATCACACAAAAACGGCTGAATAGATTTCGATGAAATTTGGCACATAGATACCTAATAACCTAAATTATCAGATAAAACACTTTTTATCGCCGATAAATTCAAAGATATTAATAAAATGCGGGATAATAAAAATGTTTATTGAGCTCCTATATATTTTTATACTGCAATATATTGAAAATTAAATGTTTTTTTAAATTTAAGTAGTATGTATTAAATAGCATCCATGCAACACCGGAGTATGTCGACTCGACTAAATAAAGCTCTTGAACTGCTCTATCTGCATGAAAATATAAAATTAAAAACTACAGTACACGTTTTCAAAGAAACTGAAAATGAGGTGATGTTTTTAATCCCACCCACTCTTATAACAAAACAGTGTATTAAAAATATTTTTCCATTTCTAGCTTCGGTATGCTTCAGCTTTCTGCGTCAAATAGGAAATGTACTCAATTTTATTATTTGCTTTTTACATTTGTTTCACTGAACGCCATTTTGTTCTGTAACGAAATTTTATTTTCACTACATAGTATAAAACAAAGTCGCTTTCTCTGTCCCTATATCCCTATGTATGCTTAAATCTTTAAAACTACGCAACGGATTTTGATGCGGTATTTTAAATAGATAGAGTGATTCAAGAGGAATGTTTATATGTATAATACATACATAATATAGTAGAGAAACACTGATAATTGTAGAGGTTTTTAATGTAATGTCGTAAATAAACACATTTTTTTGCGCTTACATTGCAAACGCTGGCTGAATCCTTCGAGATAGATCAAAATAATGTACTACAGTATTGTACACCTTAAAAAGGTCTACAAAAAAATCTACTATGGTATATGTCTACCTCTTAGCGATAACCCACAATAACCATTTATTATCCTTTACTTTTTACAAAAAATAATGGTTTATTTACGAAGCGATTTTAAACAATACAGCATTAATCCTTATCCAATTAGGTACCTTAAATATATTGTGCGTTTAATATAGATCAATATGGCCCTTTACAGCATGAAATTTAAACATTTATTTTTGAAGATATTACAGATTCAAAATGCAGGGACATAGCGGTTACGGCTAAATACACGTGTTAAATTACACCCGGGCGAAGCCGGACGGGTCGACTAGTTAGTAATAAATACACTATTGGGTATTGTGACTTAGATGCAAGTTTACAAGTTTCATTCTATGGTAAATTGAAAAGATATAAATTCACATAGTATACAATGTTTAAAGTAACCCCACATGGTTCATGTGTGTTACAAATATCATTTTTTAATTCGGTAGCAATTTACCGGTGTGAAGTTAGTTGACTAAAGTTGGCTGACTAAGATAATCCAACCAAATAAAGAAGTCTGCATAAAATAAGGTAAAATTAACCAGAAACTAGTACTAATTTTAATAAATAACATGAAATAAATATTTTATTCTTAGGCGTGAGCACCCTTATGTAAAGAAATTATTTAGTTGCCGAATAATTTTAAAATTATTTTTTAATAGAATAACAATTTCACGAAATAAAAGCTATTATTACACTCTGAGCTTCTTATAAGCTGAAAAGGTTTTAAAATATGAGTAAAATGAGATAAAAATCTTAGGGGTTGAAACCGGATGAGCAGCCCTTATGCGAAGAAATCAGTTATTTAAGTAACAATTTTTTACTTTTTTTAATATTTTCACAAAATAAAATTTAAAATTACACCTTGAGATATTTACCACTAAAAGAATATGTAAAAACGAATCAAATGAGGGTAAATTCATAGGGATTGAAACGGGACATACAACAGAATAATATCCTCAAACCTGCTCGTGGTTCACAACTTATACAAGTCAGGCATTGCTCGGTTTATGGGGTCCTAACAAAACCACACTATACTAAACTATTTTGCTACTTTGTTTGTCTAATGTAGTACAAGTAGTTTAATAGTTTATTGTGATGGTCATTCTTTATTAGTTTACTAGCACACATACTACTAGTATTTCCTTTACCCCTCCTTGTAAGCTAAATTGCTTGGTCAGGAGTGGGCCACGCCAGTAGACCAATGTCCGGGATTCGAACCCACTACTTATCGATCGTGAATCCAACGCCCGAACCACTGAGCTACTGACGCTTCAAGTTCAATTGTTATATGAAGGAGTCGAGCAATGGAGGGTGAATAAGCACTAGGGTTTCAAGACCTAGGCACTTTTACAATCAGGATTCCAGTGCGAAGTATTAAGAGTACAGGAGCTATACTGCACTGTAACACAAAAAAAAATGGAAAGCTCAGCAGTGCCTGGGGCTTGAGATCTAGGAGAAGTTTTAATGAGGTGTTTCACCTTCACGGAACGAAAGTTTATACTATATACTCGTAAAAATATAATTTATAAGTAGTGTTGCTAACAGAAGTTTCTATAGTTTTGTGTAAGTCTTACTTAATTTGAGCCTATAAGTATCAGGGTCTTAAATATTAAATCTTTAATCTTTGTAAGATGAAATTAGACTGTCATCAGTCTAGAACCTGCGGGATATTGCGGCTTCCCTGCTGAAACTGATAAATTATATCAAAAATATTTATGTTTTTGTGATATACTTAAATATTTATTATTTATTTTATCTAAAGTATTATTATAAAGAGGAAAGATTTGTATTTTTGTATGTAACGAATAAACTTAAAAACTACTGGACCGATTTCAAAAATTTTTTGGCCGTTAGAAAGCTACATTATCACTGAGTAACATAGGCTATATTTATTACTAGATAAAATTAGAGATTCTCAGAATTTCTTACTAAAACCAACCCAAGGTGCAAAAAAATTGGCCTTAAAATGTCTTTCATCGCATGCCCTGCAGAAAGTATTGATGATAGAACAAAAAATGTTCTACAATATTATAGAACGTATCAATATCTACAAAAAACTTCTGGAGACCATTTGTCCAACTATTGTAGTTATGTCACTATAATTACATTTTAAAATTGATAGAAATGTCTATCAAAATCTACCATGTTTTCTATAAGTTTGTATTATTTCTTATCCAAATAAATTATTTCGTATTCAAGATTATTTCAATACCTGTTAATTACTTTTTGAATTATTTAAATCGGACATTCCATTCAAAAGATATTACCAAATTAAAAATGTCAATATAATCAAAAAAATACACACCGATGGGCCGGTGTGGCGCGCCACGCAGCGCAGCGAGCAACGCGGCGAGAGAGGGGCACCGAAATGCCGGGATCCAAAATGTTAAAAAAAAATTATCCACCCGTACCAAGCCGGGACGGGCGGCTAGTAATATATAAAACAAAGTCGGGTTTGTTCGAACACTTATAACTCGAGAACGGCTGCATCGGCGAGATTATATTAAGAAGTAGTTATGTATTTTCACTTGCTATAAATAATATTGTTACCTACATGAGTAACCAAAATTTTAAAATAAAATTTTCCAACTTTAGCAATGAAAACCCAGCATCACAACACCGCACCACAGCCATAACGTTACCTACATAATTTTCTCCTCCACCTCACACAACCATGACAAATTACATCAAAACGTTATTAATTATTGTTAATTTTCACACCTACGCTTACGAAATTTAATACTTAATCAAATTAATCGTTAATGAACGTTGTTCATATAAATAACATTCCATACATTACATTCTTATTATATTATAAATTTAACTGAATATTGGTTGTTGTGAGGTGGTTTTACTAACTTCAAATAAAACTGTTTTTAATCTAGACTAAAAGAGTTTAATTAAGGATAGTCTTTTATCAAATTCATTATCATTAGACGTTAGACAGTTATCGGTGAAAAGTAAACTGTCTAAGATAATCCTACCAAATAAATAATTCAAAATTAAATAACTTAAAATTAATTAAATTTGATTAAATTTCCAAGATTTGGAACTTATAAACATTTTTATTAAAGTTTATGATGGGGTGAATTTTTTCTGACTGAAAGAGTATTTAATTACGCGTTAAAAGAGGCAAAAATTACATATAAATTCATTAATTTAGTCACTCATTCATTCTTCAAACATCATCTACCGAACAACTCATTCACTTCTCATTTCACTCACAAGCTCATCTCGTTTATGCTTGTTTATTCATGATATAAATCTATTAACTCAATTTTATTCTTATTATATAAAATTATTTATGTCCTTTGGGATATAAAGTATCATATATATTAATTCAGGTTATATAGTATCCGTAATTAAAATTTCATTCAAATCGGTGTAACCATTATTATGTGATTGAATAACAAACATTGAAACATATAATCTTTGTCATATTAATAATAATTCAAATGTTAAGCCTGTAACTGAAATTATCCTCAATTTCAGTTTACTTTTGTGTTTATGATGTATCTAAATTGAAATTAATTGAACTCAATCGGAAGTAAACCACATTTAAGTGCGACGGGAATTAAATTGCTGTATTACCGTGTCAAATACAGTTAACATTTCGTTATGGAATTAATGAATGAATGATAATATAGGAAATTCTATTCATTGATAAATTAATTACGAAATATCAGGAATATTAATGCTACTTGAAACTTGCATATGTTAGTTCAGAAAACTATAGTATAAAACAAAATTCCTAATGATGTCTTAATAACTATACATTACTATTTGAGCTGTATTTTTTTTATGATAGACTAGCCGACCCATGCGACTTCGTTAACGTGTTGCTCCGCTCCTATGGGTCGTAGCGAGATGTTGAATAGCCTAAGTTACTCCTTGTTACAGCTATCTGCCAGATTTCAGAGATAAGCTGAAACAAACAGGCAGACAGACGGACAGAAACAATTGTAAAAAAATCTTGTTTTAGTATATGTACCGTGTGCGTGTATACATCCATATGCACTTCGTAAAAAGCGGTTATTTTAATATTACAAACAGACGCTCCAATTTTATTTATTTGTATGGATAAGGGACAAACGAGCAGACGGTCCACCTGATGGAAAGTGGCCACCGTCGCCCATGGACATCGACAAAACTAGAGAGTATCTATTGTTTTGCCGATGCGTTGCTGCCTCGAAGATAGAGTGAGGAGGAGGAGCGAAGAGAAGAATTCTGCGGTTTCAGTGGATCCCGAGCAAGAACCCGGTGTTCACTGGAATCGCACCATTAATGGGATGAGAGTGAGGGGGTAGATCTGGCCCGCCATACGCGGCTTGACCGGAATGCGTCTAAGACACTTGGCGGTCGGATTCGCATGCTGGCGGTCGCAAGGCATCCGGAGAACAGATCCCCAATGGGGATTCTGGGTTAGTTAGCTCTAACGAGATGCTCTTCCAGCGGCAGAGGGGAATTGTAAATATCCGATAGAGGTATTTCAGTTTCAACAAAAATGAATCATCAAAATTCGTTTATAAACAAATAAGTTATACTAGAATATTATAAGAAGTTTGTTGAAACATATTGAAGTCTTAGACTCAACTAAGTACGAAAATTTGTTTTCATACAGTTTTCCGACATTTTCAATAACTATCGTCATATTTCAACCAATTCCAACTAAACCATAGCAAATTATACACCTAAAACTTCCTTATGAATCACTCAGTCTATTAGTGGAAACTGTGTGAAAATCTTTTCAGTAGTTTTATTGCGAACAGAACAAACAAATGAAGAAACATTTCCTAGGGATATTTATTACAATTTAACTATATATTTTCGAATGCAAAGACGAACGTTAGAAATCATAATTATTAGTGTAGTGTCTTGTTCTTGCTAAGTTATAGGGTAATTACTTTAATATACATATGAAATTATATCGTTACATGATTACGAGGGTAGGGCTACCATGAGTCTTATGATTACAGGATAATCCTTATAATTGTGTCGAGCTTAACAGATTCAGTGATAACCTAATGGTTCAGACATAGGTGTCTTACTCAAGAGCTCTGAGTTTGATCGTGGGAACACATCTCATACTTTCTAAGTTATGTATGCTTTAAGCAAATAAATGTAACTTGCTTTTTGGTGAAAGAAAGGATCGTATGGAAACCTGCACACCTGAGAGTTCTTTAAATTCCTCAAAAGTGTATGAAGTCTGTCAACTTACACTAGGCCAGCGTGATAGACTGTGGCATAATACCCTCCTCAATTTGAGGAGAAGACCCGGCTTAACAGTGGGGCATTAACGGGTTGTGATGATAACAGATTGTCAAGAGAGTCGCCCAATTTGACTCCAGCGGTCGGTTCAGCACTAGACGGCGTTTTAATATTATGTAATTTACAATTTATTTATTTATTTATATTATTATACTTTCTAAATTTGTTTTTAAAAACAGTGCCAGCAATAGTACAGAAAGTAGTATTGCTGGTACACTTCAAAAATAACAATTATTGTATATTATCGTCCTAATAATAGGAGGTTAATAAATAACGGAATTATTTCTAACCTATTAGTACATTTTTTAGAGTTTGATGTCGGTTCAATTTTTTGTTAAAAATGTTTTATCGTTACTTATATTTTATGTTATTCTTTAATGAATTTAAGTTATTAAATAAAATTTTAAAAGGTGTAAAAGGATTTTTTTGTTCTTTAGTTACGATTTTATAAATGAATATATTTACATGGTAACACTAGTCCAAGCGAACGGAACTTATGAGCCGATAACTTGAAAGCCGTCATGCCGTAGTAAATTTCGGAAACCACATGTTGTATAATTTACGACATCTTTATTACATTAACATAAGTGTAACACATAGTTATACATATTGTAATTTAAGAATACTTGTGGTTGAATGTAGACTAAATAAATAGGATTTGTATTCTCACATATTAATTTAATTTTACCTAATTTTAAGACAATAATGATATAATTAAAAAATAAAAATTTACTTGTAAATTTCTGAATTGGATTCAAAGAGAATGATAACACAGTCATGCATGAACTCACTCACTCAATAACAAACTACTAACAGACTCACTTACTAGCTCATAATACGCCTTTTCCTGCTACTTCAGTCTCAGAAACTTTAGACATGCAACAACTCACTCAGTCATACACGCCTAACAGACTCACTTAACTTTAAAATTGACAATTTTCCATACTAAAAAGCTACAAATTTCTAAACAGTGAATAAACTTTCAAAAAATTTAACATCAGAAGTGGTGTTGTATCATAAATTTAATATATCATATTTTCGTATCGTAACTTATGTATATCGTGTTCATACCAAAATGGTATTGACGTTGTCATATCATAAAAGCCATCGAAGTACGCTTTACGACTTTGAGAAACATAAACTTTAGTCTCTTGTCACGCTTACCCCTCGATGTGTAAGAGATACTTGAGAGGTTATAACACTTTACCAAAATAGAACCTTAGCTCAAATGCAAGTGTTATTCAAAGATAAATTACCTTTGAGTTTATAAGTTGTTATTCATACTTTTATATATATATATGTCGGGGATTTTAGAACGATGTGAAAAGAGATGGAAGGAGGAAGATGGGGAATATTGGGGAACATTAAAAGGGGGTGATGGTATTGAATGGAATATTAGGTAAACGCAACGTAGATATTCCTATTGAACCGATAAATGATCAAATATGATCTCTAACAATAACGAGAGAAACCTAAGCAGTGCCTTGGACTTGTGACCAAGATGTAGGCTTAAGGACGTCCTTTAAGTGATCACGTCACTCGCCTCCACTGCCCAGGCTCTCTGTTTAAACCCGAGGTAACTCAAATAAACCTAACCTAACACAAGACGTGGCAACTAGATTACTCAAGTGACCTTGATTGGACAGCACTCCTAGAACTAACACTGCACTGCACAACACTGACACTATTCAGAAACTACTTCACTTCTTGAGAGACCACGACTAAGACTTCAGTCAGACTGTCGATGGCATATAAAGGGTCGAGGGTCAGACTGTCAAAAGAACGGAAGTGACTACTACCCTACTCCAACGCCATAGATACCGATGACGATTCGATAGTCTTTTACTATTCTCCGACATATATCTATAGTTATATTATTAGGTGAAAAGATTTGTATTTTTGTATGTTTGTGACTGTGTAACGAATAAATTAAAAGCTACTGCGCCGATTTCAAAAGTTCTTTTACCATTTTAATGATACATTATCCCTAATTAATAGCCTATATCTATAACCTACGAAAATTTCAATAATGTAACCTAAGATGTAAAAAAAGCAATTAAATGTCTTTCGTTGCATGCGCTGTAAACTATAGATGTTTGAACACAAAAAATTATATAATAAAAGTTAATATAAATGTTGACCAATATCAGACCATGTAAACCATACATTTGTATTAATTCTTATCCAAATAAATCACTTCGTATTCAAGACTGTTTTAATACCTATAGATTGCTTTTTGAATTATTTTAACATTTCATTCCATTCAAAAGATATTACGAATTTAAAAATGTAAATTTTAACAAAATACAAATGCCGCACCGGTGTGACCCTTAGGAGATATAACAAAACAATGCTTTGTGGGATTCATACACGTCGGGGCAGGGCGCTAATGACTGTGTAGAATAAGAGTTAGCTGTCTGCTGCACCATACCCCCCGCCCCCTGTCTCTTTCCCGTTCTCTATCTTTTTCCCTTTTTCAATGTATCAACCCCTCAGCTAAATGTTTGGTGGAAGCGATTAGGATTTGAAGCTAATTTACTTTATTCACTTTACTGTGATTTTTTGCTATCCAAATTCATGGAGATATTTTTTCGTGATGCGAGTATAAACATAGGGACACAGACAAAATAAATAAATAATTATATTAAGTTCTATTAGAGCTATAAGGGCCCCTCGTATTAAGTCTTCTTAAATATCTTCTATGTTCCAAAACTTTTCATAGTCTGTTCATAAAAGTGTTCATAAAAGTCTTTCAAGGTGTAATGTAACAGCGTTATAAAATCAATAAAAGTGTCCGCTGAATCGGTCAAGAAACCTTTTGAGTCAATAATCCGCTTCCGTACAGCAGTAAGCCCCTTGAGGGATTATGACGTTTAGGGTCAACCCTTACTACTATGATACCGACTGTTTTCCCATATATTTAAGAACAAAATACTTATTTATCAAATGTTTAGGATTTATAATCCGTGATGTCATTATTAACTTAGATGTATTAAGGATATGTAAAAATAAGTAGTAGTAACCTTTACAACATTATGACGTGAAATTGAAATTTATTAATGAGCCTAGATTACTATTAGGTTAATACAAGGTCGAGTACTGGAGTTATTTATTAGTTAGTGCATAATCATAATTCAGGACGACTGCAGCAAATCGTATAATTCTTTTTTAGTTAGTGAGATGGTGGTGCCCACTGCAAATGAGTGACATACTACGCATTATAAAATAGAAATTCAACGGAAATAGTGGGAAAATAGTATATTCCTAGTTGCGAATGGCAGAAAATGTATGAATGAGGTTTGAATTCACCTCAGCGAAGTGAGGGCGAGTCGGCTAGTATATATTAAAATGATGTCCTGTAAAATAAGTATGAAACTTAACACAAAATGGCATTTTAGCTATAGATGGTCTAAATGAGATACAGCCAGTTAATAAAGCCACATTTTTCCAACAATGGGAAATAATAAATTTAAAAAACGTAACAGAAGAATTTTATGAAACAAGGAAGTATCTAAACGGTCTTTAAAAAGCCAGCGAGACGCGAAAAAATGTCAATCTTTTATTATTATTTTTTAAATAAAAGCGGTTATTAAGTTGAGATATTATGTATATCATCATTGTCATCAACTTCGTGTAAGATTTCTGTATTTTAATATAAACAATAGAGCTAGCAACACTGTCAATAACTTTTTGAATAGATAACTACTTACTTTTGGATAATATATAACCTTTCGCTCCATAAATTATCTAAAGGGTTGCTAGATCACTAAACGTTTACTTAATACTTGTTTTCGTTATATCTATGGCCTTCGTAAATATGACCATGTGTCGGAATTCAGGAAAAAGCTACGTCATCTCAGCCATAGGACGTCCACTGCTGCACATAGGCCTCCTCCAGAGATTTCCAGTACGACCGATCACCTGCATCCTGCGGCTCCCTGCCGCCCTGACCAGGTCGTCTGTCCATCTTGTAGGAGGCCTTCCAACGCTTCGACGTCCCGTCCGTGGTCGCCACTCGAGAACCTTTCTGCCCTAACGGTCATCGGTTCTACGGGCTATGTGCCCAGCCCACTGCCACTTCAACTTACTAATCCGCTGGGCTATATCGGTGACTCTGGTTCTTCTACGTATCTCCTCATTACCGATTCGATCACGTAGAGCTACGCTGGCTCCTAATACGAGACCGCAGGAATATCCTTCTATGCCTTCTTTATTCCATCTTAAATGAACCAAGCACTCCTATTTATCTTCTAAATTTAGTTTACTCTCTTCTTCACATGACAGGTCACTACGTTCTTCTGAACGCCTCACTTTGCGTACGCCATCTCACCACCCGTGTTTCTCCGGGTTCATGTCTAACTCATTTGCAGTAGCTGCTGTACAATTATGGAACCAGTTACCTGAATCCCTTAAAAATGGTCCTTCGCAAAATTCGTTAAGAAACAGATTAAAGAGTTTTATTTGAAAATATCTTCTATCTGAATGTATTATTTGTAGTTCCATATTAATATTCAGTATACTAGTATTGTACTGTATATATATGTTTGTGTATTTATTTAGACATATTTATTAATATTTTGTATATATATTTAATTTAGTTATATTTATTTATAATTTGCTATTACTCATTGTGCACACGCCTACTGTTGCCTCTCTTGCATAATTCTGGGTTGGCTGGTAGAAAATGCTGTAGTAGCGTTAATTCCGCCCTTGTACAATGTTCTATCGAGTACCACATGACAGAGTAGACAAAATTGGTGAGAGTATACGAGTAGTAGATCTCTTTAAACCTGCGCCAAAGTCTCAAGCCCTAGCACTGCTCGTTTCTTTAGCTTTCGTCTAAAGTGCATGTTATTATTGTCATCTAAGCATTAATGCACAATATAGCGTCTGTATTTTAGATGACAATAGATTACTTACAATTAGCTTAGGTGGTCAGGCGCGCTAGACATTATATTATGTACTAAAACTTACCATAAATTATTTCATGATTGTTTAAAATCATTAGAATAACCTTAAAACCATCATGTTATTATTGTCCGTGTATCTTGTACGTACTATTGCACTGTATAGGTTATCTCTTTAAAGTTTATTTGCCAAACGCCAAATTAGCGTAAAAAAAAATAAGTTAATTTGGCTTCCATATATGTCCGGTAACCACTGCCAATTGTATAGGATACAATGAACGAAACTATTACCCTCTACCCTCTCACTGACCTATTGTTGGAAAGCCAGCTCAAGCAAATAATAATTCATTAAAAAACTGGCTTAGGATACTTTTATGTAATAGCGCTCGCTCGCTGCGCTGCGTGGAACCACACCGGCCCGTTGGCGTGTATTTTTGGTTTATATTAACATTATTAATTTCGTAATATCTTTTGAATGGAATGTCTGATTTTAATAATTCAAAAATTGATATACAGGTATTGAAACAGTCTTGAATACATGAAATTATTTATTTGTATAAGAATTAAAATGATTTTGATAGGCATTTCTATCAACTTTTAAAATGTAAAAAAGTAGTTATAGTGACATAACTACAATAGTTGGACATATGGTCTCGCAAAGTTTTTTGTAGATATTGATACGTTCTATAATATTGTAGAACATTTTTTTGTTCTATCATCAATACTTTCCGCAGCGCATGAAAGACAATTTATTTTACACCTTGAGTCGGTTTTAGTAAGAAATTCTGAGGATCTCTAATTTTTTCTAGTAATAAATATAGCCTATGTTACTCAGTTGAACTTTCTAACGTTCTCTCTCTCTCATGTTACGTATAGCTTATTAAATATTACACATTAACTACTTGTAGTCGCACATAAATAGTATATTTCTTATCGAGTACAATAACGAGTAAGTATCATTCAGCCAACCCCGATGATACAGGATCAACAAACGATCTACGAACAAACTTTAAAAGAACCGAGCTTGAAATAAAATATTTCATATCATACTATATTTTATATTCATCTATGAGTCATTCCAGATGTAAAAAAAAAGAAACAAAACTCATGTAAATCATAGTCAAATAACTGTTGTTTCTGTAAGCTAAAGTATTACTGATCGTTGGAAATTTTTTCTGACATGTGATTTAGAAGACCAGTAATATGACTGTGAAAACCGTATCACATTTCTACGCAACGCACGCACTTGGTTGGTGTTTTGGTTTTGGCACTTAAATATTTTCTATCTACAGACTTTCGATAAGTTACATTTTTATTTTATAGGTAGAAAAAATAGACCAATTATATTATTTAATAATTTAATCAAAACAGAGCATTGGAAAATTAAATTTCAAATATAAAACTTTTCAAAAGAACTCATCTAACATTATAAAGTTTATGCTTCATTTGATTATTTTCAAGACATTGCTTTGCAAATTCAGAAAACATTTGATTTAAATTCTAATAAAAGTTTTCCACCGAATTACTTTCAAAGCATTAGATTTTTAATTAACTGAATCGAAGTAAAACTGGATCTATAAATTCATTTTGAATAAAGGTCAAGGGTATCTTAAAAAATATTGTTGCATCCAGTACAAAATGGTTTACTCAATATTAGTTTCGAAAAATGATCTAAACTCTTAGTTCAGTGTGGAATATTATATGAAATTTAATTTCGTACTCGTTTAAGTTCTTTTAAAAGTCTCAAATTCCAAACCATCAGGACATTGACTTGTAACAACATTGATGATAATAATCGACATTTTAATATATCTTATTAATTAATTATTACGAATTATTAAAAAAGCGTAATATCTCTGCTGCTAATCGCGTAATATTCATATAACAATATTAATAAAACGACGAACTTTTCTGTGATTATGATGTATTATAATTTCTCTAGTTTCTTCTCTACAGTAAGATAATAGCGTTATTTATATAATACACCTAAGATTACATTTACAAATTTTAATATAATTTGGTATGAGCTTCTTAATACTTAATAACACTTCGATTTATCAAAAAATATTTAATTCAAAATATTTTGTTGCTAAATAAAAATATTTAGGCGCTTACGACAACAAACATATTATGATTATCACACAAGAACTCTAATTTTTTCAGAATAAAAACTATGTATATGTTAATCCAGGTTATAAAGTATCTGTGTAACAAATTTCATTTAAATCCGTTAAGCCGTCTTTGCGTGATAACTAATACTATAGCTATATATAAACAATCCAAACATACAAACTTTCACATTTATGATATAAGTAAGATATTATGTTACAAATTCAAGCTCCTCAATATACTTGAATATTCATATGAAATCAAAGCTTCTATGGTCACCAGTGGTCAGTAGGAAATTCAAGTATATTCAGAAGCAACAAGCTTTACATTTAAATTTGATATTGAATACTATATAACAGTGTATATAAATATATAGTATTTTGCAACACGAGAATAGTCTATAATTAGTAGCTTTATCCAAGTTTTTTTTATGGTAGATGAGGCACAAACGAGCAGATTGTCCGCCCGATGGTAAGTGGCCACTGTCGCTTATGGACAACAACAATAAAAGAGACATCTTTTTGGTTTTTCCAATGCGTTGCAACCTGGAAGATAGAGAGGGAGTGAAGAGAAAAATGCTGCGGGTTATATCGAAAAAATTAACGATACCCCAGAGTCCACTAGATCAGCAGCAATAATGGGATGGGAGAGAAAGAGGAAGGGGATAAGTCTGGCCCACATGCGGCGCAATGCGTCAAAGACACTTGCTGGTAGGATTCGTAGGCTGGTGGTCGCAAGCCATTCGGCGAACAAATCTTCTACCACCTAGGTGTGCATTGATTGAAATAATTGTTGCTGGCTTAGTTAAATATTATAACTTACACATAATAGAAGATTGACCTGCATCTGAGTCACAAGCCCAGTAAGAGTTTTCAACTGATTGGATAAATTCAATCTGATTTTCATTCGACAAAATGATATAGGAACAAACAAAGAAGCGCAAAATTCTCCAGAATTGTTATGTCAATATATTCGAAAGTTTAAAAGAGATTTGAAACTATAAAGCTGCATCTCAGTCCTCGAAAACGATCCCCTTATAGTAAATATTCCGATCCAATTTGCATACGCGCCGCCCCGCTATTTCTCTCAGATTTCGCTATAAATGCAATATTTAAAATAGAACCCATTTCGGATAGTAAATTTTAAAGTTTTCTTTAGTCAAGTTATTAAGTATGAGTAGCTAAAACTGTAGAGTAATATTGATAAAATCACAATCCATTATTAATAGCTGTATTTAATTCTCTGCGAAAATATCCCATCATATTTTTATATTTAAAAATCTAAAATTTTGTAATATTTAAAAATATGTATTGCTTCCGACTACCTGATACTACTATCCATATAGTCGGGTTTTATGTTTTTCTATTCTTTTCTGTAATTATTTTATTGTTTATTATAGTTTAAAACATCGCTTAGTGATCACATTTACAACTGACATTATTATATTATTAATGAAAATATTTTTTTGGATACTTTTATGTGTATCTACTGGAGACGAACATACCATTTTGATGTATTGTATTTTTTTCCGACTTCTTTCAGAATTTTATAAAGATAATCCAACTGAGATTCTTTAATTGAATACTCCTGCTTTCCCTTCGTTTTCCTTGGACGATAAAAACCTTTAAATTCTCTACTGTCTTGCACTTTAATGGTATTACGCTAATAGTTTCTTTCAGTATTTGTGAAACAGATGTCCGTGGTTGAAAATAATAAAACTAAAATAACATCTTCGTTTCGCTTTAAGTACGATTAAAATAAGTAAATGACTAAACTGAATAAGCTGAACAAAATTAGGTCGCACGAGTTTAGCTGTTTTGAATTAATATTGCTACTGCTAATTATAAATGTGACAAAAACCAAACTTCTATAATAATACTTTTCTCGCTGTTTGCTGTCTCTCAATATGACGTGAAAATGTTTTAAATGAACTTTATGAAATTAATAGTATTTTGCTTTACCTGTTGCGACAATTTTTATACCCTCTTTCCCGATAGATTTGAGGCAGCCTGTCAAGTGATTTCAAATGGTAAACATTGTCTAAAGTAGTAAAAGTGTTGTCGTTTTGTATTGTAGCACTATGTCTTCACAAGCCCTAGGTACTTTTCAGCTGCTGTCTACTCGTAAAATGTATATTTGTACGTGTTTCTATACCCGGGAGGTTCCCGCACCACCTCACTATCCGATGACCCATCTGTTATTTGTATTAGATTCGTGAAGTTATCGATAGAGTAGGGCTGCCACACTTTCTGCTACTGCTGTATTTATCGTGATATTGTTTCTGTCAAATATAGGTAATATTACTTTAATATATAGTGACATTTTATTGATTTGTTCGGTTTTTGGAAAGATATAGGTCATGGATGTCAAAGGAGCATCTGGTACTATTTAGCCTGAAAAAATTCACGGCTCCCGTGGGAATTATATTCTTTATGAAGGTTTAAGGGACAGAACGGATTTAATATTCTTTCTACTTTAGATATAACTCTAATAACATTTTGATCATCATGATCACCCGTTAATGGCCCACTGCTGAGCCAAGTCTCCTCCCAGAATGAGGAGAGATTAGACCGTAGCCCACCACGCTGGCCTAGTGCGGTTTGGCAGACTTCACACACCTTTGAGAACATGGAGAACTCAGAGAACTCTCAGTAGTGCAGGTTTTCTCACGATGTTTTCCTTCACCGTTAAACCAAGTGATATTTAATCGCTTAACACACATAACACAGAAAAGTGTGCCCAGGATCGAACACGTACGATGAATTGCTTGAGGAATTAGATGGAATAGAGACAATACTTCGGATAGCTACCTTTAAACTGTATTCATTAATCAATATTAACACTTTTCTATAATAACTACTGATTATTCAGATGCCGACGGATAAATTATCAAGTTAGGAAACGCGTTAATTTAACCGATCGCACTAGAGTCTCATTTCAAAGTGAATCCAAAACTAAGCGCTTATGATGACATCTCGAAACGTCAACTGTCATGTCGCACATTTACAACCATCAAAATCGATGCCAACGTTGTATCGACTTCACCTAAGTTTTGACATTTCCTTAATCGATTTCTTCTAAACTATTAGAGATGGCGCCACAGGTAGTGACGCTGCGACATACCTAATAATAAGTATCTTCCTTTTACACAATGATAAAAGTAAAACTATACTTTTACTGATCCGAAATACAAAAAATCTATACCAAGTATTTTATTATAGAAACTTACGTGTTTCTTCCTCTTTTGACGGTCTTCTTCAGCGGCTGAAACTATAGTACACGTGACTAAAACAACGAGTAAGTCTTACCGTAGTCAGACCGTAAGTCTTATAAAGCATATCACAAGTAGTTCCTTAAATAATATTTTACATAATATATACATAATATTCTTTTGTGAATGCACTAAATTCACAAATTTTTATTTCATTTTATTTGATTAAAGTTCAAACGTGTGAAGTGTAAAAAAATAGGATTTTGAAATGAAATTATTTTTAATTGTATCGAGTTATTACTGTAAGGAATACTTGCTTTTTTTGTTAATAAAAAAACAAATCCGCAAACATGACAAAATTTACATTTCATTTTAAAGTACAAAAAGTGAAGATGTAACATTATATTCAGTACTGCAAATGTTAGTGAAGTCAAGACCTTCCATTATCCTCGATTTATATGTAAAAGAATTTCATTGTACGAATGAAAATATCATAATGCTCTTAAAAGACCAACGAGCCACGAAATATTATGGTACATTACCGGTTTTTTTTAAATTCCACGCTTACGCTATTATAACGCTGGTTAACTTGAAATATTAGTGTGAGACTCGACTCCAGGTAGAAATGTTCTATATTATAATGAATGGAAAGTTCCATTACATAGGTCTAGGTGTTAAATATTGTACGAAGATTCATACCATACTCTGTTAGGTTCTTAATGTAACCTAGTAGTTTTAGTACTAAGATAACATTGACTTATATTTAACTAACTTATATTATAGTAGTTCACAAGATGATTCTGAATGTATTTGTAATTTGATAATAAAAACTTTGAGAATATGGAAAGAAAATATGGAAAGAATATGAAAAGTTATTCTGATTTGATTTTCTCCTTCATTTCACGTCAAAGTATCTTCTGTTTTTAAAATAAGTGTGATTTTTTAATGATAACATGGGACAAACGATCAGACGGTCCACCTGATGGAAATTGGCCAATATCGTCCATGCACATTGACAAAACTAGAGGGTATCTCTTGTTTTGTCGATGCGTTGATGCCTCGAATATAGAGTGAGGAGGGGGAGCGAAGAAAAGACTGCTGCAGTTTCAATGGACCCCGGGCAAGAACCCGTTGTTCATTGGAATTGCAACAGTAATGGGATGGGAGAGGGAGGGGTAGATCTGACCCACATGCGGCTCGGCCGGAATGCGTCAGAGACACTTGGCGATCGGAATCGCATGCTGGTGGTCGCAAGCCAGTCGGGGAACAGATCCCCTACCACCAAGGGGGTGCAGCGGCAGAGGGGAAATTGTATTCTAGACCGTCCCCTCATGGGTAAAAATTTATATTTGTGATTGAAATAGTAAATTAGTTTTCCTAAGTAAAGATATTAAGTCACTAAATAATCTCAATACTGTGATACTAGAATATACATAGCAGTATGGATCACATATATATGAATATATGAATTTCATATAATAATTTGAGGAAGCCTGTAATCTTATAAATAGTTTTAGATCTAAAACCAATATCGATTAATGTGTATTTTTTATTTGACCTAATTGGTACCATAAGTTTTTCAGCAATATAACCAGCCTGCATTCTTCTCTCTCCATCTCTAGTATGATATTATTCATCAAATAAAATTTTAAATTGCATATTTTTATCCTCATATATAACAAATAACACATATTATTATGTTGCATTATACGATATTTTTTAACGTCTACTACTCAAGCTTATGGCCTACAATTAATCTTTCATTGTACCCTCAATCAGTGACGATTGGTAGAGTCCGAATATGACATCCCGCATATCATGATAGATGAAGATGTCCAACCAACGAATATTAATGTTCATTCTGTAAGGTAAAAATATCTCTTTTTACCTGAATAACTTCGAATGGTTACCATCTTACTATGTTGCTGGATAGCTTATATATATCGAGGAAAGCTATACACTATATAAGATCACGCTCAACCCAAAAGAGCGGAGCAATTAATGAATGCTGCGCTTCTATTGCTTGCGTTGCGTAAACCAATAAAACAAAGAAAGTTTCATCTTCCTTAGAATTGTATTATAGGTGCCTACGCGTCCCTCCCTCTAAACTCCTCTCTCATACTCTTCTCAAGTAACGCAGCCGATGCTGCACGAGTCAAATAGTATGTTAATATATTGTCATAAAGACCGGTTAATTTTAGTTATATAACTATTATCCATATTACGAGTAAAAAAAGCGTATGGAGTAATAATGTGAAAAGTTATTAATATTTTTATATAGCTAATAATCTTGAAATCGACATACCTAGGTTACTTTAATCCCGAAAAAAATTTTCTCAGTGAATTAATAAAATAGTTTGCTTATTGAAATACGATTAGATTAATTAAAATTGTTTATAATTTTTTAACCAAGGTAAACCTCGGATGAAAATTACACCCATGTATTTTGGACAATAATTCGATTTAAAATTAAAGCCAAGTGAGTCTTGCACAATGAGAGTTCCTTTAAAATTGGTTTGAAGGACAAATTTATTTTGATTGAAGACTAGAGTACTGAACCCTAAAAATACCACATACCATTACTATTATAGCATTATTAGAATAAAACGCGATTCCTGTAATAAATCAGGAAGTTTACTTAACAAGTTATTACTGTAAGTAACGAGTATCGTGCTTAAAGTGAACTTAGTGTTTTCCTCAGTTTTCATGTAATTTAATTTTGAGCCTATTACTATATACTTAACTAGATTTGTGTACCTGAAATTATATGAATTTCATAATTTTCAATTTGATATTTAGAAAATGCCTCCGGCTTTGTTTATTATAATATAATATCATAATAGATTTAATTTGCTTTTTCACTACATTGGGAGTCAAAATTCCAAAAATTCTTCCTTAGTTAAAAATTCTGCCTTCAGAATCAAAAAATTCGATCCTAGACTAGTCAGTTAGTTAATTATTCTTGAGGCACTATCTTTGGCTATAGACATAGAGAGATATGATACCCATTACTGTACAGCAATACGTATACACATGCAATTTAGACTGAGACTTTTGAGACCCAAGAGCAGGTTTAAAGAGCTCTATCATAATATATTAACTCTCACCTCCACCACTCGACCTCGCTAACGACAATAGATAATAAAGTAAACTTACATGGACCTGTAGAAGGGTAACCTTAATCAAGACACTATAACACTAACTTCCATGTTCATTGCTCGAAAACACCAGAGAGACTGAGACCAATCTATCGCACTAAAGGTTATATAATACTTGAAATAATATTAAATGATCTACCCGCTACTACTACTTTGTAAACAGTGTTGCTAACACTTTTTGTAATGAAATTATTAACTAACCTCTGTAAACTCACTACTTTCAACTTACTTCATGTAGAAAACGTCTGTTAACACGGTTTTCCCTCTTTTAATTCGCGGGTAGTTAATTTTATTTTATTTCAAGTATACCCACGTGTAGACTATATATAACTTTTAGTGCGATAGATGCCAGTCTCTCTGGTGTCTTCGCACAGTGTACATGGAAGTTAGTATAACAGTGTCGTAAGGTAAGGTCACCATTTTTGAGGTCCATGTAAGTTTACTTTTTTATCTATTGTAATTAGCGAGGCCTAGTGGTGGAGGTGAGAGTTAGTATACTCTGAAAGAGCTCTTTAAACCTGCTCGTAGTCCCAGGCACTACCCGGCTCCGTCTAAATTACATGTTATTATCATATGTTAAGTATTACTACTGTTTATTCACTTAGATTATTTTTTTAAAATAAATAATATCTTTGTTGACACAGCTTTTTTTTAATTTATTTTTTTTTTTTTTTTATAAGATTACTAGCAGTATGGATCACATACTACTAGTATTCCCTTTACCCCTCCTAGTAAGCTAATAAATAGCTTGTGTCAGGAGTAGGCCACGCTAGTAGTCCAATGTCCGGGATTTGAATCCACGACTTGTTGATCGTGAATCCAACGCCCGAGCCACTGAGCTACTGACGCTTCGAACAGCTTACATGTTAATAATGATATTTCCATTACACCATTAACCCTCCTGATTGGAAATGAATTTATTATGTGCATACACTCAGAGAGTCATTTAATATTTTTGCAATCTACATATTACTAGTATATTTTTAAACCATAAAATATTTTTTTATCTACACTATTATATAAAGAGGAAAGATTTGATTGTTTGTATGTATGTTTGTTGCGAATAGGCTCGAAAAGTACTGAACCGATTTTGAAATAGGAACATCCTTTCCGGGTAACAAAAGCTATGTGGTGTTGCCATAAATACTCTAATTAAAAATATATGGCTATTTAAGTGCCATAAAACGGCCATTTTGTAAATTGAATAGTTTCTAAAAATATTTTTCACTGATAGAAAATTACACCATTCGTGAGTGACAAAAGTGATTTAGTGTTGCCATGTACATTTTTAAATTAATAGAATATGGCCATTTTGTTGTTACTAATCCGATTTTAAAAATTCTTTCACTGATAGAAAATTACACTATTCGTGAGTGACAAAAGTGATTCAGTGTTGCCATGTCCATTTTTAAATTAATAGAATATGGCCATTTTGTTGTTACTAATCCGATGTTTAAAATTCTTTCACTGATAGAAAATTACACTATTCGTGAGTGACAAAAGTGATTTAGTGTTGCCATGTCCATTTTTAAATTAATAGAATATGGCCATTTTGTTGTTACTAATCCGATTTTTAAAATTCTTTCACTGATAGAAAATTACACTATTCGTGAGTGACAAAAGTGATTGAGTGTTGCCATGTCCATTTTTAAATTAATAGAATATGGCCATTTTGTTGTTACTAATCCGATTTTTAAAATTCTTTCACTGAGAGAAGTCTATAGTATTTCCGTCTGTCTTCCTTTTATAATACAATAATTGTCTCTCATCCTCTCTCTTTTTTCTCTCTTTAATTTTTATTTTTATCTGTTCAGAATGATTATCTGACTTTCTTTCATTCGATTATTTCTCTATCTCTCTCTCTCCTTTACCTATTCAATTTTATTTTTGCTCTGTCCTTTCTCTTTTAATATCTGTCGCTTTTCTTTTATTTTTGTTTCTATTATTTTTCTTTTTATAACTTTTTCTCTCTCTTTTTTCAAATAATGAAAAACTACACAATTACAGAGTGACACATTAAGGACATCAATTATAATATTTCTTTAAATACCCGGAGCGAGGCGAGGGCAGGCTGCTAGTAAATAATAATTTAAGTTATTTTGTAGGTTAGTACATAATGTAATAAAAGTAGCCAATTAAAAAGTTATATTCTATTTAATAGTATCTTTTTTTAACAAAACTTACTACTAAAGTGTAAAATAAATATTTTTTTCTTAAATTAAATTAGTTGATATTTATTGTTTGGTTGTTCATTAATTTGAGATTTTCAAAATGTAACTATTGAGGTAAACCCTTCATTAATAGTATAATAGTAACCTAAATTATTTATTAAACATGTTCATAGTATAATTTCATTAATATCGTAGCCATAATATGAATTTTATGAAATCCTTTAAACAATTATTCCGTTGGTTGGGCACTACCATAATTGGCGCTCAAAGAATACTCAAAATTTAATGTAGCGACTTTTCCTTAAATGCTGAAAACACGCATGATTTATTTCGCTTCCTCGTAAAACTTATTAAAATATATAAATGGATGTGTTTAATTCAATATTATATAACTACGTTAAATGTAAACGGAAATAAGTAAGTTATTTTACAAGAAAATTGATTGATTCTGGTTTTTAACAAAATCAAAGGGATGATAAAAACGAATGTTTGTCCTCAATGCGTTCTTAAACCATTCATTAATTTGTGATGATACTTAGTAAGTTGTAGTAAGTGTGCTAGTGAATACAAAAAATTATCCTAATATACCTCAGCGAAGCCAGAACGAGTCAGCTAGTATAGTAATAAATATCGTTAATTCATATCAATTAAAGAAATACTTTCAATTACGATTAAAAAAAGGGAATATTCTCGTTTAATATCTATCAGCAGATAATTTTTTGTGAACAATTTTTACCTTTAAAACTCTAATAAGATTTTCTTTAAATTCCCAAATATTATTGCATAGTTGTCGGTAAGTGACAATAAACTTTATTCTTTCTTATTTACAAAAAAAAAATTGATGTCACGTATACCTAACTGTCAATAACGAAAGACATGACATCATAAAATGAATAAAGAATTAACCTACCAAAGATTAGGCTGAAATAGCTAATGGAAAAGGCAAAACTTTGGAGTAAGTTTTTAATATTGGTTACTCGCTTTACGCTTACTATATCCTTTACGATATATTTTTTCAATAGATGAGTCAGATTATTTAAAAGTTTACTCGGACATTACGACGTATTCTTAGTCTTTATAAATTCTATAAAATAATAAATCAAATTACCTAACTAAAAATGTATTTCATGGAATACGAGAGGCAAAGTTAAGAGGCCATTGTTATGGGATATTGTTGGGGAAACAGCGAAACGAATAAGTACATCGTTTTTCAACTGCGGTGAGAGGTTCATATTTTACCCTTTCAACCTTTCTTTAATAAGACGTTTAGTTATATTTTTCTTTGCAGAAATTTCTCAGGAATTTTATTGAAAGTTTTTTTTATATTTAGGAGCGTAGCAAGCGAGATATCTGTAAATTATTCCAGTGGGAAAGTTGTAATCAATCTTAATATAAAAAACAGTATTTAAAAATAAATTCTTTAGAACGAGTTTTCTATACATAAATATATCACTGGAATAATTAAAACTGTCAAATTAGATTAACTTTAATTCTCTGGGCTAACACTTTTTAAATAATGATATTTTATTGACATTAAATATGGGAAAGGAGGGAGACTTGATTCCCGGTTGTGTTTGTGAGCTCTAATCAGAGTACTGAAAGAGTTTACAAGATTGAGTTTATACCACCCTTATTAAAACTGCTCGACGACTAGCAATAGAATCTTTATGATACAAAATTTACTTGAATCTATTGTAAATAGACTACTAATTTTGCTAGTTAAAATTCGTATAGCTGTAACCAAATTAAAAATAAATTTTAGATACATCGGATAAATTTTAAATGGTCGGTCTGTTGCCATTCGATGACATGACATGAAAATCAGTGTTGGTAGATGTGCCAACCATAGCTGAGAGTTTCTTTTTTGTACAGCCATAGTAAACATTCGTAACTAACATTTAAATAAGTTTTATCCTGAAATAATTTTTCATTCTTTATTTCTTTTCAAACAAAGAAAAAAAATTTTTTAGAATTTTTTTGGGTTAGAATACAATTCCCCTCTGCCGATGGGAGAGTATCTAGTAAGAGGCGAATAACCGAGCACCTCCTTAGTGGTAGGGAATCTGCTTCTCGACTGACTTGCGACCACCAGCAAGTGTCATTGACGTGTTCTGGTCGTGCCGCATGTGAGTCTGACTTACTTGTCCCCTCCTCCTAATGCTGCGGTTCTAGTGAACTCTAGGTTCTCGTTCTGCATATTCTTCTCTTCACTCCCCATCCTAACTCAATCTTGTATCAGATGGCTTTTGTATTCGCAAATGAAATGAATTTGTGAATTGTTATCTTGGTCACAAGTCCTAAGCACTGATTGGCTTCTAGTTTAAAGTGTATACTTTTTTATACATATTATAGCTCTTCAGTAAATGTATCATTCTTTAAACTAGTTTCCATTACTAAAATATTAAATAATGATACCTGAGTGAAGTGAGGGCGCTAGTAATGCAATAAATGAACGCAAAGCTCTTTAATTAAGAGCACTTAACTTCGTTTCATTAACTTGCAATTAATTACTTATTTCTTCTTTGTTGACATTATTAAATGAGCGCCATTACTGCCGAGAATTAATATTTCAATGCAATTATGAATTGTACACACGATATATGTTTAATGTACATGCATACCTGGTTAAGAGTTAAATGTTTTTAGGATTCCGTACCTAAAAAAATAAAACCCTAACAAGATATCAACGTCGTTTATTTAATACAAAAGATTTTAACGTCAAAGTCAAAATAATCAAAAGGTACGGCCTTCTGTTCATTGCTTATCAAAACCAAGGGAATCAACTTCCCGTTGATTTAGAATCATACAATTTTGAAGGTATGATAAAAATTCAAACAAATAATAATTCAATTCATTAGACGATTTGTCTTATAAATAAATGGTATGTTGTGTATAACACCGTTGCAGGAATCCGACTCGCACTTTGCCGCTTAGTTAGTGTATATTTACTTACTTATTATTACAGAATATGTAAAAATATTTGGGATGAGAATTTAAAGTTATATTTTGTCACCATATATTTTCAGGGCTTGTAAAATGAAATTTCAGAATTAATATTTTAGTTAATATATTTTGTGACTTATGTGTTTTAAGGTGCAAAGCATCTAAGTTTATATATTTAGTTATAATTAATTTAGCATTTTTTATTCTTCTTCAGTCATAGTACTTTTAAGCATAACATAGTATGAAAACGTAGTCTTCAATATCTGAAAATAAAATTTAATCGAATTTAATGTCAGTAAAGTAAGTTTAAATAAATTAATTTATACTAACCGATATCATAGGTCCCACTCCAGCCTTCAATCCACCTAGAGCCTTAAAATCCATAACAATCTGCAATCTTTGTATAATAAGTAAGACTATCTTTTGATTAGGTACCGACATGTTCTCCCACGGCATGTCATATGCAATATCAGATAGATCCCAAGTCTAAAATCCAGGAAAGAGTAAAAATAAGTAGGCACAAGTAATACCGGGATTTATTTTCAAATCAAACGTACCTGCCGTCTGATTTCTTCAAGAACTAAGGACATCATGATAGGCCCTCCTGTATATACCATAATCATTACCATGTATAAAAACCTATTTTCTTTTTCCTAAAAATAATAATAATCGCTGTAAAATCTTAGGTAACCTTTATATAAACTCACCACCAACAACAACAACACTACAATATTAGTCTCAATACTTTAATAAGTACTGCGCGACACCACTTGACAAAACTAGCTCAATCGTATCGTAGACTATATCGTATAACTTTCGTTATATGTATTGTCTACCCGCGAATACTAATTTATAAGCGGTGTTGGTAACACTCTTATCATCTTACAATATTTTCAATAACTAAAGAAAAAATAAGCTTTTTTGGCCTACCCTACTTTATAAATATAATATAATATATAAACAATGATAACCTTACCCCATACATAAGTTGGTATAAGATGAAGCTATTGCCAAGCAAGTTTTGTAAATAGTTTGAAGCAACATTAAATCCAAATGCAGCTTCAACGTCTTTAAAAACTCTGGAATTTTTATTTTAACAATCAACACATCCAATCACCTATTGACTAATACACTCACTCTTGTGACTAATATACTTAACTACTATACATGTAAATCCAGGTAATATGGTGTATGTGTGGTATATTAATTGAAATTCATTCAGCCGTTTTTGGGGGAGTAACAAACATCTAAAAATATAATCAGTCACATATTTGTAATATTAGCAAGATAAGATAAATATAAAATAGTGTTTACTTGCAAATAAAACTATGATACTCAATAATTTTTCCAAGTCTGTTTTTAACTTCATTTTCACTCAATGTCTCAGCAAATTCCGTCTTAATCCTGTTCTTTAGAATAAAAATATGGCCAATAAGGTTGAATATATACATATAATTGATACTCTGAAATATCATCATCGCACATACACCAGTAAACACAAGATAGCAATTTATTAAATGGACGACAATCCATCGATTGTAGTCGTAGCTGTAGTCAAAAGGCATCCACAAAAAGAGACAAGTGTGTAGCTTCGCTGTGTGGTTGAACACTTGTTCTTGTTTCCTGAAATTATTCACCACAGGTATTGCTATCCACCCGATCCAGTTGAGAGAAAAGAAAAAAATCATATAATATGTTGTCAAGCGCGTGAATTTTTCGACGAAATCTACTGTCTGAAAGAAAATATAAATTTTAATTTTATCTAACAAACAGTTGACGAATTTTTTTTAAATTAGTACCAGTTGGGAGCCCTAGGTATTGTACCTATCATAAAATGGGTAGTTTTCAAATATGCCTATGTGAGCGAGGGTACAATGAATATTGTTAGTATACAACGTGCAAGTCCGGCCGGTCGTCAGTCGTGTCCGTGTAGCGGCAGTGGACGGACGTGAGTCTATCTGTGATAGTATAAAAAATGTCCCATTTGTTGATATCTTATTGTTAGTTAAATTTTTTATCACTAATTTTCTAGAGTAACTCGATTATCGGACACAGATCTTACCTCTTTCATTAATGTGCTTTTATTATTCCTATACATATTGTAAATGTGAATCTTCGATGTAAAGTTAAGTGATATTCGAATGTAACTTTTGAACCTAGATGAATAAATATTAACCTGGAGAATAAAGTGATATTTTTAATAATGCAACATATATGTATATATATACTAGCTGACCCGGCAAACGTTTTGCAATATAAATTTGGGGTGGGTCGCCTTTATCACTTAGGGGGATGAAAAATAGATAGTAGCCGATTCTCAGACCTACTGAATATGCGTATAAAATTTCATAAAAATCGGTCGAGCCGTTTCGGAGGATTATGGTAACATTTTAATTATCGGAGTCCGAAGTTTACGTTGTCCCATGCCTGTGTTCCAATACATACCTTCCGGTGTCATCATTAACTTTAGATGAAGCCGGAAGGTCTACTCGTAACAATCTACTGGTTATATTAACTTGAAAATTATTTATTTAAATTTTCGCATAGTAATAGTTGCTTAAAATTCTTAACCATATTATGGCTATCTGTGGTCTTCCTCATCAGGTACACTTCACCAAATGATAAGTTCTGAATGTAAATGCTTAAAACCCTTGTGAAAATATCAAAATCACTACGTGTGCCTATAATTTTTGAGGAGTTCTTTCAATTCCTCAAGGACTCTATCATCAGAACTGGATTTTGATAAAAATGGGACATATCTGTAGGCATACCCTACGAAATACAAAAAGAAATTTCCAAATCGGTTCATAAATGGCGTTCCGAGGTAACAAACATTTTTTTTTTATAATAGATAAGGTGCAAACGAGCAGATGGTCCACCTGATGGTAAGTAGCAACCATCGCCCATGGACATCGGAAAAACAAGAAACACTCTCTCGTTTTGTCGATGCGTTGCACTTGCATCCCCGAAGATAGATTGGGAAGGGGGAATGAAGAAGAAAAATGATGCGTATTCAGCGGACCCTAGGCAAGAGCCCAGAGTTCACTAGACCCACAGCATTAATGGGATGGGAGAAGGAGGGGGTAAGTCTGGCCAACATGCGGCTCAACCGGAACGCGTCTATGACACCTGGCGATCGGATTCGCATGCTGGTGGTCGCAAGCCAGGTCGGGGAACAGATCCCCTACCACCAAGGGGGTGCTGGGTTACTCGGCTCTTACGAGATGCTCTCCCAGCGGCAGAGGGGAATAGTATTCTAACCCGTTAAAAAAAAAGTAACAAACATAAAAAAAAATAAGCAAAATACAACCGAATTGATAATCTCCTTTTTTTTAAGTGGGTTGAAAATTACCGATAAAATCAAAACAATTTTGGAGCACAATAATTAAAGTAAAACTGAAAAAAGAAGTGCTCCTTACTATTAAGTAAATAATATTTTAATTAAAATATATTTGCAATAGTTATTAAATAGGTGTTCGTTATGAAATATTTCAGTAAGCATATGGTGCACGACTGTGCACCATATATTAATGGTAAATATAGAAAAAAAAAGTTATGCTACATTATCAAATACTTACATTTGCCAAGCATGTTGCTGGTAAAATAGAGAATATTATCCCCAAAATATCAAAAGTCAGATCAGAATAATTCACATACAAGTATACAATTTGTGACACTACGCATACTGGTGCTATATATTTCATGAGTTTTCTATTTAAATTGATTATTATTGGGTTTCTCTTGTATCCCCATGTTATTCGGTTACCGACACTAAAATATGTCATTACGTTGGCCACGACTACATAAAACTTTTGCTTCAGACATGGCTGTCTGTAATAAGAAAATATTTAAAATAATTTTTTTTTTATGACAGATAAGGGACTTACGAGCAGATGGTCCACCTGATAGAAAGTGGCCACTGTCGCCCATGGACATCGGCAAAACTAAAAAGAATCTTTTGTTTTGTTAATGCGTTGCCCCCTTGAAAGTTGAATTAGGATGGGGAGAGAAGATTGCTGCGGCCTCAGTGGACCCTGAACAAGAATCCAGAGTTCACTAGAACTACAGCATTAATGGGATGAAAGAGTTATTTTTTTAAATGTATAATAATACATACAAATAATATTCTTCAACCATGATGGTACCAAATTAATCGTTTTCTCTCTTCACTTAAAGAAAATGTAGGTCAAACCTTAAAACAGTTATTTTTTTATTTAACAAAGGTTAGAAAACAATTACAAATAATATTATTTAGAGCCTTTCATCGGTTTCTAATAAAGTGTCTTATAGTAGTCATCTGACACAATAATTTTGTAAAAAACATTCCAAATACGACTACTGTACTGTATTTTTTAAAATGTAAATAGCTACTGCTAGTAGTTCTGGATCTAGACTAGAATTCTAATATATTTTATATATTAAGAGAAAAAAACTTGACTTATTACTGAAGTAAGTAATGGATAACTGAGGACTACTCGTTAGTAATTTAGTTATGAATTATGCTGACTACAGTACATAATAGCTTTTAATTAAAGACCTTCAGTAAGCAAATAGTTAGTTAATATAAAACATAATTCTCCGTAAATATTGAGCTTTTATGCTATGGAGTTACAGTCAGCGCCTAAGAAAGTTTAAGATGTAAAAGGAGATCCAATTTTAATGTCTCCGCGATCGTCTTGTAATTTATAAATTGCGAATTAAGTATTAAAAAAATTTTGTGTATCATATATTTAGAAAGTAGATATAAACTGAGGTAGGGCACAGCAGGAAATTTCCTGCTCAAATATGGAGCAGCCCGACTGGGGTAATACCTCGACCTTACAGAAGATCACAGCTAAATAACTCTACTCTAAAGCAGTGTTGTGTTCCTGTTGGTGAGTAAGGTGACCAGAGCTCCTGGGGGGAATTGGGGACAGGGTCGGCAACGCGCTTTCGATGCTTCTTGTGTAGCAGACGTCTATAGGCTACGGTAATCGCTTACCATCAGGTGAGCCGTACGCTTGTTTGCCGACCTAATTACATAAAAAAAAAAAAAAACAATTATCTCATAGAAGTATTTTTAAGAAAAATATTATCTATACATGTAATTGCGTTAAAACTGGTGAACAGATTTGAATGACATTTGGTACACGAATACTTAAGAAGGTGGTGTAATAGGTAGGATACTTTTCATCCCGAATAAAGGACAGTTACCTTAGATACAAAAAAGCTGAAAATGTTGTACACATAATTAGACTTAATGATAAATTTTACATTATATTACATATCGTGGACGAAGTCACGCTGGTCGACTAGTAAATGGATAAAATAGTCGGTACTGATGAATATACCTATTAATCCTTTCACTATATATCTTAATTTCTTGGAAGCAAAATTAAAAAATAGATATTTATTTATGTATGTTTGTACCAATACCCGACATAAACTTGTAATCTAGATAGAAGCCGAGTATTGCCATTGCCTGGGGCCTGAGACACAGGAACAGGTTTAAAGACGTCTTCTAGAGTGATCTACTAGAGGCCACCACCACGCCACCAAACAAAACTACACTATTAGTCTCACCACTTCAATATGTACTATGAGCATCACTTGAAGACTAACTCAATCCTATAGGAACGTAAGTTATATATTGTCTACTCGAAATAAGATAAAATGAACTACCTATTATCACTGATTATAAATGGTGTTGCTAAAACAATGTACATTTATTTACTAAATACAAGCGGCCTGCCCTCGCTTCGCTCCGGGTATTTAAAGCAATATTAAATTTTGATGTCCTTAAATTGTGTAGTTTTTCATTATTTGAAAAAAGAGAGAGAGTGAGAAAAAGTTATAAAATGAAAAATGATAAAAAGAAAAGAAAAGTGACAGATAATAAAAAAGGGAGGATAGAGCCAAAATAAAATTGAATAGGTAAAGAAGAGAGAGAGATATAATCGAAAGAAAGTGAAAAGAATCTGAACAAATAAAGATAAAAATTTATAGAAAAAGAGAGAAGATGAGAATGATAGTAGATAAGCGGAAATACTATAGACTTCACTCAGTAAAAGAATTTTTAAAATCGGATCAGTAACAACAAAATGGCCATATTCTATTAATAAAAAAATGTATATGGCAACACTAAATCACCTTTGTCACTCACGATTACCAACCCACTTGTCACTAAAGTGAGAATATCATCATCACGACCCTTTAATGGCCCACTGCTGAGCCGGGTCTCCTCCTCAGAATGAGAAGGGTATTAGGCCATAGTCCACCACGCTGGCCCAATGCGGGTTGGCAGACTTCACACACCTTTGAGAACTTTAGGGAATTCTCAGGAGTGCAGGTTTCCTCACGATGTTTTCCTTCACCGCTAAAGCAAGTGATATTTAATTGCTTAAAACACACATAACTCAGAGTCAGGTGTGTGCCCAGGATCGCACCTCGGACCTCCCGAGTAATACTTGAAGTCTCAACCACTGGGCCATCACTGCAAGTGAGAATGTATGAGGGGGGTATTTTATATTACAACAAGGAAGACTTACGCAATAAGGTTTAGTTGTTCTCGGATCTCGTGTGACTTCAAAGTGTTGTGTAAGTAATGATAATTTGCTGAATATTTAAATAATTAGTGTAATTGTTAAATATTAGAGTCAGTTGGTCGAGTAGTGAAGGAGAGCGTTTACTGGTAGAAAGAACTTTTAATCCTGCACTGGATTAAAAGTCTGGATTGTGTATTATTGTAGTCTTTTTGTGCATTAAAGCTACTGCGTCAATTTTTACAGGTATACAAATAACAGTCAATTTTAACAGTATTTCAAGTAATAAATCAAGCAACTATAAAACGAACTTAACTTTAACCTTACTCAAAAGTATCTAACGTCCAGAAACTAACTTCAAAGAAACTTTAAATCGATACCGGCTGTATATTATAGGTATAAAACTTAACTAAGAATTTTTTTAAGTTTGTAAGTTATTCGCGTCCGTCTTTTGATGTTTTACCCTTTTACTTGTAAGTAAGGAAAGTATCGACTTTCCGTTTAGAAGTTTGAATTAAGTTATTTTATAACATTTCTAGAGAATTGTAGTCGATCCACCCGGCTTCGCTTGGGTGCAATTTAACACGTGTTAACTTAGATTTAATCAATTAAAAATAATTTTCAAGAGTATAATAGAATGAGAGAGGAATGAAACCCATTACTGTACAGCAATACGTATACACATGAAATTTATACGGAGCCGAGCAGTGCTTCGAACCTGAGACCCAGGAGCAGGTTTAAAAAGCACTTTCATAATATATTAACTCTCACCTCCACCACTCGAACTCGCCAACTACAGTAGATAATAAAGTAGACTTACATGGACGTCAAGAATAGTGACCTTAACCACGACACTATAACACTAACTTCCATGTACACTGCGCGACAACACCAGAGAGACTGAGACTAATCTATCGCACTAAAGGTTATATATTGTCTACACGTCGGTATATTTGACATAATATAAAATGATCTACTCGCTAATACTACTTTATTAACTATGTTGCTAACAATATATTGATTTATAGAGACATTTTTGTATTCAAGCGTTTAGTAGATATTTTATTATTATCCCGCGGGAACTATAAGATTTTTCGGGATAATAAGTAGCCTATATATTTTTTATCCAAATTGTAAAGTATCTGTATGCCAAACGTCATCGAAATCCGTTCATCTATTTTTGTGTAATTGAGTTATAATTTTATATAGGTGTTGGCATCACTGTGCGTTTTAGTTATGATTTATAATAAAGAATATAATCTTTTAAGGATGCTAAGAGAAGATGGTTTATCTATCGGAATAAGAGAAACTGTGTATTGCGAGTGAAGAAAATAATCATCATCATCACCCTTTAGTGGCTCACTGCTGAGCCGGGTCGTCTCCTCAAACTGAGGAGGGATTACGCCATAGTCTACCACGGTGGCTAAGTACGGGTTAGCAGACTTCACACACCTTTGAGAACTTTTAGGGAACTCTCAGGAGTGCAGGTTTCCTCACGATGTTTTCCTTCACCGTTATAGCAAGTGGCATTTTAATACTGGAAGAAAATAATAAGAAGACAAAACTATGTATGTATGTTTTTTGGTAGATAAGAAACTAGTAGAAAGATAATCGAGCACCTAATTTTAAAGAAATTTTAGGCGATTTGCTTCCGTCCCACAACTCCTATGGCTATGACTAGTTAGTTCTATGACACTGTAGGTTAGCTAACTAGGAAAGGATTTTTGGAAAGTTAACTAGTAAAAATGACAGTTTGTTTGACAGCAAAACCAATAGTTTTGATTCCGATATGGTTCTACTGTCGTCTAGCTACGGTTAATACAATTGTTATAAATAATGTAAAATTATTTAGTAGATGGATATTGAACAAAATATTTGAATTTCTAAATTTGTATCTACTCAGTAGAATTGCATCTCATTGTCCGAGTTATTATTCGTTGGTTTATATTATACTTTATATCTCTCTCAAAGTTACAGCGTTATAAAATTAAGCTACCGCGAGGCTCTTAAACGAGACTGTTTTATTATTTATATTTAAAATATACTTTTTATCTTTAGATAAATATTTAATGTATACAAACGAAATAAAACTCCCCAATTGTGAGCTTCGCCTATCGATTTCGTAAACACTTCACGGGTCACAATATTACGACTGAACTCGGAGAGATTATCAAATATATTAACTTAATAACTATACTAATATATAAAGCTGAAGATTTTGTTTGTTTGCTTGAACGCGCTAACCTCAGGAACTACTGGTTCGATTTGAAAAATTCTTTCAGTATTAGATAGTCCCATTTATCAAGGAAGGCTATAGGCTATACATCATTACGCTATGTCCTATAGGAGCGGAGAATCGTGCGGACGAAGTCACAAGAGTCGCCTAGTATTATACAAGTCGACCCGCGTGACTTTGTCAACGTATTCAAAAATTGGCAGTGTGAGTCGAATTTGCTCACCGAGGGCTTCGTGAAATAAACTATACTAGTCAACCAGTCCCTGCTTCGTCTGAGTGCAACCAGCAGCAATATCAATATATCAATTAGCGCTATATTTTAGATTTTAATTTTATACATCAACGTAATTTATATATCACTATTTCAAAAGACATAACAGCCACATAGCTCTTAGTTAAGTTTGTATTCTTAAGTATTTTATTCCGCGATAAAACATAACCTATGTCCTTTCTTAAGCACTTTTCTATCTCTGTAAATTTCAACAAAGTTGGTTTAGTAATTTATGCGTGATTGCGTAACAGATAAGACAGACCATCTATCCGTCAATAGATGACGAATATAGAATATTAAATAGCACTAGTTTGTTTAGTTTGAATTCTTAATTAAATATTTATTACCTAATTTTCTTAAGAGTAATCTTTTTCAATGTAATAATTTGAAATTTATGTAATAATTGAAGCGTCAGTAGCTCAGTGGTTCGGGCGTTGAATTCACGATCAACAAGTCGTGGGTTCAAATCCCGGACATTGGACTACTGGCGTGGCCCACTCCTGACTCAAGCTATTTATTAGCTTACTAGAGGGGTAAAGGGAATACTAGTAGTATGTGATCCATACCGCTAGTAATCTTTAAAAAAAAAAAAATCCACGCCAATGTAAAGGCAAAGCATGCGGACAACCTATTAATAACATTACATTGTACAATACCATGCTAAAGGAAATAAATAAATTGATTGATTGATTGATTTCTTTCAGTTAACTGAAATTAATAATAGTTTAACTGAAATTACCTGTAAAGATTCTGTTTTACATATTTTTACTAAAGGCATAAACCCCAAATTAAACTAACTCTCTTTATCACATACTATATTATTATCTCATATATAAAATTTTCGTGTCACAATGTTAGTTACCATACTCCTCCGAAACGGCTCGACCGATTTTTATGAAATTTTGTGTACATATCAGGTAGGTCTGAGAATAGGTCAACATCTATTTTTATACCCCTAAGTGATAAGGGTGGCCTAACTCAATATTTTTTAATTTATATGGCAAAACAACGTTTGCTGGGTCAGAATTTTTCTGAGAATCGGCTGCTATCTATTTTTCATCCCCCTAAGTGTTAAGGGTGGCCCACCCCAAATTTTTATGGCAAAACAACGTTCGCCGGGTCAGCTAGTTACCTATAATATTCAATTTCGAATTGTTTTCTTTTTGATATGTCACATGAATAACATTTTTTTCTGCTTTCAGACATTGTTTACAAAATTTATATTTGTTTAAAATACATATATATGTCGGGGATTTTAAAACGATGTGAAAGAAAATGGAAGGAGGGAGATGGGGAATATTGGGAACACTAAAAGGGGGTGATGGTAATGAGTGGAATATTGGGTAAACGCAACGTAGATACTTCTACTGAACCGATAAATGATCAAATATGATCTCTAACAATTACGAGAGAAACCTAAGCAGTGCCTTGGACTTGTGACCAAGGTGTAGGCTTAAGGAGCTCCTTTAAGTAATTACAACACTCGCCTCCACTGCTAGGCTCTCTATTTAAACCCAAGGTTAAACGCACATAAACCGAATCTAACACAAGGCTAACCTAACCTAACATTGTGTTAACTTAACCACGTGGCAATTACATTGTAAGGACTTACGTGACCTTAGTTGGACAGCACTTCCACACTACACTGCACTTGACACTATCACTACTTAGATGTTCACTTCTTGAGAGACCGCGCACGACTAAGACTTCAGTTAGAGTGTCGATCGCATATAAAGGGTCGAGGGTAGATACTGTCAAAACAACGGAAGTGACTACTACCCCACTCCAACGCCATAGACAACGATAACGATTCGATTAATCGATAATCTTTTACTATGCTCCGACATATATATTTTTTTCTCTCTCTCTTTCTTGCGAATTTGTTACTAAAATATTTAGACATAGTAGATTTATATTAGAATACATTCTAACCTATTTTACTTTCTCTCCAAAGTAGACGGTCTACCAGTTTATTCCTCATAGTAAACAATACAAGAACAAGAAGTGCATGGTTTAAGATACAATTCAAGAAGTATACAATATTGGGAAATATACTTAAAACGCTTTAATAATGTATACAGGTTGGAAGGCAAAAATATTAACCACTAACCGCAGTGTTGAAAAACGATGTACTTAACACCCTTTCCACTACTTTCGCTACAATATCCCATTACATAATACAGAATACATTCAAGATTCTTAACTTTGTGTCTCGTATTTTTAAGATCATTTTTATCATATTTTCCAGAATACTTTTGAACTATTTTTTTTTTTTGATATTTGACCAAGTGATAACTGCATTCATAAGATAAAGTGACTGGCTGTTTGACGTCTCTCTTTGAGTTTTAGTTTGACTTAAAAGATAAGCATAGATCGTTTTTTTAATGCTTAAGTAATATTTTAATTTTTACGTTTATAATACTATCAAATAAAAAAACATACAGTGATTTAAAACTCTCTTCTACAGTTTCAGTAACGTTCAAATTAAATCTTACTTTGTAGTTATGGACCGCAGTTTAAACAAAGTAATGGTTAACAATTCTTACAAAACTTTTATCGGGCTTTGTGTGGACAAAAGTATTAGGTATTGAAAGAACGAATATCTACCATAGAGTAACCTTAAGTACTATAATTATTTGATAGCCTAACTGTAGACAATAAACTTTATCGTGATATAAAATTCGGAAACAAGCTTGCATTGATATCGTACAATAAATATGTTGTGTTTTATAGGTTTTTTATATTACTAGTCGATCTGCCCGGCGTTTCACGGATTCAATTTATCACGTACAATACTTAGTATAATAAAAAAAACTACGTTTAAAAAAACCGACTTCAAACTAAAAATGCACTAAAAAGGTAAGAAATAATTCCGTTATTTATTATTCTCTCTTTATTAGGACAATAATATATAATAATTGTTATTTTTGAAGTCGGTGTCAGGCAGGTGAACAGACTACTATACTATATTTAACGACTACTATACTATACTATTGCTGAGAGAAGATAGATAGATAGATAGATAGATAAATATCTTTATTGCACACATAAAAGTTAATAAAATAAAATAGAACAAGTAATATAAGCTAAAAACTTAAAACGCATGCAAAGGCGGCCTTATTGCTAAAGCAATCTCTTCCAGGCAACCTTCTAAGCAGGAATTGGTATATCATATCGGGCAAGAGAAAAAAAAAAATTTATAAAATAAAACTACTGGGCCAAACTATTTTAAATTTTTATAGGACCAAATGGCAGCTATTCCGCATCAAACAAAAGAAGAATCACGTAATTTGGATCATAAATCTCAGCGTAATTAATATACATACATAAAAAAAAAATATACCAATCGAATTAAGAACCTCCCCCTTTTTGAAGTCGGTTAAAAAAATTGGGTTGCACTCCGGGAGTGATTACTTGAACATTAACGTTGTGATTTTTGAATATTCCCAAAGTTGTTAATTTTAATATGTTTTTGAAAAAAAAATATTAACTGTATGATTGAGATCTGGCTTACATACGGCGAGACCAGAACGTGTCACAAGACTTTGGAAAGGTAATTTTACGGTTTAAGTAACCCAAAGAAAAAAATTCAAAAAAAACCGAAGTGTATTATTGTCAAATAAAAATATTTAGGGGCTTATGACAAAAAACATATTTTATTATTATCCCGCAGGAACTCTGATTTTATTCGGGACAACAGGTAGCCTGTGTTAATCCAGATTATAAAGTATATGTGTGTCAAATTTCATTGAAATCTGTTCAACCGATTTTGCATGATTGATTAACATACATGCAAACATCTTAACATCCAAATACTCAAACATACGAATTGACATTTATAATATTAATTAGATAATAGAGAAAATAATTAAATACCCTTACTAATGAAGCGTCAGTAGATCAGTGGTTCGGGCGTTGGATTCACGATCAACAAGTCGTGGGTTCAAATCCCGGTCATTGGACTACTGGCGTGGCCCACTCCCAACACAAGCATTTAGCTTAGTTGGAGGGGTAAAGGGAATACTAGTAGTATGTGATCCATACTGCTAGTAATCTTTATTAAAAAAAAAAAGTACATATATGACATATGTAAGGTGGAGGCAATAAACTTTATCGCGATTCAAGATTAGGTGAATGATCTCAATTCGTTCTGAAACTAGATTGCATTGATGTCAGTAATACCGAGCCCGAATCTAAGAATCGATCACATACGCGAACGAGTAAATACGTCGTGTTTGCCGGATCCTCGCAATAGGATTACTTTGAATGCTTCTTACAGACGTGATCTATCGACGTACATCTTTCGATTTACTAGAGCTTTTGATATTTTGTTAAGTTTAATGATATGCTGGAACTTGGATAAGGTCCATATTGTTATGCAAATTGTCGAAGCTATCGCAAAATATTTCGAGATTTTGTAAATTTGGGAGTCTGCAATAATCCCTAGAGGTTAAAGACAAATTGCAAGAATTTACGGTCTATATTAAGGTGATGTAATGTATATAAATAAAATATATAACTCATCTAAGCTTGGTAGTGTGTCCACTACCCAATTTTTTAGATATTCATCATCACGACTCTTCAATGGCCCACTGCTTAGCCGGGTCTCCTCCTTAGAATGAGGAATGAGGAGGGTATTAGGCCATAGTCCACCACGCTGGCCCAGTGCTGGTTGGCAGACTTCACATACCTTTGAGAACTTTTTGGGAACTCTCAGGAGTACAGGTTTCCTCACGATGTTTTCCTTCACCGTTAAAGCAAGTGATATTTAACTGCTTAAAACACACATAACTCAGAAAAGTCAGAGGTGTGCCCAGGATCGAACTCGGACCTCCCGAGTAAGACTTCAAATCTCAACCACTAGGCCATCACTGCTAATTAGATATTAGTATCGTTTAAACCAAGCTTTTGTGAGCTTTTCATTATTTCCTTTATTATTAACAATTTTAAATTAGTTCATTAATTAAACTTATATCACGTTATCAAGTCCCGTCCGTGAAATATTTATGATTTTGGTGGAATTTTTTTAAAAATCGCACATGATCGCTTTCAAGGAACTGAAGAGGACAGTTCATTCAGCTTCGTTCAGTCGAGCAGTCGCGGCAGTGGTCATAGATGATGGACTTGATATATTTCTTCGTGGTTTTTTAAAATTAAGTGTCAATTTATAAATATACCTTAGTAATTATTAAGTGAAGTTTTTATACTATAAACAGTTTTCGTAATTTTGTTGGTTTTTTTTTATGGTATATAGGTCATGACTTGCCTGAAAGCACGACACGGTCTAAGATGGAGCACGCTTTCCTAGAAGTTACCTATTCACTCTGCATTTGAAAGCACCAACATTATACTTTTCAGGAAATACAGTCTCCGGCAGATCGTTCCACATCTTCGCAGCGCGAATAACAAACGTGGACTCAAAGCGCTTGGTACGTATCCGAGGAATGTCCACCATGTACCGATGGCGCTTCGGTCGGGTTTGTCTGGGAGTCCTGTAAAAAAAAAGGGGCGGCAGGAATAAGATTATGTAATAACAATATGGTACAATTTTGGTGATTTTGGTGGTGTTTTCAGAACATCGAAATTATCTTGGTCTTGTCTTATCGTAGATAGTAATTAGTATGTTTAGTAATAAAAACAAAGCGAACTACATAGCGGTCTATGGAACAAGAGTTTGGAAACCTCTGAAATGAACGGTTTGAAGGTTTTTCTACTACAAAGTATTTTCTAAATATAACTTGATACATTTTTATTTCTAAAAAAAGTATTAGTGAATGACTGAAACTAACTGATAATAATATATTATAAAAATAATCTAAGCAAACTGTCTTTGTTTAACATAGCATTAAAACTACCCTTAGTGAAGAAAATACTTGCACAAACTATAGAAGCAAAGACATGAGCTCAGCTCTCGTTAAACTTTAAAGTGCATTCAATGTACTTGTTCTTAGTTGATATTATGCAGTTTAATTTTATACACAACTAGCTTACTGCTCTTGTTTCGCTTAAGTATTAACTGTAGTATCCATTGAATATATTAAAATCAAGATATAATTCAGAATTTTTATGGAGTTTGGTGCTCGCATCTATAATAAGATTGCAAAGCCTATATTAGATTTTATTGAGTGATCGATAATTGGTTAAATAAAGAGTTTAATACATAAAGCATACTATTATGTATAGAAATCTAAATGACGTTGAGACTTGAGTTGCATGATTATTACACACTAGTCAACCCGTCCTCGTCCACGTCTCAAATTAAACCTAAATACAATTTACCACGTGTATTTATGTATAATTTCACATTTTAATCGCTATATCGCTATTAAACATTTTTTTTTAACACCAACGTTATTTAAGACACAACGAAATCACAACGCAACATGCACTCCATTGCTAGATGGCGTAGTCGCACACTCATTACTTTATTTTGTATTCTTGAATATTGTTTCCGCGATAAAATATAGCCTATTACCTTCCACAAACTGTAATCTATCTCAGTACCAAATTTCATTAAAATCAATTAAGTGATTTAAGTATTATTGCGTAACAGAAAAACAGACCATCTATCCGTCAATAGATGGCGTAAATAGTATATTAAATCGCACTTTCGTTTATTTAGTTTATATTCTTAAGTATTACCTACATTTCTTTTGGAATTATAAAATCAGTTATTACTTGAAAATCAAATCTAAGAAGACACAGTGTTTTATACACTTTGTTTGGAAACGTTTGATGGTTTTTTATCAATTTCGAAATGAGTTTGAAAATTTTAACTAAATATAAAAATAACAAAATATAGATCTTCTTTATTTACTTATGGATTATTTACTATCTCTCTGTATCGTTAACAAAGACTAACTAGACCTTGTAAAAACATTGACATGCACATACGATGCACTTCATTAGTGCCGACTAGTGGTGCTGCAGTTAATCCAGTTAGTGGAATTAGGCTCTGCCTGCACCTGTGACGACCGCGGACAAATTGCCCCTCGCTAACATCCGATCTAGCTTCCTCATTCCAATTCTACTGACAAATTACAAAGGGCGGCTAATTTAACGACTAAACGAGAATACATCATTTGTTATTGGGTTTTCGAATAGTTTTTCCAACATATTATGGTTAAAATTTCAAATATCAAACTCTAAACTAGCTGTTTTCTACTAACTTGAATAAAATTTTATTTATTCATTTCTATCCCTGTCACGAATCATCACTCAGGTCAGTAAGTAATAGTGTTTAAAATTAAATTTCGTACTCAAGGTTATGTTACTATAGTATCAAATATGACTTATAATTTAACGGGAATATATTAAAAACTTGTTACGCATGTCCCTCCTTAAACTTTATGATTATTCCACAGGAACTCTGATTTTTCGGGTAGCCTGTATGTTAATCCATGTTTTATAGCATATTATGTGTGTCAGATTTCAAGATAGTTCAGCCGTTTTAACATTATTACATTTTTAATATTAACAAGATAGTAATTTAAGTAAAATTTATCTGAAGTTATTCTGGTGTAGTAACAAAATTTTAGGTAAAAAAATTATATCTTACTTTTCTCCCTCGGTTAGGAAAAGCATTAATATAAATTAAATGGGATATATTAGTACTTTTGATACTATTTATTATATTAATATCGTAGCTTGTAATGATTTTCATCAATACAATTATATCCTAATATTAAAATCGAAGCCCAATGGTGATGAACTTTGACTCCATGGGACGGAACATTACGAAAATTGTTCAGATAGGTTTTTGACATTTTGTTGTAAAAATTTTGAAGTTCGCGTTTCCTTCTTCACATTTTTAAATAGAATATTCGAGAATTTCAACCGACAGTTTAATAGTATAGTAATTGAAATAGTGACATGCGCACAAGTGTTCATGACTTACCTGACATTCCAATTACTTTGGTTCAACGATTGGTTGAATTCTATTTTGAAGTATTTTAATTTATTTTTTTAAAGAATCTGTTTTTATTACTTGTTTCATTTACTATTCAGCTGATTTTGCATGAATTAAACTGTATCCCACAGGAACAGTGTTAGTAGATAAACAGTATGCTATATTCTAGATTATAGGTATCTTTGTATCTAAAAGTCATTTACATTTGTTCAGCAGGTATTGAGTGAAGCACATACAAATTTATAAATATTAATATTACCATGTAACCGTAAGTTTATAATTTATGAAAACCTCGACAGTTCGACAGCTGACATAATTGTAAACTATCGGTTCTTATTATTTTTAACCCCCGAAGCTATACGAACGGGGTGTTATAAGTTATGTCTGTCTGTAGCATCGTGACACCCAAAATAATGGACCGACTTTGAGGATTTTTTTTTATTTGATAGCTGATTTAATCGAGATGGTTATTATCTATGTTACTTTAGTGGTATTTAAAGGAGCGGCAACCTTAAGATGATAATGCAGCATCAAGTAAGTCCTTACCCATATACAAGACTCTTACATTTAAGTTTCCTTTTTTAAACGTGATGTACTTGTGTTTTATAATAATATTATTATATATAATTACATACATATATTTATTTATCTATCTATATTATTATTTATTATTTTAATTAGTATATTTAAGCAGCATTAATTTTTGTTTTCTTTTTATCAGTACACCTACCAATATTCTTTCATTTCTTACCATACGACTCCCAACTTAAGCTTGCCTGGAAGAGATCGCATGAAGCAATAAGGCCGTTGTACGAATTTGTGTTTTGATTTGTGTTCTCATCTACTACTAATTTTTTTGGCTAATATGAATAGTTTCTGGTGTCTCCTAGATACGTCAACTTTAGATATTTGGGGGTAATTTAAATTCATAATAGTTACACATTAACATAATTACAAATTGCCTTCGTAATTTTAACACTCACTATATCGATAATTCAATCAGTCTGGTGATGATGATGACTAATTTACTTTTAGAAAAATAAATGTAAAGTTAAAATAAAAGAATACGCTTCAAACGAAATTATCGTCTGGTTTCGTTCATTCTCTTGAAAATATATTAGACGAAATACGAAAAGTTACTATGAAGGAATATTATTTTCAGCAGTCGAATATGGTACATAATATAATGCAAAAATGTTTTATTATTTATGAGAACTCATTGTGAATTCTACAAAAAATGTGGAGAATTAAGGTATGCAAATACCTTTTACTTTAGCGTTATAAAACATTTTATGATTCTATTGACCCTTGAAAATTTTTGTTTTTAGACAAAAAAATTAAAAATATTAGTAATCTAAGTATTAATTAGGATGGTATAGTTGTCCGAAGACATAATTGCTTCGTTGAGAGGGTTGTGATGACCACATCCTTCGCTCTGTGCTTGTTGCTTACTGATGCTGCTATCCCAAAAGACTGGCTTTGCTTATTTTTCCTTATCTTTTAACTTTTTCTTTTCTTTAACCACACACATTTTACTACACGTTGCTAGTTCGCCGATTTTGTTTGTGACCAGATTTCGTCAACGTACTCTTTTCTTTATTTTTTTTAATATTTTTAATATCTTCGATGGATGTTAAATCTTAATGTATAAAAGGGAAAACAGAGTAATGCATTTTTTTAATATAAATAAAGGTTTTGTATGGTAGTGATGAATTTCTTTTCTTTAACCTCAACATTTAAAGTTTCTCTGTTATATCCCCCCACCCTTTACAATTAGTTGTAAGATTGTTGCCATTAAATGGTAAAATGAAATAGGTGGGTTATGTGCCTAATATTACATGTGTAGATTACTATTATTAAATTAGTAAGATGTGGATAATGCTCTTATAAGGAGTGGAGAATTCTGCCATTATATTAGTAAAGTGTAAAGGATACCGCCATTACATAAGTACGGTGTGGAGAAAGCTTTCATTACATTAGTAAGGTGTGGAGGATACTGCCATTTCATAAGTATGGTGTGGAGAATGCTGCCATTACATTTGTAAGGTGTGGAGGATACTGCCATTACATAAGTACGGTGTGGAGGATACTGCCATTACATAAGTACGGTGTGGAGAATGCTGCCATTACATTAGTAAGGTGTGGAGGATACTGTCATTACATAAGTACAGTGTGGAGGATACTGCCATTACATAAGTACGGTGTGGCGAATGCCGCCATTACAATAGTAAGGTGTGGAGGATATTGCCATTACAATGGTACGGTGTGCAGGATACTGCCATTAAATTAATAGAGTGCTGTTAAATTGATAGGATTTATAATATACCATCAATCATTTAGTCAATGGTTAAATATTATACGTATCAAATAGGCAAAGAAAGTTAAGCATTTTTTCAGATGGAATTTTAACAAAGAACAAAGTTATTTATTTCTTCTATCCAGATGTGAAAAAAACTAAACTATAAAGGTAATGTTTCGAACAAACATTAACTTAAGCTCGATTGGCTTAATAAAATAAATGGAAACTATTAAACAAAATGCATTTTTTATTTACCTTTGTTACAATACACTAATAAAACAACTTAAAGTGCCATAAATAAATACGGGATAAAGTCCTTATCGATGCTACGGGATCTACGGCACAAATTTATTTCATCTCACCTAAAGCTAAAGAGATTTTATTATAATATTCTAACTCTAATTATTATTGTATGTTTTATTTTTAAAGTCAACCTAACGGTCGTTGTTTGTTTAGTCCTTTAAACGACTTCAGTTGCTGCTTTGTATCTCTCTCTGTTGAGTTTTATGTTGTTATATGGCATATAACTACAAATTTACAGATTTCACTTTTTTCCCCTTACTTGTGTTTTTAGACATTGAGACTTACCAAATTGTATGATTCCAAATCAACGGAAAGTATACTACAATATTAATTTCTTTGCGAGTAACTAAAATTAAACATCCGTACCATTTGATTCCGTTGACTTAAATTTTTGATTCACTGTGTTGACAGCTTAAGAGACGAACACGATAGAAACTTGTCAAAGTCCTAAGTGGGTTTGGGCAGTTTGTCAGCACGGCGTACGGAAGGGCCTCCGGTCCCCCCCACTCATAGTAGCCGGGTCCTTACGGGCTCCTTCTCTGGCACGGTCGGATTTTTCGCAGGTTGGCGGTTCAGCCTTCCAGGGCGGAGATTAAATAATCGCTGGGTCCGGGAACCATACTAACCTACGGGCGGCCAGCGGTCAGCCGTTTCACCGGGTCCGGCCGTGCCAACACTCTGCGGCCACATAGAGCACCGGCGGTCCCGCCGTGTCTGCGCTTCCTCTTGGGAGCTCTGGCGACCTTACTCACCAACAGGAACGCAACACTGCTAGAAGTAGTGTTAGTTGGCTGTGGTCTTCTGTAAGGTACAGATTCTTCCCCAGTCGGACTGCTCCAAGTTTGAGCGAGATAAGTCCCGCTATGCCCTACCTCATTTAAAGACCTTAGTTTTCTTTTTTCAATCTGAGGTACAGAATCCTTAACTTTCTTCACATGTCGACTAAAGTTTCCATATTTGAAAGTCGAAGTTGCGACTATTTGAGTTTTATAAAAATATATACATAAAATAGAAAATGGATCGCCTCTATGTATGTTATCGCTTAGCTTCTGAACGACTGCACCGGTTTGGCGCATAATCTTTTTTTTCTGTTAGTTATAGTGAGGAAAAGATTTGTATACAAAAAAAAAGTGAGTAAGACAGAGGATATACTACGCATTATAGAATAGTCATTTAACGGGATTAGTGGGGAAAAAGTATATTCACATTTTTGTGTTGAGTAAATGAATGAGTGTGTGAGTGAATTTTTTAAATGTCGGGTTGGCTAGTTATCAACAAAAGTAGAGTAAAACCAGGTTGTGTAATATAAGAAGGAAATATCCAAAAGGTAAAAATCCAATATGAAAGACAATAGTATGATAGATGTATCACATTAACGACAGCAATGAGCGATAACTCACTCGGTATTAAACACTGGATTTCATCAACGCCGACATTCAATTTATCCTACGATATTTCATTACTTCTTTCTTTTTAATGGCCTCTATTTTTAAACGACTCAAAAATGAGCTTTCTTTTTGGTAAAAATTTGTGCAAAATGCATTGAATGTTTGTGTGTGAATACTTAATGTATGATCCCATTTAAATTTGATTATCTTTGGACTTTTGGCTTAGAAAACAACAAACTTCTTAAAATCATAAAGGAAAAGATATTTGTAAAGAAAATTCACCTGAAGTTTATTTGATTTAATCTTTTTACTAAAAGTGTAATAGTACATATTATGTAAGAAAACATAAATCTAATTAAAAATAAAACTATGCTTTAAATCCTAACCGAAGGCCTCATCGAAATCAGAGGATGTGTCCTCATCGAGGTGCCGAAGATGCTGGCTGCATTTCGTCTTTGAATGGCAATGCTAATTTTTGACCAAAATGCAAGCCAGATCTCCGGTCCCAGGTTACATAGTACAGGCGCGCCGAAACCTCCATGGGCCTATGTAGTCGCTGCAATATGGGAAGGTGCCAGGTGTGATGCGCACATGGCGTCCCACACCAGTCTTCGCCTACCATCATCACTTGCTATTTCATTCGGCTCTAGAGTGACCGGCACGTTAATGGTGGGAAGACGTCATTTAAGTTCGCGTGTCGACAAATGTGACCGGCACTACGCTGGCATGACAGAACATGAAAGCCGTGATGGTCAACCCAGTCTTCTCACCGACAACGATGTGATGTGCACGAAGGATAATGTGTTTCTATCTAGCAATTTGCAAACAAAAGTTTTTTGTAAATCTTTATTCATTTACGAGTAAATCCTACATTAAGTATATACTTTGATTTTCTATGTAATTTAAATACAAGTTGTACTGAGTTGAGTCGGAATTCTTTTTATTAGAATCGTTTAAATATAGTATTACTAAATATTATCCTCTAGTATATGTTATACTATCCCGGCTTCGCCCGGGTGTAATTTATTTAGGTATAAGTTTACATTTTAATAGCTATATCACGTATCGCTATTTTTTAACATTTTAATTTTCAACACCAACATAATTTATATATATTTTTGTTTTAAAAAGATTACTAGCAGTATGGATCACATACTGCTATACTAATATTCCTTTTACCCCTCCAAGTAAGCTTTAAAATGCTTGTGTTAGGAGTAGGCCACGTCAGTGGTCCAATGACTGGGATTTGAACCCACGATTTATCGATCGTGAATCAAACGCCACAACCACTGAGCATCTGACGCTCAAATATATGACTCATTGCCAAAGACATGAACAGTCATACAGCTCGAAATGCACTCCATCGATAGATGGTGAAATCGCATACTCATTTGTTTACTTTTAAGTATTTTTCGCTATAAAATATAGCTTATATTCTTCCCCTATCTCTAATCTATCTCTGTACCAAATTTCATCAAAATCGGATCTGTGATTTAACCGTGATTGCGTAACAGACTGACCGGGACCATCTCTCCGTTAATAGATGGCATATGTAGTATATAAAATCGCACTTTTGTTTGTTTAGTTTGTATTCTTAAGTATTACGTTTCTTAAAAGTTACTTTGGAAATCATTATATTAGAAGGATCAAGCTTCATCTATAGATTTAAAATTATACAATATACTAGCTGACCCGGCAAACGTTGTTTTGCCATATACATTTGGGGTGGACCACCCTTATCACTTAAAGAGATGAAAAATAGATAATAGCCGATTCTCAGACCTGCTGAATATGCATATAAAATTTCATAAAAATCGGTCGACCCGTTTCGGAGGAGTATGGTAACTAACACTGACACGAGAATTTTATATATAAGATTTTATAATATGTATACAATTATAATAATATTCTGTTATGAATTTTAAAGGACAATGAAAATTGAATATCAAACACCAATAACTTATTTCCAAATGAATTCAATGAAATGCAAATCCAATTGTTTTAATTAATTGATATAAGCTGGTAAATAAATTCCTAATAGATTATTATGAATATTAATATATCACGGTTTATAATAATATGTATAATATTATTTAGGTTACGGGTTATAATTTATATCTATATAAATAAAAATGAATGGCTTGATGTGTTGCTAAGTGCAAAACTCGAGAACGGCTGAACCGATTTCGTTAATTATTTTTTTCTTGTGTTTGTTATTGTCCGGAAAAGATTCATATGAAAGAAAATATAGGAAAGTTTCAAGCAAAATTACGCGGGTGAAAACGAGCTATACTGCGCGGAAACACTCAAGACACAATAATAACATGCAATTTAGAAGGAAAGCCGGTCAGAGCCTTGGATTTGTGAGCAAGGTGTAGGGTTGAAGATATAGGTTAATAAACTTACGTGGATCTCGAGATCGGTCACTTTAACCACGACAATACAATACTAGTTTCACTAGTTCCATGTACACTGAACGAAAACACCAGAGAGACTGACTCTAATCTATCGCAACTAAGGTATACATTGTCTACACGTGGGTATACTAGAAATACTAAAAACTACTAGCAAATACTAATCTATGAACGTTTACTAACTTTGTAACCTAGAAGGAGGTTTAAGGATTTTTTTTAATACTAACTAACCAAACATTAAAGTAAACACTCACGATCCTCGATACTGAAGACCTCAGTATAATGAGAAATAAACTACACTACTTTAGACAATTTTTAAAGCGTGAAATCGCTTCACATACTGCCTCAGTTCTATTAATACAGAGATTGAATATAGATATTAATCCATAACTGGGAAGAAAAATCATGTGTAGCTTTTTATTAAAGTATTGTTTATTTTATACACTTTTTTCTTGGCTTTTCTTGAGTAAGAGTCATGTATTTTGTTTCTGAAATACTATTTAGAATATTATCTCTTTAATATTCAAAGTAAATAATGTAGACTGTTTGCCTTAACACGATAATATTCGTAACAAGATCAAACATGATTTTAAGTAAATATTTGTAATACGTTAACTTTGAAGCAAACATGGTTTTGTATTTGAGCAAATCTGCGACAGTTTCCGACAGCTGTTTATCATACATGTTATAACTCCATATTATAACTTTCTAAGAGAAACTAAAGATGATTTTTAAAATTAAAATAGTAAAGGATAAAAGAGCAAAGAAGGAAAAAGACAGAATCGCTACGTAAATCTGCACAAAATCTAAAACTAGTGAAATTAAAATATTTTTTAAACTATGATATCAAATAAGATGATTTTTTATTAATAATTACTATTGAAATGAAAAATAACTATAATATTAAATATTTAAACTACCCCTGACTGAAACTCTTCTGTACTCAGTTTTAAGCTATGTCAGTGTGTTACCATGGTAACAAGATTGTTATAATTTTCAATATATGATATTGTCACGCAGCTTTCTAGTTATAAATGAGCCAATATTCTTCAAGACCAGATATTTACAATACATAGGCAAGAACCATCTCGGTTAAATTACCTTTCAAACAAAGAAAACTTCATCACAATCTCTTCATTATCTTGGGCGCTACGATGCTACAGATAGACATAACATATTACAAGTTAGTATTTTATTTTAAAAGTATTGTCAATCTAAGAACATTGTCGAACAAAAAATATTAAATTGATCTTGTTATCTGTACGAAAAATACTTTTGATAAAAGTAAGATTTTATTTTTAGCGTGTAATTCACCCTAATTATAAACAGCCTTCTTTCAAAGGCAAAATATCGTGATTTATAGATTTCCATGGAATAATTTAAATATTTTTTTCCCTATACATGTCGGATAAACGTTAATTAAATTATTTATGTACCTGACCTCATTGGGTTTGTGTTAGGTTTGATCTATTCAAAAAAAAATCTAAACCGATTAAATATGAATTTTAGAATTCAAGCGCTTTTTTATAGATGAGCACCGTTAAACTAATTTGGCACTTAACTGCAGCAGGTTGTGATTTTGTAAAAAGTATTCCGAAAAATTAACTGAACTAATTGAAGGTTTGCGGATATACTTCTGTTTAGCTTAAGTGATTAATTTAACTTTCAGCCTACCCGACCACCGGAGCCAAGATGCCAGGGGAATCTCTTCCTTATGTTAATTAAATATAAACGATAAACCCATACTTCGCAAAGTAATGTTTACCCAAAAAATGTATTATATCAATAAACATACAAGCATATCATGGTTATAACATTTTATTATATTATGTATTGTAAGAATATTTATCTACTGACTATCTCAAAGATAAGATATCGAAGAGTAAAGGCGAAGTAATTTAATGTTTCTATTTGATACTATCCAGTCTTAGCCTAGATATCATAAACATTTTAAATAGCCCGTTCAAACCATTGTCTCGGCTACTTTACAAAATATATTGCTTTATTATATAGTCCAAAGCGAATTTGAATATATTCTAAAAGATCCAAAATGAGGACCAGGATTTATTCAAGATAAGAATCATTATAATAAATTCCTCTGTACTGTAGCCGGTAGCTAATATTAAATCTGAGCAAAAATAGTGGGGGAGTTGCGCATTGTGAGCGTGCTGCGTGCCTGTATTGCCAGTTTCATCCGTAACGTTTACCATTTTGACATATAGTAGACGCACGGGAACTGAAACTTCGCACAAGAACCAATCACGTGTGAGGTGCTGCTCTCGCCCCGCGTTCCCTGCTAGAAAGTTCCTAATCGTCACTTCTGTTTATTAGAATTGTAATACTTAGCCTCTCTCTCTCTCTAAACCTCTCTCTTTTATGTGATGCAGACAATGTCGCGCGTGTCGCCTTTGAAATGTTAGTGTCAAGTCTATGCACCTAAAAAGCTTTTTAGTAATTATAAAGTTTCTAACACTTTTCGTAGTCTCATTTATTTTAAGAATACCCTGCTGGCTCTACAATGTATCAACTCTGTCAAGCCAGTACAGACAATTTTATTATATACTAGTTATTGTCTGATTTAGTCTAAGTGGAGGTGTAATAATCTGTCGTCTTTCTTATAGGCTTACTTTATTATCTGGTGTGGTTAGATTTAGAGGTAGAGACACTGGGGTCGTTAAAATACATATCAAAAATATATATAGGTTATTAGTTATGACAGGGAGTCGATAAATATGTATAGATATATGTATTGTTACTTAAAGGGTTAAAGTATTCACGCAGACCAGCAGTATCACAGCTTGATGGCTAGGATATTATTACTGAGGGCTATACTTTAGACCAGAGATCCATAATTACTGCTTGGTTATTCGCGATGTAATAATAATGATTTCTGTCAAGGCGGCGTATTTTTTATGCAATCTAAGAAAGTTATCTACTCAAATCAATGTTACCAACATCTTAAATAACAGGATTCTACTCAAACTAGTGTTCGACATCATAATTAACAGTATACAGATAAATAACAAAAATAATTTTCTATATAAGCGAGATCCATTTCTAAACGACAGAGGGTCACTACCGTTAAATAAACACTCAATTTCAATAATCCCTCAAATAAACCATAGACTACAAGACTTTCCCCAAGAAAATATAAAAATATTTCATAATAATGAGATTGCAAAGAAATCTGTATTTCAATAGCTTTCACAATTCTGCATTAATACTGAACAGAGCAAATACATTTCGATGAATAAAATCTATTGAAGCTGTAATTTACTTTTTATTGTACTAGCAATGAGTTATTTAACCATTATTGGATTTTTTCTGACCGCTCCGACGACTGATTAGTTTGCGCTGAAGTACCTTGAATTATTTCTTTAAAATAGAAAGAGGAAAGAAAGAATATTTCTTCAGGTACTGACGTCTTTCAGAACTCTATCTATAAATATAATTATGACTTCTCACTTACAATACTTAGATTTATCAAAAAACATTTTATTTTCAATTTACAGTAAATAAAAACATTTAGGCGCTTACGATAGTAAACGTATTTTATTTTTATCCTGCAGGAACCTGTGACTTTTTTGGAATGAAAAGAAGCCTATACGTTAATCCATATTAAAAACTACCATTGTGCCAAACTTCATTGTAATCCGTTCAGCCGTTTTTGCGTGATTGAATAATAAACATGAAACATAAACTTTCACATTTACCTTGCATATAACTGCATATCAGTAAGACTTGCGACCCGCTCCGGATTCGCACGTTTTCTCTACTATAATATGCATATATTATACATTTTAAACCTTCTTAAAACACTTCGTCTATTAATGAAAACCACATTAAAATCCACGTTTAAAAGATCTAAGCGTGGATAGCGGGAAGCGACTTTCTTATATAAATATTAGTATTTATTAGATGATAGACATATCAATGATTTGACAATACACAGTATGTTTCTATTACCGACACGTCCACTCTCGACTTTAGTACATCAGCTTTGTGTTGTGTACAAAATTGTATTTGTCGGGTATTGAAAAAAATTATCTGTTCAGTTAGCTAGAGGCATTAATTGACATAAAAGTAAACCCCTTTATCCATAGTGGTTTTCTGTACCCCTTTTAAGTTCAACGCTACTATATATAATTTGGGAATTCAAAAATGTACATCATATAATATAAGTAAAATAATTAATGATTTTGATACATTTTCATAAAGTTTTATAAATATTTTAAAATGTATTACTTTTCTTTTTTTTATTTAATTACAACAATATTAAATTATATCGCATACCTTTTTATTATAGAACCTTAATGGCGACCAATAGTTTCAACATTTGAATGAATTTACAAAATGTATTATTTTTCATATAAAAACATTGTAAAGAATGGATAATTATTAAAACTGAAAAATAGGACAAGTTTACTTGACCGAGTGTGATCAATACAGAAAACCTGATAATTAGATTCTACAGAACATTATTCATTACAGATGAAAATCATGAAAATAGGAATTATCTTTAATTTTTCAGAATTTGTTATTGTACTGTCTTTTTTGAAGACTTCTTTGTTTTAAAAATCTATAATTTCTCTCCCAATACGTTTACTAGTAATTTTATAAAGAGAATATTGTCTTTTAAAGTGTAAAAGAAATCTGATAAAGTGAAGTACAGTAAAATTTATACGTCCCTTAGTTTAGTCAGCATCGCCAATAAAGGTGAGAGACCTGCGTCACAAGCCCCAGGCAGTTCTCATGACAGTTAGATTGTTGAGTAATAACATAAGATAATTTGATCTAAAATTTAGTTCTTAGTGATTATATTAGGTTCGGGGAAAAGTCTTTTCGCATTTTTTAAGAAAATTCAAAACATTTTTTAATATAGTTTATTTACATTTAACTAAAGTATGAAGGTACCGTTTTGTTCGATAACTTTTTGCCATCTTGTAGGTAGGGACATGATCCCATTGCTATAGAAATTTTATAAACATCATAAACATCGAAAATTTTTTTCAGGGCTTGCGTTGCATTTTTACCTTTATTGTAGTAAAATTTTAAAATGTATCGAATTTCTTCATGCCAAAGAGGTTTTATTACAAGTTCATACATACTATAATGCGAAAAGACTTTTTCCCCGACCTATTATATTGCAAAGCTTTTAAACTTCTATATAAATAATAACTATGAGATTTAGGTAAAACCTTTTTAATAATTATTGTTCTTTTAAAATCGGCTTAATAATCCTCTCTCGCTTACTCTTATATACTAAACAATCTGTACGTCTCTCTCACTCATCAAGCAGAGTTAAAGGAAACATATCTTTTTCTACCGGTTGCAGTGACTTAAAATTTTCGAGAATTTAACTTTAGTACAATTTGTTAAAAGTTTGTACTCAATCACGCAAAAATGGCTAAACTGATTGGAGTGTAATTATTTTTTCCCTTTTATCCCGTAAATTTTCAGAGTCAGAGTTCCTGTGAGATAATAATAAAATATGTTTCTCTCATAGGCGCCAAATATTTTTAAGCACCAAATACATAGAATTTTTTTTTTTTTTTAAATAAGTATTGCGTCATATTTTCCAGTTATCTAGCTCGGTCAGTTGTTGTTTTAATGAGAATCTATTCTCCTTGGCGTGACGAGCATAACTTCGTTTTTATTCTCTTTAGGCTAACAACACTTTGGACGCTGCTACTCGTCAGATTTATAGGCAGGACTTCTATCTTCTGCCAGGTAGTCTTCAGCCAACTATCCTGCCTTTGATTATTAGTTTGAGAGGTTAGTATATCTAATCCCAAATATTATGGCCGACGTCCTCCTTATAATAATAATTCAATTTTATATACGTATGTAAAAACAAACATATAGATAAAAAAAATGTTTATTGATAACCTTTCAAAGTATCGACGTCTATTTTTATTCCTGTCACCAGCAATATTTCAACTCCCGTGGGGAGAGTTTTGCAAGTTCAAAGCAACAAAGTTTCGGGATATAAATCTACAATCGGACCGTAAATTGTCATCTTGTCCACCTACAGATGAATGTGGGATATAATTTACCTAAAAATATATATTCCTGAAAATATATATTTAAGATCAAGGAGACAGGTTAAACTTAGCAAAACATCAATTATACAAATTATTTAAATATACAACAAACTATCTCTAAATACAAAATTGAAGTCACACGAGATATAACTGAACCTTATTGCGTTAAAGTCATCCTTTTAATAATACAAAATATCCCCTCAAAATTCCGTTATAATGACCAATAGCCAATTTACCATTTAAAACCTCCCTTTAAATAATTTAATAACGCTTACACTATTGTTGACGCAGTATAGAAATATATATTTATTTACTGTATATCAATATAATTCACGTCTTCTAGAAGATGACGTGAATCCTTCCGCAAGATTCAGAATTTTTATCTACTTGGGACCAATACCGCACAGTAACACGCACAAGACAAGACATTAGTTTGAATATCTGTTTAATAATAACAAAGTAAAATAAATAAGTCAGAATAATCAATTATTCTCATTCAACATTGTATATGTTGGTGATGCAAATTGAATCTTACCATACCCAATTCGGGTTTATCTGAAGAAACACTCGACTTTTCATAAATATAAATTAGATTTACTTTTCCGGAGACCTTTTATAAGACACAATAACATCTGAATAACAAAACTCTTACGTTTATTGTATTCGCTTTTATAAATGGTGATAGGCCTGACGCGTTAGAGAAATATTTTTGGTGAACAATATTGCTTTTAAAATCTTCTTTTAGGAACCACAATGTTACTATTTAGTTTTTACAAAATAATTCAGTATGAGCCATTGAATTTCCCTTGGATCAACAATAGCTTAAATAGATCTGAGTTAGTTATAGCTTGTAGAATTCGTTCTGGGCACATTCCATTAAACAAATTTGCTTATTTAATGAGAAAAACATCCACGCCTTATCATAAGATGTGTACCACATAGTAATGGAATGTGCTCGGAATGAGGCATATAGATTTGAAGTATTTTCGCGATTTACAATGTTAAGAGAGGTTGGTGGGTTTAACAGTGCATCCGATAAAGGATGCACCAGAGCACTGTACAAGCTGGTATGGGTGGGTTTGAGGTTGAGATAGAATGATTTCTGTTCTCAGCCCAAATTCATCATTGGATAGACCTGTAGATTCTATAGAGCGGTATAGTCACGTCTTAGTGACAAAGCTCTATAAATTTATATTAAAAAAAAGTATACGAAAACCCCAGGAGTGGGAGTTTTATTTTTTGGAAGAAGAACTGTTTATTTATTTTCGTAACTATTTTAAGTGTTACTTTTTGAAAAAGCATAATATTAATTTTAAAATATTTTGTTGTGTTCGGCGGCTAAATAAGTTGAAAAACTATCTTGTAAAACAACCTACTGTAATAATAGCATTTTCTGAATGTTGCCAATTATATTTAATTAGTAAATAGCAACATTCTTCCATATAGTTCGTCGAACGAGCTATGCTCGGAGGTTTTTTTGTTATAACGTCATATTACATGAAACAGAGCTATACAGGTAATAAAAAGTTTAGCTTAACTTATAATTGTTTTTAAAATTATTTCTCGTTTAAAATTATTACAATTTCTAAAAGCTATTCATGTTCAAGTTAGATTTTTTCCGTAAAAATAAATAACAAAACATAAAATAATAATAAATATAGCAATAACAGACAATCAATACAGTTTTGTTGTCAATAAATCTGTAAATAGCCGTTGAAAGCCATTCAGCACTATCTTCCGTCGGTTCATCCATCGGCCGCTCCAATAATTCAGCAATAACACATTGTAATATCATTTCTGAATAATTCATAACTATTCTAACGATTTCGTATAGCGGTTACGAGGAATTTCCTATCTATATGCTTTACTGAATTCCTTTTCTCGTGTTATATTGTAATATTTTCAGTGTTACATAACGTATATTCGTTTTCTGGAAGTAAATTATGTGCTACGGAATTTTTATACAAAAAGGATACCTTTTAGTTGAAAGGTTCCATGTCAGTCTTCATAGATCCTATATTTTCTCCCTGAAAATTGATAGTAAAATAGCCGACGTATTTAACATTTTATTTTATACATGACTAATTCCAAATACAACTCGACATGCACTTCATCCTCACGTCGATAGATGGCGTGATCGCACACTCATTTTGTTTTGTATTCCTAAGTATTGTTTCGCAATAAAACATAGCCCAGTTCTAGCTTAAGCTTTACTTCATCTCTGTACCATACTTTACAAAAATCGTTTCAGTAATTTAAGTATGATTGCGTAACAGACAGAGACCATCTATCCGTCACTAGATGGCGTACGCAGTATATTAAGTCGCAGTTTCGTTTGTATTCTTAAGTATTTTCTACGTTTCTTAAGAGTAATTTTAAAATATAATATAAGTTTGGATTTTTATTAGGAAACATCCCCCATGTTTCATCTTTGCTAAGAAAAATGACTAAAACTCCTCACTTTATCATAAAATAAAATAAAAATTAAGACATTAAAAATTGTAGAATCTTTGGAACTTACAATAACGAGATACATTAGCCCAAATTTGTTTAGTAAAGATAAGAAATCTCCGGTTTTAGTAGACCCTGTGTAAGAACTGAGAATCCACTGGAACTGTAACATTAAAGGGATGTTAAAGGGAGGGGTGCAATCTGGCCAACATGTGTCGCAACCTGAACACGTTAAAGACACGTGGTAATTGATCTCGCATACATTTGACGAAGATACATACAAATTAAAAAAAAGTGTAATAGAAATTTCATATCGCGTTGAAGGAGGAAAGAGTAATAAAAACAATCATATTATAGTTATATAGAAAGATTATTGATTACAGACGTGGAACATGACTAATCATTCGTACGGACATCTTCATCTATCAACTCGTACGTGTATCACTGCGGTGTGATTGAAAGTCTATCGGTGATTAATTGTGATGTTGAGTACATTGTGAGGACAGGATACATCGGGACAGCATTACTTTTATGAGTATGTCTTTAGTTCATCATTTATATGTTTTTGGTTTTTAATTTATTGTATTTGTCTCCGTCCCGAATAGCAGAATAACTATTAAAAACATTGGAAAATTAACGAAAAATCAAATAAAAAAAAAACAATATTCCCATACAAAATGTTCATGGATTTCGTAACTGTCAAACAGTTCAAACATCAATCAATCATAAATTAAGTTCAGATATTTTACTCAAAAACTACTGGACGAATTTCAAAAATTCTTTCACCATTATAATGCTACGTTATCCCTGAGTAACATTGGCTATATTAATTATTTGATATTTTTTTTCAAGTAAATATTTCAAGTTGGGATAACTAAAATTTCAGTAATGAAACCCAAGGTGCGAAAAAATTAGCCATAAATTGTGTTTCATCCCGTGCTGCGGATACTATTGATAATAGAACAAAAAAATGTTCTACAATATTAAAAAACATATCAATATCTATTGTTGTTACTACTTTTTTTAGTATAAGTTTATAGAAATGCTGTCCAAAATTAGACCATGATATAAATACATTTGTATTAATCTTTATCCAAATAAATCATTTCGTATTCAAGGCTGTATCAATAACTGTTGATTGCTTATAGAATTATTTAAATCGAACGTTTAATTCAAAAGATATTACGATAATTAATAATACATAAAAGTATTTGATGCTGTACCCACAAATATTTAATTTCATGATAGACAAACTTCAAAGAGGTTTACGTATAACCATTGATCCCTTCGTATACGATGGATGGATCAAGTCAAGAAAAGGTTTAAAGGGATCAGAAAGTAATTGGTGACAGAACAACTAATTATTAGCAATTTTATTTGTAACTATAATTAAACAAAGTTAATTTTGGTAGGACTTTATTATATATGTCAGAGGAGAGAGCCGAATTGAATGAATGAAGTGATTGAATCTTAAGATTCCTTAGTTGCCTAACTGCCTGGGTTCCTGTTTTAAACAGGAACCCAGGCAGTGCCTTGGACTTGTGACCAAGGTGTAGAGTTAAGGATGTCCTTTAAATGATTATACACTCACCTCCACTGCCTGGTCTCACTGTTTGTCTTAGGTTAGGTTAACATAAGGCTAACCATTTTTTTTTTAATGTGGGAAATGCATTTACGCATACCCCTTAAAAGGGGTTATGTGGGACTACCAGCGTTAAGCGCTGGACTACCGCACTGAAACCCACCACCTTCTATGCCGTATGTTAGGCGCCGCAGGAACGCGTTAGCATACTACTGCGGATGCCTCGGCACAACCACCCGTCTGCAGGTACAAGTACCCGCAGTTCAAACCCACCCATGGGCTCGCTTTACCAAGTACCTAACTGAGGGGGGATGCCAGGACATATCTACTGAAACACCCAGCCCCCGGAGGAGTCAGAAGCGGCCCATATCCCTCGAGATCAGGTCGCTCGCAAGTCATCTCTGCAAACAGAGGAGTACCCGGAGCGACCCGTACCTCCGGCCACCGGACTCCCCTGGACATAACCGCCGTCTGCGACGCCCAGGGTACAAACGTTGGAGTTTAAGGCCCGCGCCCGTCACGCCGGCGCTCCGCGACCTTGGCGCAAACCTCTGCGCCGGCTGCCCGACCGCTCCCCTCATCCCGGATTACGCTACTAAACCGAGACTGGAGTCGGCGACAAAACATCCAGCGCAAAAGACACTCGCGCTTACGCGCCCCACCATGACGCTTTCACGCGCCTCAGAATCAGATATGTCCAACTGCCCCCCCGATCATGGAGCACGGTTGCGCCACTGAGTGGCTACCCCACGAACGGAGACGCAGCGGGACACACTGAATTCCGTTGCAACGCAGCCACCGTCTAATGCGCCTACGCGCCCCTCATCTACGGATATTAGCCTACAGATAGTAATAGTGGAAATTTACTATCTCGAGTGGGCTCTCGAGGAGGTTTCCGCAGCTAGCACCCCAACATAAGGCTAACCTAACCTAACCTAAGGCTAACCTATCCTAAGGTTTTTTTTTTGTGCGGTGGAAAATGCATTTACGCATTCCCTCTTAGAATAGAGGGTATATGGGGCTCATATCAATAAAGTGCCATACTATCCACTAAAAACCGATCGCTGAGCTGCATTCCACTGACGAACCTAACCTAAGGTTGTGTTAACACATCCAAATACAATGTAAGGACTAACAACAAGTCCTCTTTATTACTATCCTACCCTAATTATAGCTCGGCAAGGCCTTCATTACTATCCTACCCCAACTATACCCCGACATATAGTTTAAGTTGATAACTTATAGTTGCGGGTAGTTTTTTAGCCTTTTATCTTATGTCGAGTATACCCACGCGAAGACAATATATAGCTGTCGGCCTAATATGGTTGTGCCAGTCCATCTAGTGGTGTCGCGCAGTACAGTACCTTAATAAGGTATTGAGACTAATAGTGTAGTATTGTTTGGCGTGGTGCTTGGCCTCCGTTATCGGGGAGTGCACGAGTAATGTATTTTATTATTTTAATATTCGGTAGCGAGGTCAAACGCTGGAGGTAAGAGTTTACGCGTAGTAAAAGATGTTTTTAAATATGCTCCTGGGTCTCAAGTCACAGGCATTGTTTGGATTTTATAAAATATTTCAATACACATAACAAGAACAGAACTAACTTATAATCTGGGTTTTAGAAATACAATTATTGACATTTCACGTTTAAACATAATATGTCCTTTACCCGCAAACCACTCAACAAAATTCAAAAGTTGAAGCCATTTAGAAATTTGCTCATTTAGTTTAGGGTATAATTATGTAAATAATCATCACGACCACACGGCCACACAGCCACACGTGGAAAGGTATGCTAATGTTGGTAAAGCTGTGAAACCAGCTGCGTTTCAATTTAACTAAAGTCAGGAAGAAAAATTAAATATTCATACTCGACCTAATCCTCGAACCGTGTTTAACATAATTTAACGTATGCTCTTGTAAATTAAGTTACTGAAAGGGCAATTACGAAAATAATATCATACCTTACATATGACATTGATTGTTCGCGATATACTCTGAACCTGAAATGCGCAGAAGTTACTATTAGGGGGGCGATAGGAAAGCGCCACACATGATTAGTGTTAATTATTAAAAAAAAGAGAAGGAAGAAGTGTAGTAGTCTATATGGAGACAAACATTATGACGGCTTGACTATAATATAATATCCTCCTGGGGTTATACCTTAGAGTCAGAGCTTCAGCGTTACTCCTAGAATACTCTCGATGTAATCCCTGATTATTCTGTCGTGACAGCGTATTTATTTTGCAATCCCCACTTGATTTGTGTTTATCAGTTGACCAACATTCAAGTAACAGGATGCTACTCATATCAGTCGTACTAACATCAAGATCAAGAAACAGGATACTACTCATAACATTCGTACCAACATCAAGATCAAGTAACAGGATGCTACTCAAATTATAAGTGTTGCCAACATCATAATTAACATTAGTCATTACGCGACAGTCTTCTCCCTCGCGTCTGTTACTTCTCAAAATAGTGGATAACGTGGACAATTATCTAAACAACGACGCAAACATAAAAGAGATAGTAATTATTTGTGTGAGTTTATATTAGATGACGGTGCAAGTTTATGATTGATAAATTTCACGGATGATAATCTTCTTTTTCAGTTTGGATCTCTTTTGCCTCGACCTCTTTTAAGCGCTGATCGTTGTTATAAGACCTCCATAACATTAGCTTTAAGTTATGTATTGTTAACTTTATCAAACTTTAGCTATCATTTTATAAGTTTTGAAGACTAATTAATAAATTACCTGTTCATTTTTAATAATCAGGTATTGAATAGATCTTAATAATTCTATCAAACTTCCTCAGTTTAAACAACAAAGTTTGAGCTCGCGAACTAAAAGTTCTCTAGCGAATCATTTCGCTACGAAATGCTGTAGGATATTGAATTTCACCTGCCATTTTAGCAATTTGAAGTGTTAATAAACTTTTTATTTATATTACATAAGTATTTATCAGTTTTAGGTGGAAATTTTTATATTTGGAATAATCAACACAAGTGCAAGTTGGACTCACGCATCGAGGATTCCGTACATTTTAAATTAATTGACAAACTTAACTTTGGCGTTAGAAACCTCGTTGTCTCAATATATCGTCACAGTCTGATTGCCAACTGCAAAAACATTTTTTTTTTGTTTATTACAGTTTTTATTAGTATTTATTAGACATTACTTCTTACCAAATTTCACCATTCTAGGTCAACGAGAAGTAGGTACTGTGACACCTCCCAGTGTCGGAATCGATTTGGTAAAGGGCGTAACTTCTTTTATTTGGTTTAATTACATAATATTTCACATTTAAATCTATAAAAAACATCGACCTGCTCGGCCCAAGGCTAGGGCAGATCTCCTTTTGTTTAATATCAAATTCGATATCTTTAAATACTATAATTTTATTATCGACTGCCAGCCTTGTGTCATTGTGTATGAAGTTTGTTCACCAACAAACCTCCATACTACAGTAACCTATATTGCGAATAATTAGATAAACAACTATATCTTTTGATTGCATTAACTAAGAGAATTTCATATCAATTTCAACTCAATGAGTCTCACTGAGCCAGACTACGAAGTGATCTTATAAAGGTTTTTTTTTTATTTTGAAGATGGAACCCTAAACCTTTTTTTCTTATTTTGTAATATTGTATGAATTATGATTTCGCACTCAGGTTCTTTTTTTATTCGAGAACTTCGAGTAGATAGTAGAAAGATATCGTTCGTACCGAGTACATTATGACTTTTTTCTGTTATGACTTCTTTCTTAAAACTTTAATGAATGGTCAAATTATATTGAAACGGTCCCAAATATTAAACACTAAAAATAAGTTTTGACATTAAACTTTCTAATTGATCACATTTGTAGAATTCAGATAAAATTAATCAAACAGCATGTTCTGCAAAGCGGAATGAAAATCAATTATATCACTGGTTACGGGCTCCTATTACACAATGCTAAAACAAACGTTGATAAATCGTTCTATCTAGTTGAAATATATTTATTAAATTTAGTTTATTATTATAATCAGAAATAAGTAAATATTTTTCATTTATTTAACAAAAACAAAATTTTTAAAATATTAACAACTAGCGACCCGTCCCGACTTCACAGGTGTGACATTGTATCTTGTGCCTGTATGTATCCCCACAATGAATTGTTTTCTTATACACACTTCGGCGCCCCCTCCCCTCTCCCACTGCCCAGCTTAGGGCCATGTGGATTTTATATAGATTCTTTTTTAAATTCGTAACATTTTTTTAACGGAATGCCCGATCTAAATAATTTAATAAGTAATCTACAGGTATTGACTGTTTCAAAACGAAATGATTTATTTGCATAAGGATTAATACAAATGTATGGATAGCATGTGATTTTGATCAGCATTTCTATCAACTTATAAAATATAAAAAAGGTTTTTTTATAGACATTGATATGTTCTTTAACATTGTAGAACATTATTGTTCTATTAACTATAGATACCGCACGTAAGAAAAAAGCATATTGCTATTATTGAAATTTTAGTAGGGCTATCGAATTTTTTTCAGTAATAAATATACCCTATGTTACTCACAAATAATATATGAATAGGCATCATAATGGTGAAAGAATTTTTGAAATCGGTCCAATAGTTTTTGAATTTATTCGTTACAAACCAATGACCTTCTATACACAAGGACATAGCACGTCATACAATAACAAAGACCAAACCTGGCACATGTCTGTTTTTCAACATATTAAGCTTCGACTGCTCACTCAAATGCATTGCTGCTAACACTCCCGTTCTTTGAACTGTCCTTAGTGATTACGCAGTAATGAATAGTGTGCGTCAGTCGAAGCTTCGTATGCTAATATTTAAAGTTGACTGGAACAAAGACAGCAGTGGAGTAGCACAGAGCTGTTAATTTTTTATGAGTACAACAATATACTGTTTGTCAAATATATAATATGTGACTATATTTTTATTATATTGTATAAAAATATCTAACGTATTTATATGTAAAACTGTTTATGTTATAATGTACATAACGAACGTAGTGTAACTTTTTATTAGTCAGTGATATTTTTGGGGGTGATGCTGCACATAAATTATGGGAATCAATTTTTATTAAAATCTCTAATATCGCACAAATATCTGCTGTTTATATTAAATTTTTATATCTCTACCTCCAAAAATACAGTTCCCTGACATTTGTTTGTTGTAAGAAAAACTCATTTTTTAAATTTTTTTTTTTTTATTTGGTTAAAATAAGAGGACAAGAATCAACTCAACGAATCAATATGCTAAGTACCCTGGAATAAATTTAGCTTGTTGAAAATTTGTCTTTTAGACTTAGTCTTCTTTTCCAAAGTATCCTTCTGGCAAATGTAGTGTAGACGGACGTTAACATATTTCTGTATGACTGCTTTGGTCAAATCATAAATATGACAAAACTGATCTTTTGTATGTGCGTCAATTTGGGTAAATATGTTGACAGTCAAAAGATTCTTCAGTACTTTTACTGTCAAAAAGTCTTGATCATACTTTTTGAGCATGAATTTACCGCCGCTGAGTTTATTATAATGTCTTATAATGTTTTCTGCTTCGGTATTTATTACAAAGACATCCTTAGACGCATAGCATAAGCCACCCATGTCTTTTAAATCGACTAGTTTATGGAACCACTCCTTTTGAGTGGCTAGTAGATTATTTTTGCAGTCATCACACTGTAACTTTTTTAATAATTGGTAAACCACAAATCCTGAAATATAACCAACTATCTGGCTCTTAATTTTATTGTTAGGAGTTTCTTCCATAGTTTGCGCCAAATGGCCGCAGTTACTTACATATTTGTTTTCTGTTGCTTCTTCATTGAAGCGCTTCTCAATAAATGCTTTACATATACTTTCTTCGTCGACTTCTTCATGGCGGCGACTGCGTGCAGTGTTATTTATGTTTTGCAAACCACTCTGCAGAATAGGCAAACTTTCCAGAGGAATGCAATTTCCCGTAAATTTGGAACTTAATTCCAAATGGGATAAGATTTTTTTATAGGCTAATTTGAATTGACGAACATTCGGATTGTTGTTGAAACCACCTAGACTTCTAATTTTTCCGAAGAATAATTCGATGTGGTCCTGACTAAATTTGAACATCGTCAAATATGAGATTGATTTAGTCTCTACAAGTGTCGCGTATAAGTATTCCATGCTATTTATGCATGCCAACAGTCCAACCACACCTGTATTGGCTTGGCAATTGTGCAATGGCACTTTCTTTTTTTCAAATACCGTGCGTGGTTCTTTATTTACTTTAATGGTTTTTTTGTATGTCACTTTTGTTGACAGCGAAAGTAAATACTTTTTTGCGTTGGCACAGAAAGCCAATACTTCTGTTGCATTTTTGTGATCCAATGGTTTTTTAAATCCTATGTCATTTGAATTTCTCGAGTTCAAAATATCGAAAAGATCATTGATTAATTTTAAAAATTTCACCGTTGGATCAGATTTTTCAAAACTTCTAATTTTTAGTGTTTTATCACAAAATTCTATGGCCTTGGCAACACTATTACTTAACAGTTGAGTGGCCAGCTTAACTTTCATTACTTCATTTCTGAAGTATATATGTCTTTGAGTTAGCTTATTAGCGATATGCAAACTGTTTTCTTCTTGGAGGTTGTGTAATTGCAGTATGAGGCTCCATTTTATGGTTCCATCACTTTCGTCAAAGAATTCTTTTTTGGATTCCAACAAGTTTCGCATCAACTTCACCATGTGGCACGCATCTAAGAAAACAGCAACTTTATAGTCACCACTTGGGTGCTGAAACGTTGTATTCATGTTTTCATGGTTTTCAAGTTGACAGCCCAGTACTTTCATGCAATTGAGGTTTGATTTGAATCCGTCGAAGGTCAGCGATACGATTTTCACCCCAGCTTCCTGACATTTTTGTAATGCAATGTTAATTATATTTGCCTTCATCGCTCCACTTAAGCTTTGTATGAAAAAGTAGGCAATAGGTAAAGTCCAGCCCTGATGTAGCGAAACTACAAGAAGTACAAGGACTTGACTAGCCATTTGGTCTGAGTCTTCCATACCAATCCCCATATCAACATGACCTTCGTATTTGGTTCCAGTCCATATTCTTTGCTGTCGTATAGACATTTCATCAGCAATGAGACAACATATTAGTGGTTCCAACGATTGTTGTGATTTATTCTTCAACCTGTTTAGAGAATCATCGGTGAAACCTGGCTCTGCATTTACGTTTTTATACCACCTAAAAAGCGTGCTAGGATGTGGAAGGCTCTTATTAAAAATTCTTCGCACATATTGATATGCTGCAGTGGAGTAAAAATGTAAGGTAAGCGCAAATTTTCGAAGTACCGGCGGATATGTGGAAAACGATTTTCGCGAATTATTCGACAGTATTTTCATTATGCATTTATCATTGTTGGCAGTAACTCTCTCTATATCATTACTAAGAGAATCATCAATTAATCGTTTTGTTTTTAAGTTATAAACGATTTCTTTTAAGGACGAATTCGCTTTAATTAATCTCTTATTTCGTTTTTTTAAATTTCTTACTTGTCTGTCTTTGAAACGTAACTTTCGGTGACATTTAGTTAGTTCTTTCTTGAAGTGTGTGGTTTTGGGAGTGTTTAAGATAGAATCTAATCCTGATGGTGATGATAATATAGGTTGAACTGGACTATTGATTGTTCTTGGTGATAATACAGTTTGCTTTTGATCTGCAGCAGTCGACTTCTGTAAAAAAAGTTTTTATAGTCTGAATGCAGAACCAAAAAAAGTATTCGAATAATTTTAATTTCCATTTGGACTTACGAGTACATCAGATAGCTTCAGTTGATCAGATGATTCTGCTAGACTTTTCCTTGATTGACTTGTTCCAGAGTCATCGACAAACTAAAATTATAATCAATGAAATAAATAACATAGCAACAATGCATTAACTACAAGTGGTATTAATATTTAGGTAAAGACGTTAATATATTATACTCAATACTAACCTCGATATGCGGAACGGCATTCTTTTTTAAGCGCTTAAATCCTTTAGTGGTACAATATAAATCAGATTCCAGGAAATGATCTGAGCAAATTACGCTTGACTTATTTGGTTTGTACAATTCTTCACATCTTTCTCTTGCTACCAACTTGCGCCAATTCTCTCTCATAATCTCATGTACTGGAAAGCTAAACAAATCAATTATTATAGATTGAGCAATATTTATATTCTGACCTAGTAGGTATCAACTTAGCATGGAATAGCGAATATTTTTTTTTTCAAATTCACCCTGCATACTTCAAATGATTTGCTAAATGGATGAAAAAAAATTGAATACAATAATGGCCCTTTAAACAAAAAAAAAACAAAAATCTAACAAAAATATCGACTCCATAGTTTTTTTTTCTGACTGTATTCTTGTTGCGTCCTTTCACCTGTCTCTTTCTGACGCGCGCGAGAGAAAGGAATGGGAATATTTGTTAATCATTTATGTTAATTATTGAAAATTTGTTTGTTTTACTATATTCTTTTAACTTTTTTGTGTGTTATCTTACATAAATAAAATTAACTTACCGGTGGTAGGTCACTCCATCTTTTTTTTTCGTCGTTAGCGTATTGTTTCGGCACTTTTTTATGACACACTTCGGCATCCTTACTGCTTTGCGATCAACGCACGACTAAGGCAAAAAGTGTGCTTAGACGCTGTGTAAGCACACTTTTGACGTTCCGTTGACAGTGCGCCGATACGATGTCCTTGTGTATAGAAGGTCATTGTTACAAACATACAAATCTTTCCTCTTTATAATATGTATTAGTACAGATAAACGCCTAGTTGCATTGTAACAGGTTGCAAAATTGCGATGAAAAGGTTCGATAATAACATGGGATATTAATAAATTATGTTTTATTAAAGTGACGTGCTGTCACCGTACGCGAAGTTTGACTAACTTTTTAATGCGTTATTCACGTAGTTCGTACGAGCTCTGTCAGATGGTGATGCTACATGTTAGTAAAGTTTTAGTGATTGTTAGCAACGCTTTTATTATCGCTTGAATGTCGGTAGTTATATTGCAGGTACCTACCTCTTTTGCTTGATATATATGTCGGCGCAAAATAAAGGAATCACTGTAAGCCTTAGGTTAGGCTAACATACACATGACGTGGCAACCAGATTGCAAGGCACTCACGTGACCTTGATCGGACAGCTCTCTCAGCACTTAACACTTCACTAACACTATCTAGAGACTACTTCACTTCTTGAGAGACCGCGCAAGACTTCAGTCAGACCGTCGATGGCATATAAAGTTCTCTGACATATATAACAACTACCCCGGTTATTTCTCACCATTCCAAAGATTCGTGTAAATTTACTTTATTTTCTATTAGTCGATAGGTTCAATTTAACACGTGTACCTACTTAGATTTGACAATAAACCTTTAATATTCAATATATAAATATATTATAGCATCCAATTGATATTTTATTATTATCCCACAGACACTTTGAATTTTACGGGAATAAAAAGTAATGTATGTGTTAATCCATACTTATTAAGAAACTCTGTGTAAAATTTCATCGAAATCTGTTCAGCAGTTTTTGTGACATTTATAATATTAGTAAGATTTTATTTATTGGTCAAACAGCTTTGAGGAGTTACATGATCAAGTTTTCGTATTAATTAATTAAGATGTCAATAGCGTTAGTATGATAGGGGAGGAAGAAAAACAAATATAAGGAGTTACAAGGGTCGGTCCAGACCTTTTACTTGTTGTAGTTATACGTTCGTGTCCTACCTTAATCACCGCGATTGTGACACACAATTATATGCTTGGCTTACTCATTTTTTTGTTTTAGATAAAGGTATTAATTAATTGTATTTGTACGTATATTGCTCATTTATGTTAGAAGGGGAAAATGTTTATTTACCACAGAGTCATATCCGCTCAGCTGTTCTTGTATGAATAATAACTCTTGTTCCACAGGAACCTTACTTTCCGAAAGGTCTTTACAGTACATATGGCAGGAATGTACACCAAAATTAATTTTATAAAATCTTCTGTCTGTCCGTACTGCGTGAAATTGGATTCGGTATTGTTGCAGGTCGAAGAGGCCGATCAAGAAATCAGTATAAATGGAAACGTAAATAGAAAATATAAAATAAATAGAATAGAAAAATGCATATATCAATGCTTACGCCACGGAAATAGCTTCGTCGTAATCGGAGCTTAATGAGCGTGAGCAGGAGCACCTTTTAAATGATGTTGAACTTGTGGGGCTGCCGGAATACCAAGACGAAAGTCCAACTGAGATTTTACAATTGCTGGCGGAAAAGGTGGAAGTTAATTTAGACGAACGAGATGTAGTGAGCGCGGAACGTTTGGGTCCCCGTCGCATTGGTGCAGATGGGCGAGTTCGACCACGGCCTATTGCATAGATTGGCAAGATTGGCAAGACGGTCTGTGCGTGATGAACTACTACGTGCAGTGCGTTCACGCCGACATACTGACTCCTCTGGTATTGTAAATGGTGGGCCTTTCAGATTATTCCTTAATGAACGACTTACACTGTCAAATCGTCGCTTATTCTTTAAAACCCGTGAAGACATCAAAAAGAGGGGGTGGCGATTTGTATGGACTAAGGGTTGTCGTATATACATATGTACGTCAAGATACTGAGGGTCAAATACATCGTATTCGTACAGAAGATGATCTTAATAAGATATTTTTAACTATATCTAGTTAATTAATTTCAATTCTGTTCACATTTTTTATTCGGTAACTTAAGTTTTAAAGAATTATTTTTAAATACGAGACAAAGCAAATTTGTTTTTGAAGTGAAACTTCTTTAGAATCGTTGTGATTTCAAACCGGATGCAACGGAAAAAACGACAGGTAAGAGACCCAAATACAAAAATGTGTAGGAAAGAATGAGACAGAAATATACTTACTATTTTATCTATACTAATATTATAAAGAAGTAAGATTTGTATTTTTGTATGTAACGAATAAACATAAGAACTACTGGACCGATTTCAAAAATTCTTTCACCATTAGAAAGCTACATTATCCCTGAGTAACATAGGCTATATTTATTACAAGAAAAAATTAGAGATCCCCAGAAAATCTCACTAAAACCAACCCAAGGTGCAAAAAAAATAGCCATAAAATATCTTTCATCGCATGCGCTGCGAAAAGTATTGATGATAGAACAAAAAAATGTTCTAGAATATTATAGAACGTATCAATGTCTACAAAAAACTCCGCGAGACCATATGTCCAACTATTATAGTTATGTCACTATAACTACTTTTTTATATTTTAAAAGTTGATAAAAATGCCTATCAAAATCAGACCATGTTTTCTATACCTTTGTATTAATCCTTATCCAAATAAATTATTTCATATTCAAGACTGTTTCAATAAAAATATCAATATAAACAAAAAATACACGCCGACGCGACGGGCCAGTAGTTCTATCTCGGTGATACTCGAAGTGCAGCGAGTAACGCCGAGGTAGAGGGGCACCGAAATGCGGGAGAGCTAAAATGTTTTAAACTAAATATTCCACCCGTGCAAAGCCGGGATGGGCCCCTAGTATTATTATATATATTCATCTCATTCTTTTGTCGATTTACTGAAGTTACACTTGTATCGTGTTTTTTTAAATGTACTTTTTTTTTGTAATTTCTAATATTCTGTAACAAAAAACCTTATATTACATTACTATCTCACTATTCATGTTATACTGTAAATATATAAAATAAGTGTAATGGATGACGATATGCATAGCGATTGTGTATAGAATTATTTGTTTTAGTGTAATTTGTGTAGATAATGAATAATGTAAACCCCTTGCAAGTGTTAGCGATGAGTGAAAGAGATGGAGATATCTCCATCTCTGTCTAACAAAATCTCTTACAAGGTGATGCGGGGCAATGAGACTCCCCGACGTAGTGTACTATTGCGTGACGTCGGGGAGAGTATAAATATAGAAAACCCGCCGACGCAGGGGCATTCGCATTGTGGCATTCGTGTGATAACGCATTCGCAATTGTAACTTTGAGTTCGTGAATAAACAAGATCAATCGAAAAATTCGTTTAATTTAACACAGTCCACATCAGTTGTTGGTCCTTCGAGCCGGATCAGTTGCTGGACCTCCGAGTAACCAGATCAGTTGCTGGTACATCGAGTAGCCGGACTGGATACAAAACCAGTATCAATAAGGAGAACCTGAATCGCCACCTCAGAACGCGCAGGCAAACGCTACGGGCCCGAATCACGACCGCACCTAGGACGCGACCGAACTACGTCCAGGCCGGTGTTGAGCTGCGTATTCTGCAAATTCCTACGGCATCGTAACGAGACATCTGCACGCCCGCTATGGTCGTCACAAGGAGCCAAAGAGAGGCTGCGGATACTGAAGCGAAAAGAGCACAAGAACAAAGAGAAATAGAGCGTATTTACAGCGAGCGATTGCGAAGGTTATGGATCCGCCCGCTTCGCCCACCACGGGTGACGTCACAGAAATTACAGAAACGACAGCAGGGCCTTCAGGCATTTTGAAAACGACGTCAGCAAGGGCTAGAATGACGTCACCGACAAGATCGATTATGTCACAACGATCCACAGCAAGCGTTAGCACACGTTTAAGAATGGCGGAACTTCTAGTTCCGGCGAAAAATTCCTACTCGAGGGTGTGATTATGCTTATGACAATGAAGCTACAGCTGAACCGGAAATCGTGTCCATATCTCGATTCTTAATGAGGGAGGCGGACAGCGCTCTTCGCTACACCTACGCACAGCCATCGAACACGGCACTGGCAAGGCAGAAATACATACGTGCTTTCTTACATAAGCACGTCCTCCCCACAGCTTTGCTTACTTTTGCTGACGTGAGGGGAGGTTAATAAATGTAAAAAATCTGATTACATACTTAAACGGCTCCAAATTTATATTTTTTATCGAATGTCAAGAAAAAAGCTATAGTTATTTTAAAATGTTTTAGCCCAACAAACTAGTAGAAAATAATATAAGAAAAGTTTGTTAATTTCGCTAGGCAATAACATAAAGAGCGTGGAATAGAAGTAGGCCAACATTACGCAAATGAAACAGATGTTTTGAGCAAAGCAAACAAAACTATTGGACTCTGTTGCAAATGGATATTGGTATGGGAATTATTAATTACTTTAACTTGGTTCTGCTGTTTAAGCTATTCGATTTCATTAGACTAAGAAATCCTTCTTTAATTCTAACTAGCGATCAGCCCTCGCTTCGCTATTAAATTGTGAAAAATGCCAATAATATTGTCACCGTACATGCGACAACCTGATATTGAATATGATGATGTTTTATTTGCAAAATATATTCAATGCCATTCAATGGGGGGGATGGTCCTCGTTTATGATTTTGATGATATAGAGGATGGGGGGGGGTCTACATGGTGATTACGTTAGCGATAAAAAGTAAACTCGTACATCGAAAGGTGAATAACTCGGCTAAGAATAAGGAGGAAGAAAAATGCATGCATCAATGTTTACGTAAAGACGGGTTAGGGCTTTACTTACTTTTGCTGACATAGAGGGGTTGATAATTGCAAAAAATCTGCTTACGTAATACTTGAACAGCCCCATAGCTGTACTCCGATGAGTCTGCATAAGCTAAATTTTTTTTTTTTTTGATTGAGTAAGCCGAATATTAGTATTGCGCACAGAGGTGGAAAAACGAGTTTATTTCTATTTAGGGCGTATATTCTCCAAAGATCTACGGGAAGAAAAAGGATTAACAACTGTCCAATAAATGTAGTATGTCTGCATCCTAGTCTTTTGCTTTTTAATGTTATAATACAAATACTTATACAAACATTTATTTGCTAGTAAATTTAATATTAAAGAGTATTGGTTGGGATTTTGGCTACTTATTACTTATTGCAACTTATTTACTTATCTATAATATTTTCATTATTTACAAGGTAATTTTCCAAAACCTTATTTCTCGTGTAAACAGGGCTTATTATCACCGCCTTATCTTCAGGGAAAACGAAGGTTTTCCGTATTATCTCATCCCGACATTCGCGAGGGACTCAATATTAAAAATACTTCTTACAAGGCCTTTGTCTAAACTTATTTATTAAGAGTATAGGAGCAATACTGCACAGTAACAGTCAAACGTCAATATTAATATGTGGCACGTCTAGGACCGAGCAGTGTCTGGGGCTTGAGACTCCGGAACAGGATTAGAGAGCAATTTCATAACTACGCCACAAAACAACACTACTAGTCTCAATACTTTTATATGTACTACGCGACACCACTTGACAAACTGGCTCATTACTATCGGAACGAAGGTCATATATTGTCTCGTCGGAATACAATAAGATGAACTACCCGCGAATACTTAATTATAAACGGTGTTGCTATCATATTTATTTAGAGTAGAATATAGCTTCTATTTTTTTATTAGCACTATTTCATTGTGTGGCAACACTCTTGATAACTTTTGGTTTGTTAGTATTATGTAAATATGAACTCAATCCACAGTAACTCTTTAAATGGCAACATAGTAGTGATAACATGAGACCCAGAAGCTGGATTAAAGCTACATATTTTACTACATGTAATATTCATGTAACAATAAAATAATAAAAGGCTTTAAGTTACTTCCTATATTTCAATAAGATAACTTAATATTTACCCAACGAAATTATTAGTCAAACTTACGTTATATCGTTTCACATTCTAGCACACAGTACTGTAGGTAAACTTGAAGAACTTCCTCAATTTTTTTAAATGAACCTATGTAATAAAGATAAAATAAATATATAAACTACTAGCCAATCAAGCACGAGTAGTTCTTATCAACTAGTCTTAAGCCCCAGGCACTGCTTAGCTTTTAGTCTAAATAGCATGCTTATCAAATTAATCCTACCATACCAACATCATAAATAACAGAATGCTGCTCAAATCAATCCAATCAACATCATAAATATTAAGATGCTACTCAAAATCAGTGCTACCAACAATATAACTAACACCATGCTTCTCAAATCAGTCCCACCACCTTGATAAACAACAGGATGCTACTCAAATCAATCCTACCAACATCATAAATAACTGATGCTACTCAAATCAATCCAACCATCATCATAAATAACAGGATACCACTCAAATCAACCCTACCAACATCATAAATAACAGAATACTACAGAAAGCAATGTTGCCATCATTATTATTTTATATAAGTAAGCATCATATAATTTGTATAAAAATACAATTAATTAAACCTATGTGAAGGACACGTGATCAGATAAACTATGGCCTTGCCTGGGTGACGGCTTCGTCAACCCTTTCAAGCATTTTTAATGAGTTAAACACTGGTGACGGTACAGTTATAAAAAATATCCTAAAATACATTTATATTCTTTTTTATGTTACAAACAGACTTTTTTTATGAACAGTAATAAAATAGTGAGTTATGTGAACATACTGGAAGTGGTTATAATAATTCGAGAAATAAAATATTTATTTATATATATAATTTAACATTTAAAACGTATAATAACTGACAATATTTTATTAATAATTCAACAACCCGCCACTTGAGTAAGGTAAAAAGATATTTAAAAGAGGCTTTCTATGATATTCAATTCTCTGAACACACGCTACACACTAAGTTCAACTTTTCTTTTATATTTATAGAAAATTGTATATTTAAGTATTTTATCTATAATATTATAATACTATTACAATCTACATGTATAATTACAACTAAAAATATAACTATGACGACAAGTAAAACAATCAAATATTTATTGAGTGAGTAAACCGATTACGATTAATCTATGCTGTAGACTGTATAGTATTCCCGTGTCTCTTCCTCTTTTAGTCTTTAATTCTCTCTCATCCATAATTTCAAAAATTCATATTATGTTTGAAAAACAAAAAACACAGTTCCAAAAATTTCAGGATCTTTTAAGATAGGTACAAGGTAGTATACAAATCAATTTGAGCCAACAATTTATTGTCAATCGTAAATTATGACAATTTTGAAAAATTCAAAATTTCACAATTTTTTTTTAAAAGTCCGATAATTTTCGAGATTTTTAAGACCTAAATTTAAAAAATATGGTAAATAGTGAAATTTTTGATATTACATAACTTGTGAAAAAAAAAATTAATTATTTTCCTTTGGCGGAACTTCGTTATAGGATAAAAGAAAACTATTATTGGTCGATTCGACGTGGAATGAGCCTATTATTTGTAAGAGGTACGTACGTAAAGTATCCTTAGGAGCTGTTAACTCTAGAAAATCGATTGCAGAAATGTATCAAATTGATTAATAATATAATCACCTAGATTATTCACATATAAACACTTAAAATTAGGTTGCTTTTGCTATTAAAAATATTAATAAGTAAAGAACAACTCTGAGTTGTAATCTGCAAGCTTTTGTCATAACAACCGTTTCATTATGAAATGTGTATACAAAGGTAAACCTACGTTTAATTAGCCCACTTTCCTTTCCAGTTCTAGTTGCAAGCGACCTAGATAGACTTTCCTTTACGTGAACGTGTATTAAAATATACCTTAGCCTTAGAAGTTGTTGTAATTAAGGTCGGCTTAGCATATCGTAAACATAAGCCTCTGAGGCGTCGCTTGTGCCAAATATCAACATACTTACGAGGACTAGTTTAAGCTCTTCATGTTGTAAAAACAAGTGTGTTTACAGTTTTATGTTATTAGAGAAGCCATGAGCATTTTGAAATGAATTAAAAGATGCTCATACGTAGCTTCATAAACATCATCTAAAGCCATTAATGTCTCGCTACTGAGTCGGATATCGTTATCCGAATAAGAAGGGTTTAGTCTACTATACTGGTAAATTGCAGGTTAACAAACTTTCCACACCTTTCAAGACATTATGGAGAACTCTTAGACTCTCTTAATTTCTTTTTAGTATAGGTTTCATGATGCATACCAATGATAGAGTTTTACATTGAATACTAGATTAATATAAGACTAATCAGCACGCATAGGCGGCCTTATCACACAAGAGTGATCTCTAACAGGCAACCTTTCGTAAGACGTAGAAAAGAATGTAATCTATACATCTATACTAATAAATATAATTGGAGTGTCTGTTTGCAGAATTAAAATAACCGCTTTTTAACAAGTGCATATAGATGTATACACGGAACATATGCCAAAACAACATTTTTTACAATTTTTGTCTATCTGTCTGTCTGTTTGTTCTGGCAAATCTTTGTAATGGCTGGATCGATTTTGACGGGAGTTACACTGGAAGATAGCTAAATACCACGCGGATGAAGTAGCGGATAACACCTTGTAATAATATATAATATATAAAATGAATTTTAATCGTTTAGATTAAATAGTTATTGTTGAAGAAATTTCATAAAATTGTATTGAAGTTATAGCAATGCACAAAAATTAAAAATATATTTTAATAATATATAATAAATTTAAAAAAATTAATAGAAATGAAAGCTAAAATATGGTTTTAATATATAATTACTGAATATTAGATGTGGTTCATGTAATAATCAGTAAAGCCAAATGGAATAAGCGTACACAATTCTAGCATCAGTGACAATGAAAATCCTTTTGATAAATGTACTCTCGTATATTGCAGACAGAATAATATTCACAATTCCACTGTTAAACAGTCATTACTTGGAAGATAGCAATTTTACGAACAGTTAGGACACACCAATTCACTCAGTAGCATTGGTTACACTTACAATACAATATAGACTGAGGCTTATGACCTAGTTGCAGGTTTTTAGGAATCTCTACTACAATCATAAATAGATCTCTTTATCTTAATTTTACCCTTTTTTATGACAGGGGCAAACGAGCAGACGGTCCACCTGATGGTAAGAGAGTTGTCATGTGCATTGCCACCTCGAAAATTAGTGAGGGGGGAGAATGAAGAGAAGAACGTAACGCGTCAGACACTTGGTGGTCGAATTCATATTTTGGTGATCGCAAGGCAGTGGAAGAACAGATCCTTTACCACCAAAAGGTGCTGGGTTCACTCTCCTCTCTCTTTCGAGATGCCCTCCCACCAACTGAGTAAGCGTCAGTAGCTCAGTGGTTGAGGCATTGGATCCACGATCGATAAGTCGTGGGTTCAAGTCCATGTAATTGGACTACTGGCGTGGCCCACTCCTAACACAACTTTTAAAAAAAAATGTGTTAGGAGTGGGCCAAAGCATTTTATCTTACTTGGAGGGGTTAAGGAATACTAGTAGTATGTGCACCCTTAATCACCCTAATCACATGTTAGGCAGACTTATACTTTTACTATGATAGTCTACATTCACTCTATGAAATTTAAAACTGATTCAGATCAGTTTACAGTACCTAGTGAATCTGTTAAAAACTAGGGAATCAACGAAGAGCCCTTCAGTAAGCCATTTTGGCCTTTCAAATTAATGTCTTATCCCTTAAAGATAATTAAATTAATAAATAATGTAATAAATTTTATGCAGACAACGATCTTCGAGATAAAATATAATTTAAAACGTGGCGATAAAGCTTAAAGAACAAAGCCATAACACATTTTTCGCCCTAAACGAGCATTGAAACGGCCATTATTAAATCGCTATAAAATTTGGGGGAAGTTATAGGACTAAGAAAACTTATTTTTTTTTACCACTGACCAAATATTATCGAGCTTTAAATAGTATGACAGGTTTATTTTTAATTAGATTTTCCCATTTGGTTTATAAATATCGGAGTTCTGAGGTAACAAATATTAAAAAAAATACAACAGATTTGATAACCTCCTATTTTTTGGTTTCTGAAGTCGGTTGAAAAATTGTTACTCGATCATAAAAATTTACAATATTTCAACTGTATGTCTTTGTAGATACCGAAACAAAAGTAAATTATGAAGATGAGGATGCTAATAGTTGTGTTCATTGCAGCTTAGCCTCGAATTGGCGATGACCAACACTTTATTATACGCAAAACTGTTCATAAACCGTGACTTTTCTTTCACAACTGTGCCTGTTTGGAAATTCGCCAGTTTGTAGGATGTGACAATAGGAGCAGTGTGATTTATTGTGCTGCTACAATGCTTAAATTATAGCTAGATTATTAAAATAAAATAATATGCTAATAGCGCATTCTATAATCTATATCCATAGGGCTAGTACTTAATTTTACAAATGACAAAAATAAATAAGAGTAAGAAAATAACAGGGTGATTATCCAAGGGAAGAAAAAAGAAGAAGAAGTAGACGATAATATGAGGATATCAGGTAAGTAGCGAGGAAGAAATGGATTATAGTAGCGAGTGAGAGGCTAAATGGAACATATCCTATACTAAGAATATATTAATAACCCTAAAAAGAATTCATAAATTACTAGTCATAAGAAAAACTGAAATTAAGAATAATCTAAGAAACGATTGTCGAACTTAAACTATTTGATGGTCCGATTGAGTTGATTGCATTTTAACGCAAAAAAATATTTTGAATTCAGAGATCTGGATAAGACGATAAACTTTACATAGTTAGTTACACCACTTATAACTCAAGTATTGCTGGATTGATTTAAATGAAATTTGGTACAAAGATAAACTAGAATTTGTGAATTACCATGGGCTACCTTTTATCGCGAAAAAGGCTTGTATTTGATTTGGATGAAATTGTTTTTGAAATTTGTATGTGAGTCATATAACATGTAGAGAAATATGTTAAAAATTATACTGCAAAATTAAAGGAAAGCCGGGGTGGGTTGAAAACGCAATTTCGTCTTGTTAACAATGGTGACCGATTAATGTTCTCCTGGCTTTCAATTATTATATTTAACGTTTAATCATATTATTGTTATTTAATAGTACAACTATATTATAACCATAAATTTGGAATAAATATTGAAGAGCAAGAAATAGTTTCAGAATTCAGAAACCTCTTAACTGTCTTAATTCGTAAAGTTCGGGTTTTCGCAGACGTTAGACGAAGTGACTTGGCAGATTCACTCAAGAAACCAATTTACAAGTAATCAATACTGTATTAAGTAATTAATTATGCGCACACCAAAGATCTTTAGGACTTTGATTATAAATAGCAATCAGATATTTTATGTTGTTTTTAAATATGGACATGGAAATGATTTAAAATTAAGGACAAACTCGTTTAGACGTATTAACAAATTTGTTAGAACTCGTACGAACTACGTACCCGAAAACATTAAAAGGATAGTTCAACTTGACGTACAGTGACTTGTCATTGGCCTTTGCCTCTATGAAAATTATTGTTTAAAAAATATTATATTTAGTTACTAAACAAGAAAAAAATATAATGTTACGAACTAATGTTACGTTTTTTTTTGCCTTTTACGACGAAACGAATTAGAGGCGCTAGCCCTAAATTGTTATTTTAGGGCCCATTTATCGCAAGTACTTCACGCGTTCGTTACTTGATCAGTAAGATATTTCGAAGTACAAGACTAAGTGACAAATAAACCAGTAACATCTGTTTAATTTCGTTATACGGCACCTATTACACAGAGTATTATCGCCGGTCAATAAAATTGGCAATATTTTCACATTTCGCTATTTACCAGACACTCCCATAACGTCATCAATTGGATCTCTGGAAGCTTTCCAGACACTTATATCTGTAGCTAATAAAAATTTGGATCACTTGGACTTAAAGAATACTCATTTTGTCTCTTTATGAGATTGTAAAAGAACTTTACTGCGACTTGCAAGAAATAAATTAAAATATCACTTGCTTTAAAGGTGAGGGAAAACATCTTCAGGAAATCTGCACTCCTCAAAGTTCATCTTAGTGTTCTCAAAGGTGTGTGAAGTCTGCCAACCCGCATTGGGCCAGCGTGGTGGACTACCTCCTTACACCCTCTTATTCTGAGGAGGAGATCCGTCTCAGCAGTGAGCCATTCATGAGTTGTCATGATGATGACGACGTGGATATCAAATGAAAGAGGTTAAAGTCAGAAAGACAAAAATACTTAATTAAGTTTAGGCTTACTTTAGACTTTGAATACAAAAGTTCTTCTTACTAATGGAACAAGGTCAGCTCTACTTAATTGAAGATCTAGAAACTTAAATACTAGACGAACTAATTGTACTTAATTTTTCGTTAGGCAGACTTGCACAGTTTTTTAATAATTGTAGTCTGTATAAAATAAAATCTTTAATTCTTTCTTTTAGTGCTAAAGTCCCTTTGAAAAGAGCCCTTATCCACGTTAATTATATAACACCATAACCACCCATACCTCATACATTTCATTTGAATTGTAAGACTTAATTCCTGAGAACACGTATTAAGGACAAGAAATATCAAAGGTGTCGTTGAGGTTGCCTAAATTAAGTTCTAGAACTTAAGTCGTTGAATGACTGCGAAATTAGAGATTTTCGCACAATTTGAACCGGTTTGTAAAAGAAAAGGAATATAATTTTTCAAAGACGAATAGAGCTGAATTGTTTCACATACAACTTTTAATTTTTTTTTTATACCAACACAGCTGAACTAATTTTGCTGCATTTTGGTATACATAATAAATTGAGCCTATCTTCCAGAAAAAAAGTATTAATTACAATATAAATCACAATAAGTGATTTAAATTATTATTTTAATTTTTTCTGAAATATCTAACTCTTTCACCATAGGTCATATAAAATGTGTTTAATTTCGTGGTAGAGAATCTAACGCTCTACAAAAAAGATCTCTTGACATTTTGCTAAACTATTAGTATTTGATAAAATTTCAACTAAATAGATTAATGTAATTAAATTTTCTATTATTTAAAAAAAATGTTTAGTTGAAATTTTAAAACTGAAATTTGATAAATCTAAATGATGAAAAAATAGGCAAATTTTGGCTGTTGCAGGGAAACATATTTTTGTTAGTTTATTGTCTGTCTCTCAGTCAGTATGTAAAGCAGTTTTCACATTTGCATTAATGTAATTCATATTTAAAATCTGGGAATATAAAATAAATTTGATATATTAAAATATTACAGAGAAAAGTTACTTGCTAAAATTGCGACCCGCAAGGAGACGGGTTAGAATACTATTCCCCTCAGCCGCTGGGAGAGCATCTCGTAAGAGCCGAGTAACCCGGCTCCCCTCGACAGTAAGACTGCGACCACCAGCATGTAAATCCAATCATTAAGTATCTTTGACGCGTAACGTTAGAGCCGCATGTAGGCCAGACTTAACCCCTCCCTCTCATCCGCCAGATATACCGTCCGTTTGTTACTAGAGTTTAGTCTAAATTATACCTTTATGAGTCATTTACAATTAATATATGGCAAGTATGTAATCAATTACGCGTGTTACCAATCGGTAATTATCGCAAGTGCTGTAATTAATATTTTGATTTGATTGAATATCGAGCTTGAATTTCAGTTAAATACATTTCCTGTCGTTACTGTACTATTCAACTGATAATAGGCTATACAGACTAAGTTATTTTCATTTTAGGGTTCCGTAACTCAAAATTAAAAAGAAACCTTTGGATGGGATGTTATTTTCTTTAAAAAAATCAGGCCTGCATCCTCTTGGTGTTGTAAAAAAAAACATATTACGTAATCATAAAATACGAACATTATTTTTTTTTTATATATGCAAGAAAATTACAACCTATAAAGATATATACTTATAATATTATATATAAAGGCAATAATAATATGCCTTTTTAAAAGGAAATCTTTATGATCACCATGCAAACTCCGTTTGACAACTGACACAAATTTATCGAAGGTTATAAATTGCTATGTGAGTATAATTAAAACAAAAGGATCTACTCGCGAAAAATTACAAAAAATGTTTTTCGCTACAGCGAATTTAAGTTTGTCCCGCAGTCTAGATTGTTCGGAACACTCGTTACATAAACCTCACTCACACTTGACGGATTTTTTTACTAAAATACAGCAAATAATTTGCGCTAGTAAGTTTTTTATTATAACAAATATTAACACACAGAGGACTTTAAAAATTTAACACTTACACATAAAAATATATTAAGTTTTATAAACATCACGCTGCTACGCTAGTACTCGTAAAACAAAATTACAGAATTTCCGCTACTTTGTTGAGATTCGTCAGAATGCACGGAAATTTAATCAAATAATTTTTTTTTTGAACTTTTTTAGTTAATAACACTGTTTATAAATTAGTGTTCGCGGGTAATTCCTTTTATATTATTTCAAATATACTAATGTCATAAAATGAGAGAAGGAATGATAGCCACTACTGTACTGTACAGCAATACGTGTGTAATTTTGACTGAGGCGAACAGTACCTGCGGCTTGAGACCCAGGAGCAGTATTGAATTGAATCAGGCGTTACTTTGCGGAAATTCATGGTTTAAAAGGAATCAAAATGTTACCTTGCTATAAACCGCGGCAATCTGAACTACCAGACTCGTATGGTACAACCTAGAAGAGCACCCTGTCCACACAAAAGTGAGACGCGCGAACCCGAACCAAAACACACCACATAAGTAGGTAGTTTGACGATCTAACAACCAGACTCGTACGGCACAATCCGGAAGAGCACACCGTTGACAGAAAAGTGTAACGCGCGAACCCGAACCAGTACACATCACACAAGTAGATCGCGATCAACAATCGACGTACGTTTCGCTCCGTAACCGAAGCATCTTCAGGACGTGTTGACTCTACAAGCAACTTAGCAAGTGACGCTTGAGTCTGGTAGTTCAGATTGCCGCGGTTTATAGCAAGGTAACATTTTGATTCCTTTTAAACCCAGGAGCAGGTTTAAACAGCTCTTTCATAATATATTAACTCTCACCTCCACCACTCGACCTCGCCAACTACAATAGAAAAAGTAAACTTAAGTTTGACTTTAACTTTGTCTTCACGTCGGTATAATATAAAATGATCTACCCCGTACTACTATTTTGTAAACAATATTGCTAACACTAAATTAAAGGAAGTTAGTATTGCTATGTATTGAATGTATACATACAGTAGCCGATTGTTGCAATGGTTCATAGCGAACGACATCGACAACAAAAGTGATCCGGCGGGACAAAAGCGCCGGGCCATTTTACTGAGCGCACTCGCCGATAGTGCCTACAAACTGGCAGCGGACCTTGCGCTGCCTAACGAAATACAGGACGTGCCATTCAAAGGTATTTTGGAACTATTGGATGACCACTTCTCCACTAAACGTGTAGAATTTGCGGAGCGTCACAATTTCTACGCAGCAACTCAGCAGCAGGGCGAAACTCACACTCAGTGGGCAGCAAGACTTCGCGGGTTAACGGCACACTGTGCATTTCTTAATATCGAAGAAGCACTGCGTGATCGCTTTATCATGGGTATGATACCAGGTGCTGAGAATCATATCATCATCATCATCAGCATATCTATCAAGTATTATAGCGTAACTCTTCTTTAGGTCCACGAAAGTTAACTTTATTGTCTTCTGTAGTTAGTGTTCGGGCAGCAAAGGGGAGCGTTATAAATATATAAAAGGCTTTTAACCCTACAACGGAAAAATATTAACACATTACATAAGGGGGCATTCATTTATTACGTAAGACTATTTTCGTTAGTTTTTGACCCCCTCATTAGGGGATATTGTAAGACAAAATAAGGCTAAATATAGGCCGTCCCCCTCCCCCCTGTTTAATATTTATTACGTAAGAATCCAAAGGAAAAATGAATGTTGCGCTTTTTCAGAGTATAATTTTAACTGGGCGTTTTTGTAATCTTTCGTAAGAACTATCGAGACTTCCTACCACCCCCTTGTAATATAAAATAAGACATGGTCGAACCCTCTAAATCGTACTACGTAATTAATGAATGGCCCCTAAGATGTGGCAAAAATCAGTTTTTATTTATTTTCATTACAAAATTATATTATTATATGTTATACAATCCTTTCCAATGACTTTTACCTGTTCAAAGGTTGATTTTTATATAGCAAGCTAACAAAGTTTTTTTTGTGCTGATATTCTTATATATAAAATTCTCGTGTCACAATGTTAGTTACCATACTCCTCCAAAACGGCTCGACAGTTTTTTATAAAATTTTATATGCATATTCAGTAGGTCTGAGAATCGGCTACTATCTATTTTTCATCCCCATAAGTGATTAGGATGGCCACCCCAACTTTATATGGCAAAACAACGTTTGCCGGCCCAGCTAGTATATTAAAAAGAAGAAGTGGTAGTTTCCAGTGATATAACTCAGGATTCATTAAATTATATTATTTTGTAATAAGTTTTATTTTAGCGTGTAACATCATATTAATTTTATTTCTAACAAATTACGATTCTCGATGGTCCAAAACTAATTCTTATAAGCAATTAACCCAACTTCTGTAACACGTATTAAGGGCAAGAAATATCAAAGGTGTCATTAGGCTGCCCATAAAATTAAACCCTTAAACTAAACTCATTGGGGCCAACTTGTTTAATTAGACCATTTATACCTTTTAATCAAATTACAGTAACTTGGTAGGGTCAGAATAATGTGAAAAGAAGAGGAATACCCAAAAACACAAACGATTACGAGCAAAAAAAAATTATAATTTAGCTAACCTCATGACTTCGTTTGCATGTTACTTCACTCCAATGGACTATAGCGTGATGTTATATAACCTAAACCCTTCCTCAATAAATGGGCTATTCAACACTTAAATAATTTTCAATTCAAACCAGTAGTTCTTGAGATTAGCTCATTCAAACAAAACAATAAACTCTTCAGATTTATAATATTACCATCATCAGCATCATACGAAGGCTTTTAAATAAAAATATCAAAATAATAAGTGAAAAGATTTTTATTTTTTCTTAGTAGAAATATTTGTGCAGTCAATTATATTATTATATAATATTAAAATTTTAAGAAACAATACTTTTGCAGTCTTCGATTAATGTTTTAACCTTTTTGCAATCATCGCTGTCTTTCCATTTTGGGCAATTCTGTAAAAAAAACATATTTAAAGCGTTCAGAGGATTCTAAAAAAGTTTCCGATAGTTGTTAACACATAAAATATCAAGTAGTTATTTCTAAAATAATTTCTTACTACTAAACATTTGTGTTTGTTGGTTTGTCCTCCTTTCAAATTAATCTGAAGATAACATAGGTTACTTTTTATGTAGGAAATTTTGAGTTACTAATAATATGTTTATTAAATTAAATGCTGAAAATTAACAAAAATACAATAATTTTGAGGTCGTGGTCACGTAAAGATGTCCGTACTGGTAGATGCGGACACAGCTCTTCGCACGATCTCTCTCTGTCTGCTGACTCTCTGGCGCAATTTGACACATAGTTTCGTATCGTGAATTTAACCTGGTCTGTCCAGCGCACAGGTGACCTTCCACGCGATCTGATTTCTTCCGCTTTTCCCTGCGCGACCTGCCGCTCTATGGGATCGTGGAATATGGAATCTCGCCTAGCCAAAATATTATAGTATTCGTGTTTGTTCTACGCTAGAAAGACGCTGCATGATGCTCCTGGAGTATGGCCAAGTTGGTGCGAAACTCTGTCCACGATATTCCAAGCATCTTCCTCCAACACCACATATCAAAAGCATCTATCTTCCTCTTTTTTTCCTCAACTCATGTACTGTCCACGTAGTAATCCATATTAATAAAAATGGATCACCTGTACGTATTTAAGTAACTTCAGAACGACTGCACCAAATCGGATAACTATTTTTTGTTGTGTTAGTTATTTTCAGGACAAGGTTTGTATAAAAAAAGTGTGTGAGACAAAAGAACATTCAGTGAGATAAGTGAATGAACGGTTTAAATACATCTCAGCAAAGCGGGGACGGGTCCAAAAATTACTTACCGCCATAGCATAAAAACCCATACAATATCCAATTTCCTTCAAGTAACATACATCTTCTTGATTATAGAGGTCTGGGTCATCAGGCAAGCATTTCTGTATTATTATATCTGCTACTCCAGTAGAGTTTTCAAAGTCATTTTTTATCATATTATTTAAAGCAGTTCTATCAATAGTACCGTTCGACATGATAAATCCTCTCTTTTCACCATAGCAAACTTCAAAATCACACTGAAAAGCAAAAAATAATAGTAGTAAGTTATTCGATTCTAAAATGCTATTGGTAGTCGTTTTGACTTATTTATTTTATTATTTATTACTTGAATACTACTAACTATAGAAAATCTTAAAATTTAATTCTGCTTTATGGGGTGACATACAGTAGAAATATATTATAAAATTATAGGTAAAATGCTAGCAGGTCATTTTGAAGGTCGGCAAGAAGAACATCGGCAAGACAACAAGAGAGTATCTCTTACACTCTTTAGTGTTTCTGATGCGTAGCAACCTCAAAGATGGAGTGGGGTAGAGTGAAGAGAAAAATGGTCCGGTTTCAGCGGAGCAATAGAACAGAGTCCACTAGATCCGCAGCATTAATGGGATGGGACGGAGTGTGTAAATTTGGCAAGCCAGTCGGGGAACAGAACCCCTACCACCAATATGGTTGCCGGTTTACTCGTCTTTCAGGACATGCGTCCCTTCGGCTGAGGGAATTGTATTCTAGACCCCTCCCCTTGCCCCAAAATCCCCTCACGCGTAAAAAAATACGTATTACAACACACATACATTTTCATTCATTTTCCCACTTATACCCATTAATTTTTATTTAGCACGCATTTAATTCTTCTTTCCTTATTATAAAAAACGTATTTTTATCAACTATGATTTTAAAAGAGAAATAAATTTTAACTTAGTCATAGAGCAAAATATTTGACAGGATTTTTAACAGCATGTTAGACTTATCGATGAATCTTTGTATTACTTTTTAAACGATTTTTTTTCATTAATGCCACGATTTTGTTACCCAAAAAACTGTACGGTATTATTATTTAGGTAAGTATAAAGAAGGCGGCTTTTTCTCCGCAAATACAGTATCCTAAAAAAAATTTACTCATTAGATCATGAGAAAGAAACAGGATATGATAGAAAAAAAAAGTTTTTTTTGAGGCATAAATAAAGAAAAAAGTGCAAAAGTTGAAGAAGGTAATTTTTTCTTTGTAACGTATTATTATCTACATTTAAACAAAATAAAATTAAATCCATTAAGTTATTAATAATAAATAACTGGTAGCTATAGATAAATAATTTTCTTTAGGGACTTATTTACAAAATGTTCCCTAAAACATAAAATGGTCTCTAATTTCGACTCAGTTTTGTAATTATTATTCTGAGGAGTGGTTAATCTCATCTAAGACATAAAATTTAAGAGGACCGAGAAATATAGATTAGAGACAACAGATATTTTGTAAAAATTAAAACATTATTCTTTCCTTTTATAATTGGTTAAATGACTAAATAAAAAAAGATTAATAATCATTTTTTTTTTCGAAGACCAGCCCAGAACTCTCTTGGCGCTTTGAGTGATATAATCTTTGTATAGTAAAGTAGTTAAATTATTTTTGATCTTAGTATATGTGAAAGGCTGATGGCAGTGACAGTCTACACGACATGACGTCACATTGTGCTTTCTTCGTTGACCTTACGTATACTTCTTATTAAAGCACCTTGTGTTATGACTATAAGAATCACTCTTGCAATGTTTTGCTTCCATAGTATTTTTATGTTAGCTCTAGAGCATTTGTAATATTCTCAGTATTTTACTAATCTTTTCATCCATCGAGGACAATGAATTTACTGATTTTGTTTAAAATTTCTACACTGTGTGTATGTATTGTAACAGATCGCGCCGTGTCATATTTTCCACTAAATACTAAGTAGCATCCCGTTGTCTGTTCGCTTAGATCATTTAAGGCTACGGATTTTAATGCGGTTTTCACCAATACTTATAATACATGTATATTATAGAGAAAGCGTGCGGAGTGGGTAGTGACAAACATATTTGAACTATCCTTGAACTTGTGAACTGTATTTGAATTAGAAACACGGTCTATTTTAAAGGCGTTAAGTGTATAACTATACCAAATATTTGAATTAATTATTATTTACTTACAGAACGTTCTCCTGTTTGTTCAAAGCATTCTTTCATTATAGCTTTCTTCTCTTCGCCTATATCAAACTTGCAGCAATGTGTGCTAGTCTAAAACAAATAATCAATAAATTTATATTTAACATAAATGTTATGGAAAATGTTTCACTTGTTGGTAGTTTTTATTGGTTCATTTAAAAAGGCTCAGAGTCAATTTGACGAAGGAACTCTTTAAATCTGGACATGGGTCACTTGCCTCAAATGCTTTGCTTCCTATCTGAATTGAATTTATTATTGTCTGTAGTGTACTAACTGAGCAGTATAGCTCATAATAGTTGTACAGTTAATAATTCTAGCTTCAAATACATATTTATTGTAGATAGATTTTTTATTTTAATAAAAAAAATTATACTTAATAAAAAATATTTTATTAATAAGGCATGAAAATAGAATAGAAATATTTTTTTTATTTATTTTATGCTATAATCTCTTAATTAATTTGATGATATTAAATTGATAATAAAATCGTAGCCTATTATAAATATAAGACTGCGATTTTGTTATATTTTTATATAACTTTTATACTTCCAATAACTTACCATAGGAGCTTTCATACATCTGTCTATATCATCAGCCTTTACCTGAAACAAAAAAAAATATGTACATTTTTAGAAATATATGGTCTGAATGACCAATGAAATTATTATTTAGTTAATTTCAAGTCAGTACGAAATAATGTATAAAATTTTATATCATACTAAAAGAGGTTAATGTAGCTGATTAAATTAGTTATTTTTGTCTCAAAATTATTGTAAATTAATTTAGATAAATTTGACTTCAATATATTAAAAATTGACTTTTGGTACAATTGAATTGTACTAATCTGATTTGGAGAAAGAAAATTTTTATTTGAGCGATGCTTGGAAATCCCCATGATTAATCAAAGTACTATTTTAAAGCCATGTTAATTATAGTGTCCCATGACTTATTGAAGAGAGAAAAGTGCTTCGAGTGTCCCACAGTTGATATGTCCGGAGGTTGACCCAAAAAAACCAGCCATGTTAATTGAAGTGTTATGGTATATGAAAGAAAAAAAATGCTGTGCTTGGACACTCCACTCCAACAGTTGGGTAAAATACGTCAATCGCCCAGATGCCTTTGGGAGTTGAGCAAAAACAAACTCGCCATGTTAATTGGGGTTAGGTTCTTTTTATGATGATAGATTCGAGATACATTGTTACTTCATGAGAACTTGAGCTTGCTTTTAGTATGATATTTTAATATGAAGGCTAAAAGGTAAATAACGGAATTATTGTATATACTTACAATTGAAATAACACTAACAAAAAGTACGATAAAGCGATCCATGATGATAGACTCGCGATATAGAATTTAATTTTAACCACAAGTCTCTTTTTATACCTTTATACTAATGCTCAATCAAAACTGTCCGTCTAGCATAAAATTGATGCTCTTATATAAATATGATGATTGTCATTAAGAATTTAATGATGAGATGATGTGTTAAATTACTTTAAATATAACAACAATTTTTCTGTGTATAATTTTATGAAATATAACATAATTTTAATGTAGGTTAGGTATATATAAATTATTTACGTCTCAAATGTTTATGTCAATACAAGCTTTTTCATTTGTTAGGGACTTGTATTTAAAATCCTAGCCCTATTTTTGTGACAGCTACGTTGCAAACAAGCAGACAAAGACATCGACACCACAAGAGAGTTCGCCTCTTACGAGATGTTTCCGTAGCGCAGAGGGGAATAGTATTCTAACTAATAAACATCTACTAGTTGATGAATCAACTATAATTATATTATAATAACTTAAACGATTTTCACTGACACAGTGGCAAATATAGTATAAGTAAATAAGCAGTAGGCTTATAACTACATTTATACAAAGAGACAGAATAGAAATTAATATTTACCTTTCGTTAATATAAAACTTACCTTCGCCATTGGAAAAACTATTGATACATCGACATTGGTCACACTAAGAAAAAAGATATATTTATTTTGTGTTTCTTTGAATTAGAATTTACCTTTTTGCTTTATAGGTTTTGATTCCCTTGTAAATTTGTGAAAGTTATGGATGGCTGTATCTTTTATTCCGTTCACTTCAAAGTTTCAATTTTTCATAGATTTACGAGATTCAAGACCTGAGTTTTAATATTAATTTTAACTTGATACTTCCACGCGTTTCAGAGAAAAAACGACTAACAGACATATAGGACGAAAAAACTATAGTACAATAATCATCATCATCACAACCCATTAATAGCCATAGATCACCACGCTGGCCCAGTGCGGGTTGGCAGACTTCACACACCTTTGAGAAGCGAATAATATTTAATAGCTTAAAACACACATAACTCAGAAGAGGTGTGTGCCCAGGATCGAACCCGGACCTCCCTAGTAAGACACTGATGTCTTGAACACTGGGCTATCACTGCTTTGTGTTTGTTAATACAACAATAAAGGTTCATTTTTAACCTACAGAGCTATAATAAGTTTATATAATGATGAACTTTATATTTATATTCGAAGGTAAACAAAAACTAACGTAGTCCTTTATCAATTGAATAACTATGTTTTACATTTTAACACTAAAAATAAAACGATAAAACTAAAATTTTAGGTAATCCAAAAATATATTTTGCAGAATAAGTCGAAACCAATTGCGTATTTACTTTAAACTAGTGCATCTAAAATCAATGAATCGTATAGAAACTGCTTGCATAAGACACACGACTACTGCAAACGAGATTCTGCTATCTACCCCGAGCTAATGTGCTATAAAACAACTTAAAGTACTGCGAATAAATAAAACAGCTGACTCTACTAAACGTTCAGTTTTGTCTAAACTAAATACTGCCATTTTAATAAATACTAATATTTCTTCTATGATACAACCAGCCAACACAACATAGGGTAACATTGTAGCGTGAAGACATCCATTGCCAAAATGGCCACGTATGTCGCAGAAAGGACAACAGGTAGGACAAAGAGGTGCTAGAGTGGAGACCCATAACTGGTCATAAAAACATGGGGAGATAACTAATGCATTGGATGGCAATGAGTTAAGAAGAGTACCGTAAAAACACATTACTACCTGCTATCGACTAGAGGTCACATGTCAAAACACCGTCTATTTTTTCCTGACCTATAACAATATTTAATTAATATGTCAAGTGATCTACAGTTGTTTACCTTCTTCGGGAAAACTTTTATTAAAAAAAAAGTGTTGTTTTATTTATTTTTCTCAAAACTAAATACTGCTGTTTTAATAAGTTCTAATATTTCTTCAATGATACAACCAGCCAACATAGCATAGGGTAACATTGTAGCGCAAAGACATCCATTGTCAAAATTGCCACGTATGTCGCAGAAAGAACACCAGGTAGAACAAAGAGGTGCTAGAGTGGAGACCCGTAACTGGTCATAAAAAGATGGGGAGATAACTAATGCATTGGATAGCAATGCGCTGAGAAGAGTACCGTAAAGACACATTACTACCTGCTATCGACTAGAGGTCACATGTCACCATCTATTGGCAGAATTTTTCCTGACCTATAACAATATTTAATTAAAAGGTCACGTGATCAATATAATATATAGTTGTTTACCTTCTTCGGGTAAAACTTTTATATAAAAAAGGGTTTTGTTTTATTTATTTTTCTCAATAAACTCTACAGATCTTTCTCAAGTTGCTTTTAGCTGAAAGTACAAGGGTGTATGCATGCGTGCATGGCTGCATAGCTAAACATGTAAATAAAGAAAAATCCATTTTTTAAACAATCATAGTACATATTTTTTAATTGCTGTATGTATACGAATGAACGAATGAACAAGGATTTTTTTTTAAACATGATATATTATGACATAACTTGATACTTCATTTTATTTTTTCTTCTTCTAGGTTTTTAATTTGAATACTTGTTCTTGTTAAAAAAAGTAAAAAGTTTCCATGAGTCTTTATAGTCTAATTTATTGCATCTCATCTCATGCTTTACATGCTCTTTATTAAACGCCTGCGCGACTCGAGCTGCTAATCTCGTCGTTATTTCCTCTTGTCCATTTATTTGCCTCACATTCTAAGCTAAATTAAATTAACTTAAATTTTTAGGAAGATAATAAATACTACAGTTTACTTGTCTGCTAGAATTTTTCAGTTTATTCCGACAGTCCGAAGTTTATAACTGAAATATTTTCAATGTTATTAAATTTCTTTAAGGTACATAAAATTTATGAAAATCATAACATATTTGTACCTTATAAAATTCCGAGTCCGAGATAGACTTGCGTACCGAGAGTACCGTACAAATTGAATTTGGGGACAAACTCAACCTTGTAATAAAAAAATTTGTTGTATATGGCCCCATGCATCGACACAGCTCACGGTCATTTTATCTACTGTAAAAAATTTACGATGTAACTTTACGATTTTCAAATTTTTCCCTTAACCTGTGCTGTGAGACATTGTTTGGTTTATGGTTTAAACCCCTAACCAGTAGTAAAATACATAAACGAACATATATATCTTTTGATTGCGTTGACTTAGAAGCTTGATTTTTATAGCTTTAAGGGATCAGGTTCAGGTCTGCTGTCAATATATAGGTATGGGCTATATGGCAGTAAACAGACAACAAAGTGTACCATAAAATAATTACTTTTTTAATTTGAGTTGCGAAACCCCAAAAAGTAATACAGTCATATGAAATTCGAGTATATTGTCTAAAATTATAAGTTAGCATTAATTCAGCATCATCCTAAGGTGTCCTACATCCAACGGTAATAACGCAAACTCGTGGTACAACAACAGGTAATTTGCATAAAATTTATCAGTGTAATCTTTTCAGAGTAAGATACAAAACTTATCTAACATCTAAGGGCCCCAATGTGAATAAGAGTTTATAGTCCAATTTATCGCAACTGGCTGTTTAACGCCGCTTCTTTATTACACGCCCCGCGTGGCTCGAGCTAATCTCGCTCATTACTTCCTTGTATCCGTTTATTTTGTAAGTTCTGACTTACTACACTTCGTACGGGAGCCAGATTCAAATTCAGTCAGTCATTTCTTCTCGACTGAAAATTTGTATAATGCATTAGGGATTTATACTATGATGACTAGTGACCGTCAAGTGCGATTTCGTGGGTGGGGCGAGTAGTGGCAGCCTCTCAAACATGGAGAAAAATATTTTTTAGTCATTTCCTCCCATTTGAAAATTTATCGGATTATAGTTTACCTAATATCTTGAAGGAAAAATAAAGTCAGCTGACCACAAGATGGTGGATTATCTGGTTCCTTGAACATAATTATAAACATGTATATATATATAAACCGTCACCAGGTAAATTTTTAGTTTTTATTCAAGCAGCCAGATGACACAAATATAATCCACCATATTGTGGTCAGTTGGATTTAATTTTTGATTTTAAGATACGGAATCCTCAAAATTATCGAAATGAACGTTTTCTCTTTCGCGATGGAAACAGTGTAACATATAAAATATATTATTATAAATCCAAAATGACCTTACATTCAGAAACTTTAAACAGAAGCTTATAGTATAACGCACAATAATAAAATATCCTGCATATTAGTAAAATATTCATGAATATTCTGAAGTGTGTAATTTAATTTTCATATTTTAGGTGTGGACAGTTTAACTACAAAGTTTCTCTTACGATTCCCTCATTTCCATGTAAATGTAGACAGACTTTACGTACTCCCGACTCGTGTCTTATTTTATTAGTACTATTAAAATATATCACATGGCTCATTTAATTTAATGATTGCTATATATTTAATATTAAATTAAATATTATACTAGGTAACTTAACTAGCTTTTTACCTCGTGATTTTTATCCGCAAAGCATTTATCTTTTTCTTCGAACTCACCAACTAAATCATAAATCGAAATCCAGTAGATTCTGCTGTCGAAAATATTTTGGTGAATTATTATGTGACTAGTTACACAGCCAAAATTTTTATAGTAAACTTGAATCTTTTTGCAAATTCGTCTGCGAAAAAGTCCGAGTTAGATCCAGAAAGAAAAAACACTTACTTAGGCACCAACTAACTCTTCCTGGATAGTAAGTATGATTGCCACTTATACGTTATAAGTAAGCAATACTTTTATATATCTATCTATTTGAACTGTTTTTGTGAGAACAATTCCCTTCTTGCCACAAGATCTCCTCCTTTTTTTTGAAAAAAAAGTAGCCTATGTGTTAATCTACATTATAAAGTATAGGTGTGACAAATTTAACTGAAATCCGTCCAACCGTTTTTGTGTGATTGAGTAACAAACATTCACATTTATAATAATATATTGGTATAACACTATATCGATAATATATGTTATCTATATAATAAAATACCTCAAAATATAGCTTGAAAATCCTACAGACACTTAACTTGCATTCAGACAGGAAAGAGCCTGAAAAAAATATATATGGCTAAATATTTTGGTTTTCCCTCGCCAACTATACTAATTGGTGCGGCAAGAACACTTTGCTTTCAACAAGTTGTTGAATTAATGATCGTTTGCAGCCACTACTCTTGACAGCTGTAAACTAACAGACTTTCTCTTATTTTATAGTTGTAAATGAATTCTCGAGAGATTTTCTAGTTATTCCTATATTAATTATAGCCAAAATACGCTACGATGCGAGGTTGACTATGTAACGCTTCGTGACACTAGCTTTTGAGTGCAGTGCAGTGTAATTTAATATGCTTTTGCGGTACTCTACAAAATATTAATGAAACTTGCTCCAGGTAATAAAAAATATGAAAATGAATCTTTTAAAATAAGTCACAAATTCTTATGAATAAATTGTAAATAGTACAATAAGTTAACGTAAGTCTGGAAGTTATTTATACAGTAACTCAGCCTGAAGACTTTCCCTAAAACTATTGAACACTAAAATAGTATACTTAATACGCTACCAAGCGCAAGAAGATTTTTCCTACCAAATGAATTACATTCTACTATCTAAAACTATTTTTCATATCAATAAAATCAAAATAAATTTTACGTCAATTATTAATGTGTGTTAAATGTGGTCCATTTTTATGATCCATAATGGTACAATGTAGTCTCATAAATGTGAGAGAGATTGATACCCATTACTGTACAGCAATATGTATACACATAGAATTTATACGGAGTCGAGCAGTGCCTGGAGCTGGAGACCCAGGAACAGGCTTAAAGAGCTCTTTTATAATATATTAACTCTCACCTCCACCACTCGACCTCGCAAACTACAATAGATGATAAAGTAAACATACGTGAACCTCCAGAAGGGTGACCTTAACCATGACATTGGTGCTAATTCTGTTGTCACTTCTCTAAACTAAACTAAAACTAAAATTTTCTAATTTTAGAGATAGCGAAACGTAAACCCTATTCGGTTTACATCTATCTCTAATCTAAAATTCTCTAAAACGGTCACTAAATTTAATTCAAAGTATTGCCACCTATAAAAATACATAATTTTTTCGTATATCAACACTGTGCAAGATTTTCAAATGTAGCCTACAGATAACACAGGAATAGTCATTTAAAAGTGCGTATTTACCCTAAAATTATCAAATTTTTATCTGCATTGCGCGTTAAGTGTCAACTATCAACATGTCATTACTTCATTAGTCATTTTTATATATCATCTTTGACAGTCATGTCTTAATAAAAGTTAAAACATTTTGTTTGTAAATACTAAAACAGAATTCTATATAGTTATATACTTACCAAAAGAAATAGAGAACGAAAAAGCCGTTAAAATTCGCAAAAGTGCAAACAAACTGCAACAAGTTACTTGTAGAAAGATTACATATTAACAAAGATAATAAACATAAGTGGACGGGACAAGAGCTGGCCGCAGCGTGGCATCAGTGTAACCCAGGGCCCAGGCTCATTGCTCAAGCTGTCCAAAATTCAATAGAATTAATGACATATCACCATAACAATTGTATTTAGTTTAAGTGCTGATTATAGACAAGTGTTGATTAACGATTATTTCTTTGTGACTGTAAATTATATTGTTAAATGTTGATTAGTTATATTTTGAATGTCAATTGGCTAAATATAAATAAATATTTTATCTTAATATCAAAATGAAACACTTTTATTTACAATATATCTTTATAGATTATGAAAAACAATTAGTTATATCTGCTTTGGTGGATTATTCTTGCTTCAGCAAGGAAATCTCTGTCATGGTCGGTTATGGCTGGAGAGAAATCTTCCATCTCAGAAGGTTGATCTGTATCATCTGCAAGTAAATACCTTATATAATTTTTGATTACAGAAAAAAAGTATAGTAGTTCAGGTTAACTATTTAAAAATTAATATTGTTTGAGAGACTGGATGCTGCACTAGGTGACCTGTATGACTGACAACCAGACTCCTACCCCCTAAACTAGTTGAAATATTCAATACTCGAATAAATAAAGCATAATTTACAATGTTTTGAAAATAACAATTAAATGCTAGATGAAGTTGTGTGTATTAGTTAAAAGTAATATTATTTTGTCTTTATTGTGTGTATTGGGCTACTCTGGAGGAAGAATTAATTCCTCTGTTTTTCTATAGTCAATGTCAGAAAGCCAATAGGTAACATTATCTTAATGTAGATTTGGGAAGAGAGTATATAGAGATGACCTTATTTATAATCACATAGAGAATATTACATATAAAACAGAAGAATCTTTGGGAAAATTTTGTATTAAATAATTTTAGAGTATACGGAGAATGGTTTTTAAGTATTGTACAGAGTAGGTACAAATAATTGTCGAGCAGTTAATACTTTGGTCTTTTTGTATAATTATGATATTGGAAAAGAAATAGGTAAAGAATAAGCTACTTTTGGTACTGTCTACTACACCCTTGCGAACATGATTAATGCTGATTTTGGTGCATCACCCCAGGATGTATTTCAGTAAGTTGTGATTGACACATAGCATAATATACAGTTTTAATTACATCATCATTACCATTGTTTTAATTGTGGCTTAAAATTGATTTGAATATCAATAAAAACTAAATATTTTATTTCATTATTGCATTGTAATTCTGGACAAGGACAATTGTTATGGTCATGAGGCAAAGAAAAAGTATGTTTTATCAAACTAAGTGAGAAAATTTTATCCAATTCATCATTTGTTAATGAGAAGGTCAGATATTTAGTTTTAGTAAATAACTGTTATCGAGCCATCTCAAACTTAGTTACAACCTTCTAAAGTCATAATAAACCTCTTTCCTTGAATCTCCGCAGAACAGAAGAGCGGTAACGTCGGCAAACTGGGTTCTTTTTTCCATCTGTTAGTTGCTAAACAGTAATAATAATAAAAAAATTTAATAACACACCTTGATAAGCTTAGAGATGCGTCTTTCGTTTAAGCGATTATCCACCAAGGAATTAATCAGAAGTACAGGCTCCTAATTTGTTTAATCTAAATATTTTAACAAATTTATCTTCGGGGGTTTATAATGGGTTAGACGTATCTCTTATATTCCGTAACCATTTAATTTCTGTAAAACAAAATAATTAAACGAGATTACTGGTGCAGTTAGAAATAAAAGCGTAATTTAGAATCGATTGAAAACTATACTTACCGTTCTGTCGAGTCAAAAATAGTTGCAATAACGCAGTCTTCCATTTTAAAACGATTTTTTAAAGGATATCACTAATATAATAAATATTTATTGCATCAAAAATGTGAATTTAAGTGCTCTTTAAATTTAGAGAAGATCTGTTGAGGATATCTCTAATTTTAGATGAAGTTACTAAATTTTAGTGATAGTTGACGCACACAGAATAGCATTTAACTCTCTAAAGCTAAATTGAATACTTTAGTAATGTCAAACTCGATTTTAGTTGACAAATGTCATTTTAGAGAATTTTCTGAATAGACATTCACTAAAGACTCGCTAAGTCTAAAATTAGAGAATTTTAGTTTAGAGAAGTGACAACATAATTAGCACCATTGTAACACTAACTTCCATGTACACTGCGCGAAAACACCAGAGAGACTGAGACTAATCTATCGCACTAAAGGTAATATAATGTCTCCACGTCGGTATACTTGACATAATATAAAATGATCTACCCGCTACTACTACTTTATAAACAGTGTTGCTAACAGCAGTCCATATGATTTACTTATGAGCGCGCCACTATTTCGTCCTTTCCAACCCTTTCTCCACTTTCCTTCTACATTTGCGTGCGTGTAATTGCTAAGTAAACCACACTATGCACATATCTCGAACAAATAACTAGAAAAAAAACTGTATGAACACCATGTCTCCAATTTCTCCAAGCACCAGTATCAGCAGACCAGGTCAATGGTAGCTGTTGTATATATTAAGGTATTTTATACAATATTTCGTACAGACCTTTGAATAGAATATTGATTTTCAATATTAATTTCAAATAAGTAAAAGAATTTGTGTTAGACTAATTAGTAGCATTATACTGTATCTTTTTTCAGAAATAGTGAGATAGTGATTCAAGAGGAAGGTTTATATCTATAATACATATATATTGTTGCGAATCAACATCAGAACAATTCGCAAGCCTAGACCAAGCTTAGCTCTAACTTGCTAGAAAATGGCAAAATAGAATAAGACGGCAAGATAAACCTTGAGGGACAGCAAGATGTCGTTCACCGGAAATTTCGCGAGCCTTCGATGATTAACATGTGGGAAAAGGATGGCATTAGGCAAATTTATGTGTTAAACCTAGATCTTTCCATAGGTTGTCAGAATAATCTTTTTTTTTAATTGCTGGAATCAAGTTGCGAGAAGTTTTAATATGAAAACCTATATAAAGGGTCGTACGGATGATTGCAATTACTCGAGAGTGAAGGAGTGAGTTCAAAGAGATATTGAAGTGCAGAGAAAGTGGTGCCTAGTCGTAGTAGTGAAATATTGTGAAGTTTATAGCGACGAACCACGGTGGAGTTAGTGTATCGAGAGTAGTGCGCGTAATAAGTGTGGAACTGTAGTTAGGAAGCTTAGTTTGGAAATAAAAACTGTAAAGGGCCCATTCATTTATTACTTAAGGCTATTTTCGACTTTTTGACCCCCTCCTCCCCTATTATAAGAAAAAATATGAATAGGTCGACCCCCTCCCCCTGTTTAAAATTTATTACGTAAGAATCTAAATGTAAAATGAACACACGTTTATTGATTGGTTGAAAAAATATTTTTGACAATGTTTTGTTACAAATTTGGCGATGTAGACACGGACATAGACATATAGACATACTTGCCTTAACAAAATACTTCATTGATGGTTTCAAAACTTATAGCTGTTTGTGTTGATCCACTTCCAACAGAAGGGTCCTTCCACATTTTTTCATCGCATCGCACATTTTTTTTTTTCAAATTTTCGCGATTTTAATATTTTATATAAAATTATATGTAATGTTATATTTTTATAATATATATCTATTTTTTAAATATATTATATATTTTTAAAATAGCATAATTTTATATAATTTTTAAAATAATATGATTTAATGGCTAAAAATATACTGAAAATTCTAATTTTTTTCATTTCTCTGACTACCCCTAACCCCCATTTAGTTAGAAAAAAAAATATCGCATATTCTTTCATTTAGGCTTCTTATTTTGTCCAATATTTGGTTTTGGAAACTTTTAACATCTTTACCGTGATTCGGCTTTGCTGCTTTCCAAGACATATTTAAAAAAAAAAAGATTACTAGCAGTATGGATCAAATACTACTAGTATTCCCTTTACCGCTCCAACTAAGCTGAATGCTTGAGAGTGGGCCACGTCAGTAGTCCAATGTCCGGGATTTGAACCCACGACTTGTTGATCGTGAATCCAACGCCCGAACCACTGAGCTACTGACGCTTGAATATTGGACTACCTTTTTGGATTTTTTGGCCGGAACGTCCCGAATACGACTATTATAACATTTTTTGCATGATGGAAATCATTCGTGGAAGCAGAGAAATAAAATACAGATTTTTATAATAATATTTAGCAAAATGTATTTCGTCTTTTCTTTTTCACACTGACAATAAGTGACATGAACAAACATTCATATTACATTATACTTTATAGAACAACATAACGGCCTTATTACAGTAATTACAATGCATACTCTTTAAAACATCAAATAACCTTTTATATAAATCGACGTTTGACAAGGAAGCCATGATTAAAACACAATAAAGACATTTTCTGTGAAATTGACATACATCACATTCACACACTTCAATAATTCAATTACTATTTAACTGCATTATTAAAATCATCAATACAATAACGAGTGTTGTTTACGCAAACGAGTGACGATTAGTACACAAGCGGGGAATTCCCGGGAGGCATAGTACTGGTAGCGTGGGTCTGTTGCACCGTGGAAATGGAAATCGTTTGCCCTTTTTCAAAGTATAATTTTAACTTTGTGCATTTTTGTGATCTTACGTAAGAACTAATAAGATATGGTCGACCACTCTCCCACCCTAAATCAACTTACGTAATAAATGAATGCCCCAAATATCATCGAGATCGTAGTAAGGTTAGTTTTGTGAAGATTAGTTGGACTTTTTTTGAACATTTTAAATAAATCCTTTACCAACGAAGCATCTATCAATCAATCGCAAACGAAACTAAACCTTAGGAGATAAATGGAATTAATGTATATTTAAAGATCGATAAAAAGGTACATTGCAGTCGTGGGAAACCCGGACGGGTCGCTAGTAGATAATATAGTCGTAATATCGAGTGTTAAATAGATTAGTTCTGCAAATGACGTTAAATACCGACCGATTTAAACCGTGTCGGTTGGCACTGACTGCAACAGCTGTCTAATTTGTTGCACATGTAGGCATAAATTTGGTACGTCAAGTTCAGTTCACGTCACTTTAATCGCTAATAACGTTTTACTATTACACATTACAATTAGGAATCAATGTTTTGGAAAATAGATTTTACATTAATGTATTCAAGTGTCCCAGATTTCATTCATATTACCTGCATATCGACAGTATACTCTTTTCTTGACTAGTATATTATTCCTAAGATTATACTTTAGACACAAAGCTTCAGCATTGCGACTTGATTAGTCTCGATGCAATAATAAAGATTTCTCATATGACAGCGTATTTGTATGGATATTTGGAGGAAGGTGGGGCAAGACGTGGATGTTAGGATTCGAAACGTAATAATTCGAATACTTTTATGTACTCATTATTGTATTTATTATTAATATAAAGTTTAGTTAAGTTAAAAAAAACAGACTGAAGGTTTTGTCATAATATTAATATTTGGAGGCGATCTGATGATGGAGCCCGAATGTTAATAAAACTAATTTGTGTTCGCTTGATTGGTCTTGACAAATCTTTGATAAGTCTTAGAGGATATTTTGGATCTGAAATACTAAAAAGTAGAATAAAAACAAGCATTTATTTACTGATAATAAAAATAAAGAGGCTAGCATTGTAACATTAAGAGAGAAAGCTTTTTATTCAATATTTTCTCTTTCCTCGATTCCTTTTTCCAATACGATTTTGTGCTGTTGTTATCAACATTTATTAATTTCCATACTTTACTAGGTTTTTAAAAATAAAACTGTACAGCATTCAAAAACATGAGTTATGAAGAGTTTAAACCCCTATTTGGTACTGCACTCTCATTAATTGAAGCCGCTCCAGGCTTCTTGTTAACCACAGTTTCTGGATACAGTATACTCACAAATTCAATGCATCTAACTTTTCTATTGTTACTTAGTTTGCCTATAGGCAAGTGGTTACGTTGGACAATGTAATCTTAGTGCCTAAAGGTGTTATTTTGGCCGACAATTATTTTGAGAACAAAACCTAGTCCTATGTTCGAGTCGCTCTTTACTCTTAAGGTAATCTCCAATTTCTTAAATCAAGTTTATAGCTTACTATATATAATCAAACGTCGTTAAAAATAATACATTTTCTTGATATTTACAAGTCAAAATACTATTAATCTTATTCTTCTACAAATAAGACTTTGTTTTAAGAAATAGTTTAGCCCTCGCTTTTCCTAAGTGATAAGATCTTTATATGAATCTTTATATTTCATTTTTGACATTACATTGAAATGAAATGAGTCCCAAGGGGAGAGAGAGGGGGGAGAGTGAGAATACAAAGTGGCTGTATGTACGTGTGAACATCTCATTAAAATCCTTACAGCAATTTTAGATCGTGAACTAGAACGTAAACTGACAAAAAAATTAAAACGCTTTATTGCGCTGTGTCCTTTGAATCTTTAATATACAGACATAGATAATTGAAATGTAAACGCATTGCGCATTTTCTACACAATAAATTTACAATAGAAGAAATAACAAAACGCATTTATGGTTTACTCGTAAAACAGAAAAATTGCATTGCGAGCAAGAGTCCTCAACACTGTCGCTACTAATGTTCTATTCATACATGTCCCTGCTTTTTGCACTTACATTTTTCATTTTGAATTTTCTTTTGAAAAGCAGTAGGTAATAGTGGTTAAATTATGTAGATGGAATTATGCTAATAACATGCTGATGTTAAGGTGAAAAATTCAAAATAGTTTTTGTGACACTGGTTTTGAATAAGATACGTATAATCAGGGAAGTATCTATTAATTTACAGGCTACGATATTTGTTAGTGCTACTATAACTTTCCGCCATCGTGCATCATACTCTTTGCTGCTACGACAGACGTCCTTCACCTAATAATTTCCCAGAGCAGTATAATATTGGGTTTTAGGAGTGTCCAGTTCTCTAAAATACACAATTTCTTATGCTAGAGTTTACTATCAATCCTACTGCTCATTTGCCCACACAATAAAAAAAGAACAAAGGTAGACCCATAACTTATGTCAGCCTAGGTCATCATAAATTCAAGATCTACTCCTGGGTATAATAGATAAATAAAGAAAATTTCATTGTGACCTAAACAAGAAAAGAAATCAGAAAGCAACAGAACCCCAAATATAGATTTAATAGTTTTATAGGCATTTTCTTAGGGAAGCGAAGCAATACGGGTAGCAAGAATCTATAACGACCTCTTCTACCAATAAGATACTTCAAACTTAGTCTTGAAATACAAAAGAACCGAGTATTTGCGGAATACTCTATTTATAGGACATTCTTTTGAAAGTAAAGTTGACTTTTATTGTATTTGTTCCGTACTATCTTGAATTCATATTATTTTATATCTTTTAAACAAACATTATACTTTTGTCTGATTGTAACTTTAAAATACATTTTGCAACATTATGAAATATAAATTGGGGTGTACAAATCCCACACACGTGGAAGCTGGCTGGGCCTGATATCAGCTTTTAAATTAGGGGGTTATCTATTGTCAGTTAGGCGATAAAGACACGGTACTCACAAGTTCTTTATGATTTCTCTTCTCTTCTTCCGCGCGCGCATTCAAATAAAAATATATAGTAAACATAAATTGTTTCTTTCTTGTATCTGTATGTGTGTCTGAGGCAACGTAGCTATAATTTGTGAAGATCTGATCAGCTGTTTGAAGACTATCAGCTCATTACTAACCTAAGAGAGCTAAGTGACAATATTAATAAGTTAACCATTATTATATTGTTTAGACTGAATAGAAATGAAACGGTCTTTCTCGATATCTTTCTTTCAATATCAATTACCGAATAGCATCGAATATCAAGCAATTTTTTTTAAATATTTATATGAAACAATTCTAATTCCAAATTCTACAAGATCACTGTGAAGAGAAGACAGCATTATAAAAAGGATAAAAAATACATTTTATATATCCTGACTTTCAACATTCATATTAAATGAAATGCTTATTAGATCCTTATGTTATGGATTCACAATCTTACAATACGAAAGCTGAACTTACTTATAATATAAAATAAAATATGAAGTTGAAATAAAGAATTCTATATCACTCCATCACAAAGCAATACCATCTGTAGACTTCACTTTAATTTCATGGCAAAGGAATCCTTAAATCAAACAGAGCATGGAATTGTCATTTCTTTGATACTGAATTTGATTTTGTTTTACGAATTATTCCGCACCATCAGGTTGCCTTTAACTTGTAACGAAGTTCAGGATTTCATTCAGGGAGACATTAAATTTATATTTCCATACTAATTTGGGAGAGTTACCTAACTTAAAAGGGACGGATCTAGCTTTAAACTTTGATTAAATTCCTGTACCTTTTACTATTTTATTTTACTTTAATTTAACTTCCTGTTCCGGACAAGAATTTATCCTTCTTCATGATGAGGTACTAATATTGAAATGAAAATCAGAAAGCTTTGTATCTTAAAAGAAGTCTAGTTTTTCCTTATCAATATCTCTCATATAATTTGGTAATATTAATTTTATGTTATATAATACTAGTGACTCAATTCAGCATATCACGTAGTTTATCCATTTTAAATAAATTAACCTTCAAATTGTATCCTAATTTAGTGCTCATTTCATCTATAAAAACCGCTTTAAAATTTGTCACACCGCTTAGTAGGAGCTGAGGATAAATAGACAGATACGAAAAATTACATTACCTTCACAATTTCAATTACTTTTATATTTGGTTGTTGCTTACATATCTTATTATATTATCACACCTACATTTAATATACTAGATACGTTAGTTATACTTTCTGAGTATTATGTAGCACTAAAAATGTATTAGCGTATACATTTTTATCATCATTAAATAAATTAAATGCAAGATCTTGTATTCGAGAGAACTTAGAGAAGAGCAAGTACATTACGCACGGGGTAAAAAGGTAAATAATCTAGCAGTATATTCAAATTTCAATGGTTTTAAGCAATCTCCCACTATTTCCTCTAAACCACAGTACTTGTTCCATGTTGTCAACCACTTACGCTCAGCTTCAGTCTCGCCACTTCGTTATGAAATCTTGTTAACAGCTCAACTTGGATATAAGTCTTACCGACTGGAAATTGTTTTAGGACACTAAAGTTTGCTTGTGGAAATTATTTTACTGCTTGAGAGACGAAGTTATGTGGTTCTACACATTTATACATATAATAGTATATTTTATATTTAAAAAGGTCTAATTTAACGAATTACTAACAAAGTACAGATCATCAAGACAAAAACATGAATGCCGTGTAAAATACATTATTTTTCACACAAGTAATGATACTTTTGCGCATGTTCATAGGCGACGGTTGCCACTTACCATCAGATGGACCGTCCGTTTGTTTGTGCCTTATTTACTATAAAAACAAGAGGAAGGCAATGATAGCCTTACTTTAGATAGATAGTGGTTAAGATTTGACGTCTTATTCGGTAGGTCTGAGTCCTATCCCAGGATTGACTTGACCACACCTCTGACATTCCTTTAATGCTTGTTTAAAGCAATTTAATATCTCTTGCTGCAATATAATAGTGAAAAAAAAACATTGTAAGGTAACCTGCACTGGGCCAGTGTCGTGGTCCAAGACCTAACACCCTCCTCACTGTGACGACAAGACCCGGCTCAGCAGTCCAGTTATGATAATGAAAAGTATCTCTTCCCGTTTTCTAATCTTATTTCCATCTCTTTGACTATTTCACTGCTATTAAAAATAATGCAAATTATGTATATGTTACCGGAAATGTATAAAACCTAGGTATTGCATGCTATTTAGGAAATGTATCAAAGATTGTTTAATACGTACCCAAGGAAATGTATCACTTTCCAAGGAATTGTATAAAATTTCGATAAAGTGTTAGGGAATGTATAAAACGATTGCTTTCTGTGAATAACATAAGAAAAATACCATGTTTTTAAGGCTTTAGTTGATACAATCAGAGAATAAATGTTTATAAGAATTAGCAAATTTATTAGAATTTCGACGATTTGGCTACAAAAATGTAGCGGGAACATATCCCCTGCTGACATTCCCCCTCGTCTTGGCGTTATAGTTACGCAGTATTTGTTCATCCTACCGTTAGAGTGATTATAAAAAGCGGAGGCGCGGAGGCTGTGCTACTCAAGGGCGCAGGGGCTAATCTCACAGAAGTCCAGGAGGAGGTGAAAGAGGTTACGATAGAGTGACACATACATACACACAGAATTTTAACACGGCAATAGCGCGATCTCCTGATCCTGACCTTCACTCCACTGTCTACGTACCCATTGATATCTTGAATGTTCATTACGTTTCCAATTGCAATTTAGGCAATGTATAGATTTCCTAGGAATTGTATACAAAGACGGATTTTATATATATTTCCGTGAACACTTACATTAAAATACAATATTAGTTTTTTCCCTATAGCCCTATTAGTATTATAAAATGTTATTTCCCAGCTAGTTAGTAGAATGTATTCGTGATTTGAGTGCGTGAGGCATATCAACGTCAGAACTGTAATTCATCTGATATTGTGACGGGTTATCGTGGGCTGGTTACTCGCTAGTGAGCATGCAGCGTCAAAACTGCCACCGCACTCTAATCGAAATGGAAAATGATTTAATTCAACTACCCACTTTATAACATATTTAGGAGTGGAGCTTTATAGTGGGTAAAACTTAACGACAATTATAACGTGCCTTTTAAACTATCGCCTCCATTGCTCGATTTCGTCACCTAACATTTAACTAAAAGAAATAATAAAGATAAACGTGAATGTAGCTGCCGGGATCTGACTTATCTGACTCCACGGGGCGAGAGGAGCGCGCCATACGTGATTGGTTCTTACGCGACTGTTTTGTAACCGCGAGCAAATTTGTAATAAAAATATTGGTCAAATATTAAATGTCGCGGTTGGAATGCGCAACTATCCCCACAATTTTTTTTCAGACCTACAAATAGCTGTCGGCCACTATTTAGGTTCTAAATTGTATATCCGTGGATGTTCTTAAAATATCTCAGAGTTTATCAACAGTGTTGCGAGCAGATGATAGTTTTCCAAAATATAGAAATTAGAATGCGACTATCGGAATCTGTTGATGGTTTCCTTAAAATTGTTAAGAACTACTTTTACAGACGACCAACCTACCATGGCTTTGGATTACATTAACATGTATAAGACCTTGGAAATTTAAGTATAATTTGTTCATAATGTTATATTAAAAATCCATGTGGATTTGATTAAATAGCTTAACTGAGGTAGGGCACATCAGGAAATTTCCTGCTCAAATATGGAGCAGCCCTACTGGGGTAGTACCTCGACCTTACAGAAGATCACAGCTAAATAACACTACTCTAAAGCAGTGTTGTGTTCCTGTTGGTGAGTAAGGTGACCAGAGCTCCTGGGGGGAATTGGGGATAGGGTCGGCAACGCGCTTGCGATGCTTCTGGTGTTGCAGACGTCTATAATCTAAGCTACGGTAATCGCTTACCATCAGGTGAGCGGTACGCTTGTTTGCCGACCTAGTTACATTAAAAAAAAAAAAAATAATTTTGTCTGTTACTAGGTATTTTCCAACTGGCAATGGGAATTTTATTCTGACCTGTCCTCTTACAGATAATTCACATTTTTCAGTTGAAATTTATTCTATTAAATTATAATCGAGTAATGAGATCTGATATCGTCCTAATTTAAAAAAATGGCGATGAAAAATTTAAGAAAGCGTTTCTTAACTTTCATAAAATAAAATTCAATGATTCTGTTATTATCTAAATTTTCGCGGATATCATTTTGAAAACGTCGTCACATTCACGCTTTCTCAGAGTCAATATTACGGTTTCATCCTGTTATCATCTTGAGGCAGGCTGAAATGCGGAAAAATCACGCCTTTGTGACGATCGCTGGCTCAAATAAAGGTATGATTGTTAGGCTTTTCTACACGCAATTCAAAACCGGTCAATTATTAAGGATAATGTCTTTAGAACGTTTAACCATTACAGCAATGATAATCCTTTTACGCGCATTTCACTATTTCCAGAACACTCTTTTGAAAGTCAAGTCATAAGTTTTATAAACTCATATCTCAATAATAATATGAATTATTAAAGAAGCCAACTCTCACTATGAAGTATATTAAGAGTATGGGAGCTAACTCTGCAATAACACACAAACGACATTATTAACATATAATCTAGTTGGAATGATGGATGGAAATGGCTTGAGACCCAGGAGCAGGTTTAAAGAGGTCTTCTACTATCCATAAACTTTTACCGTCATAGTTTGACTTAGCTTGTGAATATTAAAATATTAATGTACGTTACTCACGTGCTTCGTGATAACTGTAATATTAATCTCAGTACTTTAATATGTACCTACTGTGCGACACCACTTGACAAACTAACTCAATCCCGCGAATACCAACCTATTAATTCTTTATAGAATTGATTCTGCTTATTTATTAGGATGTTTACTTTAATATTTGCATGCTGTGAAGGAGAAAATGTTACTAATAATAATATTATTTGTTAATGTTTCATGAAAATAGAAGAATTAGAATTTGGTTTTAAAGCTTCAGTCACATTCACGCTTTCTCAGAGTCAATATTACGGTTTCATCCTGTTATCATCTTGAGGCAGGCTGAAATGCGGAAAAATCACGCCTTTGTGACGATCGCTGGCTCAAATAAAGGTATGATTGTTAGGCTTTTCTACACGCAATTCAAAACCGGTCAATTATTAAGGATAATGTCTTTAGAACGTTTAACCATTACAGCAATGATAATCCTTTTACGCGCATTTCACTATTTCCAGAACACTCTTTTGAAAGTCAAGTCATAAGTTTTATAAACTCATATCTCAATAATAATATGAATTATTAAAGAAGCCAACTCTCACTATGAAGTATATTAAGAGTATGGGAGCTAACTCTGCAATAACACACAAACGACATTATTAACATATAATCTAGTTGGAATGATGGATGGAAATGGCTTGAGACCCAGGAGCAGGTTTAAAGAGGTCTTCTACTATCCATAAACTTTTACCGTCATAGTTTGACTTAGCTTGTGAATATTAAAATATTAATGTACGTTACTCACGTGCTTCGTGATAACTGTAATATTAATCTCAGTACTTTAATATGTACCTACTGTGCGACACCACTTGACAAACTAACTCAATCCCGCGAATACCAACCTATTAATTCTTTATAGAATTGATTCTGCTTATTTATTAGGATGTTTACTTTAATATTTGCATGCTGTGAAGGAGAAAATGTTACTAATAATAATATTATTTGTTAATGTTTCATGAAAATAGAAGAATTAGAATTTGGTTTTAAAGCTTCATTACATTTTGAAGTGAAAAAAAAAATATTAAATCGGCTTATAAACAAAGGTAATCTTGGGCAGATGATCTAAAGAAGATAGCCGTGGTAGATAGAGAGAGATAGAGTAATGTGGCGCTAGATAGAGTATTGGGACAAACCTATGTCCAGCAGTGGACGACGAAAGGTTGAGTTGATAACAAAAGACGATATATATACAAAATCTTTTTTTTTGGACTTTAAAACAAATAACTTTATCCTAACTATATTATAATTATGAACTTAAGAGGCCCGGCAAAGGACATAGGCTATGTTTTATTGCAAAAAAAATTAATTAGGAATACAAATTAAAGCAGTGAGTGTGCGATTGGAGTGATCGCACACTCATTGCTTTAGTTTGTCTATCTATCGACGTGGGGATGTAGTGCATGTCAAGCTGTGTGGCCGTGATGTCTATGGGAATTAATCATATATAAATTACGTTGGTGTTGAAAATTAAATTATAATATAGCGATAAGTCATATTGTGATTAAAATGTGAAATTAAACCTAAATACACGTGGTAAATTGCAACCAGGCAAAGCCGGGACAGGTCGACTAGTTTCATATATCAGAAGGTATAAGTAAATTTTTTTTTTCTTTATCTTAAACTATTTTTGGAATCATAATGTAGAATACGCCTTACACGCAACAAGGAAAAATTTGATTTCACGCCCTTAGACGTTCTATAGAATTGGTACCTACGCTCCTGAACGGAGCTCTTAAGTAAAGTATCTCGTTCTCTGGTGAATTTGTAGCTACTTACATACAAAATAAAAATAACTTGCATCTAATCTTGATATATATGTCAAAAAAATACTTTAACCTCTAACATTGCTGTTGTTGTACTTGCAGCAATACGTACGGGTAATACAAGACTAGGGGCCCGTCCCGGCTTCGCACGGGTGGTTATCTTTTTTTTAACATTTCGGCTCCCGCATTCTGTCGCTCCCTCTATCGCCGCGTTACTCGCTGCGCTGCTTGGCGCTCCACACCGCGCCGGCGGCCCGTCTGAGATAATTTTTTATTTATCTTGATATTTTTATTTCGTAATATCTTTTGACTGGAATGTCCGATTTCAATAATCCAAAAAGTTAATAACAGGTATTGAAACAGTCTTTATTACGCAATAATTTATTTGGATAAGAATTAATACAAAGTTATGGAAAACATGGTCTGATTTTGATAGGCATTTTTATCAACTTTTAAAATGTAAAAAAGTAGTTATAGTGACTTAACTACAATAGTTAGTAGTACATATGGTCTCGCGGAGTTTTTTGTAGATATTTATACGTTCTATAATATTGTAGAACATTTTTTTGTTCTATCATCAATACTTTTCGCAGCGCATGCGATGAAAGATATTTTATGGCTAATTTTTTTGCACCTTGTGTTGGTTTTAGTGAGAATTTCTGGGGATCTCTAATTTTTTCTTGTAATAAATATAGCCTATGTTACTCAGGGATAATGTAGCTTTCTAATGGTGAAAGAATTTTTAAAATCGGTCCAGTAATTTTTATGTTTATTCGTTACATACAAAAATCCAAAAATACAAAAATACAAATCTTTCCTCTTTATAATATTAGTATAGATATAGATTATATATTACTAGTCGACCCATTCCGGCTGGGTGCAATTTAACACGTGTGTCACAAGCCCTAACCGCTATGTCCCTGCATTTTGAATCTGAAATATTTTCGAAAATATTCATTTAAATTTCATGCTGTAAAGGGCTATATTGATGTATATAAAATGCAAAATGTATTAAGGTACTTAATTGGATAAGGATTGATGCTGTATTGCTTAAAATGGCTTCATAAATAAGCCATTATTTCTCGTAAAAAGTAAAGGATAAAAAATGGTTATCGTGGCTTATATATAAGAGATGGACATATACCATCGCGGACTTTTTTGTAGACCTTTTAAGCGTGTACAATACTGTAGTACATTATTTTGATCTATTTCGTAGGGTTCAGCAAGCGTTTGCAATGTGAGCGCTAAAAAATGTGTTTATTACGACATCACATTTGAAACCTCTAAAATTATCAGTGTGTCTCTATTATAATATGCACGTATTTTACATATAAACCTTCCTCTTGAATGACTCTATCTATTTTAAAAAAAAACCGCATCAAAGTCCGCTCCTTAGTTTTAAAGACAGACAGCGGGAATCGACTTCGTTTTATACTATTTTAACTGAGGTAGGGCACAGCAGGAAATTTCTTGATCAAATATGAAGCTGCCCGACTGGGGTAGTACCCTCGACCTTACAGAAGATCACAGCTAAATAACACTACTCTAAAGCAGTGTTCTGTTCCTCTTGGTGAGTAAGGTGACCAGAGCTCCTGGGGGAATTGGGGATAGGGTCGGCAACGCGCTTGCGATGCTACTAGTGTTGCAGACGTCTATAAGTTACGGTAATCGCTTACCATCAGGTGAGCGGTACGCTTGTTTGTCGACCTATTAATATAAAAAAAAACTATGTAGTAATTGTGATAGACAGAACGTCGAGCCTGGATTTGTGCTCGTCTCCATAACCTACACCTGACCTTTAACTAAAATAGACACTAAACTCACTTGATACTGAAAAAGGGCAACCTTACACTATAATACAAAACTACACTACTTGACGATGTTAACTTTGTAAAATCATCTGGACAACTGCCTTTGATAGATTGGAATAAAAGATAGTTAGCAACACCATTTGTAACTTTGTATTTCAGTGCCAGTTGTCGGAACGGAGCTCGACTGGTGACCATCGTGGCTGTACAGGTGGTGTGGTGTCGTAATACAGGGACTCTATTGTAAAAGATTTCTTCTAAACTGTACATTATTGTTAGGTTGGCTGTATGTTATTATAACTTTAGGGACTACTAACAATTGAAAGATAACACGTGTAATTAACACAGATTATTAAACTTGGTTGATAAACTGATACGCACTTTGATCTGGCAATTGACAATATTTCGCATATCATAGTAGGCTAACCCGACAGACACTGTCCTGTCTTAACTATGAATATTGAATTCGAATTGGCTGTCAAAAGCTTACATTAAATTAGTTAATATGGTCGTTAAGTTTTTTTTTACTAATTTCCCGCGCACCTTTTTAAATTTTTTCTTCCATAAGGACCTTCTCCTGACAATAACAAACACAATAAAATAGAATTAGCGAAATCGGTCCAGCCGTTTAAGCGTGATGCCGTGACCAAGGGAAATAGGGATTCATTTTTATATATAAAAGAAGATAATCATTTAAATATTTTTCTAAACATCTGAAATTGTATTCCGTTATTCAATTTCCATAATACATAGAGTAAAGCAAGACTGCGCTCATGCTTATCTATTATGGGTTCTATGCTTAATCCTTAGGGTTTGTCTACACATAATGTTTGACACTTTAAAACACTTTTTTTCATTTCATGAAGCCTTTCTTATATATATCGGCGGAAAATAAGGGAATCACAGTAAAAGTCTAAGGTTAGGCTAACATAAACCTAACCTTACACACGCTTATCTAATCTAACGCTGTAGCAATTAGTTACCACGTGCAAATTACATAGTGAGGTACTGACGTAACCTTAATCGGACAGCACTAACACATCACTACACTTTCACTAACACTATCCAGAGAACACTTCATCTTTGAGAGACCGCGCAAGACTAAGCTACAGTCAGTCTGTCGAGGGTATATAAAGAGTCAAGACTGTTAAAATGACGAAAGTGACTACTACCCTCCTCCAGCCCCATAGAGGCCGATGACGATACGATTATTATCGAATAATCGTTTACTATTTTCCGACATATACATAGTTAACAAGATCACGTCATAAAAGTTTTTAACTTTTAAATAATCATATTAATTTTTATATTTTTTTATTGTTTGTTTGAAGTTCGAGACAACTTTTAGGGTTCCGTACCTTAAAAGGAAAAAAGGAACCCTTATAGGATCACTGCGTTGTCCGTCTGTCTGTACGTTTGTCAAGACCATATTTTTCAGGAAAGCGTGGAGATATCAAGTTGATATTTGAAATTTTACTTATTTTAATTTTTATGTATAAACTGTGAACGGTCTTATGCTTCGGTGCGGTTGCCTAGCGAGAGCGGCCGTGACGCCTGCCTATATTATATTATACTAGAGGGCTGCCCTCGCTTCGCTCCGGGTATTTAAAGCAATATTATAATTGATGTCCTTAACTTGTCGCTCTGTAATTGTGTAGTTTTTAATTATTTGATAAATTAGAGAGAGTAAGAAAAAGTTATAAAAAGAAAAATAATAGAAACAAAATTAATAAAAAGCGACATATGATAAAGGAGGGACGACAGAGCAGAACTAAAATTGAATGGGTAAAGGAGAGAGAGAAAGGGAGAAATTAGCGAAAGAAAGAAAGTGAAAAGAGGCTAGAAGAATTTTTGAAATTGGATTAGAAACAACAAAGGGGCCATATTCTATTAATTAAAAAATGTATATGGCAACACTAAATCACCTTTGTCACTCACGAATAGTGTAGTTTTCTAACAGTGAAAAAATTTTTGAAATCGGATTAGATACAACAAAGGGGCCATGTTCTATTAATTAAAAAAATGTATATGGCAACACTAAATCACTTTTGTCACTCACTAATAGTGTAGTTTTCTAACAGTGACAGAAGTTTTCAAACCGGATTCGTAGTTCCTGAGAAGCTCTTCAAGTTACAAAATGACCACCTGATGGCACTTAAATGGCCATATCTTTTTAATTAGAGTATTTATGGCAACACCACATAGCCTATGTTACAGGAAAGGATGTAGCTTTCTATCGGTGAAAGAATTTTCAAAATCAGTTCAGTACTTTTCGAGCCTATTCGCAACAAACATACAAATATACAAATAATCAAATCTTTCCTCTTTATATAATAGTATAGAGTATAGATTGTCTAGTAGTTATTTACATGTACAAAAGACTTATTATTTTTTGACTTTGAAAAAAGAGCGTTAATACACCTCTCAATGTCAATATTGGATACTCAAATTTGCAAAATACTTTTAGTCGTTTTAAATAAGCCATTCAAATATCATCTGATCATTCATTTCATTTATTTTTAATATCTAATGAACGTTTAGTCTTTTGGGTGCATTTTGAATAAATAAATGCAAAATCCAATTAAATCTGTGTATGTAGACATGACTTTATAATCCAGCACTCGTCAAGCGTTGACTTTCCGCACAGTGATAGTTAAATAAAGTTTAAATGTTTGCGGATTTGAATATTTTATCTGAACCGAAATTAGCATCATTTCGTTGCATATATAAATATCCCTTGAGAACAAACATAACTAAGTTATGGTAGAACATAATTACATAAAGTAATTTGCTTTTGATTAAAGATAAAGAGACTTAATAATGAAATAAAGAAAAACGGGAAAAGACAGGTATAAAAATGATTTTGCTAGATAAAAGCTGAAAAAGTATGTTTTAAATATTTTTTTATTACGTAATGTAAGAAATATAACAAGTATAAAATTCACTAATATTTTAACAGATTTTAAAACAATGACTAACACACAATATGACACAAATACCAACACTGTTAACTTTTATTACCCGACTACGGCGAAGCCAAAAGGAAGGGTTATGATTTTGGCAGTCTATGTATGTATGTATGTATCTATGTATGTATGTTTGTATGTTCCACTCTAGCGCCTAAACTACTAAACTAATTTTCATGAGTGAGATGTCAATAGATTCGTAATAAAGGCGCGGGTGACATAGGCTATAAAATTTAAATTTTTTTTAATGACGGAATTTAAACCTCAGATTCTAACTTCGAAAAAAATTAAACTGAGCTGATTATCACGTGTTTGGTGTCAAAAGAAAGGTCTTGATGAGCACATTACAAATATGTATATATATCTTATTGTTTAAGTCAACATATATATTTAAAATGTGGTCGTATAGTTCGCGCGGTCCTGTCGTTGCAGTTATTTACTTGTTTAAACAAATAAAAGCCAACAATTACGTTATAATATTAGATTATAAAAGTTATCTCGATCGGGAAACGGAAAATTATTAAATAAAAAAATAACGTTTAAAAAACTATAACCCGACTACGTAAAAAGTGGTCTGAAAAGGACGAAACAAGAAAATAATCAGATAGAAACCTAGAAATGTAACGGTATAAAAATGGTCAAGGTAGAACCGTGGTCGCACCCTATACCCACTATGTCCGTTTCATGGTAGCGTTCCTCTAATCATATATATAATTATAGTAGGTATACATGTTTCGTCCTTTTCACACTTTTTTAAGTAGTCGGGTTATTGGTCTAGTATAAATATCCCCGTTATAAATAAGTAATGTTAGCGCCGTGGGCACTTGGACTAGTGATTTCGTGGAGAAAATATTGAGGTTAGTTGATCATAGTGAAATAAAAGTTACCGTTATAAGGATCACTATTTCAGAGGTCGAGTGATGTACCTCGTCTAAGTTCGAAAGAGAATATTTACCAACAAAGCGTAACCTAGCAACCAATATGCATAATAAAATAAATATATATTATGTATTATAGTTGTAATTAAATTATATATTTTTTTTGATTCTCTGTTTTAATGTCTAAATAAGGATTCTAAATATCGAAAGTGTTTTAAGTAATAAAGTTTGCTTTTGTCTGTTTTACATTAATAAATAGTTAATATGGTGACTTATGTCTTGAGTTGAGCGATGTGTAAGTGAGAGGTATTGTAATGTAAAAATTGGCTATTAGCCTGCTCCTGGGTCTCAAGTCCCAGGCACACTCGGCCTCCACTTAAAATATATATTAATTTTCTTTTGGGAATGGACTAAGTTCAACTATGTTATTACTTTCATGTACATTTGATGAAAAAAAAAATAAAAATTTTCAATTCAATAACAATTTTTATTTATTCTCAATGGAGTTAACTGGCACAAATCTATATCGAAACAGAGGTTATATATTGTCTTGTTATAAATTTTTAATAATTGAAATTAAATAAAAGGCACTACTCACGAGTTATACAGTGTTGCTAATTCAAGTTCTAGTACAAAACAATGAATGTTTTATCATAGAATTAAAATACTTGACCTATTTTCTTTTGAAACACTGCACAAATAAAATTATTATCGAAACATCTCGGATCGCAGAGCACGTAGAACTGAATAAACATGAGCTGGCAACACTTAGCATATTAAAATATATTTTTTTTATTTCAAGTATTTGTATAATACTGGATTATTCTATAGAGTTAGGTCTGTGCCATTAAGTGGTCATGTAAAAAGCTAATTTAGCTAATCAAAATTTATGATATATTATGACAGATCAGTCGAGATTAAGTATAATCCAGCTTAGGAATATGATAAGTTTTAAGTGATGGATTATTTGTTTACCTCCTTATTTAGTTAAATTATCCAAAAATATTTTTCCTTCTCTAAAGCAGTTTCACAAAAATTCGGACAAGAGCGATTGGACTCGCGTACTAATAATTCCGTACAAACAATGTGGACACAAGCTCATCATCACTTCTGAGCAGAGTCTCCTTCTCAGAATGAGGAGAGATTAGGCCATAGTCCATTACGCTGGCCTAGTGTGTGTTGGCAGGCTTTACACATTTTTGACAACATGGAGAACTCTCAGGACTGCATGTTTCCTCACGATGTTTTCCTTCATACGTAAAGCAAGTGATATTTAATTTTTAAAACGCACATAACTCAAAAGTCAGAGATACGTATGTCCCCAGGATCGAACTTGGACAGATCAGTTTACCAATCAGTTTAGCAATAAGGGTCAGGATAAACAGACAGGAGAGAGTAAAAACAGATGGTCAGTGAAAATTAATCCTAAGGCTTCCTTTTTTCTTTTGAGGTAAGGAACCCTAAAAAAACTTCAACATAAAGCAATAATTCATCATAAATATTTAAAAAGAAATGCGATATTGTACAATTTTACATTCCAGCATTCTGAGAGTGTAATGAATAAAATATTAATCTTTAAAAAGTTACTTAAAGCAAAGAGAATCCTACAATTTCTCGCACCCCAATATACAAGATATATTATGAATTTTAAGGAGACCCTCTTAGCGTGTGTAGCTAACGCCTATAGGAGTATATCCAGAAAGTCATGTGATTAACATAAGGTTACTAAATCCAAGGCTTCGCTTTGCACATTTTATTTGCATAATACCTCTGCAAGCGCCTGGAACAGTTCGCATTTAAGCTAATATCCTTATAAATTATTACAGGACGGGTAACGTTATAACTATGGAATTTATCTCGGAAGAATGACTTGACTTAAGATATATTTTTTGGAATTCTATATATTATCATTAATTCAAGAATCGCGATATTACATATCACCTGCGTCTATTACAGTTTGTCACAGTATGATTATCTATCTATAAATAACCATATAAATAAATAAAATTAGAGTGTCTGTTTGTAATATTAAAATAACCGCTTTCTACTAAGTGCATATGGATGTAAACACGGTACATATACCAAAACAATTTTTTTTTATTTTGTCTGTTTGTTCCGGCTAATCTCAGAAACGGCTGGACCGATTTTGACGGGACATTCACTGGCAGATAGCTGAAGTAACAAGGAGTAATTTAGGCTATTTAACATCTAGCTACGGCCCATAGGAGCGGAGCAACACACGAACGAAATTGCGAAGGTCGGCTAGTAGTTAAATAAAAGTATTTGTAAATTTATTTACAACGGTGTTATGTTATTTATTTACAATTTATTTACAGCTGTCTCTTCCTCGTCGCGCTGCGTCGCACTCCAACCGCACTTCGCCGCTACCTACGCATGCTTTCGGTTTTTATTAAACTGATCTCATGATCAGCATGACGTCACATTACAAAAATTAATGTGACATGAGCATTGGGAAATTTTGATTGATTTTTTTAGGATTTAATATTCTTACCTTTAATTAAACTCTGAGGAGATTGTGATGATGATAATGATTACTAAAAAAAGTAGATTCCTATATTAATACAATATTAACACTGAATCGGTAACCGCTTGGAATTTCTTTTGAATTGAACTTATTTGACTTTAATCTATAAATTAATATTATTTGTCATAATAAAACATTGAATAAATATCATGTTGCTATACATGACAAGAAAGTGGATATACATTAAATTTACATAGTAGGTACCTACATTTCGCTGTAATACATTGTTGAGGAGTAATATTTTAAACAATGAATAAAGGAAATTCTTTCACGATAAATGCCACATAACTCAGAAATATTGATATAACATTCCAATAGCCGTAGATGTACGGAAATGTGTAATTTATATGTTTTTGATTTGAAGTTATATTAGTTTTACGACTTACTAACAAGGTGAGACGAAACTTCTAGTCGGGGTGGATTGTATGTTTGTTGGGAAATATTAGGGACTTACCCAATTATGATATTCTGTAAATGTTTTTTTAAACTTCCATTTTATCTTTTCGAAATACTGTATTCCTTATTTTTGAGACCTGCCTTCATACTATGGGTCCTTGAAACGCTGCAAAACTGCTTATTTAGCGTATGTAGTGGGCTCGGCTCGTACGTCATCATTTTGTATGTTTTGTATCTCACATCGTTGTGTTTAGGAACGCTGACATATTGAAATTAATATCAAACACTCAGTTTTACAGTTTATTATACCTGCGACTTTTTATCTGTCCATTGGAGTCCTGGCTACGCAATCAAAAGATACGATCGCTTATGTCGTTGCTCGCTGGGCTGGCGGGCTGGAATCAAAATCTATAGAGCACATTTCGTGAAGAATTAAAAATTCGAAAATCGTAGTTATGGCAGTTCTTTTTGATTTATTATATATATTTGTTAGATTTTGATTTGAACTAAATTGAAATATCGATACCCAGTAAAATTACCTCAAAATGGCGGCGCTTCCCCCTCCGCAGCTTGCGATGTATCACAGTTCTTATATAGTGTAATAAATTTTATGATCATTTATCTATCTAGTGATATCAAAAATACCAAACTGTATCCCCAGATTTTGGTGTATTCACGTTGATGTATTCACGTCAAAAAATATAAATAATATTTCATATAAAGCCGCACCCGTACGTATAACTGATTGAAGCCAGAACAAAAGCCAGTCAACTCTAGAGATTAAACGGGCCGCGTGACACAACATTATTGCTTGTAAATTTTGTTTTTAATAACTACGGCGGCCGATTATTCGGACAATAAAACGTTCTCGTCGGAAATGTTCAGCAAAACGTTGTTAAATTGGATTTCATGTGTAATCTCTATTATTTATTGCTTCACCAAGTAAGTGTAGCATCTAAGTTTAGGTGGCATACTGGTATATAATATACGCAGAAGAAACTGTTCAATTTAATAATATGTTATTCTTGTCAATTTTCTTAAATTTTAAATCCTAATTAACTCTTATAACGAGGAACTATATGACGGGGAAAAATAAGGGAATCACTGGAAGCCTAAAGTTATGCTAACATTAACCTAACCTAACACAAGACGTGGAAACTATATTGTAAGGTACTCACGCGACCTTAATCGGACAGCACTCAAAGCACTAACACTATCCAGAGACTACTTCACTTCTTGAGAGACCACGCAAGACTAAGCCTTCAGTCAGAGTGTCGATGGCATATAAAGGGTAGAGACTGTCAAAATGATGGAAGTGACTTCTACCCTACTCCAGTGCCATAGATATTGATGACGATTCGATTATTCTGTAATCCTTTTTTATTCTCCGACATATATATGAACTTAGGTCATTAAACGTACTATAATATAAAAGAGAAGTTCGAAGAACACTATAATATTCTCTACTAGACTAAAAAGCGTAAGAATACGAATATTTCATAAAATTTAAAAATTCCATAAAATTCATTAACAAATTCAGTAGAATAAGCACAACATAACAAAACACAAAAAATGCAGTCAAATGAATGTTTTCCTTCCCAAGTATTTAATGTCGCCTTAAAAAGAAATCCCATTGATTGAATTCAAACAAATAAAATTGAATAGGAGACATAAATGAAACGTCTTCTGGTGAGCAAACTTCATTCTTTCATAAAAGAGGCTGATGGTGCGTAAATCAACACAATTTATAAAAGAAAATTCAATTCACAATTCAAAGAATTTTGCTCTGATTCAAGGATCCAGAATGAAATTAAGATTTGATGCGTATTCGAGTTATGGGAGACCATAAAGGGGGTGGGGCTTTAATAAATCCAATTTATGACCGTATTGGTTTTGCCGCCGGCTCTGCGCAACTCAATATTCTATACTTAGGTAGCTATAATAAAATCTTCCACTGAATTATTCTCTCATTTTCTATATGCACCTTTATAATGGCTGAAACATTTAAAAGTTTAAGAACTGTTTAGGAAACCTACCTTTTTGTATTTTTCTCGTCGACTGAAAATTTATAAAAGTGAAAGGGTCTCGCCCTGTTTCCATCTGACATTCATTACAGAATCTGCACTGGAATCTGGTTAATTATCTATGAAACTATGATAAATATTTGAATTATCTTAATGGCATATAATAGCTATTATTTGGAGCCGTATTGTGCATTTTTATCAAAACTTTTTCATTAACTAAGCAATTTTATTAATTTGCGCGTGGGATATCACATTTAAAATAACTAAAGTTTCGTGTCATGTTCAACATGGCGAGACCCTTTGAGTAGATCCCTCTTTTTTTTATTGTATAAGACAAAGTACTAAACTACTTTTGATAATGTGTAATTAAGATTACCCTACTATTCATTGAAATTCCTTATAATTAAAACATTAGTATAGACATCACAGTACATAGTGGAATCATGAGAAATTGACAATTCTTATAACAAGCGCTTTGCGAAAGTCTTTTATGTTCCATGATCGACTTTGCACAAAAGCTCTTTAGCTAACAAGTCAGGTACGAACTACGAGCTAGCATATGGATCGAAATTGATTGCACTACATTTTAGAGTAATATTTTAAAATGTACATTTTACACAATTAACCAGCGGATTATTCATACTTTACAGGTATGACTCTAAAATAATTTACACTATAATTATCTACGATTAATTCTCACTTCGCTATACGACTCTAAAAACGATTCTAAAATTATTATTAACAATATATTCTCAATTAAATGATACGACTCTTAAATCCTTATATAGCGACCCGTAGTTAAAGCAAATTGATAATCGAATTCCTTAAATATCATTTAGTAGTAAGGTAAATTCCTTTACTGAAAAAAACAAGTAAGAGAGAAGGAGAGAGGGAAAATAGAAAAACAAAAGTAAAGACAGAGAAGAAATACAAATATTGAAAAAGATAGAATTGAGAGGATAAGAGAGAAAAGTTATAGCATAAAGAAAGAAAGAGATACGTCTCTTTATCTCTTTCTTGCGCTTTGATTTGTCGTTCTGTTGCTATATATTTTGTTAAACATGATGTTGGCAATACTAAATTAAGAAGCATCATGTTATAATATGATATGGATGTTGGACAACTGATAAACATCAATCGAAGAAGTAGAGATTGAAAAATAAATACGCTGTCACGACAGAAATCATTACTACTACATCGCGAGTAATCAAGCAGTAATCTATATCTATATCTATACTAATATTATAAAGAAGTAAGATTTGTATTTTTGTATTTTTGTATTTTTGTATGTAACGAATAAACATAAAAACTACTGGACCGATTTCAAAAATTCTTTCACCATTAGAAAGCTACATTATACCTGAGTAACATAGGCTATATTTATTACAAGAAAAAATTAGAGATCCCCAGAAAATCTCACTAAAACCAACCCAAGGTGCAAAAAAAATAGCCATAAAATATCTTTCATCGCATGCGCTGCGAAAAGTATTGATGATAGAACAAAAAAAGTTCTAGAATATTATAGAACGTATCAATATCTACAAAAAACTCCGCGAGACCATATGTCCAACTATTATAGTTATGTCACTATAACTACTTTTTTATATTTTAAAAGTTGATAAAAATGCCTATCAAAATCAGACCATGTTTTCTATACCTTTGTATTAATCCTTATCCAAATAAATTATTTCATATTCAAGACTGTTTCAATACCTGTAAATTACTTTTTGAATTATTAAAATCGGACCTTCCATTCAAAAGATATTACGAAATTAAAAATATCAATATAAACAAAAAATACACGCCGACGCGACGGGCCAGTGTAGTTCTATCTCGGTGTTACTCGAAGTGCAGCGAGTGGTGGCGAGTAACGCCGAGGTAGAGGGGCACCGAAATGCGGGAGAGCCAAAATGTTTTAAACTAAATATTCCACCCGTGCGAAGCCGGGATGGGCCCCTAGTCCTAAAATTTAATTAACTGCCAAACTATAACCCATTAATTAACAATACCTACTAAGATAAAACTATACACATTTGTATTGTCTATATCTATATCTATACTATTATATAAAGAGGAAAGATTTGATTGTTTGTATGTTTGTATGTTTGTTTATTTGTTGCGAATAGGCTCTAAAAGTACTGAACCGATTTTGAAAATTCTTTCACCGACAGGAAGCTATATCCTTTCCGGGTAACATAGGCTATGTGGTGTTGCTATAAATACTCTAAATAAAAAGATATGGCCACTTAAGTGCCATAAGGTAGCCATTTTGTAATTTTTAAGAGTTTCTCAGGAACTACAAATCCGATTTAAAAATTTTTTTCACTGATAGAAAACTACACTATTCGTGAGTGACAAAAGTGATTTAGTGTTGCCATATACATTTTTTAATTAATAGAATATGGTCATTTTGTTGCTACTAATCCGATTTTTAAAATTCTTTCACTGATAGAAAACTACACCATTCGCGAGTGACAAAAGTGATTTAGTGTTGCCATATACATTTTTTAATTAATAGAATATGGTCATTTTGTTGCTACTAATCCGATTTTTAAAATTCTTTCATTGAGAGAAGTCTATAGTAATCCCTTTCTCTTATAATACTATCATTGTCTCTCATGCTCTCTCTTTTTTCTCTCTTTAATTCTTATTTTTATTTGTTATGATCACTCTTTTCACTTTTTTTCTTTCGATTATCTCTCGCTCTCTCTGTCTCTTTTTCTCTCTCTCCTTTACCTATTCAATTTTATTTTTGCTCTCTTAGCATCTGTCGCTTTTCTTTTATTTTTGTTTCTATTATTTTTCTTTTTATAACTTTTTCTTACTCTCTCTCTTTTTTCAAATATTGAAAACCTACACAATTGCACAGTGACAATTTAAGGACATCAATTATAATATTGTTTTAAATACCCGTAGCGAAGCGAGGGCAGCCCTCTAGTTAATTAATAAAAATAAAAGAGAGAAGTATTGTAGTCTATACGAAGACTAACATTATGACGACTATAATATAATATCTTTCTGGTGTTATGCTTTAGACTCAGAGCCTCAGAGTTAGTGTTAAGAATACTCGCGATGTAATCCATGATTATTCTGCCGTGATGGCGTATTTATTTTGCAATCCCCACTTCCTTGATATGTGTTTATCAGTTGACCAACATTTAAGTAACCGGCTACTCATATCAGTCGTACCAATATCAAGATCAAGTAACAGGATGGCACTCAAATTATAAGTGTTGCCAACATCATAATTAACAGTATGTTTAAGTATATTACAAATTATGAAAGCAACAATTTAATATTCTCTCTTACAGTAACTAGAAATGAAATAAGCTCCATTTTTCACGCTATCCTAAAGCCGTCTTATTTAAAAGGAAACCAGCAAATGTGAAATTCACACCCGCTTTTCGTCTTCAAAAACTTTCGTCACTTTTTCTACGGCGTTTGTAAAGAGGAATTGAAGAATACGACGAGGAATAGGAACACGTGTGAATGGTGCCTTAGATGTGAGTGGGATAAAAACACTTGAGTAAATGAACCTAGATACAGCTAAGAATTAATTAGGTCAGACACACAGTTATTAACTATTATACTTTTCATGTATTAAGCATTTAGTAGTTATTAGTAACACGTAAAGAAAAACACTTTAGACGGAAGACCTGGGGCTCGAGACCGAATAACAGGTTTTAAGTCATCTACACCTACACTACTTGACTTCAATATAAATACTGAATTAACAGAACATATTAATTACTACCCGACCTTGCAACTTCGTTCGTGTGTAGCTCCGCTCCTATGGGTCGTAGCAAGATGTTAAATAGCCTAAGTTACTCCTTGTTACATTAGCTATCTACCAGTGAAAGTTCCGTCAAAATCGGTCCAGCCATTTCAGAGATTAGCCGGAACAGACAGAAACAGACAGAAAATTGTTAAAAAATGTTGTTCTGGTATGTGTACCGTGTATACATCCATAAGCACTTAGTATAAAGCGGTTATTTTAATATTACAAACAGACACTCCAATTTCATTTATTAAGTATGGATTCATTTCAGGTATTTCATAAAGAAAATGATTTTCAATAATTTCCCCAATAGAATCGTAATCAATTGTTGTATATTATAATAGAGCTAAAGCCCCATTTCGGATGAATTATAATGCATATAAAGGGTCACGTAAGTCTATAATATTGTTTATAGCTGGTGTGATCCAATTAAAGAGCTGTTTTATCTTGCTCCAGGATCCCAAGCCGCAGGAACTACTCAGCTTTCGGTCTATAGTGTGTTACCGTGCAGCTATTTTCCTTAAAACTATATATATTTTATAATAACTGCGACGATAACCATTATGGCAGTACATTCACAGTATTTCCGCAGAGAATAAATTTATCTTTTGAATAATAACGCTGTCAATATTTATTAAAAATAAAATTTATTAGCAATAATGTCGTGTCTACAGTCGGCCATTCATTCTGAATATCCGGTTTTCAGGCTTTAGTTTATCATATCGTACAGAATACAGATGCATAATATAAAAATAACTTGTTATTTATTGTTATTTATTTGTATCAGGTTATTAAATATTTTTAAGGTACTTATTGAAACATTTAAAACCAAGGAAAGTATAGGAGCGTAGTAATAATATATTTAAATATTGCGTTAATTTCGGCTATATTCATAAAAGCAAAACGCGCCACAATATTGACAATCAGTTTTATAATAAACATAAAAAACTTCAGCCAACTTATATCAATAACACAATATTCAATATAATTTACACAAAAAAGAAATGATGAAATAATAAACTTACAGAGTTTATAACCGGCTTCCAGCCGTATGACCTCCTCCTTAAATACCTTTCGGGAGCTCTTGTCGCTCTGACATCCAAGTACCGAATGACTCGAAATCACTGTAGTCGAAATATGAAAACTCAATTAAGACGACCGGATATTATTGACCGGATATTCATAATATTTTAGAATAAAGTCAAAATATGTTTTAACAATTGGGAAATATAAAAATAAAGGAAATCAAATGTGTGTTAAAAACCGGATGCTACACACCGGATATTCGTAAAATTATATCTTAAAATAAATTTAAAATACGTAAAGGAAGTTGAATTATATTGTAACAGCCCGGATACTAATATAAATTATATTAAATCAAAATTGTATCCTAACAAAAGGATTTTATTTAATTTTATCCTGAACTTTGTCTAAAATTAATCATCATTAATTTTTAGGCGTCCGTCCCTTTAAGACCCTTTTTCTCAGGAATGCATATAATTCATTGAATCATAAAAAACCAATTTTTTAAATTAACGCATTAATATCTTTTGAGATACAGCAATTTATGTTATTACTCGCAAGGAAATGAAAACTTATAACGTACTTCCCGTTGAAACATATATAGATCGTAACGTTGACGTAAAGCACATAGAAGGAACAAAACGTAAATTTCATATAAGATCTTTAACAATTATTAGTATATCTATTGTAAAGGCTTATCAATATCAATAAGTGCCTAAAATCTGTGTTGTAGTTACAAAATTTTCAGCTTCTAAGAAAAATGTGACGTTTTTATTTAAACCCCTAGAACCATTAGTCTAAACACTAATCTTATTTAAACCACTCATACGTCTAGACTTCAAAATAGTTATTTAAACCCGCTTTCCCCATTTACAGGTACAATTAGACAGATTTAATATTAGCTCGGGAGCTTAGCCAAATACCTGAGCTCATTACGTAGTTATGCTAAACGCAATTACTAGTGTAAATATCGAAATATTAGGCGAATACATAATTTGCTCATCCCGTTACCCGTAACTATGAACGTTAATTAAGGAAGAGCAGGAACATTATTTGTTTTACTAAAATTTATTGTTTTATTTATATGAAAAAATTGTACTTTTTTTAATTGAAGGATAATCTCAAATTTGCTGTTTAAAAACTTTTTTCTCTTTTCATGAGATGTCGGTCGATGCGAAATACAAAATATATTAAATATCTGCCCCAGGTACTGCTCTAAATTTTTATTGAGATGCAGTTTGGTTTTTGTGTCCCAGGAACGAAAATGTCAAAATATTGGGAAAAATCAAAGTTTTTTCCCAGATTTTTCTCTGTCAAAAATATAAATTTTCTATTCTATAGATTTATTTTTGAGGCCACTGCGAAGAGAAGAAAGAAGTTATCCAAATTCTGGAAAAATTGAAGTCTGTAGGAGCAAGTCTAGTGAGTACGGTGGATGATGAAGAACTTCCAACCCCAGCTCTGGTAACTTCAAGTTACTGTCTGCTGTGCATTATGTCGTGCAGGTGCAGTGGAGCCGAAGGACTGACCAAAGCTGGTTGGAGATGTGAAGTAAAGTTTTCGATCAACCACGGGGTTCATTTCTTAGGTCGAAACTTCCAGAACGGAAGCGGGCAAACCAATAACGGGCGGTGCGATGATTAGTAATGTTCGCCCCGTATACGTCGTCGATGTCGCGTGCCGGTTCTGCCGCTTTGCTGCCACGCGTACTCATACTTCATAATCACTCGAATTTTTAACGTACCACATGATAACGACAATTGCGATGAAAACGGAACGTTAACCATTAAAGAAATGACTACTTTTCAAAAAAGAATTCCAAGTTTCAAAAATCAAAATAGTTTGAACAAAGAAAATGGACTCGAAATAGCCAGTACGCCAGAACGGTAATTTCATAGGTAAATACCTATTTATTACCTAAAGTATTTAAATATGCCAGAGTTTTTCCAACAGGGCATGATACATATGTGAGCAAATAAAACAAAATGTTTGTAGATTCTATAGTACCTACAGTACCGTAACAAATAAATTTAAGTCATGAATTTATTATTGAGAAAATTATTATATGCGCGTATATATAAATTATTATATTCTGTGAGAGCTTTTTTTTTCATCAGCACTTTAGACGCCAAAAACATTATTTACCCGGACCTGAACCTAGTCTTTAAATCACTAAACTTTTTATCACTAGATTTTTTTTACTTCTAAAGGAGTCGCGAACTCAAACAGATTGAAAAATACTGGCCAATGCCTGAAACTAGTAAACTATAACTATTAAGTGTAACAGAGGCGGGTCTCAAATTAAATATACCACAAGGTGGGCCTCGAACCGGACTAATCTATGTAAGTAGTGGCTCGTTTTGCTCCAGCATCACTTCACTAATTGATTCAACTTGATTATATAAGAGGTTTGCATGATTGATTAAAGAACCTATAGTTTGGACCACTTTCATTGATTGTGTTTTATAGCAATTAAAGTTTGACTTAATTCAACTAATGTTAGCACGTTAATTTTTTTTCTTAAATTGACTTATCAAAATGATTATAACAATTAAGAATATATTAGAATTCGTTGCAAAAATTATAACTGTATATTTAATGGGAAAGGGTCTCTAGTTTTCATACAATAATTTGCACTGGCGTATTTTTTTGACATTGGTTTATATATTACTAGTCGACTCACCGTATATTTTTATTTTTCCATTTTATTTTCAACGTTTTTTTTTTTACGTACGTGTCTATGACGAACTCCCATACAAACTTTCATGCCCCTATTTCAACTTCTTCAAGTCTTTTTTCGAGATAAAAGGTATACTACGTCATCAAAATTTCATTAAAATCATTCGCAATTCTTGAGAATAGGGGGTATTTACCCAACTAAACATAGTCTACGGAAAATTCATGAAATATTTTGGCGTTTCAGTTTACGAAACGGGCTTTACGTAGATGTTTTTTAAAAATGCTGTTATTAGACCAACATCTTTAAACAAAAAATGTTATCCCTTCCATTTTCATCAAAAAAAACTTTCAATTGACGTCGTTAAAAAAATTAATTCTTACGAGAAGTCTCCATATACATTTTTTTTCTTTAAAATTGATCACATTTATAATTTTATTTGAATTCAAACGTATAGTTTTCAATGATCCTTACAAACATGAGCACAACTTACTCGTAGCTTGTGTAACATCATTTTACTTCTTAACTGCACTCCAACTACAGAAAGCTCCTTAAGGTAACAAGACGTAACTGAGCTGCAAATTGGAAACATGGATGCTATGAAACCCTTGAAAAATATTGTATTATAAGGTAAAATATAAACGTTTCACTATTACAAAGTGGAAATAATCCTGTATTTTTTTTGTTTTATTTTAATGTTGGGACTTATTTAACTACTAAAGGCAAATGAAAGCTAAAGTAAAGGCATTTTTTTTAATGATTTTAAGCGTCAGGTCAGTGGTTCAGATGTTGTATCCACGATCGAAATTTTTTTTTATGAAACGATATATAGCTTTTTCTGGAAGAGATCTCTTCTAAGAGACAAGCAATCCTTTGTATAATATTTTTTTATGATATCAGTTATTATTTGTGTCAAATCAAGAATATTTTAATCCATGTATGAAAATAATACGTCAAAATCAAAAGTAATCGATTTTAATTAGCCCTTTTTTATCGATTTTAAAAAAACGAGATCAACAATTCGCTTGTATTTGTTTATTTTATGTTTGTTACCTTATACTTCCCCATTTATGAACTGAATTAAAAATTTCACTTTGTATTTGATACGATATGCTTACAGATTGGTCCCATTTTTTTTAAATACAATTCTGATGATGGGATCCTTAAGAAATTGAGAGAAATCCTTAATTTAAAATAGGTTCAAAAGTGTCATGTGGAAATGTATAAAAATGGTAACCACTACTATGTATTTCACGTAAGTCGTTAATATTATCATTTATATGTTAGTTATCTAGGTGGAATAATGAAGACAAGCGATCAATTTAGCTTGAAAGTCAGCGTTATCTAAATTATGAAAAGAATCCTTCTAATTGTTGAGCCTCTTCTAATTGTGTGTATAAGAAAAAATTCTTCAGTTTCAGTGGTCCCTTTGCAAGAGCCCAGAATCTACTAGACCCGCAGCATTAATGAGATAGAAGAGGAAGGAGGTATGTCTGGCCCACATGCGGCTCGATCGGAACGCGTCTATGACACGTTAGCAAGCGCAAGCCTGTAGGGAAACAGATCCCCTACCACTAAGGGGGTGCTGAGTCCCCTCACGGATAATGTTTGGGATTATAATTCTCGGTTTCCATCATATTATTATTGTCTTTTATTTGTTTCTGTGCAGTACAGCGTCCAACTTGCTACGGAACCCTAACGGTGGCGCTGCACACCTGATTACCCAACTCATATTACACGTCCCGTAATTTGCCGACTCCGTGAGAATGGATCACCGAGGACTGTAGAAGCATCGCCTCACCAAGTCAGTGTCTGCCCCTAACTTGCGCAGAGCTCACTCCTCTACTTTTAAGTTATAATATTAAGTAAATAAGTAAAAGAAAATATAATTCTTAGAATATTCCGGATTTTCTTCCCCTCCTGACGATGCCATCCCGCCTAAAATATAATTACCTTGATAACACTTAAACGAAAATAAACGAGCAATGTTGATGCTTATTTCATAACAAAGTAAACAAAATTTCGTATAAATTATTGTCAGTCAGTCATACAGGAAGTGAATATCATCAATCCATTTGCTGAGTTATTCCAAACGGTGTTCGTTAAAATAAGTTATGAATAATTCATATATGAAATTACAATTTGTTATCGTTGAAGCTCTCCTCGACCATGGCAGATGTTTTTCACTAAAGATAACATGCTCTATAAATAATTTCAGGTAGTAGTTATAAGCATTTTTATAGACTAACTAAACGGGTGATTTAATTAGTACGACTTTGTCTGCCTCACAAAAGAGTAGGTTAGTGAGAAAGGGGTGTAGGTAAAATTCTAAAGAAGCTGAAACTTTCTTTGTTCTATCGCCGTTTACGCAGCGCGGAAGCTCTCTCATTGATGCTCCGCTCCTATGGGTTATAGCCTTCCTCGATAAATAGGCTATCCAACACAAAAATAATTATTCTATTTGAACTAATGGTTCCTTTCCTGAGATTAGTGCATTCAACCAAACAAACAATTTTTTAGTTTTACAATACTAGTATTTAGACTGTCTATTAAAAAGTCTTATAAACAGTAATTGATTGAATATTCGGCCAAGTGCGAATCGGCGAAGTTACAGTAGTACACCGATGGTGTACTACTGTAACTATTCGTTGTAGACTAAGGATAGTTGTGGGTGTAATTTTGTATAGAACTGTGTATGTAAAAAAAGAAGTAATAGCCTAGTGGTTAGGACGTTGCTGTCTTACTTGGGAGGTCCGAATTCGATCTAGGGTACGCTCCTCAGACTTTTATGAGTTATGTGTGGTTTAAGCAATTAAATATCAATTGCTTTAATGGTGAAGGAAAACATCATGAGGAAACCTGCAATCCTGAGAGTTGGCTAAAGTTTTCAAATGTGTTTGAAGTCTACCAACCCGCACTGGGCCAGCATGGTGGACTATGGCCTAATTCCTTGCTCACTTTAAGGAGTAGATCCGGCATAGCATTGGGACATTAATAGGTTGTGATGATGATGGTGATGTGTATGTAATATTTTATTCAAATCAAATTTTATGATAAAAGGTAATTTAAGATATAATATTTGGTATCAAACAAAAGTTTCCACTAGATTCCAATATCAGTTATTATATATAATCAAATACAGGTAAATATGAGAAAAGTTAGAGCTCTTGATACTACGAGTATGTGCAGTAACATTTATTCACATAGACTGAGTGTTGTTTCGGTAGTCCGCAGTAAGGTAATGATATTAACAAACTTTGCAACCTTATTGTTTTCTGAAGGTGACAGCCAATATGTGCTAAGGGAAAGTTTTATCATAAGTATAATTATCTACAGACAATGTTTGTATTGGAATAGATTTATTTAGTTGTAATATTTTGTAGTTTCACAAATATATGTTATGAGAAAAAGATAAAAGACTTCTTTTTGCTTTTATCTTTTTGATGATTTTATTCTGCAATCTGCAAACAAATAATCGTAGTATTATCGGGCATTATTTATACTTCTGTTGATTATCATGTTGGCAACACTAATTTGAATAGCATTCTATTGGTTATTTTGCTATCAATACTGTTTTGTGTAGCAGCCTGTTAGTTACAATGTAGGCAACATTAATCTGAGTAACATTTGTTTTTAGAAGTTGGCACAAACTGAATATCAATCGGTTGTACCATTGTAAAAATATAAGCTAATCAAATAAATACCCCGCCATGACGGAAACATTGATTATTACATCGCTTATAATGCTGTTGGTGTGTGTCTAAGGAATAACTCGCAGGCATTGTAGTCCAGCCGTCATACCGTTACTCTGCGTATAGACTGTAACTCCTTTTTAATTAACACGTGCTTGTGACCCTGACGTAGATTTACGGAATCTTTAACCATGATCACAATTTCGTCGTACACGACTCATTCAAAATATTTTTTTACAATTTCTTCTTATTTTTTTTTAATGGTGGATAAGGTGCAAACGAGCAGATGGTTCACCTGATGGTAAGTGGCAAAACAAGAGATACCCTCATTTTGTCCATGCGTTGCATCCTCGAAGATAGAGTGGGGAGAGGGAGTGAAGAAGAGAAAATGCTGCGGTCTCAACGGACCCAGAGTTAGATCCCAGAGTCCACTAAATCCACAGCATTAATGGTATGGGAGTGGGGAGGGGGTAGTCTGGCCCACATGCGGCTTGATCGGAACGCGTATATGACACTTGGCGGTGCTGGTGGTCGTAAGCCAGTCAGGGACCAGATCTCCTACCACCAAGGGGGTGCTGGGTTACTCGGCTATTACGAGATAGAGCAAAAGCGGCAGAGGGGAATAGTATTCTATCCCGTCCCCTCACGGATAATTTTTTATCTATCGATGCCAACATAATAGTTTAAACAAAACTAGAGCCAATTTTTTGTTTCTGTTTTGTGTTTTGTTTTTTTATTTTATTTTGTGTTTTGTTGATCAATTTAATACAAGATTTAATTAAAATTGTTTATTTTAAATATTTTATGATTATAAATAAAACAATTTGTATATATAACATAGAAACTAGAAGCATTTCAAACAATGAAACTAATAAATAAACGATAGCTAGGACCGGCAGCAACAAGATCGGACGTTTCTTTATAATTCTAGAGATTTCCGCAAACAGTCACTCTTTTGTACTCAGAATTCATTTTTAATGGAAACTTTTCAGTGCCACACGGATGCTGAAATTAAATTTAGCTTGAATTCCTATGAAAACTTTTAGACGGATTTTAGTGGGACAATTTTTAAGAATACATTTTAAAAATGCATTTCTTGTGAACCCTGTGGAGGGTTAAGTGCTTCCTCACGTTAACATTACTACACTCGGCTGACCAGTCAAATTGCAATAAAGTAAACTTACGTAATCTTTATACGAAGGCATACCTAGAAAAATAACACTAAATCACACTACTATTTTACTTCTTAAGACGATGTTTACTGTACGAAATACCTACCTATTACACCTAGAAATTAATCTCCACTTGATTTATATACGACATTTATGTAGACGGTAATAATTAATTTCATAAAAGCTATAATCAATAAAAAAAATAGCAAACGAACAGAAGTTACATGTGAGTAGTCCACCTGATGGCAAGTGGTCACCGTCGGCCATGGACATCTGCATCACACGAAGAGCTGCCGATGCCTACCTCGTAGGAACCTGTACATACGCCCTTTGAAGACTCTCATATTGTAGCTCTTTGGGAAATCCTTTGGAGGTTCTGGTCATTCTACAGCTTACACATGATGATGCATCCAAATAGTGTCGGAGGAATCCGTCCCTCCGTCCCAGCGGCAAAGTGTGCTAAGGTGGAAAAGAGTTGGGGGCACTAAATCGAATAGTTCTTCGGAATATTCTCCATTGTACAGACAGTAGAAGACACACGGAAAACCAGCATCTTTGGATCGTCGAGATAAGAATTGCCCGATGAGAGGAAATCATAATTTGAGCAGCATTTGGATAGCGCTCTAGTTTGGAACTGTCATACTTCCAACGGAAATTCGTAATGTATCTAGGGTAATATTTTAGTGAATAAGTAGTGATAATGTAGTTCTATCTTATAGTCTTTGACTTAATAGTAGTAAAGACTCATAAGATAATCCAAAAGTCGTATACATTTATACACAAATTAATTCATTGCATTATTTGCATTCGTTGATTAAAAATGAATTCTTCATGAATACGGACAAAGAGAAACGTCGTTGAATATGTATGATGTCATTTCTGGGATTATCACAATTTTTGTAAATACTCACTGGATAAATAATTACCTTGGAACGAGGACAATGTAACAGAGAATTAAGTAAATATTTATTTTTCTGTATGGTTTTGATGCTCTGATATAGGAACTCCTGTCCATGCTTGGGCGCACTATAAATTTTTGGTGCTATGAGATCCTAAATGTTATCGAAGCTTGGGCTACTATAAGTTTCTAGTACAATTACGTGAGAATTGTCATCGATGGTTAGGCTACTCTACGTTTTTGATGCCATAACATGCAAACTATTGTCGATAGTTGAGCGCACTAAAGATTTATTTACACAGTACAGTGCAGTGTCCTGCAATGTTGACCCACCTATCTCTCTCTATATCGCCAGATAAAAAATAAATAAAGTAATACTAAAGCGATAATATGACGAGTGCAGCAATACCAGTGCCGCATCTTCATTTATCATGAATGTTCCTAGAATATTGTCATTTGATGAAGAGCTTAATCAATAACTAATTGTTGATCGAATGATTGATTATATTCCTTTGTCTTGGTTCTCATAAGCTTATTATACTCTAATCAATAAGATATTAATAGATTTAGTATAGACTAGCAATCCACCACGGCTTCGTACGGTTCTTCTACTACAATATACATGTATTATTTTATGATGAGAAGGAAGGAGGAGAAGGGAATATTGATAAAAAGTACAAGGAGTTTTCATCAATATTTCCTTCTGAACAAACTACTGAACCGATAAATAGTCAAATATGATCTCTAACAATTATGAGAGAAACCTAAGCAGTTGGATTTGTGACCAAGGTGTAGGCTTAAAGACGTCTTTTAACAGAATTCCGACACTCGCCTCCACTGCTCGGGCTCTCACCCAAGATTAAACTCACATAAACCTAACCTAACAACAAAACTCAGGTAAGGTACTCACGTGACCTTAATCGGACAGCACTCCCAGCACGAACGCTATCCAGACTTCATTCCTTGAGAGATCGCGCAAGATTAAGACTAGAGTTAAACTTTCGAGGGCATAGAGTCGTGACTGTCATAATAACGGAAGTGACTATTACCCTATTCCAACGCCATAGATGGCGATAACGATTCGATTATTCGATAATCGTTACTATCCTCCGACACATATACATTTTTCTTTTGAATCACTCTGTTTATTGGCAAGAACTGCATTAAAATTCGTTGCATACTTCGAAAAATCTACGCGTACAGACAGCGGGAATCGATTTTATTTTATGCTATTTAAAGATAGTCCTATACAACTGTGGCTGTACTTTTGAACGATCCATGTCACTCTGTTTCTATCGCATATTTTGAAAACTTAGTTAATTATATACGTATCATGAAATTGAGGTATGCGAGAGAGTGAGTAATCATGTAGAGTATTAAATTCCAGGAAGACAAAAAAAAAGTCTGCTACTTATGAAATAAAACCCATTTTAATTCAAAACCACAAACAACAAAATTATAAACATTGTTATCAAGTAAAATACCGTTATTTAGTGGTTTGGTTCCATGTTTAAATTACCCCGGTAATGAGTTCCGCCAGGTACTTGGCTCCGGGCCTAACTAGCTCATTATTTAAGATATGCTAACTTGCGACTTGCGCTTAATTGTAATTATTATCAAAAACGAAGCACGCTACCATACTTGATAATTAAATAAGTCTTAACCGTGAGGGAACGGGTTATAATATTATTCCCCTTTGCCGCTGGGAAAGCATCTCGTAAGATCCGAGTAACACAGCACCCCCTTGTTGGTAGTTGTTTACCGACTGGCTTGCGACCACCAGCATGCGAATCTCTCTCTCCTATCCCACCAATGGTGAGAATCTGGTGGAGTCTGAGCTTTTCCTCAGGGTCGGCTGAAATCACAACATATTTTTCACTCCCCCTCCCCACTCTATCTTCGAGGATGCAACGCTTCAACAAAACAAGAGGGTATATTTTGTTTTGCCGATGTCCATGGGCGACAACCGCCACATACCATCAGGTGGACCAATACGATAAATATACTAAAGCGTTACGTGATTCCTGACACAATCACTCGTCAAACTGTCGCGAATATAGCGAAACAGATTCTATATTACAGAGTCCTTAATGAGAATATTTTGATATAAATGGATAAAAAATACCAACCAATCAAATGCTATCAACAGAGTTGCAAGCAATTAAACTGAGACAGTCTGACGAGTGATTTCATAAAATGTATACTGTTTCAAGTAGTCCTGATTGGTGTAGTCGATGATGAGTTCCTCTTATTGATGATCGTGGTGAAATTGCATGAGCTTTTACCTGTGTTACAAATCCCAGGCAAATTTCTCTTTAAAATGCATGTTCATTCGTATTTCTGTACATTAATAGGAATTCTTTATATAAGGTGGAATTTTTTACAGCGAAAACAATATCCATTTCCGTTATTTATCGAAATTCTACCAATTTAATTAAGTTCTCACTTTATTTTACCTTAACAACAAAATGCATGCGTGATTTATTTCTGCACATATCATGCGGAATGTTTAATAACGAAAGACCTTCCGTTCCTTTTATATTGAAAAAATATACGTGGTGACATTTTAATATACTTTATTACTTTTAATTCCGATTCGATTTTATTTTTTGATAATCTGTAATTTGCATATGGCGTCGTAAAATCTTTTGAGGAACGTTGCGTATTTTATAATCACGTTTTGAAATGTATAAACATGTATTCCTATGTATGTACGCGTATAACTTCTGAACGACTGCACCAAATCAGATAATTATTTTTTTCTTGTGTTAGTTATTTTCAGGACAAGGTTTGTATAAAAGAAACATTGAGTGAGATAGAAGACAGACAGAGAGGTGGTGTCCACTGCAAATCAGTGACGTACTAAGCATTATAGAATAGAAATTCAACAAAAATAGTGGGTAAAATGAGTGAGTGAGTCAACGGCTTGAATACACTTCAAAGCGAGAGTGGGTCCACTATTGAATGCCTGTCATGATAATAAAATAGAATTATAAGATGACGCAAGAAATTGTGACCGAAGAATTGATCATAAGACTAGAGCTTTTTTTAGAGCAGCAACTAAACCAAAAACAACAATTCACTTAAATAATAAAGTACTAAATATAACTTATTCCATAACCTTTTTAGGAATAACTTTAGACTCAAAACTTCAGTGGAACACCCAATTTATCATCTCTGGCGAGAAGACTCAGCTCGGCCGTTTACGCAGAGAAAAGTAAACTGATAACGATATAGTATTTTAGTTTAGTATTATGCTTATAATCTGATGTTTCATTTTTTTTCCTGGTTTTCTGCTAGAGCTCGAGTCATAACATGAAGTATTTTGTAATCATAGTTAAGAGTCGCTGACCTTTTTACTAAAATAATATTTTGACTGAAACAGATACAGGGGGCATGACTGGTAAGTATCCCCGATATCAATCCCCGATCCCCATAAGCTCAAGAATAAATTTTGTAATTATTTTCCCCTAATTATGTAAATTATCGTCCCTCTAAGCCTAAACAGGCGTATGCTAATGTACCACGATACGCGTAGGTCGCCATGAAAATCTATGACCAAGTAAAGTGTTGCCTGCCTTGCCTGTACACGGAAATAATATTAAAGGTGGGAAAATAAAACATTTATTTTTAAATTTCTCTATTATTCAATACTTTATAAAAGTAGAAAACCTACTATCATAAATTACAATTATTTTCTTTTCAAACGAGGAGTAAGGCATGAAAAACGAAAAATATGGATTCTTGTCTTATAGCTGTAAAAGTTCAGCTACTAAACTTCCGTAAAACGTGTTTGACATATAACTCGACTTCCGCTATAACTCAAAAACTCATCTTAACACAGGAGTTAGTGAAAAGAATTATTGGAAATCTGTGTTACTTGAATCTAAACTAAAACATAAATATGATATCCATCTCAAATAACGATTGAACATTTTTTCCTATAATATACATGATATTAAATAATAAATAATAAGAAAATGTACCTTTTTCGTTGTATAATAGAATCGGTGTTTTCTCGCAAGTGTGTTGCGTGTAGACGGCATCACATTACTTTTATTAACGCCTTGGGCGTATTTATGAATGGGAGTATATCTAGCTAAGAATTGTACGAAACTTTCATGAGAATATTGCAGAGGATGATATAAGTAAATTAACAATAATAAACAATTCTAGTATCAAACCAATCTATATCTGTTATCAACGCCAAATCCTGCAGTTCGTTTTATATTATTTCAAGTAGAAAATATATATCTTTCTTTCCGATAGGATTGAATTATTTTGCCAAGTAGTGTCGCGATATATTAAAGTAGTAAGACTAATAGTGTAGTAGTGTTAGGTGGTGTGGTGCCAGGCATCCGTTATCGAAGAGCAAGTAAGTAATTTACTTTATTATTTTATTATTTGGTAGCAAGGTCGAGAGGTGAAGGTGATATTTTACGGTTATAAAAGGCGTCTTTAAACTTGCTCCTAGGTCTCAATCCCCAGGGATTACCCGGATTTCATCTTGTTTATATTAATATTTTCGTTCGAGGTTACTGCTTAGTATAGCTCCCATCCTCTTAATATATCTATCCTCCTAATATTATAAACGCGAAAGTTTGTAAGAATGTATAGATGTTTGTTACTCTTTCACGCAAAAGCTACTGAATGGATTTTGATGAAACTTTACAATGATATAGCTTACACATCAGAATAACACATAAGTTATAATTTATAATGATATAGTATGAATTATCCAAAATATAGCGAATGAAACCGCGAGGCGCAGCTAGTATTTAATATTAAGCTAAAGAGTTTGTTTGTTTGTTTGTTAACTATTGGTTCGAACTGAAAAATTCCTTTAGTGTTGGATAGCTCCGCTATTGAAGAAGACTATGAGCTATATAACTCCATGTTACGACCCATAGGAGCGGGGCATCAATGAAAAATGTTGCAAAATATAGTGTCAAAGTTTTTAGCTGGAACGAACAAATTTTCACCTATGTGATGGGTATGAAAAATTTACTTTAATATCTCAGTGAAGCGAGTAAACAAAATGATTGATTGATTCATTAAAGCACAGTCAATAGCTAACTTGAAACAAACCATAAACACATTTCAGAATTTGCTGAATTACATCCCCTAAGTGTGAAAAATAAATGACTAAATAATGAAATTTTTTAAGGTTAGAATTCCGCACCATGTAATAAGGTAATCATTTAAAAACACACACGATAGAAGTGAAACTTCAGTAAATCGACAAAAGAATGAGATTAATATATATAATAATATATATTAATCTCATTCTTATAATAGTATGTATATTTCTGTCTCATTCTTTCCTACACATTTTTGTATTTGTGTCTCTTACCTGTCGTTTTTTCCGTTGCATCCGGTTTGAAATCACAACGATTCTAAAGAAGTTTCACTTCAAAAAATTTATATAATAATTTTCAATAAAATAACGTAAGTAACAGAAACCCTTTAAAATTATTTTCACAAAAATGAAATTAATAATGAGAAAACTTTTAGTTTTTATAATATAAAAGGTATTCTAGACATAACAAAAATATTATGTAAATTTTATTTTATTAGCTTTACTAGCACGCAAGTATTATATTATAATATTGTATGTAATAATTAAAATTGAAAAATATAAAATCAAATTGTTAAACAGACAACGGTTTGTATTTAGTTCTAAGTTTTGACTTCTTCTTCTTCTTTGTTTAATGGCTTCTAGTTGTGCACAATTAAAATGCACAGGGTACTTTGCCAATGTCACGTAGTAAGGACAAAACACACTTGTGGAATTTGACCGCTGAGACTGAGTTTTTAATTTATGAAAGTTCCTTTACAATAAGAGGGTTCCACCATGTTAAGATCAATCTACAACAACACAATATAAGTTAATAACCAACACCAATAAAAAAAAGTCTTACATTCTAATAAATATTATGTACAGTTAGTATACTATTTACAGTTTAATGTTGTTAGACTTAATAAATTTACACACAAATTTTACATGACGCGGACAAAACACTAATTGAAGGAAACATTTAACATCAATAGGACGTGGGACAGAAGGAGGTAGAGCATCATAAAGTTTACAAAAGAGTTTTGGGCAGGAAAACAACAAATGTGAAATTGTGCCTTCGTCCAGGCCACAAGTTTTGACTTACACTCTGTCCAATATAGCTTGATTGATGACAGCTGTCAGCGCAAAACACGCCTATGAAATATCGCATTTTGCGACATTGAAATGTATAGTGATAATTATCATACTTCATTGACAAATAGTGACAACTAATGGTTCAACTAATTTAATCTAGTTAATAAAAAAAATTGGAAGAAGATTGGAAACTGATTATAAATCTACAAGACCGCTCCAGCGAGTCCAAGTCAGACTTTGATGATGTCAAAGTGACAAGCTGTCATCGATCAAGCTATGATTGACAAACTATAGTTCAATCACCTTTTCGACAAAAATATCAGGTCAAAGAATATTAACAACAGTAGCTGTCTAGCTCAGAATGCTCGCTCACAATCAGCGCTTAAAACCCATACGAGGAAATTCTGTTTTAGTTTTGTATAGTGTACATATAGAAACATCCTAGAGACAAAATTTAATCGTTACATAGATAATGACAAGTTTAACTATTCGTAGGGCGGGCATCCATATCGATAGTTCCTTAGTGTGGCCAAACTTATAAAAAGTTAAATTCATTTAAAAACCATAATTAAATGTATTATCCATTAATAAGTTGTTTCACTGTTAGTTTTTAGTAAAAAAAAATTGATATTACCTCTAAAATATTATATAGATTATTTATAAAGGTATATAGATCTTTTTTTTTTATTTCTATGACAACATTCCCATATCGTGTCATCAACAAATAACTAGATTTTTTTTTTCTTTTTTTTTTTTAAAAAAAAGATTACTAGCAGTATGGATCACATACTACTAGTATTCCCTTTACCCCTCCTAGTAAGCTAATAAATAGCTTGAGTCAGCAGTGGGCCACGTCAGTAGTCCAATGTCCGGGATTTGAACCCACGACTTGTTGATCGTGAATCCAACGCCCGAACCACTGAGCTACTGACGCTTCAACTTTCAAAGAATGTCAAATGATCTAACGGAAGACATGGCTTCGGGCTTACTATAAAATGATAAAGAATTAACCTACTATAGACAAGGCTGTACGATATAATACCTTTGCCTTTTCCGTTAAAGAATAAAAAAGATGTCAAATTGTCAATTAAAAATTTCGTTTTGGGTTTAAAACAAACCTAACACATATGGAAATTTAAAAGATTTTCTACTATATATCATTTATTTTTCAGATTCAGTAACCAGTACTATCTACTTTTAATCTAAAGTTTCATCGCAATCTGATTGGTTTAAGAATGCAGAGTACACAAACAAACTTACGGTTTTTATTCGTAAAAATTAAAAAAAACTGTCAAAACGAACTAAACTGTTTACTTATTTGATTTACATTCAAGAATTTCAGAAGACAGAAGAAGGCTTTTGACACTTATTTCATATTAATTGGGCGCTGTACTGCGTAGTAACACTCAAACGACAATATTAACATGTAATCTAGATGGAAGTCGAGCAGTGCCTGGGGCGTGAGACCCAAAAGCAGGTTTATAGACGTCTTCTACTATGCACAAACTCTCACCTCCACCGCTCGACTTCGCTAACGAATACTAAAATAATAAACATTACCCATGTGTTCCTTGATAACGGAGGCCTAGACCAGAGACACCGACTCTAATCTATTGTCTACACGTCAGTATACTTGATATTATATAAAAAGATCTACCCGCTAATACTACTTTATAAACTGTGTTGCTAAAGAGTATAATTATAATTTTTTTTTTTTTAAAGATTACTAGCAGTATGGATCACATAGTACTAGTATTCCCTTTACCCCTCCAACTAAGCTAAATGCTTGTGCTAGGAGTGGCCCACGCCAGTAGTCCAATGTCCGAGATTTGAACCCACGACTTGTTGATCGTGAATCCAACGCCCGAACCACTGAGCTACTGACGCTTCAAAAACATTAACAGTTAAGTGATTTAAAAATATTTATAAAAATATTTTTTTATAATCAATAAAAAAACACTAAAAATAAGGGTACGGACTTAAATTTTATAGTGCTATTTCGCTCTTATAGTCCATAACGATAAAATCTATATTATAATACTTCGGACGTACTACGAGCCAAGTAAAGCAGTTGGGTCAGTATGGCGCTACCCATTTCGGTTTCCTTAGTGCAAATAGGATGGGCTTGTTAAATAGACCCCTGCCACGCTGCCAGACTATACTGAACGTAGATCTGTAAAAATTAGACATGTTAAAAAATGTTATCTATACTAATATTATAAAGAGGAAAGTTTTGTATTTTTGTATGTAACGAATAAACTTAAAAACTACTGGACCTGGTTAGAAAGCTAAATTATACCTGAGTAACATAGGCTATATTTATTACAAGAAAAAATTAGAGGTCCTCAGAAATTCTTACTAAAACCAACCCAAAAGCAAAAAAATTTGCCATAAAATGTCTTACATCGCATGCGCTGCGGAAAGTATTGATGATAGAACAAAAAATGTTTCTACAATATTATAGAAAGTATCAATATCTACAAAAAACTTCGCGAGACCATATGTCCAACTATTGTAGTTATGTCACTAAAACTACTTTTTTACATTTTAAAAGTTGATAGAAATGCTTATCAAAATCAGACCATGTTTTCCATACCTTTGAAATTATTCTTACCCAAATAAATTATTTCGTATTTAAGACAGTTTCAGTACCTATTGATTACTTTTTGAATTATTGAAATCAGACATTTCATTCAAAAGATATCACGAAATTAAAAATATCAATATAAACAAAAAATACACACTGACGGGCCGGTGTGGTGCGCCACGCAGTGCATCGCGGGGGCATCGAAATGCAGGAAGGCTAAAATGTTTAAAAAAATTATCCACCCGTGCGAAGCCGGGCGGCTCGCTAGTAATACGTACACGTCTATTCTGAGATTGAAATGAGCTGTGGTTAAAAATATGGAGCAAACAACTAGTATTAATAATTAAATTATTATAAACGTCAGTAGCTCAGTGGTTCAAGCATTGGATTTACGATCGGTTGGTCGTGGATTCAAATCCCAGTCATTGGACTATTGACGTAGCCCACTCCTAACACAAGCATTTAGCTTAGTTGGAATATTAGTAGTTAATCCATACTGCTAGTAATCTCAAAAAGAATCAAGAAAGAATTGCTTGCGATTTATTAGTTACACAACTTCCTTAGGAAATGTGTTTGACATTCGAATTTAACTTCAAACTTGACATGGCTGACATCTGTATATTCACATAGCAACAATTTTTATGTTAAAATATTGTTTACTTAAAGAAAAAGTTCCATTACACATCCCTATTTCGAGAAATCTTATACTAATATATAAAGCTGAAGAGCCCTTTCACATCCAGAAACTGAACACGTGGAACAAATGTGGGTAAGTGTTAAAATAGGCGGTAAAACTATTAGGTTGGGGAAAAAGTCTTTTCGCATTTTTTAAGAAAATTCAAAACATTTTTTTTATATAGTTTATTTACATTTAACTAAAGTATGAAGGTACCGTTTTGTTCGATAACTTTTTGCCATCTTGTAGGTAGGGACATGATCCCATTGCTATAGAAATTTTGGGGCTTCTTATCAAAAAACCGCGACAAGTAGTTTTGGCAGTCCTCTCGTGATGTTAACCTGACACTGCTTAAAGAATTCTGAAGAGCCCGAAACAGGTGGAAATCTGAAGGTGCAAGGTCAGGACTATACGGCGGATGCATTAACACCTCCCAGCCAAACTCCCTTAATTTTTGCTGAGTGGCTAAAGATGTGTGAGGTCTAGCGTTTTCATGATGAAAAACCACACCTATTAATCTCATCAGTTGTTCGCAGTAGAGTTCACAGTCGATAGTCCTGCCTGGTGGTAACAGCTCATAATGAATAATGCCCTTCCAATCCACCACACACACAGCATCACCTTGTTGCGAGTTAATCCGGGTTTCGCCACAGTCTGTGAAGCCTGACCGGCCTCTGACCACGACCTTTTTCGCACGTTCTTGTCGTACGTGATCCACTTTTCATCACCGGTTATCAGTTTCTTCAAAAATGATTCAGTTTCATTACGTCGTAATAAAGAATCACAAATGAGTACACGGTTCATTAGGTTTTTTTCAGTGAGCTCGTGAGATATCCAAATATCGAGCTTTTTTGTGTACCCAGTTTTTTTCAAATGCGCCAAAACTGTTTCGTGGTCTATTCCCAGTTCTTCAGTTACGTCGTAACTACTGATATGCCGATCTCGCTCAACTTTTTCAAAAATGGCATCCATTTTATCCGTAATAGGGCGACCATAGCGAGGTATATCTTTGACATCAAAATTTCCCGCTTAAACCAAATTTGTGCTTTTCTCACAGATAATGCACTAGGTCCATAAACATCGCAAATTTTTTTCGCAGAATGCATTGCATTTTTACCTTTTTTGCAGTAAAATGTTAAAATGTATCGAATTTCTTCATTAGATTCACTCATCTTCACAGTACGAAAAACAAATAAAAATCACACATTTTCCTAATTTGAATTTGGAATTATTTTCTTTAAAATGTAAACTTTGAATGATACCAAAACCAGCCAGATACAAATAGAATAGCCAAAGAGATTTTATTACAAGTTCATAGATACTATAATGCGAAAAGACTTTTTCCCCAACCTATTATTTATTTTAAAGTATATTTCAAATAGTTTAATAATATCAAAATGTAATTAGGTAGATCAAGTTGGAAATATTTTAAAATAGTATTCTCTCAGTAACTTTAATGCATTTAGGAATCATTGGTAAACTTGATCCTCAACTTAAATCTGCCGAATGGGCAACAAATTTTGAAAAAAACTTCCTAATCCAATAGAAAAATCATCTAAGAAAAGAAATCCTTACGAAGATTAAGTAAATATAGTTTTTTAAGAAAAAGTAATTCACATTTAAATAAGTTTAAGTTAATACCAAAGTTTCAAGACAGTGTGATATAAATAGATATTAAACAGTACAAAATAGCCACTAATTAAACTGCCCATACTGCGGTTGCTTTTAAGTGTAATTGTTAAGTTTTTCACTCCTCAACAAGGCCTCCTAAAACATGGGACACGTCATAAAATTTCGGACCTCACGATTTTTACTGGTATATAACCATTTTACCATAAATATTAAAGATTCTTTCTTAGTCAAATTCTCGATAAATTCTGTATAAAATAGTAAAAACAAAGGGGGTTATGAAGTCTCCCTATTTATCTTAATTTTTTTTTAAATCACAAAATTAGTTAAGTACTGAGAGATCAAACATAGTTCTTTAGCTTTAACTTTTTATGAATAAAAGAAACACACATTACGAATTCAAAATACACATTATTGAATAAAACATTCACGTTATCAAAGGTAAACTATACAAGAACCTACAATATCACCCAAAAGGGTCCTTATAACAACTTTATAAGAGAATATTTGAAATAACCTTTCACTTAAAATTTAGGAAATGATATCAGAAGTAGTAAAGCTGTAGATTGATTTCCGAAGTGATATTATTAGACCAGTTGTAGAAGATAGAAGTTTTAAAGGGGATATGAGCATCAGCCATTATTCTGGATACTGATTATTGCCGTATGTTATGTTATTCTTCTTACATATTATGACCATTGACCAACAGCAGTAACAGTTTTTGAAATTAGCCTTCTTATTTGCGAGTAAGACAACTCTATTAAAATCTTTCTTTGATATATTTTGATATGACTGACTCGGAAATGTTAGTAAAACTAAGTATATCAATTATAAAATAACAAAGGTCATTCCGGCCTGATTTCCCTCGACATTTTTGTTAAATGATTGATTGATAATCGAAGTAATTTTAAATTTAATTTTTAATGGACAGACTTATCTTTGCCGACGGAAAACTGTTGACCCCATACATCGACATATGTCGCAGTGTGTTTACCAACTGCAATAAAATATTTTTAATGTAATTTTACGGTTTTTTTTATTTTTTTTATTTCTCCTTTTAACAATTTACAAAAAAAAATTACATACAAATTCCGTCAAACTGCGTAAAAGCTTGTTGACGGTAGTAGGCTCTCTAATTAGAAATTTCTTCAGTTTCTTGAAAACTACACTATATTACATGTGTACTAATGCGAACATGCACACACACACACACACATTTCGGTTTATAACCTTTACGTTTGCTGAAACACATTACTTCTAACCAAATTTGGTTAAATTTTATGATACTAGGTCAACGGAAAGGAGCATATAACTGACTTCCAACTCTAAGGCAGATATGAATATTTGATATTAGTTTCAATTTGATACCTTCAAGCTTTCCGTAGAAAACGAGTCTTAACAGACAGACAGACGAACAACCCAGCTAAAAGGTAAGGTTCTTTAAAGGTACGGAACCCTTAAAATGTCTAGATATTTTAAATACGCAATATTAGTCATATTTGCTCATATTAGTAACAGTTTCAATGGGCAGACTACCAACACTTCTATACTAGGTTGTAGCTTTATATAGTTGATATACTATGGTTGCTTCTACCATTTCCATTCCACACATATCTATGCCTTTAAAGTAGGTGAAGATAATACGGCAGAACCTTATTTACATAGGAAGGTCCCTTTATTAGCCCAACAGATTATCCCTCCGTTATTGTGTGACGCCATTAACCATCGAAACTTTGCTTTGTCTTTACACAATCTTATCTTTATTTACCTTGGCTAAGTTTTAGTCCTATGTCATACTTGGAAATGAATTATATTAAGGTAGCTTATGCGTGAATAGTAATAGAAGCAGCTCGCTCTTATCGAGGGTATAAATCCTATGTGTCATTAATATTGATTATACTGTTGCCAAAATTGCTTTAAATATAATTTTCCAGAGCTTTTCTTACATACCACCGTATCAGTGTAGTAAATAGTAATTATTTAATTAATGATAATTGTAAATGATCTTCCTCTATGTATACAATACACATATCTCAATAATCTTAAATATTTAAAAAAAAATTAAAACATAATTTTTAATTTAGTTCTTATTATCATAATAAAATTCATATTATTATTTACAATGTATTAAAATAAAAATTTAAAAAAATCATGATCATAAATCATGGAAGGTGTTATATCTATATACATTGATTACACATACAGCTTATTAAAAAATTTAAATTTATTTATATGTTGGTACAACTGAATCAATTGTGCCAACGAAAAGCTAAGAGGTAACTAAATAAATACACCGCCATGACAGTAATCATTATTATTGCATCGAGAGTAATCAAGTAATAATCCTGAAGCTGTGTTTAAAGCGTAACCCTCAGTAAGCGTAATCAGTAATATTCTAGTCAACAAGCCTTAATACTGATAGTTGGCGTGCATAACATATTTAAGAGTAGATATAACTCGGAGGTAAATGATGAGAAGGGAGTGGAGGAGGATATTGAATGGACTATTAGGTAAAAGCAACGTAGATACTGCTACTAAACCGATAACTAACTAAACATTATGATATCTTACATTTACGACAGGAATCCAAGCAGTGCTTTGGACTTGTCCAAGGTGTAGGTTTGATGGCCTTTTTTTTTTAAAGGCAACTAAAAGCCCAGTTTGTTAGTAGACTTACAAACTATGTTAGTAAAATGTCTTACAAATAAATGAACTATGTTGTTACAACGACTTAAAACTATGTTAGTGTTTATTTAATAACATACAAGCACTTGCATATAGTGCTCCAGGATTGATGAGTCTGTCTTGTCCACCAACATCCTCAGAATGCTGTTGTTGCTTGCCCGTAATCTTGCCAGAAGTGATGATGGTTTTTTAAGCTTTTAAAAGAATTATAACATTCGCCTCTACTGCTTAGTTTCACTGTTTAAACCTAAGGTTAGGTTAACCTATTCCTAATTTACACCGACATTATAACCTAAAGAACTGTGCGAAAATGAAGTGAAGCTTAGAATTTTTTTAGATATTTTTAATATTAAGAATGTGGCATTAACATTTGGTAAAATCTTACTAAGAAGAGTAAACTTGTAAAGTAAATGTTTGTTTACCACCGACTCTGTAAACAGTGCGTGCTACGAGTATGAACATAACATTATGGGACGGTGGTCCCTTTGTAATTTTTATGTAAACAGCGGAAAATGTTATCCGAGAATGTTTTAGTTTGGATCTTATACGTACATATTATATTTGTGAAGATGTTATGACAATAAGAAAGAAACTAAGAGGTTATAAAGTAGACGTGATGACGTCGAAAAACTATTCTATAGTAATAATTGAGAGTAATTAATAATTCCCGCCATACCTGTGAAATAATAAGCCGTGACGTCATCTTTAGTATGTCAAATGCTAACAATAATATTAACAACAATAATATTAATTTAAGATCTTATAAAACCTTATACTTTTGGACTTAAAGGCCAAAAATATTCTGACTAAGAGTACAGTCAACAAATTGCATAAAGAAATATTTATTTTCTATTTTATTAATATTTGGGAAACAAACAGAGAAAAATTGGTTTGGTGTGCTAGTTAGCAACACCGTTTATAAATCAGTATTCGCGGGTAGTACCTTTTACAGTTGTTACATATTTTGATTCATGTAACGTGTAGACTTTATACTTTTTTTTCTAGCGATAGATTAAGTCAGTCTTTTCACACGGTGTACATGAAATAGTGAAACTAGTATTGTAGAGTCATGGTTAAGGTGTTGTTCTAACAGCGGAGGAGAATAGGCCTTTAACACTAGCAAGTGCTAGGCGGGAAGGGCTCCCTGTCTAAATTGCATGTGTATTCGTATCGCTGTACAGTAGGTACCTTACCTCTTTCATTCTATGACATGCTATGTTTTGATTTAATCATATAATTATGGTAAGGGAGCCTTTTACAAACAGGAGTTTCGTGAGTTCGATTTCATTCACTTACGAAACTCCTGTTTGTAAAAAGCTACTTAAATAGTAACTTAAAAAGTTTAATAGTTGGTATGAAAAATTCAAAATGTTACATGATCAAGCAGCTAGCTGACGTATAATCCACCACGTTATGGTCAGCTGACTTTATCTTTCCATCAAGATTCTAGGTAAACTGTAATCTGACAAATTTATTAAATGGGAGGAAATGCCTAAAAAAAAAATTTTCTATACGTTTGGGAGGCCTCCACGGCTCGCCCCGGCACGATTAGTTCTTATTTTGACGTTGGGTTGGTTGGTAAGTATTTTGACAAGTACTATAACTAAATACTTAAATTTACTTATGCTTTTTAAGTTAAGTCTCTTTATTTCCAAAAGGTGTTAAGTATTCACATAGAATAACTATTTTTATCAATGTCCTTCGTTTCGCCCTAGTTTTAGCTACCACAGTAACTAAAGTTTACATAACCTTTGCTTTAATACCAGTTAACAAGGGCTAAGGCACAAAGAAAACAATGTTGCTAACAAAATACGTAAAGCAGTTCGTGTTGAGGCTACAAAAGTTTTATAAGCTTTAACCGCGTGATTGCTCATCGCTTCAGGCATCGTTAATAAAGCAACTGTAACTGCTCAATTTTAAGCCAACTTTATGCGGAAACTCCTTTGACCCAAAAAGCTCAATTTTGTTATCGAAAATTATTATTTTAATTTTTTTAATGAATAACAATTAGGATAAAGTACCTTTCTTTCGCTCGCTTAACTTTGAAAGAAGACAGAGTTGAGAGGTTCTTTCTTAGTTCCTACAAACTTCGAAACAGAATAAGATAATATATAATATTCTACACTGTGCAAAAACAATAAAATGAAGAGAATGTTGATTATTTGTATAATGTTTATTTTCTCTTATTAATAATTTCATAGAATTTTATATTTTATCGTATGACATCTTTGTCATAGGTTTTTATTTTATTTTTCTCATGACAATGTCTGTAAAATTATTCTTGTAAATTATAAAATTATAAAAACTTCTCTACGAGAGAGGAAGAGAGAGGGAACAAATCAAACAAATATAAAATATCCTAATAAAAAAATTAATAAAATATTACAGAAGATCAAACAAAATTGTACAGATATATGTCTTAACTATTTCTGCGATTTTTTTGGGTAGCTTTAACACCATTCAAAAGACAAAGAGATAGCAGTACCTGGGGCTACAGACCCGAAAGCCGATTTTTAAGAACTTTTTACTACGCGTAAAGTCACTCCTTTACAGTCAAACTCTATGGTTAGTCGATATCCACGAAAGTTACTGGTCAAACTGTCGCTAATCTATCGGAGCTGAGCTTATATTAGTTGGCGCTCCAGTGGAATTAATGAAAACTAGTCAATCAAACGTTATCGTACGATTGTTAGTGTATTTTGATAAAAAATGTAAAAAGAAACAAATTGTCAACTGATTTTTTAAACTTAATTGTATAAATAATAGATACACACTTTTATAGGTATATTCGTTTTTATATATTTATGTGTATGTTTTCAGACGTAATGATAAATTAAAATTAATTTTACTTAATAAAATAAAATATTTTTTGGAGAATAGTAAACGATTATCGAATAATCGAATCGTCATCGCCATCTATGGCGCTAGAGTAGGGTAGTAGTCACTTCCGTCGTTTTGACAGTCTCGACTCTTTATATGCCATCGACAGTCTGATTGTAGTCTTAGTCTAGCGCTGTCTCTCAAGTAGTGAAGTAGTCTCTAGATAGTGTTAGTGAAAATGTTAAGTGTACCTTAAAATGTAATTGCCACAACGTTAGGTTAGGTTAGCCTTGTGTAAGGTTAGGTCTATGTTGGGCTGGTGGTAACCTCACTTTGCTTCGACAATTTCGAAAAATTCTACGAAAATCTATGTTATGATCGCCCAATAGTTAACAAATTTATATTATTTTTGATTTAACTCTTGAAACTCAAAGAATCATGGCAAGTTTCGTACATTGATTTGTACGGAAAATTTTGAGGGCGATTAATTATTTCCATTGCTTAGATTTTACTCTAGGGATCCTGGTAATAAGAATAATATATTTTTATCAGATGGCAAACATAAAATATCCTAAGGTAAAAATAATGGACTTCTGACATTTTCTCTTGCCATATTTAGTATTTAAAAAAATAAAAACGTCAACTGTCAAAGTGACACTTGCATCTGGTCAATAAGTCAATATTCAAACTGTTAATTGACAAGTTTTATTTATCATCTTTGAGTTTTATATCTTTGATTTTGTAAAAAATAAATAATATGGACATAAAAGCTTTACGAAATATACGCAAATGTAAGACAAATATTAATAATAAAATAAAATTATCGTACAGCAATATAAATTATCGTATTAATCCATTTATTATCGTAAAATTAAGCTCTGACAGTTTAGTAAAACACATATAATGACAAATGACATTTATAGCAATCTGTTTCGTTCAGAAATAGTCAATAGTTTTAAAATTTTCACTTTTATTGATTCACATGTCCTAAAAATATTCTGAGTGTTTGAACCTATTATTTAACAGTTCTAAAGTTATTTCAATTTCTCATATTTTTTAGTACAAATTCTGCCATGATTCTTTATTATTAGTACATAAATTATTGAATTTATTTATGTTTACTCTCTTATTTCCCGTGGCGAATAAGTAAACCGTCGAAAAAAGGATAATCTACTCCAAAAACTCTGTTGTTTATACAATGAACAAACACACCCTTGAATATTAGATTTATTTATACCTACTGTTTGTATATCAGCGATTTATGTATAGTTGCAAATTGCTATAAAAGTTGTAGGATAGAGAAGTATTCTAAAGAACCATAACTGGCTGACTGACATATTAAGTACAGTTAACCAACCATTAATCTTCACTGCCACCGTGAAAGTTTGGATATTTTATGTTTTTTGACACTGTCATTATTACTATTCATATAAAACATGATAGGATATTAATAAGTAATTGCAAAAGACGCAATTTTTAATTTAAAAAATTGTAAATCTCATTGTGCATTCTTTAAGTCAGTTAGAACAATAAAATCAAATAATAATGGTTTCGTTTAAGTTATTATTTTATATGAAATAACTATTGTTAGACAACAATTTAAATAGTCATTTTTAAACTATGCCAAACATAGTACTACAGTTTCGATCGCATTGGGCGTTCTTCTTCAGCCAGTGGACGCGCTCGCGGTGGTTTTTTTCGCCCAATGCGATCGAAACTGTAGTACCAAGTTACCACAATAATACGTGAGTGATACCTTTTGGCATACTTTAAAAAACAATTTTAATAATGGTTGCAAGTTTCAGGGATTATTTTTAACTCTTCTTGACAACTTCATTTAAAAGCTTTTCCTAAAAAAATAAAAAACTACAACCGAATTGATAACCTCCTTTATTTTGAAGTCAATTGAAAACATTGTAAAAAAATTTCCCGACATCAAGTTTAAATGAAACAAAGCCTCTAATTTAAGTCAAACTTGAAGCAATTTCGTGCAGTAGCTATTTCGTGATACGCGTACAAACATACGTACAAATAGCCAGAAAAAACTATTCTGGCTTTTCTTGTTCTTAAAACTCCGTACATTGAATTTTCTATAATTTCTGCTATCTACAGAAATTAGGTTCGTTACATTTTTCTCAACATAAATTTTCATCTCATTCTATACACCACTCTGTAGGGTATCTGACCTAGTTTTATATAGATGATATCTCACACTAGAAGGGTAGCTGACCTAGTTCTTTATATATAGATTAGCAACATTAAACTAAGTGCTGAGTATCTGAAGTAATTTGAGCGCTAAGTGCGACATTTCCTGACCAAACCGCTGTAGATACTGCAAAGTGTGACCGGAACATAAACTGGAAGATGTTATCACTTAGGTTTATGGCGTAGAATCTTCTATACGTTGTTGTCACCCAATTTATAGTTTTAGAAGTGTTATTGGAAGTGGTTGGCATGATCGTGATGGAAATAAAATAATAATCAGTGCGATATAGAAGATATTTTAACTATTCAACTTTTCATAAGAATTTGTAAATAGGATGTGTTTCAGGAAACGTCACCTTCTTCTGCTCCTATTTAAGAATCCACAGGCACTTGACTTCTTGCAAGTTTATACGTATAGATGTCTAGTCATAGATTATCCTCATTTTGAGGATCATAGTCTACCACGCTGGCCCAGTAAGGTAGACTTCACATACCTTTAAGAACATGGAGAACTCTCAGGAGTGCAGGTTTCTTCACGACGTTTTCCTCCACCGTTAAAGCAAGTCATATTAATTTCTTAAAACACAAAAAACTCAGAGGTGTGTGCCTGCGTGGGGGATCGAACTCGGACCTCCCGAGTAAGACATTGAAGTCTCAACCACTGGGCCATCATTGCGTTTGGTTTGGTTATACATTGTCTAGTTATAAATTGTTACGTGGGTATAATCGAAATACAATAAACTACTCGCGAAAACAAAGTTAAAAACGGTGTTGCTAACTCTTTACTTTTTAAATATATCTTCAGATTGATGAGTCTTACTTTAAACTTAATCGATTTCATAAAGTCGATGTCTCACATTGATAAAGTTATTTTCGATTATTTATTTTAAACAAGCATCTTAAATTGGAAAATATTAAATGAAAGCAAGCAAAATGGCTTAAAACCTAAGTTAAAATAATAAACAGAACCGAGGATTAGTGTAAATGCAAAGATTAGCAAATTGGAGTCCCGCAGTCCGCTCACTCCCGGAGTCCCGGAATCTCGTAGTCCGCAGTCGCTTGTTACTTTTTACTGGCGTTTTGGTTGCAAAGAAGATAATGAAAACGTTAAAACGAACATGACTACAAAGACCGCTTAGATGTGCTTTAATTTTTAGTACTACTCTGTATATTAAAAAATTATATACTTAAATAGTTTGTGTAATAATTACATATTTGTGAAATGGAAATAAATTATTTTAATCAATACATAGATTGTAAAAGAAGCCAATGCTCGAAATGGAGTCGTATGATTTTAAAAGTTAGGTGACGATAAGAATTCATTTATTCGTAAAAAAAATTTAATTATTATATAATTCTATGGAAACACCTATTCAAATAAAACATCTAAAATACATTATAAACTACCTTCTTCTACGCAATGGACTCAAAATTAAAGTTTTCGCTACTTTTTTGAAAAGTAATACTTCACTACATAGTATAAAACAAAGTCGCTTCCCGCTGTTTGTCTGTATGTCCCTATGTAAGCTTAGATCTTTAAAACTACGCAACGGATTTTGATGCAGTTTTTCTTAATAGATAGAGTGATTCAAGATGAAGGGATATATGTATAATACATGTATGTCGTATATAAACACATTTTTTTGCGCTTACATTGCAAACGCTGGCTGAACCTTATTAGATAGATCAAGATAATGTACTACAGTATTGTACACTTTAAAAAGGTCTACATAATAGTCCGCGATGGTATATGTCTATCTCTTAGATATAACCCACGATAACCATTTTTTATCCTTTACTTTTTACGAGAAATAATGGCATATTTGCGAAGCGATTTTAAACAATACAGCATTATTCCTTATCCAATTAGGTACCTTGAATACATTGTGCATTTAATATAGATCAATACGGCCCTTTACAGTATGTAATTTAAATAAATATTTTCGAAGATATTACAGATTTAAAATGCAGGGACATAGCATTTAATAAAATAAGCAGTTATTTCTACTAAGAAGGAAAATTATGTTCAAAGTAAAATAAGTTAAGTAATATAGTTCCAAATTAGCAATTTTCCTTGGTGATATAAATAGAAATATTATATCTTTATTGTTAAAATAAATCTAATACACAAGAGAGTCGTAGAGATTCAGGCGTCATGTTATGTAACATTAACGTTATCTTTATGTTTAGTTCAGTGGAAGGGTATGCAAAGTACCTGTTATGGCTCAGGTTTAAAATTCTTCACTTATGTCGTCTCACGTCTTAAACTTAATAATTCATAAAGCTTCGCTCTGAACCTAAGGAAATGTTGCCATATTTTTATTATCACATTCTGTATGTATCGCGTGTACACTTGCGTTCAAAGTGTAGCTTGTAGTAACCAGGTAGGGTTAAAGGCATTTTATATAATTATAATGTCCATCCGCTGCCCTAATACTAAACTATACTACAAGTTTCAATACTTCAATGTACACTGTGCGAAAACACTAGAAAGACTGACTCTATTAGTTATATACTATAGTAGTATTGTCTACAAGTGGGTATACTTAAACAAAATATAAAGAACTCGCGAATACAATGTTATCAACAGTGGTGCTAACTTATTGTAGTTTTTAATACGCTATTTTTTTTTAATGATAGACAAGGGAAAAACGAGCAGACGGTCCACCTGATGGAAAGTGGTCACCGTCGCCCATGGACAAAACTAGAGGGTATCTCTTGCTTTGTCTATGTGTTACCGAATCACAACACTTGAAGATAGAGTAAGGAGGGGGAGCGAATAGAAGACTGCTGCGGTTCCAATGGACCCTGAGCAAGAACTGCATTTTCAGATTGGTGTAATTTTGGTCAGCATTTCTGTCAACTTTTAAAATATAAAATACTAGTTATACTGACATAATTACAATAGTTGGACATATAGTATCACGAAGATTTTATAGATAGTAGGGTAGTAGTTTTAGTGGGGATATCTAATTTTTTCCAGTAATAAATATAGCCTATGTTACTCAGTAATATCGTAGCATTATAATTGTGAAAGAATTTCGCAATCGGTCTATAAGTTTTTGAGTTTAGTCGTTACAAACATAAAACTCTTTATGATATTAGTATAGACTAAGTATTACTCTATAGTTTTTTTTTCAAAACATCTATAATTTATTAATTCCCATGAGAACGTAAAAAATGAAAAGCATTGTAATGGTAAGTTCTGACTTAGAGAATAAAAACTAAGAAAGTTGAGAATAATTTTTCAGTCCATAATTTATATTGTGTCTTATAGTGTACAAACGCTAATTTTATTTATTTCCAATTAAACTTCATAAGTCTGAGGCTATAAAATCTTTTCACGTAGTCTGATATCTTTTTCTTCTAAGTTATATTTTAAACTACTAAAACTTCATCAAGTTTACCTTCAATTTACTTGTTAAGATCTAACTGTACAATATGTTATTAAGTTATATTGTAACTAGCCGACCCGCTTTCGCTTCGCTGATGTGTATTCAAACTATTCACTCACTCATTCATTTATTCATCCATACTCTACCCGCAACTATGAATCATATATCGTCAAAATCGTCAAGGCAGCGTTCGTAAGTAACGATTTCGTTCGACCGAAAAATGAAGTCATTTAATTTTTAGGGATTATATATACATCAGGGTATAGTTGGGGTAGGATAATGATAAAGAAAAATAATTATCATTTCCGTCGCGTCATTTTAATATTCAACGATTTTTAACAGTCTCAAACGAGTAAACGATTATCGATTAATCGGGAGTCATATTTCCTATTTGTTGATTTACTTCTCCCCACCAGTGGAAGGACATTGCTACTGTACTGCACCGTATGTTAACCTAACCTAAGACAAAGTCGTAATTACATAAAGGGATCCCTTAAGCCTACATCTTGGACACAAGTCCTAGGCACTGCCTGGGTTCCAGGTCAAAAACTACAGAATCTTCTGACATATACCCTATGTTACTCTTAAATAATGTGGCTTTCTATTGGTATAATAATTTTCAAAATCGGTTCAGGAGATCCAGAGATTACCCCCTACAATCTCACAAACTCAAAAACTTAAACTCTTTATAATATTAGTATAGATAATAAAATCAATCTAAAAGTTAAACTATTGAACTTTTTTTTTATTTTATAGACACTAAAACATAAAATGAAGTTCTTTAATAAAGAATTAAAGTACAGTAAGATAACAGAGGAACTCTATTGTGTTATTGTGAATAGACTATAGAAGTTTATTTGGCTGTTTATTTTCTGTGGTGATAAAAGGAAACTACTATTTCTCTTATAAGAATTTAAAGAAACTTTTAGGGGTACACATTTATTTGATATATAACTTAGATTTATTGTATTACTTTTAAAGTTACCGGGAGACACAGCAGTGCCCTGCCAAGTCAAGCAAATCACAAGCCGTAATATCCTTTTCTCAAAGTAACTTACGGAGTTCTCGTTGACTACAAACTTCTCTTACCTTATAGTTTATGAAACAGTAATAGTCGAATAGTCTTTAATTTCGTTTTGCACATATATCAGTCATCAAAATTGTATGTCCAACGGAAAAACAAATACTTATAAAATTTTGAATAATTTTTACAATAATCTTTCAGTTTTCCTGTACTGTTCAATATAATTATCCCATATTAATCTGAAAACGCACAATTAACAATAACATTAATATATGTTAGTGTCGAGATACATCCAAAATCAGGCGCTATTTTCTTATTTGATAGTGAAGTCAAAATGATTTGTAGAAGTATTAAAACTAAATAAAATGAGCATTAGTAATATAAAGAAAGTAATCGGAAAAAATTATATTAATCAATATTTTATTTCTATTAATAAAAATTATTATAAAAACATTTTATTTAAACCTGAAAAAGTCTTTTCGCATACTTTATATCTATGAACTTGTAATAAAATCTCTTTGGCTATACTATTTGTATCTGGCTGGTTTTGGTATCATTAGAAGTTTACATTTTAAAGAAGATAATTCCAAATTCAAATTAGGAAAATGTGTGATTTTTATTTGTTTTTCGTACTGTGAAGATGAGTGAGTCTAATGAAGAAATTCGATACATTTTAAAATTTTACTACAAAAAAAGTAAGAATGCAAAGCAAGCCGCGAAAAAAATTTGCGATGTACATGGACCTAGTGTAGTGTCTGTGAGAGTAGCAATTCAATTCTGAAATTTTGATGTCAAAGATGCACCTCGCTCTGTTCGCCCTATTACGGATAAAATGGATGCCATTTTTGAAAAAGTGGAGGAAGATCAGCATCTCAGTAGTTACGACGTATCTAAAGAACTGGGAATTTACCACAAAACAGATTTGGCGCATTTGAAAAAAACTGGGTACACAAAAAAGCTCGATATTTGGGACCTCACGAGCTCACTGAAAGAAACCTAATGAACCGTGTACTCATTTGTGATTCTTTATTACGACGTAATGACACCGAACTATTTTTGAAGAAACTGATAACTGGTGATGAAAAATGGATCACGTACGACAAGAACATGCGAAAAAGGTCGTTGTCAAAGGCCGGTTAGGCTTCACAGACTGTCGCAAAACCCGGGTTAACATGCAACAAGGTGATGCTGTGTGTGTGGTGGGATTGGAAGGGCATTATTCATTATGAGCTGTTACCACCAGGCAGGACTGATAAGATTAAAGCAAGAAGTTGAGAGAAAGCGGCCGGAATTAATCAACAGAAGGGGTGTAGTTTTTCATCATGATAACGCTAGACCTCACACATCTTTAGCCACTCAGCAAAAATTAAGAGTTTGGCTGGGAGGTGTTAATGCATCCGCCGTATCAGATTTCCACCTATATCGGTCTCGTCAGAATTCTTTAGGCAGTGTCAAAATTTCTATAGCAGTGGAATCATTTCCCTACCTACAAGATGACAAAAAGTTATCGAACAAAATGGTACCTACATACCTTAGTTAAATGTAAATAAACTATATTAAAAAAAATTTTGAATTTTCTTAAAAAATGCGAAGAAACTTTTTCCCCAACCTAATATTTGTCGGTGTAAGTTAGGTTAGGTTAGCCTTGTGTTAGGTTAGGTTTATGTTAGTCGAATCTTAGGTTCAGACGGTGAAACTAAGTAGTGGAGGCGAGTGTTGTGATCACTTAAAGCAGCTTAACCTTAAGTAACAAGTCCAAGGCACTGCTTGAATAGTTCTATTCAGAATAGTACGTGATCATAATCTTTAGTTACATCCTGACCGTATAGCTTTCAAGATAGGCTTTATCCTTCTCCTTCTTTCTTTTAGTTTTCGACATATTGAAATTATTTTTGTTTAATCTAAGTAAACATTGTAAATTTCGCCTGCGCGATTTGACTAGTTACATAAATTTCCAGTAAAAAATTAAAAAATCTTTAGTGAGTTCAGCGCTTACTGCTCGATATTCTAATTACATATTTGTAATAGTACCTTTTTTAACTTTGACCGCATCATTAATATCTTAATTTCCATAATAAATAAAAATAAAATCATAAGTATAATTCTACATAATAATATTAATGTGCATTGATGAACATCAATAATAGATTAAGTCACAAAACTTGATAATAAAATAGTCCACTCGAGACTGGCTATTTTAACATTTTATGTTTTTATCAGAATTAATATTTTAGTAAATTTTAAAAACAAAATAAAAAAACTAAAATTTCATTGCTATTTCACTAACTTTAAGATAATTTAACTAAAGTAAGAGATGGTATATTTTAGTTTTTCTTAAAAACTTTACGAAAAACTTATTAAATTTCATTCGTTTCTCTTTATTTTGTTAATGTTTTAGTTTTCAATACTCGAATCCCAGACGATTATAACTATAACAAAAGTAGAGTATGACCTAGATCGGTAGCAAAAGTTTCAGCTACAATAGTCCTTCCAATCGTTCCGTCAATCACAAGCAGATGTTGGGAACATAAACATTTTATTGCTTTCACTTCTTCATTTCTATAGTTGTGCTTTCCTTTGAACTACTGCACTTTTGAAAATAGTTTTAATTCGCTACTGTAGCTGCAATATTGTTTTCACCTTAGCAGCTCAAACATACTGGCTTCCCTGCTTAATAAGAGTGAGGGAAACGCGTTTTCCCTGCGAGAGTGAGGGAAAGTGATTTGAATTTAGAATGCTGCGAATTATCATTATGTACGAAACACGTCATTCGAAGTTCGATTTATCAAATTTCAGAACACCCAAACAATAAAACGTTCGGAAACTAATAAACCTTTAAAATGAAAATTATTTGGTAACGTTGTAATTAAATATCTAATTAAATAATAAAATATAATGAATACACTGAAAAAAGAAAAAAATAAAGAAAATGTTTTAGAAAAAATAATTTATAGTTTTAAAAATCTTTATTGGTACAACAGAATACTACGAGTGCAGTTTCAGAACATAACTTTAAAAATAGCGGGATACAAAAATCTATATTATTTCTTCTTCTTTTGTTTTTCGGTAGGTAACTACTCGGAGAATGTATTATTGTCGTACTTCATAGAATTGTCACAAACGAAGCAATCACCTACAATGTGGAGTATTTATTCGATGTTGAAAGCTACAATAAAGACAAAACATAATGTTCATATTGAAACTTATCCCAAACTTATTGCATTTTTGAAAAGAAAGTCAGTAGGACACAAATCTAAAAAGTCCAAAATTTTTTCAATCTCTAATATTGAAAAATTTCTTAATGAAGCTCCGGACTGCAATTTTCTCGCTGCAAAAGTAAGTTACTACCTATATGTCTATACTTAATTAGTAATATATGTGCACGTACGCTAACCATTTTCGCTAATATTTACTAAAATACGAGTTACTTATGTAAAGAAAGTGGGTAAATACTACGTTTTGTTTGTTATACATTTTAATTACTAACATTTTACTTATATAATATTTTTATTACAGGTTATCCTCATTATTGGAATAAATGGAGCATGCCGCTCGAACGAACTGTTAAATCTGACTGTTAATACGAAAACAGATCGATTTTTCTTGCAGTATCATAATGACAAGTGTTCAAGACAGCCTATGGGTGTCAAACACGGTCGCGGAAGGACATATTGAAGATTCGATCGAAAATAAGTCTAAAACCTGTAAACGCATAATACAAAGCATAAACTTTAAACTGATCCTTATGCACACCCGCGTCCCTCTACTTCCAAAGACACAAATATCATTGAAAATTCGGTAAGAAGCCGCACCGAGTCGCCAACGTTTACTAATAGTATTGTCTCGTCACAGTCCAATAAAGAAATAGAAACGAACTCGAGTCAAACTCAAATCGCAAACTCCACGGTATCACTTCCTAATAAAACTATAAATTTTCAAAATGTAACTTTTAATAACTGCAATTTTAAATTTTAGTAGATACTTATTGTTTGCAAATATATGTGGTTTCATTTTTATTCATATTGTATCTTTTTATCTCTAATAATGTTCTCGTTGCTAAGGTGAAAAGTTGTATGTGTCACGCGAGAGAAAAGTTATTTCCATCTCGTACCTTGGAATCCTTCGCTTACTCGGGATTCAAAATTAGCACTCGCTTGGAAAACCAACTTTCCTCTCTAGTTGAACAAATAACTATTTCATTGAATATTATTACTCAGGCGGGTAGATCATTATTTTGTCCGACAGTGGATGACATTTGCGAAGTCAACAAGTGACGCTTGTAGAGTCAACAATTCCTGAAGATGTTTCGGTTACGGAGCGAAACGTGCGTCGATTGTCGATCGTGATCTACTTGTGTGTGTGGTGTGTCCTGGTTCAGGTTCGCGCGTCTCATTTTTATGTGGGTAAGGTGCTCTTCTGGGTTATGGCATAGGAGTCCGGTTGTTCAGATTTCCGCGGATTATATCAAGGTAACCTTTTGATTCCTTTTAAATCATGAATTTCCGCAAAGTAACGCCTGATTCAATTCAATAATAATATTATGCTTTAATAAATGATACCGAGTAACCAATATTAAAAACTTACTCCAAACCTTCAAATTTAAAATTATTTATTCCCATAAGCATGGTATATATAAGTTTATAAACTGTATATTGGCCGAATTACAATGGCGTAGAAATATTGTTACAAAGGTTGATATTATTTGATTTAATTTAATAATGTTGATTTAATCAAGTATAAATTAGATTAGAAAAAAAAAATGTAGTTATTGGGTATTTTATTGTTAGTTTATTGTTAGTAGTAGCAGGTAGTTTATTGTTAGTTATTCCTGACATGCAACCCACATACAGTCGCAAATGCTGTTTGGGCACATACAGTTTGCTAGGGTCGCGGCCTTAGTAACGGAGGTGTGTGTGGTGGGTGGCTGCTGCCATAATGGTCACCAGCGAGTAATTCATAATTTGCTCAAGTTTATTGGAACAGAGGTTATATACAGTCTTGATATAAAATAAAACGTGCTACCTGCGAATATAAAGTTATCGACGGTGTTGTCAACTCGTGGTAACGCTAGTCCCTTAGCGTCTATTATAAGTTGTAATTTTTATCTCGTTAAAGATTACAGCCACTCCATAATTATCTGTTCTCAGTAACTCCTATATTATTAAAATCTCTATAACCTTAAGAATAAGAAGTTACAAATATTTTCAAAGAATTTATAGCATATTTTTTTGGAAATTAACATTTTTTAACTTGGAAATCGTTTAGCTTTTTATTAAAATAATATTAATCAAAAAAAATACGATGGATATATCTGATGCTGAGGAGCGTGAAAGCGTCATGGTGGGGCGCGGAAGCGCTAGTGTCTCGCCGTCGACTCTCGTCCCGGTGTATTAGGGATCCGTGATGGGGGGAGCGGTCGAGTGGCCGGCGCAGAGGTTTGCGCCAAGGTTGGACGCAGAGCCCGCGGAGCGCCAGCGTGACGGGCGCGGGCCTTAAACTCCAACGTTCGTACCCTGGGCATCGCAGACGGCGATTAAGTCAAGGGGGGTCTGGTGGCCGGAGGTACGGGTGGCTCCGGGTACTCCTATATTTGCTCCTATAGGGATATGGGCCGCTTCTGACTCCTCCGAGGGCTGGGTGTTTCAGTAGACATGTCCTGGCATCTCCCTCGGTTAGGTGGTAAAGCGAGCCCATGGGCGGGTTTTAACTGCGGGTACTTGTACCCGCAGACGGGTGGATGTGCCGAGGCGTCCATAGTAGTATACTAACGCGTTCCTGTGGCGCCTAATATACGGGATGGACGGTGGTGGGTTTTAGTGCGGAAATCCAGCACTTATCGCTTGGAGTCCCACATAACCCCTTTAAGGGGTATGCGTAAATGCATTTCCCACATTAAATAAAAGGTTAGCCTTATGTTAACCTAACCTAAAACAAACAGTGAGACCGGGCAGTGGGGGCGAGTATCGTAACTAAATAAAGGAGCTCCTTAGGTGTAGGCTACACCTTGGAGACAAATCCAAAGCACTGTCTGAGTTTCCTGTCCAAAAACTGCTGAATCATTAGATTCTGTTTCATCATTCATTCAAATCGGATCTCTGTCCCGACATATACAATAATTGGTATTTTGGTCGGTGTCAGCCAGGTGGACAGACAGAGGGAGAGTGTAGTGTAATAGAATAGTAATAGGTACATCTATTGAAAGAACCTGTAACAAATAGTATGTACAATTGTACTATTATAACTACTACGTACTATACTTTTGATGGCACCGACTACAAAAATAAGAATTATTTTATATTATCGTCCTAATAAAGGCAGGTTAATAAATAACGCAATTATTTCTTACTTTTCAGTTTTTTTTTTTTTAATTATAAGTCGGTTTTTTGAAACGTAGTTTTTATTTATTTTTTAATTTTTAGTGTCTATAATAAGTAGTTCTGTAAACTACAGTAGGATTTTTCTAGATTACATCAGGTAGACTATAACATTTCGTTGCTTTTTACATATTAAAGGGTATTTTTAAGTAGCTTACGAATTATGTCGCGCGCCTTAAACAATAAAGATCCTAAGAAACGGGAACGGAATTTTTTGTTCATAAAATAAAAACTAGTGGCCAAATTATGTTAAATTTTTATAGGACCAAATGGCAACTATTCCGCATCAAACTAAAGAAGAATCTCGTAAATCGGTATACATAAAAAAAATAATACCAATCGAATTGAGAACCTCCTCCTTTCTGAAGTCGGTTAAAAAATGGACATAATATTAATGACAAAGTGTATGTGTACTGTGACACCTCCCAGTGTCGAGATCGATTTAATAAATATAAAGGGCACCTTTAATAGTGCTCTTTATTTGGTTTAATTACATAATATTTTACATTTTAATTCTATAAGTAATCCACTATCTGAATTACGTTGTGCCCTTTATTATATATTTTATTTAAAATATTATTATCGACTGCCAGCCTTATATCATTGTATATGGAGTTTGTTTACCAACAAACCTCCATACTACACGCTTACTTAGTCCCTGTCATTTGGATATAGTGTTGAGATTGGTTATTCACAGAAAATTACTATTAATAAACAATTTAGAAATTCCAGAGATTACCTTTTACAACTATAACTTAGAAACTTAACTTCTATATATCTTTAAAAATCTGATACAAACACTTTAACGTATATTTTATTTATCTAAACTCAACATTTTAATAAAAGTTTTATTTTATAAAGAAATAATATTTTCGCGTTTGTCTTATAAAACACTCTATTACAAATTTCCCTCGAGGCAGTCTGTGATAAAAATTTACATAAAATCGACTGGGAATGTTTGTTTGAAAGAAAATACTAACTTACGACTTTGTTCTAATATTTACGACTATTCTAATAATATATTAATAGCTGAATATTGATACTGCGATACATTCTTTTAGTAAAGAAAATATTGAAAGATAACTTTATAAAGTATTTTCTTACTATTCACTATTGTTTACTTAGCTATTTTGTAGCTGAATTATCTACTAATTATTTTCTATAGACGTACCATCAAATACAAGACATCCCCCGAAGGGTTTGGCGTAGGTGGATGGGCGTAGGTACGTATTTCTGGACTGACGTTTGTTACTGACGCTCGGAACGAAAACGCACACTAGTTTTGGGAACTCTGCCGCTGGGAGAGCATCTTGTAAGAGCCGAGTAACTCAGCGCCCCTTTGGTGGTAGGGGATCTGTTCCCCGACTGGTTTGCGACCACCAGCATGCGAATCCGATCGCCAAGTGTCTTTAACGAGTTCCGCCCGAGCTGCATGTGTGCCAAACCTACCCCTCCCTTCGCATCCCATTACTGAACCTTGCTCGGGGTCCATAGAAACCGCAGCAGTCTTCTCTTCGCCTTCACTCTTTACTCTATCTTCGAGGCGGCAATGCATGGATGTCCATGGGCGACGGTGGCCACTTTCCATCAGGTGGACCGTCTGCTCCTTTGTACCTTATCTATCATTAAAAAAACGCAATGTTTTATCATTATCAAGATAAAAGTTAACAACTTTATAAATGAATTGATAAAATTACTTTACAAGATGATTAGGAATGATGTCCACTGAAAGTAATTTAAGTACAAGACTTAAATCATAATTAAAGAAATTCCGGATCGACTTGTATTAGGATAAAAATTAAATAATAATAAATCCTGAAAATACCGGAACGATTTTATAAACGATTTATTAACGTCGGTGTGCGACAACGACCACTCCTGGCCTCCATACCGCGCAGGCGATACATTAATTGTTTGGTAGGTACCTATAGCAATTTTATTAATCGTAAGATTAATGGATCACAAGTCCCAGGCGCTGCTAAGCTTCTTATCTTAATTTATTATTTTGCGTATTATTGTGTTATTAAGTTATACATATGTCTGTCACTAAAGATACATTTGTTAATTTTACATCATAACTTGGCAAGTGTTAAAAATGCAAAAATGAGTTTCAGACCAAGAACTTAAATGAGAAAGAAATAACGCTTATTAAGAACTTTATTTTAAACTTTCTAGAATATAAAAGAGTTCTATAATAAAAGGAATATTATTCTTCAGTAAGTCGCCATAGTTTACTACTCGTAAAGTGCTTGAAAGTATTACACTTTGATTTCTCCCATTTGTCTTCGTCCTGGTAATACCGATTAGAAAATATTTATAGAGGAATCAATTCTTGTAAATATATATGTAGTGTTTTATTAAAATATAGTTGGCATTCCTGAAAAAACTTTTCACACAAAAAAAGCTGCTCTTAAATATTTAAGGTATTTTCTTTCTTGTTATTAGATTTAAGCCTACTGGTACCCCTAAACGGATTAGCGATGTAACTCAAGAAAATTAGGCCAAGTACGAGTTGGTCTCACGCATAATATTTCGTACAATCTAGATTAAAATCACTTGAGAAACTGCAAAAAATGCTTGTTGTTAATTAACTTCGGTTTCCTTTGCCGTAATGCAAAGGTGATATGAATAAGTAATGAATATGTATGTATAGACACTCTATATCTTTTGATTGTGTTCAATTTGAAATTTGATATTTTAACTGCTTCAAGGTATTATTGACTTGAGTAATTGATATTAATATCTATCTGATATCTTTAGAGCAAAGAAAATCATCTTGTTAGGCAGACGTAAAACAAAGTGATCCTTTCTTTTTTTTGATTTGGAGTTACGGTACCTTAATATCACCTACTAAAGGTAAGATTAAGCTTTGAAAGCTTCGATTCAACCAATTTTAAACCGTTAAACAGTTTCTCAGTCTAGATAAGAAACAAAAGGAATATTTATATAAGCACAATGCATTTTGTGCGACACTGTTACTGAAAATTGCAGTTATTCTCTTGAGACTTACAACGGAAAACTTTTAGCTACCTTATTTCCAAAAGGTTTAAGTTTTTGATACATATTCTTAATAATATAACTTGTAAGACTATAACAATATAAACAAATGCAATATCACCCGTGGGGGAACGGGTTAACATACTACTCCCCTCTGCCGCTGGGAGAGCATCTCGTAAGAGCCGAGTAACCCAGCAAGGGTGATAGGGGATCTGTTCCCCGACTGGCTTGAGACCACCAGCATGCGAATTCGACAGCCAAGTGCCTCCGCCTCAGCATTCTTTTCTTTACTCCCCCTCCCCACTCTATATTCGAGGATGTAACGCATCGACAAAGCAAGGGAGTATCTCTTGTTTTGCCGATGTCCATGGGCGATGGCTGCCACTCACCATCAGGTGGACCATCTGCACGTTTGCACCTTATCTGCCAAAAAAAAAACAATAATTTTGTGTTATATGACTAAAGTTTAATAGACTTTAATATGTTTGTTTAATAGTCTTGTAGTGTTTTGCGAATTTAGGCACTAATAATAATACGTATACCTAAATATAGATCTTTCTCTTTCAACTATCATACGAATTATGTAATATTCAATAACATTACATAAATAGGTGGTATCTATGTAAATATTCGTCAAACTGCCAAGGATTTGGCATCGAACTTATGAACTGTGGAACCGTTGGGAATATCTTTAAAATTCAAGGCAATGAAACGCTATCAACAGTCTTGTTATTATTTCTGGTATATTATTCGAAGACTAATGATATTAGTTGATCATGAATAATGATGACATTTAAGGTTTTCAAATTTGTCTCTTTTTATGCTGTCGGTTTTACAACAGGAAAAAAAGACAAAAGGTCCTGATTAATGGATGATTGGTCAAATCAAAAGGAAAAGTGGTCAAAAAGGAAAGTGAAATAGGTTTTGATTCCCTACAAGTATTAACATAAACATAGCTTTTGATTACGTTAATATAAAAGTTTGTTTCTTTTACAAGTCCACCTTGTCAAGAAGATAGACGGACAATGGTTTTATAAGGGTTCCCTTTTCCTTTTTATTAGATACGGAACTCTAAAAGTATATAAAATGAGAATCTTATTTTATTGAAGTTTAAAAAATACATTTTCGCTAGCGAGTGTGAGTATAACTTGTAGTAGAGGTTCAAAACATTCCAAGCACTCGTGTGTAGGAGCCTCGCTTAGTCTTTGTCTCTACGAACAATTTTATCTCTATTTACCTTCACGTTTCCGCGTGACCTAACCTAATATATATGGATGAGGTTGTCACCACATAATATATTGACTTGTCAGTCTATACCCTGAATATATTGTCTCAAGAAGTTGTATTTTATGTAAAGAACAAGTGGAATAAATTCAATTTAGAGGACATCCAATATTTATCCTTTTAGAGATAAAGTTCTATCAAATATTAAGCGTATACGGATATACCTACCATGACGAAGAGTTAGCAACACTCTTTAAAACAAGTATTTCCTTTTGTTTTATTTCAATTAAGTCTCAGTTAAGTACTTAACTGACACTTCAATATGAAGGTGCTTTGTATTATTTTCTCGGTTTCCGTCTAAAGTGTATATTATTATTGTCTTTGACGTATTATTGTGCAATAGGTCTCCTATATTACGACCTACCTTTAACTCAGTTTTGCCCAACAGAATAAAGAAAAGCTACTAATCAATCTTTCATCAATAATGCGTACTAAATATATTCAATGTAACGTCAGAAAAGAGTTTAATCAAAAGTTTTGAAACTAGGGATACATTTCGACTTCTTATGACAATTAACCTTAACGTGATAATACGTTGAGGTTAATTCCAGAATAGAAGCAAACGTTACTTTATCGATATATTTATGATATATTATCTATTTATCAAACGAGAAATATATTTCAGAACTTAAGAAATGATTAATTTATATAAAAATGTTGAGTGTTGATAATTAATTGTCTATGAGTTAAATCATATTAGTGATGAATTGTCAGCATTGTTACTGTTATTTTTTAGGCTAAAGTAGAATATAAAAAGATGATTCAATGTGAAAGAGCGCAGTATTTCTTTGATTTTTGATGTGATAAGTGCTATTAAAGTGGTTTTGTGTATAAGTGTTGGTAATTTTCTTACGAAATATTGGCACTAGTAGTTCAAGAGCTAACATTTGCTATATATATCCACTAACAAATAGTTCTATAAGATCATTCATCATCATCGTTATCAATCCGTTGTTGGCCCACTATTGAGCCTGGTCTCCTCCTCATAGTGAAGAAAAGACCCGGCGGATGCCTGTAGTTTCACTTTTGACTACAATTGAGTTTTTATAGAGTCAAAACACCTGACTCCGTTGTCTGAGTGGAACATATTGTGTATTGTTTATTTAGCAAAAAATATTTGTAATAGAATTCCTGGATTAAAAATATCCTTAAATCAGACAGAGTCAGAGCCTCAATACAGACAGACCCATAAATCATATACAAAAAAAATTATCGTGAAAGCAATACATACCAACAAAAAACTAATATATTATATTACTATAAAATAATTATAACTATATTTGTACACGTTTATTAATTATATGAAATGTATCATCAAAAGCGTCCAATTATAGAAGTTTAGTTTGAAACTGTATATTTCTTGCAGCATGACATGGCGCTATTAGACAAACCCGTTCTGTTCGCTATACGGAAACGGATATAGTTGACGTCGTACTGTCAAACACGACAAAAGCCCTTCCTATACAGGTATAGTTAGGAGTCGTGGTGAATTGAATTATCTATATTTTATTAATTGGCTATCAAAAATATCCAACGGCGGTGGTCGCTTTGGATGCTTAGGCAAATAAATTATTTTTTTTAATTTAAATACAAAACTAAATCATATACCAGGATGTAACTGAACCACTAATCCACCATCTTGTGCATCCGCCATATTGAATTTAGACTGAAATAATTTTATTTTTCGTATTCTTCATAGCAAACTTTTCACTCGTTATGGGTACCTACTTATGGGCGAAACTAATCCTCCATCTTGGGCAATCCGCCATATTGGCTTTAGAATAATATCTTGTAGTTAATATACATTGATTACCATATTCTTTCTTAACAATCAAAGAAATACTGTGTGTTGGTTTGCCCTTCTATCTTTCTGTAACGCTATGTATAGCTGATAAGACTTAAAGTATTAACGACCATTTTCTATTCCAAAAGAATGCACAGTTACTGCAGAAAAAAAAACAACTTTTAAACCTAATTTGATAATTCATTGATAGATAGTTACTATCTATAATAATTAATTTGAAGAAGAAAATAAAGGAAATTTAATAATGATCTGATTTTGAAAATTATTTCGCTGATAGAAAGCAACGCTACTCAGGAGGGAAGATCATAAAAAATGTAATTAAATTAATATAGCCAGTTTGTTTGTACTGATGGTTTTTGCATAAGCGATATAAGGTAAATATCCGTTTAATATCTTATAACTTATTTTATTTTATGTCTTCGGTTCGCTTCGGTTATTTAAAGCAAAATTATAATTCATATCCTCAAATTGTCACTTTATAATAGCGTGGTTTTTCTTTAATCTTTAATTTTATGTTTTATTAATAATTTAAAAGAGAAACAAAGAGAGACATAAGATAGATAATGAGAGAGAGAAAACTAAAAATGAAAGATAGAAAAGGACACATAGACGGAAATAATTATAGATTTCTATCTGTGAAAGAATTTTTAAAATCGGATCAGTACAAAATAATACTTAATATTTTAAAGCCTATGTTAACCAGAAAGGATGTAGTTTTATATCGATGAAAGAATTATCATAATCAGTACAGTAGTTTTGGAGCCTATTCGCGACAAACAAACAAATAAAATATAAAATGTTTCCTCTTCGTAAAATAGTGTGGATGTGGATAAAAATGCATTTTTAACAGGTTGTTTGTATTAATCCCCTCGTATTCCGAATGCTCAACGTTTTTCACGACCACATTATGTGGAGCTGTACAATTAAATTCATTAATTAACACTTTTTGTATAAAATTCCAGTGCTTTCAGTAGGTAGGCAGTAGGTGCGTTAAATGCGGTTTGTCGACTTGTGCTCAGCGGAGCGTGGGCATGCGGGCGTGTGTTTAAATTCGCGTTGTATTAACTAAGTACTTTTATGTTGTAAAACTTACTTTATTATTTTGAATATTTTTCATATTTACGCGGAAACTTCCGAATTGAACCCAGAGCTCTATTACGTACTCTATGAAACAGGCACTTCTATACTACCGGAAATATGCAACTTGGCAGGATAAAAAAATATATATTATACCATCTCATAAAGTCTGAACGATGTCCTTCTTAAACCAGGACTTCTGCATATTAGCGGAATAAAAAGTATGTAAGTATTAATTTAATTTGTTAAGGTAACTTCTAGGTTACTTTATGCCAAATTTCAATCAAAATCATTCAGGCGTTTTCGCGTGCTTAACTAACATAAAATCTTTCACATTTATAGTAGGTATATACTCCACCAAATCCGAGCAATGTCTGGGGCTTACTTCTAGTTGTCAAGCCAGTGGTTTTAATTTTCAAGTTTTAGAAATAAAACTACCAGCCAATCAGAGGTCATCAACAACTTTAACAGGTTAGAATACAATTCCCCTCTGCCGTTGGGAGAGCATCTCGTAAGGAGCGAGTAACCCAGCACCCCCACTGGTGATAGAGGATCTGTTCCCCGACCACCTTGCGACCACCAGCGTGCGAATCCGACCGCCAAGTGTCTTTGACACTTTCTGGTTGCGCCACATGTGGGTCAGATCGACCCCCTCCCTTGCCCATCCCATTAATGCTGCGGTTCCAGTGGACACCGGGTTCTAGCTCAGGGTCCACTGAAACCGCAGCATTCTTCTCTTGGCTCCCCCTCATCACTCTATGTTCGAGGCGACAACGCATCTGCGAAACAAGAGATACTCTCTAGTTATGCCGATCTCCATGGGCGAAGGTGGCTACTTTCCATCAGGTAGACGGTCTTCTCGTGTGTCCGTTATCTATCATAAAAAAAGCCTTCTTGCCTTTAAGCTTGGACATAGGTCACAAACCCCAGAAGCTTATATGCCCGACAATTTAGCTATTAAGATAATGACAACAGATAAATACAACAGATTTCTAATAAATTTTAGAACAAATATAAATTTAAGTTGTTGGCTCAACCTGGTTGTGTAGCTTATCAATTAATCAATCATGAAATTTTAAATTGTTAAACATTCATAATATTAGGTCATCTAACTAATGGATCCACTTAGAATTCGTATATATTTTTGTTATATTTTTCATATTCAACCAATTTAAAAGCATGACTATATTTCATTTTGAAATGTTATTTGTGACCTAAAATTCAATTCAGGTTTGTTTGAGCGGTCGTTTATCAAAATGTCACTTATTCAAATAAATATTTATGCATTGAGTGGTTCTAAAAATTTTAAGTGAAAAGTCAATATTAAAAACTATGCGACCTGTTCCGAATCTACTGCATCTAATGTCATCTAAGGATAGGATATCTTACTACATTTGAAAATAAATTATAGTAAAACAAAAAACAAGCTTTTCAGTATAGAGTTATCATTTGATATCCATACCAGGGGCCTGTAAAAATATTACAAATCCGCCATCTACGATCGTCCGCCATATTGGATTCAGAATGACCTAAGTTAGCTGAACATGCATTGTCATCCAATTTAAAAGTGAAAAATGTTATTGCAAGATTTTGTCGCAACATACATACACACATTGGTCTACTGGCGTGGCCCACTCCTAACACAAGCATTTAGCTCAGTTGGAGGGATTAATGAATACTAATAGTATGTGAACCATACTTAATCAAAACTGTGTACCGTCCCGAACCTTATTGCTCAATCACACCACTACCACCACCATAGAATCGAACAGAATCGGCTAACTTCATTAGTGCATTTACAAAGTCAGTTCTCAATCCGTTAATCTAAATATTTATCGAATTAGGTCTAATTGTTGTTACGATCAATGCTTTGTAGTATTAATATTATAATGAAACCCAACATACTCGTAAAAAATAATTAACAAAATGTTTCTAATTATAAAATATTTAACATATTTCAATTAAGTGAGATCTCAATTTTATTCGAAATATTAGCCCATTCAATACCCAATTACAAGGGTCTTCTAGATTAATTCACTTTACTGAACTGGCTTTTAATTATACTGTATAATAATGTGAAGAATATACAATAATTATATTTCTTTTTTAATTATAATATGTACTTATTAAAAAAGAATTAATTATAAACCTTTTGGAGATATTATTATTAGATACATTTATTTCAGTATTAGTCAATAAAAAAAAAATTTAAATACCTTTGGTAAGGCAGACAGATTTTAGACAAAGTAAGTAATTCGCCAGCTTCCTAAAGTATCCATCTTGTTACTATATGTTATCTGTATAAAAACATCTGATGAATGGAAAGTGTAATTCTCTAGTATTAAAGTTAAACTAGTTCCTTTTGTTCTGTCTCATGTATACCCTAGATAGATTGGATGCGGTCTATCAAACGATTTCACAAAGAAAACATTGACTAAAATCCTATCAATGATCACAAGAGTTATCGGCCTGTTATTATTTTAATATTATGTAGCAAGATCGAGTCATATACAATAAAATTTGAATCTACACAAGCCTAACGTAAACGTGCTTAACGTAAAAGATATCATCGACTAGACTTCACCATTAATGATAATATTAATAGGATTACGAGTATCGTAACCTAGAATAAGTATATAACACCAAAGCCAAAAATCTTTGTAAGCGTACACAAAACTAGTAAATATACACATACCGTTTGTCTACAATTTGAAGCAATTGAACGTTACCCAAATAAAAAGCTTTGTTTATTTGCTGGCGACATCTGGAGGGGATCGTGGAAGCTATTGCGTAGAGTATCTGAAATTGAAGCGGAACTTGAGCTCAACGATACACTTACCCGCTACCGACGCCAATGAGGTTAGATTACATTTGCAGATTGCGAGCTAGGACGGATAGAATCTTATCAGCTTTAGTAACAATTTATTTAATAAGATAATCTAGTAATGCTTGAAAATTTGACAGTTAATAATTTTGTTATATTATTAATATGAAGTTGTAGGTACTTTGATTAAAACGGGTATGTAAAATATTAAATTAATAAAATTCAGTAATGGTCGATGTTGTGTTTTAATCACAACATGGTGGCAGCGGTGTAGTAAAAACGTATATAATTCAAGAATTAAAGGTTAAAATAGTGCATTAAGTAATTTAGTGGTGTTATTACTGTCCTGTACGCAAGTTTAAATAATGGGACACGCTCGACCACCGGCGGAGTTATGCTTAGAAGGTGGATCTGCGTGCCGTGCCACTGCTTGGCGAAAATGGCTACAGCAATTTAATGTATTTTTAAAAGCATCAGGGGTTCACAAAGAAGGAACGGATGTCCAAGCAAACTTATTAATTAAATTAATTGGATCGGGCGGTTATGATATTTACTTAACTTTTAAGTTCACCAAGGACGAAAATCGAGAAGATCTAAGAATCCTTGTGAATAAATTTAATGAACATTTTGGTGCGAAGCAAAATACAACAATGATTCGCTTTAAATTTTTTACAAGAAATCAGGAACAAGGAGAATCAATTGACGAATACGTTACGGCGCTTAGACTTTTATTTCAGCACTGTGAATTCGAGCACTTGGAGGATAGTTTAATTAGAGATAGTTGTTTGTGGTGTGACGGACGGCAATGTCCGGGATCGTTTACTAAGGGCGGACGAGCTGAAATTGCAAGGTGCGATAAAATTATGTGAGGCCAATGAGATGTGAAGGGATGAAAAGAAACAAATCGAAGAGTCCAAGGGTGAGGTTGATGACGTGTATGGATTATCGGCTAAGTCGGTCGGGAACGGGCTCGAGCGCCTCGGGCTGTGGCATTAAGCGCAATGTCAGCTGTGATAGGACAAAAAACTTCATGCATTCTAGTGCTAATTGTGGCGGTTTACGTTGTGATAGTGGTTATCGCTGTACAGCAAAAAGTGTGGTTTGTTTTCGTGTAACACAAAAGGTCATTTTAAAAAGATTGGATCGTGTTTTATGGATTGGTTATGTCGTGATGAATGTCAAAGCGTTTTAGGAAAACATGCATGTGAAAAACTATTATTAAGCGAGTATTTTCAATAAATATTGAAAATTATTCTGATCTATTTGTTGGTTTAGGTAAATTACCGGGCGAGTATAAAGTTGTAACAGAGCCGAGGGCGCGGCCGACCATCTGCCCGGTGAGAAAAATACCTTTTGGTGTTCGTGATAAGTTGCTCGTGGAATTAAATCGTATGGAAGCTGTGGGTGTTATCAGAAAAGTATCACAGCATGGGTTAATGCGATAGTGGTGATGGCTAAAAAGGACGGTACTCTTCGTGTATGTCTCGATCCTAGGCCTCTCAACCGTGTTATACGTCGTGCACATTACCCCTTACCTCCTATCACTGAAATCGCAACAAAGTTGGAAGGGGCGTGCTATTTCTGTAAACTAGATGCTCGATCCGGATATTGGATGATTCAAATTGATAATGAGAGTGCAGATTTATGTACTTTTGGGACACCGTATGGCCGATATCAATTTCTACGTTTACCTTATGGAGTAAATTGCGCATCAGAAATTTTTCATGCAAAGCTAAGACAATTTCCCGAAGACCTCGAAGGCGTAGATTCATTTGTCGAACAGAACATGACGAACGATTAAAACGTTTACTTAATAGAGCGCGCGAGATTGGCATCAAGTTTAATTAAGATAAATGTGTATTTCGAGCCCAGGAAGTAATACCTTTAGCACATCGGGTATGGGAATAGAAAAAAATAAAATTAAGGCTATTGCAGAGATGCCTATACCTGAAGACAGGGCAGCACTAGAACGGTTTCTGAGTATGGTTAATTGTGTTTCTAAATTCATAGACTCATACTCAGAAACCTCAGCTCCTTTGCGTGGACGCAGAATGGTGCTGGGAAGATGTCCATGATAATGCAGTTAGACAATTAAAACGCTTAGTATGTACTGCCCCTGTGTTGGCTCTGTACTCCCCACGTGAGTCGGTGCTCATCTCTGTGGATGCAAGTTCGCATGCTCTCGGTGCCGTATTGCTACAGGCAGGTCGACCAATCGAATTCGCTTCTTCAACACTCACTGACACTCAAAAACGATATGCCCAAATAGAGAAATAGTTACTAGCAATAGTATTCGCTTTGGAACGTTTTCACCAGTATATTTATGGTCGTGATGGTGTTACTGTGGAGACTGATCACAAGCCATTGGAAGCATTGTTTGCAAAATCATTGGATTCGGTGCCCGCTAGATTGTAAAGAATGATGCTTTTCCCTTTGTTTTTATTCCATAAAGGAAAAGGTATTACGTCTTTAGTAGGTCAATTTTTAATTTATTTTATAGAAAAGCCAAAGCAATGTCTTCCGTTATAATAATCTAAATCCTTGTAGTATTAAAATTCCATATGCATAGTTTTCATCTTACTTTACAACATTCGTTTTTGCACTACTCATGACAATAGTTTTTCCTAAGTCCAAAGGTCAAAAGGTGGTTTGGAAGAGATTGCTCACAGCAATAAGACCGCCTTTACACATACTCTTTTTATATGTATTATAATTGACTATTTTGTAAGTTTTCTTGTAATTGTAGATAGTGTACAATAAAGTATTCATTCCTTCGTTAATTCCTTATGATAGTAGATGTCCTTATATTCATAAGTCAAAGTATTATGACCGTGTAATGTGTCTGAGAAAAAAGCGAGAATCTCCGAATAAGCCAAGCTTAGCAAAAACATCTCCACAAACCAAACCTTAGGACACAACTTCCAGTTCCAGTTCATCATCCTCTCCATTTCCCTATAAAATCTTTGAAATTGAAAGTGTGCACGTCGCTTTAAAGGTGACATTAACACATATTGTTTGACAATCAGTAAGACCATAGACAAAAAAACTCGCTTTATTCATTTATTTTTAAATATTTCTCTTGATTAAATATCAATTTCACAACAGAGACAGCAGTTTGATGCAAACAATCAGCTTTTAGCACTCCATAGTTCTTGTCATCGTGAGGAAACCTGCACTCCTGAGAGTTCCCTAAAGTTCTCAAAGGTGTGTGAGGTCTGCCAACCCGTACTGGGCCAGCATGGTGGACTATGGCCTAATACCCTCCTCATTCTGAGAACGAGATCCGGCTCAACAGTGGGCCATTGACGGGCCGTGATGATGATGATGATTACGGCTTTAGATTGACTATAATATAAATAATAAAATCTTTTTTCTAAAGAGTGTTTTTTTTCCAAATGAGTTTAACACCCTTAACTAAATATATGTATGCGTGTGTAAAATTAGACTTATTATTATTGTATGTGAATGTAAATTATTTTTAGTATATGTAGTAGACATATATATTATGTTATTTTGTCAAAGCAAGTACACCACCTATCATATTCCTGTGGATTTATACCATAGAATCTTGGTTGCCTGGAAGAGGTCCCAATTAGGCCTGTCGTGCGTCTTTTATTTGTAAATTTTTATTGTATGTATATATTTTAATAGTGTAGAAATATATTTCCTATTAAAATTTAAAACCATTTATATCTGGCATATTAAATGTGAAAAAATGTGCATTATTACAGCTGAAAATCTAAAGCATATTAGAAAGTGCTTTACCTAAGTTATCCATCTTTTCACTCAATCATAACAAGTCAGAGGAAAAAACAAAATATGTATTCACGAACTTTATAAAACTTTATATTGAGATAAAATTTTATCAAGATTTTTCATGTGGAAGAATAAAATTCGCAAATGAAGACGCGGGAGACTGCGTTTTATCCTGAGTGACGTTTCAGATTTATAGTATTTTCAGATTTTAATTTAATTAAAACTTTTTGTTTATTAAAATCTGCCAACTCTATTGTATAGGTATATTATTTATATTAGCCAACTTTTCATGCTTTAAAATTTTAAGGCCATTCTCTTAATTATTTTTGAGTTTGAGTTTATTATAGAGCAAGATCTCGCTATGATCAGACTTTATGTCCCTAATAAAGATATAAACAATACTATTAAGTATAAATTTGCTTTTAAAGGTAGCAAAGGTATATAAACATCCTCCACAAATTCGTTAAACTATACTAACTATCCTCATATATATTCTACTAAATGTCTTATCAAAACTGTAGGATAGTTTAATAATCTAAGTATATATAAGTTACTTATTTTTTATATCCAACTTCCTTATATAAACCATCATCTTAACAGTACTCTTAGGCTGCTACTCTTTCAACCAGAGATGTTGTAGAAGGTGTAGGGAGGTAAACGTTTGATAAGAACAAATAGAATCGCTTTATTTGAAACACTGAGCGTGGCAAGTAATTGAAGTGATTCTATTAGTTCTTATCAAAAACCCATCACATCTCTGGTTGAAGGCCTTACTTGTCATCTAATTGGTGTAACAGCCATAATCGTCACCAGGTGACCTCCATTTGACAACTGGCTCAAGTCTGCCTAGATAAAAAGTACTTACCCTTGAATATAAAATTATCAACGGTGTTGCTAACTTACTATTATAAATAAACACTTCTTGTAGAACTTATGCTATAAGGCAGGCTAATATAAGGCTAAAAACCACAAAAACTAATAAAAATAAAGTCGTGACACCAATAAAACTTGTTTTTTAAGGCTCTACAAAACAGTATTCTGAGCTAACGCATTCACGCTCGCAAATAAAACATTTATCTCGAGTGCGATTGAGTAGTAAACTTGGAGTATTCACTGCAATCGTCGACTACGAACACAATTTTAACTTGAAATGAATAAAGTTACACTGTAAACAAGTACCCGCCAGATACGCTATTTGTTACAAGCTTGTTTTGTGTGAAAATTTATAAACTTAAGTCATTTCGTATATAACACAAGTTTTTTAATAGTTTATCCACCTCCTACGTTATTTTGTATCTAGCCAACCCTACCTATTCGGGAGTATCCTGTTATTGAATTATGTAAAAAGACAGATTTATACCAACCTACGTTACATTCTTTAACTTTGCTCAAATACGATTTCCACTCACTTTTTATTTATTACATAAAAAGGGACTTATTCAAAGTGTTAATTAATTTACTTGTTATCCTGCAAGAACTACTATAAATATTTTGGGATAAAAAGTACGCTATTTTACTTTCAAACCCATATGCTTCATGTACCTGCTACCTACGCTGGGAGAGCATCTCGTAAGAGCCGAGTAACCCTGCACCCCTTAGTGGTAGGGGATCTGTTCCTCGTGAATGCGAATCGGAACGCCAAATGTCTCTGACGCGTTACGGCGGAGCCGCATGTGGGCCAGATCTACCCCTCCCACTCCCATCTCATTACAGCTGCGGTTCCAATGAAAACCGGGTTCTTTCTCGGGGTCCATTGAAACCGCAGCAATCTTCTCTTCGCTCCCCCTCCTCACTCTATCTTCGAGGCGGTAACGCATCAACAAAACAAGAGATTCCCTCTAGTTTTGTCAATGCCCATGGGCGATGGTGGCCACTTTCCATCATGTGGACCGTCTGCTCGTTTGTCAATAAAAAGCTATTTACCGTAGCAAAAATCCAACATGGGTTTGTTTGATTTTTCATTTGTAAAAGTACGAAAGCATAGTTCTACCTAATATATAGAACTAATCGGCGGCTTAGTTTTCGTATATGTGCAATTATAACGACATTTAATTTTCAATATATTGTTGCTAAAAAAATTCAGGCGCTTATAACTATAAAAAAACTTATTGTTATCCCACAGGAACTATAAATTTTATCGGTATAAAAGTAGTCTGTGTGTTAATCCACGTTGTAATATATCTGTGTGCCAAATTTGAATGAAATCAGTTCATTCATTCTTGTGTAATTGAGTATCACTCATCCAAATATTAAAAACTATCACATTCAAAATATTAGTAAGTAAGAAGTAAGATTAAGCTTCCAAATAACAAAAATGATTTATAATTTGAAAAATGAATTTTGAGTCCTGAAAAAATACGGGATAAGCCGTCTGGAAGTTTCTCACTGCCCTGTTTGGTTTTAGACGCGTCGCCCTAGTTTACTACCCACGACAACTTTTCCACTCCTGTCTGCGTATTAGCACAACCTACAAAACAGGCTTAGGCTTCCTCGACTACACTACATATATGTCGGAGAATAGTAAAAGATTATCGAGTAATCGAATCGTCATCGTTGTCTATGGCGATGGAGTAGGGTAGTAGTCACTTCCGTTCTTTTGACAGTCTCGACCCTCGACCCTTTATATGCCATCGACAGTCTTAATGAAGTCTTAGTCGTGCGCGGTCTCTCAAGAAGTAAAGTAGTCTCTGAATAGTGTTAGTGTTGTGCAGCGCAGTTTCAGTACTAGGATTGCTGTCCGATCAAGATCACGTGAGTACCTTACAATCTAATTGCCACTTCTTGTGTTAGGTTAGGTTTATGTGATTTTAACCTTTAGTTTAAACAGAAAGCCTGCAGTGGAGCCGAGTGTCTCGATCGAATAAAGGATATCCTTAAGCCTACACATCTTGGTCACAAGTCCAAGGCACTGCTTAAGTTTCTTTCGTAATTGTGAGAGATCATATTTGATCATTTATCGGTTCAATAGGAGTATCTAAGTTGCTTTTACCCAATAAAATCCATTAAATATCATCGCCCCTTTTAGTGTTTTCTAATATTCCCCATCTTCTTCCTTCCATTTCCTTCTCATCAGATCATTTATAATCCCCGACATATATATAAAAATTTAACATAATTTATGGAAAAAATGAATTGTATAATTTACTAGGGTCCGAGACATGCCTAAGTACCTGCGCCTACATTCGTAGATATTTCAAAAATTTTTACGACCTTTATCTTTCCGCGGATGTGGTGATTTTAACAGGCACATAATTACTATGGGGCGAGGTGAGCGCGCCACATGTCATTGGTTCTTACGCGAGTTCCGTTCCCACGTGCCTGCTATTGTCAAAATAGTAGACGCCGTGGACTGTAATACTTATACGCAGCACGCCCACAATGCGCTACTATTCCCACTACTTTTTTCAGACCTACAGATAGCTGCCGAAGGTTATAACAATTATCTTATGGTCAAATGTGATATTATATCACACTATGTTGCTTACTTCGAGTAAAAAAAGTACTCAGCAAAATTTTATCGGTCGTAGTTTTTGATAATACAGTATATTAAATATTATTTTAGTAAGTACCTTTGTGTAAGAATCCTTTTTCTCAATTCCATATATCTCTCTTCAACAGATAGCAAAGACCGGACTGGGCTGGGCTAGGCTGGGGTGTGCTGTGCTGTGCTGTGTACTGTAAGCCTTTACTGTACTATACTATACTAACGGCCCATCCCGGCTTCACACGGCTTAACAATTTTTTTTAAAACATTTTGTCTCTCCCGCATTCTGTCGCTCCCTCTATCGCCGCGTTACTCGCTGCGCTGCGAGGCATTCCACACCGCGCCGGCGGCCCGTCTGGGATTATTTTTTATTTATCTTGATATTTTTATTTCGTAATATCTTTTGACTGGAATGTCCGATTTCAATAATTCAAAAAGTAATTAACAGGTATTGAAACAGTCTTTACTACGAAATTTATTTGGATAAGAATTAATACAAAGTTATGGAAAACATGGTCTGATTTTGATAGGCATTTTTATCAACTTTTAAAATGTAAAAAAGTAGTTATAGTGACTTAACTACAATAGTTGGACATATGGTCTGGCGGAGTTTTTTGTAGATATTGATACGTTCTATAATATTGTAAAACATTTTTTTGTTCTATCATCAATACTTTTCGCAGCGCATGCGATGAAAGATATTTTATGGCTAATTTTTTTGCACCTTGTGTTGGTTTTAGTGAGAATTTCTGGGGATCTCTAATTTTTTCTTTTAATAAATGTAGCCTATGTTACTCAAGGATAATGTAGCTTTCTAATGGTGAAAGAATTTTTGAAATCGGTCCAGTAGTTTTTATGTTTATTCGTTACATACCAAAAATACAAATCTTTCCTCTTTATAATATTAGTATAGATATCAAGCGCTTGCTCCGCAAAGCAACGGACCTGATGCCAACTCTGCCCATGCACGAGTAAAACCGTGTCATCTGCGTAACAAATTATTTAAGTATGAGGTATAGTCAAACGACACAGTTCGTTGGTGTAAATAAGGAATAGGGTTTTATTATTATTATTAGTTAAATAAGTAGTTATCACGAGATAACTACAATAGCGAGACATATGGTCCTCGCGAAGTTTTTTGTAGATATTAATACGTTCTATAATATTGTAAAACATTTTTTGAAGTGAAACTTCTTTAGAATCGTTGTGATTTCAAACCGGATGCAACGGAAAAAACGACAGGTAAGAGACACAAATACAAAAATGTGTAGGAAAGAATGATACAGAAATATACAAAACGACAGGTAAGAGACACAAATACAAAAATGTGTAGGAAAGAATGAGACAGAAATATACATACTATTTTATATTATTATATATATTCATCTCATTCTTTTGTCGATTTACTAAAGTTTCACTTCTATCGTGTGTGAATCGCACACACACGTTTGTTTTATCATCAATACTTTCTACAGCGCATGCGATGAAAGACATTTTATGGCTAATTTTTTTACACCTTGGGTTGGTTTTAGTAAGAATTTCTGAAGATCTCTAATTTTTTCTAGTAATAAATATAATCTATGTTACTCAGGGATAATGTAGCTTTCTAATGGTGAAATAATTTTCGAAATTGATCCAGTAGTTTTTAAGTTTATTCGTTACATACAAAATGACAAACCTATCCTCTTAATATATTATTAGCACATTAGTATTAGTAAATTAGTATTAGTATAGACTATACTATACTGTGATGACACTCCTATTACTAGTGACCCACTCGGACTTCGCACTTGTGACATTTACTAAGCAAAGTACACTTTGTGTAAAAAATGTCTGTCAAGATCAAAGTTACATAAATACAACATTAAAGGTTTTATTACATAAATACGTTTCAAATGTAATTTTACTGGTTATGATAATTACGCATACAACAAAATAAACATCATCCTAGACAACCTTTTGAAGATTTTCTTGATTTTTGTCTGTCACGCAATTCCTACTTTATCCTATAAGCTTATTTTTAAATAATAAATGGATAAACAATTCGTAAGAAATTAAATGAAAAAGGGTAAAAAAGCGAACTCTTTGACATGTTAAAAAGGGTGATAGAATTGAATTATCCTTTACCTAATGTCAAAAGGACTTCCAAGAAATGGTAGTTCGATCCCGCATAATAATAAATCGATTCCTCTTTCTGATGTCTTACATTTTAAAGGCGTTATCTTTCTAATTTTATTTATATATTGAATAATTGATTGTTATGAGAAATATCATAAACAATAATTAAATTAAAAAATCCCATTTCCTCTGGCCCTGAAAACCTATCTACCCTCTGTGACCCAGTATGGTATTTTGAAGACCATCCTCCCCCTTCAGGACGGGTCACGTAGTATGGGTACCTACGTTCCTTTACCATCACCACCACCACCTAACAAACGAAAACCATTTACAGTAACTTGGACATCGCATCAGACCTTCATCTATACTAATATATAAAGCTAAAGAGTTTCTTTGTTTGTTTGCTTGAACGCGCTAATCTCAGGAACTACTGGTCCGATTTGAAAAATTCTTCCAGTGTTATATAGCCCATTTATCAAGAAAGGTTAAAGGCTATATATCATCACGCTAATACTAAAAGGAGCTGATGATAACGAGCACGACTTCAAGCGTCGGCTCGTATTAAAATATTTGTACAGAATTTAACACCATTAATAAATAATAAAGGAATTATTTAACCTCTAGACAGTATAAAAGTTATCTGCGGACACAATCCGAGTTTCAAAAACCCAACATTTAAATCCGTATAAGCTGTGTCATTACAACGTGGACCCGATCGGATTATACACGATTTAGAAACACTCGACATATTTCGAATATATTATAATTACGTTTCGGTAAAATGTTCCATACGACTTGCTTTTTTTAAGATCAATAACATAGACAAGTGCGAGTCGGACTAACGCACAAACAATTTGGACTTTATCGATGGAATACTAGTGCTGGTGGTGTGAAAACTGTAAGGAGGCCGTTCAAGTATTACATAAGCAGAATTTTTTCAATTATCAAGCGCTCCGCTCCCCTCATGTCAGCAAAAGTAAACTAAGCCCTAACCTACTCTAAAGGAGGAAGCCTTTAGATGTGTGTTTACTTTTATCGCTGACATAAATCACCATGCAAATCCCCCATCCCCCATGTCCTCAAAAATAAGCAAAGCAAGGGAGTCTCCGCCGTCTTTAATTAATGCTTACGTAATACAATTTTTGCGGGTATTGTAATATTACAAACAGACACACCAATTTTATTTATTTGTGTGGATGTCATAGGGGATGGGAAGAGGGTCTGCATGGTGATTACGTCAGTGTTAAAAAAAAATAAAAACGCACATCGAAACGTGAAAAATGGAAAAATGTTGCTTACTTTTGTTAACATAAAGGGCAGGGGGTTGATAATTGAAACAAAATCTGCTTACATAATACTTGAACGGCCACTAAGATCTTAAGTATGACAGCTTATGAATGTAATTCAACTTATTTTCTTCTTAAGATACTCATATAATATTTGCGTTTTGGAGTCCTGTATAAATATTTTCTCAGAGCTGGAGAGTTAGGGAGAAAAGATAAATGCAGTCTCCATATAACACTTCAGTCGACTCGATTGCTATGTAAATGCGCAAGTTTCAAGAAGCACTGTCAACATTTCCCGACGATATTATTCTTGCTAGTTGCTATATAACATTAACTAAGAACTAGTAGAATAACTTCTCAAATGTCCTCATGAGAAAAGTGACGAAGTTAGCGTTGATAGTTCATAATTCACTTCTAGACAAAAGTCTTTCGTCTAATCTATATCTATACTAATATTATAAATATGTATTTTTGTATTTTTGTATGTAACGAATAAACATAAAAACTACTGGACCGATTTCAAAAATTCTTTCACCATTAGAAAGCTACATTATCCCTGAGTAACATAGGCTATATTTATTATAAGAAAAAATTAGAGATCCTTAGGAAATCTCACGAAAACCAACCCAAGGTGCCAAAAAATTAGCCATAAAATATCTTTCATCGCATGCGCTGCAAAAAGTATTGATGATAGAACAAAAAAATGTTCTACAATATTATAGAACGTATCAATATCTACAAAAAACTCCGCGAGACCATATGTCCAACTATTGTAGTTAAGTCACTATAACTACTTTTTTACATTTTAAAAGTTGATAAAAATGCCTATCAAAATCAGACCATGTTTTCCATAAATTTGTATTAATTCTTATCCAAATAAATTATTTAGTAATGAAGACTGTTTCAATACCTGTTAATTACTTTTTGAATTATTGAAATCGGACATTCCAGTCAAAAGATATTACGAAATAAAAATATTAAGATAAAAAAGAAATAATCCCAGACGGGCCGCCGGCGCGGTGTGTAGTGCCTCGCAGCGATGCGAGTAACGCGGCGATAGAGAGAGCGACAGAATGCGGGAGCCAAAATGTTAAAAAAAAATTACCCACCCGTGCGAAGCCGGGACGGGCCCCTAGTGTTCAATAAATTTAAGAAATAATTACATGATTTACTAACCTCAATTTATTAAAACAATAATTGTTATTTTTTAAAGTCGGTCCACCCAGTTTAACAGACGTTTAGTGAGTTAGATTAGTATCAATCTATTGAACGAACCTTTAAGGAAATAGAAAGTAAATCTATATTTTTTTTGTCTATACTAATTTTTTTTTGTTTATTTTGTTTAAAACAAAAACAACAATTAACATCTTTTTAAATAACAAAAAAAAATAATTAGCATTAACAATTTTAAAGTCGAAAATGTAAATCAATGTGCATTTTGAATCGTCCTTTAGTAATGATTAAATCATTAAATGTACACAAAATCACGAAAGTTAATTATAAACTGACTAAATATGTTTTGTTGGTAATTATCTGACTTCTAACTAGAAACCTGTATTTAGGATATCATATATTGATACTCTAAACTATTATTTATTGGCCAACTGGATTTTAACAAAAATAGGACCAATCTATAAATCATATCTCTTAAAATACAAAAAGAAATTTCCATTTCAGTTCATAATTGACGTAATTCTTAGATAATAAACATAAGAGTTTAATTTAATATTTATATTATTTAAGGGTTATATAAAACTATCAATCATCGTATGAACTAAATATTTCAATGATTAAAAAAAAAACCTCAAAGGAGTGACACAAATACATATTTAGCAGATATTACATTAATATTACATTCTAGTTTATTTTTAAACTAGCCGAAACGCGCGATTTCGTTCGCGTGTTGCTCCCCTCCTAAGGGTCGTAGCGAGATGTTAAATAGTCTAAATTACTCCTTGTTACATCAGCTATCTGCCAGTGAAAGTTCCGTCAGAATCGGTCCAGCCATTTCAGAGATAAGCCCGAACAAACAGACAGACAAAAATTATAAAAAAATGTTGTTTTGGTATATGCATCGTGTATACATACATATGCACTTACTTCTTCTTTCAATATTCTACTAATATTATAAACGCAAAACTTTGTAAGAATGTATGGATGTATAATGTTTGTTACCCTTTCACGCCAAAACTACAGAAAGGATTTTGATGAAACTTTACAAGAATATAGCTTACACATCAGAATAACACTAAGGCTATAATTTATAATGATATAGTGTGAATTATCTAAAGTATAGCGGGTGAAAACGCGAAGTGCAGCTAGTTTAAAATAGTTTTATAACTTTCATATTATTTTAACTGAAGCAATTTTTCAAACTAGTTAACTTATTATTTATTAACTTTAGTTATAGTAATCGGTAAGTGAATCTAAATACTAAAACTATTTCCATACATTTATCTAAATTTTATTTTTCTAGCAACTCCCGACATCTGAACGCCATTTGTTAGAGTAAATACCAGCGGCCTGAAATGTGGCTTCAATCATTTAAAAAATGTATTTTTAGAAGTGTAAAACAAATTAAATGATTCACTGACAAAACAATCGGAGCAATTTAAATAAAATACATCGAACTATTTATTTAAGTTATATACAATGACAAATAAAAAATTGAACAGAACTGTTTGTTTTCGAAGTTCAATATTCTTTATTTACTTGTGGGAAAATGGATTTAGAATATTCACAGATGAACTCTTCAAAGGTTATATATATAGGTATTCGTTATCATTCATATCGTTATCGTTTATATTATAGTCGTAATGGAGGTATTCGTTAAAATTGCTTGGCTGGCAGTTATGTCAAACGCCATAAACTTTATACTAAAAAAGGGTAATTTTCCGCGCAACTTTTTAAATTTTTTCTTCCATAAGGACCTTCTCCTGAAAATAACAACCACAACAAAAAAAATTAGCAAAATCGATTTAGCCGTTCATTCATCACGACCCGTCAATGGCCCACTGCTGAGCCGGGTCTCCTTCTCAGAATGAGGAGGGTATTAGGCCATAGTCCACCACGCTGGCCCAGTGCGGGTTGGCAGACTTCACACACCTTTGAGAACTTTAGGGAACTGTTAGGAGATTGCAGGTTTCCTCACGATGTTTTCCCTCACCGTTAAAGCAAGTGATATTTAATTGCTTAAAACACATAACTCAGAAAAGTCAGAGGTGTGTGCCCAGGATCGAACCCGGACCTCCCGAGTGACTTGATGTCTCAACCACTGGGCCATCACTGCTGATTTAGCCGTTAACCAAGGGAAATAGGGATTTATTTTTATATATAAACCTTGAAAATGTATAATATGGAAATACATGTCGGAGAATAATAAAAAATTATCGAATAATCGAATCATCATCGATATCTATGGCGTTGGAGTAGGGAAGTAGTCACTTTCGTCGTTTTGACAGTCTCGACCCTTTACATGCCATCGACAGTCTGACTGAAGTCTTACTCTTGCACGATCTCTCAAGGAGTGAAGCAGTCTCTGAATAGTGTTAGTGTTGTGCAGTGCAGTGTTAGTGCTGGGAATGCTGTCCGATTGAGGTCACGTGAGTACCTTACAATGTAGTTTCCACGTCTTGTGTTAAATTAGGCATATGTGAGTTTTACCTTTGGTTTAAACAGAGTGCCTGAGCATTGGAGATGAGTGTCTCGATCGAATAAGGAATATACTTAAGCCTACACATCTTGGTCACAAGTCCAAGGCATTGCTTAGGTTTCTCTCGTAATTATTAGAGATCATATTTGATTATTTATCGTTTCAGTAGAAGTATCTAAGTTGCGTTTACCCAATAGTTCATTCGATATCATCACCTCTTGTAGCGTTTTCCAATATTTCCCTCTCCTCCTTCCTTCTCATCATTGAAATCCCCAACATACATAAGAATAATTGGGCCACCATTTTTGAAAGTTAAAAGCCATATTGAATTTGGAAAGATGTCACTTAACGATGAATTGTCATGCAAACGGGATAGCTTTACGTGTATATGGAATCCTTCATGGCAAACCCTTTTATATTAATTCCCAAGATATGAATGCATAAAATATAATTGGCGAGCCATATTGAATTTAGTCAGCCACCAAAACGTATATTCACATTTTCATGGGATAGTTATCCCCAAGATACTGAAAATTCATTTGCAAGATTTTAAAAGTTATATATTCTGTACACGTCGGTATACTTGAAACCATACAAAAGAAAGTACCCACAACACAGATCACAATTATGTAGTTGTGATCTGTGACCCCCAATCACAAATTTATCAATGGTGTTGTTAACTTAAAGTAAAGTAAAACCATGTAAAATAAATAAATATATCTCAGAGTTTACAAGTATGCAAAAGCTTAATCTTAAATGCGATATAAGGTTATCAGCAAGGGGGAAATAAGAAAATGCGATATAATTTACATCACATGGCAACGTAAAAATAATGCTCGCAAAGTTACGAGTAAGTCCTTGCTTCTTTAACATTGTTAGTACTTTTTGTTCTTGTGAATTTTGTATATAAGATATCCAAATATATTATGATAAAGGGAATTAGAAAAGACTTCCTTCACTTCTTTGAAATAAAGAATATTTTTTCGTATTGTTCAATTACTATGAAGACTTTTTATTAACTCTGAAGAAATCTTGACTTAAAAAGTTGATCTTTCAAATTTTAGATGACAAGCTAAATTGATGAAATGATGAATAATGATGATGATGATGAAATAAAAAAGTGGTACAATTGTTCTCTAATTATTCTTTAAAAAAGTTAGAGAGAAGATATAACCTAATAAGATGTTTTTTTATGATAGATAAGGGACAAACGAGCAAATGGTCATTAATATTATATTAGATCATTATTGATAAATCAATATTTCATATTCCTTAATATGAATCCGATAAAAATTACTCTTTAATAAAATCTTTTTAACTTCTATCCTTATTCAACAAACCTTAATAAATCAAATGCAAAACATCGCGCATGTTTTAGCTCTAGTCAGCATTGACTGCATCCTTTTTGTGATCCAGACTCCTCCAACAGTAACAGGCATCACCCATTCTGGGATGTAGCCTCTAAGACGAGAACACAGAATGTGCATGGCGGATAGCCAGAAATTAGTAGTAATTAGAGCCACTAATTGCAATTTCATTTAAACAATTGTGTAACCTCAATCTATATCTGTAATTAAAATCTTCATATAAATTCTCTTAAATTGCCACAAAATCTCAATCAAAATTATTATTAGGAGATCGCTCGACCATCCTGCAACTATTCGTGATGCTTCAAGGTTGGATCAGTACAGCATTTACAACATCAAAACATCTGGCGGCGAAGATAACGAAATATTTAAATTGAACTTTATAAAATTATTTACAGGTGTTTTTTAATAACCAGTTAGGTACTTGAAATATCTTGCATAGTTGAATAAAAAAGAATTATTAAAAACTGACATTATTATTTTTTGCGATTTTCACCAAGTGGTACACTTGAATATTCCTATAACTAGCATCTTCACTTACCACGCGACAGAAAGATTACAGATAACCGGTTACTTTTAAATATAACTTTAATGTGTGCATCTCTATACCTGCGTAGCTTTGAACTTGTGTATGTCCGCCTATAGACGATGGACGAATTATTTAAAAGCTGATTCAATCAGAATAGCTCCCAACAATAATTTATGAAGATCCAGTCAACCGCTCAAAAACCATAAGCTCATATCCAACTTGATACAGAGAGCATACATTCTGAACACCCAACTCCTCAGCCATTTACAGCAGATATCGAGGATCCAGAGAAACTGACACTAGTTTATAGTTTATACTATGCAAAGATAGTGGTATCTCCAAGGCAAGTCAACTTTAAGTAGTCTGCGCTACTTTCAACTTCTCAATCACCCACAACAGATATCTTGTGATTATGCTAACGAGAATAATCATTTCAATGGTATTTGCTGTCACCACGTCCTTAATTACCACTTTAGTTTAAATAACCTCCACGATTCTTTTCCGTTTTAGGTGTAACTCCATGCATGATCAGAACTAAAAGTTATCGGGATATCATCAGCACTAGAATACTATACTTAAATTAGTTTATATGTAACTTAATCTCACGTTTTTCGCTATGAAAAAGCGGCGGTAGAAATACTTGCAGCCGTTTTGTAACAAAATATACGAAAGTAAAGTAGTAGTGAAAAGTGGCCCCGGTAGACACAATGGTTCAAGATCACCGGCTTGTAATCCCACCACTGCTGTCGGTGTTAGGCCGGAGATGTCCTCGGATCCATGATTAAATAAAACTCCAAGTGACTCCAAGCATAGGGGTGTGACGAGAAAATGTAAAATTTTCTTGATGATACCACTTCTGAACTAAAGAGGTTTAGACCAGACCAAACCAAACGAAATATTCACAATATACTTATTCTCACTCTTTACAACCTTCCTCCTACAACTATTACTCAAAACTGTTCTCCGTGCCGAGACTTATAGCCATCTCACAGCCATCATACCACCTCCAGAAAGTGAGATACAATCAGCTAAGGTTTTTAGTTTTTAGTCCATTTACAAAGAATATAAAATGAGTATTCGATAATCGAGATATTGATCAAATTATTCTAATTATATTTAGTATCAATATTTTCCAGTATTGATATATATAAAACTAGGGGCCCGTCCCGGCTTCGCACGGGTGGATAATTTTTTTTAACATTTTGGCTCCCGCATTCTGTCGCTCCCTCTATCGCCGCGTTACTCGCTGCGCTGCGAGGCACTACGCACCGCGCCGGCGCGGCGGCCCGTCTAGGATTATTTCGTAATATCTTTTGACTGGAATGTCCGATTTCAATAATTCAAAAAGTAATTAACAGGTATTGGATAAGAATTAATACAAAATTATGGAAAACATGATCTGATTTTGATAGGCATTTTTACCAACTTTTAAAATGTAAAAAAGTAGTTATAGTGACTTAACTACAATAGTTGGACATATGGTCTCGCGGAGTTTTTTGTAGATATTGATACGTTCTATAATATTCTAGAACATTTTTTTGTTCTATCATCAACACTTTTCGCAGCGCATGCGATGAAAGATATTTTATGGCTATTTTTTTTGCACCTTGGGTTGGTTTTAGTGAGATTTTCTGGGGATCTCTAATTTTTTCTTGTAATAAATATAGCCTATGTTACTCAGGGATAATGTAGCTTTCTAATGGTGAAAGAATTTTTAAAATCGGTCCAGTAGTTTTTATGTTTATTCGTTACATACAAAAATACAAAAATACAAATCTTACTTCTTTATAATATTAGTATAGAAGTATAGATAAGCCCCTGACAACTGCCCCTGGAAGGACATGACGTAATCAAAGACTATCGAAAATATGTGACTGTTACAATTTCTAATACCTCTCTTTGACCTTAACTTCCTTTATTAATGGAAACTAGGTTTGATTAAGGACAAAGGCAATTTTGTATTCAAATTAGAACGCTCAGCGTATTCATCTTCAAGTTCCTTTATAATCTTAACTGAAATATTACGAATAATAATTCACAGGCAATAAATATTAAAATTAAAAATTAATTTTTTTGTTCGGCTTTTTAGTAGTAGCGTCTTATGATGAAGTATTTCTATATATTATCACTTAAAAATAGAACAAAACGTTTAATTATATCTACAGTCTTCTCATCTAATTTTACCACTTCTTCTTGAATTTTAACCTTTAAAAATCGATTGTTTGGCTTAAAAAATTCTCAACTTGTTCTTGATTATCGCAATTTAAAGCCTTATCTGTTGAAGATTCTGGATGTCGTACGTTCTTTTTATTGCTAGATATTTCTACACCTTTCTAGAATATTGCCACATTATTTTAATTTATATTAGAATTTTCATTTTCTTATTTAGCATTGAAAACTGTAACAAGTTATTTATTCATCTATTATTACTCTTTATTCCTTTTGTATATACAGAGTGTTCCAATAAATAACTATATAAAAGTAAGTAGGGTTTCCGATTCACCCCACTGTATTTTTGGCGTTATGAAGATTTTTTTCTCGTCTTTTTAGCCTTGAACAAGACTGGTTTCGTACTTTTAATCACAGTAACTTCAATTGAGATATTTGGTTAATTTAGTTCCTAAATACCTGAAAAGTATGTTTTTCAGAAACTAAAACAATTATGTATTTATCACCATTGCGTCAAAAAATCTAGAAGTATGTGTATAAAAATGAAAAACGTAATGTGTAATGTTTTCGAGAACGATTTAAAAAATAAATTCACTAAAATTCTAAACTTTTTCTAAAACTTGCTAATATCATAATCTATCTATCCCAAAAGATAGATAAATAACTATATTTGTCAGCCACTACCTTGTTGTTATGTTTTAAATAAATAGCATTAATTTAAAGTAAATTTTCAATATATCCAAACTAAAAGTTAATAGTTTAAATGTCATTGCTATTTATACAATGTATCTTTCAGCAAAATCAAACACTTTGTATGAGCATAGACTTAAAGCGCTTTTTCCACAAAAATACGTACAACTTCTCTTTGAGCCAATCTACTAATATTTTAAACGCGTTTATTGAAGTAATGTCTAGTTTAACCGACAAAGAAAAGTTACCAATAACTATTAAATAAAAAAATTAAATTACCCTGACTATCTAAAATTGACATACCGAGGAGATACCACCAAGAAAACTATTCTCATTAGCCTAAACATGAAATATTTGCTGTGAGTAGCTGTGAAAGAGTATAGACCTGACCAAACAGATGCTGCATTATCATCTTAAGGTTTACATGTCCTAGTTCTATCCCAAGCTAGAATTGAGCTGATAGTCTTTAAACTGACCTTTAGGCTGACCAGATCTTTTTGAATTGTAGCTAAGAACCATCTCGATGAAAGCTAAATTGATGAAAGTTTCAGTTTAATTGGTCCATTACCTAGGGCGCTATGATGCCACAGACAAATATATAGATACACAGATACACACATTAAACTTATAAACACCTCGTCGGTATAGCATCGGATGTTAAAAAAGAGGTATAGTGTTATACTGAGGATAGTTAAAAATATAATCTTATATAAAATATTTCATGTTTTAGGTGACTTAACTATTACCCTGTTTCTAGTAGTAGTAGTCTAATTTGTGGAATTTTCAAAATTTATATTATTTAAATGATCTTGACTAAAATTATGAAAGTGTCTGCGACCCGTGAGAGTACAGGTTAGAAGTTACAGTCCCCCTCTGCCGCTGGGAGAGAATCTCGCGAGTAACCCATTACCCCCGTTGGTGGGAGGGATCTGTTACCCGACCAGCATTCGAAACCGTAGCATTATCCTCTTCATTCCCCTTCCTCGAAGTGGCAACGCACCCACTGGATTCTATAACACGTTATATCGCGCTTTGGCACTAACGTATTAAAGTGCTAATAAAAAGTTCTACCTAAAAATATACTAAAAATAAAATGTGTAAAGTAAATAGAATTTTGAGTTTAAATCCTGAACAAATTGAGGAGTCGAATACAAAACACGTTCTAGACTTGTTCGCTTTGGCAGTGTCCTCGACAACTTTTTCTTTGTGAGAGCTCGCGGAGATAAGCCTTCTAAAAGTTTTTCGCTGCCCTGTTTGTTTTCTGTCCCAGTTTTACTTTCGCGTGACAATTTTTTTTCACACTTCCCTGCATATTAATGTAGAGTATAAACAGCTTCATCAAATTTTCTCACCTTTTTTAAAAGAAGTCCTGTAAAAGTCAGACAGTTTACTTTCTACATTTATTTAATATCTGAATTTCCTGAAAGTTTTGGTTGAAGTTGTAAATACCGAAAACGCTATTCGAATTAGTGGTGCCAAAATTATAACTATTTTCACAATTTTTAGTAAGAGACTAATTTTTAATTATTGTTATCTACATGGAACGGATACTGCACAGTAATACGCTCAAGATAATAACAATATGCACTTAAAACGGAATTAAACCACAGCACAACCACAATGGTACCCAGACAAGCTCTGTTTGACAACTGGCTCAAATCTATCGGAACAGAGGTTATATACAATCTTAAAATGAAATAAAAACTACCCGCGAATATCAAGTTATCAACGATAAAGTCTAAGAAATGTATCTTGTGTATCACTAGCGACCTGCTCCGGCTTCGCACGGTTTCTCTACTATATGTAAGAGGAAGGTTTATATGCATGTATTATGCATTTATACCTTCCTCTTGAATCACTCTATCTATTAAAAAAACCGCATCAAAATCCGTTGCGTAGTTTTAAAGATCTAAGCATACATAGAGAGAGGGAAAGACTAGTGATGAAGAGCAATTGGAAACAGATATTTTGAGTAAGTATTTATTTTTTAAATGACGAAGCTGTCCAGTATAAGTTGTACTATGAACGTACAATTTAATTGCCAGCCACTGGAAACATACAACACCGTAGGCTGCAGCCAATTTCGCTAATATATTTTCGTTAAAAATTTTAACGAAATATTTTGATAAAACCATGAAGAAAAAATTAAAATATTTGTATTTATTATTTATGTTTTTTAATATTCAGTTCCTGCATATTTTTGCTTGAAATAAAAAAAATTAAATTATTTTTTAGAGTGATTTCCCAAACAGCATATAAGGACCCGAAGGAGCTGAAGAGAAGTTACAGGGGGTACAATAAAAAATAATTACAGGTCGATAGTATGACAGCCCAGGAAGTGATTTTTATTTTCAACCCCCGACGCTACAACGACGGGATGTTAAATTTAACGTTTGTATCTGTGTGTCTGTCTGTGCCATCGTCGCCTGAGATAATGAACCAACAAATATAATCTCATATTTACTATTTTGTATGTATTAAAAGTAATTCTTTAATAAAAAGGTGTGTGTGCGATTCACACACGATAGAAGTGAAACTTCAGTAAATCGACAAAAGAATGAGATGAATATATATAATAATATAAAATAGTATGTATATTTCTGTCTCATTCTTTCCTACACATTTTTGTATTTGTGTCTCTTACCTGTCGTTTTTTCCGTTGCATCCGGTTTGAAATCACAACGATTCTAAAGAAGTTTCACTTCAAAAATAGTTATTCTTGTAATATTTATTTATTTTTTATTATATATATTTTTTTTTATGTTAGCAACACTAACTAATAATTGTCTAGATTGCGATAGATTAGAACAATTTTTATCTGTAATTTCAGAGAAATAAGAGGGGGAGAGAATATTGACTATCATAGTTAAGTTAATAGCAAGGTCATAAATAAATGCGAGTGTTTAAGTTAGATAAAGAAGCTTCGTAAACAGTGCCTAGGGCTTGTGGCCCACTGCTCGGTTTTCTATATGAAGTCCTTGGTGTATACTTTACATAATACCTTAACTGACTAATTTCAATGAACGGATTTCAGTGAAATTTTATACACTGATACTTTATGACCTGGATTAACATAATTATTCTGAAAAATTGAGAGTTCCTACGGGATAACAATAAAATGTGTTTATTTTCCTAAACGCCTAAATATATTTAGCAACAATATATTCAACATTAAAGGTTTTTTAATTAATCTAAGTGTTGTACGTGATAGATTGCACCCGTGCGAATCCGGGGCAGGTCAACTAGTCTTTTAGAACAAAAATGTTAATTTGCTCTAATCTTATTAACAAAACTATTATATTTAAAAGAGATAACTAAGAAGCTCTGCAACAACACTGCAATAGTATAGATAATTAGCATATTGCCGTGTAAATAAAGTATAGTAAATTTACTTTTTAATACCATTTATAAATATGAAAAATCTAAAGAATTTGTAGTGTTACGGTGCAGATAATAAAATAGCCCACGCTGAAAGCATCTGCAATCTGCATAAAACCAACTTAATAATTGTTAAAACAACCGCAGTAAGTTACGTTAAGTAGCGTTCTAAATAAGTGGAATAGTTTATACTAGCGACCTACCCCGGCTTAGCACGTGAAGTAGAGCATATTATAAGTAGAGCAACCCACCATACATTGTTTTGTTACTCGGTATATGTATGTCGGGGATTTTAAAACGATGTGAAAGGAGATGGAAGGAGGAAGATGGGGAATATTGGGGAACACTAAAAAGGGGTGATGGTATTGAATGGAATATTGGGTAAACGCAACGTAGATACTCCTACTGAACCGATAAATGATCAAATATGATCTCTAACAATTACGAGAGAAATCTAAGCAGTGCCTTGGACTTGTGACCAAGGTGTCGGCTTAAGGATATCCCTTAAATAATTACAACACTCGCCTCCACTGCTAGGCTCTCTATTTAAACAACGATAACGATTCGATTAATCGATAATCTTTTACTATGCTCCGACATGTATTTCAAAAATCGTTTTCGATAAAAGCTTGCTGGCGACTTGAATTTTCCGGATAATTCGAATATTTTCGTCATATTTCAATAAATTAATATAAAATCGTAACAAATGATAATCATAAATCTTTCTCATGAATTACTATATTATCTATTTGTGAAAACCGCATGAAAGTCTGTTCAGATTTCATTGCAACTAACCATACACTTCCGTTTTTGGGTTGCTAAATTGAGTAAACGATTACTATAAGATATGAGAAAGAGAGTCTGTCTACACGACAATATATCAGTGTAGCTACGGGCACGTAAGTATAGGTTTGACCTTGAAAGCGCAGAAGTCACTATTAGGGGCGAAAGCAGCGCGTCGCACGCGATTAGTTCTTGTGCGATGTTTCAGTTCCCGCGCGTCTTCTACGACACTGATGGAACTGCTAACACAGGCACGCAGCACGCTCACAATGAGCATATTTCCCCCACTATTTTTGCTCAAACCTAAAGTTAGATGCTATCTTCATAATCAAGAAAATTTTATAAATTTTATTGTAAGATAATTAAGTTCAGATCTGTGTAAAATTGGTGACGAGGTCGAGCGTAAATGAGTGTTTTAAACCTACTCTTGGGTCTCAAGCCCCAGACGCTATAGCTTCCGCCTAGATTGTATGTTAGCGCATTCTTTGAGTAACTTTGCGTAGTGCAGTTCCCGTTACGCTTACATTATTCGTATAATAACAATAATAAAATAATAACCGAATTGTCTGTGTACAATTAGTTACGCTAAATTCTATATATATAAATTCACATAAATTATTATATCTGTTTATTTGTACATTAATATAAATAACTATACTTACAAAATAATAACTATAATTAAATGTAATTTTTAGGCAAAAACAAAGTTATCAAATTATCGTTATCTCATAATTATAAGATGACTTCATTGTCTGTCAAGACATTTTTTTTTCTCACTGGTACGCACAGGTTGTAGTTAAAATCTAACACTCAAATCTTAAATCCTTTTAATAAAAAAATAACTAACTTCGTATACAGAATTCTTGTTGTTGAATGGCTTATAAGATTTGGCAAGAAGGAATCGTCGTATTATGAACGCGAAAGTTTGTAAGAATTAATGGATGTCTAGATGTATAGATGTATGTTTGCTACTCTTTCACGCAAAATTTACTGAATGGATTTTAATGAACCTTTACAATAATATAGCTTACACATCAGAATAATAGATAGGCTATAATTTATAATGATATACTAGTAGGTGAAACCGCTGGCCCAGCTAGTATAATATATTATAATTGCTAGAAACTTGTATTTAAAGTTTAAATATAAGATAGTATATTATGATATGTTTGTATTCCTTATGAGAACATAAGCGATAACTTAGTTTCCCTTATAGCCAACATCCCACTGGATTCTATAACACGTTATTTCATGTAAATTTTTATCCCCAAGAACCTCAAGGGAAATTTGTAATAAAGTGTTTTATAAGGAAAGTATAAAAACATTGATTTTGCTTTAAGGATACCAGATTTTAGTATTATGTTTTGTTTCAGTAAAGCTATTTCAATATCGTGTATCAGAATTATTGGAATGCGATAAGGAAGGAAGGAACATGTTCATAGTTTTCCTCCATTTCGAAATGGTATTCAATAGCAAAAGTAATACTAGTCGACCCACCTGGCTTCGCATTAGTGCAATTTAACACCTGTACCAAAATAATTTTAAAAAAAACATTAATTTATAATAAATTGCTATATAAATATTCAGATGTTCAATAAACATTTCATTATCATCCTGTAGGAAGTATGATTTTTTTCTGAGATAAAAGTTCATGGAAATCTCTGTTCAGCCGTTTTTGTTCGATTGAGTAACAAGCATCTACATTTATAACATTATTATACTTATTATTACTTTCATTTATTTTTATTACATTTTAATACTAGCGAACCCGCCACGGCTCTGCACGGATGCAATGCTGATACTAAATCTTTACAGAAGTCTTTATATACCTACAACGTTCACAGCTTTTTTTATCATTAGAGAATACAAACTTGATTTCATAGGCACGCGCCGCGTAACCGCTATGTCCCTGCATTTTATATCTGTAATATCTACGAAAATATTCATTTAAATTACATACTGTAATGGGATATATTAATCTATATAAAATGCGCAATATATTTAAGGTACGTAATTGGATAAGGATTAATACTTTATTGTTTAAAATCGTTTCTCGTAAAAAGTAAAGGATAAAAAATGGTTATTGTGGGTTATCCCTAAGAGATAGACATATACCATCGCGGACTTTTTTGTAGAATATTTTAAGGTGTGCAATACTATAGTACATTATTTTGATCTATCTCGTGGGGTTCAGCCAGCGTTTGCATTGTAAGTGCAAAAAATGTGTTTATTTACGACATCACATTAGAAACCTCTAAAATTATCAGTGTTTCTCTACTATAATATATATGTATTATACATATAAACCTTCCTCATGAATCGCTCTATCTATTAAAAAAAATGAATTAAAATCCGTAGCTTAGTTTTAAAAATCGATGCATACATAGGGACATACAGATAGAACGACAGCGGGAAGCGACTTTGTTTTATACTATGTAGTGATTACATCGAAAAATTAAACATAACCCAAAATCATCGATATATTGAAAATATCGTGAGTTTCTATAGTCTAGTATTTATAGTATTATGTAGTTGCGACCCGGAGACGTCCGTCACGACAACCACCCATGAACTATTGAAAGAAATTCTCCCCGTCTTTGTACTTAAATGCAAATCATTCTGGTTTGTAATACAGTAACTCATTCATAGTAATGTACCCTGTTTAAAACAAACGACGTCGTAATACGAATTTAATTTAGTAATTACGTTAAAATTTCTCACTTGTGGCAAAGCATCTTGCTTCACCCTTTACCAATTTTAATTTCGACGCCTTTCTCTAATTAAAATATAACTTTGAAACGACCCTTTGTCTTCCCTTCGACCACTTTGTCTTAAGCCAGGATTTCTGAGCTTGACACCTGTGATCGATAACAATAAATTTTGTATAGGCTCATAAATTATTTTTTTAATGTTTTTAATGTATTATTCTATACTAGCTACGCCCTCGGTTTCACCAGTTATATTTTGGATAATTTGCACTATATCATTATAAATTATAGCTTATGTGGTATTCTGATGTGTATGTTATATTATTGTAATGTTTCACCCAAACATCCATTCATTCTTACAAACTTTAGCGTTTATAATATTAGTAGGAGTAGTCCGAGTTCGATCTTGGGCACACACCTCTGACTCTGAGTTATGTGTGTTTTTAGCGATTAAATATCACTTGCTTTAACGGTGAAGGAAAACAGCGTGATGAAACCTGCACTCCTGAGTTCCCTAAAAATTCTCAAAGGTGTGTGAAGTCTGCCAACCCGCACTGGGCCAGCGTGGTGGACTATGGCCTAATACCCTCCTCATTCTGAGAAGACCCGGCTCAGCACTGGGCCATTGACGGGTCGTGATGATAATATTAGTAGGACTAGTAGGATTAGGATTCCTAACCCATACTCAAAATATTTTGTTTTAGTTATCAAGACTCGTCAAACTGCTGTAAGTTCATAGTCAAATTTTCTAATGTCGATGTATTATTGACGGACGATAAAGTGCGATCTAATTTAAAATATTTTGCGATGTATTTTAAGAGCTGGGAAAATATTCCGTAACCCAAGAAAAGTTATGTGTGAGGAAAACTCATTACTCGATTATAACATGGTTATCATACAATTACTATCGTCGCGAAAAACTTCGGAAGTTAAATAAAAAAATAGTTTATTTCAATTAGACTTTTTACAAAATACTTATGACACGTCAAAATTAGACAGTCAGTTTATTTGAAGCTACCATTAGTTCGGAAAGCAGTCATCTGATGAGAAGAACTGGCAAGAAACTCAACAGTCACAATCAGGATGATTTGTAATTTAAGCGTCAGTAGCTCAGTGGCTCAGGTGTTGTATTCACGATCGATAGGTTGAGGGTTCTAATCCCAGTTATTGGACTGCCGACGTGGCCCTCTCCTAACACAAGCATTTTAGCTTAATTGGAGGGGTTAATAATACTAGTACTTAGTTTGCAATCCAAAATATTAGTGACCTTAAAAAAAACAAAGAACTGACTACTTAGCATTGTCAATTTAAGATTATCTCAAAAAAATACGTACTTGTCTTATAATTAAAAAAAATACTTTAAATACCGGCCAAGTGCGAGTCGGAGGAAGGGTTCCGTACAAATATTTAGCAAGTATTTTTGATTGCTGTATGGGAGCCCCCCTTAAATATTTATTTTAGTCTGTTTTAGTATTTGTTGTTATAGGGGCAACAGAATTACATTATTTATGAACATTTCAACTATCTAGCTATTATGGTTGAGATACAGCCTGATGACATACAGACGGACAACGAAGTCTTAGTAATAGGGTCCAATTTTAACCCTTTGAGTACGGAACCCTAAAATATTAATAAATTATTTTCACATAATTTAATATACTTATAAACCGTCAACAAACTGCTCTGCAGTTTGACGGAATTTTTTATGTTAGTAATTTAAGTTATTGAAAACTGTAAATAATAAATAAATAAATAAATTCAAAGAAAAACTCAATGCGACTGAAAATAAAGAGAAATACATTAAAAGGGTCGTGCGAATCAAATTACACTTTTTGTTAAATGGTAAAAGGGGTTCAGAACTTTTGAAATGTCCATTATCTACTAAGTAAATGATTGTATTTTTTATTCTTTGGAATTGTTTTAACCGATTTTTGATATTCTTTGATAACTATTACTGTTTGTTTTTTTTAATAATTCTCTTAAACATTAAAAATTATTATAATTTAGCTGTTTTTTATTATTTAATGCTAAAATTGATAACGCCTTTATTTTTATGATAGCAATATTTTAGTTAGTATTACAATAAAATAACGGAATATAAAAATCCGTTTGTATAAAATGAAAAGAATATATGACCTTATTTAAAAAAAGATATCACCCTCTCTCTCTCTCAGATCTCTTCAGATAATGAACTTCATCATCATCACGACCCTCATTGGCCCACTGCTGAGCCGGGTCTCCTCCTCAGAATGAGGAGGGTATTAGGCCATAATCCACCACGCTGGCCCAGTGCGGGTTGGCAGACTTCACACACCTTTGAGAACTTTTTGGGAACTCTGGAGTGCAGGTTTCCTCACGATGTTTTCCTTCACCGTTAAAGCAAGTGATATTTAATTGCTAAAAACACACATAACTCAGAGTCAGAGGTGTGTGCCCAGGATCGATTGCCTATTATTGTAGTCTTTTGAACAAACAAAACAAAATAAATAATATAAATGGAAAAAGATGAAATAAAATAATGGAATTGTTATAGAAAACTACAGCGTTTTAATATAATTACACAACATAGTAGTTATAACACGAATAAACAGACAGATAAATACTTTGAAACTGTAACCAGGTATATATTTGTCGAGGATTTTAAAATGGTGTGAAGGAAGGAGATTAGGGGAATATTGGAAAACACTAACAGGATTGGTATTGAATGGAATATTGGGTAAACGCAACGTAGATACTTCTACTGAACCGATAAATGATCAAATATGACCTCTAACAATTACGAGAGAAACCTAAGCAGTGCCTTGGACTTGTGACCAAGGTGTAGGCTTAAGGATATCCTTTAAGTGATCACGACACTCGCCTCCACTGCTCAGGCTCTAGTTTAAACCCAAGGTTAAACTCACATAAATCTAACCTAACACAAGACGTGTGAGCACTCGTCACAAGATCGGACAGCACTAACACTGCACTGCACAACACTGACACTATTCAGAGACTACTTCACTTCTTAAGAGACCGCGCACGATTAGACTTCAGTCAGACTGTCGATGGCATATAATGGGTCGAGGATCGAGACTGTCAAAACAACGGAAGTGACTTCTACCCTACTCCAACGCCATAGATACCGATGACGATTCGATTATTCGATAGTCTTTTACTAGTCTCCGACATATTTAACAAGCATCATTGTATTTCAACCAATTTACACAAAACCTAACATTTCAACCTAACCTAAACCATGGAAGGTTAATAAATCACTTTATCTATTGGTGATGAATAAATGAACAGCATGAAATTCCATTTAGCCGTTTTTGAGTTTCATTAAATTTTCGTTCTATAATTTTCTAATAATATCAACAGAATTAATTCAAAGTTTCTCTCATTGTTAGACCGTGGTATACAACCTGCAAACCGCGTTGACACTTATCCCTTGGGAGCTTTCCGCCTTACAGATAAAGCCGCCATTTTAATCCTTAAAAGCTACGTCTATACTAAAATTACTTTAGAACCCAATCGGTTTAAGTGTTACTTAGGAGTGGGAAACCGTACTTATCCTATATCATTGTTAAATATTGTTTCTAGTTAAAACTAGGTTAGTAATGGAAATTACTGGTACAAGTAAATCAAACATTTGAGCTTAACATTTATCACCGTTGATTGTTATAAACCATGGATATATTATAATAGCAGTGGTTAAGACTTTTACGTCTTACTCGGGAGGTACGAGTTCGATCTTGGGTCGATATCTCTGACTTTTCTCAGTTATGTGTGTTTTGAGCAATTAAATATCACTTGCTTTAACGATGATAGAAAACATCGTTAGTAAACCAGCAATCCTGATAGTTCCATTTAGTTCTCAAAAGTGTAGGAAGTCTCCCAACTCGCACTAGGCCACAGCGTGGTTGACTTTGTCCTCGCTCTGAGGAGGAGAGCCGGCTCTGTAATAGCATTCATGGATTATAATGATGATAAATTTATAAATTACTTGTTCAGTACCGTATTTGGCTACATAACACCACGCTACGACCCATAGGAGCGTAGCATCACGCGGACGAATATTGTGTGTTCTTACGAGTGCGATATATTTTTTTTGTCACTAAACAGTAAATGATAATGAATCAATGGTCCTAAGGTAGGTGTAGTGTAGTCACAAAGAAAAAAGGAATATGAGATAAAATATACACATAAAGCTGAAAAGTTTATTTGTTTGCTTGAACGCGCTAATCTCAGGAACAGTTGGTATATATTATCATGAGCATCACGCGAAGTTGCGTGGGTCGACTAGTATGAGATAAAACTTAGCTACTTCTTTTCTCCTATTTTTGAATAAGGATTGATATATCTATCATCTCATCTCATTACATAAGTCTATTGTTAAATGATATTTTTGCTAAAAACCCTAGTTAAGTAAACCTACTACTTATTATAATAAAAATATATTTTTACCAAAAAAGGTTTCAAATTCATAAGTTCAAGTATAAATGCGAAAAGAAAAATGATAACTATATCTAAATTAACAAACATTTTTATATTTTGTTGGTCTTGCAAGCATTCTTCTCTTACTAACCTACGTTCCAACCAAATTTTTTTTATAATTTAATTAACTGTTGTTTACTTTTTTTCCTTGTTTGCGATCTATAGATTCTGGGTTTAGACTTTCATCATTGTTTCTGAATATTGAATTTCTCATTATTTCAACGCTAATTAAAGATTTCATTTGTTCATATCAAACTTGAAATATTGTTTCAATTATAAGGAACGAATGTTAGCAACGCTGTTTATAATGTAGTATTGGCGGGTAGATCATTTTATGTCAAGTATACGGACGTGAAGACAATATATAACCTTTAGTGCGATAGATTAGTCTCAGTCTCTCTGGTGTTTTCGTGCAGTGAACATGGAAGTTAGAGTTAAAGTGTCGTGATTAAGGTTACCATTCTCGAGATCCACGTAAGTTTACTTTATTATCTATTGTCGTTAGCGAGGTCGAGTGGTGGAGGTGAGAGTTAATATATTATGAAAGAGCTCTTTAAACCTGCTCCTGGGTCTCAAGCCTCAGTCTAAATTGCATGTGTATAGGTATTGCTGTACAGTAATGGGTATCATTCCTCTCTCATACATAGCATTTTTTCAAGTAAATTCTATAAAAATTAGTGTTTCTTCAAATACAATTTATGTTCCTTAAACATCTCAGAAAAAAGATCTTCATGTTGTTCATTTAAAATAACGTTTAACAACTTTTAATACAATATCACAATAATCTTACTAATATTATAAATTTGAAGGTTTGGATATTTGATGTTACTCAATTACGCGATAATGCCTGAACGGATATCAATGAGATTTAGCACACAGGTACTTTATAACCTATATTATCTAGACTTCTATAAAAAAATTATTTCTTCTTAAAGTGCCATCTTCTATCGAAGGTCGGCGAACATTAAGGCAACTTGTATCTTTGATGCCGCGACTCTGAATAAGGAACGAGTGCTTTTCGGCCCACACTTCGTTTTCCTTGGATCTTGCCCTGAATGGTCAACAGATCGTATTTTCGGTTTCTCATTATGTGGCCGAGATATTCAAGCTTTCTTTCTTTAAATTTTACAATACAATATATCGAGAATGACTATCTATACAGAAGCTATACTGCACAGTAACACGTAAAACACGTAAGACAATAATAGAATGCACTTTAAACGGAAACCGAGAAATTAATCTCAAACATAAGATGGTCACCGGACGAACTCCTTTTGAAACATTCATATTATATAGGTGGATTTTTGAGACGGGTCAGTAAGGGCAGGTACCTTAACCGTTATAGTTACAGGAAAACGTTCCTAAGAGACAATCCATAACTTTTTAAGATATTCTGAACTGCATTTAAAGATTCTTGAGAAAATGTACGGTTAGCGTAAAAAGTGCTAAAATCCAAAAAAAATTTACAGGGTGGCTGTATATAACCTCTGTTAGATTTATGCCAGTTCTACAAAATCTACATTCAGCACTGCTACTGCTGTTTTAACCTAAAGAATACAGTGTTGCCAACCTTCTACAGCAGTTAGTACAACATAGAGCCAATAACATACAGTGTTACCATACATTGAAGGCTGGTGAAAACTAAAATTGCTAAAGTAAATTAAACTTTTATAACAGATATTCAATATTTTTTAATATTACCGACATTCTTATAATACAACTAGCTGAACCAGCAAACGTTGTTTTGCCTTATAAATTTAAGGTGGGCCACCCTTATTCCTTGAGGGGATGAAAAATAGATAGTAGCCGATTCTCAGACCTACTGAATATGCATATAAAATTTTAAAAAATCGGTTGAGCCGTTTCGGAGGAGTATGGTAACTAACATTGTGACTCGAGAATTTTATATATAAGATTTTAATAGTAGTTCTACTGTACTGAGATATAAACAAACATACATTTTTAAAATCATTGTTTTAGCTTCTATTGATGTAAAGGGTCGAGTTGCGATTTATTACATACTGGCGCTCCGCGGTTTCACCCGCTGTATTTTGGATAATTCACACTATATCATTATTATTTATAACCTATGTGTTATTCTGATGTATAAGCTATATTATAGTAAAGTTTTTTCTAAATACATTCAGTAGTTTTTGCGTGAAAGAGTAACAAACATACATCTATATATCCATTCATCCATACATCCATACATTCTTAAAAACTTCCGCGTTTATAATATTAGTAGGACGTAGGATGGGCATATGTATATTAGATTTAATGTAAGTTTGCTTGTTATTTTGCTTTCAAACAACAATAGAGCAGTGAATGTATTTTTCAAACAATAAAGCAATAATTCCAGAGACACAGTTATAAGCGAGGTCTGTACCTCACACTGCCTAGTATCAGATTTATTTCCCACGAGATGTCCCGCATGTAATTTACATAGCAAACCTAATGTCGCACTGTCACATAAAACCAGGGGTTTTTATGACTCATATCCACAATTTCTTCAAAACCACAGATTTATTTGACTATAAAGTTGGCCTCTTAACTGATAAAGAATTCGTTTAATTTAAAGCGTATGTACTGACTACAATTTTTCTGATTTGTTGATGTGTTCCATCAACCATTCTAGGCAAGTGATCCCTGAGTATTATTGACCTTAAAAGGTCGATGACAATTTGCAAGGGAAGATTGTAATCCGTTTAAGATGTAATTTAAAAATTACCTAATGATTTCATTTGTATTGATATTTCTTTTTTAGCCCCTGAATATCTAATCTATCTAATATATGAGTATGAGAAAACGAATAACATGCTCAGTGATCAAGTAAGTTTGATTCAAATACAAAAACGACAGATCGAAATTAGACCTCTTTAATCAACATTCATAATATAATAAAACAGAAGGATCGTAGATCTGTTTGTTTCGTAGATATGTGAACTTAACCCGTATTTAATCTTTTTATTTAATTGAAGCGAAGACAGCTCGATTAATAGTATTTGAAATTGCTGTTATTTTCTTTGCTTTATCATTACCCTTTAATGGGCCGCGACTGAGCCGGGTCTCTTCCTCAGAAAGAGGAGGGATTAGGCTATAGTCCACTACACTTACCAACACCATTCACTTTAGAACATGGAGAACTCTTAGAAGTGCAGGTTTCCTCACGATGTTTTCCTTCACCGTTAAAGCAAGTGATATTTAATTGCTTAAGACACACGAACTCGGCCCTCCCCAGTTGACATCAATCTTAACCACTGGGGGGCAGTGATAACTGCTGTACAGTGTTACATAATAATTCCAGGACTTTACTGGTCAAACTGTCTCAAAACTATCAATATGTTTTTGAAATTGTAGGAGTAATCCTAAATGTACTATTTTAATATTTAGATTTACACATCTTGAGGGTAGTAATATCTACATAAAATACAATTTCGCGCACACCATGTCAGTTGAGTGATGGCCGAGGGTCGAGAGCGACATACTAGCGGTGTCTGTAACAGTCAGATAGTGCGAGCTAGAGCAAGTGATAAACGCCAGTGTGTGTCCACAGGGACACTACAAGTATACAAAAAAGACTAAACATTTTAGTTTAAGGGTTGGATCTTAAATCGTGTCAACTAAATTTGGTATAACTGTGAATGTATACAATAATATTTGCCGCCGGAGTCGCGTTAAAATAAAAGTACACAATGTTAAAAACTACATAACCTCTAACTTAAACTCTGTGATTATTTGATATTTGACACTAACGAATTACATTACAGATTACAAATTTCCGAAAAATCGATGTTTTTGCGGTCTAGAGAACATCAATGTTGAAAAGTATCGAAACGTTAAATATATTCTTTTTTAATTTTCTTAAATTTTTTATTAGTTGTTAGTTCATTGGGATCAATAGAGTAATAAAAAAAATCAATTTACGTAGATGTTTTTGATTTCGATGATATTTATTAGATTTTAATGATATAGTATAGATTTTAGTTCAGAAAATATCGATTATTAGATAGTAATCGTAATTCGTATATTACGCAACTATGCGTCATCGTTTAACTGTTTACGTAATTGATTTACCGTTATATTTATATACATAACTAGGGGCCCGTCCCGGCTTTGCACGGGTGGATAATTTTTTTTTAACATTTTGGCTCCCGCATTCTGTCGCTCCCTCTATCGCCGCGTTACTCGCTGCGCTCACCCACACCGCGCCGGCGGCCCGTCTGGGATTATTTTTTATTTATCTTGATATTTTTATTTCGTAATATCTTTTGACTGGAACGTCCGATTTCAATAACTCAAGTAATTAACAGGTATTGAAACAGTCTTCATTACGAAATAATTTATTTGGATAAGAATTAATACAAAGTTATGTTATGTATAGTGACTTAACTACAATAGTTGGACATATGGTCTCGCGGAGTTTTTCGCGGAGTTTTTTGTAGATATTGATACGTTCTATAATATTGTAAAACATTTTTTTGTTCTATCATCAATACTTTTCGCAGCGCATGTGATGAAAGATATTTTATGGCTAATTTTTTTGCACCTTGTGTTGGTTTTAGTAAGAATTTCTGGGGATCTCTAATTTTTTCTTGTAATAAATATAGCCTATGTTTCTCAGGGATAATGTAGCTTTCTAATGGTAAAAGAATTTTTGAAATCGGTCCATTAGTTTTTATGTTTATTCGTTACATACAAAAATACAAAAATACAAATCTTTCCTCTTTATAATATTAGTATTGATTAATTGCTTTTCACTTCCATGTAGGGGTCTTTTTTAAATGCGACGATTCTGACTTAAAAAATAGGTTAGACTGCCGCGGATTATAGCAAGGTAACCTCTTGATTCCTTTTAGACGTAGACTGGCACCTGTTCTATCTTAAAATATTGGTAAGGTTAGGTTAGCCTTCCTTTATCCACCCAGAAAGAGAAGCCTAAGGCGGGGGGCGACGCAGACTTATTATTACGTCCATTTTTCCGCAATTTGTGTTAAGATTTTTTACTAAGAAAATAATTTTACAAATTGAATTAAAAAAAAATTACGTGTTTCCGGCAGGAAAATATGGTGGGGGGTGGTTTACCCTACCCCCTCTTCCCCCCCCCACACCCCCTTTATACCAAATTCAGTTGACACGATTTAAGATCTTAACCTAGTTTAATACTATATTTACACAAATATTAAAAGTGCATAATATTTAAAATGCAAATATGCAATCTTCAGACTGGTGTCATTTTAATTAAAATTTTAATTACGATATCATCTGATAAACGCTGGAAGTTCATTAAAATACCGGCATCGATAAATACCTCGTCACCTCTCAACTGGGCTATGAATTTCAATTATTGTTTATACACTTGAAATTGTAGGTTTCTTTAATTCAATTAATTTAATTGTGAAATTATTTAATTGTTTATGCATATAATTATAATGATTCTCTATAGATTGGCTCCAATCAAATTCTTAAAATTAGCTTAATTACTATCACAATAAATTTTTATGTATTGTTAGCTTAAGTGTTTAGTAAAGATTTTTTCTCCTTACAATCCATCCTTCATGCTCATTTTTAAACTAATTAAACCAATCGTCTGGTATATTTCTGTACAATTTATTTTAGCTTAGCCTCTTTATTGTAACACGTCACCTATAATATTATATCAAACTTGTAAAAGTTTAAGCCGGTTAAATAATACAAAGCAGATATATCTGCGAGTACTTTTATGATTATTTTGATAATTTAGAAAAATAATAAAGGTATTAAGCGGCAGAGTCCATATAAAGTGAAAGCTTGAAACTGCAATAGAAACTTTATAAAAAATATTTTTGTTCAGGACTATTCATGACTAACCTTTATATTATTGTTAAATACACTTTGAAATGATTACAATACATACACACAGTTACGAAAGGTAATAAATTAACAGGCAAACTGTACTTGATTTACTGCCGAAACAGAAGGCAAACATCGTAAATTATCAAATCAGCGAAAGCGAAAATACGTTTATTTTTGAATATGAATACAAAGATTTTATTCCGCTCTCCGTCCGCAGGCATTAGGAAATTCTGCCTCAGGATTTTTTACGCCTTCAAATTATGATTTATTACACTTACATTATTCTTCTTCAATTACAATTAAATTTTTTACTCGTTTCATTTATTAATATTTACAACTCTAGCTTACCCGCGCTCGTTTCTCTGAGGTGTATTCAAATCGTTCACTCACCCACTTCCTGGCATACCCACACGTCACACACTAATTCTCTCACTCCCTATCTCATTCACTCATTCTCATATCGACTCACGTACTTACCAGAGATAAATTTCTTTAAAACAAATTATTTAAAAAAAAACGATTTGGTTCTGCAGTCATTCATTGTTAGTAGAATTCGATTTTATTTATATAGAACTAGCTGAGCCGCGGTTTCATCCGCTATATTGTAGATAATTCACACTATATCATTATAAATTATAGCCTATGTGTTATTCTGATGTGTAAGCTATATTATTGTAAAGTTTCATCAAAAACTATTAAGTAGTTTTTGCGTGAAAGAGTAACAAACATACATCTTATTCTTACAAACTTTCGCGTTTATAATATTAGCTGGATAGCAATATACTACTGAGTTGAATTGCTATAAAAATTATTCTTTTCCATAAAGATTCCATAATAAAAATAATAGCTTTATTTTCAGTAGTTCCAAGTAGCTTCTATATGTCGCTGGCTAATGCTATAATTAGCCACATGAAAAAATTCTTGGTAGGTAATATTATAAATAATATAATCGAGCCAATTATTACTATTAGCCGCTGTCATAGACATTTATTTCCAATACGTAATACATTTTTATTAATTTAAATTTTTGTGTTCAGTGATGGCCCAGTGGTTGAGACTTCAAGTTACTTGCTCAGAGGTCCGAAGTTCGATCCTGGGCACACACTTCTGACTCTGACTTATGTGTGTTATAAGCAATTAAATTTCACTTGCTTTAACGGTGAAGGAAAACATCGTGAGGAAACCTGCACTCCTGAGAGTTCCCAAAAAGATCTCAAAGGTGTTTGAAGTCTGCCAACCCGCACTGGGCCAGCGTGGTGGACTATGGCTTAATACCCTCCTTATTCTGAGGAGGAGACCCGGCTCAGCAGTGGGCCATTGAAGAGTCGTGATTATGAATTTAAATTCTTAATAATTTGTTTGAAGGTTTGTTCTTCTTGCTCGCTGAAACAAAGCTAGAAATCGTCTTGATATTTTGCATAATATGGATAATAGGCGAATTTTTATCTCGAAAAAAAAGATGTGTAATCGCCTTAATAGTCTTTAAATATTATTAATTAATAGATAGGCTTTAAGTTGTAATACATTATATAATAAAATTTAAGTGATTGAAAATAAAATAAATAACGTCAATCTTCTATATCTATGTCGGGGATTTTAAAACGATGTGAATGCAAATGGAAGGAGGAAGATGGGGAATATTGGGGAACATTAAAAGGAGGGTTGATTTTTAATGGAATATTGGGTAAACGCAACGTAGATACTCCTACTGAACCGATAAATGATCAAATATGATCTCTAACAAATACGAGAGAAACCTAAGCAGTGCCTTGGACTTGTGACCAAGGTGTAGGCTTAAGGACGTCCTTTAAGTGATCACGACACTCGCCTCCACTGCTAGGCTCTGTTTAAACCTAAGGTTAATCGCACATAAACCTAACCTAACACAAGACGAGGTAATTACATTGTAAGGTACTAACGTGACCTTGATCGGACATCACTCCTAGCACTAACACAACACTGCACAACACTATCACTATTTAGACACTACTTCACTTCTTGAGAGACCGCGCACGATTAAGACTTCAGTTAGACTGTCGATGGCATTTAAAGGGTCGAGACTGTCAAAACAGCGGAAGTGACTACTACCCTACTCCAGCGCCATAGACAGCGATGATGATTCGATTTAATCGATAACCTTTTACTATTCTCCGACATCTATATCTATATATATAAAAGGAGAAGCTGACTGACTGACATATCAACGCAGGGCCTAAACTATAGTGGTTAGAAACTTGAAATTTTGCACAGGGATTCCTTTTATAACGTAGAGAAGCACTAAGAAAGGATTTTTAAAAATTCACCCCCTAAGGGGGTAAAACGGGGGTGTAAAGTAAGTATGAAACTTTGCCGTTTTTGAAATTATTTAAATGAAATTTAGTATGAATATTATTCATTAAAAATCATGAAACATGTGTAAAATATTTTTTCGAACATCATCCCTTCAGGGAGTGAAAGGGGGATGCAAAGTTAGTATGAAAGATCTCTGATTTTCAAAGTTATTTCAACAAAATGTTGAATTTTTATAACGTAGTGAAGCACTAAAAAAGGGAAGTTTGAAAATTCACCCCCTAAGGGGGTAAAATGGGGATGCAAAGTTAGTATGAAACTTCGTTTTTGAAGTTATTCTAATGAAATTCAGTATGAAGGTTCTTCATTGAAAGTCATAAAACCCGTGTACATTATTTTTTAAATCATCAAATCATCCCTTAAAGGTAAAAGGAAGATTAAAGTTAGTACTGTAGTCTAATACAACTACCTCAATATCGCAAACAAAGTTGCGGTTAAAAGCTAGTCAAAGATAAAATTGAAGACTAAAAATGATTTTCAGTAACTTTGTTCGGCGACTGAAATGTTCACCCAATTACTCTCAGATAATAAATAAATTTGCTACATACGTATAACTAATAATAGAATTACTTATAGTCTAGACTAATAAACTTGTTACTAGCACTAATAGCCCAATAAATTTGTTACGTATTAATTTGGAGGCATATTTGTAATCTGTAAGCATTTAAAGGTAAGCCACATGATTTAGTTCATTTAAGATTTTGTATCAAATAGTCAAAGGTTAACAAGTGTTTTTGTTTTCGAGTCTCCTTTTTAATGCAATTAAAGTGCATCAATATGTAAATTTCTTAGTTAAGAGGAAATCAGTCGACACTTTTTACATGTTTCCTCTGTTTCCTCCTAGGAAAATTAAGTTACAGAAGAAGAAAAAATACCATGCGATATATAAGTACCTCTGGCATGACTGTACGTTTTGTTTTTTTTTTATTATTTGATTAATATAATTTAAAAAAAAACTTAAAATTAAAAAAAACGACTTTTTTATTTACATTTGCAAACATCCAGCAAACTAATTATTACTAACATAAACCAAAAAAGCAAAACGTACGGGCACAGCTCAGACCTTGCACTGCATTTTAACGAAATAAATATTAAAATCGGTCCAGATTTCGAGGAGAAAACAGGGGATTACGAAGGGACGATTTTCTTAATTTTAAGTAGGTAAAATCAGTTCGAGCTGTAGTTCTTCTCTATTACACGGTAAGGGGTAAGCGCGACAGCAATATTTTTGGTAAAAATCTATTTTTCAAAAGTGTCGTTCGTACGAAGTCCTCTTAATAGATTAATAGTTCTTTTAACAACACGGTGGCATATTATCTTGAAGTGCAATTTAGAGAGTGTATGTATATCACAGCTAGACCTAGGATAGCCTAAATCGAAAACAAAAGGTGTGGCTGTATAGTCAAAATGTGTTACAGAACCCTGTAAGCAAGTTTATGTTATTGAATTTGTTTTTAGGATTTCATACCTCAGTGATAAATGAAACCCTTAGTATCAGTTAACAATCAAATTTCTAAGAAAACGCAATTAATTAAAAAGATACGGCCATTTATATATATTTTGATTCTCGCAAAGAAATCAAAGTCTATTAGGTATTTCCGTTGCCTATGAATCATGGTTGGTGAAAAACAAAATCTTACAGTGCAAAAAATAATAAACTGACTGACCTATGTCGATGGGACAACAACAAAGTTCCGTCAGGAAAGTTCCTCAAATCAAATTGTATGAAAAAGTCGGTGCGCGTGTACGAGTGTTTATTGTTATGGATAAGGCAGATAAAAAACTAAATAGCCATACACAAGGGATTCATTACTTTTTGATCAATTATTATTTTATACTAGGTGTTGCTCCGCTCTTATGGCTCGTGGCGAGATGCTTAATAGCCTAAGTTACTCCTTGTTACATCAGCTATCTGCCAGTGAAAGTCACGTCAAAATTGATCCAGCCATTTCAGAGATTAGCCGGGACAGACCGACAGACAGACAAAAATTGTAAAAAAAATTGTTTTGGTATATGTACATACATAAGCACTTAGTAAAAGCGGTTATTTTAATATTACAAACAGACACTCCAATTTTTTTTATTTGTATGGATAAAGAATGACGTCACTTCAATGGGTTTTTTATATATTTCCTATCAGCTTTTATAATTTCACCTGTTAACTAAATACTTCCACTGTCTGACTTCGAGAATTAAGGATCACGTATGGACATCATGGGTGCTATCGCAAGCGCAGTGATTTGAAGAAAAAAAGATGATATTAATAGTTGGTAATCTGTTAAGAAATGTATATCCTACTAGTGGCCCATCCTGGCTTCGCGTGGGTGGATAATTTTTTTTAAACATTTTGGCATTCCCGCATTTCGGTGCCCCTTTTCTCGCCGCGTCACCCGCTGCGCTGGAGTCACGCCGGCGCGTCGGCGTGAATTTTTTGTTTATATTGATATTCTAAATTTCGGAATATCTTTTGAATGGAATGTCCGATTTTAATAATTCAAAATATTGAATTCGAAATAATTTATTTGGATAAGAATTAATACAAAGGTATGGATAACATGGTCTGATTTTGATTGGCATTTCTATCAATTTTTAAAACGTATAAAAATAGTTATAGTGACATAACTACAATAGTTGGACATATGGTCTCGCGAAGTTTTTTGTAGATATTGATACGTTCTATTATATTGTAGAACATATTTTTGTTCTATCATCAATATTTTCCGTAGTGCATGCGATGAAAGACATTTTATGGCTAATTTTTTTTCACCAAACCAACCGGTTTTAGTAAGAATTTCTGAGGACCTCTAATTTTATCTATTAATAAATATAGCCTATGGTACTCAGTGATAATGTAGCTTTCTAATGGCAAAAGAATTTTCTATATTAGTATAGATATAGATTAAATATTCAAGCTTCTAGCCTTGTCCACATCGAAGTTTAAAATGTCATGAATTGCTTCGAAAAAAGATATTAACTCCTGTGTTTTACTTATTTTTTGCTGGACTTGGTAGTTGCATTGCCGTACTTCCAGATTACTGTCTACACGTGTCCAATATAATCATGCGGCTATATAGAAATTAATGCATCATTAGTAGTAATTTTAAATTGGCATCACAAAACACGTCCGTCTCGGTCTCTAATCCGCTTAATAACCAGCCATTACATTGTTGACTACTATTCAAAAGCCGAGAGGAAATAACTGCCAAGTTAGGCTATTAACTCAGTTACCTGACCAGGACAACTTGACGTCAATGATTGTTATTCATTTACATTTGAAAGAGAGTATTAAAATAATTACTGATATTAAAGTAAACAGCTATTAATTATACCTATTTCTTATTTTAGAATAATAGTAAACCTTTGATATGTTATGTTATAATATGACCTCATTTTTATAGACCTACACGTGGACAACATAATATATATCATTATCAACTTGGTCATTTTAAATATGAGTCAGTAATCTTATTAACTCTCAAGTTGTTGTATTAACTCTCACTGGTTGGTTTCAAATGTATTGTAAAGTATTTCTAAGACCTTGCAACATTGATGATGTTGCAGCAACAATGAGTAGTGTGTGCTATAGCCAACTTCTCAGCAACTTGCAGCAGACCTTTCGTGGTGAGACTTATGAGTCTAGTTTCGTGAAGTTCGTCGAGTGAAGATACTACACTCATAAGTCTCTTAACATAAGATCTCTTCCAAGGCAGAGCGAGACGGGTCGCACCCCCCACTTACGACAGGCTACCTTCTATTTTTATTTGTTAGCTTATGCTTTTGATATAATCATCAACAAGGCACAGGGACGAGCCCAGCGCGTTACAGGAGTAGACCTGAGTGCTAACTGTTCATCGCACGTCAATGTAATTTTATTTAGCTCTATCCCGCTCTATCCTGTGGGCAACCTACACAATTTCTAAACATTCATATCTGACAGTTCTACTACTAATATTGTATACCGGGAAGCTTTATAATCCGTAATCAGATTAGTTATAGGTATCAATATGAACTTGGTTTAGACGCTCTTGTCTGTCGCCTTATTATCTTTATATTTAAATTTAGGAGAACATCAACTATAATTGATGAATTATGGATTGTAATGCAGTTTTTACCAATTATAATACTGTAGGATAAAAAAAATGTATATATTGTTTAACTTAACAATAGAAATTTTATAAACCTTTTTAGCTGAAATTTACTTTGGAATTTTCAAGGATTAATTTCCATTATAATTATAAAATCTAGTTTTAGTGTTATTTAAACAGACTACGTAAATAAATGAAATTTTAATTTCAGGCATAGTGTAGGATTCAATGATTATATTAGTGTAGTGTTACACTTAAGTTATTTCATCACTTAGAATAGTCGAACCGAAGAAATTTTATATTAAACTAGCTTTTACCCGCAACTTCGTTTGCGATATTGAAGTATGCAGTATCGTCTGTGGACATATTTAATAATTTTGATGAGGAAGTCATACTAACTTTGCAACCCTCTTTTACATCTCATCCCATGAAGGATGATTTTCGAAAACATATTTGGCACGTGTTTCATGACCTTCAATGAAGAACCTTCATACTGAATTTCATTTAAATAACTTTAAAAACGCCAAAGTTTCATACTAACTTTGCACACCCGTTTTGACATGAATTTTCAAAAATCCTTTCTTAGTGCTCCCCTACGTTATAAAAGCCTGCGCAAAGTTTCAAGTTTTTAACCCTTATAGTTTAGGCCTTGCATTGATAAGTCAATCAGCTTCTCCTTTTATATATATAGAGAGATTACTACAGGACAGGCTGTAAGTATATAAAATATAATTTTATAAAAATATAGAAGGCGTGAGTTGTCTAAAAATCTTTAAAAAATCTCACATTTATTTTGTTGTTGTACGTAGCAATGTTGTTTTCTTTAGTTATAAATTTTAATTTTCCGGCGCAGGAAACCATACCAATTTGAAATATGAAAAATGTAAACCTGGTTGAATAATCTTGGCATATTACATTTGGGTTTTAACTGTCGAATACAAAAAGCCCGTCAAAGTATGAATGCACTGCAGCGTCCATCGGCGCGTGTAACCCATCGCCATTGTTAACTCCATAACAATCAAACGTAATCACCGTCAAAACTGAACAGAACAATGGAAGTAATTGGAAAAAGCGCAAACTGGTGTGAACAAATCCTCCCGGTCCGTTGATGGACTCCCTAGAATAGCACAATACCCTAAACGCTAGAGCAGACGCATGCATTCTTGCAATGGAATGGAAAACGCAATGGACTAAACTACAGGATTCATTTTGAACTGCAAATATCGAAAAACTGTTTATTATTACCTATGTATGAGTAAACTACACAATAACGCGGAAAATACAATTATATAGTCGACCGCGCCACTTCGTCTGCGTGATGCTCCGCTCCTATTGGTTTTAGCGTTATAATATATAGCCTTCCTAGATAAATAGGCTATCTAACACTGAAAGAATTTTTCAAATCAAGCAGTAGTTCCTGATATTAGCGCGTTCAAGAAAACAAACTCTTCAGCTTTATATATTAGTATAAGATTTTATAAAAATACTCTCAAGCTATTGCTGAACAACGACGTCTCGCCGCTCGGTTTCAAGATAGACGAGCAGTCGTGAATTGAACTATCTATGCTAGTCAAAGGTGAGACAGATATTCTGCCAAATCGCCATCTATGTTCTGAACGTAGAAGAAGCTATCTGTTTTAGGCTGTCTGAACATTATTAGCCATTATTATTATTTAAAGCTAATTTGATATACTTTAACGTAGGTTTTGTTTATCTGGACTCTTCTCCTCCTCCTCACAAAAAACTCCTTAAACTTTGGGTTTCAGTTTGGCAGATATTTAAATTTAATATTAAATTACACTTGAAAGCACATTACTACTATTTTTTAGTATTTTAATATAAATAAAAAAGGCTGTTTTCTCTACACACCCTAAAAATATTAAATAATATAATTAAATAAATTGTAAATATATTATCAGTACTTAGAAACATATGTTTATTTATTGGTATACGTACATATATTGCTTTGTAATGAGTTATAATAAACATTTATTTTGCATTTTATTATCTGGTATTATTAAAAACTAGTAGTATAAAACAAAGTCGCTTCCCGTCTGTCTGTCTGTCCGTATATATGCTTAGATCTTTAAAACTATGCAACGGATTTTGTGGCGTATTCTCCATATAATTATTACCATTATTCGTGAACGTGAATGAAGAGTGTCTCTATGAAAGCAACGTAAACCAAAATTGCTGTAACTTCTGATTTTGATGTTATATAACCTTAAAAAATTATATACACTACGTAATCATTATTCATGTAACTTCCCTTTTTTTATTACTTAGACTCCGCTGTCTGTCTTTATCTCATGAACCGTGATAGCTAGACAGTTGAAATTTTTACAAATCGTGTATTTCTGTTGCCCCTATAACAAAAAAAACTAACAATAAAGAGAGAAATAAAGAGATAAATATCACTCTCACTCTTAAATTCAAAATTCCCGTTACTTCTGATTTTGCTTCAGTATTACCTTTTTAATGTGTTCTTTTTGACTTTTAACTTTTATCACATTTGTCACTATGTTAAATTTGTCTATACACATTTGTATGTGAATTGTGTTAACACAATTTACAATTTACAATTTGCTGTTTATAAAATGACCCTGACACAGCTTGAAAACAATAACATGTATAACTAATCTCCAAAGAAAGAGACAGTTAGATCTGCCGATTAAAAAAAAACGCACCTTTAAAAAAAACAGGTACAGGAGCAAGGAACTAAAGGTTCATCAACGGTGAACTTATCACCTGTCGCAAAACAAATCAGTCAACCGCCAACTTTTACGTAGAATGCGCGTGGCGTCTGCGCAGCTATGTATATCGAATGAAATAGTTCAACATAATAAAAAAAATTAAAGGTGTTAAGTGTTGAAAATATTTAAAAAATCAAAATGTCTAATGTCCCGTTGGTTCGTCAGGCGATAGCTGGAGCGGCGTTGGCTAGTACATCGACGTCGAACGATGTGAATCCCTCGCCTATGGGTTGTAGTGAAGGAAACCAATGGACCCCTGCAGCTTTGGAAAGGGCTGGCTCCACCCTTAAGGCACTTAATCGTATGGCAAAACGACCACCCGTTCATATTTTATTCGAAGATGTTGGATTCACTGTCAGTTCGCGGAAAGGTAAGCAAATAGAATTTTAAAACAAGTGTATAAAATAACGATTAAGGGCAATAATTGTATCATCATAATTTATATATAACGACTTCTTAATATTTTAATATCTATACATATAATAAAGATGTAGCTTATCGAATGTCTGTACACAGAAGATATTTACTATATTTTGTTCATACGTTTATTCGTGGATTACGCTTAAACTACGCCATGATTGGTTATGGTTTTCACAATTGTATTTATTGTATAGGCATCAAAAAAGTTATAGTTATTTAAAATATTTTACGCCAATAAAACTAGAAAGCTAGGGCGGATCATTTTTACAATAAAACAATTTTAGTATTTTAGAATCTAGTATATAATAATCATATAATTATAGCACCAATAAAACCAATTCATTCTAATTTAAATTAGCAAGACAGTTCATACGAAATGATTAAAATGTTTCGTCTAATGTTATTAATAATGATTAATTATTTAATCACTTATTGACAATAAATACAAAATATAATCCAATGACACGATGACCTAACTACTACTGATGACACAAAGGTTAAACAATAGTAAGTAGCGATCAGTGATTGAATACTTTATAAATATTTATTTCTGTTAATTTAAATATATTGTAGTCGTTCTCTCTCTCACACACTCGTTACCCTCTTATTAAACATCAATTATTACAAATAATAAGATTATACAACGTTCGAGATAAAAGCTCCCAGGCTTTATATCTATGCGTTTTCAATTTTTTTTTCTGAATCCGTTTTCTGATCGAGATAACTTTTATAATTTCACGTTGTAACGTAATGTTGCTTTTTATTTGCTTAAAGGAGTAAATAACGGCAATGACTGACCGCGCGAACTATACGACCGCTTTTTAAATGTATATGTTGACTTAAACAATAAGATACATATTTTACCCGTGAGGGGACGGGTTAGAATACTATTCCTCTCTGCCGCTGGGAGAGCTTCTTGTAAGAGCCGAGTAACCCAACATTGGTGGTAGGGGATCTGTTCCCCGACTGGCTTGCGACCACCAGCATGCGAATCCGAGCCGCATGTGGGCCAAACTTACTCCTCCCTCTCTCATCCCATTACTGCTGCGGTTCCAGTGAACACCGGGTTCTTGCTCGGGGTCCATTGAAACCGCAGAATTCTTTTCTTCGCTCCCCCTCCTCCCTCTATCTTCGAGGTGGCAACGCATCGACAAATCAATAGATACCCTCTAGTTTTATCGATGTCCATGGGCGGCGGTGGCCACTTTCCATCAGGTGGACCGTTTGCTCGTATGTCTGCTCGCCAAGACCTTTCTTTTGATATCAAACACGTGATCATTATCTCAGTTTAATTTTTTTCGAGGTTAGAATCTGAGGTGTAAATTCGGTCACAAAAAAATCATAAAATTTTTATAGCCTATGTCACCCGCGCCATTATTACGAATATTGACATTTCATTCATGAAAATTGGTTCAGTAGTTTAGGCGCTAGGGTGGAACATACATAGATACATACATACATACATAGACTGCCAAAATCATAGCCCTTCCTTTTGGCTTCACCGTAGTCAGGTAAAAATAAACCTTAACTAAAGTCAAAGCAAAATTAATCTAAATATGTCATTTAAAATTAGTTTTAGGTCAAAAAAATCACATGTTTAATTATTTATTACAATAAAAAATTGCAATATTTTTTGGATGACGAAGTTTTTGCAAAACCCAGGTAAATGAACTTTCAACCTTGTAATATATCTGCAGTATATTGACTACCTTGGAGTCAATTATTGGAATTCTTATAAAAAGAAACGAGTTTGTACCGTTATTTTTTGTATATAAGTATATTTCTAATTTGTATAATATCCTATGAAGACTTTTACTATGATTCATACTAATCGCAGATAAGTAAAAAGGTTGTCCATTGACTTGACACATATCTTATGACTTCCCATTACTAAATCAAACGCATGGTAGTGTCTGTAATGTTTTTTTTTATTATTAAACTATATAAATTATTAGTCTCATACTTATCTGTCAACGCAATTTCCTAAAGTAAGGGTATAAAGGTTTTACTTCACGTATAACTTAGCTGTCTAAAATTTTTTAATATCTTTTGAATGGATTGTCTAATTTTAATAATTCAAAAAGTGATCTACAGGTATTGAAACACTCTTGAATACTAAATAATTTATTTGGATAAAAATGAATACAAAGGTATGGATAACATGGTCTGATTTTGATAGGCATTTCTATCAACTTTTAAAATAAAAAAAAGTAATTATAGTGACATAACTACTATAGTTGTAGACCATATGGTCTAGAGAAGTCTTTTTTGTAGATATTGATAGGTTCTATAATATTGTAGAACACTTTTTGGTTCTATCATCAATACTCTCCGCAGCGCATGCGATGAAAGACATTTTATGGCTAATTTTTTTACACCTTGTGTTGGTTTTGGTAAGAATTTCTGAGGATCTCAAATTTTGTCTAGAAGTTAATATAGCCTATGTTACTCAGGGATAATGTAGCTTTCTAACGGCAAAAGAATTTTTGAAATCGGTCCAGTAGTTTTTAAGTGTACTCGTTACATACAAAAATACAAATCTTTCCTCTTTATAATATTAGTATACTAGATAACCTTCCACGTTAAATGGGCTATTCAATATTAAAATAATGTTTCCATTCTAACTAGCAGCTCCTGAAATTACCGCTTCTATCAAACAATCAAACTCTGCAGCTTTATAATATTACTCGTAGAATAGATTCTTATTTCGATCATACACCTAAAAAAACCCTTTCGTTAAGGATTCTTGTACTAATGTATAAATAGTAGATGTATGAGTCATATATAATTCAATCGAATCAAATTTATAAATATAACCTTAACCTGTCAAGGTATACAGAGTCCAAGGTTTCGTCCAAAACTCATGGACCATACTATCTATGGTTTCCCTTTCCGACTATTTATATTATAAAGATAAATAAACAAGTTTTACGAGGTAAAATATAATATTAAAAATATGTTAAATAGTTTCAATTGAAGTTCATTAAATTAATTATGAATGACGTTATATAAAGCTTTTAAGTAATAAAAAATATTTCCTTTTATATTTTACGTAATAAATTAATAAAAATATGCGGAAAAATCTAGATACACCGATAGATTTTGATCTATTTATTTTACCCTTTATTATACAGAAAAATCTCTTAATACTTAAATTCATAGTGGCTAAACAAAAGGCAGTCTTATGTCTAAATTTCTTCCAGACAACCTTTAGATCAGGAAAATTATACTAGAGTTGGGTAGAGCATAAACCTAACCTAACACAAGGCTAACCTAACCTAAGGCTAATTTACGCTTCCGAAATATTATACTAATTTTGAGAATATTTGTAAATTCTCTCATGAGATATTTTAATGGCAAGTGTTAACTAATTAAAATTTTAATACCTTCCAGGTTTTGGATAAAAATTAAATTATAAAAATATAAAAAAGCCAAGATATTTAAAATGTAATTATGCTATACAACCCAAGAGAACTTTGATAAATTTTTCCACATATTTGATTTTTGTTAGAATAGTTTATTTTTACTGAATTAACTAAAATGGAAAAGTTTCTAAAATAAATATTATACATAATAAATTATTCTTTTAAGAGCCGAGAAGCACCTTAGACTTGACCTACATATGTGTAGGGTTAATGAGGCTCCTTTACGTAATTATATTGCCCCCCGTTGCCCGAACACTAACTACAATAAAGTAAACTTACATGAATTCACCCAAAGAAGGGTATCCTTAACCACCGTACTAAACCAAAATACTACTTTTAACAGTTACTGTATGTATGAAATCACGTTAACGACCTCAGAACGATCGAAATATTTTTTTTTAGGATACAGTTATTTGTTCTAAACATTCGTTACAGACATTACTTTAATTTTGTAGCATAGCGTTACAGCTTTCGGCTCCACAAAGCGTCAATGCTCTCAATCCATCTCTATGACAAAGCGTAAAATCTCTCAGTCCACTAATAAATCGTTAATATGATCAGAAATTTCCAACCGCAATGCGTAAAAGCTTTCAACATCAAAATCTACTACCGAAAGGGTTGATGGACCTCATGTGAAGCGAAGACTCATCCCGCTTCTGAACTCGGAGCAAAAGAGAAAGAGAGAATGGGGGGTTATATTGAAAACCGCTATAAGGGGGGTGTGATATAGAATGGACTATTGGATAAACGCAAAGTACAATTATGACAGGAACCTAAACAGTGTCTTGGGCTTGTGACCAAGATTGGTTTGCTAGGCCTTTTAACAAAATTCAAACACTCGCCTTTACTTAGTTTCACTGTTAAACCTAAGGTTAGGTTAACCCAACCCTAACTTACGCTGTAACATTGAATATAGATTACAATAATATACATTTTGGTAAAATGAGCAGAGCATTGTTTCGTACCGTTCTACCGGATACCGTAGATTTGTTACATAACATAAAAATGTCTCCCAATTCAGATTATACGGAATTCTTGATGCGCATCCGACTCGCACTTGGCAATTTTTTTTCTTATATTGAAAACACGTGAAGTAAATAATGTTCTATAATAATGTTTCCGCCAATATCATATTTACATCATTATTGTTATCATTTGATAGGATTACATGAATACATTAATGTAACGTGTAATTTAGATATCATTAGAAAGCCTATACAATGACAAAACCGGCTAAGTTAGAGATGGACCTTGCATAACAAACAAATCCTGCAATAACTTATATACTATCGACCTAACCCGACTCCGCTTGGGTGCAATTTAACATGTGTATTTAGGTTATAATTTCTCATTTTAATTACTACATTACAATCACATATTTTACATTTTAATTTATATATGACTAATTCCCAAAGACAACGGCTACACAGCTCGACATGCATTTATCCCCATGTCGATAGATGGCGTAATCGCCCACTTATTTCTTTAGTTTTTATTTTTAAGTATTATTTTCGGGAAAACATAGTCAACGTCATTCCTCAAGCTCTACTTTATCTCTGTATCATATTTCATCAAAGTTGTTTCAATGATTTAACCCTGATTGTGTAACAGACAGACAGATAGACGCCAGCAATTCGTCAATAGATGGCGGAACTAGTAAATCAAATCGCATTTTCGTTTGTTAAGTTTTTTAAATTTGTCTTTCTTTGTCAATAATATATGTTTTACTGATAATTGAATCATGAATACTTAAAATCAAGTCAAACAAAGCAAGTCAGTATAAATCAACTTTATTATTTTTACAAATGTTTTTTATTTAATCATCAAAGTATAATAAAAAACATGAAAATAATAATAGATAAAGCAATTTTTTTAATTACATTAATAATTTTTATCTGCGTGTCACACTGGTTACACCATAAAATATCGTTTATTGTTTTATTCAAAAACAATTTATGCTTAACGACTTTTTTAATGACGAGTAGACGGCCCACCTGATGGTAAGTGGCCACCGTCGCCCATGGACATCGACAATACTAGTGACTGTTTTGCTTTGCCTTTGTTTTGCCGATGCGTTGCCACCTCGAAGATAGAGTGAGGAATGGGAATGAAGAGAAGAATGCTACAGTTTCATTGGACTCTGATCATGAACCCAGAGTTCACTAGAACTGCAGCATTAACGGGATGGCAGAGGAAAGGGTTAAGTCTGGCCCACATGCATTAATATCCTTATGTACGTATTGTTACGTATGAACATTAATTTTTGAGAGGAAGTCGGGGATCGCCTTGGACTTGCGACCAAGGTGTAGGGTTACGTATAGTTATAAGAAAGTATATACTTATACGATTTTTTTTTAAAGATTACTAGCAGTATGGATCACATACTACTAACATTCCCTTTACCCCTCCTAGTAAGCTAAATAGCTTGTGTCAGGAGTGAGCCACGCCAGTAGTCCAATATCCGGATTTGAACCCACGACCTATCGACCGTGAATCCAACGCCCGAACCACTGAGCTACTGACGCTTAAAAAGATTAATTGTATAATCCTACTAATATTATAAACGCGAAAGTTTGTAAGAATGTATGGATGTGTGGATGTATGAATGTATGTTTGTTGCTCTTTCACGCAAAAACTACTGGATGTATTTTGATGAAACTTTACAATAATATAGCTTACACATCAGATTAACACATATGCTATAATTTATAATGATATAGTGTGAATTATCCAAAATATAGCGGGTGAAACCGCGTGGCGCAGTAGTACTGTATAAAATTCTCGTGTCGCGGTGTTTGTTACCAAACTCCTCTGAAACGGCTCGACCGATTTTTATGAAATTTTGTGTGCAATCGGGTAGGTCTGAGAATCGGTCAACATCTATTTTTAATAGCCCTAAGTAATAACTCAACTCAATTTTTTAAAATTTATATGACAAAAATAAATAATATCCGCAAAAACTCAGTATACATAAAATACAACTGCAATCAACGTTTTTAGAATCAACATTTCCTGAGGATGCTTTTGTGTCGGAGTGAATGTGCATAGACTGATACTTTAATTTAATTTAATTTATAAAGTAGTATAATTTATACGCAGATGTTTCTATTCCTGAAGCAGCTTATTAGAAACGGGGCCACCTTTTCCTTCTCTCATAACTAATGAATAAACTTTTCCTATTCAACCTACCTCTAGTGGTGCCGTATTGTTTGACTTTGAGAATGGCTTAGAAACACATACACCCTTTAATAATGTTTCTAACCCAATATTTGTTTTGATAACACCTCTCTAGTGTATTAGAGCAAATAATAGTGTAGACTAACTTCATAAAATTTATGTTTCTTTGGAAAGTAATATCAAAACGAAATTACACGTGTTTTATAGCTTTCTATTTGGTAGCAACAGTATTGTTATATTTTTTGTTGGTACTTCCTACTGATTTATATTAAAAATACCCCACATACTCATTAATAGAGGAGGAAGATTTTTGCGTTTTATAAATACAACGTAAGTGTTCTTTTCACTGTCAACGAGTGTGAAAGTAAATGTTCATAACAAGTGTTGCGCCCGATTTCTGGACTCTGATAGAGTACATTCAATGTTTTGTTGAATAATATTATAAAGTGACCTTTTTTTTCGCTCTTCTGGTATTTTATTTGCCACGCAGGTGTAGGAAAAGGTAGCTGTTGGTGAATGATTTTTTTTGTCTTGAGGTTTAGATTGTGACTGTGAATTATATTGCTGTTTGATACTCAACGACTACAGGTAATATACTTATATAACTACTATATACTATTAAAAAAAAACTGACTGGACAAGAACTAGGAATATGAAATCGCCATCTGAGATATTAAACATTATCCACTCAACATTCCAAAATGCAAACGAGTTAGCAACTAGTAATGATCGTAGTTTAGTAAAAAAACCTGCAAAATCAAAATTTTTTCCGTACCATAGATTGACAAAGATATAACAAGACTGTGTGAAAAACGGGAACATTTATTAAAATCCTACAGACTACAGACTCAAATATTACCATTGTTTTCAAACCTTTGTGGTTTTTTTGTAAATGCTAAAAGATCAACTTTGTAATTATGTGTGTTATTTTAATAGTAAATAAATAAAAAAAGACAAAAAGCGTTACAAGAGAAAAGCTCTTAAAAGCACGCTTATTAAATTAGTAAAACGTTTAAACGCGTTGTCATTAATAATCACTATCCCGAACGATCTGAGGCAGTCATCAAAGTGATTTCATATAATTAACATCATTTATACTAAAAAAAGTAGTCACGTTTAATATCGAAGAGCTGGGTACCTCTTGTGAGGTTAACTTTATCTATTGTAGATAAAAGTCGGGCAGGAGCGTTATTAACGTAAAGAACAAACATGCAGACAACACAAAGGAGTGTCTATTGTATTTTCGATGCATTGTCGCCTAGAAGAAGACTGAGTGTGAAGATAGAGTGAAGAGATGAATTCCGCGGTTTTTGTGAACCACAAGTAAAAACCTAGAGTCCACTGGAATCACAGCATCAATAGGACGAGAGAGGGTGAGGGTAGTTTGGCCTACATAACGTATTACTAGTATTCTGCTCCGACAAACTATCGTTGTGCAAACGGAAATTCTTTAAAATCGCAATCTCGCTCGTGTCTGTATAATTTCTTGAACTTGAAGCACAAGGACAGGTTTAAAGGTTTGTGGAGCCGTTGAATAATTTTTAAAAATAATCCAATACGAGCCAATCAAGCACTACCGACAGTGTTGCTAGATCACACGAATTTTCTTTCTTTCTGATTTTATAAAGATACTATTTTATGGCATAACAAAAATTATTATACAACAAAAATAATAAATTGGAAATTCAGGCCAAATTAGTAATAGATCTCAGCAACCAGTTTGTTAAGGCTAATGTGTGCAACACTCATAACTAGTACTTACTATTTCTACACTCGTATATTTCAAAATAATTATATGTGCCTATAAATACATATACAAAAGAATAACTTTCAAACTGTTTGAGTGAGACCATGATTCTTTGCTTAAATTAGACGAACGAGAATTTAGAAAATTTAACTCCTAAAGAAAAATGGAGTATTTTATAAGGTTTACTTATTCTCACGCTAAACATGCTATAAAATGAGAGAGATATGATACCCATTACTGTACAGCAATACGTATTCACATGCAATTTAGACTGAGGCGAGCAGTGCCTGGGGCTTGAGACCCAGGAGCAGGTTTAAAGAGCTCTTTCATCAACTACTAATAGATAATAAAGTAAACTTACGTGGACCTCGAGAAGGGTAACACTAACTTCCATGTTCACTGCACGAAAACACCAGAGAGACTGAGTCTAATCTATCGCACTAAAGGTTATATATTGTCTTCACATCGGTATACTTGAAATAATATAAAATGATCTTGATCTTGATGAAACACAGCAGTGATGGCCTAGTGGTTGAGACTTCAAGTCTAACTCGGGAGGTCCGAGGTTCGATCCCCCACACAGGCACACACCTCTGACTCTGAGTTATGTGCCAACCTGTCTGCCAACCCGCAATGGGCCAGCGTGGTGGACTATGGCCTAATATCCTCCTCATTCTGAGGAGGAGACCCGGCTCAGCAGTGGGCCATTGAAGGGTCGTGATGATGATAATGATCTACAGGCTACTACTACTACTTTATAGACAGTGTTGCTAACAAACACAATCATGGTTAACAAAATGGCGTAAGCCACGGGAAATACGGTAACTTTTTATTTAGCAAAAATAATGTAGATGTCCTTTTAAACATCTGTGGGATAAAAAGAGGCTTTTTTACTCTTTAAATAAAATAATTAATTTAAATTATTATAATTGTTATTCCTTTCATCAGTGCACAGATCTAAACTCCTAATATAAGTATTATTAAATGAATGGATAGACATCGGTTACTTACAAAATTAGTATATATGTAAATTATACAAAGTATATAATTTTTGTATCATTAACAGTTATGATGAACGAGTCTAGACAATAATTATTAATTAAAATTACTTGCATAGAATGCAATTCCAAGGTCACAAAATTCACACTCAGGTAAATCAACACCTACACTAATTATATAAAGAGGTAAGATTTGATTGTTTATATTTTTGTATGTTTGTATGTTGCGAATGGGTCAAAAGCTACTGAACCGATTTTGAAATTTCTTTCACCAATAGATAGCTACATCCTTTCCGGGTAACATAGGCTATGTGGTGTTGCTATAAATATTGTAATTAAAAAGATATGACTATAAATGTGATAACGTGGCCATTTTGTACAGCAAAGTTTTGCTCAGGAACAACTCATCCGATTCTCTCTCTCTCTCTTTCATTTTTATCTTTATCTCTGTTCTCTCTTTTCGCTTTCTTCCTCTCTACTATCTCTCTTACATTTCTCTCTCCTTTACCTATGTCTCTTTCATTTTTATTTTTCTGTTCTTCTCGCTATTTTATTAAATGTATATTTTTTCTGTATTTTCTCATTTTTATCACTTTTTTCTTATTCTGTTTTTTTTAATAATGTAAAACTACACAATTACAGAGTGACAATTTAAGGACATTAATTATAATATTGCTTTAAATAGTCACTATAACTACTTTTTTACATTTTAAAAGTTAATAAAAATGCCTATCAAAATCAGACCATGTTTTCCATAACTTTGTATTAATTCTTATCCAAATAAATTATTTCGTAATGAAGACTGTTTCAATACCTGTTAATTACTTTTTGAATTATTGAAATCGGACATTCCAGTCAAAAGATATTACGAAATAAAAATATCAAGATAAATAAAAAATAATCCCAGACGGGCCGCCGGCGCGGTGTGCGGTGTGGAGTGCCTCGCAGCGCAGCGAGTAACGCGGCGATAGAGGGAGCGACAGAATGCGGGAGCCAAAATGTTAAAAAAAATTATCCACCCGTGCGAAGCCGGGACGGGCCCCTAGTCATCAATAAAGAAGACACAACAAGAAGGCACTACTTAAGTTACTTTAAACAAAATTGTAGTTAACATGAATATTGTTTTTAACTAACTTACTTAAAAAGTGAGTCAGTAGACATTCGGATTGCTTTTAAATTATCAGGTTTAAATAGTTTTTACTAAACTTTGGAATTTTCCATAGCAAATTAGCTACTCGATTTATTGGTCTTATGCTAGTGACACACTTTTGATCACACTCTAAAATTCCGAGGCAATCTCACGAGTAGTTTCATGGACTGAATATTGTCTATCATAGAAAAGTGTAAGTGATTTTAAACTTGTAGTTGGTAGATAGTATAGCTCATATTATTTTTTTTAATTTTTGTTATTATCATCATTACAAAATATGGAATAATATAATAAACATAACACAGAATCCATAAATTAATGTCACGCCAGCGTTAAATATTACGATCATATAACTATTATTCGATAATAATTGAATAATGTCGATGATACTATTAGTGAACCGCAAACCGAAGGCAAACCAGTATGGCGGGCGGTATCAATGGAACTTTACAAATTCAAATAGATATATACCTAGGTAATGTAGGAATTTAAATTAACAAAACCACGTACAGACTGGTATACTGTATATCTATTTAAAAGTATTGTTGTGGTAAAAACAGAGTTTACATTATTTTAAATGCAAATGCACTGTTTACGTATATTTTGTTGCTCAAACTTCGTCGTAAAATGTATTTGTCGAAACCTATTTTGAAGTTGGTGTGACATGTTGTGTTGTGCCGTAGTTTTTGTATTTAAATTTCAGATGGCCTAAAAGAATCTTTTAATCACAGTAAGAAATAGGATTGTTTGGCAATAAAAATATGACGAGTTGATTTATCGTTTTTCAGTACAAAATGTATGGAAAATGTTTTTGGCGATTTCTGACATTTCTAGTACTCATACCTTAAATGGTCCCTTAGAGTCTTTTGATCCCCATCTACCTAAATGAAAATTTTTTTTGGATTTTATCACTTTTTTCTCTAACTGTACATTTCCTCAAAAATCTGTGAATGCAGTTCAGATTATCGTAAAAAGTTATGGATGGTCTCCTAGGAACGTTTTCCTGTAACTATAACGGTTAAGGTACCTGCCCTTACTGACCCGTCTCAAAAATCCACCCTGTACAACTCGGAGAAATCAAAGGAGAGAGGGATATATTGAAAAAATTAAGAGCAGGGGTAAAGGCAACGTAGATACTGCTTCTGAACCGATAAATAATTGCAACACTCGCCTTTACTTCCTAGGTTCTCTGTTTAAACCTAAAGTTAGGTTAACCTAAGCTTAACTTACGCGACATATACTTATTCTACATTATATAACAATGTGTTATAAATGTTATTATCAGTCAGTGCTATATAAATTCTCAATTATTATTTTACTTTTTTACAACTATCTTTCTTTACTCGAGAGCGAGATTTATTTACTTTTTATTTCTAACTTTTTTCCTGAACGCATCACACTCCGATCGCATACGAGGAAAACGTTTTGATAGAACAAAATAATAGTGAAAAGAACAAAATATCAAAATGTCTTGCATACCTAAAGACTATACGTCCTGTAGTTTCGAAAGTAAGTTTCGGGACGTCAAAATGTCCCGTTTTCCGAAATCACGCAATAATTATCGCGTGTCGACATGTCGAATAAGACAGATACCTATTGAATTGTTTTTTTTTTTGGTACAAACATGATGTCTAAAAGAGTTCCTTCCCGTTTTAAGTGAAAAATAAAATGGTCACTTTTACCACAAGAAATAAGATGAAATCAAATATTTATAGGATAATATTATGACTCGATACCGTTAATTTAAAAAAAAATTATCAAAAAATGTTTTGTATCACATATATTATTGTAGTTGAACTTTGAGTAAGTTGCGAGCAACGCTTGTTAATAGCCGTCGCTTATATGAAAATTATCGTTTTAATTGCTAAACAAGTTATAAATACAATATCTTATGTTTCTCTTGAATCTTCGTATAGTGATATTTGCAGACTCTTACTTAGTCGATACCATGACATGAAAAAATATTTAGTTTCACATTTTATATTGTAGTTGAACTTTAAGTAAGTTGCGAGCGACGCTTATTAATAGCCGTCGCTTCTATGAAAATTATCGTTTTAATTCCTAAACAAGATATAAATACAATATCTGATGTTTCTCTTGAACCTTCGTATAGTGATTTATGCAGACTCTTACTTAGTCGATACCATGACATGAAAAAATATTTAGTTTCACATTTTATAATGTAGTTGAACTTTGAGTAAGTTGCTTGTTAATAGCCGTCGCTCATATGAAAATTATCGCTTTAATTGCTAAACATGAAATAAATACAATATCTTATATTTCTCTTGAATCTTTAATAGTAGAGTAATTTGCAGTCTAACCTACGCAAGTAGGCGTTTTTTAAATTCGCTTCTCATGAGGGTCCTCAGTAGCATCCCACAGAGATGAAGTCGCCTTGGTACGAAATTGGTATTGTAGGGTCCATCCTTACGCCGGTAATATATATGTCAACGACTATAAATTCTATTATGAAGGTTAAGTACACACAATTAAACTTATCACGTAAAACTGGTGTCTGGTCTTAATTTTTACTTATCAGAAACAGCAATTACGTAATTCTTATACATAGTTGGAATATTTATGAATACTTATGGTCAAGTATCAATTATAATCCATTTAATTTTTACTTTAAATACAGAATAACAATGTTTTTAATACATTAAATGATATATTAACATTGTAATACTAGTTCTTAGTTTGACCACAGACAGACGTTAATAATTTAAAAATAGGGATGCGATCAAAAATCGATTCGTAAACTCAATTTTTTCAACCCTAGTATATCGACATTCATGCTGTAAAAAAATAAGTTAATATAAAGGTTTCTTTTGGTGTGGCAGTACCGGTTCTAGTAATAAAAACTTAACGAAAAGTAAAAATTGAGTTATGAATCGAATAATCGGGAATCGACCTTTCGATGATTTTGGTTCGATTCAAATCATTTAAAAAAAATAAAAGTAAATGCAAGCTTAGATGATTCTAACATAACAAATTGTAAACTTCAAGTAATTTTGTAAAGCAAAGTAACAGTAACTGGCTTAAAACCGATACACCTTCAAAGTGGGTTAATTGTAATACAATGACCCCTTATTATTCAAATTTACAGTATTTAAACTGTAATTTGTTATTTATTTTGGTGCTCCCTCTCTCTCTGTTGTGTGGAGCTACGCCGGCCCGGCGCGTCGGCGTGTATTTTATGTTTATGTTCAAATTTTTAATTTCGTAATATCTTTTCAATGGAATGTCCGATTTTAATAATTCAAAAAGTAATCAACAGGTATTGAAACAGTCTTGAATAAGATTTATTTGGATAAGAATTAATACAAAGGTATGGATAAAATGGTTTGATTTTGATCTATCAACTTTTAAAATGTATAAAAGTATACCAGTGACATAACTACAATAGTTGGACATGTGGTCTCGCGGAGTTTTTTGTAGATATTGATACGTTCTATAATATTGTAGAACATTTTTTTATTCTATCATCAATACTTTCCGCAGCGCATGCGATGAAAGACATTTTAGACAGACACCTTGGGTTGGTTTTAGTAAAAATTTATGAGGATCCCTAATTTTTTCTAGTAATAAATATAGCCTATGTTACTCAGGGATAATGTAGCTTTCTAACGGCAAAAGAATTTTTAAATCGGTCCAGTAGTTTTTAAGTTTATTCGTTACATACAAAATACAAATCTTTCCTATTTATAATATTAGTATAGATATTACACAAAAACTCGCAAGACAATAATAATATGTTCTTTAAACAGGAATCCACTGTCTGGAGCTTGTGCACCAGATGTAAGTTTAAGGATCTCTTTCATATTGCAATTATGTTAACATAACATTTAACCAAACCAGGTAGATGTTTGTTGGTAGATGGGTGAGATTCTTGCTTTGCTTATTTTTGATGATATGAGGATGAGGGATGCATGCAACAATATTTACGTAAGCAAAAGGTAAGGTTAGGGCTTTGCATACTTTTGCTGATATGCCCCTAAGTATTCGAATCTGTGTATTTTTAAAATATACCTGTAGGAACTACTCTCGATACCAACTACCTTGTAAAAAATCGTAATATTGCGATTATTTTTTTATTAAGTACAAGTTTAATAGTCTTTACATATTTTTGTTGTTATTATACGCAAACAGCGTTAAAAAATGTGTATCTAGTTCTTATAATGATCGAAGAACGTAGGATACTTATAAGAAATTGTTCGTGATTTAAACATTTAACAGATTTATGAGCTGGAATAAAAAAATTGGTTGCCTGTAAAGTCGGTATACGAGAGTCTTTGAGTGGTAAAATAATTTTAATGTGAATATTCATTCGTATAGTAGGAAGAAGGATGAAATAATAGTAACAATTTAAAACATTTATTTATACAAAGAATTATATTTAAAACATTAATTTATACAAAGAATCTCGCACTGAATTTCATATTAACAAAATTTTATTTTTACCTTTACACATACATACGTATGGAAGGGACGCGTGCCTTTCACTTTTTATGTCTGTCTCTCTCGCTCTTAGGCGGGCTAACCATGCCCGAGTGGAAGGGACGCGTTCCTCTCACTCGCTCTCATTGTGAGCGCATAACGTGAGCGGAGCGTAACGCAGTTTCTTGAAATGTCACCCGGCAAACCAATTTATAAGACGTTGTCACGTCAAAATAATATATTTTAGCAGTAATTGTTTTTTAAAGCTTCCTATTTTATTTCATTTCCTATATAATCTTTTTAAAAACGCTTTCCTTTATATAAAATTCACTTCATTAATATTGACATTTATGGTAGGAAGCTACAACTTCCGCGTCTTTTGTCTTCATGAAAGTCAATAAAACATCACAACAATTATTCGTTGTATGTCTTATTGGTAATAATAATATAATGTTGAATGATGACTCTTCTTAAGGTCAGATCGTCCAGAAACTTACTCCATCATTTTAAAACTAAACTATTTGGTTTATAATCTTTACAACTAGCGAACCCGCCACGGGTCTGCACGGGTGCAATGCTGATACTAAATATATTACAGAGGTCTTTATATACAATGTTCACACTTCACAGTTTTTTTGTCATTAGACAATACAAACATGTTTTCATAGGTACACGCCGCGCAACCGCTATGTCCCTGCATTTTAAATCTGTAATATCTTCGAAAATATTCATTTAAATTACATACTGTAAAGGGCCATATTGATCTATATAAAATGCACAATGTATTCAAGGTACCTAATTGAATGAGGATTAATACTTTATTGTTTAAAATCGGTTCGAAAATAAGCCATTATTTCTCGTAAAAAGTAAAGGATAAAAATGGTTATTGCGGGTTATCCCTAGGAGATACATATATACCATCGCAGACTTTTTTGTAGACCTTTTTATGGTGTACAATACTATAGTATATTATTTTGATCTATCTCGTGGGGTTCAGCCAGCGTTTGCAATGTAAGCGCAAAAAATGTACTTATTTACGACATCACATTAGAAACCTCTAAAATTATCACTGTTTCTCTACTATAATATACAGGTATTATACATATAAACCTTCCTCTTGAATCATCTCTATCTATTAAAAAAAAACGCATCAAAATCCGTTGCTTAGTTTTAAAAATCTATGCATACATAGGGACATACGGATAGACCTTCAGCGGGAAGCGACTTTGATTTATACTATGTAGTTATTCACTATCAAGCGTCCCGCTGTATGTACGCTTAGATCTTTAAAAGTACGCTACGGATTTTAATGCGGTTTTCAACAATAGACAAAGTTAAACAAGTTATATATTTAAATTATAGAAGATATAACAGTTACAATGTAGATAACATTGTAACTGTTCGAAACCAGGTCATATAGCTGAATATTAATCGAATAGAAATTGAATAAATAAACATTTTTTTGGACAGTTAGCAACACCGTTGATAACTTTAGTATTAGGGTAGTACATTTTATTTATTCCTGACTGACTGTATATAACCTCTGTTCCGGTAGTCTTGAGCCAGTTGTCAAACGAAGCTTTCCTGGTGACGATTATGACTGTCACTGTGCGGTACCGGTCTCATGTAGGTGACAGGATAATACTTTATAAAACGGTTTTGTAACGTAAATGGTCACATGATTGTCACTGATTCTAAACGTCGTGAAATTAAATAAAAAGCTTAACACGATCCAAACGTATAACAATCGTGAAAGCCTAAGAAATCATATTAAAGCAATAACTCATGTTTTTTTAGGGTGCCGTACTTTAAAAGGAGAAAACCCTTATAGGTTCACTTCGTTGTCTATCTGTCCGTCTGTCAAGACCCTTTTTCTCAAGATCGCGTGAAGGTATCAAGTTGAAATTAATATCAAATACTCAAACCTGCGGTCCCTTGCGGCTGGCAAAAAAATCAAAGTTCTAAGTCCACGTATTGAAAAGATATGACCGTTAATGTGGTCACTCATATAATTATAAGATACTTCCCAATGGCCTAACGTCGTGAAATTTAGCATGAAGTAAGATCTTATAGCACAAATAAAGGATAAAATTAAAAAACTGTAAATTTTTTCTACATTACTAGAAAATTAACTTTTTTTGACTGTCACGCAAGACCCTTTTTCTCAAAAAAACGTGAAGATATCAAGTTGACATTTATACAAAATATTTTTATCTCTAGTTTCTCCCATGAATTTTGGCAAGAAGCAAGCAAAGCAAGCAAGTATGGGAAAAATCATAAAAAATGCCAGTTTGCTGTTACATCACGAAAAAAATGATCTTTTATAGATTTAGGTTTTGACGCATTATTTGAAGAATATGTGAAGTTATCAAGTTGAAATTAATATTAAACGTGTAAGTCTATAATATCTTGAAGCGGTGAAAAAAATAAAACTTCTAACTGTAAGCAATTAATAAATATGGCCATTTATTCTTACGTGCTAGCAAGTAGTTTTGACATGAAAAAAGTCGATGTTTGCGATTTTAGTAATATTCGAATATATTATACAATATACTTCCCCTCGATACAGATATAAAATATTTTGATCGTTTTAACTCTAGCTAACGAGTTTCATTTTATGAAATTGAAATTTTAAAATTTAAATAAATATATTCCAAGAAAGAAAGAAATAATTTGTAATGTAAAATGTATGTTAAAAAGATTATTTGGTGAAATAAATCTAAAGCTATATGGGTCGCGAATCCTAACCAACGGCTGTTGACGATATGACATGTTGTTAAATTTGTAAAATACTTTCATTTATTCCAAAAAAAAGAAGGAGATTCCTATATTTGACAATTATATTTTATTGATATATGTTCACCGACTTTAAAATTATTTTTATTGCATTTTATTGTTAAAAATGTTTTATGATATTTTCTTACATTCTTTTTAAGTAATCATAAATATGTCATATTCATATTTTAGATAGTATTTTAAGCCACACACGAAAATCAAAATTTGATAGTGTTTGTCCTTTTATTGAAATTGTGCGGAACCATCAGAGCGCGAGTTCCACACTCGCACTTGGCTGAATTATTGTTAAATTAGTTTCCTTCAAAATTATACAAAATCTCTGTCCAGTTATATTATGAAAACCAAAACTCGTTTAAGAACGAGGTTTGTTTACATGCTTCTAGTCAAAGGGGAATACTTTAACAACATATATCAGTACATCAAAGGCACGATTGCTATTTAATTTTATTTGTTTTATTTTTTTACTAACCTATAACAATTAAGATCAACGTGAAGATATTTTTTAGAGATCCGTAAACATCCTCCTGGGACTTTCGAATATTATAAATTCGGTTTTTTACATAGATATAGCTAATGCTTTATAAGTATAATTCCTGCGGAATAATATTTGAATGTGTTTGTCAAATATTTCGTTTAATTTTTAAAACAGCAATTATTACACAGTGGTACATAAACTGGCTCCAAAGCGATACACACTTCGCCAACTTTGTGTTGTTATTATTTTATATTGTTACGATGTCCTTGACATGACTCAAGATCAGAATATATGACGTTGTTATCGTCTCCCTGTACATGTGCCATTACGTAATGCATTTGCAAAATTATAATCATAATTCTTACTAAAATTTACATTTCAAAGAAAACAAATTAAAATTCCCTAAACCAGTTTTAGCCTAATATTAACTGCCTACTACCGCTTCTCTGAGGTGTATTCAAACTGTTCACTCACTTATATTATCTTACATTGTTCAGCCAGCGTTCGTAAGAAACATTTGTTTTCTCTACTACTTACTTTGCAAATCCGAATACCACGAAAAAGTGTTTTCATTTTTCGGCTTAATATATAGTGTATGACACTCTCAAATAATGTGGCTTTCTATTGGTATAAGAATTTTCAAAATCGATTCAGTAGATCCAGAGATTACCCCCTACAATCTCACAAAATTTACCTCTTTATAATATTAGTAAGTATAGAAGAGTAATATGACACTACTTAGAGTTTCTTAAGGTTTCTATTTCAAAAAACAGAAAAAAGAAAGAATGCATTATTATTAGTTAGACTTCCATACAAATATATAAAATTGGAGTGTCTGTTTGTAATATTAAAATAACCGCTTTTTACTAAGTGCATATGGATGTATACACGGTGCATATACCAAAACAACATTTTTTACTATTTTTGTCTCTCTGTCTGTCTTTTTGTTCCGGTTATTCTCTGAAATGGCTGAACCGATTTTGACGGGACTTTCACTGGCAGATAGCTGGTGTAACAGGGAGTAACTTAGGCTATTTAACATCTCGCTACGACTCACGGGAGCGAAGCAACACGCGAACGAAGTCGCGCATATAATCAGATGATAGTGAGACTTATAATTATTATGTAAATGTATAAATATATGGTAATGTCCATTAATTAGGTTTTTTCTGTTTTCTTTATAGCATAAGTAAATTATGTATAATTTTAAATTATATATTTGTATCTATAAAATATATACTAATATTATAAAGAGGAAAGATTTGTATTTTTGTATGTAACGAATAAACTTAAAAACTACTAGACCGATTTCAAAAATTCTTTTACCGTTAGATAGCTACATTATCCCTGAGTAACATAGGCTATATTTATTACTAGAAAAAATTTGAGATCCTCAGAAATTCTTACTAAAACCTACCCAAGGTGTAAAACAATTAGCCATAAAATGTGTTTCATCGCATGCGCTGCGGAAAGTATTAATGATAGAACAAAAAAAATTGCTACAATATTATAGAACGTATCAATATCTACAAAAAAAAACTCGCGAGACCATTAGTCCAACTATTGTAGTTATGTCACTAAAACTACTTTTTCACATTTTAAAAGTTGATAGAAATGCCTATCAAAATCAGACCATGTTTTCCATACCTTTGTATTAATTCTTATCCATATTTAAGACTGTTTCAATACATGTTGTGTTAAATGCTTTTTAAATTGAAATCGAACATTCCATTCAAAAGATATTTTGAAATTAAAAATGTCAATATAAAAAAAAATACACGCTGACGGGCCGGTCTGGCGAGCCACGCAGCGCGACGATAAAGGAGGCACCGAAATGCGGGAGAGCTGAAATGTATAAAAAAAATTATGCACCCGTGCGTTGCCGGGACGGGCCGCTAGTATATAATAAGTAAAATCCTTCCATCTCCCCAGGTTCATAAAATGTAGTCCGCCATATTGATACTGCAGACTTTTTCGAAACACTAAAAAAATGTACAAGTTATTATGTCATAAAATGAGAGAAATGATACCGTTTACAGTACAGCAATACCCATACACGTGCAATTTAGACAGAAAGCCGGGCAGCGCCTTGGACTTGCAACCAAAGTGTAGGGTTCGCTGCCTGAACACTAATGACAGGAGATAGTAAAACTAACTTATGTGGACCTCAAGAATGGTTTACAGTACAGTACCGTGTACAGTATAATACTAACAGCCATGGACTACGCGAAAACTCCGCAAACACTAAGGTGTTATAGCTACCGGCACGTAAGTATAGGTTTGACCTTGAATGCGCAGAAGAAATTTTTAAGGCCTTTTTAGCCAAAACATTAAACGTCACGGATGGAACTGCCAATACAGGGACGTAGCACGCTCACAATGCGCAACTATCCCCCACTATTTTTTGTCAGACCTAAAGTTAGCTGCCGCTAAAACAGTTATTGCAATAAAAAAAATATTTTGCAAGTTAAGTTTCTACATAATTCAACATTAACTCTTTTGTTGGAGGTTAAAAATAATGACCACAGTTAACGCTGGAACAGCTTGATCGATGACGAGTGAAAATTAATTTAAAAACAGTTATTGCTATTCGTACTGCATTCATACAATATTTTAATTTAATTACTTTGATTTTTGAAATCACTTTGTTGTATAAATTGAAACGCTTTTATTATATTTATTTTTTAAAATGAATATACGACTACGGACTTTTGAATTGCTAAATTTTTTTGATTTTTGGATTGAGATCGATTATCAATTTCGCCGTATAAGTATAGATAGTCCTTTGTTAACGGAGTAATAAAGAAACACTGATTCATCTTATTTTCGTCTAAAAATCTTGACCTTGACTGTATTGGATACCATCTTTAAAGAGGCCAGGCCAGTTTAGATTATCTATGTATAATCAGGAAATTGCCTTGAATTCTTTAAATTATATAATAATATCTATATGAGAAATATATTGTCTTGTTATAAATTGTTACATGGCTATAATTGAAACGGTGTTGCTAACTATAACTGTTTAATAATCTATTTTTACGATTATATATTTTAGCGTAGGGCTCCCTATACACAAGGTTAATAACGATGGAAAAAATAAGGTAAGTTTCATGGGATAACTAGTTGCCCTGTCCCAGCTTCACACGCGTGCAATTAACTATGTACACTTAAAGGGGAATATCCATTTCTGGTTCTTTTTGTGCAGAACGCCCAGCTAAAAACAATTATACCTAAAATTATGTTTGAATAAATAACGCCTCTAGTCGATTTTTCGTAGTATCAATCTATAGAAATAAAATATTTAATTAATGAGAAATTAAATATTTGATTAATGTCCTAAAATCGATTCGTATATTCTTAATTAGTTTTATAAAAAACATTCGTAAATAAAAAAAAAATTATTTAATAAACGAAAAAAATATATGCCAATCTTCGATCACTATTATTGATCGAAGATGCCAATAATAAATCCCTACTAATATTATAAATGTGAATGTAAGTTTGTTTGTTACGCTTTCATGCGAAAACTACTTAAACGATCATCATGAAACTTTGTACACGTATTCTTGAGGGTATTAGAAGTAACATAAGATACTTTTTATGAATAAAAATATTTTTTACGAAAGATAAATAATTCATTTATATTGTAATGATCTCTGATACTTATTTAATGGCTTCAATGCGAGCGAACCCGCAGATAAAAGCTGGTATAATATAAACATACAAGCAATATTAACAACCATAATAATTGCATTAAGTTCAATATTATAAAAAAGGCAATCGATATTTTTGGAATCGATTCTTAAGTCGATACATTATCTTATTTAATCTATGGAGCTGTGACGGCTATTTGTTTTATGTAAATACCAACTATTTATCTTTTAAGAATTATCTATTAATATTTTAATGTTTATATTATTGTGTATATTTTATTTTAATTAAATAAACAAGATGGAGGATGTATGGGACGGATCACGGACTGAGTTAACACTTAACGGACAGTAATTAATAATTTATTCTATTTTGTATCTTGTTTCTGAGTTGGTCTAATTACATTATATAACAGATTAATAAAAAATAGTTAATTACTTAGATTTTTATAGATCAAATGTAAGGTTCTAAAAAATTCTATATTTTTTTTGAAACTGCTGGGTACTAAAGTATGTTATTTTTTCAATACCAAGCAAGTAGCCCTAACAATTTTATATATTTATTTTATCCTTACTGCTAAAATGCCCAATAATGTGGTCAATCCCCTTTATAAAAAAATCATTTAACTTTCAATATATTATTGCTAAAATATAATATAAAGATGCTTTCTACACTGAACATATTTAAGTATTATCCTAAACGATCTCTGAATTTTTCCGGGATAAAAAGTAGCCGTACTAGTATTGTATCCGTTTAGCCGTTTTTGGGTGATTGAGAAAGAAACATACCTACAAACTTTCACATTTATAATATCAAATAATCATATAATATCACTTGCTTTAACGGTGAAGGAAATCATCGTGAGAAAACCTACACTCATGAGAGTTCTTCATGTTCTCAAATGTGTGTGAAGTCTGCAATCCCGCACTTGTCCCTCCTCATTATGAGGATGAGACCCGGCTCAGTATCGGGCCATTATCGGGTGATCATGATGGTAAGATTTAAAATAATAAAACAATGCTTAATACTGTAATATGTAAGTATTGATTAAAATATGAATGATCTACTTTAATAACTTACTCAAATTTAATACGTACAGATCTCTCAAAGGTCAGAAAATGAAAACGATTTAGACATTTAAATATTATTAATATTTCCTCTGTACTGTATACTGTGATTTACGCCATATCGCAAAGTTTATTATACAAAAAAATAACTACTGGTGCTAAGCAATTAGATAATATATCAAAAAGTAAGAAAACTTGGTTAAATTTTTTTGCTCAAAATATAATAAACGTACGTCAGAGTAAAGTCATAAAGTTCGTTTTTTTTATCATTAACATCCAAATTATAAATCTCTCGTTCACAAATTGAAAAAATTATTATCTCCATCCATTAACCTTAAAATACCTTTAATATACATAATTATTTTGTATAAAAAAAATCTTTAATTACTTCAACCTTAAACTATGACGTAAATATAATTAATTACTAGCTGACCCAGCAAACGCTGTTTTGCCATACAAATTTGGGGTGGGTCACCCTTATCACTTAGGGGGATGAAAAATAGATAGTAGCCGATTCTCAGACCTACTGAATATGCATATATAATTTTATACAAATCGGTCGAGCCGTTTCGGAGGAGTTTGGTAACTAACATTGACACGAGAATTTTATATATAAGAAGACATAGAAACTTGTAAGAAAATATAAAGTTTAGAACGGGAATTGATCTAATATATTGTACGCATTAAACCATTTGACCAACTGTGCGGATAATGCACTTCACTGTAGGACTCTCGATACTGAAACTGACCCTAGGGTTGCCAGTTGTACAATTATCTTCCTGACATTATATTTTAATTGGTTCTTGAAAATTTAGCAACACTTTTGATAGTCGGTAGTTAGTAAATAACTAAGTACTGTCCCTATCGACTCGCTTACTATTTTGGCAGATAATAGACGAACGGCGAGACGTTGTGGATTGAACTATCACAGTTGTCCAAGTTGGGTTTCTTGAGTTTCATGTAATTTTTTATTGATTATCTATTGTAGTTCTACTTATTTTAAGCAATTTAATTTCTTCTTATTTTCCAGACTAATCGCTTCAAAAAATTGATATTCTTTTACTTGTATATCGTGATAGCCTAAAAAATGTTACAGAAACCAAGTTTTTATAAGTAATATATAAAAAATGTATAGAAGATATTTAAGATAAATATAGGAAGCGATTATTTATTACTTATAGTCATAAAGGTAATACAACAATAGAAAATACACCTGAAATTAACCACAGACTCGTCAAAATCACACCACAAAACATCATAAATTAATATGGCATGGCTGCGTGAACATGTGGCACCCCTTTGAATATTGTGGCTTTAGCCTATTTGTAGCGAGATATATATATACAGGGTGTCCCAGAACTCAACGTCAAGCCGAAACGTGGTGACAGGATTGATTGTAACTAAAATGAAAAAAATAAAAAAAAAATCTATCCCATGCGGTTTGAAAATTATGGGCATTTAAGAAAAACCTGGAAATTAGGTCAAACTGTAACCATTTTTCGGTTATTGTGGTTAATTTTTATTATTTTTGTTCATTTAAACTTTGGAACCGTAACCCCGTAACCCTGTAAGAACCACAGTCAAAAATAATGACACAATTGCCCCAAGTTTTCTAGAATTAAGACTATTTGTTAAACTATGATTTTAAAATTTTCAAAATTTGTTGACTTTGAAAGGTCCTCCTTTAATAAATGTACTAAAGTGCCTTGGCAAGTGCCATTAAAAGTTCGCGCATTTAATCAGGATTGTAAAATGGTACAAACTTGTTAGTTTCATACTAAAACAAAACGAGTAAAAAAATAAAAACCTTAAGTAACCCGATTTTTGCTAACTAATTTTACTCAGTTAAAATAAATGTCCAAATTGTTTACCATCAGCCTCAATACACGCCCTACATCTTCTTAAAAAAGATCTACTTATTAGCCGGGCATATCCTCGAGAGTTGATGTCCTCAGCAGCTTGAGAAATTCGTTCACAATTCCCTACGAAAATTTTACAATTTTTTTACGTTCTTCTAAAGTACCTTCAAATAATATTTTCATTTATATAATAAAAACGGGTAAGGAAAAAATTTCATAAATAAAAAGTTTTAGAAAAACTAAAAGTCAAGCGATAATAAATCTGTCTGAATTTTCAAGTAACGACGGAGTTTCATGTTATCAATGCGTAGACTTTGTTAATATTATTCCGTATAACTTCAGCGTTTATCGTAATATTGGCGTTAAACTTAAGCTGAATTTTCGTGATTTTTTACTCATGAATAAACATAAAGTAAATACTGAAAGAAATCTATAATTCTCCCATATAGACAAGTCACGAAACACCTGAATTCTTTGTGTAGCTGTGTTGCTGTCCTGAACAAATACTAATATGTGCGAAAATGTATTTGTTAGATTGTTTGTGTAATAGATTGATAGATCAAGGTGATTTTTTTACATATAGTCAATAGATAAGCTTCTTTTTATCCTAGATTTAGGGAAATCTAAGTCGATAGGGCAACACTATTATCTTTATAATTAAACCAGCTGTGTCCCGCGGTTTCACCACCTATATTTTGGATAATTCACACAATGTCATTATAAAATATAGCCTATATGTTATTCTGATATGTAAGCTATATTATTGTAAAGTTTCATCAAAATCCATTCCGTAGTTTTTGCGTGAAAGAGTAACAAACATCCATACACCCAGACATCCATACATTCTTAAAAACTTTCGCGTTTATAATATTAGTAGGACAAATGTTTAATTATAAAGATGTGATAGTTGAAGTTGTTAAAAGTAATATTAGCGTTGTGCATTAAAGTTAAAGCTTAAAAGAAATATCTTTTCGTTTTCACTACACGAACTCTTACATATTTTTGAAATATTTTTATAGCATTCTAAACACACATCAAGTGAAAAATGGATGCAAGCAAAACTAATTTTTTTTTTCTTTTTGAATACAACACCCCTTTAATCAAGTTTTAGAACGATAGATGTCACAAGGTAGTATATCAAACTCAATACAGTCGCAGTTTTGGAGTCTCGTTAAATATGGAAAAGGACAAATTAATAAAGCCAGACAACACCGTATATTTTCACCGAAATGGTTTGATAACGGAATACAAAACCTGCTATACTAGAAGTGACTCACTTAGAGAAATCTGCATCCCCTTTTTAAAGATATTACGAAAAGAGGGAGTTTATATGTCAATTCTTCAACTCCTTCTATTATAAGAACAAAATGTTTTTTATAATGTATGAAACATTGCTGGTTTATCTTCTTATTTATTTTAATAAAAATACTTATAGCTTTAGTAACTTCTTAAATCTTTTATTTATCATATTCATATCTCTCCTGCGAGAATATTATGAATTAAGCTACAAGCTATGGTACAAGTAGATGCTTTTTTAGTAAGAAACACATAAACGTTCATCATCATCGTCACGACCCTTCAATGCCCCACTGCTGAGCCGGGTCTCCTCCTCAGAATGAGGAGGGTATTAGACCATAGTCCACGCTGGCCCATTGCGGGTTGACAGACTTCACACACCTCTGAGAACATGGAGAACTCTCAGGAGTACAGGTGTCCTAACAATATTTTCCTTAACCGTTAAAGCAAGTGATATTTAATTACTTACAAGATACCTACAGTAAAATATTTAAAAATAAAAGAGACGTTTTTAACCAGGAGAGTCTCCATAGCAACCGGATATTAATATCGCAAAAAATATTAATTTGCTGATGTAGTTTTGGAAAGACGCAGTAAGCATGTTTAGGTGTGCTTTATAGTCTTTTGAGCCTAAATAAAAGTCTGAGATATCTTTCACGGCTTTATTAACTTATCCAGACTAAATATTGCTAGTAAAATCTAACTACATTGATATGCAATTTGGCAATATAGCTGGTACAAAAGAAAACATGATATTTGTGAGAGCGGTGCCGGCAGAAATTCGTGCAGCCTATAAATATTACATTCGGCAACGTGAGACTCTCTGCCTTTATTTGGCGAATGTTTTAAATTGCAAAATCTTTACCACTTATGAACTGCATAAACTGGAATTTTTAGAGTACAAAATTTATTATTTGCTACTATATTTACCTTTTTATCTAGTCACTAAACTAAACTTATTAATTGACTTCAAAAAATGTGATTCTCATTTTCAGTGTATATATTTGATTAATGAAGGCATTAATTACTGCTTTGTTTTTGATTTTAATAATTTCTTTTAAATACCTGAGGATTAGGAATTAAATTTAATATGAACATAATTTAATGAACTTTAAAATTGCCCAAAATTAATAATTTAGCAAATTCTATTTCTTTGTCAAAAATTCAAAATTTTTTACCTAAAATATATCCAGATTTTGTAGTCTTTTTTGTAGTCAACTAGACATAATATGTTTTTTAAAACTTTATTCTATTTTTTTTTATTTTGATAAAGCTGAATTATTGAGACTAGAGAACGTCAGCGTTTAGCTGTATATATGTATTAAATATAAATTAATTTTCCATACTTAAGAATGCGTAAATTGTATATAAGATTCATATTTCATACCTCATTTACATCCTAAGCAACTGACCTTCTTGTAAGTAAACATTTAAAGTAAATACATGATAAAATCACCTATATTCGAGGTTAAAACTAAACAGCAAATTATATGGATTATATTTATATATTCAAATATTTACATACACATGTATAAGCCTATTTATGTAAGGATAAACAAAAATAGATTAAAATTAAACTTCCGTAATATTAAGAATAAATTATATTTTAATTTTTTTTTAAACTATTTAAAAAGAAGTAAATAAGTATATGACAAAATAATATTACTAATATGATAAATGTAAAAGTTTGTACGTTTGGATGTTTGACTGTGTGTTACGCTAAAACGCCTGAACGTATTTCAATGAAATGTGGCACACAAATACTTTATAACCTGGTTTAACACATATCCTACTTTTTAATTTAGAAATCCTGCGGGATAATAATAAAATATATGTTCGAAAATACCTGTCGTAAGTGACTGAATATTTCTATTTAGATATTGTTGCTAAATCTATCTATACTAATATATAAAGCTGAAGAGTTTGTTTGTTTGAACGCGCTAATCTCAGTTAGATTTGAAGTACTGGTTAGATTTGAAAAATAGTTTAGATAGCCCGTTTATCGAGGAAGGTTATAGGGTATACATCATCACGCTAAGACCAATAGGAGTGAAGCATCACGCGGATGAAGTCGCGCGGGAAATTGCACCCGTACTAAGCCGGAGCAGGTCGACTAGTATAAATTATATAAATTCTTATCGACTTGTATTTATATAATAAATGAAATGGTTAATCTACATCTACACTATTAAATAAAGAGAAAAGATTTTAATTGTTTCTATTTTTATATCACTATAAAGCTACACTATTTCTGAGCCATTCAGAACAAACGGCTTTTTAACAAACTTTTGTACTTTTATCATAAAACATGTAGTGTTGTGTCTTCAATCGTCCTATGCTATCCTATCTTCGTTAGCATTTCAATAGCGCGATACAAAGTATTACTAACGAAGACTAACGCCATCTATGTTTACTATGTGAAGCAAACATTGATGGAGTTAGTAACTGTGCTGGGGCCTCGGACTCTAAATGAATCCCTTGGTCACGGCATCACGCGTGAAAGGTTTCGCTAATTTTTTTGTTGCGTTTTTTATTGTCAGGAGAAGGTTCTCACGTAAGGAAACTTAACCACCAGATTAACTTTTCTAATGTAACCTTACCGCTTTTGACCGTATAAACTTTTATGTAACGTTTATGACGTTTGACATAACTGTCCGTCATTTTACCAATATTACTTTATAACCCAAAATACAAATAAAGAATGATAGTATTTTCTAACTCGTATACAATTTAAAGATATAAAATTCAAAAGATGTTAGAGATATGATACTTATTTATAATAGTATGTCATTTGACAGGATTATATTTCGTTTACAACTCAGTAACCATGGTAACACAATGACTTTGATTACACAGAACATAGATGAAACGATTATCATTCTTTCGATATCAAGTATTGAATAGAATCAAGTATCAAGCTTTTTCTAAAGTACGTAACAGAATATATATTATGTATCATTTTTTTTCTTTTGCATTTTATGACTATTTGTTGTCTATATTGATTGCTGTTTTTATATTTTGTTTTCAACAATACAAAAAGATCGACTTATAGAAGCTAATATCGATTCTTCTAAATCGACATTAAGTTACTGTATCAAATTAAAGTTACAGTCAGGTCTTCTAAATCGATATTGTCATTGTATTAAATTAAAGTTTTAGTCAGGTCTTCTAAATCGATATTATGTCATTGTATTAAATTAAAGTTTTAGTCAGGTCTTCTAAATCGATATTATGTGATTGTATTAAATTAGAGTTTCAGTCGGGTCTTCTAAATCGATATTATGTGATTGTATTAAATTAGAGTTTCAGTCGGGTCTTCTAAATCGATATTATGTGATTGTATTAAATTAGAGTTTCAGTCTAGTCTTCTAAATCGATATTATATGATTGTATTAAATCAGACTTTCAGTCGGGTCTTCTAAATAGATATTATGTGATTGTATTAAATTAGAGTTTCAGTCGGGTCTTCTAAATCGATATTATGTGATTGTATTAAATTAGACTTTCAGTCAGGTCTTCTAAATCGATATTATGTGATTGTATTAAATTAGAGTTTCAGTCGGGTCTTCTAAATCGATATTATGTCAGTGTATTAAATTAGAGTTTCAGTCGGGTCCTCTAAATCAATGTTATGTAACTGTATTAAATTTGAGTTTCAGTCGGGTCTTCTAAATCGATATTATGTGATTGTATTAAATTAGAGTTTCAGTCGGGTCCTCTAAATCAATGTTATGTGACTGTATTAAATTTGAGTTTCAGTCGGGTCTTCTAAATCGATATTATGTGATTGTATTAAATTAGAGTTTCAGTCGGGTCTTCTAAATCGATTTAACGTGACTGAATTAAATTAATGTGAAACATTTATTAGGGGATAATTTAAATTTTTAATTTAACTGTTATTTAGATTTATTTGCAGTTATTTGTGACGAAGTATTAAGAGTTTGTTTAAAAAATATGTACTCTTCGCAAGTACTATATAATAACAGCTAATATAGGCTATTAATATAATAGACTTAATTGTAAAGGTTAAAACAATTACATAGTTAATTATACAACTTTGAGTCTATTATAAATCTTAAGGCTTTTTCTATGATAAAATCTTGTTAAATTGCAATATTTAATCACCTGAATACATGCAATGTTGTTAAATATATTATAACTGTAACATTTTAAAATTTTCCAGTTATTTTAAAATGGAATTAATTTTATTTATAGATAGAATTTTCAAATTTTTTTTAAAATGACGTGTAGTACTTTTTATTGAAATATTGTTATCCGTCGTCCTAACCAACTTTGACTTTTATTTTACCTTCTATATGAATGAATAACACAACTTTTAGCTTTTTTTACATCTTCATAATCTTTCATCTTTATCTAAGTTCAATGATTTTTCTAATTTTAAATCCTTCATTACCAAAATCGCCTGTAAGTTGTCCTAGCAACACTCTTGATAACATTTAATGGGATACGTGTTTCTATGTTTTTTTTCTACTTTCCTCAGTTTAACTACTTAAAGAAAGCTCTGTTGAATATTCACTAGCGAGTGAGTGAGTATATTGCTATCTTGATTGAACGTTGGATGAACAAGTCGAGAAGTTGAGATGAGTGTCTTGAAGAAGTAGAGTAGAGTCTCCAATCCCAGGCACTTTTCAGCATTATATCTAAAATGGGTATATTCTTGTATTTTACGTAAATGTACATTAACGTACATTTGGTATTTTTCTGAAATAGGTATTTAAGTTATTATTTTGTATTTAAAACACATTTCATTATCAAACAAACGTTTAATTAAAATTAAAATATAATGACGTTTTGTGATTCTTTCAAATGGCAAGGTCGTCTAATAATGATCTTTACATATTTAATTAGTTGTATTCAAAAATGTTAAGTATTATTGTCCATCATACATCATTTCTGAATAGCATGAATTCAAATCTTTTTGCATTGTTAGTTTTTCTAATTTTATTTTTTTGTCAGTAAATCTTTTGTCACTGGTTCTTCTATTTTTTTAAGGAATGATACCTATACTGTATATCGATACATAAAAACATGCATTCTAGACAGGAAACCGAGCAGCGCCTAAGACTTGCGACTCAGGAACTGAGTCACTGACTTCTCTACATATTATGACTATTTTAAAAATAAAAAAAATGAAAAAAAAAGATATTATTATCTTTTATACTTTTTTATCTTGAAATGTAGAGCACATTTTGTCAGTTGTTTGAGAAGAATAAAATAGCTCATATTTAGTCATCCACGAAATTAGCAACACCGTTTATAATTTGTATTCGCGGGTAGTTACTTTTATATTAAGTATACCATGTGTAGACAACTTATATGCATACAATGCAAGTATTGCTCTACAGTCATTCCATGATAATGTGGATATTTTAATAATTGATAATGTTTTTGAAAAACTGCTTTAGCAAAAACAATTCTAGTCATTTGTACACAAGTGGTAAATCGTAACAATTGATACTAATGGCTCTAGATGACGTCACTAAATGTCAGATTACGCCCCTAACTTAATAAGCCATTTATTTTACATTAGTATATAGAACAAAGATAATATTTTTTACTCCGCTAATAAATTTAAAAAACCGTAAAATCATCAGAAACCTTTATAAATCAAAAATTTGAGCAGCGAAATGAAATCGAATTCAAATACCTGTAAAACAAAAAAACATTTTTGTTTGTTGGCCTAAAATTATTTGGGTCTAGTTTTTTATAATTTGACCTTTTTAAATTATTGAATTAGAAAAATTAGCTTTCTGTGTATTTCTAACTCGAAATTGGTGTAAAAGATAATGAAGTGTTTCTTATATTTCACTTTACAATTTATGATATTTTAGGCACAAGAAAAAAATTATTAGGCATTACTTTCTTATACTTGGTACTCTTAGTAGTGTATTTTAAAAAATTTACACAAAAGTTATACATAGATTTTCCAAATTCATCTAAAATTATGAGCATATAAGGAAATAAAAGGCAGCAAAACGATTATATGTATTTTTTTAAATTGAAATTACTATGTAAATAAACAAAGACATGTTGACAATAATATTTGGATAGATGACAAAATGCCGAAAGTGTGAGCCATATTGATAGAAACGTTTATTGAGCTTGGCAAAAATTGGTAATATCATGGTAAAGTCATGGTACGTAAATGCGAGGGTTGAAACGAAATCGCAAAAACGTCGAAGAATGGAAATAGCTGTAATTTGTTGTGCCCAGTCGCGGAACACCAATTTCCTGTAGGCTATTTGTAATATCGGTTTGCCAACTTATAAATAGCTACCTACCGATATATAGTAGATAATAAGCGTGGTGTCTCAAATAAAAGAGTAGGAATTCACCAACAAATACCTTGATCTTAAGAACGTGAGGCTAAAGTTCCAAATATATATATTTGAATGCTTCTTGTATAATACAAAATTCCACAGTGCATAAAGCCTCTTAAATTCTGTCTGTTTTGCAGTAGGAGCATCTGTGGGCTCCTACTATAAAATTATTTATTTACAGAGACTTCCACTATCATTTGACTAATTTACAGAGGCTCCCACTATAAATTGCTTTATTTACTGAGGCTCCCAATATCAATTGCTTTATCTACTGAGGCTACCACTGTTATTTAAATCGTTTAAAGATTCTTAAACTATCAGTCGACTAATTACAGAGGCTCCCCCACTATCAATTGCTAGGGTTACCACGGTCAATTAACTCATTTAAAGGTACTTCCACTTTCATTTGACTAATATACAGAGGCTCCCACTATCAATTGCTTTATTTACTGAGGCTACCACTGTTATTTAAATTATTTAAAGATACTTACACTATCAGTCGACTCATTTACTGAGTCTCCCACTGTCAGGCGATTTATTTACTGAGGCTACCACTGTCATTTAAATCATTTTAAGATACTTCCACTTTCATTTGATTCATTTACTGAGGCTCCCACTGCCAATAGCTTTATTTACTGAGGCTGCCACTGTCATTTAAATCATTTTAAAATACTTCCGCTTTCAGTTGACTCATTTACTGAGGCTCCCACTGCCAGTAGCTTTATTTACTGAGGCTACCACTGGCATTTAACTCATTTCCAGATACTTTCTATGAGTTCACTGATTTACTAAGAATGAAATCTCAGTTATAGATATATGTTTACATAGTATAAAACAAAGTCGTTTCTCGCTGTCCCCCTATCCCTCTGTATGCTTAGATCTTTAAAACTACGCAACGGATTTTAATGCGGTTTTTTTAATAGGTAGAGTGATTCAAGAGGACGGTTTATATGTATAATACATGCAAAACCGTGCGAAGTCGGAAGCGGGTCGCTAGTCCGTAATATAAGTATCTAAATGCAAATACGTTAGGATCGCTTTATAATTAATTAATAAAGGCATTTTACATATACTGGGTTCAGAAGAACATAAAGTATTAACAACACTTATTCCTTTTATCGTGTCAAAATTAAGGAAAACAAGTTTTGTTTTGTTCACTTAATTCTCTCTCGAAATAATTAGTTGGCTGTTTTTATACGTTTTCCTCTTCTGGTAGGCCTTTGTTCTTAAACAATATGCTACCCAACAATCAAATATGTCAAGAGAACATTTATTTTCTCACAACTGCGTGGGTCGTAAATTTGTGAACGAGAGGTGACGTCAAATTAATTATATTATGTAAATATGACTTATTAAAAGCAAACCTAGTTTTTAACTATGTTAATAAAAAACTGGAAGGGACTAGAATCTATCTTAGGAAACTTGTATTACTAACAACTAGTATTTAAGCTTGATTTTAACTTCATATTTTATTATTTTTTTTATAGTAGATAAGGTGCAAACAAGCAGATGGTCCACTTGATAGTAACTGGCCACCATCGCCCATTATCATCGGCAAAACAAGAGATACTACCTTGCTTTGTCGATGCGTTGCATCCTCGAATATAGAGTGGGGAGGGGGAATGAGTAAAAAAATTTTGCGGTTGCAGCGGACCCTGAGCAAAAGCCCAGAGTCCACTGGACCCGCTCCATTATTGGGATGGGAGAGAGAGGAGTAAGTTTGGCCCACATGCGGCTCGGATTCGCATGCTGGTGGTCGCAAGCAAGTCGGGGAACAGATCCCCTACCACCAAGGGTGTGCTGGGTAACTTGGCTTTGGGGTGGGATGCTCTCCCAGCGGCAGAGGGGAATAGTATTCTAACCCATCCCCTCACGGGTAGTTTTATCTATACTTATGTTGATGTGTATCCAAAAATCCGCTAATTAATAACATTTGTTACTTACTAAAAAGAGCAACATTTTTTTTCAAATATTATTGCTGTTCTTAGTAGAACTATGTAGCTCTTACTTGAAATATTTTATTAACATCAAGTTTAAGCATAATTTTATATCGATTACTTGACTACTTTTATCAATTCAAATATCTATTATGGGACGTAAGATTGTAACTTGCAAATACAAGCTCTCAGTATCTTTGTCATCTAAGTTCAACCACCAAATAGCACCGTGTTTAGATTGTCGATGTTATCTTTTACTAATAATTACAATAAGATTGGGAAGTTAAACCCATGGGAAGCAGGGGCGAGTTTCTAGTGTCTCTATTTAATACATGTCCAGCTGCGTATATGAAATATAAATCCATTCGGTCGTTAGCAACAGCTATTCACGACAAGTTATAGGTATATAGAGAACATTCACGGCAATAGACTTTCCGATTCCGAAATATACTGCGTGCATTACCGGCACTGTCTGCGAAGACACATAGCCAGGCTATATGTGAACCCTCTTTATCTCTTTTATCCATACTTTGATTTCAGCTTTTTGCGTTTTATCACCATTAGGTTTATTGTCCCCTATATAACATTTTTAATTTTCTTGCCACGCATTTTAATATTGTTAGATGCTCTTGAGATCTTGTTAGATATGAATAAATGGCGTACCTCTGCTTGATTCTGAGAAAAATGGTCGTGACTCTTGACAGAGTTTGATGGATGGTTTACTAGTAACTAATGTTAATTAATAAGAGAAAAAGAATGTTGTAGTAGTCTATACGCATACTAATTAGTATGACGGCTTGATTAGAATATCCTCCTGGGGTTATACTTTAGACTCAGAGCTTCAGCGTTACTCCTAATACTCGCGATGTAATCCATGATTATTCTGTCGTGACGGCGTATTATCAGTTGACCAACATTCAAGTACTCAAATTATAAGTGTTGCCAACATCATAATTAACACTAATCATATCTCGTGAAATCAGCTAAAGTAGAGATTTTTTAAAACGATATATGTAGTAAACAAATATAACGTCAACACAAATCACGACATCCCGAAGAAATCACACAAGTTAGTTAACTATAAACATCTGTACACTATAATTTAGACACAAACACATTTGTTTTCGGATAAAACTGCTTCTAATTATCTTTACAAATTTTTTTTTAACGAAAATCTAAATTCTGACAGAGGCACTGACTACAGATTATCAAGACAATATGTCAGTTTTAAATGTATTTTTTAAATAAAATTTTCCGTATCATTAGTAACAATGTATAGATAGTATTTTAACCAAAAAAAATACTTTATTTATCATATGTATATAATACACATTTCTTGCTATAGCACAAGCATTTCAGCTTACTAGGAGGGGTAAAGGGAATACTAGTAGTATGTGATCCATACTGCTAGTAATCTTAAAAAAAAAACATATCAGTCACTCGGAACTAATATAAACGTATAAAAAGAATGTAATGTAATCATTCACTTAATATTTCATTCAATTATTCCCAACCCTATCAAATGTCATATTTTATGAAACCGCCATATTGGCTTTCTACTTAACTCAAGTATAAAAAAATTGATTATAAATGATATAAAATAAGTATTGCCATCCAAACAACATAGCTGTAGGTAAACTTAACATTCAAGGTTTGAATATATTGTTGGTTAATTAGTGTGTTACAATTGAAACTAATATATTAAAAACTACAGATAATATAAAAGAATATTATAGAGACTATAGTAGTTTTGATGTACTAATAACGCAAGAGCAAGAGTATTTATTTGAAATCTGTATCACAATGAACGTTTGGTCGCAATTTATTCAAACATGTCGATTTGTATTTCGTGTTAATAAGATCGGCTAGACAGTGACCGTCTTATCTTGTGAATCTGTCCCAAGAGTCGTAGGATACTCCGAAACTAACCAGGAATTAGACCTCAAGGAGATCATTTAGTAACTTGGTATTCTGTAACGTTGTTCTCGTGAAACTTTTGTTTATCCCTAGGGATGTTAACGATGTATTAACCCCTTTAATTTTGGCCAGCCTAAAGCCTAAAAAGTTATCCGTTTATACTATTAATTAGACCCTATATACCTAACATCTAATGTACAAAAAATATTGTTTGTTAGACTTTTACTATTTACTTTCGTGTTTAATAAATTGATTAAATTTGCTTTCTTTTAAAAACTGAAATACTGCCTTTCCTTTCAATTCCTAGGTGTCCAATGTTCATGTTTTATTTCAAGGAATTGCTTGTTGAAATAAGACAAATTCAGTACAATCAAATAATCAATTATTTAATTGAATTACGTTACTTTGCGAAAATTCATGATTAAAAAGGAATCAAAGAGGTTACCTTGCTATAATCCACTACACAAGAAGGTCGCTCGACAATCGAACAACCAGACTCGTACGGCACAACCCGAAGCGAGTATTCGCAAGTGACGCTTGTAGGGTCAACTACACCTGAAGATGCTTGTAGAGTCAACTACACCTAAAGATGCTTCGGTTCGGAGCGAAACGTACGTAAATTGTCGAGCGATCTATTTGTGTTGTGTGTCCTGGTTCGGGTTCGCGTGTCTTTCTTTTCTGTGGAAGGTGTGCTCTTCTGGGTTGTGCCGTACGAGACGGGTTGTTTAGAATTTCGCGAATTATAGCAAGGTAAACTATTTGATTCCTTTTTAAATAATCAATTGATTTTTCTATGTATCACGTTTATAGGGAAATAATACACCAGTTGAAAAAAAATTGGCAACACCTCTTTTCTACTTATTATACAACTAGGGGCCCGTCCCGGCTTCGCACGGGTGGATAATTTTTTTTAACATTTTGGCTCCCGCATTCTGTCGCTCCCTCTATCGCCGCGTTACTCGCTGCGCTGCGAGGCACGCCACACCGCGCCGGCGGCCCGTCTGTGATTATTTTTTATTTATCTTGATATTTTTATTTCGTAATATCTTTTGACTGGAATGTCCGATTTCAATAATTCAAAAAGTAATTAACAGGTATTGAAACAGTCTTCATTACGAAATAATTAATTTGGATAAGAATTAATACAAAATTATGGAAAACATGGTCTGATTTTGATAGGCATTTTTACCAACTTTTAAAATGTAAAAAAGTAGTTATAGTGACTTAACTACAATAGTTGGACATATGGTCTCGCGGAGGTTTTGTAGATATTGATACGTTCTATAATATTGTAAAAAATTTTTTTGTTCTATTATCAATACTTTTCGCAGCGCATGCGATGAAAGATATTTTATGGCTAATTTTTTTGCACCTTGTGTTGGTTTTAGTGAGAATTTCTGGGGATCTCTAATTTTTCTTGTAATAAATATAGCCTATGTTACTCAAGGATAATGTAGCTTTCTAATGGTGAAAGAATTTTTGAAATCGGTCCAGTAGTTTTTATGTTTATTCGTTACATACAAAAATACAAAAATCCAAAAATACAAAAATACAAATCTTTCCTCTTTATAATATTAGTATAGAGTATAAATATAGATGAAAATATTTAGGTGTATTTAATGAGTTTTATAACAAAATTTTAACAGAATTAAATTAAGAGAGTTAACTCATCTAATATACTCATTTTTTTCAAACATCAAATGTAAAATACATGAGCGTAGGCCTAAGAACCCATATACTAAGTCAATTTATATTATAATTGTAATTAATTCAAGACACCTACAACAGTTTATGTAGAAAAAATTGTGTCCACAGTATTATCATAATAAAAGTTAAGTGTTAGTATAAATTTTACTCGACTAAAACTTTAAATGCTCTCACGCAATTTATTGAAATCGAAAGCCGTTTGGTAACCGTGGATATTAGCACAAGTTAGGTTAGGTTTTTCGTAAAAGGGCCTGTCACAAATTCTCGACCGTCATTCGTGCCGATCCAATCCTCGGGCCTTTTCATTTGCCTTATTTAGAGACCTGCTTAGAAATCGCTTATTTGGGTTCTATTTCGCACAAAAATATTAAATTTAAAAATACATGAATAACTATTATTAATAATTATATAACTTAGAATTCAGAGCAGATTTGAAAGGTTGACATATACAGAAAGTAAATCAAATTATTTCTAATTATCCAGTGTTGATGGTTTTGGCATCAAACTTACAGAAAAAAAATTAAATGACGTCATAATATACTGATATTATAATATTATTAATATTTACCTCCTCAAGTGTCAAACACAATATTGCAACCTTCTACCAGGCCTTCAAAGTTCGGAGGATATTCAGAGTCCTACATATTGGCATGATTTTATACGTTTCCTGTTATCTCCCAAAGTCACCACTACTGGATATGTGTGATAGCCATTATGAGCCTAAGAACAATATGCTTACTCAGGATTTCGTTCAGGTTTTATAGTTTGATTTGGGTCTTTGCAGCTCTTTTTTACTTAGTAGTCTAAGAAATATTTTTCCTAATGGTTTGTTGAATTCTGCAGCACTGATCTAATTAAATAATTGAAAATATAATATCTATGTTTTTTCTATGTAAATGAAGAAGCCAAATATACCTACTTACAACTACTACAATTTAGTGCGAAAAATTATATTAATTAGCAAAATTATTTAGCAGTTTTTTTAGATCTCGTTTTGGAGGTCATTTAGTTTATTCCAAGAATAATTTTATAGATGTGAGATACAAAAAAATAATTATGTTTAATATAATATAGCACAGACGAGATTTAATTGTAAGAGGTCAACGTTCTTTAACAAATTTTCCTTATAGTTTATAATTTTGTTAATCTTAATAAAATTTACTTATAACTTAAGCCACCACAATCTATAGCATTTAATTTAGCAACTAACAAAGTTTAATATTCAGTATAATATAAGGAAATTCGTAGGCGTAGTGTAGCGTAGTTATTTAAGTTAAAGTAATTCAACCTCTCTAGTATATTGAATCATTTAGTCGGAAACCTTACATAAATCTATTACAATTAACGCAACTTATCTACTTGCTTAATGACTAACCCTCGCTTCTCTCAGATCATATAACCTAATAACTGATGAACTACTATCGTCACCTTTAGAAACCCATTTGAATTTTATTAAAAATGAGAAAGCATCGTCTTTAATTTATATTATCAAATAAAAATATTATTTAATTTAAAAAATATATAATAATAATCAATCGATTTTGTTTGCATTTAATAGCCAAGCCAAGTATTAAAAATAAATAAAATAATAATATTATGAATCTCCTCTCTCTCAGATTTTATTCAGATATTGTAGGGTAAAGGTAAAATGTTTTTTAATAGTTTTGCGTCGATGATTATTTTTTATCATCATCCTCACAAACATACTTCATAATATTTAAACCTCCAGATCTTCATACCAACCACCAGTAAGGAGTAACAGACTTACTCGAAGCCTCGCACAGTTGTAACAAATTGTTCTTTTAAACGAGTGTCTTCTATCTCAAAAGTTCGCTAAGAAGTTTCTCGACTTCAATTAATATAAATTATGAATAAGCCTGAACTGTATCCGTCATAGGGTTGGTATATTCAGCAGAAATATCCCGGAATTTTAAAGTGTCCCTGAAAAAGATTTTCATGGAATAATTTAGAGGTAAAAAGCGTCTACACTGTAATTTCTTGTTAAGTTTTAAAATATTAGAAACCTGCGTGTGTTTTCAAAGTTTCGCTTAAATTATAATAATCTTTGACGTCATAATTTTTGCCCATCTATACATATAATAAAAATAAATTATTCTGTCTGTACATAAAAAAATATTTAAGAAAATTTAATCTGAATATTAAAATGCTTTTTTATCCGTATCTATGTAGGTGCATCATGCAAAAACTACTGCACAAAATTGAATATGGTTTTACAGTTCCTAAACTAATTTTATTTTTGTTTCATTTAAATCAGATCTCAGGAAAAAAATTTTATGTCACTTACAATGTTTCAGCACACACTTTAGTCCACATTTTGTAATTATAATTATTTATTTTATTACTAAGCTGTTTTTTGCTATATGACGTCAAAGTTATGATAAAAATATATTTTGAGAATTCTGACCAGTCTAATTATTAAACCCGACGTGGGATCTCTCTTTTTACCTACCAAATTTAATTCAAAACTAGTTTCTTAAGAATATCTTGAATTATTACGGTAACAAAAACTTACAATTAAAAACTGGGTTTTTTAACCTTTATATCGTCGTCTTATAGCTTCTTCATACCCTTTTTTAAGCATACTAGCGACCCGCCCCGGCTGGTACGGCATATCAACTATAATATGCATGCATACATATAAAGCTTTCACTTGAATCAGTCTATATATTAGTGAAAACAGCACAAACAGCGAGAAACAACTTTATAGATCACAAGCGGCCTGCCCTCACTTCGCTCCGGGTATTTAAAGCAATATTATAATATTGCTTTAAATATAATTGATGTGTGTAATGTGAGAGTGAGAAAAAGTTGTAAAAAGAAAAATGCAAGAAAAACAAAAGAACAACAGATAATAAAAGAGGGATGACAGAGCAAAAATAAAATTGAATAGATAAAGAAGAGAGAGAGAAAGAGGTAATCGAAAGAAATAAAGTGAAAAGAGACTGATCATTCTGAACAGAGATAAAGATATAAATTCAAGAGAGAGGATGAGAGAGAATTATAGTATATAAGAGGAAGAGAGACGGAAATACTTTAGACTTCTATCAATGAAAGAATTTTAAAAATCGGATTAGTAGCAACAAAACGGCAATGTTCTATTAATAAAAATGTATATGGCAACACTAAATCATCTTTGTCACTCACTAATAATGTAGTTTACTATCAGTGAAAAAAAAATCCTGAGAAACCCTTCAATTTACAAAATGACCACGTTATGGCACTTAAATGGCCATATCTTTTTAATTAGAATATTTATGGCAACACCACATAGCCTATGTTACCCGGAAAGGATGTAGCTTCCAATCGGTGAAAGAATTTTTAAAATCGGTCCAGTAGTTTTCGAGCCTATTCGCAACAAACAAACATACAAACAATCAAATCTTTCCTCTTTATATAATAGTGTAGATGTAGATAAACGACATGGGCTAATGGTTTACGAATCAAATAAGTGTAGGAAATGGAAAAATTCAAAATTATATCCAACCTTCATTTAAACTGAAGTATTTACCTAATTTTTAGCGACAACTCAGGTTTTGCTTTAAAATTTTAAAATTTTGGCGTTAAATTTACTGAAATAAGTTTCTTAATACTTCATCATTTTTCACAAAATATAAAACACCTGTTAAAAAATTGTAGTAAAGATAGTAAGAGGAGCAATAAGAATAAATAAGTATAGCATAGCAACACAGATACCAATTAAAATCGAACGAGGGAGGATCGGCTTGTTACAAATATCTTTGAAACAAAATAATTTCAAAAGAAATACGAAGTCTTCCAAACGAAATAATTCTTTAAATAACCAACCCCTTAAAACCTCACGTTTGAAAGAACAGACAAATATTCCGAAGACATTATCAAAGGGGTCGCGATACAAAATACCTTCTAATTGGAGAAAAAAGGGTCGCCATAAATAAGGGAAAATACTTTCTTTTCGGGAGCTTTTAGTAGATTGTGGGATGCTTAGTTAAACTGGAAATCCCTTGTCCCTGAAATCGATGGTCATCTAAATGCAGTCGATTAATAGAGATCCCTTTTAGAATATATTCCTTAATTATGTATATATGTATTATGGGTTAAAGTATGAAAGTGCCGATTTGAAATTCGTTTTTTCTTTAATTAACATATTTCTTTAATCAAAATAATTACCATTATTTTTAATACATAATTTGAACAAACTAGTACAAAGTCCCGGGTACCTTAATTTTAGAGTAGCCGACCCCCTCTCGCTTCACTGAGGTGTATTCAAACTGTTCACAAACTCATTCATTTATTCATTCATACTCTACCCATAACTATGAATCATAAATCTCTCATCGATAAGGCAGATTTCGTAAGAAACCTTTTCGTTCGATCGTTTTTCTCCGACTTACTTTGCAAATCCGACTACGACGAAAAAGTCTTTTCATTTTTCGGGTTAATATATAGCCTATGACACTCATAAATATTGTGGCTTTTTATTGGTAAAAGAATTTCCAAAATCAGTTCAGTAGAACCAGAGATAACACTTTATAAATTTTTAAGGTTCACTCCAAATTTTAAAAAATTTCTAAAATCGACAATAATTGAATTTTTTTAATTATTATTATTCTCATTATTTAATTTTTTTCTACAAGAAAAATGATAAAGACCCTAAAAATCTCAAGTCGAAATTTTAATATTTAAAGGTCGCTCCAAAAACATTATGAACTTACATATTTTGGTACGAGACTCGAATAAAACTTTTTTTTGGCCCACCTTAATATTAATAATAAGAATTATTAAAGCGTCAACTTTATCAAGATACCCGTTGGAATATTTTCCTCTTCTTTTAAAAAAAATTATAAATAATTACACGTTGACATATTTATATAAATATAAGGCTTATTAAAGAATACAAGATTATTTAAGTGTAGTTTTCCTAACAAGAACCATAAATAATGCCCAAAATTCTTTCACATCCCATCCAAATCACATATCAACGTTATTATCTATACAAATTCCTTATACTTGACGTAAACTGCTTAGATAAGTCATATCTATGTTAATTTGTCATTTTTATGAGATATATACTACACACATGTAAATTAAGTTAACTAATGAATCTAATATAAGCTGAAGATGTTTACACCCCATGAATGAGTAAATGAAGGGAGTTTAGGGAAAGTTATAGCCGCTCATCGGAACGGAATAAAGGAAATATATAATAATATCTTGGGATCTTAAAAAAGGTTTTAATAATTTTCTATTTAATAATAATTATTGATAAAAATATAAGGTCAAGTTCAGGCAATGACTCTTATACCAACATAAAAGTAGTTATATATACTATGATAAATATATTTTTTTAATATTTTAAAAGCTTAAACCAAATAATTTGCGTTTTATGCAAATAGAAAGATACTTAAATTGTTTCTATAAATAAAATATATATATATGTCGGAAACTAAGATAAGGATATAGATGGATGGCCCATCTTAAAAGCTATATGGGCGCAATACGGTCAGGATATAACTAAACGTTACGATCTCTTACTATGACAGGAACTATTATGACAGGAACCTAAGCAGTGCCTTGGACTTGTGACCAAAGTGTAGGCTTAAGGATATCCTTTAAATGATCATAACACTCACCTCCACTGCTTAGTTTCACTGTTTAATCTTAAGATTAGACTAACATTAACCTAACCTAACACAAGGCTAACCTAACCTAAACCTAACTCACACCTCCGACATATATATATAAAAGGAGAAGCTGACTGACTTAATGACTGAAACATCAATGCAGGGCGTAAACTATAAGGGTTAGTAACTTGGAATTTTGCATAGGGGTTCCTTTTATAACGTAGGAGAGCATTAAGAAACGATCTTTGAAAATTCACCCACTAAGGGTATAAGGGTTAGTATGAAACTTTGCCGTTTCTGAAGTTATTCAAATGAAATTCAGTATGAAGGTTCTTAATTGAAAGTCATGAAACACGTGTATAATATTTTTTCAAAAATCATCTCTTAAGGTGGTAAAAGGGAGGTGCAAAGTTAGTATGATTACTTCATAAAATTATTAAATATGTCTACAGACGATCTACTGTAGGCTAATATCTACCTGAATATCGCAAACTAAGTTGCGGGTAAAAGCTAGTATTTTATATATATATAATGAAAGTTTGTACGAAAAGTCGCTTCTTAAATTTTTTGTGTTTAAATTGAGTACAAGTAACTATGAAATAGACAAAGGCTCGTAAACAGTAATTATTTTAAATGCGAAACCTTGTTAGTTGTAGTTTACATGAGCCATAAGTGAGCAAACCATGTAGAGGTATTTAACCATAAAGGTATGACCTACTAAACTTAAGGTTACATTTGTGGAATCAAATTTTCAAATAAAATTCTAATAAATATTATTAAAATTCTAATAAATATTAAATAGTGAACTAATCAAAAGTAATGTTTTTAAATAAAATTGTAACTTAACAATTCTAAACATATTGATATATAAAAATATACAGCCGGTTAATAAACATATTTTATCGTTATCCCGCATATATATGAATTTTTCAGGAATAAAAAGTCACCTATTTTTTAGTATGTGTGTCATTTTATTGAAATTCGTTTAGTCCTTTTAGTGTGATTAAACATATAAACATTCAAACATACAAAATTAAAAAAGGAACACTACGCTTAAGGTCTTATAAAGGAATTCTTAAAAATATTTTTGTATTTTGTTGATTAATGAGAATAGACAGACTCATTATTATTAAATAGGACAAGGTAACAAGAACATCAATATTCTAATAGAAGCTCTTCAAAGGTCTCTTGATAAACAAAACAGCAAAGGTCGTCCCACAAAAACCTAAGTAATAAATCATTACATCACTTGAAGCATTTAAACAGGTACTTATAATGAAATACGGACAAAACAAATTTAAAATTGATAGAAAAATCACAATAATAAAACGAAGATGTGCATGTTTTCGGATCTCGTATTTTACATGTCTAGAAAAATATCATTTTTTTTTACTAATTTTTTGATGAGTATCTCCGACAATGTCAGAAATCTGTAACATATACTAACTTGCAATTAAGTAAAAATGACTAGCGCCATCTAATATTAGTTTAGAAAAACATAGATAAATTAAACTAGCTGACCCGACAGACATTGTCCTGTCCTAACTATGAATATTGAATTCGAATTGGCTGACAAAAGCTAACATTAGAAAAGTTAATATGGTCGTTAAGTTTTCTTTAATTTTCTGATTTTCCCGCGCAACTTTTTTAATTTTTTCTTCCATAAGAACCTTCTTCAGACAATAACAAATACAACAAAAAAAGAATTAGCGAAATCAGTCCAGCCGTTTACGCGTGATGTCGTGACCAAGGGAAATAGGGATTCATTTTTATATATAAGATATATAATATAGATGTGGATGACATCAGAACTGTGTTATAATAAATAAATTAAAAATTAAACGGACATTGACATCACCTGACCTTATTCCTTTCTTGCTTTGTCAAACAATATTTTTTTTTTATAGTCTTATTAAATGCGGACCAGCGCAAATTCGTTTGCGTGTTGCTCTGCTCCTATGGGTCGTAGCGAGATGTTAAATAGCCTAAGTTACTCCTTGTTACATCAGTTATCTGCCAATGAAAGTCCCGTCCAAATTGGTCCAGCCATTTCAGAGATTAGCCGGAACAAACAGACAGACAAAAATTGTAAAATAAAATGTTCTTCTGGTATATGTACCGCGTAGACATCCATAAGCACTTAGTATAAAGCGGTTATTTTAATATTACAAACAGACACTCTAATTTCATTTATTTGTATGGATTACAATTTTAGGTAATGCTGTTATTAATAGAAACTAATATATTTTGTTATGTATATATATTAGCATTTTTCATGGCATTAAATTATAATCAATATACATAATATCATAAATAATAAACAATCTTTTTATCTTGTATATCTTGAATACATTTTATGAGAAATATGTGCATAATAATAGATATTATTATCTTGATTCCTAATAACCATTGCAAATATAAACAGCATATTAATAATTATCCTTATAATGTAATAACGGATATAGCGTTTCAAAATACAACCATTAGGTTGCTAATAAGGTAAAATACATAAATGAATAAATGTTGGGTTTCCCATCTTTCACACTATACCAGAGGCTACATTTATCTAGAGAAAAAAAGCATCATCATCACATCCCATTAATGGCCCATACCTGAGCCAGGACTACTCCTCAGAATTAATAAGGTGTATGTTAAGCCTAAAAAAAAGTTCGTTATATATCTTATATTTTTCATACTTTGGCAATTACCGGATGAGTTATGGGTAAAAAATAATTGAGCCAAGTGCAGTGTGGAACTCGCGCTCTGAGGGTTCCGTACAATTTCAATAAAGAGACGAACACTAACAAATTTTGATTTTCGTGTTGTCATTTAACAACATGTCATATCGTCAACACCCGTTGCTAAGATTCGCGGCCCATATAGCATATTAACACGATACGACGACACAAACGTCGATGTTTGCGATTTCACACTAATACTCGAATATGTTATACATAATATAATTTTACCAAATAATCTTTTTAAACACATTTTTGCATTACAAATTATTTATTTCTTTCTTGGAATAGATTTATTTAAAGTTTTTATATTTCAATTCGTTAACTAGTGTTCAAACAGTAAAAATATTTTGTATCTGTATCGAGGGAAATTATATTGTATAACATATTCGAATATTACTAAAGTCGCAAACATCGATTTTTTTCATGTCCGCATATGTGGAATAAAAAATACTTAAGAATAAATGGCCAAATATATTGATTTACACTTAGAAATTTGTTTTTTTCACACCTTTAAGATACTATAGACTTACATATTTAATATTAATTTCAAGTTGATAACTTCACGTTTTCTTCAAATAATGCGTCAAAACCTAAATCTATAAAAGAACATTGCTTTCGTGATGTAACAACAAATTGCCATTTTTCGGATTTTTCCCAATACTAGTGCTATAAGACCTTGCTTCTTGCCAAAAATTATGTTTCTAGATTAAACGACAAAGCCTGGGAATTTTGGGTTATCTTGAAAATCGAAATTACAATACAAGAAATAAAAGCGGCTGTATTTTTTTATTAAATTAACTTAGAAGTTTGATCTTTTTACATATTTGAGAAACTAGAGATAGGAATATTTTATATAAGTTTCAACTTGTTATCTTTACGTTTTTTTAAGAAAAGAAAAGAAGGGTATTGCGTGACAGTCAAAAAGAGTTAATTTTCTAGTGATGTAGAAAAAAAATTACGATTTTCTAATTATATCCTGTACTTGTGCTATGAGACCTTGCTTCATGCTAAATATGAGTGACCACTTTAACGGTGATATCTACTCAATGCGTGGACTTAGAAATTTAATTTTTTGCCAGCCGCAAAGGACCGCAGGCTTGAGTATTTGATATTAATTTCAACTTGATAACTCCACGCGATCCTGTGAAAATAGCACTTGACAGACGGACAGACAAACAAACGAAAAACGAAGTGATCCTATAAGGGTTCTTTTTCCTTTTGAGATACGGAATCCTAAAAATTAAAAACAAAAATGTTCCTCATGGAACGTTAACCAACCTGTCGTTGAGGCAAGTCTGCTGTTTGCCAATCGTAAAACAAAACTAAATAAGGAACAATATCATTGTAGAAAAAAGAATAAAGTATGCAAAGTCTATTCTAACATATAAGTACTATAAACCACATACAAATGGGTTTCGTAATTATTTTACTAGTTACGCTACTTTCGTCAAGTGTGTCAGACTGTTCGGCCTACCTTGACGTAAAACTGGGGTTGCCAACGTTTATTATGTAACACTGATAATAAAGTGGCACACACAGAATAGAAAATTTAATAACTTTAAAAAAAATATATAAAGTAAGACACCAAAAAAAAACTATTATATGTCGGCGCGTAAGTTAGGCTTAGGTTAACCTAACCTTAGATTTGAACAGGGGTCCTGGGCATTGGAGGCGAATGTTTCGTTTGAATAAAAGACGTCTTCAAGTCTACAGCTTGGTCACAAGTCCAAGGCACTGCTTATGTTTCTCTCGTAACTGTCATCATCAACATCACAACCCATTAATGGCCCACTGCTGAGCCGGGTCTCCTTCTCTGAGTGAGGAGGAGGATAGGCCATAGTCCACCACGCTGGCTCAGTGAGGGTTGGTAGACTTCAAACACCTTTTGAGAACTTTAGAGAACTCCTGAGGTAGTGCAGGTTTCCTCACGATGTTTTCCTTCACCGTTCAAGCGAGTGATATTAAATAGCTTAAAACACACATAACTGAAAAGTCAGAGGTGTGTGCCCAGGAGCGAACTCAGAGTAAGACATCCATGTCTTAACCACTGGGCTATCACTGTCTAGTCCATTCAATATCATCTCCCCACTTAGTGTGTTTCAATATACAGAGAGTATCTCCTCTTTTCCAATAGTATAATACATTTTCTTTTTTTACCTATCTAAAAAAGATTATATAAATATAATAAACTTTGAATACCTACGAATACTTCTTTACAGATCAGATAGAATTTTAAAACATACTGTATACCTTGTGGTTTTAGTTTTACGTGATAAGTATACCACATAGACGCTAGTATTCAATAAAAGCTAAAAAGAAATAAAAAGGAAACCGCAAGCCACTTCAAAGACTGTTTATGTAAGTAGAAATTAAGGCTGCATTTACATTACTCTCCAACTTCTGGGCGTTGTGGTTTGCTAATGAATTTTTTTACCGCAAAGTTTTTTTGCTACTAAATCATATTATTATTCAAGATTTATATTGAAAATTTTCTGAATTATTAATTGATTGATTTACTTTACTTGTACTTCAATAATATAAACCGTACATGTAGTAATAACCGAATGCCAAGAAACTGATTTTCATAATCCATAAAAAATAAATAAAATTCGAGTGTCTGTTTGTAATATTAAAATAACCGATTTTTACAAAGTGCATATGGATACATACACTAAAACATTTTTTACAATTTTTGTCTGTCTGTTGTCTGCTGTTACAGATAGTTGATGTAACAAGGAGTACCTTAGGCTGTTTAACATCCCGCTACTACCCATAGGAGCGGAGTAACAAGCGAACGAAGTCGCGCGGGTCGGCTAGTTATATAATATATATTTGCGTTTTAGTTTCATGATAGTACTTTATTATACTAGTTAGCTAAGTCGGTCATTACAGTCCAGCCGAGAACTGTAATGTATAGATAGTTCAATCCATGACGGCGCCTGGCGCGTCTGCTGTATGTAAATTTAATAAGCAGGCTGTGCTTCGCAAGGATTGAACGATCTGTACGTACGTTTATTTATATAGTTATTTCTTTGCAGGTATAAATAGTTCAATCCATGACGGCACTGACGCATCAACTATGTATAAATATAACAAACGGACCGTGCGATTTTATGGATTGAACTATCTGTTTATGTGTTTGCTTATGTACTTAGTTCTTTCTATATATATAGTTAGGAGACTACCTTACGACAACGTCAATATGAGCATTACTGAATTGATAGCATCGATTATTAGTCAGGACAGAATCGATAATAAGTCAGAATTAGTGATTGACGGTTTCGATCCCCACCACTGCCTATAATAAACAGGCACTCAGTCGCCTACAGGCTCATTTGCTTCTTAGTCGTCGACCGGTGCGGTGGTTGTTTTCGATACTGTGAGTCCGTTCCATGTACTTATTATACCTGATAATTGTTTTTATATTTGATTAGCACTTCTGGTACCTAAATATATATATTCGCTCAATTCATGATAAGGCACGTCACGTCTAGTGCCCGTCAATATAATAAGCGTGCCGTGCGACGCCATGATATGAACTATCTATGCATATGTTTGTTCAAATATGTTCAAAAACGTCGTATTTACTATTATCTTCCTTATCTCCACCATTGGACCGTATAATTGGAATTTGAATAAATTAACTTAAAACTTAAAAGAATTGATAAAATGTATATAGTAAACGCGTTTTGGAATCCTAGTTTTATTATTTTTGCGAAAACATAAAACTAAATATTCATGCATAAAATTTTATGATAAAGGCTTATGTAAATAAAAATCGGGTGAGGTTAAAATCAATAAGCTCGGATCCGGCATCAAGTAAAAAGCCCAATAAATATAAAATTTAATGCCTCAATTTGTTCTAAATTGTTTACTGACCGATGGCTATAGGACCGGATTGATCGTAAACATTTTACTCTTCATATAAATAAGTAATTAGTTTGATATTTTTGTCATATAATTACTAATTTATGCAACAGTAATTTTTAAGTAAAATATAGTAATCAAAAACTTAAATTATATATAAATTAACCTTACTAATTTAATATGATAAAGGCGAAAATACCTCGGTCTGTCTGTGGCGCTTTCACGCCAAAACTACTTAACTGTTTTAAGTGAAATTTGATAAACAGATAGTCTAGAGCCTGAGAAAGGACATAAGCGACTTTTTAATGTGAAAAAAGTGTTGCAAAGGGTTGAAAGGGGGGTTGAAAAGTTGTATGGAAGTATCGTCATTTTTAGAGCTGGAAGCTTGAAACTTATTTTAAGGCTGTTAATTCGATATAAATAAATATGACATTCAAAGTTTGTGGAAATTATACCCTCAAAGGTGTAAAATAAAAATAGGGAATAGGGGATGAAAGTTTATATGGAAATATGTAAGATTTATGTAAATGTTTTATAGGTTTGCGACAAGAGATACGTATGTGTCTTATTAGTAAAATAATTAGACTAAATTATTAAAAATGCTTGCATGCAAAGACACTTTTCTAGAGCTAGTATAATATATGATAATTAATAAATCTCATATATAAAATTCTCGTGTCACAATGTTAGTTACCATACTCCTCCGAAACGGCTCTACCGATTTTTATAAAAAATTTTATGTATATTCAGTAGGTCTGAGAATGGGCTACTATCTATTTTTCATCCCCCTAAGTGATAAGGGTGGCCCGCCCTAAATGTATATAGCAAGACAACGTTTTCCGGATCAGCTAGTTATGTATAAATCTAATAATTGAAGATTGATATAAATACATCGACGTTCTTGTCAAAAATTCGGAAACCTTATTAATTAAAAAAACGTTTCATAGTTTACTGTTTACAACTTCATAACTTATTACTTTACTATTTATTCATATATATATTTATATTTGAAAATTTATTTATTTCTATAGTATTAACATATTTAGTAGCAATAATATATTGGTTATAAGATATGTTACACGATAATAAAATTAAAGTAAACAATCGAATTAACAACCAAGAGGTTGTTTATTTTTTTATTAAACACAAATTAAGCTTCTGGAAGTTAATTTAAATTTTTAAACCTAAATGATACCCGACTTCGTTATATTACACCTACGTAATTTCTATTATTTATTTCTTATAAGCTCCTTAAAATTCTTGTTAAATAGATGTCATATTTCGAAATTTATTAATTTCAATATAAATATTTTATTTGTATTTAATTCTTTCTCATATTTCTTAAGTTGTTAATTAAATTAACAAATATAATAATTATTAGTCCTATTCATACTGATATAATAAAACGAAGTTGATTCACATGCAACAGCCATAACAACAGCTATAAACAATAGAAAAAGAAACTATAAAACAATTATTGTAATACTAAAACCAATAGATAAATAATAACATAAATAATTCGACGGCTTCTGTATGTGTAATCCTCGTTTTATTTTACTTTTGGCTATATATTATTAATGTATTTTTAGTTAAAAAATACATATACTGTGATAACTAACCATTTTATTATCTATACTAATATTATAAAGAAGTAAGATTTGTATTTTTGTATGTAACGAATAAACATAAAAACTACTGGACCGATTTCAAAAATTCTTTCACCATTAGAAAGCTACATTATCCCTGAGTAACATAGGCTATATTTATTACAAGAAAAAATTAGAGATCCTTAGGAAATCTCACGAAAACCAACCCAAGGTGCCAAAAAATTTGCTATAAAATATCTTTCATCGCATGCGCTGCAAAAAGTATTGATGATAGAACAAAAAAATGTTGTACAATATTATAGAACGTATCAATATAAACAAAAAATACACGCCGACGCGACGGGCCAGTATAGCGACGCAGCGCAGCGAGTAAAGCGGCAAGAGAGGGGGCACCGAAATGCGGGAGGGCCAATATATTTTTAAAAATAATATTCCACCCGCGCGAAGCCGGGATGGGCCGCTAGTATTATATATTTTAATAGTATAAACGAGCAACATAGACTTGTGATAAAAAGGAATCTTCTTGTTAATATATTGTCATTTTTCTATTAAAAGTTGCATTAAGATTCGTCATAATAATATTAATTATGTTATTATTAATAATATTTATTTCTTGTGTACAGGAGAGCGACGTATTCTTCACAATGTTTCTGGCGAGTTCCGTTCAGGAGAATTGACTTGTATTCTCGGACCCTCTGGTGCTGGAAAATCTACTTTATTGAATATACTGGCTGGTTATACGTAAGTAACAAATATACTATGAATTTATACTATGAAAATGTTCCTTATTAAATGTCTTTACATAGAAGAAAAAAAGTGAGGAATTTTTATAACACCACACAGATTTCATATTTGTATAGCTTCAGATCTAACTTAAAATATAGGCTCTGTTTCATTTTTTTATGGCAGTTAAGGGGCAAACTAGCAAACGGTCCACCTGATGGTAAGTGACCCTGTCGCCCATGGACATCAGCAATACTAGAGAGAGACTCTTGTTCTGCCGATGCGTTGCTACCTCGAAGATATAGTGAGGAAGGGGAATGAAGACAAGAATGCTATGGTTTCAGTAGACCCTGAACGAGAACCCAGAGTTCACTAGCACAGCATTATCCGGATGGGAGGGATAAAAGTCAACACACTTAGCGGTCTGATTCGCATGCTGGTGGTCGCAAGCCAGTCGGGGAACAGATCCCCTACCACTAAGGGGTGCTGGGTTACTTTGTTACTAATCTGTAATTCCGTGTAACGGAACGGACTAAAATAAATAAACACCAATTATTACATTTACGTATTGTATTTAATTGAGCTTGCAATCCCTTTGCAATTCGCATTAACACTCACTCTATCACTATTTAAATTGTCTGCCTGACAACATATAACAGACTTACAGTACTTTAAAATCGAAATACTTCAATTCTGAGTATAATTTTTTTTTTTACTAGCAGTATGGATCCAATGTCCGGGATTTGAACCCACGACCTATCGACCGTGAATCCACCGCCTGAACCACTGAGCTACTGACGCTTCAATGTAATCTCAACATTATATATTATAAGTACTATTAATTCTAGATCAAATGGAGTAAACGGAAGAATAACAGTGAACGGTCATGCTCGAGATATGCGAGTTTTCAAGAAGCTCAGCAGTTATATCATGCAGGATGATCTTCTCCAGCCAAGACTCACCGTTAAAGAATCCATGAACATAGCCGCCGATCTCAAACTTGGGACTGAACTAGGGAAATCAGAAAAGGATCTTATCGTAAGTAAAAACCTTACGTTACAGCAACATTTGATGTGGTTGAGTTTTATCTAAAACACATTAACAGCGACAGAAACTTACTGACTGTTGGTTGTATTCTGTGAATTCCACGAGGGAACGGGTTAGAATACAATGTCCTTCTACCGCTGGAAGATCATATCGTAAGAATTGAGTAACCCAACACCCCCATTAGTGGTAGGGGATCTGTTCCCCGACTGGCTTGTGACCATCAGCGTGCGAATCCGACCGCCAAGTATCTCTGACGCGTTCCGATCAAGTCGCATGTGGGCGAGATCTACCTCCTCCCTCTCCCATCCCATTAATGCAGTGGTTCCAGAGAACACCGGGCTCTTGCTTGGAGTCCAATGAAACCGCAGCATTCTTCTCTTTGCTCCCCCTTTTTACTCTATCTTCGAGGCGGTAGCGCATGGACAAAACAAGAGATACTCTCTAGTTTAGCCGTAGTCCATGGGCGACGGTGGCCACATTCCTTCAGGTGGACCGTTTACTCGTTTGTCCCTTATCTATCATAAAAAAAATATAGCCTGTCGTGTAAAAATAATCTTCATAATATTGCAATTTTTTAATTATACTTTTCTTAAAACATCCCATAATATTAGTTCCAATTGATATAGTCCCATTAACTGCATTTTATCATCATTACCACACAATACCGGCATGTTTATAAACTGAATGCAAACACATACCACATGGTAAACATTTATTAGGCCACAGTTGATCAACATTGTTGATTAATTGTAAAATGTTGCTGATATGATGTTTAAATATTTCTGAATTTTACCCTCTTAATTCTTATTGCTGATTATTAATTCTAAACCTATCATGTCAATTCAAACTCAAAATATGTATTTTTGAAACTCATCAGAATGTTGATGGAACTAGATAAAATTACGTTGCTAAGTCCCATGAACACAGTCATCCTATTGGTCCTAAAAATATGTTTTCTATATCAAAATAGAATTATTCTCAGTTATTTCAAAAAACCTTTAATCTAGAAATCAAACACACACACTAGTGTGTAGTCTTTTTTATCTAGAAATTAGGCAATTATCAACTGAAAACAACGGATAGCATATCATTAACTTAATTATAGCTGTCGAGTACAGTCTTAGATATGCTCTCTTGATTAAAACTAAGTTCTAGACTAAGTACACTCATCGTTTGTTTATAATTTCAACATTTATGTAATATATAGCTATTTTATGTCCTACTCCCTGATAAACAATTTCCAAAGTCATTACTGATACATTTGAAACAGCCATATATTACACGATTCCATGCCGATAGAAATGTACCGCAAATGCCATAAATCATCTCACAACACCGATGGAAATCTAAACAACAGTATAAATAAAACATTTTCAAGACATGTTATATGTATTATCGACACTTTGTTTTCGCTTTACGAAATAGATTTTGTTTTAAGAATCATACATAATTCAGCTTCAAAATATACTAGAGTAACGATGGAGCTGAATCTCACCGAAGTCTTTACAAATAAAATTAAAAATATAGTAATAACTAGCTGTGCCCGCGACTTCGTCCGCGTGGAATAGTGTCTTTGCGTAGCATTTTTAATTATTTAGGCTATTTATTTTACAAATAAGATACATACGTATATCTTGTCGCAAACTTATAAAACATTCACATAAACCTTACATAATTCCATACAAACTTTCATCCCCTATTCCCTATTGTTATTTTACACCCTTGAGGGTAAAACTTTTACAAACTTTGAATGACATTTATTTATATCGAATCAGCAGCCTACAGTACAGTACAAAAGTTTCAAGCTTCTAGCTCTAAAAATTACGATATTTCCATACAATTTTTCATCCCTCCCTTTCAACACCTTACATATCTTTTTTCGCATTAAATAGTAGTCTATGTCCTTTCTCAGGATCTAGACTATCTGTATACCAAATGTCATTTAAATCGGTTCAGTAGTTTTGGAATGAAAGCGCGACAGAGAGACAGAGTTCTTTTAGCATTTAGGAATATATAATAAGGTTTTAAAAAATGTTGTTTTGGTATATATCCTGTGTGCAGTTGGTAAAAAGCGGTTATTTTAATATTACAAACAGCCACTCCAATTGTATTTCTTTGTATTAATTACTTGCAAAAACATTCAATATTTATCTTTACTTTCAATAATTTCCTTCGATACGAAAATTTAATTTGATTTAATATTACGTGATCGGATATAATTTCATCAATAATCTTACCACGGCTTCTTATCTAAACAATTCCAAAGCAAAACCATTTAAACTTTTACGAAACGTAAGATATCAAATATATTCATTGCTTATTTGTTATATAATATGAGCTTCGCTGGGCTAAAACATTTTTAAAGACATTCCCCTGAAAGCTGTATTTCAAGTTATATGCTTGTTTTTGCATGATTCGGCTTCTATTGGTGTTATTATCTCACATTTTTATACATTATTATCTATACTAATATTATATAAAGAGGTAATGTTCTGAGATTCCAGGAGTTAATCTCTGGATCTACTTAATTTATTTTGAAAACTCTTTTATAACTAAATAGCCACATTATTTGTGAGTGTCATAGGATATATATCAATCCGAAAAATAAAAAGACTTTTTCTTGGTAGTCGGATTTGCAAAGAGTCTGAAAAAAATCTACTTTTTGTTTAACAGGTAGAAGAAATCCTTCAAACCATAGGACTATGGGAGCACAGAAACACCATGTCACAACACCTTTCAGGAGGACAATCCAAACGCCTTTCAGTTGCATTGGAATTAGTCAATAACCCACCTATAATATTTTTGGATGAACCTACAACGTAAGTAAAATGTTTTTAACTAACCGAACAATTCTTCTTCTTTTTTTAATGGTTTTATCAAGACGTAGTAAGTCTTAATAAAACCAAATTATATAGTTTTAAACTAATTTAAGAAGCATTAAAATAAATAAATATTAATATTCAGGTTGCATATAAGAACTTCATAAACTAAATGAACTCACTAATATTATAAACGCGAAAGTTTGTAAGAATATATGAATGAATGAATGTGTGGATGATGGATGTATGTTTATTACTCTTTCACGCAAAAACTACTGAATGGATTTTGATGAAACTTTACAATAATATAGCTTACACATCAGAATAACATATAGGCTATAATTTATAGGACTAATATTATAAACGCGAAAGTTATTTAAGAATATATGAAAGTATGGATGTGTGGATGTATGGATGTATGTTTGTTACTCTTTCACGCAAAAACTATTGAATGGATTTTGATGAAAATTTACAATAATATAGCTTACACATCAGAATAACATATAGGCTATAATTTATAGGACTAATATTATAAACGCGAAAGTTATTTAAGAATATATGAAAGTATGGATGTGTGGATGGTATGGATGTATGTTTGTTACTACTGAATGGATTTTGATGAAACTTTACAATAATATAGCTTACACATCACAATAACATATAGGCTATAATTTATAATGATATAGTGTGAATTATCCAAAATATAGTAGGTTAAACCGCGGGGCGCAGCTAGTTGCTATATATTTACATTTTTTTAATTAAAGACACAAAGTCAGATACATTGAAAAAGTCAAAAAGAAAGATAAGTGAATATGATTAAAATATTTACCACAAAACTGAATTGTATTTGTAAATCAAATATAATCTGTAAAACTTTATTACCTCTCCGGTATATATATTCAATTATTCTATTTTGAATTTATACGATTTTACGATTCGTTAACCAAGAATTAACATACGTGATATATATCGAATTAGTTAAAGAAAAAATTGAACTTATTTGGAATTCTTTGTATTATATGTATTTACAGAAAATACATATAATGTTTGTTATGTATATTTCTGCAGTAAATGTGCTCTAAAATAGCAATTTAGAAAAAACTAAGAAACAACGATTTAAAAGAAGCATGAGATATTTTTTACGTATCTTACATTATATTTTCCTTGTTTAGTATTAAATGGACTACTTTTATTAAAGCGATAATTTTCATTGAGGCAACGTCCCCGTTCCCTAAATCCAACTAGCTACACAATACTTTACTCGCGTAATTCTGTCTGTTTGTAATATTAAAATAACCGCTATTAATTTTTTTACAATTTTTGCCTGTCTATCTGTTTGTTCCGGCTAATCTCTGAAATGGCTGGACCGATTTTGACTTGACTTTCACTGGCAGATAGCTGATGAAATAAGGAGTAACTTAAGCTATGTAACATCTCGCTACGACCCATAGAGCCGGAACAACACACGAATGAAATCGCGCGGGTCGGCTAGTTCAATTTGTGATAAGGAAGTACACTTTTTTAATCAATTAAACGGATCTTTGCAATTTGAATTTTCAGTAAATGTTTTTCATGAAATACTGAGCCAGTTTATAAATTTACACACCTTTTCAAATTGAGCTATTTACTGATAAAGCGCTGAAAATGGAACGAACATTTCGGCAACTTTCAATTTTTTCCATTCAGACTTTATATTTGGTTTATAATAGCGAATTTAAACAGTACTGTACATTGGATCGTTTTATTTCATTCAATGGAGCCTGAATAAGTACATTTGGGAATAAATCTGATAACATTTGTTTTCAATAACATACCAATGAAAAACGTGCACCAATTAATAAATTGCACAGATAACAAAAAAATTAAATACATAATGTAGATTAAAAATATTTTTACTCTATTATCTTATATATAAAATTCTCGTGTCACAATGTTAGTTACCATACTCCTCCGAAACGGCTCGACCGATTATTATGAAATTTTATATGCATATTCAGTAGGTCTGAGAATCGGCTACTATCTATTTTTCATCCCCCTAAGTGATAAGGGTGGCCCACCCCATTTTTATAAATGTATAAGGAAAAACAACGCTTGCCTGATTAGCTAGTAATATGTAAAAATTTCTTTATGAGTTTATATAAAACTTATTACTTTTAAAACCTATAAACATAAATTAAATAACAGAGTACTAAAGACCTAAAATTGTAATAGTCAAACTATTACACGTTTTACACGTTGCAAAATGGCATTTTTATTATTTGGGCTATATCCTCCACTAGTCGACCTGCGCGACTTCGTCCGCGTGTAGCTACGCGGTCTTAGCGTGATAATATATAGCCTATAGCCTTCCTTGATAAATAGGCTATCTAACACTGAAAGAGTTTTTCAAATCGGACCACTAGTTCCTGAGATTGGCGCGTTTAAACAAACAAACTCTTCAATTTTATATATTAGTATTAGATTGTGTGTTTTTTTTTTACCCTCTGTTTGACCTCAAGCTGAATAGAGCATAGTTTATTAAATAATCCATACAAATAAATAAAATTAGAGTGTCTGTTTGTAATATTAAAATAACCGCTTTTTACTAAGTGCATGTATACACGGTACATATACCAGAACAACATTTTTTTTTTACAATTTTTGTCTGTCTGTTTGTTCCGGCTAATCTCTGAAATGGCTGGACCGATTTGGACGGGACTTTCATTGGCAGATAGCTGATATAACAAGGAGTAACTTAGGCTATTTAACATCTCGCTACGACCCATAGGAGCGGAGCAACACACGAACGAAGTCGCGCGGGTCGAAATGAAATAAATTTCTATGATAAAGGCAGAAATTATGATTGATAAACAACGTAATTTTAATTTTCATTCTCGACATAGGATGTTCTACAATTAGCATTTATGGTGTATCTGATTTACTAAATAATTGTCTAAATCAGCGTAGATACTAACTCCTTTTGTTTCCACCGTAGTTGAGCTATAAAGAAACCGCATAGCAAATGTACTGCAAAACTAACAACACTAGAAAATTTGCTCAGCTCTAACTTTAGAAAACTTTTGTACCAACTGTTGACAGGGAATAACTTTGTTTAGAAATTCGAGTGTCTAACATTTCGCCAGACAAAATTTATAATCCAAAACGAGTTTAAAACTTTGTTTTGCACGCATGCTTAGTTTAGAAAGACAAAACGTTCGCGTACAAGTTTATACATAGATATTAAGTCGCAAGAACAGACAGATTTAATATCTAAAACACACAATGACTATACCTACACCATGTACGAGTATGTCTTAATATAATCATTTAACAAGTTTCTAGTTTATAACTAGAATATTATTGCGTAAAGTTTTACCTTCCGTTAAACAAAGTTTCATATAAGCGCGACCAACTTTAAAGCGCTTTTGATTTATGGAGCATTTTATCATTTTACTTCTATAAATAAAGCAAATCTCAAAAGAGATTTTCTTTGTCTTCGAACGAAATTATAATAAAACCATCCTTTTAGTCTGTACATTATATAGAGCTTCAGTTTATTATACTTATGACTTTTAAATGAGAATGAAAACCGATCACTCACACACTCACTCATTTATTAATCAATACTCTGCCACTATGAGATTATGCGATTTGGTGCAGCTATTCTGAAGATATGCGCTTACATACAGACAGGCGATCCATTTTTATTATGGTTCTGTACCTAAACGGTAAAAACGGGATCCTATTACTAAGACTCCACTGCCCATCCTACTGTCTGTATATCATGAACCGTGATAGCTAGACAGTTGAAATTTTCACAAATGATATATTTCTGTTGCTTCTATAACAACAAATACTAAAAACAGAATAAAATTAATATTTAAAGGCTCCCTTACAACAAACTTTTTTGCCAAACTAGACCAATTAACCTAAAAGACAAGATCATTTTCTTTTCTTGTACCATCCCTTGATTTAGATATCCATGTAGTTTATGTATGTATGTATTTACATTTCTTCTAATGAAAATAAGGTTCGTAGTACAGAATAAAACCCTTCGGGACTTTGACATGTTTCAATTTTCCAAACACGGCTCGGGTTTACGACCAATAAAACGTTACGACTGGTGTGGTGATTAAACCAATTACTTCTTATTGTGTATGTAATTTCATGTAATTCATGGCAACCTGTATTCTATTGTATCTGGAAACAGGTATACTCTTTGAGGGTTTTATTACTTTCCGATGATCCTTCACCTTAGTAATTACTCGTACAAATGAAAACTAAGTATTATTGTATTGCGCTTCTTGAATGCTCAGTTAAAGAATTTGAACACGCAGAATATTTATCTTATACTAATATATAAAGCTGAAGAGTTTGTTTGGGTGAACGCGCTAATCTCAGGAACTACTGGTCCGATTTGATAAATTCTTTCAGTGTCAGATAGCCCATTTATCGAGGCTAGAGGCTATATATCATCACGCTAAGACCAATAGGAGTTATTACATATAAGTTTTTTTATAAAAAATTTAACAAAGGTAGATCGTATTGGTAATAATTTTAAAAAAACTTTAATAACGTTCTGTTTTATTTATTAGAAGAATAAATTTAGTTTAGAAATAAAAATAAATCAAAATTTCATATATTACAAAAGAAAGTACCTTTTTATTCAAATAACCTTAAAAGTCAGTGTATATTTAATATTTTTACTTATTGTATGACTTTATTGCACACTAACAACAATAGAAAAGTACATAAACGAACAAAATAGCATACAAAGGTGGTAAATGTGCAATGCGTTATATATTATGACAATATTATTATATTTATTTATATTTATAGTATGAAAATCTCCAAAATCCAGAGTCCTTACACTATTTGTCTTGGAGTTTAAATCTGAAAAATATACTGACAACACTATATTAAATGTATAAATATAATTGCCAGTACAATGCAAAAACCTCAGACTTATATTGTACTAGCTGCGCCCCACGGTTTTATCCGCAATATTTTGGATAATTAACACTATATCATTATAAATTATAGCCTATGTGTTATTCTGATATGTAAGCTATATTTTTGTAAAGTTTCATCAAAATCCATTCAGTAGTTTTTACGTGAGAGAGTAACAAACATACATCCATACATTCTTACAAACTTTCGCGTTTATAATATTAGTAGGAAGTAGGATTGTTGTAAACCTTTAAAAGAATGAAAAAATAATAAACTTCCTTCCCTTGGTAAATTATTTTATTATAGTATAGAATTTTCTAAAATGTTACCATGGGAAAAAACACCACACACGGATATGCTAATAACTATTTTATTAATAACGATAAACACCGATATTTAATAGTTTTCTTGAACACGAGAATGCATACATCACGACAGATCAATTATAATTATTTTAATTTATTACTGTCATATTATACATTTTATATTTAGATATTTAAATTGATATCTATGTTTTACCGTCAGTACAATTATTTGTAGAATATTATAATAATAAAATAAATAACTCAAGTGCTCCTCGATAACGGCCTAGCACCACGCCACACACATTATTAGTCTCAATACTCTAATATGTACTGCGCGACACACTTGACCAACTGGCTCAATACTATCGAATCGAAAGTTATATAAATAGTACACTCGAAATAAGATAAAATGAATAATTCAAGTTTCTATTTTGTATTTTTAATTATTTTTTTTCTTATAATCAGGAATTACTTAACACTATTTAAGAAAACGATTGATGAAAATACAAAATTGTCACATCCCTAGTGTCATTTTTTCTCTATATAAGTGTTGTCTGTGGTTAAAATTGTACTTCCCGTCTTCCTTGTAAAGTAACTAAAACGTGTCGTAATAAAGAGTAACATTAATATTTGTGTATGATTGAAATCATAATAAATTAAATTTATTTAAAAAAAATGTTATACCAAAATTAAATGACACACACACTCATAAAATTAAAATTGTTAATTTCTTTGGAATAGGATAAAAGAGGATTGTTAGACGTAGGAATTATCATCTGGAATAAAAGCGTCTCTATTGCAGTGTGAAAGAAAGAGAAGTTAGAAGGCTTTTTCTCATCTATAATATTAAACTGAACACTATGGTAATAGTTCTAGTTACTTATAAATATTACAAAATCTTAAATTTCCTTTCAACAGAGGCCTGGATATAGTATCCATACGTCAGTTAGTGGTGCTCCTCCGCCTGCTCTCCCGTCAAGGAAGAACGATAGTCTGCACGATACATCAACCGTCAGCGTCCTTGTTTACTCTTTTCGATCAAGTCTATGTACTCGCCAGAGGACTTTGCTCTTATCAGGTAGATATAATATAATAAATCTATTACGAAAGATGGCACAATGGCAGCAATAAAAGCTCTTCAGTTGATGACATGGTGATAGTCTTGTTTAAAATTTTATTTTCCGGAAAAGACAGGAAGATTATTTAAATCGTAAGCCCTATTACATACCATGGACAGGATGCCGAAGCTTTGGAAAGCCTTCCACCTGATGCGGGCGGCAGGGAGCCGGTGATCGGTCGTACTGGAAATCTCTGGGAGAGGCCTATGTCCAGCATTGGACGTCCTATTGCTCAAAATAATGATGATGATGATTACATGCTTACATAGATTAGACTTGTCTGAGTGGCAACTTTGAAGGCAATGTTTTAGAACTATTTTCTTAAGTAATAGAAAATCTTTTTTTAAAGAATGAAGTGTCATTATAGTTGTTTCGTTAAAAGCGAGTTGCATAACAATTTACAGCCCTTAAAGTTATCCAAATCTTATTCTGTTAATATAATTTCAAATTCCGTGAATAAATCATTTGATGTGGGTTAAAAGTTTTCGTTTGGCACTTTCGTACCGCCTACCGCCGTCAGTTCAGTTAATTAACCCCCTCCTCAAACAATCAAACTTGGCTCCAAACATTACACTCTATTAGCACTTGATGAGTTTGCCAAAAGTCAAATTCTTGAGTAGAGTTCAGAATTTTACATACATATTTAATAAGAAAAGGAGAATTATAAAAGCAAACAAATAACCTCTCACGTAAAATTTAGTAGAAGGAAGAGGGGGTATATTGAAAAACACTACAGGGGGTGATGATATTAAATAGACTATTGGGTAAACGCAACGTAAATACTGCTACTGAACCAATAAATAATCAAATATGATCTCTTTCAATTACGAGAGAAACCTAAGCAGTGCCTTGGACTTGTGACCAAGGTGTAGGCTTAAAGAGCTCTTTTAACAGAATTCCAACACTCGCCTCCACTGCTCAGGCACTCAACACTTTCAGTAACATTATCTAGAGACTATTTCACTCCTTGAGAGACCGCGTAAGACTAAGACTGTCCGACTGCCGACGGTGTTCCAGACTGTCAAAATACTACATAAAAATAAACTAATATATAAATTAATAATTTTAAATTAAATTAGTTTTATTTTTTGTTCTCATCCAAGCTCAATCTACCAAAAAAAAACGCAATAATATCCGCCATTTTCATCCCCTATTTTACACACTTAGTGAGTAAAATTTGATAAATAGTAAAATACAGGTTTATTTGTTTTCATTAAGGAGTTCTTGTTGACTAAATTTTGATTAAGGTCAAGGGGGCCAACTCCGTCTACGGGGCTTTACCGTCTTCTTGCAATAACGTACTTTGTAATTTAGCTGCGCCGTTGATAATTCCGTCGGTAAAACAGTTTTGCTTATTAGTTCCAACTAGATCATTAAGATGGCGTTACTGTGCATAGAAAAGAATAAAACAGAGTGTAAATTTTAGTTGTGTTCAGAAAGTGAAATACGACCTACCTATACTGCCGATTAATCGCAGGTAAATATTAATTTATGCTTCTTACAGTGTCAAAAGAAAACATTACTTCTAGTTCAATATCTGTTATAGTATACTTTGTAATATTTTGCAACAAAACTTTATAAATGTCTTAATTACTCCATGTGGAATATTTGTAATCTCAAAGTCCTAAATTGTGTAATTCCGTACATATTTTTGGGGCTAAATCGTCATATACCGGATTTGCCCCATTTCAGATATCGTAAACCTTTTCGTATGTAGAATTTTATAGGGAATGCAAATGCTGAATATTGTTATGCTTTTTGTTATTATAATTGATATCCATATTTTTAAACAAATAATATTGAGGCTGCTAATTTCTTTAATTTATACTAACACATTTTGTTTTAGTTACACTAGACTACAAAGTATACCATTATGGTCCGTAATTACAAAAGAAAATCAAAGAAAGCTTCTTATGACAAAAATCAATTGCGCGAAGCTGTATTGGCGGTACAAAATGGAGTTTTAAGTGGATATAAGGCTTCAAAGGTGTATAATATCCCTAGGATGACGATTATGGATCATGTACATAAAAAAAGAAGTTCACACAACATTGGAAGAAAAACTACTCTGTCTTCTGAGGTTGAAAAAAATCTTGCTTTATGTCTCCATACTATGGAAAAATACGGATTTGGATTGACTAGAGTAGAAGTTTTAGAAATGGTGGGGGCGTATATAGATAAAAATAATATATCAGCACGTTTCAAGAATGGAAGACCAGGAAAAGATTGGTTTGTTTCCTTCTCAAAACGCCATAATTTATCCATCAAAAAACCCCAAGCTGTGGAATATGCTCGCAAAGCTGCCATAGATCCGTATGTAATTTACCCTTATTTTGATCTTTTAGAAGAAACTGTTATAAAATTAGGTTTAAAAGATAAACCGCACGCTATTTGGAACTTAGATGAAACTAGTTTTTCCAAAGATCCTTCAAAAACTAAGATTGTTGGGGTTAAAGGCTATGCGGCAACTAGGGTCATTGCTACACCTGGGAAGGATAACACAACGGTCCTACTTGGTGCTAGCGCAGCTGGGCAAAAGATGCCACCATTAATTATTTTTAAAGGCAAAAACGTATGGGATGAATGGACAGATCCTGATGCTTATCCAGGTACAACATACGCCGCCACTAAAAATGGTTGGATGGAGAGCGAGGTGTTTGAAATTTTTTTTAAAAAAACATTTTTACCAACAATTGGTAACCAACGTCCAATCTTATTAATTTATGATGGTCATTCAACACACGTTGGATTAAATATAATTGAAGAAGCTCGCAAAGCTGAAGTAACCATATTAAAAATACCAGCCCATACAAGTCACATTTTACAACCGCTAGACGTTGCTGTTATTAAATCTTTTAAAGATAAATGGGATGTTGAGTTAGTCAAATGGCAAAGAATGAATATAGGCCTTCCATTGCCAAAAAAAGAATTTTCTAAATTAATTGGATCTATATGGAAACAAATAAATTCAGAAGTATTGCGCAACGGGTTTAAAAAATCAGGGATTTATCCAATTAATCGCAATGAAATAGATCTTCGCATATTCGATGCCTTAAAATTAAAACATTGGCAACAAAAAAATTTAAGCCTACCTAAAACACCATATAAAGAGCAACCAAAAACATTGTTATCAATAGCATTAAACTGTCTTAAAAAACACAATTATGATGCCACACTCATAAATAAGGATAATAGTACTAGAGATCATTTGGAACAGACTTTAACTGAAAGTGGAAAAATATCCTTTGAAGAATTACTATTACAAAAGGTAAAACGCGGTGACAGCTATTTAAAAACGAAGAAACGAAAAGTGGCACAAGGTGCTGCAGTTATAACACACGACGACGTAGTAAAGTTTAAAAAAGATGAAGGAATAAAAAACAAAAGGAATAATAAAAAAGATAAGACTCAACCTACTTCTTCAGGGAAACTTACAAATGAAGTAATTTTTTTGAAGAATATATCTAAGAATGACTCTCAGTTGGTGCCTTTTTGTGTGAAAAATTTAAAAAATCTACCTCGTTGTTTGCAAGAAGATGTATCCGACACTCATAAAATAAAAATTCTGTCCAACATTAGGATAAAAGACCCTATTATGCGTAATGGCGATCATTTCTCAGAACCAGGACCTTCAGGAATTAAAACGATTAGTAATATAAAAAGTAAAATTATAAACAGCAACGCTAGTTCATTTAAAATATCCAAAAATTTACCAATTGTAACGAGATTTAAAGGAAAAGGAAAAGGCAAAAAAAGTGTAGGAAAAGAAAACAAGATACCTGACCTTAATAAGACTGACCATGTTAACTCTTGTAAATATTCTAAATTTATGAAACAAAATAATCATGATATTTACCTATCAAGTTCAACTACTAGTGTGTCTGGAACATGTAGCAACCATAGTGACTCTGATATATTAAATGTTAGTTCCGATGAACCTGATTATGATGAGTATTCGGATTTGTTTTTACAAAACATAATACCCGACCTCCATGATGAGGTTCAGTTTGAACATAGTGAAAGTAAACATAATGAAGAGATTGATATTAAAAAAGAGACTGAAATTAAACATGAGACTGTAATGAAAATTAAGACTGAAGAAAAACATAATATATTAAAATTTAATTTAAGAAATAAATGTAAGAATAATGACAATGAAGTCAATGTCAAGACAACAAATCAATTATATTCCATCAATGACCATGTTTTGGTAAGGTACTTTAACAAAAATAAGTGGACCTATTATGTTGGCATTGTAGAAAGTAATAAAATTACAGATGAAGGATTTTATTACTCCATTAGATTTTATAAAACAATTAAAAAACCAAAACTTATGTTTAAGATGACTAAAAAAATTGATCGTGATGACGTTCCTAACTTATCGATAGTTAAAAAGATCAATTTGTCTAATGATACACAAATATTAAACAGTTTTGTTTTATCCTGTGAAGATGATGAAGTTTATTTTTACTGAAAAATCCTCTCACATGATCATTTTAAATATTTCATTTATTTTTAGTTTATAATAATTACAAATTATGGTATTATTGTTTTTTATATAATTTGTTTATTTTTGTTAGTTTTTTTTTATTTTTGTTTTGTTACTGAATTACACTATAATAATTTCTTTCAGTATCTTTATATGACATTTTATTTTTGGTTATTTTTGTATCTTACATTGATTCTCGTTTATCAGTTAAAATAATTATATATAGAAGATTTATTGTATTAGTTTTAATTAAGTGATAATATTGAGATTTAGATATATTACTGAGATTATTGAGTTTTAGTTGATGTTTGATTTTTTATAACATTAATTAATAATTAAATAAAAGGTCTTACTACAAAAAAAAATATTTTTGTGTACTTTTCTAATTCCATATGTAGAAATTTAAATATCCATAAAATAAAACGTAATATCGATTTTTTTCTCCTTCAAAAATAAGTTTTGAATATGAGAAAAAATAATTTAGGTTCAGTAGATTTTGCATGATTAATCGACAAACAAACAAATACAAAATATTTGTTATATTAATAGCTGGCTTTTTATGTAACGTTTATACAATGCAATTGTATTGGAAATGTTTAAATAGTTCAGATGTTGGAGGAAATTACTTTTACCTACACTTCATTTTAAATTAATATAACCATGCTAAGCATGTTTTCTACCCCTGACTTCGTAAGATTGCTGGAATAGCCCCAAAAATGATTTTTTTGATATAACTTTTGCGTTTAACTTTATTTTTGCAAATACAAATATGTGTTTTGTTTGTTATTCAGGAATACATATTATCAGGGTGTGTTTCCTCGAAATAACTACCAATTTCATAAGAATTTGCTGTGCGGATGGATTTGCCCCTTTTTTACGGGGAAATCCGTCTGCTGACCATGTTTTAAAGATATATGTTTATATCAATACCGAAGATAGTTATAAAAAATATAACAGTTGTATAAAAAAGCTAATTAAATTCTAATTTTAATGATACCTTTAAATTAGTATTACAATCAAAAGTTTCTCGAATTTAGGCTATCAAACCTAAATTAAAAAAAACTATGCCGGAGTTAGCCCCCCTGACCTTATTTGTTTTTTTACGTCTAAATACTTCAGTGACATAATTAAACAACTAAATCGTAGGTATATCCTTAACAGATTTCCGCTAAATTCTGATTAATTCATACTCTAATTAGTATTTAAGTATTTATTGTCTGTTCACGGAAGCTTGATTTATTTGATTGAGTTTATTTCGAGGAAACCGCCATCAGTCATCTTAATTCTATTTATAATAAGGTAACGTTTCCTTAAACTTTGAAATTCATATTGAATTTCGTTTCCTATAGATAATAACTCATTAAACAAGGTCATATAATAAAGAAGAAATACGAGTCAAAATTACTTTGATTATATATCTCAGCGTGATGTTTTATGCAACAGTATACTGTGTCGAATAAAAAAATGATAGAAAAACTAATAATGAAAAAAAAAAAAAAAAAAATATCTTATTGCTTTAAATACCCGGAGCGAAGCGAGGGGAGGCCGCTAGTAATGTTATAAACCCGAAAGTTTGTAAGAATGTATGAATGTATGTTAGTTACTCTTTCACGCAAAAACTACTGAACGGATTTTGATGAAACTTTACAATTATTTAGCTTACACATCAGAATAACACATAGGCTATAAAAAGGCATATAATTAGTAATGGTATGGTATAAACTATCCAAAATATAGCGAGTGAAACCGCGGGGTGCAGCTAGTTTAAAAATTATATTTTTCCTATACTCGAGGATAAGTTATCCTGTATGTGTTAATTTTGCGTAATAGATTGTGTAAATATATATATTTTTGTACATTTAAAAAAAAAATAAAACAATTGCCTATTATTCAACTAGTTGAGTAGTAGTGGATTTGGAAAATATTGAGAAAAAGAAAGGCGTCAGTCAGTTGTCCTAATATTTTTTTTTTTTGATATTATATAAGCAGTGATGGCCCAGTGGTTGAGACTTCAAGTCTTACTCGGGAGGTCCGAGGTTCGATCCTGGGCACACACCTCTGACTCTGAGTTATGTGTGTTTTAAGCAATTAAATATCACTTGCTTGAACGGTGAAGGTAAACTTCGTGATTAAACCTGCACTCCTGAGAGTTCCAAAAAGTTCTCAAAGGTGTGTGAAGTCTGCCAACCCGCACTGGGCCAGCGTGGTGGACTATGGCCTAATACCCTCCTCAATCTGAGGAGACCCGGCTCAGCAGTGGGCCATTGAAGGGTCGTGATAATGATTATATACAGAATATTAATATATATTTTTTTACCTTACTTAAACGTTGGTATAGCTGTCTAGAGATCTCGGACTATATTATGGCTTGAGCTCTAGTGTTTTAACAATACAGTCTCAATTAGTTAGTAGGCTATACAGATAAATATTCCAAAAAAATTTTTTGTGTTTATTATATTTATTGTGTTAAAGTTCTCATTTAACTTAGTCACTTAAGCCTGGAAACTATTTTAAAACAATCATCATAAAAAATCCAAGAACATATATAATGAAGTTTCAACATTTATAAAGTATTAAACGTTTGTTTTCCTCGTTAATTCCATATTATTTTTAGCGACATAAAGACGTTAATTTAAATGTTTACTTAACACATTGTTACGTAAAGTAGAAGTAAAGTTAGAGAGGAAAATATTGCATTTCAACTTTAATGTCAAAATCTATATATTTTAATTAATATTTGCTTTAACATGAACATATAACATGATCAATTCAGTTTTGCCGTTATTTTCGTAGTTTTGTCGTATCTCATTACAATCTAAGGGGACGTACCTATACTACTTGACCCGTTCTGAGGGGGGAGGGTGGTCTGACGTTCTTACACCGAGACGTTAGCTGATTGAGAACTAACAGTTTAGAGTGCAGTGCTAGTTTAAAATCATATGTATAAATTACTACGTGAAAACTAGGAAGGTCTTGTCATTTACTACTGGTGGTCACCGAGAGGAGGAGGTATAAAAATTGTAGAAAATGGGTCACTTAGTATGGGTACGTTCCCTAAATATCATGAAAAGAAGCTGAGCAATGACTTATGAGCTAGTTCGAGATTTTTTTGATGTACACAACATTCACCTTTTCTTCCGGAGTATCTAACTTAAGTATAAGTAGAGGTAGAATATTTTCAATTTTAATTTTTCTTTAAATATTCCAACTATTTAACAGTCCGCATAGTTAAACGTGTCTGAAATAAAACTACCGCCTCACCATTACCAACTCGCTAACTTCTTGCAATTTTCATATTTCTTTCTCGTAATATATCTTGTTTGTGACTTTTATTATTGGGTCCGCAGTCCCAGAGAGTATAAAGCTTTCAAAACTTTCCTGAAATAGTAATCTACACTTTCAAATTTCAATGAATTCAACTTTACTTCACCTTAGGACGAGTGAACTTTTAAATTAAGTGGGATGCAGATTTTTGATAGTTTTTTTTTTAAACTTAATTTTCTTTATTTCAAAAATAAGTTTCATAATTCTAATGATTTATATAAAGTCTGAAAGTATATGCATTTATTATCAGAGAGAGTAATTAATAAAATTCTGGCATTTCTATCGTAAACAAGGCGTCATATTAAAATAAAAAAAATTACATAAATACAAGCTTTTAGTATTTATTTTTGCTATAAGTTATAACCATATATGTCATCAAAACTAAACGTGTTAAAGAAATTAAATGTACAGAAATGTTTCATTATTTTTAGTTCTGTCAGATACATATTTTTTTCTAGCGAAATATAATTTGAGATCATTATGAACGCGAGTCGAGTTCTCATCTTCAAGTCCTTCGCGTTATACGTAATTTAATTTATACTGACTTTTAAATTTATGTCTATAGTATAATTTTCATATTAACACTACAATATCCAAGAAAATAATTACATGTAGTTGAATAAAGAAAAGAATAACGTGGTTTCCATTATGCATTAGGTTATAAATTTTATCAATTTATTTATAAATGAAAATTTACCTTTTATATTATAAACTAGTTGACTCGTCTCGGCTTCGCCCGGGTGCAATTTAACACGTGTTTACCCGTAACCGCTGTGTCCCTGCATTTTATATCTGTAATATCTTCCAAAATATTCATTTAAATTTCATGCTGTAAAGAGCCATATTGATCTATATTAAATACACAATGTATTTAAGGTACTTAAATTGGATAAGGATTAATGCTGTATTGTTTAAAGTCGCTTCGTAAATAAACCATTATTTCTCGAAAAAGTAAAGGATAAAAACTGGTTACTGTGGGTTATCCCTAAGAGATAGACATATACCATTGCGGACATTTTTGTAGATATTTTTAAGATGTACAATACTGTAGTACATTATTTTGACCTATCTCGTAGCGTTTGCAATGTAAGCGCAAAAAAATGTGTTTATTTACGACATTACATTAGAAAACTCTAAAATTATCAGTGTTTCTCTACTATATTATGTATGTATTATGCATATAAACCTTCCCCTTGAATCACTCTATCTATTAAAAAAAAACGCATCAAAATCCGTTGGTTAGTTTTAAAGACAGCGGGAAGCGACTTTGTTTTATACTATGTAGTGATTATTAAATCATATTATCTCCTTGCAATTAAACTTATGGAATGAGACTTCTGACTATAAATTCAACATTTAAAAAATCCTGAATTAATAAATAATAAATACTGTCATCGTCACCCTTTTGAGAGCCCACATCAGTGCCGGGTCTCCTCCTCGGAATGAGGATTACGCTACCACGCTGGCTAAATGCGGGTGGGCCAACTTCACACATATTTGAGAACATGGAGAACTCTCAGAATTGCAGGTTTCCTCACGACGTTCTCCTTCACCGTTAAATCAAGTGATATTTAAATTCCTAAAACACACATAATACAGAAAAGTCAGAGGTGTGTGCCCAGGATCGACTTGGACCTCCCGAGCTGACATCAACGTCTAAACCACTGGGCTATCACAGCTTAATAAATACTATATAAATCGACAAATATATTCTAAATTACATATATTTTTATTTCATTTTATAACATTTGAGTAACACAAACTTGTTAGTCGACTTTCAAAATTGTGAATTGTTTCATTTTTATTGAATTTTGAACTCAACCTCCAAAGTGTAATGAGATTTTAGTGTGACAATAGCGATTTTGAAATTATATATTTAATTACTACAAATAAGTATTATTAACTTATAAATAAGTATTATTATCTTGCTTTAACGGTGAAGGAAAACATCGTGAGGAAACCTGCACTCCTGAGAGTTCCCTAAAAGTTCTCAAAGGTGTGTGAAGTCTACCAACCCGCACTGGGCCAGCGTGGTGGACTATGGCCTGATACCCTCCTCATACTGAGGAGGACACCCGGCTCAGCAGTGGGCCATTGAAGGGTCGTAATGATGATGATGTATACATATTGCAAATATTACTAGTGGTGTGGTGTAAAGATATAAAATAAAATAAATATGTACAAATAAATATTTTTTCCCAGGGAGCTGCTCCACTATTAGTACCATTTTTATCAGAAATAGGCCACGTATGCCCAACAACTCACAATCCCGCAGACTTTGTACTAGAAACTCTTCATGGAAACGCCGAAGCCGCAGCCCAAATGTCAGAACTATGTCAAAACGGAAAGCTTTGTAGAAAACTTGATCGAATGACTCTGAGAGGTGGACGGTAAGTACTGGCTAAACTTTTATTGTTATCATTTACAAACTTCTCAAATAAACGTTTTCCCTCTTGTCGCCAATCGCGCTGAAATGTTCACTTGAAAAACTTATTCTTTACAAATTTCTTTTTCTTTTCTGTAATCGTCCGTAATAATTGGTAAAAGAAAAATTATAATTTCAAAGAATTTTGTGTATCTACTGGGAGCTTTTTAGTAAAATTGCTCCCAATTATATGTTCTTTGAATAACATCAAATGGAAATTTAATCTATACTACATGTATAGGTATTATCTCAGATACTATACTGGTTCGAATAAAAAAATATTTTGGTGTTGGATAGCCCATCTATTGAGGATGATACAAATTCGCGAGGGTCTTCCAGTCCATAGTAATCAAAATTAAATATTACTATAGACATGCAATAACTTATTTGTTTTTCCAACAGAAAACCAGTATTACATTCAGATGAATCCATCCAGAGGATATTCGTGGAGCATGTAGCTAAAGAACAATTGCAAAAAATGGAGTTCCCCACCACATTCCTGACACAGTTTCTGATTTTATTCAAACGGATGATGACTCAGACTTTAAGGAATTCAGTAAGATATTTATTACAAACTATAAAGTATAAAAATATATCGGTTTTTGTTTTATAACTTTAGACTAGTTTTTCAGGTTACCGTACCCAATGGGTTAAAACGGGACCCTATTACTAGCCTATTACTAAGACTCCGCTGTCCATCGGTCCGTCTGTCTGCTGTAAGCAGGCTGTATTTCATGAGTTGAAATTTTTTTGAGTGATAGCTAGACAGTTGAAATTTTCACAAATGATATATTTCTGTTGCCCCTATAACAACAAATGCTAAAAACATAATAAAATAAATATTTAAGGGGGGCTACCGTATATCAAACGTGATTTTTTGTCAAATATTGGTACGGTAACCCTTCGTGCGCGAGTCCGACTGGCACTTTTTATTATAGTTTATTAAATTATTTATTGTTTTTAGCTCAGTTTATGGATTCAATTATTACATCACGTAAGCGCGGCTGTTCTTCTCGGAGGAATATTCTTCCTCATAGGAAATGACGGAAATGTCCCCATTGCCAACTTCAAGTTCTGCCTCAGTTGTGTTGTTTTCTTCATGTACACTTATATTATGATTCCTGTTTTATTGTGTAAGTAAACTATGATTAGTAATAACTATTCAATATTTAAAAAATAACTATTCATCAAAATGTTTAATCTATCCTAATTTAAAAGATTATTCAAATAATTTAATTTTTTAGGAGCATTTTTAGATAATTATTGTGATTTTTGGGATTATTGACTTAAGTTTTAGGGAGAAATATTTTTTAAGGACTGGTTGCACTCTCAATTAATAAATACATATTTATCATTATAGTGTATCTGTGGTACAAATAATACATCCGGAAAATCTCTTTTTTTTTACTTAATTCTTAGCCATATTTGTTTATATATTAAATTGAAGGCGTTCTTTGCGGAAATTCATGGCTTAAAAGGAATCAAAAGGTTACCTTGCTATCCTGCGGATTTTTTTAATAAATTTTTAACAAAGTCTTGTTGCTTGTAGAGTCAACAAATCCTGATGATGCTTCGGTTACGGATCGAAACGTCTATATATATTTAAAAAATCCGCGGATTATAGCAAGATAACCTTTTGATTCCTAAAAAGATTCTGTTTCAGACAGCTTTATGAAATAATATTAGAATTATTATTCTATATGAATGTTGAATGAATATATTCTCTTTATCGAATAAGCACTAATATAGTAAAAGAATCTCAGCGAAATCAAATCAATTGTAAAAGCTTTTAAAATAAAACTGCGCACATGTTGTTTTTCTTGAAAAAGCTTTAAGCTAGTCTAGATTAAAATGTATGTTTTAAACTTTAACTGAAATTAGTAAGTTACAATTTAATTTGTATTGGAACCAATAAAATAGAAAACTAGTAAATTTATATTCACATAAACGCGCTAATCTCAGAAACTACTGGTCTTATTTGAAAAAATGTTTCAGTGTTATATAGTCCATTTATCTAGGAAGGCTATAGGCTATATATCAGCACGCTTAGACCAATAAGAGCGGAGCATCATGTGGACAAAGTCGCGCGGGTCGACTAGTATTAATATAATAATAAAGTTTCGGAGGAGCGTAAATATTTACCTCAATCTTTTAAATCCCATATATTTTCCCTTGAATAGAAGAGTATAGTACTAAATTCATCTTTACAAAAAATGTAGATCGCATCTCCATTTCAGCACAAAACCCCACAGATAACTCCATATGAAAATATACATGACAAAAACATACTGCCTATACATCGACGTAATAACCTAGAAAGGCTTTGAAGTCTTTACATACTCGTAGAAGGGTCAATAAGAAAAGCCTTTTTATATATTTCCACAACTCATGTTATCCTAATGGACATCGTTTTAGAACCTTTTCTTTATCGATTAGAATTTTTTAAAAGAATGAAAAAGAGTAAGAGATAACACAAGTAATCTTTTTAATATTTTAAGCACTTTACTATTTTAAAAAATACGAAGATCCATTATAATTAAAGATTAATGATATAGGATATCAGTAAAAACGGGAACCTATTACTAAGACAGAAGACTCCGCTGTCCGTCCGTCTGTCTGTCACCAGACTGTATCTCATGAACCGCGATAGCTAGACAGTTGTAACAAGAAATAGTAACCGGGCGTTATCTTACATCAAAATTGATCCATTACCCATATTTACCAGATATGGTCCTGCATACTCATTGAGGATCTCTTGAGCATTTCTCACCCCGGTCAGAGTGCCATTTTCTATGGCCACTAACTCTGTTCGACCTTCCGAAGAGATGCCAAACCTCGCCGTATTGAACTCTTTCTGCAAAGCAGGCTTGAGCGTATCGCTCACCTTTAAAAAAACTAATTTTTATATGTGTGTTATACCTTCTTTTGCAGGCCAGTGCAGTTGTACGTTCACTTTAAAAATAAATAATTGACTTAAAATAAAATAAATACAACAAACGCAATTTTTTTGGTACGGAACCCTTCATACGCGTGTCCGATTAGCACTTGGCTAGTTTGCATATTGTGGTTTATGAGACCATTAAAATTGATTTATATCTTATTAAATCAATCAGTTTTTTATTTCTTTCTATGACTTTGGTGCAAAATATAAAAACATAAATATCAATAGATCAATAAATTTCCAATGAAAGACCCAATAAACTAATTGAATTGTTTGGCCAAATATAATATCATTCAGGACACATCTATTGCGCTTATTTACATATCTAATATAGATATAGATAAAGCTTTAACGATATTTATGAAAAATCAAAACCTCAGTTTTCTCAAGTCCTATGCATTGCTTTAGCCAATATAAAGTGATGATATTACTAGATATGTATTAAATAGTGAAATACATTATTTACATTTAAATTTAAATGTTATGTTAATATACAAAATATTTTTATTAAAATAATTATATTTTATGTCTCATTATACCTATTAATATAGATATTTTTTTTATTAGACAAAATAAATATTCAGTAACTTTGTATACTAAATAATAAATTAAAGTCGGAGTAGTAAATAAATAATCTTACTTATTTTTACTTAAATTGACCAAATTAATGATTCACTTTGACATATATTATAATTAAATTAACGTCACATTAAATTAACAATTCGTTGTGAGGAAAATAAATATCCGAGTTCATTATTTATGTATCTGAATTCAAAATTCGTATGGATTTAAATTTGATATTCAATCTGAAAAAAATAATGATTTTTTATCTTTTTCAGTTCCAATGGAGCTTCGTTTGTTGCGACGGGAATATTTTAATAGATGGTACAGCTTGAAAGCGTATTATGCAGCTCTTACATTGTCGTCGTTTCCTTTAATGGTATGTATCTTAAGAGTTATGTACATATTTATATTTGTGTTTAACGCCATTTTATAAATAGACGGCTAATGCAAAACTACATTTAAGCACCATTCCAGTACTTAAAAATAATGTTTAAAAAAACTATTACCCGACTACGTAAAAAGTGGTCTAAAAAAGACGAAACAAGAAAATAATTCAGGTATAAAACCCAGAAATGCATACGTATAAAAATGGTCAAGGTAGAACGGTGGTCGCACGCACCAAGTCCAGTCCAATAATGTCCAGTAGACATTATTTGGTTGTCTAAAAGAACTGGCAATGTTTTGTAATTAGTATGATGTAATTTTCATGTTTTAGTGAAATAAAGTATTAGCAAAAAGTATTTATAAGAAAAATTTCTCAATATTTAACAAAATACACCATTTAGTTGTCCAAGTGACTAGGTTGTCCAAGTGACATATTTTGGAATTTGAGATCAAAAGTAGTAAACTTTCGTTCGTCGTCGGACGTCGGACAAATAAAAGTTGATTGACCTACATACATACATACATAGAGTGACAAAATCATAACCCTTCCTTTTGGCTTTTGCCGTAGTCGGGTAAAAAGAAAAGGAAAAGAAAGGAAAGAAAAAACTATGATCTACCAAAGTTCCAAAAAGGCCTAAAATTAGCTCCTAACTTTAGGCATGTACAAAAAATTCAATGAAGTTCAACTATTTGAATGTAGGGCAATTACCCTACTTTTTTGTTGCCATTTTATTAAGCAGTATGCGTCAGCATCTACACCTTTACATTAGCTCATTTCATTATTGTTATACTGTACAGAAACGATTCTCTGTAGTAAAGGTATTACACAATATTCTATTACGTTACAATACTCGTATTGAATTGTTAAAGCTATTTTCCTCAATCTGGTAGAATACACTGAAAATCGAAACTTTACCAATATTGAAATGGATTTTAATTGGACAACCGAAGGTTACACCACACGCTGCACTGCCAATAAATTCAAAGTAAAGCTGTAACAAGCCTCATGTTATTATAGTTCAAAATTAACTGTTATAAGTTTTAAAATGTGGTAACTACGAGTAATACGGGCTAGCTAAGAAAGATTCAAAATAAAATAAAAATAAAAAATATCATTGAATTGAACCTTATTATAATGTGTAGGATAATAAGGCCTACGACTACAATAGGCTATACTTTTCGTAATTGAGGTTAACGAATGTGCAATAATCAGACTTCTAATTTAATTTAATTTATTTAATAATCTATATATATAAAAATAAATCCCTATTTCCCTTGGTCACCACATCACGCGTAAACGGCTGGACCAATTTCTCTAATACTTTTTTTCTTGTGTTTGTTATTGTCAGTAGAAGGTTCTTATGTAAGAAAAAATTAAAAAAGTTGCGCGGAAAATTAGAAAATTTAAAAACATATTAACTTTTCTAATGTAAACTTTTGACAGCCAATTCGAATTCAAAATTCATAGTTAAGAAAGGACGTCTGTCGGATCAGCTAGTCAAACATAAATATAAAAACTAATCAATTGGTCGCGGCATCACGCGTGAACGGCTGGACCGATTTCGCTAATACTTTTTTGTTGTGTTTGTTATTGTCAGGAGAAGATTCTTATGTAAGTAAGAATTAAGAAAGATGCGCAGAAAATTAGAAATTAAAAAAAACTGAACGATCATATTAACTATTGTAATGTAACCTTATTGCTTTTGACAGTATACACTTAGTTTATGGCGTTTGACATAACTGTCAGTCATTTGACCAATATTCATAGTTAAGACAGCACAACGTCTGTCATCAAATTGCACATAAGAATAGGTCATTAAACCTACGTTTACCAATTAGTAGACTACTTACATTGAATTTATATTCTATGTTTTTCAATTTACGAAATTTTTATTACATTTAGAGTGCTTTACATGGTATCACAGGCAACACACAATCGACATTTTGTTATATCTATCCTTTAGGCCTTATTAGCTGACAGGTCTTAGTATGGTGTTAATGAATTTATGACCCTACCAATACATTTTTCTGTTCAACAGATACTCAATACAATCTCTTATAGGTACTCGACATTATCAATTTTTAAGTCAAAAGTCAAAATTACTTTCATATGTCAAATCACGACGTTTCGATCATTTACGCGAGAAAACTACATTAATTATAATGTTAGCCACACTTAAAATTTGAGTAGCGTCCTATTATTTGTTGTTGGTAAGTGGTAGATTGTTAGGTAGGTAAATGGTAGGATTGATATGAGTAGCAGTTTTACTAAATATCGGTAGGATTGATATGAGTAGCATTTTTACCTGACGTTGGTAGGTTTGATATGAGTAGCATTTTTACTAGATATTGGTAGGACTGATATGAGTAGCATTTTTACTAGATGTTGGTAGGTTTGATATGAGTAGCATTTTTACTAGATATTGGTAGGACTGATATGAGTAGCATTTTTACTAGATATTGGTAGGACTGATATGAGTAGCATTTTTACTAGATGTTGGTAGGACTGATATGAGTAGCATTTTTACTAGATATTGGTAGGACTGATATGAGTAGCATTTTTACTAGATATTGGTAGGACTGATATGAGTAGCATTTTTACTAGATTTTGGTAGGATTAATATGAGTAGCATTTTTACTTGATGTTGTTTTATTAATTTTACAATGTTTTAATAAAAACGAAAAATGGAGGAACAATATAATTATAACCACAAATTAATATGCTCAAACAATTTTAACAATGTAAATGTACGTATATTGTAAAGTTTAATATACTCGTATTAAATATAATGAAGCTAAACAATTGGACGTACGTAATTTATGCGGTGACGGCAGTTGCAGTGATTATATCTACGAGTACGTGGTTTAGTTACGGTGTTCTGAATATGTGGGTCTCTAAAATAGTTTTATCTCGACCATTTTTACAAAATAATTCGATGCATTCAATATTTAACTAATATTTCGCAACTTTTTCTATTACATAATCAATCTTCTTTTTAATTGTCCATTGCAGAAATTCTCAAATTGTTTTCACCCGCCGATCACTTATCATGTTATTCATACTTTCAGTATGGATAACATACATATTCATATTCATACTTTCAGTATGGATAACATACTACTAGTATTCCTTAACCCCTCCAACTAAGCTAAATGCTTGTGTTAGGAGTGAACCACGCCAGTATTCCAATGATTGGGATTTAAACCCACGGCTCATCAATCGTGAATCCAACGCCTGAACCACTGAGCTACTGACGATTCATTCACTCCTGTTTGTAAAAAGCTACTTAAATGGTAACTGTGATTTTGCTATAAAAAATCAAAATTTTATATGGTCGAGCAGCTAGCTGACGTATATTCCACCACGTTATGGTCAGCTGAGTTTATTTTTCCTTCAAGATTCTAAGTAAACTATAGTCTGACAAATTTTCAAACGGGAGGAAATGACTCAAAAAAAATTTCTACATGTTTAGAAGGCTACCACTGCTCGCCCCACCCACGGAATCGCAGCTGACGGTCACGAGTCATCATAATATATATTCCTTATGCAGTATATGAATTTTTAACTCGTGAATAAGTACAATTCGTCCCATATCACATTTCACGAGTGAAACGGTTAATTTCTATTTCCTTTAGATAAAATTATCAGGATAATGCTCAATTATTCAATTCTGTTTCAGTTATTCCTCGGAACCCTATTCATACTCATTTGCTATCTAATGTCTGGACAGCTGCTAGAAATGGATAGGTTCCTCTTATTCGCAACCAGTGGCATCATGACTGCTTTTTGCTCTGAAGGACTTGGCCTCCTTGTGGGTTCAACGTTTAGTGTCACGGTGAGTTCAAAAATGGCAAAAACATATCTATATCTATATATCTGTATCTATATATTTCATATAATAAAATAGTTAAATTGCCATCTTTGTGCACGCCTCACCTTAAAACGACTAAACCGATTTGAATGAAATTTTGTACACGTATACTTTAGAAGATGGAATAACACATAGGATACTTTATATCCCGAAAATGGCACCGTTTACACAGAAAATTTACTCTGAAAATTTTGTACACACATATGTCGGGGCATAGTTAGGGTAGGATAATAATAAAGAAGACTTGTTGTCACTTCCGTCGCGTCAATCGCTCGTGCCGTACATGTATTCCGATTATCGAATAATCGGAATACATGTACGGCACTTTATTCAACGATTTTTGATAGGTTCAAACGTAGTTCCGTTCACACAGTTCCGTCCAAGTTGTTGTAGTTACAAGCCAATTATCAGCCCATATCTTGAACCTATCAAATCTCGAATTGAGTCGAATATTAAAATGTCGCGACGGAAGTGACAACAAGTCCTCTTTATTATTATCCTACCCTAACTATAGCCCAACACGACTTTCAGTATCATCCTACCCCAACTATACCCCGACATATACATACATCTATAGTCGATTAGTTTCTAAAATAATCTGTAATACTTTTAGAACGGCTCAATAGTCGGTCCAGCAACAGTGGCGCCTCTACTAGCTCTATGTTGCTACGGCATGGGCTTCGGTCCATACATCGAAAAAGTCATGCATTTCCTCATGTCAATATCATACCTACGCTACGGCCTCACAGGATTCTGCCTCGCTTTGTACCAAAAGCGACCGATCATGGAGTGCAACACTGACTTCTGCCTTTACTCCGACACGAGAATACTCTTAAGAGATCTAGGAATGGCTAATGACAACTACGCAATACAAATAGCTGGTCTATTAGCTTTCACGATTTTACACAGATTTGTTGCATATTTTGCCTTAAGGTATCGCTTAACAACTGAATTTACAAGCAAATTCATGACTTATATAAGTAAATTTTTAAAACATAGATAAAAATTATGTATTATTATTAAATATCATATTTATTTTTGTATGTATGTATATATCTCGCTGTATGACACTATCTCTCACTTTTATAGGTTGATTAGAGGAGATCAAGAATATATATAAAAAAAACTCATTGTATTTTTGATGTGTTGAGTAACGTTATTAGGGGACGGAAAAATTTAAAAAAAATTTAGACTTATAATGAAAAATGCGATTGTATATATTTTTTATTTAAGTTAACAATATGTACTTTAAACACATTGTACTTACTTGAGTGGTGATTAACGGGTAGATAATAATTAGTAACAAGAAACTGTGATTTTGTCATAAAATATTAGTGTTACTTAATGTACAATAATACTTAATATAAGAAATAAATAATAAGTTACATACCTATATTTTTTCATTTTATTAAAAATTATTAATGAAATAAATTATACATAAATAAAATTTAAAAAAATAAAATAATATATTATTTGAAACACATAATATTTCAGACGTCATCATCAAGCAGAACTACAGCGGATGAAGATTTCCTCCCAGATTCAATTACCGGATAGAATGTCATCGCACCTGAGTCCCCCCTTGTATTCTATTCTAATCAAACTAAAAAATAATCTCTTAGAAAAAATATAAATAAATATACTCAATATCAAAAGTACAACTATTGCAGTAGATAAAGTCGTGATCCTTATCTTGCAAGAAACTCATATTATGGATTACGCCTGCATTACAGCTATCTTATTTTATAACGATATTATTCTATACTGATACTCAAATCGCTGAAGTAAAATAGCCTTTATGTGACAAATTAAAAATTTTTAAAATTAAAAAAAAAATATAGTTCATGAGCAGGGCTACCGAAAAACCCTTCGGATAACATTACCACCCGAAAATCGTCGAAATCGAATAAACTTTCTAGAGTTACATAATGATACTAATTGCGAAGTTGTTTATGTTAGTTTGTTAATCATGATGTAACAGAGTAGCACTAGGGTAAAGGCAACATAGCTATCCTAATAAACATAGTAAATTTTATTCCTCAAAAATAGTAAAAAATATGTTAAAATTAGTTGGGAGCGCCTGAATTTATAAAATAGCAATAATTTAATAATAGTTCCCATGAAATAGTAATAAAATGTTAAAATTAGTTGAGATCACCTGAATTTATAAAATAGCAATAATTTAATAATAGTTCCCATGAAATAGTAATAAAATGTTAAAATTAGTTGAGATCACCTGAATTTATAAAATAGCAATAATTTAATAACAGTTCCCATTAAATAGTAATAAAATGTTAAAATTAGTTGAGAGCGCCTGAATTTATAATATAGCAATTATTTAATTGTTGATTATATATAAAATTGAACTGCTGTTCGTTTGTCTCGCTAGAACTCGAGAATGACTGGAACCATTTGGCTAATTTTTAACTAGTAACATTTTTAGAAGTTCAGGGAAGGTTTTGATAATTTTTTCTGTAGCCGAATACACCTTCGCGAAGCGGAGATTGGTGAACTAGTTATTCATATGATTTAATTTGATTTTGAGATATTATTTGATTTTCTTCCTTGTCCCACTCGTCAGGGACGCGACAAGTTAAATATATTAAAACTTTAAATAATATATAAGTAATAAATTTTAATCACTATCAAGACTTACGTCAAACTATAGTTAAAACAAGATAAACATTCTGATACGGAATGTTGACTTCAATCATGTTGCTATCAATATTTTTTATGATTTCATGATATCATGATTTTTAAACATGCGATAAGATAAATTGTTCTAATTATTTTCCATTTAATATGATTTACATTAAAAAACAATATAAATAAAATATATATTTATTGTTATAATAAAATTGTAGTGATTTCTATTAACCTACACATTTGTTCAATCTCAGTGCAAAATTACAACAATTCTTTTTTTGGGTAACAAGAACCTATTTATTGCCAATAACATCAACATAATGTACTTACTATATGTAATATTTACATAATCAATCCTTGCAGACGTCCAAAGCGTCTTGTTTCTCTTCCACCAGCTCCTTGCCAGTGGCATCTAATTTTTCTCTTGCAAAGTCAGAAATAGTCAGACCCTGGACAATCTGCCATTTTCCATTAGAGATAGTGACTGGGAATGAATATACAATATCTCTAGGTGTTCCATATGAACCATCAGATACAACACCCATACTGACCCAGCGGTCACCAGTGCCCAAAAACCAGTCTCTCATATGATCTGATGCAGCTTTGGCCGCAGATAGAGCAGAAGACATCTTTCTTGCAGCAATTACAGCCGCCCCACGCTTTTGTACAGTGGAAACAAAAGTTGTTTTCAAAAATTCTTCATCATTTATAGCAGCAGGAACAGATTTTTCCGCACCTCCAAGTTTAGCTACAGCGTTTGAAGCATCTGGGAATTGTGTGGATGAATGGTTACCCCAGATGATGACATTCTTAACATCCTGAACAGGCACTCCAAGTTTAGCTGCCAATTGAGATTGTGCACGGTTTTGATCCAAACGGGTCATCGCTGTGAAGTTTTCTTTAGGAATTGATGGAGCATACTTAGAACAGATAAAAGCATTTGTGTTTGCAGGATTACCAACTACAAGAACCTTGACATCCTTGCGGGCAACCTTATCGAGTGCCTGACCTTGTTCTTTAAAAATGCGTACATTGGCAGATAGGAGATCTTTTCTTTCCATACCCTCTCTTCTTGGCATAGCTCCAACAAGAAAAGCAGCAGCCACATCTTTGAAAGCTTCTTCAGGATTGGCAGTGGGCAAAACTCCAGCAAGAAGTGGCAACGCACAGTCAGCCAATTCCATGACAACACCCTCTAATACTCCCATCATGGGAGCAATATCTAGAAGATGCAGGAACACAGGCTGTTCTGGCCCGAAAACTGCTCCAGATGCAACTTGATACAGAAGTGAGTAGGCAATTTGACCAGCAGCTCCAGTCACAACCACTTTGATTGGTGCAGCCTGTAAATTAAATATAGACCATTACAATTACAAAGTACCGAATTTTTTTCTCCAAATACCTTTTCTATTAAAAAGCATACCTTTTCAGACTTAATAACTGTGGTAATTGCAGCATTGTCAACTTTTTCAGCTGATCCGCAACATAAAAAAGACATAATTATAGCAGTGGAATGCTATTTTCCTTTGAAGGAGTAACATACTAATTTAGTAAATTTATCGTCTACAACTATTGATAAACCCCACTTTACGTTTTCATTATCTTGGTCATAATTAGTTAATCACTGACGTTAAAATTCCAGCTCCAACTTTTTAATAGTCTAAAGGTCGAATGAATGTCAGTTAAATTTTTCTAACTTACCATTTTGTGAGTTTTGTAGCTTTTTTACAATAACAGTAGCACCCGGTTAACAACTATTTAGTCTTCGAAAATCTGCCGGCGCTTAGAGAACAACCTGCACAAATTTTTACTTCTTACTGGACCGGTTTCTTCTTGCTTATCGCCCCTCCATAGAATTGTACTGTTGTAGAAAATTCTATTTTATACGCAATACAGTAAACACTAAAATCGCAAATTCCTTATACTTGACATATTCTGAATTATACCGACTACGTAATACGTAAACTTTATTACAATGTTGCCTATTGACGCTATTGACTGCTCAGATAGCAGAAACAATTATTGAAAATTATAACTAATTACTGAAGTGGTAAAATTGCTTATTCCTGTTTACAGTTTTGAACGTTTTACTTTTTTCTATTTTATATGACCTTGTGATAAATATTGCACATACAAAAAACTGTTGCACACGACACACACAGGTTATGTAAATCATCATGAAGTTATTAAATACATGTATCAAAGTAAATCATAATTTGAAATAGGTACTACATATATTTAATAACAATTTTACCAGAAAATAAAACAACAATTTATTTCTCTTGATATTATATAGAACATTATTTTTTTTGTCATGGTATCACTACCATTTAATAACGATGTTACTAGAAATAGTACTCGTATTTCCTTGAGTACTAAAAATGACATAAAATAATTTTTTTTGTTTTTTTTTTTGTCCTCTGTTTTTATTCCATAATGGAAAAGGCAAAGGTATTACACCGTACAGCCTTGTCTTCAGTAGGTCAATTCCTTATTCACTTCACAGTAAGGCTGAAACCATTTCTTCCGTTATAATTATCTAAATTCCTGTAGTTGTAAAATTCGTTATGGTAGTAGACGTCAGTCTTGTCTTTAATAGGTTAATTCTTTGTTCATTCTATAATAAGGCCGAAGCCATGTCTTCCGTTATAATTATCTAAATCCTTGTAGTTGTAAAATTCCTTGTGGTAGTAGATGTCCTTGTATTGATAAGTTAAATCCTTAAATCCATAAGTATAGTCCTTTTATAATTTAGTCATAGTATGTATGATAAAATCATATATTGCGTTATACGTTTTAAAATTCTTCAACAAATCTTGAGTGGTGCGCGGGATAGCTTGCGGTGATTTATAAATGTTTAGAAGTTTTTTTAATCAAAATCAGGCGGTCTAGATGAAATTTAGGGCATGACATAAAATAGTAGACGCTTCGTACAGTTTTTTTTTATATTAAGGAATTAAAAAATAAAAAAAAACTACGTTTTAAATTTGCTTGTAATTTAACACAGTGTCGGTAAGGATAAAGCAGGTGGAGCGGTGGCTCTAGGTGCCAGATAGCCCAAAAGAACTGTAGGTGGACAAAGGCGTTGTTAGAAGTAGTCTAAAGTAGTACCTATTTAGTATTTTCATTGTGAAAAAGCGTTGTCGTCGATTGTCTACATTAACATTCAATTATTTACCATAGACAATATTTAGTAGTAAGTCGTTTCCGTGTCGTTACTCGTCCAGTGCTCGTATAGTGTAAATGAAAATTAAAATGACATAACAAAATAACCTCTAAATCCTGTCTTTTCAGTTTTTAAGTGTATGTGAATTAATGTAATTTCGCGTTGATACATTGTTATAATTACCGGGGAATCAATTTAAGATAATCAAACAAAGCGAATTAATGTTCTAGCTTATATACTTGTTACAATGTCGTCTCTTTTACGATCAACTAAGTTTGTGCGATACTTTACTGGTGCGGCTAGAACTTTGATATTAAACTCGGCTAAAACTGCCGATACCAGTTTACTTGGTAATTTGAAAGCTTTAAGTGCCGCCAATAGGTAAGTTAAATGGCTATACTTATAAAACGAAATATAAATGTGACTTGTATGCACAGATCTCGAAAAAAAGTAAAAAATATAACGAGAAAACTATTTTTCTATTTGAAATATTTGAGTAGATTTCTAATTAATATTTTGTATGCTGCTTAAAGATGCAGCAATTCTGAAGAAACACAGATGTGATTATCGTTCAGTTAAAGGTGTTTGTATCTTTAGTAGAATTGTCTGGTGAAACTGCACCCTGAATCTAAACCCATTATATATCCATGTACCTTTTTTAGAACTAAAATAAAAAATTTGTTAATTAATCAAAAATATTTTGTTAAAATTAAACTTTAACTACAAAAGTATCAATTTAAGCAGAAAATTGTATAATAATTAAAAATATAATGAGAAATAGTAATCACAAACACCATAAATCACTTGCTTTAATGGTGAAGGAAAACATTGTGAGGAAACTTGCACTCCTGATAGTTCTCCATATTCTCAAAGGTGTGTGATGTCTGCCAACCCACACTTAGCCAGCGTGGTGGACTATCCCTCTTCATTCTAAGGAGGACATCCAGCTCAGCAGTGGGCCATTAAAGAGTGACGATGAAGCTCATAAAAATCTTACAAATTTTTTTAGTTTTAATAATTTTTGCAATACAGCCAAGAAAATAAAACTATCTATTTGGATACACAATCAATTAAATCTTCATAAATAAAGTGTACTGACAACAAATATCAAATTGTTACTAATAAGTGACATTAGATTAAAGTTTGAATAAAGTTAGCTAGGTATTAAAAAAATAATTGAATTAAAAAAATTTCAGTGTACTTGTTCGAGATTACGCCACCAAGAAGAATGAAAGTTTGGAGCCATTATTACAAAAGCTAGACTCTGAAGTAAGGAGATTCGGAAGAATAACAAAAAGAGATATCGATGAAGTATTTGATGAGATAAGAGCTAAAAATGACATTACAAGCTCACAATCTCTATTGGTTATTAGATGTTGTGGTAAGAGAATAGTTTATTTCAATTAAACTTTTTTACAATGTACTTTTAACATAAAAGTATAGGAGGCTTAGTTAGTTTATCTGAAGCTAACCTTATAATCTTTCAATAAGGATGTATAATCTTTCAGTAAAAGTCTTGATTGAATTGTAAAATGTTATTATTGTTTGATAAAACAAATAAAAATATAATATAAACTAAATGAGTGATTTATACGAGTCTATATGAGGAGGCTATATGAATGCAAGCCTGTGCAAGAAATAACTCGGAATGGCAACGCATCGCCAAAAGAAGATTCTACTGACTGCATAAACTGCCGCAGTTAGTGATTGCTGGTTAATGAACCAACTGAACCAGATATGTGTAAGCAGAAATGTACGGTCAAAGACTGTACACTATCTTCAGCTTGGAATGCAGTAATATGTTGAGACGAGCTGACTAGAAACAAAATAGTCATTCTTCAAAACGCCATCTGATTTAAAAACATAGTTTATTGTCTGTTTACAATTCCCCTGCAATTTACAGCCTAGCATTTATACACCTATTTGTTAATATACTAATTTAAATGTATATGAAATTAATATTTTAATCTTAGGAGAACTTGTACCAGAGGAGTTGCCAGAACAAAGAACTCTGTTAGTTCAGAAGATATGGAGTATACTAACAGAGAGAGGAGTGCCTATGGATGTCTCACACTATAATGCATTACTACGAGTATATATTGAAAACGAACATGCATTCTCTCCGGCTAAATTCCTTGAAGAAATGGAAAAGAAAGGCTTACAACCAAATAGGTATGTTCAAAAAAAAATATTATTTACCCGTGAGGTAGAATACAATACTAATACTAAATACATATCTGGCATATATGTCTATCTACATCCTCCATCTCAGATCCCATTAATGCTGCGGATCTAGTGGACTCTAGGCTTTTGCTCAGGATCAGCTGAAACCATAGCATTCTCGTCTTCATGCCCCCTCCTCACTCTTATCTTCGAAGTGGCAACGCATTGGCAGCACAAAAGACACTCTAGTATTGCCGATGTCCATGGGCAACGGCAATTACCATCAGGTGGACCATCTGCTTCCTAGCCCCTTAACTGTCATAAAAAAAATTAATAAGTAGAGAACAGATATATTTATCTATTTCTATGTCTTTTCCTAATCACAATTATACAATGTGATTTAAAAAAAGCGGATAGGTATTATTATGCCATAAAATTAATGATGTAAGTTCATTATTTTTGTGCCACAGTTTCACGTTACATAACTTAGTTAATCTTAAAAAAAAAGATGTGCTTGTGCGTGATGATACTAGGGATGCACCATCCCTAGTAACAGACGTCATCACTGCTTAGTATGTCTTTAGTTATTATTTGCAACTTTAAATTAAATAATAATCATGTTAGACTAGTAAATAAATTTTGTTATTATTATTGTTTTAATTTTTACATAGGGTTACATATCAAAGACTGATGTGGCGGTACTGTCAAGAAGGTGATGTAGACGGTGCAACTAAAGTGTTAGAAAAAATGCGTGAACTTAACATGCCTGTGTCAGAACCAGTTCTAAATGCACTCATAATGGGTCACGCTTTCCATGGAGATACGGATGGAGCTAAAGCAGTTTTAGAGACTATGGCTGCTGCGGGATTGAAACCATCTAACCGTACTTATGCATTATTGGCTTGCGGTTATGCTAAACAGGGTGATATTAGTGAAGTAGAAAGTATTATCAATACTGCTAAGGAACAGGACAATGATTTGACTGATAAGGTATTTCTTTCATTATTTTCTTAAGTTACTTGTGATGAGGACGAATATATTATTTATGACTGCAATAAAAAACACCTTCACTTAATGCATTTATGTTTTTTCTAGGATCTCCTTGATATTGTTGAACAGTTAGCACTTGGGGGTCATGGTGATAAAGTGAACCAAGTATTCCCTCATTTCCATAAAGGAGCAGGGTACAATCAAGAAGTTTGTAATCTTATACTAAAGTTACTCAATAAGGGCAAGGAAGATGTGGCCAAAAAGATGTTAACCACTATGCCCAAAACAAGTAATACAGATGATACTATGTTCAAAGGAGCATTCTATATAAAACATTTGTTGAAATTGAATAAATCTTCTGAATCAATTATACAGGCTTGTAGAGAGTTACAAAGTGAGGGCCTCATACAAAATTCTATATACATTGCCACTGAGGCATCATTAATACAAGGAAAGGGTGATTTAGCTCAAAAACTATTTAAGGAATTACAAAAAGATGGAATTGAAGTACGACAACATTATTATTGGCCTATTTTAGTACAGAAAGGAAAGGAACGGGATGAAGAAGGACTTTTGCAAATTGTGAAGAACATGAATAGCGAAGGCTTATCACCTACCGGTGAAGCATTAAGGGATTACATTATTCCATATTTAATTGAAAATCATAGTCCCCAAAATGTTATTGTAAAACTTCAGTTAGCTAATGTACCAGTTGTTCATAGTGCAAGAAATGTCATGATAGAATTACTGGATACTGGTGATATTGAAAGGGCTGCTGAAGTCGCAATAACTTACCGGCCGAGAGGTCAGTTTTCGTTAGTAACAAGGCCATTAATAAATGCTCTAACTAAATCAAAGGACATTCAATCATTTGTACAAATCTTACATGTCACCAGTTCAGCTCAACCTGTTCAAGAGGACACAAGTGAAGACACGCAAACTGACGATGTTACTAGTGAAGTAGGTCGAATAGTTAAAATTGCAGTTAAAAACGTTTGCAGAGAGAACTTAACTGAAAAATTATTATCAGCTATTCTGTCTAAAGGTATCAAAATAAGTACCTCCTCTGCGGAAGAGATATCACAATATCTAGGAGATGGCATGACAACTGAAATATCGGAATTATTAACTCAGTTGACCTCGGGAGATTTAGAGATGGCTCCATTAGAGTATGTTCGTCGTAATCAAGGTCCACGTAGTACTGCACAACTGGAGAAACTAATGCACCAACTGGAGAAAGACGGCAATAATGTAAATGGTCTCCGTAAACAAGTTTTAACAGCATATATTAAAGAAAATAACGTCGATAAAGTTACAAGTTTAGTGGAAGAGTTTAAGCCAACCAATTTTGATTTAAACCTGTCAACGTTAGCGCAGTTATTTGAATTCTACTGTGATAACGATGAGATAGAGAAAGCAAAAAACGTAAATGACCTGATAGTGGAAAAAGATCCTGAATTTGTACTGAATAAATACAAAAAAGTTTCAATGGCGTGCGCTTTAGTTCGAAAGAATATGTTTGATGAAGCAGTTCAATATTTAAAAGAGAACAGACCATTAGTTGATAATGAAAAAAATACTTTTATGTTGCAATCAAAGTCCTGGCAAATGTTGAACACATTGGCCGAACAGAAGAATGTTGCAAAAGTAAGTGTTAATCTTAATATTTCTCATAAAAATAATTACGCAAGTAAATTTGCCAATAAATCCTAAATCCGAATATGTTATATTTTTAGGATTAATGTTAAAAATTAACTTTCTAATTTATTTAAAAGAAAATTTAAGTGTGTTATGTGTTAATGTTTAATTCAAAGTCAAATTCTTACTTAAAATCACTTTTCCTTTCTTATCTAACAATTAACTTTCAGGTAAAAGAAATGACGAATACATTGATAGAAAGTGGTTACATAGAGCCCAATACTGTTATCCTAGGGCCCTTAATAAAGGTCCATTTGCAAAGTAACAACATAGAAGGTGCTTTACAAGAGTTTGAGATATGCTGTAAACAGTATAGAAGCACCCCATGGAAGGGAGAATTAATGAAAGCTCTCATTTTGAAAGAAGACGCGACGAAATTACAATGGCTGGCTGATCTTAGTACTCAGGTATGTAACAAACTTTTCTTGGCTTTGCATGGTTTTCTATTATAAATTGCATGTAATTTGGTGATAACTTTTGCTAAATGACAATTACTGTTTGTTATAAGAAATTTTAAATTAATAAAAAAAATCCTAAAAATTTATGATCTAAATGCCTCAGTTTTTTGTACTTAAGAAATTCAATCTAAGACGAAAACAACATGAAAAAAGACATTTCTATATAGTGCTTGTTTGCTTTATATTTAACAACTAGCTGACTACTCTGATGAGGTGTATTCAAACTGTTCTCTCACTCACTCATTTATTCATTCATACTCTACCCGCAACTATGAATCATATACTTCATTATTAAGGCAGCATTCGTAAGAAACGTTTTTGTTCGATCATTTTTCATCTGACTTACTTTGCAAATCCATCTACCACGAAAAAGTGTTTTCATTTTTCGCGTTAATAAATAGCCTATGACAATCACAAAGAACGTGGCTTTCTATTGGTAAAATTATTTTTTAAATCGGTTCAGTAGATCCAGAGATAACCCCCCTATAACCTCACGAACTTTATAATATTACTAGCGGCCCATCCCGGCTTCGCGCGGGTGGAATATTATTTTTAAAAATATATTGGCCCTCCCGCATTTCGGTGCCCACTCTCTTGCCGCTTTACTCGCTGCGCTGCGTCGCTATACTGGCCCGTCGCGTCGTCGTGTATTTTTTGTTTATATTGATATTTTTAATTTCGTAATATCTTTTGAATGGAAAGTCCGATTTTAATAATTCAAAAAGTAATTTACAGGTATCGAAATAGTCTTGAATACGAAATAATTTATTTGGATAAGGATTAATACAAAGTTATAGAAAACATGGTCTGATTTTGATACGCATTTTTATCAACTTTTAAAATGTAAAAAAGTAGATATATACGTAACTATAATAGTTGAACATATGGTCTCGCGGACTTTTTTGTAGATATTGATACGTTCTATAATATTGTAGAACATTTTTTTGTTCTATCATCAATACTTTTTGCAGCGCATGCGATGAAAGATATTTTAAGGCTAATTTTTTGGCACCTTGGGTTGGTTTTCGTGAGATTTCTTAAGGATCTCTAATTTTTTCTTTTAATAAATATAGCCTATGTTACTTAGGGATAATGTAGCTTTCTAATGGTGAAAGAATTTTTGAAATCGGTCCAGTAGTTTTTATGTTTATTCGTTACATACAAAAATACAAATCTTTCCTCTTTATAATATTAGTATAGATTAGTGTAGATTAAAAATTGATTTGTTATATGTAATTTAATTAACGCTTTTTATTAGTTTTGGCCTACCTCTTAATGTAATTATATATAAAATTTAACTATAACTTTACACTAATAGCGTTAATATTATTAGTTATGTAAATTGGTCTTATTTTTTCAGATTCACGGAGAAGTGAACATTCTTCACGATCTGGTGTTAGCGTTTGTAGAGTGCGGTAAGTTAAGACAAGCAAGACGTATACTGGAAACTCCTGGATTACAAACCCGTCAGAAACGTTTGCAAGATGCCTGTCAGCGATATGTTGAGGTAAGTTTTACTTAAAATGTTCCTTAAATATTTCATATCAAAGTGGTGGATTTATGATACGATTTATGTACGAAATTTAAAAAAAAAGCTCTTGGATTAATTATTGTACTTAATATTTGTACAAAAATAATACAAATTTTGTTATCCACAGGACGGAAAGTCAGAATATCTTGAAGGCCTTCTCGAAGCAACTAAAGAACTTTCACACATTGATCGTTCTAATATTTTCTACCACTTACTTGTTACATATTGCAAAGCAAACGAAACAGATAAGGCTTTGGGTCTCTGGACAGTACTACAGGAAGAGGGTGAAGTACCCAGTGAAGAATTCCTAAAATACCTGGGTGATCATTTGAAAGCTAAAAATAGAGAAATTCCTTTTATTGTACCTGAATCTGAAAAAGTTGAACCAAAAGAAACTGTAAAAAAACCTACAACAGTTAAAGCAACGAAAACTGATGTTACGAGTCATGTTGAGAAATTAACACAGGATGGTAAAACTGCTGAGGCTATGGACTATACATTAAAATCTATAAAAGAAGGCACTGTACCCAAAGCGAATGTAATCAAATTTTTACTAAAAAAACTTGCAGAAGAAGGTAATGTTGAAAAAATTGATAGTTTAGGTAAATTAATTGATGAGAATATGAAACGTAATATGACGTACGACGATAAGTTAACTCTTGCTATATTTGTGAGGGGTGCCGGGGAACAACATGTAAATAATTTATTAACAGTTATGGAAAATGCTAGTACAAATGAGGAAATCGAAGCTGCTCTGAAAAGGTTCCCAAGGAGTAATGCTCTTGCCTATGCCGTGCAGAATCCTGACTTGGTTGGGAAATGTAAGTATAGCAAAGGGTTTTAGCTATTTGATTGAATTTCGATAATGTTAAGCACAAGCAGAATTGTATATCACTATATAGTGTAAAACAAAGTCGCTTCCTGCTGTCTGTCCCTATGTATGCTTAGATCTTTAAAACTACGTAACGGAGTTCAATGTGTTTTTCTTTATACAGTTTCATACAGTTTACTGGGTATGCCAAAAGGGTTCTTTTCTCCTCCTTTTTAAAATAAATTCGATGTAATTTAAAAAAGCTTTTTTTATATTTAAATTTTAAAAAATTGTTTACATTTAAAATCTTTTGTAAATTATTTTGTGCTTGAAATTGAATAATATATTTGATTTTTAACAGGTCAAAAAGTAGCAGAACTTGCGGCATCTAAAGGTCTTTATTTGCCTGCAAATTTATTGTGGATGGAGTACTTGCTGGCTGGAAAAGAAAAGGAGGCAGATTCCTTATGGGAGACAAGTTTAAAAACGGCAAATATAGTCGTCTTCAGGAGATTACTTCAAGAAAGTCATTTGCAAAACAAGCCTGAGAACATCGAAAAAATGATTGAAATATTAAAAACGAATGCAATTATATCTCCGGCGTCTATTGGCAATGCTTATTCCAGATTGATTAATTTATACCTTCTTAATGACAAAACCAAGGAAGCAAAGGCAGCATTAGATAAAGCTGTTGAAAGTGGAATCACAAAGGAACATTTTAATACATCAAGTCTCAAAAGGTTGCAAAAAAGTTTGGAAGCAGAAGGCAAAACATTAGGTCTTTAATTAATATTAAATACTGTTCAAAATTTGCATTTTTTTAATGTCTGTCTATTTTGATATCATCATGTAACAGTATTTTCCTGTTGACATAATAAATTCGATGTAATGCTAAAATAAATACAAGCTTTAAACTTGTTCAAAACTGAATACAATGTTTCCAAAATCCTAGTTATGTACGACAGTAGGAATTAATTTAGTATTAATAAATTATTAGTTATTATTTTTTATTTTATTTTTCCTTAAAACTCAATTTTTAAAATATAAAAAAATATTTATAGAAGTCCATTGGTATAGATGGCGAGTAGAATATGAAATATATTAATAATAATTCAAATATTATATTAATAATAAACTTGACCACGATAAACTCTATCTTTGAGATTTTAAGACATAAATTAATTTATAGAAATATTATTTTATTAAAACTTATTTCATAACTACATCATATAAGCATGCGTTTGATTAACTTTTATCCTTATAAACAACATATATTTTCACCATGGACAAAAATGTTTATATAACTAAAATATTTTATCTGTTCCACAACACCAGTGCGTTCTACTAAACGATCTCGACGCCCAAAACGCTTATTTAATAGTTCCACTTGACGATCACGAGCGTTGTGGTTACGGCAAAAACGTTATGACTTGTGCTCACGACGACCCATCTCAAATCGTGGGTCATTGTGAGCGTTTAAATATATATTTTCAGCTGACCTCAAAGAATTTTTAATCACAGTAAGAAATAGGATTGTTTGGCAATAAAAATATTACGAGTTGATTTATCGTTTAAAGTACAAAATGTATGGAATATGTTTTTGGGGATTTTTGACATTTCTAGTACTCATACCTTATACCTATACCTTGGTCCCATAGAGTCTTTTGATCCCCATACGAAGTAGGATCGATAGACAAAAATTTTTTTTTTTTGGATTATAGCACTTTTCGTTGACCGTACATTTTCTCAAAAATCTGTAAATGCAGTTCAGAATATCTTATAAAGTTATGGATGGTTCTAGGAACGTTTTCCTTTAACTATAACGGTTAAGGTACCTGCCCTCACTGACCCGTCTCAAAAATCCATCCTGTATAATTTGATTGGCAACAGCACAACCTAACCTAATAAATGAAATTTTTTGCATGTTTATGTTTAAAAACTCCATAATTACTTCAAAGATTTTAATAACAGTGTAATAATTTTTGGAGAAAAGTTTTTAGTTGCAATTTAATTAATTCAAAAAATAAAATATCATTAATATCAACTGCATTATTGCGATGCGCTACCAAATTTCCAACTATGTCATAAAAAACATTTTGATTATATTAGAATATAAACTACACAATTAAATAATTCACTCACTTCATAAAAATTAAATGTAAAAAATTACATTAAAAATTTTAATCAATATACCTAAATTCCATAACTATTGCAAACTAATAACTTACCATTATTGTATTATTTTCGTCAACGCTCAATAACCTATTCCACTTGGGTGGAATGGAACGGGAAAAACCGCGGTCGTGAGCAGTGATGGTATAAACAGCTTAAAATTGTCAACGAGTTCCAAACGTTTTCCAAATTTAATAAGCGTGCTTTTAAAAGGGATTTTCACTTACAACGCTTTCTGTTATATAAGCCTATAGTCATTGACCAAACCGTAGCAAACATCAATATAATTGTTTACACAACACACATTAATTTACAGTCACAATCTAAATCTCAAGACTAAAAAAACAACAACAGCTACTTTCTACAACTGCGTGGCAAATAAAATACCAGAAGACCAAAAAAAAGGTCACTTTTTTATACTATTATTCAACAAAACATTGAATGTACTCTGACAGAATCCAGAAATCGCGCGCGACACTTGTTATGAACATCTACTTTCACACTCGTTGACAGTGAAAAGCACACAAACGTTGTATTTATAAAACTCAAAAATCGTTTAAACAAAGTATATACAAGACAAAAATGACGCTTGGGTCTGGCCAACGAAAGGATTGATCGACTTACAATAAACAGCGTGCTTTTGTTCTCTTTTTGAAGAGCAGACTTTTGTTTAAGCTTTTCGTTTACGTCGCCTCTAGTCGAGAGCGTGGTCGTTGTAATCTAGTCTTGGGTAGTTTGCGAACGACCTAGTTCAAAAGAGCGCTCCTTTAGGTAAACTATACGTACGAGTTCGTCGACGATCTCGCTCTTAGTTCTTTTTAGTTCTTATATTTTTTTAAATTGAATATTTTACTTTTAGGGATGCTTATGTTTCATCCATACTTGACTACTTGTTTTCTATAAAAATAAATGTGTAATAAATAAAAGTAGTGGATTATTTATAATAAAAAATCGATATATGCTTATATATTCAAATGGTGATAGAAATATCAAAATATTGTTCACAAACATCTATAGACGTTTCACTTTTGAGAATGTCGATGTTTTTTTCCTTTATTTATTATTTATACTAAATTATTTAAAAAAAGAATTAACGAACTAAAATAGCGAACTAGTTCGACATTGGAAAACGAACTAAAAGGAGCGCTCTTTTTGGTGACCGACTAGGCCCAAGACTATTATAAACGCTTAGTGGAACGCACTAATGCAATATTTCCCGCTAAAATTTTGGCGGCAATCTAAAAATATTGCGTCGTTTAGCCATTACAACGACAAGTGTGATTTGTTTCTTGTAAACTCATATCTCACGCATTCTCTTATGTAGAAAATTGAGAAATATACTGTTAAATAAGATTTTTTATTATATCTGAAGCAAATATGTTTTATCCCGTGGATTGTTTAAAAAGAGGTGGTCGGTTTTACGCGTGTTGGGTTGCAGACTCGTGGCCACTGCGTTTTGCTACAATAACTTATCGTCAACTTTGGTCGCAGGACATTCGAGAAATATGGTAATTATATTTCACATGAATAACTAATCTATTTATATACTTTTATAAGCATGAATAAATCCCCTTTTCCATTCCCAAGCATCAATTAATTCAATCGATAGATGTCTCAGCGTTACGTAGTGGATTTGAGGCCCGAGTCCCACTAAAAAAGAATTAAATAACTTTTAAGAGAATATTAATTTTTTTGTGATATATGCACCTGAAGATGAAGATATATTCTTAAAAATAAAATAACAACTTTTATGTTTTTCAGTGACGAGTTGCTAGCTGTAATCGAAAATGAGTCAGGAGTTCCTAAATATAGGTTTTCGTTACGGCTGAGCTCTCAGCTCATTAGAGGACTTGTGCGTTTGTATCAAAAGAAAGTTACTGTCTTCTTTGGTATGTATATCAATATTTAATGTTCATCGATCAGATCTAAAAGACTTCCCCCCCTCTTCTTTTTGAATGAGACTTTTAAGGGTTCTGATGAATGATTATTATATAATTTTTTTATTTTATTACAGCTGATTTATGCATGTTAAATGCAGTTGTTATGAGAGGAACTCATAAAAAGTAAGTTTTAAAACTTGATTGTATTTATCTACATCTACACTATTATATAAAGAGGAAAGATTTGATTGATTGTATGTTTGTTTGTTGCGAATAGGCTTGAAAAGTACTGAACCAATTTTAAAATTTCTTTCACCGATAGAAAGCTACATCCTTTCCGGGTAACATAGGCTATGTGGTGTTGCCATAAATATTATAATTTAAAGGATATGGCCATTTAAGTGCCATAACGTAGCCATTTTGTCGATCCGATTTTTAAATTTCGTCTCTCTTCCTCTTTTATACCTACTTTCATTCTCTCTCTCATCTTCTTTCTCTTTCTATTCTCTTCTTCAATTTTTATCTTTATCTCTGTTCATTCTCTCTTTTCACTTTTTTATATATTTTCTCTATTAGCACCTCTTCTCACTCAAGCTACACAATTACAGAGTGATAATTTAAGGGCATCAATTATAATATGCCTTTAAATACCCGGAGCGAAGCGAGGGCGGGCCGCTCGTGTTTAATATAATATGAAATAAGATATTTTGTAATTTGTCTAAAAATATATTGTTTATAATTTTTAAATAATTAATAATTGTCAAAACTATAAAACAGGTACAAATACAGTAGTGATGAAGCAAACGACGAAGTGCTTGGAGAGTTACCTAGAATTATTGTTGAAGATATAGAGGATGAAGAGAAAATAGAAGATAGAATTAGGGTATACATGTTTTTATTTTTATCAATTATTTTATTTTTATCTCTCCTCTTCGGCTTCGATTCTTTTTATCAATTTTAATTTTTTAAATTTTGTCACTTTTTTTTCAGGCAAGTGGGAATGTAGTTGCAAACATTGAAGATATAACATTGAAAGAGCCAACTTTACAAGAAAATAAAAGTTTGCTAGATGTAAAGTTTCTCAATTACTTTAGTACAAGAAATTCATTAATTTTTTTAAAATAAATTTTCAAAAAAAAAATTACTTTTTTTAGGATGGTTTTGGTGAACTACACCCAGACCAAGCTTTTCAGGCGTTCGGCAATAGAACAATCGAAATGATGCTCGTACAAGAAACCTCTCTCCAGCAACACAGTGCATTGGACTTACCAGTTGATGTGACGGATAAATCACAGGATAAATCCAGACTGGTGCCAGAACCACAAATGGAAAGGCTTTCAGAGCATGATGTGTCTGCTTCGAGGATATGTTAGTATTACAATTGAACCTGTAAACTTAGCATTAAATGTGTATTAAATGTTTTTATCTTTACAGCTGTAGGGGGAGGACAAATTCCATTAGATGGTAAGTTTTCCTTATTCCGTTATACCTTACCTTCCCTATTCACTTTATTTCCTATATAACCGTATTCCCGCAGATATTCCTAAAACTCCTGAAATCCAACCTGCTCCTGCACTTGAACCACAGAGGTTAGTTTTGCATTAAATTTAGTTTTTTTATTTAAAGCTTTTTCCAAGACAACCTTTACAAATTTGCAAAACCTGTAACTGAAAAAAAAATTACTCTGAAAACCCCTTAATTTTTTTTTATATTTATTAGACAATCGCTACATAAATAAATGTAATTATTACTTATAATTTTATTTTTTATTTTTATCTCAGTGTTACTGAAGAAGTATTGCAACAACCTCCAGTACAGGAATCTTCTAAAGAAGTAGAACAGGAAGAGTTTGTTTTAGAGGTATATATTTATGAATAAAAAACAGTTTTAAAGGGCAAACGAGCTGATGGTTCACCTGATGGTAAGTGACCAACATCGCCGATGAGAGTAACACAGTTTTGCTGATGCGTTGCCACCTCGAATATAGAGTGAGGAAGGAGGATGAAGAAAAATGCTACGGTTTTAGAGATCTACTAGAAGATCCCCTACTACCAAGGGGATGCTGGGGATGCTCTCCCAGCGGCAGAGGGGAATAGTATTCTAATCCGTCCCCTCACGGGTTGAATTGATTCGACATCTTAGGGACAATTAGCTTAGAATTTAGTAATTCAATAAAATATTTAACAATAAAGTAAGTTAAATAAGTAACGTCTATGGCGTATGATAGATAAAATAATTCTACCCACCTTCTAATGATAGAAAAAAAAACAAATGTTGATAGTTGAATATTTTCATGATAAATACATGGTACGTAGTAAAGTAGTTATTAATTATATTTGTGATACTTCAAAAATTTTAAATACCGTCTATTTATCTGCCGTGAGTTTAATAATAATACTTTTGATTTTTTGGTTATTCGTTTCGGAGAAAAAAAATACAAACTAAAACATATGTGATGACGTCACATATACTGCGGAATAAGATAATCTATTGCTTTATTTGTTAAAGCAGACCTCGCTATTCAACCGTATATATGACGTCATTTGGCCTTTACGTCTTTTTAGAATAGATTAATAGCTAAACCATTATATATTGCTAAACCATTTTTAATTAAACTCATCACTGCAAGCTTAACTTTTGAGATATTCTTCTGTTTTACTTCAACATCGAGTGAACTCACCATATTTAGTTTCGAAAAAAATATGAATAAAAAAATACTGGTCATTTTGATTTACAATTCTAAACGATTTCATAAATACCACCATTTTGTTAATATTTATCAACAATTTTAAATATCAAACTACCTACCATAATAAAAAAATTCAAACATTCGTAAAGTCTTCATCATTAAGTGTACTGATGTGTGTGTTTTATATTAAGTGCTAAGTGTCTTGTTTTCAGGAGTTAGAGAATCCCCGAGGAAGAAAACGGAGGCAAAGGAGTAGATTGATAGTTGATAAACGTATTATACTAACATCTGATTATCTCCGTTCGCGTATCGCTGATAATTATGTGGAGTTGAGGTGTACGGTATGTTTTTCAAAATAAGTCATATTTACAAGAAATTGTTAATATTATTATTTTTTTTATTTTTCGCGACTTCCATCTTTATAAATTTGTCTAAATTAATTGATTTTTTTTAATACTTTAATGAACATTTTGTAATTCTGTGTATTGCTCACGTTTGTAATTATATATATAACTTTTTAGTACATATATTATACTAGCTGTGCCCGCGACTTCGTCCGCGTGGAATAGCGATACTTCCATATAACTTTTCATCCCCTTGCGACCCTTTTTTCGCATTAAAAAGCCTGTCTATCTGTATACCAAATGTCATTTAAATCGGCTCAGTAGTTTTGGCGTTAAAGCGCGACAAAGAGACAGACAGAGTTACTTTCGCAATATATTTTATGTATTAATAACAAAAAAAAACTGTAAAAATAATATTCCTCATATAATGGAAGGAATTCTGAGAGATCAATTATTTAATGATATTTGTGGTTTATAATCTTATATTAATATATGAAACTGAAGTTTGTATGTTTTCTTGAACGCGCTAATCTCAGGAACTACAGGTCCAATTTGAAAAATTCTTGCAGTGTTAGATAGCCCATTTATCGAGGAAGGCTATAGGCTATATATCATGACTCTAAGACCAATAGGAGCGGAGCTAGTAGACTAGTTAAAAAATTGTGTATATTGAATGTAATTACAGAATAGCAAGTTTGATGTGATAGCTCCTCCATCCTGGGTTCCTGCACGCATCCTGATGATGAGAGCGGCGCACTGCGGACACCACACACGCGACAACCTCGGCTACAGCTTCGCTACCATGTTTGTGAACAGGCTGGACCATGGGCAGAGGCAGCCTTATGCGGATTTGGTGAGAAATCAAGACTTTTTGTCGCGGTAAAAGTAGACTACGTTCTTACACATTCTAGTCTATTTCTGTACCAAATTTCATCAAAATCAGTTCAATGGTTTAGACGTGAAAGCGTAAAAGACAGACCGAGTTACTTTCTCATTCCTTATATTAAATATAAATATTAAGGATGGTAGTAGGGATTATGAAAATTATATGAATAATGACATTAGGGTGGCCCAAAAAAAAAAGAAAAAAATTTTTTTGAGTCGTACTAAAATATGTAAGCTTATAATTTTTTAAGAGTCCCCTTCAAACGGCAGGTCAAAAAAAAATTTATTAAGGCTCATTCAAATTTATATGAAATAATAAGAAAAATAATTAAAAAATAACAATTTTTGACGATTTTAGAAATTTTGAGTGCCCTTAAAAATTTTTGACCTGCCGTTTGGAGGGGACTCTTAAAACATTATAAACTTACATATATTGGAACGAGAGTCTAACCACGTCCCACTGGACGTGACAAATGAAGTCATTAGGCTACTTTTTATCCTAATACATACTGCGAGATACCAAAAAAAATCACACACACACCCAAATTCATTTCTCGCTTATATGGACCCCTAAAAATATTGATGAAAATAAAAATAGTCTCTAATTTATTGTTTCTTTTCTTATAGCCTCTACCATCTAGACTGTTCCCTCCTAGAGACTTGCCAAGAATCGACGAAGATGCCGAGCTGATGATAAACATAACAGTTGGGCAGGAAGGTGCTGGAAATATAACTGATGCTCGAGTAGTTAGTTATGTGGAGACGGCTGATGTGAGTGTTCCAGCTGTAGGAGCTGAAGCCGCCCAGGAAGTACAGCAGATGGATATATCGGAGCTACCCACTCAGCAGCTGGCTACGGAGCCCCAGGGTGCTATTGCTTCGGAACGGAAGAGGGCAAGTGATGCTGAGACTTCGGTACGTGGTATTCAGCAAACTATCTTTAAACACAACACTGACGTCACACGAGTTCCGAGAGTAACTGAACTTTATAGCCAATTTTTTTTTTTCGGACTGAGTAAGCTGTTGGCCCTACTGGCCTCGACAGCATCACCGGGCGGGGCGGGCGAGCAGAGGGCTCACCCAGAGAGGGTGGAGGCCGACCGGGTCAGAACCGGCCTAGCCCCCGAGGGTGTTTTTTTGGTGTCCGTCGCTGAGGGCGCCCTCTGTAGGGCACGAACCTCGGCTCAGGACGGCACCGGCGGGGGGGGAGGGGTAGCAGTGCTCGGTCACGCGCCGAGGCGCTGCCGAGCGGCTACGAAGCGGGGCCCTCGTCTCCGCCGACGGAGGTGTTTGTGTAAGACATGTGTACGGGGCGTTATCTGACGTCAGCTGATCGTTAGGGTCCTAAAAGTCATCGTTTTTATATACAAAATACCCCCTCATCTATTCCCACTATAATGACAGGTGGGGGGTCGTAGGCCTGTGTTGCCAAGTTCATATTAAACCTCCCTTTAAATAATTTAATAAACCAATACTTGATCAAATTATTATAATTATAGTAGGTATTAATATTTTAATTAAACCTAATGATAAGTTAAAACAGCAGAAATCAAAATTGGTCAAAACCACGTTTTATCTTGTCGGTCTTCTATTTTTTTTTTAAATTAAATAAGACAAATGTATATTTTACAGCCATCAAAAAGACAAAGAAGCGGTTACACAACATTTCGCATGAGCCAAGTGGAGAGAGTGTTAGGTATGTATTTTTGTTTTTATTTTTTTTTTATTTTTATAATAGATAAGGTGCAAACAAGCAGATGGTCCACCTGATGGTAAGTGGCAACCATCGCCCATGGACATCAACAAAACAAGAAACACTCTCTCGTTTTGTCGATGCGTTGCATCCCCGAAGATAGAGTAGGAAGGGGGAATGAAGAAGAAAAATGATGCGGATTCAGCGGACCCTAGGCAAGAGCCCAGATTCCACTAGACACACAGCATTAATGGGATGGGAGAGGAAGGAGGTAAGTCTGGTCCACATGCGGCTCAACCGGAACGCGTCTATGACACTTGGCGATCGGATTCGCATGCTGGTGGTCGCAAGCCAGTCGGGGAAAAGATCCCCTACAACCTAGGGGGTGCTGGGTTACTCGGCTCTTACGAGATGCTCTCCCAGCGGCAGAGGGGAATAGTATTCTAACCCGTCCCCTCACGGGGAAAGTATGTATTTTTGTGGTTGAGGCGTTGGATCTTCGATACGTCGTGGGTTTCAATCTCTGTCAATGGACTACTAACGTGGCTCCCTCCTAACACAAGCATTTTAGCTTACTTAAAGGGATTAATAGTTATTTTAGTTATTTCCTGGAAGCTGAAACTTGGCATAAATGTATTAATTTCAGAACATAATAAAGAAAATATTCCATGTGGGAGTCGTGCAGAGAGTATCCTGACCTCCATGCTGGTCGCCGCTGGACTGGCGCCCGCTAGAGTGGAGCCTGGTACCAGGGCTACCCGTAGCAGCGACTCCTCGGAGACCCAACTGGGCAGCTTGGATAGAACTAAAGTGTCTTTGGGAGAGTCGGAGAAAACAACTGACTCCAGGAAGTTTATTGAGTAAGTGTGATCTTATACCTATCTCGATCTACTAGTCTGATTTGAAAAATTCATTCAGCGTTAGATAGCTCATTTATCGAGGAAGGCCATAGGCTATATATCATCACGATAAGACCAATAGGAGCGGAGCTACACGTGATCAAAGTCGCGCGGGTCGACTAGTGTAATATTAATTAATAATTGAGTATTAGTTGTTGCTTCTCAGAAGCATTTAAATTACTTCTTTTATGTTATGTTAACTTTTTCTTAAGGCTGACCTATTCTCGTTTCGCTGAAAAAATATATTATTTCCAATAGTAAATAATTTTCATCATTTGAGATTTCCGTTTTATTTACATAATCTTTATTTATTAAGATTTTTCTATACAATTTTACAAAATTAAATCCAAACAAAAAAATTGATATTGAGGATTTTTGTTTCTATTTTTTTATATACTAGGAATTCAAATCAAATCATTTATTCGCTGCGAATATAGGTCACAAGATGTTTGGTTTACAATATATTATATACAGCTATATTCCGCCTTGCCGCATGCAACATTTACATACTATCATTATATTTATACATAATTATTTAATTTATATATCCCGTTAGAAAAGAGAATACATTTAATACATAGTCTATACAATTATATAGAAACGATGATGTGCGCCTTATCCTCCACTACGACTATGCACTACTTACTCTGCACTTCGATATCTCTTCGAACTCTCTTCTTCACTGTCGGATATTAGACTGACTTACAATCGTTCGTACAACGATTTATATAGGACTTCATATAGAAACTTATCGTTACTTGATTCTAGCAATTTAAAAAAAAGATTAGTCTGACAACCACTGGAAAGTTCTAGAGATATCTCACTCGAACACATAAATTTGCCTAATGCCGTCCTTTTCCCACAATGTCAATCATCGAAGGCTCGCGTCTTCCTGTCCCTCTCGGTTCATCTTGCCGTCTTATTCTATTTCGAATTGTTTTGATGTAGTTTCGCAACAATATTATAATTCATAGTTTAACTGCTGTAAAAAAAGAAATTAATAAACTTATATTTGGTCCGATAGATATTCTTTGATGTCATATTTTATTTTAATTCTATTTTTGAACAGGCATGTTTTCTATATCTAAGACGGACGAAGCTTTTAACTTAGAATTAATAAAAAAATGTATTTCTAGAGAAGAGTGGGGCACGCAAGGCACAATGATGAAGATCTACAGCTTAATAGCTGCGCGGAGCAACGCGCCCATCACGGTCCAGTATCTGTTATCTAAAGGACCAGTAGTCGCTGGACGCGAACGGTTCATAGCAGCTCGGTGTTTCTCGTCCATACTCAGTAAGTATTTTTTAAGTCCATACAAATAAATAAAATTGGAGTGTACCAAAACAATATTTTTCCTCTTGAAATGGCTGTACTATTTTTGACGGGACTTTCACTGGCAGATAGATGATGTAACAAGGAGTAATTTGTGCTATTTAACATCTCACTACGACCCATAGGAGCGGAGCAATACGCGAATGAATTCGCATGGGTCGGCTAGTCATAAAATAATCTAGCTACCAATTGTTTTTGTTAAGTATAAAAATATTTAGTGTCTCAAAGTAACTCTTTTGTTTTTTTTTTCAGAACTGAAGAGCAATGGATTAATCAAAGTAATAAAAGACCCAGATTCTCTTGAAATAAGAGACATTCTATTGGGTGATGTGATTACGTCAAGGCGCAGATAATTTTTTTTCTTACTTAGGTATTGAATACCGATTTTGTTCCGTAAAAGGGTTTGGGTTCACACGAATAACGCAGTGAAGATCGAACTCAGGATTTTTGTTTTATATTCCTACAGTTATATTAAATGTTAAACGCAATTTTGTTTTTTTTTAAATCTATATCTATGATGTGAAATGTTGCTCGCATCACTTCACAACTAAATTAATTAAAATAATTTTTTTTTTTTTTATTTACTTTACTTTACTTTACTACTTTGTAATAGTGTAACGTGGATGATGGAGGTAGATGGAGAGTGAGAAAATAGAAGGAAAAGAGATAATAAAAGACAGAAAAGATACAAATGAAAGAGAGAGACTGGAATGCTATACGATAGACTTATCTTAGTGAGATAATTTTTTAAATCAGAGACGTAAAAATATATATATATATGGCAACACTACATTAGAAACAGTGTAGTTTTTTATCAGCGATTTTTTTAAAATCAGCTCAGTAGCAACAAATTGGTCATTTTAATAAATATACATGGCAACACTACATCACTTATGTCAATTAGGAATAGTGATAATTCTTTCTCTAATAGAAAGCTTTCTATTAGTGAAAACTTTCAAAATCGGAAGAAAACTTTCTTTGTACGAAATAATTTTTAATTATGATATTTATGGCAACACCAGAAGAAGCAAAGGACTCAAGACTTTTATGCAGCGAGCTGTGTTCGAGTATTTGCCGTGTTAAGTAACTTCGTTGTCGTTGGAATTATTTGTTACCTACACTCAACACTCAAGTTTTTTTATTGTTAATCTCAAGTCTTATTTTCGCGTTCTTTCGCGTCTTATTTCCAGTGCTGCGCACAACTCGAACTAAACGCATTGGAAACAGACAGAAATAAAATAATAACTTTTTGCTTTTCATATTCCTATATTATAATACAAATAATTAATAACTAGAAACCGGATTATATGCATCATAAAAAGCTTGTTACCAAAATTGGCAGAATATGCCAAAATAAATGATAATTTTTAGGAACCCCCAAAATAAAAAAAAGTAATAAGTAAGTAGTGTTAATTATGATGTTGGCAACACTTAGCATCCTGTTTGTTGATGTTGGAACGACTGATATGGGTAGCATTGAATGTTGGCCAACTAATAAACACAAATCAGGGATTACATCGCGAGTATTCTTAGCAGTAACGATGAAGCTCTGAGTCTAAAGTATAACCCCAGGAGGATATTCTAGTCAATATGTTAGTCTGCGTATAGACTACTCTTTTCTTTTCTTTATTAATTAACATTAGGTATAGTAACATTACATGATATTAAAATTATTAAAATTTTTGTAAACATAAACAATCAAGTATTTTTCCATATTTTCAGTGTCTTCGATCATTTAGAATGTTTTTGTAAGTGGAAAAGGTTTGCTCCACATCGACTGAGGTAACTGGAATTCGCGATATTATCACTTTTACCGCATTTCAGAACGCAGGGTGAATGCTCTGCACTCGGAAAAATATTGTAAATGTATATAATAATATGCATCATAACTGCTTAAATAAGCAAATGCTTATAATCCGGTCTCTATTAATAACTAATTAAAAAGAATCTTCGAAATTTTGACTTTTTTATAAACTAGCCCGTGAAGGGACGGGTTAGAATACTATTCCCCTCTGCCGCTGGGAGAGCATCTCGTAAGAGCCGAGTAACCCAGTACTCCCTTGGTGGTAGAGAATCTGTTCCCCGACTGGCTTGCGACCTCCAGCATGCGAATCCGACCGCCAAGTGTCATAGACGCGTTCCGGTCGAGCCGCATGTGGGCCAGACCTACCCCCTCCCTCTCCCATTCTAATAACGCAGCATTTTTTTCTTCACTCCCCCTCCGCATTCCACCTTCGAGGATGTAACGCATCGGCAAAACAAGAGAGTATCTGCCGTTTGCACCTTATCTACCATTAAAAAAAAATAGATAATTAATCTTTATTGCACATTTTTTAAATGACAAAATACATATGAAGGAAAATATTTATTCAAAACTAGAAGCTTCTGCGAAAGAAATTGTATATGGAACAACGGTACAGTGCACAATTACACAATCTTACATAAACACACTACTTATATAAAATAATAATACTAAATAATAAATACACTATAAATATATGATACTCAATAGTTATATAATAATGAATAAACATCATACATATATGAACTTTAAAACAACCGACCTTTAAAAATAGGAAGTGGGACTGTATGATTTCTTTTGGGAGTTCATACCACAGCCTTGCTGATTTAACAGTAAACGAGTTGCTGTAGAATTCGGTGTGACATATCGGACACTTAAGTCGGTTGTCGCTCCACGATCCGAGTTCCAGTCGGATGTGGGCGTCTGAGTCAAGGAAAGAGGAGCGTTCCTAGAGATATAAGGGAGTAAGCGGATTATATAATATTAGTGGTGTTCCGGATATCCGTATCTGTATCCGCGACGAATCTTTTACCTTATAAATGTTTAATACACAGATTCAATTCAATGTGGGTGAGTAGGTAGCAATAAAATACTATTAAATTTCAATCAAATTATTTTTTATTTTTAAAAATCTAATATTTGGTTACCTTTTATTGCAAACATTTAACGTTTGCAAAGGTATTCCCGGCTGTGACATTTCGATAGAACTTTTGTTATCGGAGTCTTTTTTCGAGAATAAATCATATTCTTTTATATATTATCTTTATAAACTATTGTTTCAAAGTCACGCGCACCGACAAAAATTGAGTAAGATCCGTATCTGAATCCGTATACGTGGATATACTTTTATAACGATCCGGCACATCATACAAAAGTACTAACGGAGAAAAATATAAATAAAACAAAAAGATATTGATATGAACAATTTATTTGAGTAATTTGTATATAATGATATGATTTCTGTACAATTATACACAAGTCAACTAGACATTTCATGAGTATCCTATAGTAGTGGCTTAATAATTTACAATACCTACTAGCGTGAAGGAAAGTACACAGACAGTTCATTTAATTACATTATATATTTATCTAAATACTTACATTTACATAAAATACAGTCATACAATTGGAATTAAATAACTACGCTCAAGACTGCAGGCATTTCATTTAATAGTTAATAGCTAGATGGAGTTCTACATATACTATGTCTTTATACAAAATCAGTCTCCTACTATTTGTTAACGACGAACGACACTGGACGTTTGCGCTCGGATGCGTTTCAAATGGACATATAAAATTCTAATAAATTTCATAATTAAAAAATATAAAATGCACCGCAAAAAGTGCAATATAAAAAATGTAACACAATTTTATTAATTTAAACATAAAATCGTACATTTGAAACTCATCGTTAAAACATGCATATCCGGGAGCAATGGACGAATTCTTATATTTAACTCTTTAGTTCCCATCTCTAAAGATAACTCTTTTAATAAATTAAATTTAGAATCACTTTTACGAGGGAGTCGTAAACTGAGAAGCAGTTCCCGAACGACCTAGTTCAAAAGAGCGCTCCTTTAGATGAACTATATGAACTAGTTCTCGATCTCGCTCTTAGTTCTTTTATTTTTTTTTAAATCGAATTATTTACTTCTAGGGATGCTTATGTTTCATCCATACTTGACTACTTGTTTTCTATAAAAATGTGTAATAAATAAAATAGTGGTTTATTTCTAATAAAAAATCGATATATTATTATTATTTTACTAAACAAGTGCATCACCTACCATATTTCTGTGGATTCTAGCATTTTGGTTGCCTGGAAGAGATCGCTCTCAGCTATAAGGCCGCTTGTTGGGCGTCATTACTTGTATGTTTGTATTTCATGGTGTACAATAAAGTGTATTTGTTTTTATTTGATATATACTTATATATTTGAATGGTGATAGAAATATCATTATATTGTTCATAAACATAAATGTTTCACTTTTCAGAATATCGATGTTTTTTTTCTTTATTTATTATTTTTAATAAATTATTTCAAAAAAAGAACTGAAAGAGCGAATCGCCATTGGATTGCGAACTAAATATTTTTTCCTTTATTTATTATTTTTACTAAAATTATTAAAAAAAAGAACTAACGAACTAAAAGAGTGAACTAGTTCGCCATTGGATTGGGAACTAAAAAGAGCGCTCTTTATATCTTTAAGCATTGGGAATGAAAGAGTTAAGACAATAAGAAAAAAACCCAGCTCTCGACGTACATACTAATGTTGCCAACTTAACTAATGAACATAATTCTTATATAAATTTCTGCAGGCCCACGCGCTCTTCACAGCCTTACTACAGTCGTTCAACTCTATAGTTGCGAGCCGATGGCTTAGGAATGACAATTTTAAAATAGCTACCGTTTTCACAATCCATTCGTAACACAAACATACATATATAGCATTAAACCAAAACCGGTCTTCGTTTATATATATTTCATTAAAAGATAATATTTTATACTAGAAAATGTACATTAGGATCTATTTAACCAACGTATCTAAAAAGGTAATCAATGTGTGAAATTTATCACAGATACTATACGGAGACAGTTTAAAAGGCATTTAGAAAAACTTATATAAACTCAATAGTAACAATGCACAAGAAAAATGCTTTTAACTTGACCCCCTTTTTAAGAGACCATCCTAGGGGGCAATTCAGTACAAGCGCCTAATAATTCAATGACATAGTCTGGTCTCATTAAACCATATCTACTCGACATTATACAAACTTTCAAATATTTAGGAGACACCGATATAATTAGGGAACGTACCTATACTACCTGACCTGTTCAAAGGGGGGGAGGCTTAGGTAGTTAATATCTTCTAGGGAAATCAACACTGACGTACATAAGCAGGGACAGTAGCTGATTGAGAACTAACGAACTTTGATGAAATGGTTTAGAATCATATTTATAAATTAACTAGCGATCAATTCCGGCTTTGCATGATTTCTCTACTATATTACGCAGGTTTTATACTAGTCTTAGGTAGTTCGAACGACCTAGCTCAAAAGAGCGCTCCTTTAGGTGAACTATACGAACTAGTTCCTCGATTATCTCGCTCTTAGTTCTTTTTAGTTCTTATATTTTTTTTAATTGAATTAATTACTTCAAGGGATGCGATATTTTTAGCATCGATGTTTTTGAGAATATCAATGTTTTTTTTATTTATTAATTTTACTAAATTATTTAAAAAAGAACTAACGAACTAAAAGAGCGAACTACTTCGCTATTGGAAAACGAACTAAAAGGAGCGCTCATTTTGGTGACCGACTAGGCCCAAGACTATTTTATACATATAAACCTTCCTCTTGAATCACTCTATCTATTAAAAAAACCGCATCAAAATCCGTTGCTTAATTTTAACATACACAGGGACATACAGAAAGGAAGAGACTGTTTTATACTATGTAAAACTACAGCGGGGGAGGGGGGGGGGGGCTTCTTGTCATATAATATGTACTACTGGCGGTCATCTAGAATCATAGTCATAAATAAAATGATTTTTTTTTATAATTTCAGAAATGTTTAGTCTTTTAAATTTTGGGAATAAAGGCTATTTTATTTTATCCTGGTGGTCACCAAGGGGGGAGGAGTATAAATAATTGTAAAAAATGGATCGCGTAGTATGGGTACGTTGCCTTATGTAAGTACAGCCGGTATTTAACAGTTAAATCGTTAATGTGACTCATGAAAGCTTAAATATGTTGTTCTGTAAACGGCTTAGGCCAAGGAATCATCCTCGAAATCCTTCCCACTATCATGAGCGTTCATACTCTCGAAGTACTGCTGCGGTTTCCCATTCCATAACGAGTCTTGTGAGTTAAGCGACTTCAACGTCTTAATGTCAATAGAATCGGCGTTTTCGTATAAGATAGATTTGGAAAGTTCTAGAGCGAGGTTCTGCGGGGTCTCGTAGGCCAGGCGAGAGTCGAGTAGATTGTCTGGTAGGGGTCGAGTCCTTACCGTGTGCAGTTTAGGGAATAGTGGTGCGAGCCGCTCAGTGCGCTCGAGGTATTCGGCGACGAGGGACGCGCATCGGGAATGTTCTATGTCCACGGGCTTTGTATCCTGCGTTACTTTCTGAAATATTAAATATTTAATTTAATTACTGCTTAACTAGTAATGCATCGAACCCACGACCCCTCAATCGTGTATTCAATAGGTTATTGCCGTTTATTTATCATAAATAAATAATAGTTTTTTTTGTTTGGTTATTTGTATGAGTTAATATAATAGCTATATTAATATGCCATTAATATAAAAAAAATTTGATAGGCGAGATTTTGTAGTAATTGCTAACAAACACACGCACACAAAACACATTATATATAATTGATTGCATATATATTGAAAATGTAGTTAATATATAATAGGAGCGGGTCCACGTCAGTAGTACTAGTGGTGATCGTTTCGTATTTACATACATTTTAATATTATTATTGATTTATGAAGGTGAACGTTTCTCGTGTAGTGCAACATGTTTTATAATCTGTATTTAAACAGTGCATTGCCAAGTGGAGCGTTTCTGCTTTGTGACTAGCCATTTATTGTTGTTATGCCACTATGTCTATAAAAATTAAATAAATGAAAATAAAAAAATAATAACAATAATCAGTATTTCGACTATTGATTAAATAAATAAGTATACAAAACAAATCTACTGGCAACTATAAGTTTGTTAAATATATTCTGTGTCTAGGCACTACGTTGAGTAATCACCACCACATTAATCGGATATTGAACTGAATCAGGCGTTACTTTGCGGAAATTAATGATTTAAAAGGAATCAAATGGTTACCTTGTTATAATTCGCGGAAATCTGAACAATCAGACTCGAATGGCACAACCCAGAACACCACACAAGCGGATCGCGATCGAAAATCGACGTACTTTTCGCTCCGTAAAACCGAAGCATCTTCAGGAGTTGTTGACTCTACAAGCGTCACTTCGCAAGCGACCTACTTGTGTGGTGTGTTCGGGTTCACGCGTCTCACTTTTATGTGGGCGGTGTACTCTTCTGGGTTGTGCCATACGAGTCTGGTTGTTCAGATTTCCGCGGATTAGAGCAAGGTGACCTTTTTGATTCCTTTTTTACATTAATCGGAGTTTTTCTACAAATTTAGATATTTTTATATTAAAAAATATGAATTTGACAAATTTCAACATGCAAATATTATATAGCCAATCGGTAACAGGTACAGTTTTAGTGCCAAGGGAGATACAAACAATGTTATACAAATAAATGTGACGCACAAACTAATCTACGGGAAACAAAACATTACAAACAAACGACCCATACCATAACTTGTTGCAGAGGGCATCAAACTGAAAACAAAATTTGCTCTAATTAAATTCCCTACATTTTAAATAAAATATTCTTTATAACAAAACCTAAATAATAATGCTCAAATAAATCCGTTTATGCATCTAAATTCTAGAGCAAAGTAATCCCCTATAGACACCAGGCCACACAGAAAGTTTTGCTAAAAAAGATTTTATGTATAAAGCACTGACCACTTGTAATTTTTTTTATTTAAAAAATTTTGGTTATTTAAAAGTAAAAATACCATTGTGCGAATTTCCAATTACTCCACACCAACCATCTACCGTTAGCTTAGTGAGTTCAAGGGCGAACGCCTTACTTTGGGGGATGAACAAAGGAGTGGTGGTCCTACGACGGCTGTCATGGAAAAAAGTGTAGGCAGTACAAAAATTAATTCAAGAATTACATACGAAGAGATTAAGCATACACTGCAGATTGGTTCGGGAAGCGTTCACAAGATTTTACATAAGGAGGAGGAGAGGAGCATTTAAAAATACGGTCCAGAAACAAAGCGGCAGACGAAATTTAGCTGTTTTAAAACGAACCAACGCGTAGGCTTTCGTAGGAAAGTGAAGCGATCGAGAGAGATCGAAATTTTGATCGCTAGTTTCTTCCATTACGAGACCAAAGCAGTATCAACGCCGAATGGTCACAAAATGCCTGCCAGAAGTTTTGTCAGCAATGAGCAACAAGCGACCGAACATCGGGCTCCGCAGGGTACTGCTTCACCATGACTCAAAACGAGGGACTTCTTGGACACGACACCGCTCATAGTCTTGGGTCACCTTTCTTACAATGTGGATCTGGTACCCTGTGCCTTCTTTTTATTTCCTAAAATAAAAACTCTGCTGAGAGGGATACAGTTTTCTAAAATTGGTTGCCATGAAACTTTGTAAAGAGGTTGGTGGAGACTTCTTTGAAAAGATTTAATTAAAATATTTTGTCCATAGAAGTTTTTTAGCTTCTCAAAACTTTCCACGTATATTGATCATTATATTTCAATCAGAAATAGGTATTGGTATCTGGTGGGGGTACCTATGCCCTAGTTTTATCATACTTGCCTTTATCTCGACGAACTCTTTCTTTCGTTGGTTTGGCGAATTTTTTATTTCTTATAAATAACGTAAGTTCTAGTGTTATGGTGTTAGTGGGAGTCGTTAGTGACATGCTCTAAGCTACAGTTCCATTCGATATATAACTCAAGTGTAATCAAATCATACTCAATAATAATAGGGTTGTTACGAATTCCGTCACGTGTTACCCAATGAATATTACAGATGATCGACAAGGTGCTCCTATATGTAGTGTTAATCATTTAGTTGTGTATGAGAAACATCCGTAACAACCCTAATAATAAGGAGAACTGAACGGAAAGAAACTAAAATAATGGAACGAAAACTTACGACATAATGGCATGTTACGCCTCCGTGGGGGGCACCGGGTCACAGAACATAAACCGAATCACAGGGAGTTAGCTAGTGAGTCACTTGTGCACTGTCACACGGTGGGTAATGGGTTAGCGCTCGGCTCGAGTCGACTACTAGTCCTTGAACGTGAACCAGTTGTTCCAGAATGATCGGGGTCGCACCTTATCGTGTGAGGGCGACCGCACGGGCACGCGCGCGGCCCGGCTGGACGACACCGATGTTTCGCGGGAGGGGCGGCTGCGGGTGGACGCCACGGAGCGGACGGAGTGTGCTGAAGGGGGACGCGGGAGGGTGGAGGGCGTGGTGGGGGGCCGGGGTGCGGTAGCCTTGTGGCGGGGGATGCGGCTGGGGCGCTGGCGCGGCGTGTCTGCGATGCGGGGCTCGTCGGGCATGTGCAGCGGCTCCATGTCGCGCATGCTGTTGCGGCTGCGCTCGAGGCTGTCGTTGCTGACGCACTTCTCCGCGCGCTTCCCCTCCAGCTGTCTTACGCGAGCCCGCGCTCCCTCCAATTCGATACTTTTTTCTTCTAACTGAAAGTGGTTAAAATATTGAATTAGACTAAAATCAAGCAACATTGATTGATGTACTTATTTTAATTCTATAAATAAATATTGAGGTAAAATATATTTTTTTTTTCTATTAACTTCTAACTTCTTTTAACCCCAATAATATCATTTAGAACGCGTCTTTCGCTCGCTTCGTTTACTTAACATGAAATAGCTTTTCCACTATCATTCCTGAATCATTTATTTTTTAATATTATATATCATATTGTAGATAGGTCCCAAATAATAATACATAATGTTTGCATTAGGTAAATTGAATAAAAACCCCGGTGCCAATAAATTGACGGCCTAGACACAGTCGAGGTAAAACGTGACAGTTGATTGCTACATCCAACGATTAATAAATAATTACAGTTAATTGATATTTCTATTGTTTGTCAACCATTATCATAACTTAAATGCCTACAGGTATTCATATTTCTTCATTTTTTCTAGTTAAAGCAGATAAAATTATTATTGTCTAACGAATATTATAAATAAGTAGTCTTCATTAGAAACTATGAATAAACTATTGCCGATCCATTTAAGATTTTGCTGTAACTTTGAGGGTGTTTTTTTATGGTAGATGAGGTACAAACGAGCAGATGGTCCAATAGATACTCTCTTGTTTTGCCAATGCGTTGCATCCTCGAAGATAGAGTGGGGAGGGGGAGTGAAGAAAAAAATGCTGTGGTTCCAGCGGACCCTGAGCAAGAGTCTTGAATCCACTAGATCCCCATCAACATTAATGGGATGGGAGAAGGAGGGGGTAAGTCTAGCCCACGCGCGGCTCGACCGGAACGCGTCTATGACACTTGGCGGTCGGATTCGCATGCTGGTGGTCGCAACTCAGTCGTGGAAGAGTTCCCCTATCACCAAGAGGGTGCTGGGTTACTCGGCTCTTACGAGATGCTCTCCCAGCGGCAGAGTGGAAACGGGTAAAAACGGGTCATCTTCTTTAGGGACTCAAAAAATAGAATTTACGAAAATTAAATTTTTACAATCCCTCGTTCAAGTCATTCAAGCTAAAAACTTTAAAAATATTTTTTGTAGTTTTATTTCAAGGTCTAATTTATTTCCTTTTTAATATATAAGATATAGATGTGCATTATTTAAAAAATCGAGAAAATCATTAAAACATACATATATCATATTTTAACTAATTTGGAGCAATAAGAATGATAAAAGGGTCATCAAAACTAATTGGAAGGAATTGATATCAAAATACAAAGAAATTATTTGTTATCTTTGAGGTTTATGAAATACATAAAGATTACTAGAATAAAACTTGATTTCTTAATTGACTGCTACATAGCATTTAACTATGTTATTAATTGCTAACATATTATGATAAATGGTGAAGGTCTAAGTGGTAAATGAATAAATCCTAAGTGAAGTTGTTCTTTACGGGTCGCAGAGGTCAGAATGTAATCTATCATACGTACTGCGTAGATCAAAGATCAACACTGCTAATTTATTAAAGTAATATTTACATTATTTTTCGATGTAACTTTTATAATTTGTATTAAAAATACTCGGATGATAAACCTTTGTGTCAAAATCGTCAAACGGGCAAAATTAATAATCAATCTCAATCTAAAATTCGCTTGTAATCCAGAGATTTTGTAATGAGATTGATTATTAATTTCGGCGGTAAGAAATACATACAAAACGTTAAATAAAAAAATATTCTAAACTAGCTGACCCGTCCTCGCTTCCCTGAGGTATATTAGACTACAGATAAAAGTTTTATCAAAAACGTTTTAGCGTTTCTTACATTTTAAACCATTCTTGCACTTCCACAAATCGTCCCGCCGTTCTCGAGTTTTAGCGTGACTAACAAACGTCAATACATTTTACCTATAAATAAATTTTTATATCTACTAAATTTTCACCCCTTTTTTACCCCCTTAGGGATTGAATTCACAAAAAGGGATATCGACAATACTCATTATTAGGAACTTATAACCCGAATACAACATTATATTGAAATAACTGAAAATTAGTGATCTTTCATACTAAATTTGCACCACCCTTTTACCCCCTTAGGGAGTAAATTTTTTAAAATCCTTTCTTAGTGTACCCCTTCGTTATAAAAAGAACCACTGTTCAAAATATCAAGTTTCTAACCCTTATAGTTCAGGCCCTGCGTTGATATGTCAGTCACTAAGTCAGTCAGCTTCGCCTTTTATATATATATATATATATATAGAAGATGAATTTCTTTTGGAAATGAGAAACTTAATTATCTTTCTTTTAAAGAAAGGTAAAGTAATATCCGATCCGTACAAATTGCTTGGGAGCTTAAATTTCCGGACCTCTCTTTGTCATTAGAATATTACAAAGAAACTAAAAGGGTATTACTTTTTCTAGACAAAAATGGAAAAGGAAAGAATTCCCTTCATAACGAATACAAAATAATTAACTAAACAAATACCTTATTCTTTAGGAGAGCGAAAAGCCAATATTCTCTTTACTGTACATTACTCTCTACTGTATATTAGTACTCCTTACTGTATATTAGATATACATACATGCAATTAATAAAAATACGACACTTACATATACCTATCTATACTAATATTATAAAGAAGTAAGATTTGTATTTTTGTATGTAACGAATAAACATAAAAACTACTGGACCGATTTTAAAAATTCTTTCACCATTAGGAAGCTACATTATCCCTGAGTAACATAGGCTATATTTATTACAAGAAAAAATTTGAGATCCTTAGGAAATCTTACGAAAACCAACCCAAGGTGCCAAAAAATTTGCCATAAAATATCTTTCATCGCATGCGCTGCAAAAAGTATTGATGATAGAACAAAAAAATGTTGTACAATATTATAGAACGTATCAATATCTACAAAAAAGTCCGCGAGACCATATGTCCAACTATTATAGTTACGTCACTATAAATACTTTTTTACATTTTAAAAGTTGATAAAAATGCCTATCAAAATCAGACCATGTTTTCTATAACTTTGTATTAATCCTTATCCAAATAAATTATTTCGTATTCAAGACTATTTCAATACCTGTAAATTACTTTTTGAATTATTAAAATCGGACTTTCCATTCAAAAGATATTATGAAATTAAAAATATCAATATCAACAAAAAATACACGACGACGCGACGGGCCAGTATAGCGACGCAGCGCAGCGAGTAAAGCGGCAAGAGAGGGGGCACCGATATGCAGGAGGGCCAATATATTTTTAAAAATAATATTCCACCCGCGCGAAGCCGGGATGGGCCGCTAGTGTAATATATACAGTGTACCAGAACTCAACGTCAAGCCGAAACGGGGTGACAGGATTGATTGTAACTATCGTGAAAAAATCAGAAAAAAAATCTATCCCATGCGGTTTGAAAATTATGTGCAAAAAACATTTTAACTGAGTAAAGTTAGCAAAAATCGGGTTACTTAAGGTTTTTATTTTTTTACTTGTTTTGTTTTAGTATGAAACTAACAAGTATTGTACCATTTTACAATCCTGAGTAAATGCGCGACCTTTGAATGGCACTTGCCAAGGCACTTTAGTACATTTTTTTCAAAGGAGGGCCTTTCAAAGTCAACAAATTATGAAAATTTTAAATTCATAGTTTAACAAATAGTCTTGATTTTAGAAAACTTGGGGCAATTGTTTCATTACACAAGTCAACAAAAAAATCTTTTTTTTTGTGTCTTTTATTTAATGACTATTGTCTGAGTGTTTACATTGAAAAATAACCAATAACTCAATTTATGAAGAAATAAGTTTGCTTTTGTATGTTTTATATTGATAATTAAGTTTTAAAGTTCTTAGTGGAGAGTAAAATAATAATTGGTAATACTTTAAAACAAAATGGCGACAAGTCGCGCATTCTATTGTATTGAGTGTATGTATGTCTATTACAAACTGTAGCAACTACTTTTGTATATGACTGAGTCGCAAAATAGCATACAGACTTTACTTGTCGAAATAATATGAAATTTTCTATGAAAACGAAATTTCTAGAAAAGCAAACTTTAACCAAAAAACTTATTTTACCCATTATAAGTAAGGTAAAAGAAATCAAAATTTGACATTTTGTTGTCAGACTCATAATCCGTGTTGACCGGTGTTATTTTTGACTGTGGTTCTAGAAATGTTATTTAGGGTTACGGTTCCAAAGTTTAAATGAACAAAAATCATAAAAATTAACCACAATAACCGAAAAATGGTTACAGTTTGACCATCTAGGTTTTTCTTAAATGCCCATAATTCTCAAACCGCATGGGATAGATTTTTTTCATGATAGTTACAATCAATCCTGTCACCCCGTTTCGGCTTGACGTTGAGTTCTGGGACACATGGTATATAGTTTGAGTTAGATTTTTTAATAGTAAAATTTATTATTTATCTATGAACTTACTGAATGTCAAACATAATCATGTGTTCATATAAAGCTGAAGAGTTTGATTGTTTGCTTGAACGCGCTAATCTCAGAAACTACTAGTTTGATTTGAAAAATTCTTTCAGTGTTAGACTACCCATTCATCGAGGAAGGCTATAAACTATATATCATCACTCTAAGACCAATAGGAGCCCAGCTACACGTGATCAAAGTCACGCGGGTCATAAATACGACTTGTAAATTACGATCGAGTTTGTAGTCTTAAAATATGAATATAGATATTATAAGTAAGAGACTACAAAGTTAAAAAAACTCACTCTGAACTTGAGGTCTTCATTTTGATCTCTTGACCGTTCCAACTTCTCAAGCAGTACGGTGCGTTGAGTCGCCGCTTTCCTTAACTGCGAGCTTAACACCTGGAATATTGATAACTATGCTATTAATAATATTTTAATAACCGGGAAAATATGAACCTAGAAGAGTCAACTATTGTTATTGTGCATCGTACATAGATACGCGTTGTCATCATTTACGCCGCTTTGCAATATTTCATCATTTAATTCGTCAAAACACGTCGACACAGACCATAACGGTTCATGGGTAATAAAATAATTTTTCAACACACTAGCTCGTAGTGTTTTGTTTCACAATTTTTGTGAATAAACAGCTTCATAAGCATAACACACGCGTGCTTTTTACTTTACATTACAGCACTAGTGCGGTAATAGATTTATATTAACGATCCGCGTGACGTATGGTTTGTATGTACATATGTTCATAAAATTCAATCGTCGTGGATTGAACTATTTATGCATACATTAAAATAACTATATAAACAAATATTTGTAGATAGTTCAATCCACAAGGATGCACGGTCAGTTTATTAATTTGACATACGTATGTTTGTTTATATGTATATTTAGATTATTCAATCCACGAGGTTGCACGGCCAGTTTATTAATTTGACATACGTATGTTTATTTATATGTATATGGCAGAACTTTATCATTATCCTACTCTAATTATAGCCCGACACGGCCTTCACTATACTACTACCCCGACATATATTTAGATAGTTCAATCCATGACGGAGCTGGCACGTCTACTATATGGGATAACTATTAAGTGGACCGTGCGTCGTCGTGGATTGAACTACCTACACGTATGTTTGTTTATATAGTTATTATATGTATCTATAGATAGTTCAATTCGAGACGACGCACGTCTACTGCACGTCATAATAATAAGCGAGCCATGCGACATCGTGGTATAAACTATCTACAAATATGTTTGTTCATATGGTTGTTTCTTTGTATGTCTGTAAGTTTGTATATTTCAGTAAATTACCGATATTTTTTTTCCTCTCAAATTTGTTGAAAAACCTCTGTACGAACTCCGTACAGCTATGCAATCAAAAAGTTGGTCACAATTATATTATATATATGTCTCTCTATTTTATGTATAAATGACCCTATACACGAAAGGTACGAAAAGGACGTAAATCACGTAGGGCTGGGTATTTATATCTGTTCATTACAACTGTAAAAGACAAGTCTTTTTACGTGTCACTGACTCATAATATGGCGTCAAGACATTGCTTATGAGAAGAAGTTTTCTATGGCAAAGAAATTTCTAGAAAAGCAACAAATATAATTTTATAGTATATATCAAGTATATAGAATTTTAATAATAATACAAACAATAAAAAAATGAAGTACCTACAATATTTTAAGATAATATTAAAGGAAATTGTGCAAATAAACATGTGCATGACGATGTTGTTAAGCTCAAGGATAAGTATATAACGTTTCATATTTGTTCAACTACACTGAATGTAAATCCTTAGTAAATAACATTATAATTTCAACACGATCATATTAAACTCCAAATGACCTCCTAATAATGAAGATCTATGAATTATGCAAAGCGCATTAACTATTCAAAGGGCATCGACATAGAGGAAACCGAGTTATGAAATACATTTCAAAATCTATACAGACCACTCACAATGGGGGAGAAGAAAAAAAAGGATTTATTAATGCCACACGATCTCATTTACATCACGACCCTTCAATGGCCCACTGCTGAGCCGGGTCTCCTCCTCAGAATAAGGAGGGTATTAGGCCATAGTTAACCACGCTGGCCCAGTACGGGTTGGCAGACTTCACACACCTTTGAGAACTTTTTAGGGAACTCTCAGGAGCAAGTGATATTTAGTTGCTTAAAACACACATAACTCAGGGTCAGAGGTGTGTGCCCAGGATCGAACCTCCCGAGTAAGACTTGAAGTCTCAACCACTGGGCCATCACTGCTTCGGGCCATCACTGCTTCTTCTGCTCATTCACTATATTTTAATTTAAATAGTTCTGATACTTCGAACTGTCGAGCATCGTAAATTATTATTCTTTTAATAAAAAATCTAGAGATTAAATATTCGTAATCTGTAAAATGGTAGCATTAAGAAGAATTAATAAAGAGTTACAATTACACCGGCCTACAAAAAAGAGTGGTCTGTACTTTTGGATAAAAATCATAATTTTTTTTTCTTACCAAAACTGTAAATTTTTGGCGATATTTATGGTTTTTTTGCAATTTGCTTAAAATTTTAAGGGAATACGGGCTAAACCTTGGCAAAACTGACTTCAGATTCGGATTCAGCGCGTCGAAATACATTAAGGTCTAAAGTACAGACCACATTAGCAGATTTAAAAATAATGTGTCTCGTTTTTAGATTTTTAGACACCAATGATTTGAGAAAATTAAGCTTTAGAGCTTGCTTTGCATAATTGTTAATCTGTAATTTATATTTTTTTTTTGTTATTATATTCTAGATCTATTATCATTTTGTCGCAGTAAAGGATTAAAAATATAAACTAATGACACAATAACTGTTGCGTGACACTAAAGACCTGCATGACTAACTTAAGATAATTATAATAGTGATAGTTGGAGTGTTTCGGCCACACTCCATTAGTTTTATCGTCGTGCGTAATTCTGCCGAAATCTTCGTTACGTCACTCGTTGACGAGCCCTCGTTAGTGCAACGGACAGTCGGCGCTGGGCGACAATTGCACGTACTGTGTTACCTCACTTGTTCCGCAATTAGCCACTAACAAAGCTGAAGTAAATTGCAGAGAATTGTTTGTACACTAAATTCTTTAACAGAAATAAATTATACAAGGTTGTCTGTACTTAATTATACATATATTGGTAAAAACAATGTAAAAACCAATTTCGGTTAAAAACGTAAACAGTTATAAGTAATATCATATGATATGAAAAAATTTTTTAATGCGGATTTACTTCCTACAAAAGCAGAGAAAGTTAACTAGTCGAAATGAGCAATGTGTTTCTACATATCTACTGAGTCTTATATAGACGATAGCAAAGATACGAAGCGTTAACATATTGTACATAACACTTTGAAGACGCAAATAATAATTTATCATTATCGTAACATCTGATGACTAGCAAAATCACTAAAAACTACTAACGTAGCTATTATGCAATTGTATAATTTGAAAACTTATACAATCATAAGAGTGAGGTAGATAATTTATTTTTGGTGCTTTGTAAATTGACTTGACTTTATTCAGTGTACAGTTAAATTAATATGCCTTATATTGTAGGTTAAAAAGCTAAGACTACAGTAGTGCGGTAAATATTCTACTTAACTACATTATGAATGAAGCTAACCTGATTCTGAACGGTGGAGATGAGCAGTTGTCTTTGAAGTTCGACGGGATTGCTCTCGAGGAGAATCGCAGCGAACTTCTTTGAATCCGGCGTCGCGACTTGAGGCGGTCGAGACGGCGTTTCCAAAGCACTGTCCAACCTTCCAAGAGGAGTCGTCGGGGCCGGCGGAGGACTGACTGCCGCGGCCGCCTCCAGTTGAGCTGCATGAGCGAGCAAGGCATCTCTTTCGCTTCGTAATCGCACCAGGTCCGTGCAGTCCCCGCATCCAGTCGACAAAGCCCGAGCAAAGGACTCTTCGGCCGTCTCAGAATGCCTCTCGTCCAATTCACCTCGTAATAATTCCGCCTCATCCCGCAATCTAACGCCCTTCCGCTGTATGACATCGAGCAGCGCCCACAGCTCGTCTTCGAGTGGGCGAGAGCGGGAGGCGGAGGCGGACGCGGAAGCCGAGGAGTGGGCGTCTTTCCCACAAGATGTCTCAGTGCTAAATCCAGAATCCTGAACTGATGGCTGAGGTTTAGTTCTGGCGTTGTCTCCGCTGCCCCCTGCGAGTTTTCTCCGCACACGAACTCCGGGCTCCCAGTCGCGCCGCGTCCCGCTCGCCGGTGTCGATGGCGCCATTTTGGAACGCAAATTTGGGAATGTCTCGATGACGAGATCGCGGAACTCGAGCAATGCCCCGACCTCATTCTGGAGTTCCTGAAGATGATTACGGGTAGTACTTTAGAAATTAGTTTTATAAATGGGAATATAATAGCTTGACAATTTATCAGTTAAATTGTACCAGTAGAATATTTTTATGACCTTGAATTTATTTGTCCAGTAGTTGTATGATTCTAGCTCATATAAGACTCATATATGTGTTTGTAAGTCAATTTATTATTTACTTTTAAGTTAAAATATAGAAATATAAATGAAGAAAGTATATACCTGTAAAGCGACGAGAGACTTAGCCTGCTCCGAGATGAGGTAGTGAAATGGTCCAGGAGGAGGAGAGCGCAGTTGCATACACTCCATCCCCGAGCCACCGGAGCCGCCGCTGGCGCTGTCCGCACCGCCCGTCTGTAAACCACATTGTTATTTGTATTCATTTCCAAATTGCAATAAATATATTTTCATAAATGTAACGTAAGAGGACTATTTCCAATTTCTAAACTATAAGTATACTATTTACGACTTATGGTCGTTACTTATTTATAATAACAATTTCGTATTGTATCTAGAACCTGAACACACTGACAGTGTTTAATTGAAACGCGTGCCTTATTGAAGTGGCAGCCCACGATTTTCCATTAAGCGACAGTTGCTCGTTGATTACCAATCAGTGGTTACGTTAGATTTGTTTAATATGAATTAAGGGCTCTTAAACGTTTTTACATTCTGTGAACTAAACAATTGGTTAGTCAATGATAAAGAATCGATAAGAATACAAATTAAGATTTAGAACTTTTCTTGGAAGTAGTAGTTCGTTAATTATTTAAAAAAAATAGCTGTATAACAATTAAAACATCTCAATTTTCCGTACAAACCCATTGGAGTTTGCAAATTGACAGAAAGACAATTGCAAGGATAAAGTAGCATTTAAGAAACGAATAATTATTATTGCCCGAATAGCACTAAATTATCAGTTATTACTTTACAATTATCTGAGTAACTAAAACAATTAGTTTCAATTGAAGCTATTCAAAGAATTTATAATAACTGATATTTAAGTTGGATATTTGAATACTTGAAAACTAAGAAGTTATTAACTGTAATTAAAACGTTAAATTTTAAATTTAATATTTTTCTAAAAATTTACATAACAAGATCTTTTATGGTTCTAAGTTTTTGATTATATCGTAAAATCCTTTACGAATCGCAGATTGTAAGCATTGATAATAAAAGTTTAATTTATTTTGAATAAATATTATAATAAATGGGTACGCATCACACTCAGGAGCAGATACGATCAATTTACAAGTATCAACTACTTACGTAAGTGATCTCCGAGGATTAATATATATAGTATACAATACAGCCTTTGTTACTGATACTTTTGTTTACGCGCCACCTGATGCCTTTTGTGGTTGTAAACTAAGAATCATAATTTTATGAGGACTATCGTACTGTATGCATCTGAAGCAAAGACTATCTCTATCTCTTTAATTATATGGATTATTTGCTGTTATATTCAAATTTAAACTATTTGAATATAACAGCAAATAACCCATACTTGCTTTTATTTAATTTGTCCGCCTTACAAATTATACAATCAGTTGTTCCATCCAATTGACCAAAATTTCGGCAAACGTTTAAGTTCAGGGACAATACAATATTACGGACTGAATCTGACCGCAAATCTTAGGAGTCTAGATCTATTTAGCCGATGTTTTGTCACCAGAAGTGCTAAAAGCTTACATTTAATTTTTGTTTCAAATTTCTAAATTAGTGTAATTCTATTTGGAACCAATAAATAAATTTAAGCAGTGAAGGCCTACTGGTTAAGACGTTGATGTCTCTCTGACTTTTATGAGTTATCTATGTTTAAGCAATTAAATACGATTTGCTTTAACGGTGAAGGAAAACGTCGTGAGGAAACCTGCACTCTTGAGAGTTCTCCATGTTCTCAAAGGTGTGTAAAGTCTGCCAATCCGCTCTGGACCAGTGTCCCAAAACGACAACACAATGACCTTACTACGACAACCAACGACAAAACCTCAGACCAACACGACGACGACCTATGAAAACTCTAACATATCATCGGGCACGAATATTATTATAATGCGATGCAATTAACGCCAGTGCCCTCTAGTTTAGTAAACAATAACTATTGTGCTGTTAAATATTGTAAATAACTTTATGATGGCGCTGGAATCAAATGAAACCTCAACAAGCACATTTGACGCTTAAACGCAGATATTACTAACATTTCTGTTGTTAAACTTGTAGTTGGTTTTCTTTTAAAGTTAACACAAAAAAGTTATATAAAAAATAATATTTGGAACAGCAGTAGCGATATCACCGAATGAAATTCCGATAGGTACAAATTTAGAGATCTCTATCTCTGATAAGGAGACTTATAAATGTCGATGTCACTTAAGTGCTGATAGCATTAGTGCTGTCAATTTTTGTGATAAACTCTGTTGTTCAAGTCTTCACTGATACTGTTTTGTTATTGTGAAATACGTGAGCGATCAATCTTGGGCTCTTATCTACTAAATAAATATATGTGCCATGAGTAATTGTTGATTGTAAATCTTGTCTTGACAATTGGTGCCTTTCAGTCTAAACGGCTTACAACGAATTCATTTAAGTAATTTTATGGTTTTTATATAACCTCACTATGTATGTATTATAGCCTATGAAGGCTGTTGTTTCCTAAGGCATAAAATAAAATTATAAATCTCTTAGTTCAGGTCTTATTTTGATGTCTTATTTTATAAGAAATTAAATATATTTGTCGGTGTGAGTTAGGTTTAGGTTAGCATTAGGTTAGGTTAGCCTTGTGTTAGGTTAGGTTTATGTTAGTCTAATCTTAGGTTTACACGTTGAAACTAAGCAGTGGAGGCTAGGTGTGTTGTGATCACGTAAAGGACATCTTTAAGCCTACACCTTGATCACAAGTCCATGGCACTGCTTGGGTTCCTGACTGAATAGTACGAGATCATAATGTTTAGTTAGATCCTGAGAGTAGCTTATATTATAGGCCATCCGTTGTGCACATACGATGCTTATAAATGATGATATATCCTTTTCTTAGTTTCCGACATATTTTATTATATAATTAATAAAAATATAATAAAAAAAATTATGTTATAGGACATTTTACATATCAAAAGATTAATCCAACTAGTATGTGAACAGTATCATAAATTTTGATAACAAATCTGCGAACAGCTTAATAATAGATATTTTGAGAATATAGAAGTTTATATTTAAAGTATTGCATGTATTACAATTTTAACTTACTATTAATTTTGAGAATTATACCAAAACCATACGGGCTAAATGCAATAAACTAAGCATTAAACTAGTGAATAGAATACGTAAAATGATGCAAAAACAAAGAGCAAAAGTTGTTTTTAATCGTTTAAAATAATGTTCGCAATCATCAGTATTTTTCTAGTTTCACTTTTCATTTCACCACACCGAAAGTTTCAGGCGTAGTGTGTTATTATAATAATTCACTAATGCGAGGCGACATTAAGCCGGGAGTCATTCGCATACAACGGAAACTACTGCCGCCACTGCCACACTCGTCAGTCACTCAATTGTTTATTTTCACTTCAGTAATCAGTACACGTAACGCGCATGTAAATTGCTAGACATTTTTATATTGCCTTTACCTCGTAATATATGAATCTTTATTATTTTCTACGCCGTTTACGTTATGTAATAAACTAATAACCATGGATAGTTTTCGTCAATATAAAGCTTTTTGGCGTGAACGCTATTCATTACGATGGTGATCAAACTTTCTAGATTAATAAAATATCGTAGGATTGGAATCGCCTCTTAAAAAATTAGTATAGCCTACCTATAGTGGCTGTAACATGTTATCAAATACTATTTAATATCTATGTTATTATCATATCTGAAAGGCACACCCACGTCATTGTTAGAAATTAGCTATGTGATAAAAATATATATTAACGTAGCATAACAAGAAATTTTTTTTTTTTCAACAAAAATTTCCGGAAGGTTGTAAAATGTAATGTAGAGAATCAAAATATTAAATTAAAATTACCAAGGGGATGAACGATTTAAATCGACTTGTAGGTAATGCTTTATCTGTTTAGAGCGTATTTACAAAAGAATATTATTAGTGTGATTTTATCATATTTCTAACAATAATATAGAAAACACAATACATGATAACAGCATTAAAAGAAATCAGCATATTTGCAAAACACAATACTGGTTTTACCTTGAAAATTCTTTCCGTATGAGCGGAACAATAAAAGTATAAGTACTTTAGTTTGAAAGATTTAATGTCAGTAATAATGTTTACTTTGTTTTGACTATATTTCAACATCATGTTACATCAGAGCAAGGTTTTTTTTACATTATATGAAACAAAATTCTGCTAATATTTCTCATAATAAAACCATAATTTTGATGTATTTCATGTACAAACATAAGGATAGACAAAAACACAAAAAATGTTTTTTTTTTTAATTTATTGACATTTTTTTATGTAGGAAGGAGATATGTGCAATTAAAATATATTATGTAAATTAATATTAAATCACTGTAAAATGCAACATTTATGTCGAAAGATAACCCACTTCACAATAAGTATAATGTATAATTCACGAGTTTTACATAAGAATATGTAGAGGTAATCGTGTTTACCTCTAGATGGGAGAAAAAGGAAATGCATGTGTATTGTGTTATTGAGGTCGAGGTGTTCTATCACGAGGCGAGGCGATCAATGGTGTCGTCTAGTATTTCCAAAGACATATAAGACCAAGACTGTGTGATATTTACATAGAGTATATTGCTAGCGCCTCGGTTACCGGGATTAAATACATCCACCGCCCCCAACATTTATAAACTCTGTTTCTATAGATCTATTGTATTTTGATGGATTAAATATTGACTATTTGATATTAATGCTAGCTTGATTTAATGGTGATTAACAAAACCAAGAAATCGTCTAGAGAGCTTACGCGTAGCAAAGGCGCTCATTAAACCTGCATTGGTAACCAATGTCTATTGTGTTATTTTTATAAACTTAAATTAAATGTAAATATAAACAGATTTTACCAAAGTATAGTATAGCACTTACAGTGTTAATTTTTTACGTGTTGGAGCCCAACAAGATTTGATGGACAACACGAATCTCTAAAGACTGTTTACAAGTTACAAGTTTAATTATCCTGAAGTAATAATTGTTATTAAGTCGACCTGCAACTAGCCATAAACAATATTTATCATCAATAAGAAATCTCATTCTACTAATTAGTAATTACTAATACGTTTAATTTATTGGAATTTTGTCTAAAGCGCAAGGCTGGACGTCGATAAGTCTATCACTATCTTAACTGCATTTCCGGACTTTCTTGACTAGAAGTTATTACTGCTTGAGAGCATTGATTTCCCGAGAAATAATTGATTAATTAAGTTGAATAAAGATCTATCCATCTATCTATCTATCTAACTACATAGTTCTCAAATTTATTTGATACGTCACTTATCGTGTCATTTCGTTTTTGTAGATAGATTATTTTTTATTCGTGACGAGATTGCAATTGGCCTAAATCTAACCTGATGTTAAGTGAAAATTAGGCCGAAGATAGAGCTCGCTTTCCCGTAAGTAGTCTATTTAAGTTGTATGTTGGAGGGAACACAGATGAGGGGAGAGTATGCCAATCATTAGTTATGCGCATGAGGAAGGATCGAAGGAGGAAGGCCAAACGCTTTGTGCGAGTTTGTGGTATGTCAATAACATAAGGGTAAAAACTCTCACCTCGCCTAGTGGTCCGATAACGAAATGGTGATGGAGGAACTTAATCGTGAAGTTCCGCAGCACACTCCAAAATGTGTCCGGTAAAAAACCGAAAGGCAAGCTATTCTGCGGCGGTGTTCGATAGTCTGGACGTCTGGAGATAGACTTTCTCGTATTGACGCTTGCCATAGAATATTTAAAATTGTAATCCTAATTCCCAAAAAAAGGGAGGAATAGGGATTAACTCATTTAGGAATACTGAACTTATATCCTGACTGGATTGCACACATTTTTCTTTTACGTGCATCCCCTATAATAGTGACGTATGATCGATACATAATTCGCCGCAGATACATATACTGTTCGGCCTGGATTCAAGCCTCCAATTAATGCAGAATAAGAAAATAAAATTGCCACTCTTGTTAAATTATGAGTAGGCCGCATATTTAATTAACGGTCGCCCTGACAATTACGTGAGTCAGTCAGTGTAACTCTACTCGCAGCATAATCAGTTATTTGCATAATTACATTTGGGTCATGGGGCCCTCATAGAGTATTGCGTTGACTATTGTGAGATACCCGCATTCATAAACTTTTACCCGCAAAAAGGTCTGACGATAACGTACAAGTAAAATTAATAGCATTATGTAATAGATAAACCAATATTATGTGGATTCGTCGAATCTTCTAAAGAGAGAAAACTTTAAGAGCTAGCTGAAACTTCAAGCGAACTACTCGTTACCGGACTTTTAAAAAGAATTTAAATTGAAGCAAACCATTTAAAAATCCGTTTTATTTGCGAGACATGGAAATTGGAACAGAACAGTACCCGTCAATTTTTCCGATGTTTATACATTTCGCCTATAACTTATAGTGATTGTAGTAATCATCAAATTTTCATCAACTGATCTGTCAGTTTTCAAAGTGACAAATTAAACTACAACCATTATATTATCCTCGCTGAACACATTAGCAGGATGAGCTTGCATAATTTTTGCCTCGTTACACACTGGCATTTACTGCTAATGTATTATGTTATACATACAGTAACGTTACATTGTAGAGTAATTTAAATTTAATACAATAACATGTTATCATCCCATGAAAATATTATTTTTATATATCTTTGTACAAAAGCTCAATTTTTGTTACATTTTGTCAACAAAAGAGTCTTATCATTTAAGAGAGTATCTCTTGATTTGTTGATGTCCATGGGCGATGATGGCCACTTACCACCAGGTGAACCATCTGCTCTTTTGCACCTTATCTAAATTTTCAAGCAGTAACTTTAATGTTCAGATTTATTGCAGTAACTTTAATGTTTAGACTTATTCAGAAAATCTATCACTTATCGTGTTATTTCGTTTGTAGATAGATTATTTTTTAAATTTTGACGTCTATAGCTCAATCAGAAGATTACAGCTTACTTAGCTTTATTTTGTTTAAGCTAAATAAGAATTAAAGATATTAAAGTTTTATTTAAATATTCATATCGTATTCGTAGGAACTGTGACCACAGTTCTCGATATTCGATCTGTTGACATAGTTATCCGATCGATATATAACTGTCATTGAACAATAGTGTAATCATATATTCAGTGCGCTGATAGCTATAAGGTAATATTTGAGAAAAGATTAATATTCGCAACATAGAGATATTTCTGGGCTAATAATAAAATACTACTGCTCGTGAAAATAATTATTTAAATGAAATTTATTGTTAATATTTTTCTGAATACTATAAAGTATTTATCCAAAAAACATTTCGAAATATTTCGCCGTGTACGTTATTCAGATGCTTTCAATAAAATGATATAATATGATCAATTCAAACCGCAAAACTGCAATGAAATTGACGTTAATAACCGCAGACAAAGGTCATTTAGGTTTAAGGTACTTTTTATTATGTACTCACTGAATATTATAGTATAGTCATACCAATTCTAAACCAGGGGATTCGGGATGCAGCTCATTGGGCTTGTTTTAAATTAAGCATATTAGAATATGACTCACAGCTTTCGCCTCATTACTTTTATATAGCCAATTATAACAGACAGACGATATCCGGAGAATTATGACGTTTTTGAGAACTAGTTTTGCATGTTTCTATTAAACCAGTTTAATCTCAAAGATAAACAACAAAAATATGACAATTTAACAAGAACATAAGTTGGACAAGGCATATTTATTATAACACAAACACATCTATCTACATAGTCTTGGACAGTTTGGTAGTAGGTCACACCAGACTTGACCCGTGTATAATTCTTATGAGTATTACAATTTTACGACAAACAAAAATCAGTTTATTACGACACATCCACTTGCTAAGAATAAAAAGAAAAAATCTTCCTCATAGACTTGCGAATGTAGATGAGGAAGCGAAGTAGTTAAGTAAACGAGAAACTGTGAAATTCGCAAAACATGAAAACACACTAAAATGCTACAAATTCGTTCCGAAAGTTTGATTGAGGCGTTAATTGTTGGGAATGTATAAGTAAGATATAAGTCATCAGTACCGAACCGTTCACAGTGCGTTAGTTGCGCTGTTGAAAGCTGCTAATTAGTTTCGTAAATAAAATAAATAAACAATTTGGTGGCGAAACTCTGGCCCGTTCCGCTGTGAGGTGGTCCTTGAACTCGCTTGATTAACCCTGAAACTTTCGTCATTGTATAAGTTGGTCGAGAGATTATGTATCAGTTAAATATGTTTCTTCTTTAATTACTTTAAAATATTCAAGCGGTCTCTAAAGATATAGTTTTTTTTTAATCAAAGTGAGTTTATTCCCAGAAATGAAAAATGTCACATAATAGAATAATTTAAAAAAAAAGAACTAGGAGTCAATTTTAAAGACACAATCTTTGAGACTGAAAAATTAAATCCAAAAATGGGCAGTTAACGTGAGTTAACTTAAAAATATATGCAATTATTTACAACAGAATAAAATTTGATTAAAAGTAAAAGTATACAATTGATAATAAAATTGAGCCTAATGATATTATAAACATTTTTCTAATAAACTAACTTAATTTTTCAAACTAATAAAAGGAATTTAAAGACTAGAAACCAAAGCTAAGCAAAATGAATATACAACTAGAGATTTACACTAAGAAAAGGGAATATACAAACAAGGAATTTAAACTAAATAGTAGGAAAATAAAAACTAACAAGACTAAAGATATAGTTGAACAAGATAATATGTATGTACAATCAGTTCTACCCTCGTAGGAATAACGTAGTTGGCGAGCAAGTTGTAGGTTTAAGGAAAAATAGAACCACAATACTGAACTACGCCTGTGTGAAGGCAGACTGCCTCATATCGATCGGGACAGTAGTTATATATTGTCTACACGTGCGTATACTTGAAATAGAAAAGACACTACTTGCAACACAAAGCTATCAACAATGTTGCCAGCTAAATTATTAAAAGTTTTTCTATTTCATATCGTGAACATTATTTCGTAATATATAATTTTCGGGTCACGCCACTCAAATATGTATCTCGCATGAGCCAATCAAACAACACCGTTATGAGCAATTTACTACCATCGCACCTTGAGTGTTAAAATACTTAATTTGACATCCATAGTTATACTTTTGTTTTGACAAGTAAAATTGACTTGGCATGTGCGTTTTTTAAATGCACTTGGCATTAAAGGAATTTCAGTTGTAATTAATTATTCTATATTGCAACACGCTAACAAGTCTTATTTCAAACCATTATTAGTATTGTAATTTTTAACTCGTTAAAATATTATTGTAGATAAAGTTGTTAACTTGCCTATAAAATAAAATAACATAACTTAATAATTATAACTACTTAGGTGCATTTTAAGTGACCTATTTTTTCACTTAAATGAGAATAGAACTTTCTTTTCTTTCAGGCAAACACGAACAATGTTAACAGGAACTTGCTCTGACAATTGAGTAGAAAGGTTTGCTTTGAACAAAAGGGGCCTTTGATAATGATCTCACTCACTAAACCTTCCTGCAAGCAAACTGGTTCAAAATTGGAGCAGGTAAAAAATATATAATTTATGGAAAAAACAAGTAAACTAGGAAGTTGAAGTCTAGACAATCTATTCTATATTTTTAAGTCTTACAACATAGACATATATCAATATCCAAATCTATTCAATAACGACACTCTTCCATGAAATGTACATTATCATCATTAAGTATTTCTAGTCGTTGAAGATGAAACGACACTTACGAAAGAGTTTTTAATGCTAGTGACTTCCGACTTCAAACTACTTCCCTTAGTATATAACAAAGACGACACCTACTATATTATAAAGGCAATTCAATATCTCAGTCTGAGGCTGTCAAAAACACAAGGTCTCCCGTTCCATTCTAAGTAATCGAAAACAAAGCAATTGAGTATTTCATTATACCCCAAACATGACTCATAATTACATGTTATCGACAAAAAAGACCAAAAGCAAAAACCAGCCTGTAATTTAATAACAGTTTAGTCTATTAACTTGGGGCATGAACTAATACATAGTTTTTATTTACATCTCCATGACATTCGCACAGGCCAATATAGCCTTTATGTTAATTCAAACCCACGGTCCAACTACTAAAATGGTATTATAAATGACTATTTAATTGTTAGAAAGAACTAACTGACATAAGATTTATTCTGTATACGTATCTCGCCTTAAAGGTTCATGGCTAAAAATAGAACAATATCAATTTACTTCCTACGACACCTTCAACATTACCATTTATGTAAACGCCATTTAAAATTTTATGCTGTTGCTAGATCATTTTGTGGTAATTATTATCCCACATGTCGTAATCTCTCTCCTTTTTGATGTTCTTTGATGTTTTCCAAATCCTTTGGCGGCTTGGTTAGTCACTTTAAATTAAAATTTGTTGTGTTATTGAACTAGTTGAACGAAGAAAACTAAATTCATAGAATTAAGCTTTTGTGATAAACACTACATAAATATTGTGAAGTGATAACAATGAAGAAATAGTACAGTAATAATAATGTTGGTTAATAACCAGAAAAAATCGGGCATGCAAAAAAGTGACAACATTTGAAGAAAAAGATGATAAGATCCATTCAAGCGTTTTGGTGCTTTCACTTTTCGCTCGCTCGTAACGCTTCAGCTTTACAAAATTATGTGACCTGGTACCATTGGCCTTCATACCTTTTTTTACAAGACTCACGAATATTCTTTACATCAAGATATTTAGAACAATTCTAAAACAGCTTGTTAGCTGGACCTATAAATTGTTTTGACTTAAATTCAGACACACGTTACAGACAGGCTTATATGTATTAACTGACAAATTAGATTGACTGGTCAAACGCATGAATTTAAAATAGACTAAGAGAATTCATAGGTTAAAAAAAATATTATTGACCTCGTAAATATAAAGTACGTGCTTCCTAACATCTCAAAGGCACACAGGTTTTAAAATAATGAATAATCTGTTGGTAATTACAATTTTAAAAATAATTGAAGCACGCATACGGAAAACCACAGTGAAATAAACATTGCTCCACTCAAATCACATTCCGTGAAACCGAACCAACGTACACATAGGTAATTGTGAAGCATGTTCATAAAGAAATTTAATTGTAGATAATAAAGTATATGCAAGGTTCATTTTGTTCCGTTATGCCCTTACTATCAATGTCAATAAAATCACTAGCCAACATAGAAATGATGAAGATACATTTAGCAAAATATTTTAATTCCACGATTAGATATTCTTACAAACTTGCCTTGATTAATAATAGCCTTGATTGGAGGACGGACAAAACAATCTAGAAGCCTCTCTAAGCATTTCAACAGAAACAAAATAAGTATATTCATAACATGAAATTGTTTGTAAGGCATGCAAACGGCATTATTTATAAAGTTTTACATACATCCGACAAAGTTTATGGAGCATAAAGAAACATTCCAGTTTAAGGCGTAGCGGTTATGATAACTACGATAAGTTAACCTCGTAATGAGGTTATATATTGTTGAGATACAAAGTTATATTTCAGCTTTCGCTTGTCAGCTAAACAGGATATATAGCACTAGCAAATTTATGACGTATCAAAACTTGTCACAATATCCTGAATGTAAGGAATAGGTACTAGATTTATAAGTAAATCAAATTACAATTACGTTATTTAATAACGTACTTTCACAATAAGAGATGAATTAGATTAAATAATTACAGTTAATAATTTCTTAAGTGCTTCTTAGGGAGGGATTGAAAGATGCTTTTATATTTTTCAGCCCAACTTTGTGTTGAAAAATATTTTTATTTTATTTTAATTAGAATAGGTACGATAACAATTAAAACATTATTTTGCGACAGTCTAAAATTTTTTGAGGGTATACTAAACATTTGAGGTCGGCGTACAGATCGAGTCTCATTGCGAAGAACAGTATGCTGTATGCTCCATTGGACCACTTCCACTCTTTAAAATTTATAGCTGTCACTAAACAGACAGGCTAGTGGCTGATAAATTTTCACAAAGTCATACACCTCTAGAGAATATCGCAACTATTAATCAAGACCTAAAAGCACTTTGTGTGTACAATCGCACACGTGACGAACGTGCGATTAGTCACGTTCGAGTCTGATAGTGACACGCGTAGCACCGCGGGATACATATTACTCTCCTGTACTCTAAACTATGTAGGTATTGAGAATATTTTGAAATAGCTTATCTCTCAAACTTTATTAGCAAACGTAATTTAATATTGGACTTAGCTTTGCTTGTGGTTGGTAAAATTTTTGTTGATATAAAAATAAAGCACTTTGTCATGGGAACTTATCGTGAACTGTCAGTCACACGATAAACGTATGAGGCGACGGGTTAGAATACTATTCCCCTCTGCCGCTGGGAGAGCATCTCGTAAGAGCCGAGTAACCCAGCACCCCTTTGGTGGTATGGGATCTATTCCCCGACTGGCTTTCGACCACCAGCATGCGAATCCGACCGCCAAGTGTCATAGACGCGTTCCGTTCGTGCCGTATGTGGACCCCCTTCCCTCTCCCACCCCAAAGCTGCGGATCTAGTGGACTCTGGGCTCTTGCTCAGGGTCCGCTGTAACCGCAGCATTTTTTTCTTCAGTCCCCCTCCCCACTCTAACATTCGAGGATGCAACGCATCAACAAAACAAGACAGTATCTCTTGTTTTGCCGATGTCCTTGGGCGATAGTGGCCACTTACCATCAGGTGGACCATCTGCTCGTTGCATTTTAACTACCATAAAATAAAGCACTTCGTCATGGGAACTATTACTTTGATCGTAATGAAGAACATCTCAAGAGTAACTGTCACACAAAACACGTATGAGATACAAGTCGAAGTTAAGATAGACGTGCAGAAATATTAGTATGAAAACCGTATCAAATTTCGTGCAGTACGCAATGCGCGGAGAAACAAAGACTGAGACAACATTTTATAAATTATTATTTTTGCTTCTATTGGTGTTATACAAATCACTCAAATGTCGTAGATACTGTTACTTGACACTTGACATTAGTAAGTATTCCAGATTAATTTGATACGTCTGTGTAATGGATGCGTCATAATCTTTACTTTTGTATTGTTTTTGATGATGATGATGAATGACTAAAGTTCACCTCAAAATCTATTTTATTGTTAAAAACGTAAATTGTAAAATTAAAATATTATAAACATTACCAAAACGAAAGTTACGGGTTGTTAGTCAAAACATAAATTTACATGAAGAGGTATTTCATTTTAGTTTTTCTTTGAATGTTAAACTAAATATGAATTCCATTTATTATGGTAATCATCCTCGCTAGATTTGAGCACAAGCTAAGAATACTTGACTTTATCTCACATTTAAATGATTTTTCTTTCTACTTAATCCTTGAACACGAGGTCAACGTGCATATCATATATTTTTTATAATAGAAACGTGTCATGCTCACAAAACATATTAAAAAGTTTTTATCGTTGCGGGATTTTTTTAACTGTCTCAATATTATTACAAGTTTCCGAGGGCGTGTTAACTCATGTAAAAAGGCCTATGATAACCACCTGGCAGGTAAGATGATGATGCAGGATACATTATTAACGGTACCATTATTGTTTTGTTAAGTAATTTTCATGCAGCATAATAAATTATTGTCTTGTTTACCTATTTTTAGAAACGTTGGACGTGACAGCTGTTTAGCGGGACCCAGCCTCGCTAAAGGATCTTAAAACCAACTGCTGTCTACTACTACAAGCAAAAACGACGCTTATGATGTTTCTATAATGTTCATTTTCTTTAATCAACTGGCAACAACTGTTTTAAGCAAGCCTTTATGATATTAATAAAGGTCAAATGCTCATCTACCTGTTTCTGATGATGTCAGTTTCTGTAAAATGCAAAGAAAAAATCCAGATCAATTTATATTTTTTGTTCTTCTGTATTGGCCTTTAAACTAAACAGGTGTCCTTCCTATTTCATATTAATATTACAAAGCATATTTATCTACATTTCATATATCTCATCTCATGGGATAGGAGCCTTTAATTGAATGTTATCCGACTAAATCACCACCAAATTGTTTTGCTATATAATCTCAAGAAGGGATTAGGCAGTGTTTTAGATGAAAGCTCCCTACCTTGACTTTTTCCGACATTTTCAACAATAATCATCTCAACCAATTTGTTTATCGCGAATAGACGGACAGACTCGGCATGAGACTGTTATAATATAAAGTGATAACAAAGATAACAATACAACTCAATCATTTTGGGTAAACTATTTAGTATTTCAAGCCAATTGAGAAACCGGGCATTTAAAGACTGTCACCCATCCGAAGCCTGCGCACACCCGTCGCCCCAGAGGAGAGCAGAGGCCCACATCCGGCCAAACGGACGAATGAGTACGTCTGTCCCATTACAAATAATGCAGCTGTATTATTACGTCGCGTCGACCCCTTGTGAAACTACCAGCTGCTTGTTGTGCTTGTTTTGGAGCCAACAATTAGCAGTATTTACCGTTTCCTATGAATACTGTGTGGTTTCTGAATTACCCTACTATGAAGCTTAGTTTTGGTATCATTACAACATAAAAAAAAACATACCATAGACCATATTATTTCTTAATCATTTTTTTCTCAATGTACAATGTAATGTACCTACAGATAGGAAATTATATTAGACTAGGTATTGAAATTTCAAAAATCTAAGAAAAATTATATTTACGACTGTTTAAGAAACTATTTTACTACTTAATAGATTATATCGTTCTTGGGAATTGTTTCAATAAGTATAGCAACTGATAATTTCGGTTTCGTTTGTTGCTTACATGAAACATGAACAGCCTTAATGGAAATAATACTTTATTCAACGACATGACATGTAGGATTTAACTTTTGATGACAGCAAATTAACTCGTAGGCAGTTTATCCCATTCATGGTTATTGTTTCAAATGTTAGCGTGGGCGAGTGATTGTTGCACCCACTGACTACTCTGATGAATTGCAGACGCGAATTAGTCACAATTAAACGCACTGTGTTCAAGTGAAACCGATTCTTAGAACCGTAATCGACTGTTTTGAAGGTTATATAGACACTGTTCACTTATATTTATTTATTACAAGCCTTATGATAGGTTCCAATGTTCTTCTACACTAATATTATAAAGAGGAAAGATTTGTATTTTTGTATGTAACGAATAAACTTAAAAACTACGGGACCGATTTTAAAAATTCTTTCACCATTAGAAGGCTACATTATCCCTGAGTAACATAGGCTATATTTATTACTAGAAAGAATTAGTGATCCTCAGAAATTCTTACTAAAACCAACCTAAGGAGTGAAAAAATAGCTATAAAATGTCTTTCATCGCATGCGCTGCGTAAAGTGTTGATGATAGAAGAAAAAAAATTTTCTACAATATTTTGGAACATATCAATATCTTCAAAAAAAACCTCGCAAGACCATATGTCCAACTATTGTAGTTATGTCACTGTAACTACTTTTTTACATTTTAAAAGTTGATAGTAATGCCTATCAAATTCAGACCATGTTTTCCATACCTTTGTATTAATTGTTATACAAATAAATTATTTCGTATTCAAGACTGTTTCAATACCAGTTGATTAAATTTTCAAAATATATAGTCGATCAGCTGAAGCACACAATACATGAAACACCGAACTGATACTGTAAATAACTTATCTATATATAAGGTGTAAAGTACATCTGTAAATAATTATTAAATTCATAAATAAGTTAATAAGTGTAAAATAGGTTTTGTTTCACAATAAGGTTAGTTTAGTAACAATTATAAAATAATATTTTCATTATTTTTTTTTCTTTGGATATAATATCTTAACATATATATGTATGATATTATTTTTTCAACTTGTCCAACAATGTTGATTCCCTTTTGGAAACGTTTTGCTGTAGCCGTATCAATATCAATATTGCGAATATTTTTAACACTCTGCGATACTCAGTTTAGAAATATCAAGTTACTACAGTACATCACGTAGTTACAGTTCGACATTTTAAAAAAAAATACCAGTTGATTACTTTTTGAATTATTGAAATCGGATATTCCATTCGAAAGATATTACGAAATTAAAAATATCAATATAAACAAAAATACACGCTGACGCGACGGGCCGGTGTGCTTCACGCAATGCAGCGAGCAACGCGGATAGAGCGGAGGCACCGAAATGCGGGAGAGCCAAAATGTTTTTAAAAAAATTGTCCACCCGTGCGAAGCCGGAACGGGCTGCAGTATGTTTTAAATTTTAAACAAAATCTACAATCTATTCAGATCTCAGAACAAATATAAAGAGAGTTTGTTTCATTATCATATGTACTACGAGTACTAATTTGAATGTTTTTAAATATCAGAATTATTTTTATACTGGTACGAACTTTATTTGTCTAAGGTATTTATTAACTGTTGTTGCTACCTACTTTTTTTATGATAAAAAATATTGAAATCAAAAATTGGGATTAAGCCTCTTTCAATATAGGTATTTTCTGTATCATGTGGAATTAATTTCAGTTTAACATATTATAGTAATATGTAAATTAAAAATTATTTGTTCATTAAAAAACGACATGACAAGACGGTTTTATGAAAGTTGACACCAAATTCAAAGTAAAGGTAACAAAACAGTGACGAATTTCGTAACACTACCGCGAAATCTTTTGCAAGAAATACAAAACGTATTAATTATTAATTTAACTCCATTTCAAAATGCTTAACGAAATTAATATTTCAATATTTTATTAATTAAGAATTTATTAATGTAATGTTCAATAGATATTCTGTTATTATTAGAATGTACAATACCGGAAGATTTTAGTTCACGAGCAAATGATTAGATAATGACGTTTATGTTGCGTTTATATAAATCCATTACTTCAACAGTTGATTCTCTTGAGGAATATTCCCCAGAGAAAATGGGAAGTAGAAACTTTTGACATTACATAAAATAGGAAATGACAAAATAATTCTGTATTCGGCTACACGTTTCAGTGAAGAAAGTTGAAAGGAATAACGTCCTTGTAAGTTTAAAAAGTTGTTAGAAATTCGTTTCATCGGAAGATAAGGAAAAAGCTTTTATTTACCAATCGACCCGCTCCAGCTTCGCCTGGGGGAAATTACGTGTATTTAGGTTTAATTTTATATTTTAAATTTCAACATAATATATGACGAATATAAATATATGACGAATAAAAAAGCAGTGATGGCCCAGTGGTTGAGAATTCAAGTCTTACTCGGACGTCCGAGTTCGATCCTGGGCACACACCTCTGACTCTGAGTTATGTGTGTTTTAAGCAATTAAATATCACTTGCTTTAACGGCGAAGGAAAACATCGTGAGGAAACCTGCACTCCTGAGAGTTCCCTAAAAGTTCTCAAAGGTGTGTGAAGTCTGCCAACCCGCACTGAGCCAGCGTGGTGGACTATGGCCTAATACCCTCCTCATTCTGAGGAAGAGACCCGGCTCAGCAGTGGGCCATTGAAGGGTTGTGATGATGATATGACGAATATGACATACTCTCATTCGAACTTTTATCTATCGCCATATATTACATTTTAATTTTTAAAAGTATAATTTATTTATGAGTAATTCTCAGAAGTACACGATCACACAGCTCGACATGCACTTCATCCCCTATATAAACCCCATCAAGCCTTTCATTTGCTATAAAACGTAGCCTATGTTCATCAAAATTGGTTCAATGGTATAAGCGTGAAAGCGTAACAGAGTTACTTTGGAAATAATTCAGTTGGAATATGGAATCTAATAAATTTGTGTTCAAAATATCATTCTTCTGTATAGAATACTTAATCATAACAATCATAAAACTATAATAAACAGTAAAGTGATAAACACTAGCCGCCAAAGCAGTGGCTACACGATCGACCTCTTTTCAATGCACACTGAACTGAATTCTATTATTTAAATGCGATAGTTTAAAATGGAAATGAATTCAATTGAAATTGATTTCTTTAGCCGAGGGTGACCGTTGTCTAAACGAATCTAGTGTCTGCATTTACAAGGCCAACACCTCAATATTCCGGATATTGACCCGCTTTTGACTAACAACGATATTTATTACCTTTGATCTAAGTAACGTAGCTTAATTCAATTCAATATCAATTAAAACTATCGATGATGAAACGGTTTAAAAATATAACATGCTGGCTCGTTATCTGATCGTAACATTTGTTAGTTTAACTGTTATTTAAATCAAAATTGTAACTTGATAAATAAATTATGCTAATAAACTACAATAAATTAATTTGATATTATGACTGAAATCCGTATTAAAATGATAGATATAAGTTAGTCACACGAGCTAAACATTAAAAAGAATTCAATCAAAAGCTGTATAACGTATTTTAGAGTTTAATTTAAATAGATTAAGATTTTCTAAAGATATTTTTTCAATCTCACAATTAATTAAAAGTACAGTACAGCCGATAAGAGATAAATGAGTTACATTTAGGTAGTAGGTCATTTACAGTAGAAATTAAGATGCAGTATAAATAAAATGAATAAAACATCTGAAACTTAAATTCTATTCGAAATTCGCTTTTAAGGAGTTTGTTCTTTAAAGGAAGATGAGGTGTAAGAAATTTATCAATATATTTATCAGACCGATTAATTTCTGCTAAGTATATGAGACAGATATGATACCCATTACTGTACAGCAATACGTATACACATGCAATCCAGACTCACGCGAGCGGTGCCTGGGGCTTGAGACCCAGGAGCAGGTTTAAAGAGCTCTTTCATAATATAATAACTCTCACCTCCACCACTCGACCTCGCTAACTACAATAGATAATAAAGTAAACTTACGTGGACCTCGAGAAGGGTAACCTTAATCACGACACTATAACACTAACTTCCATATTCACTGTACGAAAACACCAGTAATCTATCGCACTAAAGGTTATATAATGTCTCCACGTCGGTATACTCGAAATAATATAAAATAATCTACCCGCTACTTTATAAACAGTCCGCGTGTAGCTCCGCTCCTATTGGTCGTAGCGAGATGATATATAGCCTATAGCCTTCTTGGATAAATGGGCTATCTAACACTGAAAAATTAGCGCGTTCAAGGCAACAAACAAACAAACCTCTTCAGCTTTATATATTACTAGCGGCCCATCCCGGCTTCGCGCGGGTGAAATATTATTTTTAAAAATATATTGGCCCTCCCGCATTTCGGTGCCCCCTCTCTTGCCGCTTTACTCGCTGCGCTGCGGCGCTACACTGGCCCGTCGCGTCGTCGTGTATTTTTTGTTTATATTGATATTTTTAATTTCGTAATATCTTTTGAATGGAAAGTCCGATTTTAATAATTCAAAAAGTAATTTACAGGTATTGAAATAGTCTTGAATACGAAATAATTTATTTGGATAAGGATTAATACAAAGTTATAGAAAACATGGTCTGATTTTGATAGGCATTTTTATCAACTTTTAAAATGTAAAAAATAGTTATAGTGACGTAACTATAATAGTTGAAAGTATAGATATTGATACGTTCTATAATATTGTAGAACATTTTTTTGTTCTATCATCAATACTTTTTGCAGCGCATGCGATGAAAGATATTTTATGGCTAATTTTTTTGCATCTTGGGTTGGTTTTCGTGAGATTTCCTAAGGATCTCTAATTTTTTCTTGTAATAAATATAGCCTATGTTACTCAGGGATAATGTAGCTTTCTAATGGTGAAAGAATTTTTGAAATCGGTCTAGTAGTTTTTATGTTTATTCGTTACATACAAAAATACAAAAATACAAATCTTTCCTCTTTATAATATTAGTATAGACTACTTATAAGATATCTAATATATGTTGAATATTTATTCAACGAACCGCCTGTTATGAATCGTTTTAGTAATTATTAAAATGAATGACTTGCAAAAAAAAAATAAAAATAATAAAATTGTCGATGCCAAAAGTAAAAGCCTATGAAATTACCTCTAACCAAATACAGTAATTGGCATATGGAAGTAGAAATGTAATTTTGTTTTTATCTTTACACGTGCAATACGATTAAATTTACAGCATAACAAAAGATAACATAACGTAATAAAAGAAGGAAACATTAGCGAATAGTGATGCAACAAATTACTCAACTCATAGACTGCACACTAATACTAGGAAACCTATAATATACAAGAAAGTCACTATAGCTATTGCAAGAATAAAATCTAATCCTATTACGTTTTTAAGTTCAGTAACATTACTGCTTGAAGGAGTCATTTCAGAACAAGTAACAAAGTAAGTTTATCTATACTAATATTATAAAAAGGAAAGATTTGTATTTTTGTATGTAACGAATAAACTTAAAAACTACTGGATCGATTTCAGAAATTCTTTTACCGTTAGATAGCTACATTATCACTGAGTAACATAGGCTATATTTATTATTAGAAAAAATTAGAGATCCTCAGAAATTCTTACTAAAACCAACCTAAGGTGTAATAAAATTAGCCATAAAATGTATTTAATCGCATGCGCTGCGGAAAGTATTGATGATAGAATAAAAAAATGTTCTATAATATTATAGAACGTATCAATTTCTACAAAAAACTCCGCGAGACCATATGTCCAACTATTGTAGTTAAGTCACTATAACTACTTTTTTACACTTTAAAAGTTGATGGAAATATGCCTATCAAAATCAAACCATGGTAAACATACCTTTGTATCAATTCTTATCCAAATAAATCATTTTGTATTCAAGACTGTTTCAATACCTTTTGATTACTTTTTGAAACCGACGCGCCGGTGTTTAAATGTGCGGTTAGTGGATTATATATAAGGAATACGAGTTTAGCTTCTATAAGAAACATTAGATAGACCAAAAAATAAAATAGTATATTTAAAACATAGTTCCTTTATATGAATATAAGGCGCCAACAGCTGCACTCGTTTGAGATAAGAGCAATTGAAATAATTGATGGTAGGAGTGTCTTACGACTTACAAGGGCTATTAAAAGTCCCCTTCATATCTCAGTCTGAGGCACACGAGAGAATAATTGTTTTAGTAACTATTAAATTAAATGTTATATTCAACATCAGTATTATAACATTAACTAGGTATCAATTTTAAAATATATGAATGAAAATTAGAACTGATTAAACAAAATTAATTAAGCTTTAAAACATTCATGTTATGTTAAACAAATCAAAATTTAGCCACTATTTCCATTTTTTACCCCCGTCACAAAAACTTAACGGGTAAACTATAAAAAGTCTATTCTGTCTTTTTAACATTATCAGCTCATTTCCTACTTGATGAAAGAATCTTTTCCAAGTTTCACAAGTTCTTTCGATTTAAGATAGTCTTGAGCTTATATGCTGCTGCATCAAATAATCTACGAGATAAGCAACTCTTTAGTAAATTACAGCAGTTCATAGAGTTTAGGCTCATAAGAACAGGCAGTTTGTACAAGAATTGTGGATATTGTTACTAATATTTATTAATAGTCTATAACTTCTAGAGACCATTTTGAATCTACTGTTACAATGGTTCGTCTAGAAAAGTAAAGTAAACGTAGACATACTGTTAATTATGGTGTTGAATGTTGGACAACTGATAAACATCAATCGAAAGATTAGAGATTGCAAAATAAATACATTGTCACGACAGAATAATTATTATTATAGATATTCTTGTCAAGCCGTCATATTGTTGGTTTGCGTATAGACTATGAAAATCACATTAACTAATTTAATACGTAATATTATGTAAGTCCAATTCTCGTAGTCTTCCAGTTATTATTTAAAATCACATGCCCGTATGTGTAAATCGTTTGTCAAGTCATCAATAAAGCGGCAGTCGCCAGTCGGCACCCAGCAGCTTATGTATGAATCACCAAGTCACCAGCTCGACTACATTTAATAGCAGAGGCGACTGGATCGGAGGTCTCTACTTATTCAAACAAGCCATTCATGATTTGATAACATGTTCGACGAATTCTTTATTTGCTCTACTATCTTTAAGTAAACTTTAACAATATTTATATTTACGTATCTTATGCTACTGATATAAATTTAAAAAGTTATTTTGTTATTTAATGCACTCTTTATTTCATCTTTACTGAGTTTTCTCGGATGAATTAAACAATCAGCAAATGTAGTAGGTATACTTATTAGATTATGATAAACTTTAGATATTTACCTTAGTTTCCTATTTAATAAAAGAAAGTATGAACAAACACTTGATAGCTGAAGTATTTTTAGATATAACGTTAAATCAAATTTACATATAACGGTACGATTCATCTTGTAAATTAATAAAATCTTTTTATGCCTACTTTTTATTCAGTAGATCACTTTAATCTTAATTCTTTTATAAGCGCGGAAAAAGAATCGTTTTGGTAGCATAGATACATTTAACAGAATTAATTATGGTCTTTACCAAAAACAAATTAACCGCTGCCTCTTCCGACAGATATTTATGTTGATTCTAAATCGTTTACGTTAACGTGATCTAATTAAAATTGGAAAGAAATGAAGCAAACCAAGAAAATCATTGCGTATTTTACAAGAGAAAAATAAAATCGAAAGTGTGGCAGTTTAGATTTAGTTTCTCCAACTTATATTTTCTAAATTAAAGTAAAAGTGACATTCTGTTTTAATTATATTGTAGGTAGGTAAGTGATTAAGCTAATGATAAAATCATACATAGATATCATAGATTAAGTTTGTGGTAAGAACGGTTCTCACCATAATAATACAACTTACATACCCAGTGACCATTATAATAAGCTATACACAATACACATTGAGAGTGTCTAGAGAGAAAGCTTTCTCTGAATGGTGAGTTTTGGGACATTATTTATACAGTCTTTATTCTCAATTAATAAGGAACCGTCGGGCGCCATAAGCCAGCAATCTAGGTCGACATTAAGCATTTTAACATAATTCTTTCACCTCCTACATACAGCTCGCTTAGTCACTTCCTTGAATGTAATTAAAACAGACACCGTATACGGTAAACACGAATGGTATATTTAGATTTGAGTTGATTTTAAAATAGAACTTCTGCTGTTGCTATTCTAATGAGGAGAAGCAACATCCTAGCTGCGAACTATTGTCCCCTTACAAGTAAATTTTATAAGCTGAAAAATTCGCTTTAATATTTTATCGAATGTCTGTACATATGAGTTACTTAAAAAACTTAATGAGAGAGGTTTTTATAACACCAATAAAAACCAAAACAATTATTTTAATATTTTTGTGTTTTTGTCTATACGAGCATGACGTTATAACTACTGGAATTGGATACGGATTTCAGTTGTATTTCTGCAGGTTTAATTTATTTATATCGGATATCAGGAAAAATATTGTTTTTATGTATAATAACGATTCGATATTAGAGATAATTATTTCTAAAAATATGATGAAATATCTAATCTGCAGTCTGCAGGAAAGCTAAGAGTGATCTATTACAAAATAGTGTCTGTACGTCTAGAGACATTTGTCAAGCAATGACACATCAATGCGTTGAAATCGATTGTTATCGAGACACTTTCACTGTTTCAAAAACTTGATCTGAGTGCTGGGATTAAATCGGGCTGGGGACTAATAATTCGCGCACGTTTTATAAACCCTGTGCTGTGCACACTTCGACGCATTGTTAGGCAACACTTTCTATTTTACGCTACGATTAACGATTAAGTACTCATTTACATGAGCCATGGAGGTAATCGACATGAGATACGACCTGATAATCGATCGTGCAGACCGTATTTTAAACTTCTGTAGTCCAAAAACTCTACCGACTGTCATCTAAATGGGACCGATATCGCACAATAACAGCCATAATCTTCACAAACATAAAAGTACTACCTCCGAACGAATAAATGTTTATCAACGGTGTTGCTAACTGTGTATAATATCACTCTAACTTGATATATGAGTAATAAAATCAGATTGAAATATAACGCAAAAATAATTTAATATTCCGGCTAATTTAAATTTTATTAAAGCAGAATTGTTGGGTAATACTTTAAGTAAGTTTCACGTTTTGTTGTTAATTATTAAAAATTGCTATAAAAACCTAATAAATAAATGAAATCTAACCCTTGATATATTCATACATGAAATAGATTTTAACGTCGCTGATATTTATTTAAATAATTTTCCATATATTTAGTCTGATATTTAATAAACGTTAGATGATTTAAATAATTTCGCGGGTGGTCTATCAGATTAAAAAATATAAGTTTACGTTGTTTTTTGGGGTCACTTTCACTATTAAACTAGAACTTAGAGTTCAAATTAATAAATCTAACATATAAAAGAGAAATGTCACACTTGTATCCAAATAGTTTAGAGAAGATAACTAGCTTCATCAAATTATTATATAAGCTTTTATGTTAAGAAGATGAATCTTTTATAATGACAATTTTTACAATACATAACTGTGATTGCAGCCTGACATTAATATCATCAAAGAGCAAGCGAAGCATTTCTCCACGCCCTAGTTAGTATGCACTTTTGTAGGCAATACGAAATGTAATAGCGTGGTGTCGCATACCAATATTTTATGTATTGGATTTCTGTGGTTTGACATTTAATGACGTTTTATGCACCTCTTGAACTCTGTGTAAAAAAAATAAAAGAAAATAAGTGTGAGTTCCATACCTATATTTGGCAATTGCGGTTTGTTTTATGGGGGCCCCCATTAAATATTTATTTTAATCTTTTTTTAGTATTTGTTGTTGTAGGTGCAACAAAAATACATAAATGGTGAAAATTTCAATTGTCTAGCTATCACTATGTGTGTGTATCCTGAGATACAGCCTGGTGACAGACAGACAGTTTTAGTAATATCGCGTTTTAACCCTTATTAACTAAAATAACTAAGGTTGGTATTGGCAAGTTGAGATCTGTATTAAATATAGAACTTAGCTAGCATTTACATTTATATTTTTGGTATTTATTTAAAACTAGTACTAGTTCAAGTTTTTTGCAGTCTTTGTAAAAAAGAACAAGTTTTCTAGTAAAATAAACTTATTAGTACTCATTGGCGAGATCCCGCTTTTAATACGAGAGAGCTTCACAAGTGAAATTATATTAGCTAATTAATATAGACTTACTATTAATATGAACCTTCAAGAGTTAGCCCACTAACTATATAGAGGGCTTAATTGTTTGTAAATAGAAAAGTAATAAATGGGTTTTCTTTATCGTGAATTTTATAATATTTTATAAAAGTATTGTACATTCTTGATTATTTCGTAAATCAAGTTTTGTTTTACATTGTGAGTATTGTTATTCTAAACTAGTAGACCCGTCCTAGATTTGCTGTGATAATATACTATCGTCTCCACAAAGTTAGTAATAGTTTCATACCTTTGTAAAACAGTCTGATGTAAACAACGGCATTTTGAAAAGAGCAACTGTTGAATTTCTTGCAAGTTCTTCTCATCAGGAAACTGCTTTCCGAACTGGTGGTAGCTTCAGACAAACTGACTGACTGACCAATTTTGACGTGTTAAAGTACTTTCTAAAAAGTCTAAGTTTGAGTGACTCTCGTTTTGACGATGCGTTGCCACCTCGAAGATAGTGAGGAAGGACGAAGAGAAGAATACTGCGATTCTAGTAGAACCTGAACGACGACCCATTTCTTAAATATATTCTATGCATAGGCATTTATTAAATACGGATAAATGAGCCCAAACAATCCATCTCAAATATTAATTTAATATTTATGGATTAACTAATAAGGCTTTTCATGAAAATAATATAGTTTCAAATATATATTTGCATTCGACAACGATAGAGAGCGACATACAGTAAGAAGACAACTATAGGTAAAGTTTAAAGTAGGTATGCGAACACAGACACACCCACACGAGTGACATTAAAAGTAACATCGTGCTCGGGCTAATCTAGAGAAACGCAAAGGTATTGTATTGTTGTTGTTTAGCTTATTGTTGGGATCGATTTAACAGTCGAGATGATTCGTGGTGGGAGACGGAAGTGGCGACGGAAGCGGCGTCACGGTCGCGCGCGCCATGACGACACGACACAGTGCCCTCGCTGCGCCGCGCTAACAACAGGTTTGTGAATTATGACCTTAATCACTTCAAAACTTAAAGTTAGAGCATTATTGTCTTACTTTTTATAATTTCCATAGTAAATGCAAAATATGAATATCTTATGGATAAACAACACATCTAAGGCTAATGCTCGAATTAAATGTTCACGATATATTGCTTGTTAGTTTATTATACTTTCAAGATGAAAAGATTTATACTTTGAAGGAGATAAATTCTAAGCACACTAAGCACTTATTGAATAATTCGCTCCCGAGCGTAGCCGGTATGGGTCCAGTCTAATTTTTTATTTTTTTTTATGTAACTAGGTCGGCAAACAAGCGTACGGCTCACCTGATGGTAAGCGATTACCGTAGCTTATAGACGTCTGCAAAACCAGAAGCATCGCAAGCGCGTTGCCGACCCTATCCCTAATTCCCCCCAGGAGCTCTGGTCACCTTACTCACCAACAGGAACACAACACTGCTTTAGAGTAGTGTTATTTAGCTGTGATCTTCTGTAAGGTCGAGGTACTACCCCAGTCGGGCTGCTCCATATTTGAGCAGGAAGTACTCTTTGGAGCTTGTTTTGACATTGACATTGTCAAAATTTTTACATTGCTTTGAATACTAATGAAACTACAAAAGTGGTGAAAGTTTGTAATAAAATCCGTCGTCTTTGATTCTAAGGATTAACTGTCGTCATGGTAATCGTTGTCATGGTGCCAACAAATAATAAAGATACAATTACTCGAATTATAAAACCAGCAATACGCTAGTTAATATAAATAAAAAGCTTAATAATGAGTTTGAAATGATACCCAACGTTAAGGAGTAAGAAGTAGAAAGTAGTATTATCCACACAAGAAACATAAATGCACGTGGTATCGATTTCATTTAACGATATGGCTCCCTCTGAGTGGCTACAGTCACGCCAACAATAAAACTGGATCGCATAAGATTTCTCAATTAATTAAGACGTAATAGACAAATTGCGAAAATATTGCTTCTATTACACAACTTTCAAAGATTCAACTTTCGTCATCTTATATTCAGTGATAACTGCTAACGATGCTAATTCTAAGAATTGCGATTTCTCAAATGACCAATGCAAATATTATATATTAACTCTTTACTCCAATAAATCGTCATATCAGCCTTCAATCCTTATCAAAATTCTTTCGGATATTATTTCTGAAATATTTTATTTACATTGAATTTCAAATCAAGAGTTTTATAATTAGTTTAAATTAGTTTAAAAATAATTAGTTATATATATAATTAGTTTAAAAATTTGAAATTATTAAAACATGCATAGTAAATGCAAAATATGAATATCTTATGGATAAATACATTAAGGCTCGAATTAAATGTTCACGATATACTGCTTGTTAGTTTAATAAACTATCACGTTGTATATCATGTATCACAAAAATTACAATTTCCGCAAGATGAAATGATTAAAACTTTGAAGGAGATAAATTCTAAGCACACTAAGTACTACAAAGTTTTAGTCATTGATACTAATTATAAAACTGTTTCAATTGCTGACAAACTATCCATTGAAAATAAATTACTTTTTAGAATTAAAGGCACATTAAAGTTGCACTGTGAAATCAAACTTTCTACAATAAAGTAGGCTCAATAGCAGCAGTGAAATGAAGTACCGGTAAATTGGATTATCGTTTGTATTCCAAGAGTAAGAAGTGGAGTCAAGGGCCGCTGGTATTACGCATTGACTACTATTACAATAAGAGCCACTTTACGAATGAATTGTCTGTGGCGTCAGAGGAGCGTAATTCAATTACCGCCCACTGCTCATAAATGGGTTAGTGGCCCGGCTTCCCCAGAACTCAGCATCAATACGGTATATATTATACAGATAAGGTTCAAATCGGTAAGTGCTAACAACGGTACTCTACGTTAGTTTACGCGTCATCATCACATTACTACGTTCGTTTTCTCGCCAGCACATACTACATACCAAAGATGTGAGATGAATATTTAAACGGCAACGAAAAACAACATATCATTACAATATCATAAAATATTTAAATATATCGATGTCATATTTATTGAACCAATGAAATGCTAATTTTTTGGTGTTGGTTTTCTTATAAAATAAAAGTCAGAATAAGGTGTGAAAAAAGCATGTTTGACCTACATCACAACCCTTTAATGGCCCACTACTTAAGACGGGTCTTCTCCTCAGAATGAAGAGGGAGTTAGGTCATAGTCTACCACGCTGGCCCAGTGCAGGATGGCAGACTTGACAAACCGACGGAGTATATGGAGAACTTCCAGGAGTAAATAAATAAATAATAAATAAGGAGTGCAGGTAAGTGATATTTATTTTTCTTAAAACACTCAGAAAAGTCAGTGTCCCAGGATCAAACTTGGACCTTGGATTTATATGTAGATGGAAAGCTACAAAACCTCAACAACATTAACTAAACCAATAAATAACAAGTATTAATAAGAGAATAGTTGCTGACAACTTTAAATGCACTTGATTTATACCGGTTATAAATAAATACACAGACTTGTTTTACTTGACTTAAAACTATTTTGAGATAAATTATAAATCCCACTTTCGTTCTTTAACTTACCATGCGATACTTTTAAAGCGGTACAAAAATAACTTGAACTTAGTTGTTTTGTCTCTTACCTGAAAAAAATAAATAAAAACTATTAGATGAAATATTCAAAAGGCCTAAACTTACTTTAGTTTTAAGGTTTTATTGAACACATGCCAATTAAGTTCTTCATTTCCCAGCATACATATAATAGTGAATGAACGTTTAAGCGTTTTAAATTTTATTATTGAGTCGCTCAAAAGATACAATAAATTATAGTACATTTCATACCACACAATACCATGTCACGGTGATTGCGTAAATAATAATAATGGAGTAAGTACATATACAAACAGCATGTTTACTTGATATATTTACGTAATAATACAACATGACACCTATACTCAGTCCCTATTCCAGATCTATAATTTTTTATAATATAGCAAATAGTCCTATAAATTAAATAACACAGTTTGTAGAGGTGAAAATCATATAACTACAAATGAAATCTATACTAATCGAAAAATTCTTTCATTGTTAGATAGCCCATTTATCGAGGAAGGCTATACGCTATATATCATCACGCTAAGACCAATAGGAGCGGATGATCACGGGCACGAGGTCGCAAGGGTCGGCTAGTAGTTACATAAAATTGTCACCAATAATCTATTTTAGTACATATTTTTCCGACAATCAGTAGATTCAGGCAATAAGAACGATTTATTGTTAACCAAAACGTACGTGAGTGACCTTCCTTCAAGTCACAATGTCAATCGGTTCGATGAATCGCGAGGTTTGAAACGTTCACATGATACGTATAATACGCTTTGTGGGGGGACAAAAAAATAAATTTAAAAAAACCGGCCAAGTGCGATTCGGACTCGTGCACGAAAGGTTCCGTACCAATATTTGGCAAAAACATCACGTTTGTCATATGGGTGGGCCACACCCTTAAAATATTTATTTTATTCTGTTTTTTTTTTACACACTATAGGTTGGCGTTTGACCGTGTCTTGTCTGATGGTAAGCAATCACACGGTCTAGGATGGAACACGCCTTCCTAGAAGATACCTGTTTACTCTTGCTTTGAAGACACCCATATTGTACTTATCTGGAAACACAGACTCCGGCAGACCGTTCCACAGTTTCGCGGTGCGAATAAAGAAAGTGGATTCGAAGCGCTTGGTACGTATTCGCGGGATATCCACCATGTACCTATGGCGCTTGGGTCGCGTTTGTCTGGCTGTTCGAAAGAAGAAGGGGGCGGGCGGAGTTAAATTGTACAATTGTTTTTAGTATTTATCCCAATATGGGCAAGAGAAATATATCATTTGTAAAAATTTCAACTGTCTAGCTATCAGGTTCATGAGACACAGCCTGGTGACATACAGACGGATGGACAGACAGCGGTATTAGTAATAGAGTCCCTTTTTAAAAATAGGATGAGATGAAGCGACTCTTCGATTAAAATTACCATAAAAACGAGTGTAGTAGTAGTTGTAGTAAACGATACATGATTATCGGAAACTGATGCTCTGAAATAGATTACGTAAGATTGATTTTAAGCAAATTTTCGGTCCACTGACAATGTTCTACAAGTGTCCATGGAGTCCGTTCTGCATGAGCGCGCAAGCAGTGAGCAATCATACGTGACTACAAACGATCCCTGGATCGGATCTCATTCCACAACGGAAATTACTTATATCGAACAAAATACTAAATAACTACACAACATAGGAATATGACTGTTCTTTTGTTAACTTAGCTACTAATAAAAAAATACCATTTAACATCGGGCAGTTCCAGTCTCTACATCTGTATACGAAGTATCAGCTTAATAACTAGTCCGCCATCTTAGGCCGTCTGACTTATTTCGGCATTAGTACATCTCGGAGATTTTATAAAAAGGAAAGAGAAGACGCGAATATTGGGAAACAAGAGGGATGATGATATTGATTTGAGTATTAGTAAACGCAATGTAGATACTGCTACTGCACCGATATATAGTCAAATATGATCTCTTACAATTACGAGAGAAACCTAAGCAGTGCCTTGGACTTGCGACCAAGGCGTAGGCCTTCTACCAGAATTCCAACATTCGCCTCCATTGCTTAGTTTCAGTGTTTAAAGCTAAGGTTCAACTCACACAAACCTAACCTAACACAAGACGTAGCAACTACATTGTAAGGTCATCTTAATCGGACAGCACTAACACAACAATGTACTTAAACACTTTCACCCAGATATCCACTTCTTGAGTGACCTCACGTAAGACTAAGACTGCAATAAGAGTGCCGAGGGTATGTAAAGAGTCGAGACTGTCAAAATGCGGAAGTGACTACCCTACTCCAACACCATAGATGGCGACATATATTTATGTCATGGGTTAACTAAACCATGCATTGTCATCCAATCGAAACATGTGCAAAATTTTATCTTAATCGGTTTCTTAAATTCAGTTTCCAGATTTGATCCGAAAATTCTTAAAAAAAAACATAGCAAATTAAATAAAAGCTTGTATAATGTCTGTTTAAAAACAAAAAAGATAACTTGTATTAGTTTAGAGTACGCTGGTACGATTTAACTACATCAACATGGATGCAGACATGTCTATCTATTATAATTATGCAGTAGTAATCTTAGAAGTAGCATCGAAAATAGCTTGAAGTGCAAAATATTTACATTTTACTTACGTCAATATGTTATCATGGCATAACAGAATGTAAATATAAACAATTGTAAGTGAAAAAAAAAATACAAATCATGTTTTATTTTACACAATAATAAAGTTTATATAATTATACTGATATAATTATCTAAACGTTCTTTGACTTTATTTTTTTTTTTAATTTATTACGAGCACTAGTTAAATTATCTTAATAATATTATGTGTCTGAACGAATTTTGGCTTACATATTTACTATATAACCTAGATTAATACATGTGCTACTTTTCAAAACAAAAACAAAGCAAAAGTCCTGTCAGGCAGAAGGATTCGCACAAAATATATTGCATTGCAACTTTTTATCCCGAAAAGAATTTTAGACGTCATGGTATAGAAAACTTCACTGTCCCTATGTACGTTTAGATCTTTAAAACTACGCAACGGATTTTGATGCGGTTTTTTTTTAATAGATAGAGTGATTCAAGAGGTTTACAAACGTATAAACAAAAAGTGTGGGTAAATGAATGTCAAGAACTTTAGTTCAATTCTGAAGCTAGTAATATACTAGTGAACAACAAATTCATGCATAGACATTTTTAAAACTATGCCAAACGGTAACTCTCACGTATTATTGTGGTAACTTGGTACTATAGTTTCGAACGCATTCAGCGATCTTCTTCAGCCAGTGGACGCGCTCGCGGTTCGGCGAACACTGTAGTACCAGGTTACCATAATAATACTTGAGTTTTTACTTACATAGTTTTTAAAAACACTAATTACCACGTTAGTTTCTATAATAAAATTGTTGACCTCATGCATAGACAGTTTAAAGATTTAGATCTCTAGCACTTTTTTGAAGTAACATAGTGAAGAAGGTTAAACATTCTTAGGACTAAAATAACAATAAAATAGGCATACAAAAGCTAACTACGTCTACAATTCCAAAAAGAATCCTAGTTACTTATGCAGCTAATGTTAGTACCATTTATCAAGTAGCCACGCATTGTCTTACTCGAGTATTCAGAACGGTATATCAATGCGAAGCATTTAACACTTTCTATTTTTGTCTTAGCGACAACCTCGGCGTGCTTTATTGACTGACATTATTAATGGACTAGACATTTTTTTGGTCACTTAAAACTTGTGCTTAATATTTCATTTCATATTGTAAATTGGAGAAGCTTTTGAAGACGCAGGTATAACGGAAGCAGTATATTTAAACTCTTAAAGAGACAATCACATAAATAAATATCGTTCTGACAAATGACATGTTAAAGTTTGCATTTAACTTGAAAACGGTGAATATAGTAACATGACTCTTGGGTGGTTATAAAATGTTAGGTCAACATCCGTTCAAGATGACTGCACTGAAGCAACCGCAGCCTTTCCAATGCGGTTGTAAGTTGTTACCATTAGATGTCCATAGATAAGTCATTTATTTTTATATATAAGTATTAAAAAATTAATAGACCTGGCATAAAATACTTGTCAAGAATAATCCATACAAATAAATAAAATTGGAGTTTTACTAAGTGCATATGGATGTATACACGGTATATATACCAAAACATAATTTTTTTACTATTTTTGTCTTTCGGGACTTTCATTAATAGATAGCTGGTGTAACAAGAAGTAACTTAGGCTATTTAACATCTCACTACGACCCATAGGAGCGGAGCAACACGCGAACGAAGTCGCGAAGGTCGGCTAGTCTATAATAAAGTTAAAGTTACTGACTGTTACTGTTCAAAGGCTACGACGCGGCTTGAGTGATCTTATCAATCAAATTGGGATACCACGATGTTGTTGATGTTCTTGATTCACCAAGTGAACCACTTAAATAGCGTTATATTATGATTATTTATTAGCAACTGAGACGAAAGCGTTCGACAATATCTAGATAACAGATAGAAAGCGCGGTCGAAACAACACCAACCGCGTTACGCGTTCTGAACAAACTTGAAATAGAAGCCGCACCACAAATAAGGTTCGGGCCATTCGGAACTGCTCACCGCTTGTGCAATGCAAGACTATTAGGTTTTACATTTACAACTGGGCAGGAGAAAATGCCGCAAGTTGCTCTAGATAATAAAATAACTGTCAAGAATCAACATAAGATTTAATAAAATTACCAAAATATTTAAAAAAAATCTCTACATAATTAATTAGCACCAAGTCCTTATGTAAGTACTTAGATTCTCTTAAACAGCAAGCATGTGGAATTAAGTTAACAATTTACAGAACCTAAAATGTTTACAGGACATAACATAGCAGGTCGCACTTGTATTATAAAAATATGTCACTGACTAGAAAATATATATTTTTTTGTATCCAATTTTAATCAGTTTCACTTTTTAAGATACTGGCGATCAATAAAGCAATCCAATGAAAAGTATCTCCAACAGAATTAATTTTTAAAACACTGTTAAGTAATACTTAAGAATACAATCTAAACAAACTAAAGTGCAATTTAGTATACTACTTAGGCCATCTATTGATGGATGATGGTCTCTTTGAACCGATTTTGATAAAATTTGGTACACATATAGAGCTTAGAGAAGGACATAGGATTTTTTATCGCTAATCAAAAGAATGTACGATTATGCCATCTATTGTCGAGCTGGAAATTCGTGACGTTTTTGGGAATTAGTCATATATAAATTACGTTGGTGTTGAAAATTAAAATGTTAAATGTAGCGATAAGTGATATAGCGATTAAAATGTGTAAAAAAACCTAAATGCACGTGGTAAAATTGCATCCGGGAGAAGCCGGGACGGGTCGACTAGATTTATATATTATAATAGTATAAAACAAAGTCGCTTTCTCTGTCCCTATATACCTATATATGCTTAAATCTTTAAAACTACGCAATGGATTTTGATGCGGTTTTTTTATTAGATAGAGTATTTTAAGAGGAAGGTTTATATGTATAATACATACATAATATAGTAGAGAAACACTGATAATTTTACAGGTTTCTAATGTGATGTCGTCAATAAACACATTTTTTTCAGCTTACATTGCAAACGCTGGCAGAACCCTACGAGATAGAACAAAATAATCTACTACAGTATTGTCCACCTTAAAAAGGACTACAAAAAATTCCGCGATGCTATCTCTTAAGGATAACTCACAATAAGCATTTTTTATCCTTTACTTTTTACGAGAAATAATGGCTTATTTACGAAGCGATTTTAAACAATACAGCATTAATCCTTATCCAATTAGGTACCTTAAATACATTGTTTATTTAATATAGATCAATATGGTGCTTCACAGCATGAAGTAAAAATGAATATTTTCGAAGATATTACAGATTTAAAATGCAGGGACATAGCGGTTACGGCGAGTACGAGTTCGAGTGTTAAATTGCACCCGGGCGAAGGCGGGACGGGTCGACTAGTAAATACAAATCGCACTGGCGTATGTTAAGAACAATTTTGATTGAGGGACAATCTTAACTTTGTCGTAGAAAATAAAACAATTATGTGTTACTATACAATTGACGGATTTCTTACTTTACATTGCATTTATTATTCCAAGACAAATTTTATAATTCTAGGAAAAGTGTTACTATGTTCCTAGCGAAATAATGCGGATGGAATTTCCGTACGTCATCTTAGTCCCATTTGTTAATTTTACCTTAAAAATCATTTTGATAAATATAAAATTCATAAAATGAAAACCATACTATACTTATTTAGTTAGATTCCTACAAAAGTATATTAAACATAGGTATTATAATATAAGTTGCAACAAATACTTTGTTGAAGACCCTTCATAATTGTTTGTCAAGGTGTGTAATAAAGTTTTCAGTTTAAACTCAAGAAGATTATAAATCTGTCAATCTATGTTTTATTATATTTACAGTTGCATAGGAAACATAAGCTTATGTCTACGTAAAGGGTATACATAATAAAATACAGAAAATTATTACAGAACTTGTTTAAAAACTATATTGTAATGAATACTGGAATTAAATTACTGTAATAAACCTAATTAGTGAAGTGTTATTCAACCACACCTTAACTTGCAATATGATAAAAGCTTTTTCCATTAAGTATTTGTTAACTGATAAACATATTAGTGTAAAATTCACTATTACAATATTAAATAGTTTTTAATGATATTTACATAACTAAGGAAGTTGCCTAACATTATTACTACTTGTTGGATGCTAGGTTAAATTCAATATTACACTAACTAAACTTTAAACTAACTATTGCAATACATAATTTAAAAAAACATACGTTTTTTACAATTAATGTTTCGGATATTATATTTTTGCTCGTACCCACATTCATTTATTTTCTTACTTAATTTTTCCTATTCTAAGTAATTTGAGATTAAAATAACGTTAGAGCCTGGGAAATAACGCAAAAGAGAACAGAAATATATGATCAAATGAAGAACTTGGAAGACAAATAATAACATTAGGGGAAATAGTTAATGCATCAACAGACCTGTGGTGCTAGGACCGGTGAGGACTCTGTACCCGCCGTTTTGCTGGTCACAACAAATACTAGTCGTAACCCCGAGGGCCTGCATGACGCCCTCCTCGGCACACAGAAACAAAAACTCCCATCAGTCACTTAACTCGAACGTTCCGCTAGAAATTTAACACTGGGGACACTGAAAACTGGCAAACCATTCAGCCGCAACACACGCACGCACTAACGATTGTTACCGTTCCCTATTCAGAATACTAATACGTCGACACTATTCTTCGGTGACATTAATACAAACTTTCAATGTTTTGGAAATAATCATAAAAACCACATTTGCGATCGTAACAAGTTTAAAACGAATTGTATTTGTTTGTCATCTACTCGTAAAACGCATCCATCACATTCGATTTTTTTTAAAAATATTGGACAACAATCGTTAATAATAATTGTATTTATGTCTGTTGAATAATTACGGTAGCGATTCGGAAACGCAAATATCACACAGACGTCCGCAAACCTCGAATTCCTTTAACGTACTGACCGGAGGCAGCTGTGCGAGACTGGCAAAAAGAGAAAGAACTATATTATGACGTTTAAGGCTCGTAAGTTCATATCTTAGTGAGTAGACGCAAACGGCAATGCACTATGACGACTAAAAAATAAAGCTCAATATTGTAGAAGAGATATTATTACAACAACACAGCTGAGTCAGTTTCCTCGAACATTGCGCGTGGAAATTTGAGATGGTTGGAAAGGCAGACATTGAGTGCGAAAAGGACGGTAAAGGAGCGGGTGAAGCCGAGCCAGACCGACTCTAAGGCGAACACCAAGGCCGACTAACGTCACGTTTGCAAAATACTAGGCACAGTAGACATACCCTTATGTACAAGGATACTACTGGTGATACATAGGACAATATTATATAGTAAAGTTTATTGCCCTCGGGAAAATGTTACAGATTTTCTTTTGTTGCACAGGTTGCATTTATCATGTTAAGATTAAGTATAAAATACAGAGATAAATCTTATTTATCTAGACTTAATGATACAACGTGAATGATAATTTATTTCATTGTTTACCAATCACAAATAAATACGTATTCAAAACAAATAAAGATATTTTCAAAGTAAATTATACCTCTTTATTGAAACAATTCATTTACGTCAGTCTCAAAAACGACATCTGTTCACACAAGATAAATATTTATTTAATAATATCGATAAGTATAATTTTCCAATATAGATAGATCATAAAGATAATATTAAAATAAGCGTGATTATAATTGCTAATTTGATACCCACATATGCTATACCTATATAAGAGTAGTTTAGGCCACTTACGGCTAAAATGTATTTCTAACCACAGCCGCTATATCGTGTAAAATTGTAATTCTTATTAATAAAACACATTTTTTATAATTATAAGTCATAAATGCATAAATGGCTGCAATTGTCAGACGTATTCTTGAATCGACATTAACCTAGAAAACCTAGGTTATCTACACTTGTTTGCTCTCTATTTGGTAATCATTAAACCTCAAGTAAATCTGCTTTTCATAGAAGAAATTATAATATTTGCTTATTCGATAAACTGTGATTTGAGATTGAGATATGAATCTTTTTGAAAGGAAAATCTTAAGATCTTATGTTTGAAGTTATTAAAGTCACAAAATCTCTTTGAGCCTTTTAGAAGTCAATTTTAGGTCAAGGCTAGGTGTACTATAGGCGATACTCTTATACTTATACGATACTTCACAGTTGGTCACCGGTTTACCATCTGAACAATGGAGAATATTTTGAAGAACCGTTTGTTTTAATGCCCAAGTGACTCCTACGAAATCAAGTGTTCAGGTTCCTTCGAGCACTTACACCATTTCAAATTAACATCTCTTCTTAGGTTGGGTATCAATTGGCGACGGTAAACACCATAAAATAGGCCTTCTGCTCGTTTGTCCATTTATACAGTTTCGTAAAAAGTAAAATTTCATATTACTTATCTACTAAGGAGTTATTGAGATATTATTATAATTTAACATTTAAAAGATGAGTATTCCAAACACACTTTCCATTTCATCAGCAAGTGTACCTACATATTATGCTTCTGTATTTATAGAATTAGGTAGAAGCTTAAAATGGATTATCATAATTGTGCAGTATTCTGTCAGGCGCATTGTTAACCTAACGCGGATTCGTAGTCGCAGATATTATTCATGTTTTCTCTCTCGGCATCCGTTGCTCAGTGTAGCTTGACTGCAATGATATGCGGCATTTATTAAATGACCAAAATAAATTTCTTACTAACCTATTTATTTGCTGTTGTTCTTTCAAGCATGAAAAAGTAAGAGGAGTAATCATTGGATTTGACAAAAACAAGTAATTATTACGATTAACTAGATCTATTCATCATTCTAAACAGTAATTATCCCAAGAAAAGAATCCGTAAAGAATTCATTGAGCTTACTTTCAATTGCATGCAACTTTGTTAACTAAATTACCGTCACAACCACCAACGAAATGATATTTGTAATTACCATTTAATGTAAGAGAAATCACAAAACGGTTTTTTATTTATTTGTTATTGCCAAGTAAATGAAAGTGAACTGTGCTTGGAAAGTTGCACTTGACTCGTTAGAATTCTGGACATAACAAACATTTATCAGATACGAAAATTAAGCAGATGTAAAATCTTAAACAAAATGCGTTTAAAATTGTTTTTTCCGTGAAGATTTAACCTTCATGCATTCAAGGTACACGAATAACGATTTTTACTACTAATTCAAGTCATTCTTCCTCGTTTTTAGAGACTAAATGACGTATAAAACCATAAAAGGATGCAAGCCCAGGAAAAATTCAATGACTACATGGAATTTGATAAATATAAAATTTTCATATTCTACGTTACTAAAATGTAAAAAAAAGGATTTCAATAAATGACGTTTAGCAAAAAAACTTTCTTTTTGTCTCATAGTCGCCAAGTCCAGTTTTGTTAAAATAATGTAAATGTCAACGAATGTTGTGGAACCGGTTAGGATGAAAAGCATTTTTTAATCACCTATCGGCAATGCCTCCGGTGTTGTTTTGAAAGCTGCAAAATATTTTTAGACATGCTCGTTTTACCATCTTAGGATGTGGCGATTGCCTAAAGCCATATTCCGACAAAACATGATAGTAAACGGAAATGCTAAGTAATAAATGGATAACTTTCATAACTTAACTTATAGTCCTATTTCGAATTTTTGACGGTCGATTTCTATAATATCTAGTTTGTATATAAATTGCACTGTCAAAGTATCGTAAGATATCCTGTAATTAAAATTTTATTATTATAATCTGAATATGACTACATTGATAAGTGAGACGTCATTAATAATTATTATTTACCAAAGAATAATATCTATTTATTAAATTTACTTATGTTGATGTGGTGTATTATTTTATTACAATATTTATTAGTGCATTATATTTGTATGTGTCTAAATTATTGTATATATATGTATGATGCCATAAGACCGCCTGATGTACTTCACAGTTAACTCTTTATATGTTATATATATGTTAATTAAGTTTCTTAAACGGTGTACAATAAAGTTATAAATAAATATATTTTCTGTTTTCTAAATATTAATTATAACTACTTCATAATGTAAGATCAAATAACCGTTAACTATTACAAAAGCGTTTCAGCTGTAGAATCGTGTTACTGCATTCGATACCAACTTAGAAAGGAACGTTGCATGACTGCATAGAACAAGAAAATTTTGTAAGACAAAAGAAATCAGAAAAACGTCAAAGTACTTCGTATTCAATCAAGCGCATAGTAAGCGTCGTGTGATAACTGAATGTGTATACTCCACTCCATACACCATCGATTGCCAGTAAAAATGCTCACTACTCACACATTGACGAGCACTGACCTGGCGCTGTGACTGCAATATATTAACACTAATAAACCTTATACGTTACAACATACTGGTGAAAATGAGTAATGTTACTTACGTACAAACGACACGACGTGCACGTTGATGATTTGAAATGCAAAACTGCAAACATCCTATCGTTACGTTGACGAATAGACTAAGCGTGAGAGTTTTGCAATACTTGATTAAAACAAACCTTGCTGCTATTATAAAAGTGAAGTGAAACATGTGAACGACGTCGCGCAAACACAACAGTACATTCATGTATATAAAATTATTTAAGGAAGTAAATATCAAAGTCACAACCTTCCTAACAATTTACTGCATCCAAATATATTTTACCGTACAAGGTTCAAGCAACGCTATTTTAGTTGCATCTTAGCGTAGGACTGTAAATGTTCCTAGAAAACAGTTCTTTGAAGCACGACATTGTTTATTAATAAAGAACATGACCGCGCCATTTTGAGTGCTGACGAGGCGGCCATATGAACACTTGCACCGGATACAAGGCGATAAAGCGTCTGCAAGTTTAAGGTGTTTACTTACAATGTTTATCTACTTTGCAATACACGCTATCCTACTACCCACACAGGTCCTCATTAGTGTGTTTGATTAGATAATACAGAATGCATTCATAATACAGAATTGAATCAAATTATTCATTAATTCATTTCAAAAATTATATTTAGTTTTCCTTTATCAGTGATAGAGTACTGATATAGCTTTACTATTTAAAATATTAAATTAGCGACTGTGAAAAACTATAATAACTGATAGACATTATTGTATTGATAGATATTAGTTCATTAGTCGAGAGTATCATGTGGCCTCCTCCATCGTGTTACATATGTAATTATCATGTCAAGATTACCTAATACAGTATCTCAAATTGTGTAATTTGTAGGAAAGTATAATAAAAATTATGAGCCCAACCGTGGAATGGAAGTAGGACACCTTTTGTACTATGCCTCTCGTTTGGATACTTCACGTTTATGTAATTGCGAAAATGGCTATTTGTTTGCATAGATTCAATCATTTTGGTACGGGGTTTCGTGAGTTCGACTTCGACTTTGTTTATTCACTCCTGTTTGTAAAAAACTACTTAAATGGTAACTCTGATTTTGCTATAAAAATCAAAATGTTACATGGCCAAGCAGCCAGCTGATGTATAATCCACCACGTTATGGTCAGCTGACTTTATTTTTCCTTCAAGATACTAGGTAAACTATAATCCGGCAAATTTTCAAACGGGAGGAAATTACTGAAAAAAAAATTTTTTTTGACATGTTTGGAAGGCTGCCACTGCTTGTCCCACCCACGGAATCGCAGCTGACGACCACGAGTAATCATAATATATATTCCCTAGGCAGTACAGGAATTTTGACTCGAGAGGAAATTATTGACCGATTTTGAATCTGGCTTCCGTACCATTTTTGGCATGAATTTTATACGCAGTAGAAATTAAATTTTAATGAATTGGTATTATTATAAATAACATTTGAATTCAGATTGAAGAAGTACTCTTTCTCAATTATCTTGTTATTATTTCTCAGTAGGTATAATTATATTTCTATTTTATTTATGTAGTATATTAATATATATTTATGTATTTTAGTTTTGTTTGTTTACTATTTTCTTCATTTAGTAACTTTGTACCTATTTCGCAATTTTCAATGATTTTCTTTCTCACACTCGAGGGTCGCTGAATGTAGAGATAAGTCATCCTTTGTACACAGTTTTTAATTAAGATACTATTGTTAAACATTTTTTTTGGTACATAAATAAAATAATTAACCATAGCTTCTAAAAAAATAAATCTAAGCATAACTTTAGAAACTAAGTACAAAATTTCATTCTATGTAAGAATTACCCAATTTTAATATATACTCAGGAAAAACCTCAAAAAAATATTTTTAAATTTGCAATTCAAAAAGCTGCTTATTTTCTGCAATCACATCTAGAGATGGTGCAAGCTGACGAGTTCTAAACACGGCGTATCGTTGGGTAACAGTCGAATATCTTCCGGTCTTTCTGAAACACGATATTATTCTTTAAGACTAGTTATTTAAAGAGAAACCAAACCCGTTAGGTATGCCATTGTAAAATTAAGGATTTAATTTAATATAATATGTAAGTATTTACATATCCGTAGGTATGCAAATCACTGCGGATTATTTTTTACATTATCAGGGTAATATTCCAATAAAATTTTCAAACTTGAACTTGTGTTGTAAATACTCGTATATATAATCTGTTTATACTCGTACATATATAGTGGGTTTTCAGTGAAATGATCGATGGTAAATAATCTGATAAATACGCAATAACCTGTCTTTAGTTTATTTGCTATTGTCTTATTCAAACAAATGACATTGCAAGAACGATACCGAAAGCAAATTTTTACGCTATTGACACAGCTTACGCTATATCCGCCTATTACACGAAATCCAGTCTACGTGAACTAGTGGACATTAGCACAAGAGCTATGCCCCAGATTGTTGTAATATTCTCACTCGTTATGCGAAACAAGAAACATCATCGGCGATTAAGCTACAGTCAAGTATTTGCTAACGTGTAATGCAAATAATGCGTAAAATTTCAAGTTGTTGCAAAACCTAAATCAAGCTATTGTATATTTCAAGTATGTGATGATTTCATTTAATATTTAATGTCTGGCCTTCATGTAATCTATCATCATATGTTGCATTCTTAAAGTTGTACAGATAGAGATCAAAGTAGAACAATTTAAATTTATTAGTTAAAAAAAATATAGTTTTTTTTACTCCTTATTGTAAACTAATTTTCAAGGATCATTATTCATAAGGAATTTAGGTGCAAGTACATTTCGTAATGTTGATTTCATAGCGTTCTGGCATAATGTTCGTTACCATAATTTATGTATGATTTTACACGTTACGTTTAGCTTAAATATTATAATTTGTTACCAAACTTACGGTGGCAACTCAAAATGTGGGAATATTTTAAACCTGTTTTTTATTTTTTGTTTTAATAAAGATATTCTCGGCCGCTGCAATATGTTCCGCATGAGAATCAATATTCACTGAGGGTATCCAATCAGGGAGTAGCATCTGATGGCATAATGGACTGCGCACCCGTGCCTATCTCCGGCGGTACCAGTGAAGTATACACCAGCATCGGTATGATGGTATATTTGCAGACGCAAAGTATAATGCGGCTTACATTACGAATAAAAAGGTTTTAGTTAAATTTTAAGGTAACAGTAAAAATCGAGTTTTCATCTTGAAAGCTGCCTAATCCTTTTTGAGTTAATATAACAAAACAATGTATTCTTAGTTATAATAATTGACATTAAATGAGTTGGTAAGGAGGATGTGAGCAAGTGAGTGAATGATTATAATATACTTCAACGAAGCAAGGGCGGATCCACTGGTAATTAGCTGGCGTAAATAAAATTTAAAGTGTAGGAGATATTTTATCTGTGATATAACTGTTTACTTTTCTAATGGTACGACAGCCAAGGGTGGAGTCCATCAACCGTGAAGGTTTAACAAGTCAACCAAGTGTAAAAACCTGAAGAAAAAACGCCCTTCCATTAGTTATGAATTGTACTGCCGTGGAAAGAAACAGGTTCACGGCACCATACCATGCAAACATCTATTAGCCAAGGCACATAATGCCACTAAAAACGTACAAAGATTTTATAAGCAATTATATATCTACTATACTTGTTTAAATTCAATAAATTTAAATGAGTTGTAATCATGAATGAATGCGAACATATATAATGTAGAAAGTAGCTATTGCCTACGGCTTGACTCACGTTGTAAATTACATGCAATTTAAATATAATGTCACAGTCACTTGATAGCATTATTATGGCATGTTTATCAGTAGTTTTCGGAAGACATAACTCGATATAATTCTACCAGTCAACTATTCCGTCGTTTTCACTTTCTTTCTGTCCACGACGTTGAGTGTAGGATGGGCGTGACGGGGCTCGAGGCGGCCTTGTGGACCACACGATTATATACTTTCCCTGTTTTTATGGGAATCTTATAGGAAAAATGATATAACAATAATGTCGTGAAAGCTGCAATGATATTAACTGAATGTTTATTAAACTTTAATTTGATTGAACAATAATCTAGTCGTATTTCTTAAAAATATTTGAATAAAAAGGCGTGTGGGTGAGAAACCAAATTTTGTAGGCGCTTTCATGAAATCTTGAAGGTTTGCAATAAGTCTATCTAATGTGACTTTAATTATTGTTAGTGGGTGGTTGTTACTATGTACAAATTAACATTGACATACATGCTATAATGGCGAATTCACATTTAAGTCTGTTACTGACTTCAAATTCAAGGCAAGTCAGTGTTACCTGTTAGTAACTAACAAGTACGAAGCTAGTTCAGCTTTGAGTTTGATGTGTTGAGTATTTTGGCTTAATATTGATGTTAACATAGACCCGGGCAGGTACAAACGTTAGGAAAGCTTGTGTTTTAATAAAATACCGACACATCTTCTATGCTCAGAATGTTTAATCGTTTACGATTATGTATTTCAAAATGCCAGTCAGACGAGTTTGCACGCACAAACAACAAGGTCAATAAAGTGAATGATATAGTAATTAGAGTTGAAGTTCAAACAACTTAAATAACATTATATCGCTTCTTGGCAAAATTTAATTAATTCTTAGTTTTTTTACTTTATTTAATCTTGATAGTTATATTGCACATGACCTCGTGGTTTTGTTTGGCTACGACAAATTTACTAGTTATGATTAATTATTTGATGAAAACTATCCTGTTCAGAAGAAAGAATCAGTAAATATAAGAATATTTTTCTTTCATTTAATTTAATTTACAGTCTTACTGTAAAGCGTAAATGTTACTTCTTTTTGCATTTCAATGTGTTCCAAAGTATTAAATATTCCTTTCTAGTTAAGTCAAACGCAATATAAGAAGGTAACAAAATGTTGTATAGTCAATTAATCCAAAATAAAATAAATATGTACGTGGGTCAATCAACTTTTTTTGTCCGACGGTAACACTACTCTGTCCCTTATGGATATACAAATAAATTGATGAAATAAAGAAGATAATTAATCAGTATTGTATTCATATATCATATAGGCTAACAAAACCTTTAAGAAATTATTTAAAAGATTGTTAATTTATTTGTTTTTTTGTTTGGTTCTCCAAAGGACTTGTCCTGTACTTTCTTAATTTACTAACTTGTCCCCGTGTTATAGACGAATTTACTAAACTCAATTTTTCCTAGAAAAGAACTGATATAAAAAGAAATTAGTGTTCTAATAATAAGAATACTATATCTTTGTAATACAATGCATATAATCAATTAGTTTTTCTTTGTCAACTTTATATTATTTCTCATTTATCTCAGTCCCCAAAAAACTTTTCACTCATATTGTCCAAAGGGAATCAAAAGGTTACCTTGTTATAATCCGCGGCAATCTGAACTACCAGACTCGTATGAAACGTTGTTAGATCGTCGAGCTACCTACTTGTGTGGTGTGTCTTGGTTCGGGGTCGCGCATTACACTTTTCTGTGAACGGTGTGCTCTTCCGGATTGTGCCGTACGAGTCTGGTTGTTAGATCGTCGAGCTACCTACTTGTGTGGTGTGTCTTGGTTCGGGCTCGCGCGTCTCACTTTTATGTGGGCAGGGTGCTCTTCTGGGTTGTGTCATACGAGTCTAGTAGTTCAGATTGCCGCGGATTATAGCAAGGTAACCTTTTGATTCCTTTTAAATCATGAATTTCTGCAAAGTAACGCCAGATTCAATTCAATACTTATACTCAACACTCGCAAACAATGTGTAGAAATAAAATATAGATGGCGCGCTAGTACGGTGTCAATACACTTTTGTAAGCCAAAAGCATATTGCCGCCATATTGTTTTCGCAATAACCACGGCGTCAGTCAGCCGACTTGGTTTGAAGAGAGTGGGGGGCTCTATTATGTGTCCGTAGGACAACTAGCAGAAAAGCATAAATAATTGCTATTTAGTGTTTAATTATAGTATACTGTATAGTTTTTAACCTTAGTTCAAACGTGAGGTTTACATAATTAAAAAAAGTTTACTACTTTTGATCAAGCATCTCAAATTCCAAAATATGTCACGTGGACAACCTATTCACTTGGACAACTAAATGGTGGTTGTGTTGTTGTATTTTGTTAAATATTGAGAAATTTTTCTAATAAATACTTTTTGCTAATTTCATACATTTGTTTTATTAATATTTCATTAAAACATGAAAAATGATAATTTTTAGTTTATGTCGTTTTTAAAAAAAAAAAAATAAGGCATGTTGCCTTAAAATTGCAATTTTCAAATTATCACTTAAAAATTGATTGACACACGTATATATTTATCTACAATGTGTAATACCCATCCAAGAAAAGGAGACAGTTCAATTAAATTGATATTTAATTAAGATGCAATGTTTCCTGTATAAAAAAGTCTTAAATCTTGAACAAAACTTTCATTTTAACATATTATTAAATACGTAAGTAGTTAAAATATTTAAGCGCACGCAATTCCAACTGATTTCGCGCAAGATTCATTTGCATTATTTTATGTTCGTAAGAGGCATGTGACTCATTAATTTAAACGTTTCTTAATACCGCTTTCAGATTTGAAATGTTTTATAAATACATTTCGCATATTATATTTTGTATTAAGAGGAATTACAATGAAGTATAAAAATTGATCTTTGTAAAAATAATATTCTTTGCCATCGAGGAACCGAGTGAATGGATATACATACAGTAAAATTTGACAATGCATTTAAAGAAAGTTTATTTTGATTCGTCGTAACGCGATAGAACAAACCAGTTTTTTGGCCGTGAGGCGTCAAAGTCGTTGATGCATTTGACTACTAGCTTGAAGATATAGCAATAATACTTGTTCAACTTTATTGGGCGTAATGAAACAAGCAATAGAGTTGTATTTCTGGTGGTAAACGAAGAAAGCGACATGATAACCCGCTTGCATCCGCATAGTAAACAGAGTAAATGGATGGCGTCTAACAATCTATCAGACAAGATGTGTGGGCGGGTACTTAACTAAGTTGCTATGAATCACCTTTAATTGAACTCTTTTATTTAACTTGCAACGTTTGTATGTTCGGGTCAAATCTTGCAATTTAATTTTAAAACAGTAATCCTAAACAAGTAGAGATGAAGATTTGCTTACACGTTTTACGTTTAAGATTGGATGATAGTTCATGGCTATCATCCAACCTAAAACGTAAAATGCAAACGTAAAACACTGTGTGACTTAATTCTAAATCCCATATGGCGGACGGATTAAGAACTGTCTAAAGGTAAATGGAAGAACAGTAGAATTTAGGATAATGCATTTTATTATTATTATTAGTAGTAGAAGCTTGTTTTCTTAAATTTACAAGAGATTTCTGAATAACATAACTACTTTTAATAAATAATATTAAACTTCATTAAAGGGTAAATAATAGGTTAAAACTTACAAATTCTACGAAAGACATAAGACTACTTGTGAAGCTTAGACGGAATGCTAAAAACCATTTCATTAGTTTGATACACGACATTCAGTCACGAAAGGCACTTCAGCATGGACGTCTACGTATTAGGAACGTCTTCTAATTACGACGATGGCCTTTTAGTAATATCGAACTTGATATTAAAGAAGACCTCGCAATCGAAGATGGTAATGAAGCATTGTATTACAATTGATAATAATATAATATATTTAGTTCAATGAAATTATGTGATAAATGAAGCGAAATAATTACGCAACTAATAGAACAATATCTTGAATATAGTTTTATAGCGAAAAAAGGCTAGAAAGGGTTGAAATGGGGGATGAACTGCTTGTTGAGTTGTGAGATCGTTTATGTCTTTGAAACTTAGTCATCTATAAATTATGTTGATGTTGAAAATTAAAGTAACATGTGTTAAATTGCACCCGGCCGAAACCGGGGCGGATCGACTAGTTTTAATATGATAAATATGGAACACAGCTGATGAACCCCAACTATTTATTGGCTATGACGAAAGGTAATTTTATTTTACGACTACCTTTCGCAATTCAACGATAATTCGATTGTGAAAAAGAAATAATGACACCTCGAGAACAATAATAATTATTTTTAGTTAACGTAATATATAATGTCAGTGATATGTTCGGGTTTCGGAATCGAAGAGTAATAAATGATTTTATGACACAATAAGTAGTAGTTTGTTGCAACAGACAGAACAGTTATTGTTTTATATTAACATGTTCTTAATATTTTATAATCTGATTGGTTTGGATTATTTTTCGTGAAATATTCATCATCACGACCCGTCAATGGCCAACTGCTGAGCCGGGTCTCCTCCTCAGAATGAGGTGGGTTGGCAGACTTCACAAACTTTGAGAACATGGAGAACTCTCAGCAGCAGGTTTTCTCGTGATATTTTCCTTCACCGTTAAAGCAAGTGATATTTAATTTCTTAAAACACACATAACTCAGAAAAGTCAGAGTTGTGTGCCCAGGATCGAACTCGGAAATATTATTTTTTACGAATTAGGACGGAGCGCGGACTTCATTTAACTACTTTCGCCGATTAAAGACAAACGCGTTTGAGAATATTGCAGATCGTGCGACACTTACTAACGCGATAGCTGCTGAAGTTGTCAAAGAGATAGCCTAACATCTACGATAGTTTTTTACTATATTGGAAAAGAGAGATACTTGTTCCACCCTTTTGTTTTTTTGGTCTAACCAAAGTACTGAAAGACTTTTCAAGAATAATATTATTTTTATGCAGAATTTATGTAGGAATTACATGAGCAAAAGTCTTTAAGATTAATCTAAAAATGTTGTAGTAGTATATGAAAAACAGAATAAACAATTTTGGCAGTTTAATTAGTAGCTATTTTGTACTCTACAATCTCTGTTAAACATACAGTCACACTGTTTTAAATTGTGAGTAAAATAAACAACGCAGTCTCGTTAAGTAGGTACATAAAGTGTGAAATCTCTTTAAGAAATATAACGACTGGAAATTTGCGTATATTTATGTACGTACGGGTATGTCACCTTTACTCTATATAATACTAATAAACAATAAATACGAGTACAATGTAAAAAATCTGATTTGTAATTACGAATATATTGTAACGAACGATACTAATTACTATATAGCAATATTCTTTGAATCTTATATATAAAATTCTCGAGTCACAATATTAGTTACCATACTCCGAAATGGCTCGACCGATTTTTATGAAATTTTGTGTGCATATCGGATAGGGCTGAGAATAGGTCTATATCTATTTTGTATACCTCTAAGTGATAAGGGTGGATCACCCCAATTTTTTAAAATTTATATGGCAAAGCAACGTTTGCTGGGTTAGCTAGTAAATCTAATAACTACCTGTCAATCAAATCTAACAATACTAGGTAACATTATAACTTAAAGAGGTTAGAAAAATATTCATACAACGATATCATAATATAAAATTACGTGAATAGTAATAGCCAACCGTTTGTTAACCGTGTCCGACATTCATGACATGGTCTTTTTATAATTTAGTTTATGGTCGTAAATGGTTGCGGTACAAAATCACCGCAACCATTTTCTCTAATATCTCCCAGTAATATTGACAAGAACTACAAAAACGCTGAGACGAGATTTATACCGTTGGTTGTGACTTTACTGATACAATATCAACAAAAGTATTCTAGGATGCGCAGCGAAATGATTCTGAGCACCTATGTTTTGCGTTTCGGTAGGTCGTCGCACTCCGATCGATGGAGGCGGTCTCAGTCTGATAGAATACCGATTATCTCACTTTCTCTGATAATATGTCGAAGGTGAAAAAACTCGATTTATCAATCTTTAAAGAGCAAATCATTACTTGAGGGACAATATATGAACATTTAAATTTGACGTGCGCATGACACAGTGGCTGGACAATTTATTGCATGTAATCTCTGTTCGGTGAAATTGAACCGGAAGAATGAAAAGAAATCAACTTTTAAATGGGCAATTATTAATTGATACAAATCTATTAGAACTAGGATTCAAGATAGTTTTGTGTAGCTCATTTTTTTCAAAAGTTCGTGGACTATATATTTATGAAAACACTATTAGGGTTATGATTCCTACCGAAATTTAATAATTCCCTGTATATTACATACTTATCATAATTTTCAGATTAAAAATAATTCCCCATTATTGTTAATATTGGTTTAGAAAATTTTCAAAGAACCGATTAATTATACAGGGTGGAAGCAGACTACTTCCGAAAACTGAAATTGGGTGTTCAGACAAGGCTTCTGAACATTCGCATGTAGAAATTTTGCGAAAAAAAAAATCAATGACGTCATCATTTTTTTTTAACTTTTTCGACCAGGTACGAGTAGTATAACATAACCGCAAAGTATTTTTGTGAATATTTAATTTAATTAAGCTTAAAATTAAAAAAATAATGAAAACAGCAATGTATTGCGATCGTCTAAATCGACCGCGAGCGGGAGGTGACTCACCTGCGTGCGGCCAGCGCTCCCTATCAGCTGTTCAGCTGTTCTTCCCTCACGGATCATGTAATAACTTTATGACGAAATTTAAACCTAATTTATGTAGAGTAAACTTAACTATCAAACAAATAATAATAAAATGAACATACCTAAAGATTCTGCAAACCATAGTCATACCCATAGACCCTATTTATCGATGGAAACCGCGGTTTAAATTTAAATACCTAAGTTGGTACTTGGTTGGTACCTACTGGAATAACATCATAATACACTACCCAAAGTAGTCGGTTAACCACTTATGTAAGAGTACTAACTACAAAATTTACAAACAAAAAAGGTTTACAAACTTTTCACACATCACACATGTCTACTAAATACCCAGCACCAACTGCAAGAACATTCATCAAACACAAACTAAATTAAATTAAAACATTAAGAAATGTATGAATCGCGACAGTTTACTTATTACGAGTACGTCTCTACGTATTAGTACCTTTGACAAGGTCATAGATGCCGACAAAGGCCTCCCGAAAAAAATGAATTTTGATTCGTATATCCATGCATTTGAATGCTCATGTTGTATTGGTAATAAATAACCCTTAAATGTCTATTTTTTTTAACAAAACCATTTTTAAACAAACGTGAATAATTTTGTTTAATTATTTTATTCAGTTGTGCATTCTGAAATGTTTTTTACCTAATCAGTTGAAATTTGTAGGGGTCGCCATTTTCACCCGAATTTGCAAAATGAAGTGTTCTAAGTATGAAATTTAGTTATGTTTTGTGTCAGACTAAAAATGTGTCTGTGAATGTTTGTTTGTAGTGTCCGAACTCCGAAGCAAGTGGATATTTGTTTAATTAAATTTTTTCCTATTAATTTCTTTTGAAGCGTCACTAGTTGAGTGGTTCGGGCGTTGGATTCACGGTCGATAGGTCGTGGGTTCATATCCGGACATTGGACTACTGACGTGGCCCACTCCTGACACAAACTATTTATTAGCTTACTAGTAGGGGTAAAGGGAATACTAGTAGTATGTGATCCATACTGCTAGTAATCTTAAAAAAAAAAAAAAAGTGTGGTGTCGTGGGACACCAGATAGGAACGAAGCTCCTTATTATAATAATATTAATTTTATGTTCTATTCGAGGTATAAAGAAAATAATTATTCGGGTATTCCAATGTCCGGGATTTGAACCCACGACCTATCGACCGTGAATCCGTAAATCCAACGTGGTTCGGGACCACTCAGCTACTGACGCTTCTGAAACTTAAATGCGAATAATTAATTATTATTCTTTATTTAATTTGGTATTTACATTTATTTAATTAAATTACTCAAATGTCTATGCCGCAGTATCGAAAAATAATGGAATTTTTTAGCAAGGTCGTGCAACGGGTTGAATGTTTTGGTACTGGATTTTTCAAAGGATGCCGCCACTACATGTACTTGTGTGCGGCTTTCTTTCTTTCTTTAGGGTAAATACATTTTAGTCTTCAGTCGTTACTCGTTATAGCAACGGTGCTACGGTGGTAGATCGTACGTTCTACTCGCAATTTAAGTACTAATGCGTAAATCGCGAAAAATTATCCTGTTAGTTTTAATTTTTTTTAAGTTTGTTTTCTGACTTGATTATTTAATACTTTGTGGATTACTTTAGTACAATAGTTTTAAGTGTTTTTTGTGACTTGTTTATTTATTAGTTTGTGGATTAGTTTAGTACAATAGTTTAAAATTTTTTAACACAATGTTCAGTGCTCGTGAATATGGACAAATGTTGATGTTTTATGGAGAAGCACGAGGGAATGCCTCACGAGCGTTACGCATTTATCGACAGCGGTATGCAAATCATGCGCACCCTTCAGACCCTCGCATCATTACGGCTGCGTACCAAAGAGTTTTAGAAAACCAGCCCATTGTGCCCCAAAGGCGTGGAGGTGGCCGGGAGATTGCAAACCGCACGGAACAACAAGTGTTAGACGTGATGGGACGAAATCCACGGCTAGGAATTCGTACGGCAGCGCGGCAAATTAGAGCTCGTGGGCTTAGCGAGTCGCACAAAACCGTGCACAAAATACTAAAAATAGACCGTCAGCGCCCCTACACTGTGCACAGAGTGCAGGCACTACTTCCTCGACAAAACCAGTCAAGTGCAGTTTTGCAGGACTTTTTCATCTGGGGATACGTCAAGGACAGGGTGTTTGCCACTGAATGTGACACAGCGGAGGAGATGAAAGCTCGGATTCGGGACTTGTTTTCGGAACTCAACAGCAGGGGCTCGAGGACACTGTGGGATAGCATCCACTGGGAGATACTGCGAAGAGCCAAGTTGTGTGTGGAGATGGGAGGAGCGCAGTTCGAGCCGTTTCTCATACGTTAGCGAAACTAGGTAAGTACCTAGATATTTAAGACAATCCACTTATATTGTAATTTTCTTTGAAATTATTTAATAATAAAGTAAATACTAAAACACCTAACTAATTTGGTAGAAATTAACACGTGTGAATTATTATTCCATTTGCCTAGTTGGTGATAATATGTTAAAGTTATGTTGAGTATACATTGCTGGCTGAAGATAGTGACAATTATTTTCAAAAGAAGATTTTGTTTAACAAATAACTGCCCTCGACTATACCAAGGTTTTTTTCAGTCATAAAGGGGTTTCTTCTATCCCCCCTTTCAGTTTTCGGAAGTAGTCTGCTTCCACCCTGTATATTAACCTGAAACTGGAATATTTTCCAACAATAATTCAGAACGCTTTATGAAAATGTACTAAGTATCATCATCACGACCCTTCAGTGGCCCACTGCTGAGCCGGGTCTCCTCCTCAGAGTGAGGAGGGTATTAGGCCATAGGCGTGGTGGACACGCTGGCCCAGTGCGGGTTGGCAGACTTCACACACCTTTGAGAACTTTATGGAACCCTCACGATGTTTTCCTTCACCATTAAAGCAAGTGATATTTAATTGCTTAAAACACACATAACTCAGAGTCAGAGATGTGTGCCCAGGATCGAACCTCGGACCTCCCGAGTAAGACTTGAAGTCTCAACCACTGGGCCATCACTGCATCATGCATATACTAAGTATAAAGCAATAAAATTATACCTAATCTTTTGATGTTAAATAAATGAGATATAAATGACTATAAAAGGGTTGTACAAATAAGCATGGTAGCGTGTCAGAAGACAATGGATACACAAATGAACGTCAGTTGTGATTAGCGTGGCAAGAAAGGGTTGGTCTTTGCACTTAGTAGGAGCATCAGTACACTTTCAATAAACTTCTCCTCTCTAGCTTATTTTTTAACCTTACTGAGATTTAAGTAATGTGTAATTGAATGATGTAAGGTTAACCTATATTCAGAAATATTTTGCTACCTCAATCCCTCGCGTGTCCCAAATGACATCGCGTGTTGAAGGCACGCGCTCCCTTGGTTTGTCATGCCAGGTAATGGGTGTGTAATAATTCTGAGTAGAAAGACATGCCTGGTTCATCTGCCTGTTTTATAAAATAGGTTAGTGACGGGTCAGTTTACTACACAAACCACCGTAATTACGTAGACAGACATTTATATTAATTTTATTATAAACTAATTGCACCATAAATTAACAAAATATCATTTCTGTTTTATAATATAATCTACATACTTTTCTTATACCTAGACAGGATATAAGACAACTTGCAGAGCTATTAATATTGATAAATCTGAGTAAGCCTTCAAGCTAGTATGGTAACTTTCCAATATAAAATTGATAAGTACAATAATATTTCAAGTTGGAAGTAGTAAAACATATATAAACGTATTATTATTTTCTCTTAATATTAATTTCAAAAATAAAACAAATATCAGGATGAGTATGATTAATTATTTATTTAAAGAAGGAAACGTAAATGGCAGTTTTGTAATATTAAATAGGAAAGAATATATTCAGGTGTATTCTGTCGCTTGATATGGCTATTTAGATATATAATTGTTCCATACCTAATAAACAAGACTGGTCAAACTCGTAATGGTGAAGCTGTATAAATAAAACTTGGACCGGACGAGGAGGCGTCAGGCGATAGCAGAAATTACATTAGAAACCGCTAGAACACACCTCGGTGCATATTGGTTACACCGCTCAAGTTCAAGTAACTGATAATCTGATAAATGTAAGATAATGCGAAAAATGGATCACTCTAGATCTGCAATTGCCGATGTCATGTGACACTGTTGTTCTTTGAACCGTCACTTTAGATTATTATTACAGCTTATTCACCAGTATAAAAATTATGAAGTTACTTGTACATATAAAACGGGTATCATCAATTAAATTAATTTTAAGTTGCGTTTAAGTATTACTGTAATATCCAGCCAATTGAGTTAGTTTAACTCTTTGGATAATTACCACCGATTGCGCAGACCGCAATCCTAAAATGACTACTCTTGCATTAGTATCATAGCAAAAAAACCAAGGCGTTCTGACGATCTGTAGAAAAAGTAGGTCGTTTCTTTAGACCAGATCGAAAAAACCTAGTAACTACGAACGTAATATAATTAGTTTCATTGTAGTTTATTTACTTACCACCGCTTTCATAATGATATGAATCCTGATTAAGCTATTAAAGTAATGTATTTATTACATATTTTTTTATATATAGTCGAACCATAAGAAGTAGTTTACCTATTAATTTACATAGTTGATTACTAGAAATGTTTCCTTTCAATTAAAGAATTAGAAATAAATGGCTTCATTATAATTAGTTATCTAACAAATCGTAACCAAAAGTTGGATGTATTATAGCAATCGCTAAGGGCAATATTCAGGAATTCCCTTTTACATTTTATCATCTAAATCTTTAGTGATAGCCATTCAATTCAATTAAATTATCTGCTAAGCAAAACTCACGAACAGTATCAGGTAGCTCATCATGCGATAACATCTTGATTGAGATAATTCATCGACGTTATGTAATACGATCCATTGTTGGAAGCTGCATCCATTGGTTCATTAGTTGTAAACTGTTGCATCATAAAAATATTTTAAGGAATTAGGAGAAATTATTTTACTAATAATAATCAACATTTCGGTGCCTAGTGGCAACATTATACTACTATTCAACATAATACTTCTGGTAAGCAAATGGGCTGAAAACGATTCCTATCGATCTTCTACTAAAACAGGACTTCACTTTATAATAACTTAACGATGGAAGACTATTTATATAAGTCTGTCCGTATCTTTAATAAGACAATTGCGTGACTTCCTTCTATCTATTGTATTATTATTAACATAGTTAAGACTCGTAGCTATAAAGTATTATTGCAGACGTATTTTTTCGCCAAGGCCCGCCTTCGAAAATGTTTTAGCGTTGATGTAATACGTAGGAGGAATATATCTAAAACCTACGAGATCTTTACGTTTGGAGGTCAATGGTAAGAGCGATTGCCTAAGTATAGGAGCCGTTTTCACGAGATAAGGTTCGATGACATAATCTTGTTCAAAAACAGCTAAAGCTATGCATGACCTCTACTCACGTGAAAGTAAGGTTAAGTTTATTAACATACCTATAGCTATATAAAAGAATAAATTAGCTTTATTTATTTGCAGGACCATGAATCGATAAACAATAATTCTAATACTTTTTGTAGAATTTTTCTAATAGCTATTTTTTTTTTATTCTAATAAACAATAACATCAATACGTTTTTGATAATGATATAATTATTTTATTTGGGTAGTGTAAACTATTTAAGAGTTTAGAGCGAGTAGCGTGTCGAGTTGACTGGGACATACGGGTTACCGTTTAGAAATCTGATTTCGCTCATTTCTGAGTTTATAGATAACAAGTAAAGAACGTGTTAGGACAGAAAATGTGAACAGAAATCGTGAACAGCGGAAATGTGTGGTGATAACCGATAACGTACAAAAAGGTGTTTAGTTGTATGAACATTTTACGTTTTAACTCAAAACGTCAAAGTCTACGAACATCTGGTTTTTCGGACAACTACAATTAAAAAGACAGATCGACATCAAAGAAAACAGCTTTAGTTGCTGGCAAATTTCAGCGATGACAGTAATAGAGAGGTCTCTTCTAACCATAGCCATCCATTTCGTTGGGCAATCGCTGGCTACACAGTAAGTTTTGCGCGGTTCCAGAAATCGGGAAATTAGCTTTAGCGTCCCGAAACTTTCTTTCGGGATAATGGGACAGACGATCGAATAACGTGACTACCCCATTAAAAAAATTTAGACATATAATATTTAATAGAAACATTTTTATCTATCTTACATCAAAAATAAGAAAATCTATCAAATACACGATTATGGATATTTTAAAAGCTTCCTTTAGAACAGTTTCATCTCAGCTTAAAACAACAGATAACATTTTACTCAAAAAATATTTAAATTCCTTAATCCAGATAAAGCATAATTTTTCAATTTAACTTGGTGGATATTACTTATCTTCAATCAATTTTCCCTTCAACCAATAAAATCAATAAAAATCCCTCTGCCGCTGGGAGAGCATCTCGTAAGAGGCGAGTAGCCCAGCACCCCGTTGGTGGTAGGGGATCTATTCCCTTACGACCATCAGTATAAGAGGGAGGGGGTAGATGTGGCCACCAAGTGCCAGATCTACCGATACGATACTACCCTCTCCCATCCGATTCTACGGTTCCAGCGAACACTGAGTTCTTGCTAAGAGTCCACTGAAACCGCAGCATTCTTCTCTTCGCTCCCCTTTATGTTCGAGGCGGCAACGCATCGGCAAAACAAGAGATGCTCTCTAGTTTTGCCGATGTCCATGGGCGACGGTATCCACTTTCCATCACGTGGACCATCTTATCGTTTGTCCCTCATCAGTCATAAAAAAAATATAAAACACTTCGTTACGATTCTGGTACTTTTCAGAGGAGATTTATATTAGCGACGTTAATAAAAATAATAGCTGTAACAACAAGTTAATAATATAGTAGTTTATAAATTGCAGTTACCTAGCAAGGAAGTGAACAATTTGCATTGACAGCGTATATACTTGTACATATCTGTAGCTTTGAAGAAACAGCCAATCTACTTGTATAAACGTTCTTGCAATCAAATTTTGTAAATCATTTAAGATTTACTAAATTTGGCTTTATATAGTAGTAAGTAATTTACAAATAGACTAACAGTCAAAAATCCAATCCCGATAAATTTGAAGCAAAATAAACAATATTTTATAAATCTGCTACATAACATTGAGGTAAAATTTTAAGGTAAGTATCGATATAATTATGCACTGTAAGGAAGGAAACTTAGTATGCTTCATGACGATACAAATTACGATGCCAGGAAGTTGGAAAATGCAGCTCACGCAAATGAAGTTGAAGAGTAGTAGACCACCTAATTACACATAGGAAATTGAGATCGACCCCTAGAAAATATTAATAATGATAAAAATCTTTGATTATTTAATAGCCAATATTATGTATGTGGGGTTTGCAAATTGTTATTTTTCAAATTTATTTTATTTAGATTTAGCAGTAAGGAAGGAAGGATGAATGAGATTGTATGTTAAAAGAATGTTTGAAAATTAGATGATGATAATGATGATGATGGTTTGAAAGAAGGTAGAATAAAATGACGATGTGTAAAGAAAGACGAAAAAAATAAAACGTTATTGTAAAAGCTAAAAAGAAATAAAATTGGTTGAAATTTTTTTTATACATTATTTTCTACATATTTTGGGCGCTAGACCGTTTTGGAGAAAAATAATTGAGACGATATAGAAAGACTGAAACAAAAGACGGAGAGGTAAAAGACGAATAAACAAAATAGATAATGCCAAGAGAAAAAAGAGGAATGTTATGGAAAATGTAGAAAAACTTGATGAAATAGTCGAAATGCCTTCAAGGAATGTTTTTTGTTAATGCCGATAAAACGTACTCGGTAATGCGTTGGATCCAAGACGTAGAAAATACCTAAATATTTGGATGGACGCCTTTACAACAATTGATAACTGCAAGACGATCTCTAGTAGAGCGGCTTTATGGCTAAAGGCACAAAGTCCTTTTCACAATTGGTTACTCTAATGAAACTTACTGTAAGGTTACAGATAGGTGACATAATATTATAGAGGGCTACATTTATACTACCTTTACGAGTATAGCTGCGAGATCTAACAAAATAAGAAAGAAGGTATAGATATTTTAAAGTATCCAAACTTAACAAAAAATTACATCTAATCTGTCCAAGCATTAGTAAGAGGACACTAGAGAAGGCGACTACTAGATATATTCAAAAATAGTTCAGATGGCACTAATAGTTCTAAGGTTATATTATGTTCTTGCGATAAATTAGAATCTACTTAACATGCAATGATCCATTTTAAAATGTTAACAAATCGAACACACCTTACATAAGTATATTACAATGAACGAGCCGCTTAAACTGCGCCTGCTGCGTATGAAATAGTTGAAATAACCTCAAATAAAGGTAAATGCACCATCAAGTACGTTGCGGTTAGAAAACAGAAGAAACAGGGAAGTGGAATAATGGACGGTTTTCTAATAGGTACATGCCATTACGGCAATTATACATCGTCAAATGTAACATAAAATTGTCTGTGTAACACAGATGATGTAAGTTTTGAGAGATTGTAGGTAAAAAAGACTATGAACAGCAAGGTTCTTTGTTCACGATTTTAACCAAAAAATACCTATATCTCGATATTATCAAATTTCTTTCAAAAGGCAATTCAGCATCAAAAGGACTATATTGCTATTATAGTTTTGTAAAATCTCAACAACTTTCATGCATTATAATAAATAAAAATACCTCTAATGATAATAACATCTATGTGAGTGATAATAACATCGATTGATTTTCACAGTTGTTGATTCGAGTTCTAGGTGATCGGTGATAAAGCTATACTAAGAGATATAACAATTTAACTTTGCTTAGTTTTGCTAGACACTGGATTAAAATCCTTGCGGAAATGGCATGCATGAGAGTAATAATCTTTAAAACGTGTCACCATATCAACTGAACAGCAGAATGTAGCTACAGATTAATCAAAATGGAGATATGTAACTTAAAAAAAAGTTTGTTTACCAATCCATGCAATCCTTACGAACTAACGATCGATAAAAAATCCTACACAATCGCTTAAAGAAATATAAGATATGATGGTTCTTGGAAAGTGCCTAGTTATGAAAATTCCTGTGGTTTTTCTAAATAAATATAACGATAGAAAAGGTATTAAGTAATAACGCTATGATAAGCTACTACATCGAGTCTTCTATTAGCTCTACCACGAGTTTCTAGGCACTTACGTTGTACATCGATTAGTCAATACATTCTGTTACATAGACTGATTACATAAAATTCACTATATTTATTAGGAATTCTCATAACCTCAAAGTCATCAAATAAAACTTAAAATTTCAAATCAATTTAATTGAATGTATTACTACAAAAGATTGCAAGTATTCAAAGTGGTGATGTAAATGTAAAGAATAATGCTTTGATACATACTTATGTTTTAATTCGATTAATTTTTTATTATTACTGATATCGATATAGTGTACCGTATAAGGTGTTATGTTATACTTTTTAATTTAATTTATATACCTACATTTCTACACCTTCAACATTACAAGTAACAAAGGCGTTATTTCGGGTTGTAAATTAATTTGCGAAATATTATGCTTACAAGTTCCTTTAGGGATCTACTTAAAAAAATTTACTGACGCAAAAAACTGGCTAAATCATTAACCAATTTAGACGTTAAGGAAATGTTAACGAGAACACGGGCCTCCTTACATAGAAAATTATTAAAAAGCTTACCACGTATTCTAGTGCAAACACTATTGTGAATAAGGATAATAACTACAGACACGCACCATTTTCACCACTTTCCATTTTGGAAGCCATACTTTTTTCATCCTTTATCTGTGAAATAATTCATTTGTCTGCGTTTTTCACATACTATTGTATTGCAAAATAAATAACATACACAGCACTTGAGGTCATGAAACGGCCGTTTCGCAAGTCTAAAATGTACTGACGGATTAACTGAACTCAGAATATTGCCAACCGAGTAGATAGGTTTTGCCCCAGACACGCGATCTTTACTTAGGTACATGATAATATAGATAATTCACGAAATATGACAATTTATAGACATACTAGCTGACCCGACAGGCGTCTTGTCTTAACTAATATTGAATTTCTAATTGGTTGTCAAAAGCTTACATTAGAAAAGTTAATATGGCTATAAAGTTTTCTTAAATTTTCTATTTTTTTCGCATAATTTTCATATTTTTTTCTTACATAAAAAGCTTCTCCTTAGAATAACAAATACAACAAAAAAAGAATTAGCAAAACGATCCAGCCATTAACGCGTCATGACGTCACCAAGGGAAATAGTGATTCATTTTTATATATTTGTCGGAGGTGTGAGTTAGGTTTAGGTTAGCCTTGTGTTAGGTTAGCTTTATGTTAGTCTAATCTTAAACTAAGCAGTGGAGGCGAGTGTTGTGATCACTTAAAGGCGCTCTTTAAGCCTACACCTTGGTCACAAGTCTAAGGCACTGGTTGGGTTCCTGTCATAATAGTAAGAGATCGTTATGTTTAGTTATATCCTGACCGTATTGAGCCCGCTTATGCATTGTGCACATACGATGCTTATAAATGATTGTATATCCTTTTAGCATTCCGACAATAGGCCTTCCATTACTTTTGTTTCCGACATATATAAGAAGATTCAGTAAAATCATAATTACAAAGTATTACAATTGATATTGTTGGTTATAAATTGTATGGAGTATGCATACAATTTATAACCAACAATAAAACTGAGTTAACAATGTTCACTATTATGATAAAGTGTTTAAGTTGATATTTTGTTCGTTTGCAAGAAATCAGAAGAGCATTAAGATTTATTACTTGGCCTATGCCCACGCTTAGTTTCGTTGTATTCATGAGATTCCTCTTGTGCAAAAGTCTCCATTTAAAATTGTGATCTTCTGCCTGTACTAAACCGAAAAGCTTCAAACTTATAAGCGTTTTCTGTCTTAAGTCACATGCAGTCAGAAGACGAAATTTTTTGGTCACATTCGTTGCCCTCGTTCGCACTTTCGTGTTCGTTAATGGTGGTTTTGAACTCATACGTATTTTATAAAACAGTATAAGCTGTACATTAAACAATTTAAAGCATGTTGCCGCAGCGAGGGTATTTTTGTGTCAACGAAATGTCTATTAAATATTAGTACACGCAAGCACCAGGCTGCTCCTGGTACCCTGCTCGAGCTTCGCCTTGAACATGCAACATCTCTAGGCAATAAAATTTCGTTATAAACTACAATATAAGCTGTTTTTATGATATTACTATACCACACCTAAGATTTTCTATTAGATAACTTATAAACATTAATCTGGAATTAATAAATGAACCAAGCTTTCCTTTTCACCGGATATCCATCTTGGGTCTATTAAATACTGGAGGATACGTGCTACTTCAAAAGCCCGTATATTGATGAATGTTAGAATTTACTAACATAATTTGATAGATTGTTTTTAGGTGTTTATCAATTACTATTTAATGTTACATGAATTTAATCTTCATTATGAAAATAACAATGATAGAAAAATTTAGAACGTTTGTAGTTGTTTGTAGTGCAAAAACAATTCACGGTTATTTTTAGATATTTATCGTGTTGAAATAGGAAAATTTCGGATAGATAACGTCACACGAATTTCATGATTTTTTTACCCGTCCCCCCTCCTTATCACATATTTTGTGATTTAATATTTAGAAATTATTAAATTAAGACAAAATGCTGGAATAATTATTCAGTCGTCTTCTCAAAATCAATTATCTTATGTTTTTGATATGATTTTTTTTTGAATTTTAAAATTATAGATTACTAAATTTAGCACACTTTCCCAACCCTTGTCACTCTTCGTCAACCCTCTCCCTCTATTTATGGATGGCCCCTAAGGTGCAAACGAGCAGATGGTCCACCTGATGGTAAGTGGCCACCGTCGCCCATGAACATCGGCAAAACGAGAGATACTTTCTTGTTTTGTCGATGCGTTGCATCCTCGAAGATACAGTGGGGATCCCTCTCCCCGTCAAGAAAAATGCTGCAGTTTTAGCGTACCCTGACCAAGGGCCCAAAGTCCACTTAATCCGCAGCATTAATGGGATGGGAGAAGGAGGGGGTAAGTCTGGCCCACATGCGCCTCGACCGGAACGCGTCTATGACACTTGGCGGTCGGATTCGCATGCTGGTGGTCGGGGAACAGATCCTCTACCACCAAGGGGGTGCTTGGTTACTCGACTTTTACCAGATGCTTTCCCAGCGGCAGAGGAGAATAGTATTCTAACCCGTCCCCTCACGGGGATCTTAGAATTTATTGTCCTATTTATGTTTGATAATAAAAAGACACAAACATTAGTATGTGGTAATTTACAACGGAACAAAACGTCGCGAATCATTCTCATAGGTTTCCTATTCAATGGTTTGTAGTGGAAGCGTGTGAGTAAAAACTGTTGCACCAAACAATTAATACATTATGACTGATTATTTCGTGCAAATTAAATTGTGTCAAATGCCTGCCCCACATCGTATTGTCTCGCCGTGGGATTAACTCTGTACTTTTGTTCATCGAGCGAATTGTCGGTAAAATAGAAAATGGCGAACAATAGCGTTTTTTCTCTCAACCAGGCGGTATCAGAGAGCATTTATTTAATCTCTTTGCTTCTAAGTCGCGTTTAGGTTTTACACTATATTGCAAAATGCATTCTAACTCATGTTAATTAGCTGTTGCAACTTGTTAGACAATCGCGATATTAGATTCTGTTTTCCGTTCACAATTGTTATTTTTACTCCTTTAATTAAAAAAAAATTAACAGCATAAAAAAATACATATTGTCTTTTAATACCATAACCAGGAAAAAGCTTCCTGCAACTTCGTTTGCGATATTGAGTCAGTTATATTAGCATACAGTAGATCGTCTGTAGACATGTTTAATAATTTTATCAGGTAGTCATACTAACTTTGCACCCCCCTTTTACCCCCTTAAGGGATGATTTTCGAAAAAATATTTTACTCGTGTTTCATGACTTACAAAAACGGCTAAGTTTCATACTAAAATTCTTTCTTAGTGCTCCCCTATGTTATAAAAGGAACCCCTGTACAAAATTTCAAGTTTCTAACTCTTATAGTTTTGGCGCTGCGTTGATATTTCAGTCATTAAGTCAGTCAGCTTCTCCTTTTATATGTATAGATAGATATTTTAAAGAGATACATGTAGTTGTACATGATTTTTTTATTTCTCATTTTTGTAATTAAAGTTTTAATGTGTGATCAATAGTCACATTTATGAAGTTTTATTATAATCATTAAAAAATGTATTAACATCTATACACATATCTGTGCTCTCATTTTCTTTTCTCAATCATGTGAAGAATATAAAGTCAACAAACCAAAACAGTTGTTGTTAAACATTAAAATTTAATCGAATTAGAAGTGGTTAGTGAGCAATATAAATAGAAATCTTTCATTTTCTCTCGCTTCATAAGAAACTGCAGTTATATGCACATAAAAATGATAACACATCTCAGTGTGTTGCGCCGTCACAACATGCGGAACAAACAGTGATTGTCGTAGAGATAAAAGAAATAAAATGTTACTGCTTACCTAATACAGCTGTGTAATATTAAAATAGCAATATTACCAATAATATGTTAATCGATATGGTTGTGAAAATATATTGAAAAACAATATCTATTACCACTTTCACTTATATTGTAGTTTTACACTACAAATAATATTTAGAAATATTGAATGGCTGAATCTTATCAGAATTTTATTTGTAAAGAATTCATAATTATATTATGGCTTTTAAGTGTATTTTTTGTATTAATGTCATATTTAGACAAATAGAATAGAATCTGAAACCTATTTTATACTAGTCAACCTTCTATAGCTTCGCTAAACTAAAACATTTTTAAATGACTTTTTTTAGCATGATATACACGCACAAGCACTGATGGCCTGGTGGTTAAGACATTGATGTCTCACTTAGGAGTCCGAGTTTGATCCTGGGCACACACCTCTGACTTTTCTGACTTATGTGTGTTTTAAGAAATTAAAATATCACTCTTGCTTTAAAGAGAGAGTCTCCTGAGAGTTCTCCATGTTCTTAAATGTGTATATAGTCTGGCAACCCGCACTTGGCAAGAGTGGTGGGCTATAGATAGCCCCCTCCTCATTCTGAGGAGCCGACCTGACTCAGCAGTGAGCCATTAATGGGTAGTGGTGATGATGATACACGCACAAACATGCAATATGATCAAAATTTTTAAATGATTATTTTCTGTTCCATTGGTGTATAAATATGATCAAAATTTTTAAATGATTATTTTCTGTTCCATTGGTGTTTATTTACACACATTTGATGAATTACATTTCTATTATATGTATAAATGTTCTACTCCGAAGAATTAAAAAGAAATATCTACCTTTTCTGATATTCATTAAATATAAAGTTTTGGTCAAACCCATAATTATCAAAGAACAAACAGGACTCATACAAACATTAGCACTGACAAAATAAGCCTATCTTTTCTGATGAATGATGCAGAATGATTTTCTTTAAACTCAAATGAATTTTCATGTATTAAACGCAAAGGAGATGCTGTTTCACATTTCATCCATTCTACATTTTATCCATCCATTTTAGCTCTTTTATTTAAGTCTATGATCTCGTTTTTCTGTTACAAAATGCATTTATTTATTATTGTATACTAGCTGATGTGACAGACATTATCCTGTCTTAATATTGAATTCTAATTGGCTGTCAAAAGTGGTAAGGTTACTTTAGAAAAGTTAATATGGTCGTAAAGCTTTCTTGAATTTACAAAGTTGGTCTAGCTGTTCACAAGTGATACATTTTCAGTTGTTTAAAAGGGAACAAGTTACAATTTACAGAAAATTAACAATCAAGATTCAATCAAGGGTTTGATTTTCACTCTTTGTACTACTGACAAAAGCCTTTTTGAATAGTTGCAGGACTAGTATTTTGGGAGCTAAGTTTGGGACCCTCTCAGACTGAGATGGGTTCACAACATATTCTTCACAATGAGATGTGCAGGTTTCCTCATAATAATTGCCTTTACAGTTAAAGAGATTGACAGTAATCGCTAGAAACACAAAAGGCTCTGAAAATTAAGAGGAGCCTGTGATCAAATTTCAACAAAATCACCACACCTGGCTATTATTACATCTTCTTTTCTATATAAATTATCATGATCATCAACATCATAGCCTGTCAATGGGCGGCAATAGTGGGCCGCCAGGTCTATTTGTTAGAATGAGGAGATGTTTAAGCCTTAGTCTACTATGCTAGCTGTGTGTGGGTAGGTAGACTTCCCATACCTTTGAGAATAAATATATGAAATAAATATTCAAGAAATCTTTTTATCTAAAAAAATATTATCTTAGTTCAAACTACTATATAATATATTCAGGTACACTAAATGATAAAAATCACTCAGTGAGACTATTTCTTAAAATAACTTCTCATAATGATTCAAAACTAACTCTCCTAATTTTGTTACTTACAATGTGGTAGATGTTGTCTAAATTATGAAATATTCACCACACAAAGAATATTGACAAAATATATCAATACTTAATGAATAAAAACTAGTATAAATACTTAAATGGCATTTTAGATGAACTTCTTTCAGAAACAGCTGTTCAAATTTATATTACTCAATAATAAAACTTTATAATCTATTTAGAATCCAATATTTTATGAGTAATTTAGTGTGAAATTGGTTTTCAGAACTTTTCTGTAAAGTTGTCATTCTTATTGTAACAAATACATTAAATAAAAAATTACATTATTTTTATCTAGTACAAAATACATCTTTAACAATAATTAATAAGTGTAAGAACTTACCACATTATAGTTGAAGGCTGTTGCACCAGGTGGGTAGTATTCTCTATTTATTTTATCACCCATCACGATTTATAAAAACCAGTCAATATTTAACACATAAAATGCACTCAACACCATTATTTCAATGTACATAACATCTTTATTCCTTTTAAATGCTTTAATATTAATAAGTTCTTTATTAAAACCATTTTTCATTCACCGTTGGGAGCGTCCGAACTAGCATTGTTTAAGTACAAATTTTTAATAAGTTGAACACTTGAATTAATCAATATCACTTCATAATTTAATTTTATGAATCGCTTTCTAATATTAATAAAAAAACATTATAATTCTTTCAATATCTTAATTCTTTTTTAACAAAAATTACTAAAAACTTGACAATTTACCTTGACACACAATTCACAAATGATAATCGGATACTTGAATCTGTAATAAAACTATACTACCAATTTGTGTAGTTATTATTTTCGCATTGAAATAACTTCAAAAAATGTATCATATTAAATAACTTACAATACATTTATTTTTTATTAAAAATTGTAAAAGTAATAAATCTATTGATTTTATTAGTGTATGTTTAACTTACATTTATTTAAGTTTATGTATCCGACCAAAAGCACCAATGTAAAGTAGATAGTACCTAGTAGACAAACAGTATACCAAAATGTAGGTATATATTTGAATATAAATTCCACAAGATTAAATTAATTATAATATATTTAAAACAAAAATACAAATATATGTTTTTAAAACCTATAATAATTAAAATTATTATTTTCCTTTTTTTGTGGACATGAATAAAAATGCTAATTTAATCTGTTGAATATTCGCAAATCACTAAACCTAGTCTGTGGTCTATTTTAAATTTGTTCTAATACTACCTACTCTATATAGGTAGGTAATAAAATTTGAATAAAATCTTTCGATTTAAAATTTAGGTACCAATTTTGGCACTTCTTTAAAACAATATTTAGTATTTCTGAAAAGTTTTTTTAGGAAATTCATAGTTACCGAGTTATTTTTAATTCCTCAGAAAATATCATATTTTGGACTTTAATAAAATTGGGGGGTGCTGTATTCTAAAGGAGTACCCCAATTTTGGTCACAACAGAAAAATAATCAGTAATGCACAAAACATAGTCCATGTGAACGATTTGGTGCTTACTATACAACGGAACGTGCAAGTTGAACAAGTACGCAATCAATGCAGCTAAATAAATTTTATATTCGATGGTGCAAAATAAAATAGAAAATTGTAACCATATTATTTAACATCACCATTTATTTATATAAAAAATAATTTAATTATAACATATAATAAAAGTTAACTTAAAAGTATTATGGAGCATTAGTTTTTTTTGTGGAATACTGTACATATTAATGGATATAATCAGGTCCCATTCTTTCTTCTATCATTTTTAGTGATATAGAGAAGACTTCATTAGCTATATCCTGGTCACGAGCGAGTCTGGATTCTTCACAGTAGAAACAATTATTGAAGTAAAGACCAGTGACTCCATCTAACTCAGATGCTGTTGCTACATACACAGTTGTGGCTGCAGCTTGTTGCTGAAGAAATGAACACATATTAAATATAAATTCTATTCTAAAAGAATATATACATATAAGTTTTAATATTATTTACCAAGGACTTAGTGAAAGGTCTTACTATTGCAAATAATAGCTTATACAACCACCAAGAATTTGGTAAATTTGTAGAAACCATATTGCCAGGATGTAAGGAGTTCACTGCAATCCCCTTATCCTTCCACTCTTCACTTAAAACCTAAAATTTTAATGATTAATTACATTTTTTATTATCATTTTTGTGTTAAATTGCATTTAATAATTTACTTGCCTTAGCAGTAATAATATTGTATAATTTAGAATTTCCATAAGCTGTCATTGCACTATACTGTTCCTTTGGATGAGCAAGATTTTGTTTTACAAAAACATTCTTGAGGCTTGCCATTCTGAAATAAAATATAAAAATATGCATATTAATCATTACATAGTATAAAACAAAGAAGTCGCTTCCTGCTGTCTGTCTGTCCTAATATATGCTCACATCTTTAAAACTACAGTAGCTCCGCTCCTATTAGTTGTTGCGTGATGATATAAAGCCTTTCTCGATAAATGGACAATCTAACACTGAAAGAATGTTCCAAATCAGACCAGTAGTTCCTGAGATTAGCGTGTTCAAGCAAACAAAACTCTTCAGCTTTATATATTAAGTATAGAGTATAGATTCCTGATTATACAGAATGTTAGGAAATATTTCCACAGTAACATTGTTTTGTAATTCAAAAATGAAGTTTTATCCATTTTCATTTGCTTAGTTTATTAATTTTATTGTGTTTACAAACTATATTTTTATTACAAACTTACTAATATATTTTTCACAAATCTATGATAACTACCTGTGAGACTCCGATGACACAAAAACAACTCTTGACCCTTTTATTAAAAGTGGTTCCAATAACAATGCAAAATACATCTGAGACAAATGATTTACTTGGAATGTTCTGTCTAATTTGTCTTCAGTTTCTTCATAAGGTAGTCCAAATACACCAGCATTCAATATTAACATGTCAAGATGACTGAAATATAATGAAAAAGAAATAAAATTAATTAAGGCAAACAATCATAATATATTTTGGGTGGATTTTGTTGAAATATTATCAAAAAGCTCAGTATTTCACATAATTTATATAAGAATACTTCCTTCATTTTGTAGTCTAGTAGAAGGAAGGACAAGATGCAATCTTACTAATAAAAAAGCTAAAATTGGGGTTGCATGGGTCATATTTTACGAGATCAGACAGAAAAGTGGACGAAGAGAGTGGAGTGGATGCCTCGATACAAGGCTAAATGAAAGAGTGGAAGACCAATCAAGAGATGGATTGATGAAATTAATAAAACTGAGGGTTCACTCTGGTCAAGACTAGCTGAAAAAAGAAATCTTAAATTCTAAATCTATTAAATAGATAGATTTAGAATTTATGATTAGTGTATATATACAGATGTACCCTTTTATCAGTAAAAAAAGTGAATTAATTTTTAAATTATAAATAGACCCCGGCAGAGACATCATAGGTAAAGAGTTAACCTGAGACCGAAATTAGTAACTTTTAATCTGCTTGCGGAAAACTTTGCCCATATAGGAAACATTACATATATACCTTTTTAATATCATATTATAAATATTTGTAAATTTTGCAATGATATTAATAGATACCGCAATTTGCAATCTTTCTAGGAGCCGAGGTTGCCAAGTGAGAAGGTGGGAGGACGAATTAAAAGAGACCCTGGGTCCCCCTTGGCTAAGGTTGGCAACGAATAGGGAACAACAGATGATTGAGAGAGGCCTTTTGTCGCAAGGCATTATTATAATGAATATTAAGAACTAATAAAACATAAGTATTAATAGAGAAGTTGCAGTAAAGAATGTTTTTAATCTGAATTTAATCAAAGAAAATCATAAAAAAATTGACTTAATTATAAAAACTCTTTCTCTCTCTTCTAAATATACTTACTCTGAAAAAATAGTTTTAACGGTCATTGCACATTTCTTGACACTATTCAATGAACTCAGATCTAGATGTATTGCTTTAAGGTTATTATCAGATACATTAACATCCTTCACAATCTGTGCTATTGCCTGTTGAGTAGCTTCCATGTTACGATTGGCCATTAGTATATTACAACCATGTCTTGCTAAGGACTTGGCTGTTTCATAACCGATGCCTGCATTACAGCCTGTTATAAGAGCATATTTGCCTGACAAGTCTACACCATGAAGAACCTAAAATATCAAATTATCTACTATATTATATTATAGTTAATAGCCCACTTCTGAGCCGGGTGTTTATAAGCAGACCATAGTCCACCATGCTGGCAAAGTGCGGGATAATATGGAGATCTCTCAGGAGTGCAGGTTTCCTTTCGATATTTTTCTTCACCGTTAAAGCAAGTGATATTAAATTTCTTAAAACACACGTAACTCAGAAAAGTCAGAGGTGTGTGCCCAGAATAGAACTCGGACCTCCTGAGTAGACATCAACGTCTTAACCGCTAGGCCATCCCTACTTTAAACTGTCAAAAATTTAGCAAAAGGTCCATTATGATGGAGATGAGTATAAAAAAGGTTTCATGTATCTTGTTTTGTTGCTACATCTATACAAATAAATTGCAAATAAAGTAAAGAGGTCTGTGAAGAAAAGAACACAGTGGTTTGAAGGGACCTTGAGGGCACAGAGAACAGGGTGTTGTTGGTAGAATTTATTAAATATGTTTCATACTTGAAAAGCAGTTGAAGATCCATCAAATCTTTGTCGGAAATCATTAACATGTTTTTTCTCTTCTTTAGCAAATGCCAATCTTGGGTCTATATAGGTTTTGTTTCCAGTTTCTTGCTGCTCATACAGGGTTTTCCCATCCTGGTCTATTGTTTTTGTCCAACCAAAAGGTAAGTCTTTTGGAACTACTTTTTTATGTCCTGTTCGTGGATGAGTCCATTGTATTTTTTTGTTACATGTGCTGGAACAATAAAACTTTATTTTCATAATTTAATTTATACAATACAATATCGTTGAGGAAATACCAATGCACTTGGGATTTGCAACCAAGGTGTTGGGTTAATAGACTGACCCATATACATAATTATGACTGCTGTCCGACCACTAACTACAATAACAAATAAACTAAACCTACATACAAAAATTTGGACAATGACCTCTGAACGATTGGATGGGTGGTTATATCTATATATGTAGAAGAGTTGCTAACAATATATATGGCTATTAATTGTTTTCAATACTTTACAAGTGATAAACAAATTGTATTACTTCAAAAAATAAACATTTCCATCTTCTGTTGATTTTTCTTCCCATCCTGGTGGTAATTCATCTTCACTATCCGATTCAAGATTATGCATTTTAATTGTTAATTGTGGTAAATTAACTTGTTTAACGAATGGCAAGGATGTCTCCTATGATCTTTGCCTTTCCAGTAACTTCTGTTGTAGTATTTTATTATTTTTACGTATATTTGATGTGTGTGTTTATTTTTCATGTACATATAGTCAAATTAATGTTTAAATTATATTTTTTACCGTACTCTAGCTCAATTTGACTGCTTTCTCCATCTCACGTGACATTGGCGGAGTTAAATGTGCTCAACTTGCACGTCTAAAAGCCATAAACCTAAAAATTGAATTGAAGAGATAAATTGAGCAGATTATATCTAGGTTAAGAAGAAACCTTAACTTATAATTAAGATTGCGATAAAATCAAAAATGAAATTATTTATAACGTTAAATTAATCAAATTGCAAAAAATAAAATTGAATATATGTACACAATAGGACTCTGGAAGTGGACTGTTGATAATATATCGATATTATTATTTAGAAATATCGATATTTATTACTAATATATTTTATCGATAGTCTGATATAGCAAAATCATCGAAAATTTAATCTACATTATTTACTGTTATATTTTTAAAATAGTTGTTATTTGTCTACATTGTACGGTGTAAGGAATGAAAACAGAAAAAAAAATTTGCATATTTGTTTATTACAATTCTGTTTATAACTTTCAATATTCATTTATAATTTTTTTAACGAGCTACGAAGCTGAACGAATGATGTTCTATGGTCTTTGCCTTTCCTGTAAGAGATAAATTGAGAAGAAGAGATTATAGCTCAGTAAGATTGCGACAAAATCAAAAATGGAATTATTTATAACGTTAAATTAAATTAATCAAATTGCAAAAACAAAATGTGTACACAATAGGACTGTTAATAATATATCGATATTATTTAGAACTAGCGATATTTATTACTAATTTTTTATATCGATAGTTTCATATAGCAAAATGTACAAAATTATCGAAAACTTAATCTACATTATTTACACTGTTATATTTTTTTTAAATAATTGTTATTTGTCAACAAAGTTGTACGGTGTAATACCTTTTCTATTATGGAATAAAACTAAAATTGCACCTCATAAGGTTTATTAGTATTCTGTTTGTAACTTTCAATTTTCATTTATAATTTATTTTTTTTTATAAATTTTATAGACTATAAGTTGTGTAAATCATTTTTGAGCACTTAAATTTTTTTTAAATAAAGCCGAGGTTGCGTTGCCTTATATATCGAAATGAAATATTTTTTTCTATATATCAAACTCCGATATTGATATATTTGAAAAATCGATATATTGAAAAATCGATATATTGAAAAATCGATATTAAATAATAATTGCCATAGTCGATTTAAATAATTTCGATTTTTTACTCTTCGATCGAACTTCTTTTAAAAAATCTTTCATAATGATAAATGATTATTAAACCATTTTTATGACTCCTCAGTCCTCATATTCTTTGTTGATTCTTATAGATAGCGCGCGAGTTGAATGAGTTAATCGACACTAATATTATAAGGAGGAAAGAGTTATATTTGTATGTAACGAATAAATTTAAAAACTACTGGACTGATTTCAAATATTCTTTTTCCGTTAGAAAACTACATTACGCCTAAATAACATAGCCTATATTTATTACTAGAAAAAAATTAGAGATCCTCCGAAATTCTTACTAAAACCAATCCAAGGTAATAAAATTAGCCACAAAATGTCTTTCGTCGCATACGCTGCGGAAAGTATTGATGATAAAACAAAAAAATGTTTTACAATATTATAGAACGTATTAATATCTACAAAAAACTTCGCGAGACCATGTGTGCAACTATTGTACCTAGTTATGTCACTTAACTACTTATTTACATTTTAAAAGTTGATAGAAATGCCTATCAAAATCAGACCATGTTTTCCATACGTTTGCATTAATTTTTATCCAAATAAATCATTTCTTATTCAAGACTGTTTCAATACCTGTAGATTACTTTTGAATTATTAAAATCTGACGGGCCGGTATCTTATGAAAATATACTGATCTCATATTTATGTTCTAGAAAGTTACCAGGAAAATAATTTTTGACACAGTTTTTTTACATTATCAATGCGATATCAGTTAATAACTGATTTTAACAAATCCAGCTATAAGTACAGAAAATGTTAAGACTTAATTGTATTAATTTTATTTAGATTTTTCTATCTTCCATTTTAGTTCTTTCCTTAATGGTCCACCTGAAGGTAAAAGCTACACAATTACAGTCACAATTTAAGGCCATTTTTTTTTATGGTGGATAAGGTGCAAACGAGCAGATGGTCCGCCTGATGGTAAGTGGCCACCATCGCCCATGGACATCGACAAAACAAGAGATACCTTTGTTTTGTCGATGTGTTGCATCCTCGAAGATAGAGTGGGGAGGGGGAGTGAAGAAGAAAAAATGCTGCGGTCTCAACGGACCCAGAGTTAGATCCCAGAGTCCACTAGATCCGCAGCATTAATGGGATGGGAGTGGGGAGGGGGTAAGTCCGGCCCACATGCGGCTCGACCGTAACGCGTCTATGACACTTGGCGGTCGGATTCGCATGCTGGTGGTCGCAAGCCAGTCGGGGAACAGATCCCCTACCACCAAGGAGGTGCTGGTGTCTTTTACGAGATGCTCACCTAGCGGCAGAGGGGTATAGTATTCTATCCCGTCCCCTCACGGGTAAAACTTATATTGCTTTAAAACCCGCAGCGAATTGAGAGCAGGCAGCTCGTTGTTTATACTCCAACAAAATACAGAGAAATTTCTTTTAGTATGAAATAAAACGTTATTTAATTTGTGATAAAATATTTATTTATCTAGGCTTTGGTATAAAGTGATTTGCTAATGAAAGACAGATATTAAAGATGAGTCAATGCTTTAGGTCGTTTATTCTGGATCTGTCTAGCGTTTGATCTCGGCAGAAGAAGTGAGAGTACAGCACACACTGAAAATATAAAAAAATATTAAATTAGTATACCCTCGCAAAGACTATTAAAAGCTACATGGTAGCTTAACCGCACAATTACACTCAAAAGACTACAATACCTGGGGCTTGCGACCCAAGTGCAGGATTAAAAGGCCTTTCTGCTACCCGTAAACACTCTCCTTCACTGCTCAACTTTTTAACTTTTAACACTTCTTCAGCAGAAGAGCAATTACACTAATTATGTAAATATTCAGCAAAAAAATCTTTAAATACACAACACTGAAGTCACACGAGTTCCGAGAGCAACTAAGGTCTATCATAGCTTGACCCCAACCGCTGTACCGCGCCCTAGGTATATGCGCGACGAGACGGGGGAGAGTACCGGCCATCAACGCTTACGTCTTGTTGTGTGTGTCGGATGCACATGAGATAAATATTCCAAGATGGCTTGTGCGTTATCTCGTGATGTAAAGAACATAAAAAAAATAGTTTTTCTTTCTTTGAATTTATTAATTTTAGTCTTATCTTACCCAAATATTATAATAGATCTTACTTTCTAGAATCTAGCACACAAAATATTTTTACTATAACCTTAATAGGTTTCTAATTATTTCTTCACTGATTTTCACGTTTTGCTCTGATTGATTAGAAATAAATAGAAAAACTACACTATTACTGTTATTTGTATTCTCGTTGTGCACAAGTTTCGCATATACTATGAAAGAAATTAGGTAATTAAATATATTATTTAGATATCTACTTATTTAATTAATTCCCTATCCAATTTAATACGTACGACTGCCGTGTAAAGCCAAAAATGTTTAAATAGGTTTTTTTAATAATTTTGGGATTTACACTAAACTGATAAATAATAGTAATAATGTGTATCGGAAAATAAAAAAAAAATGATAACCTCAGATCCAATATCGATCTCATGTGAACTCGTGCTTTTTCGTACCCGTCCTCTGCCTCGACGTGCGTTCCTACTTCCTAGGGCGCGGTACAGCGGTTACGGTTAACCTATAGCTTTATGGCCAACTTAATATTTGAAACCTCCATCTAATAACGCTTACTTGATCAAATAATTCTAATTATATTTAACACTATATATAACCTTTGTTGCGATAGATTTGTGCCAGTCAGTTGGTGTTTTCGCACAATGATCATAAAAGTACTGAAACTAGTAGTTTAGTTTGGCGTCGTTATTATCTATTGTGGTTAATGTTCGGGCTATGTAACCCTACAGCTTGGTTGCAAAGCCAAGGAGCTGCCCGGCTCCCTTTATAAAATACATCGTAAATACATCTCAAACTCAAAATATTTTATAAAAATAGACTTTTTTTAAAAGTACTTTTGACACGTCAAAATTGGTCAGTCAGTCAGTTTGTCTGAAGTTACCGCCAGTTCGGAAAGCAGTTTCCTGATGAGAAGAACTGGCAAGAAACTCAACAGTTGCTCTTTTCAAAATGCCATTGCTTACAGTCTGTTTTACAAAGGCATAATCATTCCGCTGAGCATCAACGTCATTTGGAATCCAAGCTTTGTCATCATTCAAGTAATCTTGTACAGAGTAGTAAGCTTTATTTACTAAACACTTTTTTATTCGAGTTTTAAATTGCTGAAGTGGCAAGTCTAATATAGTGTGTGGGATCTTATTATAGATGCGAACACCAAGCCCCATGAAACTATTACTAACTTTGTGGAGACGATAGTACGGCGTTACAAGCTTATTTTTATTTCTAGTATTTATCATGTGTGCGTCACTATGTTTGCCTAATGTATACAATGTTACAATAAATGTTTTGTGACGGCACTGTAAGAATACCTATTTTATTAAAATCTCGAAGGGAATCTCTAGCTCTTAGATTGTAAATGACCCGAACTGCTCTTTTTTGAAGAATAAAAATAGATTCTAAGTCCGCGGCCCTGCATCTGTTGGTGTCTCTTAATTACGAGCTCAATAGCAGCAAATACCCACGTAGGTGGTACCGTAGGGGGTAATTCAAGTGTTTAGTGGATATTTATCGTTTTTGATATCAAATCTATCAACCCGATACTGTCAATATAAATTAGCGGAAACTATCGTTTTATCACTTATCAACGTTATCGGACATTAATCCAATAATGCAATTTTGCATTTTATCTAAAGTTAACATGACATTGAGAAGAGTTAAGTTAGCTTTGATCTTGTTTTTTATCTACGGTCTTAGGGGGCGTCCATTAATTACGGTGGAATTTTTGAAAATTTTTCGACCTCCCTTCCTTCCTCCGAGTTCTCCAAAATGTATGTTTTGTCTGTTCTATTATTTATAATGAAGATTAGTAAATACTAGTATTTTTAAATATTATCGAGACTTAAAATCACAATCATAAAATTTAAAAGATTTATTCTAATTTAGTCCATGTAGTCAGATTTGACCATTTTTTATTTTAGAAATAATTATAATGTAATTTTACATCGTTTTCTGCTAAAAAAAAATACTTGATATTTGTTAGGACTCTCCCTCCACCCTAAGTGAGATTTGGATAGATTTAGCTTGATCCCTTCCCCTAAAACATCGAACGAAATGAATGGAAATATCTGCATTTCCTTTCCTTTAAAAATAATGCTAAGGGTAATTATTTTTATTTAAGATTATTTACTAGCCGACCTGCGCGACTTCGTTTGCGTGTTGCTCCGCTCCTATGGGTCGTAGCGAGATGTTAAATAGCCTAAGTTACTCTTTGTTACACCAGCTATCTGCCAGCGAAAAACCGTCAAAATCGGTCCAGCCATTTCAGAGATTAGCCGGAACAAACAGACAGACAGACAAAAATAGTAAAAAAAAATGTTCTTTTGGTTTATATACCGTGTATTCATCCATATGCACTTAGTAAAAAGCGGTTATTTTAAAATTACAAACATACACTCCAATTTTATTTATTTGTATGGATAACGAAACCTAAGGCAAAGAAAATAATATAAAGGAGTTTATAAATGGCGACACGTAAAACGACAGATAAAAATAAACATGCGTCATTAATTGACCTAATTTAAACAACAAGCTATTAGTTAACATTACTTACGTAATAATGAACCACCGAAAACGTAAAATGTGGCTTCGCAGGCGCTATTTATAAGTACCCCTGCGATATTGGTGCCCACGATGGATCCACTGCGACCGATCATCATTGTGAGACTAATTGCCATACCTCTAAAAATTAAAGGAAAATTATTGCAGGAGGTAGAACATCATAATCAGCTCATCAAAAATTAAAGGAAAATTATTGCAAGAGGTAGAACATCATAATCAGCTCATCAAAAATTAAAGGAAAATTATTGCAAGAGGTAGAACATCATAATCAGCTCATCAAAAATTAAAGGAAAATTATTGCAAGAGGTAGAACATCATAATCAATTCCTAGTGTCAAAAATTAATTGTTTCACTATAGGGGCCATTCATTAATTACGTAAGACGATTTAGGGGATAGGGGGGTCGACCATGTCTTTTTTTTTCCTTAAAAGGGGGTGGGAGGGAGTCTCGATAGTTCTTACGTAGATTACAAAAATGCGCAAAGTTAAAATTATACTTTAAAACAAACCATACATTTGTATTAATTTTTTCCTTTAGATTCTTACTTAATAAATATTAAACAGGGGATCAGCCTATTCTTATTTTTTCTTATTATAAAGGAGGAGGGTGTCAAAAAACTAACGAAAATAGTCTTACGTAATAAATGAATGGCCCCCTACTATTATTGTAGAAAAGCTAAATAGTCACCCTATTTATTATTTTTTTCTGGCAACACTAACCAAATATTACCTATTTATCAAATTTTGAAGCATCTGTAGCTCAGTGGTTTAGTTAGGCATTGGATTCACGATCTATAAGTCATGGGTTCGAATCCCAGACATAGGACTAGCGTGGCTCACTCCTAACACAAGCATTCAGCTTAGTTGGAGGGGTTAAGGAATACTAGTAGTATGTGATCCATACTACTAGTATTTTTTTTATAAAAAAATCATTAAATAAAAATAACCACCGCGTGTCTTTTAAAATCTGAACTGCACAATGCCCATTATTACTTTTAGAAAACTACCTCGTAAAAATGAGGGTAGTTTATATAAATTTTATTTTTTTTTAATTTTGATTTATTTAAAGAGGCTGGTTATCTTTAGAAACTTGGAGATGGGAATTAAACAGTTGAAGTTTTAACAGAATTCAAGATTTTTTTCTACTTTTTTAAACTTGATTTTTTTTTTGAATAATTTTATTATTAATGTTTTTCCTCATAATCGAAGAAGAGGACATAGTTTCAATTGAATCAATATGAAGAAAAATCCTTTCTACCTAACTAATATTATAAATAGGAAAATAACTCTCTGTATGTCGCGCTTTCACGCCAAAACGATTAAACAGATTTAAATGAATTTTGGTTTATAGATAGTCTAGAGCCTGAGAAAGGACATAAGTTCCTTTGTAATGCGAGAAAAGGGTTGTAGTGGGTTGAAAGGGGGCATGAAAAGTTGTATGGAATTATCGTCATTTTTAGAGCTAGAAGCTTCAAACTTATAAAAGGCTGTTGATTCAATATAAATAAATACGATATTCAAAGTTTGTAAAAGTTTTACCCTCAAGGGTGTAAAATAACAATAGGGTATAGGGGATGAAACGCGGACTAAGTCGCGGGCTAAGTCGTTTAGATGTAACTATACTGACATATGTAATTAATTGATCAATTAAAACAAGTAGTACCTTAAATTTGTAGGAAATATCTCCACAGCATAAGCGTTTATCGGGCCAATAGCGAGACCCATGACGGGAACTGCTGATAGTAGTATGGCAAACAGAATGTCTTGCGTAACAAAATTTATTAATATACAAAAAACTCCTATGACCACGTAAACTAGAATCAGTAGTGTTTTCTTTCCTATTACTTTAACAGTGCTGCTGACTCCCAAAGCAATTAAAGCGCAAGAGAAATTAGCTATTGTATTAATTACAAAAGTAGCAGAGTCTATCGTATCATCACATACTGCTGTATCTTCTTCTGTCTGAAAAATATGAAAGTTAATTCATTTTTAATTACTTACTTAATGTATACACAATGTTCTTGTTTAAATTATCGATGCTCCATTTTATTTAAAATTTAAATTGAATAATGAATTTAATCAATCTTTTTTCTTTTCATTTTATCTCTTAGAAGAAGAAGCAATATACCTTTACGGAACAACTTTCTCGACACCGGTACCGAAATCCAGGTGATTATTAATTATTATCTATCTATATATCTATAGAAACAAAGACAACAATAGAAACTTATTATCTATCTATATATAGAAACAGCAAAACAACAAATGATGTGCTTAATTTATATTTTTTTTTAGTCGAAGAAGAACTAGAAATTAGGATCTCTGAATTATTTGCTCTAGTATTAGCGATAAAAGAAGAAAGGTACAACAGAATATTGAGACATAAAAATAAGTAAATCTTTTTTAAAGTTACGAACACCGAAGTTCTTAAACGTATATGCTATGCGCAAATAAGTGGAACTCGTCCATACCATCAAGCAAAGGAAAGTCGCATATTTTAGCCACATCCGCAGACACAACCTGTACAAGCTTCTACAAACCATTACGATGGGAAAGATTAACCAAAAACCAGGGAGGCACAAAAAATCATGGCTAAGGAATATCCGAGATTTTTTTTAATGATAGATGAGGGACAAACGAGCAGACGGTCTACCTGATGGAAAGTGGCCACCGTCGCCCATGGACATCGACAAAACTAGAGGGATATATAGGGATATCTCTTGTTTTGTCGATGCGTTGCCGTCTCGAAGATAAGAGTGAGTAGGGGGAGCGAAGGGAAGACTGCTGCGGTTTCAATGGACTCCGAGCAAGAACCCGGTGTTCATTGGAACCGCATTAGTAATGGGATGGGATAGGGAAACGCGTTAGAGACACTTGGCAGTTGGATTCGTATGTTGGTGGTCGCAAGCTAGTCGGGGAACAGATCCCCTAAGAACTGACTGGGAAGAAATTTGACTGTTACAATTTTCTTCCAGTCAGTTCCCACTTTGACTGAACAAATGTTGAGACTCGCCGTGGACAAGGAAATGTTTTGAAATATGACTGCCAATTTCCAGTAATTAGAGAGACATTTTAAGAGAGAGAAATCTTTTTATTTCCATTTTATCTCTTAAAAGAAACAATAACCACGAAACGACTTTCACGACACCGGTTCCGACACTGGTAAAAACTAATTATTATCTAACTATATATAGAGCTTATCTAATGTAATAGATTCTTTTTTGTTAGAAATAATGGCAAATTAATAACTGATTTACAATATCTACCTGATTTAATCTTGCCCCGATAACTTCGCAAGCTGTAAGACCTGGATTACTACCAGATAGAACTCTATTAAGTACATCAGGAAGCCACATGTATAAACCGTTCAATCTAAAACAAAAACATAAATAAATGAATAAATAACAAACGATAAGTTATTAAAAGGTCAGTCTAGCGTCCTAAAGAGTTTCCTTATTCAAGATTGTAAGAATGCTGTTTAATTATATTTCTTGCATATTTAATCCAAAGTATTACTAAATACCGGACCACACTATAGGTACTAATTATAATATTCTTTTTCTAAGAACTAATATTTTAAAAGTTAGATTTATATATTTTTTTGACAAAAATGGCTCTGATTAGTTAAATAGGTCAGTCGATCAGTTTCCTCAGACTTAGAAGTCAGATAGATATGAGGGATATTAGCTGACCCGGCAAACGTTGGGCATATAAATTTAAAAAATTTGGGATTTCGGAGGAGTTTCGTAACAAAACCGCGGCACGAGAATCTTATATATAGGAGGAAATACTCCAACATTTCAAGAATACATAAAAAGGAGATCGTTGTGAAATTAAATAACAGGAAAATTTCTGCATAAATAACTAAAAATTGTGGAGTAAGATAAGCTTGTGTTTATTGGTGGTAATTGGTTTTAGTTAGTACGATAACAAAGATTGTGCCAATTTTATTATTTTATCAAAGAAAATGGGTAATAATTGATTTGGAGATTAATTGCAATAAATTGAGGTAAATTGTACTGATATCTTTTAGAATAGTACCTACCTAATATAGAATTTAGCGCAATTATTTGGTACGACAATTTTATAATTTATTTTTGACATAATTTATCTTGCTCTTGGCCTCTGACCTTAGTTACGTCTTGATACAGAACTTAAGAAGTTAATTTAGACTATTATTAAATATTTAATAGAATGGACTTACGTAGCAAATATTCCGAAGAATAGTATTCCATTTAAGGCAAGCCATTTTAAATACGGAGCTCTCAACAAAGGCATTGTTTGTTTTATTAAAGAAGTCAAAAAAGACGGTTTTTCCATTTGAATGTCATCAGGCAGTTTTAGACTTCTTACCTAAAAAATAGTAGCCCATTTATAAATACGATGTATAAGAATATAATCTAAAATAAACAACGAAAATGTTATGTTTGCATGCGTATAACAAATAAACAGCAAATTTTATTAACAGTCACAGAAGCAATACTACAAGGAAATGAAGCATGGTTTGGCAAGCAAGTCCTACATTGAAGTACAAAATCATAGGTAGAAGGACATTGCATAGGTACTAACGACTGGCTAGCGGTAGTTTCTTTACACGAAATTAGGTAATAAAGGTGTGGCTTAACTTGAATCAAAATTGAAGTAAAAAACTTAATGTAATTTGATTAATATATTATAAATTAAGATAATGAAAAAAAAACGCGTCAGTTCGTTAATAAAAAGATAAGGGAATAAAAATAAGGTAACCAAAAGTATGTCAATGAAATTTCAAGTAACGACAATGATATTTTTTTTTTTTAATTCTAATACAACACAAAAATTAATTAGAATTATAACATAATCTTACTGGATAATCAAGAGCTGGTTTTCTTTTATTTGCGGCGTACATTATCTTTAGGACATCTAATGATTCATCATGTTTTCCTTGTGAGACTAGATATTTCGGGCTTTCTGGGCCAAACGCCATAAAAAATGCAGCAAGGATGAATAAACTTGAGTAAATCATTGTTACAACTCTCCATGGTCTAAATACGTAAATGCCGAAGTTTACTCTAAAATCGAGAGGTAGTATCGCCCAAGCTATCACTGAAAAAGTCCCGTACGTATAAACAAACAAAATTGCTAATTCCTCTTTTGTTAGATAAGGTATAGTTTTAAATTATTATTGATAAAATAAATAGAATAAGTGTAAGGTCTTACAAGGCACTAAAGCAGATCCTGATATTTGCATGGCATTCGTTATCGATAGTGTTATATCTCTATAACGCGGTGGTAATATTTCTCCGATGAATGAGTAGGGAACTGCTGCTGGACATGCTAAACTGAAAAAAAAACATAAAATGATAAGATATAAAATGACAACAATCTACCTAAGTATTACAGGTACGATGCATTGTAACATTTAGGGGAACTTTAAATCTAACTCTATTTTATAATAGACAACATTCCTACTGCCTTGAATGAAAAATTCCAATACAAACTTGCGTTTAGGTCATAAAAATGGACCTCAATCAACCAGTGTGAAATTCTGTATGAAAACTTATTTCTCACACACTTAAGTTCTCTTTAAGTTTAACTTCTCTAGACACTCAATAATATTGTAGATAATAGTATGATATTGCGTTACAGCGAAAAATTGTGAAAGACCTAATAATTTGACCGGAAAACATAGAGGAAAATTATTCTTTAGATCTTAATTTCAGGGAGTAAAAAAAGTATTGATTGTACCGAATACAAAGACTTTAGTTATGATTCAGTTTGAGTTACGTCTAAAAGGTTCTTACCAAAGTGAACTTAGCATTTTGAAAACTGTAAAACTAATAAGCTCTGGCATGAGTGCAGCAAGGATTCCGAAGAAACCCGCACCCAGTGAGCTATAAATAACCATATTCTTCCTTCCTCGAGTGTCCACCAGGTAGCCCCATGGGAATGAGGTTATGACTATACCTAGAATAAGAAAAGAATACGTTAAACTCAATATATTTTATTTTAATTAGGAATTTTGTATAAAGGTGATTTTGGGACATTAAAACGGTCAGTAGATCTTTTGGAGAAGCAAAATAAAAAAAGTTTGGCAATAAAGTTACAATTTTTGTTATTTTTGATTCGCTATTCGTAGATAACTTTGAAATTATCAATCATAACAAAAACGCGATATAGCTGACCAAATTTATAGGTTACTTGCTGACCCGACAAACTTTGTTTTGCCATGTAAATTTAAAAAAATAGATGTTGACCGATTCTCAGACCAACCATATGCAGACAAAATTTCATAAAAATCGGTCGAGCAGTTTCGGAGGAGTTTAGTAACAAACACCGCGAGAATTTTATATACAAGATGTATTTGCTGGAAGAAAGCTTGTTTGGTCGAATCTCGAAAAACCAGTTTGGTTACCGGCAAACTCGATTTACGATAGACTCTAACCTCCTATGGATTTTGTTTGGGTTATTTTGTCGCTATCTTAATACTTATAGTATATATGTACTTGTCCTTACACAGCTGATAAGTTGTACATCGTAGTAGTCGCCTAGTGACCGATATTTGATTTTTTGTCAACAAACTCTACCTCTAGTTTCAGACAAACTAACTGATCTGATCTGTCAAATGTACTCCTAAATATTTCTGCAAAATTAAAACTAAGTGTAATAATGAATAATATAATATTTACCAATATAAGGAATAGAACCAATAAATCCACGTTGGGCATCATTCATCTGCAGATCACATTTGGCTGCAGGTAACACGTAGGAGTACCCAATAGGCTCAACAATTGCAGCTATTAGAAATAGGGCTAGTACTAAACTATATCTCAAGTTATACCAGCCAAGACCTAGAAGAAAATTTTAAATAAAAAAAATCCCGATAAAATATTGACAACTGAATGTTGATATGAAGAAGAATTGAACATTGAGAATTAAAATTTTAAGAAAACATTTTTAATAGTATATACAGCTCATTCTCCATCGAATACTTCAATTGGATCATTGTGAAACTGAGTCTTATCCTACTAATATTATAAACGCGAAAGTTTGTAAGAATGTATGGATGTCTGTGTGTATGGATGTGTGGATGCATGGATGAATGTTTGTTACTCTTTCACGCAAAAACTACTGAATGGATTTTGATGAAACTTTACAATAATGTAGCTTACACGTCAGAATAACATATAGGCTATAATTTATAATGACATAGTGTGAATTACCCAAAATATAGCGGGAGAAACCGCGGGACGCAGCTAGTATAACAGAAAGTTTGAGTAGAAATTAAAAGTTAAAGTGGGAAAATATTACCGTTTGGAATAGGAGTAAAGTAGTTAATTGGAAATTCTATTTTATATTTATGTACTTGTACGTGAAGAAGGAAAATCTAAAACAAGTGGCAATAAAAAAGTATTACAAAAAACATCATCTTATACCTACTGACATTTAAAGCTGATGAGTTTGTTTGTTTTATTGCTTGAACCGATGTGAAAAATTCTTTCAATGTTAGATAGCCCATTTATAGAAGAAAGTTATAGGATATATATTATAACGCTAAGACCAATAAGGAGCGGAGCTATACGTGAAAAAAGTCGCGCGGGTCGACTAGTATTTTATAGACCACGTACACAACAACGTAACAAAATAACATTTTATTTAAACTTGAATTATTATTAATGAATGTATCATTCTCTGTTTATATTGTTTTATTGCTTCGTGATAATCAAGAATATTATACGAGTTGTTTGCGTGCTAAGACGTCGTAATTTTATATTATTTTAGCAATATAATTATAATCCTTTTATAACTTTAAAAAATGAAAACCATAAACTTGTTATTGAACCTCTCAATGTAACTGATGTGATTATATTTAGGGATTCAAAAAACGCTCTCCATGTAATGTATCCTTTTTGCGTACACTATTATTAATAAAAAATTAAAGGCTAATAATCTAAATAATTTAATTAATTGAATTCCTACTCATGTTGGTATCGTGGTGAATGAGGTGCTTAAGCTACATTTAATGTTATAGTAACTAAATAACTAGGTATGGTAAAGGTATTTGGTATCGTACGATCCAACCTTCTCTACCTTGTTTTCCGTGATTTTATAAAAGTAAATTATGTAGGGAAGATTGTGTTTTGGCATTAGGACTTTGCTGTGGGCACATTCATTAACTAAGTTCGCATACAAGATGGGCTGAATATCATATCAGTTTTTTAGTGTCTCCCTTGTCGCAAGATTTGTTGAACTCTATTACACTGATCATTTAGATTTGAATAATGTTTGCGTGTGTAACAATGATGACGGCATAATCAGTTCTGGTTAAACCCAATTTAAATAAAAATAGAAAAAACATGTTCCTTTGTTACATTAAAATTATGTAATAAAATATTTCGAATAATCAATTAAATTAATTAAAACATTAAGTATCACAAAATTTTATTTTATTTTACTTGAATTACCCGGAAGATGCATAGCAAATATTTTTTTGCGTCAATTATCGTAACGTTCAAATCATATAACCTTCGTTTCTTCTTTCTTATAATAAAAGGCATGTAAAGATTACTAATAAAAACTTTAACGAAACAAACCTGCAACAGAAAGAGCTTGATCCAAATCAACTGCATTATTTTCCTTAGAGTCTAGAGCAGCAGAAACAGTGTCTATATTTTTTTGCACCATTTTTAATTCACAATCCAGTTTTTGAGCATATTAGGTAGCAACGTCAACCACACAGTATTCACAGTAGCGTATTAGTTAACATTAATTAATTAATCACACACATCTCTTCTTATCTTTGTACAACTTTAACGCTGACGCTAGATTTACTAAATTTTATAACTTAAATCTTTCATACAGTTTATAAATAACACAGCCCCACATGCGCAAAATTATCGGACAAATATTTTGTTAGTAACAGTTGTTTGTTATAAATATACGAGTACGGACGGTCGCTTACACAGACGGACTGTGAATGATATGACGGGACGCTTTTCTACGGAATTTATATTCCAGTTTTATCAACGCTACAAAATTAACACCATGTGGAGTATTTTTTAAAACCTTAACTTTGTAATGTACTATCCTACAACGATTTTAAAAGGGCTTTATAATTAAACTAGCTGCCCCGGCAAACGTTGTTTTGCTATATAAATTTGGGGTGGGCCATCCTTATCACTTAGGGTGATGAATATACATAAAAAATGTCATAAAAATCGGTCGAGCCGTTTCGGAGGAGTATGGTAACTAACATTGTGATACGAGAATTTTATATATAAGATAACTAAACTGTCTTTGCTGTGTCTTTGCTTTGAGGAAAATTTTTGACAATAAAAAAATCAAGTAGTAGATTATTGAAATATCAATAATTTTTTTTTATCAGTCTAAACATAGTTATTTTTATTGGAAAGTTTTGGTGATTATTTCCTCAATATCAACAATGACATCACCGTTTACCCTCCAATAAGGTTTAACTTCAAAATCCCTTTTTGTTGAAGCTCTACATCCAATAAATAAAGTACGGTTAAAGGTTTTGATGAGTCAGTCAACCAGCTGCTTTATACATAATAATTATATCGATTTACATATTAACCGACATATTTCAACAATTTCTATTATTAACTTTCCTATTAGAATAGCTAGCTCAGACAGTTTTAAGCATACCTACGTTATGTGTTTACAAGGATATTGCAGTTTAGATAAATGATCTAACAATATAATCCACCATCGAGTTGTAAAGATAGAGTCAGGTAGTGCAAATTCTCAATCAAATTTATATTATTATTTTTTAAATTCAATACTACATCCGTGTTTTTTAGTCACAATTTAAATTAGTCAACCAATTTAAACGTAATAAATAATTAATGGTATCGTAAGTTCCTATCTTAATACATGACCAACTGCGTAAGTACGTATATATATATTTTTTTTATTAGGCATAATTACATGTAGGAAGGTATGTACTTTTTTTAACTACCAGACGCTTACGCAAGTTTTCAGGTAGATTACAAGTTTAATTATTTAAATTAATTATTCACAACTTGATTGTAATAACCAATAAACTATTGCTATTTTTAATTTCTTTAAGTCATCTAGGTTGTCTGGAAGAAAAACGTTATCTGAATAAGTCTGCCTTTGTCCACTATACTCGTACTTGTTTCTATAACGTTATTTTTACCCGACTACGGCGAAGCCAAAAGGAAGGGTTATGGTTTTGACAGTCTATGTATGTATGTATCTATGTATGTCTGTATGTTCCACTCTAGCGCCTTAACTACTGAACCAATTTTCATGAATGAGGTATAAATAGATTCTTATAATGGGACGGGTGACATAGGCTATAAAAATTTTATGATTTTTTTATAACGGAAATTATACATCAGATTCTAACCTCGATAAAAATTAAACTGTGCTACTTATCACGTGTTTCATATCAAAAGAAAGGTCTTGGTGAGCACATTACAAATATGTATATATATGTTATTGTTTATGTCAACATATACGTTTAAAATGCGGTCGTATAGTCCGCGCGGTTCTGTCGTTGCAATTATTCACTCGTTTAAGCAAATAAAAACCAACATTACGTTACAATATTAGATTATAAAGGTTATCTCGATCGAGAAACGGAAAACTATTAAATAGAAAAATAAAGTTTACAAAACTATAACCCGACTATGTAAAAAAGTAGTCTAAAAAGGACGAAACAAGAAAATAATTCAGATAGAAACACAGAAATGCATATGTATAGAAATGGTCAAGGTAGAACTGTGGTCGCGCCCATGTATACCTACCAGGTCTGTTTCAAGGAGATGTTCCTCTAATCTTATAAATAATCATAGGTTTTTGGAAATAAAAATTCATTCATTAAAAAAAAAATTCTTTCATTTTCTCTAGCCTAACTAGAGAAAATACATGAATCCACAATTATCTACTATAATGTAATTAACGGATTTTAAAATCTCTTTACAAATATAATTCCACTTACATAATTATTTCTTAAGTAATAATAAAATAGTTACCATAGCACTAATCCATACATCCAATAAAGCGTCAACGCTAAGTCCCAAATGTGTGACAAATACTTATAATACAAAACAGATTCATGTCATTGATTGTACTTGACCTTACACCGTAGTGACCTTCTAATAGCTCTTGATAGAACAACAATTTTTCATGTGTCAAAGAGTTAAATATTTCACTTATCTTGACCTTCTTAATTCACGGTTATATTACATAGTTTGCTATTTGATAAGATACATTTATAACGGTCCCACGTCGTTGCTTGTGTATATTTTACTAATCTTTTATTACATAATACATTTGTAAACGAGAGATTCGTAAACACTTATAAAGATAAAATAAGAATTACGATTTTTTTTCATGTAAAATTGGACCGAATATTTTATTAAAATATACAACAGGAAACTATATTAACGCACAGACAAAACTACGGAGCTTAGATACATGGAATTTTGAACAGGATTTCCTTGTACAAAGCAACTGAACAGTAAAAATAAGAAGTTCATTTGTATAAGGGTGAAGGAGTTTTTTCCTACAGATAATCCGATCTCTTTTTAATCCGAAAAATTAACATGAAGAAGCTGTTTGATAGACAAATTAACGAAACCGAAACTTTTGAAACTAGATCATGAAAGGACAAGTTTTTCTAACATTAAAATTTGTATTTAAGTATAATATGAAGTCTACGTCTACGATTTTTTGATATATTTCATGATTATGAACTTAAATATAATACTACTCGAGACCGTCAGCTGCAATTTCGTAGGTGGGGCGAGCAGTGGCAGCCTCCCAAACATGTAAAAAAAAAAAAAATTTTTCAGTCATTTCCTCCCGTTTGAAAATTTGTCGGATATAGTTTAATTAGTATCTTGAAGGAAAAATAAAGTCAGCTAACCATAACGTGGTGGATTATACGTCAGCTGGCTGCTTGACCATGTAACATTTTGATTTTTTTATAGCAAAATCACAGTTACCATTTAAGTAGCTTTTTACAAACAGGAGTTTCGTGAGTTAATGAACTTGGTCATGAAAATCTGTCACTGGCACCAATACCATAAGATGATAGTAAAGATAAAAGTCTTTGCTATAGGGCGAAAAAAAATTTTATTCGATGACAGACCAGAAATGTAGTAAAAATAGTTTGAGTAAGTCTGTTTTCACTAGGGTATGAAATTTTAAATATTAATTCTTAGTGAGTTATAGAAACCCATTGATTTCGGCAATACTTTTAATACAAGTTGTCAAAAGTCTTCATTATATCATTTTTAAAATTAAAACTATTAAAATTCATAGTTCAAAGAGTACAATGTGTAAATAAGACATTGTGTTAAATATTAAGAATGTAAATGAAAATAGATGTTTTATTTTATTTATTTATTTAACACACAAACTAAGTAGCATTTTCCACTCCTTTATGTACAGTTTTTTTGTAAAATCTGAATGTTAAGTAAGTAATAACAACTTTTTGAATCGTTATATCTCAAAAACGGTGGCTCGTAGGATAAAAATGATTAATACATTTTTGTAGATAATTTTATGATCTACAATTTTTGTCTGAAGTATTTTTATGATAAAACTTACCGTTTTGGTGAAAATCGCGAAAAACTCATTTTTTTGACCTTTGACTTTAAATAAAAATTTTTATACAGGGGAAAGATTAAATTTTTTTTTTAACCATATTTTAAACAATCTTACTGATTTTCAGTTTGGTGGGAATTCAGGTAGCTTCGAATGTCTAAATTGACCGGACTATAAGTGGTGTTAAACAGGTGTTTATAGATAACGGTTTTAATAATTTATGTTTTGTGAAATGTTTGTGATTAGAAATAATTTATAGAAAGCAGTTAAATTAATTAATTACACATTAAGTTTTAGTGTAATGTGTAAACAAAGAAACTGGAATAAAAAAACGATAGCTACATATGTCGTATGATACGTAGTTCGTACACAAACATTTACCTGTTCTATAAAAAAAAATATGTTTTTCATAATTGTAGTACTATTGTAAATAGAGTTCTCTCGAGGTAAATAAGAGGATTAAGAAGACAAATCGAATAGAAATAGGATTGAAACAAGTAGTATTTTAGGAGGAAAATATGAAGTAATTTTGCCATATAATGTGTTTACTCTTCTTTTTAATGATAAGATAGTTAAAATAAATTTCATGTTTACGAAAGTATTCAGGTTATTATAAAAGATTAAATAAGATAAAAGTTATGATTTTTTATTGTATGGCAATAGATTTTATATAATATTTTTTTAAACAACGACCTACTGTAAGAAAGGGTTAAATAAGTTACAAGGTCCTTCCTGCGATAACATGCTTTTATTTAAGTTCCTTGATATCTCATTAAACTAGCTATGCCAGCGGTTTTAGTTACATGTCAACAATAAGCTTAAGTTTTTAGGCTAATAACTTAATGTTTATTTTTAAAATGGACTAGGAAAAAAAATCTAGAACGTTTAATATAAAGGTTCATTATCTAATAGTTTTTGTAAATTTGTATGTCTCTTGTTGCCTACACTAAACATATTTCTGATTTTTACATATTCTATATTATTCGGGAATTAACTAATATTTTATCAATCAAAGTTATTTCGAATAATTAAATTGTTCTCTAAATTCCCATTAGGGGCCATTCATTAATTACGAAAGATGATGTAGGGGGGGAGGGGGGGGGGGGGCGGGATTGGGTAAGAGGTTTCGACTATGTTTTATTTTTTCTTACAAGGGGGTCAGTTTCGATAGTTTTTACGTAAGATTTATTTTTTCCTTTGGATTCTTACGTAATAAATATTAAACAGGGGGAGGAGCCTATTCTTATTTTTTCTTATAAGAGGCGGGAGGGGGTAAAAAAATAGTCTTACGTATTAAATGAATAGCCCCTATCAAACAAACGAATTAATTTATACCTTTTGATAATAATAACAGCTCAACAAAAATATACCTTTTGTTGCCCTAAATATCTTTACGGACTATTAGATTACTAAGTACAGTAGAACGCCGATTATCCGAATGAATTGGGACCGGGGTCGATTCGGATATTCGAAATATGGATATTCGGATAATCGGACATAAACTAACTGTCACACATAGAATAAACATTATTAAGTCTAACAAACACAGTTCTACAATAACGCTCCCTTGAACATCTCGATCAGAATAAGTTGCAACCCCATCAGCCTTCATAAAAATACTAAGTATAAAAATTCACAACAATAATAGTACCCCTGTAGTAGCAAAAAAAAAAAAATAAAACATAATAGATATATTTCAATATAACAGTTGAAATAAGTTCCAACTTGTTCAACAAAATAAAATAAATATTACTTGGTTTTTTAATTTTTTATATTACGCTTAGGAACGATTCGGATAATTGGCGATTCTATTAATGGGCTTTCGGATAATTAATGAAAGCTCTGGATTAGCTTTAGATTTTTTGAATTTAGTAGAAAATATGAACGTTCTCTTTTCTTGTCCTAAGCTCCGCTATAAACTTTATGATTTACTTCCTTCTAACATTCCCCGTTCTACTAACGTGAAATGCTTTCTCCAACTGGTTTTTAGTCATCATGTCAAATTTGTACCATTTTATATATAAATATTTTGTTTTATAATATTTTTGTTGCTCTAATTGTTTTTGTGTTGTTGTAGCTTTATACTAACATTTTATTCCTCCTATTGTGATGTCTTTCTAATGGAAAGTCAAGCAAGCAATATTATAGTACAACTGACCAATCTCCTTAGTGTTTTACTCAATATACGTGACATTGGCGGAGTACTTTGTGCACACATGTTGTTGCACACCTGAAAGCCATAAGTGAAGTAGAAGAAGAAGAAGAACGTAAGGTATGCTTTCTCTATACACATCTAGATAGATTTCCTGATAATCTGGGGAATTATAAAAAATATGACAGTCAATATGATAGTCAGAAAAATATGTCAATATAATAGAAAACTCGTTTCAATTGTAAACAAAATAATATCTTTTTAATGATATTTTTTAAATTTTATTTATTTATACATATTTAGAAAGAATAAGAGTACGAAACAACTTTCACATCAAGGGCAACACTACCATTATTAACCAGTGATTAACAAGTGAGGATGTAACCTACTTTTTAATGACGATAACTTACTGTTTATCTACTTATTCATTTATTCGAGGGCATTAATAATTCACTTTTAATTATATGTGTAATTGCGTTTTACACTATCGATTGATAATTACAGTAATTTTAATTCATGTTCTTTTATTGTTCACTAACACATTAAATCTAAACCAAGAGTGAGATAGTTTGAATGATCTGATTTCATTAATATTGGTGAATTCTGTAACAACACTATATTTATATAAAACTATTCCAAAAATTCAATATTTTTTATTTTATTAAAATCTGACTTCGTAAGTATTAAGTAATGTCAAGTATAAAAATGATCATGCGTTATTTTGGCCTTTATGGCGAAACTTAATATAAAACAAAACTGATGCCTTAAAAAGTAGAAAGTAGAAAGTTTTATAGACCCTTATATTATCTATATAAACTCTACAACACAGTCATTCGTAAAAGACAATAATAAAATGCACTTCTGACGAAACTTAAGAAATATATAATAACGGAGTCCCAGCATAACGACACACCCTTTGTTGTCACCAGGCGAGCTCCGTTTGACAACTGACACAAATCTATTGGACCATTTATCGGAATATAATTGTTACGACGGTATAATTGAATTAAAATAACAGGAATTGCTCGCGAAGCAGCACCCCCTTGGTGGTAGGGTATCTGTTCCCTGACTGGCTTGCAACCACCAGCATGCGAATCCGAGCGCCAAGTGTCATATACGCATTCCGGTCGAGCCGCATATGGACCAGAATTACCCCCTCCCTCTTCCATCCCATTAATACTACGGATCTAGTGGACTCTGGTCTCTTAATTGGGGACCACTGAAACCGCAGTATTTTTTTTCTTCACTCCCCCTCCTCACTCTATCTTTTATCTCCAACGCATCGACAAAATAAGAAGGTATCTCTTGTTTTGCATCATTTTTAGGGCATCGGCCCTTGGGCAGTGGTGGCCACTTACCATCAGGCGGACTAGCTGCTTGTTTGAAGGATAACAATCTTTGACGTCACAATAAATGGACTAATATGTTCCGCACATTATTGTTGATTATGACATTGATTTGAGTAGCTCTTTACAGTTGTGTCAACAAAAAAGTTACAGCTACGCAATACGCCGTAATGACAGTAATCATTATTATTACACCGCGAGTAATTAAGTAGTATAAATCCGCCGGGAGTAATATTCTAGTCATCAAGCCATGATACTGTTGTCTGCTTGTATAATATAGCCTATATTTAATACTATAAAAAATATTTCATTGCTTACTTACTGTAAAGATTTATACATTATGTTTAAATTTTATGACATTTACATCTCCCTTTATGATCAACCAATCTCTCAGGCTTAGTTTCCAACGAAGTTAACAATTCTTTGGTAAGCACTTGTTGTTGTGAAAGTGACTTGGTTTCTTCTTTAAGGTTTCTGATCATTATTTGCAAAGATAATAAATTTTGATAGACCGTATTAAGTGTTTCTTGCAATAATAAATCATTGTTAACGACTTTGACACCACCTAATTTTTCTTTCGGCTCTGTAAAAGTTTATTCGTCTTTTATATTATTAATAAAAAATATAAACATTAACGTTAAATATAATTTGGTTTTTAACTTACTTCTACTATTATTGTTAGTTTTTTTAATTTCTAGTGTTAAGTCTGTCTGTGAATTTAATGGAATTCTAATTTCATCATCATATTTTCTTATTATGGTCTTAAGAACGGCTTCTTTTTTATTTGTATTTTGCTTTGCGGAGATTGGATGAATCGGATCACATGTTTGTAAAACAAGGTCGTTTTTTTCGTTAACACAATAAACAAACCTAAAGTTTATGTCAATTTCTGGCGTGTCTAGTTTTCTAAATAATTTATTATTATTCTTAAAAGTTGTTTCTATACAAGATTCACTCCTTGAAAAATTAATTGGAAAATCTTTACCGTATTTTATGTTTGGCTTTTCGCTATAACGTTTAGGGTCTTCAATACTAATTTTTTCTCCTTTTTCTTTATAAATATCAATATTTTCTTTCTGTAAGTGTGAAATGCCTCCGAGTTTAGATAAGGGACGATCAAGGAATTCTGTATTTATTTTAGTCGTATTATTTTTATTATTACTTATCATGAGGTCAGCGGGGGCATAAATATCACTAATATTATCTCCCTTGTGTAATTTTTCTTCTTGATTTTTTAATACAACGTCAAGTGGAAGCAATGATAAAGAATTTGCAGTTTTATAATATTTTAAATAAGATAAATCAATTTTTTCTTCTAAGCTTTGTCCATTTAAATCAATATTGTCTTGAGATTTTAAGCTAATATGCTTATGTAGTATCGGAATCATTTTTTCTTTCGAGAAAATCGTGTTAATTTTGTTTTCAGGTTTAGTATTTCGATTTTCAATAAAATCTTTGTCAGGAGTGTCTTCCTTATTATGAAAAGTTTGTACCATGGAGTGAATACTAATGGTAGGTAAAGATTTATTAATTTCAGTACCATTTTCATAGTCATGTTGTAAGCTATCATTAGTTTGTACCTGCAATATAAAAATGTCTTGTAATTTTATTTAAATTATCTAATTACTTTCCTAGGTTAAACTTCTTAATTATCATTTTTACAAAATCGAATTATGCTATATAGGACTTCTTGAGGAAATATTTTAAAATGTACCTTATTATTTAATAGTTCCTCCGTCTCTTCTGCTATATTTTCAACTTGAATATCAAATGTGTTAATGTTGTTTAATATAGAACCTAGTGTGTTATCATCATAACTAAATCCATTACTTTTTGATAGTGAAGTATCTATATTAATGATATCTGAATTTTTAACATAATCATATAAAATATTTGAGGAACACCTTGTCTGTTTTATTTCTACATCATTTACCAACACACCAATATTATCAATTTCTTTGCTTTGATGAATATCTAGTGTATGTTCACTTATCTTCTTTGAATGAAATTCATTGGAATACATTTTTGGAATATTATTCGAAATTAAAGTAATATCTGATATGGGGTCACCTGCATTAGTTTTAATATGTTTTAAAATATTATTTAATATCTCTTCCATTGCGTCTTTAATGTCATAATAATTTTCAGGGTTTTCAATGGCTAATGGTATTTCTTCTATATTATATTTGGGTTTCATGTCGAAACTAGGCAATACATTATCCTTTCGTATAATAAATGAGTTTTCATGATTATGAATTAATAACGAATCTTTATTTTTTGAGTCTCTTATTTCGTTATCTAATAAAGCTTTTGATAGGGATGCTGATAATTTAACTTGATTTAATATTGTAAACAAATTATCACTACTTTTTCTTTCTATATTAGAACTAGATTTAGATATTTTAAGTTGATGAGTTGATGTTTTGATTTTATTCTGATTTGATACGAAATGTTCGTAAGATCTTGCAAATTTTTTCTCGAGACCTTTTTCTTTATCAATATCAGACTTTCGTTTTTCGTTTAATGATAAGGGTATTTCGTGATTTTGAGTCGATAAAGAATAATTTTTAACGTTAGTGTTATCGAGAGTCTCAAACGATTTGTTTTCCATGTCAAATGCAGGCATTAAATTTTTTTGATTATCGTCAGCTGTAATTTCTTTATTTTGATGTGATAAGCAGTGTATACTTTTTATTTCATCTATCTTCTTTATTTCTAATACTTTTGTTTCAATTGTAGTAGTTGAGGTTACGTCTTGAACTAGAAATATTGATGATTTTACTTCATCTTGAGTTATTAAGGTCTCTTTCGATACAGATATTTCACTCTTTTTAATTTTTTCATCTGTAAATACTAGTGATTCCTCTGGATTTTTGGATATTAAGGAACAAAACTCAGTTTTATCCTTGGTAATATTTATCTTTGTTTCTAATATGGGTGTCAGGTTTTCAAGCGAAGTTATAGATTTTTCAACTTGTGTTATTGTGGAGTAAGCTGTAGGTGTTCCGGTTTTAGGCAAAGAAATTTTAGATATTTTCACAGTAGCAAGCGTTAAATTTTGTGGCATTGTAAATGACATTTTATGTTGACTTTGGCTATTTTGAGAATTATCAACACTTTTATTAACATGATAAGATGTTTCATCTTGTTGTATTCTAAAGGGTTCGTCTAAATTTTTAGACTTCTCTCGTTTTAAAGGCTTGTAAAATATCTCAGTAAATTCATTAATTGACTGCTTCGATTTTTTTTCACTAGACATTTTTGCTTTTGTGGCACTATTTTGGCTGGCTTTACGCATTTGGATTTCACTATACGATAGAGCTGGCGGGTAAGTAATAATTAAATCCGAGAATGTTTCTTCCAAGAATTTACTATCAAGTTTCGACTGCAGTAATACTTTATTTTTTCTATCATTTTGTGTTTTTGTTATTACATTCGTCTCATTTATTGTCATATTTGGGATAAAAGCTTGAGCTAATCTTTGATTATCTTTAAGTTTTGGTGACGTGATCGATAGTTTTGTTGTTGGTTCATACGAATATTTGTCTTCGTTGAAAGGTGGATCAAGGCAGCCACCTAAAACAATAATGTTTTTTTTAGAATAATTATTTTATTCTCTGCATTAATTTTTTACTTTAGGCACTAATAGAAAATTTTATACTTCTAATGCCCTTGTAGAATAAAATTCCTTCCACCATGATGATACAAATACATCTTAACTTAAAATTAAAAATAAATATACCCGGTTTGCAATTGCCCAAAAATATAGGTGTCTTTCTTGTATCTGATGAAAAGTTTTTTCTTAAAGCAAATTTATCTGCTGTTACATCGTTTGTGTCATAAATAACTTCTGGTATTTTATTATCTCCAACAGATGAACTAGGCAAATAAGTATTCTCATCATCATCATCATCGTTATTTTGTGTACTAAAACATCCTAATAAAAATATATTAATAACACTATATTAAAGGCAAAATAAAAGTATTAAGTTAATAAAGCCATACTGACCGGTTGTGAAAATTTTTAGAATCTTGTATTGATACTTTTTTTGGGATGTCTTATTTTTATCTGCATCTAATAGAAGATCAAACGACATAATAGTTTGATCGCTTTTAATGAGACGTAATTTTTTAGAATTTTGATTTGCACCAAGTCTAGGTACTGATATAACACCACGTTTAGTTCCGGTAACTTCTTTATTTTTATATCTGATCTTGATATTAACAGGACTAGATAGGTTATCTCTAAGCATCATGTTTGAATAAAAATCATTATCTTGTGGCATAGCAACAATCTCTAATGGTAAATCTTGAAATAACTTAATTGACTGATCTACTAAGCTTTGATGAGCCATGTTTCTAGAAAATTAAGATAATTAATAGCTATAGTAAATACTTGTATACATTCCACCAAGTATATTTAAATTGTAAAATAACTCTCCAATCTATCATATAAGCTTGAATATTTATAAGCCACCATCATATAATTTCCATATTATCAAGCATACTTAAAAAGTTTTAGATTTTTGGTTCGTGGTTACAATGCTTTAAATTAAAAAATTTCTACTTCAGTTGTTTTAAAAGTAATATCTAGAATGACCACACAGAAGTAGAAAAGAAATTGACCGATAGTCTAAGGGAATTACTTCAATAATATCTAAGTAAACGGACGGAGAAGCCGACATTAAGAAGATCCATATAGAAGGTAAAGGAGATATAGCTAGTTAAAAAAAACACATTTACTATACATTAAGCTTTATGATATGAACTATTACTCATCAAACACAATTGAATAAACAACACGATTACATTTTTTCTTCGCGTTTCCGTTTCGATCACGGCAACATTTTACAAAATCGTTCATATTTTCATTGAAAGGTTTATTATTTATTATTAGGTCGAAAATACCTAATTCTGTACATTTATTAATTATATCATTTAATACTACTTTAAGAGGAAGAACGTCTTTTTCCATATTTCTTCTAAAGGTAGCAACTCGCTCTTCAGGATGAATCCTTACATTTGTGCCAATATTTTTTTTATAAAATACATTAGAATGATAATTAATATTCGATTGATTATTATATTTTGTATAAAGATTCCTACAATTTTGAAAGTCTAAAGGTTTTAAGCAATTCATTGCATAGGAAATTATGTCCGAATTTATTTTTGCTGTACAATTTTTTTGAAAATCCATATTTTCAATATTCACGTTATATAAAGGACATTTTTGGAGTTTTCTAATGTTTGTTACATCACATGAATTTGTAGAAACAGTACTAGGACTTAAAGTTTTTTGATCTTCAAGTTCAGTATTAGTTTCATTATCAACGGTAAAGTTGTTGTTGTCCTGGTTGACATTGTTATTAATTTCTGTGATAGCCACTGAAAAAAAATGTATACAAAAATAAATAATTTAAAAAAAAAAATCTTCTTTATTTTGAATATGGGCAACAAATTACCTTCTTTAAAATGACTTTCTATGTTAGACGATATGTCAACGTCTTGTGTTGAAATAGAATTGAACACTTGGATATGTTTATGATTCGTATTCTCATCATGAGTAATTATGCTATCAATTTGAATATTATTTTTTGTTTGTAATTTTATATCAAATGTTGGCAAAGTTAAACATTTCGTTAGGTCACTGTTTGCTTTGCTTAAAGTGAAGTTTTCACTTATATGTCTAGGAACATCACCAGCTTCGAAATCAGTACTAAATAAGGACGATGTTGTTAGCAGATCAACACATGAATGGTATATTTTTATTGAATCCTCTGGCTCTTGCTTTTTAATTACAATTTTGTATGTGATTGGTATAACATATTCAATTGAATCTTGGGTATCTTTTAATACAACATTGTTGATGTTTTCAATACTTGTTACTGTTGGTACGATTTCAAGACAATAGTTTGAAATGGATTTGGGATTATTGATTACAGGCTTAAATTTGATTCGTATGTATGGGGTATCCATTGCATAATGAAAAAAACTAAAAAAAAATAATTATTTGAAAATAAAAAAAATGTAATATATTTTTTTAATAATAAAATATCAGGTTACTTACCGATTAATATATTAGATACAGATGGTGTTTCTTAATAAATGTTTTAAGGGTTGTTAGAAAAAATATTTTATAATTTAATTACACAAAATTTTGATATACAAATAATTTTGATTGAACCAAAAAAAAAAATACAAACTAAGACTCTGTCATTGTTATTGTGACATTTCAATTATAAGTAATATTTATGAATCTTATCATAGATGTGGAAGGCCATAAACAATAACTAAATGAATTAATGGTCAATATTAAGTTTTTATGGTCTTATCTTTTATATAAATTAATATATAGCATCATTGCGCGCTTGCGCTTGATATTTTGAGAAATTTGTTAGTTTTTCTATGACTCTGCAAAGGATTTAAAGACACAATTATCTAGTAAATCTAGTATTTTTTTTTATATGTTTACACAGCAAACCTATTATAAACAGACAAAGACATAAAGTAAACATAAATATTTTACAAAAACAATCTTACAAACTTCTATAAACATTATAAAAATTTCTTAATCTTAATTTGATTGAAGTCAATTTTTTTTATTGGTAATTGAGCAGAACTTCTTTATTTCGAGGATGTTTGTTCAGTGGGACTTGGGACTAGTCCTCAAATGGATCCATTATTAATTTCAATGGAGTTAGAAACTTTACATCCCAAAGGTACACTCGATTTGTTTGTATATGTATAGGTATTTCTGTTGCACCAACCACTCTTCTCAATGAAAACACAGTTTCAAATGAAAATTCCCGTTTTATTTCCACAATAATTTTCACTACTATACATTAGTAACATCACCACGAATCCATAGAATTTATACATATATAGGTACGATATGCTAGAATTTATAATTTCATTTGATTATGGAATCGAAGAATTGTATTTTCACAAATTTTTCAAATTATAATTAGAAAAGAAATAAGAAATGAGTTCATTACATTTTGCCACTACCATTACTCAATAAACAAACACATTTCAATAAAAAGTAAGTACAAATGTTCAAGTAACTAAAAAAATTCTTTGTTTACTTAACTTCGCATCATAATATTTTTATGATTTTTTTTTATTTTTATACATTTTTACATTAAAATATTGAACTGTACCTAAAATTATTTAAGAAATATTTATTTACATCTAAATTATTTTGTGTACATTACGAGACTCATTGTTGACTAATTTTTTTTATTATAAAATACAAAAAATAAAACAGTCATCTAAAAGTGTTTAACAGCAAAGTTATTTAAAAAGACTAAGTGGATGTTACGGTTATTTAAGACCAATTTCAAACTAAAATTTATTTACCTAGAATTTACATTAATTAAACTATTTTGTCCTCATAGTAGTAACTAAAAAAAGCATAGTTTTGATTTACTAAGATTTATTTATTCGTAACCAAATTATAAAATAGATACTAATATTTTAGAAATACATACATACGAAAGTTTACTAAATTTTAATAAAAATAATGTAACCGAAAAATAGCTGAAAATAGGCTGAAAAATAAAAAGTTTAATATCCCTGCGAATTATTAATTTGTGATCCAGAAAATATTTTTCTCACATTATTTTTATAAACACGAAACTATTTCGGAATGAAATTTCCAAATTCATCAAATATTTTGGCCCAGCTATAGGTTTAAAAAAAAATATTTTAATCCTAAAATTAGCGTTAAATTTGAAATTAAATTCTACATCTTCTATATACATAATTTACTTTATTATCGACTAGAAATCTACAAGTTGGTCATTAAACCATCACACACTACGACTAGATGTTTGAGATCAATCTGAAAGCCAATTCCTTTACCTAAATATATTTTACACTTATCGGATATTTATGAATGCTTCTGTAAAAATGTAAAAAATCGCTGTAGTTGTAATTCACTAACAATTATTGCTTGGTTTACTTAATTGGAGCACCGTACTAACGCTTTTATACACACCTATGAATACTACTACTTCAATGCTATAATAGGAAGTCGCTGATTTATATATTTCTTTATCGAATAATGCTGCATTCACAATGCAGTTACTTTTTGTAGAGCAACATTCAAAATTATCACGTTAAGTGATATTATTTAAATTTTGTGACCATTTATCGAATATTGTTTATTGCCTCTGTTATACTGAACCTATATGACCTTTCTTGATTTTTGTATATTACATTATTAACTAGCAGACGTTTTAGAAAATTTTGATATTTTATTTTGAATTTAGAAATTAATAAAAATAATGTTTTATTGTAAATTAATAAATATAATTGTTCAATCCTACCTTTACTAAGGCACAATCAGCACAAAGATAATGAATAATAATTTTCAAAAATAAGGGAGTTACAAGACATAATATTCACAAACTTCTATTGGCAATTAACGTTTTTAATCACAAGTTTTTAAAGTAAGACAACCTTAATTAACATGACAATATATCTTACTATTCATACTTATATTATAAAAGTAATAGTTTGTTACCTGAATTAGCATATAAGCTACTTTTCATCCCATAATAAAATATGTTTACTGTCATAAGCGCCTGAATATGGAAATAAAATATTAGAAATTAAATCTTTTTTATATACGAGTATCTAAATCTAAGTATTGTTTAGTGTGAAGCCGGGTCGGGTCGTTTAGTATTTACCTATTAAAATATATAATCATTTATTACTGAATGTTGCTTACTAACACTTAAAAATTTTGCTCTACATAAAATAACTATTGTGTAGAAACACTATTCGTAAAGCAAATTAAAGCACATAGAAATATTACTTGCCCATTTTGGTTTTATGTAAAACCTCTATTATCTGATGAAATTTCTGAAAAATTTGTAGTATAAATAATTACTTAATAACTACGTATTATAAAATCTTATTATTCTATTTACATAAATATAAGACTAGTCACTATTAACGTATTGCATACATGTCCCCCTATCGTGCGATGCAAATGCGCAAACCTATGCCTACTCAAATTTGTAACTTCCATCGTGCTCTGTTTTGCTATTAGCAAACCTACCTAAGCCCTTACATAATTCATTTATCTATCATACATAATCTCAAAAACATCAAAATTAATTTGATATATTTGGCAAAAAACATTATATTGGACGTAGTACATGCCAGTACTACATTGAATTAAAAAATTTATTTAAAATAAAATAAATCTAAATTGATTTATATGTTGTATGTTACTTCAATTGTTTTACTTTTATTTTTCGTAGATAAAATGAATTATGTATGAGTTTCCTTACAACTAAACATCAATTTGTTACTCCAATGCTACAAATCTTAGTATAGTACATGTGATTAAGATACGAGATATTAATAATTGAAATTATATTAAATTCCATTTATTACTTGGTCAAAATACTATATATTATGTATAAAATATTATAAAAAGGAAAGAAATTAAACCCTTTATAGTTTAAATAAGGACAATTTTTTTTGCTATCGACAATTATGCATATTGATAAAGAAATAGTTAAGGGGTGTTTAAAAAGACCCCCTCGTATTTTAAGTTTAATTAATAATATCTCGTACATACTTAAATTTAAAATACTTCAGATTTGAGAAACGTTAATTCAGATAAGTAACATCGAAATGACATTTTGAAAACCACACCGATTTCCTTATAAAAATACCGCCCAATGATAAATCTATTGTAAAATTGTATCGTCGTGAAACATATAAATTAATTTTTTTATACTAATATTTGGTGTATTTTTTCGTTCTTAAAAAAGGTACTAAAATTCTTAACCTAATTCGCCATTAAATGACTAGAAAAAGCTTATACCTACCTAATATTTTAGGATTTTAGTATTAAGTAAAAAAAAATGTAATTATATTCAAATGAAGATTTGAATACCCAATTAATATTTTTATACGAAATCAACCTCAATGAAAATTAAAGGTTAAAAATATTATTTTCCAGAGAAAAATTAAAAAAACCTAAAGTCCGTGTCAATCAATATATAAACCAATTAATAATTTGTCTTTCGTACTTGAAAATGTTGAAATATTTCTTTGGTACATTTATTTGTAAATTCTTCACATCATTTTTAATATAATTCTAATTCAATTCTATTTTATTTAATTTTATAGCTTTTAGGCGTGCCAGTTGAGCAACTCCGCCAATGTCACGTGCAATAGAGAAAGCAGGTATAGAGACAATGTTCGGTAGAAACGAGAATTTTACAAATTAACTGGTTTTTCCAAGCTCTAAAAATAGGTGGTTAGGTTTTTTTGATAAATTTACTTTTAACTGATATCTTAATGTTCGTCATATACAGATACATTAACTTCTATGTCTGCGGTCTTGGCTAAATGCAAAGACTTGAACTTCAATTATCAATAAAGCTCAATGAAAACTACATTGTACGAAATTTACAATATGTAACTGAAAGACACTTAGGGATTTCGATAGTTGAATGTTCAATGACTCGACCAAAATCTTTCATGTCGAGTAGTCGACATGAAAGAATTAGTAAAAATGGCTATAAAAAAATTATTTAATTTTTTAAAATCTAACCTATATTATGTTTTACGACCTGCGAGAAGTCAATTTACTTAAGTATCTATCAATGACTAGATTCACTCATCCATATTAGCATCATAGCTTATTTATGACTAGATAATATTTACACTACACAGAAAAAATATATACAGGTAAAAAATAACGATTGGCAGTATATAAACGATTCATAATTTATATTACTAATATTCTAGGTATATAATATTATAGTAAATGGTATTTCATTGGTTTAATTCATTTCTAAAATAAATTAATGAATAGAGAAGACATCAACATCAAAACTAACAGCGATTTTGGACCAAATAAAACAGTTTGTAAAATAATTTAGTATAAAAACAAAATATTATAATTATAAGATAATGTTCTGTCATCCTCGACAGTCAAATTAATATTTAATATCGGGAATAAACATATTTTTAACTTGGTTTAGAGAACAATAATAAAATAAGCATATTATTACTAAAATATTACAACAAACTAGCTGTACTACATTATATAATACCTACATATGCACAAAGTTCTAATGTACAAATTGGACCATTACAAATTAATCGTAATTTTTATAGATTATTTGAATTTTTTTTTTCGTAATTCCTAATATAAAATTTTAGGTCAAACGAATGATTTCGTTTGTTGTTTCTCAATAAATTAATTTTATAGGGAAATTTGTGATGAGAAAATTTTGACAAAACGCCAATGAAGGGGTAAACCCTTCAGTACTTAAAATTGTAGAATTAATTTAAAATGACTAGTAAGTATAAGTTGATAATAAATTATAAGTAGGCACTTATGAAAGATCTATATGAAATCGAATTGAACTTTATCCCGGGAGACAAAGTAAAATACAGTTTCCCCTTGTCACTAGGAGACCCACTTGGTAGTAGGAGATTTTTTTTCCGAATGCCAGCTGCGAACCCGACATACAAGTGTCTTTGATGCGTTTCGGATGCGCCGAATGTGTGCCACATTTTCCCCTTTCCCCCCATACTATTAATGCTACGATTCTCAGTGGACTCTTGGTTCTTATTTTAAGTCCACTGAAACTGAAACTTCTCTACAATCCCCATCCCTCCCAATTTATAAGGCGGCGCATTGGCAATACATGATAGAAACCATCTCACAACGCCGATGTTCATGGTCACGACGGCCACTTACACATTTTAGCCCTTATACGTTAAAAATAGAAAAATAATATAAAAATTAAATATTTAGAGAGTATTTAAGTTGTTTAGACTTTTAAAAAATGGCCTTTGGAAATAGTTCATTCGAACAGAGCAAGGAATCACCGTGCCGCCGCCCCCTACCAGGACAGTAACGTTTTTAAAAATATCTTAAACACATAACATCAATATATTATGTAATATACCCGTTTAAAAATAAGATTTATTTTCTTATAAATCAAGACAATAGACGCGCAAGCTCATCACAAACATCACTTATGTCTCAAAATTTTAACATGATCGTGTCGTCTTGCAAGACGCCCTTCCCGCAAACATCAGACTGAAATGCGCCGATGGGCGTGGCCGTGGCTCAGGTGCACAGCCCGGAGTTGTCGACGAGGGAACGCGCGAGCGCGTCCGCTGCTGCTATGTCACTCACTTTACCTTCGAAATGCCCCCTAACGTGGAACATAAACTCAGCTTTACCAGCAAACTCTTGCCTACACACCAGACATAAGTGGTGCGCGTGTGCGTGCTGTCTTTCTGGAGCGTAGTGTGTGTGTCCGTGTGTGAAATATGCCCCTCCCCCTCCTCCTCCTCCTTCGTTGACCACAGTTGCCGTCGACACTGATGCTGTAGATATGCCATGTCCGTTCAAAATCTGCTGGTTCTGGTTGTGATGATGGAGTAGTTGTAATTTCTCTTGGTTTGTTAGGTGCACTTTTTCTTGTTGCTGGAACAGATTAATTATTAGAATAACTGATTTTGAAGCTTTATGTATAACTAAATACTATCTTAATTTGCTATTGCATAATGTAACATATACACGAATTAAACATTACACACCACCACCACCCTTGGTGGTATCTGTTCCCCGACTGGGGATCTGTTTCCCGACTGGCTTGTGACCACCATTAATGCTGCGGATCTAGTGGACTTTGGGCTCTTACTTAGGGTCCGCTGAAACCGCAGCATTTTTTCTTCGCTCCCCTCCCCATTCTATCTTCAAGGATGCAATGCATATGTCCATGAGTGATAGTAGCCACTTACCATCAGGTGGGCCATCTGCTCGTTTGCACCATATATATCCATAATTAGATTATGTACCTGATGTTGTGTGGCCTGTTGCATTTTATCCTGCAACAGCTTGGTATCAGGTAGATGAGACTTAGCGTGTGCACTCCACTCGTCCCTGGTGGCGAACAGTCTGCCGCACAGCTCGCAGGACCACGACACCACCATGCCGGCGGTCGCCGCCGCTACTGCCGCTGTCGTAGCATTTGTATGCACTAGATTTGCGTTCTGAAAATTGCGTGGTAGCTGTCAACAAAAATTTAAATTTTTTGTTTCTGTTCATGTTTTAAGGACACTATCTTACAAAACATTAATGTTTCTTGTTAATAATCTACATAATTTTATCTTTAAACTAAAGAAATTAATGTTTAATTAAATCAAAGCATGCTTTGCACTAGAGTAAAATAAAATTTTGAAAATACACATACTTCACGATGAAGGCAAAGTAAAAAGAATATATGTACTATACCTATAAAATTAAAGGATTATGATCACTTAAAGCCAAATGAATGATGACGTAAATATAGAAATCTTGGCAGTGAGAAATATGTAACAGAAATTGCCATGCCTTGATTTGTTGTCGGGATTTACCGTAAAGTTGTGCCCAGGTACCTGGCAGACCTGGATCGGCTGCTGGTGAGAATGTTGCTGTTGTTGTTGCTGTTGTTGCTGCTGCTGCTGTTGTTGTTGTTGCTGTTGCGCTACTGCAGCTATTTCAGCTTGGCTTGGTTTCGTATCTTCTTGCTTTGTTAATTGAGGTTTGACGTCTTCTAATTTAAGAGCTGTAAAAGTAGCAACATAAGGTTACTTTGAACGATCGATATAGTTACCAAATTTCCTAAAAATATCGTATTGTTTTTTTTACCGGAACTTTCTAATGTGTCATTACTTTTGTCAGTCTAATATATAGGATGATTCTCATAAAAAAAAAATGAATTATATACTTACGTGGTATCGTTATTGTTCTTTTCCCCAAAGGTGCTATGTTTGATGGTGTTATGTGTTTTAATTTATTCATATGAAGCACTAATTTATCTCTACGCGCGAATGCTTTATTACAAACTTCACATACATATGGTTTTTCACCTAAAAGAATACATTATATTTTGAAGTGGAGTACTACAAACTTTTGACATATTTATGTTCAATTTTAGTAACATAAAAATCATGTATAGTATCTTAAAAATACCTGTGTGTATCCTCATATGTATTGTTAACTTGTCTTTTCGTGCTAAGCCTTTGCCACAAATCGTGCATTCAAATGCTTTATTTCCTAAAAAAGATAAAAACGATAAAAATTGATCTTAAGTGTACTTTCTTTAAGATAATCTGTGACGTGTAAAGATAAAATACTTTCTACCTTCATTGGTAGAACTAGTAGGTTTTATAGATGGGTGTTTTCTAATAGCGGTGCCTTGAAGTGCTTTTAAACGTGTCCCTGGATGCATTGATCCACCTTCTGCATATGGTTCCGTGAAAGGTATCAAATTCGGCCTAGGTATGTTATTCGTAACTTCAGGTGACCTGCAAAATATTATTTACAAAAAAGTATCTAGAATATTAAATATAATACTAAATTGGACGAGTATTTAACAAGAAATTATTATTTTCAATCGTTGGAAATGTAAGCTATATAAATATTCTAATTAAGAAAGAACCAAAAAGCATATTTAAAACTTAAGATACTTACCAGTTTCCAAGACTTTGTAATACCCGTACTCCTCCTTCAAAACCCATTCCTACATCATCTGGGACGGTAAAGGTTGAATCAGGTCCACCAGTACTGGAGCTGACTTGAGGAACTTTTATAGGAGAATTAATTGTGGCGTAGTGGTGCTGAGTAGAACTAACAGTTGGCGGTGAGGGGTGACCCGGGTGAGTATTACTTTGAGCCTGCTGAAAAAAAAAAATGTCATATAGGTTTAATCTATTTTTCTGCAATATTATAGATTTGCTATCATAAAACGTTACTGTACTAACTTGCATTTCTTGATGGTGACGTGATGAATTATTTGTGTTACTAGCTTGTTGCTGCTGCTGCTGTTGTTGTTGGTGCTGTTGTTGTTGGTGCTGTTGTTGTTGTTGCTGTTGCTGCTGTTGTTGTTGCTGTTGCTGCTGCTGCTGCTGAGCCTGTTGCTGTTGTTGCTGCTGTTGTTGTTGCTGCTGCTGGGCCTGTTGCTGCTGTTGTTGTTGTTGTTGTTGCTGCGCCTGTTGCTGTGCCTGTTGTTGCTGTTGTTGTTCACGTCTAGCAGCAGCAGCAGCTTGGGCCATATGCTGTTGTACCGCTACATGTGCCTCTAGGTATGCCGTTTTTTGTGCTTCCGTCATTTTATCCATATTAACTGTGCCATCCTATTAACAAAATCATCATGAAAATATATAATATAATTATAAAGAATAAATGAATATATATATTATTTTTTAGTATTAAAAGTTTTGTTTGATATGGATCTAACGTTTTATGTTTTCTGAAGTATAAAAATAGTCGTTTTGTTCTTCCGTAATTTTTTTGTGAATTGCCAGTCTCGGCTGCGGATTACTTTCCGTCGCCTTCAATGAGTGTCTTTGATGCGGTCGGAGGGAGAACTGGGGAGGCACCCCCGAGGCCCTCTAGTGCATTCACCCCGCAGAAAGTGAGAACGGTCCCCCTCAGTCGACTTTCATTCCATAACACGAATATGAACTCCCTATGCTTAATTGCTCAAATTCGGCAAGGGGTGGGTTCAACGACCGGACGAAAAGCGGGGAAACGGACGTTATAGTAAATTTCCACGGAAACGGTTTCAAATAAACTATTGGATATATTCTATTTTATTTAATAGCAAATATAAAGATATTAATGAAACAACGATAGTAGAGCAAATTAATTGAAAGTTTTGTACAAAATAATGAGCAAATAAATAAATATAATATATTTAATTTAAAGGTACATATTTAAATACCATTTCTTGGTTATTCCTTCGTTTTTTTTTAACTGTATTCAGACGAATATTTATATATATAAATATTACATATTCTAAATGGGTTTTTAATTTATTCCTTTGAAGTGTGTGCATTTGTGCATATCTCGTGCTTAATTTTCCACCTTCACATATCTCAAAGCACTCTACCACATTATCATGCATACTTCAATGATCTGAATTCGCGAACCCATTGTTTGAGAATCCCCTCAAAGATAAGCGAGGGTCGGAGGGGACCTTATCACTTCTACACTGATTAAAAGCAAACTTACCTAACAGGGGCCGATACGACAGGGGTGAAATAAGTGCCGTCGAATTTGAATATCAAACTAGATTTTGTGTTTCTTTTATTTATCATCAATATTATACATTAAACAGTCATCGTTTTTTTATATATATTTTTTTCAATTTAGTAAGCTAATCAACCTACCGACTTATTATTTAGCCACTATTTATTAAAGGTTAATTTTAAGAACCTTTAAAGAACATGATTATATAAAATATTTTACCTAAAAAATAATAAAAACAAGCTATAGTTATTACTAACAACTTAAAAAATAAATAATCATCAAGATTTTATTATAGAAAACATATCAAGAAAAATTAAATCCAAACTCGATTATGTATTTATTCGTTGTTTTTATTTATTTATTTATATTTATTTGGAAAACATACAAGTTATAAAACTTAAAGCTAAAAATACATAAGTAATAATTCAAAAATCAGTTAAATTTCCACTTAAAAAAATGACACATATTCCTCCAAGTAAAATAACTGCTACTGCTAATTAGACAAAACAAAACAAAATTAACACATTAAAAGTATCTAATCGGTAAATGAATTTAGATTTTTTTTAAGGTTTCAACGTTATTACAAAAAATATTAAGTTGACTGCTGTGGCAAAGTTTTACTACAAAGTTCCCGGGAACTCTGGCTACGAGTACCAATAAATAATAGGCATACTGTATTTTCATCAGATTTATTTATATTTATTGTACACCTCAAAAGGATAAGATTTCACAGCAAGTTGGAATATTTAAAGTTAGAGTTGGAATATTTGGAAGGAAGAAGGAAGATATACAACAATGCAGGCAGGCAAAGCTTGTCCAATATTTATTGCTTATTATTATAGGTCTACTCTGGGATGTTGCTGTTTATTAGTAAATATTAAATGTATATCTCATAGTCATTAGTACGTGGCATGTTCACGTGTCTGCAAAACATTCGGTTTATTTGTTCTTGCGTCAGATAAAACAAAAACAAAAAATATCGTTTATCACAAGGGTCTTCAATGAAGAGAATTCAACCGAATGTTTAATTCACTCATGTCTTACTGAAACGCGAGTATATCAAATACTTAATTTTTGTACTTTTTTTATTTATTTTTGTGTTATAATAGTGAATAAATATTTATATTGAATTCATTGTATTAGTTTCATAAAGTAAGTTCAACTAATCTGTAACACGACATTCATTAACTGTTAGGCGGTACGAAGTTCGCCGGGTCAGCTAGTATTAAATATATTTAATGTCATAAACTTATAAAGTCAGGTGTGTTTGTAATTTTAAAGATGTTAATATTAAAAAGGATTAGCTCGTTTGGACATTATAAGCAGTTACTTATAAACTACGATACAATAAGAATTTAATAAAATAGCGAAAGTAAGATCGGCTGCATCAAAATAAATAATCGAAACATGTTAATAAAAATTAGACTTACATAAAAAATCTCCTGTAATAATATCTCCATCACTAATAACAAGCTATAGCAACATAAAACACATTTGAATCACGTTAGCTAAGTACGAGTATGTGGCAGTGAAGGTTAAAGTCATGGCTAAGACGGGCTCTCTCCCCCGTCACTATGTACTAAGTGCAGGGATTGCCGTCACGACGATCGATTACACTTTCCCTTCCACCTGAACTCCTGAAGGGAACCAACTTGTGTATACTTTAATAGTCCTACTATTATAAATCCGGAAGTGTGTATGTTGGTTGTTTGTTTATTTGTCTTTTGCTGTAACGGAGTGACGAATCTATGTGATCTTTAGCGAGGGTATATCTTATGATAAGAGCACGAGATTTACTTAGAGTTTATAAAAAAATAGACGTCCTTACAGTCCCATCTCAATACATATTATTGTAATATTTTGTTCATTTACCATAATATCGATTCGTGTTCAAAACACAGTGACAAACATAATGTTAATACTAGAAACAGAAATAAACTTGTTACACCTTCTATAATAAGATTCCACAGCCTATGTTGTATTTGCCAATTCAACAATTTTAAATTCGTATCAAGAAATCATTAATAAATAAAGCATACTATAATGTACAGGATTACTTAAATAATGAGAATGCTTGGAATCTTAGTGACGTTGAATCTCGAGCTAAATGATTTGTTTAACAGACTATGTAAACATGGCTTTTTGAAAAGAGCGACTGTTGAGTTTCTGTCCTGCTCTTCTCAACAGTATACTGCTTTCTGAGCTGGTGGTAGCTTCAGACAAACTGACTGACCGACCAATTTTTGACGTATCAAAAGTACTTTTATACAAAAGTCTAATTGAAATAAAATATTTTGAGTTTGAGTTTGACCCATCTATTAAACAATGTCGGGTTTGTACAAACACTTATAACTATGATTTCGAAGTATCTAGTCGTCTGCTAATAAATTAGACGTCAGATTATCTGATAAATAAATAGGTAGGTAGGTAGTTAGGGTAAGGTTTTTGTTTTTTTAGGAAAGTAGGTAGGTTAGGTTAGGTTTTTTTAGGTAGGCAGATAGGTTATGTTAATTTTTTTTTGTAGGTAGGTTAGATTAGGTTTTTTAGATGTAGATAGATAGATGACGGAAGACTAACAATAGCCAACATTTAATGTTCATCGTATCGATACGGTAAAAATAATATATGTTTACCAAGTATGTAGTAACTAAGAACTTGACTAATTTGAATATAGTTTATCTATAGCCGGGGTGGTTCGTTATTAACTTTTCATGTTAGCTCTAACATAATTCAAACTTAATGAACTGAGTACATTATTGCGTTATTCAGAAATGTCATTAAATGGAAATAAAACAAGTAAAGAAGTTGAAGATTAACTCCAGTAACGTTTATTTTAAATCCAGTGGTGCTAAAATAGATTTTAACTTGTATAAACGCATGGTCAAATAAGAAGTTAGTTATTTTAATGATTTGTATAAAGAAATGCTTTGTAATAAAACTAAAATTATATATTATTTATAAAAAAGTCATACAGCATCCAAAATTGTTCATTGTTTAGTTAAATGTAACAATATTGTTAGTAAAGTATACGAGACAAGAGCCAATTAGTTTCTTTGCATTTTTTTTCTGCCGGCACCGACGATCTTAATGATAGATAAACAGACTCTACAAAGTGCTTATTATCAGCAGTAGCAATTTATAGTAAAGAAAAAAGTGTATAAACAAATAAATATTTCTACAAATTGAAACAAACTAATACTATTTTACAAAGAGTGTATCCTAAAAAATGTAGGTTAAAGAAAATATGATAAAACATTTATAACAAAAAAATGCAATAAAAAATAATTTTAAAGTAGAAGAACATACGTCAATAAAATATAATTGTCAAATATAGAACCTCCTTCCTTTTTTGGAGTCAATTAAAATATTTTACAAGTTGTTATTTAACTACATGTCATAACATATCGTCAACAGCCGTTGCTAAGTTTCGCGTAAATATAGCTTTAGATTCATTTCACACGATACGACGACAAAAACGTCCATGTTTGCGATTTTACTAACACTCGAATATGTTATAAATATACACGTGTTCGGCACAGATTTAAGCCCTGATGAACGTTAAGTTAGAAGCTTTGAAAATTTGATTAAATGGAAGAGGTGCCTTACTTTAAACCTTATTCCCCAGTTTAAAAATTAAAAATTTAATAAATTATTTAATGCAATTTATATTTTACCTAATAATCTTTTTAACATACATTTTAAATAACAAATTATTTCTTTCTTTCTTGAAATAAATTTATTTAAAGTTTTTAAATTACAATTTCATAAAATTAAACTCTTTAACTAGAGTTAAAACGGTAGACATATTTTATATCTGTATCGAGGGGAATATTGTATAACATATTCGAATATTACTCAAATCGCAAACATCGACTTTTTTGATGTCCGCATGTCATGTGAAATGCCCTATAGAAAAACTACTTGTTATCACTTCAGTATTTCAGTAAATGGCTATATTTATTGATTATTATATTTAGAAATTTGATTTTTTACAGCTTCAAGATAACAACAGTAACTTGATAACTTCACGTATTCTTCAAATAAAGCGTCAAAACCTAAATATATAAAAGATAATTTTTTCGTGATGTAACTAAAAATTGACATTTTTAGGATTTCTCCCCATACTAGAGCTATTCTTGCCAAAAATCATGTTCCTAGGACAAAAGACAAAGCCAGGGAATTTTGATTTATCTCGAAAATCAAAATTATAATACATGAGATAAAAGCGGCTGCGGGTTTTTATTAAATTGAATAAGCAGTTTGATATTTTTACATATTTAAGGAACTAGAGAATATTTTGTACAATTTTTAACTTGATATCGTCACGTTTTTCTGAGAAAAAGGGTGACAGTTCAAAAAGTGAATTTTCTAGTGATGTGGAAAAAATTACAGTTTTTTAATTTTATCCTTTACTTGTAAGTGTCTATGAGACCTTACTTCATGCTAAATTTCACGACACTAGGTCATTGGGAAGTACCTCATAATTATATGACTGAACTTGATTTTTTGCCAGCCGCAGGGGACCGCAGGCTTGAGTATTTGATATTAATTTCAACTTGATGCCTCCTGTCCTGAGAAAAAGGGTCTTGACAGACGGACATACAGACCGACAGACAACGAAGTGATCCAATAAAGGTTCCTTTTTTCCTTTTAAGGTACGAAACCCTAAAAAGAATTTATTGGAAGCTGATGAACGTTTTATATCTTGATCTTTTTACAGAGCAATAGGTACAACTTTAAAACAGCATGGTGGGTTAAAATTCACATCCATCACCTTTGAACTGCTAACTTCGGTCTGATGGCAAATTTAAAGTATATCAACTCGAGCATACATATTACATTTTATTTTTATATATATTACTCAGTCCTTCCTTTCTTCAAAATAAAATTAAAATGTAACATATGTGTTGTACGTAGGATACATTAAGAAAACTTAAACTAAGGGAATCTGATCTTTGTAACAAAAGTGAGAAGCTAGAACAAACTATATATTTGGGCGCATATCGCGCTAAAAACTATTGCACGAAATAATATAATATACGTGTATGTTGCCGCAAGTCTAACTGAAAAATTTAAACTTTATTTCATTTAAATCAGATATCAGGGAAAAGTTTTTGGCATTGATAAGCAGGTTGGTTAATTTATCAAATATAATATTGTATGTATGAATGAATGAATCACATTTATTGTGATTAACTCGGATTGTTATCATTATAATTTTCCTGTTTTGTTAATTTTTTCTCCTATATACAATAGTAATTAGTAGTATAATTTTATCAGTGAGATAAAGAGTTAAAACAGTATTGTTTATTAGTAAAAAATTTGACTTGTTGTTGGTTAAACTGTAAATATTTCGTTTTCTATATTATTGTAATAATATTATGTTTACTACTACGTCGGGCTGTATGTGTGCCGTATAATTCAAGAGTAAGGGGAGATCCTGTTCACTCATAGAGGATCCCCCTCATTCCTCTGCATGGGGCTATTTCAAGGTGTTTTTGTAGGAATATATTATTTTGCTATCTATTACGAAATATCGATATGTCGAATGATTTTTTCTTATGACTTCTAAAAATGACTTTACTGACTTAGTATTATTGAAAATTGTAAGTAATACATTTACGTATAGTGTAAAAAAATGTTATAAGAAGTATATTTGGAATAGTTTGAAATAATGACATAACTAACGAAACTAAAGTATGTTATCAATAAAAATTTAAGATATGTGATAATGCTGTAGACAGCCTTGCAAAGAGCACAGAAGTCTAGACAACGCATCAAGCCTATTTTGATCATCCATCACATTAGTGGGGAAGGCAGAAGCGTCAGTGATGTTCTGGGGTACAGTCGGTAGTCCCCACCGGGAGGCGGGAGGCCGTAGTAGGAATATCCTTCACCCCGCTAGGTCAGGGTTAACAATCCCCCGAGCAGGGTGACTGCCTGCCTTCGACCTTGCTTCCGGTGCATATATATATCCCATGCATTACTATAATTCAAGGTCTCTTTAATTTTATTAAATAAAATGTTTAAAGTATCGCGCAAAAGATCTCTCGTTCCTACTCGTAGATGTTGAGATGTAATTTTAGTCGTAGTCGAAAACAAAGAGGTACTGGACATGCGTATCTTATATTCAAACTCCCAAAAGACTTATTGTTTTGCGTTTCGATGACAACCTTATGACTATTCCATTAGAGTGGATAATTCATGCTCTTCAAGACAAAATTGGGATATTCAATAAAGAGTCGTGATACACTTTTATTGGGTTGGAAATCGTTTGTCAACGTTTTTGGAAAGTAGTAAAACATATCTTGAACTTTATTCTTATATGTTAAAGTTATTAGTCGGTTGTGCTTATATTGGGTGGTGCTGGGTCGATAAGCGCCGGGCGCTCTGGATCGATAGAGGGGCGAGTGCCGAATGCCGGTCGCGGTGTTGCCGTGCTACGCGACGTGCATCGCCCGCGTGCCGACACTCTACGGTCCACATACAAACAACCGTGCCTTTAGCGTTTATGCTATATCGCCTTACTTCATTCAGTTCGACGAGAAATTTCCTTACTTATTATTTAGATATATGTCTTTTATTTAATTTAATGGTGGACAGAAACTCTCTAGTTTAATTCTGATATATCTGTTTGTATACGATAATAAATTGATAATCGTATTAAACACTGATTAAAAAATCAAATAAACATGACTAAGCATTAAATATAGAACATTGTACTGATTTTTTAATATTTTTAATTTTTTCTACAATCAAACCGTAACTCTACTCTTTCTCTACAAACGAACTGTACAAACAAAAGGAACAAAATTAACGATTAATTTATAAAAAATTCCATAAGATGTTTCACAGGAACTAATTTAAGGAAAGCGATCTACGAGAGTTACATATCATAAATATTTATATCAAAGATATTATAAAAAATAATAGGATGGTATAGTCATTTACGTATACACTCTATTATAGTTTAAATGTACTAAACCAGCCTTCTTCAGCTAATGACACAAATACGTAATATATTTTATCGAGCTGAGTTACAGTTTTAATAATATAATCGATAAGATATCTATTGACCAGGATAATGTTATCTATTCGTGTGAATAAATAGTTAGATAATGAGATCATGGCCATTTAGTTTTTGTATAAATTCCGTACGTCTGCACAGTTTCACGTTGTTGGAAACAAAAGGAAGATACCCTCCAAGAGACTCCTCCAAAACTGGCTTATATGTCAAGCGATCTGAACTTGAACTGAACTGGTTGTTGCAACTAAAGATATTATATAATGTCCTATCTCATCGCTCATCAATCATCACTCTCATATGAAAATTTATTAAATTTATTTACGAAAATTGAAATTTAATTGATGACCAGCTTTTTTTATCCGACTAATATTATAAACGCGAATGTTTGTAAGAATGTATGGATGTTTCGCACGCGCGGTTTCACCCGCTGTATTTTGTATAATTCACTCTATATCATTATAAATTATAGCCTATGTCTTTTTCTAATGTATAAGCTATATTATTGTAAAGATTCATCAAAATCTATTTAGTAGTTTTTGCGTGAAAGATTATCAAACATACATCCAAACATCCATACATTCTTACAAACTTTCGCGATAATAATATTAGTAGGAAGTAGGATTTGTAGAATATTCAGATTATTGATATTTATGCTCTAATTATACCGAATAATTGGAAGGGCCGTGTAAAGTTAAAGACAACATAAGAAGGCTTAGGACAAAAGAAATTTTTGGAAATGCTCCAAGACTACATGTATAATAAGATAATAATTAGTAAATCTTAAACATAAGTACTTTAAAACCAGTTTAATTACGATGTTTATCAATAGGCAGATGAATATTCTGATATTGAAATGCCCTTGACGAAGCCTTTGTTTCAGAGTATTGTTTGCATTATTTTAACGTTATAGCGTGGCTTTGAAGAACGAGCTTTGTTTAAAATTCCTATTTAATGAATATTAAAATAGCTTTACAATAGATCTTTGTATTGTTTAAGTAATGTTTAATTGACAGAATCAATTTGTTATTTAATAATATCAAGGATGACTTATCGATTAATATCGTGCAATAAAGAAATATGTGTTTTTAATGTAAAGTAATTAATAACATGTAATTTAAAAAAAATACTTTATAGCAGCACAATCTAGTGGTGATTGCTCTTTTTTAAGACAGGTTTTGGGTTTCCAGTGACTTTGTTTTTAAAGCAAAATTAGGCAAAATTGACTAGATTTCTTACAAAAGAAAATTTTAAAAGAACATTAAAACTTTTAACATTCAACACATTTTGTTATTTTTTACTGACCTGAAAATTGATGGTAGAAGTGACGATCCTCATAGATTCAGCATAGTTCCGAAGCACAGAGTCGGTGTTGAGGCAGCTGGTGCGCCACTCGTACAGCTGCTCCAGCCTGGTGACGCAGCGCTCGCAGATCTTCTTCGGCAGGAAGTCGTCCTTCGATATCTGCTGGAGATAGAAACGAAATTGAACCTTAAGTTTTAAGATTACACATACACTTTCTTAGGAACCATTAGGTGTGTAGTAATCGATTTTGGCATAGTATTTTTTCTATATAGAAATGAGTGAAATTGATCAATTTTTTTTAATGCGTTTCGACTCAGTTTTATGTCTAAACTAAGAAGTTTCCCTGTATCTCCGAGGGTTAAGGATTTCTCCATACTGTCCCATGTGCAATTATTTCTTTTTGTTGTGTATTTTTATTTTTTTTCTTTTCATTTTGTAACATTTGGTAAAATAAAATATATTTATTATTATTAGCTTAATCACGGGTCAATAGCGACCAGGATCTTTTGAAGGAGTGCGCGGTACCGTAGCTAACGAGTACAGGCTCTTTAGAGAATTTAATTTTATATGACACATATTATTATGTATTATGTTCGCCTAGTGGTCGAAATTTAATCCTAACTAGTGGATCCGCGCGGCTTTGTTGACGTGTAGCTCCGCTCCTATTGGTTGTAGCGTGATGATATATGGCCTACAGCCTTCCTCGATAAATGAGCTATCTAACACTGAAAGAATTTTAAAAATCGGACCAGTAGTTCTTGAGATTAGAGCGTTCAAACAAATAAACACTTCAGCTTTATATATTAAGTATGAGATTAATTATATGGATAATTTTAACAAAATAATAAGCATTCTGTATTCTCTATATAAACTATAAGTGTGGGAAATTTTATACTCCTCCTTTCTAAAAAGGGGTACAAAGTTTTTGCTTCACTTATTAATATATAGATAATATTTTACATTAATGAGATATATAGATTTTTTCATACCATTCTTGAAATCGAACAAAAGCTTTTAAAAGATTTTATTTGATTTCGTTATATAAATAGCAGTATGGTTTTTCGCAATCAATTCTTTGTCACCATCTTTCACCCTATTAGGGTTTCAAATTTCGATGACGAGTCATTCACCCAGATTCTTTACATTTATACAGAATATATACACATACAGCTCAAAATTAAAAATAAACATATAAAAGTAGATTAAAATTTACTTTACAGATGGCTTGTTTGCGCTACATTATTTGGGACGGTACAGAAAAGATAGAAGACATTAAAAAGAAGCATTTCATTATTATAATGGGAGATAATGACGAATTAACTAACAAAGTTATCATTAATAACTTAACAAATAAAATATTCCACCAAAGATACTTTCATGCAAAATGTTGCCAAGATGAGACCTCACACTGCCAAAAAGTTATTATATCTCATATAGAGCCAAGCTTCAAACTCTACACGCCTTACCTTTATAATCCCTAATTTCACAAATTTTACACCTTAGTTTATGTATATCTTTTCGTTTCTACAAGAACTGTTGTATAGAAAAATGTTTTTGGCGATTTCTAACATTTCTAGTACTCATACCTTAAATGGTCCCATAATAGAGTTTTTTGATCCCCATGCGTAGGTTCGAAACGAAAAATTTTTTTTGGAGTTTAGCACGTTTTTCGCTAACCGAACATTTTCTCAAAAATCTGTGAATGTAGTTTAGAATATTTTAAAAAAGTAATGGTCTCCTAGGAACGTTTTCCTGTAACTATAACGGTACCTGTCCTTACTGACCCGTCTCAAAAATCCACTCTGTATAAGACGGCAGCGAAACAGATCTTATATAATAAACTTTAAATCAATTATATGATTTAATAAATAATTAATATTTTTGATTAATATTCTGAAGTATAAAATATGTTAAAGTTCTATTCTCCAATGCTCTAACATAGACGATTTCATGCTCTATTTTTATCCCGTTTCCCGAACCCAAATTTCCCCGGGGATTACTTTATAATAGAGCGTAAGGCCAACCTTTGTACGAAATTTTAACGAATTTCCATTCCGTTTGATTCAACATTTCAGCTATTTCTACTTCTTTTTTGAAGACTAAAAAGAATTTAGATACAATAGTGTAGCCTCGAAATAATGAAATTTCTCGGGAGATTTTTCGTAGTAAAAGAAAGAGAAATCAGAGAAATAAAAAATATGTATTAATATGGGAGATGGGAATATTTTATTATCTCATGCGTAATACGTGTATATAAAAGATGTGATTTACTTTAGATAGAAGATATTTAAACGTGAGCTTTTTAAAAGCTTTATACATAAAAATGTACCCTTTTAATCCTTATTGCTAATAGCAATAAGAGCTATTTTTACATGTACTGTACCTGGTCGTAAATGAAAATTGTATTTGATGTGCATTGAATTCCAAGTACTAGCTGACTCAAGGATAATAAAACAATATAGTGCCGACTTGTGCAATCAAACGTTAAACTTTTATGGTTTGTTTTATGGTAAGGAAATAATACTTTATAATTTAATTTCTGAGAAAACTTAAGCTAAAATAAAAAGATTAAAATCTGATGAAATATATGTACATATAAGATATTCAAGAAGACTTATATCTATAACTAAAGTAAAAGCCAAAGTATATTTTTTTATTTTTGTTTGTCGGCCTGTTTGTATGTTTATTAAGCAATAACTGGATACAGTATGAAATTGGATATTTCAATCAGAAGATTAAGTAAAATTATAGTAGTTTTAAAATGTTTTAGCTCAGCTAAGCTAGAACAAGTTAAGTAATGAAGAATAAAATTAATTAAACTCTACCCAAATGTCAGCGGATTCGGTTGATCTGCAAATGCCGATTGCAATCAGAAACTAATGACTAATCAACCAGCAGTAACCGTCTAGCTAAGCCTTTTAGGCGTTTGGATGGCGCCAATATAATCCGATCGCAAATTCTCATTGCTTTTCCATTAACTAAAGTCAGATTCTTGCATATAAAGTTGTACAATAGCCGATTTTTAATTTTTGTTATTATTTACATAATATGCAATAACACCTATGAATTATATTTTCAGAAAATGAGGATAAAAAGTATATAAAATAAAAATATATAATTTTTGAAAAAAAGAATATATTTAAAGAATGGATTTTGGAATAATTAAATATAATACATATAGCAACATTTATTTTAGTTTGACTAAATAAATAATAAATAACTATAATCTTAGGGTATAAATATTAAATAATAATAATAACTAAACATAAATACTTATTAATATAATAGACTAATAGCATTCAGCTGTTCAACAGGTATCGTGTAGAGAGAAGAGGTATTCTGTACTTCGTGTTATGATTATGTTCGTAGCGCGTAGCACGCATGCGCCTACGAGGCTACGGCAGTCGACGGCTCTACATTACTGCACCTGACCTCGTACACCATGTTTACCATGATATTTTATTCTATAGTCGCGTATGGATTTTCGTTTGCGAATTGTATTGGTAAGTGAAAAAGAATAGATGTAAAAAGCTCACCATAGTGGGCAAACAGGTCCGTAGCTTGAATAGAATCTGCCGCTGCTCGGATTCCTTGTCGAATATGTGAAGGCGAGGCCCGCTCTTGAGCGAGCACAGGCGGCAGAGGTCGGTGAACGCGGTGAAGTTGAGGTCCTCGGGCTCGGTCATCGCGAAGCACCTGATGAGGAGGTCGAGGAGGCAGGAGTTGTCCATGTATACGGCGGTGGCTTTCGGGTGGCGGGAGACATCAACGCATGTCGCGGGATCTCAGGGAGGCGTCGCGCCGCCGCTGCGTTCGGGGGGCACTGGGCCCTGCGCTCCCGGTGCGCCCCCCGCCTCCCCTTCGCCTCCTAGCCCCCTTCACCCTCGTCCCCGCCGAGAACCCCCCCGCCCCGCTTCTCCACGCTAGGGTGGCTCGGACGCGCCGGAAAATGCGTGCCAGTTTTCCGTCTACAATTGCCGATTGTCTGTATTGATTATGACGTCCTAATTTATATTTATGTTATTGACAGAGAAAACGAATGTAGTTCACTTAACTGTAATGTCTTCTAAATAGGCGGAACATCTTTTTATATCTTTTGTATCTTTTAAGAAATACTCGTACTTATTGGCAATGCAATTAACATAATAATGATCGTATTTAGTATTTATAAAATATAAATGTGTTTATGTCAAATCAATCAAGATGACACAAATTGTGTCATATAGATTGAAAGATATTTTGACAATCCTTTAAACAATATATTTACCAGAAATTATTTAAAAGGGTTTCTAATATAACAATTTATTCCTACTGTGCTCCCATATAAAGCTGAGAGATGTCTATTGCTTCATCGGATACCGACGCAGAACATCACTCGTATTCGGAAAGAACATTGGCAATCATTAAACCGGAGGCGCATGATAACTCTGAGGATATTGAGAATCATATAAGAAATAATGGATTTATTATCCTTGCTGTTAGTAACATTTAATTGACTCAATTTATAGCAAATACTCGACAGATACATGAACTTTTATTTGTAGTCGTAATAAACTTTATTTTGCTATTACATAAGGAAAAGATGCAAGGATACCCCTTTTCTAAAATTGTTTGTTAAAAATTATTTCTAAAATTATATTGCTTAATGATTTTGTAACTTCGTGAAAATATAAATAAGATCTGCCTTTCTATTTATCCACTAATACTCAACGGATTTTTGTAAGTTTTTTCATAATAGATAGATTACAAAATGGCACAACTATGCGTATTCGCTAGTTGTAGATATATACTAAAACTTTTAAAATAATATAATAAGTTGATTATTCGGATTAAATCATTTACGGAAAATAATTATAAATGTTGTTTAAGCTAGTTATGTAATTATGAGTAAAAAAGAAAGGACAAAGCTCTTTACTTTTTCAATGTATTTAATAAAAAATTGAGTCGGAACATTCGTAAAGAAGTCCTATATACAAAAAAGTCTGTTTATTCATGAGATGTATTTTGTTAACTGAAAACGACTCTTGTTCTTTTACCAAGTGTTAGCCGTGCAATTGTTTATTGACTGAAATATTTTCCATTTCTTTATTATGCTTTCATGTGTTTCTAATACAAGTAATATAACGCAATATTTCAAGATTACGTATTTGATATAATAAGATAACTATCTGACCCGGAAAACTTTGTTTTTCCATGTACATTATTTCTAGAAGCGCACCCATATCACATAGGGGTATAAAAATAGCTACAAGCTCTTCTCAGACCTACCAAAATATACACAAAAAATTTCATAAAAATCGATCAAGCCGCTTGGTAGAGTTTTATAACAAACTGTGACTTGAGATTTTTATATCTATATATTAATACGTGAATCAAAAACTTTGTAGTTGTACCCCTTTTTACGAAAATTGGGCGGACGTTAATGTAGAGAAGGAGAGCAGAATGCTAATCTTTTTTTAAATTATGCATAAAAAGTACATTTAATCAATAAAAAAAAATTATACACACATTACACACAGTACTTTTGTTTATTATTAAAGTAATTTAAATTAATTATGGTCTAATTTCGACCACTAAACGACCACTAGTATAAGTAAGATAAACATCTCGACACTTAAATATGTAAAGGCCTTTTTTGTATGTCAATAAATTTGCGAGTATATACGCATATCGTTTTTATACCATTTATTTACGAAATAGCCTTTTTATCGTTACATTGAAATGAGTCATAAAGTACAAATGACGCCTTCGAACGACTGTTTATTACAATGTGAATAATAAAATAGATAGAATAATAAATACGAGTATCGCGTGTTGTCAGAGTTCGGCCGATAAGATATTAATGTAATATACATATAACATATATGATATATTATCATATACACTTTTTATTACACTTCCTTGTTCTCATGAGTGGCTAAATCATTAAATTTCAAACGTTCAATAGTAGATGTCAATTCATTTTAATTGTAACATCAAAACCATTGTACTATTTACTCTTAATTTATAAAGTAAAAAAATATAAACCTTTTCCGAAAAAATTAGGACAAAAAAAAATCCCTTTTAATTTGCTATGTTGTGTTGCAATAAATACTTTATTTTTACTCAGGGAATAATTACACAAGACCGATTTTACCGAAGCGAAAATTTATATTAGCTATTAACTACTTCTTTAGATAGTATAAAATGAAGTCTCTTCCGCTATCTGTTCTTAGATCTTTTAAACTACTTAACGGATTTTAATGCACTTTTCAGCAATAAATATAGTGATTTAAGAGGAATGTTTTATATGCATAATACATACATATTATATTAGAGAAAAGCGGCTAAACCTTACAACAGACACAACGACAGATCAAATGAATGAATAATTTCATGAACTCAACATAATAATTATTGAAGTTTAGAGATTTAAATGTATAGATTTAGCGAAACGAATCGCAATTTTGGCAAGTGAATAGTGATTGTACAAGGGTTGTGATGTCCGCGCTGTAGTGGCCGCCGGCGCCGTGCAGGGGGTCGCGTATGCAAAATAGTTGAGAGCGAGGGCGTTATCTCGCGTCACTGCCAGCCCTTGTTATAGCGCAGGGTTGTGCATACCTCATTACTACTATATTATATTACATTAGAAAATTAATATTAAAATTTTAATTTTATATACTTGGACTGACACGAACAAAGAAACAGACGCTTAGTATATATTCTAAAGATGGAATAAATTTATAACTTAGTAGTGTGTAACCCAGCACCCCTTGTTGATAGATCTGTTTCTCCACTGACTTGCAATCGCCAGTATATAAATCCAAGCAGCAAGTGTTATTGTTACGGTCGAGCCGAATGTGAGCCAGACCTACCCACTACTTTTCCTATCCCAATAATGCTGCGGTTCCAGTAAACTGTGTTCTAACTTTGTGTCATAAGATGAGAGAGATGATGATACCCATTACTGTACAACAATACGTATACATATGAAATTTTGAGGCGAGTAGTGCCTGGAGCTTGAGATCCAGGAGCAGGTTTAAAAAACTTTTTTATAATATATTAACTATCACCTCTACCATTCCTTAAGAAGAACCTTAATAAGGATGACCTTAACCACGACACTATAACACTAACTTCCATGTACACTACGCGAGACTGAGACCAGAGAGACTGAGACTAATCTATCACACTAAAGGTTATATATTGTCTTCACGCCGGTATACTTGACATAATATAAAATGCTCTACCCGCTACTACTACTTTATAAACAGTGTTGCTAACATTAGATTGCACAAAAATCTTAGCATTATCTTCTCTTAACTCTTTAGTTACCACGTCCAAGTTTCTAAATATAACCATATCTCTTTAAATAAATGAAATTTAAAATCAATTAGATAAAACACAAAAAAAAATTATATAACTACCCCCACTTTTATGAGGGAGTCTTCCATAGATAACAGTCGACTTTGTGCAGTTAAAATACTGAAAGACATGCGGTTACTTTTTTACTTTAATGAATTTGACATAACGTTTGTTTAGTGTTGCCAGAAAAAAATATTAAATGTGTTACTATTTGTCTTCTCTACAATAATAGTAGAGTGAAACAATATTGTTGCCATGTGGTAGAAAAAAAATATCAAATTATTAATTATCATGTACTTTGAAGGTATGTAGGTATCTGTAACGATTCAAAAAATTATCAAAAATCTTTAAGGTATATTGACATAGGTATACACGCGACATATTTAATGAAAGCATTTTTTTGTTAAAACATTAATTTGTAGCTGTCAACCCTATCGACATTAGATCTTCAGCTCCCCAGCGCAGCGTGCAGCCCGCGGTGCGGTCACTGCTGCTATCTATGGCTTCTATCCATAAAAAAGTAATTACATATTCCCATTGACGTTTCGAGTGGGGCTGTCCAGTGTCCACGACGACTTCACATGTTATATTATATTTTCTGTTTCTATTTTGAATACGCCCTTTGATGTTATATTAAAACTTGCTTTAAAATCAAAATATTACCTTGCTGTAAACCGCGGTAATCTGAACTACCAGACTCGTATGGTACAACCCAGAAGAGCACCCTGCCCACATAAAAGTGAGACGCGCGAACCCGAACCAAGACACACCACACAAGTAGGTAGCTCGACGGTAACATTTTGATTCCTTTTTTTTCAATATTTAAAACTTGCTGTCACTGGATATTAATACTGCATACTAACCTCCATTAAAAATTCACAATCTTTATATTCAGTTTGTACTCATTATGACACTCGTTAAACGATTTTTTTTATGGTTCTATTTTAATACCAGTTGCCACGTGCGACTTCGTCCGCATGGTGCTCCGCTCTTATTCGTCTTATCGTGATGATATAAAGCCTATAGCCCTCCTCGATAAATGGGCTATCTAACACTGAAAGGATTTTTCAAATCAGACCAGTAGTTCCTGAGATTAGCGAGTTCAAGCAACAAACAAACAAATTCTTCAGCTTTATATGGCACCTAATTATGACTAATGTTAACTAAGAACATAATTAATACTTGTATTTAAAAAGTAATACTTTTAATTTATGATAGAATCAATTATTATAGACCTCTAATATATTATTTACATACTATGTTACAATTTACTATGCAGTCTCGAATTTCTAGGAGATATTTAAAAGATAAAAATCTGGTATTTAGCATAAATATTTAGCCGCTTAACAGCGCAATGTTAATACACAGGTAGATTAACAAAATTGATTTAAGATGTTATTAGGATATAAAATATCTTAATGTGGTAGAAGATGTCTGCCACGTTATAAAGGAATATGTTTCGAACGACGCATACAGAAGAAATATGTCAATGTATTGTAAAATGAAATATAGTGTGGGTTACTTGAATAGTGTTTTGGCCAAACCCCTTTCAGAAACTGTTGCTCAATTGTTGCAACTAGTTAAGGTTGGTATTAATAATAGAATTACTGATTTATAATTTTAGTTTGTAAATTTAGGTTTTAATTTATTTTGTCAACTTTACGGAGCGGCATATTTGGGTCTGGGTAGGTTTGGGGGATATAGGTCTTATCTCAGCGCAAAAAATCCGACTATTTTTTAGAATCTCGGGTGAAAAAATGTGAGATTTCGATGTTTTAAGAACCTCCTCTAAAGAACAGCGCAAAAATAAATATAAGTTGTAGCTTCAAATTTTTTAAATAGCAATGCACTAGTAAATATAAAAAAATTATGTGCGACTTTTCAAAATTCAAATTTTGAAATGAAACTTTCAGAAACCTATTATACCATAACGAGAAAAAAAATTGAATAAAAAAATCGGTTTTTGGCGATTATTGGAGCGCTTTTAGATCCTTTTTAAAACATTAACATTTTTTCACTCGAGATTAAAAAAAAATAGTCGTGTTTTTTGCGCCACCCTAATATTTATAGTTAAGTACGAGTACAAGCAAGGAATCACCCTTGAATAACGAGTACATGAAATGTGAATGAGTCATTAGCTAAGCTTACACTTTACGACGACATAGCACGATACTCGCATCATAGCATTCATGACCTACATTAAGTTAACCGTATTTGATAACACATACTTATCAATTATTTTCAGAGACGTGAAGTCCGTTTAACACCGGAGCAAGCAGCTGAACTGTACAGAGGTCATTATGGGCGACATCACTTCCCGCACCTCGTGGCGCATATGTCTAGCGGGCCCATAATAGCCTTAGTGCTGGCCACTAGGAATTGTATACAAAAGTGGCGAACGCTGATGGGCCCAGCAAGGTGAAAAATCCTTACTAAAATATGGATGTATGTTTGTTACTCTTTCACGGAAAAACTACTGAATGGATTTTGATGAAACTTTACTATAGTATAGCTTATACGTCAGAATAACATATAGGCTATAATTTATAATGATATAGTGTGAATTATCCAAGATACAGCGGGTAAAATCGCGGGGTGTATCTAGTATTGTTACGCGAAAGTTTGTGAGTATGTTTGTTATTCTTTCACGCAAAAACCACTCAACGGATTTCAATGAAGTTTGGCACGCAGATACATTATAACCTGGATTAACATATAGGATTCTTTTTATCCCGGAAATTTTAGAACAAAAAATTATACGTAGGTATAGGTATATTGCACCCGTGCGAAGCCGGGGCGGGCTAGTATTTGACAAAGATTTGCAAGCATTTCATTTTACTTTCTTTTGCATTTGATCGTTTTTTTATTATTCCTGACCGGGGAGACGTTTCTTTAAAGGCTTGTAAAATTAGTGTTATACCTAGTTTTATCTGTATTCTTTAATTTTCAACTTTAAAAGTTTATTGCTGATTTATATATCAAGAACTTTAAATTCTTGATATAGGACTAGACTAGATTATGCAATATGCCTAGCTCTTGAGAATGTGTGCTTTGACTGATTTTTTAAAAATCTTCCAAAGCCAACGCTACTCATTCTTCATAATAACGTTACGTACGATTTTTTCAAATCTTACAATTAACTTCCAGATTCACACTGTCTATAGTCTGCTATATTTGCTGGGCAGTATTTAAAATTCGTATTTCAATTACTTCCTAAAAACGTATTTTGTAATTTGTATTTTAAACAGTTATAGCTTCAAAATACAGTGTCCTCATTGATGGTTAATCATTCCATTCCATTGAAAAAAAAAAAAATATAAGGGTGTTAAAAAATGTAGTCTCGCTGTAATTGCTACAGCCAAAATTGTTGCAATTTTAATAAATTTCTAAACTTCAAGTAGAGTGTTTGTCTATAAGGAGGTCGGTCTCGGGTCGACTTGCTTGCGTAAATTTTATTTTTGGGACCCTAAAGAAGAGTTTTTTCCTTTAAGAATTTCGTTGCATGTATTTTGTATTGGTCTATACAAATAATTTAATAATGTAAAATTGTGTTTGATGCACGTTGCATTTTATTCATTAGTAAATTGCTCCCGTCAAGCTGGGGTGGGTCGCTAGTACCTAATATATTTTACTACATAAAGGTACGATGTATTGTAGGGTGGTGGAGGCTCAGGCGTACTGGCCGGACAGTCTACGCGCGTGCTACGGGCGCCGCACCAAGTACGGCGACTACTTCAACGCGCTACACGGCAGCGAGAACCACGCCGAGGCTCTAAGGGAAATACACTTTTTCTTTCCGAATAGTAAGTTACCAAAGATCTAAATATAATTAACATCCATACAAATAAATAAAATTGGAGTGTCTGTTTGTTTAAAATAACCGCTTTTTACTAAGTGCATATGGATGTATACACGGTACATATACCAAAACATTTTTTTTTTTTTTTACAGTTTTTGTGTGTCTGTCTCTTTGTTCCGGTTAATTTCTGAAATGGCTGGACCGATTTTGACGGAACTTTCACTGGCAGATAGCTGATGTAACAAGGAGTAACATAGGCTATTTAATATCTCGCTACCATCTATAGGAGCCAGGCAACACGCGAACGAAGTCGCGCGGGTCGGCTAGTAAAGAAATATGAATAAACACTGGAATATTTAGTAACGCCATCTAAAAGCGCTTTCGAAAACAATGGATAGCATAATCTACTCAATGTCTTTATTTATATTCATCCTTACAAAAGCGAAAGTCTGTCTGTCTGTAGCGATTTCACGCCAAAACTACTGAACCGATTTAAATGAAATTTGGTATACAGATAGTCTAGAGCCTAAGAAAGGACATATACTAATTTTTAATGCGAAAAATGGATTTTAAGGGGTTGAAAGGTGGGGATGAAAGTTGTATGGAAGTATCGTCATTTTTAGAGCTAGAAGCTTGAAACTTATTATTTAGGCTGTTGATTCGATATAAATAAATATGACATTCAAAGTTTGTAAAAGTTTTACCTTCAAGGATGTAAAATAACAATAGGGAATAGAGGATGAAACGTGGACGAAGTCGCGAGCTCAGCTAGTAATCTAATAAAAATGCATGTTATCGAATGTCTGTAAGTAGAAGATATTTATGTGAAGGATTTTTCTTTATAATACGAATAGAAACCAAAACAATCTTTTAATAAATTTAGTATGTATATGTTGGTACGCATATAATATAACAACATAGTCAAAATATTTTAGCCTAGCGAAGTTAAAACCAGTTTACGGTATTTAACCAAAACGTCATGGGATTACATTTCTAGATAGTAACTTATTATTTTGTTAAACTATATATAAATGACTAGTCGCTTCTATTGGTCTTAGCGTGATGATATATAGCCTATAGCCTTCCTCGATAAATAGACTATCTAACACTGAAAGAATTTTTCAAATCGGACCAGTAGTTCCTGAGATTAGCGCGTTCAAACAAACAAACTCTTCACCTTTATATATTAGTATAGATTAAATATGGACACGTTTGTTTGTGTTGCAAGTTTGTCTAATATCAGTAATGTCTCTAGAGAAAACAGGCGGTAGGTATTAGCTAAACGTTGCCTTTAAAAGGGTGAGGGCTGAGACCCTACGCAAATTTTAACTCTAATTAAAAATCAATACATTTTTAAACGAAATCAAATCATAATAGTTCGCTTTTTTCGTGTTTTTGAGGTATATAATCACAATAATTTTATTTCCAGTGATTGTGGGACCCCTGCTCCGTGAATGGCAGATTGGCGACTACATCCAAAAGCATATAGCCCCTACCTTGTCGCCTGCACTTACCACGCTCGCTCACGAGCGCCCTGCAGAACCACTACTATGGCTTGCAGATTACTTGAAGCGGCATAATCCTAATGAACCAGAACTGGCACTACAAGCAAGGGAGTTGGTTGATGAGGACAAGTGTCATACTCCAAAACTATCTCAAGACAGAATTGTTAAATAATTATATTAAATAAAAAAAAATTACTCATCCTCAAACCATTTCTCATTGTATTCAATTTTGAAAATTGTTTTTAATAATTCAGTTTGGGGCTTACATGTTAATAAATAAATAATCATTTATTTGGTAGAATTTTGTTCAATCATCAAAAAAGAGACGTTTTACTAAATAAGTCATAATTTTTTTTGAATTCAGTCAAAATAAATAAATAATTAATGTTTAAATTAAATAAAATACGTAGGAATTACGAATTTAATGTAATATGAATTACATTTTAAAATTACTTATGATATAAAAGACATCTTTAATCGATGTGAGATTTAAGAGAGGAAAAAAAACTGGAATCAGCTTGCAGGGGCCATAATTGCCCTAATTGGTGTCAGCAATTGTACTGTGGTGTTGCCGCATGGACGTCTAAGGCACCGTTGTCATATGAAAATGTTGGTCCCATTAAGCACCTTATAAAAGTCGTAAATTAGATCGACTTAGTCGTAAATTTGTGCATCCGTTTTGTTTATGGATTGCGCAAATTTGATCATATATTCCGTCGTCAACTTAATTGGCTCCCTATTCGTCTTCGCCGGAATATGCGCATACTTATACCTCTTCACCACCAGAGATGTCTAAAATAGTTTACAAAAAGTATTCAAATACTATATGCAAATACTTTTTGTATTATTTATTTTAAATACAAAATAGTTTTTCATTTTGTATTTAAAATACATATTTTCAAAATACTTTATTCAAATAAAATACTTTTATGGGTTTAAGAGAATTTGCCCTTATTTTATTAATAAGATTTTTTTGACACAATCACGTTCATTTCACGTCATATACTATCAAGTATATATTTAATGGACGAACCCTTATTAAACAGAATTAGGAGTCCCAATAACTTAATTATGAAAATAAATTAAACACTGATATTAGAGCCGATTCTATAGTTTGTTTATTCCTTGTCCATCACTTGTGTTGTGAAACGAAAGCACCATAGAAGCTGGTTAAAAGTTTTCATCGGATTTTCTGTTAGCTGACATCCGTATAGCTATTTAACACGGACTATAAAATATTAAATTAATGGACATGTATTAAGTACCATTTAATTCATTATCGCCATAGTGAGAATATCTTATCAAATTAATTTATTGATGATGACAAAATTTATTGTTGTCAAAATGTATTAAAAGATATTTCAAATAAAATACAAAATGTTTTTAAAACAAAAGTATTTAAATACAAAATGGAAATAGGTAATAGGTAACACAACTTTTTATGAAAATTCTTTCACTGTTGTCGCAGCCCGACTTTGTAACTCACTCCCATTAGATTCAAGGAACACTTCCTTTCTCTTACTTCTTAATATTATAGTATGTATGATATTGTCGCTATTATTACTTATAAAGAACTTATTTCAAATCATCTTAACGCCTGCACTGCTTTATCTAATAATTCTCTCCTATATCTAGGGGTTACAGGAAGAAATCTCTTCTAAGAGATAAGCCTTTGTACACTAGTTTTCATACCTACCTAATTTCTATATATTTTTAGGTACAAGAATAAATAAATAAATGCCGGTTTGTGGTAGAATTTTTTGCTAGTCGTCCGATTTTCTTTTTTGGTAAGAAGGTAGAAATAAAACAGCATATTTATCCCCAATTTTATTCATACAAAAGATTTCGCTATCACAGGCTAACGTGTATCAATGGTATAGTTTCAATATGAATGATTATTATACGTTTTAATGAAATACGCTAACTAAACAGAGATATAAAATGACCCCGTTTTCGATTAAAGGACCATTTTTATCTGATATCAAAAACCTGGTAGTAATTAACATAATTGTCATATATGCAATTAAAACAACAGGGGCACTGTAAGGGTGATGACAAACTGTTGAACAATGAACAAAATATACTAGAAATTTTGATTACATCAGTATAATCGTAAATTCTAATAGTTTTATCCAACGCAACAGTTTGTGGCCACTCTAATACTTACAAACAAAATGTTACTTAAAATAGACAAACTAAGACATTTGGTAAAAAAATCAAGACTTAAGTAAATAAGAGATTATTGAATGCAGTACCTGTAACAAGAAAATACAATTAATTAAAGAATCTTAAACTTAAGAGAATAAACACTCGCTGTGATTAAATTGATCAAATTATATAGAATTAAAAAAAAAATATATTTGTATAATTCATTAATTCAGATTGAAAAGTTTTAAGGATTAAGACGAGATTTTTAAAAATTAATATCTAAAACAATGTATATGAAATTACATTTTCTAATTAAAAAAAATAATATATTCAAAAAAATTAAACTAGCTGACCCGACAAACGTAGTTTTGTCATATAAATTTGAGGCCACCCTTATCACTTAAGGGCACAAAAAATAGACGTTGACCAATTCTCAGACCTACCCGACATGTACACAATATTTCATAGAAATCGGTCGAGCCGTTTCGGAGCAGTTTGGTAACAAACATTGCGACACGAGAATTTTATATATTATATGTATGTCCCTAAACATTTATGATTTTTCTGATTCCTAAGGACGCAGTCACTATAACAATAAAACAAGACCAGTGTTAGTATGAATAATTACAATATTTACATTTAATGAACGTTATGTTGCATGTTGACGACAGCGGCGTCCGTCACAGAGCAAAGCCCGATCTTCTTGCACACGTCCTTGGTGCCGAACTCTTCTATTAGATGGATTACTCCTTCACCGTAGATTTCCAGCATTGTGTGGCACTAAAACGATAAAGAAAGTTGGTTTTTAAACAATTACGTATAAAGAAACAACACTTTCATTATTTGTATTGTAGAAGCTCCGTTACGTGTATGTTCGACAAAATGTTTACCATTATTTTGTTCTCATGCTAGCTTTATGGTACCTCTACACAATCGGCGATGATGATCGTCGATCGTTTGATCGTCAAGGCACGATCATGGTGCTAGAATCTACATTATCGTCTGTGGTAGTTTGCCGATCGGCATTTGTCATGATGGACGTGGAATGTGTTGCTGCTGCATCCATTTATTTAACTGTTAGACAACTGTTATGTCAATCAATAATTACTCAGCACTTATTAGATAATTATTAACTAATAAATTAAATAATCAATATAATCTGATGAAAATAAAAACAATAAATTGATAGCCTTCTCTGATGATGAATAATCGCCGATTGTGGGGACATGTTAACGAACCTACCGGTGATTCCCTTTGATCACTGACGATGATCAGCGAGTACAGGCGGTATGCCCTCTACACAATCGTGCTCGCGCGTAATCGTCTGTAATCGCCGATTGTGTAGAGGCAGCTTTACTTATGCCCTCTATATCTGCCTATACTCAGCGATCATCATCTGTGATCGCTGGTTGGTTCGTTGACGTGTCCACACAATCGGCGATTATTCACCGTCGGACAATGAAGGTATCAACTTATTATTTTTATTTTCATCGAATTATATTGATTATTAGTTAATAATTATCTAATAAGTGCTGAGTGATTATTATTGACATAATGGTTGTCTACCGCAAATAAAAAAATGAATGCAGCAGCAACATATTCCACGTCCACCTTGACGGTTGTCGATCAACAAACTACTACAGACGATTATGTAGATGCTAGCACGATGATCGCGCCTTGTCGATCACACGATCGCCGATTATGCATTCGCCGTCGGACAATTAAGGCTATTAACTCATTGTTTTTATTTTCATCGAATTATATTGATTCATAATTTATTAATTGATAATTATCTAATAACTGCTGATTTTTTATTGGTTTTATTTTCAAAATATAATTGTAGTATACACCTATTTACTTGGTTATATTACGATGAATGGTCAAACACCACCATCTTTTTCCTCAATTTTTTTTCACATCTTTTTGTTGAACCACATTAACATAATGATTGTATATTACAATTAAATAAATGGATGCAGCAGCAACACACCGCGTCATCTTGACGGTTGACGTTCGGCAAACTACTACAGACTATAATGTAGATGCGTGCACGATGATCGACGATCATCATCTACGCCGATTTTGTAGAGCTACCATCTGGTTTAATTTTCTCATGTTTATAGTTATTACAAGAAGCTTGAATAACGCATTTCTTTAGAAGAGTAAACTTACTCGGTCATTATATTTGGCAGGTAAAGCAGAGCAGGCCTTTTCGACAATATGGACAATGTTTCTATCAACTTTGTCGTTGCTTAGCACTTTCTTCAGCGCCATCACTACGGTTTCACAAACTGCGCAATCCAGGATTTCTTCTGCTGAAAGAGGGTTCATTTATTATATGTATCATAACAACGCTATTCGAATAATTAATAAAATAACTATAATCTGCAATATTATAGGGAATAAGAACGTTAATTATATAATAATCAATGTATTAGAACCGTTGTTATTAATTATACTAAATACTGAGGTTTTCGCAACATTTGTTATTGTAAACACGTCATGGAGACGTTTAAAATGTTAACAATAACTGTTTACAATTTTTTTTGGTAATGTGTTTTAGACTGGTTGATAATTTTGTTTTTATTTTAATGAAAAACCACCACGATTTTTTTTTGGGTAAAATCATGTTTTTTTAACATAGCTTTGCATGCTTCCTGTATAGTTTATAATATTTTTCTTAATCCTTTTTCTTTACGCAATAAAGATTTTATGCATGTATGTATTTTGCAATTAAAATGTTTTAAGTACACTATTATTATTTTAGGTAAAATTTAACAACTTAGCCAATTTATTAAATTAAACCCCAATGAGTCAGTTGTCTATTGTGAAGCGTGCTAGCAATTTGATCGTTTTGCAGTAATTGTATTTTTTGAAGTGAAACTTCTTTAGAATCGTTGTGATTTCAAACCGGATGCAACGGAAAAAACGACAGGTAAGAGACACAAATACAAAAATGTGTAGGAAAGAATGAGACAGAAATATACATACTATTTTATATTATTATATATATTCATCTCATTCTTTTGTCGATTTACTGAAGTTTCACTTCTATCGTGTGTGAAACGCACACAGTTTTTTTTTTAATAAAAAGCTCTTGATATTTAACTTAATATAGCTATAGACTAGAAAAATAGACTTGTCAGTACAGTTTCACCTTTAAGATGATCAAAAGCAGCGGGATCACACAACTTCAGTTCGCGGCAAACTTCATCCGGATTCAGCTCCTGAGCTACGAGGCTGATGATCAGATCTGCGTATTTATTCACAAAGTCGTCACAGTTGGACTGAACGGTTTTTGGCATGCGCTTACACACATCGTGGGCGACTTTCTTGATTTCATCCTGTAAAGTAAATAATGATAGTTGAATGATGCACATCGCATCATGTTATAGCCGAATGTACTAGATTTCAATCTCTCAGAAATAAACTTATAAGAACCTTTAGGTTAAATACAATTGATTTTTATTTAAATATTCAGTTAAGTTAGTTTTCATTTTTATTATTATTAGGGGACAGACATGTACATGTCGTACAAAAACTCCGTAAAATAAATCGAGAAATAAAAAAATAAAAATTTAGACCAAAATAAATTATTAAATATTTTTCTCCCTTATCAAACTATTTGTTTCTTTTATTAATTAAAAAAATCTAGAGAGAGAATAGTGTTATGTAATTTTTTATTTTTAATGATAGATAAGGGACAAACGAGCAGACGGTCCACATCGTCATCGACAAAACTAGAGAGTTATCTCTTGATTTGTCGATGCGTTGCTGCTTCGAAAGTTGAGTTAGGAAGGGCAGCGAATAGAAGAATGCTACAGTTTCAGTTGACCCAGAATTAACTGGAACCGCAGCATTAATGGGATTGGAGAGGGAACGGGTAGATCTGGCCCACATGTTTGTATGTTTGGCTCAAAAACTACTGAACCAATGTTGATGATCCATTTGCCGATCGAAAGCTACATCCTTTGCGGCTAACATAGGCTATGTGGTGTTACCATACATATTATAATAAAAAAGATATGGCCACTTAAGTGTCATAAAGTGGCCATTTTATAGGTTGGTGATTATCTCTTGAAAGTACTAAACCGATTTTGATATTTCTATCGCCGATAGAAAGCAACACTATGGCAGATGACCTAATTTACTTAGTGCTGTCATAAATATTAGTGCCGATAGTGAAACATTAAATGGCCATATTGAATATAGGAAGTAATCCCAGGAACTTAATCTTCTATTTTTCTCTCTTGCCTTTTCCTTCCATAACCTCTCTTTGCAGTCATTCTTTTTTTCAATGATTAAAAACACTGTATCGAGTGGGAATTACGAATCTCGATTATAATTATGTTTTAAATACCCGAAGCGAAGCGAAAGTATACCGCTCGTTCATTATATACAAGTTTCATAAAGACATCAACCAAATATTACTCACGCTATTATGTTTATCCTTGACCTGGTCATCTATCTCCTTGAGGACAAACTCGCAGATAACGCAAACGCTTTTTTGCTTGGGTTTGAGAGGGCGACCATTCCTTGTATCATCTGGGATCTCATTTGTAGCTAAAATGTTCAATATCATTAATGTGTATGTATGTATCAATACATATGTGACGGTATTTAAGTCTTCCCTACACCATCCATCAAATATAATATACATACTGAAAAACTACCACGAACAAAAAAAGGACTAAGTTTATATATTAGGGTGGGCTAAAAAAAACCTTATTTTTTTTTCCTTAGTTACCATGAAAATATCGTCTGAGATAGAAAAAATTCTGGTAAATTTTGAGCCCTTACTATTAATGTTAAGAGTCATCGTACTTTTTTATTTCCCATTTAAATAACATGGGATTTTTCTTTTTGTTAGGATTTTTAATGCCCTTGAACAAATGAATGTCTTGTGAAAATCAAAACATATTCTTGTAGGAAATTTAACGATCTACAAAAATGGTCTGAGATGACTTTGGCTAAGTTGACTCGTTTAGAAGTTATTCGAGGTTAATTAAATACCTTAAATCACAAAGAATAACTGAACTTTCTTATAATGATTCCAAAACATTAAATATCACAGTTTCTATGATTTTCGTGATTTATCAAATAAAAACGACGAACAAAAATGTATATATATGTTTCATAAATGAAATATAGCCTATTATGAAACTGAAGAGTTAATAAAGAATGTTAGATGTACAATGTAGAATTTTATAGAAGTGTTTTTGTTATACGCATATATTTATACTGACCAACATCACCATTTCCCTCTAACATATGGTCTGGCAGCATTGGTCGCCGTCTGTTATTCCTGTCTCCTCGCAGCATGGGGTTCTCATGGAACTGATCGATTGAAGTTGTGATAGCTAACGGGTCCGTACGCTTCTTGTCATTGGGACACAGTTTCAGGTAAACACAGATTTCCTGAGCGTTTAGATCAGCAATTAACATTTCTATTAGCTGGTTTGTGTATGTGTCTACGAAGTCCACGCATTCGGTACGCAGTTTAGCTGATAGGTGGGTGCAAAGACCATCTAGTGCATGACGGATGCTTTCCTGTATGGAAGATAGATAACTCAGTAAAATTTCTAAAACGATACTGTATGTTATATAAAAAAATAAACTCTTACCTCACTACGATTATTTTTAAGCATGGTCTCTAGCTGCTCCACGGCGAAGAGACAGAGTGGGCAGTTAGATTTTTCAGCATTAATGTCCACACGACGAACTTCTTCAGTCTTAGCGCATAATCCTAACGCTGGGCACACCTAAAATGATTATAGTAATAATAAGACGAATGTTTATAAGATACTTCCTACGAATGACTTTTAAGATTTATCATAGTCTAGTTCAGCCATACTCAGTGTGCTCCGTGGAGCCCTATAATTCCGCAAAGACTCAAATATCCACTTCTCGCCACGAAATCATTAAATATTCCTTTAACTTTACACAACATACTTGTGGACATAGTGTTTAAAGGTTTAGGGGGGTAGTATAGGGGTATTAAACGACTGGACTTAAACGCATCATTTTTAAACCAATTTGGTTTTTTTTTGTGCTTTTTACCTTTCTTTCTTTTAGCCCTTTTAAAAGATGAAGGTAAGATGTAAGAAAATATTAATAAAAATAAAGAATATCTTCCCAAACTATTCTTAAGGCTCCTTCAAATATTTCGAGTTCTAAAAGGGTTCCATTACTAAAAAGATTAAGATTCGCTGGTCTAGGTTTTTGTGAGAATTTTTTTCTTTTAAAAATATCTATAAACTCACACTGGCCGGGTCAATCTCCTGAACAAGCAGGGCGATGACAGCGGGTCCATATTGGCTCACAAACTGCCTACATTCGTCGTTGATGGACTGCGGAAGGATGTCACAAGCTTCTTCTACTGCTTTCTTGATTGCTTCCTGTTCACAAATTAGAAACAAATTGTGACATTGTAACTACTTGTAAGACACATTTTAGAATTCTCCTCTGCAGTCCCCAGTCGGAACCCATTAGGAATTTACGTACACTTTTATTAGCGTATTACACTAAGGTTTTTGAGTTTAGATTAAAATTCTAGAATTGGTGATTCGTTAATGTATAAATAATATACTAAAATGGTACGCGACCCTTGTCTAAATTAATCTGCAAACAAGAGTACACACGAGCACTAACAGAGACTGCCGCCGGCTTTCAAAAGAAAATTGTGTTTTAACTTCAGTTTATTTTTGGATTCCGTATAAAGGCCTATTGTGTTAGCAACATAATATATATTGCTACCAAATGTTAGGCCTTCATTAGCTGATAGTCCCTGTCGATTTCTTTATAAAGACGCCTCTGTATCGATGAAATGATTTCTTCGCCTTGGTAGGATATTAAATCAAAGCTTTAAATTAATAATGTTATGAAAAGCCAAGAAATATGTTATTTATTTTGGGATGGAAAACTCCCAAATTAAATTATTTGACTTGTACAGTCAATACACAAATTCTTTGAGCCTGTTTTAAAAAATATCTATCAAACTCACCTCAGTGTTATCATTGCTAAGTTCAACTTGTATATAATGCAGGAAGTACTGGCAGAAGGAGCATACAGCGTCAGACTGCGGTACTGACACGAACATCCTCTCAATGGGCAGATTTGGGGATGCTGTGTTCTCTGTACCAATGATCTGTACATTTGCTTGCTTCTTTATGGGAACACGACCGAACTGTGGGTTAATATAATGCATTTATATATGTTAAATGAATGTAATTAAATTATTCAATACTAGCTGCGCCCCGCAGCACTGTTAAGATGCTTCATGCAAATAAATAAATTTAAATAAACCTATTTGGTTATAATAAAGAATAATTCATACTAACCGTTGGGTCGTTGGTTTTAGCATCATCTTCACCAATCAGTTTAGTAGACATAGTAACAGCTTTAATAGCCAACTCTTTGGGCAATAACGGCGCGATAGTTACATCAGTTTTGTTCGTACATATTCCAATTAATCCACAAATTTCAGCTCCCTTTAACTCGGAAACGAGGAAGTAGTAAATGGTTGAGTGGTATTGCTCCACAAGTTGAAGGCATTCGGATTTAAAGCTGCCGGTGTTCTTGCAAATACCTGAGGCAGAAATTAGTATTAAGAGATAGGAAATAAGTGTCTAGATTTATGCATTACCAGAAAGAGAGCATAGTTAGAAATTCAATTACAATCAATAACTTCAATGTTAATGCTAAAACTACATATGATTTCCCTCCTATATTCGATACTGTACAATCCTTTCTCAATCAATTCTGACCTACAACTTGAGCTCAAGTCCAGTAGTCGATAATCGATAATCGACTCAAATGACCCATTTGTCACACTTATTTTTATAACAACTATAAAACAAAAATAAACGTGAAGGACGTTTAAATCCTCGACGTTATGGAATGATCTCCTATTTGAAATCCGACAGTCAGTCACTCACAGTCAGTCATCTATACAGAATTAATTTATTTCATACTATTATTATATATATTTATTTTTTGATTATATATTTAAATGTATGTACGTATTTTATTTAAAGACGTAAGTTTGTACTGTCCCGTTTATCTTAGTAAAATTTCCTTAACTGCCAAGGGTTGTCTGTAAGAGATTGCCTTTGCATACCTTTTATTTACTTTGGCTCTGTAATTATTAAACAATATAATATTTTATTTGTGTGTGCAATAAAGACTTTCTATTTATCTAAAAAAAGCTTATAAGTAACAGTAATATATAGTGCATGCTAAGAATAAAATAACTGTTTATTTCTTTATTAATATGTCACAAAACATTACAAATAAAATTATATCCAGGTCAACACAAGTAATATTTTAAAAAAGTGGAATATGTAATGGTTTGTGACATCACCAAAAGGAACATATTTGGCATTAATAGAACAATATTTAGTTCGTTTAATGTTCAATTTAATTTGTTTAATAAAGCAGGCAGTACTCTGTAATTCCTTGAAAATCCAAAAAATAGTGACCAACTATTGTGACACCTGTGACATATTTGATTAGAGGAACACCACCATGAAACAGACATAAATAGTCGGGTAAAAATAGTGTGATAAAAGAATATAATTACCAGTAAGGATTTTGTGGAATTCCACTTCTGAAGTGTTTGCTACCAATGTGTCACGCAAATGTTTGATCACCTGTTCACAGAACTCGCAGGGGATGTCACTAAAATAAACATAGTCTTATAAAAATTCTTTTTTTTTCTTAGTAAGGCATAACATTTATCCTAATATTGTTATTCTCAAGTAGGAAAAGAAAATCAAAAATGTAGTTATATCTGAGCAGCAGTGATAGCCTAGTGGTTAAGACATTGACGTCTTACTTGATTGAAAAAAAGGAGGTCATCAATTCAGTTGTATTTTTTTTCTGACTTGTCTAAATTTTATGTGACCTTACGTCCTGTCTTGAACGGGACAGTCTCGTTATTTGGTTGTCAGTCCCGTTGTCCCATAAGAAAACTTCGTAAAACAAGACAGGCGAGCCCTATTGCATAGTATTTTTTTTTTAGAAAATACTAGAAATACTTTAAATATTTACTAAATGGTACCCGAGGAGGAATTGTTTTGATAGAACTGGTCTGGGAAAAATTATTTATAATACTACATACATGAAGACAAACTATTATTTATGACACTAATTTAATTTAAAAATGCACTTACTCTGTAGCTTTCAAGTCCTTAGTCTCATCAGGGAAGGTATACAAGTTGTGTGAGTGGTAGAGATGAGTACATTGTCCACTAAGGTGGCAAACGGACTGTGAGTTCAAATCCTTCTTTACAGCCGCTACTATATTCTCGTAGTACTTGAATGTTAACATTGAACACGAATCTGATAGGGAGCTCATTTTTTGGCAAACCTGTAGAACATATTAATAGTACTGTAACTTCAAAACTGTTGAACTTAGCGCTCAAAAAACATCATACTAAGGCTTGGTATTTCACATACTACTAGTATAAATCATTAATAATGAATAAACAGCATTAATGTAGAAAGTAAAAATACTATAAAATATCTTCAAATATCGACTTCTAACACAGTCTTTCCACATACTTTCGCTCAATCAAATCATCGTCATACGTCATCTAATATTCTGCCTGTCTACAACATAACACATGGGGCATTCCACGCGAAGCGGACAGTTAAAAAAACTCGATGTTTCCGATTTTAGTAATATTTTAGTATGTTCTACCTATCCATATTATTGATACGTGTACCAAATATTTTTTTAATATAATGACTAGTTAATGAGTTATGGGACTTTCAAATTTCGACAACCGGTTGGCATGCAGTACTTCAAAGCCGAATATAGAGTCATAAAATTATATATTAAAATAATTGAACCAATGGGTTTATTACTTCATTTACTGAGCTTTTATAATTGTGTTTTTGAAAAGAAAAAAAAAATTATTTGCCTAAAAAAATGCGAATTAATTTTTGCGAAAAAGTTAACCATTTTGATTATTTTTATATAAATAGCTAATATTGTATAGAACATTCTTGCCAATTTTTATAATGGATTTAAAAGTGGATTAGGAGCTAGACTGAAAATACTGCCGAAGGGTGGCGTACTACGCCGCGCTGTCGCGCCTGATACTCCTGCACGACCCTACTATAAAAAATTTCGCATTTTAACATTGCATATGTAAGGAATCACAAAAACATGTATGAATATAGAAACTGTAAGTTGCGTCACACAAATAGGTTACTGTCAATTAAACATAACCTAGCAAAACTGGAAAGGTCAGTAAAAGTGATGGGGCCAGAGGTGTTCAATAGGATTCCTTTGAATATACGAAGCGCTGAGAGATTAAAAACATTTAAAAATAAACTCAAAGCGTTAGTCGACCAATCCTTCTACAGTTTTAATGAATTTTTGATATTTAATTGTATTGATTATTCTTTTTTTTTATATTATTCCTGTAAAGATTATTTACCAAATCAATTATGATTATTAAATCTAAATACAAAAACAATCAATAAATACTAATCCCACATAATCTTAATCCTCTTTTTTAAAATAGTCATACAGTCCATATTTCTGACTATAATCACATAAATTAACATACACAATAATAGTAGGACAACTATAATATCAGAACAATAGATAGAAAATATAAATCAAGTATTATAAGAAAATATGTATATAATACCTAAGACATATAACTAAAGAAACTTGTAAAAGAAATAACTAACACAGACTTCTCATAAATAATGAACACTCAAACTCAAAATAGTTTATTTCAATTCGACTTTTTACAAAGTACTTGTCAAAACATCAAAATTCAGTCAGTCAGTCAATTTATCTGAAGCTACCACCAGGTTAGAAAGTGGTTTTCTGATAAGAACTGGTAATCATCGTCATTGTGTATATCAGTTTTACAAAGGTATAATCATTTAGCTGAGCATCAACGTCATTTTGAATCCAAGCTTTGTCATTAACTTTAACTTTGTCACTAGCCAATTAAACTGATAAGAGAATAAAATTGTTAATTTTTGCCAGAAGCTAATAGAAACTGGAAACAATAAAGATCATATACTTTTTAGTATATATACCTGAAGCAATCCAACAAGGAAGTCTTCATAGCTAGTGGCGTCAAAGCGTTTCCTTACGATACCAACAGTTCTTTTGCAGTTTGAGCAACCTTCTCTAACTTTTAGAGCTGAGTTCTGGAAAAAATAACAAAATAAATTAGCATAAATTAGACTGCAATATATATAACTAGTCCGCCATATTGGATGTAGAGTAATTTTCTTTTTCAAATTCTTTCCAGGAAACCCTTTCATTTGATACCCATATTGAGTCCGTTGGCAAAAAATTGCTAGTGTGGCATCTTGGGCCATCCGCCATATTGGATATAGAATGTCGTTAGCTAATCATCCATTGTCATCTAATCTAAACGTGTATGAAAAATATTACCTCAACCTTAGGATGAGAGGTAATTTAAGGGAAAATTATACAATCATCTCTATGTGTAATTTTTTTACACGCTTAATTATTTAAAACATATGAATTAATAATTTGTAAACACATTTTTAACAATCAAAAATATATAAGTTAAACAATAACAAATTACTTTTAATTTTTTTTATATTGTTCCATCAATTCTAAAAAAACAGTATGGAGGAGAACGAAAGACATTTTCTAACTAAATTCGGTGAGTCTAAGTGAGGCGTTTCAAATCAGTATAATAAAAAAGATATTTCTGCCCCCAAGAATCCCCTTTTTTAAAGAATCATAACTAAAATATTTTGTTACGTCTTCTACTCCTAAGAATTAGGGAAGTGCCATTCAGTTATTATGAATTTTATTATAAAAAAATAAAATAATTAAAATTTTTATATTTTGTTATCTTGAAAAACTAGAAAACTAAGTGATATAAATGGCAGAACAATTTGTCAACCATTTGAAACCCTAAGTACGAGTAGAAAAGGGCTCAAGGGCTGACATCCCATAGGAACCCGGCTATACTCTTTAAAATTAAGTTGCAAGGGTTAATACTTACATAATCTTCGATAAGTTTGTCAATATTAACGTTATTACAAAGTCCAGCGACTGAACAAACTGCATCTGGGTTCATTTGCGAAGCCAAAGTCTCCACCAGCTCAGGCACAAAGTCATCAGCTAACTTCATACACTCCTTCGTTACTATCTTTATCGGTATTAGTTTACATGATCCTTCGAAAACTTCTTTAAGTTCCTCCTGCAAAAAAAATATTAAAGTAAAATTTCAATATATACTAAAGAATGTAATTTATAGGAAGTTTCGTAACTAATGAAAATATTTCTAATACATTTAATATCACTTGCTTTAGCGGAGAAGGAAAACATCGTGAGGAAACCTGCACTCCTGAGAGTTCTCCATGTTCTCAAAGGTGTGTGAAGTCTGCCAACTACTAACAACTGTGTGGTGGACTATGTCCTAATCCCTCCTTATTCTGAGGAGACCCGGCATATCAGTGGGCCATTAACGGGTGATGATGATGATTGAGGAGTAGTAAGTGGTAAAATATAACCATACATTTGTTTGTCGTGTCTCAAACACGACCTACCAAAATCAATTGTAATCTTTAAACCACAAATTTTATTAAAATCGGTACAGAAGACTTGTTTACTTAAAAAGTTGTATAATTTTTTTTAATATTAATTTTTTTGTGTTCCAGTCTTAATTGCTGTTAACCCTCGTCAACGCCCTTTTCAGGCTAGTACTATTAAGAGTGTATCTTAACGGTTGAAGTGAGTATTGTAACGAATACATTTTTTTTAGAGCTAAGGGACAAATGAGCATACGGTCCACCTGATAGAAAGTGGCCACCGTCGCCCATGGACATCGACAAAACTAGAGGGTATCTCTTGTTTTGTTGATGCGTTGCCGCCTCAAAGATAGGGTGAGGAGGGGGAGCGAAGAGAAGACTGCTGCGGTTTCGATGGACCCCGAGCAAGAGCCCGGTGTTCATTGGAACCGCAGCAGTAATGGGATGGGAGAGGGAGGGGTAGATCTGGCCCACATGCGGCTCGGCTGGAACGCGTCAGAGACACTTGGCGGTCGGATTCGCATGCTGGTGGTCACAAGCCAGTCGGGGAACAGATCCCCTACCACCAAGGGGGTGCTGGGTTACTCGTCTATTACGAGATGCTCACCCAGCGGCAGAGGGGAATAGTATTCTAACCCGTCCCCTCACGGGCAATACATTGTAATTTTATTATACACAATAATAAATAATAAGTGTCTCAACAACTAACATATTTAAGTTTACTACCCTATTATCGGTCAATGGCATAAAAATACGAAGTAAATAAACTAGTAATATAAGAAAAAATAGTGATTTATAATTTTCGATTTGTAAAGACGGCCCAAAACATATTTGATTTTACATTAATTGGCCTAAGCATAGAATAACATGAAGTCGGTTGAAAACAAATAATAATTTAAATTAGTTTAATAAAACATGTCACAGTGACGCTGCATTAAACGTGTTAATACTAAATGTTGCCATATAAATAGAGAGAATTCTTATAAATAGAGTTAACGTAGTGCAACAATCATCATGACAAGCAAAATCACATTCTCACACATAAACATTGAAATAAACACAATATCGGTTTTGTTTAAGGTTCGAAAACAACTTTTAAATTAAAAGATTGTTGACAATTAACGAACAATGTTATTACTAAAGCTATGTTTACTACTATTTTTTTTTTTAAAAGATTACTAGCAGTATGGATCACATACTACTAGTATTCCCTTTACCCCTCCTAGTAAGCTAATAAATAGCTTGTGTCAGGAGTGGGCCACGTCAGTAGTCCAATGTCCGGGATTTGAACCCACGACTTTTTGATCGTGAATCCAACGCCCGAACCACTGAGCTACTGACGCTTCATTGAGCTTGGACTTGGAGAAAATGAAAATTATTATTGAAAACAAATTTTACAAAAACAGATGAAAAAAAGTAAAGCCGTGGGTATGTGTGGGTAATATTGTGACAAACAGTGTTGTTTATTTAACCTTTGGATGATGCATACACTAATACTGCTTAAAACAATACAATGACTCAAAAACAATATCATATTTTTAATTATACATATTTGTAATTATGTTTTGTAAATAGTATTTAAATAATATTGTTTAAAACTCAAACTTAAGAAGAAATTACATTAAAAAGTAAATCCTTTTTTTGACCCGTAGGAATCTGCTTACTCGGGACTTGGGAAGGTTATGCGGGGTTGGTGTGACTGCCTCTGAAGGAGACAGTCGAAAACTACCTCTGAAGGAGGTAGTCCGAATCCTATTGTCCTCTCTTGTGCGCTAACGGACTCTACTTTGGGGGAGATGAGATGGAAATTCTCCCCTCAGTCCTACACAAAGATTAAGGGCTAAATATTTTTTTTACTAAAATTTTTCTAGAAAATAGTTTAGTTTTTTAAATTTTGTACAACTTTGATAACTAATATCATTTTTTAAAAAAGAGAAAAAAGGATTTTCTCATTAGAATCAGAATTCATACACAAAAAAATAGTAATAAATCTTTTTATATGTATATCACAAATACCTAGGCTTACGATATAGCTAACATAATATTAAATATATGTATTATTTGTCTTTACTGTATTTATGTAGTCAAAAGAAGAATAAGTATATCATTAGAAGTTTACATTTATTTAAAGATTGTTTTACAAACCTGTGTCTCGTTGCTCTCTAACTGATCACGGGCCTGTTTGACCATGTCTTTGCAGATCTTACAGATTCCATCATCATCTTGAGGGACCGTCATTTTGGACCACACGCGTTCAACACAGTGGTGTGTCATTTTGCATTCACGTCCAGTACTGTTAAAAAAGGATATAAATTAATGTCTATATATAACACAAAATCGGGTTTGTTCGAACACTTATATAACTCGAGAACGGCTGCACCGATTTTCATGGGTTTTCATGGAAAAACATTGGAATATTGTCAATAAAATAAAAGAAAAAACATTTTCCTAAACATAATGTTGATATGTTTCGTAACTGTCAAACATTTAATATGTTCATCCCGTGGATATGGTAAATTCTCCTCTCAAATTAAAGAATATATATAATTAAAGGTTTCAAATCGGCAACATATAGACACAATATTCGTATAATGGCGTGTTTTAGATTTTAAAAATGTAGAATAATGTCAGTAATGAAAAAGGATTGACATATATGATACCACGAATATTCGGCAATTATTCGGTATTCGGCCTATTCGGCCATTTTTTTCACTATTCGGTATTCGGCTGAATATTGGGGACTATTCGGCCGAATACCGAATAGTTAATCTCGATAAAAAATAATGCATAATATTACTCACAAATATTTTTATTTTATCATATTAATTTAAATAACACTTAAACTCTACCGGTAATAAGTTGTGATGAATAAAAACAATTTATTTGGAATTTTTAAATAGCAAACACCAAATTTCGTGAAAAAAAATATTTTGTAGAAGATATAAATAAAAAACTAAAAACGTGGTTATTTGATTTTTTATGTTATATGAAAAAAGTGTAAATAAAAAAGTTGTAGATCTTTTTATTACCTATAAGTTTGCCATTTAAATTTTATTTTTCCGGAAATCGAGATAAACCGTTTTTACCTTTAAGGGGAGGTTCCCCCTTTTCCACTTCCCTACCTCAAATCGCCCATAAATTATTTTTCCTTTCATTTTTGTTATATTCACTTTCTTTTCCATTAAAAATTATCGACCCTGGTCTATTAGTAAAACACACGTGTAAGAGTCTAAGTGTTGCCGAATATTCGACGTTTCGGCCCAAGAGACTCGCCGAATATTCGTTATTCGGCCAAATCACTATTCGTGGCATATGTAATATATATTGTTTGTCAAAAGTAAACATTGTTATTTAATTTAGCAAATATACCACAAGTATATAACTCTATCTACAGAAGGAAAATTAAGTATGTATTTGTTAACATAGTGAAAACATTTTGTTTCCTCATAACTAATTAAAACAAGAAAATAACCAAAATTATAGTTAGTAGCTAGAAAATAAGGATGTTTTAAAAGTTTAACATCCATAAAATTCAAGTTATAGTACTGTTTTCTTAGTTGGAGATGAAAATATCTTATTTAACTTGATTGACAAAGGTACTTTTGTAAATCGTCATTTCATAATATTGAAAGTTTGAAGCGGAAAACAGTATCGTAATACAAGACAATCGTCCGATTATATAACGTCACCGATTTACTGTACATACTTTGTTGGCATAACAAATTGAATCATCCTATATTTAATCTAACTTCTACGTATTAAATAACTTTTTCGATGATCAATGACAAAAACTTGTAACATTACCTGAAATTGCTGCACCAATATGAAGGGCCCCAAGTACATCTTGTTGCTCCCACAAGTTGCGCTAAAATTAATGATTAATGTTATTTTATGAAATAATTGGAATAATAGATGATTTAGAAAAACTATTCTATGATAACAGAGAAAATATCCTGTTGCTAAAATATATATTATTTAATGGTACTAATATTAATTCTACAGTTTATAAATGTTATTCATCTAACAAAGCGATGATACATCAATATAACAGTGCAGTGAGTTACAAGTCCAATCAAACAGAATGACGTCTACTAAGTCGTGACGTAATCAACTCTCTATTGTGTAATTTTATTTAATCATTAATCTCGCTTATAATAGATGTTTCGTTATCTATTATCATTGAGGTTTTGTGTTGTTAAGGAATTTGGTTGTTCTTAGTGATTGTGTTTATTGTGTTAACCATGGAGAGGTGTATGAAACAACGAATTTTTTTAGTCGTAAACGAAACAACTTGGAAAAAGCAGTTTCGTGAGTTCGACACCGACTCCGTTCATTCACTTACGAAATTCCCGTTTGTAAAAAGCTTAAATGGTAACTGTGATTTTGCTATAAAAAAATCAAAATGTTGCATGGTCAAGCAGCCAGCTGACGTATATTCCACCACGTTATTGTCAGCTGACTTTATTTTTCCTTCAAGATACTAGGTGAACTATAATCCGACAAATTTTCAAATGGGAGGAAATGACAAAAAAAAAATTTTCTACATGTTTGGGAGTCTGCCACTACACGCCCCGCCCTCAAAATCGCAGCTGAGGGTCACGTGTAATCATAATATTAACCATTTATGCATTTCATGACTTTTCGCTTGGTCATGAAAATCTGTCACTGGCTCCCGTACCAAACTGTTTGTCGTTCGAACACAAAATTCGAAGCCTTCGAAGTGGTCGGAGTGAGGCAAATGTGGTGTGCATGATTCAGTCTTTGTGAGTCCAAAGAAATCTCATCGCCGTCGAGCTCAAGAAATGAACATGTCAGTATAATCCATGCATAGGGTTTTAGTATAGACAGAGTTACTGCACGTAGGGCTAGTAAGGGAGGACATATTCTCGACATTGTTTTTCACATTTTGTGCTTTATTTGAAAATAAATTAATTTTACAGTCCTTTCAAATCCGGTGGTCTTTTTGAAACACCGTTACGTACATTTTTATATATTGTAATATACTTACGTTTTTTAACATGTTGTTCAGTCGCCTTTTTCTGTTGACAAAAAAAATTAGATCATATTAGTGTTACTGATAATGTGATTTATGTGTTAATTTTGGTATCATGATAACAATGCAAGGGTAATCTAAACCTTTGAATCATACTTTTTAACTGATAGGATATATTGTACCGAATAAAATGTATGAAATCGCAGATAAGGGAAGTGAACAAAGAAAAATAGATTAGGAATTGACCTTTACACCAAATAAACTGAACCTTACTCTGAAATAAACTAAACAATTATAATCTCTCTGAAGATAAGAATAATACATCTTAGCTGTAGTTAGATGATAAATTAATTAATATTTTTATAACACAATTTCATTTGAGACATATGAAGAAATAATAGACTTGGCTTCGCTGGGCTAAAAAAATTGTAAATGACAATAACGAAGCCTAGTTTTTAAGTTAGACATGCAGTAAAACAACTGTGAAAACAGCATCCAATTTCGTGTAGTAGTTTAGCGTGATGCACGTACAAATTGTTGACGATTGTTTGGCTTCTATTGATTCCTAACATTGTCTCCTATGTACAATGTACATACATTTGATAAATAGTTCTCATTAATGATATGTTAAGGAAACTTATATTTTCATCATTTTATACTTACAGAAATAAGTGAATCCAGTTTAGGATTATTGCACATTCCGATAATTTTGCACATAGTCTCCGGAGAGGCGTTGGATTGGAGGACATGACTCAAATATTGTTGTAAATCGGCTGTGTTGTCCTTGCATATACGCATGATGGCCGGTGAAGAAATATCGCGACACGCAGACCTCACACGAGTTTCTAGGTAATCCTGGTAAACAAAATACAGTATAAGAATACACGATTTATTATATACAAGTGAACCTGCCTTCACTTTTAGGGGCTCTCTAGCTTATGAAGTGCCCTTGTGTACATGACCCTAAATAGATCTTCATCTCAGCGGGCGCAAACAATAATGTCGCTTTATCTCAATCCAGGCTTCGTTGACCTCGAAAAACTTTTTTTTGCGAAATCTTTTTGGAAAAGAATCTTCATCCTTACACTACCGGCGCCTCAGACGAGAAACGCTCAGCGCCTGTGTGCATGCACACCCTACACTATAGGTGAAGGCGGATAGCTTAGTCTTGTTAGACCTATAACTAAACAACGGTGAAAATAACATCCAACTTTAAGTCAAAACATTCCGGTAAACAGACAAACACATCAAGACAAGAAGATGGAAGTAGAAACCCAATGGCTAAGGGTAACAACTCGCTTTATAAAGCTCTAACATTTTCATTACATTTTATAATTAAGTTTTAAAATTTACCAAATACTGTTTTAAATTTGAGCAGGCAGGAAGTTCGTAACTGTTATCTCTCTAACACTGATTACTTAATAAATATTTGTCGTGCATTTTTAAGCGACACGATAACTGATAAAAGCTAAATTTATAACTGGTTTTAACACCGAAATGTGAATCTGGAATGGATTTAAAAACAACAAACATTGATTTATTGTTGTAATGTATCGAATAATTCAGCTAACTAAAGTTAGATATTACTACTTTACTACCATTTACCATTGGGTAGTTCCAGTCCATACAACCGTATGTCAAATCTCAACCAATTCATCACCATCATCACCCTTTAATGGCCCACTGCTCAGCCGGGTCTCCTCCTCAGAAAGAGGAGGGATTATGCTATAGTCTACCACGCTAACTAAGTAACTTTATGTTTCGTATTCTTTTCAGCAAATTCTTTTTAATTTTATTTCATGGATGTGTACAAAAAATAACTAGTTCGCCACCTTGTGCCATCCGCCATGTTGGATTTAAAATAACGTCACTTAGCTAGCTAGCTATACATTGATATCCAATCTAAAGGTGAGCAAAATTTTATCTCAATCGGTTAAGGAAAAAATACGTACATCATCAATCAAGTCCTTGACGTCCTTCAGGTCCTTGAACAGTCTGATGATCTTTTTGGAGACGTCGTTTGTGTTGGCCACATCGTGGTCCTGTTCCCAAATAGTGCCTATGCAGTGTTGTACAGCACCACAGTCGGCGGCTTTTCTGTATCAAGAAGCAAGTGTAAATGTTTGTTTCATATATGCACATATCCTGTTTCGAACTATCCAACTTCATAATAACTTGATAGATCAGACATGATTAAGTTAGACACGACACTATCAAATGAGTATATAGCTGATACTTTATTTATAAATGTATATTGTCTCCGGAAATATACGTGAAATGTACCAAAACTCCTCGGAAATATCTGAATATTTTTTTTTAAATTTATTTACCAAAACAATTCTTATTTTAATACATTGTTAATGATGTACTATGCCTATCCCACTAAAACCGAAAAGGTTTTTTTGTGGATAGTGAGTTCCAAAAAATTTTTACATTTATTGCTAACTTAACAACAATTATTTAAACATATTGCTAAGTTAACAAAATATTTTATTCAAATATATTTTACAAAGTACTTTTGACACGTCAAAATTGGCCAGTCAGACAGTTTGTCTGAAGCTACCTACCACCAGTTCGAAAAGCAGTTTTCTGATGAGAAGAACTGCCAAGAAACTCAACAGTTGCTCTTTTCAAAATGCCATTATTTACATCAGTCTGTTTTACAAAGGTCAATCATTCCGCTGAGCATCAATGTCATTTTGAATCCAAGTTTTGTCATCATTCAAATAATCTTGTACAGAGTAGTAAGCTTTATTAACTGAACATTTTTTATTAGATAGTATGGCGTTACAAGTTTATTTTAATTAAAATGTTACTAAAAACTTACTTTGGCATGCAATTGATAAAGTACTCTTTTAATAATTTAAAATATTTAGGGTTAAGATACGTGTCCTGTATACATGGAGGGAGATCATTTACAATTTTAGGTAATATGTATTCAAATGTTCTCGTATTGTTGACTATTGTAGTAGCAGTTGATCTCTGATGTTTTTATTTAACATATTTATATAAATCTGCTCATCTCTTAATATAGCTAATTTTATTTTAGTTTGAATTGGTAACACCTTACAATACTTAATATTTTTCTCGTATATTTTTATGAACGATCGCCTTACGTAACCTCACATGTAAACTATATATGTTGTCAATTAACGTTTAGTTATTTCTTCAGTAACTACTTAGATAATTAATTATGGAATCTGCTAGTGCCAGATATAGTATTCGTAAACATTTCAAAAGTGATTTTATTTTTTAATATTGATTGATAGTTTGCTATGTATAGATCTCAGTTTGTCATATATAGGAATTCTAAAATGACGGATTACATATAATTCCGACTGACGAATTATATGTGATACATGGTATGTTGTCTGTGTTCGTATCAGCCTAAATATATATAATTTTATTATATAATTATTACATATAATATTGCAGAGCTTAACATCAGCTAACATGTTTAAAATATTAGTTTAGTGATTATTTTTCTTGTTGTTTTATATTTATTTGTTTCAAATTCAAATCTTATTTTGATTTCAGTATTTTAGCAACAAGTAGAACTATAACCATTATGATTCATCAGTTACGTTAACGTGATTCATAACGTGAGGTGATCATGTAACACGAATTACCTATCGATGTGATACTGCTCATTACTTTAGACTATATTGAAGAATCGAAAACATTGTTGTTTTTACTCTATTTTAATAATGTAATATTAATTAAACTATTGAAATAGAAGTGCGCTAATTTATGCATCTAAGCCTTCCTAGTGAATTACTCTGTCTGTTTATGAAAACTGTATTAAAATTTGTTAAAAAAAATTATATAAACCATCCCGATTTTTAGGAGGGATTTTTCTACAGGTAACAATGGGCATTGCGCAGTTAAGATTCAGAAAAAACGCGCGATTTTGCTTTGCTACCATAGTGGTATAGTGAGACAATAATGTTGCCATTTGGAAGAAAAATTTGTTAAACTTGTGTCACCAATAAGTGAACAGGGAATTAATGAGTTAACTACAAAGAGAAACCTAAATTAAATCTTAACAGTAAATAAACGAATAACTGAAATTAATTTTAGAAAATTAATATTATAAATCATTTATTATAGCAAAAATCAACAAGATCCAAAGAGTTCAGAACCAAATTATCAGAATTGTTTATTATTTATTCTAAAACAACAGACCCAAGGCTTCGTACATACATATTGCTATGTATTTTGAATATATTGGATTTATTAATAAGTAATATGTGTTGATAAGCATATGACTCGAAAATATACCTTTTTTTACAAAGATTTACTTTAAAAACCGGCCAAGTGCGAGTCGGAATCGTGCACCAAGTATCCGTACAAATAAGTTTGTGGTATGGGAGCCCCCCTTAAATATTTATTTTATTCTGTTTTTAGTATTTGTTGTTAAAAAGGCAACAGAGATAGATCATTTGTGAAAATGACATAGCCAGCTATTGTATAGCGCTCTGCCTAGTTATAAAAAGTTCGTGTATATTGATGAATTATCATTTAAATTAAAGTATTCCAGTCAACAATTAAGATGCTAAAAATATATAGTTATAGAACTATCAGGGTTTTAGTTATTTACTCACAAAATTATACAACAAAATCCAAAACGTAAGCAAAATCAAGTCAGTAGTGAACGCAAAGTTAAATATTTTGGCAATGTAATCAGTGTGTTTGAAATAGCAGTTAAAGTTGGTTGTAAAAATGGAGAAAACTCAAAATACTAATCGAAAATAAATAAAAACAACCTCATATGTTTGACAGCGTCTAGTCATGCATGTTTAATCCAATGCGTACGCGTTCCTTTACGCGTTAGCAACATCCACCAATATTTGCGGATAATAGATATTATTTTACAAGTATTATATACATAAAGTTAAAATAATTTTAACAAATAAAATAATGAGTATATAGCATTACTTTAATATTTACGTACTTACGTATATTTTTATTTATGAATTTGTTTAAAAATATTTTTGTAATGATCTAACCTATTAGTTGTTTACATAAAAATCTGAGTGAAATGAAACAATAAAAGATAAAATACTATTTTCTATTTATATAGAAATCGTTAAAGTAATCTTTAAACTCGCATAAATACTAAATACTTGTACAAGTATAAATAGTTGACTATAATTTTTATAATATTGTACATTCAAAATATGAACTAGGCAGAAATGGGCCATGTCCTTTCAAGTGTCTAGCTATCACAGTTCATGAGATACAGCCTGGTAACAGACAGACGAACGGACGGACAGCGGAATCTTAGTAATAGGGTTTACTCTTTGGGTACGGAACCCTAAAAAGTCTCCGAAAGGTTCTAATGAAGAAATTAATTGGAAAAGAATATGGGATAAATGAACATACCTACTTCATGGAGAAAAATTGGTGAGTATCCTATATATATCTAAATGGATAAAGGGGTGAGTAAATTATTAATAATGTTGAGAGAATGGGTGAGTGAATGGAAGGGCAAGTGGGTGGGTGAATGAGTATCTAAATTAATTAAGGCTTAAGTGAATGAATTATATGATGGATTATACTAGTCTATTGTTGTCAACTTGTGGTGTTTTTGTGTAGGACCTGGGTAGCATGCATGTTCTCAAAGTCTTAAATTAAACAATAAATGCAGACATATTTCTTTACTATGGTAATATTGACAGAATTGCAACCTCAAGCTGTATCAAAGGACATTAAAATTAATGAAACGAATAGATAATGATTGGACTCGACTTCAATTTTAAAGAGATTATATTATTACATCGGATGAAAGAAAAAAAAAATGAAAAATAAAAAAAAATCAACATGTGAACATTGTTATAGAGGTTTGTGAACATATACATAGTTACTTTTAGTTATATTTTATTCATTTACATAGTTGGTGGAATGGATGTGATAAACAATGTTCAACAAATATCAACAAGTTTCTCTAAAGTTTAAAAATATCACCTAAACTTATCATATTATATTATTGCTCCAAAAAAACTCTTGCAAGCAATATAATAAAAAATATATAAAGTATTTCTATATGTATATACTAGCGGCCCGTCCCGGCATCGCACGGGTGGATATTCATATTTTTAATTTCGTAATATCCTTTGAATGGAATGTCCGATTTCAATAATTCAAAAAGTAATCAACAGGTATTGAAACTGTCTTGAATACGAAATGATTTATTTGGACAAGAATTAATAAAAAGGTATGAAACATGGACAAAATTCAGTCCAGTTCAGTCAGTGATAGGCATTTCTATCAACTTTTAAAATATGAAAAAGTAGTTATAGTGACTTAACTACAATAGTTGGACATATGGTCTCGCGAAGTTTTTTGTAGATATTGATAAGTTTTATAATATTGTAGAACATTTTTTTGTTCTATCATCAATACTTTTCGCAGTTCGTGTACATTGTAGTACACGAAAGTATTTTTTTACACTTTGGTTTGGTTTTAGTAGGAATTTCTGAGGATCTCTAATTTTTTCTAATATTAAATATAGCCTATGTTACTCAGGGATAATGTAGCTTTCTAACGACTAAAGAATTTTTGAAATCGGTCCAGTAGTTTTTAAGTTAATTCATTACATACAAAAATAAAAATCTTTCCTCTTTATAATATTAGTATAGATAAACTTACTTTAAACTTTCACACCAATATTCCGGTCCCTTTGAACATTCTTTTGGGACTTGCCGTGCTGTTGACAAATCTGTAAAAAAATTATTATATTAATGTTAAGCAGTTAACAACAGTGTTTATAAAATTTTATCATTTGTAAACTATTTTAATAATATTGTTTACAATGTTATTGACTTATTGTACCAGATAAATAAGACAAACAACTAAACACTTTGACCTCTTCCACACTTTTCTATTTTAAGAACGTTTTATTCTCGTTTCAGCTACATTATACCAGCCGACTTCGTTTGCGTGCTGCTCCGCTCCTATGGGTCGTAGCGAGATGTTAAATAGCCTAAGTTACTCCTTGCTAAATCAGCTATCTGCCAGTAAAAGTTCCGTCAAAATTGGTGCAGTCATTTCAGAGATTAGCCGGAACAAACAGACCCATATGTACTTAGTAAAAAGCTGTTATTTTAATATTACAAACAGACAATACAATTTTATTTATTTTTATGGATTATCCTACTAATATTATAAACGCGAAAGTTTGTAAGAATGTATGTTTGTAACTCTTTCACGCAAAAACTACTGAATGGATTTTAATGAAACTTTACAATAATATAGCTTAAACGTCAGAATAACACATAGGTTATAATTTATAATGATATAGTGTGAATTATCCAAAATACAGCGGGTGAAATCGCGGGGATCTTTTCTCTTATAGATATTACTTTATACAAACAAACTCAACTTTGTCATATTATTACAAAACATAATAAACCCTTAAGGCATTTACAATTACAGTATCCCCTTCTGTTTGCACTGATTGGAGGAAATTCAATATTAATATAAACAGTGGTTAGTGACGAACTTGTGGGTTCATATCAATAACCGTGAATCATATTCTGGAAAATATTTGCTCTAATAGTTTGTAACACAATTATTGTAATAAAATAGCAAAATTAGTACCAAATTTGAAGATTGGAGGAATGTCAGACTTAGCATGGTTCATATAGAAATCATCATCACAACTCTTCAATGGCCCACTGCTGAGCCGGGTCTCCTCCTCAGAATGAGGAGGGTATTAGGCCATAGTTCACCACGCTGGCTCAGTGCAGGTTGGCGGACTTCACACACCTTTGAGAACTTTTAGGGAACTCTCAGGAGTGCAGGTTTCCTCACGATGTTTGCCTTCACCGTTAAAGCAAGTGATATTTAATTGCTTATATGAATATGCATATAAAATTTCATAAAAATCGGTCGAGCCGTTTTGGAGGAGTATGGTAACTAACATTGTGACACGAGAATTTGATATATAAGATAACATTCAGTCAATGTCAAATATGGAAGTATGTTTGTTACTCTTTCACGCAAAAACTACTGAATGCATTTTGATGAAAATTTTCGATAATATAGCGTACAGATCAGAATAACATATAGGCTAAAATTTATAATGATATAGTGTGAATTATCCAAATATAGTGGATAAAACCACATGCAAAGATAGTATATAATATGTTGCTAAATTATTGCAATAAAGTTTTGCTGTGTAGTAAGTATAATCATTTGTTTGAAACAGCTGTTTATACAATATATAATTATAACAAGTACAAATCTACATTTTGTAGAATGTAAACTTAAACTATAAGCAAAACAATTACGAAAATAATTTAAAAAAAAATGATAATTATGACTATACCTATCATAATTATAATGAGGGTAGACTGTTTTTTCTTCACATTGAACTTATGTTACACTTATTTTTCTCAATACACCTACATGATATGTTAGTTAAGCATGTGTGATAGTGTTATTAAATTTAGTAGTAAGGTTTATAAAACAGTATCCTACAGGATGTACGGAAAAACTTAAATCTAAGACACCATCAGGTCTCGCCTTACACCAATATGTAACTATTTTTTGTAAACAAATTAAAATAAAATAAATTATATATATCTCGTCACTAGAAACCATGACTTGATTTGGCTGCAACATCAATTGCTGCAGGAGCATTTATTAATGAATTAAATTTATTACAGGATTTATAAATACCATGAGAAAACTTGTACCGAGAGTTACCCATAATCTCCATCATGGATATCTCTTTCTGTATGTTTACAGGTATGGAAAGTTATGCAGTGGGTAACCATTTTGGAATCAAGATTGGGATTTTCAATATGTTATTGTTACTATACTATCTTTTTGTAAGTTATTTGTAAGCTGATTTATGAAACAGCAGGATAGACTATGGCTTTTTTATTCTGAGAAGAGAAATTGGCTCCAAGATGATAAAGATTATATTTAATTATTTCATTAAGAAAATAAAGGAGGAAAGGATCTATACGTACGTTATCATCATTACAGCATTTAAGCATTTTAATATTGAAAACAACCAATGTTCCTACATTTCAGTTATTCAAATTACGTAAAAAAATATTTAAAACGGGTAGATGAAAAATACTTGTTAGTATATACAAAGCGACTACTCTAGTGGTATTTTAGTATAAGAAATACTATTAGTATAAGAAAATTCTGTAATTGAAATAATAAAATGGAGATGTTTATTATTCAAACGTTTTAAAATTGTATTGTATAATGACACGGTGTGCAATAAAATAATATTGCGTTTCGCATTAATTCATTTCCACACAAATTGAAATAGCGTTACTATTACACAAGGACAACAACAATAAAATAACAAGTAATTAATAACATGCGAAAAATACTTACTCGTACAACAAAAGAATGATAGCGTAAATAGACAAACAGCCAGTGCGTTCGTCATTGTTCACGCTTGCAACTTTTCAACGATCTATTTCGATGTCTGCTCTTCGGAGATTTACAAAACAAAATACCCAACAATTTTTACTTTGTTTCGAACTGTGTGAAGTTTATTGCGTATTGATTTGACTTGTCGTTTGATAAACAAATGTCAAGTCATGACCATGAAGTTTCAACTAGTGTTGCCAGTAAGGCGAATCTCGATTACCCGTTTTGTCCTAACTAGTTAAACTACACGCAGTGCAATACATGATTTGCTTTAATTGAAAATACAGTATTTTAAAAAATTGTCCCATTTTATATTATAATGTAACTTTGAGACTCTTAACTTTTTCACACTTTAACATTAGGGTCACAAACAAAAATGTATTTTATTGAAATATATTTTGAAGGTATTAGGAGTATTTAAAATACAAATTACAAAATACAATTTTAGGAAGTAGGAAATTTAAATACAAAATACGTATTTGTACTTCAATTACATGTTATTCAAATACAGCACTCAATAATCAAACACTACACCAGAATCAATCATAATCATAAATTACCAGATATTTCAAAAAAGTCCTTAAAAACGGATAAGGTCTATTGTACTGGTAACATTGTTACGATTAAAAAAAATAATGAGTACAGAAATAATATTCGAATAAAATTTTATTATCGTTATAAATACTTATTAACATATTGCATGGAAATATAAAAAAATATAGGTATATTATCTACTTTTTATCCTTAATTTAATTAATTAGGGATATTTTTAAATGCACATCAAAGAACTTATCGCCCATCAAATAAATTATTTCACTGCAAATAAACCAATTGCTTAATAAAACTAGTACTAGAAATAATTAGAAAATATACAACAGTGTATTATATTTTTTCCTCAATTGCGGCAAAAAAAAGTTGGTTAATGTGCAAAGATATGATTTTCATATAAAATAATAAATATACTAATTGCACAGCAAATTTATCCGAGCGTACATACCTAATACTCACACTTGTAACTATTCTTGCAACATGTTTACCAATAAGCATTTTAAAACTTGCTTAACAATAATAGACTGTCCCCTGTTCTGTCTTAAAATATTGGTTAGGTTTAAACTCCAACGTTCCTATTCTGGGCGGCGCAGACGGCGGTAAGGTCCAGGCGGGTCCGGTGGCCGGAGGTACAGGTAGCTCCGGGTAGTCCCCTGTATGCAGAGATGACTTGTGAGCGACCTGATCTGGAGGGATATGGGCCGCTTCTGACTCGTACGGGGGCTGGGTGTTTCAGTAGACATGTCCTGGCATCCCCCCTCGGTTAGGTGCTTGGTAAAGCGAGCCCATGGGCGGGTTTGAACTGCGGGTACTTGCAACCGCAGGCAGGTGGATGTGCTGAGGCGTTCGCAGTAGTATGCAGACGCGTTCCTGCGGCGCTTAACATACGGCATGGACGTTGGTGAGTTTTAATGCGGTAGTCCAGCGCTTATCGCTGGGAGTCCTACATAACCCCTTTAAGGGGTATGCGTAACTTCTTCTGGGTTAATCCACCCAGAAGGAGGACGCGACGTAGACTGGCCCCTGTTCTATCTTAAAATGTTACCGATTTGGTTATGTAAACACATAACTTTGTTGTTGTTGCTGTAAAAAAATAAAATTAATATTTAAACTGCAAGGTGCGATAAAAAAATTGAACATTAGTTTAAAAAAAAAAGATAAATAAATCTATTATTTATTGTGCACAAGTTATTAGTAGGTATGCATTCATAAATTGTTGCTTAGATTATAATATTTTGAGATAACTATTTTGCTCTGCTTTTGATTAGGATTCGGATTTTTAATACAAAAGAAAGATTTTTTAATTTGCAGTTAAATACTATTTTATTATATGTCTTAATTTTACTACTTGACAATAGATGTCGTCATAACTAACATAACGAATTGTATTAATACGACTATTCGCCAATAGGTGGCGTAGTAATTGAGCTGTTACAAATGATTCTTAAACAATTACGTTGAACACAGAACAATTGTAATTGTAACCGATATTAAAAATAATTGAAGAATATTTATAAATTCAAAAATAATAAAATAGTAGTAATACGTATTATCATTATTTATTGAAAGAAGAAATATTTGACAATCTTTAAACAGAAAAAAATTAAATACTTGGTAGAAAATTTTGTTATTACATTCTTTAAACAGTTAAACTAGTTTTAAAATAAAAATATAGATTTAAATAAAAATATTCTCATTGTTACTAAGTAGAATATAATAACTCAAACTAAAAATATTTTATTCAACCCGTCAAAATTGGTCAGTCAGTCAGTTTATCTGAAGCTACACCAGTTGGGAAGCAGTTTCCTGATGAGAAGAACTGGCAAGAAACTCAACAGTCGCTCTTTTCAAAATGTCATTGTTTACATCAGTCTGTTTCATAATAATAAAAGAACAGATCGACAATATCATAATATGTCATAACAATAGTATATATATTTGGGCCTTAGGTTAACCTAACCTTAGGTTTAAACAGAGAACCTGGGCAGTGGAAGTGAGTGTTTCAATTGAATGAAGGAGCTCCTTGAACCTTGGGCACAAATAGTCCATTCAATATCACCCTAGTGTTTTTCAATATACCTCCCTCTCCTATTTTTCTCCGAATTATATCAGTTCAGTAATCAGAATTATATAAATTGATAATAAGTTTAGAAGTTTATTAAAAATAAAGCCATAATTATGTCAATCATAATGTTAGAAACTAGCTGTGTCCGCGACTTTGGGTAGCATTTTTAATTATTTAGAACAAATAAGTCAAATACGTATAAAAGCATTCATATAAACATTACGTATTTCTTTACTAAAAAATAAGTTTCAAGCTTCTAGCTCTAAAAATGACGATACTTCTATACAACTTTTCATCCCCCCTTTCAACCCCTTACAATCCTTATTTCTCATTAAAAAGTAGCCTATGTTCTTTCTCAGGCTCTAGATTATCTGTATACCAAATTTCATTTAAATCGGTTCAGTAGTTTTGACGTGAAAGCGCGAGAGACAGACAGACGTCTATTGCTTAATGGCTTTTAATATTTATTCTGTACTTCTTGAACATTAGTCTCACTCAAGGGTTGGACAAAAGATAGGATAGGGATTGTAGGGTACGTACTAAAAATTTATAGGTCGCCAGGACTTTGTCAGTTTTTAAAAAAATACTATTGTCATCTACAGTGGACCGATACCGCATAGTAACAGCCATAATCATCACCAGGCGAGCTCTGTTTGACAACTGACTCAAGTCTATTCGAACAGATGTTATGTACAGTCTTGGAATAAAATAAAAACCCGCGAGTATAAAGTTTTCAACAATGTTGCTAGCTCTACGGGCACAATGGCAGTTGAGCTTACAAACAGATTTGCTATTCTTTATAGTAGTAATCATCAAAACATTTTTTAGTATTTTAGGTAGGGGAAATCGATTACGATTGTAATTTTTATTTTATTTTTCAGTTATATAAAAAAAATAATTTTAAAATTTAAATTATTTATTTAGAAGTTTAAACGTGAATGTTGAATTTTTCCTCAGGATCAAGTCTCCCGAAACGTGTCTCTAGATAAACTCTGCTTAAAATAGTAAAACAATCTTGTAATCTCTTTCAGTTCTTTGATTAAAGCTCACGTAAATTACTTAGCGGGTGTAGAATTGAAATAGTGATGTAAAAGGAAAAAGATTTTATTTTTCTGAATGAAAGAATTACTTATTTGCCCAAATTTCTCTCCTAAAACAGAAAGTACTGTTAATTATGATGTTGGCAACACTTATAATTTGAGTAGCATGTTATTTGATGTTGGTAGGATTAATATAAGTAGCATTTTTACTTGACGTTGGTAGGATTAATATGAGAAGCATTTTTACTTGACGTTGGTAGGGTTAATATGAGAAGCATTTTTACTTGACGTTGGTAGGATTAATATGAGTAGCATTTTTACTTGACGTTGGTAGGATTAATATGAGAAGCATTTTTACTTGACGTTGGTAGGATTAATATGAGTAGCATTTTTACTTGATGTTGGTAGGGTTAATATGAGTAGCATTTTTACTTGACGTTGGTAGGGTTAATATGAGAAGCATTTTTACTTGACGTTGGTAGGATTAATATGAGTAGCATTTTTACTTGACGTTGGTAGGATTAATATGAGAAGCATTTTTACTTGACGTTGGTAGGATTAATATAAGTAGCATTTTTACTTGACGTTGGTAGGATTAATATGAGAAGCATTTTTACTTGACGTTGGTAGGGTTAATATGAGAAGCATTTTTACTTGACGTTGGTAGGATTAATATGAGTAGCATTTTTACTTGACGTTGGTAGGATTAATATGAGAAGCATTTTTACTTGACGTTGGTAGGATTAATATGAGTAGCATTTTTACTTGACGTTGGTAGGATTAATATGAGTAGCATTTTTACTTGATGTTGGTAGGGTTAATATGAGTAGCATTTTTACTTGACGTTGGTAGGATTAATATGAGAAGCATTTTTACTTGACGTTGGTAGGATTAATATGAGAAGCATTTTTACTTGACGTTGGTAGGATTAATATGAGTAGCATTTTTACTTGACGTTGGTAGGATTAATATGAGTAGCATTTTTACTTGATGTTGGTAGGGTTAATATGAGTAGCATTTTTACTTGACGTTGGTAGGATTAATATGAGAAGCATTTTTACTTGACGTTGGTAGGATTAATATGAGAAGCATTTTTACTTGACGTTGGTAGGATTAATATGAGTAGCATTTTTACTTGATGTTGGTAGGGTTAATATGAGTAGCATTTTTACTTGACGTTGGTAGGATTAATATGAGTAGCATTTTTACTTGATGTTGGTAGGGTTAATATGAGTAGCATTTTTACTTGACGTTGGTAGGATTAATATGTGTAGCATTTTTACTTGACGTTGGTAGGGTTAATATGAGTAGCATTTTTACTTGACGTTGGTAGGGTTAATATGAGTAGCATTTTTACTTGACGTTGGTAGGGTTAATATGAGTAGCATTTTTACTTGATGTTGGTAGGATTGATATGAGAAGCATTTTTACTTGACGTTGGTAGGATTAATATGAGTAGCATTTTTACTTGACGTTGGTAGGGTTAATATGAGAAGCATTTTTACTTTCTTGAATGTTTGACAAATGATAAACACAAATCGAATCGAAGTAGGAATTGCAATATAAATACGGGGTCACAACAGAATAACGATTAATTCCATAGCGAGCATTCTAGCAGTAACTCTGAAGGTTTGAGTTTAAAGTATATTCATCAGGATATAATCAAAACGTCATACTGTTAGTCTGCGTATAGACCACAACTCTTCTTCTACAGAAATACAGAAATTCTATCAACATTGTTTTCGAAACATTCTCGTCTTTTTATACGAAGGTAAATAGTAACAAAATTGCTATCTCCGACGTTTTTCCTAAGACAATTAGAAGGTGTTCCCCAGGGAGGCAGGTCCGAGTCGGGTCGCGTAATAAAATTAAGAAGACGCCTCGGGGTACGGTCGCGGTAAGTCGATGCCTTCGGTGGGCATAAAACAAATCCGTCCGAGCCGGTGCGACGCCCGCCTGTGGCTCTGCATTTGCCTCTAGCTGGTAGCTACTTATACAGTTTATTATTTTCTTATTGATAAACTTGTACCCTTATCCTAATTCACAACATAAATATTAATTAATTCAAACTTTTTTGGTTCAAGTAATTAGTAAGTACAAAAACTTTATCAAGTTCTACATACAAAAACATAACAACAAAACTTGTATGTTTACTTTTTTCTTTAATCACCATAAATATGATAATTTGTCTAGAGATTTAAAATGTTAGTCAAGCAAATTGACGTCAGCTACGAAATTTTAATTTAATACGATAAATCATTCAAATAGACGTCGGTATAGTATTTTAAGTTTACGACAATGTGATAATGTTTTACGATAATGTTTCTAATTCTTTATTACTAATTTAACAATGTTTCTTAAGGGGTTAGGAGTAATCAGAGACATGAAAAAATGAGAATTTTCAGTAATTTTTTTTGCCATTAAATCATTTTATTTTATAAAATTTATATCATTGATCACGAAAAATTTAAAAAAATTATAATTTCAAAAGTTAAAGCTGTTTGTGTTGACCCAGCTCCAATCTTGCGGTGCCCATCATAAGTCCTTGGAGATTTATCTAAAAGCAATCAGACAAAAAAATAGTTTTATAAATAGATAATCTTGTGCCTGATCGCAAGCACAATAACGTAAAATACATTAATACTATGCACTTTAGACGAAAACTGTGCAAATAATACCAAACACTCATACGAAACCTCCATATGTAGTTTTTTTTATGTTAAATAAGGCGCAAACAAGCAGACGGTGAACCTGTGATGGTAAGTGGCCACCGTCGTCTATGAACATCAGTAATACAAGAGGTACCCTCTTGTTTTGCCGATGCGTTGCAACCTCGAAGATAGAGTGGGGAGGAGGAGTGAAGAGAAAAAATGCTGCCATTCCAGCGGACCCTGATGCTGGTGATCGCAAGCCAGTCGGGAAACAAATCCCCTACCACCAAGGAGTGCTAGGTTACTCGGCTCTTACAAGATGTTATCCCAGTGGCAGAGGGGAATAGTACTCACGGGTAGCCCTCTCGAGTCTCAACTTTGCGACACTCAACTTTGATGATCATCGGTCTAGATCACTTTGACAACTGACACAAATCTACCGGAATGTATACGTGGGTATATTAAAATAAAATAAATGGATCTATACACGAATATACATTTATAAACGGTATTGCTAACTTATCATACATTGAACCATCAGTTAAGTTGATGTTAGTATTTTATTTCGAAAAGTGGCAAAACTCAAAGAGTTGCAAAACTGATAAAAATCAAACTAAAGAGTAATCAAATAAATACCGACATCACAGCAATCATAATTATTCATCATCATCTCCCATTAATGACCTACTGCTGAGCCGGGTCTCCTTCTCAGAATGGATTAGGCTATAGTTCACCTTGCTGGCCAAGTGCGGGTTGGCAGACTTCACACACCTTTGAGAACATGGAGAACTCTGAGGAGTGCAGGTTTCCTCACGATATTTTCTTTCACCGTTAAAGCAAGTGATATTATTCAGAAAAGTCAGTGTGTGCCCAGGATCGAACGGTTTAGTTGTTCTCAGAGCTTGTGTGACTTCAAATTGTTGTGTATTTAGAGATATTTTTGCTGAATACATAAATAATTTGTGTAATTACAAAGTATTAAATATAAGAATCAGGAGGTCCAGCGGAGATGAAGAGACCTTTTAATCCTGCACCTGCAAGCCTGTATGCCTGGATTGTGTGCCTATTATTGTAGTCTTTTGAATATTATTGTGCAGTTAAGCTACCGTTAGGTTAAACAATATATAAAAAAAGAATTGAATTAACTGAAAAAACCTTGTACCACACAAAAAATGTTCAGATCCGGTCACGTAAGCGATGTCCATATTCTGAATAACACTTGAAGCGTCCTAACGCACTGACATTCTTGTTTGTCCGCACACAAGTGCGCCACGTGAGGGGACTGTACAGTATACACTCAGTCTCAGACACAAACTTACTGCTCCCGAGACGTAATTTAAGAGTATTAGGATTTAGAAATATATTTTGTTAACCCTTGTATCTTTTTATTAACATGCCTCTATTATGTTTCTTTCTTTCGAACTCGTGGAGAAATTCTTTCAGTATATGAATTGTCTTATAGATATTACAATGTTTTACTATTGATATGTAACTCTTTGGATTTCTAATAAATTACATATAAAGAAATAAGAGCATTGAAAACCAAAATGACTATAATAAACTTAAAATGTATATTTTTTGGAAAAGTAAAGTGGAAAGAGAGCGTAAGTTTCTTGTGGGCACCACCAGTCTAAGACTAATCTCGTCGATAAGCTCATTTAACTTAGGCAAAAAATGGTAATTGTGTTGTGAAAATAACTGTACTCATATCCTAAGTTAAGTTAACTATAGTAATAGTTTAAAGATCTAAGCATACATAGCCCACAGGGACAGACAGCGGGAAGCGACTTTGTTTTATACTATGTATTAATTATTATATTATTAAATAAATAAAATAAAGAACATAGACTTTTTCAATTATTATTCTTTTTATTTACTGACTGATAGTATATATATAAAGTAATTATTTTTTCATTTTAGCGCATTCAAATGAAAGCTTGATTTTTAAAAAAGCTTTTTACTTTTAATTTATTTTTGATTTTTTGATTTTTTCATTTGATACCCATATTGTAGAAGTGCATTAAAATTAACTAGTCCGCCATCTTGAACATGCCACCATGTTGGATTTAGAATGACGTCACATATTTAACCATGCGTTGCCACCCAAATTAAAGTTGTATACAAAATCTCAGCTCAATTGGTTGAAGATATATGCTTCAAAATTGAGTTGCGGGATTTGTTACAAAACTTCATTGCAAGTTGAATTAAAAGCTTGTTAAAAAAAAATAAAAAAAAAACAAAAAATGTCTGTTATGTGTGTAACGTAATAAAGAGACCTGTTGAAATATATGAAGCATATATTTTACCTAAATAAATATAAAAATGATAATGAAAATGAACTGAAAAAACTCATTGAAATAAAAATGGGACGAACAGTACCGAATATTACCATAGTAAATTTTATAAATAAATATTCAAAATGGAAAAAAACCATTATTATCTATTATCATATATTGTTATCTACTATAGATGCTATAGATGAGCGACAATCAGATTTTGATGATTTTATAAAACCTGAAAGTTTCTCTGTGTATGTCTTTAATAAAATATTATTCAATATTTATAGTTGGGGAAAATCCTTTATATCTCTATTAGGAACGTACACAGTACGAACGTAAACTTTCAGGTTTTATAAAATTTATTTAGGTTTAAATAATATATTTAAAAATCAGTACTAATACATACTCTATTTCCTTTGACTGCAAATGCTTAATAACGGGAAACACCATATACTGTTGTAGTTCTTGAAGTATTTCCTTCTTCAGATCGCAAACGAGGCCAATAAAAGATGATATATGCCGAGGAGAAGGATTCACCATCACCATATCGCAAACCGGCTTTATACGAGTAAAATCTTCTTACAGGTGCGCATTCATTTTTATTCATAGATATTAGTAGCTTAAAGCAAGAACTTCGCTAAGTTAATAAAATTGTATGTATGTTGTAGTACCATCTGGTTGCAACAAAATGTATAAAATTATCTGTACCAATTCCTTGACTCTTTGTATTCAGTCCTGTTTATATTAAGTTAAACATGTAAAACTCGGAGAGAGAGAGAAGAAGAAGAACTCCCAGTGATATTGAATGGACTATTCGGTAAACGCAGCGCAGATACTGCTAATGAACCGATAAATAATTAAACATTATGATCTCTTACAATTATGACAGGAACTTAAGCAGTGACTTGGACTTATTACAACACTCGCCTCTACTCCACAAACAGTTCCACTGTTTAAACTTAAGGTTAGAATAACTTAAGCCTAACGCACCGACATATATGTATATTATGACTTTAATTTTAGCAAAAAGAAAAATATAGAACTCTAATAAACACCGAAAAAGCAAACGTCTAAGTAAACTATTAATTCCCATTACCTAAAAGAGTTCGACGTAACCGGTGAGCGGTAACCCAGATAGTTCGGCATCAGTTAGCTCAGTATAATCCAGTGGGCATCGAGTGCAGCGAGCGGCAATAAAAAAGAGTTATAGTTAGAAAAGGAAAGTCTCCGTCTCCGAGGCTGGCCGTTAGTTAAGGATCAAGGGCTCAGCGCTCGCCGGGCCGCGGGCGATAATCATAATTTTTACTTACGAGAGCACGAGAACAGCATTAGTTGCTGGCGCGACAAATCTTCCCTAACTGCGGCTAACTTCGCGACTCCACTTCACCTTGCTATATTTTTGCGAGGATAAACCTATGAAATAGTTGATGCACATGAGATTTTATCGTATGATGCACCGTTGTTTGTGAATAGTTCGTTTTTGATACATTTTTAGAGATACTTATGTAGAGCATGAACTTAGGTATTTTTTTTTCATAACATCCAAACCAACTCCAAAAAATTCATTAAAAAGTAAGAAATAAATCTGTTTTTTTTAAAAATTTGAAGTCGGTTAAAAACAAAGCAGTTTTATAGTGATAAGCGTACAGATATCAAGACAGATCGACAAACAAAAATTAAAAAAAATGATTGTTTTGGCTTCTATAGGTGTTATAAAGACCCATCACATGAATTTTTAAAAATACTTATCTATCATTTTTAAGATACGAAAAAAAAACTTATTTAATTATGAACTCTTATTTTTATAATTTTAATTAAAAACAATTCTAAATAATAATAATACAATCTGCTCACGAATTCTCTGTGTGGAGATAAAAACCCTATAAACATTATGATGTTAGAGGTAATATTTTTATTTAATTTAAAATTGTTACTTATTCAGTAGTTATTCATTCGTTACAATTATAAAGAAAAAAGTTTCCACAGACATTATAATTTAATTCTATTGAAATATAAACGTTGGCCATATTCTGGAAATTTGAGATTTCGGGATGTGAAAGTATACTGTGTATTGATTCGTGACATAAACTAGAGTAGAGAATTTTATAAAAATTGTCAAACTATTTTTACTTTATGAATTAAAAACTCCTAGAAATCTAAATAACAAACTCTTTTTTAAAAGGTACGTAACAATTATACGTGTCGTCAAATCGAAACGTGTACTAACTAGTTCAATATTCGCTTCCTAAAAATAAATAGAAATTCAATCTGAGTGTAAAATAATAGTGGTATAAGTCAGAAGCTCTCTCCAGCTCCCTCCTCATCCCTTTATTTACTAAACATCACAAACATTTTCAGAAGTGCAATACAATACTTACATAAACCGTCCGAGGGCGAGGCGGTCGATTAAGAAGCTGCACCGTTGCCTGGCGACGCCGCCATCTTGCCTCCACCCCGACCCCCCACCTAACCCCCCACGGTAAACAACTGTATCGTTGCACTGAAACACTCGATATATTAAAAAGGCTCTTGGATTTTTGAAAAATTGCTTTCGCTCTACATTTTATGTAAATAAATATGAAATATGAGTTTCCATTACAATTTCTATACAAGGAATAGGTTTTTACATCGACGATTGAATTTAAAACTTTAAAATGTTACCTAATAGATAAATATATTGTTCTTATAGCTTACAATTATGTTAATGTATATTTTTCTCATAAACATTGTGCAAATTTTTATATAAAAAAAAATAATTTAAATGTATTATAGTAAAAAATAAATACCGAACTTGTTAATAAGGAAAAAATATTTCAATCTTTATAATGATGAATAAAAATTTATTTCGAAGTCGAAAATATCGTAAATATTTAAAAACTACAGATTCGTACACAATATAAAAAAAGCTTAAAATAAACATATATTCACTTGAAAATACATCAAAAACCATTTTTTAATATTTTAGATGTGCGTAAATAAACAAAAAGACTTACCGTATTGAGATACTAGATTCTACCATCAATCTGTATATTAAACAATTTCCATTTTACAGCTTTTACGTCATAGATTTAAAAAATCAATCGAACATATTTAACTTATCTCTTAATTCTAAAAAAACAGTTAAAAACGAAGCTGCAGTTAAATGAATGTTAAACGTGTAATTTCTCGTGAACGCCGCAGAGACAGATGGCTGCTATTATTCAAGATTACTGATACCCTCTGCCTAGGTATTGCACGATGAATTAAATCATCTTTACTTTATTTTTAACTGATATAGTAACTTTATGAACTAACAGTAGTTAATATTTTTAAAACGAATACAATAAGTTCTACTGTTTTTGCTGAAAGTCCTTACGTAAAGCAAAAACATCGCTTTTTTTTTAAATTATACTAACTGAGGATTGTGAAATTAAAATAAATTATAGGTATAAGATATATATTGTTTACTTCATAACTTACTTTGATTCTTAACGTAATAAAAATTCTATGAATAAATAAATTCGTTTTGAGGAATCATCTCTTCATAAGTCGTAGAGTTACACATTGTTTCAAACAAACTAGTAGGTTGATGGAATATCCATATTATACGGAATGTTATGATAACACCCATTGTTCCACATGAAAATTCCCATTAAGTTTATATTATTAAAGCAGAAGGCAATCTGTACAGCGTTTTAATGTATTATGTAGAATTATAAAGGCGTCGAGCCCCGCTTACTTCTTATGATTTATTCATGAGGAAGAACAACGTTAAATTTGAACATGCCTACTTGTACAGGGGCATTTTGGTATAAAATGTCAAGCGTTTTAAGCGCCTAATTTGTTTTTCATAAAGATTTATCGGCAACTACTTAAAATACTAATTTTATTTAACGTCCAAAAATATATTTCAATTTAAAGGTTATCGTGGTTTAATGTAGATATTCTTAAATTGAATATCTTTCTACAGCATCCATTACTGATTTAAACGTAACAAAAAGAACATTTCGACTCGAAACTAGTAAATAGTAAACCACGAAGCCAGTGCAATATTCAGTAAAGTTTGTTCCAACTGTCGGCTTGTAGCAACCGAGCGAATTTATACACAAATATTTTCAAAAGAAAACTTCTTTGAAGTCGGGAACAAAGCCAATCCACCGCGGTTATCCGTGATATTTTCAGGCGAACTCGTACCTTATTCGCAAACATCGAATCCGTATACAATACAGTGCGAAACGAAATTCGAAGGATAGATAATTTCGTAGAGAAAGAAATAAGGCGAAGGGAAAAAAATATAAATTGAATAGTCGAATACACGCATCCCGGCATTACCATAAAGGCAACAGGGATCAACTGGGATTCCACTACGAACTTTTTTATTTTCCTTCCACCTCTAAATCTCCAGCGAAATCTTCGCGAATCTGCAAATGTTGATTTGATGATGTCGTGCTCCTTCGGTACTGCGAACATAATACGCCGACGCCCGACTATTGCGCTATTGCGATGCGTACGTCGTAGACGCTCTACGATCCTTCCATCTCGTAGCTCGCCTAAATACTAGCTCTTATTGTTTTTTCAATAACACAATACTTTAGTGAAAATAGCTCTATTTACTTAGTCATATATTTATAAAAAAACATTTGGAGTTTCTTAGTACCTACAGTAAAAAATATAAAACTTTTTATTTTATTATAATTCATGACTGACTAAATATTGCCCGTAATAAATCAAAAACGAAATACATGTTTTAATTTTTTAAATAAAATATCAAAAGACGTAGTATTCTAATACAAAGTGCGTAAATTCTAAACTATCAAACTATAACTAAACACGGACTAAACCTTTTCCAAAACATTTCGTAAACTAACGAGCGGGAGATGAAGGTTGGCTGCAAGGATTAGGGCACTCATCCATTGCGGTCATTAAGACACATTACCTCCCCTTTCCCCGCTCCCCACACTTACCCAACCAATCCACTTTTTAATTCAACTTTCCTTCTTCCAATTTGCATGATTACTTTCGTTTTATTACGCTCCTTCTTATGCTTATAGGGTATTGATACTTTTTTAAAGTAAGTATTCGATTGTTGTCAATCTACATTTCATTAAATGGTATTTTTACGGGATGGTGTTGATTTATTTTCATGATCATATCTAAATAATACTGTACATTCTTTGAATAAATAGCAACTCTACGCATCTACTGACATTAAAAAAAAACTAGACAGTCAAACTCAAACTCAATTTTTTTTATTTCAATTAGACTTTTGTATAAAAGTATTTTTGATACGTCAAATACTCGTCGGTCAGTCAGTTTGTCTGTAACTACCACTAACTCAGAAAGCAGTTTTCTGTTGAGAAGAGCCAGCCAGAAACTTTTCAAAAAGCCATGTTTACATAATTTGTTACACAAATCATTAAACTCTCAAGCTACGTCACCTAGATTCTAAGCATTCTCATCATTTAAGTATTGCTGTACATTGGCAAATCTAATCAGTGTAAGATATGCTCTTCAATTAACCCTAATATAACAAAAAAATCTTAATATAATTAGTATTATTGGCCATAACTTGATACTGATATACCTATCCTTCTCGTCGAAGCCTTGCCATTACCTAGCAAGGTACAAAACAAGAAGGAGTAGTGACCAATTGTTATATCTTAGATTATAAGATTAGACTTGTCATTGTACGTGATTTTTTTAGTGTAACTATTATGAAAATCTTACTCTGTAAATAGTATATAAATTTTATTTAACAGTCCCGTTATGACTAAAAAATAGCGTGTGCTAGCTGCTAATAAAACAAAGCGCACATTGACGCCACTCAAACAAGTTTATTGTTCTGTCGTTCAAACCCGACAGTTCGTGATAGAATTAAATTGGGAGCATCGCACCGTTATGTGGAAAATAATAACAGTGGTATCGGTTCACGCGCCGGTGGCAGGGGTCCCTGTCTCGGGTCCCGACTAATAGAAATCCAGCCAATGATAATCTGTTTTCTACACCATTAATCCTGAAGTAAGTCTGAGTACAATCTGCGGCGTCTTCGGAGAGAGCGTCGAGTTTTATGGTCTCGTTAAGGTCCGCAATTTGTGGAGTCGGGCTGTTAAGAAGCCTCGCCCTCATTCGCTCCAAATCCTAATTCCGACCGTGGACTTTCTTAATCTTACGATATCGGGCTCAAGGTAATTGTTTCAAAATTGTAGCGATAGCGTTGGAAGGTGTGGGGCGTCGGCGTCGGGTGGAGCAGCGGAGCGCCAAGCGGCGCAGCGGGCGTGCTTACTACTTACTGATTGCGGCTTATTTGTTAGTTAGTGCTATTATTTATTTAATAAACAAAACTACCTATTATATAGATAAATAAATAAAGATACTATGGTACAGAGCAAATTTAGGAAAGCAGCCTTATTACTAATGCAATAGAGAAAGGAATTGATGCATGTAAAAAGTCTGGTGTAAAATTGTATTATGAAAAGTTCAATACTAAAACTGCTACAAAACCGTAATAAAACTTCAAAATGATTCTTATGTATCTTATTACATAAGTAAGCATAGTAATTCTCCACAATTAAAATACAATATAGAGTAATAAATATAATTAACAATATAAATGTATTTTTCTTTACGATAATTATTTTATTGATATATTATATTTCTTCTCAATAATTTTCTCCAGGCAAAAGGTATGTATGGTTTAAATGAATACAAATTACATTTGCAAATATGCCTAATCCACAAATTAGTTATCCCCCTACCTCACTCCCAAAGCCCGCTGTTTGTGTTCCTCTATAATAAACTTACAGTAATATACAACAAAGGTTCGTATATATTATAATTTACAACCAAAGATATAAATAAGTATTTATTTGGTATTAGGATTTTTTCTCCGTAGACCCTCTATGACAATTAGCTATATAAAAAATACTAAAAGTAAAACTCTACAATTAAATAACATATTTCTTAGTTAAACATTTAATTTAAAATATATAACTTTTTAAACCCTTACATTGACTATATCATCCTATCATCAACTACTTCTATAAGTAATGTAAAAATGTACATTTTTGACTTAATATGCATAAAACGATAAGCGAAATATATGAGTATTGAATTACTCTATACAGAATCTAAATAAATTTCATGATAACATATTACACTTGAAACTCTATGGAAAACTGCCTCGTATTTTTTATTTATTAGTTTCTGAATGAATCTGTTAATCGATAAAAAAATATTACAAAAATTAATGGTTTGTTGTCTCATACGATAATTTACCTTAAAGGTTTTAAATAATTTATGTAAAGTTATCTTCACAACATATTACATAATGATGACGAAACTTAAACTTGATACGCAGTTTTAATGATATTTGACATGGGTTTATTTTATGTAACGTATCGAATATTTGTATATATACGATATTTAGGAAAACGTGAAGAAACATTTTTTTAACCGACTTCAAAAAAAGGAGGAGGTTCTCAATTCAAAGGAAATAAGATGGTGAAACCCGGAGAAATCGAGGGAAACCCTTAAATTTCAAAGATACAATGTTTTTCACCTATTTTGATCTATAAAATAATCAGATATTGTGTATAATGTTATTGCTGAGCTGATGTGATGGAAGACATAACTCCTCAACGGTTAGGAGTCAGAGGATACTTCTTTAAATATTATTGGGACGTACTGACAACTTTAAAGATCTAAGTTTTATTATTTTTTACTTGTTACTGAGTTCATTATTTGTTTGTTGAAATCGGTTCAATTTAAAAAAAAAATATTTCATTAATTTTTGTTGGAATTTGGATACGATTTCTACAGTTGATATTGCTTGAGGTAACTTAAAATATAGGTTTTATTTTAATCAGATATCGGGAGAAAAAGTTATTGTCATTTAAAAATAATAATAGGTGAAGAATAACTTAAATAAAAGACTAAAAATATTGCACCATTTGTGAAAACCTATAAAAAAAATGGAAAACAAAACTCTACCTATAATTCTTTTCTTTCTTCACTCTATTTATAATAATATCACTTCTTCTAGATGGCTGGACTAATTTTGACTGATTTCTTGTACACTTATAAGTTATCTAAATAGATATAATAACCTTTATAATTTTTAAACCGTTTCTCTTAACGATTTTTCATTTTTACCTCAATTTTACTTCATCAAAGCTGGAGCAGGGCGCTAATATATTCTACAGCAAATTCCCTGTTCAATTTTCATACTCTAAATAAAACAGAGTACAGCTATGTATGTATAATATAGAATTGGGCATCTTTACGCCTCATCTAGCCCTCGTTATGCCGCGATCGTAAATCTTCATTCCCCTCCCCCCTCCTTACAGCCTTACCAACTTGAATGCTTTGATATCATATGTTATAATTTTCTTTGATCTCGTCTCAAACGCTGTACTGAAATATTTATTGCGGCTACGTCTTGTAAAATAGTACTTTAAATGGGTAAACAAGCATTATTAGAATCATATTTTCGATAGGTCAGAAAGCTTTATTCTAAACTTTTTTAGTCAAAGAATATTAGATGCGATTGATGATAAAAGTTCTTCTATGAGGTATTTTTTATTGTATTACAAATCACATAATTTGTCTTTTCAAGATCAGTTTTGACAGTTTTTATTTTATTTTTTTTTTAAAAGATTACTAGCTGTATGGATCACGCTCGAATCACTGAGCTACTGACGCTTCATAACGTTCTCATGAGCCTGAGGCTACGTTCACCAGTGATGAGTGAGGATGATTCGCTTTACTTACCTAGCCTCGCTCAGAGTGTGTCAAATAATGCGATTCTATTGGTACTGGTGGAAACGCAGCCTAATAAGTAAAATTGAATCATTTAAGATTGAATTAATTTTTGGAGGACAAAACGTAATACCATGTTTATTTGCTTATTCACACCAACAAACACAGATGTATAGATACAAAAGCTTCACGGAAAACCACAAATACATACTTCACATACAAAAGGATAAATATAAAATATGATTAACAATTTAACAAATGTACACGTCTACATTAAAGTAATTCTGTATAAAAATGTTCTGTATCTGCGTGAGTACTCGCAATAAATCCAAGTGGAGCGTATTTACTTACTTGCCTATGCCTCGGTAAGGGCGCGTTCATCTTGCATTTTTATATAAATTAGCGTAAATTTGTTTTGAAAATTTTAATAACTTTACATTGGTTTAGGCTTCTAATATAGAATTCATGAATAATGTTTCCAACAGAGAGATGTGCGAAGATGAATTGCGAGGAATGTATTTATTGAGAAGCAATAGAATCGATTATATCGTTTCTCTGGAGGAAACGCTGTCTACAAAGTTCAAAAACAATCTATTTAGATATTTTATCTATTTTTTGTTAATGTGCATAAAAATTGGGTAATTTTATGAATCTGTTGTGTAGCAGAAAGTCCATGAAATGTTTCCTTTTATCTTTGCACTTCGATGCCTTTCAGATTAGATACACAAATATATGTGATTGGGCACATTTGATAAACTGCTACATTGTAATGTTACATAAAATTACGTATCTTAAATAACTATTTATATTAGCTAGAGATCTGAGTCAGAGAAAAGTTTAAATAGTATTGCTGTTATCGAATTTCCATATCTAATAGTGCCATTCTTTTATCTATCAACGAGAAAATTTATAAATATTTTATATTGTAAGACTGATAATATATCAGATACTGTTTCTGAATTCTGTTTATATAAATAGTACATATACAATAGTATATCAAGCGACGCTGAGTGCGATATTATTTTGTAGTCAGGCGGCTTCAGGCACGGAACACAATTAACTTGTAAGATTGTCTGCGGAGGCTGCACTCGTACCCTCGCCCTCCATCTACCCTCCCTCCGAAACAAAACATCAATAAACTTAACTATGTATACGATTCTGAACCTTACATGGGCCATTTTAGAGTTTACTATGATGTGTTTGTACGTAAGTTTTATGTGGCGCATTTATTTCGTGTAGGTATAGCAGTCCAGTTACCCTTGATTGGTTGTCGTTCCTCTAATCCCGTTTTGATCCTTTCCACCCAAACCTAGCCCTCGCTCAGTTAACTATTGACATGCGTTGCTACCTGTTTGTTTGTATGTTTTCCTGTATCACCTCTATATTTATTAGAGACCGAGTGAGATCTGTAATTCATATGAACAGAATGATACAACCTATTTTTGTTCTCGGAAAGGTGATTTGAATGTCAATAAGCTGTGAAGACCAAGTAAAACTATCATATATAAATGTTTTAATAGTATGGCGAAGTACCATAATACTTATGGAAAAAAATAATATTATTTGGGTGCTTTAGTAATTTTTTGGTTGCTGAAATAAACAATACTTATTTAGTTACAGCTTAATTATATCGATATACTTATTGTTTCCGAATTAATTTTATCGTACAATTTGACTTTAACTAGAATTATTAATTTTAAGAATTTCTTGTGGATTTTAGCAAAATTATTTATATACCTATTTAAACCAACATAGCCAGCTATATTGCCATAGGTAGTAACCATTAGCTTTTATCTAGAAATGCATGTGAAAAAGACGGTAAAATAATAGTCTATTTTTTTATATTCCCTGTATTCAGATTATAAAGGACATCATTATGATTCACGTTTTTCAATTCAAGATCTTTCGTATGGCTCCAACCTATGTAGGCGCCTGGTATGACTAATTAATATCTATATAAGAATATAGATATAGTGATAAAGATATCACTGTATTCATAACAAGTAAGAGTACCAGAATCTGAGATGTAAAAGATCTTTGATTGCCCGAAAAAAATTTTACTAATATACTCCCTGGACTAGTCACTATTCACGGACTCATAATGAACAAAAGTTGTATATTAACCTGTCTATTAAAAGTAACTGAAATGCTTAACTCCCATTAGTTCGATGATATCAAAAGCTTTAATTCGTATATATACATTCTAACTAATAAAAATTAGCAGTTAAATACTACAGTTAGGTACACGTATATGAAAAAAAATAGAAACTTGTCGAACTTCATGATTATTTTCATATTATTCTGAATAAATGAATAGGCGAGATAATAATAATGAGAATAGAGAATAGGGAGTTCATGTTTCTGCGTACATGCATGGCACAAAATTACGAAAAGTCCAATAAGGGGTTTCAAGTCGAATCTCAAGACATGATTTTTTCATACATAGACCTTCGCCTTTTTGAAGGTACAGCATGAAAGTATATTAGTAATAGTATTTAATCTTAAGGAGTTGGTGTCTTTTTTAAAATTATTAATAATACAGAACACTGTTTGTAGCAGATTATAAATATTTTACGTAGTTTGTCTACGTAACTTTTCAATAAACATCACGTGTTCGAAGCATGATTAACATTACTGGAGCCTTTATTTTAAATGCTTAATTGGCATTTACATATTAAAACATGTTAAATGATCTATCTAGTATCATGTAAATACATTTTTAAGAAATTGGTGACATATCCTTAAAACTAAAGTATAAATAAGTATTGTAAATATGTTTATTATTGCATTCTTAAGTAAGTGCTTGTAGAAGGATGTATTTTATTAAAATGAATATATTCAATTTGGTTAGTTAATTCATCTTATAAAAATGTTTTTTTTTAATATAAATTATAACTAATTGTAAGTCAATGACGTATGCTATACGTAACTTATACAATTACCTACACGAAATGTTGGTTGAGAACAAATAAGATATAACGTGGGGATGATATGATATCACGTGCGTTCCTTCACGCATGTAGACCCTAGACCTCAGTGACTAAGGCAATCCTTGATAAAATAAAAAACAACATTAATGTTTGCCACCATAAAGATAAGATGTGATGCGCACGAACTGCGGTCGCCCACTAGCACACGTGCTTATGTAAGTAGAAACGAAACCGAGAACAAATACTACAACGTTGTCTAATTATAGTTGTAAATGATAAAACTCTTTAATATCGCGGTACTAGTGCACGTGAGTTTCGGGCCTCCGGAGTCAGGTCACACTACCTCGTGCCCTGAAAAGTCATTAGAGCGGTCGGGCGCTAGTCCGCGAAAGCCCACCAAAAGGAGCAAAGAATCGAAAAGCGATACCGGCTAATCCCACTAATCGGGGAGCAATTGAAAAATAAAAATGTAGATGGCGGAATGATTCCATTTGGAGCCAAAACGATGCGACAAAATAATAAAAAAGGTGGAAGCGGAACGGAATGGGCCTGCCCTCGGCGGCCGACGGCTAATATTGAAAGCAAATCCTCGACTAAATCCTTAAAGCGCCTGGATCGGAGCACCTGGAAACTGTGTGTTCACCCGCACCCGGCCCCGCGCTTCTCCTCCGATAATCATTTACTGGATTATTGTATACTTTCCGCTTAATGTCACCGAATTACGTGAATCAATTGGTCGCAATTTATTGGCACACCGAACTTTGACCCCAATTTTCACGTTGGAATTTTCAAAGGATTTGGAGGTTTTATACAAGTATTTTAACTGGATCAGCGTTAGCGAAATTTTCTTTACGTCCAATATTGAATAAATTACTTTTGTACGTTTTGCAAAATCAGTGTTACGCATATTCTAAAAACTTTTGCTGTAGCTTAGGATTATTATACGCTTATACAAAAATGCTACATACATATAAATTATTTAAATTACTGAATACAAAAGAGCTTACTAAGCTTTTTCTACCTATTTTAGTATACCTAATATAACAACTGAATTAAAACTCAAGATAAATGTAATCGCTTGCTATGGTGGAAGTGTTTATATCTCTGATCTGTGTTGACGAGTTGTATTATTCAAATTCAGTCCTTTGCTACTGTTACTCATTTATCAAGATTTTCAAATTATTCTTAGATTTGAAAAAACGTGTAATAAGGTGTTTTAAGTTAACATATGTTAATAAGAAAAGAATTCAATTGTAACACATATGGGTGTTATTCTTGTGTGAATGAAAATTAATAATGAATATATACCTATAATATTTCGCTAATCTAGTGTTAAGTAGGTTTTACCCAGGTTTTGCGTAGGTCATTATTTAATTGAATGATTCTGATTAGTTATAATATTGGTATGAAAAATAATTGCTATCCTTATTACTTATGATAAAATATTAGCAACAACTAAAAATAATATATATTTATTGTATATTGTTGACAAACTAGTGCCAATGTTAAATTATGCTGATTTTGGTATCATTAAAAGTTTAAATTTTAAAGAAGATAATTAAAAAATTTAAATTAGGAAAATGTGTGATTTTTTTTTATTTGTTTCTCGTACTGTGAGTGAATCTAATAAAGAAATTCGATACATTTTAAAATTTTACAACAAAAAAGGTAAAAATGCAACGCAAGCCACGAAAAAAATTACCTAGTGCAGTGTCTGTGAGAGTAGCACAAATTTAGTTTAAGCGTTTTCGATCCGGAAATTTTGATGTCAAAGATGCACCTCGCACTGGTCCCTATTACAGATGAAATGGATGCCATTTTTGAAAACGTGGCGCAAGATCGGCATATCAGTAGTTACGACGTAGCTGAAGAACTGGGAATTGACCACAAAACATTTTTGGCGCATTTGAAAATAACTGGGTACACATAAAAGCTCGATATTTGGGTTCCTCACAAGCCCACTGAAAGAAACCTGATGAACCGTGTACTCATTTGTGATTCTTTATTACGACGTAATGAAACCAAACCATTTTTGAAGAAGCTGTTAACTGGTGATGAAAAGTGGATCACGTACGTCAAAGCCCGGTCAGGCTTCACAGACTGTGGCGAATCCCGGGTTAACTCGCAACAATGTGATGCTGTGTGTGTGGCATTATTCATTATGAGCTGTTACCGGTAGGCAGGACCATCGATTCTGAACTCTACTGCGAACAACTGATGAGATTAAAGCAAGAAGTGGAGAGAAAGCGGCCGAAATTAATCAACAGAAGGGGTGTGGTTTTTCATCATGATAACGCTAGACCTCACACATCTGTAGCCACTCAGCAATTAAGAGAGTTTGGCTGGGAGTTGTTAATGCATCCGCCGTATAGTCCAGTCCTTGCACCTTCAGATTTCCACCTGTTTCGGTCTCTTCAGAATTCTTTAGGCTGTTAGGTTAACATCACGAGAGGACTGCCAAAGTACTTGTCGCGGTTTTTTGATCAGAAGCCCCAAATTTTCTATAGCAATGGGATCATGTCACCTACAAGATGACAAAAAGTTATCAAACAAAATGGTACCTACATACTTTAGTTAAATGTAAATAAACAATATTAAAAAATGTTTTGAATTTTCTTAAAAAATGCGAACTATTAAAAACTCTTATTTAGTGCAGTCACCAAGTATCGATACCCATACGCTATCGATTTAGAAGAATTGATCTTAACTTATTAGTATAAGTCGATTTCTTGTATTGTTGAAAACAAAATATAAAACCTTAATGTTATGTACTCGCCAAGACCTTTCTGTAGATACCAAACATGTGATAATTAGCTCAGTTTAATTTTTTTCGAGGTTAGAATTTGAGGTATAATTTCCGTTATAAAAAAAAAATCATAAAATTTTTATAGAGTATGTCCCCCGCGCCATTATCACGAATCTATTGACACCTCATTCATGAAAATTGGTTCAGTAGTTTAGGCGCTAGAGTGGAACATACAAACATACATAGATACATATATGCATAGACTGCCAAAATCATAACCCTTCCTTTTGGCTTCGCTGTAGTCGGGTAAAAAGGTTAATACTCGATTCTATTCGATACTAGATATCGAAAGAATTGGGAAGCACCGTTTCATCTCTACTCAAGCCATGTGTAACCATGGTTACAAGATTGTTATAATTGTCAATATATTAATATTGTATTGTCATGCAGTTCTCAATAAGAACCATCTCGATTAAACAACCTTTTAAAATAATAAAAAATCATCAGAATCGGTCCATTATCCTGGGCGCTACGATGCCACAAACAGACATAAAGATTTTATTTTATTTTATAGAAACTTTCGTGGTAGTTAGCCATTTTTAAAGCTATGTTAAACGGTGACACTCACGTATTATTCTGGTAACTTAGAACTACAGTACTCTTCAGCCAGTTTAAGATAGCTTTAAAAAAAGACATAAAGATACACACGTTAAACTTATAACACCCCGTCGTTTTAGCGTTTTTTAAAGTATAAGTATTAGGTTCATAGGAATTGGCCCTAAATTGGGCAGACTTGATCAATAATAAGACTGAAAATATTGCGGCCACTTGTACCGTGAATATACGGTACGTGTTTCGTGTAAAAACAATTATTCATTTAAAAAAAGGCTTAATAAAGAAAATGAGAATTGCAAACAATCTGCTTACGTAATACTTGAACGGAAACCCAACTAACCCAATTTTAAAAACCTAATTAAGAAGTTTCTAGAATCGAAACTGAATACCTTTGGTAGTAGGGGTTTAGCTTTATTGTCCAAAGATTATTTATATTTATCTAATGAGATAAACATTACTATTAAGGGCTCATTCATGTATTATTCTTGCAGACTTATATTTTTTAAATTTTTTTTTTGCAGATTGGACTATACATGAACCCTATTTGGTTTAAAGATGGCGACTTCTCTAAAGATATCAATCGTAGTAAGCGTTGGAGATTAAAAATAACTGAACGAAGTGATCATCAGAATATGACCAAGTTACAAAATTTGGTCCTGAAAGATTTAAATTCGTGTTAGATGTTGTAGTGCCGTTGCCACGACAACGCAATCTATCTTCCTCTGGCAGCCGCCCACTATAAAATAGCTTACCCTAACGTGAAATTTATATCCAATTCTATTTAATGCACATCTTTCCATGCAAGTTTTTGACGATATCGCTATAAATACTTGGATATCGTTTGAGTAATATCCGAACTCTATTATCATAATATTATAATTGTTGTACGTCTATCAAATTGTATTTGTCTCGTACTTTAATCTACATTTTAATTCTAAGTTATATCTGCCTTTATACATGACTGCGATCCGCTCCGACTTCGCATGGTTTCTCTACTATAATATGCTTGTATTATACACATAAACCTTCCTCTTGAATCTCTCTATCTATTGACGAAAACCGCATTAAAATCAGTTGAGTAGTTTAAAAGATCTAAGCGAACAAACCGCGGAAGCGACATCATTTTTATTGATTCTAATCTTCACACTAAAGTTCTTAAGGTGCGTTAAGGTATATCTATGTACTGTTTCAGTTATTTCGAGTATTACGTATAAATACTCTGTTGAATCATAATTTTCATGAAAATAGAGATTTGTTAGTTTAAATAATGAAAGAGGTTTAATTTGCCTTAGAGTTTGTAAGAAATGATAAAGCATCATACAAATAAAGTTCAATTTTAGCAGAGTTTTTCATATAATATTTACAAGGGGTTCAAATAAAAGGAATCCAGTACTCAGTGATATTTTTTATTATGACTAGAGGTTTTTAAGTTATAAAACAATCGGTTATCCGTTAAATACATTTACAAAATAATCCGAAACAACTTAGATCGCATATATTTTGTTTGATATGTTTGAAATGAAAACCTCGCTTTATTATATTATTTTGAATTAGCTATTTACATTATTTTCACAGATTTTAATAGTTAGGCACACGGAAGTAGGTTTCTAACGTGTTTCTTTAAGATTGTCTACATGTACGCAGTGCTACGTACAGCAATAAATATGTATTTCTAAAATTTTAATTTTAAAATATATGAACTAAGAGATATGTAGCGTCAAATTATATATCATTAAGTATTACTAAGGTTTAACTTAACAACCTTGCTCTACGTGTCACTGCGTTTAGCGCAATACTCTGTTCATAAGACAATTCAACCACTACTTAGTTACAAATATTTACAATTAATTGGAAGATAATAAATATTAAGTACTCGTAGTAATAATGAGATCTCGGTTACATTAATCTCATTTAAACGTTTGCCTCCTCGAATCCTCCCACTGTCACAAAAAAAAGATTACTGTGGTACTTCAACGATTTAAAATTAAGCAAATCTCACATAGTCCTCCAAAAATGAAATTTCATTTATTTCGTATATTCTAAAGTGCTTTCAGTCTTTTTATATCAAATTACTAATACGGGAGCCAGTGACAGATTTTCATGACCAAGTCCCTCCCAAGCGAAAATTCGAAATGCATAAGGGGTTAATATTATGATTACTCGTGACCGTCAGCTGCGATTTGCTATAAAAAAATATAAATGTTACATGGTCAAGCAGCCAGCTGACGTATAATCCACCACGTTATGGTCAGCTGACTTTATTTTTCCTTCAAGATACTAGGTAAAGTATAATCTGACAAGTTTTCAAACGGGAAGATATGACTGAAAAAAAAATTTCTACATGTTTGGAAGGCTGCCACTGCTCACCCACCTACGGAATCGCAGCTGACGGTCACGAGTCATCACTCATCATAATATATATTTCTTATGCAGTATATGAATTTTCACTCGAGAGGAAATGATTGACCGAATTTGAATCTGGCTCTACTCACTAAAACATTGCTTCTAATAGGTTATTAATTCTTTAAAATCTATTTAAACTATAAATTCTAAAATAAGTTAACAAAGAGATTAATAAATTCTTAACGAAAATTATCGGTAATTTGTGATTTGACAGTGGAAAGCAATCTTCAATAAAACCCCATAATTATGATTTTTTAAAACTTGTAAATTAAAATAAAAAATAATTGTATTTTCACTAAAACTTTGGTGTAGTTAATACTTACAAATTGATAATTGTACATTTTCTAATTACATTTAATACACATTTTTACAATAATTCCAATTATTGTTTACTTTGCACTAATTTCAGCTTTTCAAAATTTTCAAAACATAAATTGGTTTTAATAAAACGACTTTTAAGGATTTAGGAAGTGAAGATATTTACATTACCTTAACATATTGTACATACAAAGAACAATTCCAATTTTTATTTGTGCGACAATTCTATACTGATCCTTTACACTTTTCTTATAATAAATATACATACAGATTTTGATAAACATATATTAGGAATACCTCTCATTGTAGATAGTCAATGTAAAAAAAGACAATTCAAATATTAATACTTAGTAAATCTTTAACATAACCATTTAATAGTCTAAAGTTAAATGCTTCAAAAATAATTAATTGCAAATAGAAATAAATAACCTAAATATAATATATTTACATCTGCGTTAAGGTACACGATCAAGAATACTCTATATTATAATAGTCTACATACATTAAGCTTGTAAAAATTGCACACATCGCTTTGGTATACGTACATACATAACTACATATTTACAAAACGTCTAGAACGACTCGTTTACTTTATTGCCTGAAGTTTCATAAACCTATCTCGTAGGATTATACACAAATAGCACCCGTATTCATAAACGCCTCTTAAAATAACTAGGTAACCAATAACTTTTCTTGAATTATTAAATTGCAGTATTAGTATAATAATTGGTTCACTAATTTACATTTCAAAACGATTTTACTAAATTATATTTTTGAGCGTTCTGCGTTAAGAGATGTTTGTGAATACAAATATCAGTTGAAGGTTCGATCATTGCGATCAGTCAAACCATTCCCATAAGTGTCGATAGAGGCCGTGCGCAGAAGAGTGCGCGCGCGTCGGCGGCTAGGAGGCGCGCGCAGCGGCGAGCAGCGCAGGCGAGCGCGTCTCCTCGCCGCGAGCCTCGTCTCAGAGCACGCGGTCCACCACGCCGCCCGTCGCATACTGACACGCCGAAAGGGGCGCGGAGCCGGCCCGCGACACGGGCGAAACTGTGCCATACCCGCTGCTAAAGCTGGATGAGTGTTGCTTCGCCTTTAACCGCAACGACGCGATCGACGACGACATCGCCGGACACGGCTCCGTGCGGTACATACTGTAAGGGTTCGGTGGTGCCGTATAAGGACACGGCGCTACGCTGCCACCGACACTAGCCGAGCCTCCGACTCCTCCCATACCGCCGCCACCCACACCACCCATCGACGTCGCCGTATTAAAACAGTTCACGGACCCTTGATGATGACTTGCCGGCACGACTGACCCTAGAGGATTCACAGGCCATGGAAAACTTTTGGTCCCCAGCGGACTAGGAACTTTCGCGGCCCAGTTGTTGTAAGGATATGATGAGTAAAGTGCATCAGTGTCGGGAAAAGGTTGCATTAAACCGTTGAATTGCGTGCTAAATCCATTCTTAAAATCTGCGGCTGCGGCGGCTGCTGCATTCATTGCGTTCCTTTCACGTTTCCGCCATTTAGCTCTCCGATTTTTGAACCATACCTGTAACAAAGATTGTCTATTATTTTATGTAAAAGTTAATTATCCCCTAATTTATGCAAAACTTTTAACTATATTCTGAATCTGATCACGAGCCACGCTGCGTAAGGTGCCATTAACTTTACTCATTACGAAGTTGACAGAGACGCGGCGCATCAGAGTATTCGAGCCACGTAGTAACAGAGGAGGCGAGGGCCGCGCCCGACCGCAGCCAACGACCCGTCTAATTGCGGTCGCGAAATGAAGATAAACGAGCATCGCGATTGGACAGGACGCCTCCGTACAAAGCTTGTTGGGGACCGGGGACCGGGGCCCGGGGCTAGGAACTCCCTCGTCCGCAATAAATGAGTGGCGTGCTCGACTCTATGCCGCGAAGCCTTCAGTGAGTCGATGTTGTTATTTAGCGGAGGCCTCGTCCGGGGTCCGGAGTCCGGAGGCGGAGTGACGCGCGATAAGTCGTCGTGAACACAGATAACGCGCGCGCTGATGTATGGCCGCGGCCGTCAGCGAGCGATCGATCGCCGACGACACCTCCGCGATAAATTGCGCAATCCACGTAGCGACTGCAATAAATATTGTGCCGGCAGCGGTATTTGTCTCACTCACTGTGGCGTGTTCACCCAGCCGAAACGGTAAATAATACCCTCTTTCCTCGGTTAAGTGAACATAAATGCTCGTTTCCACCCCATATACGAACGTTTATTTTTCGAAACATAAATTTCACAAATTCACGTGGACGCGTCTGTTTTGGCATACAGGTAAACATTACCTAATTTTGCGATTTCATAAACTATTTATCTCTGACATGTTTAAATGCGAACACATAATAAGAAAAGTATTTTTATTTCAGATTTTCCTGGTTAATTGACAATGAACGGGTGAAAATAACTCCACGGAAACATCAGGGTGTCCAATAATGACAGTAGAATGATATTTATTTAGGTGCACATATGTGGAAATAATTTCCATTATTTGAATAGCGGGCAGCGCAGCGGGGCGTAGAGACCGGAGGGTCGCGATATTGCGACGGGGCTAATCCTTTAAATATATTATTGTAGATGTTGAGGCAGCCTCCAGCTCCGACAGAACCAAGGGGAGGAAATTTTTAATGTTTCCGAAATCAATACTAATGTTTGTGTCTTGTAATCTATTCACGACCCCTCACTTTAAGTGTGATTATTGAATTAAGATGGTTAATAAAGTTCTATAAATAAAATTAGTTGCTTATTAATTATTTTAAAAAATAGATGGTTAATTATATTAAAACGATCTTTAACATTAATAACAGAAAAAACATTTTGTATACGGTGAGACCGATATTCTTTCTGCATCCCGTTCCCGTTAAACTATAGGGTCTTCTTTAGGTAGGTACGTACTTGGCGTATTATATTTTACACTGAGCTTTAAAAGTCAATTCGCACTGGGTACAGAAAGTACGATTTTAGTAACTACATAAGTCCTGTGTACGTAAAGGAATATTTTATTCAAGTAGAGAAATTATTTTAGTTATTTATTCTACGAAAAAGCAAGCCTGAATTTGTGTATTTTATTTCCCAAACCCTATGAAAGTTAAGAAAAAGTCAAAAAGTCATTCAAAGGAATTGTCAAAAAAATTAATAGACCTAACGACGCTATCTGTCTCTACAATTGAAATCTCGACTTGTAAAATTATCCTCATTTGTAGAAATTTAAACTAATTTATTAACACATAATCATCTATTCATAAATGCGAAAAATATGCAAGAAAAATACCGCGCAGTTGGAGGATAGGGTTTTATCAAGTTATCATGCGGGGCGCGTAGGGCGAGATTAATGCGCCCATCACCAGGAGGCCTACATCAACCTGACAACGACTTCGTTTCGACAGAAAAACAAAGAATTACCAGAAAAACCAGAACTTGTGGATCTAGAAACTTAAAATATTGCAAAGTTCTTGATAATTTATAAATACACTGAATAAGATTTTGAATACAAACTGTAAAAAATCAGAATTGTTCCAGAAATCATAGCTTAACAGATATGCAGAATCATTTCTTTATAGTAATACTATCAAGTTAGAGTAAACAGTATTTCACAAAAGCTACTGGATAAATAAATAACTTTGCCGTTATATTAACTTTAACAAAAAAAGTCGAAATGAGAAGTTCTCACTGGAAACATTAGTCACTTTGTCCGCATAATAACGCCACAATGAACTATGCGACCGCACTATGCGAATAATAAACCTATTTTACGGTCAGCGGGAGCAGGGCTGCTAAATTGCCTTAAATTTAAATTAAACTAGAATCACAGTTTTATTAGAGTCATCAATCAAATGACGGTCCATCGGAACGAGCAACGGCGCTTGTCTCCTCAGAATTGTACCGTTGAAATATGGACTATATTTCTATAGTAATAAGAACTGTAATTCCGTAATTCGATATACTTCTGCACTATTCGAAAGTCAAATAAACATGGGCTCGAATAAATGGATATGAAACTGGATTTGACACGTGCTGAGTTTGGGGATGGTGGCGAAAATTCATTTTGTGCTATAGGATCTTTGAGTTTAAAGCGTAACAAAACATCTTAAATAATCATACAAAATGATGAAATTTACCTAGAAAACCTATTAATAAATAAATATAAAGAATACTATTCTATTATAATTTTTTAGAACTTTATTATATAAAAATATATTTTTAATAGACTTCTAATTCACAAATGGCATTCTGTTCTTTTAGTTCATATCATATAAAATTGTAATAAAAAAACTTAAATCGATTTTCGTAATAACATTTATTTTAATACGAAGTTTGACAACATTCTCACCCTTTGCAATATTAAATGCACCCTGCAGAGAGGGCTACTTTCTCAATCGGTTCCGAAAACGAAATATACAAACTATTGTCACTTCCCCGTTCCCACTGACAGGAAGCATTACATTCCCGTTTACTCCTTTCATAATATACAGTAGATATTATTTACATTCTCTCCAACTTTAAAGTTAAAATTACATATCTTAAAACATTTCAATAACAAAATAATATGTATAAATATAGATTACACGCGATTACACAATATATAACACATCGGGTTCGACGGTTTTCATTGAAATAAATTCTTTAGTAAATCCGGACAAAAGCCGACCGAGATCCAACCGATCAAAACACTCAACATTCAGTCTATCAAAACATAAGAAGGATACAGTTAGACATCTAGTATTCTAGGAGCTTACCTCACATTGCTTTAACCTATGACTTGCGAAAATGTACTTTATTCATTTATCTTAGCGTTGAATTTGTATTTTCACAACTCCTTTGGCAATAAGCACTAACAAATAAATTTGCGATCGGCGTTCCTTAATATGCTTGTTCTAGCATATGAATTGATATTTCGTCTTATATCTGTACAGTCAAAGTAAATCCCGATCTTCATTTAGACATGGCGTGATTATTGTGGTATTAATTTACTAAAGTTTCATGTTACACTCTGATAGATTAAACTTTGCGTCTGTCTGTCAAATCGACGTCCTTTAAATTTGCAAGGATAATAATAAGTACTCAAATCATGTTCTAATTAAATTTATATGTAAAATGTTAAACCTTATGCCTTTAAATCATAAAGTATACAAGTAAGTGTTCGTCATTGGATAATCGCCAATGAATTTTATGCAGATGAGTTATGCTGACCGACCTTTACCTAGAAATAAATTATGTAGAGTCATAGTTTATAACACTTAGTTTAAAGAATACTTTCTGTCTTGACTATATATTTAAGTTCTGTCCCGTTAGACTTTATAGGCATTCTGTCAAGTTATTTCACACATTAAACATTATCTAAATTAGTGCAAGTAGTGTAGTTTAGTGACAGGGTGCCTTTTTGTGGAACATGCGAGTCTTTATGGTCACAAATGTAGATAAAAATAAGGTCGAGCAGTGTTGGTGATAATGTATATATAAGAAAGCGCCTTGGATCCCAAGCTCCGGACACTGCTTGGTGTTACCGTGCATTTTTTAGTGCTACTGTGCAGTGTAACTCATATACATATAGGTACTAAACAATAACTATAGAAAAAGTTGTAAATAATCCAGTAAACAACAAAAAACATGTCTGCTACAAAAATGTCGTTATACAGAGAATTCAAAGTGCTAAGCGCGATATGGCTGATAGGGTTTTGCTAGAAAAAAACCGCTTTGCTAAACTGTTTGTGCATCGACAGGCGACATGCACTAAAAGCATGGCAAAACATCGACTAGAGCGATCCACGTAAAATAAATAATGTTACGTGCCGCCCGCCCTGTCGGCGAATGCGTAACTGGACAGTTTTTGCAAGCATTACAATTTTTTTGTGTCTTACTCAAATATGTAATGTTTCTATCTTTTAAAAAATATATTTTGTCATTATTTGACTAAAAAACATTATAAATTACAGATCTATCAAAATTGTAACGGAGATCCTGATTTTATCGTAGCCTTTTGGTTCCATTGTATTTAACGACACCTACCTCACTTATATATTTATTTTACAAATGGAATTTTATGTAGAGAGAGAGAGAGAGTTTAATTAAAATTTTTAGAATTGTAATAACTATAGAATTCCTGTTCAATAAAGTTTTTGAATAAGTATGATCCCGCCAAAAACATTTTCATATAAAATTGTAAGCAAGACGAAACCATATACCTCACACTGTCAAAAAGTTATCAGATCAGGGCGATACAAATTTCAACTTTTATAAGACTTTAGGAAGTACCCTTAAAATTTGTTTATTATCCAGTGAGACGAAACTCTATTGACATTATAACCTGAGAATGTTTATCTGCTATAATTCAAACCTGAGTTACAAGGGTATAAAAACGATGATGGTGATGAAACTCTTTTTCTGCTTTTCTTACTTTCTACGCCAATATTATAAAAACTCAGTAGCAAGCCACATTTGATTTAAACAGACTCTTTAGGAAACCATAAATTTTATAATTGAAAAAATACGGCCATTTAAGTGCGATAAAACGGATATTTTAGAGAAGGCAATCTCTCTGAAAATTCTAAACTTACTTTACCGATAGAAAGAAATTTTTTCACTGATAGAAAGTTATCACCATACTAATTGTTACTTTTACGGATATGAGTCATATTTTTACCTAAAATAGCCTAAAACGAAATAAGGGAAAATGGCTCGTATTACATACAAAATTAAATAATAAATTTGTAATGATATGAACAGCAGATTTAGTTTGTGAACATGGAAGCATTTTAGTTTCAGTTTCGAAATATTTTGAATTTGAAATATATCATTAAGGTTACGTATTTGACAATAATATTTGTCCCGTATAAGAATATAAAATGATGTTTTTCATCACTCGCGCCCTACAGTTTCTGAGAAAACGCAAATGTGTCCCGCTGCTCCGCGCTCCGCCGTCAAGGCAATCGTCCGTGAAACAACTCCCGACATGTCTCATTCGCTACGTATCGTATCGCATTTAGTGACAGTATATTAATCCATCGATCCTGGTATGAATACTTGTAGTTTTTGTATCAGAATATTCCAGACATGACAGAAGATATGGATCAAAATATATTATTTAGGTTAATATTTTTATTTCTTCTGAAAATCTTCAATAATATCGAACGAGGTCTCTTACGAGTATAATGAGGATGCGAATTGACTGGAAAAATAACACGCGAATATTTTGCTATATGGTACTACAATTATATGTAAACAAATAATTCTAAAATAAGGAGAATTTAAGGAAAATACCTATTTTCACAGATAGAAATAAGCTCCGTCAACAAATTTGAAATTAATAATTATAAATTCATATATTCTGCTTAGACTTATTTAAATAGATGTCGGTTTTAAATGTATCATAATAAAGATGCTAAACTGCTATAGCATTGATAAGCTACCTCCTAATGATTCAGTAGTTTTTATATTATTACTAGATTAGTTATATATTTAGTAAAGATATCGAACCAAAAAGGAGCCCTGTAAAGTTCATATCACCCAAATCACTCGAATCTGAAACCACCCAAGCACTCATAGCCTAGTGGTGGTAAGACGTTGACGTCTACTTGAGAGGTCCGAGTTCCATCCTGGACACACACCTCTGACTTTTCTGAGTTATGTGTGTTTTAAGAAATTTAATATCATTTGCTTTAACGGTGAAGGAAAAACATCGTGAGGAAACCTGCACTCCTGAGAGTTCTCAAAGGTGTGTGAAGTCTGCCAACCCGCACTTTACCAATGTGGTGGATTATGACCAACCCATGATGATGAATGCTCATATAATATAAAAGTACTAGTTTATTAAAAAAAACTTCACAATCAAAATATTTCTCTCGGTGTATTTTGAGATACATATTAAATTATAAAGAAGCACATCAATGAACGCAATCTGGGCACAATAACGATTTTAAAACGTTTCAAAATGTACAAACTAAACATTAAAATGGTCGTGAGTGACATACATAATTTGCAAGTGTGGTAAAGAAAACATTGTATTAACATCTCATATGTTAAGAGGCAATAAGCAGGCAATGACCCTAATGAGTGGGTAACAAAAATAATGTCGGGCGATTTATCGGTGCGCGCGCGCACAGATTTATTGAGAAGATGCGCAGACGAGCGCAAGTTAATCCCTATGTCAGGGATGTCGCTGGTTAGATATATTAATCATTTGTACCTATATAATGTATTTTCTTTATAAACATTTTTTATTACTGTTTATATTATGTATACAATTCTCAGTATTTATATACATAGGTATATATAAAAATGTAACGTACAACCTCAATATAACAAATCGGAAGTGTATAGTAAATCGATATACTGAGGTTTGTTATATTGAGGTTAGGTTTGTCAAAAATTTGCTATAAAGAGGTAAAAAAAGACCAGTCGCGACACGATTTGGGATTTAGGATCATCATATGTTGATAGGAACGTTCTATAAAGGTTTTGGGTTGACAAAATTCGTTACGAAGAATTTGTTAAATGGGGAAGTCGTTATATTGAGGTTTGCACTGTATCACCAATAAAAACCAATAGGTACAAAAGAAATAATAATTTGTCTATCTATGCGTTAAGTTAAGCTAAGCTAAGTTATTTTTATAGAGGAATAACTTATAACATATTAGTATGGGAGCCCAAGAGGGAATTTTTTGAATTTACTCGAGCGCGTCTGATGAGGTGGGTTAATTGCATGATAGAATGCGTGTATTTTGAAAATCTGACGATTTGCGTGGCGGACCACTTACGAGCTCGCACCATCACCACACCGCTTTCCGACGTCATAACATCATCACAGATAATCACAAAACAACGCATTGATGTCATTTTATGTTTGTATGTATCACTTATTATCCTCTCTGAATATCTGACGGCGCTTGAATACATTTTTTTCTACCCTTCTAGATGGCCACCCTCACAACTCAAGTTGGTAGATGAACATACCGTCACATCAGTGACAAGTCGGACCATCTTAACTTCATCAACATCTGACTTCTGGCTTATTATCTTCATGTAATTTTTTTATTTTACAATTTTTGAAAAGCTATAGATGTTTTTGGGAACATTAAAATGGGAAATGTAATATAACCTTTTATTCTCACTATCATCTAATCTACAAAATGTTATATGTCCCTAAGACGGTTGAGTAAATCCACATTTAGCATCATGGCCTCCCCTACTATATGCTTTGTTTAATTTAAATATTGTCAAAAAAAGTTATTGTCATCAGCAAAGCTACGGCAAGTCTTAAAGGTTATCTTGCATCTTTTTTATCTTTACATAGTATAAAGCAAAGTCGCTTCCCGCTGTTTGTCTGTATGTCCCTATGCATGCTTAGATTTTTAAAACTAAAAAACGGATTTTGATGCGGCTTTCTTTAATAGATAGAGTGATTCAAGATTTATATGAATTATACATGCATATTATCGTAGAGAAACGCTGGTCATTTTAGAGGTTTTTAATGTGATGTCGCAAATAAAACCCATTTTTTGGCGTTTACATAGCAAACGCTGGCTGAACCCTAAGAGATAGATCAAAATAATGTACTACAGTATTGTACACCTTAAAAAGGTCTACAAAAAAGTCCGCAATGATACATGTCTATCTCTTAGGGATAACCCACAATAACTATTTTTTAGCCTTTACTTTTTACGAGAAATAATTTCTTATTTACTAAGTTATTTTAAACAGTACAGCATTAATCCTTATCCAATCAGGTACCTACCTTAAATACATTGTGCTTTTAATATAGATCAATATAGCCCTTTACAGTATGAAATTTAAATGAATATTTTCGAAGATATTACAGATTTAAAATGCAGGGACATAGCGGTTACGCTTAAATACACGTGTTAAATTGCAACCCGGGCGAAGCCGGGACGGGTCGTTAGTTAAATGATAAATATTAGAAACAATATTGATCACTATGTTTAACTATTTGTCGTTAATCCTAATAAAGTCAGTGCAGTTAACTTTTATTGATAGATAATGACCGTTTCTTATAATATCAATTAGTTTCAGTTTAATTTAATAGGTACACTTAAGCAACAGATTAACTGAAACATAAAAATAGCGTCTAAAAATATACAACACAACTATTTTTATTAATGGCAACCCTATTAACAAGGAGAAATAACGTTTTAAGAGCACACGCGGCCTTTCAGTATAGACTGCAACGACTCGAAATTAATATCTAACACTTGAAATATACCGGGTTCGCTCTGAATATATCGATTTACACGTATCTGTAAAGTATTGCAGCTTCGTCTTGAATTAACAAGGCTATTGGAGCGTTTAGTAAATAACTGTTATGACTAAAATAGGAATATTCGGGATAAATCAGTAAATTTTCTTCGTATTCTTCATATTAACACATTTAATATAAAACATAAATTAAAAAATTGACAAAATGGCGAAGTTTTTTGAAGTTAATTCTGATGAAGTATAGTTTCAGGTAGTAAAAAAAAATGGCTGAACTCAAAATCACTAGTAGAAACCAGAAGAATATTCAGCAGTTTCAAGGATTAAACGTTAAAACCAGGTGCCGAAGATATAAGGCTTAGGAAATAAAGAAGAGATTTATGATTTCAATGGAATGGACAAACTGGAAATCTCAAAATAAATACGTATTACATGATACTAACTAAATAAAATGTAGTTAAACTAACTAAACAAAAAATCTTCGTGTTGATACAGTTATAAAATTAATCGTAAACTTTTTATTCTCATGTGGCGTATTGTAAAAATTCATTGAATCAACACGTATTAGAGCTTAACATGAACGACATTAATGCCCTGCACATCGAAGACACAGGAAAATATTCTACGAATCCAGAACATTGTGTAAATATTACAGGCCGAGTTGAACCGCAGAATCTCTAACAGGCCTTCCAAAACTATTGACAGTGTGTGGATGCGATCACATTTAAGCCGTGGATTATGAAAAGACCGAAATAGACGCTTCAAATCCTTAAGGATTAAGGGATTTGGTGTTCCGTTCGACGGCGGCTACAAAAATATATCCAATGCGCGCCGGATGCAACGATTAGTCTAAACATCTTGCTCGTTTATATCGTGATACACCTTCGTTTTAGAAACTGCGAAATCCTAAGATATTTCAATTGTTAAAGATTGAGTTAATCAGATATATAGATTTATAAGTAAAAGATACTTTCAAAAGATTAAAGCCTTTCGAGGTGATGGTAACTTCATGTAAACGAACTGACCCACACATTTGATGTCTCTTAAATGTGTAAAGAGAAAGGACGAGACTACTCGGCAATTGAAATAGTGGAAACATAAATTCTTAACGAAAATTAAAGTAGTATATTCTGCAGAAATATTATTTATGTCCTAATTGTCCTAGATATTTTTTCTACATATTTTTCAAAGGCAAATTTAAGAAGTGTCTTGCCATGCCATGAGTTGCTTGATTTTACGAAAAAGGAGAACAAACTAATAAACTTGCCCTTGTATTTATGATGTTATTATAGAGTATGGAAAAATGGATTCTAATTTATAGAACTACTATAGTTAATTTGACGAAAATAACTTACCCTAACTCTCGCTTCAGTAAGGTTAGTCCACATCGCGATCTCCTCTCGCGTGGACATGTCTGGGTAGCGGTTCCTCGCAAAGGTCGCTTCCAGCTCTTGCAGTTGTTGACTTGTGAAATGTGTTCTTTGTCTCCGTTGCCTCTTGTTCTTCTTATCACCTTTGTCGTCTAAGGGCTCGTCGGGTCCTACACCAGGTGTTGTTGATTCTGTCTTTATAGTTGGCTCTGTCAGTGATCGATCTAAAGAAAGAAACACTATGGTCAATTCAGAAATAAGAGAAACTATAAGGACCTACTGAGCTTTTTAAACTATTAAATATAAGGTTATAATACGAATAATAATAATCTATATCATATATGAGTTTGCAAAAGTACTACATAAGTATTCTAATAATAATGCTTTGCAATATCGAGATTTACAAATCCATGATATGACACTTAAATAAGATGTAATAAACTCAAGTGTTGCCACAGAATAAAAATAATTTGAGCTTACAATAAAAAATATTGAATCATGACCGACGGTAGCTCGCTACTAATACGCGGGATTAGGCGCGGGCGCACCCAACTTTTACGACGCAGCTGTAAATTCGTTGTTCTCAATGATCGACGTCACATCATAAAGTCATTTATTATATAGATAATAATTTTTTTTTACGTTGTCTATTTTTGTGTGACGATATTATTCTCGTATCACTATCTATTCAAAATTTGGATTAACATATTTTTCTTATTTTATTTTGAAGCCAGTAAAGTTAATTAAAGCTCATTTACCGCTCCCTCTAACAGACTCTCTCATTCTCCCACCAACAGACTCTCTCATTCTTTCAAAACTAAGCTTCTTTCCCGGAAAATAGGTATCCTATGTGCTGTTCATGCTTTTAAGTGTATGTATGCAATATTTAATCAAAACAGGACTTTGGTTTAGTCAGCCTTCAGATCCCTTCAGTCGTGTTTATTTGAGTGAACATATACACAAACAAACTTTAAATGAAAACATATACCAATTTAAAACTATCAACCCGATAGATGTCCGTAAAACTATTGCAAAATTGTTCTGGATATCAATATAAATTAATTTACCAAAACGAGCATATTTTAAGGGTAATTATGTTCGACCAAATGTCGGGTAAACAGCGGTACGAGTGGTAAGGGGAAAAGTGATAGGAGTTATTACATCAATATGTTACTGATAACGCGATCGCAATCAACGAATATTGGTTTAGTTGAAATCCCTGTGTCAATGAACCGTTTGCAAGCTATAATTACTCTCTGGCTTAGTCTCGAACTAGGTTACTGTTACATTACAATGTCCAGTAAAAATAAATTATTTGTTAATCTCTATTGATGAACGTAAATTATATATTCTTTATAGTCAGAATCTATTAAAGAAACAGTAAATATATCAATTATACCATTACCTGCTATTGATGTGAGAGACTAAGACTAATCTATCGCACTAAAGGTTATATATTGTCTTCACGTCGGTATACTTGAAATAATATAAAATGATCTACCCGCTACTACTACTTTATAAACAGTGTTGCATCAGATCAATTGTTCCATCTTGCTAATAAAAATTATAATTTGGACACAATTTAATAATTTAAAGTACCGTTTAGGAGTTATGCATAAATTATTTTTTTTTATTTTATTAACACAGATCAAAAATATTTAATCATATTTACAAGAAACTTTTCTTAGAAACATTATAAATGTTAAGGTTGTGTATGTTTTGATGTTTATTCTACCTGAATTGATAACTTAAGCTACTTTTCCACAGGGAAAATTCATCATTCATCATCATCCTTTAATGGCCCACTGCTGAGCTGGGTCTCCTCCTCAGAATGAGGGAAGATTAGGCCATAGTACACCACGCTGGCCAAGTGCGCGTTGGCACGCGTTGGTGTGTCGATCAATAAATATGTATATTAAACGCCTGAATATTGCTAAGTTGGAAATACTATACTAAAAGAATAGCAGGCCCAAACTGGCATAAAGTAGCACAAGACAAAGACAGATGGGCATATTTGGAGGAGGCATTCACCCTTCCTGGGGTTCTTACAAATTAGATCTACATGATGTAATTTACTAACACATAAAATATGAGATTACTAACATATATGTAAACAAATTTATAAACAAAGTTACTGTAAATTTTGTAGGAAATTAAAGGTTTGTTTTTTTATTTATTATTATATGCATAATTCAAATATTTGAAAAATCAAAATATTGGTAAATATCACCAATGCGAACCCGGAAAATAAGTATAAACATCTTTTACAAATACTGTATTTCAGAATTGTGAAAATGTGAAAGCATATTAATAAAATATCCAAGGGTTACTTTATCTTTTATAGCAGTTCATAATATTTTACTACTTTATTGTAGCTATATTATGTTTATTAAGAATCATATTGCTTTTTTGACAAGCCATCAAGGTTGTAAACTGTATTGAAAAGCATCATTTCACTAGCTGCTGCATGTTTTCTGTAATCATCTTCAGTCAGGAAACTCGTATAATTAGATATCAAACTTCACAAAGTAAGTTCGTTTGATTGGATTCACGGTCGATAGGTTGTGGGTACAAATCCCGGACATTGGACTACTGGTGTGGCCCACTCCTGACACAAGACGTTTTAGCTTAGTAGGAGGGGTAAAGGGAATACTGGTAGTATGGGATCCATACCGCTAGTAATCTTTATAAAAATATATTGCTTTTTTGACAAGCCACCAAGGTTACAACTTGTTTTGATAAGATTCAAGTTTTTATGTTTTATTAATTTTCCGTATGGTAGATAATATTTTTTATATTAATGTTGTTATTATCTACTTAAAAACATACACGTTGAATTAATTCTTCTTTCATACATTTATTGTACAAAGCAATGCAATGCAATTTTATTTCAATTTTTACTTAGAGACAGTTGTAGAGTTTAGATGAATAGAAAGTTATTAATTCTTACTAGATATTACAAGTGAATTCTCTCTAAATTATCTACATCTACATTTTATAATTTAACAAAACTATACACGAAGGTTTGCTTTATAGTCATGTTGATTTAGTAATATTTAAAAGGCAACTTGATATAGCAACACACTACAAAAAGCCGTGTTTGACGATTGAGTTAATGATTTCTGTAGAATGGAAAAACATAATTTGAAAGTAGCCTAGTCATCATCTGTACAGCACTATTTAAAAAATAATTATAAAATACCTACTTTATTGACTTTTGATAATATATATTGCCTGACTGAAATTTTAAAATTGGGATTTTAAAATTTTATCATTATTTTTATAGAATTTCGATTTTTTTTGAGATAGAAGTGAGTTTAGAGAGACTCAGAGTTAAAATCGGAGTAACAGAAGAGAGTTGCCATATATACCTACAACTAATGAATAAATTTAAATTAACGTTGCTTTTAAATAAATCATAATATTAACACAACGCACTTCATATGTACTCATGTGTAGGTATTGTGATTGTCACTTATCTGTTTCCATTTGTAATTTTATATTATAATCGGATTAACTCCAGTTATTTTATTGCGCCAACTTATCTTGATTGAAGACTAACTAAATAATTAATTTATCACAGTTCATGTTTTGTTGTCATAGTTATATATAATGTTATCTCTAATAAATTGTATTTTATCACGTTATATAAAAAAGTTGCTTTCCTGATTGACTTATAAGCTTAGTGTCATTAGAAAGCTACCTTTATGTTACCAACCGTACAGTGTACACAGAAGATATTTAAGAAAATTTAATGTACGAAAACGAATAAGGGTTTGTAACACCAATAGACACCAAAACAATCTTCATCTTCTTTTTCCGTACCTTTTCCCAGTTCATTTGGCTGTCATTTATGTCAGCTATTATTAAATTTGCAACATCTTTCTCCACCAAGTAGCTTTTGGACGCCCTAGGGGTTGTTTTCCTACGTCAATTTTTAGAGCAATTTTAACCGGGTGGTCTTCTTCACGACGCATGACGTGTCCGTACCATCGGAACTGGCTTTCCTGGAGTTTTTCTGCTATAGCTTTTAAAACTACCTCTGATGTGTCCAGCTTAGTCACACCACAAGCCCATCGAAGCATTTTCTCCACCAAAACAATCATTTTACAAATTGTTAGTTTGTCTGTCTGTCCATTTTTGTATGCGAATGAGTTAATATAGTTGTATTGCAGCCGGTAGAACTTAAAATATAGGCTTTGATATGAAAAAAAAATGATTGAGATTTAAAGTTTGAAGTTTAAATTGGATAATTTTACATTTTTAATCTTCTTTCAATAAATATCCCAATCAGCTGTAAATCTAATGATAATCTGAAATTACCTACTTACGACCAACACGGTGGTTGTAAAGATAAATAGGACTTATACAATCAAAAATCATAAAAAAATTAAAGACGACTAACATAGATACGACGAACAATACGGCTAGATATGAAATTTGCTTAGTTAAATGCAGGCACCTCAATTTGCTAATTGACTCAAGCCCCGCCGCCACGGGTGATGCATGCGATCAAAGTTATCTTGTTTATTTGCAGGTTTGAAATACGATACTACAATGATACCAGTACATTAGCAAATGTTTAATGTATGCAAGATACTTGAAAGTAAAGAACTGTTTCGATGTGAAAATTTAAATTACTGTTTAAATGCGCAATGCCTTTCTTTCAATTTTAATCAATCCTATAATCATTTGAAAATAATTCTTAACCAAGTTTATGTTATTATATAATATATAATTGTTGTTTTTATTATAGAAGATAATCTAATATATTCGAATATATAAAATTCTCGTGTCACAATGTTAGTTACCATACTCCTCCGAAACGACTCGACCGATTTTTATAAAATGTTTTGTGCATATCGGGTAAGTCTGAGAATCGGTCAACATCTATTTTTTATACCCCTAAGTGGCAAGGGTGGCCCACCCCAAATCTTTTAAATTTATACGACAAAACAACGATTTCCAGGTCAGCAGCTTATTTAATTACATATTATGGACCTGATAAGTTAGATAAATCCATAAAAGCTCCCAACTTATAATATAATCTAATGTTCAAGTGAATCTTATAGATTAATTGGTGATGGTCACAAACTCAAACTCAAAATATTTTATTTCAATGAGACTTTTGTATAAAAGTACTTTTGATACGTCAAAAATTGGTCGGTCAGTCAGTTTGCCTGAAGCTACCACCAGCTCGAAAAGCAGTATACTGTTGAGAAGAGCCGGCCAGAAACTTAACAGTCGCTCTTTTCAAAAAGCCATGTTTACATAAATTGTTATACAAATCATTTAGCTTAAAAGTCATCGTCACTTAGATTCCAAGCATTCTCATCATTTAAGTAATCCTGTACATTATAGTATGCTTTATTTATTAATGATTTCTTGATACGAGTTTTAAATTCTTTTAAAATTGAGGTCTATATAGATTTATCCCATTACCATTGAGTCCATACGAATACCTACAACTGGTCAAGTTCCTTTAACGGCTATACTAAAATGATGAATCTGTTAATATAATCGGTGTATAATGAACAAGGTGGGATTAAGGTGTTAGTATAGGCAGGACGCTACCGCTTGCATTCTCGCGCGCGATTACGATATCGATACGAGTCGATACGGGCGATAGCGTTATCATCGATACGCTTTGTGCGCCCGCCGACCCATCCATCATTCCAAAACAACCTTTGCGTTTGGCCGACGACACACTAAGGTAAATAGCGCAGTTAACATGTGTTTCGATATCGCTACACGATGCCACTTCACGCCCGCCACTCCATTCTGATAACATGTTTCCTTTAATGTCGTTTTCAAGTTATATAACGAGTGCACGAGTGCTCCTTCATCACACTTATTCAAATAATCCTGTGTACATCTAGGGGATGCCCATATATTAATTCTAATGTTCATCATCACGACCCTTCAATGGCCCACTGCTGGGCCGGGTCTCCTCCTCAGAATGAGGGGGGTATTAGGCCATAGTCCACCACGCTGGCCCAGTGCGGGTTGGGAGACTTCAGACACCTTTGAGAACTTTTTGGGAACTCTCAGGAGTGCAGGTTTCCTCACGATGTTTTCCTTCACCGTTAAAGCAAGTGATATTTAATTGCTTAAAACACACCTAACTCAGAGTCAGAGGTGTGTGCCCAGGATCGAACCTCGGACCTCCCGAGTAAGACTTGAAGTCTCAAAAACTGGGCCATCACTGATTATTAATAATGTTAGCTTCTTTTATTAAAACTTTTAAAAGCTCCTGGAATTAATTAAAATTCAGGCTAGTTGCAGTAATAAAAATTTAGACATAATTATTATAATACATCGATAAATGTAGAAATAAAGGAGATCTTAACCATTGTTAGTTAATATATGTATATGTAATCATAATAATGGTTGGCATGTAACAATAATACTGTCAATGACGTGAACATAGTGACACATGTAACGGTTGTATAATTCATGTACTTATACCGACAGGTCTAACAAGTATAGTAACGAATAGTAAGTTCTTTTTGAAATTATGGTGAAATCAGTACACAATGGGCCAAAAAACTTTTGAACTCAGTAGCTGTAAATTCCAAAGACCATTTAAAAAATATTTTCACTGAATAAAATCGTATTCTGTTGCTCGGTAGGGAGTTTTAATACACCGCCAAATATTTCGAGTCCAGATAAGACTCTATTCTCTTCTCATTAATTTTATAAATCAATCCCTTAAATATTGCTGTATGAAGTTTTTATTTTAATTTTAAAATAAATTATGTACTCACTGTCGTCCGTCAATTTGCGATCGCGTCGAGGTCTCGGTGGTGCGTAGAGTGATTGTTCTACTCCGGAGCCGCCTGATGCTAGAGATGAGTGCCCACTATCCCGAAATTCTCCTGTTTCTGCCCATACTGTAAACAAAAAGTATAATTATTATATTCCGCATAATTTGTAAAAACATTTTCACAACATACATCAAGAAATAGAGATCAGTAACTAGTGTTTAAGATATTTATGAACTTGTAATTAATATCTGAGTCATCCAACAAAATTAGAAAATGAACCAAAACTTTAACAGATAAGATTATTATAAACTCTACTACTAACTCTTAAACAAACAGACGAATCTTTTAGTAATGTATTGACCAAAATATGGATATTTTACTATATTTTTCATGTCAAACTCAACAGATATTTCTCAGCTGTCGGCTGAATTTAGTTCAAACTTCAGAGCATGCGTCATTTTAAAGAAGCTAATGACGCATTCATTTAAGAAGATACAATAATGTATGTTAGGGGCTGACGCCCCGTCGTTTTGGTGTAATTAAGTGTCCCTAAACACTTGTCAACAAATTACTCACAGGAGGCACAGTGTGTAAATATTATTAACTGTAAAATATTTAAAACATTTTACAAATACAAATTATGTAGTGAAAAAAGTTTTGGGAATAACAGTCACTAAGAGCTTTTTGTAAAGAAGAATATCGTCAGTTAGATGAGTACCTAATCGACTTTGCATACTAATCACCAAAAATTAGCTTTTCTACACCTTTCAATTAGAATCTGGTTTAGATTTCTAATTGAAATTAAAAACTCTGTTAATACAAAGTCCTTCACATCTAAACTCTACCTAAGTACTTGTTTTAAAATATTAATATGTACAAACTGCTCCCAGCTACTATTTTGAAATACTTTTTATTAAAACATCGTAACATTATTCCACGAATTCAGAGGACAGACAGTCGATTTCATCAATTGCCATTTCAATGTTAATCTTGAAGCAAACATCTTTATAGTGACAGCGTAATACCAATGTTTTGGGAAAAGTCACGAAACAACGATCGACAACATTGAATACTGCTAATAATTAAAAAAAGAAATGTAAACTGACATAGGATTTTTTGTTTGCACAATTTTTTGATAAAGATATTTTGATGCTTCTTGTAATTTAAAATTAATTGGACAGATCGTGGACCGAGGACTTCTTTTAATGCATTACATTTGCCAAAACCGCAAAAATTGAAATGTTGAAAAAAGAAATAAAAGTTATTATTTATATATAAAGTAAAGAAAAATGTAGTGAAAAGTTTTTAAAGGTGGTCATTTTGAAGGTTAAAAAAGTCTAGAGTACAATTATTAACGGATATGGATAGAATTAAGCCAAACAAATGGCTAGCGTTAATTGTCCTACATCTTATCACATCACAACTAGAACAAACGTCGGGTCGTACAAACGTACAGACAACTCGTTCAAATAAATTTTATGTTTGCTGCTTTGATAACGGCTGATAAGCGCCTTCATTGTTTTATTGGGGTTGTAAAGCGTCTCTGTTACAACAGACTGTTGACACTCGTAAGTAAAAGTGATTAACAATTAATTAATTACTTTCAAATTAAAATATATCAAATTAGGGGATTTTATAATAAAAACTGTCTACCTGACGATGTCTCTGTTGTCAAGTGGTCACTGTTCCATGTCATATCTGCAATATAAGCTTGCATTTAAGAATAGTCATACAGCCCTGCTCCCTTTGAAGTAATGAAAATATACAGAGTAAAGTCTGGATTAAATATAGCGCAATCAGGGGACATATCAAAGCAAACAAACACATGTAATGAAAACGTCTTTATACCGTTTATATTAAGTTTAGAAATTTGGGAAATAAAAATTCGTCGCTCATTCACTCTATCAAAGCTCACAAAGCTCTGATGTAAATGTAGAGTTTAAAAACAAAATATTCATTTTACGTACCTACTCTAGATCATGTAAAGATGTAATCAGGTAAAGTGTTTTATTTATAATATTATTAAAATTCGAAAATTCCAAAAATGTCGCTCATTCACAAAAAAACAGATAGAGTATACTGATTACTATTATCTTATTAACCTGGCTTAATAGTATTAATGTATTAGAGTTTTAATAAGTCTCAAATTGATATCGTATTTTATATTTTTGCGTAACCGAAAATGTTGCAAAAAATTCCTGAATGTAACACGTGTATGAATTAATTTTATAAAGAAAATATTAAACAATTAGATTTTATGATTTTCTGCAGGACTGTACAACACTTGTCATAATATGTAACAATTGTATGTTATATTGTGCTGTATAATGTTTACGTCAACATACTCAGATTATGCATAATTTGCTTTTTTTAAACAATAAACAATAAAATGATTATTTTTTACAATAATAGTCGCTTTGGTTTTAGATGTTGCCTCCGTGTAAAACATATATTAAAGATAATTATTATTAAATCCAAGAACAGTATTAAGTAAGTATATTTGAAATGTAAAAACGTAATATTATTTTATCTTGCGATAACAAGTAAATGTTCATATTACAAAAGATTCTATTACCAAAATAATAATTATATCTTTATAAGTCCTTCATGTCATATTCAATAAAATAAGTAATAAGAAAACAGGTCAACAGATATTCTAATTATGTAATTTTTTATATTTTTTTGAGCTTATCCTATTGGTGCTTTATGATGGAGTTAATTAAACCAATATGAGGAAAACGTATCATTTATGATCTATATTATTTTTAAGTTTCAAATTTCAACCAAAATAGTTATGGAAATCAAGGCAAAAGAAAATAAAGGACAATTTAATTTTTTATTTTTTTAATACGGTTACGGTTACGGATTGAGTGCCGTGAGGAGTAAAACTGATATATACATATAATAGAAATTTATTGAAGTAATTTTCTTTAATTACAATAATATTTTCATTTTATTTGAAATCTTAAGAATAACGAAATTCACGAAGGAAGAAGGAAAATGTATAATAAAAACCATTTAATGATTAAAAAGGAAATGTTATTATTGTAAATTGTGTTTAATATTGTCATCTAGTATTCCAGACAGTAAAAGTCCAAGGGCATACATACGCTATAAATCGTCAACCAAAAAGTGTAAAGAGCATAAACAGAAATGTTGTATTTACTAAAGGCAGATAGCCTCAGCGCAAACACAGATAAGTACTCTTAATTTATGATCTTGGCCCTGAGCACTGGGTGTAAAACCAGGAATTTTAATGTGACCGAAAATTTTAACATTTATACGCGGGTCAGTTTCGTATAATTCATTCTGTTATTTCTTTCTAATGTCCAATTATTATTAATAAACTAGTTGATCTGGCGAATTTCGTACCGCCTAACAGTCAATGAATGTCGAATTATATACGTTCTTTAATTTTAGGGGAGAGTTTACAGTATCGACGGGATGAACATTAAACGTTTGACAGTTACGATACCCAGCAACATTTTGTATGGGAAAATATTTTTTATTTTATTTTGCGTCCATTTTCTAATATAGTTATTATGCTATTTGGGACGGATACAAATACAACAAATCAAACACCATGAAATTCGCTCCAGCCCTTCTCGAGTTATAAGTGTTCGAAAAAACCTTAGCTTGAGGCAAAATGTAAACAATTAAATCAATGGCAGATATAACCGAACTAATTACAAAAATGTCATACTTTAAAGTATTATGTGTACAATTTAAGTTGGTAGTATAAATTGTTATTTAAATACATATTAATATGTGTAAGAAATTGGTTACTATTTACTATAATAATAATAAGATAATAGATACATTAATACTGTTTTACTGTTCAAAACTTTTTAAGATATGAAGTTTATTAATGACTTTGGTCCATACTTTAAAGCAATATGAATATGGGGCTTACTAATTTTAGACAACAATAACCTCTCTACAATGATCCGTCGCTACGTACATTACATGACTAATTAATAATAGCCAATAAATTAAAGTGGTCGCTAAGCTCAAGTAAATAATAACCGTCAAATATTAGTTATAGTTGTTAAATACCTCATTTGTATCACTACCAGTGGACACAACGTGACAGCATAACAAATGTTTGCGCTTTATAGTCTATACTAACGATTACGTACACCACAACGAATTTAAACAGATTTAAATGTATTAATATTTCAGAAAATTAAGTAAAGAGAAAGGTAAAATAACAATATGAATAATATATAATAGCTTAATTGGTTTTATCCGATTTCTCATGTATCATTTATCTACATCTATACTATTATATAAAGAGGAAATGGTGTTGCCATAAATATTCTAATTAAAAAGATATGGTCATTTAAGTGCCATAACGTGGACATTGTTAATTGAAAAGTTTCTCAGGAACTACTGATCCCATTTTAAATATTTTTTCACTGATAGAAAACTACACTATTCGTGAGTGACAAGGGTTATTTGGTGTTGCCATATACATTTTTTAATTAATTCTTTTACTGAGAGAAGTCTATAGTATATCTCTTCCTCTTATATACCCACTATCATTCTCTCTTTTCCTCTTTCTTTTTTCTCTCTTTAATCTTTATCTTTATCTCTGTTCGGAATGATCAGTCTCTTTTCACTTTCTTTCTTTCCATTATATGTCTCTCTCTCTCTCCTTTTTCTATTCAATTTTATTATCTGTCGCTTTTCTTTTCTTTTTCTTTCTATTATTTTTTTCACACTCTTTTTTTAAATAATGAAAAACTACTCAATTCCATAGTAACAAATTAAGAACGTCAATTATAATACATATTGCTTTAAATACCCGGAGCGAAGCGAGGGCAGGCCGCTCGTCTTCAATATTTTCGTTTTATTGATTTAATTTGAACTAGTTAAATATAATATTGTACAATCTATAGCATATTAATATCATTTCACTCCTAACGAATAAAATAAATTAAAAAAATTATTACTTTTTGCTTTAATTTGATATCTTAGAAGCAAAATCTTAGATTGTAAAATTTCATAGTTCATTTACTGCTAAAAAGCCTTATGGTACCTATATGAAGCTTTTGTGAAACTGAAACTGGTTTTGTAAATTGAACCAGTACCTTCACTTTTAAAGGTTTATACTAGTAATTTAAATTAATATTTAATCTTAATTAGAGAGAACAAAATGAGTGTTAATCTCACGCACGGGACGAGCGGACCACCAGCACCGACCTGGCCGGAGGGCGCTGCCCTATTTCAACCTGAATTTCATTTGGTTAAATGAAATTAAGGCAGTTTCTATTGCTTTAAATTATTTACGTTATATATACACCAGTTTAAAGTATATTTTTTTATGTATTTTATTATACTTACGCATTTATTATACATTCGCTACTTGTTATTGGTAAAATTTTTAAAAATTACCTTTTAAATAGTCATAATCTAAATAATTTAGTAACTTTTTGTACCTAATTCGCAATTTCCAATAATTAACTTTCTCACACTCCTTTAGTTAACATTTTCTTCTGGTACATAAATAAAATAAATAAATTTCTGCAAAACTTATACAACCTTGTACAACCAACTTATACACTTTTTACAATATGGCGAACTTTTATAAAAAAAGCTTTTAATAACACTTGTATTCAGTATGGGGTAGGCGGTTACTAGATAAATTCACCAGTATGAAGGATATCATTATCATAGTGATCGAGAGTATATAATATTTTAATAAACTATTTGTTACACTGTAGGACTATATCAGATACTAGCGACTTCGGCTTCGCACGTTTACTTTCCCTACTATAATATGCAAGTATTATACATAAAAACCTTCCTCTTGAATCACTGTATCTATTAAAAAAACCGCATCAAAATCCGTTGCTTATTTTTAAAGATTCATACATATGGACCGAGAGACGGGAAGCGACTTTATTGTATACTATTATACTATGTAGTGATTCTTGAGATGTTTTGTAAATCTAGACACAATAGACAGCACTTTATACTTAACAACTAAAGTAAAAAATCTATACGGTAAACGAACCAAGCAATGGCTTATACCAAGATTGTTAAAACTACTGCCTAAGCATATTACACAAAATAAAGACAAAAGTAAAAAAGACATCAAGAAATTAATTTCTACTTATTTATTAGAAAATGAATTAGATTTACCAACATAATATATGCTATTTATAAAATCATATATAAATTACTTAAATAAAAATCTGTTCGGAACTTTACTTATGCCGTGCCGTTAAAACGCACAATTCAAAACGACTGACCGAAGTTAAGTTGCGTCTTTTTCCAATGCGTTTAATGTAATTTAATTTTATAATCGCTAGTTATTATTTTAGTAATAAGTTATGAGTTAGTTCATACATTGCGTTAGTTTAGTTAGTTAATTATATCTTCACTGCTGTAAATGAGAGCATTTTTCTGCCGATAAACTGCTGAGCAGTTTGGCAGAAATTATATAAATGTATAGCAGTAAGTTTCCTTATCTATATCTATACTAATATTATAAAGAAGTAAGATTTGTATTTTTGTATTTTTGTATGTAACGAATAAACATAAAAACTACTGGACCGATTTCAAAAATTCTTTCACCATTAGAAAGCTACATTATACCTGAGTAACATAGGCTATATTTATTACAAGAAAAAATTTGAGATCCCCAGAAAATATCACTAAAACCAACCCAAGGTGCAAAAAAAATAGCCATAAAATATCTTTCATCGCATGCGCTGCGAAAAGTATTGATGATAGAACAAAAAAATGTTCTACAATATTATAGAACGTATCAATATCTACAAAAAACTCCGCGAGACCATATGTCCAACTATTATAGTTATGTCACTATAACTACTTTTTTATATTTTAAAAGTTGATAAAAATGCCTATCAAAATCAGACCATGTTTTCCATACCTTTGTATTAATCCTTATCCAAATAAATTATTTCATATTCAAGACTGTTTCAATACCTGTAAATTACTTTTTGAATTATTAAAATCGGACTTTCCATTCAAAAGATATTACGAAATTAAAAATATCAGTATAAACAAAAAATACACGCCGACGCGACGGGCCAGTGTAGTTCTATCTCGGTGATACTCGAAGTGCAGCGAGTGGTGGCGAGTAACGCCGAGGTAGAGGGGCACCGAAATGCGGGAGAACCAAAATGTTTTAAACTAAATATTCCACCCGTGCGAAGCCGGGATGGGCCGCTAGTATTAAATAAATAAATAAGTAAAAAAAAAAAAAAATCTTTTATTTTATTGAGATGTGCTTAAATATCGTAATTAAAATTTCTCTATAGATACATACATAAGCGTAAGTAACTACTACCATCAAAAGCACTTAGTTGCTCAAAGCTCAATACAATCAAATCTACTACTTATCTAAATGAGATCGTAACAAATAGCTGTTAATCTCAGTGCAGTGGACCACCGGGTCGGTGTCTGCTTAATGCCATAATCCTGATGCGGAAGGGCAGCCACTTCCGACACTTGTACACTTGTTTGCCCAATACAAACGTCCCTAGTCCCTACCGACTACTTTTAAGCGTCTAAACAACACTTTTTGTTGGTGTTTGTAAGTAAATTTTATTCTTAGCGTATAAGCTTTATGGACGATGGAAGATTTTTCAGTTCAGTTCATCAACATTTATAACGCCAACAACAAAATTATGTCATCCTGATATGAAATAGTATCAGGATGACATAGGCATTAAATTTTAAGCACAGTTACTGTCCGTTGTGGGGAGCAGAAAATATAATTTATATTTTACCTTATATTAGACTGCAAATTTGTTTAAAAGAGTTAAAAAATTATATAATAATCTTTAACGGCTTTCGTGTCTAACGAAAGATAAATGCATGTCGCTGGACTAAACCAACGAAGTTTCATAGAAGTGAATTTACGCAAAAGAACACAAAACCTTGTTTTATAATAAGAATCAAGGTTTGAGTAATCCAACTCGGATTAGGGTAGAGGTGCAAAAACTTAGATAAAGTCGGAAATGTCACAACATGTAGGCAACGTCGGTGTCCGAGGTGACCTGCATGCGGAGATTAGTTACGTAATGTCATCTTGTTGATGTATTTTACACAAGATGTTACTCAGAAAAGCTTAATAATATGTCAATAGAAATTTAAAATGTTTATCCTCACGTTAAGGAATTAATGATAATAATTTATCGTAATATTTCCAATAATGAGGAATTGTTGACTTATTTTTTAGTGATTTAAACCATTGCCAATATGCATATATATGATTATATATAGATATAACTATCAGATTATTATAGCAATTTTATTTTTAAATCTTAATTATTGCATTCAGCTTAACTTAAAAATCAACATACAATATGAAAGTAATCAGAGCAATGAAACCACTCGTCAGGTAAGCGCTACTATCACTCGGAATAATAATTTGTAAGTCCGATATAACCGAATCATAAAAATCGCGTAGCCAAGTAATAACACTTGTTTATTGTGATAAAGATATCGAATGCTACTGCGGCGTGCGATTAGTGCGGTAGGTAGTAGGCACGTCTCAGCGGTACCTGCACCGCGGTATCTCCCCGACCAATGGTATCGCAAAGCGAATTATCGCCCGAATTAATGGCGTGTGAGTTATAAATGGCCGGCGGATTAGGGCCGATCCGTTTTATTCCTATTTTACCTACTGTAAAGATCCTTCATTGAAAATACACACAAATTCGCAGCATCCGTTAATTTTCCTCGGTTGGTTCCTTTTCGCGTACAACGCGCCCCATACGCCCGTTTCGCTCTGTCAACCTTTTCTGTGCCTCAATTCATCATCATTTTGCGGTTTGCTGAATTTTGTCCATTCAAACCTAAAGAGCGCTTTCGATAGGAACAGACGTAGACTAATTAGTTTGCACCTTCCGGTTTTTGGTAATCTAATTTTAGTGGTGTTGAGTATATTACTACAATGCAGTAGCTAATCTGTTAAATTTCTTGAGACTGTTCAGTAATAACACTTACGAACCTTAACTTTATTAAAAACAAAACATTGTTTCAAAGTCTCTAGACAGGCCCAATTAGTATTCCAAATAGCCGTCGACATATCGTACACATAAATGTAAAGAGTGGACCGTTCGGGATGGCACGAACCTCACATTACTTCTTCGCTGCTAAGTTTTGCATCCACAACTTGAATCTTGCTCTGTTTGGTATAAGTGCTATAGTTGCTGGTGTTGCTCTGGGAGTTCGCATCGAGCTCGGTTTCTATTTTATCCAAGCAATAACCGTCCTACTGCTCGAGCTAGTAGGTTCAATGTGATGAAGTCGCGACGGATCGGCAACGAGTGCGGGACTTTGAGGCTTAGGGTAATTGTAATAAAGCGGAGTGCACCAGTTATGGGACGTGAGAGGTTCTAGACCAAATCCCGAGTAAGCTGTAACTTCCTTTTGGATTTTCGGAAGCCATTTATCAGTCTGATGTGTGCGTCTGGAAATTTTTCATGTTTCGTTATTTTAGAGACACGACATGGATCCTTTGGGGATATTACATATTGTCTATTAAAAAAAAGTTTATAATTAAACGTAATTGTATGTACATAATATAATCAGATAAAAATAACCATATACATTATTTTATTAATATACGAGTATGTAATTTTAAAAAATCAGTCATTTTTCAATGTTTACTCTTGATTGGGTCCTAATACTAAACTCCGACATAGATAATAGACAAGATCGAATATTAAAAGTAGGTACAGATTAATGAGTGTTTACGAGTATAATTTATATTGTACTATATTCACTGAGGGGTAATAGTTTGTCCCGGAGCGCACATTACGTGGATAAATCAAGTAACCCTTCCGCAGCCGCAAGCAAATTACCGACCACCTGAGACTTGTAAAAATGCCCCGCAAAATTACTTGTAGTTGCAAACTGCGGTAAACATGCTTAGGGGAGCGTAGTGAGAGCAATTCACGTTGATCTACATAGATACTTATGATGTTAATACTATCTTTTTTTTCAGTTTATCAAAATACTTTTTAATTCTAAGTTAACAATTCTACTTTACTAATCTTTTGAGAATTTCTGTTAGTGATATGGATAACCAGCTGCAGAAAAAATTTTAAAACTACTTTTGATACGTTAAACAATGAACTGTCAATAAGTTTGTCTAAAGCTACCGACCAATTCGGCAGATATCTGTTAAGAAGAGCCGAGATCTAAAATCAAAGATTAAATTATCACACCAATGTACAATGACAAAGATAATATCTAAGAAAATTACTTAGGGTCATAAAATGGCAACCAAAAGACTAGGGTGAGAGTATTCGGAAGGTAATCACTGGTCCCATATGGACACAAATTACTTTTTCTATGGTTTCCCTTCGTTGACAGAGAGAATGGGGCGCAGTGATACGTTGGATTGCCATAATGCCATTATACTGAAATGATAAACAATATGAGGAGAGTTAAGATCATGAGAAAAGACAGGATAACAAAATATCTAATAATGACTATAAAGTACAGTGACTTTTCTTACTTTGACTTTTGATTACTTATCATATAGGAACAATTTTAGTGAACAACAATTCGTCAGCTTGATATTTGTTAACACGTTTTTTTTTTGTTTATTTGGAAGCGTTAATATTATACATAAAATTTTAAAATTTACCTTAAGGGCTGACTTTTGTTAGTTTCCTACATCAAATACTGAGTTACAAAAAAATAAAAAGACGATGAGCCATGCCACGATCAGCGATGGAATAGTTTACAAAGATATAGAAAGAGCGCTTCATATATAAAACAAGTTTTGCTAAAGTTCCTTAAGATATAGTGTAGCTTCATATCAAACTAAATTCAAATGTTTAATATGTTTCATCACATCATCTGCAACGAAAGCATTGGAACGATGGTACAAGTAAGATAGAAAAGAGACAAGATGGACAGACTTCATAAAATTAGCGTGATCCATTAAGGAACTCACACATAGTGCCATGAATTCCAAGAATTCTTGCAACCAACCTACCAGATGACCCATGACAAAGATCCTTCAACCAGGAGTGTACTTAAGAAGAACAAGAATTGTAGATACCTAATTTAATTTTAAAGTACCTACAAAGTGTTTATTGATCTTCTATTCGGTAAGATAGACAAACAGATAATAAGTAAGTTAATTTTTATTTCATCATCACGACCCTTCAATGGCCAACTGCTGAGCCGGGTCTCTTCCCCAGAATGAGGAGGGTATTAGGCCATAGTCCACCACGCTGGCCCAGTGCGGGTTTAGACTTAACAAACCTTTAAGAACTTCTTTTTTATTAGGGAACTCTCAGGAGTGCAGGTTTCCTCACGATGTTTTCCTTCACCGTTAAAGCAAGAGATATTTAATTGCTTAAAACACACATAACTCAGAGTCAGAGGTGTGTGCGCAGGATCGAACTCGGACCTCCCGAGTAAGACTTGAAGTCTCAACCACTGGGCCATCACTGCTTTTTTTCATTTTTATTTGGTTTGGACTTAAAAATGAATAGCCTGCACAGCCAACGGGTGAAAATGCGTACATTTGAACCTGACATATGTCGTTTTATCCAGCCCGGATTGGGGTGTCGTAAATGACGTCGTTCTGTATATTTTCAATTTGCATAAATATTAGTGCGAGCTGTAATATCATAAATATATTAGTGTGGTGATACAGATTTTATGGCGATTACAATATTATATCCGCGAATCGGAGGGCGAAAACACATTAACTATTTATTTTACTTTTTGCTTTAATAACATGATATTATTATTATGGCTTGTATTAATGTCTGGTAAAAGCTATTATTGGGTTAAATTATTGCAATTATTTTGAGGTTATTCTTGTCAAACTTCAAAATAAAATATTTTTAATGGTTGTTTATAAAACTGTTTTATGCAAGTCCGTGTTGTCTTTCGTTCATTATTTTTCCATTGGACAATATTATGTTTAATATATAGCAGATAGGAGTAGTTTTCTCTCTTTAGTTAGTATATTTGGTAAACCGTAACGCATAATTTTGTAAAGTCATAACACTATAATTACGAGGCGGGTCGCAGATACCGCGTCTCACTAAGCGACATCATCCGCTATTGTTGTGCACTGTCATATATCACGTGACGTGTCACCGTGTTTTATACAAACGCCTCGTCAGTTTTACATATTAGATTCATTAAAACCCTCGCCTTATGCCTCTGTGTAAATTTATGTTATATCATCAATTAACTCCACCTTATTGGACTCAATAAATGCTAATTCGTCTGAACTACCTCATATAAATAGTACTTCTACTTAAGTAAACTATAACCTTGCTTTCATTTGAATTAAATAATAAACAGAACGAATTAAGTTTATTATAATTATAGATTATGGTACGATCAATTCCTATTTATTTAATAAATAAATCATTGCATTCTTGTTGTTCCATATTACTGACATTTTTTTATAAACAAGTTAACTTCTATTAAAGGCAAGTAATGTAAGAAATTCACCCAAGAGCAATAAATTATATCAACAATGAACTTTTTGATATAATTGCCTTTAAACAAATATCCAAATAGGGCTCTATCAATTGTGTTTATGTTTACGTATGTTTCACATTGTGCAGTATTTGGCTATCATATCCCATTATGTCCCTATTTGTTCTAGATCTTTTGTTGCGGCGAGGGTGACTGAGCAACGTTCTGACAACAATTTGTCATAAAATAAAAAGATTTATTATCCTATGTGTGCAATACGCAGCTACTCTTTAACAACCGTTATTCTTCCCTTTTATAGCTTCAAATAAAATGAGAATGAGAAAAGTTATATTATACAAAAGATATGGACATTGTTTTCAAAATATATTCCCGTCAGAGCTAATAAAATGCGAGATGTCGAAGATACTAAATTTCATGAGCATTTTAAACAATCGTAATAGAGTTAAAGACGATATTGGGCCTCTTAATTTAAATATGAGATATTAACATGAGAGAGAGAGGGATTAACATAACCAACAGAATAACGTCCATACAATAAAGTATTTGCGACTAAGTTCAGCATTTATGATTTTTTAAAGTAAATGAAATTATTGTGATATATTTATAATTTAATAGGTTGATATTTTAAACTAATTCCCACTGGTGTGATTTATAATGAAAAAGTGGAAGAAGATCGCATTGACCACACGACAGATGGGCAGCAGTGCAAGGGTTAACTATACATCTGTCGTACTATCAATCATTCTACCGCAAATATTGTTGATACTATTGACTTATTGTTTACCAATATTTGTCAAAACTTCAGTTCCCGCAAAACATACCCGGAATTAACAAATCGTGATTTGCTATTTCTTCTACACTAATCTAACAGATTCTAATGTGTATTTAATTTGATGTTATAGGTACCTGTTATAGCATAACGTAGTTTCGCTATCCAACATCTAACTAAACTCAATAATAAACTCATTTTATAATAAACTAGCTGCCTGCCCTCGCTTCGCTCCGGGTATTTAAAGCAATATTATAATTGATGTCCTTAAATTGTCACTATGTAATTGTGTAGTTATTCATTATTTGTAAAAGAAAAAGAAAAGCAACAGATAATAAAAGAGGGAGGACAGAGCAAAAATAATTTTAAATAGGTAAAGGAGAGAGAGCGCAAGAGAGAGAAAAAGAGAGAGGGGGAGAGAGAGAAATAATCGAAATAAAGAAAGTGAAAGGAGAATGATCATTCTGAACAGATGAAGATAAAAATGAAATAGAGAAAAAAGAGAGTGATAGTATTATAAGAGGATGAGGGACGGAATTACTGTAGACTTCTCTCAGTGAAAGAATTTTAAAAATCGGATTAGTAAAAACTAAATGGCCATATTCTATTAATTAAAAAATCTATATGGCAACACTAAATCACCTTTACCACTCACGAAAAGTGTAGTTTTCTATCGGTGAAAGGATTTTTAAAATCAAATTAGTAACAACTAAATGGCCATATTCTATTAATTAAAAAATCTATATGGCAACACTAAATCACTTTTGTCACTCACGAATAGTGTAGTTTTCTATCAGTGAAAAAAATTTTTAAATCGGATTTTTAGTTTCTGATAAACTCTTCAATTTACAAAATGACCACCTTATGGCACTTAAATGGCCATATCTTTTTAATTAGATTATTTATGGCAACACCAGATAGCCTATGTTACCCGGAAAGGATGTAGCTTCCTATCGGTGAAAGAATTTTCAAAATCGGTTCAGTACTTTTCGAGCCTATTCGCAACAAACAAACATACAAATATACAAACAATCAAATCTTTCCTCTTTATATAATAGTATAGATAAGGGAGTCTTGCACGACATACACTGTATTAAACTACTTACACAACCAAAGACAGTGTTAATTGTAAGAAATCACTTGTCAGACCTCAGATCTATTACGCAGAGATTATATCTAGGCAATAGAGAGGCGGAGGAAAATAAATCTCTCTTGCCAATTAATGGCTTTGAACTGAACTTTTAAATGGACTAAAGCTAGTTGATTATGTTCGAAAATTTATCTACATTATAAATAAAACAGTAGGTATCTAATGATAATTTATATTTTTTCTACCAATAAAACGTAAATAACATGTGCTTAAGCTATTAAACTGTGTCATCGGCAATTAGTAAAGGCGCGACTAAACAATTTATAGGCCTACCTCCAAGACATGTGACACTTATTCGAAACGGCTGTTAACAAATTAAACCGATTTGTTCTGTTATTCTAATAGGGCGATAGAAGCGGCCGCGTCAAGCGTATTTTGACAAAATTTATTACTGCCACGCCTTCTTCCAAGCTTTTTACTATAGCAGGCCGATGCGACATCTGTCCTACAGAAAATGCAGTCACGCCCTACGCGAAAAGCAAAATTTGAAAATATTGACATTGATTTAGGCGACTTTTTGCGTGGTTAACATCTTGAGCGTGTAATTCTTTTAATATGATATGCGCATCTTCTTTGATCCTTATGTCACGTTCGCAATTGAGAGTTGGACTGAAAAAAACATTCGCAACATTTTTTCATCATTACTAAACTTGGTTGTACCTTTATTAAATAACGTAAATATTAACTGATAGGTACTTATCAAATAATGTTTGTAAAAAACATTATTAAATAAACAATTTAAGTAGAGTTATTACTACTTTTAAAGGAACTACGGTTCAACAGGGTGTCCAATAATATTTCGGTTTTTTTAAAAAGCAGTGATGGCCCAGTGGTTGAGACTTCAAGTCTTACTCGGGAGGTCCGAGTTCGATCCTCGGCACACACCTCTGACTCTAAGTTATGTGTGTTTTAAGCAATTAAATATCACTTGAAGGAAAACATCGTGAGGAAACCTGAACTCCTGAGAGTTCCCTAAAAGTTCTCAAAGGTGTGTGAAGTCTGCCAACCCGCACTGGGCCAGCGTGGTGGACTATGGCCTAATACCCTCCTCATTCTGATGAGGAGACCCGGCTCAGCAGTGGGCCATTGACGGGTCGTGATGATGATTTAAAAACAAAACTCAAAATTGTTTATTTCAATTAGACTTTTTATAAATATTCTTTTCACACGTCAAAATTGGTAGACAGTCAGTTTCTCTGAAGCTTCCACCAGTTTGGAAAGCAGTTTCCTGACGAGAAGAACTGGCAAGAAACTCAACAGTCGCTCTTTTCAAAAGTTATTGTTTACATCAGTCTGTTTTAAAAAGGTAAAGGTATTCTGCTGAGTATCAACGTCATTTTGATTCCAAGCTTTGTCATCGTTTCCTTCAGTAAATACGATAGTTAATTTAATATTCGTAAAAGATTCGGAGTTAATGTCCACAAGCTATATTACCTGTAGGTAAAGTAAACAGTAAAGTTAGTCATTTAACAATTAAATATTCCTTTTAGCTTATATAGCTTTTAAAATCTAAAGTATAAAAAGCTCTATTAAAATATTATGTCGTCTAATTTTTTCACAGGTTTAGAGAAAACAAAAAATGTGCTCGCACGCTTCAAAGCGCGACACCGGTACACGGTGTTAAATTCCCATACGTCGCTTATGTCGCTATTTTTTTTGTTACAAAAACTTTTAGTACCGGCGGATCATGGCAGACAGTGTGGCACCAATTTTTTCTGTCACTTTTGTCCCTATAAATCAATACGTCAGGCAATTATACACATTTAGGGAACATATTTTTTTGAAATGACGGCTTATAATGATATTTAAAACAAGGATCTGCCCGCGACTTCGTACTCTATTAAACAAACACACGGAGACTATGTTTAAATCTGTTCAGCCGTTTTGTTTTGTGATTGTGTTACAAACTTGCAAGCATCTTTAATTTTTGTTGTTTGTAACAAAAAAACAATTATTTACTATTATCAAACATCAGCATCGTAAAATTCCTTTATCAAAACATAAAAAAACAAACATGATATCTGCCGGTCAGATTCGGGACGCTCGAGATAAACTTTATAATCTGAGCCGGGACTGAAACTAACAGAACAAATATTTGTACCGAGAAATGTACACTCTCCTAGATGTAATTTAGTTTTAGGAATTTAAATTTTTACTTTGTGTAGTTTATTACAACTACATTCATTTACATTAACATTGCGGTTAATATTCGTAATCTAAAAAAAAAAGTACACTTTAAAGCAAAAACCAAGACGATGAGGGGACGGGTTAGAATACAATTCCTCTCTGCCGCTGGGAAAGCATCTCGTAAGAGACGAGTAACCCAGCATCCCATGATGGTAAGGGATCTGTACCCCGACTGGCTTGCGACCACCAGGTTCCGGTCGAGCCACATCCCATACAGTTAATGCTGAGGTTTTAATGAACTCTGGGTTCTCGTTTAGGGTCAACTGAAACCGTAGCATTCTTCTCTTCATTCCCCTTTCTTACTCTGTCTTCGAGGTGGCAACGCATCAGCAAAACAAGAGTGAACAAGAGTCACTCTCTTGTTTTGCTGATGTCTATGAGCGATGGTGGTCATTAAGTGGAGCAGACGCTCCTTAACTGCCATAAAAAAGGAAGGTTTAAAAGGTGAGGAATGCTAATATAAAGGGTTAGCTTGTATACAATAAATTCCAAGTCAAAAATATTCCTGCCACCTGTGAGTATAAATTACTCATTTTTAATATATTAAGCGAGTATTAATATCCCACGAGAACTCTACTACTTCTCGAAGGACTTCCATTTATTTTTAAATTGTACAAATCCGTTAAACGAATATAAATTCTTAAGATATTGAAAGACAAAGTCACGAAATCCTTTAGATTTGCCACATAATTAGTTTGCCATTTTCCTCAGAACCTAATAAGAAACGGGGTTAGCGATAAGGTGAAAAAAACCCCACAAAATCAACGAAGGCTTTAGCAAGATTCTGCAAAACCAGCTCAATTTAAAATTAAAGCCACGAAACGTGTTTTTCGCGTATTTTATAAAAATCTCGGGATATGGGAAGAATCTTCGACGATAAGCTCAAGCGCCAATATCATACGCTAAATCGATTACATTTTAAAAATCTATTTGGAAAGAGGGTCTACTTTTTTAATGGGTTTTTATACAAAATATTTGAACACTTTTGATTAAAATTGTTTTACCAATTTTTGGTGAAAACAGCTAGCAAACTGTTTTATTTATAACTTTCGTTGGTCTGTCTTTCTTTCAAAGGAACGAAAACAGCATATGATAGTATAAAAGGATCAAGCTGCACTGGATCGATTTATTCACAAACTTCATATATACTATTATTTTGATGACCCTAAATATTGACAGTAAATTCATAATAATATTTTTTTTTCTGCCAATAAATACGACATCACTCTACGTCAGTAAAAATACTATAAAAAACATAACGTAACGACAGCAATTGACTAATGAACTTAACATACAATAGCAGTTTAATAAATAAAATGCAGTCTTTTTAATCCCCCATTTAAATTCAATACGAAGCAAGTGCAGGGCTAATCATCACAATATAATGCTTCACCGATTTAGGGGGAGCTTTTTACGGCGTGACAGAGACGGTATCACTATTTTATACAAAAACAGTACAAAACGAAAGGGATGGACGAGGTCGATTCATTTGGATTGACTTTAAATGATTGCCTTTTTTGTTCGACGGTGATGGATTGCGAATAATTTTGTTTACGCCAGCTTCACGTGTGTTAAATTGTGTCTATTTTTATTTGACAATATTTTTACAGTATACGTTAAGATTTAAACTTTAAATGGTATAGGTAAATCTGCCATAACAATAAGATAATATTAAAATAATTCGGTAAATTATTCTAATAACCTATACAAAAATTAAAATGGATTTACGATAAAAAAGTACAAAACTATCATCACATGTGAATAATTTAACGCTTATATTAAGTAGAGCACCATTCATGTTGTTTATTTATTCATCGCGATCCATTTTATATGAACATCTCTGACTAATGATATCGTTATAAATATTTAAATATTCAATTTGATACTTACGAATATTTTAAATTAAGATATAATTATCATTAAAATTTTAATAAATAAATTATCGTTTAAGTAGCTTGGATCTATAAAATTTAAAAAGACGTCATGCAAATATTCTACCTGCATACAATAAAAAATTCATAACAGCTATTTTTATCAAGATCTAGTTCTTTTAAGGGAACAACTTGATGATCTGGCAACGCAAATACAATCTTCCAGTTTACGTAAATTACCCTTTTTCATATGGAAACCACTCGAGAGGAAATGAAAACTAATGATAAAAAAATATACCCCTTTAAAGTTGACATATCGCCTTCCACGTCAGTTTTTCCGAGTACGTACAACCTACAACTTGGGTATCCTTAAAAGAAAGGTGAATAGGCATCTTCTAAAGAAGCGCGCTACATCTTAGGCTGCATCTTCACTTTCCATCAGGTGAGATGCAGCCAAGCGCTTGTCTATTGTTTATAAAAAAAATACAAATACAAAAAAAATAAAAAACAAATAAAATGATGGTAGAGCATCCTATCAGCCTTGTGCAGCACGATACTAATTGCGTAACTAAACGTCAGGGGCGCGTAATCCTACACTGATGCGTTTGTAAAAACTATCCGATCACCCTCTCTCTTTTGTCGCTGAATAATTCATCAAACAGGTGCATGATGAGCTAATTTGCTTCTTTGTATGCTTTACTAGTAATTTAAAAACATTATCAAAATCTTTAATGTTCTTAGAACGAGCATTTAATTTTACGTTTGGATTTTATAATTTTTCTCGCTTTTTGGATCTTAAGCTTGTAAGTTTTTTATTATAAAAACATTGTTATCAGTTTCATCTGTTTGGGACATACAAATAATAAAAGTATGTCAATCAAAATAAATTCGAAAATCTATAAAAAGTATAATAAAAAATACGTGTGCGTATACACTATACATCCATATTGATGTTTCTATCTATACTCTATAGCATAGACTACGCCGTAGCATAAAAATTGTTCACAGATAATCAAGCGTGAAGGGATGTGGGTACAGAGTATATACAAAATTAGAGCTTATTCACCTACAAACCCCACTGACACGCAATTCTCTTTAATATCATAAACACGTGTATATTGTTAGCTTATTTTTTGATAAATATGAATTATTGTTTACAATAAAAATAAAACTACTGGCAAGATTAATTCCCTATAGGTATTAAAAAAAAAGTTAATTGTTACTCTACATTGTATTTTTTACATTTTATTTTTTGGGATGGATAAAAAATGTTAAACTCGCGTCAGGACACGTGTCCTGATCGAAAATTCCTAAGACGGCAGCACGCTTAATTGGTAGCACGTTTCATACAAAATTTGTGTACGATAGCGCAATAGCTGAATATTGTATTTAACCACATAAATGATAGTACTTTTATACTGATAAATAAAGCAATTCCAAAATATTAAAAAATGCACAACGTTAATGTTCAATTTTTCACTTCTGCCGACACTCCCGGAGTGCAACCCGTTTTTTTATAATAAAATAGTTTTATACGTTATTTTTATATGAAAAATAAAGGAAATTCATATTGTAGCTCCTTATATCTTAAGGAATTTATAATGGACGAATACCGTGCGTAGGTTATTCGATTTAAAGCTTCTCTTGTATACGTTGAACAAATTAAAATCATAAGGAAGCTACGAATACGTTTGAGCCATACAAAGATATCAAATTATTTAAAAACTGTACTTACATTTTAACTTCTCCAGTGGTTCGTGATGTAGCGGCGGAGCGTGGTGTAGGGGGGTGTGTTGTGGCTCGTGATGCAGCGGCGCCATCAGGCTCGAGATGGCCGAGCCCACCGACGCCGCCACCGACTCGTGCAAGTGTCCACCCCCATGCAGCTCGAGCTCGCTGAGGCACAGGCCGTTCTCGCCCAGCGGCTCCATTCCGGCCGCCAGCGCTTCTTTATACACTCGGAGGTGAATGGTGACGCCGGTTCTGTACGTTGTGTGAAGCAGTCGCGGTCGCGACTATAGTGTTGGAGTTTTAGGCGTAGCGCATGCTTCGGTAAACCTAGAAAGATTATATACTTTAATATGTATAATATGCTATTTAATAAAAGACGTATATTGTGGAATAGTGGAATTATTTTCGCTTCAACACAAGATGTTTAATCTTATTTCTAATTGATTATTTTTTAATTAGATTATAATAATTTTACTACTAAATTACATTTTAAATAAAATTATGAACATTATAGAAGCTGTGATTAATATTTTCTTTTCAGTACGAGGGATAATTTTTTAAGTTTTGTCTTATTTTCCATTAAAAGTTATTTTATATCTATTTTAAAATGTATATTGAGTATATGAACAGACAGACAAGATAGCGAATTAAATACATAAATTGATATTAAAGATAAGAAGAAAATTTTAAAAATTAAATAATTTAATGTGAAAAGATAATATACAGGAAATCAACTGACAAATCTGTAGGATTAGTAGAATAAATTAATATTGTATTTATAGAATTATCGGTTACTTGTACACTTGGCTCATTTAAAAAGTTCCAACAAGACCATATATCAGCAGTACGTAAAAGATTATTATTATGATTTAGAGCGTGTACACAAGACTGTAAAAGTAAATGCTGTAAATAACAGTGTAATGGAGATATACAGCCTAACAACTTTCATATTTCAAATGTTGGTGTCAGTAGATGGACGTTTTTTGGGATCATAAAGCTCGGTGGAATAATAGGAAGTAGGTGGAAAATGCTCGCATATAGTGATTTATGGATTTAATTGCCTTTTTTACGTGGGACTTCAGTCGGGAATTCAATATGGAGCAAAGAGAACAATGGTCGGCGTCGAAGCGCTAACGTTCTCGTTTTGCGATCTATGCAGTTATGTATTATCTGTGCACGGAGAATGAATGCGTAGATAATATAATTTACAAAAGGAAAAAACTGTAGGTACTATAAAGATTTTTACCCTATAGTTCTCAATAAGATATCACAAATTAAATAACATTTTTTCTATTATATTATATTACTAAAAAGAACATTTAAAATCTTAGTTGTAGTTCCGGAGATTTCCGCAAACTGGTCGCTTTATATCTCGTTTAAATGGCCTTACCATTAATTATAATATTTATAGTCACTTTACAATGTATTTAGAAAGTATTGAATGAAGCGTATTTGTTAGAAACAATCAAATCTTTTCTTTTATCATATTGTATAATGTATTGTCAAGTTAATTTCCCAATTAAATTACGGTTAATGTCGATGCAGATTTTTAAAGATCGCTTCAACCAAGTAACCTTCCCCTGCTTTGCAAGCACCAGGCACTAAATGATCTAGTCTAAATGTGTTCTATAACAGAGCTATATGTCAACGTTATAAACCATAGGTATCGAATATTATAAATGTTTAAAAATGTATACTATTACCTATTTAATTAAATAAACTTAGCTCGACTGATTTAGTTAGACTTAGTTGACGGAATATTATATGAAAATCTCAATAAATAATGATAAATATTATTCATAAATATTGTAATTAAAAAGGATATTTAAGTGCAATATTTTAATAATAAATATTATTAATACTAAACTGAAGCAAAGGCGTGTTGCTATTACTTAATAAATCACAATCCCACAACTCAATAATATTTGTTGTCTTTACTAATAAGGTTAGGCTAAAGTACCAATGTTCGAGCTTAAGCCCTTATCCTTTTAAACCTATAAGCCTATCCAGCTTAAAGATTTAAGTTGACGACAGCAGACCGTTCAACGACCATAAAGTTAATAAAAACATAATTATAAGTCACCTGCTATTAAGCTGAAATAAAAAAAGAACCTTTCTTTTATTTTATAATCAATATTTTGTAAATTTTTTTAAATCTAGTATATCATCTAGTCTTTTATAAATATTGTACTAATTCCTTGTTAAATAAATATTTGTTAAAAGAGAAATAATTTGATTTGACTGCAAAAGATCGGATATGCGTAAAAACTACTATTTTCCATTAATTTTTTATTCATTTCATATCATTCATTTTTTATTTTCACTGTCTCGCTTTGCTGTGAGAAACTTGACTTTAAATTGAAGGTAGATTTTTATTAGACTCACTAATATTTACTAATTCATCCAACAAATCCTCTAAACTATTTACTCAGTCGAATGCGACCTGGTGCATTTATTCGTTCATTCTTACAATCAAATATATGTTTTTTAGTTAGACACAAAAAGGTTTGTGAAATAATGTAATCCCTTGGCAACATATGAGTTTAAAAAACTAAAGCTTTACAAAAACCCTGATATAAATTTCGTTCAATAAATAAAATTAAATCTAATGAAGATAAAATAATAAGTTAATAGAACATGAACATTAAAGATAAGGTATTGACATGTAATGATAAAATCATCTGTCTGAAATATTTTACTAAAGAACAATAGCATATATCTATATCTATAACCTGTTATCTATGTTGATATTCAAAAATGTTTATTTAATATTTATCTAAAATATGCTTTTGAAAAATAATTGTAATGCAAAGTCTATCTAGTAATAGAGTTACTAGTTCAGTTATTGTGATGGTTTCTATTATAATACTAGTGAAATCTGTACTTGAACAATTAGAATATCTATGCTTAAAATATTATTAGTAAGTCGTTAGTTACTAAATAATATTTAAATATAATCTATAGTCATAAAACAACCTTATCGTAATTTTCTCTGTTGATCACTCAACACTGTACAAAATATTTACCTAATGATTTAAACTAAATCAAAGTGTGAATGTGGTCATAACTTAGATCAAAAAAATTGTTTATTTACACTTACTCTACCAAAAATTACAAAGCTGGTTTATCAACTATGATCACAGCCTACCAAAGTAAATACCAAACCAAAAGGGCCCAGAGATAAAAAATAAAGAACTCAGTACTTACAAGAAGCATACACAATTACACAACCACACTTTAAAAACAGATAATATCAGTAAGTGAATGAAATGTGAGTGTAAAACATGTGTAACGACATCTACACGGCAAATATTTGAGTGTATCTGCTTGTATCTCGTCTATCTGCTGATAACACGACTTTATGGCGGTGTCGATATTGACACGAAACGCTGATACCGTTCGTGAGAATTCAATGTTTCTATTCACGGATGGGAATAAAAATAACTTATTGCTTCCTTGTCTTACAATTGCTGAAGCTTATTCGATATAATGTACTATTAGCTCCTTACCATTAACTTACAAATCAAGACATAGGTCAAGACATCAATGTCATCATAAAATTGAATACATAAAAATGAACGTCTGTGATGAAACTTTGGTAAGTTGTTAATGTTATGATGAAGGTAACTGAATAAGAAAATTGCTTAATTAATTGATAAAGATTGATGAAACTTTTATCTTTAATAGTAACTAGCAACATAATTTTGTATTTTAAATTTTTAGAACAACACAGAGTTGAATCACAATAAGAGACCTCTTAAATTAATTTATAAATTAGTTTTGGTTAAAACTAAAATATTAGGTACTTGATATTAGAATTATTTTTCATTTTTACTAAAGGAGACGAACTGATATTAACCGTCGGTGGTGTTTGCTACTGTTTAATGCTCAAACACTTACTCCCTAAAGGTATAATTTAATGAAGTACCTATCTACCTAAACTAAGGCTTATATAGATGTATTTCACTCGTGATTACACGCTTTTGTTTCCTTTCTACTACTAAGAATGCGTTTCTGTGATCTTCAATGCGTTTTTGTCGAGCTTAAACCAGGCTACTTACTTGCTCTACCTTTTCAACGAGCTATGTTGACCACATATCACCAGTTGGACCGACTTATTTGCCCCTTTCTCATAATTTTCCCGACCTTTATTGGTTCATGAATCCAACATAATATCTCATATTATTGATTAAACCTTCTCATGCGCTATATATGTAAATATGAAAACAACCTTCAATGAAATTGTTTGGATACTTAGATACTAATAAATAGGTAAGCTTTGTAACAAATGTATTTTTGCTCATAGTATATAATCTATATAATCTCTAAAATTTTGATAATTCCAAAATCTTCATATTCAAAAGTGGAGATATTTAATGTACCTAATCTTATATGTAAGAAAAATTTTAGGTATAATTAAAAATAAATAAATAATAATGAATAGAAGCTAGGACGAAGCCTTATTTAATAAAAAAAATTGCCAAATAATTTAGTATTGGATTTAAATTAAAAAAACAATTTTACATAGACTTTGTTGCTGTACTATAATATGAAATTGAAACTTTTATTCTTATTAATTTTCAGATTTCTAATAATTTACTGAGAATTTTATTTAAATAAACGGAATCACTTAATTGGTTATTACTGAGGATGTCTCTTTTATCTTAGCGCATGATCTTTTAGGTATTTTTTTCTATTGAGCCTAAATCAATAAGGACAGAATATGTAAAACATTACTTTCATCATTTGTCAAAGTGTAAAAATTCGATGAGTACCTATTAATTTTTTTTAGCAACTGGTAGAGCTCTACGGTTAGAGATCATGATGGGAAACAACTATTCAGAATCTCAGTCAATAAAACATCCCGTTAAATTTAAGAAATTATTTGGACATAGAAAGTTCTCTATAGGAAATCTGAGACTTTTATTTTTAATCTCTTGTTAATTTAGGTTCAACTCTTCATGTTAATTAGTTGTTTAATTATTTGAAATTTATAATTATACATCTGTAACAATAAAAAAGACATGATGTTGTTATTAATAAGTTATACAAGTAAAAAACTCCTGTCTCTTTTTATTTTATATTTCTTTCCTTACTACTTCTAATAATAGATACTTTTTCATTCCTAAGATTCCTTAAATCTTATTTGCGAAACATAAATACTTACAGCGTATTAGTAATAAGGCTCTATACGGAACCCTAACACAATATCGTTAATAAAGGAAATATCTACAGATATCAGGATTTTTTTGATTATAAATTGATTATAATATTCGTTTGCTGATAAACAAGTTTTACGAATAAGAAACCGAAAGACAATCAATTTAATATTATCTAACCTAATTATATTATATTATATTCAATTTCACGCACTCTTACAGCTTCATATGAAAATAATAATTTTAAATGATGATTAAATTATTTAGAAAAATGTAGAGACAACTGCTATGAATCTACTTATGTAAAACATTATTTAGTCTAATTGTTTTATATTTTTTTTAAGTAAATATGTAAAAAGCATGTTAAAACTATACCATCGACGACGTATAATAAAATATTTACTACATTTTATATTCAAGTAACTTTGCATAAACTATTTAGAAGTCGAAACTTCTAAATAGTTAGTGGAAATTATATCGGAGGCTCGATCAGTATTGCTATTAGCATAGTAAAGCTCTACTTATATTAAATATAAATTAATTATTGTTTTATTTAGTACCAATATTATATAATTGACATTCAGTATGTAATGCTTATTGTATTACATAAATGTCCACGATTAAAATATCCGTCGGAATGCTGCTACGTTAAGGATTAGATTCAACAATTTTGCGGACATTTTGTACTCAATATATCCCTCATTTAATACTACAATTAGGTACATAAATATATTTAAAATGTATAGTTATGTACTCTATATTATCATGAAACATTTGGTTTAAGTTGATTTATTGTTTATACAAATCACTATTTAATTACCATTAAACTATTTAAATAGAAGTGTAAATTGTGGTTTAATAATTTTCAAGTTTGAATTCTGTTATACTATTACACGTAGAAAGTCCAAGACTTAATAAAATAATACGATTTTTTTTTAATGTTTAAGTGTCTAATAATAAAACAGATATAAATTTATAGATTGAATTCAATTTATATTCTTATTATTAGGACGCTACACGGGTTTTAATTCAAATACTTAAGCTTTACAGTATCTAAAATTTGCATAAGCTTGAGTAGGCATAATTTGGAGTGAAGACTTGTTTAACCTTATATATAGTGCATCATATTTAGACAACTTACCACGAAGAATACACTATTTGTTGTTGTTTTGAATATTTGTGGAATTAGAGAGTTCAACTTAAGGGTGTTCCTTAGGTTCTTCAATGAGTACGTGCAACAAATCCGATGATATCCGTCATAATCTCGTCCAAGCCTTAGGATTACACGCGTCCCGTCACAACGTAAACACAAGAACAATCCGATACCGATAAATCAAAGCGCACGATACGACGGGAATCCGTTAAATCCTCGCGGGATCGCGTAAAAAATACTAGTATTAAAAACAGTCTTAAGTGGGCTTACGAACGCGGCGCGGAACGGCCCGCACTGACTCTAATCTCGGCCACTTCCCGACGCAATTTGAACCTAACTCCACCACTCTATACATCATTCGGCGACGCCCGCCCACCGCGCCGCCGCGCTGCCGCGACCCACTACACCTCTCCCGCTCTATCGCAAAGTTTTTCCGCTTACAGTCTCGCTCTAACTGAAATCTCGTCGTGCAGAGTTTTCAGTGCGTGCGGAGGGAAGGGGAACGCAGTCAGCTGGCCGAACTTATGCGGATAAAATCGACTTTTTATCGGCTTGCTGTGACGCCTCGTGACGTCACTGTTTACTTCGGAACGTGGACGTATTGTACAAATCATTTTTAACTATCCTGAAATTCAAGTTGTTGTTAAAATTTAAAATGCTCGTAGCTAGTGCCGTTTACTTTTTTGTTTCCTATAAATATGTTTTTTATAATTATTATCAAATATCAAACAGCTATGGTTAAATATTTATTTTTGTTCAATATGTAGGTTTGTGTTTAGCCGTGATAAAATGATAGGTAAATATCTAAGTTCTTTTATGGTTCGTTTGATGTGGGCTTTTAATGATAAAACCTTTTGAAAGAGATTAAAGATAAGTTTGTGCTATAATGTATCTAACTAAATTTATTCAACGGCCAAAGCTCATTTAAATCGTGCAATATGTTTTCCTTATAGCACACAAATAATTGCAGTTTAAATCGCGTTCCATGCAGCGTCGCCCGCAATAAATAAACGGGCGTTCGCAACGTAAACAGATCGAGCGCATTAACCGCGCGTCGGCGTACATAAAGAGAGCGGTATAAATATAAAGTTCCCACTCGCTGCCGCGCAAACTTAGCTAAACAACGCCATAATTGCCTTCATTACTTAAATTACTGAAATTATTTATTCAAAAAGCTGGCAACATTTAGGCGCGGGCGGCCCCGCCTTCAACGTGACTATGAACCAATGGGTAGGCGATACGGAGCGGTGGGAGGGACGGACGGCAATATGGCGGACAGACTTGAAACCTTCTTGGAGTGAACGCGTCGGGATCTCATCGACACTGCAAACGCGTTTTTATTTATCAATTGTATAAGTTTATGGTGTTTAATTGAAAGCACTACTCTATTAATCGGTGACGGAAAGAAGATCCATCAACTCTACCTTTGTTATTTGTCTCATACTCTTTGATGTGTCTTCTCCGACGGCAACTTACCGACGGACTACTAATCTCAGGTAAAATAATAAGTCAAAAAATTATTGATAGATGTAACGTTATTTTGAGAGCAACTACATTGCGTTCTATATTGGCGCTATAATATAATTTTATAGCTTTAGTATATAAATGAACGTATATAATTTTATAACCTATTTGATAGGTGCATTCAATAGTGATTATGTACAGATAACGATAAGATAATTTAACTTTTAATTATTATATAATGAGTAATACTTACATTGTATGTTACAAGTGGCCAACTTAATAGTGAATCTAGTTAATGATTTGTCTTAATTATAGCATAATGAAAAATTGTAGTAAAACTATTCAATATTAATCTAAATATATAGAAACTGAAGATAAACAAAATATATTTCAATTTAAAAATGAATATTAATTGGGTTATGTGTAATAAGTATAACAAAAGAGGCAGAAAAAAATAGATATGTAGAGTCAAGAACATATTGAACGTTATTTCTGGTTGTATCTTATATTACTTTTGTTTCTATGTTTTTTCCACAACAAAAAATTGATCATTATACAAACTATAGACAGTCTGCCATACTCACATATTATTAGCTGCTACTGTATCTTGTAAACTTACATAGACAGTACTTACACAGGAGAAGTAACTTAGCTACCTATGCTTTAAGGTTAAAATTTTAGATATCATTTAAATAGGTAGAGATACAAATGAACTCTACACACCTACTCCTTAAATAAATTGTATGACAAGTTATGCTTTTTCAAAGCAAAAATAAATAAAAATTAAACTATCCTGCTTTTACTCTACTTGTGTATATCTATTGTTTAATTTTTTTTAAATTGTAGGTAAGTAATGTTTTAGTTCCCAATTGTAAATATTACTCAACTAAGAATATTAAATTTCCTCTTAATAGAATATACTAACTATATTATTAGGATCAATAAAAGGTTTATATTCAACAAAGCCAAATGTAGAGTCTGCTATAATTAGGTACCTCTTTAATACTATTTTAAAATTAGGACTGAAGCGAAAGCGGGATACTTCTATATATAGAATAATAAAAATACCTATTTCTACACCATCTTCGAAAAAACCAGACAGCAGATGGTAATCAAGACAAAAAACTTAAATAAATAAATCATGTTTATATTTTATTCCTAAAAAACTTATTAATATATATTTTTTCTTTTCAGATTGGAGGAGTTAAGGATTTACCTGAACAACAGTAATATGGTGTTTTTTTAATGAATTAATGTATAATAATATTTTATATGTATCAATTTGGTTAAATGCAAAAATTAAAGCTATATAAAATCATTTAATCCTTTAAATTACATCACGTTTCACTGCTAAGATTGTCTTATCATTATACAAGCTAAAATCATTCCAAATTACATAATAAGTAATAACATAATTTATATAAAGTAACGACATATTCAATCATATTTTCCTTGTAAGCTAAAAAAAGCTAAAAAAAAATTAAATGAGAAAACTGAAGAACTGAAACTTAAAATATCATTTCCATTAGCGTTTTTGCCAAAAGTATTTTTGACACGTAAACATTGGTCAGTCAGTCAATAAGTCTGGAACACCCACCAGCTCAGAAAGCAGTTATCTGTTGAGAAGAGCCAGCAACTCAACATGTAGGTTTTCGTTACAAAAAGGTCTGTTTAACAAATACGAGTAACTTAGCTAAAAAGTCAACGTCACTTAGATTCCAAACATTATTATCATTTAATTAATCCGGTGTTAAATTATTTAGATATTAAAAGTATCGATCTAAGACGACAAGTAAAAAAAATTAAAAAATTTTTGATGTGGAAATCATAAGAAAAAATGTTTATGCCCCGTTAGCATCTATTGAGAAAACATCTGGCACTGATTGAATTTCAATTTTACATGAACTTGTCCAATACCTACCTCGAAATCCGCTCGATATAAAGAGCTCAGATTTTAAAACAGTTATTTTTATTTAATACGTACTAAAACGGACGCAAAATTGCGAAGAAAATATCTTTGAGGGCGAATTCCATCAAAATCCTTTCGAACAATAAATAAAAATAAACAAATAAGTAATCACGACTTCCGGATGTTGAATTCTCATGAACCCAAACACAAATAAAAACATGAACCCACCAGAGACAAATCTAATGATTTGTCTGATTAATCGAGCGACGCAGATGTCTCCAAAATAAAGGATAGGGTCGTTCTGTGTCGTTGTAATCGAGTAAAGGGGCTTCCCCTACTAATGCATAGTGCCCATTTTATTGTTAAACAATCATTTAAAGTTTATAATGATATTGCAATTCGTCACCAGTTTAATTGCTAATCTGTCTAAAAATATAGTTTACTAAATTTAGAATTTTTTTTTTAAAATGAGAGTCGGAGGTATCTGCTCACTCTGAGATTTTGTTGCTCTACTTATATCACCAACCAACATTATGAGAAGTGAGCGACGAGCGTGTTATGCCTCCGATAGAGTTTATCAATACTGTCAACTAACATTATTCAAAATCAAAATACATTTTTCAAAGTAAAATCTTATTTCTATCTTTTCAGTTCTTCAATTAATTTAATAAAGATGGCAGATATTGATGCAGTCGGTTTTTTTTTATTAAATATTTTTTTTATTTAGGCATTCATTGGCCAAACGACCGTTTAAAAAATATAAACGTACAATTAAATTCACGTGTATTTAGAAAATATGCATTTTTACTGTCAAAGATACTCGACTTTCAACTTATATTTTTGATATGATTTTTCATTTCTACATTCTTGAATGTTGGACAACTGATAAACATTAATCAAAGAAGTAGGTATTGCAAAATAAATACCGTCTGTCACGACAGAATAATTATTATTATCGCAACTATTCTAGCAGTAATTCTATAACGCCCAGGAGGATATTCTAGTCAACCCGTCATAGTGTCAGTCTTAAAATATATTGCCAAAAGTTTTAACCTTTATTAGTTAGTTGGTAGCTCCAATTGGAAAGGGAATTAGTTTTACAAAAAAACCAACGTAACGTTAGCTTTATATATGCATTTATATACTAATGAGTAGTTGCTCCAATTATCTCATTGCAGTATGTAATAGTAATTGCTAGCAGGTCAGTTATACCTAATCTGAACTTGAAGCGCATAAACATTTATAGCACATAAATTGTAGGTAATGCTGCAATCACCAGTTTATCGGTGTACTACTAATGTGATTGTTAATTATTCTACTTAGTTTAGTGCTTAGAGTAGGACGTGCTGATCCATACTGCATTCAAATGTTTGCTTTGCACATAATCAAAATGAGTTGTTCAGTAACGACGAGAGATGTGTTGATGAATAACAAACAAACTTACATCCAGTATTTTTTAAGAATCATGCGCAAATGTTATAAGTACAAGAACCTCTGAAATGGCTGAACCGATTTTGACGGGACTTGCACTGGTAGATAGCTGATGTAACAAGGAGGAACTTAGCACATTTAACATCTTGCTACGACCCATAGGAGCTGAGCAACACGCGAACGAAGTTGCGCGGGTCGGCTATACTGTTTTTAACTTTATATTGCTGTTTATATTTTAAGAACTATAAACACCAAAATAAAATAAACTTTATTTCATTTCCATTGTACCTACATCTTATTTTTAGTTGTTGAGACCTTCCTGTAAGCTTAATAATACTGGTGTTGGGAGGTCTCGCTCTTCCAGTGTCAATACATGAATGGGAATGAGTATATTTCATTTTTTCTTATTTACACACACTTTTATTAATAATGTTTAGCAACTTAGAAAGTTAGAAATGCGTATGTAGGTAGATATTTAACTATTTTAACTGATGTAAATCAACGCAGTGCATGAGTTCTTATAAGTATTATGGACAAACCTCTGTGGTTTTTATAATGCTTAATTAAACGTAACATGTTAAAACCATCTATGTATTCGTTAAATAAATAAATAAAAATCTTATAAAGTGTAGGTACCCACATTTTACAATAAATTTAGAAGAAGAAGTATCCATACTAAATAATAATGTTTTGGTTAGCAATAAGGCTTCATACATCCTATAGCTTAATATAACTATAGTTTCAACTTTCTATAGCTCAGCTTAAAATAGGTAATAGAAAAATAGAAATCTCTCAAAGAAATAGAAATATACAGACACCCTGAATAAAACATGTTTTACAAATAGATGATTAATCCTTACTTATTCATTAAGATTTTAGACATGGTGATATGTACTTTGTGCAGATTTAGGTAACAAAAAGACGTTACTCTATTAGCCTAACATAAGGACAACATTCTTCAAATAAAATGATTGTGTGCGGTAGATCAACGCATAGCAGGTTCGACGCTAATATGACCATCTATAAACATGGAAGCTGTAAAGATTACGCGATTAACGTAAGAACATAATCCTCTGTCACTGGGTGAACTTGACCGCGTGACTGTGACACATGCAGACATACCACATTTTGTACTCATTGTTTACTATAAAAACTATAAACATACCTCTAACTACCAAGAATTATAAAAGAATTTTGAAAACTATTATTGCCTGTATTTCGTCCTTAATATTTTAACCTTTTTACTTAAAATACATGAATAGGTACCTAACTACTTACGCAAATACGTCTTGCTGCACAGCTTCCAGTATGCTTTATTCCAGAAGAAAGTATTTAACTAGTAGGTATGAATAAAGACAAGAAAAAAACTCTCCAGTTGTTACTTTATAGAAAGTAACAACTGGAAAGTTTTTTTCTTGTCTTTTATAAACGTACAATTAACATATAACATCAATACCTCAGAACTCCGTCATTTATGTACTGAATTGATTTTTTTGTATTTGGTGGGATATGCTTACAAAAATCCAGTTCTGATGATGGCAACCCTGAGGAATTGAGGGAACTCCCCAATAGTTGTAGACGCACCTATAGTGATATTGATATTTTCAGAATGATTTTTCAAGTATTCAGAATTTATTATTTGTTGAAGTGGAACTGATGAGGATTTCAAAATAAGCAATTATTGTATATTATTGTCCAAATAATAAATAAGCTAATTATTTCTTACTTTTTAGTGCTAAAATACACTGGGATAATTTTTTTTTTTAAATTCTTTATATAGAAATAAAATTACAAACAAAGCTAGGCAAGTGATGGCGCCATTTGGAGAAAATTACAATCCGAATTAAATTGTTGACAATATTAATTATTCATTTAATTTAATAACTACAATTTTACATTAATATATTTATTCATCAGATATTAATAAATAAGTAATTTAAACTATTAACTGTGATTGAAGGTCAAACAATTAAAATCTCTAGGAAACTATTTACCACACATTTGATAATTTACAACACGTGCTGCTTTCCTCGTTATGATTTCCTTGATCATTAAAGCAAGTGAAACTGTAAAGTCAGAGACATGTCGAACTCTGGACCTCCTGAATAAGACACTGGAATATTAACTACTGGTGTTATAATATAACTAAACGCCTAAACGGTTCGAAAACATCTGTAAAAATCTAGATACATAAATTTACAAACACTATTATTAGTGTCATGAAAGTCTTAATAAGATTAATTATTAGGTTGAGGAAAAGTTCGCAGTGTTTTTTATTCTCTCTTTATGGCCTCGACGAAAGTGAAGAATAGCAAATAGTCAAAAGTTTGTTTTTTCCCTGGATATTTCATTTCTAAGCTTAAAAAGTAATAAGAAATTAAATTACACAACCACGATTATCAAAGTAATTTTGTCCAATCTTGTGAGCTCTATTAACAAGGAATACTAGATAAAAGAATAAAAAAATACGTAATTATATGTAAGATAATATTATATAAAACATTATATACCTAAACTATAACGAAAACAACTCCCCTTAGTAACTTTAGTATTGCCCAAAAAACAGATAGCGGGAGCAATAAAAGGATTAAAGAGTTGTTTATATTATAGCATTGCATACGCAAAGTACCGTTATCGGTACAGCCATAAATAAAAGTAAATCTAGACCGTTATCAATGCCACTGAATTTTTTTCGATTAGATATCAATCACCGTTTCTCATATTATTAACCTTTTTAAAATAAAATTCATTAGAAGTTTAAAAAAAAAGCGAAAATAATGAAATGTTAAAAAAGAGAATACATTTGAATATTTAGGCTTAAAATTGCTCTATTTTCTCTTTGTATTAATATAATACTAGGTACTTTAGGAAGGTACCTAAATACTGGTAGAGACTATTTAACAAAATTACAAAGATTTAATGATAATATTATGAATATCTAAAATTTATCAAGTATTGTACCTATCTATCGACGACAAACGATAATTTATGCTTTATGAATATTCATAGCTTAATATTCATTTAATTTTCTAATATACACAAGAACTAGGAGACGTTTTGTTAAAATTGTACTCAATACTTTAGGATCTTTAGTGAAAATAACTGTGACCATGTCTTGTTATTAAATGGAGACTCTATTTTATTCAAAATAAATCAGTAAATTGAAAGAATAAGATAAGAAGATATTTGTAAATTTGTCGATATATTCCTAAATTCCTAAAACTATATTTTTTTTAACAAAATTTACAAATTAAGTCGTTTTAGTTAACTCCTCCTTCTTCTCTCCTCATTTCGCAAAACAGTTATTTCCCCAACTTCTTTTTTGTAACACAAAAACTTGGAAATAACTAATAGAGTAAGGAAGTCAGTGTGCAGGCAAGAACTGTTTGATTTTAACCGATTTATTTACTGAAAATTAACAGTCACCCTAGTTTAGTAGGCAAAGATCCCAGTGATTAATCATTTCATTGCCTTAATGAAGCGAAATTATGCAGATTCAACGCGATCACAATGGGCGCGATCTCTGCCCGAGCCCCAGATACGCCGCTAATTCTGCCAGCCTTTCAGCTACCTCTTTCATTTATTACCAGTAACAATGCTCTGCCCTGTTTGGCGAACTTTGTTTTCATAATTAATAGCGGTAAATAAAGATACGACCCAATAAATACTCGGAAATAATCTATATACTAAGTTTGTGTGTGTGAAAACTTAATGCGACGGGTCTTTGTAGCAATAGAAGCCAAAAAAACCATTTTAAAAATTTAAGTACTCCAAGAAGTTGGTTATATAGTTACTTGGTTATATAATAGTTTTCACAGTTGTCTTTCATTTCTTACACTATCAGAAAAAATGATTTTGACATTTTAAAATGTTTTAACCCAGTGAAGCTAGAGCGAGTCATCTTGTCTCGTGTAATATAATTAAATCTAACTTAATAGATTTCAAACGAATTTCTAAACGAAACTAGAATTTACAAAACTAACGCATTTTCCAAACAAACTAATTCTTTTGACACTTGGAAATAGTGTAGCTAGTCTGTGAAAAAATAATCGATATTAGACCAGATTTCGACCCCCATCGGGTCTGGATAACGATTGCAGCAGATCCACGTATAAAAAATCGTGCTCAGTCAGAGGTAAAGAATGGTCAAAAGGTAGGTATAAATATCTACAGTCCAGATATTTGATATTTTTAATTCATTTAGGATAAAAGTAATTTCAGAGTTTCGTTATTAGATAATATGAAATATCTAGCATAGGATGAACTTCTTATACTTATTTAAAGTTTTATATTTAGAGTTTATTAAAATTATTGAGCTTATGATTTTATATTCCGCTATCATACATTAACGACATATAAGTAATTTCATCGTCACCCTTTTTAATGGCCCACTCAGAATGAGGAGGAATTAGGTCATAGTCTATCACGCTGGCCAAATACGGGTTGGCAGACTTCACACACTTTTGAGAACATGGAGAACTCTCAGGAGTGCAGGTTTCCTCACGATGTTTTCCTTCACCGTTGAAGCAAGTTATATTTAATAGCTTAGACATAACTCAGAGAAGCCCAGGATCGAACTCTACTAACTACTAATTAATTACTACTCTAATTATGTCTAGCATATCTTGCATTCCTTTATACTTACTGCGATGATAGTTCCAAAATATATAATTTAATTAAAACAACTAGTATTCGTAGCAGTGACATTAATAGTAATCGGTATAAAGTTTAATTACCGTCTCGAATCAATAGCGTCTCACTCTCAGCTAATGGAATAGTTGGAGTCAATCACACGGCTCGTAAAGCCCGTAGTTCAGTTGTTACTTCCACTACATATAATTACAATTGAATTTATTGCTCATGTTAGCCTAGATGCTAACTAAATTACGGTAAAGATGTAAGATAGAGCTGAATGTTTCCACTAAAGTACGTTAGTGTATAAATTAAGAAGCTCAATGAATCTTAATTGATTTTAAACTGGTATTTAATATTAGTTTAAACGAATGATAAGAAAAGAAAAGATTTAAATGAATCCATATAGACGGACTAGCTTTAACCCACAACTTCGTTTGCGATATTGAGGTATGTAGTTTTATTAGACTACAGTAGATCGTCTGTAGACATATTTAATAATTTTATGATGTAGTGACTTTGACCCCTCTTTTACCCCCTTAAGGGATGGTTTTCGAAAAAATATTTTACACGTTTCATGACTTTCAATAAAGAACCTTCATAATGGATTTCATTCGGATAACTTTAAAAAACGGCAAAGTTTCATACTAACTTTGCACCCCCATTTTACCCCTTTAGGGGGTGAATTTTCAAAAATCCTTTCTTAGTGCTCCCCTACGTTATAAAAGGAAGTCCTGTGCAAAATATCAAGTTTCTAACCCTTATAGTTTAGGCACTGCGTTGATATGTCGTCAGTCAACTTCTCCTTTTATATATATAGATTGAATTATTATATTATCTAATTTTAACCTCAGCTTCATAACGACATGATAAACCTAATTGCGCCTCAGCGTAGTGAGGAAGAACCGTTAGTATTAAATTAAGATATATTTTTAATAAATATATATCTGTACAAAATTACAAAATTAGCGTGTAACATTTCCTGTTAGAATTATAAATGTAATAGTTTCGCCAAAACATTGTCGCGATAGGAGCTGCACGAGCCGGAGCTGCACGCGGGCGTCACGTGGCGGTCACGTGGCCATCAGCAACGCCCCCTGTTGTATTTATTCTGCAACTATCCTCTCATTGTAAGCTCGTGTCATCTCGCGCAAATTCAGTTTGTATCTCATCCCGCACCCTTACGTCATCACTAACCAAACACCCAGATTGCATTATTATTTAATTGTCTCGAGTGTTTTCTTTTGTGAATTTTAAATGAACTTTGAACTTTGATAAACTCGCTCGTGCGAACTTTAGTAAGCAGTTGAGTTCATTTCTACACTGTCACTGCTGTGTAAAACTTACTAAATATTTTACCTATCTAAAATTATATATAGGTACCTAACTACCCACATATCTTTACTAAGCTGATTACAAATGATAATGAAATTAAGGCAAAGTTTTTACCTACAAAATAAGACGTAGGATACTTATATGTAAGTCTTTCATACCACAACAGAAGTCAAAACAGTTATATTAAGAACTAGCTGTGAACCCGTCCTCACATCGCTGAGGTGTATTAAACTACGGGTAAAAGTTTCATCAAATCGTTTTAGCATGTAAATTTTCTCTGGATTCCCACAAATAATTCAAAACCAAAATTAGTCAAATCGGTTCAGTAGTTCTCGAGTTTTGTCTGTCCGTATGTCACGCTCTACGCTTAAATTTCTTCTTTAATTACAAAACTAACCCTACCTTATAATAAGTATAATTATGTGGCTTTTCTTTCTATTTCTTTTTTTTATGGTAGATACGGTACAAATGAGCAGATGATCCACCTGATGATAAGTTCCATAAGCCACCATTGCCCTTAGACATCTCTTGTTTTGTTGCATCCTCGAAGGAAGAGTTGGGGTGTGAAGAAAAAAATGAATCCATATAATTAATTGCATTTCATTTCATTTAAATTAGCAAAGTTATCCTCATTGAAAGATCAGTAAAAATTAAGTAATCAGGAATACTTAATAAGATGGTTTATAATATTAATAACTTATTTTAATTAAATAATATTGTAATAAAACTGTTCAATAAAACACCAAAAATTATAAAATGATGACGCTTCCCACAAAATCTGCACGGCGACCCAACCTGAAGTAATACCAGCCATACATCAGCCTCCATTCTAATGGTAATTCGGGATATACGATATTGTAGCCACGGTCCCTCCATAACAAATGTTTATTTTATACACAACGCCACTAACAATAGTGTGCAAATACCTAAACGCCGTAAATGGCGGCGCGATGCGATTTAGATGATAATGCCCGAACAGAAATAATAATGGACGGCGCTCGTAATTTCTCTCTGTTTATTCTCGCGGTTTCCGATTAATATCTTTTTTTATTGTGAATTGATGTTCTGCAATTTTTCATTATTCATATTTTTATTTTATTGACTCAAAACTAAAGGATTTCTACAGGATTTCTTTGCTGGTACCTACTACATACCTATATTATTTTTTAATCTATATTTTAAGGACTAGTCATAAAAATCGCAGATGTCGTCCTTGTAATGCCCATTATGAAACTAAAGTATTAAGTAGTATATTATAGTATTCATTGTGTAAGCTACACGATAGCTTAACTGCACAATAACACTCAAAAGACTACAAAAATATAGCAGTGCCTAGGATTTGCGACCCAGGTGCAAGATTTGAAGGCCTTTCTACAGCGCATCAACCCTCTCTAAAACAGCAATTGCACTAATTATTTAAATTTTCAGAAAACTATCTTTAAATACACAACACTTTGAAGTCACACGAGATCCGAAAGCAACTATCTATCCACTATAATGACAAGTGGAGTCGTAGACCAGTGTTGCCAATCAATATTTAAAACTTCCCTTTAAATATTTAAAGAGAGCTTACAATTGTAAAAACCTTACCAGAATTTACGTAAAATTATTATAAAGAAAATCAGACGGATATTAAATATGTCGGTTTATTTATTTATGAAATAGGGAAATCCAGTAAGAAATCTTTTATAATAATTCCATCCAAAAAGTAAAGCAAAGTGAGTGTAAATATTCATCGATTAGAATACTAGCACATTTTTAAATAAATACTAAGTACTATAATCATCTATTTAAACTTTTCATATACATTATTATTTCATATACATTATTGTCTCGGCCAAATTAGTGTAAACAAGCTTTGAAAGTTAAATGTTTCGAGTAAAAGTTCGAGTCAAAGGAACTTTTTGATAATTTATCTACAGAAGATTAAACCCACTCAACTCGACTTAATTATATTGAGTCAAGAATTTAGAGTTAAAGCAAAATAGGTAACTAATTTTATTTTTTAATTATTGAACATTGTTTTTTTTTTCAAATTAAAATGTAGTTTAGTAGGTATATATTTTTAATAAAAAAGTTTAGAGTAGTTTAGAAGTCTAGACCTCCAAATAATGTTACCAGTTTATCAAAAAAATTTGTCTTTGTTAAGAATTTGTTTCCAATTTGGTTTTAGGAATGTTCTTATAGGAAGTACCTAATATAGATATGAAAAAAAGGATTTAAAAAATGTTCCAAATTAGATCTATAAGACAAAAACACCAAAAAACAACGGGTTGCACTGGGGGAGTGCCGGCAAAAGTTAAAACGTTGTTCATTTTTGAATAATTTGGAATGGTTAGTAACCCAAAGAATAAAATTCAAACAATTTTGGATATTTAGACCGACGCTTTCAAAATATAGAAATTATTTAATTTATAAAAAGATGTTTTTGTAAAAAATATAAAAAAACGAACTGTATTATTGTCCTGTCGCGAGTTTAAACTTTTTACCCATCCCAAAAAAATGTACACTACTGCATAACGCCGCTAAAGAAGATTTCATTTCAAAAAATCATAGAGCAACATTTGCTTGCCAAATTGTGTATTAAATAGCATTTATATAGGTTTTCTAAATCTAAGAAGCTTTTATAAAGAATAAACTACCCATTCTGTATAATTATAAGGCGGGTAGGGTTTATTCATAGAGAAAGCAAAATTCATCCTAATAGCTCTAATGTCTCGAAATATTATTTAAATTGTACTATTTTTAATATTATTTACAAATAAAAATATACCTACAACGCCAACAAATAGATGTTATAAATGCAAAAATAACCCTGTCCGTCTGTCGCGCTTACACGCCAAAACTACAGAACCGATTTAAATGAAATTTTGTATACAGATAGTCTAGAGTCTGAGAAAGGACATACGCTACGCTTTAATGCGAAAAAAGGGTTGTAAGGGGTTGATCAAAAGTTGTATGAAAGTATCGTCATTTTTAGAGCTAGAAGAATGAAAAATGAAACAACAGACACTATTCCACGCGAAGTCGCTGGCATAGCTAGTAAATTAATATATTCCAAATACCATACAAATATGTAAACAAAGGGTAAATTCGGTAGGTATGAGCTTACATGTTTAATTTGATATTTAAAGGTGGGCGGCGAGGCGCACCTGACAGCCCCACGCATGCATATTCATGTGCTTCATTAATCATACGTACCAGCCCCGCTAACACCTACAAGATACGGACCACGAAATACCCCAAATATAATGAAGTATTAGTTATGCACGCCACTATGACGCCCTGCAATTTGTTACGCTAAATTATCCTTGAACACGTTACACAAACAACGTCAAGGAAAATAACCTTTCTACAACCCACCATGAATGAAAAATAACCAAAATAAATGCTTATGTAAGTTAGCAACACTGTTTATAACAATTATTCGCTAGTAGTACCTTTTATTTTATTTCAATTACTAGTCGACCTCTCTCGAATTCACCAGGGTACAATAACATACGTATTTATGTTAAATTTTACATAATTGTTGCCCCGCTCCTATTGGTCTTAGCGTGACAATTTATAGCCTTTATAAATGGGCTATCTAACACTGAACGAATTTTTCAAATCGAACCAGTAGTTCCTGAGATTAGCGCGTTCAAACAAACAGACTCTTCAGCTTTATATATTAGTATAGATAACCACGTAACAATTTAAAACAAGAAGATATATAACCTATGTTCCGATAGATTTGTGCCAATTGTCAAACGGAACTCGCCAGGTGACCATTAAGGCTGTATAGCTTGTGTGGTATCGCTATGCTGGGACTGTAAAGGATTATATTTCTTGAGTTTCGTCTAAATTGTATATTATTATTGTCTTTTACGTGTTACTGTGCATTATAACTCCCATGTAGATAATTTGTAGGAATAAAATATTAATAAAAATGTTTAATTGAAAATGTAATATACAAAAATACATCCTTGGAATTTTTATCTACACTTTTACTTTTCTATTACTAAAATTAGAAACCTATGTTTAATTATATAGGAATAAGAAACATTTTAATAATATCACCTGTCAAGGAAAAAAATCATGTACTATCGCTTTAGTATCATATTATTAATAATACAACTATGACATACTACTGTGCCCGCGACTTCGCTGGAATAGTTTCTCTCTCTATTTTTTACAAACTTTGAATGTCATATTTATTTATTTCGAATCTAGAGCCTCAAAAATAAGTTGCAAGCTTCTAGCTCTTAAAATGACGATACTTCTATACAACTTTTCATCCCCCCTTTTCAACCTCTTACAACCCCCTTTTTTTATTTATAAGTAGCCTTTATTCTTTCTCAGGCTCTAGACTATCTGTATACTACATTTCATTTAAATGGGTTCAGTAGTTTTGGCGTGAAAGCGCGACAGACAGAGTTACTTTCGCATTTATAATAATTTTTTTCCATATTACTACATACTACTAGTATTCCCTTTACCCCTTCTAGTAAGCTAAAATGCTTGTGTCAGGAGTGGACCACGCCAGTAGTCCAATGTCTGGGATTTGAACCCATGACTTATCACCACTGAGCTACTGACGGTTCAAATTCGCATATCAGTAAGGATAAGGATAATTTCTACCACCGTGAAAACGATGATGAGAATCATGTAAACTTTTATAATTAAAATTAAGTAGGTAATCGTACCTAAATTATACAGAAATTAGATTAAAACATTTTATGTAAACATTCATGGAATCCATTATTTGCTTGATTGAGATGTTATCACTCGTTTTGATAAAAAAATCCACAAATTGTACTAAACGGATTTTTGTAGATATAACATTTATGTAAATATTATCAATAATAAGCGTTTCTATTCAACAAAAAGAAAGATTATTTTTTATAATATTGTAATTTATTTTTAGGGAGTTTTTGTTCTGTTCATTTAAATCTAATAAATTACGTAGCAAAAAAAATAACAAAAAACCCCGCCCATTATAGTTTTCGGGATTACTCGCTCGTGCCCACAATTTTTTTATTATTTTTTTTTTATAATATAATCTAAAAGGATTTAGCACAATATTAGCATACGGTGTAGAAATTAAAGTCGTTTAAGGCACACATCTGTCAATGGGCGTGGAAGTAAGATGCATGGGGAATTTATGGTAATGCTTTGGTTCCTGCTATAACGCTGGTTGTTGATGTGTCGTTACCCCATTTTTCTGGTATTCGAACCCTTATTAAAAGTTCTTGGCGATATTAAATTTTGACATAAAAATGAAAATTTAGAGAGAAGTTATATTAGGTATTCTCATTGCAATTAGCACCGATGAATGGTGGAACTACCCACAGTTAGATCTGTGGGTAGTTCCATCATTCATCGGTAGATATACCAGGCAGGATCTCAGATATTGATTGATACTTTAAATCCTTTGCTAATAAATTAATAAAAAACTTTCTTCATGTTTTTAATCAACGACTTTTGATTCCTATCCCTACAAATAAATAAAATTGGAGTGTCTGTTTGTAATATTAAAATAACTGATTTTTACAAAGTGCATGTATATACGGTACATATACCAAAACAAAATTTTTTACAATTTTTTCTGTCTGTTTGTTCCTGATAATCTCTGAAATGGCTAGACCGATTTTGACAGGACTTTCACTGGCAGATAGCTGATGTAACAAGAAGTAACTTGGGCTATTTAACATCTCGCTACGACTCATAGGAGCGAAGCAACACGCGAACGAAATCGTGCGGTCGGCCAGTATTATACTATAGTAAGAACTTAAATATTAAATCTTGATCAAATTAAAAATCCTGTAGAAAATATGATATTCAATTTGAATTTTTTTTATTCATGTAGTTTATTTATACCTTAATTTACCCCGATCCCCAATTCGCTTTAAGTTTCACGTTATCAGGGTGGGAACACGAGCGATAGTGACACATGTCAAGTGTCATAGCTGGTAGCGACTGCGGCGTCAGATGCGTCAGAGGCGATCGAGCGCCAATCCGTCACCGCCCTCGCCCTGCGCCCTGCGCCTCGGGCTCCCCGGGGACTGACGTCGATCGACCTTACTAATTTGTTACTTTTGATTGTTTATAAGAACATTATTTATGAATGAACGCCTATTTTGTTGGGAGATTGAATGATAAAATAAAAATGGTACATTTTTCTACTACCTAAATAATATAAATATTCTTGACTAAATATTTCAAACGTCTAACTGCTTGCCTTTTAGACCAATCACGATAATTTTTGAAAAAAAAAAATTATAGTAGGATCCATTGGAAAGGGAAAAGAATATAACATAAATAAGAGGAAAAATAATTTACCACAGTAATTTTTTTTATTAAAAATACATATTTTTTCACCTTATTTTGACTTAACATCGAAAAAGCACTCCAATTTTCAATCGAAAAATCTCACCTCAAAATATCTGTTTTTGTTTAAAGTCTGTAGGGTTTTTGTTCGTTGAAATCTCTACTTTTTGATGGTGTAAAAAAATATACATTACCATAATAAATGTTCTCAGAAAACTCGAATCCCCTTTAAAACTTATCTTTAATATATAGAATGAAATCTTACGTTTTCGATTAATTAATAAACAGCTTAAAATTGTACATAATGATTAAAAAAAAATCGGATGAGTGAATCAATGATATTTTTTATACTTTTCGTTTTCTCTCTTAACTTATCAAAATATAAAGTCTTTTTAAAGTCACTGCGTGACGCGAAATAATGTCGTGTTTTCAATTAAGAAATAAAACTTTATAGAATATTTCGCACCGGGGTCAGATAGTTTGTGTTTTGAAACTATTTTCACATATGTATGGAGCATTTCATTTAAGGTATAAATAATATTTATTTTATTTTATTAAGATTTATAACACCGGTCAACACGGATTTTGAGTCTGGCAACAAAATGTCAAATTTTGATTTCTTTTACCTTACTTATAATGGGTAAAATAGGTTTTTTGAATAAAGTTTGCTTTTATAGAAATTTCGTTTTCATAGAAAATTTCATATTATTTCGACAAGTAAAGTCTGTATGCTATTCTGCGACTCAGTCATATACAAAAGTAGTTGCTACAGTTTGTAATAGACATACATACACTCAATACAGTAGAATGCGCGACTTGTCGCCATTTTGTTTTAAAGTATTACCAATTATTATTTTACTCTCCACTAAGAACTTTAAAACTTAATTATCAATATAAAACATACAATAGCAAACTTATTTCTTCATAAATTAAGTTTTTGGTTATTTTTCAATGTAAACACTCAGACAATAGTAATTAAATAACAGACACAAAAAAAAGTTTTTTTTTTGTTGACTTGAATCATTCTGAATCGTATGAGCTATTTGTGAAACTTGTGAATGAATCCCGATAGAATTTGCTAGAGTTAATTATGGTCTACAGTATAGGTATATGCAGACCACCAGCATCACTTCATGATTAGAATATTACTCTTGAGGGTTATACTTTAGACACAAAGCTTCAGAATCATTTCTATCATCGCAGTATTTGGTTGGCTCTTTCCTTTTCATTGGCACAACTAATTGTGCTAAATTTTAAAGTTAAATGCAACTTAGATCAATGTTGCCAACATGATAACTGACACTAGCTTTATATTTTTAATTATCTAGTAGCCTTTACTGAGACTTCAATGTTCTTCTCGTTGGAAGACCGACCGAACAGAAAGAACCGAGGATGTGTTATTTAATTTGAAACTCCTATCTTTGTCAACATCGATTTTAGTATTAAAAAAAGCATTAGGTACTTAGTAGGTAAATAATTAAATAAATATACTTTTATTTTAGCATAGTCAACACATTATCTTTACGATTACACGTCACGTAGAACTGATTGCTGAAATTCATCAACGCAGAACGTGCTGAACAGAAGTAGAAACGAAGTACTGCGAACTAAAGTAGAAAGTTACAAAACTGGGTCATAAATTCCATAAAAAAACTCATTAAAATTGGTTTAGTAGTTTAGACGCTACGGCGGCATATACAAACATAATACATACAGATGCACACACACTTTTCTTCATTTCATCATTACTTATTAATCAATTTGTTATCATTCAACATTGTTATATAGAAGCAGGAGTTTCGTCAAGAGGGGGCAGGCAGGGGTAGCTGCCCTCCCCAATGATAAAAAATTGTAAACAAATTCAAGGACATGTAACAAAGGGAAGGGAAGCTTTCCTGTTTTATCTGTTACTCCACCAGCACAAGCTTCTTTGAATGAAAAATTTTTTTTTTTTTTTCGATTAAATAAAGCCCATATTTTAAGTTTCGACCTACAGATAGCACAGTGAAAACCGTATCCAATTTTGTGCAGTAGTTTTTGCGTGATGCGCATACAAACATGCCGACAGAGAGACATTATAGGTATAGGTTATATTTTTGCTAGGTTTATGTGAAATACGAAAAGTTGTATTTAAAGAATTTGAATTTGTAGATAATTAGGTATATTATTACATAAAATTAATAACAATTGGCAAAGCGAATATAAAATGAATAATTAACCACAACAAAAGTCCAATTAACAGAAAGGAAACTTAATTTACTTCGAACAGCAAATGGCAATCCTTTAAAACAATTCCGATCGGATTTACCAATCGGATGATAGGTAGCCGTACTCATATTTTCCAGTACGCTGAGTCAACAGTCCATTCACCGGTGCAATGAAAATATTGCCCATTTATCTTTTGTTTTTCGTCCAAAACCTCTCGATTTAACTCACGTGTGAACGTGAACGTGAATTGTGCACGTCAAAATTCATTTATTGAATCGTTGATATGTGAAATCACTATTTTGTTTGACGTGTTCAATTGAATGTCTGCAAATGGATTTGTGGAAGCTCTCGAATATATACACTATAGCAACATTCCTTATAGCCAAATAACTTTAAAAAAAACTAAGTTATTTTATCTATACTATTAATATATTAAGCGGCAGAGTTTGTTTGCTTGAACGCGCTAATCTCAGGAACTACTGGTCCGATTTGAAAAATTCTTTCAGTGTTAGATAGTCCATTTATCGAGGAAAGCTAAAAGCTATTTAACATCTCGCTACGACCCATAGGAGCGGAACTTCACGTCGAAGTGGGTCGACTAGTATATAATATAACTGGATTAGAGTAAGTAGTTAAAATAGTAAATTTGGATGTTAAAAAAAAGCTAAAATAAAATTATATAAAATACCCCCATTTATGAGTGAGTCTTCCATAGGTAACAGTGGGCATTGTGCAGTTAAGATTCTGAAAGTCAAGCGGGTATTATTTTACGTTAATGAATTTGACAGATAACATTAGGTTAGTGTTGCCAGAAAAAAAAATGTTAGTATTTCGCTTTGCTATTGTAATAGTAGAGTGAACTAGTAATTTCACACAAAGAAAAAAATATTAAACATCTGTCACCTACCTATAGGACACTGGGAACTAATAGTTAACCTAGTAAATATGCAACTACCTACATATATAAAACTTTATAAAGCAAATTAATATTTCGAGATTCTAGAAGATAATCTCTACGATCGTCTGATCTAACCTGATTGTTAAGGATAATAATTATTAAAAAAAAACTTATTAAAGTATTAATAAAAGTAGACAGTAAACACTATATAAAGCAGTGATGGCCCAGTGGTTGAGACTTCAAGTCTTACTCGAGAGGTCCGAGTTCGATCCTGGGCACACCTCTGACTTTTCTGAGTTATGTGTGTTTTAAGCAGTTAAATATCACTTGCTATAACGGTGAAGGAAAACATCGTGAGGAAACCTGCACTCCTGAGAATTCCCTAAAGTTCTCAAAGGTGTGTGAAGTCCGCTAACCCGCACTGGGCCAGCGTGGTGGACTATGGCCTAATACCCTCCTCATTCTGAGGAGGAAACCCGGCTCAGCAGTGGGCCATTGACGGGTCGTGATGATAAAACACTATATAGAGGAACTTACTCATGTAAGCGTTGACTATCGCTGGATATAGAGAGATAATAATAAACCTATTATAATATAAATAAAGAGTACAATAATTTGCATTTATTGGTTAATAAAGTGAAGTTTATTTAATTAACAAAAGCAACAGTAAAATGAGCCTAAGCTTTTTTGATTATATCAACGAATGTTAATCCGCACCTACCACATTGTTATCAAAACGGGATACTTATTTCTAATGTCTAAACAAACAGAAGTGTAAGCTGTTTGTTTTATACTGTGTAGTTTGATAATTTTACTATTTGACGGTTAGTAGAAAAATAACTCAGAATTTATTAAGTCTTTCATTAGATATAGATAAAAGAAAGGAAAAAAAACGTACTTTTTGAATACTAAGATAATAATAAGATAGGAAAAAACAAATTTAAAAAATTAAGATTTTATTATTTATGACAATAAAACCTTAACTGAATGAATTAGAAAGTTTTAAAAGTAACGGAGAAAAGCAACGAACTTTGTGTATGTATACTAAGTTGCCCTCTACCGACGAATAGCTCATACTTAGTGCATCTGCGTGCTTAGTATTGCTTTTTGACGCTAGATGCCGCTGTTTAAATAAAATTAGTTTTATAAAATTTGAAATAGATGGCGTTATTTCATAATTCATGTACATTTCTGAAATGAGTTAATTAAATTATTGAAAATATAAAAACGGGCTGGAAAAACCTAATAGAAATGTTAAATTATAAAAAAACGGCATATTTTTAAATGCAAATATGTTAAGTATAAGTGTTCAATAAATGAAACAAATTTAAAAAAATGTTATTTTATTCTGTCATTGGCAGATCCCATTTGATCCCATGAAATACAAAATAGAAATAAAATATATTCAGTAGCTTAGTTTATAAATGTTATATAATTTTTTGGATACAAAATATAATGTGATTATGTTTCTTACATATTAATAACCAAGCTATTGATAAAGAAAATACCATCAGATGAATGTTTATATAAGGTGAATCAATATTAAAAACCTTTTAATTAATTCAGTAAAATACTTCCTTTAATTTTTGATGATATTTGAATAAAAAAATTAACCTTACAGCACTAAAAGTAAGAACATCACAGACAAGAATAAATGCTAGAACAGATTCATAGAAAAATTATATCGTAAAACTAAATAAACTCTATTCAGCTTAATGTGAGAGATTCTTTGTGTCGTTCTTCAAGGATTAAAACAATACCTTGGGAAATTGCTATTTAGTCTTTGAATATAAAACTTTTTAATTTAATCCAAATTATCATTATTATACACTTATTAATTTAACAATCCTTTTCAAACGTTTATAAACTTACATATAAAAATACGAATATGGACTAAATTTGACGTTTTATACGACCATGTAGAGTTTTACACAAATCATACGTATTACACGTTTAACTATGACTTTTTAATTAGTCGGGTTATAGCCGCCACTAATTTAAACCTTTTATTTCCCGCCAAACTGAATAGAGTATAAACTTTAATATTACACATTTATTGAGCATTATCATTTAACTATACATTTTATTGTCTTTTAAAGACATTTTGTGACCCTTTAGGTAAAATTTAGATTTACTTATCTATTAACAGAATTTTCATGTTCTTTAATATATTCCACGCCATACTTATTTTTACTTCTTTTTAAAAATGTTCGAAATTGCGTTCAGAAATCGTTGAAAAATTATACAATATTTGTAAACACTAATTATCAAATGTGTAAATATCATGAAATCATACGTTGATTTTGATTGTAAATAATAATATAAAAAAATATATAAATTGAGCAAAAAAACAAAATGCAATAAATAGAATTTAAAAAATTAACAGATCTTCATGATGGGATTAGAGCCCAAAAAATATCTTCTATACATACATTGATCCCGCAATTTATAAATAATTAAGTCTAGAATATTCTCATGGTGTTTGCGCAGCCATGGTTCATACGATATTGAACGTAGATCATGGCTGAGTTGTGCCAATAGTATAGAGCTCCTAGCACTAGGATATGCCACCATTGGTGGGAATGGCCGATATAGTCTACCTTTCCAGGAAACCAGCGTTCTGGAATCTAAAAAACAGAGAATTTTAGTTAAAATATATTCTCTAACGGCGAAATTAATCAAACTCAATTTAAAGTCCTCAAATTACAGATTGAAATTTTATTCCAAATTTGAATTTTACATACACAAATTTGAATGTGGAATCTATTTTCAGTTCATAAACTAAGGATTTTGAATTGAGATTTATTAATTATTATTATACTTATCTCAAAATAAAAGGCCCGTTTTGACATTTGTCTTCATGACTTAACTAGCGATGAAATCATACAACTCGGTACTCGATACTCATGATAAGTCGATTCGAGTTTGCATGAGTATTTGATCTATTTGAATATGTAAAGTACATTGGATTAAAGTTCTTTTAAAAATTTAACTTAAACTTTGATATTGTAGATGTGTATTTTGAAATGATACAATGTTACGAAAGGTCAATTTTGTACTTTTACGCTCTTACTTATAAACAGTGATTAACGTAATCAATGTCTAATTAACTTTTGAGCAAGATGCCTTGGTATCGTCCGTCCACGATTGAGGCACGGTATGATTCGTGTTCAGCAAAGTCTCATAATTTTCAGTAAAGATACATTGCTGGTGAAATTCAGTAATTAATTAGCCTAAGCACCAGTATAAATAAAACCAGCCAAGTGCGAGTCAGCCTTAAAAAAATATCTTGATCGATTTAGTTTTTTCCTTAACCGATTATGAATAGTCTGTGGACAATATGAAATATCATTATGCACAGCACTTAGCCGAGTGGGCGGTACCCATCTATGAAGAATGTAATTACCTTCAGAACATTTCGATCAATAAAAAATTGAAAACTTCATGGGCGTGAACTTTCAAAACGAGCCTTTTATTTTGAGATAAGTTTAGTCTGTATAGCTTTTCCCGATAATGTCAAGAAAATTACATATAAAATATAATTAAATTTAAAAAAACTATTATTCTTGACTTATTATAATTTAATTTAAAAATTTAAATATATTTTACCTTTTTACTATTTCCTTTAAGAGCAATTAATAGATCATTTGCACGTGTCGGCTAGTCAATAAATAAGTTGTGTTTTTGTGGGAACATTAAATAATAATAATACGTAATAATAATACTTTTTACGTACGACATAACATAGTAAGCAATACAAACTTTACTTATTCAAACCGATACCTGTTGTCTCACTCATACGTCATTGACAACTATGATTGGCTAAATTATTTTATAAAAAAATATTACTAAGAAAAGAGTTTACCTTGAAGGCATAAATCGCAAACGCTGTCCCACTAATGACATACATCCCTATCACTCTAGGGAAGAATATCTGAAACAGAAAAGAAAAAATGCGTTAAACAATGAAGAATTATTTTTATGCAACAGTTTTGACTTAATACGAATTAACAGACAATTGCTTTTTTAAGGTAAGGTCAATAAACTGACGCACTGACCGTTATAATCATTACTTCGACTTAATAGCGAATGTAAAAAAATTGGTACAACTACTAAAATGTTAATAACCTTCGAGAAAAAGTTTAGAAGAGTTAAGAGTATTTATAATAAAAATCTGATTACAAAATCGATTTTGATAACTACGTGTCTTATATTTAAAATTATGTGATCATTGAATAGAATAGCGTTTTATATTATATTTTGTACAGTGGTTCCTTTTATAACGTAAGGGAGCACTAAGAAAGAATTTTTGAAAATTCACCCCCTAAGAGGGTAAAACGGAGGTGCAAAGTTAGTATGAAACTTTCCGTTTTTGAAGTTATCCGAATGAAATCCATTATGAAGGTTCTTCATTGAAAGTCATGAAACACGTGTAAATTATTTTTCGAAAATCATTCCTTAAGGGGGTAAAAGGGGAGCTGCAATGTTAGTAGATTAAAAGCAGTGATGGCTCAGTGGTTGAGACTTCAAGTCTTACTCGGGAAGTCCGAGGTTCCTGGGCACACACCTCTGACTCTGAGTTATGTATGTTTTAAGCAATTAAATATCACTTGCTTTAACGGTGAAGGAAAACATTGTGAAACATCGGAAACCTGCACTCCTGAGAGTTCCCAAAAAGTTCTCAAAGGTGTGTGAAGTCTGCCAACCCGCACTGGGCCAGCGTGGTGCACTATGGCCTAATACCCTCCTCATTCTGAGGAGGAGACGACCCTTCAATGGCTCAGCAGTGGGCCATTGAAGGGTCGTGATGATGAATGTTAGTATGAAAGTTGTATTTGGGTTATAAGTTCCTAATAATGATTATTGTCGATATCCCTTTTTGTGAATTCACCCTTACCCCCTTAGGGATTATTGATAGGAGGGGTGCAAATTTAGTAAGTATAATTGTCTTTATATATAGGTAAAATGTATTGACATTTGTTAGTCACACTAAAACTCGAGAACGGCGTCTAGCAAAATATTTGGGAAAAATGATATTCTTTTAAAGCATTTTTGAAATAGTTGAAAACCTAAATGTACAAAATCTAAGGCTACTGTTACACATGTCAAATACTAACACGAAAGCATGCTATTATTGAGCAAATGCTACCTACTAGTGTGTGTACAGGACATGCTACTATTAAGCATGCTGGATAATAACACGCCGTGCTATCTTTAAGCATGCTTGTTGATGCGGAGGTAGAAGGGGGAAGGTAATAGCAAGTGTAAACGCGTTTGCTTAATGAGCATGCTAATGCTTGTTTGCTTGCACGCGCTTCCCATTCCTTTTTTCCTCTTCCAAGTTGCGAGAAGTTTATGGATGCATTGCATGATCAGTAAAAGTATACTTTTTTCAGACCCATGCCGATGGCTGTTTGATTTTCCATAGTTTTGTTTGAATTGGCAGAGAGCATGCTATCAAATGGCTTGTATATTGTAGTGTTTGCTTTATCATATTATTCAGGAGCATACTTAAAACTAGCATGCTTATTGCTAGCTCATAATAAGCATACTTATAGCACGCTTGTTAGTATGCTATTTTAGAGCATGTGTAACAGTACTGCTGAAATATAATAATACAATTATATAACTAGAGTAGAATTAATCTCTGATATTAATTTAGATAAATGTAATAATACCTCAAGGTTTAGTGAATTCACGCTAATTGTTCACAGATAAAATCTTAAAGTAATCGATAATATACTTAGATATATTATTTAACTACAGTCTAAAGTCCGTTTTTTTGGCATTGGAAAATGTGTAAATTATTTGGAACAGAGAACCTCTACATCTTTATTTTAATTTTTTTCCTTTCAGAAATATAGTTTGAATATTCTGCGGTAGGGATGTTCATTTAAAACATACATCGATGTTTTTTGCGATGCATCAATCGGAAAGTTTACGTCGATGTTTTTTGATATATCGAATTGAAACATCGATGTTTTCAATGCATCGATAAACAAACATCAATTTATTTAAGAACGGAAACCAGACTAATATTAATACTTTTATATTGATTAAAAAAATAGTGATTAAAAAAAAACTTATATTGATTAAAAAAAAAGATATGGCGTGAACTAAACCAAAAAATGTATATTGGTGATGTTTGTTTGTATCACAGAGTATCACTGAACTGATGAGGAAGATGTTTATTCGACACATTGATGTGTCAGATGTACCAGACTGGTTCGATATATCGAATGGTACCTAAATATCGATGTTTTTGATGCATCGATGTAAATCGAGCAACCCTATTCAAAACTAGTCTACGAAACACGTTTCCCTCACCTGCACCATGGGGTTATCGAAGCCCCCCATAACAAAGGTCCAGTGCAAGGTAGGCAGGACTCCATACGCCGCCCATCCAATGAACACACACATCTTCACCAGGTACGGAACCTGTAGCCTCGGAATTTGCAGCACCATGGCAACACCAAATATTATCGTCACTGAGAGCATGTAAAATGTTTTTAATTCCTGAAAATAAGAGAGAATATTAGAGTATTTTTAAATGCTATAGCATATTTATGGATTTTAAAAATATTTAGGACATTTTTATAATAAAAAATAGGTAGAATGACTAATAATTATTTTTAATGTTAGTAATTACTAAGCGGTTTTAATAGGTTATGGGGCCCAGGAGATAGAGATCAAAGTGTATCTTGTGGGTATTGGGATAACCTCAATTTTTAGTAAAATTTAAGAATAAAAAATAATTCAATGACGCCTCTATCTATTCATAATTGTATTTATTAAGGCACTATTCTAAAAAAAATTGAAAGAAATATTAACAAAATATTTAATCAAATACTTTATTACTATTTAAATAAATAAATTACTTCCTCAGGGGATAGAAAGCGGATAACTACTACAATATATGGAGAATATAGTTAACATTTTGAATCCACAAATATATAAAGCTCAAGAGTTTGTTTGCTTGAACGCGCTAATTTCAGGAACTACTGATCAGATTTGAAAAATTCTTTTAGTGTTAGATAGCCAAAAGATAAGACCAATAGGAGCGGAGCTACACGTAAACAAAATCGAGTAGGTCGACTAGTAATAATATAAATAAAAACGGAGATAAAAAAAATAAATTTTAAATTGACAAAAGATTGTAAAGATACGAAGTAATAACGGAAACAGTTCGCCAATCAACTATTATAAGTAATTTATTTAATATCATCAAAATTGCAGGATTGCGGATGTCATCAATAAAATGCAGAATGGATGACAATGGTGAATGGATCATTTTGTACGAGACCTCGACGATACTTGATACGTATTTAAATGAGGGCAATAAATATCAAATTTTAAATCTATATTTAATCATCATCAGGATATTATTTATGGCAAAAGTGGATAAACTTGTTTTCAAATTTAGACCAACATTTCTACACAATAATATGTCAATTGATATGACAACATAATGCCTATGAAATACATACAAAATGTTGAAAATAGATTTTTTATAAGCTAGTTAAAACAACAAAAACGTTAAACTACTTTGAAGAACAAAGGAAATAAATCTTTATCATACAAAGAACAACAAAGGAGTAGAATATTCAAATTATATATAATTAACATCAATTAATAAATACTGTATACTTCCTATTTTCGAACCGTTCAAACTGTTCACTCACTCACTCATTTATACTCTACCCGCAAATCAACTCTCTCCGTTAAGACAGCGTTTTTAAGAAACATTATTCGTGGTTTTTTTCTCAACCTTACTTTGCAAATCCGACTACGACTAAAAAGGCTTTTAATTTTTCGGATTAATATATAGCCCATGACACTCACAAATAATGTGGCTTTCTATTCGTAAAATATTTTCAAAATCGGTGCAGTAGATCCAGAGATTACCCCCAACATTCTCGCAAACTTCACCTCATTATAATCTAATATATAAAATTCTCGTGTCGCGGTGATTCTTACCAAACTCCTCCAAAACGGCTAGACCGATTTTTATGAAATTTTGTGTTCATATCGTTCATAGAATCTATTTTTATATCCCTAAGTGATAAGGGTGGCCCACCCCAATTTTTTAAAATTTTATGGCAAAACTACGATTGCAGGGTCATCTAGTATTAGTATAGATTTGTAATTAATGGAAGATATGGAATATTTTAAAAATAAACATTTAGTATTGACGTCAAAGTGTATATACGTTTATTATCGCAATAGGTACTATAATTGCTAAACAATCGGTCAGGTGAATCGATAAATGGGAGCGAGTTACCAACATTCATAGTAGCTACTAAGTAATCAATGTAATGTAATACATGAACTTGAATATTAATGTTTGTACGTCTTCTTTACATTTCTAAATAATACAAGTCTGTCAGTGCAGTTCATAGAATATTTATAATAAAAACCAAAAAATATATATTTATCACATTGTTTTACGTCAGACAAATTTTCTATGGGACTACCAAAGTTTTCATTACTAAGACATTGTAACTGTTAATGTTATTTGCCAAAGCTGAGATAAAATGTAAAGAGAGATTTGCCTTTCACTTGCAACTTCCAACCATAACTTTTACTTACGTCCACTTCACGCTTTATACGTCATATTTCAAAAGCGTTGAACATCTCTATTTTATTTTATTTCTATAAAAAATCTAAATATTTGTTTATATAAACAGACTTGTCAATAATTTTCGCCAAAAGTTAAAAAAGACATGGTTGGTTTAATAATTACTTAAATTTTAAGTATCTTAATATATAATATTGTTTTTACTATCGTACAACACTTAGTGTTTTATTATATATAAATAATTACGTAAAACCGCAATAAAATATATTAAGCGATATTTGAATAATATAAGCGATATAAATATGACGTTAACTGAATAATATTTAACTTGACGTATTTATTTATATTTAATTTTTAAATTAATTTACATAAAACTAAAGTTTTAATAAAACAAAATGTATTATTGATTATATACTACTAGTCGTACCGCCCCGGCTTCGCGCGTGTACTTAGATTAAACAAAAAAACATTTAATATTATTTTAATTTTATCCCAAAGGAACTATTAAGTGTTTTCGGGAAAAAAGTAGTGTGTTATTCTGATGTATAAGCTATATTATTGTAAAGTTTCATTAAAATCCATTCAGTAGCTTTTGCGTGAAAGAGCAAGAAACATACTCACAAACTTTCGTATTTATAGTATTAGTAGGGATATTAGACTAAGATTAACATCAACTATATCTACACAATATATAGTATAGATATTTTAGTTGTTGAAAATAAATAAAAATTAGTCCATGCGTGTATTATTTATGTAGAAACTCCAACTCTAATTACGCCATATTGGCATACTATGAGAAGTCGGCTACGCTCCGTTTACGTGAAATGTCGATTCGCTTGATATGACAAATATTTTATAATCACATATTGATACGATAAAATGACAGAAGGAGAAACAAAATTATTTATTACTAGCGGCCTGCCGTCGCTCCGCTCCGGGTATTTAAAAAAATATTATAATTGATGTCCTTAAATTGTCACTCTGTAATTGTGTAGTTTTTCATTATTTAAAAAAAAAGAGAAAGTGAGAAAAAGTTATAAAAAGAAAAATGATAAAAACAAAAATAAAATTGAATAGGTAAAGGAAAGAGGGAGAAAGTGAGAGAATGAGAGAAAGAGAGAGAGAGAGATAATCGAAATAAATAAAGTAAAAACAGACTAATCATTCTGAACAGATAAAAATAAAAATTGAAGAGAGAGGATGAGAGACAATGATAGTATTATAAGAGGAAGAGAGATGGAAATACTATAGACCTCTCAGTGAAAGAACTTTTAAAATCGGATAAGTAACAACAAAATGGCCATATTCTATTATTTAAAAAATGTACAAGGCAACACTAAATCACTTTTCTCCCTCACGAATAGTGTAGTTTTCTAACAGTAATAGAATTTTTAAAATCGGGTTTGTGACAACAAAATGGCCATATTCTATTATTTAAAAAATGTACATGGCAACACTAAATCACTTTTCTCCCTCACGAAAAGTGTAGTTTATTCTCAGTGAAAAAATTTTTTAAATCGGATTTGTAGTTCCTGAAAAACTCTTCAATTTAAAAAATGATCACGTTATGGCACTTAACTTACAAACATACAGACAAACATATAAACAATCAAATCTTTCCTCTTTATATAATACTATAGAGTATGAGTAATTTATTTTAATACATGCTTAATGAATTCATGTACAAAAGCGGACTTGTTCTACTCGGGAATCTCTACCAGCCAACCTTAACCATAAAATTACTGAGAGGACAATATATTTACCGACTTCAAAAAAAAGAGGAAGTTCTCAATTCGTCTGACTCTTTTTTTATGTATGTTCCCGATTTCTCGAAGACGTCTGGACCGATTTAAGAAATTATTTTTTTATCCGAAGAAATGCACTTGATTATCTGATGGTGGAATCCGGAAAAATCGAGGGAAACCCTCAAATTTCAAAGGCACTTGTAATGTTTTTTACATATTTTAATCTATAAAGTAATCTGATATTGTGTATAATGTTATCGCTGAGCTGATGTGATGGAAGACACAACTCCTCAACGGTTAGGAGTTAGAGGATACTTATTTAAATATTATGGGGACGTACTGTAATCCATACTACTAGTAATCTTTATAAAAAAAAAAAAAAAAAATTAGGTAAGCTGATAAAAAGAGAAAAATAAGATACATTTTTTTTCTTTTTAGTGAGTTCATCATTATTTTTTGAAGTCAGTTCAATTTTTTTATTGTGGGCAGGTCGAGATTTTAATTGAGAAAAGAGAGAAGCTAACTTGTGTGCTTCATTCAAATAGATAATCAGTATAAAAGAAAAAAAAATCCTGCTTGTGACTAGACACTAATGATGAATGTTTTGCAAATAATCTCTTCAAAAAAGATGAATTTTGATGACCGAAATGGCTTAGTGTAAGGTGTTAAATTTTTGTTCAGCTTCTTTAAATATTAAACGACAAATGAAACAAGTTGGAATATTTCTATACAAAATAAGTTATTTCAATTCAATTTCATGTACCATTTATAGTATCGCTAATTCTCAATATTAGCATATTTCGTAACATGAGGTCAATGAATTTAAAAGGGTCCAAGTAAGCAATACAAAAATGTTTTCGAGATGTAAACGGTAGATCTACGATCTAGAACTAGTCTTGTTTATAATTAATGTTGACGTTCCATTAGTTTTGGTAAGCAGGACACTCAAAAAGTCAATTGATTTACGAGGAAGTAAAGTCTAGGGACCTCTGATATCAATGAAAGGTGTCCTGGTATAAAAATTGGCAAATCTATTTTAAGTATTATGCCAAGAGTCTATTTGAATGACTAAGAACCAAAAACCCATCACCAAAACTGAAAAAATGAAGGGGATGGAAGACAAACGAGGTCATACTAGCTTTCAATCTTAATATAGTATAATTAGTTGTGTAATACTTACATGATGACACCAAAACGCATAGTATATACCAGATGTGTATATCGCAAGCAAAGAGAGCGCGATGCCGAACAGATCGTACATCAGAAATGTGTTGTAGTCGTGCTCGGACCGACACGAGAAGGTGTGGTAGAGGGCCGAAAGAGCCATGCATATCTAGAAACAAAACATTAAATTATGTATAAAATATAGTGGTGTTTAATATAGCATAAAGCAACTTAAAGCACCGTGCTTATTATACATAGCATATAGCAAATGATATCGTGGCTCTCATTTGTTGCTATTTGCTATATATCGCAATCTCTCTCTATCGTCTGTTATTTGTTTTTTCATAATAATACTTAATAATTATAGACAGACCTAATCCTGGAAAGTAAGAAGGAAAGTTCATTGGTTTTTTTACACCTCCATTATATCGAAATAAATTCCTAAACGCGATGTAATAATCTTAAAAATCATACCAGTCCAACGATAGGGTAGAAGTTGCGAGTTAACAGTCACCGCACTTGCTTTATTCGCGCCAACCCGTTTTGCCGTAACAAATACGAATATATAATCTATATCTATACTAATATTATAAAGAAGTAAGATTTGTATTTTTGTATTTTTGTATGTAACGAATAAACATAAAAACTACTGGACCGATTTCAAAAATTCTTTCACCATTAGGAAGCTACATTATCCCTGAGTAACATAGGCTATATTTATTACAAGAAAAAATTAGAGATCCTTAGGAAATCTCACGAAAACCAACCCAAGGTGCCAAAAAATTTGCCATAAAATATCTTTCATCGCATGCGCTGCAAAAAGTATTGATGATAGAACAAAAAAATGTTCTACAATATTATAGAACGTATCAATATCTACAAAAAAGTCCGCGAGACCATATGTCCAACTATTATAGTTACGTCACTATAACTACTTTTTTACATTTTAAAAGTTGATTAAAATGCCTATCAAAATCAGACCATGTTTTCTATAACTTTGTATTAATCCTTATCCAAATAAGTTATTTCGTATTCAAGACTATTTCAATACCTGTAAATTACTTTTTGAATTATTAAAATCGGACTTTCCATTCAAAAGATATTATGAAATTAAAAATATCAAAATAAACAAAAAATACACAACGACGCGACGGGCCAGTGTAGCGACGCAGCGCAGCGAGTAAAGCGGCAAGAGAGTGGGCACCGAAATGCGGGAGGGCCAATATATTTTTAAATAATATTCCACCCGCGCGAAGCCGAGATGGGCCGCTAGTAGTATATAAAACACAGCATGCTAGAAAAAAGCACGTAAAACAACAAGCTTAAAAAATAAAGCATATAGCAGTTTGTAACACTACTGATAAGATGCAATACAATAATAACTTTAGCGGTGTAATCTTCGAGGAAGGAACACTTGGACTATTCATACTATTTTTTATTTAAATTTATCTGGATATTATAATGTAATATTTAGTCTGTATTTGCAAGTCTAATTAAAAACCACTTTTGTAATAACATAGTTTGATCATCGCTTGATAAAACAAGTAACTGCTCACGGGATGTAGAATATAGATATTACTAGCTAGCTGTTTCGTAGGAGTATAGTAACTAACATTGTGACCCGAGAATTTTATATATAAGATCATATACTCGTTACAATATTAGTAAGATTTATAACAGGAATTCAAATCATTAAGAAGTACATAAAGAAAGATCTACCATAACTTTGCTACAAATAAAAACATCAGAATATAAGCGACTACAGATCTACAGTCAAAAAGACATTTCGAAATCAACTTCTAGTTTTAGAGGGAGCTCTACCACACTTTTCTATAAGGTATCCTGTGGATACCTTATAGAAAAGTGTATGATACATTAAATTAAAATTTATTAAAGAAATAATTTACTTATATTAAGCAAGAGTACTTCGAGTATGAAAGATAATTACTTTGTATTAATCTTATGCATCCTTAATTTTCATTATGAGCCTCGCACGATAAGTACACATCTCAAACAAGTTTAGTAAATAGTAACTTTCAAGTAAATGCCACGGAAATGACGAAACAACTGCCATTGAACGTGACGTGTCATATTTACCATCTCGCTATACGTCACACGTTTATTTCCTCGCAAACCGGTTCAGCGGAATAAAAACTGCGATATGATATTGATCGCTCAACTTTATCATACATTTATATACATATTAGCTTTGCTGGTTTAAACTTATTCATATGACAATAACTTATTATAACATCCGATTTAAATGAGTTATGTTAGACCTGCATTATATGTAAGTATGACGCCGTTCATCTTGACCGTGGTTTTTGAGCTAAAGTAATCGTGGTTCAATCAATCAGATGATACCCTAAGTGGTCTATATCGATGATGAGTTAGTGGTGGTCTAACTAGGAGATTGCAAAAATTTTTGACTTGTTAAGGGGTCATGTACTTAATGAAAACCACTGTTCTAGGCCATATATTTATATATAGTCAAACAAGGTAAAAAAGCGTTTCAATCAAAACGAAGGTTCGCCACACGAGTTCGACTCACTCTTGGCCTGTTTTAAATATTTGCTAATTTCTAAATCTCGACCCGTAAACAAGATATTCGAGGTCTTATTCACTGGCTTATCGATATTCAGAAAATTCGTATATATTTTAGATATCGTTGCGTTTTGTGTATATGAACCGAAATTCTTACTTTTTTCTTTAAGATGCTTCTTTTTGAAATAAGGAATATTAAAATACATAGTTTTTATTCTATGCTTAGAAGGTTAAAAATGTGATTTTTATAAAATTTTAAAAACTTCTGCTCATTTAAACTTTGCCTTACACAGAAACAGGACATAAATGGTTAAGTCCTTTTTAAGCCAAATAAAATCTTATGTAAGCTGGAGTTCATACATAATGTATCCTTCCATAGTGGTAAAATTTACTAAAATCTCTGTCTGTACGTTTAGATCTTTTAAACTACGCAATGGATTTTAATACGGTTTTGAAACTTTTCACAAAAAGATAAAATGACCAAGGTTTATTCAACCGTAGTGCTTATATATAATAAATAATACAAGCACTACGGTTCTTGTCGTAAATAAACCGTACAAAGCCGGGCAGCTCGCTAGTATACTTATACAGAATGGATTTTTGAGACGGGTCAGTAAGGGCAGGTACCTTAACCGTTATAGTTACCGTAGAATCACCTATTTTTAAGTATGTGTGACATGTTGTGTCGTACCTTAGTATTGTATTTAAATTTCATTTGGCCTAAAATAAACTTATAATCACAGTAAGAAATAGGATTTTTTGGCAATAAAAATATTACGAGTTGATTTATCGTTTTTCTGTACAAAATGTATGGAAAATGTTTCTGACATTTCTAGTACTCATACCTTTAATGGTTCCATAGAGTCTTTTGATCCTCATACAAAGTAGGATCGGTAGACATAAAAAAAATTGTTTTTGGATTTTAGCACTATTTTCGCTAACCGTACATTTTCTCAAAAATCTGTGAATGCAGTTCAGAATATCTTAAAAAGTTATGGATGATCTCCTAAGAACGTTTTCCTGTAACTATAACGGTTAAGGTAGCTGCCCTTACTGACCCGTCTCAAAAATCCACCCTGTATAATTTACACATGATTTAACTGGTCTGAAATATAAGTTCTCAACAGTAGAATTCTACAAAACCTTATTTATTGAATGTCGTAGAGTATAATATAAAATTATATGTCAAAGGCCAGTTATTTATCATATTTACATTTCAAGATCAAGCTCAATATTCGGCTTGATTATAACTATATAAAAAGTATTTATATAGAAGTTGGAATTACGTCGGAAGTTGAAATACGAATTAAGATTCAAAGGTCGTTTAGCAAATTATCTGCAAAATATTACATACCTGTTTATATATATTTTATCATTATTAAATAAAGTAATTTTCATGTAACGTAGTAAGAATATCTTCTTTCTTTTAATCGAAAAGTTTTAAACTAGGTCGCTCAATGGTTTTGAATCGTCCGTTCTCTATGGTCTACTTTTAACTTTTTAGCTTTTTAATTACTTGTTCAGAAATACTGATAAAAATACTTGTGATTTAAATAGTTAACTGTGTATACTATATTTTTTTTTAATTGAAAACAACACTGCATAAAAAAAAGTAACTTAACGACCTCATTAAAAAATCAATAAGTTCACGTCAACTGACTGAAGTCAAGTACTTATATATGTCGGCGCATAAGTTAGGCTTAGGTTAACCTAACCTTAGGTTTAAACAGAGAACCTAAGTAGTGGAGGCGAGTGTTTGAATTGAATGAGGTGCTCCTTAAATCTACACCTTGGTCACAAGTCCAAGGTACTGCTTGGGTTCCTGTAGTAATTGTAAGTGATCTCGGTCTAGCAGTATCTACGTTGCGTTTACCCAATAGTCCATTCAATATTACCCCCCTTAACGTTTTTGATATACCCTCTCCCTTCTCATAATTTTTCTCCGAGTTATATATAATAAACTGGCTATTTTAAAAGTTTGTATATTTGGGTGCAAGAAAGTTCTTCTCATTTTATGATCACTTTGCCTCAGCAAAGTGACAGCAGATCAAATCGTACAAAAATGGCATTTCTAACGGTTCTCGTACAAATAATAGACTGGTAATTTGCGTAACGGTGTTTGACACATAATTTGTAAACATGATCGTTAGAAAAAGTAAATACTGCATGTAGAGCCATTAACGTTACAGTTACACTTGTCTTAACGTTTGCTCTGACATCGATAACCGGAACTGGAAACCGGTATAGTATACGCTAACTTACTTTATTGATATTATAAGTAGATTACTTAAGATAAAGCTATTTAAAAACATGTTTTCAATTGAAAACTTGTTATTTTCCTTTTTCAATAAATAACGTAAAACTTTAATTATCTCAAATATCTTTTCATTGCCAGTTTTTTTACGATTTTATTATGATTGGTGAGACTATGGTCGTCACTATAATTTGCCTGTTACAAATATCCGAGAAATTGTTTTGTTTGATTTTGATTTTTCATTTCACCCGTGAATGTCTGAAAGAGTTCCGCCCAGTTGTCCGTGTCCCGTTTTGAGTGAAAAATAAAATGGTCACTTTAAGTCAACAGCACACATTTTATTCATACATTATGCAACCTATCTATCTATCAGGTATGAACCAATTTGCAACTTATGGTCAAACAATCAAGAACCACATACCAACAACACTAATACGTTATAGTAAATACAATTAAATAGAAACACTGATCATTATAATCATTAAAATATTTTACATCTCTCATGTTCGGTAAGTAGGTTCTTATTAGGTAGGTACCTCCAAATGGGGCTTGTAGGTGACTAATTAGCGCTCTAGGGTAATAATGTAGCTAGAAAAGCCCTAGGGCGGTAAGTAATTAAAAAAAACACTTCTTTCTTTCAAAAAGTTGGCGTACATCTAACCATCATACTGGCAATAGAGATCATGCATTCAGCCCAATGACCAAAGAGGTCGCTTTGCTATTCAGCCTTGTCTTCGTGTGATTATAATAGTCATCAATTTTAAATATCGAACGGCAAAGGTCAATTTCGTTCTTAAAAAAAAAAATTAAAAAGTTCTTTACTTGATTCTTTTTAATGAAAAAAGGCGGGAATAGAAAACTTTTACTTTAAATATTGATTGTTTTTGGGATTTTTTTATAATTACGTGCTAATTAGGAGAAAACATGAGTTCTTTAAGTGATGAAGATATAAGCTGCACTCCCGATTCAATGAAAATGGAAGCTGAAGCAGCAATTAACAATATTTTGTTTGAAACTTCTAAAGAAAGATATTTGAAAACTTACGACGAGTTCATAAAGTGGCGAACAGAAAAACGAGTAAAGTCTTTATCCAAGACTGTATTCTTAACATACTTTAGTGAGCTATCAAAAAAGCTGCAGCCATTTAGTTTGTGGTGCATTTATTCAATGTTAAAAGCAACTATGAGTACTAAACACGACATAAATATCAAGAACTATTCAAAATTATCATCTTTTCATCAACTTCTGCTGAAGAAAGCTTCATCCCGTCAGATTTTGTCCATGACCAACAAATATCACAATCTCAAACTACGAGTATTAACATAGGTACCCAAATAACACCAGTCTTTACAATTTGAAAATTGTTCTCATTTCATTATAAATTTCAACAAATAAAATGTTTTATTCTTGTAACGCCGATTTTTTTTTTTTTTTTCTACTTACCTCACAATCCAGATGTAAAGCAGAATAGTTAGCTCGGGTGTAAGCATCAATTGCACCCTCGAACTATAGGCTATATAAAAATCTCGGGCTGCAATTGATGCCTTACAGCCCTTGGCTACTAATCTACTATTAATATCTTTTAATTTTGTTGTTATACATTAGCTTTTTGTAAACCCATAGAAAGTTGTGTATCTTCATTTAACAATTTAGAGATTAAGTTCAATAGACAGAGAAAGTATAAACTACTTTAACTATAAAATGAAAGTTTAATTGACCATGGCGTTAAGTATAACTTGCAAGTCACAGAAAAAAAGTTACACTATTAGCGACCTGTCCACGCTTTATTAATGAGAATTAATCAAAAGTTCTTGAGAAAATAGTTAAACGCTTTCCATCCTACATTCTTTTCAGTAGAAAAGAATTCCGAATGTCTTTATTAAAAGCAGCCCTTTTTAATGTTTTAGATTGTACACTCTCAAATTAAAAAAATAATGTACATTAATTTTTTTTAAATATATTCTCAGCGAAACGACATTTTACTCTCTATTGCCGGATAGTTTTTGAAAAAATACTTTTAGACGGAATTTAAATGAAATGTGGAAAATGTGTTTTAGATGTAAAATTATTTAATAAATCTTTCTTAACTTCACTGCAGGTTCGACGGTAATCAATTTTTTCCATATTTTGAGCGCGACTACACTTTCACTAGAGTAGAAGCAGGTCGGATATGACATGAGGCTTCGCTTTCGAGATGCCGACCAATAGCGAATGAAGCGCAATTACAGGTCAAGGCTGACTAAATAATATTAAAGGTAATATTTTATTTTTAATAAATATGTTTGGAAATATCACTGATAAGCGGATGTTATAAGACAAATAGATACAATAATAACTGTAAATACCGTATACAATTTGGTAAAGTATTTTTTAATTAATGCGCTTATATCCGTATACATTGAATTGAATCAGGCGTTACTTTACGGAAATTCATGATTTAAAAGGAATCAAAAAAGTTGCCTTGCGCGGAAATCTGAACAACCAGACTCCTCCTCCTGAAGATGCTTCGGTTACGGAGCGAAACGTACGATCTACTTGTGTGATGTGTCCTGGTTCGGGTTCGCGCGTTTCACTGTTATGTAAGTAACTTTTTTGATTTCTTTTACCACCATACAAACAAGCAGACAGACATACGAGCAGTAAGTTATTGATTACTATAGAAATAAATATGTCGGGAGTATAAGTTAGGCTTAGGTTAGGTTAGGCTTGTGTTATGTTAGGTTTATGTGAGTTTAGATTTAAACAGATAGCCTGGGCACAAGTCCAAGGCACATCTTGGGTTCCTGTCAGAATAGTGCAAGATCGTAATGTTTAGCTATATCCTGTTCCTGTCCCGTTGTGCACATACAATGCTTATTGACAGATTGCATATTCTAACAATCTTCTCCTCTTCATTCTAATAATAGTTTCCGACAAACTATCTATATTATTAAGTGAATCATAACCAAAATAACAAAAACTTACCATATAAAAAAAAATCTATATAATATATAAAAGAAGCTAACTGACTTAATGACTGACATATCAGCGCAGGGCCTAAACTATAAGGGTTAGAAACTTGTAATTTTGCATAGTGGTTCCTTTTATAGCGTAAGGGAGCACTAAGAAAGGATTTTTGAAAATTCACCCCCTAAAGGAGGTAAAACGGGGGTGCAAAGTTAGTATGAAACTTTTCCGTTTTTGAAGTTATTCAAATGAAATTCAGTACGAAGGTTCTAGATTAAAAGGCATGAAACAAGTGTAAAATATTTTTTCGAAAATCATCCCTTAAAGGGATAAAAGGGAGGGTGCAAAGTCATTATGACTACCTCATAAGATTATTAAATATGTCTGCTGCAAAAGGTAGTATTTTATATATATATAAAATACTACCTTAGTATTGACAGAGCAGCCTTATTAGAAACTATTTACTCACTACATTCTCATTACATTACAAACGTCAACGTGCGTTACGTGTGCTTACTTTTTTGCGATGCTTAGACCTAAATACTGATCACATAATATACAACTTTAATGAATGAACTGATAAATAATTTCGCAATTCATCTAACTAGAATGTACATCATTTGATGCGTTTCGTAAACCTCGACGTTTGTTTGTACCGTTTCTATATTCATCGTTTTTTTATAACTACAAAAATTCATCCTTCAAGGCTATTCACACGGTTTACCTCCAAATCAGTGATGTATTTAACAGATATTTTTTTGGGATATTTATACAACGTGTTAGGTTTGTGATTTTTATATAGAACTAATTCTCTTAAATAAAAACTTTATTATAATGAGATAAATAAAATCCCTTCTTATCTCTATCGATTTAAATTTGCATAAGTTTTTCAACCAAATTTTATATAAAATTAAATATGTATACAGTTGTAAGTCGGGTAACACTTGTCTAGCGAAATGATTTTGTCATAAAGCAAGTAAGAATTTAAAAACCATTTTTTTCTAGATGAAGACCAAAGATTGATATATTAATAATTTACTTTAAACGTAAACCAACACGTATACAGGAACTACGTATTTTTATTGAATAATATTTCATTTCTTAATATAAAACAAAGTCACTTCCCGCTGTCCCCTTGTCCTGTATGCTTAAATCTTTAAAACTACGCTACGGATTTTGATGCGGTCTTTTTTGATAGATAGAGTGATTCAAGAGGAAGGTTTATAAGTATAATACATGCATTTTATAGCAGAGAAAGAAACCATGCGAAGCCGGGAGCGGGTCGCTAGTATTTTATATTTTATAAATAATAAAAACAAAGATGAAGTAAAAACTTTATATCATAATACTTAATTACTCCACATTTACCATTTACTACAAAAAATTTAAACAACTCAAGTCATATAGACTAGTTACCTTATCTTATTTCCATCGCAAATCGCAATGTTCATGGGTTGTGAACAAAATGAAAGTAAAATAAGTATACTTACAAGAAAACATGAGAATAATATCGCTGCCACGGTCTTATCGGCCATCGTGGCGTGGATGTTGATGATGACCAGGTCGTTGATTGTGAGGAACAGGAGAAGAAAGAAACCGAAAATATGTGTCCAAATGTTCATAGTTTCGTTTGTCCACCAGAATACGCTGAAAAAGTATTTCAGGTCAACACAATATCTTTGATGTTTATAATTTTTTTTTTTAAACTGCAGCTCAATTTATTTATATTTAAAAAATTATGCAATTTTTTTAAACAAACACAATAATTGAATGTGCACTATAATGTTACAATTATGAAATTTGTCACAAATTAATTTATAATTTTATCTTACAAGACTGGAATAAAAATATATGGAAGTATAAATCTAGACAAATATATAATCTATCAAGTTTATTATTATTTAATAACGCTGTAAATGAAACTTTATATAAATTTATTATACAGTAGAAACTCAATTATCTGGCCCTGAGTAGTAAATATTTGGTAATTTGCCTATTATACACCAAATGCGAATTGAAAAATACATAATATAAACAAATTATATGTAACTAGCGGCCCATCCCGGCTTCGCGCGGGTGGAATATTATTTTTAAAAATATATTGGCCCTCCCGCATTTCGGTGCCCACTCTCTTGCCGCTTCACTCGCTGCGCTGCGTCGCTATACTGGCCCGTCGCGTCGTCGTGTATTTTTTGTTTATATTGATATTTTTAATTTCATAATATCTTTTGAATGGAAAGTCCGATTTTAATAATTCAAAAAGTAATTTACAGGTATTGAAATAGTCTTGAATACGAAATAATTTATTTAGATAAGGATTAATGCAAAGATATAGAAAACATGGTCTGATTTTGATAGGCATTTTTATCAACTTTTAAAATGTAAAAAAGTAGTTATAGTGACGTAACTATAATAGTTGGACATATGGTCTCGCGGACTTTTTTGTAGATATTGATACGTTCTATAATATTGTACAACATTTTTTTGTTCTATCATCAATACTTTTTGCAGCGCATGCGATGAAAGATATTTTATGGCCAATTTTTTGGCACCTTGGGTTGGTTTTCGTGAGATTTCCTAAGGATCTCTAATTTTTTCTTGTAATAAATATAGCCTATGTTACTCAGGGATAATGTAGCTTCCTAATGGTGAAAGAATTTTTGAAATCGGTCCAGTAGTTTTTATGTTTATTTGTTACATACAAAAATACAAAAATACAAATCTTACTTCTTTATAATATTAGTATAGATTAAGTGAATAAGGCTGCAATATTTTAGTATTTATGTAATTTAAGAAAATATGTATATACATAAATAAGTGCATACATTGTATGTTGGAAAATGTATCTAAAAAAGAGAATATCATATGTGAAATTTAATCTAACTAAAAATAACCTATAACTAAAATCCTAAACTAAGGCCTCATCGCAATCAGATGGGAAGGTGCCGAAGATGCTGGCTGCATTTCCTCTTTGAATAGCAATGCTAATTTGTTAGGCCAAAATGTAAGCCAGCTCTGCGATCCCGGGTCACACAGGCGCGTGTGCGATTATTAAATTATTTTTGTTTGATGATATGTATTTGTTGTTTTTAATAAAAACACTATGTACACAAACACATCCACATAATATTATACAAAGAGCAGAAGACTTTATTCTTAAACAAATGGCTAATTCCCCATGGTTTATCAAGAATTCAGAACTCCATGAGCATGTGAACATCAATGGGAAGTGAAGGATGAAGTTTGCAAGTCTACAACCAAGTACAAGAAGAGGATAAAGCATCACCCAAACATACTGGTGGTGTTGCTCAGTTCCCAGGAATCTCTAGAATGGCTAAAACGACATAACATCCTATAATTGGATAGCCTAACTTAGCAGGAGATATTACCAATAGGGAAATCACTGAAACACTAAATTAACTTCAGAAATATCTGCTCATAGTCCTAGGACTGATTGCAGATCTACAAAGAACAAAAAAATGTACGCAATCCACACACAATCAGCTTTTTCTTCATACAGTCAATTATCTGGATTTTCGATTGTCCTAATGCCTAACAACAACAATTAGTCTGGTTAATAGAGTTTCGACTGTATTTGCAAATCTTATGCAGAAATACAGTTCATCTATATTTCACAGCAGAGGAAATCTGAAACTATTTCTTACACTAGCTAAACTAATTTACAAATATTTTGGTATAATTAGCTCAATTGTTTAGATTCAAACTTCCAAAATTAAATTTACTTAAGAACTTAATTTAAAAGTATTTGATTTACAAATTGATAGATTATTTAATTCTAATAAGTTTAAAACAGCTGATTAATTTACCTCTCCCAACATAATTTTGTTGGTAACAGTTTTCTGTAACCATCTCTAATATATGGATTATGTTGTAAATATTCTGGAGCTTCTTCATATTTTAGTAGTTTTCTGAAGTTAATGTATTCTACATCTTCAGCAGTGAGATTGTTATTATCTTCAAGTTTCTTTCCACGTCTCAGTAATGTGTTTCCAGTACAAAACTCCTTTTCTTGTGTACAGTCATCTTCTAACTTGAATCAAATTTATTAACTATGATATTTTATAGTACAAAAATAATAATAGCATGTATAATAAATTTATTTTTTATTTATCCTTTATTGTATCAATTAATTATTTTTATTAGAGGCTTCTAAGTGTTATTAAAATTTAGCGAACAGCTAACATACCTGCTATGATACAAGTAAATGTATATGGTATTTTTTATTTTAAAGTTAACAAATCATTTTTTTATAAATTTCAATCCCAAAAATAAAATAAAGAAAAAAATAAAAGTTAATTCAAGATTCCCAAGAGCCAAAATGTTTTTAAACAAACTAATTTTTTGAAAAAGCTATTTTTTTTAATACAAAATAGGACAGTATAAAATCATGTAATTATTATCAATATTTGTTTATAACTTACTTTTTCAATGGGCATAAATTGTACGGTTTCGGGCTGGCATTCGCTCACTTTTCTTGTCATGGTTAAAGTCATGTTTGAAAAATAAATAATAAAAATAATTACACAAAATAAGTTATATTATCAACGACACATTTAACACTTGTTATTTCTTCTTATAATCATTTCAAACATAAAAGTAATAGAAAACACTTGAAAATTTTGTAACTTCGCTTTATTTATCGTAATTACACTAAAGTCGGTACAAAAGAAGAACACAACAACACCCCATACCACTTTAAATTGAACTGACAATTGAAGCAAAGATCAGCAAAGATGAATTGGACGACGAATTCACCAGCACCAGTGTTGCCAACTGACCTCTGTAGTTAAATATGTTACCTACAAGAAGTAGCTAGAAATGACTAAAATAAAAATTATTAGTTATGAGTTAAAGAAATAAGTAAAAAAATAAAAATGAGTTAGGTTGAAGAATGGCCCAAAAATATAGCCACAACTTTTTAGTTTGTTGTAGCTCATGGATAGTAGCTAAGTTCATAACTTGGCAATACTGAAATTCACAATTGTAAGCAGTGCTGCCAATAAATTAAATCGGGATTACCCAATTTAATCGGTTATCAAATATGATATATTCCTAAAATTATTATAATTACGTCATCCGACGGCTAACTGAATAGTGAATTTGTGTGAATTGAATTGTTGGCCAATATGAGGTGTAAAGTAGGAAATATTTTTGTCTATTGTTGAGTTTGAGTGTCTATTATAATTATTAAAATTTAGATGTCGCTACTGAAGATAAAAGTTTTATTTACATAAAATGTAATAATTTTACGTTTACTTGTTACTAAATGTCAAAACTAAACTGGTCTACATTAAACTTACTATTCGTATATTGTGTTATACGGATACCATTAGATAGTTTTTAAAAGGTTGCTAAGTCTAAAAAAATAACTGATATCTTTAAGACACTTTCTTCCACAAACCCGTCGTTTTAAAGAAATATTATATATATTCTTTGTTTTTAACTCCCGTTTTTATTTTTTAGCAATTATTCTGGTTTTTGAGAATTGTCCTCTATATCTAGAGCAGACGTTCCCAATTATTTGACCTGCAGACCTTATCTTGTTCTTCACTTGTAGATATACCCCTTTCCCAAAACTTGTGGCTATTGTATAATGAAATGGTTTCGAAATTTGGAAATTAGGTGTATATCGAATAAATTAGTAATTACCTACTTTAAATACACTTTTGGGCTATAGACCCCTTGTATCTAGTTATTGACCTTTAGGGTCGATTTAGACCACTTTGGGAATCACTTCTCTAGACTATATGTTTTGATTATTTGCATTGTAAAATAATTATAACCTTATATGATATAAAGATACAATTTATTAACGTAATTTTATCGTATTTTTAATTAAAATGAAATCGTTATTATATACATTATATTACAAAATCAAAATTCAAGGTAAACACATCAAATAAAATTTCCCACGTTAACACCTGGGAAAGTTTCAAATTGCAAAAATGTGCTTGAAAATAACCCTATCTGCCTACTTTGTTTTCCAAAAATAGCGCCCAGAATTCTTAAAGCAGTTACGTCACGTCCGAATTTTACAAGTGTTACCATAAAAATAATGCATATTGATTTTAAAATATTGTTACAAATTATTTTTTTTAAACAAATAATAATTTTTTTTGAAAATAAACCATTTAATTTAATGTATTTATCTCTTTTAAAAATATATATTTTGATAAATTTAATTTACCTGAAAGATATTAGTAACAAGTAATTCAATATGTATAAATGTTTAAAAAAAGAGAAGCAATCGAATGATGAACGCTCTTTGTAAATGGTCGATTTTCCTGTTTGCTGTTCTCCATTCGTCGCGAGTGTGTTAATTTTGTAGAACCTGCGCTCCGTTCTAATTCGTATTCTTTCTTAATATTAGTTAATATTATTTTTTGTTTAAGTCTTTGAAGTTTTATCTGAATAGTTAGTTTTGGATAATTATTGCATAAAACGACTTATGTGGTAGTTTTGCGTTTAGACGGGAGCCATCTTGCAATCTCTAATCAAAGGTCCTTGGCTCACAGTTTCGTTGTCTACTTGAAAGGGTGTACGATCAATCATAAAATAATCAAATGGCGTTAAAACGAATTAATAGGGTACGTATATGGAATTTCGTTGTTAATTTTAGATAATCGTCGTTTACAAGTGGTGTGCTGTAAAACTAGTAACAGACTTCGGGAGTGAACGTTTCGTCATTGTGAATACCTATTATCGAAATTTCTTCTGGATAATTCTGTGTGCGTGATTTTACTTGGTAATCGTTAAATATTTTTTGTCCTCGTTGGATTTTTGTATAAGTAACGGTGTTTTACTGATTCGTAAAGGGTACAAGTTATGCACACGGCGTACATAAAATGTCGGAAATATGTGCCAATTTTGAGGTTTACTCGTAATATATGCACGATGGAGGAAGAAAATTGTCAAAGGCCAGTCATATGATTGTATAAAATTGTGTAAAGGCCATATTCTTTTATTCGTGTATTTCGTCGTTGTGTTTGCGGGTGATGATGTGTTTGACATGTTTCAATAGTCTCTATTGTTTCCCACATTGTATATAGACAGTCTTATCTGGTGTTGCAGGAATTACAAGACCTGGGCAGAGACCCGCCGGCACAATGTTCTGCAGGCCCACACGGAGAAGATCGTGAGTATTCGTTTTCAATTATAATTTATATTTGTGACTCATCGTATTTTCTGCTTATATATGTCATTGTAAAAACGATTGTTTTTCGAGTATTAACTTAATAAGACTAAATTTATTAGTAAAAATCTGTTATGTGGATGAACTTTAAACTTACTTATACTTTAAATTTTAAATCTAATTATATTTTAAAAATAATATTATAATAACAACAGTTCATTTATTAATATGTCCATTAAGATTAATATAAGAATAGGAATCAGCTGACATTGTACTTTACAACAATCAAGACAATAAAGAATTTCTTTCTTTACAGTTTTTCACTGGCAAGCCACAATAATGGGTCCAGTAAGTATCTGTTAAGCAGTCAGTGTATTTTTAGGTTATTAAATCATTCATTTGGAAGCACTACATAAATAGCAACATGTTTCCTCTGTATAAATGAAGCCTTATAAGTAATTTAGTGAGATTACTATGTCTTACATATAAATAGCCATAACTTACATAATGTGTAATTATTTCCAGGTGGACAGTCCCTATCAGGGTGGTGTATTTTTCCTCACCATACACTTTCCTACAGACTATCCATTCAAACCACCAAAAGTTGCATTCACAACACGTATTTATCATCCCAATATAAACAGTAATGGTTCTATCTGTTTGGATATTTTGCGCTCACAATGGTCTCCAGCACTTACCATATCCAAAGGTATATAATTGTTATTTTCTCATAAATTTTGGGAGTTGCGAGTAATTTAGAACTCATTGATATTTAATATTTTTTACTTTTAACTTTATAAAGTATTTATTATTTCAGTGTTGCTCTCAATCTGCTCACTTCTATGCGATCCAAATCCCGATGATCCTTTGGTGCCAGAAATTGCTAGGATCTACAAAACTGACAGAGAAAAGTACAATGAATTAGCCCGAGAGTGGACTAGGAAGTATGCCATGTGATGAGGAAATGTGACAGCAGAAAACATATACACACACATCGCCACAGCCCAGGCTATACCCTCATCCCCTTCCTCTCTATTCCCTTCCCCAGTATCCCTTGTCTCACTATCCCTACGATATGTGTTAAAATCAACATGGTCATTTAGAATCGGATTGTCTCTTGTACTTTACATGCCAATTATTGCAACTAAGTAAAATAATACACATATGCAAATAGTTTCTGTTCATCTAATGTATAAGTACCATTTTCTATAAGAAATTGTGTTTGGTTTAACATTGATGTGTAGATGTTTTATCCCATACACTTGTTTAGTTAAACATTAGTTAAATTTACTTGAATTTGATGTAACTCCTAAACAATTTGTACTTTAACTAGATCTAAATTTCATTGTGAAAGTGTACAATAGCCATATGTTAGAAAAACGGAGCGTCGGTTGCTTTCTACTTTCCTCTTGAACAACTGATTCTGTTGCTAAGTTTAGCTCATGTGTTACGAACATTCTGGTTAATGTAAGTCAGTTAACTTGAGCTCGAAGAAGTTGAGTGAGTGTTAATTTTTTTAAACAAACATTTTTTTATTAAGTAGTAAATATGTAGCGTGCTGAACAGACTGACAAAGATTAAGCGGTCAGTTTTCTTTCATCCACAATATTTAAGGGAACGCTCCTATACACGGTTCAGTATAAATTACAGTGTATCTCATATGATAAGTTTAATCTAGTTTTTTTTTTCACTATGGCGATCTTTATATTATAATTTTATCTAATATATATTGTGGTTGTAAGGATACCTGCGTTGTGATTTCCACGTATATCCCATGACCTGTCCTCGTCTCCTAGGTTTTTATGGACTATCAGTATGGCATGAGTGGCAAAGTATGGTGTGTTCACATCCGTTAAGAAAGCTTTTGTTTATTTGGTTAACACAGGGAGAGATTACTCAAAGCTTTTCTAACTGTAACCAGTCGACGATGTATTTTAGCTTCACTAAATTGTAAGAAACAATAAATTATTGTGTATGTAAATACATCTTGGAGCTTTATTTAGGTTTATTTCCTTTTTTTTAATTGCTATAAGGCTTAATGCCTGTTATAGATAATAAATATTGTGCATCAACTTTCATGATACAGATTTGTCATTTTGTCTTAAAATAGAATATTTTAAGGTCATTCTCCTTTTTTTGTGTTACAATCTCATAGTGTTTGTAGTGTCACTAACCTATGGTAGAAAAACACAGCCACATGGTCTAAAATAAACAGATGGTAACAATGAACTTCTGAGTAACTCAAATAATTAGAAAATTTCATTATTCTTTCTACAAAATCTAAGTTTTTTATCTAAAGATTGAGGACAATGCCATTACAAGCTGGAATCATGTGAAGAGAAAATTACCAGGAAAATAAATTCGAGCTACTTTTTTTTTAACAGCAGTTGGTCAATAGTTAGGGCGTTGGATACATTATTCAAGAAGTCATGACTCATTTCCATCCAAGGCTTCCCTTTGGATTAAAAGAATGGTATTTATACATATAACCCAATTTATAACGCTGAAGAGATCGTTTATTTGCTTGAACGCGCTAATCTCAGGAACTACTGGTGCGATTTGAAAAATTCTTTCAGTGTTAGATAGGCCACTTATCAAAAAAGGCTATAAGCTATATATCATCACGTTACGACCAATAGGAGCGGAGCTACATGCGGATGAAGTCGCGCAGGTCGACTAGTATTCAAATATTCATAATTAATTGTAGGCACTTAATCATATCCTATTAACAATTGAAATCATTGTTGTAGAATTTTTAAGTTTCAATAAAAAAAAAATGCTGCCATGTTACCTACATATTCTCAATGTATTTAGTTTTTTTTTTAAAGATACTAGTGTAATCGTTCTGGACTTCAAGGAACTCTTCAAGATCAAATAGGAAATGGGTTACTTGAAAAAAAATTTTTTTAATCAGCGCCCATTTTAAAATCAATAGAAAATATTGTAACAAGGATTAGGGTTAAAAAAGGACAACACCTTTATTAATTTATTTAAATATTTTAAAACTGGTTGTATTATCTTTATTATAAACTAAACATAAGGTAATGGTACACCAACCAATTTTATAAAATTAAATTATTTACATTACTCGTGACATGAAACACGAACTAAACTTGATATCATCAGTATGAATGTTATGAACTATGATTACATATATATTTAGGTACAAGGCACATACAGTACAATGGTTTGTTTTGGCATATACATACTACTCGTGAGGGGGTTTTTCATCACTTATATCAGAGCAGTAACAAATACTACAAGAATTTGATATAAGGTATGTTTTAAATAAAATTAGTGTTAGTGACGTCACTTGTGTCGTCGTCTTTACCACTTATATATAATTAAATTACATAAAGCTATATTTTAATATGGTAAAAAAGAGGGTTTAAGAAAATTTATTTTTTTAATTTTTATAAAGTTAGAGCAGTTTTACAGTTCTGTAGTCTCCATATTTTTCGCGTTCTTCATCTGTTCTAACTGTTGGTAAAAATCGTAGTTGCCTTGATTAGTTTCGGCTTCAGTTTCAGTTGAATGTATGGAGGGGAACGCTGCTGTGGTGATGAAGTATGGCTTCTCATTCGACATGTCTTGGTCTACTGCGTTTTCGTCGAGGGAATCCCTTTCGGAGTGACTTATTTGATCGTCGGATTTGTACCAGTCGTTCTCGTACGCGTGTAACCATATTGGATTTGAGCCCTTTGTGCTGTGTTTATTGGTGTTAGGGACTCTACCTCCGGAACTGCGGATGGTCATGTCCGATTCGCCTGGTGTGGGAGTTGCTGTGAAATGTAAAGAGTATTTAATATTTTCTATAAATATAAAAAAAGCTGTTGTTGTCGTCGCGCTAATCTCAGGAACTACTGGCCCGATTTGAAAAATTCTTTCAGTGTTAGATAGCTCATTTATCGAGGAAGGCTATAGACTATATATCGTCATGCTAAGACCCATAGGAGCGGAGCTTCACGCGAATGAAGTCGCGCGATTCGACTAGTAGTAATATAAAACTGAAGTGAAAATCTGAATAATATTTGTAAAATAAAATGGCAATTTCAAATAAACTCAATAAAATTCATTGTTGTAGTAACATTGAACCTTTAAAACAGGTTAATTTTTTTAAATATTGCGTAGTAAGTATGCACCAAATTTAATGTAGGTCATGGTTAACGACTTGATAACTAAAACTGCAGAATTAATATGTAATTAAATAAAAGTGGAGTAGTTCTTACATTCTAATAATTATCTTTTTTTTAATATTAGGTCCTTACTTTACAAGGTTTAAAAATTATTGGAGATAAATTATAAAGTGAGTTGTATAAATATAATAATAAAGCACCATCGCTTCGATGAGTGATCATTAGGATTTTTTTCTTCGGGTTTTAGGATACAGGGAACCTCTCAAACAAAAAAATCAATATTTGTTCCAAAGAAATGAGAAGTGATTTTAATTACGAGTTATAGGTTTTAAGTTTTAACATTAATATCTTACAATATGCAGTAGCAGTCGCCGCTTTTAGCTTCCTGATATAATCAGCTCGCTGTGACAAGCACATCATAATGGCGATCACAAGTAAAACGGCTAAAAAGAGAGTTGTCCATACAAGCCAGTACACAGTCTGGTTTGACGATATTGTATCCGCAGTTAGCGGCTCGTACTCCGCTGGTTGTGTGTCCAATACGTTGAATTCCTGGAAATAATTGATTTTGATTAATTTGAAACTCTTATAACACCTCGGCTGTCCCAAAAATAAACACAGTAATGGACTAAATATTTTTTTTACAATAGAGCGAAAAAACACATTTTATGTCATAGATAAGATTATTGGATATGCTTATGTATATTCAATATTTAATTTACTTTATTTGTTTTTTTGCATGTTTTATGAGCCTTGCTAACTTAAAAATGGTTATTACGATATTTTTGACCATAGTAAGGTATCGTACTCGGTTTTTATATTGGTTTGTAAAGAAGTTTTTGAGCATTACAATCCCCGAATGAAAAACCTAGCAAGTGTCAATTCCCAACAAAAAACACAGTAAGCACATGCGGCTTGCTGTGTTTTGTATTGGTAACTGACCCTTGCTGTGTTTTGTATTGATAACTGACCCTTGCTGTGTTTTGTATTGATAACTGACCCTTGCTGTGTTTTGTATTGATAACTGACCCTTGCTGTGTTTTGTATTGATAACTGACCCTTGCTGTGTTTTGTATTGATAACTGACCCTTGCTGTGTTTTGTATTGATAACTGACCCTTGCTGTGTTTTGTATTGATAACTGACCCTTGCTGTGTTTTGTATTGATAACTGACCCTTGCTGTGTTTTGTATTGATAACTGACCCTTGCTGTGTTTTGTATTGATAACTGACCCTTGCTGTGTTTTGTATTGATAACTGACCCTTGCTGTGTTTTGTATTGATAACTGACCCTTGCTGTGTTTTGTATTGATAACTGACCCTTGCTGTGTTTTGTATTGATAACTGACCCTTGCTGTGTTTTGTATTGATAACTGACCCTTGCTGTGTTTTGTATTGGTAACTGACCCTTGCTGTGTTTTGTATTGATAACTGACCCTTGCTGTGTTTTGTATTGATAACTGACCCTTGCTGTGTTTTTGATTTGGGGTTTGTGTATCAACCCGTGCCTTTACTGTGTTATTGATTTGGGATTTGTGTATCAACCCGTGCCCTTACTGTGTTTTTGATTTGAGGTTTGTGTATCAACCCGTGCCCTTACTGTGTTTTTGATTTGAGGTTTGTGTATCAACCCGTGCCCTCACTGTGTTTTTGATTTGGGGTTTGTGTATCAACCCGTGCCTTTATTGTGTTTTTGATTTGGGGTTTGTGTATCAACCCGTGCCCTTACTGTGTTTTTGATTTGGTGTTTGTGTATCAACCCGTGCCTTTATTGTGTTTTTGATTTGGGGTTTGTGTATCAACCCGTGCCCTTACTGTGTTTTTGATTTGAGGTTTGTGTATCAACCCGTGCCCTCACTGTGTTTTTGATTTGGGGTTTGTGTATCAACCCGTGCCTTTATTGTGTTTTTGATTTGGGGTTTGTGTATCAACCCGTGCCCTTACTGTGTTTTTGATTTGGTGTTTGTGTATCAACCCGTGCCTTTATTGTGTTTTTGATTTGGGGTTTGTGTATCAACCCGTGCCCTTACTGTGTTTTTGATTTGGTGTTTGTGTATCAACCCGGTCCTTTATTGTGTTTTTGATTTGGGGTTTGTGTATCAACCCGTGCCCTTACTGTGTTTTTGATTTGGTGTTTGTGTATCAACCCGTGCCTTTATTGTATTTTTGATTTGGGGTTTGTGTATCAACCCGTGCCCTTACTGTGTTTTTGATTTGGTGTTTGTGTATCAACCCGGTCCTTTATTGTGTTTTTGATTTGGGGTTTGTGTATCAACCCGTGCCCTTACTGTATTTTTGATTTGGTGTTTGTGTATCAACCCGTGCCTTTATTGTGTTTGTGATTTGGGGTTTGTGTATCAACCCGTGCCCTTACTGTGTTTTTGATTTGGTGTTTGTGTATCAATCCGTGCCATTACTGTGTTTTTGATTTGGGGTTTGTGTATCAACCCGTGCCCTTACTGTGTTTTTAATTTGGTGTTTGTGTATCAACCCGTGCCTTTATTGTGTTTGTGATTTGGGGTTTGTGTATCAACCCGTGCCCTTACTGTGTTTTTGATTTGGTGTTTGTGTATCAATCCGTGCCTTTACTGTGTTTTTGATTTGGAGTTTGTGTATCAACCCGTGCCCTTACTGTGTTTTTGATTTGGTGTTTGTGTATCAATCCGTGCCTTTACTGTGTTTTTGATTTGGGGTTTGTGTATCAACCCGTGCCTTTACTGAGTTTTTGATTTGTTGTTTGTGTATCAACCCGTGCCTTTACTGTGTTTTGTGATTTTGTTTTTTTTTGAACTACCGCCTCTTTTTGAAAAAGGGTCTATGCATATTGTTGGTAGGAAGCATAGTGCGAAAATTTTGAAAAAATTGTCCTTTACTGTGTTTATTTTTGGGACAGCCGACCTATGTCCGATGCATTTTAGAGTACTGTACCGTCGTGTGGTCGCCGTCGTGGATATAAAAAAGATTTTTAAGACATCTTATATATTCTTGCAAAATAAAGGGTCGAGACTTTCCGAGTTATACCGAAAGACTAGGACACATGCTCATGTAACATGATCAGTCTTCTTAATCGCAGGACAGTTCTGCATCTTTGCTTTGTGTACAAAGTTGTCTAAGGAAAGATCGACTGTGAGAGATTTCTAAACGAAATAAGATTTCCTCGTACACCAATAGCAACTTTTTACATTAGAAGATCTAGAACTAAATATGGACAAAACGTGCTATTAAAACGACTATTAAAGTTGTGTCATATTGTGACTGAAGAATCTTTTTGGAGAATCTTATAATATTTTTCGTAAAAAAATTAAGGAATTGTTGAGGCATGCCAATTGAATTATTTTTATAGCATTTTTTATTTTAAATATTATGTTATTGTTTTTTGTTATATTAGTTTGGAAAGATGCTTTTACAATATTTTTTATGCTTGTATTTGTAATTTTTGTTCTTTAAAAGTATGCTGAGTTTTGAGTATTCAGTTAAGTTTAAATATTTTTAAATGTTGAGGCCATCTTAATTATTTATATATTTGTAAGAACGCAACTTGCGTTCTTACAAATATAGATAAATAATATGTTTTTATTGATTAGTTTTTAGAATTTTAACTACTGATGGCCCTTAAATAAATAAAATAGAAATAAATAAATAAAATAGTTGCGCATTTGACCCTTTGACTATACTCTATTTCACGCACTCAACATATGGTTAGAAAGACATTTTCTTATATATCTCGAATATGAATAATCCACGCTCGTTGTAATATAGCAATTCATTCAAAATGAAGAAAATATTCTAAATTTTAATTAATAACTTTGAAGTGCCGAAGATTATATATCAATAATACAAAAGACGTCAAAGACAAGAAATCTTAGATTCAAAACATATTTATCTTTATCGCATGGAAAGATGACAACTGCGACGTCATACAATAATATAACTATTACGTATTATATTTCAAGTAGTTAATTGTATGTAATCTGTATGTGTATTTAATAGGTGGTGTATTTATGAGTAATTTCTGTCCTAAATAAACAAATAAAATAAAATTTATTTGAAATCCATTTGGAAACGAAATTTCATGATATGAGGATTGGTGCCTGGAGTAAAATGCGCGTAGAGTGAACCTTAGTGCTACGTAGTATTCGTGGACATTATTGTGCTGAAGCAGAAATATCATATAAATATAAAAAATGACAGTAGACTAAACCGGTAAATGCATTGGATCGACATTTAGTTTCCCAAATTTTTAGTAATTTTGACAATAAAATTAATATACTTCCATTTTATTAATGATTTTTTGACAGCTCGACGACTGACAAGTTAGTGATGACCTGAAGATCTCGAATATTCCATTCCAATTGTACGTAATTTTTTAAATAAATATAATAAACATAAAAAATTATATAATGTTAACATTTTAATTAAAATTTTGGTTGTCTTTCTGTTTAAATAACATATTAAACCTTATTAACGAAATATTAAGGTACTTAATTAATACGTAATCTTAAACATTTACGTACTATGTGAGCTTTTAAAAACACTAATAAAACGGACAACATGGTAATTTTTTGATATTATTTCTACCGATTATTTGTAATCTGTGGTGTAATAGGCTCGTGTCCACTAATAACAAATTGTTTGGTTTTAGAAAATAAATTCGAAAAAATAGGCATTAAGTCACGTGACTGCGAACACCGATAAGAAAGTGTTACGTCACGCCACGCAAAAACATCATTGTTGTTTTTGACGTTTTCCTACAACAGAGCAAGTTACTTCGCAGACTGTGACGTCATTCAAGACGCCATGACACTACTTAGCGTTTTTGAGCGGAATCTAAATTGCTTTTTTTAAAATACAAATACGTAATGTAAATATTGCTTTTCCATTAAAATATAGCTTTTTTGGGATAAAATAGATATACAAACCTTAAAAAGATCATCAAGCTGTTCAATATTCTTATCAACAAGTTTCAATACTTGATCTACCTCCAGCACCGAGTGATCTTCACCATTTACTAAATGTAGGTACAAATCAGTCTTAGTGTTATCTACAGAACCATCTTTATTCTCGTGTACTCGTAAATCATCAATATTGACTACCGAGTCCGTTACACGCGCCAGTTGTTCTCTAAAATTGTGTATTCTATCTCTAACTTCAGATGGGTGTGCGCGTAATACGAAACGTACTCGTTGGTCTTCCCGTAGTAAGTATATAAAAACATGAGCTTCGTCTTGCAGTCCATCTGTATCATTTGCTAATACCTGTTAAAATGGAGAGACGTTATATTGAATTTCATATATATTTAATTATAAACATAATTTAAGTATAAATACCTTAAAGTCAAAGTATCCCTTCATTCCCTTCTGTGGATCGAAGTTTAATGATACACCACCAGTTTCAATATTAACCAAAAATGGAGACACAGCCAAATTCTCCAATCCCTCTGTCAAAGTTTCCTTTACATCTCCCAATAAATAATAACTTATTTTTGCGTTTATACCTTCATCTAAATCTATGGCCTGAAAAAAACATACAACTTTCAATTGTTTTTACGAATATTGTTGTATTTTTTGGGATTATTTTATTACAAACTGTAAAATGAAAATTAGAAAGAATCACTAAAATATCTCGAGAAATGAAAAAGTTATGAGACTTTAAAGTTGCGCCTGTAACAATAAATTCGTTTCATGCGGCAGACCAGCGTGTGACGTCACTTCACCTAGTCGTCGCGGTATATATATCGATTTTAGGTAAATTATTATTTTGTACTTTTACGAAGTCTTCTTCCATTATGCTAAAATAAAAACTACTTACTACTACTTAACTTTTATTTACTTACTACTAAAAAAAACTACTATTACTACTACTACTACTACATTACTTATAAATAGTCAACAAACAGCTGTCCGTAAAACATCAACAAGCAGCGCAAGTGCTTTGGTGCGACTGTAGGTGAAATGACGTCAGAGGCCCACAATCTTTCCGCGATCATTTATTGATGGATTTCAAAAATATTTTCAACAGGCATATTAGTTCCAATCTACATTTCAATTCTATAAAGTTAAATATATCATCATGAAACTTCTCCATTTCTTATTTTTAGTAAATCTTAGCAGTCATACATTCAGCACACAACATAGCAACTAGCTTTTTGATTATAATATTTATGGTTACTCTACATAGAGTATGTTAGTCGGAAATAGAAGAACATTGAATGTATTAAAGAAAAAAAAATTAAAATCAGCACCACTGCGAGGCGAGGTGTATTAACTACCTCAGCTAGTTTATTAATGATTTTTTAATAAACATTTTAAATTGTTGAAGTGGCAAGTCGAGTATAGGTTATGTTATCTAAGTAATAAAAGTTTGTATTTAATTATTTTTAATTTCGTAATTAGTTAAAACTATAGTTACCTTGACATGCATAAACTCAATACCAAAATCAGCCTCAGTGGTGACGCCCCCTGTGAATATTTTACTCACAAATGTGGGACTATTATCATTGACGTCATTTATAGTGATATGAACTTTTAATGTACTAATTCCGTCCGTTGATTCGTCATAACGTGGTTTGGTTAAACAATCCTCTGTTGCTAATATTGTTAGTAGGTATTGATTTTTTTGCTCTCTATCCAATGATTTTGATGTTAATCTGTGGTAAATGTGTAATTACATTAATTTCAGTACACAATATAGTTGTTTTTTCATGTCTTGCCATGAGATAAAATACTTGAAACATTCATATATAAAACTCCCGTCAATTCTATCATTACAGATTACATACTATTGTCATCATCATCACGACCCGTCAATAGCCTACTGCTGAGCCGGGTCTCCTCCTCAGAATGAGGGAGGTATAAGGCCATAGTCCACCACACTGGCCCAGTGGGGGTTGGCAGACTTCACACACCTTTCTGAACTTAGAACTTTTGAAACTCTCAGGAGTGCAGGTTTCCTCACGATGTTTTTCTCCGTCGTTAAAGCTAGTATATTTAATAGCTTAAAATACACTGTATAACTCACAAAAGTCAGAGGTGTGTCCAGGATCGAACCCGGACCTCCCCTTTAAGACACAGACGTGTCACGTTTGAGATCGTGGGTGATCAAATTCGGACCTCACGAGTAAGACTTGAAGTATCAACCACTGGGCCATCACTGCTTTTTACATACTATTGTAATTAGAAAATATGCTGTTAATAAATTTAAAAAAATAGACAAACAGATACGATTTTTAAGTTTATCAGTTAAGTATTATCAAATTCAAAATCTTTAATTTCTTCTTTCAAAAACATAATTATCTTATTCTAGATGAACAATAATATCGAGTAGTACAAAATATGCAAATACTGTTTGTGAGAGACTGGTTACCTGTATGACAGACAACCAGGCCCCCTCACCTCTAAACTAATCGGACAATTGAATCACTCGAAAGTAAATTAAAAAAGAAAACAAAAATTACATTAAGCATGACAAAAAAAAAACATAATTATATGCAGTCTTGAAAGAGACTGCAATACAGTTGCATATAATTATGATTTTTTATTTTATTTTTGTTTTCTCAGATGGTGATTTCAATTGTTTTTTTTGGCACACACCTCTGACTCTGACTTATGTGTGTTTCAAGCAATTAAATATCACTTGCTTTAACGGTGAAGGGAAACATCGTGAGGAAACCTGCACTCCTGAGAGTTCCCTAAAGTTCTCTGTCGGTGTGTGAAGTCTGCCAACCCGCACTGGGCCAGCGTAGTTGACTATGGCCTAATACCCTCCTCATTCTGAGGAGGAGACCCGGCTCAGCAGTGGGCCATTGAAGGGTCGTGATGTATTGCAGTCAGTGGCGTAACTATAGGGTGGCATTTCGGCAAAATTCCAGGGGCCCGAACCGAAGGGGACCCCCGGTTAGAGAAGGCCGTGCAACGCAGGATACTTGTTGGCGAACGAACTTAATATTGGAGGAGGGGGCCCCATCTGATGAATTTGCCAGGGGCCCCGAACGGTGTAGTTACGCCACTGATTGCAGTGTATGTATGTTTGTATAAATATATATGTGTGTATAGTATAATACATTACCTATGTGTATTTCTATCCAAATCAAACATTAAATCTTCATTTCCCTTCACAATATAATAGCACACTGGCAACACTGGCTCATCCCCTCTATCGATTTCATCCCTCTCAATAACACTTGGCAGGTACACACTGTACTCCTGGTCATTCTCCGTGATGTTCAAATGTATTCGTTTGTATGGGAACCTTGGGCGATAGTTATCGACGTTTTGGACGTAAATAGTTATGTCGAGGTCAGAGCTGAGCGGAGTCGGGAGTCCGAGGTCGTATGCTTCTATTCTTAACTGCATGGAATTTAAAATAATAGTTTATTTAATAGAAATGTCTCCTTTCAATCCTTACTAATATTATAAATGCGATCTGTCTGTCTGTGAAATTTTGTATATAGATAGTCTAGAGCTTGAGAAAAGACATAGGCTACTTTTTAATGCGAAAAAAGTGTAGTAAGGGGTTGCTAGGGGGGATGAAAAGTTGTATGGAAGTATCGTCATTAGAGCTAGAAGCTTAAAACTTATTGACGTTGTTCATTCGATATAAATAAATATACCCTCAAGGGTGTAAAATAACACTGGGAGACACTGTTCCACGCGGACGAAGTCGCTGGTACAGCTAGTATCTAATAAGAAATAGATAATAAGCGTCTCACTTTCATTTAATTTCTACCATTTCTTTTAATATACATGACATATATATCTGTATATATTATATTACGTTATCTTTACAATTAACAACAATAACACGAGGCTTTGGTTTGTCTAGTATCATATGAAGTGTATGAAGCTTTGTGCAGGTTGCACATAAATGGCTTCATTATAATATAATAACTGCTATTGATTCATATTAAACACTAGCGACCCATCATATCAGTATCAAACAGTTATAATTTTCTAATGCGATGTTACTTTTAAAAAAAAATACTTTTTCTACAGTTTTTGTCTCTGATTGATGAAGGACATTCAAAAGATGTCGCCCTGTTAAGACTAGTCTTGGGTAGTGAACGACCTAGTTCAAAAGAGCGCTCCTTTAGGTGAACTATATGAACTAGTTCGTCGATGATCTCGCTCTTAGTTATTTTTAGTTCTTGTATTTGTTTAAATCGAATTATTTATTTTTAGGGATGCTTATGTTTTATCCATGTTTTATATAAAAATAAAGTTGTAATAAATAAAAATAGTGCTTTATTTCCAATAAAAAATTGATATATACTTATATATTTAAATGATGATAGAAATACCAATATATTGTTCATAAACATCATATTTCACTTTTGAGAATATCGAGTTTCTTTTTCCTTTATTAATTATTTTTAATCAATTATTTTAAAAAGAAGTAACTAAAAGTTCGCCTTTGGATTGCGAACTAAAAAGAGCGCTGTCATTAGTGACCTACTAGGCCCAAGAATAGTTAAGACTTCGTAACATTCTTTTATAATTGGCAATATGATATGATATGTACCCGTACGAAGTTTCTGGACTCCTTAATCAGGAACTACAACTAAAACATATTATGATTTTAAAAACATCTTTAAAGCTTTTCCAGTAGTAGCTATATATGTATATTTTTGTAAAAAAAGAAACAATAAATGACAGCATATTTGGCGTCAGAGGTTCTTTTTCCAAATTAACTTTTTGATTGATATTAAATTAACATGGCGTCAAGGGGAAAGGCTACATGATAACATTGAAACATGTAAAATACATAATAATTAATACAAGACGGGTGCTTTTACTGAACAGATTGTCCGTTCGTCACCATTTAATAAAAAACCTTCATCTTACCTGATATGTGGTCTGTTTATCTCGATCCAAAGACCTTGCAGTTCTCAAAATTCCACTAGTGGCATGCAATGAGAATTCCCGCCAAGCACCCTGAGCGTCTTGTCGCAGTCGATAACGAACTGCGCCATTTGGACCAATATCTGCATCTATAGCTTTAACTTCTAATACTGTTGAGCCAACTGTTGCATTCTGAGACAATAAAAATTTCATAGAGACGTAGGATTTTTTGATAATTATTAAAGCTTAAATGAAGAAAAAAACTAAAAAATCTCAAGCCGACATACAAACACACAACACACATATTCACAATCATACACACACAGATACAAGCATTTCTCGAGCATACACATATATACAGCCAAACATCTGTAATTTCTAATACCCACTGTATTTTAAATGTAAACTTTACATAAAGTTTTGTAAAGTATTTGGAACAAATAAATGTCTTGGAGGTGGGCGTTGATATCTGCAACGCAGTTTTTACTTTTGCAGTATCATCGTTACCAATTTATACGAACATATGAGTTAATGTTTTGTAAATAAAGTTATTATTTATTTATTTATTATTATTTAGATGTTATTAAAGGCTTTCATTCATCGGTACCAAAATCCTGTTTTTAAAATATCCACCATCAGAAACTATATAACATCACACGGCATATAAAATAGTGTTCGAATAACATGTACCATTTTAAGGTTCTAAACTTAATAATGCAATTGTTAGAAAGATATTATATGACGAATATTCACGAAATATCGAAAGACTGAACAATAAATGGGTGTGGAAACCATGTGTCCATATTATTATAAAATATATTGAATTGAGGACTAAAAAAGAAAGGAAAAATTGCGTGTTTTAAAAAACCAATTGCAACTTGAAAGTAATACTTGCTAAGAAATGCGAATATAAAATGACATATACAGTTAGATAATATGTATTGAGCAATGTGTACTTACCTCAGGCACCTTAATAGTAACATTTTGAGTAGGGTGCACAAATATCGGCGCATGATCATTATAATCAGTCACACACACGTGTAACTCCCCTCTGACTACATTAGATGGTATTCCTAAATCTCTTGCTTCCACAATAAGGGTATAATTTCCAAAACGATCCTTTAACGATTGCTTAGCAAACAAACGACCAGTATTTGCATCGCCACCCACTTGCTCGAACCGGAACAATTCTAGAAATAGGGTTATAACGCATATAATAAAATTGTCTTTAGCAAATCATTTAGTGGGTTATTTATTAAGAGTATTGTGAACTATACCATGTCCTTTGCCACCAACTAAATGGAATTGAACTCGTCCATTAGGTGTGTTATTATCATCAGCATCTGTTGCTGATACAGATACTATAGGCTCCCGATAATTGTGAAACTCTGTAATAGTTGCACATTCTGTGGGTATATTTAGTAACGGCGGATTATCGTTCACGTCTTCTATGTGCACTCTGCGATAAAAAATATTATTTGCCACATTGAAAAAACAATCAATTAATATGAATGTTATAAAATATAAAAACGTACACAATTTGTTTAAAAGCATTCCTGCTTTCTCCACTGAGATATCCAAATTGGTAGTTGTCCCACGCTTCCACTACTAGATTGTATGAGGGCTGAGACTCTCTGTCCAACCAATCTGACACTTTTAACGCTCCTGTATCTGCATTTATTAGGAATTTGCCCTGAAAAAATATCATTTTAAAGTTTAATATAAAAAGCGAGGGCAAAAAAAGAAATTCGATTAAATTTAATACCTGTGTAGAAACGCGGTCAAGAAGATAAGTGATTTTTCCATATTCCCCGGAATCTGCATCTTTAGCAATTATATTAGCTATAGTGGTACCAGGTTCTACATCTTCTTTTACCCGGTACTCAAATGGTGATGGTTCAAAAATAGGATTATTATCGTTTTCATCTAGAATCTAAGAAAATATGTACTTAAGTATATATAGTTACGACATGCCAAAAACGTTAAAGGGCTAGAAGTAGAAGTTTCTTAGAATATACCTGTATAAATAAATCCACAACTGCGTATCTAGGTGGTATCCCGCTGTCTACAGCCTTGACGCTGATATTCAACCAGGAATACATTTCGTGATCTATTTTGTTAGCAACAACTAGTTCTCCTGTTGTAGGTTCCATATGTAGCAGACTTCTGAGCTCTTCAGGACCTAGGGGTCAGTGATTTTAATACTTTTTCGATTATTTTAAACTCTTTTCAAAATTTATACTGTTACATTACCTTCTAGAATGTACGTCATAGTTCTATTTTTATCAGCATCATCAGCTACTACGGTTTCAATGTGCATGCCATTTTTAGAGTTTTCTGTTATTGAAGTTTTATAAAATGGCTTTCTGAATTTTGGATTATTATCGTTCTCGTCATCCACCATTATAGTTAAAATAGCTGATGCGGTCTGTTTTGGACCATCCTCTATGGCCGCCATGTCTTCTACTGTGATGGCTAGCTTTATTAACTCTACTTTTTCTCTATCTAATAATCTGTAAAATGGCTGAGCTTTAGCTTTTCTTCTGGAAAAATAAATTTCGTATAATATTTAAAAAATCAAACTATACCTGACAACTTTTAAAGTTCCATCCACAGTATTTAAATCCCATAAAGACATATAGTCATATTCAGTAAAAGGTACCGGAATTCCATCTTCGTTTTTTGCAAAACTGTTGGCTTTGTCTATAGCAAATCGTAGAACCGGCTGTTCATCCAAATCATAGGCCTGAGCTCGGAATATTGCTGTACCAACCTGGGATGTAATGAAAAAAGTTTATTAGATTTAACAACTAAATGACAGACGATGCAGAGTATAGAAATAAAGTTAGGAAAATGAAAAGGGCCATTATTTAATAAAAATTTATTGATCAATAGTGGAAGCCGTAAAATGTTGGGCATTGCATGGATGGCGCGTTGCACAAATCCGAATCCGCCTGCAAACGATCTGTTTACAACGATTACTCAAATACTTCAGTCACTTGGTACGTCGCAAACTGAATAACCTGGAACAGCTAATAGTAGTAGGCCACGTGGAAGGCAAGAGAAGTCGTGGTAGATCCTCGACTATATAGACGGACACAGTAAAGCAGGGCTTAAACATAAGCATTCTAGCCGCTTTAAAACAGGCCAAATGTCGTGAGACTTGGCGAGTGCTCGTGCAGAGACTTGACCATGGTGGTCACGACCCTCAGACACGAGGAAACGACTATAAAGAAGATGTGGAAGCTGTAATATCTAATTCTTTATAGTAACTAAAAAATTTCACAAGGTGTTTCCGGAGTTGCCTTGTTAATTACATATCGTTTTACTTCTTAAAATATAAAGACATTCATATATTGTGTTTCTACTTTTGAAAAATTAACTGAAATTTAATCTGACCTGTGTATTCTCCATAACATGTACAACACCAGGTTCAAGCAGTACTGGTGGTTTATTGTTCACATCTACAATAGTGATATTGACCATCACAGCTGCACTTAATTGGTGATCTCCAATACCACCATCTAGGGCCACCTGTAAAAAAAGCACTTACTTAATTATTTTGCTCTTAAAGTAATTTATTTCTGATTTTATTATTCGAAAAGTCGAAAAAGAACCTGTCTAAGTAGATAATATATTTTTCGATCTTACTTACCACAGTCAAAGTATATCTTGTAGTCTTTGGATCAGTTCTATCAGGGTCTAAAGAAGATCCATTCGCAACCGAAACTAGACCAGTATGAGAATCTATAACAAACTTATCACTTGCTCCTCTTTGTATGCGATATACTATACGATTGTTCGGCGATGAGCCGTCGGAGTCACGAGCTTTTACCTGTTAGAATAATTTATACATTACATTAATTATAATAAATTAATGAATCTAAGCAATGTTGGCTAAATTTCTTGCAACGGTTGAGGGAAATACAATGTAAAGATATAGGTTTGAATAAATAGAGGATTCAAACCACCATTGATAAAACTGAGACATTTAGTGATGAAATAGAGTAGAATGTTCAAAATTAGAGTAGTAATGGAGCGAACGATCCAAATCTAAATTGACAAATACTTTGCTCACTACCTCAATAACACTAGTCCCGCCTGGCATATCCTCTGGTATGGCTCGTCTATACAATAATTGTGTAAACATGGGTGCATGATCATTAACATCTTGTACATAAATAGTTACTGGAACTGTTGAAGATAGAGACGGCGTCCCGAAATCACGAGCTCTCACCTAAAAACCAGTTTACATTACTTATGCCATTATTAAGTATTTTTTAAATAATTAAGTTCAGTATGTAGTATACTTACAGTTAAATGAATAGGCCGTATATTGCTATTGTCGCCGGGTATTTGTTCAAAGTCAATCCCAACCACTGGCGTAATAATTCCCAGATTTGGATCAATTGAAAAATTTCTCTTATAATCCCCACCAACTATTGAATATTCTATATGACTGTTTTTTGTACCTATTCAAAAAAAAAAGCAGTATAAAAAATTTTATCATCAAAATAACTTACTGGAAAATGAACTCATATAATTACCATTTAAATCAATATCTCGTGCTTCTAAAATTAGAGGGTTTTCAAACTCCAGCTCATTTTCTAATAACCTCGCTTCATACTTGTTTGCAAGGAACATTGGAGCATTATCATTCACATCTTCTATGTTTATTATTAATTGTACTGTATTTCTGTTACCTTTACCCTTAAACAGAATTAAAAAATATTATATGGAATTTATTTATTAATTGTAAGCACATTCACATTCAATTTATAATGATCTAGTTTAGTATTTTAGTAATTTTAACACAAATCTGTATTAATTAAAACAGAGGACTCTATCCATTAATTATTATTAAAATTTTAATTGTTTCTGGTCAATATAAAGGACAACAATACAACATTTGAATAAACAAAAAAGTGGCTTATTTTAGGATTCTTACTTGATCATCTCTTGCTTCAACAGTTAAATAATGTCTTGACACTAGTTCTCGATCAAAACTGTCATCACCTGCTTCTTTGACTGTTATTACTCCTGATATTGGGTTTAAGTATAACCTATAATTATTATAAATTAATAATAATAATTTATGAAAGAAGAAGTAACAATTACAGATATTAGTAAAAAAATAAGTGATACTAGGTATTGTAACTTACAAATGAGCAATACTCCCACTAAGACCAGTATATCTAACACCTCTAGTGCCATAGTTATCAGAATCCTGATCTAGCGCTTGAACCCAGGCCACAGTAGTGCCAACTCCACAGTTCTCAGGTATTGACACTGTGTATAAAGGTTCTGTGAATTCAGGAAAGTTGTCATTTTCATCCTTTATGTGCACTGTTATTGGTACTACACTGAAAATAATAATAATAATTTTTTTTTACCCAAAAAATGACTACATTTCAAATATTTTCTAAAATATACCATACCTCATTTTAGGGTCTTTGCTTACAATTTCCTTAGCAACTAGACTGAAATTCATGACAGTAACTTGTTCATAATCCAAGAATGATGGGTCATTTACTCTTATAAGGAAAGATGCTTCATTTATACCTTTAAAAGGTGTAACATCAAACACACCTTTATCACCTACTAAATAGAGTTCAAATGTGCCATTTTTACCCTGAAATGGAAATAGTATTTTAATAAATCGGTCTCCTTTAAATTACTATACACTAGATATTTAAGAATCAGTGTAATGGCTGCAATTGAGTTCTTTCATACCTGATCATAATCAAACACTTCTGGTACAGCATCTTGTAGGAAAGTAATAGGAGTATTCTGTTGAGCATTCTCTATAACTTCCCCAACATATCTTTCACTACGGAATCTTGGCTTTTCATCATTCACATCTGTTATGATGACAGTTACCTCTGTGGTTGCACTTGGTAGTGGTGATACAGTATGAGATTCTTCTGTAGCCTATAATAAAGAAATTTAGTAAATAAAACTTTAAATTTAATATAAAAGAACTGTTTTATAATATAATTATAAATATGCTAACCAAAATCTCCAGTATATAAGCCCCATTGCTATTATTAGGGTCCTCCCTATCCAATTTACTGATAGTATAAACAATTCCTGAACTACTATCAATGTCAAAATGCTCTTCCCCTCCTGATATAATGCTGTAGGAGATTCTGTTGTTGATACCTCTATCACCATCAATGGCTCGCACTACAATTAAAAAGAAATTTTAAATTAATTTGATATAAAAGTTATTCTACCAACTTCATATATTTAACACTGTTAAAAACTTTTTCGCGTAATAGTAGAATAAAATATTTTTCTTAAAATATTAATAACTTTATTTTTGTTTGGAAGTTGGTTATAAAACCAAACTTCATAACTGGCTGACCCAGTACTGCATAAAAAAAGTTTGCTTTCTTGCTTAATTCTATGATCTTTGTCTTTCCCTTAAGGGATAAATTGAACAAAAAGAAAGTTTTTTATCATTACGAAAGATGCTATGATGCTTTTGATTTTCACACAAAAGATAAATTTTTAAAAATAGTTTTAATTTTTGTTAATCTATTTAAGAACAATCAGTAAGAATTTTATTATTTTCCATGTTGGTTTATTCTCTATATAGTCTGTGTCGCTTGATAGAAGGTCAAATCCAGAGAATGAGTATTTATAAGGAAATTATATCATAATGTTTACCTTGTAAAACCGAAGTTCCCACAGGCGCATCTTCACTGATTCTGGTAACTGGACTGGCGACCACAAACTCCGGAGGTTGATCCTCCACATCCTGAACCTTGATTAGTATGGCAGCTGTGCCTGTATTCACTCTTCCCTGGTTCGCTCTATCTACTGCTAAAATTCGTAATTGATAGAGCGACTTCCGCTCATAGTCCAATCGGTTTGTTAACCTTATCACTCCTTTCCCATTTACCGTTTGAACAGCGAAGTTTTCAACATCACCGTCCAGTTCTTGTAAATTATATAAAACCTATAATATAATTAGTCACATATTACATGTCAATTGAAAATTTTATTCAATTTAATTAATATATTTTTTTACATTGATTTTAGATTTTTATTTAATTCAATCTTAGATTTATGAATTTCAGATTTTTGTTCAAAAGCAATACAACAGATGCTGAGATGAAACAGATTGACAAATGACATTGACGTAAAATATTTTTATTCCATAATGGAAAAGGCAAAGGCATTACACCGTACAGCCTTGTCTTTAGTAAGTTAAAAATACTTTTAATTCGTAGAGAAATTAAAAATAATTATCATAAATATATGAAAAAAAATATCGTGTAATCTAAGTAATATTATAAATTTGAAATTAGTATATTTGGATGTTTTTGTATAAAAATTTTTTGTTTTATTCAATGAAATTTTAATACAGGGGATAAAATTTGTCAAATGCTAAAATGGGTGATTATTTGTTTTCATTAGAAAGTTTTCACTAATAAGTAAAGGATTTTTATCCCTTATATTAACTTTGCCCCCTTCGGACTTACATTTCGAAAATTAGTGAAATTTTGATTTTACTAAATTAAAAACTACTTCTTATTAAACTTCATAGTCTTGGCTATATGTTCTTTTATATAAAAAATAACAATGCAATTAATATAGAAAAAACAAACCGATTATTACATATTATCACTTTAAGAGAAAAAGTCCCATATTTATATAAAACACTTAGCCGGTGCACAAAATAAACGTAAATTCTTTATAAAAGCATTGCTAATTAGTTAATTTGTACAATATAGGAAAGTTTTCTGTAGATATAACAGAAAAAGTAATAACTTACTTGTCCGTAGGCTCCTTCGTCAAGGTCCGTTGCTTCCACGGTAAGCAAAACACCGGGCGGTGCATCCTCTTTAACAGTAATTGCGGAGGGGTAAGGTTTAAATACGGGTTCGTTGTCGTTTACATCTTCGACTAATAGTAGGAAACTTTGCGTGATAAAATTACCCTCCCCCAAGTGACCATCAGTCAATGTTAATACAAAGGAGTATTCATCACGCACCTTGAAAAAATAAAATAAAAAATCTATAAAGTTTAATGCTCTACTAATTTACCTTAACACCTACTTGATACCAAATTCTTTTTTTTTTTTAGGAGTAGGCCACGTCAGTAGTCCAATGACTGGGATTTGAACCCACGACCTATCGTGGATCCAACGCCTCAATCGCTGAGCTAATGACGCTTAAATTACTTTTATTTATTTATTTCTGTACCACAAACTTATAAACAATTGTTACAATAAAATAGAAATAAAAAAAAAACAATGTCAATAATAAAAATGATAAGATACATAAATTATACACAAAAAATATATAATAATATATACCACAATATACATGCAAACATATACACATATATAAGTATAAATAAATATAAACAAACATTTACATATATAAATATATATACCGATACATATATCAATTATATACATTATCTATAGCAATAAGTATAAATATAATGTTGACTTTATTTTAATTAGAACGAATTTGAATATACCTCTCTATCTAATTCCTTAACTAAATAAATATTAGCTTCGTTGGACGAAATGGCTTTTATACTTAATATATCACTACCGAGCTGCTCTCGTATTCCAAATCGCAATTCGTCTCCATCGGGGTCGACGCCCCTCAAACGGTATATTAAGCTCCCTGAAATTAAATGTTAATTAAATATTGACTTCTCATTTCAATACACTGGTAATATTTTGTTATTTATTGCGGCTTTTCTTTTTTAAGGGTATGTAATTACTATATACTTATCAACGCGATATATGTACACTAAGTGAAGTAGGTAAGTCTATTCAATAAATTAAAAACCTAGGAAGCCATCGATATACTGCTTGAAAGCAGAACAAGGCCGTGTTCTATGAAAATCCTATAATTATAAAATTGTAAAATATCTACTGGATTTAATGATTCAATACAATACAACAAAGAATTTATTTAAACGAGTATTTCTAATTGTTGTTCTAAATTTAATTACTAATTTTAATGTAAAATTTCTTTAGTAACTGTAAACATTTAAAGAATATTAGTCGCCCGCGTGACTTTGTTCACGTGTAGCTCGGCTCCTATTGGTAGTAGCGTGACGATATATAGCCTATAGCCTTCCTCAATAAATGAGCTATCTTACATTGAGATAATTTTTCAAATCAGACCAGTAGTTCCTGAGATTAGCGCATTCAAGCAAACAAACAAATAAAAACGAAAACCAAACGAAAACTCTTTTCTGATTTCTAGTTAGAATTTTTTTTTCTTTATTCATTTAGCAAAAAAAAAAAACATTGATTACACGCATTTTCCTATGTATAACTATACTCTGGCTCATGCTGTTTAAGACTCTAAGTACATGATTGAGCCCTATCTCTTAACTAGGTTTCCCTGTGTTTAGGGTATCAGTTCTCAAATTAATTACTACACACATTAATTATCTAATAAAGGTTATATAATTTTTAGTTCAATAACATCTACGGTGAGTAATAACGATTAGTTTCGAATTCCAGGTAAGCGGGATTGTGTGGCTTCCCCTGTTTGGTGTTTGTTGTCTTGGTAACCCCACTTCCCCTTTGAAGCAATTTCCGGACTGTCTGTCCTGTCATGACACCACTCAAAAGTAGTGGCAAGTCTTTTTGTTTTCCGAGTTGTAGCTTTTAATAATTTTTTCTACTATTTTGAATAAAAATCTTCATTAAATACTTAAATTTAGGATCTAAAAACCGAAAAGTCCGAACCCGGAGCTAAATGGTTATTAGGTTAGGTCTGTGCGAAATAATGTATGTAATTTCATTTCGCATTCGTCGAGGTTTTTTTAAATTAAGATTGTCAGACATTTCTCTTCTCTTTTTCTCTTATCGTAGTTGCCATAATGATACCGGAAACATTGCGTTAATATGTGTTAAATATATACATATGTTTTCTAATTTTTTTTGTAGTAATTGAATTTCAATCGGATAGTACGAAATTACTTTTCTTATTCTTCGAATAGAACCTTACGACACAAGCTGGTGCCAAAAACTAAACGCAATAAACATAGTGTTACTATATACTTTTAATCCTAACTAATATTATAATTGCGAAATTAACTCTGTCTGTCTGTCGCGATTTCACGCCAAAACTACTTAACCGATTTAAATGAAATTTGGTATACAGATATTCTAGAGCCCGAGAAAGGACCTAGGCTGCTATTTAATGCGAAAAAGGGGTTATATGGAGTTGAAAGGGGGGATGAAAAGTTGTATGATAGGATCGTCATTTTTAGAGCTAGAAGCTTGAAACTTATTTTTTAAGCTGACATTTAAAGTGTGTAAAATATCTGAAAATTAATTAGCCAAAATAATTAAAACCAAACCAAAGACACTATTCCACACGGACGAAGTCATGGGGACTGCTAGTAAACTATATAGGTAATATCAGGAGCATGGAAAAAGTACAGTTAAATTCCTATAGAAAAATATGGATTAACTTACCAACAGGAGTATCAGGGCCTTCCTTCAATCTTATAACTATTTCTGAGCGTCCATCGAAGAGGAACCTTGGCGGCCTGTTCGCCGATACTAGACCGCACAGCAGCAACAGCAAATTCAGAGTACATAATGACTGTATAGATTTTAAACGAACTCTAGGTTGAGACTTCGCATTTCCCGCTGAGCACACCCTTGCTTTCATGGCTCATCTGCCACATTGGATCTTATTGTTTATTTTAATAAAGAACATTTTCCCGTTGGTTTTCTTCGCACGGTTTCTCCGTGAGAAGATTTGGCGCGTGCAGTACGAGCGAAAGTGTTGACACCACTCTCTTTAGTTAATTTCTGCTACGTGCTTACAAACTCGAGTAAAATCGCGGGTATCTGTAATAGATAGGTGACATTTTAATTGTTTTGCAAATTTAGAAACCTTGTGAGAATTATATTTACATACATGATGATATGAGTTTTTGCAGGTTTCAAGTTTCTTGACTCAGAAATATTTGACATTACTTTTGATTATGCATTACTTTATGAATTATAAGTAATTTAACAAGTATTATAAGTTTTACAGTACTTTATTAAAAGCTAGAGGACCTCTATCTAATCATACTGTAATTCGCGTTATTTTCAGCATTCGATTAAAAAACGCAGATTCCAGTATCTTAAAGTAGAGTTCGTATCTAAGACATGATAGCCCGGAGAAAGAAGATACGTAACTTATTAAATGTAACGTGTGACAGTAAATGCCGATTTTTCTAAACAGACAATAAAAATAACAAAAAAGATATTAAAAACTATATAATACAGGAACTCTCTTTTGGTGGATAAATCGACCCCATGTCACTCCCATGTTACGTATAATAAACAATAATGTATTCACTGTTCAGTTTAGATATTATCCATATTTTTAATAACACGTAAACCTCAATGGGTTGTTATAATTATTCCATTTTCACTACTTATAATGATCACATTCGTTTATGTATACTTAAAAGTAATGTACAACAGTCATCAGCAAGTAGGTTATCGTAGTGGATAAACAGTGCGTGTCAAAGGCTGAGCTTGTTAACTCGCCGTGTCTTTGCGCCTTCTACGAGAACTAGACTGGCAGATCTACTTACCTATAGGGCTAAATTAGAGAAAATATAATCTTTACACTGTATCTTAATAGATAGTAAAAAATATTTTTTACTAATATATAAAGCTGAAGAGTTTGTTTGTTTGAACGCGATAATCTCAGGAACTACTGGTCCGATTTAAAAAAAATCACAGTGTTAGATAGCCCTTTTATCGAGGAAGGCTATAGGCTATGAACCTTTACGCTAAGACCAATAGAAGCTGAGTAACACGCAGACGAAGACGCAAAGGTCGGCTGGTTGTATATATAATTTGTACTTAAGCCCAGTTTACCTCACAACTCTTCACTGAATACCTATTTCATTTTGCTCTCAACATTAACAAAGGTGTTGCTTAAGTTTTAACTGTTGTGTTACAAATATTACAATATAAACATATAGCAATATTTAAGAAACAGGCTAAATCATAAATATCCGAGGCATTTGTTTTATAAGTGTTTTAACAGCTTGAAATAGTTTACTCCACCCATAGAATTTGAGTTTACGATGAAATTTAAAAATATAGGTATGTTACGAAAATCAATCGACGTTAACACGTACTAAATATAAATTGGTGTCATAATTGTAATTTTGCAAGAAAAGATTTGGAAATATTAGGTTGAAGGCGATAAAAAGCTTTGGTTACATTTGTTTGTTTGTGTCTGGGAAGTTCTTTTTTTTATATTATTGCATAATACTGTATAAGTCATAATAAATAGTTTAGGAAAGTAAAAGTGTATGATAACATAATTTGTACTTAAATTACATAATTTTATTCTCAGATGCGCTAATGAAGTAAACATTAGTTTAGATTGAACAATGCCAAACCATAATTACGTCAAGCGGCATTATTAAAAGTGAGCGAATATTTTGTAGAGGTTTATTCACACGTCAGCTTTCAAAACAATGGTTAGAATTACAGAATTACATAAAAATAATTAAAAATGGCCTCGTGTAACCGGATACGTAACGTGTTGAGGAGTCGTTGACGTATAGCGACAATGGGTCAAAAATTTGAAACAAAAGGAGCAAAGAGCGCAACGGGCGCGAAGGCCGTTGACAGTGACGAGTGGGAGAACTTTTATCGGGGAATGAACTTAGGTTTTGTGTTATCAGTTGGTGGATTTAGTGTGTGGTGGTTTTCTAGAGTTAAAGTAGCAGGAATGCGGGAATAGAATCGGTATGCCATAACGATGTCGCTATTTTTTTTAACAATAGTTTAGTAGAGAGGTTCGCTGCATAAAAAGTACTCGAGTCTCTATTTTATTTGTTTATTTTATTTGGCAAACAGACAGCCTTTATAATGTTCCATACACTATTACTAAGACTCCGCTGCCCGTCCTTCCGACTGTCTGCCACCAGGCTGTATATCATAAACCGTGATAGCTGGACTGTAGAAATTTTCACAAATTATGTGTTTCTGTTGCCCCAATAACTACAATTACATTAAAAAATAATTATTAAAGTTGGGGTTTTCTCCCTTACAACAAACATGATTATCGATACAAACATGCACGACTCCAATTTGCACTTGGCTGGTTTTTTACACAGATAAAATACAGAAAATTCGTGGTACATTTTGTTGTACATTCTGCGGCTCTATGTTTATCCGCTATGTCCTCCTATGTCAAGTAAAATATTTCAATACAGATTTCGCTATAGTAAGTAATAGCGATAAACGAAAATAGTGATAGCGATAAACGAAGCAGGAAAATGATTAAATATACAAAATACAACTTGACCAGCGAATTCAGTAACCAAATAACTGTAATTTGTAATTTACATATATTTTCACTATTAAAAACTAGCACAATATTTCAAAGTCATCTACCATACTATATACAATATTTCGATACGGAACGTAATATTTCTTCAGAAAAAAATGTTATCTAATAGTTTATCTTATAACATCTTATCATGACTCAAGGTACGATTGCAGAAGGTATATTGAGCAAACCTTACGCTTCGTTGCTATCGATTTACTTTAACGGCGAGATTTCAAATTGTAATGGATTCCGCCTTTTCCGAAACAAAGCCTAAAGAAAGTGTTATACTGTACAAATTAAGCACAATGTGTGTTATTTGAGCGATATGCGTGACGGACGATAGAAGTTCAGTGCGGTACCAAAACGAGAGAAAGCAACCCTCCGTTGCCTCAATAATTTATTGTACCATAAGATTAAAAATATTCAAGATGGTTCGATAGATATATTCATCCTTCTTTTAGAAGTTCTGGATTACCAGGACCAACATATTATTAGGAGCAATTAATTATAATAATCTATCTTGGTTTAAGTTTAGCAAGATTGTTGCTGAATAATATTTCGTAATATACTATGAATTTTTCCGGGGTAAAATATAATATGCTTGTATTACACATATATACCTTCCTCTTGAATCACTCTATCTATTGGTGAAAAGCATTAAAATCCGTAGAGAACAGACAGCGGAAGCTACTTCAGTTTATACTATGTAAAGATGGAACGATATAGAGCTATGATAATAGTACAAAGATTTGATAAGTAATAGCTAAAAAATATTACAATCTTATATAATACGATTGATCGAATTATCTATTTCTACAATCGAGTGTACTATTTTAATCAACATATCTTTTAGCGTCATCGTTTATTATAATAAGTAGGAAAAGTGATACGCTTGTTATTTGAAACTTTGGTAAAACCTAATAGTGTTATTGTGAAACGCCTATAGTATTAACTTTCTGTATTTAGGTTAAGCTATTCTAAGCCAATTGTTGTGTAAATGAATTAATAAATCAATTAAGAGGTTTAACAGGAGTTTACTATGTAATTAAATGAATGAAATAGAAACGTATTGGATCTGATTATAAGAAAATAGGGTACAACTTTACGTAATCGGAGGAGTGGTTTATCACAATGATACTTGATCAATCATTTAATTACCTAACACTTAACTATAACAGAAAAGTATCTCCTAGTCTATTCTATCATGTGTCCTTGATATACTTCTGGTTTTATTTAGTACTAGCCGACCTTTGCGTCTTCGTACCCGTGATGCTCCGCTCCTATTGGTCGCGTGATGATATATTATAGTCTATAGCCTTCCTCGATAAATGGGCTAGCTAACACTAAAAGAATTTTTGAAATCGAACCAATATATCCTGAGATTAGCACGTTCAAACAAACAAACTCTTCAGCTTTATATAATAGTATGTATAGACTAGATGATCCGTTACTGCATCGCTTAGATATATTAGGATAAATATTAAACAAATATTGATATCAGACCCGCATTTTTACTATAGCAATTTTATATATGGTTTAAATGAAGTATATTAGTACGATCGATATATTGATGGATTGGATGATGGATGAGGAGCTATAAAAGTGGGTGGGATAGACTAATGGCGTCGCTTTATATTTTCTAAACCAGTAACCTTGTTATATTTAAAGTTTTGCTAATAAATATTTATGTATATTATTATCTGTTTTTAAGAAACAATAAATATATATGTCGGAGGCGTGAGCTAGGTTTAGGTTAGCGTAAGGTTAGGTTAGCCTTGTGTTAGGTTAGGTTCATGTTAGTCTAATCTTAGGTTTAGACGGTGAAACTAAGCAGTGGAGGAGGAGTGTTGTGATCACTTAAAGGACCTCCTTAAGCCTACACCTTGGTCACAAGTCCAAGGAACTGCTTGGGTTCCTGTCATAATAGTTCCTGCCAGAATAGTTCTAGTCAGAATAGATCACGTATCTATATCTTGACCGTGAGCCCGTAGCTTATATTATAGGCCATCCATCCATTTCCTTTTTAATTGTATCCGACATATATATATATATATATAAATAAAATCTTTGATAAATACATACTATTCTCACGGCCTAATTTTGTTCTCGTTTTATGGATAATACTCTGAATTGATCGTTTGTTTTATAAGCCCTAATGAAATTTTATTGCGTACTGAGATGATTGATAGAGTAGAACTCCATTTATGCTATTTGCTTGTCGAATTGGTAATTTCATAATAAAAGTTTATCGAAATAAAGATATTTCACAATCCAACCCAAACGTGTACTGTAACATATTATTGTATTCTTACTTAAACGAACACTACACTATCTACTAACTAGCCGCGCCTGCGGTTTAACCCGCTGTATTTTGAATAATTCACACTGTATCATTATAAATTATAGCGTATATGTTATTCTGATGTGTTAGCTATATTATTGTAAAGTTTCATCAAAATCCATTCAGTGGTTTTTGCGTGAAAGAGTAATAAACATACATCCAGACATCTATATATTCTTATAAAATTTCTCGTTTTTATAAACTTATTTTATTAAAAGTAACATCCTATTAAAAATTTAGTAGGATGTTATGTAATATTATAGAGATGAAAAATATTGTTTTTTTTTGGTTCTTTAAATACTAACTAAGGTAAGAATTTAGTAACGACAGCAAAAAAAAAATAAAAAAAACCTGAGTTGTAGCTAACCACGAACATTTAGTTCGTTCTTATTTTCACTCTTCAAGCGAAACAAGATTGTGCTTTCTATACCCTATTATTTATTTATAGTAATTTAAGACATACAAATGTGTTTGTAATAATGCCACTGTAGATCGTAACATTTATTACGCATAATAAGTTGTGTCTCGGATACTCTTTGTTTCTTTGGATCAAAACTGTCTCCATTACGCTATTCTATTGTAGGGCAGATCAATAAATATTCTTTTTTTTTAAATAAGGAGTATTTAAAAAAAATATGGAGTAACCATTATAAAAAATGTTTGTGTAAAAAAAACAAATTTAAAACAATTTACAGAACAAGCGTCAAAAGAAAAGTTTTTGTTGCAGTTTAAAGCGTTTTAGCCAACAAATACATATAAGCTTATGTTTTATGAAAATGTATTTGTTGTAAGGATTGATTCCTGTTTGTTGCTATTTAACGCCATAATTGCTGAACTGAATTTGATAAAAAATTGTAAAGATTCATAATAAATGAGTACTAAAATATACAATAACATTGTTAAAATCAAGAAGGGTCAAGAAAAGCAATGAATAAATTTTCATTAATTTTGGAAAAGATATAATTTATATGTAGAGTGTTTTTAGTGTGGATTTCGGAAGTCGGCATTGAATGTTCTACATAAACAAATATAATGTTATCAATTTTAGCAGAATAAGAGAAAATAAATAACATACTTTACAGATTACAATAAGAAGGATTTTATAATTTTCCAGTATTAAGATAATGGAAATAGTGAACACGTTTCCAGAGAAGATGCATAGCAGGTGAGCCGCTTTTTATACGCGAAAGTCTCGGCCTTTGCAATCGCTCTTAATTATAGGGTCACTTCCTTCTCATTCATGCGAGTTGTTTCTTCTATTGCACACTATTTAACCATCAATCTATTTTACTTTTAGTCTATTTATTATAATCTTATTGTTCTTTGAAATCCTGGGTTCAATAAAGTTGGATTTTCTTCAGATTTTAAAGTAGATTTGATCCTCTAGGGCGTGGTGCTCGTAATTGATATAGAGAAATGAAATAAATAATTAAAAATCGAATAAAAAATCCTAAATATATATGGAATATATGTTTATACTGTACTTGAACAGAAAAATGAACCCCTTGTTGTCTGTTAAACCCCTTTTTCGTAATGTTCGTTGATGTATGAAGAAATTATTATCATTATGATAAAGTTAATTTTGCCTCTCAACGCAAACTGAAGGTTTTATCAGCAACAATAAAATATATAATATACAGAAATTCTTTTTTTAATTATATTATTCAGGTCTGGTATCCAGTGAGCGTATCGGTGTGCTCAGGCGTCACCAGGGTCTGGAATCCGGATTCTAGCTAACGTGTCTAGATCTAGACACGGCAATATGTCAGTCAAGTTCGAAATTAAAATTCTTTACCCATAACCAAAGTACTACCAACCTCTTCATTTTTATTTCAAGGTTTAGAGCTTGATTAGATAAGATGTTGCCAAATTGTTATAAAAAAGATGTTTTTATTTAAAATATGGAATTGATATTAAATTAATTTGTAAAATTACGTAATATGTTAGAGAAATTGACCATATTATTTTAAGGTATTTATATTAATATTTTAGTAGAATTTTAAAAACTCTTGGTTTGCAGAATCACACTAATCTTCTTAGTTTATTGAATTAAATATTCCTAATTTCACAGTTTTACAATACTAATTATAATATTATATGTTGGTCGTCTCCTTTTAGGATTTTTATATAAACAGTTAAGTATTAATTGGGCCATTAATTGAAGGAAAATCCTGAACGAAGTTGAAAATTCATGATTTTTCAAAAGCTCTTAAGATAGCGATAGTTTATACGAACATTATTTTTGTAGTGCACTATTTATAATTTTTAATGTGGAAAAGTCACACAGAACAAGAGACATAAATCTACTATCATATTACTATGACATGAATCTCAGTATCGCCTAGATAGATTATTTACACGTGTATTTCGCACGATTTCTAAGGGAACAAAAACTTTTTCTCACAAACAAATTTCCAACATTTATGGATGAGAGGAAATGTTCTACTATCAATTTTATTGTGAATTAATAACTAAGTTTTTACCTACTTTATTAGTTAGTTGCCCTTTACATTTTTTGTTAATTAATAGGTATATTAAAATGCATAGATTGATTAGTCTTAAGTTATAAAAAAATTAGAGATATCCTAACTTTTGATTTCAATATTTTCCATTTTTAATAACAGACAAATATATGTAATGTATAAGTTTACAACATATGTAAAGAGAAATTATTTCTTTTATATTACTAATTACTTATACATTAGTGAAAGCTGCTTTTTACATTAAAAAATTATCATATAGTATCTTTATAATTGTTTTATCAATAGTATAATTAGAAAGTAGCTCATTAGATAAATTTTATTCAAATCACATATTATTTATTTTTAATTAATACATATTTTAAAATGGTGATCTCATAGAATTAAATGATTTAAAAAAAAAAATCTATGTTGGAGTCATTTTAAGTCTCAAAAATTTAACCCCCTAAAAACCTCTTGTATAATTGATAAAAGAAAATTATTTATTAACACCATCTGACCCGGCAAACTTTGTTTTACCGTATATATTTAAAAAAAATGTGGTGGGCCACTCGTATCACTTAGGGGTATAAAAATAGATGTTGACCGATTCTCATACCTACCCGATATGCACACAAAATTTTATAAAAATCGGTCGAGCCGTTTCGGAGGAGTTTGGTAACAAACACTGCGACACGAGAATTTTATATATTGAATGAATGAAGTCCTTATAAAGAGTACCACAGATCTCTTTGTATTATATTTATATCACAAATTTTTGATATCAATTTTGTCAATAAACTTTCTTTAGCGGATAAACTATAATTTTGTACGGAAAATAATATCTGACCCATTGGATCTGTCACGATCTACTTCACACTATGATTTGTTTGTGGCAGCTGTTGTTAAAGTTATTGGTTAAGGGCCGTTATAAAAGTTTCTATATATTAATACGTGAAGCAAAAACTATAACTAAACTATACTAATTTTTTTACGAAAATTAATATTTTTTTTAATTATGGATAAATATCAATAAATCAATAAAAAAAACATTTCACGCTCTACCATGTATTTGACATACATACTCTTTTGTTTATTGTTAAAGTAATTTAAATGAATTACAGTTGAATTTCAATCAATAGGCGACCACCAGTATTAACACAATTGTCCACTTTGAATCATCTACACATATATAATAAAAATATAATTTACTAGGGGCCCGTCCCGGCTTCGCACGGGTGGATAATTTTTTTTTAACATTTTGGCTCTCCCGCATTCTGTCGCTCCCTCTATCGCCGCGTTACTCGCTGCGCTGCGAGAACACCGCGCCGGCGCCCCGTCTGGGATTATTTTTTATTTATCTTGATATTTTTATTTCGTAATATCTTTTGACTAGAATGTCCGATTTCAATAATTCAAAAAGTAATTAACAGGTATTGAAACAGTCTTTATTACGAAATAATTTATTTGGATAAGAATTAATATAAAGTTATGGAAAACATGGTCTGATTTTGATAGGCATTTTTATCAACTTTTAAAATGTAAAAAAGTAGTTATAGTGACTTAACTACAATAGTTGGACATATGGTCTCGCAGAGTTTTTTGTAGATATTGATACGTTCTATAATATTGTAAAACATTTTTTTGTTCTATCATCAATACTTTTCGCAGCGCATGCGATGAAAGATGTTTTATGGCTAATTTTTTTGCACCTTGGGTTGGTTTTAGTGAGATTTTCTGGGGATCTCTAATTTTTTCTTGTAATAAATATAGCCTATGTTACTCAGCGATAATGTAGCTTTCTAATGGTGAAAGAATTTTTGAAATCGGTCCAGTAGTTTTTATGTTTATTCGTTACATACAAAAATACAAAAATCCAAAAATCCAAAAATACAAATCTTTCCTCTTTATAATATTAGTATAGATTATATATCTGAAGATATATAAGAAACTTAATGAAAAGAATTTAATGTGAAAGGTAACCAATAGAAGCCAGAACAGTCATTTTTGTCCGTGTGTCCGTAAGTTTGTAATGTTTAAGCACGTACAACGCAAAACTGCTTCAAGAAATTAGATATGGATTTCATATTCGTATAGCTGCTGGTCTAACTTATAATATTTTAAATTATTTTTATTCTAATGAGATGACATATTAAAGTAAATATAATTTTAAAATGTTTTAACTCGGCGATGGTTTATTTTATATAAAATGCAAAAAGATTTTAAAAATAATAAAAAAATCAAGAAATACGAAATTTTAAACTGAATCGCGAATACATTTAGAAATAGGACTATACTAACAAACTCATTTATTGAATGGAAAAGGTTGGACCCAGCAGAAAATTTAATTTCAGCCCAATGTTTAGAGACCCCTGAATAACAACTATCTAGTGATACAAGTGACTTCCATTTGAGTTGAACTTGTTTTGTCCCGTAAAGCGGTTGCAGGTTCTATGGTTGTATGACAGGAAGAGGAAGACTATATGGTTACGGATGTGTTATACCAATATATTTTTTGGCCATTAACATAATAAGAAAAATATCGTTGATTATTTACACGACCTTTAAGTTATTTGCGTAAAATTATTATGTGATGTCGATAGAATAATTTCTTAATAAATGTTAAGTTAACAATTTTTTTTATCAATTTTTTGAAATCGAATTTGTTTCGACTTATTTTGTGTAATTTAATAATTAAAAATATATATGACTCTAAATAATACTTTAAAATAGGAAAATAAATTTAATTCTATACTTCATTATATTCCATTCTTTATAACCACTGTTTAATAAAAAATAATTATTAATAATTAAATTAAGGGTACTTCTTTAGATTAGGGGATTGCTCTATTCTAAAGAAGTACCTTTAAGTTACCTTTTTTAGTAATTTCGAAGAGTGACTTCGAAAATATTTTTCAATTATTTTTTAGATAATAGTTACTATCCTAAAACAAGGTTTTTTACGAATATTCAAAAAAATATATCTCAAAAACTATAAATTTCCTGAAAAAAAAAACAGATTTCTAAATTACTATTTCTTCTTACTATTTCTAAATATACACACTAAGGATGGTAAATAATATCTAAAAAAATATTTCAAAAAATTTTGAGTGTGCCCTATTCTAAAGAATTGCCAAATAAAAAATAATATACAGTAAATATACAAAAAATACTTACAATCTTAAATCACTTGCGTCCAATGTTATAATAATTATTAAAAAACAAACAGTTTGAATATCGTAATAGAGTAACAACGTAAGGGATCGTTCACTGCACTTCCTCTTGCGGTGTGCGGGCACCGTCACCGACAGGTTGACTATGACTGGCTGCGTGTAACCTCTTGCTTATACAGAATAGCATATTAAGCTATAACTTACTATAATTAGCGTGTAAGTAAATAAATTGACACTTGTCATTGAGTAAATAACACCATAATTTCACATTACTTTCTTAAAGACTTTGCACTTAGTAGTAAAAGTATTTTGAAATTGAATGGTAGAGTCCCTGTTGAGAGAACGAATTTGGGTAAAATTAAATGTAAATTAAAAGTAAAATCTATGTAGACTTTTGGGTAAAGCTTCGTAATAAATCAGTACAAATATGATGTTCAACTTATAAGACATTAGAAGAGCTAAATAACTCATATAGCATTGTTTGAAACTCAAGTGATGGGACAGTTTTAGTTAGTCCGTCCCGTTGTCCCGAAAAAAGCTTCAGGACGGTAAAACGACCCACCACGTGATAATTACTTTGTTGTTAGATCGATAGGCTATAAAAGACCTAATTTTTTTGTCCGCGTCGTAGCGATTTTAGCTGCTCAAAAGCATCAGTAGTAGTATTTAGTCTTTTTAATTATGGACACCTGAAAAAAACATGATGAGTGATGAACGAATATACGCATGACTCGTAAAACAATCAGCAAATTCTGATTTTGCATAATATCGACCGGTGAATAAAGTTCGTTGAGCAAGAAAGCAGTTACACGTTATGGTTGTTTTAATATTTAATCTATAATCCACGTAGCATATGGTGGAGCGTCACGGTCAGCGCTCGTCGGCTCGTTGGCTCGTCCACCGTGCGCCGCGTCCGATGGACACGATGGAGGGGCACGCTTGGCTGACCAGAGCCAGGCTATTCCAAATTTAACACTAATGACAAACTACTTTTGTGAGAAAGACATAATTTTTTTATTCATTATTTTTGCTTTTTCCTGCAGTCAGTGCAGTACCTGTTTTGGGTTTATCACTTGATTTACTTTTTTCTTAAGTAGTTAACGAGTTTGAGTACTTTTTTATTAATCTACATGATCCCTCAGCTGAGATGCGTCACCTGCAACACTACAACGATCTCTGTCCACTGTAAATTTTGGTCATCCATTAAGGAAAATTGAAAAAAAAATCGTCGTAGAGCAAGGCCCACAAAGTGTATGAGAAATGAGCTTGAGGAGTAGTGAAAATGAAAAATAGAGTAGTAGTAACAATGAAAAAAGATGAATTAAGATCGAACTTCGGCTACAGCTTTGGAATTGCCTAAGACGATGTACGTCCTATGTCTACTAGTCCCCCTGGAAGAAGTTAAAATACAACTATAATAAAAACATTTTAAGCAATTCCTATTGTATCTTTAAACATCAGTATGTCCAGATCAAGTCCCTAGTGTTTTACAGTCGTGGTTGGATGGTGTCGTGAACCGTTCCTGTCACGATTGGCTTCGTGCGCCATTACACGCACCGCACTTGTTACTCTAATAATAACTGTATAATCGTTACCCACTATTAGGTAATGTTCTCACGCATTTACTTTTAACATATGACAACTGCTTTCTAATTTAGAGAACTCTATATGCGTGTTTCAAATTGGTAGATACAATTCGAACTTTACTGGTGCGAGATTCTTTATGTTCTGTGAAGAGAAAAAAGGAAGTCTTACAACAAAGTGATTTCTCGTTTCGTTGTCCATCTGTCTATATGTAAAGACTCTTTCTCTGGTATCTCGTTGAAATTAATATCAATTGTAGTCTGCAATCCTTTAGAGCTGAGAGGAAATCAACTGACGGACAACAGTTTTTCAAATCAGACTCGCCCTTAACCGATTTTTAAAACTTATCTTATTAAAAATTCTTCGTGTTCGGGTAAAAAAATTGTGTTTCTGATATAAAAAAATATGTTTTAATTTTAAATGAAAATCTATCTACTTTATAGTTTAATAGCTGCGCTCCGCTGTTTCACCCGCTATATTTTGCATAACTAACACTATATCTTTATAAATTATAGCCTATATGTTATTCAGACGTGTAAGCTATATTATTGTTAAGTTTCATCAAAATCCATTCAGTAGTTTTTGCGTGAAAGAGTAACAAACATACATCCATACATCTAGACATCCATACATTCTTACAAATGAAAATATAATAAATAATAATATCTAAAAAAAATATTCATTAGATGGAAACTTAGACGATAGTATCTGGTTTTTTTTTTATTGATTTGCTTTTCGTATTATTAAAACTGTGCTTCAAACAAAAATTGAGTACATATAATAACATAATTTTATTAATAAACGCTGATATGCGCATATCGGGTAGGTCTAAGAATAGGTCAACACCTATTTTTTATACCCCTAAGTAATAAGGGTGGCACATACCAATTTATATGATAAAACAACGTTTGCCGGATCAGCTAGTAATTCTATATAGTTGTCTGTACGTTACATGATAAGTAATAGAATAATATGGCTGTATTCACTTAGATTTAAATTGACAAGAAATGAATTAATGTCTCAATAAATTATTATCTCTATACATAAGTTTATAATTTCTATGAAATGAGGAATATTTTTTTATATAAAATCTGAAGTAATTATAAAATAATTGACTTGATAACATAAGAACAAAGATGCATTTAAGTCGGTAGTCGCTTTGTTGTTTCTATCAAGGGTTTATTTCAGTCAAAGGTTATCGAAGCAATTATAATTCAAGTTCATATTAAAGTGATATGGGTAAGACGTAAATATTTTGCATCATTCCTATCGAGAGTCACATATGTAATACGTCATTATTATAACAAAATAAGTACAAATCTAAGATATTGTGCAAAACTTTCGTATTTTCTGTAATCTGACAGGATGCTTAATAAATATTTAATAATTGGAGAAAGTTAACATGAGAAGTTTTATGCATCTTCATCTCTAAAATTAATATTTGTAAGTTTAAAATTGACTTGCTAAACAATATTTTAATATGACAATTTTTATATATAAAAAAAAACCGGCTAAGTGCGAGTCGGACTCGCGCACGAAGGGTTCCGTACCAATATTTGGCAAAAAACACGTTTGTTGTATGGGAGCCCCGTTGAATATTTATTTTAATCTGTTTTTGAAAATTTTAACTGGCTAGCTATCACGGTTCATGAGATACAGCTTGGTGACAGACAGATGGACGGACGGACAGCGGAGTCAATAATTGCACACGTTTGCCTTATAATAAATATTTAATTTGCAATTAAAATGTTCATTAATCAAAAACAAAACTATCTTATCTCACTACTTGGATTAATTACACGCTACAAAGTATGTGCAAAGTTCGATCAAGATCTGTTTAGTAATTTCGGAGTTCATCGCGGACAAACATCCTGACGTCAGTCTTGATTTTTTTAATTATGATATGTTCTGTCTTTATACAAAATATTTTTCCCGATTTCTCGAAGACGCCTGACCGATTTAAGAAATTCTAATACTTCCGAGGTGGTCCCATTGGAACCAAGTCAGGATCTGATGGTGGAATCCGGAGAAATTGAGGGAAACCCTCAAATTTCAAAGCCACTTTTAAAATTTTCACATATTTTTATCAATAAAATAATCAGATATTGTTTATAATGTTATCGCTAAGCTGATGTGAGGGAAGACACAACTTCTCAACGGTTAGGAGTTAGAGGATACTTCTTTAAATATTATGGGGACGTACTGACAACTAATTGTATACTTGAAGTACAAAGAAGTTATTTAGGTAAGCTGATAAAAAGAAAAAAATAAAATATTAGTGTGTAAGTGTTAAAAATCTAAGTTTAATTATTTTTTACTTTTTAGTGAGCTCATTATTTATTTTTAAAGTTGGTTAAATTTTTTTTTAAATATTTTATATAAGTTGTTAACATAGTTTGAAAATCAATCATCCAATTATAAATAATTTTTATTACTTATCTTTCTTGTCCCATGGAAATAACAATCTTTTCAATCGTGGCCGGTTCCTCATATCTAAGTTACGTTACGATAAGATATATTAACGTGATATATTTGTGATAGTTTAAGATAAATCAAAATATTTATTGATATCATAACAGATATAAAGCGTAATTAAATCGTTTTTATGACAAGACATTTTAGGATATTTTATACCAAATGACGTATCAGTTACAATATTTTTTTTAACCCGTCCCGGCTCCGTTACCGTAAATCCGTTGAGTAGTTTTAAAGATCGAGATATATACATACATAAAGACAGACAGCGGGAAGCGACTTTGTTTCATACTTGTACCTACTACTCGTATATAGTGATAATTCAAATTACTATGGTGTAGTCTTCCAAAACACATAAGTCAATGAAAAGTGTAAATTATTGCATTTTAAATAAACTTCTGCAAATATTATTTATTTTAAATGAATTTACTTATTATTTTATGATTAATTTCTTAAATAAAAATTGGATATCATATTTTAGATTAATCATAAATATACCCTAGCAGAAGTTATTAAGAAAATATCAAGCTTCACTTTGTTCAACAACATGTTATCAAAAAAAGACTAAAACGTGTTCAAAACTTAGTATATTTTTATTAGCCGTACGTACATAATATTCATCACTTAGACGAGGACGTACGTAACATTGATGTCAGTGGATAAGTGGTATAAATGTTTATATTTTCACTAATGCCTTTCCAGTGTTTTCTCCCGTCAACATTCCTATAAATGCATCGTATATATTATCAAAACCTTCTGTCACATGTTCTCTTGCCTTCAATTGTCCGGACTTGACCCATTTAATAAGATCGGCAAATGCTTCGGGCCATCGTCCAGCCCAGCGTGGTACCAAGAAACCTTCAACTTTCAATTGCTTCATCACAATATCTACCTGTACTACTGGAGCTTTGGGCAATTTTGCTAAGTCTTCATTGTAAGTACTTATACTTCCACAGACAGATACTCTTCCGAAAATATTCATTTGATTCATTATAATGCTACTAATTTCACCTCCAACATTATCAAAGTAACAATCTACACCATTCGGAGCTGCTTGCTTAAGAGCCTTGCCGATATCCGCGGTTTTATAGTTAATGGCTTTATCAAAACCTAGTTCTTTCTCCAACCATTCGACTTTGTCGTCGGCACCGGCAAATCCAATCACTTTGCAGCCCTTTATTTTTGCTATTTGACCTACAATTGATCCCACTGCACCAGCAGCTCCAGTTACAACAACCGTCTCACCGGCCTTTGGTTGACATATTTCAAGAAAACCAAAATATGCAGTCGCTCCCGGCATTCCTACAGCACCGATAGCTAGGGAAGGTGACAAACCATCTAAATTAGGAGCCTTGTACATCATATGGGGATCAGAAGTGTTAGCGTTTATGATACTATACTCGCACCATCCTTTGTGTGTCACTACTCTGGTGCCAACAGGATATCGTGGATTTTTGGAATCCTCAACCACTCCTATTTGATAACCAAACTGGTCGAAAGGAACAGGATATCTTATATTATAAGCGCGCTGGTATGGTTCTACACCAACATATTCCGTTTTGATGAGGATCTCTTCATTTTGAATAGGCGGCAATTCGGTTTCAACAATTTTGAAGTCGTCACGTTTTGGTACACCTTCGAAATGCTTTACCACAACATATTTTCGAGATTTCACCATATTTGTAGTTTTCAGTTGAACTTTTCATCAAGAACTGGACAAATATTTGACAAAATTTATATAATAAACGTGGTTATCAAAATACAAGTTTTTTATCATAATAAACGTCGATGTTATCTCAATCAATAGATATGTAGGTATCATCTATTCATGCATGAATATATTTTTTATTTTGTTGAGTAATCGAAATTGTTAAGTCATCCATTACATAATTATTACAGTTATGAACGCTTTTTTGTGTTTCTATAAAAAGTACACATCGGATATTGATTATTTTATAAATTGGATATAATTTTAATAAATTCTAGGTCATTTTTATTAAATTACTATAACATATGATAAAAGCATTATTAGTTACTTTTATGTCTCAGCACAATTAGTTATAAATCTATTTTCAATTCTAAACATAAGTAAGCGAAAATAAAATGGGATTTAAATAAAAGTACCAGAATAAATTACCTTATAATTATCTTTTATTCTGATAAAGTATATTGTACATCCATTTAACATTTCTATGACTGCATTTTCCCATAAAAATAATTTCCACTATCCACTCATGACATGAGACTAGCGAGTAATCTATTAAATATAATTTTGAACCTTATTACCTTTATATAGAGATCAAAATCATAATCGTAAGGTTTTATCATGATGCTTTTCAAAATAAAAAGTTTCAAGGCTAAAAAATATAAACTTCATTTAAGTATGTCTTAAGATTATAATAATCTTTCTTTCCACATTTCACTCATATTATTCAACGGTTTACAATTAAGGCATTGAGAGCAGTGGGGTTGTATTTCCTTACCTTTAAGATCGACTTTTTATCTAAACTTAAGACAGATCGATTTAACAAATACATATATAGTTTGGATTTACTGATAGTTATTGTATATTTTTATGACGTGTTGGTGAACAGAAATGCAACACTATTAAGTATTAAACAAAGTATCATGGAAACTACTGCAATACTACTCCCAAACAACAAAATAGAATAGTCATAATAATGTTTGCATATATATACATATAATTATTTTTCATGCAGACATCACAAACGATTAATTTCTAAGTTTTAAAATTAAATGAAACTTTTAAAGCAACGAACTTGTAGCTTACATAGCTTTTCTATTAATTTAATGTAGTTATGTAAGTGTTTTATTTAATTTAATATACATAATACTTCAAAATTAAATAAGTAATAACCTCTTAATTTTGAACTTTAATGTTTTCTAAATATTACTTATATCGTTCCTAAAGCATGAATGAAAATATTTGGACCTAAGTTACATTAGTTATTATTATGTTTATTACAATAGTTCGATTATTATATTTATTTTTTATGTTCTATGTAACATCTACTAACACAAATCCATCACAATTATTTAGAATATCAGTTGTTTCCATTCGTTCTGGTTACTTTATATTATAATATTTATCTACGCAATTTATCTAATTCAATATCCTAAGAATTTTATTAAAATAGTTGAGTTGATTTGTCGATAAAATCTTTTAATATTATAACAATATTATATTATAAGAAACGAGGACACAATTCTTTACAGAGCTACTTGACAACCGCTTCGACAATATATAATCTGTATTTATATAATTTACGATTTCAAAGGCTAATTGCTATATTTTAATTACAATTTAGATTTGACTAGAAGTAATCAGTACCTATAGATTTACTTATGTTTATTCACGCATATTATTTAATAATATATTCATTAAATTAGAGTTCTTATATATAAAAATACATGACGTCAATATTTCGCGCTGGCTTATTTTTATTAGTTTAGTGAGTAATCTGGATAATTTTCGGGTTTTATTTAGACAGTACACAAGAAACCATTAGAAGTTTGTTCATGGTCCTTTAAGCCGGATTTTATTCAAAATAATATATAAGATATTCTATTTTCAAACATCACAAGCACATTATACCTTAATTTTTAGTTATCTCTATTATATAAAATTCTCGTGTCACAATAGGCTACTATCTATTTTCATCCCCCTAAGTGATAAGGGTGGCCCACCCTTATCACATAAATTTATATGGCAAAACAACGTGTGCGGGGCCGCTAGTTTAGGTATATATATGAAATCAATATTTATGTGAAAGTAACATAGTTAAAACTATATTATATTAAAATTTTATAAATTACGCTAACAGCTGAGCAAGGTATACCTAATGTTAGCGAGGTCTTATGAAATACAGATACTGTTATAAATACAGATAATAAATCGGAGTGCATAGGTAATAAAACGACACAGATATAGCGACCTTTGTGGACACGATTGCACCAATTTGTACAATTTTCATTTTTTTAAAGAAGAGAGAGCTACCGAGAGTAGTTCTTATGATTCCTAATATAATATTTGATATACTTATATAAACTGGCTGCATTAAATTACATTTAGTTTAAGTTGAATTCTATATTATTCTAAGTTATCCAAATTCCTTTTCTTCTTTTATGAGAGACATTCATTTTTAATCTTAGCTTTTTTATTTAACTCTTTAGTTCCCATGTCCACTTTTCTCTTTAAATAAATTAAATTTAGAATTATTTCAATTATAATAATTATTTCAAAAATTGTATAAACTACCCCCACTTTTATGAACAAGTCTTCCAAAGGTAACGGTGGGCTTTCTTAACAGTTAAGATTCTGAAAGATCTGCGGATATAATTTTACTTTAATGAATTTGACTAATAACCTTTGGTTAGTGTTGCCAGAAAAAAAATAATAAATTGTGTTACTTTTTAGCTTTGCTACAATAATGGTAGAGTGAAACAATAGCGTTGCCATGTGGAAGAAAAAAAAATTGTTAAACTGACACCTACAGGTGACACTGGGAATTAATGAGTTATAGTTTATATTCAAACATGTCTATACAAATTTTGTTAATTTTTTTTAAATTTTATAATATGTGAATCGTACTACTAAGTGAAGATATTTTTCTTAACTATTATAAGTGTAGTAGTGCATCATTCTACTTGGTGATGACTATGATTTCATACTATAATAAATTTATTTAATATACTATATTGATATGAATTTATTTTTAAAGTTTCCTGATGATTTAGAAAAGATCTTTTGTGACTGTAGGATTGAGATGTTCTCGAATGAATTAATGTTTTCCAAAAAGGTTTTTCACACTTTTTATAAAGTACAGAAAGTTCCATATGCATATGTTATGGTGTATTCATATTTACATATTATTTTCTCGCGGACATTTCTTAACTTTTAGGAATTTAATTATTTTTAGTACTTTTTTAAATTACAACTTACTGTCATAGGTGTATGTACAAAAAAATTGTTTGAAACGAATATATTATTATCATTTAATTATCTCTAACAAATTATCATTTTTCTATATATTATTTCTAATTTATTATTAACATAGAAAAAATTTTGCTATTTTTGTGATTTTTACATATTTTCTGTCTTTTATAATTGATGACAATTTTAGAACAGTGTGTGTATAAATACAAACATATGATTACAATATAGCAATGTATATTTAAGACAGATTTGCTTTTTTTTGTTTGGAATATAAGCAGTGGTTGCACAAGAGCATGTAGGGATCCCGAAGATGGTATTTGTTTATTTATTGGTATTTATTTCCATACAAGTGTAGTAGTATTTATTTTCATTATTTGGGGCCTCGCAAAATTAATTTTGTCGTAGTTTACCTTTCCTCAAAAGCCGCCATTGTAAGTTATGGCAATGAAAAGGAATATTACTTCACAAAAATCGATCTCCAATAGAGTAAGGTGGTTTTATGGGTAAATTAATAATAACCTCATACTAAGTCTTAAAGACTAGTGTACGTATTTTAAATACTGAGCAATATATTCGCCTGTGCCTTATTAAGTCCGCTTTACTTAAAAAAAAACCTTAATGACATAAAATCAAATGAAACGTTTTATTTCGATTTAAGATTTTTCAAAAAAGTACATATTAGTGGGCGTCCATTAATTACGTGGGGTGGATAGGGGAGTAGGGGATCAAGATAAAATTTTCCACTAAAATCGCACTTAGTCTTAGCAAATATCACGTAATTTTTTTGACACGTTTACAGACAACACATAAATTTTGAAGTATCTCGAGTAATATTAGAGGAAGGGGGGAGGGAGTCGAGGAAAATCTTACAAAATCTCACGACCCTTGGTTGGGAGAAAGGGTCGAAAATTCTCAAAAATTTCTTACATAAATTAATGGACGCTCCCATATAAGAAAATGATTTTTATTTATTTAAATCATAAACAATATTACGATTGCACAAAACGGCCTAATCTCAAATGAGCTATACTTAATTTGATTGAATATATTTTGTGTGTTTCTCTTAGCATACATTTTCCTTCGGTTACTTTTAGATTATAAATATCTCTTTTATTATGTTTCTTTCTTTTCTTCTATTAAGTTCTTTGTAATACTTTACCGCTTGTGCGTTTAATACTGATGGTAATCTAATAATTTTTCATGAGATTCATTAGTATAACGTTAATATAAACTATAATTTATTGCACATTTGGGCGTAGAACAGTAATGCAGATGGATCCGCGCAGTATTCTCAACAAATCTATCACCTCAGGTGTCTTCATTGATGTTACGTTCTCGTCGTTGACCTGGAATTAAAAATAAATATTTTACAATAATTCAAGCACGCACCGATTCTGGGTATAGTCTATCTGGCGTCACATTTAGTTCATTATAGAGTACTCTAAAAGACAAAAAGAAATGTTTTGTAAAATGCCGTTTGCCTATACGTCTCTAGGTGTTCTCTCTTATTGTATTATTATCATATTATTTTATTATGTTACAGCGAACTTATCTTCATACACTTTGCTTACTAAAATAAATAAATTATGTTTTCGAGAATTGACTTAATTTTGTTATTAAGAAAAGCTTTGAAACACGTTTTCTAATCTCTTTATAACTTTTTATGTTCGTTTCATAATTTCTGGACAATACATAATATTTTTTTTTAAGGTTGCTTATACTATATTCTACATTTGTATTTTGGAGTTTTAAGAATTTATTTTACTTAGCTATATCTAAGTACCTTACTAAGAGTAATTATTTTTAATTCTGACAACATCATATCAAAATACTGGAAGTAATTATTATATCTTTATAGGCTATTAGTTATATTAGTTTAATTAGTAATAATAAACAATTAAGTAAGTACCTGGAGTATAACATCTCCACGCCGCAGCCTACCGTCGCGTGCAGCCACACTGTCGTTGTATACCGCGGAAATGTAACTCTGACCCGAGTCCGGGTGGCTCTGGACGCTGAACCCTAGCCGACTGTTCCAGCCGCGGTTCAGTTCCACAGTCACTATCTGCAATAAAAATAGAAATCATCATCTTAACCCTTTAATGGCCTACTGCTAAGCCGGGCCTCCTCCTCAGAATAAGAGGATTAGGCCAGATAAGTCCATAACGCTGACCCAGTGCGGGTTGACAGACTTCACACATTTTTCAGAACATGGAGAACTCTCAGAAGTGCAGGTTTCCTGACGGTGTTTTCCTTGAGCGTTAAAACAAGTTATATTAAATTCCTTAAAACACACATAACTCAGAAAAGTCAGAGGTGTGTGCCCAGGATCGAATTCGGACCTCCCGAGGAAACATCAACGTCTAAACCCCTGGGTTATCATAGCTTGACAATATAAATATGTTAATAAAATATGTTTCTAAAATCCAGACTGATTAAAAAGGAAATATAACCAAATAAAATAAGAAAATGCGTTATTTTTATGCTAACATTTACTAAAAATCAAGGAATTTTCATGCTTATTATTATTAAGACGACAGGCGCCAAGCAAAATGTTGCATATTACATGATTAGTAAATAAAATTTATTAATATATTATAATTTAATCAGAGGTAATTATTTTACTTATTATATCAGAATAAATATTCTTTCTTACTTCTTTTCAGATCCGACAGGATTTAAAAAACACACTGTATTAAGAGATTCATAGGATAATTTACCGTAGGTTCTGTGCTTGTAGCTTCCACCGGTGGTTCGGGTTTGACGTTTTCCTTTTGGACAGTATCAAGTTCTGTAGGCTTTGATGGAATTTCCGCCGGAATTGGTATAGTTTTTCTCTCGTTATCAGGAGATAATGCGACTGCTTTCCATTTCTTTAAACCATTACCTGCAATTTAGAATATTTTTTTATACAAATACAAAGCTTCTTTGCGCTCAGCACGCGAATCCGACCGCCAAGTCTTTTTCACGCATTCCGGTCGAGCTGAGTGTGACTAACCCTCTCCCATCCCATTAATGCTGTGGTTCCAGTGGACTCTGGATTCTTGCTCATGATCCTCTCGTCTACTCGTCACTCTATCTTCAAGGTGGCAACGCATCGGAGATACAAGGGAAACTCTCTTGTTTTGCCGATGTCCATTGGTGACGGTGACCACTTTCCACCATGCGGACCATCTGCTCGTTTTTCCCTTATGTATCATTAAAAAAATTTAAATAGATCTTACTGTCATCTTTATGTCCATCAGATGCGCTTTCGCTTGTAGTAGTCGTAGTAGTAATAACAGCACTCTGATACGCGGGGCTTGAGTGCTTAAATCGTTCATCGCTAGACAGTTCCACTGGCATCGACACAGGTTCATCTGAATCTACCGGGAACGCTGATTCAGTAAATCTCTGTAGCGCTATATCTTCTTGGTATATGTTTGGCGCATCCAATGTATCATTGTCTAAGTTGTTCAACTCGTAGCCGTGTGGAGGTACTGGAAAGTTTATAAACTGGTGTTAAGATTGTTCTTATATATGTTTCTTTGTTAAATGTTACAAACAGAGCTGATTTTGTTGTCAATTCTTTTTTATACCAGTTATTTAATTTAAATACCAAAATACATCAACAAAAAGCTGTTATTGATATTGTAAGCACAATAATGAAGATGAATTGAAACAGTTTTAATTGTATTTTACATATAATTACAAATATATTATATTATGATAATCGAGATGAGGATCTTACAATGTATCATGGAATTACCATTAACCATTTGTTTCACTTTCTATGGTGCGTGATTAGGAACATGCGCGTGTAAGTGAACTTAAGTGAAATGTAACTCATATACTCTCCCCAACTCTTTCTTTTATCAATAAAAGTTTTTGCGATGTAGTGCAATATTCACATCATAAAGTTTAAAGCAGTATCATCCATAATAATTGTTCTCTTTTTTGTTGTTGTTGTCTGTTTCTCTAGCCATTAAAGAAAACTGGTTTAGCATTTTTATTATTTCTTATAGATTTAGAAAAATCTATCTTATATTTAAAATAAAATATTAATAGATACTTAAGATAAATATATAATCTAAATATAACTACTTATTGTAATGTGGTAACACGATCAATACAACCAACAATGGTTATTATGTAATTTACTTAATTATGGTATAATAATAGAAATTGCGAGGGTAAGCTGTAACTAAAACTAATAAGTCAAGTGTTAGAACCGGAATGTGAAGATATCGACTAGTGTGCTGCTATATGGGTTTGTCCAAAGCATAATTTAAAAATCCTTCAGGGCGTCATATTGCTTTTTGGGATTAGTGTTCAGGGAAGACTGACTAAGGACTTTTGCATGAGAAAGTTTATACTTTTTAAACCTTTTTATTACGGACCATTTTATCAAATATTTAGGAGATAGAGATTAGGAAACAATGTATTGAACCAGTCATTTTAATTAGAGAAAAACGCTGAATTAAACGAATTTATGAGTTTAGTATGGTACTGAAGAGCTCAATCTTTTATCTATTTTATAGTTTTGGTATATAAAGAAATACAAAAGTTTTTAGTCAGTATTCAGGCACGGACTAATTACGGATATGGATTAATGTGTGAGCCGACAGAGTCTCACCTGTCAGGCTTAGCTTTTGTTTTCTACAAGAAGGTGGAGCCGTGGGGCTCGTGAGTGTTACGGAACGGGGCCGCTTCAATTCTTCAATTATTATATAATCTGTAGTGGCAAACTCTATACAGTCTAATGCTGGTTCCATGGTCGCTGATCGTTCCATGGTAGCACGACGAATTATCGTCGAGCGTTCCGTCCTTGATGGTTCGGTAGGACAGTCGATGGTTTGGGAACGTTTGAAGCTCTCAATACGTTTTGAGTGTGAGTCTAGCGTAACGTTGCAACTTGGCAAATCTGTGCGGAAAACCTACTAGCTTAGACATTGCGTGGTAATAACGGGTGCTGTGTAAGTGTTGGTGTTTTAACAATCGGCATTATATATAAAACAATTAAAGGATCTCGGAAACTAAATTAAAAAATGTAATTGTACAACAGTTTCAAAGATCCTTAAATACAAAAATACAAAATTATTTTCCTACATATAGCATTTACCACATTCTGGAATGGAAAGTAATATTTACATATATACAAATTACAGTTTCTACGAATATTCTAACCTTAGCATATTAGTCCAATTACACTGAACAGTGCTATTCAAAACATGTATTATTATAAATCACTGATATAGGACCATGTTTGTATATTTAGGAGTCACCGCAATATTTACGATTGTTCGCTAAATACATGCAAACTAGAATTCTATCCGTTTGAATTAATTTATTGGATTGCAGCTGACAGATATGGGTATTTATATGAATAAATTTTATTGCTCTGATATATCTATTCGGGTGATGTATGGCTCAATTTGGACTTTAATGCTTCATCGATTGGGTCTTAATATATTTGATAAATTGAACGTATGTACTCAAATAATATTATTAAAATTTATGGTTGAAACTATTTGTTTGAATTCTAATTTACATGGTATTTTTATTCTTTATTTCAACTTTGCCTTATTAACATGGTTCGTAAACACTTACCATTAGGGGTTTCATAATGATTATCCTTAGTAAGTTTTCTATGTTTTCGTGGGGACAGGCAAGGGGATCGCGACCCATCACCTGCGTCAGGTGTGAGCCGACGCGCGGCCAGGTCGCACAACATTGATACTGCTTCAGCTCTGCCAAAGTAAAACAAAGTTTATAAAAATTACAGATTTCCACCTATTAAGACATGTTCCATGCATTTGTTTTCCTTATCATATTTTATTTGAATGCAATACCTCAGCGGTGGTTTAGGTCTATTAATGGGTCCATCTGAATCAGTGGGCCCTTCCTCTTTGGGTGACATCGGTGATAATGGTGTAGCGGCGTGGTCGCGATAAAGACGTAATCTGACTTCAGATCCACAAGCTCTGAGGAAAGCAACTGCTTCCGCATGTGACATGTTTGACATTGGCGTGTCGTTTACCTGAGGGATTTGAAGATACACCAAATGTTTATTATCTCTTATATACTACAGCTTCACTACTACTAAAACTCATATATTTTTTTTAGTAGCTATTCAACATAATGGTTAGAAATACTCACAGCAACAATTCTATCCCCCGGCTGTATTCTTCCATCACTGAGCGCTGGTTCTCTGACTAGAGCTCGAACGTAATGCCCGAGCGCGCTGTGGTCCTCCTTTCGTAACGTGAAGCCGAGTGACCCGTTCACTTTTGACATTATTATGTCAAATTCCTGGAAAGTTGCGAAATTTGAAATCATATTACACCGGAATTACAGTACATATAATAATGTAAATTATCAAATGTCTGTACATAGAAGATATTTGAGGAAACTTAATGTCTCTGTAATACCAATTGGAGTCATAACAATCATTCCTAAATTTTTATATGTCCGTTTGTTTGTATATCTGTCCGTATTTTTAACACGCATCAGGCAATAAATACTGTAGGAAATCGGAAAAAAAATATGTGTAAATTATTGTACAGGAAACAATGACGTTCATAGCTGTATTTTAAATTATAGGTAATTTAATTTAGTCTACTAATTGTAAGAAACTCGGAAACATCTGTTCTTTTGTAATGAACAATTAGATGGCTGATAATTATTTAACAGTTTAATTTTAATAGCTCATTTAACTAAATAACGGCTATAATAAATACTTTTCAAGTTAAAATTGCTTCATACGTTAATAAAAATGAGCGATATAAGTTAAACGTTTAGAATTTTTTAGATATATAAGATTTTTAGTAAAGCGAAGAAACAACTTAAAAGTGACAACAGTTACATAATGGAAAAAAAACTGCAGATATAAGTTTAAACTATGAATTATACAAGTGAAAGCAGTTACGTTTTTAACGAGAATAAATTAAAAAAAATATAGTAAGTAATCAGAACATGGATATAATAAAAATTTTTTGATTCTATTTTTCTTATAAGTAGCTAACTTAAAAGCAACACGAAGGTCAAAATATATTTATAGATAAATAGACTCTACATAAAAGTTTCTAGAATAACTAACATTATGCCAACACCATCTATATTCCCCAGACAAGTTAGTATAATAGGATCATTTCTTGGAATATATTATAACAAGCAACTATTTACTTACCACGGATCCGTCATCCTAAGAAGCGTGAACAAAGAGCCTTGTTATTTGGAATAGGAAAATACAGTACAGAATCACTACTAGGGGATTTAGATCTACTTATCGACATACAAGGTATAAAAGTGAATTATTACTAAATAACAATTTAATATATTTTTTTCTATCAATAGCGAAACCATTTGATTGTTTAAATAATAACAACGTATTTGTTTATTAATCTATAAAAATCAGCTTTAATTTAATGCCTGTTTGGCTATACGTACGTTACGTTCTTGATGAGATGAGAAGAGGCAGAAGTTTAATTTCACGATATTCTATTAGCTATAGTAAATCATGCAACACACCAAATCATTTCAAAACCAAACAAGCAAAATGTCAATACGTCAGTCGATCACTATAAATATTATTTAATTTACACCAATAAATTTGATTTATTTACTTGTAACCTAACACAACATGTCCTTAATTATTTAAACTGAGCTGGTGACATTCGATAACCAGTATTGCAATGAATAAATAGTACTAATATTTCGTTTGATGGTCATAACAATATTAAACGAATTGACTATTAACACCATATATTGTACGAATACTATATAATTAATCAAGGACGTCATAAGAAACTTAAAATAGTTAAATACCGAGATCAGATTCACACTCACGGAGACGTTTGTGAAGTTAGCATTTATTGTTATAATCTCATTAAAAAAAGGTGTATAAAGGTATCAGTGTCAAATCAGCAAAATGCAATAAAAAAAAATAATCAAAATTGGTAGCTTTTTTGTTGCTAATTAGTTGCTAAAACCGTGGTTTTGTTGCTTGAGCCGTTCGCGAAAAATCGCAACTACTGCTAAATTCATATAAAGCTAGCATAAAATTTTTAGAAATCAATAATATTTAGTCAACTATTGAACCAAAATTTGTTGCTGTAAGTAAGTACTACGGAAAATTAGAAAAAAAAGATCGACCGAATTTTTGTTATTACAGTACAATTTCCTTATTTTCTGCTAGCTTTAATATGACTTACTGAACAAAAAACGCTGAAGAAGTTTAGTTGCTTAATCGAACAACGTTCAAATGAGCCTGAAGATGATTAACAAAATAGAAACCAGAAATCGGCCGATTCTTCTGCAGCAACAAAATCACGGTTTTAGGAACTAATTAGCAACAAAAAGCTACAAATTTTGCATAATTTTTTATTGAATTTTGAAGATTTGAAATTGCTACCTTTATACACCTTTAAAAAAACCGTATGTATCCAGCATAGTCCTATAATATTACATGGTTTTTAATAATTACTGTCGATCGTCGATTTTACTTTGTAAATTGTTTTTCGTGTCATAAAAATTGATTTGCTAACTATATATACGTCGCACCGTGTGGGATGTTATATAATTTAGGTACGATTAACATGATATTATTCGCCCCTCTTTTGGTATGAATAGGTTCAGGCATATTAAAAGAGTAATAGACTTTGTGCCGCAATGTAGAGGCGTACTAGAAAGTAACAATAATAGTATTACAGTGTAACAGATCCGATTAAAGGTACGACTAAGTGCGCATAATGGTCATTGCATGTGCCCTTAGTTTTAGGTTGCTCATATTGTTCATATGTTTTATCTTCTGTATGTCTTGAAATGAAACGTTTTAAAAAGCAACTATCATCAAGACAACAACTCAAATTGGAATGTCATGAACTTACTTTAACTTAAGTATCTTAATCACTGTAAAGTTTACGTTTCTTATTTGGTTCTGAGGAGTTTTCTTATTATCAAAGTTCAACCTCTAAAAATAAACATAATTATATAGTGACGCTTGTAGAGTCAACACGTCCTGAAGATGCTTCGGTTACGAAGCGAAACATATGTCGATTGTCGATCGCGATCTACTTGTGTGGTGTGTACTGGTTCGGGTTCGCGCGTTACACTTTTCTGTCAACGGTGTGCTCTTCCGGATTGTGCCGTACGATTGTGCTGGTTGTTAGATCGTCGAGTTACCTCTTGTGTGGTGTGTCTTGGTTCGGGTTCGCGCGTCTCACTTTTATGTGTGCAGGGTGCTCTTCTGGGTTGTACCATACGAGTCTGGTAGTTCAGATTGCCGCGGTTTATAGCAAGGTAACATTTTGATTACTTTTAAACCATGAATTTCCGCAAAGTAACGCCTGATTCAAATCAATAATTATATATATAAGCTACAAAGGTAGGTGAATTGTAATTCACAAACCAATTGTATTAATAGTTTTAAATCCATAATAAACACCATTAAAGGTCAAAATAATAGAGAAAGCGAACAAATTGTTGTAATTTACGTTTTATTACGGAATTATCTAGATTACCGAGTACTTTATCGATGTAAGGTAATTTCAAGAAATTTAATTCATAAATAAAAATAATTATTGTTATACCCCTTGCGTGTACTTGGTATCGTGTGTAAGTCCGAAGCCCTTCATAATTTGACATTGGAGATAAAATCTTAAAATATTAAAAAAAACGGCAACATTTGATGCTAAGGATATAATTTTTCTACATGTCTATAAATACATAGGTATTTAATATCCACCTACACATACAATGTAACCAATCCCACTCCGAGCAAGAACCCTCAACTTACTTAATGCCACCTGGCGACTAAAGAGCTTAACGTGTTTGTTCTAACTATATATAAGCTGTCCGTATGTTGATCGTAATACTTAAGGGAGCGGGAACAAAAGGAAAGATGGTTGAAACGGGAAAATCTTAGCCTATTGTTAAGAAACGGAAAACTTAGCACAATGTATTATGTGATATGTAATTTTAGAATACTTACTCCATATTGTATATCGTAAACAGGTAAAGGCCTATCGAGATCAGGCAGATGTAAGTCTTGAGTCCTTCTGTCATCAGGACTTGCATCCCGTCTTCCTCTGCCTTCTGATGATGATGTTGTTGCACTGCTTGTCGTTTGTGACAATCTAAAAGACAATTTCATACATGTATACAAATAATAGATCACTACCAGATCAGACCACACTATGATGTAATGCTAAAGTATCCGTTATTATCATTAAATGACAATTATTTAGAATTTATAGCTCAGCAAAACACATTAAGTTAGGACAGGCACATGTTTTTGTACAGTCCCTAATATATTACGGGATATTGCGTAACTTATGTGTATTCAATGTTAAGTAAAACAATAATTATTTATTAAAACAAATGATGATATAAAAAAATTGACGAAAACACGATTTCTCATTAAACAAATGGAGGAAAGCATGTGATTAAAAACGTATTGTTATGAACTGAAATACTAAAGAAAAAGAATAAAAAATTTTCAATAAGAGTAATTATCGACCCACACTATATTTAAATCACTATACATTGATCACAGTTAAGGTTTCCTAACGAAAAATTAAACATCTAAATCCTTAGTTTCATTATTTAACTAGTTTATTTAGAGTTATTTGGTTCGTCCGTCTTTTACGCTGTAACGGAGTGACGGATCAATGTAATTTTTTGCATAAAGGTACCTTAATGGTCGTAAGTAACACAATTTTCTTAATGATGGAAAAATATAAAGTTTAATCATGTATGAACCACTCGGTGGTCTGGATTTTTATTGTAGTGATTAATTGAAAATGAGAAAATATATGAAGATACATAGTATCTATCTTTTTCAAAAGTTAAGTGGTTGCACTCATGCTAGGCCTGGGTGGGTCTGTAGTTGGTTTATAAACAAAGAAATTGTTCCCGAATATAAAATAAAAATTTCGAAAAAATATATTCAATCTTTATATTTTTAACCTCATTTTTCTATTTGAACGTTCTTCAGCTAATGAATCAAAAAACAATTACAACTTAAGGGAAATTCCACTTGATACCATAAGGTAGAAATGTTTGCAAAGCACGAACAATTATTGTTATAGGAGTGGAAATAACTGGTTTATTCAGGCCGGGTTTCCCAGTGTGGGAAATTTCCCTCGGCTCGTGACATTTTCTGTACTACGTTAACAGACTTGTGGGTACGTGCTATTACCAACTTGGAGTGAGCAAATTTCCGTGAAGTAGATAAACCATGTTGACGTAAACACAGCTTTCTACGTTAAATATTTTATGAAAGCTGCGATGGAAAAATAACTTAGAATTTATCGTTCTTTACCAAAATATGTTAGAATCAGTGATTTCTTGAGTGTTATATACAAAATGTTGTTCAATCAGCTCATTGATTTTTCACAAAATTGGTTTTAATATACATACATGAGTATAGCGATACTTTACTTAGTTTTTTGTTACTAGCAGACAAAATAATTTACAGATATTTAATTACCAATAAAGTTACGATTGAAAATTTACTTTTAACAATAATAAAATTTTAATTAATCAATCACTTTACCAACACAACAAAATACTAGTTACAAATTTAGAAATTGTGGTAAAACCTTACTGTTCTTTACAAAAGTGAAATCAACCTGTGCATATTCTAATAAATAATATAAATTCAATTAATTTGTTTAACTTTCACACAATTACTCTTATGAAATGGTAATGTCGGTTTATAACTTAAAATCTACACATACATTAAAAATGTAATTTATCGAATGACTGTACATAGAAGATATTTAATAAAAATAAAATGGTTGTAAGTCTAATTTAAAATATAGGCATTGTTTTATTTAAATTGGATGTCAGTCAGTCAAAGTAATGATTGAATTAAAATTTATTTCAAAGACAACAATATATGAAGTAAGAATTACACTTACGAATTTAGCAATCATGGAATTTCTCTAGAATAACATAGCTAAAGTATACAAAGCGAATTGCAGCAGCTATATTTTATTTGCGTAACAGGAATACCAATTTCCTGACTTTTAATGGAGTATCCGAGATATTTCAGTACGAGAGAAGTTCGTTGTTAAGGACATCGATTGGCGAGTGCGCGTGACATGTTCGGACATTGAAACTTTTACTAGTTGCTTTTTCTGCACATCGTATGAGAGATATTCATTTGGTCTTTTTGCTCCATTTTTTAAAATTCTAGTTAAGGGTTTTGATCATACGGAATTTTTAGAGCATTTTCAAATGTTAAAACAAATTCATTATTGTTTTTATTACATTGTATATGTATTTAAAATTGGTTTTTACAATAAAAGGTACCTAGAAGATGTACCAATTTATTTACACTCAAAACTGGACAAAATAATAAGGACTATAATAATAGATAGACTTTACAGAATTTTTTTTATTTACTGTGGAAGTGGTCATACCAACATTTTTAAAGGTATTTTTCGAAGCTGAATCTAAACCTAATTTGGACCATAAAGCATGAAATGGTTATCTAATAAAGGCTGGAGAAGGAGATGAGATTTTTTTAAGTACATAGAATTTAACATTTTTAAATGCCAAAACAATATAAGTATTTGTATTTTAGATAAGAAGGGTTGTCTAATAGAGCAATTTGAGTGACAATACACAAATACTAGTATGTAAACCTGAAACAAAGCCTCCATAGTTCAGCTACAGAATGGACTGCATGCTACGAAGGCTACAAATACCTATGTTGCATAGAGTAAGTAGTCTCGGTTTACTTGCAATACGCCATGTAACTGCTTCCTACAGTTCTAATTCAATTACGATTCTATATCAGCTTTTATATGAAGTTAGAATGTTTCTCTAACAAAGAGGTTATTAGACCTGAGTAGCAAGATACTTTAAGAAAAAATTATTTTGTACTTACTACTTCTTTCGGATTTTTAAAACTTAAAAACTATTAAATTAATTTTTACGCGTAGACTAAGTCAGTCAAGGTTAGTGATAATTTCTGGTCATGTAGGCTTAGTTATATTCTATGTAAAGTCTACATTACCATAGGTAAAAAAAGTTGTGTATTATGAATACCAAGTGACGGCTTTGGAAGTAAAAAAGGTTCGACGTTATGTACATTTATTTTGTTCAAAGTTTTGAGCATCTTTTAAATCTGGAAGTCTTTCGGACTATGTATATAATAGTTTCACAACAGTTCGTGAGATTACCCGACATACAATCCTTCGTATGTTTGTAAACAGGAAGTTACCAGTATAAAATAAAATTTACCTATTTACTATTTGTAACTTACCGAATGTCTATACATAGTAATAAACAAAAAAATAATGTGAAGAGAGGGGTCTACATAACACTAATAGAAGCCATAACAATCATATTTTTATACTACTGCATAGTATTCCTTAACTACTTCTAAATGCTTGTGTTAGGAGGGGGCCATGTCTGGGATTTGAATCCACGACTTATCGATCGTGAATCCAACGCCTAAACCGCTGAGTTACTAATGATTCAAACGCTTATTTAGACTTTTATTGTTGCAGATCTAACATAATTCATGTGTACAATCAATAGCACCTCACCTCGCGTGTAAAGGATGGCAGTTGAGCGGGTCGAGCGGCAGGTGAGGACCATGCGGATGCGGCGTGCGGGCGGGCGGCGTCGGCGGCTCCGGCGGCGTCACGCTCTCCAGCACGTCGCTCGGGGGGCGGCACACTCGCAACTCCACCCTCGTTGACGCCGTGCGGAGTACTTCGAGGGCTTCCTGTTCACATCAAATTTATTTTCAGGATCCAATATAAAATTCGATTAAACTTATGGACGCAGGTATCAAGTCTCTAATTGAATGTAAATCGTATATTCATCTGTTTATAACAATTGCATAAGTAAGTTTATTGATTACAACACATACTTATATAGTTTCGTTTGCTGAATGTTACATGTTACAGATATTACTAATGGAAACAGTCATGAAATGACTAAAATGTAATTGGTTTTTTTTTTTGTATATTTTGGAATGCAATCATTGCTTAAACGTGTATGAGGCAGAACCTCATATACGTTTAAGCAATGATTGTAAATTTATAATATATTTCAATGAATTCAAAGACAAAGTAAAAAATTCTCAATCTAAGACTGTATTTAATGAATTATTTTTAATTTCTGTACTTCGTATTAGAAAGGTAGGAAACAATCAACAACCAGTCTGCGTAATCGTTCAGAACCGATAATTCGGACTAAAAAGGAGAGGCGCAAGAATACTCAGTGAAACTAAATACGTAGGAAATTAATTTTTAAGAATTGCTTCTTTATCTTCTAGTCCTCATAATTTACTGCCTCAATGAGAATTATATACTGAACATTCCTTTAAATAGCGCAGAAATTTTCCTTAGCATATGAACCTTGTGCGAATTCGTTGCCATCGTCGTAACGTAAATAACAAAGTAATGTTTCACCAGCGATTGAAACCAAATTGCCTAAAAAAGAGAGCAGATATTAGTTTCCCTCACTTTGGCCCTGCCCGTGCTTAATAGCTTAGCCAAACCGAGGTTATTGAAGCAATAAGCCATTTTGTGGGAATGTGGATATCGATCGAATACGTCAGATGGTTGCGGTGTCTAAAGTCGCGGTCAACTACTTTATATAAATAGCTAAATCGCATGTGACAAACTAACTATTTGTATTACTATTATGAGCCATTTTCTCACTGTTATTTAAGTTACTATTATTCACATTCTGCATAATTTGTATTATTATTAAGGCTGTGCAAAAACGCATCTAAAGTAGTGAATTTCAACTTATACAACAAATATTCTGTATATTTTCTAGATTTTTTAAGACCGTGCTTTCATAATAAAATATATTAAATAAAATTATTTTAAATAATGAAAGATTTAAATACAAGAATTTTGTAAGTATAAAAAGTTTAGAGCTAAATTTTAATAAGTTGATTTTGTAATAGTTAACCAAGTTCTGTGTGTCTGTGAAATAAATAAATATTTTTGAAGTTATTACTATAAAGACCCCTGTCATTCCATCCCTCATGTCATCAACAATGAGCAAAGCAAATATTCCACTACCCTTTGGTTGTTACATAATTCTTAAAGGATTATGTAAAAACTATATTTAAAATGAACACTGAAAAGTAGCTTCATAATAATATAAATATAACTAGAACTCATTAAAACAAGAAGTATTAAAGAAATACGATAATTTGAATTGTTATCGTTAAAATAAACATTTCGACTGTGTTTAGCACTTACCTAAAATAATAGAAGCTTCATTAAAGACGGTGCTATACAGCTCATCCATTTTGTAAATGTAAACTACCCGAATAAAGTTTATTCCCTAATTAAATAGAGCTCAGTAATTGAGGCGAGAATTTCTGGACTAATTCTAATAGTTAGCGTAGTTATGTTGGATGGTAATTCAACGGAACAAAGGAGACAATCTATTTTTCAAGTGACACCAACAGCGATAGCTCTATTCAGTCGCTTTGTGTCTTATCGAAGTGTTGGAAGCTCATTACTGTTAGATATGAAAAAGTGCTTTGTTTGCATGACCTTAGTTCGAGTACTTGTTACCAACGCGAACTAGATAATGGCACAAAATTTGTACAATGGTATACCAATATTGGCTATGAAAGAAGAACTTAAAAGACTGTTTTTCTATTCTTTACAAATACTATTGTATATATCTGAGATTTACGTTATACGTAGCACGTAAAATTTATTTCTGTCAATCGACTATGGTAGTATTAATGTCTCCTGAGGATTCTGAAGGATTTTATATATCTACATTAGCAGGTAATAGAAAATTTAGTCTTTTAAATCTTACTTTTAACATACATTTCTTCAACATTGCCTATGAAATTTCGTATGAAGTAATTCCTCTTACAGCACACGTTTCGGAACAATAAATAGTGACTTATTTTGATGTACGGAGACAACATTTTTCTGATGGCAAAGTTAAGTTTGTCTCTCAGTTTAAACTGTACGGCACTCTCGGTTTCTGAGACCTATTCGCATTTTTTTTCAAATATTTGATTGCAATCGTCAAGTTACTATAAATAATATAATTTTAATAAACTGAGGTGTAAAATAACAGCCCTAGGGCAAATACGCAGGAAATATAAAATATAATTGAATTCTCTCAACCCGGTAGGTAATATTTTATAACTCATTAATTTTCTCATTCACTGAATGGTTTTTTATGTTATATCAATATTCAGCTTTTTGTTAGCTCTCGACTCGTGAAAATATAATTACGGATAAAAATCGCCTCGCGTGCATGAAAATATGTTTAAAATGTGTTATTCGATTTCGCAATAAAAGCTCTCTTCGTATCGAAATTTTTGTCATAAATAACAGCTAGCGTGAATTTTACGAATAAAATTAATTATTTTACCAAATAAATAAAGTATAAAATGTATTTTATCGTAATATGTATTATATAACTTTATTATTCCCTGATTTTAAATTATCTCATACTTAAAATTATTTATTTCAATTAGACTATTTTTAAAAAGTACTTTTGAAACGTCAAAAACTGATCGGTCAGTTAGTTTGTCTGAAGCTACCACCAGCTCGGAAAGCAGTTTTTTGTTGAGAAGAGCCAAACAGAAACTCAACAGTCGCTCTTTTCAAAAAGCCATGTTTCCATAGTCTGTTATACAAATCATTTAGCTTGAGAGTCATTGTCACGATTCCAAGCATTCTCATCATTTAAGTAATCATGTATATTATAGTATGCTTTATTTATTAAAGATTTCTTGATCCGAGATTTAAATTGTTGAAGTGTCAAATCTAATATAGGCTGTGGAATCTTTAATAGATGCGAACACCAAGCTCCATTTATTTTAAGTACTTGAAAAATTACCTACATAGAATATTAATATAATAGTAGATTATATAGTATAGTAATAAATATTAGTGAAATTTGATATAATAAATTTATTGGTTTTAATTCCAATTTTGTTATACCTTTTTCTATCAATTAAAAAAACAAATATTTCTTTATTCTAATCTCTACAGTGTTTGAATATCAGTCTTAATAAATGCCATTACAAAGGGATTTTCTCTCGTAAAAGTGCCTTTGTTAAGAAAAGACACAGCTTGTCGTCAATGAATTCCGAAGTTTGTTCGTTCACGTTATCTGCGACATATGTTTACAGCTCCGACTGGTACACATTGTGAGACAAAGTTTTCCTATGTTCAAATATCATTCGCTACGTGCTAAGCAACAAGAAACGTATTGTATTGATTGTTTCAGTTGCTTTACCCGATCCCAACGTTAGAGTTTAAAGTTAATCTAAAAATTTTATATTTTATCCATTTATCTACACTAGTATTATAAAGAGGAAAGACTTGATTGATTATTGATATACTTTTATCCGATTTTTTTAAAGTCTTTCACTTGATAGTAAGCTAAACTTTTCCTAAACCTAATCATAGATAACCCGTTTATATACAGTGTAGTACTAGTAATAGGTCAAAGTTTCAAAATATCTTCTGTAAATTTAAGCTGAAAAACCCTCTGAGCTAAACTATTCAAAATTCATCTCCCTACCTCGCAGAAACTACCTGCACTAGAGCAACTGCGTGACCAGCTTAATTTTACTACTGACACCATTTTTAACGTGCAGCGACTACAACGTTGTACTGCATTTTGTTACGAGTTACTGCACATTTTCTTTCTTCATAAACAACTGCATGATAGTCATAATATGCTAAGAAAGCACTGAAACTTAAAATATTTTATTTTAATTAGACTTTTTTATAAAATTACTTTTGTACACGTTAAAAATTAGTCAGTCAATAAATTTGTTTACAGCTATCATTAGTCCGGAAAGCAGTTATTTGTTGAGAAATCAAGCAATGAACTCAACATCCTCTAAAAAATTTTTTTAATAATCGTTTTATAAATAATTTAGCTTTAAAGATAAGCGGCCTGCCCTCGCTTCGATTCGGTTATTTAAAGCAATATTATAATCCATATCCCTAAATTGGCACCACATAGTAGTGTAGATTTTCTTTAATCTTTAGCTTTATGTGTTATTAATAATTGAAAAGATAAATAAAGAAAGAAAAAAAGACAGAAAGAAAGAGGGAAATAAAATAGAGAGAGTGAAAAAAGATAAATAAAGAGAGAGAAAGAATAGTGAGAAAGAAAAAGAGTAAAGAGAATAAAAGAAAAAGGTAAAAATGAAAGAAAGAAAAGGAGAGAAAGACGGAAATATTGTAGGTTTATTTAAGGTACACATAGCATATGTTATCCAAAAAGGATGTAGCTTTCTATCGGTGAAAGAATTTTCAAAATCGGTTCAGTAGTTTTAAAGTCTATTCTCAACAAATAAATAAAAAATCAAATCTTTCATCTTTATATAATAGTGTGGAAAAAACATATTTTTATAAAGTCTTTTTCTTTTATTCTTTGTAATATTGAGCAAATATTACATTTACACAAATGGCGTGAAAGTCTCTACTGACCTATGTAAAAGAAATTCATATTATATTCAGATTTTTATTCAACACAAAGTAGAAAGCACATAAATTCATTATGAATTATGAAAAACCTTCAGAATTTTTCCTTGTTTTCTTTCCAAAAAATTAATTAATTGTTTGATCCGTAAAATCGTTTGAAGTAGTAACATTTTCCTGATAGATAGTGGTTTAGTTATTGATGTCTACTCGGGAGGTCCGAGTTCAATCCTGGGCACACACCTCTGAGTTTTCAGAGTTATGTGTGTTTTAAGCAATTAAATATCACTTGCTTTAACGGTGAAGGAAAATATCGTGAGGAAACCTGCACTCCTGAGAGTTCTCCATGTTCTCAAAGGTGTGTGAAGTTTGTCACCCGGCTTAGCAGTGGGCCTTTAAAGGGTGACGATGAGATTTTGATCACATCTTCAAGGTAAAGAACTTGTTAGTTAAGTTTCTCTATGCAAACTATGACCTGGTTAGTGTAATTCTTAATAACAAAGTTTACAAAGCCCAACAGTATAAGCGTGTGAGTTAGATATTTACGAGTATAATTGCGGCAAGTTATGCGTACATTTAGGTTTGAGTTGCTTTTGCTTTGTAGTTGAATCGCAATGCTTCTAGAATCAAGGATTAGTAATGTTAAATTGGGTTATACTTTAGGCACTACTACACTATGATTGCTTGTTTACTAGAATATTACTTGTGATGGATAACCATGGTATTTATCGCCTACCCCACTCCTAACTGCACATTTAATTAAAAGCTGTTTTGACAAACGTCCGCCATGATTCAAAGCATTATCATTATTATGTTAGGTGCTATTAAAATATTAATATTATAAAATATCGATGCTGGGTATAATTGGAATAATTTGATCGAGTAAGCGTTATTAAATTATTTAAAGGGGGGTTTTAAATATTAACTTGGCAACACAGGCCTACGACCCCACCTCTCATTATAGTGGGAATAGATAGGGAATAAGTATTACTTTTGCGTAATAAGATTTAGTTATATTCTCGGAACTCGTGTAACTTTAGCGTATTTAGAGTTATTTTGCTGAATATTTAAATAATTAAAGTAATTGCTGTTTTGCTGAAGAAGTGTTAAATATTAGAGTCAGTGGGTCGAGCGGTGTAAGAGAGCGTTTACTGGTAGTAAAAGGGCCTTAAAAGGTTAGCTTTTAATTGTAATTCATTTACATTAAATTGTGTGACCTTCGAAAGCAAAACGCTACACAAATCAATGTTATATAGTTACGAGTATATAGCTTATAGCCTTCCTCGATAAATGAGCTATTCAACACTAAAAGAATTTTTCAATTCGAACCTGTAGTTTCTGAGATTAGCGCGGTTAACCAAACATACAAACTCTTCAGCTTTATAATTTTAGTATAAACTGGTAAATATTTCAACATACAAGTAAAGCCTTTTATGTCAATAGGTATTGTAAAAAGAACATAACTATAAGTTAGTGAGCAACATTTCTCAGTTTATTACAAGCTATGTGGCTCTACCTCAAGAAAAGTGTTGACGTTTATATAAAAGTTTTATGCTTATGTTTTGGCACGCAGAAAGGGCCATGAAAACGTTTTCAATTTGGATGTAGGTTGTATTTATTTGCCGGTAGCGGAATGTTTGTTTTACGAATCGAATTTTGAACTTTGTCTGCCTTTCTTATTTTCGCAAACTCTAATGAATTTTTGTAAGAAAATACTTTTTCACTCTGTAAATAAAAATAAACGAGCACACTTGTTCTAAAATTTCGAAGATATATATAAACATAGCTTATTATTATATCTATACTACTATAAAAGTCGTTCATGTAGATTATAAATACTGTATACACCTAAAGCAATGTTGTTGCACTTAGTTTAAGAGATTAATCCCATTATATATTTTTGATTTTAAAACTAAACAATAGTGAAGGAATTGTTATTATACTCGTTATCTATAGAGTGACTTCTGGTTTTTTAGCTCATTAAGTTACTTTTCTCAGAAGACAGTCAGATTGACGAGAAAGGAGGCATTTTTAACCGTCAACTAAGTCGCAAGTCCCATTTAGTCCCATCAATTCTACCAACATTAGTCTTTTAGAGAGTTAGTTAGTAAAAATAAATACTTACATATGTACTTAATCCTGCCAGAGGAACATTATTAGCGGAAAGAAGCAAGTCCTTGGGCGCAAGTCTACCAGTACGCCAAGCGGGTTGTGGAGGATACAATCTCCGTATCCTCACCAGACCTCCTCCACACACAGACATGCCGAGACCCCGACCATCTTTTTCTACTACAACTGTGAAAGTGTTATCTGTGAACAAAAAAAATGAAGGATATCGATAAAAATAATTTTTAAAGAATTACAGTTTCTAAAAGGAAATAATATTTTTTATAATTTTTTTCATCAATTTTCAATCTTAATCTGAGCAGGAAAATCTTAACATAGTTAAATGATTACGTTAATAATGGCCTATGGTTATTGGTTTCTTAACACACCCTGAATAATTCTATATTGTTTATTTATGTGCCAGAAACAATTAAATTACCAGTAAGTTTACAAAATTCGTTTTACCCATAAAAATAAATTATGCACAGACATACAATTAAATATGGTAACTGTTAGGTTTATTGCAAAATTTTCTTCAACCTAGATATAAATGTGTTTAAAAGTGGTTCGTCCTAGTTTCCTTTATTATAGAGAAGACGGACATTTCGTTTTTGCACTTGGATAAACATCTCGTAAAAGTATCCCAACATACTTTTTGTGGATAGGTTGCTGATTAGCGGCATCTGTCCTGTGAATACAACTGTTGAGTATCATTAATTTCTTTTCCTTAATGTACTTTTCGGGTTTGATACTCATCAATGGCACAATACCAAGATAGATTCAATAGTTAGGAAGACAAACTAATATTTACCCAATCAGTTGAGAAAAAATGGCTATTCATTTTGGAATAATAATTTCTTAATAAATACTAAAAAACAAAAAGAATTGGCTGATCCAAATTAGGGATACTGAACTTTTTTTAATACCTATCTAGGTATATGTTTAGTATTAACTTTCCAATTTCCAACTATAAAGTAGAAGTAACTTGAAGAAAATATACTGCGCTTTGCAGGTTAAAGTTTCGAATAGCATTGCATAGTTTAGATAAGAAACGATCAGCTACGGCAACTACTTCAGAAGAATGCTGATTTTGTTCTATTGCAGAGAACTGATTCGATCCATGCAATTGTACTGTCAATGTAATGCTTCCTAGTAATGTGTATGAGGTCTTATCAAAGATTATTCTGAGAAATGGATCAACACAACAATAGAGTAGCAAATTTTGATGCTAGATATCGCCTTACAGGATTAAGTATGATTATACTTATAACTAGCCGTCCCACCCTACTCTACCTAACTCTCATCGTTAAGGCAGCGTTCATAAGAAATGTTTTTGTTCGACCGTTTTTCTTCGGATTACAATTGAAACTTCGAATTACAAAAAAAATCTTCATTTTTTGGGTTAATATATAGCCTATGACACTCACAAATAATATGGCTTTCTAATGGTAAAAATTAAAATCGGTTCAGTAAATCCAGAGATTCAAAATAATTATATAAAATATCATTGTATATGTCGGAGCATAGTAAAATATTATCGATTAATCGAATCGTTATCGTTGTCTATGGCGTTGGAGTGGGGTAGTAGTCACTTCCGTTGTTTTGACAGTATCTACCCTCGACCCTTTATATGCGATCGACAGTCTAACTGAAGTCATAGTCGTGCGCGGTCTCTCAAGAAGTGAACATCTAAGTAGTGCTAGTGATAGTGATAGTGTCAAGTGCAGTGTAGTGTGGAAGTGCTGTCCAACTAAGGTCACGTAAGTCCTTACAATGTAATTGCCACGTAGTTAAGTAAACACAATGTTAGGTTAGGTTAGCCTTAGGTTAGGTTTGCCTTGTGTTAGATTCGCTTTATGTGCGTTTAACCTTGGGTTTAAACAGAGAGCCTGAGCAGTGGAGGTGAGTGTTATGATCATATAAAGGAATTCCTTAAGCCTACACCTTGGTCACAAGTCCAAGGCACTGCTTAGGTTTCTCTCGTAATTGTTAGAGATCATATTTGATCATTTATCGGTTCAGTAGAAGTAACTGCGTCGCGTTTACCCAATATTCAATTCAATACCATCACCCCTTTTTAGTGTTCCCCAATATTCCCCATCTTCCTTCTTCCATCTCCTTTCACATCGTTTTAAAATCCCCGATATCAGAAGTGGGATCACAAGCCCAATAGTTCACGTTTACGGTTTTTTGCGTATCATCTTGACGGTTATCTTAGTGTCAATGCTAGAGTAATAGTTTTTGAAAAAGTTAAAGTTGGTAGTACAAAATAAAAATTCAGAAATAGCTAATATCACATTACATAGTTGCGAAGGTAGTTTACAATCTTAAAATCGTGATTATTATTTGAAGTAGGTAGACTTTCGCTTTACATGAGGCACATCAGCCCTTACGGTAGTAAATTATGGTGTTGACAGTTTTTACGCATTGTGTTTGGAAATTACTGATCATATTGACGTTTTATTAGTGCGACAGAGAGCTTTTACGCTTTGTCGGAAAGATGTACTGGAAGCGTTGTCGCTTTGTTGTTATTGAGCCGTTGTAAGGTGGCTTTGTAGGCCCCGACGGTTGGGGCTGAAAGCTGTTACGCTTTGCTACGAATTTGAGATGTTTTCTGTAAAGAGTGTTGAGAGCTCTTTGTTTCTTTGTGTGTTAATGATTGAAATTCTTATGTCTAGTGGAAAATAGTGCTGAAAGCTGTCACACTTTAACGAAGTTATTGGTCTATGAAACTAGTGTTACGTGTTACGTATTTTGAAACTGTGTAAAGGCAACGCGAGAGCGCGTTGATTATCAGAATAGCCGTGTCGGAGCATAGTAAAATATTATCGATTAATCGAATCGTTATCGTTGTCTATGGCGTTGGAGTGGGGTAGTAGTCACTTCCGTTGTTTTGACAGTATCTACCCTCGACCCTTTATATGCGATCGACAGTCTAACTGAAGTCTTAGTCGTGCGCGGTCTCTCAAGAAGTGAACATCTAAGTAGTGCTAGTGATAGTGATAGTGTCAAGTGCAGTGTAGTGTGGAAGTGCTGTCCAACTAAGGTCACGTAAGTCCTTACAATGTAATTGCCACGTAGTTAAGTAAACACAATGTTAGGTTAGGTTAGCCTTAGGTTAGGTTAGCCTTGTGTTAGATTCGCTTTATGTGCGTTTAACCTTGGGTTTAAACAGAGAGCCTGAGCAGTGGAGGTGAGTGTTATGATCATATAAAGGAATTCCTTAAGCCTACACCTTGGTCACAAGTCCAAGGCACTGCTTAGGTTTCTCTCGTAATTGTTAGAGATCATATTTGATCATTTATCGGTTCAGTAGAAGTAACTGCGTCGCGTTTACCCAATATTCAATTCAATACCATCACCCCTTTTTAGTGTTCCCCAATATTCCCCATCTTCCTTCTTCCATCTCCTTTCACATCGTTTTAAAATCCCCGACATATACATTATCCAGATTTTAAACTATCCTTATGCAATATGTATTACTTCTTTTATCCCTTTTACTGTACAGCAATACATATTTTAAGAGTTTGCGATCTCAGGTTTACGAAGTTCCTTTACATTAGTAACGCTCCCTCCGCTGCTTGAACGTGGGACCTAATAGTTATAGTGATAAAACTACTCACTTTACTATATGAAATCATTTGGATTCGATGACTGCGTCAGATCGATGGGGGTCTCTTTCGATTTTTACCCGACTACGGCAAAGCCAAAGGGAAGGGTTATGATTTTGGCAGTCTATGTATGTATATATGTTCCACTCTAGCGTCTAAACTACTGAACCAATTTTCATGAGTGAGGTGTCAAAGGATTTAATTTATAAAAATTTTATGATTTTTTAATGACGGAATTTATACTTCAGATTCCAACGTCGACAAAAATTAAACTGAGATAATTTTCACGTGTTTGGTAGCAAAAGAAAGGTCTTGATGAGCACATTACAAATGTGTAAATATATCTTATTGTTTAAGTCAACATATATGTTTAAAATGCGGTCGTATTATTTGCGCGGCCAGTCGTTGCAGTTATTTACTCGTTTCTAAACAAATAAAAACCAACATTACGTTATAATATGAGATTAAAAAGATTATCTCGATCGGGAAACGGAAAACTGTTAAAAAAAAAAATAAAGTTTAAAAAACTATAACCCGACTACGTAAAAAAAGTTGTCTGAAAAGGACCATTTTTGTACCGATGCATTTGTAAGCTTCTATCCGATTATTTTTTTGTTTCGTCCTTTTTAGAGCAATTTTTTTTATACAATAACATGTATGTCATTTACAGTTTACTTAACATTTTTTAAAAAAAAAACTTTCTTAACTTAAAACTAATAACTTTTAACTATTTTAACTTATTTCATTTATATGTTTTAGCGAAGAATTGAGTTCAAAATAATACTAGAGCAGAACAGAGGATGTCGATTTGCAGTCAATTTAAGTTCCTTTATAGGTAGTAGCGGACGCACGGACGGAGGGTGTCGAACATGAATTAAACATTACCTAAGGGAATCCACAGAAACAATTTAGGCAATGATCTCATTCAATTCGAGCTTTCTACCCAATTCTCTCCACATAAGGCAATTTTTATGGCAATTTGTGGAGTTTTATTACATTTTCCTTGGTTTAGAAATGAGATTACGCGACACAAAGATTGAAGATATGCAAGATTTTTGTACGATTAATACATATTAATACGCTTTTCAGCTTTTACTTGTCGATCCTCTATAGCTTTTTGCCATATAAATTTAACCACCTAACACCTCCCTACCTGACTGGACCACCCTTATCACTTAGGGGTATAAAAAATAGATGTTGACCGATTCTCAGACCTACCCGATATGCACGCAAAACTTCTTAAAAATCGGTCGAGATTACGTGCAGTAGTTTTTACTTGGTGACATAACGAACAAATAAATTAAAAAAAATTATTATAGTAAAATTGAGTTATTACAGTTAATACATCGGTTTAGTCAATTAAATAAATAAGAACTTTGATGCTTGTTATGATGTGAATTAAAGTCGGTCTGACCCTGTCCTATCTTAGTAATACTATTAAAATATTGACTATTTAACACTATTTGAAATGCTTTATCCTTCTTCTGCTCACAAACTTAGCTGTTCATCTCATCTTTTAGGGTTCCGTACCCAAGACGTAAAAACGGAACCCTATTACTAAGACTTCGCTGTCCGTCCTTTCGTCTGTCTGTCACCAAGCTGTATCTCATGAACAAGTGGTATATTTCTGTTGCCTCTATAACAACAAATACAGAATAAAATAAATATTTAAAGGTGGGCTCCCCTATAAAAAACGGGATTTTTTTTCCAATTATTGGTACGGAAACATTTGTGCGCGAGTCTAAATCGCACTTGGCCGGTATTAATTAATATAGATTTGCCATAATTTACTTATTTGTATTAGAGAGGAAAAGAGAAGTTACATCGGAATATTTTAAAGTTTTTTTTTTATGGTACAAAAGGTGCAAATGAGCAAATGGTCCACCTGATGGTAAGTGGCCACCATCGCCCATGGACATGGACAAAACAATAGATACCCTCTTGTTTTGTCGATGCGTTGCATCCTCGAAGGTAGAGTGGGGAGGGGGAGTGAAGAATAAAAAATGCTGTGGTCTCAACGGACCCTGAGCTAGATCTCAGAGTCCACTAGATCCACGCGTCTATGACACTTGGCGATCGGATTCGCATGCTGGTGGTCGCGAGCCAGTCGGGGAACAGATTCCCTACCACCAAGGATTACTATTTTATAAAATATTGGTAAGTATGTAATTATCTTTAGTTGCAATTGGGTGTATTTTATTTAAAATGTAAAAGAAATTTAATATTTGAACATGCGAACTTCCTCACTATTGTGGTTTAGAACTTTCTGTTATACAGAGTAAACAAGAGCAATGTCTCCGTGAAGAAGAAAATATATAATATTATTATATAAAACAATGAGGTTTGTTCTAACACTTATAACTCGATAACGGCTGGACCGATTTTCATGGTTTTTAATTTGTTGTATTTTTCTCAAGCAAAATTAAATGTATTGGAATATAGACGAAAAAATAAAATAAAATACATTTTCCCATACAAAATGTTGATGGGTTTGATAACTGTCATACATTTAATGTTCATCCCGTCGATACGGTAAACTCTCCTCGTAAATTAAAGAACGTATTTAATTAAATCAATATATAGTTTCAAATCTACAAGATTTATCCACAATGTTCGAATAATGGCGTATTTTTTTTTTAAATGTAGAATAATCTCAGTAATGGATTGACATACATATTGGTTGTCAGTCAGTTCAGCTGTTAGGTGGTACGAAGTTCGCTAAGTGGTGGCATGAAGTTCACCATGTATAAAATATACTATAATATAGTTTAAGAAAATACATTACATACATTAAAATATGTTGTTATATTGTAAACCAAAGCACAGATATTCAAATGAATTTGCAAATTTAATGTAAATATGACGTAAGTGTAGCGTGAACGTGACGTTAAAGCAAAGTAATATTGACGTAAATATGACGTCAGCGAGAGCTTTATGATCTGGTCCATATTCAATTGGAAAAACAGGGAAAACTTATTACATATATGAATATTTTTCTGATTCTTCTTGTGTGCTGTAACAGAGCTATTGGAGTCATTTTTGTTACATAGTGATAAGTTATAGATTTAAGAGCAACAAATGCTACTTACTAGTATCACAAAAAAGTAAATATTTCCTGCGAAATAATAAAATTTGTTCACAAAGTTAAAAGTCCTCTTATCAGGTCCTAACTCGTTATAAAATTATTGAATTATAGTTGTCGGATTTTAGACCAAACTCCATACATAATGTAGTATTAGTCATGTTAATTAAATAAATATAAAAGGTCTATTTTCTTTTAGTTATATAGAACGAGAATTATAAAATAGTTAAGAAGTATACTTTAAAACAGATTTATTATTCTTTGAAAATAAGCTAGAACCAAGAGTAGTGACAGAAAACATAAAAAGACAGCTTAGCTTTTCAACTGCAATGAGGAAACAAGGTTTTGTCTTTCTTAATGAGAGCAAAAACTTGCTGGAGCTAGACTTCAGTCGTTAGTTCGAGGAGCCCTTTACACTTTGTCGCCACAAATAAAAGGATGCAGCGAAATTTTACTTTTTCTTTCGAACTTTGAAAATCAATAATTATAATTATATAGCACTTTACGCTTTACCCCCCCTAGCTTCGCTTCGGAGACTTCATTAGCTATAGTCTGATGTATACGTTGTGTTATTACTGTAGTAATTTATCAACATCTGTTTAGTAATTTTTACATGAAAGAGTAACAAACTAAAAATAAAAAAAGTATCTAACAAAAAAAAATGATGCAATCTAAAAACGGTTTAAATTTTAAACCTACTATACATTACGGCATCTAAATTTTATAATCTTACAAATGTAAGGAGAATACCCATACCCCGTACCATATTGCGTCACAGTTACATTAACACAAAAATTAATATTTTATTTATTCGTATAATGTACTTATTTTAAGCCGTTTTTTTAACCGCATTAAAAAAGTGATAATAAATAACTATCAATTACCTTATTCCGCAAAAAAATGGCATATCTGTCAAATTAAGTTCATCTCCGAAAACGTTTTCGTTCCGATTACACTAATTATTTATATAATTCACCTATTTAGCTTTAACTGCTATCTAGGTAAACGAAATTATACAGTAGAATATTTAAAATACTAAAAAGAAATTATATCATATAATTTTATTTTATAAAATATAACATTGTATATTAAAAACTCAAATTACAGCATTTCGGAACAACAGATTATAGAACTATCTCAATTTCAATTTGGTTACGGCGTTGCATTGATGTTAATACCTATCGATCGATGTTATTTTCTGTGTTTGAGTCGTTCTGTTTACTTCATTAATTAATTTATAGAATTAATTCACTACGTTTATAATAACTGTGTATAATAAATAAATTATAGTAGTAGTAACTTTTTTGAATATTTCGAAAATGCCGTTAAATATTGACAAAATCTTGTTGGTAGTGAAAGATTAAATAAAAACTAGACTCTCGAGAGTAAATTTGGTTTGACCCAAGTTGGTACGGATCTCCATACAAAAATGGGCATTGTCTTTTGGCACACAAATACTTTAATACTTTGATGAACACAAGGCTACTTTTTATCTCCCAAAATTTCATAGTGCCCGCGGGATAACAATCCTTGCGAAGCCGCAAAGACTACTGAACCTATAATAATAATTACAAATCGAGTATTATTAATGTGTATTAGCACTCATCTCGTTATTTAGTCACTGGATTTATTGATAGCGGTGTTTTACAAAATGTCTACGAGAACGAAGCAAAGCTTTAAAAGCGAACAATACGGCATTTGATAACAATTCCCCAATTTTTTTTTTATGGCAGTTAAGGGGCAAACGAGCAGACGAACTACCTGATGGGAAATGGCCACCGTCGCCATGGACATCGGCAATACAAGAGAGTTACAAAGATATAGTGAATAAGGGGAATGAAGAGAAGAATACTATGGTTTCAATGGACCCTATCAATGGATTCATTAGAACCGCAGCATTAACTGGATGGGAGGGGGAGGGGAAGTCTGGTCTACATGCGGTTAGACCGTAACCGTTTGAAATCGAATGAAGTTTCAGATTAAAAGCTTTTATTTATCGAAAACGATGACGCAATATAATAGTGATGCCACGAATGCTAAGCGCACTAGACTGGACATTTCGCGAACTTTGCCAATATTGGAACTACAGCTAACTAGTGCGTTCAGCTGTTGTTTCGAATTGGACCAAAGTGGACTTTAGTGAATAAAGCGCTGCATTCTCATTGTATTATAGTTTTCATGGGTTACAGTTTTAGAACATATTTCCGATTTTCTGGAATAGTATACGATTTTGTATTTCGCTTTTTCATGCACATTTCAACACATAGCTTGAAAAATTCCCTTCTAAATGTTGCTATCAGACGAAAGATATCACATGCAACTTAGACTGAGGCGAGTGCCTGCAGCTTGAGACCCAGAAGCAGGTTTAAAGAGCTCTTTCATAATATATTAACTCACCTCCACCATCACGACACTATAACACAAACTTCCACGTTCACTGCACAAAAACACCAGAGAGAATGAGACTAATCTATCGCACTAAAAGTTATATATTGTCTTCACGTAATATAAAATAATCTACCCGTCACTACTAGTTTATAAACAGTGTTGTTAACAATGTTTGCTAAGTAAAAGCTAGTTAATTGACTGATAAAACAAACAGAGACATACATTACATAGAATTAGAACGAGTTGTTTAATGAGTATTTGAAGAAAAATTAAGTGCTGTTTTATTTCTAGTTAGAGAACATTAATTCATTTATATCTTGTATTCATCAGTATTACTGTTTCCAAAATTGGTATGAAAATTTTAATTAGTTAGACACCAGAAAGATCAAAATAGTGATTTAACAAAAACAACAGAACTGAAAAGTTTATAATTTTTGAAGAGCAAGTACAATAGAAGAATTAAAAAAGCCCCGGATAAAGGTCATTAGTGCGATATCTAAATATTTAATGAGTCGCCCGAGGAGTAATGCAATCAAACAGCGCAACGTAGCGTAGACACGTGAACTAGTTTGAAAACCTTCATCAGAAAAAAAGGAATCTACTTTGTAGCAATTACTTATTTAAATGAACCCTTCTGTATACTATCACTATATATAAAACAAGTTATACGCCATATCTGTCAGTTCGCGATAAACTTAAAATAATACTGTACGGATTTTCATACTTTTCCACTAACAGTAGTAATAGTATTAATAACTAGCTGCGCCCCGCGGTTTCACCCGCTATATTTTGGATAATTCACACTATATCTTTATAAATTATAGCCTATGTGTTACTCTGGTGTGTAAGCTATATTATTGTAAAGTTTCATCAAAATCCATTCAGTAGTTTTTGCGTGAAAGAGCAACAAACATACTTCCATACATCCAGACATCCATACATTCTTACAAACTTTCGCGTTTATAATATTAGTAGGATAGTAGGAATTACGTAAGCACTGGGGTTAGGGCTTTGCTTACTTTTGCTGACATGTTGATAATTGAAAAAAATCTGCTAACGTTATACTTGAACGGCTCCTAGACCGAGAGATTCATCAGGAAGGTTCAGATTATAATATATAATTGTTAAGGTTTTGTTTACATTAATTGAAATATGAAGATAATTGTTGAAAATTTCAAAAACTCAAAACGACTGGTAGCTAGGAGTTTACGACATAAAGTAAGTATAATTTTCTCCACTATCGTGCAAAGCTAGTTGCTAGTTAACTAACATTTTTTTAACTAATAACGAAATAATTTTTATAATTGGACTAATCCACAACATGTCTCTTTGGTGATAATTAGACGATTTTCGGTAATTTAAACTTGTTTTCCTTAATGAAACAGACACAATGGTAAAGAAATTAAAAAAAAACTTCTACATTAGTTGCTACAAAGGCGCCTAATTTAATTTATTTTAATGGTAAAATAAAGTACTGGAATCAGGAATGAGATATAGGTAAAGTATTTTAGAACCTCACAATCACGACCCTTCAATGGACCACTGCTGAGCCGGGTCCTCAAAATAAGGAAGGTATTAGGCCATAGTGCACCACGCTGGCCCAGTGCGGGTTGGCAGACTTCACACACCTTTGAGAACTTTTTGGGAACTCTCAGGAGTGCAGGTTTCCTCACGATGTTTTCCTTCACCGTTAAAGCAAGTGATATTTAATTGCTTAAAACACACATAACTCAGAGTTAGAGGTGTGTGCCCAGGATCGAACCTTGGACCTCCCGAGTAAGACTTAAAGTCTCAACCACTGCTTGATGAACCTAACAAAAAATAAATGAGAATTACCCATGAAATGTTTCTATAAATTGAAAAGCATCGATAAATATTCAATATTATTAACCTGCTTCACTACGCAAGTAATGTAACAAAAAGTCGAAAATCAGTGATAAGTTTTATGTATATTACATATATAGTATGTTTATGTACATTTCTCATAGTATTTGCTTGTTCACCTATAACTTTCTGGATCACTGAGTGCGCTGCTCCGCGATGCGTGCAATACCTACGCATGTGTTCGTGAATTATACATTTAAACGATTAAATATTGTTTACAACAAGATAAAAGTATTTACTGTACAAGCTCGCTTAGTGAAATAACAGTGATTACATAATAATGATAATTATAATAAGTAAACTTTACAATATTGCTTTTTTCCTTACTTACAGAAGATTTAGATAAACTCAAGGAAAGTGTAAAATTATATTATTATTTTTGGGTTCGGTTCTACCTTGACCATTTTTATACCGATGTGTTTCTAGGTTTCTATCTGATTTTTTAATTAGCCTTTATTTTTTTTATTTAGCCAACGGAACTTGTCTTTTCAAAAACATTGGCATGCAATCGTAACCAGCTTTTTCGGTTGTTTTATTAAATTTGTTAGTTCATTTCAGTCGTCTTGCAAACCTTTTTTGTTATTGTGATTTTTTATTCTTCATTCCAATGTTTTAGATGGAATTCCATAGGTTTTAGATGCAGAGTATATTGTTTTTTCTCCATTTTTGACAGAATTTATTGCTGCCTGTAGTAATTTTTCAGGCCAATTACCTTGTGTTGCGACTGCTTTTCTTTTGTAGTCATTGGGTATCTAAAGTTAAACATAAAAAAAAATTAAATGAGCATTAAAAAATAATTTTGATAAGACCATCTTTACCGGATCACATACGGCCATCTCTACTTAATCGTCTGGGACAGATGGCCATATAAATATAACGATAAACAACAAAGTGTACATTAAAATTTTGAGGTTATAACGCAACACATAACATGGTAAAACATAATAAACACATGTTTTCTTGAAAAAATTTTCACCACTAAGACAGAGGTGAACTAAGCGTAAATTATCGCCACCTCCCCCGGACTTACCCTAATGCAAGAATGTATTACGCGTCGAGAACAAAATAACACTAATTACTTGTGATGAAGCTAGTTTAATCGTTGACGAAAGCAAATGACAAATCCTTTTAATTTGACAGTAGAAAAGCAATTTTGTGCTCGTTGGGAAGAATATTTTTTCGACAGTATTAAATTATATATAACCAAACACGTACAGAAAAGAAAAATAAAATGTTCTTCTCTAATTTTTCTGATAAATTAACTAAATAACCTAACTGGTTAGATAGTCATTTCGAGTCTAGAAAAATCATTTTTCCAATTTAATATTAAGTACTAAATGGAACTTTTCATTATGGTAGTATAAAAGAAAATATTTCTATCATCTTATTTAGTAGTTTTTTAAGATATAATTCTTTTTCCCACTGTTGAAGAAAATAATTTCCATAATTATCTTTACTTCACACACTCGGTTTTAGTAAACAATAGCGACAGTATTCTCTGTTGAATTCCATTACACATGCCATTAACAAGGTTAATTGTAATGCAATGGATTTTATATTATGGTCTAGGGAAAATGTTACTCTCGCTTTAAAATACACATTTGATTACTTCGCTTATCTGAAATAATAGTAATTTCTTGTGAATTGCAGAGTAATGTTAGAAAATAAAACTTGCAAATTAGACTATAGTGACTTTGTTTTGGATAATCGCAATGATGATGTTGCTAAAACCACTACACATGAATATTTTGACAAAAAAGGTTATTTTGAAATAAATATATTACACAGGATCTTCTTTCCTAAAATCGTACCTAAAGTGAATTAGTAAAAAGAATCAACTAACAAGCTTTTTGGTTCGAAAAAAGCTGGAATACTATAAGAAATAACATCAAACAAGGAAGAAATGTTGTAATCAAAGAAAAATAAGAATATTTATTAGACGTAATGGAAGGTTATTGATCAAAGTGTTCAACTTTCATCATTTCGGCGGGCGGATGGACGACAATAATATCTCCTAATATTTCTCTGTCTAGTTTGGACGGAAAACATACTGGCTTCGACTTATTTTTTTGACTTTTACTGATATAAAAATATTCACAACCTTCAAAAGATAAAGTTGTTCTATTACTCTTTCCATCATAGAATATGTTTTTGACGCTTTTTTATTACCCAAAGTGGGAACGTTAAACAGGTAGCAAAAACTTCTATTCCAGAGTTAAGAAAATTTATTTTGTACTCGGTAAAATGATTATCTTTAAGGTATCATTCTACCAACAACGAAAGTCTCAAGATACTGACCTAAAACAGCCCTAACCGAGTGCGAAATTAAATTTCATACAATATTTCACATTGACTAAAGAATCATTTTGGCCAAAAAGTTTATTTATTGAAATGAATTCAAGTATCAAATAAAAATTTTCATTCAAGAATATAAAAGTTCTTTCCGAAAGGAATTGTGAAAATAGTACATAAATTAAAACAATAGTTTCTAAAACTGGAACATTGCTGATAAGGCGAAGTAAGTATCGATCACACATTCTATGTAGAGTGGAATTGAACCAGTATGCTACTGTTACTATTATTTTATATTTTCCTTTATTATTTATTATTTTTTTAATTATAATTTCTTCTGAATTTGGGATCAATTTTATAAGAATTCTCGTATGTTTTAAACTACTTTTATGTGTTCATATTGTCTTATAAGTTGATGTAATCGTATTATTAAATTTAAAAAGCCCAAATTTTATTAGCATAAATGTATTTATGCCGTAATCTACTCTTTGTGAAGTATTCAAAATATTCATTGAATAATTAGGGAAGCCTTTAAGGAAAATCAAGAAGTTCCGAGTTTTAATCACCGTCGACCATTCTCTAATCCTTTACACTCCAATCAACAAAAAATCCAAATGTCGGAAACATTTTTCTTTTTAAATTAGTCGATTATAATTTTTAACTTGAGATTTTTTCGTAAAATCTACATACAATTTTTACATAGAGAACCAAATTTTCAGTCAACTTTTCATAAGAAAATATTTAGTGACACTTCAATAACACGGTTAAAAAAATGTCGTAAAACATTTTTTTTCGAGACACTGGGCTTTTTTTAATTTGGTACCAATATGTTCTACAAAGTAAGAATAAAATATTTTACACCCATGGAAAATATCCAGGATTAGATTTCCCATAGAAAAGTTAAAACATTTAAAACTCATTCTTCCCACAAATGCGAATAAAGAAGCTATTCTGCTTAAGATTTGGGACATTAATTACTGCTAAACGTTGAATTTTCCGGAACATTGTGTTTTGTGGTGAAGAGAGAAGGAGCCGACCTAAATGATAATATTAAAAGATATAAAGTCTTAATCTATGTAATAAAATTGAACTTAATGTGAATGGTCTTTAATTTAATGTGAAATAATTTTTTAAAATTCTGTTTGAATATTTGTACTCGCATAATGCAAAAACTACTCGATGAAATTAAATGCGATTTTCACAGTTGTATTGCTGCAGGTCTAACCTAAAACACAGACTTGTTTCATATAAATCAAATGTAAGGAAATAAAGCTATTGTCATTTAAAAAGTGTTTACACTAACAAATCTAGGACGGCACGACTAGTAACTATAGATTTCCAATCTACATAACTGAGTAACAATACTCTGTAATTGTACCTATGCTTGTGACCTGAACTCGAGTCTACATTTGCATTTGCTTCGTCAATTACGAAATTGCGTGTACTACTGCCATTGTAGGTGATATAGCATCATGTTAAATAAACATTCACCCTTTGCGTGAGCGTTTCAGACATTGTACATACGAAATTTTTAAACGGTTGACCTACATGGAAGTGTAACGTAGCTTCTACAATGCTCCTACACGTACCAAACGATGTAAATTTTAAAGAATTCGTTGAAGAATTCGGCGAGCTATTTAGTATACCTCACAACACTCAAAAAGCGATAGTTACGTGCATTTTATACGGAAGAGTACATACGACTTACCCAGGGTTCAGGTTTAAAGAACTATTTTAATTCTAAAGAGCTAACGAACGTCTCCACTGTCCAACCTCGTTATTTAATATTTAATTAACCTAACCTAGCTTTAAGTAATATAGTAAATATATCAAACTCTTACATCATACTTAAAAGGAGTACAACACTTCACTAACCTATAATTCACTATTTTCATATTTGAAAAGTCAATATTTACTCTACGAAACTACATGTCAAACTGTCGCAGGCATGTCGGTGAATGTTGTTTTTACAATAAACAGAAACTACTAACTCTTTCTCAAAACATTTTATTTTAATTAGAGCATTTACAAAAGTACTTTTGACACGTCAAAAATTGGTCGGTCAGTTTGAAGTTACCACTAAGTCGACAAACACTTATCTGTCTAGAAAAACTGGCAAGAAATTCAACAGTCGCTCTTTTCAAAAAAGGCATTTTTACATAATCTGTAAAATTCATTTAGCTTGAAAGTCAAAGTTACTCTGGTTCTAGTTACAGGTTGCCAAAAGAACATTCTTGAAAATTAAATCGATAAGTATAATAAATTCGAATTCGACACCAGCTCATTGACTTTGAAGTATCCTGAGATTGAAGAATAAGGTCACTGCTACCCATATATAGCGAGGGCCATAAAAAGGCCAAAGCACTCAATTTATTTTCATTCACTCGATGCCAAAGGCAATAGCTCTCGGAGTTGGGTGTGAGATGATTAAGCGTCAAGAACAATCGAAAAGCGCAGCGAAATGGAGGTTTGATAGATTTCAATTGGACAGCGGACAATTCAATTACCATCTCCGTGTGAATGAAACCATGATGGAATTCTGCAGAAAATAGTTTAGACTTACTTATAAAAGTAAGTAAGGGAAATATTTTGACGACAATCTTTTATGATGTATATTGGCAGAATTAATACTGAAAAATCTTTTAATCTCAGGGAAGCTAGTTAAAGTAAATTTACAAACACGTAAGAATAATTTAAAAGAATAGTTGAAAGAAAAGATAAAATAGGAAAATTAGTCGAACCACCATTTTATCCTAAAACCTAAACCAATACAACTGTGAAAACTGTGATAACAGACAGACATAACGCATTTTAAAAATGTCATAGACTCCTCATATAAAATGTTCTCAAATATCTTTTATGTAGTGTAAAACGCGAAGTTACATCGTTATATGTATAGCTGGATTAAAAAAAACACAGTAATAATCAAATACATTATTCCGTTTTATACGTAGCTAAGGACTTATAATCCTAAGTCATGCTCACTTTTTGCTAGCAGACCTAGGGTAAATGACGAGATCCAAGGTGAGCCAAGGGAACGATAGGCCGTGCATACAAATTGACCGCCTAAATAAGATAAGCCACTGTTTTGCTCTCACCACACGAAGGAAGATTAAAATTCGCTATAAAAAGGGTAATTCCCAAAACGACAAAGTATTTTTAACTAGTATAAAACAGAAACGGTACTAAATGTATAAAAAATTAAATGGTACTGAGGGAATAAATATAGAAAGTTTAGGTCAATATATTTTCAATGCAACTGTGAAAACCGTATCCAGTTTTGTGAAGTTTTTGCGTGATGCTTATACAACCATACAGGCAGACATTATTCTTATACTATTGCTATTACAAAAACCCTCACATGAAGGTTTCTTAAATATGTACGACTAGGGGCCCGTCCCGGCTTCGCACGGGTGGATAATTTTTTTTTAACATTTTGGCTCCCGCATTCTGTCGCTCCCTCTATCGCCGCGTTACTCGCTGCACTGCGAGGCACTGCACACCGCGCCGGCGGCCTGTCTGGGATTATTTTTTATTTATCTTGATATTTTTACTTCGTAATATCTTTTGACTGGAATGTACGATTTTAATAATTCAAAAAGTAATTAACAGGTATTGAAACAGTCTTCATTACGAAATAATTTATTTGGATAAGAATTAATACAAAGTTATGGAAAACATGGTCTGATTTTGATAGGCATTTTTATCAACTTTTAAAATTTAAAAAAGTAGTAATAGTGACTTAACTACAATAGTTGGACATATAGTCTCGCGGACTTTTTTTGTAGATATTGATACGTTCTATAATATTGTATAACATTTTTTTGTTCTATCATCAATACTTTTCGCAGCGCATGCGATGAAAGATATTTTATGGCTAATTTTTTTGCACCTTGTGTTGGTTTTAGTGAGAATTTCTGGGGATCTCTAATGTTTTCTTGTAATAAATATAGCCTATGTTACTCAGGGATAATGTAGCTTTCTAATGGTGAAAGAATTTTTGAAATCGGTCCAGTAGTTTTTATGTTTATTCGTTACATACAAAAATACAAATCTTTCCTCTTTATAACATTTGAAAAGTAACATTTTTATTAAATGTAGGTATAGATAATATCTTCCATTCCAAATCAACTATAAATATTCTATTTCATTTTTTCCCTCTTCAAACCTAAGGGCTCATTTAAGATTTATTTCCCGCAACGAAAAGTTCCAGCCAGTAATAGAAATAAGGGCTTATTTGGGATTTGGGTAAACAGGTGTCCAGTATGTGTTATTGCTGGGATAAGGTATTTCAGTTTGTTTATAAATTACTATATTTTGTCTAAATTTTAGCACAATAAATATGTATACTAGTCTACTCATCGTAGCTTCGCTGGACTAAAACATAAATAATATTTTTTTTCCTTACATGCTATACTTTGCGTACAGACAGATAGACAAACAAAAAATTATTATTTTAATTTATATTGATGTTATAAATAGAAATATCTTCTAAGTACAGACATTCGTGAGATACATTTTTATTATATCTCATATATAAAATTCTCGTGTCACAATGTTAGTTACCATACTCCGAAACGGCTCGATCGATTTTTATGAAATTTTGTGTACATGCCGGGTAGGTCTGAGAATCGGTCAACATCTATTTTTATACCCCTAAGTGATAAGGGTGGCCCCCGGTGGCAAAACAACGTTTGCTGGGTCAGCTAGTGTATATGTAAGATATTAATATACGAATTTAAAACAATCACATAAAATTTTTAATGTAAAAATAACAAATTTTAATTAATTTAATTTATGCTCGTTATGCATACGAGAAATGTTCGTAGAATCAATCTCTTAATTGCAATTTACTTTAAAAATATCACACATCGTTCGCCTTAATTAATTGAAAAGCTTCTGGTGACTCAATATTATGGTTATGCGATATTTTTACTCCTATAAGTATCGTATGTGTTTTGTATGGTTTTAAAAACATAGTAAACAGTCAGCAATATGAGGTTTTTGGTGATGACGTGTTACTGACGTTATAAGGAGAGGAAGTTAAGACAGATACATAGTTGTTGTAGGCCTTCAAGGGCTGTCAAAATAATTTATGGGTAAAACATTGATATAGTTTTGTCTGTACAAAATTATTTATATTCATGGTCCTACCTACCTGTCAATAGAAAATATTTATGTCTATAAGTATGAATGTATTTATGTACGTATATATGTCGGAGAATAAGTAAAAGATTATCGATTAATCGAATCGTTATCGCTATCTGTGGCGTTGGAGTAGGGTAGTGGTCACTTCCGTTGTTTTGACAGTCTCGACCCTTGACCCTTTATATGCCATCGACAGTCTGACTGAAGTCTTAGTCGTGCGCGGTCTCTCAAGAAGTGAAGTAGTGTCTAAATAGTGATAGTGTTGTGCAGTGTTGTGCAATGTTGTGTTAGTGCTAGGAGTGCTATCCGATCAAGGTCACGTGAGTACCTTACAATGTAATTACCTCGTCTTGTGTTAGGTTAGGTTTATGTGCGATTAACCTTAGGTTTAAACAGAGAGCCTGAGCAGTGGAGGTGAGTGTCGAAATTACTTAAAGGAATTCCTTAAGCCTACACCTTGGTCACAAGTCCAAGGCACTGCTTAGGTTTCTCTCGTAATTGTTAGAGATCATATTTGATCATTTATCGGTTCAGTAGAAGTATCTACGTTGCGTTTACCCAATATTCCATTCGATACCATCCCCCCTGTTAGTGTTCCCCAATATTCCCCATCTTCCTCCTTTCCCTTCGCATCGTTTTAAAATCCCCGACATATATATTATACGAGCGACCTGCCCTCGCTTCGCCCCGGGTATTTAAAGTAATATTATAATTGATGACCTTATATTGTCACTCTGTAATTGTGTAGTTTCTCATTATTTAAAAAAGAGCGAGAGTAAGAAAAAGTTATAAAAAGAAAAATAATAGAAAAGCGACAAATAATAAAAGAGGCAGGACAGGGCAAAAATAAACTTGATTAGGTAAAGGAGAGAGAGAAAGAGGGATCATTCTGAATAAATAAATATAAAAATTAAAGGGAGAAAAAAGAGAGAGGACGATAGTATATAATAGGAAGAGAGACGGAAATTCTAGACTTCTCTCAGGTAAAGAATTTTAAAAATAGGATCAGTAGCAACAAAACGGCAATGTTCTATTAATTAAAAAATGTATATGGCAACACTAAATCACCTTTGTCACTCACGAATAGTGTAGTTTTCTGTCAATGAAAGATTTTTTTTAAACGGATTAGTAACAACAAAATCCCCATATTCTATTAGTTAAAAAATGTACATGGCAACACTAATCACCTTTGTCATTCGCGAATAGTGTAGTTTTCTATCAGTGAAAAAAATTTTAAAATCGGATTAGCAGTTCATGGGAAACACTTCAATTTACAAAATGGCTACGTTATGGCAGAAGAAAATGGCCATATCTTTTTAATTAGAATATTTATGGCTTTCTATCGGTGAACGAATTTTCAAAATCAGTTCAGTAGCTTTCGAGCCTATACGCAACAAACAAACATACAAACAATCAAATCTTTCCTCTTTATATAATAGTGTAGATTTACAAGTATTCTGTAATTCTGTACTATCCAGTTTTCTTTACAAAATTGTTTAACTTTCTTTTGTAATTTTTTAGTCTAAGCTTTTCTGTCGTATTTGACAATGTTTGTATGTTAGTCAGCGTAAAGAGATTAAAAGATTTAATAGCATGGACATTTAGGAAAGCAAAACTCTAGAAAATATACCAAGAGGTACTGAAGACGGTCCGACTAGAGTAAAGTTTAAAATAAACTATTAAAGACTAATTTAATTAAATTTTAAAGAAACGTATTTACTAAACGAAGTTTACCCTCTCTTGTACTTATACAGTTCATTTACTTTACCTCAAAATATCACAGCGGCACGCTCAAAAAACACCATATTTCAGACGATATTACTAAAGCCCTTGAAAGGACAAAGCCTTTTTTGCATCCCGGTAATGTATCCGGGTGTCAGGGGAAAATGGCAGCCGACTGCCAAGTAAGGTTTCCCGTCTATAAAGATGGAAGTTCGCGGCATTACTCTTTGTTTACACTTTTATCTAAATTGTCATTATATAAGCCTTTAAAATGTTTGGCTTCATTTCTTATCAAATTTTGTTTATTCTATTTTCTCTTTCTGCACAATGCTGTAATAGAGAAAATACCAAGAATTTTAAAATTAAAATGTCATAGTAATTGATATCGATTTAGAGTTTCGAAAAATTGGTAAATTCAAGCTTAAAGAAAATTTAATAAAAATGTCTAATCGTATATACTTATACTTTTAAATTTGTTTATTCTTATGTTGTAATTGTTAGAAATAAATATCTAAGTTTAGTTAGTTTTGAAGATATATGGGTCTCGAATTAGAGGTGTGAAGAAATGAGTAGAGATGTCGCAATTATAAGTTACAAAATATTAAATTAGCAATTAACAATAAATTGCAACATACATCAAAGTTTACACTATATTTCTTGTAAAATAATTCTATTGAAAGTGAAGTAGTGAATAGTAACTGGTAAGCCTTACAAGGTATAACTTTTACAGAGCATCCGTTACAGTTATTCGAAGTAGGTTTTGACATAGGATACACTGAATAATTTAGTTCAGAAACTACTCTTGGCTACCGTTTAAAGTTATAGCTTCTAATAAGCTTTGCCAGTTATTTTACAGTTAAGTCTATCGTTGTGTTCCATTTACGTTATATTAGCAAATACTGAGTTAAATATCTAATTCACATTATTAGTACGATTTTTTTTAAATTGATGTATAGAATAATACCTACACTATAATTTATAAAGATAATTTCTAAATTTGAGTATAATAATGGACAAGACAGCAGACAAGTTTTACAATTTTCCATTTATTGTGCGGCTGGATACAAAACTTCTAAAAACATATTTCTGATTATCCTCAAAATGCCTATTTAATATTATATTCTTATTTGATATATTTGTCGGAGCAAAATAAGTGAATCACTGTGTAAGACCAAGGTTAGGCTAACACAAACCTAACCTTACACAAGGCTAACCTAACTAAACGTTGTGGCAATTAGTTACCACGTGGCAATTACATTGATCTTAATCGAACAACACTCCCAGCACTTACAACACTGCAGTGCACTTAACACTTTCACTAACATTATCTAGAGACTACTTTACTCCTTGAGAGACCGCGCAAGACTAAGACTACAGTCAGACTGTCGAGGGCATATAAAGAGTCGAGACTGTCAAAATGACGGAAATGACTACTACCCTACTCCAGCGCCATAGATGGCGATAAATTTTTTTTTATGATAGTTAAGGTACAAACGAGCAGAGGGTCCACCTGATGTAAATGGCCACCGTCGCCCATACACATCGACGAAACTAGAGGGTATCTTGTTTTGTCGATGCGTTGCCGCCTTGAAGAGAGAGTGAGGAGGGGGAGCGAAGAGAAGACTGCTGCGGTTTCAATGGACCCCGTGCAAGAACCCGGTGTTCATTGGAATCACAGCAGTAATGCGATGGGAGAGGGAGGGATAGATCTGGCCGATTCGATAATCGTTTACTATTCTCCGACTCCGTGCTACTATAAAGATTGATTTTAAATTTTGAAAACGCGGCAGCATACAATACCATACTAAATAATACAGGAGCTTTATCCGGCCTACACGAGCTGTGCACGTTATTTTTTAATATTACCTATTATTAGTGAAAATTATGATAGCTGATTATTTTTATTATATCAAATGATGTTTTAAATATAAAATTAATTAAGTCGTTTGTTTATTTGTATCAAAAAATTCTTAAAAATATTTATTAATTTATATTTTCTTAAGTCTTTAATTATTATTATTATATTAAATATTGAATTTACTTTTACGTAAGATTTGTAACCATCACAAAACCCATTATAAAAACTCAACTCTGTCACTAGGAAGGTCCCTACATGATATTTTATAGATAAAATTTAAGTTAGCAACACAGTTCCTTTTAATTTATTTTAATTTGTAACAAGACAATATATAAAATCCGATAGTGACCATAAATTCTGTGGAGTTTATGTGGTGTAGTTATGCAGGGTCTTGATCATGAAGGATTTTTGGAGTTTGGAAATTGGGGTTATATTTCTCGGTTTCCGTCTTAAGTGCATAATAATACTTATTTCATTATTGTACTATACCTTATCAAATAGTAGATATATGTAAGACTATTTTAAGAATATTATGTACATGTTGCTAGTGAAACATACATTGTTATTTTACCTCGAAATCGCGGTCACTTTAAGAATAAATCACGCACGTTAGTCATAATACTTCAGAGAAATGAATTCTGATTCACAAAAGATATAAACATTATTTGCTTTATAGGTTTAGTAATATGAAAGTTTAATGTAAAGATGGATGTTCTTAATACACAAAATTACAAGTTCCTCTTACATAATATAACATCAGTAACGTAAGCTCAAATTAGGTTATATTTTAGTTACGACCAATAAAACTTTATATAGGTACAACCTTTGTTTATAGCCGACTAGCTTTTATGACGGAACACTCAAATGGACTCGTCGTTGCAAAGATTATACACTGATAAATCGGGTCAGGCAATTGGATGTATATTTTGTTCTGTTCTTTATAGGACAATCAGGAATTTATTTTTTACTTGTCATCAGATCCTGGTAAATTATGTCACTCACAGGAAAATGAACTTTTACTTGAAAATCACTGGATTTCATTTTGAACACAGGAATAATATGTAATAGCTTTGTTAAACGTGTAATGGAACTTACCTTCGGTAATGAAAGGGTAGACCGCCCGCAGTTCAGACTCGTATTGCTCAAGCGATATAGGCGGTACGAAATCCTCTTCTGGCGATCTCTCCGAGCCGTAACCTTGGTCAAAACCCGGATCTTGAAGCTTCCACACTGGTTCGGCATCAGAACCTGTGAAATATTATTAGTTATGATTGCGAAAAGCAGAGTATTAGATATGATATTTATAGTTTGATCTTATCGATCGTTCTATGGTCTATGGTATCTCTACGAAGATTAAGATTATCAATTTCTTAATTTATTATAGAGCTTTGTGTTTATTTTATAGGTAACTACTAGCTGACCCGGCGAACTTAGTACCGACTAATAGTACATGTATGTCGAGTTACAGATTAGCTGAACTGTTGAGAGCCAATATATATGTCAATCCTTTTTCATTACTCACATTATTCTACATTTTTTAAATCTAAAACACGCCAATATCCGATTACTGTGGATATATAGTGTCGATTTGAAACCTTAAATTAAAAAAATTGAGGGGTGAGTTTACCGATTCCACGGGATGAAAATTCAATGTTTGACAGTTATCAAACCCATAAACATTTTGAATGGGAAAACGCTTTTTTCTTTTATTTTATTTTTTTTGTCAATTTTCCAATATTTTCTCTATATTCGGGACGGAGACAAATACAACAAATCAAAAACCATGAAAATCGGTCCAGCCGTTCTCGAACAAACCCGACTTTGTTTTATAGTAATAAACCGATAATAATTTAGGTTTCTTAATTAAAATAAACTGAACCATTTATTTCAAAAGACTATTCTGGAGCTTGAAGCAGTGTCAAGCAGATTTAAATTGTGAATTTAATTTGTATACTAAAAAATATTTCATAAAATTACCAACAGTAAATATCTCGACTACTTGAAAAGCAGTTAAGCCAAAAGTGTGCTCAAATAAATATTTATTCAGTCGTTGTCACTTAAAAAAATATACTGAACAACTGTTGAATAATTCGGCCAAGAGCGAGTGTGGAACTCGCGCACTGAGGTTTCCGTACAATTTGAATTAAGGGATATAAAACTTAATTTTGCCATCAGAAAACTGTTGTCCCCATACATCAACATAGGTCGACGTCAGTTTACCAATTGCGATAAAAAAATATTTTATGTAATTTTATGATTTTTGGATTATGTCTTTAGTGTGCTGGAACACATATATTCTTACCAAATTTCTTAATACCAAATTCCTAAGGTCAACGGCACGGTACGTTACGATTTCTATGTGTATCTACAGTATCTTATACAATATATGCAATGTAGCGTACAATTTACAGTTTTCAGATTATTCCCTACACTCATGCAATATGACCTTGCTTCTTGCAGAAATCATATTCATAGATCAATAAACCAAGCCCGATTAATTTTCTGATTCTTGTGAGAAGTCAAAATAACAATACATGAGATAAGACGGCCGTATCGTTTCATAAGCTCCGGAATACTTAAGACTTGAATATTAATTTTATTTTGACACTGCCATGTGTTTCCGAGGAAATGGTTCTTGAGAGACAGTAAAAAAAATATTTTTCTAGAGATGTAACCAGCTATTTACAGATTATTTTTTTTTTCTTTACTTGTGCTATGAGACCTTGCTTCATGCTAAATTTCATGATTCTAGGTCATCAGGAAGTATCCTAAATTTATGAGTTACAATGCGTCGACATAGATGCTAGATTTTCTGACAACTGCATTAAGAGTTCCTTATTCCTTTTATGAACGTAACCCTAAAAACGAGTAATTATGCAAAACGAGACAAAAAGGGCTACAGATAAAAGAAAATAAAAACTCATTATACAGGCTACCCCCAGCTATTATTACTTCCTCACTCTTTTCCCCCTAGAAACTTTGTTTCTTTCGCATTACGTAGGCATCCTCTTTTTAATTTAATTTGGAATCCAAAAGTTGATCAAGTTAAAATAGCCGCCGTGCTTGCCTTACAAACCGCGTTTTAATGTTGTACTTTTCTGTTTTGCTAACGATAGCTACCTTCGGCGATTGTTTTGATTGAATACAATTGATTGTATTTTCGATACTGTATTAATTTACATCTGGCATTTATTTTACTAGTGCCTAACAGTTTCTACGTGTATTTTAGACTTCAAGACAAGCGATGCCTTGAACCTGTGACCAAGGTAAAGGTTTACAAGAACATTTGACACAGTTGTAATACTCAACCCCAGTGGGTTTAGTTATGTAATAGTATCACATGAGTGTGTTAAAATCTAATTATCAACAGTTGCATACAAGATTTTATCTACACCCATGATATGAATCCTCTATAAAAGATTCTGAAACAGTTAATTTACTGCTAACATTAAAACAGCCACTCCTAGTAATCCAACATCATGTACTACTAAGTATATACAAATAAACTAAGTATTGATGAAAGAATTATTTATTGTAGTAGTAATTAACTTTTGATTTATTAAAATTCACATGAATATGTTTTTTATAAATTTTAATAAATATAACAATAGAAATATCGGAGAAAAATGGCGGGGATTCGAACAGGACATTGGGTGTTTTAACTTGGCAATAAGCTAACTGATTCTGAATCTTTTATAGAGGATTTAAAGCATGGGAGTAGATAAAACTAGTTAACAAACTTACGTAATCTTCAAAAGGAGGAACATATTACCCTAACACTAAACTGCACCAAGCATTATTTGAAACAATGTCTACATTAGGAAATCGCTTGTGATACTGCGCCAGTTTTCGGATCAGATGTGATATATTGTGGAGCAAGTGGAGAATTGCTTAATTAAATCTATAAGAACTTCCTGTCAATCAAAAGCTAATAAAGATATAGTACCTATATAGTATGTAATATTCAATATTATTTTAGTGTGTAGTACCTATATAGTATGTAATATTCAATATTATTTTAGTGTGTAAGTAATTTGGCCATCGAAATGGGCTATGGCGGAAAAGAGCACAAAAATACTTGAGAAAGGTAACAAAGCATGGAAAGCTTTATTTATCGGAGGGCGCCGTTATCGATGATAACTATTGGTTTGGGTACATATTCAGTTAATGGTTATTATAGCGGATGGCCAGTCGATCCGCCAAATTAGAAGGAAAGAAATCAGGGGTTTAATAGCAGTCCTTCTTTCATTAGCTGTAGGCGCAATAATTCTAACCCCATACACTGGTACGAAAAAATGATAACTTACAAACGGATTTCTTTTGGAATTTCACTTAAACACTGATATTGCAGCGTTTACTTCTAAGTTGCAAATAGAATATTCCTTGCAAGTATCTCAACATGTAGTGTAAGTAATTCTCGCTTGGCAGTGGGAAGCCACATTAGACGGGATCTAGAAACAGTTCAATACTGCATTTGAACTTAAGGCACGTACGTTGTCTATATCCTGGATGTAAGCCTCTTTCAATTCACTTCAAGATTTCTTTCGCACTTTGTACGAGATTTTCATATTGTTTCAAAGAATTCTTATTTCGCTTGTCATCACAGTCTTTTTACAAGATTCATTTAAATTGCTATATTTGTATGTAAGTTGATTCAATTCAAATAACGGCATACACACTTAGATTGAATAATAATGCATGGTTAGCTCAATGACGCCATTTTAAATGCAATATGGCGAACGGTCCAAGATGGCGCGCTAGTTATTTTTTGTGCACACCCATGTTAAAGGTACCAAGTAAGATTGTTTGCCGAGAAGAATATGAAACGAAAATAACTATATTTTAAATCTACAATGGTGGACGGTCCAAGATGTTTAACAAGTTATATCAGCCACTTCTTAGCAAGCTGAAACTGGTATATGGATGTAGGGACTAGAACTTCCTAAGGGTTCATGATAAAACAGTCGAATTAAGGATAATTTAATCATTTGTAAACTACTTAGTGGGGAACCTTAATATTCCATTCTTACACAAAAGTTGCACAATAGCTCAAAATTAACATTTTAAGGAGACATTTAATACAATAGAGGAAATCACATTGTTGCATACAATGCTTTTGTGCTCGGTAGTATCAACAATGGTAAATTGTTTACTTATTTTAATTGGGTTATATAATATGTAATTGAACCACGAAGAAGATTTGTGGAATAACATTAAAAAAAAATAGTAAGCCGAGCAGTAAGATTTAAAGTCTTCTACAAAAAATCTTCTATCAGGCAGTCTTCTATGAAAAACTTCAACGGCTCACGTGATCACTTATGTGTAGCTAGTAAGAAGATAAAATGATCATGCAAGAAAGGCATTTAGGTCGTTAATAAATACCAATTTCGTGATAAAGAAACATACGAAATAATCGTATTAATAATAAATACAAGACACGTGATAACGGAATACATCCACACGAATAGACATCAACAAATCTTCGTGAACAAAACATGTAAGAACAAAGGTAAAATATCGGTTTGCGTGCCACGGATTAGTTAGGGCCTTTCTAGTCGGCGTTGCTAACATTGATTTATGGCGACTATGCTTTTGCGTTTTGTGCTTTATGAATACATGTAAATGTGATGTCAGCGTACTATTTTCCGCACCCGCTTTTATGCTTGCTTAGGCCAGGGCTGTATGGAACATTTAAGGAAGGAGCGATGATTTTCCATTAGAGGCCATCCATAAATTATCTCACGTGAATGTAATGACTTCCTTCTCCCTAGTATGACGTAATTTTTTCGCAATTAAAGATTCATCAAAACAAATATTAGAAAAAAAATAATAAAATTCTATTACCTAAGTCTCGAAGTTTAGTGAATAAAACACTTTTTTATATTTAGGTATAAATAATGTGTGACACTGCTACTGTAGCACTATAAGAAATGTTAAAACTAAGAGTTATAATATAATTTTTTTTAATTGCATTTTATTTAAATCTTTTATATATAGGTATGAGTTAGATCGAATATCCATAAATCTATGAAGGGGAGTTGGCGTTTGTGAGTTTGTCTGATGGTTTTTTCTTTTCTTTGTTCCGGAGAACCTAATTAATATTATATTTTTATATAATTACTAGGGGCCCATCCCGGCTTCGCACGGGTGGAATATTTAGTTTAAAACATTTTGGCTCTCCCGCATTTCGGTGCCCCTCTACCTCGGCGTTACTCGCTACCACTCGCTGCACTTCGAGTATCACCGAGATAGAACTACACTGGCCTGGTGTATTTTTTGTTTATATTGATATTTTTAATTTCGTAATATCTTTTGAATGGAAGGTCCGATTTTAATAATTCAAAAAGTAATTTACAGGTATTGAAACAGTCTTGAATATGAAATAATTTATTTGGATAAGGATTAATACAAAGGTATGGAAAACATGGTCTGATTTTGATAGGCATTTTTATCAACTTTTAAAATATAAAAAAGTAGTTATAGTGACATAACTATAATAGTTGGACATATGGTCTCGCGGAGTTTTTTGTAGATATTAATACGTTCTATAATATTCTAGAACATTTTTTTGTTCTATCATCAATACTTTTCGCAGCGCATGCGATGAAAGATATTTTATGGCTATTTTTTTTGCACCTTGGGTTGGTTTTAGTGAGATTTTCTGGGGATCTCTAATTTTTTCTTGTAATAAATATAGCCTATGTTACTCAGGGATAATGTAGCTTTCTAATGGTGAAAGAATTTTTGAAATCGGTCCAGTAGTTTTTATGTTTATTCGTTACATACAAAAATACAAATCTTACTTCTTTATAATATTAGTATAGATTTAGTTCTAACTGATTATGACTATGGATATGATGATGCTAAATGCTTGTTAGAAGTAGGCTATGTAGGCCATACCAGTAGTTCAATGACTGGGATTTGAACCCACCACTTTTCGATCGTGAATGCAACTCCTGAACCATTGAGCTACTGACGCTTCACTATTATAGCAAACGAAAAGTACAAACCTTTCTGCTTGCATTAGTAACTTGAGAACTAATTTACAAAATTCATTGTTTTACTATAAAAGTTCAACATAATAGAATTATTAGATACCTTTCTACCGTCCATAAATCATTGTAATACCGTGACTCATGACTATAACCTCTAACAATTTATAAATTAAAGCTTCAGGTATTGCTATACTAGACGAAAGATATATGATACCTATCACTGTACAGCAATACGTATACACATGCAATTTAGACTGAGGCGAGCAGCGCCTGGGGCTTGAGACCCAGGAGCAGGTTTAAAGAGCTCTTTCATAATATATTAAATCTCACCTCCACCACTCGACCTCGCTAACGACAATAGATAATAAATTAAACTTACTTGGACCTCGAGAAGGGTAACCTTAATCACGACACTATAACACTAACTTCCATGTTCACTGCACGAAAACACCAGAGAGACTGAGACTAATCTATCGCACTAAAGGTTATATATTGTCTTCACGTCGTTATACTTGAAATAATATAAAATGATGTACCCGCTACTACTACTTTATAAACAGTGTTGCTAACAGTATAAATGTATGTGTCTATTTTTATCTAAGACTAGCTGATCAACCCGACTTCGTTCGTCGTAGCGTGATGTTACATAGTCTATAGCTTTCCTCGATAAATGTACCAGTAGTTCCTGAGATAAGCGCGTTTAACAAACCAAACAGAAAAACTCTTCCGCTTTGTAAATATAATATTAGTATATTTTTAGTTCTATTATCATTTATTCTACTGATTACCTTTCAGGGTTCTTGAAACTAGTCTACTTGACTATTCCCAGCATGTGTACCTTGGACCCTTAGCTTTATACATTGCTAGTGTGTAAATATTTTCTATTGTATGGACGAAACCAATCGTATTAACTGTTTGATTTTCCCCTCACATGATTTGCTATATAATAATTAATTGGAATTGTATTTCTATTATGACATGCATAGGCTATTAGTGCTGTTATAATATTATTTATTATAAGCTTTATTACGGTATAGCTTAAGTTTTACATTTCGTAAAGTATAAATGGGCGGTCAAAGTATGGCTATTATGTTTTTTTTATTTATTATCAATTACAAAAGTTGGGTACAATTTTGATTTACAAGCATTACAAAAAACCACTGAGGTTTGCCTTAATGCTAACAAACTCTGCAATTCACTGTTAAAAATAAAAATACAGTAAAACAAGAAGAATAAAAGTTAATACTAGTATGAATCCAACAAACAAAAAATATTTAATTTAACAATTTAATAAAAAATATCTGTAAGTAGTACTTAAAAATATGTTATTAAATTCTATTTAAATTGTTGTTTTATAAAACTAATTGCATAACACGACGAAACCACGTAGGTAGGAAAAGGGAAACTAAGTGATAGGAATATAATAGCTTGAAAATGAAAAAATATGGGCCCTAACTTAACTATAATATATTTTTCTTAAATATAATTCAAAAGAGGATAATTCGTGTCAGTGAACATGGTAGATTGGATAAGTGGTATCGTGAGTTCGTGAGTTTATACGGTTCAACTGAAATCTATATTACTTACTCCTAATCGATTTAAAAAAATAATAATAAATATAATATTTAGACAAGTTACTTTCTGTGACGTAGACGCTCACCAATATAAAAAAGTATACTTTATATTTTTAACAGACTTCAAAAAGATTTCGATTTACGATTCGATTTACGTGATTCTTCTTTTGTTTGATGCAGAATTGTGATCATTTGGTCCCATAAAAATTTAAAATAGTTTGGCCCAGGAGTTTATATTTTATGAATATTTTTTCCGTTCCCGTACCTTGGGATTTGTATTGTTTATTTATGTATGTATACCGATTACGCTAAGATTTATGATCCGATTTACGTGATTCTTCTTTAGTTAAATTAAGAATAGTTGGCCATTTGGTCCCATAAAAATTTAACATAGTTTGGCCTAGTAGTTTTCATTTTATGAACATTCTTTCTGTTTCTGTTTCCTTGGATCTATATAACTATATACAACCTACAGACACTAAAAGTAAAAAATAAAAAAAAACTAAGTTTAAATAAACCGACATGCACTAAAAAGTAAATTATTATTGTCCTAATAAAGAGAGAATAATAAATAACGGAATTATTTCTTACTTTTTAGTGCATTTTTAGTTTGAAGTCGGTTTTTTTAAACGTAGTTTTTTTTATTCATATTCTTTTACACATTTATCTTGCGATATGAGTGTTACTTTAATATAAAGTTTAGTCTTTCAATTTTAAATCCATTCCAATGAGTATATATATTTTATAATATTATTACATAATATACTTGATAGGTAAATTAATAAATACGAAGGAAGAAAGGGAACGTCTGTGGTTAAAGTAGGTGAATTTCTAATACCTATTTAATTTATAATTATCGATAGTAAGTTAACTGTTATAGTTAAATTTAAATTTTATATTTTAGTTACAGAAGTTTTCATTGTTGTTTCTAGAGCAACGGAATGTTTAAGAAAACGAGTAACATTTAACCAAAACTGTGAAAATGAACTTCAAGTTTAGCTCTTTGCGGATCGTTAGTGTAAAATAAAATAAAGTACTTCAGCTTTATGAGCACCTATTAAGGCCATTTGCTATTGGTGCAAAGTTTCCGAACAGTCGTTACTATTATTCAAATTTTTAATATCAGTTCCTTTCGGTACTTTACAGCACTTCAAGTTTTAGTACAGTAGTTAAACTTAGTCTTTTTCATAGCGAACCATACTCATTGCACTTATAATGTTGACAACCTTTTGAAAAGTATTTTTTTTAGTCTTGAAATTGTTTTTAAGTAACATTGAATTGTCGCCATAGATCGACATTGGTCATGATCAGTTTTCGACGACTACATATTTACGATTTTTAGATTTATTTAACTGTTAAGGGATGCAGTCCCTCTATCTCATCGACGTCTCAGTATTTGATATTAATTTCAACTTAATACTTCAATGCGTTCTTTAGAAAAGTTATCTTGTAAAGGGTCATATTTCTTTTTGAAATAAATGCTGAACCCTATTTCTAACTCCTTAGGATCGATCGAAAAAATAAAAAAGTTAAATCAATAGATAATTTACAAACGACGCGACGTTACGATTATACAAAAAATATGGTCAAATATGGGAACTATTTTTGTCGTCTATTTAACGCAAATAAAGAAAAATTGCGTCTATATTATTCAATGGAAGTCGAGTAAAGACGTTTTACCCAGAAAATTTGGACGTGATAAAAGACACAATAGTTCAATCTCGCCACACTGTCTCGGATACAATGTACAAGGACATTCGCTTATAAAATATTCACCAATATTTATACTATACAATGTACGACGCTGAATACTGATACTGATGCTATATTTCAGATGTGAGAACTTAAATAGGATTATACAATCACTACATATTATAAAGGATGGTAACACACCGCGCCTGTCTACTACATAATTTGATAACCAATCACTGGTTTTCCTCGTGGAGTTTCCCCATTGCAAATCATTGTATTTGCTTGGTTGAGACATGCACTAGATATATTTACTGATTTTACAAATCAACTCGAATTTTGAATTTGCTTAATATATTTATATTGCGTAGGAAACTGCACATTGAATTTTACAGCGAAACTAAGCTTTGCTATACATATGGTTACAATATTCATTTAATATTATAATATTCAGACCATGCCATTATGATGATAAATTATGCATGTACAATTAATTTTCGAAATTGTGGTTATGCAACATTTTATAATGGTATATAATATTGCAGTAGAAGGAAAAATATATTTTAAGCATACTAAATTTAATATATGTAATTTATAATTTCATCATTTTGTCTTTATATAATCGTAGAATTATTTAAAATATTTGGGTTAGTTACACCATTTATGACCCAAGGACTTCTTAAATGATTTCGATAAAATTTGGTACAGAGATAAAATAGATCTTGAGAAATGACACAAGCTACCTTTCATCAAAAAAAAGGTTGAAAGGGTTATAATAGGGGATGAAAATAAGGTCAGTTTGGATTCAGGGCGGGACGTTCCACTGTGGACGCCCTAATCCAACTGAAGAGGATCGCTACGGAGGCGGTCGACGAAGGTGATGTGATGTTAGCCGTCTCGCTCGACGTGGCGAATGCCTTCAACAGTCTCCCCTTTGAAACGTTGCGGGAGGCGCTTCGCTTTCATGGCGTGCCTCCCTACCTTAGGAGATTGCTGCAGGCATACCTTCAGGATAGAGAGGTCCTGTGGGAGGGGTGCGACGGGCGTCTTTACCGCCGTCGTGTGGGGTGCGGTGTTCTACAGGGTTCGGTTCTTGGGCCGGTCTTGTGGAATATCGGGTTCGACTGGCTCCTGAGGGCCCCGCTCCTTGCCGGCATGAGGGTCATCTGCTATGCAGATGATACCTTGGTGGCGGCGAGGGGCAGGACCTATCAGGAGGCGGTTCGCCTGGCGGAGATAGGGACTTCGCTTGTGGTGGATCGAATTGGAAGGCTGGGCTTGAGAGTCTCCTTATCTAAAACAGAGGCCATACTCTTCCACGGTCCAAGGAAGGGCCCCCCGCGAGGTGCGCGCGTTGTAGTCCAGGATGCGTTGGTGGAGGTAAAGGCCCAGATAAAGTACCTGGGCCTCATCCTGGACGGAAGGTGGAAGTTCGAGGCGCACTTCACCGCTCTCACTTCTAGGCTTATTAACGCCGCCGCTGCGTTGGGGACGTTGCTGCCGAATGTTGGCGGCCCGAGCTCGCCGTGCCGGCGCCTCTATGCCGGTGTCATAAGGAGCATGGCGTTATACGGAGCTCCCGTGTGGGTGGAGGCCCTCACCGCGTCGAACAGAGCCCTGCTGCGCAGAACGCAGAGGGTCCTGGCGGTGAGAGCGATACGGGGCTACCGTACGGTGTCCTGGGTGGCGGCAACACTTTTGGCGGGTGATCCTCCCAGGGAGCTCCAAGCGGAAGTGGTAGCCGAGGTGTACCGCTTCCGAGCGAGTCTGAGAGCGAGAGGGGAATTCCTCCCTGGGATGGTGGCAGGTGGGATTCGGGCCCAGGCCCAGAGAGCCTTGATCCGACGTTGGGAGGATGATCTGGAGTTCCCCCCGGCTGGTCGAGTGACCGTGGAGGCGGTTCGTCCCCACCTCGCTCAATGGATCGGCAGGCGGCACGGTGTTCTCACCTATCGGCTGACACAGGTACTCAGCGGACACGGTTGTTTCGGGCAGTATTTGTACAAGATTGCCCGGAGGGAGCCAACACCTGTCTGTCATGAGTGTGGGGCGGCTATAGATACGTCGCACCATACCCTGACCGAGTGCACCGCATGGGGGCCCCAGCGCCATGTCCTGGTGTCATCCATTGGCGGAGACCTGTCCCTTCCGAGTGTGGTGGTGGCCATGCTCGGGAGTAAGGCGGGCTGGTTAGCGGTTGCCTCCTTCTGCGAATCGGTGATCTCGCTAAAGGAGGCCGCGGAGCGGGCCCGGGAGGCCGATGCCTCATCTGACCCGATCCGTAGAGGTCGACCGGGCGGGAGACGACGTAGATACGCACGCCTTCTGTCACCTGATGCCTCTGGAGAACCGAGAATGTCCCCGTTACCCGGGACACCTCTCGGGAGGCGCACAGGCCCATTTTAGTATGGGTCGACCGTCGAGGCGTTTGCGTTAGAGTGCGTTCAGCGTCCCCGCAACGTTTCTTTATGATGGGGAGGGTAACCGCGGAGGTTTAGTGGGTATTGCGGTCGACCTGCTCGTCGGTGAGTCCCACATAACCCAGACGGCCCCACCAGGGTCTAAAAGGGTATGTGTAAATGCATTCCTCCGCGAAAAAAAAAAAAAAAAAAAAGGGGATGAAAATAAAAAGTTAATGTATGGCAGTTCGTCATATTCGTATAAAGAAAAATGTTGGAAATTATGTACAATTAAAGATGAGAAGTCGGGGCAGGTCGCCTAGTTTATAATAAAAGGTTATTTGAATACCATTTTATTATAAACTAGTCGACCCGCGCGAATTCGTCCGCGTGTAGCTCCGCTTCTATTGTTCGTAGCGTGATGATTTTCAAATCGGACCAGTAGATCCTTAAAACAAACAAACATACACACTCTTCTGCTTTATATATTTGTATAAGATTTGAACATTATTGTAGCATATTTTTATTTATTTATCATAGTTTGATTGTCTAAATACTGAGTTTAAAAATACTATATAAATATAAAGAGATCTCGTGATAAATAAAGCGCCATAAAGGATATCGAAACTTCATATAGGAAGGAGAATATGGATAGATCCCTGACATAATCTAAAATTTTGCATTTTATCGTTTTATTTTACTTATAAAACATAATTGGTTAAAGTCGTTTTTAATATGAAAGAATAAATATAAACACTACGAAATATGAACACTATATTAAACTGCCCAATTCACCCGAATGTAATTTACCACAAAACGTATCATTTTCAAGAATTGCTACTATCTTGTTATCTCGCAAAATCTGTGAAATCTTCGGGATAAGTTTTTTTTTTTTTAACGATGGAAAATGCTTTTAGGCATTCTCTTACAGAGAGAGGTATGTGGGACTCGCAGCGATAATCACTGAATACCCACTAAAAACCATCGAAACCGAAGCCGTCTTTTAGTGGGCACCACAGGATCGCTTTATATGCACTCAACTGTGGTGTCTCGACGGAAGACCACGTGAAAGGCAAGCCTATTCAGTTCGTCGTGGAGAACTTCTCCGAGGCTTCGTTAGGAAGCCGTACTGCATAATTGCGACTGCGGATTCCCGTCCTCCTCCTTCGGAAAGAAGGCGCCGACGTCTCATTACGGACTCGCTGTAGGCTGACACAGCGTCCCATCCCCTCTTTTTGGCTATCATTAAGCCCACCAGTTCTCTCAGAGTGGAAAACATTCCCATCTCTGAGACCAGAACACTCTACGAGCGTATGCAAAGCCGTGTTAACACCACACTCGTGGCAACCTTCATTTGGCTCCTTACCAATCTGGTACAAGTACTTACCAAAGCAGCCGTGCCCGGTAAGTACCTGCGTCAGACGATATGTCATCGCACCTAAACCTCTGCTCAGCCACTGTCTAAAATGCGGACGAATGCCCTCTACTGTCCATAGTCCAGCCGCCGGTCTTTCCAAGTCGACCAGAGATTGCACGGTAGCCACGAATCGCTCTACCAGCAACAACCCTCTGTGGTCTTCGAAGCAGTCGTCTAGTATCAGCAGAAAGTGAACCTGCCCAGATTGGGGCTCCATACAAGGCTATACTGCGCAAAACCCCCAAGTAAAGCCTCCGGCATGTAGAGCCAGAACCTCGGCTGTTTGAGAGTAATCTACTTAACGCTGCAGCTGTGCCCAATATCCTCGGAACCAGCAGTTTAAAATGGGGTAGAAAACTCCACCTCCCGTCTAGGGTTAAACCCAAATAATTCATTTGGGAATTAACAGCTACAGGAGTCCCCCTGATTACCAATCTAGCTCCTGGCGGATGCCCTCTGCGTGCCCCGTGAAAGAGGAGCGCTTTGATTTTTTACATAGAGACTTCCAGTCCCATCATGTGGATCCTGTCGACCATAAATGACGTGCCGACTATTGCAAGACGAGCAGCTTCAGCGTAACTTCTCCCCTGAGATGTTACGAGAGTATCGTCTGCAAAGCAAAAGACTCGCATTCCGGTCAAGAGCGGACATCGCCGAAGCCAATCATAGCTTAGGTTCCACAGAATCGGGCCAAGCACCGAACCCTGTGGCACCCCGCGCTCAACTTTGTGGCTATAAAGGTGGCCTGGTTCGTCCTCCCATACTATCTTCCTATCCTTCAGATACGCCCTCAATAGTCGCACCAAGTAGAGAGGTACCTCAAAGTTTCGAAGCGCCATCTCTATGATTTCGTGGGGAAGGCTGTTGAAGGCATTCCTGATATCCAGGGATACAGCCAAAACTACTTGCCCCCTCCCGATTGCCTCGTCTGTGTGGGCCTTAAGGTCCGCAAGAGCATCTATCGTTGAGCGACCGACTCAAAATCCGTACTGAGACTCTGACAGACACAAGGCGTTCTGTTCCATGTGTTGAGAAAGTCGAGCAGCGATCACTCTTTCAAAGACTTTGGCTGTCTCGTTTAACAGGACAATTGGTCGATATCCTTCCGGTGAATCAGTAGGGCGTCCTTCCTTTGGAATAAGGCACAACTTCCCCACCTTCCACTTTGCACGAAACTTACCCTCACGTAGACATACATCAAACAGTGCCCCAAACTGCGCTTTCCATGGCTTCGATACCACACAAAGAATCTTTCCATGAATTCCATCTGGACCAGGTGCCGTTCTCTTGTTCCTCAATCGCTCAAAAGCTGCATCTAATTCACCTTCAGATATCGGGGGGATCGTTCCAATCGCCCCATCGCTGTATGGTCCCACCATCCACAGGGAAATTCGCTCCAAGGACGACGGAAACAGATGTTCCACCGTGCTTCTTAGAAAGAGAGGCTCTAAAGTTTCGGTTATTGGACGACTTCGTGTCGCAACCTTGCGACGTACCGTCGGGATAAGAAGTAGTCTATGTTATCTCTAGGTAACAAATTACGTCAAATAAAAAAAAGACAAAACTTCGGAATTGTAATAAGTATTCATGTTAAGTATAGTATGAAAGGTCCATCTATATAGGAAGGAGGAATAGTCCATCTTTTGGACAAATAACCAGATTTCCAAAGGATTTCAATATTACATTTTGAACAAAAATCTAGGCCGTTAAAATTACACATTAAACAGAATCAATGTCGTTATGCTAAAGTCGTCAGTTACTAAATAACTTTAAATTTAATTTTTCCACTATTTTGAGATAAATTCTCATCTAAATATAGTCGTAAATGAAAAGAAGAGTCTTGGAGATTAATTAAAGCAGTGCCAGGGACTTAAAAGCTTAGATTAAAGTGCTCAAAGGTGATGTGAAAGCCTGCCCTAGAGCTTACAAACACTCGGATCCTTACTGGCTGAAAAATGGAAACGTAAGCTGTCTCTTGTAAATAAAGTTGTGCATTATAGTTTTTGTCTGTATGATTAAAGTTATTCTTAAATAATCACTATCATTACGTAATATAAATAACGTCTCACGTCGTTTTCGCCTGTCTGATCGCGTTAAACTCAAAAACTGCACAGATTTTCATGTTGTTTTTAGCAATAGACGTAGTAATTCTTGAGGAAAATTTATATACTTGAGTGTATAATTTATTAAGATTTTGTGTAAATTGTCAACCCACGCCGAGGAGCTAATATGCTCTACCATCCGTGAGAATCAAGTCGGTAGTATTGCTATAAATCATTTTCAGAGTGCAGAACAAATAAAAAAGTGGCAGAGTAAGGAAAAGAAAATAATAATAATCTATGTAGTTGTATAAATCTTTGTTGTGAACAAATCAATTCATATTCAGCTATAAACAGCGTTCAAATTAATAATGCTGAAAGCCTGAAACAAAGGCATCATTCTCCCGAACTAAACCTCTGATTAAAATTTAAATATGAATCAGCTCGCTTATAACACCATAAAAGTTTCCTTTGAAATAATATCCTTCGGTAATTTTGCAAACTTTATGAAAATGCACGGATATTAAATATTTTATCGCGAAATGTATTATATTGCAACATATCTGTGCGACGACGAAGTAGATGTAATTTAAATGACATTATTATTTCTGATTAGTCGACCCGCGCGACTTCTTCCGCGTGATGCTCCACTCCTATTGGGCTTAGCGTGATGATATATAGCCTATAGCCTTTCTCGATAAATGGGCTATCTAACACTGCAAGAATTTTTCAAATCGGACCAGTAGTTCCTGAGATTAACGCGTTCAAGCAAACAAACAAACTCTTATTTCATTATATTTATTTTCAGTTATACTTTTATTTCTGTCTATCTTACATATAATAAAAATGTAATTTATTGAATGTAGTAATTCTAGACAGATGACAGAAAATATGTAAGAAAATTTTATGTCTCTCGTATTTCTTTTTTCAGCTTTATAACACCACTAAAAGCTAATACAATTTTTTTAAAGGTTTGTCTGTTTGTTTGCGTGTTGGAAAGCGAATCTATTCTAGATGTTTTAAGCTGTAATTTATAAAGCTCGGTGTGGTATTTTTTTCAGATTTTTTTCAGTTTGAAGTCGGTTACATTTTTTGTTTAAAAATTTTTCATATTTAAATGAAATAATATATTATCTGCTGAAATTATATGAATGAAATGTTCAGCGTTGTGATAATAATAGGCCATTTTCCTTTCCCACTGCGGAACGGCTATAAATCAATGTCAAGTAAAGTCCGATCTAACAGGCAAATTGGGATTAATAATGGGTAACAAAGAAAGCCTACGCGTTTATTCCTTTGATTAGAGAAACTAAATGGGGAAGAAATATTGTACATTGTACGCTATGTTGACTTTAGATATTTGTTAACTGAAAAACTTTTTAAATTGAGTTTAGAGAGGGTGTAGTAGTGTTTGAAGTAACATATAGAAAAATCTACGGAAAACGAGAAATAGAGAATACATATTATTGGTTATATTGTTTTGGTTTATTTTCAATGCTAGATATAATACAATAGACGACCTGATAATCTTTAAATTACATACAAAATTGGTTACTCTTTGTCACTTATAAAATATCAAGAATGTATTACATAAAATAACAGATATAAAATAAAGAATAGCAACATTTTCTAGCTTCGCACATACTTTTTCTTCTTTCAACTAAGCAATTTGTCTTCACCAACTTTTATCTGTGGCAACACGAGAAAATCTTTGAACATTTTTATAGTTTTAAGTCTGTAAATTCAACTAGTGTATTAAAAGTATTTAGCACATTTGTAATTGCACTGTGCAATGGAATGGTTTTATGTGGTTGTTTATATCCATTTTTTAAAGAAATTGCTGCTGCTGTGATTTGTTAGTCAGTGAGGATGTTGTATTACACTTCATTTGGGGATTTGTTAATTACAAACGTTAATATTACAATCAATATAAAACAAATGCATGTTGCGAATTAATAGGCAGGGTAAAACACCCCTTAATGAGATAGACCGGGATCCCTCGCCCTTTTTCGTAAGTGATTACTAACAAGCTAATTTTTCGTCAGTAGCTTCATTTTGACGAGACGCCCAACATTAGCTAGTACAAAAATTTCGTAAGTGGTAGCTAACAGGGGTAATGAGGACATAATTTGTTGATTTAGTGGTTATCAAAAATTTATTACTAACTGGTTTTTTAATTTATAATTCTTATAATAATAATCTAAAGTAGCCGAAAAAATATTTGTCCTACAAAATGCTAGGTTTGATCAACGAGGTCCCATTTTTGCAACATGTACTATTTACGAGGTCATGAAAAATTATTACTAACCAGCTGATTTTTTTTTTGTTGGTTAGTTAATAATTATATAATTTAACGCCCACATTGTCCTACAAATTGCATGGTATATTTTGCTGATCCTCCAATGGAATTTGAAATTCATAACAATAAAAATCTATTCATTCTGTACATTTTTCTATTGGAGTTTAGTTATATTACGCGAGTTTAGTTATATTAGTACGCATGCGCGCGATGCTGCGTACTGTGTTTAGTTACTCCATGCTGAAGCCGACTATAACCGTGCTGTTTTTTTCTGTTGACCACGTGTTGGACGCTCTGAAATAACTTACATTTTTTTTTTAATTGCTCAGCAAAAATGGAGTGTTTTTTATGCAGTGTATTGTGTGATAACCCTCGCTTTAGAGAGAAACGCGAAGAGATCAAGAAATTTTCTCAAGAAATTTTGCTTTCTTGTCGAACTTTTTTGTCTGCTCGAAAGCATCATAAACATAAATATAGTAATGTCGTATTACCGGAAAATTGGAATGACGACATAATCGGGTATCATTCCTCTTGTTATAAGGAATTCAGAGTGAAATCTCAATATTTGTGTTATCAACGGTAAGTCGATTGAATATTTTTTAATTTTATTTTCAAAATAAGGTAAAGCACGCAGCCGTTGCTCAGGAATTTGTATATCTATATATATGAATATAGATATACAAATACATGGAGTAAGCAGTTACTGATCGCTGAGCAGCTACTGGGTGTTTTACCCTATATGATAAATAATTTATTAAGTAGAAGTTTTCACATAATTATATAAAAAGCATGATAAAATTATAGCTATTTTTTTTTGTAAACAATAATTTTACAAAGTACATTGTGCTTTACATATTTTACTAAAAATTTTGAAGTATAATATATAAATATATATATACATTTAAGAAGGGTTTATCGTTCAGTTTGTCCATAAAATGCTCTTAAACAAATAAAAATGTTTAAGAGTATTTTATAGACAAAATTTGCATTTATCGTTCAAGTGCAACAAGGACCTTACTATTTATCTCAACGGATGCAATAAAGAAACAAGTATAAACCCTTCTTAATACAGAAGTTAATTTAACCGCGTGCTTCTCATTTTCTCCATTGAGAGTCAGAGAGCACAATTATATTTGGAAATGCCCAATTGTTTTTGATGATTTTCCACAGAGCGTAAATCTAAAAAAGCACATGGTCGTACACTTAAAAAAAAAGCAAATTGTTGTCTTAAGTGTCTACTTTTCGGATCTGCTCATAAAAAATGTTTAGCAAACTAAGAAGTATCAAATTTTTTAACAAATCAATGAGGTGAAATTTCGAAAAAAAAGTTTTCAAACTCACAGACTTTTTTTAAAGGAAGCTAAATTGTTGAAATTTTTTTATTTTTGTAGTTCTCTCTGAATAACTCCGAAACCGTGAATGATAAAAATTTTGTATGGTAACATATGAAAACTAAACAGTTGGGACTAAAATAATTTTTTTTTTTGTTTATTGAACGACGATCTCCTTCCGAGTTACAATCTGTTGAAAATTATCCAAACATTTATGACCTTTTTTTCAATCCCGTAATTTTTGTGTCTAATGTATATACTTAATTTGAATTATTCTTTTATTTATTTGTTTTATACAGAACTGAGCCAGCTGTAACATCGTCTGCAGCTGAATGTACTGAAGTTACAGACGCTTCGACTTCTTTAACGTCTGCTCCAATCGTAGAACCACACTTAATGCCATGCTCCTCTCGGTTAGTTCGTTGAATATTCTTTTTTTACGTTATTGTTCATTCTTATAATGAGTACATGTGAATACACAGATTACAAAATTATGCCATTTAAATATTTTTTAGCTATTAATTATTTTCGCCCATACACAAACAGGGTGGCGATTGACCTAAAATACCTTGAAATGTCAGGGAATTTAAAATTTCTGGAATAGTCAGGGAAAAGTCAGGGAATCTTAATTTCAGTCAGGGAAATTTATAGTTAATTTTTTATTATTTCTATAGAATTCTAAATATTTTTTAATTATATCTGTTCTATTTTGTGATAAATAATATTAAAAAAATTAAGTGTTTGGATAGTTAATTTAAAAACAAAAGAAGTATAACTTCAAAAAGATTATTAATTATAATTATATTAATTGTTGTATTTTCAAAAGTTATAAATATTTAATCAAAAGAAATTGGTCTTTTTAAAGAGTTGGAAATTTGCAAGAAAGTATACAAAAATTCATAATTCTAAAATTTTACCCAGTTTCGGGTATAAGAGTTAAATCCTAATATACAAAAATTATTTTCTAAATAATTTGCAATTTTAACGAATATTTGAATAATAAATAATTTTTTGTAGGTTTTAGAATTTTATTTTTGGTCAAGGAAAGTCAGGGAATTTTGAAATTAATTTCAAGTCGCCACCCTGACAAAGCTCCAAAAAAAATGTTTTCGGTTATTGATTTTTTCGTTACTAATATAATAGCTTCACATGTTATTATTTACAGAGATATCGAACAGAATGAAGAAACAGAAAACATTGCACATTCGCTGGATACTGTTGAAGAGAGCTATGCACATGATGAGATAGATGTTGAGAGTTTTGAAAATGATGGATCAGCCAAATCATGCTTTTTTTGCATGAAAATTAACATCAAACGTAAAGGGCGGCAAATATACTGCCGTAATATTAAAAATAAAATACCTTTTCTACAAAAAATTAAAAGCTATGCTACAGAATTGAATGACATTGAGATGTTGCAAAAAATTGAAGAAGAGAGTAATTCTGTCAACCAGTCTTCTTTAGCATATCATAACAATTGTAATGTCAATTATTTTGCAAAACATCAAAGAAAAGTTAATCCACCCTCTACCGATGATTGGTCTAAAAAGCGAGACAGCCATAAAATTGCTAAACAACGATTAATTCTATATATTGAAAAAGAAATTATTGCAAATCGTCGAGTGTTGTCACTAATTCACCTCCAAGATTGCTACACGGAATTTCTAAAAGAGACATATGAAAATACAGATTTAGAGGCTTCCATTTTCAGCACTCATGTTCTCAAGGACTTCATTCTGAAAACATTACAGAATAAAATTACAGTAATTAAAATTTCAAATAAGCAATTTTGTATATCCTCTGAAGTTGATATAGAAGCTATTGATGACGAAGAAATCCAAGACATCATATTTGAACAAGAAGCTCAAGATTTCGCTTTAAAATATCGCAAAAATATAATGAAAATAAAAAAAAAACCTTTAACAGATTTCATAGATAGTGAAGTCTTGAATAAAGGAGAGTGCGATATTCCCAAGTGGTTAAATATTTTTTGGACTACTGCCTTGAGCGGCGTTGGCAAAGAAAGCTGCGATCGAGTTAGAAGATTATCTTCATGTTATTCACAGGATTCTATCTACAGCATTACAAGAGGATACATCAAACCGAAAAAACATATTTTATTGGGTATGACTGTAAAGAGCCTTACTGGAAGCAAAAAAGTAGTAGAGATATTAAATAGGCAAGGCTACTGCATCACCTATCCCAGTATACTGGAATTAGAAACGTCTGCTGCATACTCTTGTACTTCTAATAATCAGTTATGTCCTACCAGCATTTTACGCACTTCTATATTGTCATGTGGAGTAGCGTGGGATAATTACGATAGATTTGTGGAAACAAGCTCTGGTAAAAATACCCTGCATGATACAGTGGGTATTCTTTATCAAAATATCCCAACAGAAGAAGAGTTGAACATCATCGAAAGGAACAATGCATCTACAGTGTTCGAACAGAATTTATCAATTAATGTTCGTGATTTCTCTGGTCGTAGAAAACGTTCATTTGAGGACGACTCATTTGAACATTTACAGCCTACGAAGCAACGTCGTCCAGAATTTTGGCATAGTAGTTCATCGTTACCCGAAGATATACAAAATTCAGATAAATTTCAACATAAATACTTTGCGTGGGTACTTTCCCATAAGTTACAAATTTCAGACACGCCAATGTGGATAGGATATAATGCCAAAATTTTTGAAGATACTAGTAAAATTCAAAAGGTGGAGTATCTCACGCAAATTAATGATTCACCCACGGATCCATCAGTTGTGAAAGAGACGATGCGAAGAAGTTTGCAAATCGCTTCGGAATGCCAGAAAAATTTCTTCAGTGTTACTTACGATTTAGCCATGGCTAAGATTGCTTTACGGATACAGAGTGCCGAGGACGAATTTCAAAAACTTTTCATTAATTTTGGATCTTTCCATATAATGTTATCATTCATGAAAGCAATCGGGAAATTTATAAGTGGATCTGGTTTAACAAATATTCTTATAGATAGCGAAATTTTAGCCAGTGGTTCTATCAATTCGTTTTTAAGTGGAAAACATTTTAATCGGTGTAGAAAGATTCATCCTCTACTCTCCCTTGCTTTGCAGATTTTGCATTTGGAGGGGTTTTTACAGCAACATGATGAGAACCTGGAAAATATCCAAGAGTATTTACAAATATTTAATAAAGAAAAAAATGAGGACCCACAAATAACCAATGAGAATTTGAAAAAGTTATTTGAAAAATATGAACAATATAAAAGTGAAACTTTACTCGGAAGACATGGTAAAACACCTCAAATTTATTTAATGTACACCAGATTAGTTGAATATTATCTTCAATTAGAATACAGTATTCGTACGGGTGATTTTAATTTCTTTATATACATTTTACCGAAAATAACCAATATTTTCTTTTCAATGAACCACCATAATTATGCAAGGTATATGTCTGTTTATTGGGATAAATTAATAAATATTGAAACAACACATCCTGGATTGCTTAATGATTGTCAAAAAAGTTTTTTGGGCATTCGCAGAACAATGAAACCGTTTTCAAGAATACCGATTGATTTAACACTTGAACAAACAATCAATGCTGATGCTGCTTCTAAAGCTTCTGGAATTATTAACGTTACAAACTCGTTTTCCGCACGACAAAAATGGTCAATTACTCATTCACTACGTACGAGTGTTATATCAAAAATGATGGAGTTTTGTAATATGAAATCCACCGATGACATAACGAAAGACTTAAAGGAGTCATCCATTAAGAAAGCTACGAAAAACTTAGAAGTATTAATGCAACTAATAAAGCAGTACACCAACCCTTTCTCGTTCGATCTGCCAAAAAATTATCTTTACAATATATCGAAAGGTCAGTCCGTTAGCGATGAAATATATCAATTTTTATCATCAGTTGAAATAGAGGGTGAAAAACAGCATCAGAATTTCATTACTGAGACTCGTATAACACCAGATAGGTTTGATGGAGCCATTAGTAAAAATAAAATTATTAATTTTGATTACAAGAATACGAAAAAAGTCAAAATTAATGGAAAAGTCAAAGAAATTAAAATGCAAAGAGATGTTTTTGGCCGTTTACTTTATGCATCAGTAGAAAATAAAATTGATATAGAAAAAGCATTAAGTTATCCTCTAGCTCCTGTTCCTTTTTCACTCTGTCATACTAATGGATCGATATGCAAGACCCCTAAATCTGTGATTATTAATGAATTACTAGAATATCAAACCGAAATTGAAAATCCTCCAGAAGCAGACATTCACTTAATTGATGGATTTTATTTATTACATACGCTGAAAAACGTTCCAAACAGATATGGTAAAATCTCGAAACATATATTACAAATACTTACATATAATAAAAAAGAAGTACATATTATATTTGACAAGTACAAAAAACCCAGTATCAAAGATTTTGAACATAATCTGAGAGGTGAAGAGGATACACAGTATGACGTCATACGTAGAGACAATAATCGTCCTGCGGATTTCTGCAAATTATTGAGGAGTAGCAACTTTAAAGAAAAATTTGTCGAATTTTTAATTGAAGATTGGACAAGAGATGAATTTTTTACCTTGATTGAAGGGAAGACTGTTAAACTTAATTATGATCAATGTTACACTTATGAGGTGTCTAGTGATAATAAAATAAAAAGAATTATTGATTATAATCTTTCTTGTTATCATGAAGAAGCTGACACCAAAATTGTGTACCATGTTTGTCAATTTAATCGTAACTATCGTGTGCAGATACATTGTACAGATTCTGATATACCAATAATAATGTTGGCTAATTTCAAGTATTTAAAAGATGAAATACAAGTAATAATTAATTTAAGCACAAATAAAAAAAAAATGTACCTGAACATAAATGAAATTTATGCCAAGCTTGGAGATCAATTATCGTGTTCATTTGCTATATGCCATATTTTTACAGGAAATGATTACAATCCCGCTTTTTTCCGTAAAGGAAAAAAAAGACCTTTCAGTATTTTTAAGAAAAATAAAAATTTTCAAGAGGCTTTTATTCAACTCCTACGAAGTGATCATACAGTATTAACAACGTCAAATGAAATAGTTCGAATTATTGAAGAGTATGTATGTAGAGTGTACTCATTAAAAACCAAAAATGATATCAACAGAGGACGGTATGAACTATTTGAAAAAGGCTATAGATCAAAAGGTGGAAGTGAAAAAGTATTAAAAAAAAATATTATAGGATATGATCCTTCCAGTTTGCCACCAACAAAACAAGAATTGTTGCAACAAATTAAAAGAACGGTATTCATCAGCAATGTATGGTGTAATGCACACATGCGGTGCCCCACAGATAAAGTACCTGAAAATTATGGATGGACAATAATTGATGGTAAATACGAGTATTATTGGTTTGATGGTCCTCAAAGCCCATCCTTTGAAGAATTATCTTCTCAATTGCAAGGTACCCTATTAATATTATTGAAATTTGGTTTTTAATTTTTCGGCGACATTAATTAATTTTTTCATATTATTACAGATTTAGATACCACGGAAGATCAGAATGAAGAAGATACTGATGAAGATGAGGAGAGTGATGCCAGTAGTGAGGATGAATGTTTTTCTGATGAGTCAGATGAAAATTAATTACTTTTTTATATAAAAATATCTACTTTTTCATGTATGTTACATAATAAAGTTGATTTATTTCAATAAATATATTTTCACTTTACCTCATGTTGCACATAGGAAAAAGGAAAATTACGATTATTGTAGGACTACGGATGCATACCAGTTTTTTTGTAGGACATTGTTTTATTCGGATAAAAAACACACTAATGTATCACGTGATACTTTTGTCCTACAGTTACTAATAAAAAAAATGGTCCTGTGGTATGGACAACTTAGGAGTCTAGGACTAGAAAAACGTTCCACGTAATGTGTAGGACAATGTGGGCGTTAAATTATATAATTATTAACTAACCAACAAAAAAAAAATCAGCTGGTTAGTAATAATTTTTCATGACCTCGTAAATAGTACATGTTGCAAAAATGGGACCTCGTTGATCAAACCTAGCATTTTGTAGGACAAATATTTTTTCGGCTAATTTAGATTATTATTATAAGAATTATAAATAAAAAAACCAGTTAGTAATGAATTTTTGATAACCACTAAATCAACAAATTATGTTCTCATTACCCCTGTTAGCTACCACTTACGAAATTTTTGTACTAGCTAATGTTGGGCGTCTCGTCAAAATGAAGCTACTGACGAAAAATTAGCTTGTTAGTAATCACTTACGAAAAAGGGCGAGGGATCCCGGTCTAAGAGCTTTTTTCAAAAACCACTCAAAATAAAAGTTAAAATAACTATTGAGAGTGATTGTATTTTCGATTACTTTTGACCAGTTTAAGAGTTTTGACTGTGATGCATAAAAATAATTGAGTTCCCTTTCTGTCATAAATTGATAGAATAGCAGCTTCTAATGCAGTATCCAAGATAAATATTCTCATAAATTCCGATAGAGATACCTTAGATAACATTTGAAAAGAATTATTGGGCTGTTAAGGTAGAATAAGTTATTGTAATCTCTTTGCGTCTCAACCTAGTCTTTATCAATAGTGAACTAGTATAAATGTTGTAAGGCATATTTATTTCCAACATTTATTTAATACGAGCGGCCTGCCCTCGCTTTGCCCCGGATATTTAAAGCAATATTATAATAGATGACCTTCAATTGTCACTCTGTAATTGTATAGTTTCTCATTATTTGAAAAAGAGCGAGAGTAAGAAAAAGTTATAAAAAGAAAAATAATAGAAAGAACAAGAATAGAAAAGCGACAAATAATAAAAGAGGGAGAACAGAGCAAAAAAATTAAATAGGTAAATGAGAGAGAGAAAGAGAGATAATCGAAAGAAAGAAAGTGAAATGAGAGATCATTCTGAACAGATAAATATAAAAATTAAAGGGAGAAAAAAAGAGAGAGGACGATGGTATTTAAGAGGAAGAAAGACGGAAATTCTATAGACTTCTCTCAGTTACAGAATTATAAAAATCGGATCAGTAGCAACAAAACGGCCATATTGTATTAATTAAAAAATGTATATGGCATCACTAAATCACCCTTGTCACTCGCGAATAGTGTAGTTTTCTATCAGTGAAAAAAATTCAAAATCGGATTAGTAATTCATGAGAAACTCTTCAATTTACAAAATGGCCACGTTACGGCACTTAAATACCCATATCTTTTTAATTAGAATATTTATGGCAACATCACATAGCCTATGTTACCTGGAAAGGATGTAGCTTTCTATTGGTGTAAGAATTTTCTAAATCGATTCAGTAGTTTTCGAGCCTATTCGCAACAAACAAACAATAAAATCTTTCCTCTTTATATATATAGTGGAGATAGAGCGTATAGAATCTAGATAATTTGAAATCCAACTAGCGACCTGTCCCGGCTTTGCACGAGTATGAGAGCATTTTACGCCTACATTTATCACACCACACATTGTTTTGTTATATCACAAAAAGGGATTAAGCCAACAAAGCTCCCAGGCGGCTTGATTTTCCGTTTCAATAATTATCGTCTCGTACAACAATCTTACTTATGGATCACTCTATCTATTGTTGAAAAACCGCATTAAGATCTGTTCAGTGTTTTTTGAGTTTATCGCGAACAGCAGCATGGGACTTAGTTTAACAATAATTTAGGCTTTTTGATCAAAATTAACGCTCTATCAATTGATTCCAGTTTACATTTCAAGTGTAAAATCGCAAGAATCATTTACATAATTAAAGCGGATATAATAATTTAGTAATTAAAGCTGTATGTATGAATGAGTACATTAATCCCAAAATAGAGATAGAATAGTTGAATGAACTATGATTATACCTACCTATAAACGGTTAATAGTATCTGTAAATGTTTATAGATGCCTACTGAGATAGGTAAATACCATAAAATAATCGTTTAACACATCCATCACAATTGGGTAATGTCCGCCAATACGAATTTCAAAGTTGTATTGCTACAAGTCAAACTTAATAAACAGTTCGGATTACAAACTAATAGAATTCTTAACCCCTCCAAGTAAGCTAAAATGCTTGTTAGCAGTGGTCCACGTCAGTAGTCCATGGTGTGTGTCATACCATGAAAATGAGGTAAGTTGTCCTTGACCTAAAGTTATTTGGGGCGGTAGTGACGTCACTCGTGTCGCTGATCCCCAAAACCGGTATCGGAGCAGCGAGCGCCGTTGGAACGGAATAACTTCACCAATCTGCTTATCATTATATTCGCTAGAATTTGCTTCATGTGTTTTGGTATGGCAATTTAATTTTAAATACTAGGGTTTTTATAGTGGCGAAACGGCAGAACCATCATTTTGATAACAACGAGACCAGGAAATGTTATCAAATTGTAGTAAAGAGATTTGCATAGTTCCTTTTTAATCAAGCTAGTGGAAAAAAAGGATTTTCTTAAAAAAATTTCGTGTGTTTTTGTGCCAATTATAGGCTTCAATTGTTGGGAACCGAATATTCATTTTTGCAATTTAAAAAAGAGAATTAGAACTAATTGTCGTCACATCTTCAAATTGGCAGGGTTTATTGCAGAATTAGTTGAACTTTTTTTAGAGTAAAAAATAAGTCCGACCGACTTTGAGTAAATGACGAATGAAATAAAAATCAAGAAAATCAAAATGACGATGAAAATTTTTTTATACTTTTTTTACAACTAAATTTGAAAACAAAAATTTAAAAAAAAAAAATCACTAACGGTCATTTTTTTTATTCAAAAAAAGCGGTATTTTTTTCAAAAATTCATAACTTTTTTTGAGTTGGGAAAAAAAATTTGAAAATATTTTGAAAAATTTCTTTCGGGGGGAAGAAAAAGATAGAAAATTTTTAGCGAAATCGAAGGGGGTCAGGTAAAAAATTTGTCGATTTGGCATAGAATGACCCATAAACACTTAAATAAAGCTACAAACCCCTCTTTTAGTTTATGTTCAATTATATTTATACAGTTTGGTAAGTATGTAATAACTAGCGGACCCGCGCGACTTCGTTCGCGTGTTGGTCCTCTCCTATGGGTCGTAGCGAGATGTTAAATAGCCTAAGTTGCTCCTTGTTACATCAGCTATCTGCCAATGAAAGTCCCGTCCAAATAGGTCCAGCCATTTCAGAGATTAGCCAGAACAAACAGACAGATAGACCGACAGAAAAACATTGTAAAAAATGTTGTTCTGGTATATTTACCGTGTATACATCCATATGCACTTAGTATAAAGCAGTTATTTTAATATTACAAACAGACACTCCAATTTTATTTATTTGTATGGATATGGATATATTGAGATAAATTACATTTGTAACTCTTATCAGAGTATGAAAATCACTAATTCTTTTAAGTACCTATTCAAGTATAAAATATAAAACATATTCCATTTAGTGTAGATGAAAAATAAAATTTTGCTTTGATAAAAGCGTTATTTAAATTGGATTTTTTGAGTATCAAAGCTTTTATAATTGTAAATGGTTTATTGCTGTTGCAACGTGTATGGAATACCGGAACTTTTAATTAGACCCCGAACCGCAAACATAACAAACCTTTATTTTATTTGCATCAAGTTTGGCTAAAACTCATGTAAAATGTGAGGGTAACTTCCATAACTTTTAGAAAGCAAATAAAAATATATACAAAAATTTATAACATTTACCTACATACTTGTTTTAAAGTAAATAAAAAGCTAACTAAATTTTATGTTATCATGGTTCTAGCAGTGTTTGTTTTTCTAAGACTTGACTTGACTTAAAAAAAATAAAAATAATATAACTTCTAATTAGATTCGAGTGTTGAAAATGGCGTTTTGCAGTAATTTTGAGAGTAGGGTTATAACTTTCATTCAATTTCAGACTTTTTAACTGAATTACTACTTAGTCGCATAGCAGGCTTTAATTATGAAAGTTTATTGCTACATAGGCTTTCTTAGTTTTTCAGGTTTAATTAATAAAACCATAAACAAAACAATCTATAAACTAAAAGCTTAATTTAGATTGGAATATTCAACTTGACCTGGAAAACTCGTTGAATTTGACTCAAAATGAGTACACTTTATTGTTATTCGCACCAGCTACGGTAAAAATTTTATATTAAATTTTAAGTTTCCTGAAAAACGAACGGAGAATCGCTTCAAACGCGCCTTTATAAACTTGACTAAAATGATTAAAGTGAATCTCATTTTCGTGAAATTACTGTAATGTTGCTTTTTAAATTATAAACTGTTGTGGCGTAAAAGAAAATACTATTGCACTGTACATCAGAATTTCAGACCCATATCTAAACAATAATTTTCGTAAAACAAATGTTTACGGTATCCCTCAAACAGAACCCCATGTTCATTGTTCTACTATGTCTTATTAACTTTATTGTGTCTTTCAAGACCTTTCTTGTCATGAAGAAAATCTATCACTTTGTTTTCTAACGTGAAAGTACCAAGTTGAAGTTGATGATAAATATTCTGGTCTACAATTGAAAGATACACGGCTCTTTATGCCGCACATTACATATTAAAACCAATAGGATACTTCCTGTTGACCTAGTATCATGGAATTTGGCAAGAACCAATGTCGTTTTAGTACATTAAAAATCTGAAAACAGTGAATTTGTAGTTAAATCACAAAAAAAATCAAAAACTGTAAATTTGTAGTTACAATTAATGACGTCATAAGGACAATAGTTTTCCAATGGCTAAGTTAAATTTGTCTCTCGATCCAATTTTACGGAACCCTCTACGTGCGCGGCCGATTCGAACTTGAACATTATTTTTAATAATTTCTAAAAATGCTTAAACGATGATAAATCGGTTAACTTTATTAATAATAAAGGGTTCTCTAGGGCTCTACCCTAGAGCGCCATTCCGTTAAAGTACAATATCAAAACAAATTCCTATCCAAGAATATTACCGTACATTGACTTTTATGAATATCTTGAGGAGGCTTTTGGAGATTCATAGTACAAGACCTGATTTTTTGGTATTACATATTATCATAAAATCATTCAAAGTTCTGAGCACCTCCTGATTCTAGTTTCCATAGTTACGGTACTGAAAGGGGGCATTATTTTTAAAGAAATATTTTTCTCATACTATAAGTATTCTAGTCTTCATTGGCAAGTAATATGAGATGGGTATGTGGCCTTTATGCAAAACTAACGACCGCTCTGTAGTTCCACCGGATGCTCTGAATTATGTGATTATTATACAGTGCAACCATTCGCCTAAGGAGTTAAAGGGAGTTCTATTAACTTGCTCTATTAAAGTTAAATCTGCAATCAGTATGTGAACATTTTATAAAACTTTAACGTTCAATTTCTTCTTATATTACAACTTTATTTAAAAAATATCTTTTATTAGGAACTGAAAAAACAATACTAGACTAAAAGCATGAGTATGATCATGATGATAATATCGTCATGATTTTATACCCGAAATACTTAACAAAAGTTAGTGGAGATTCTACTAACTCCTAAGATCAAAAAGCAGAAGTCAAGAAAGTAAACACCTATATTAAAATACCAATAAATAAATTACTAAATTAGTTTTTACAAGACCATCTGTCTGATCCAATTCCATTAACATTATTTTTCAAGAAAGTCCAAAGAAAGATAAATCTCCCCTCGAGGCTATTAGACGTTTTATCTCCTGAACCATTTATATCTAGATTGAAGATATTTAAAAAGAACGGGAGCCTTCATTTTTACAACAGGGTGTACGAGGTGTAAAAAATTTCATTACTTTAGCAAGAAAACTTTTTAAAAGATTATAAATGGCTATCTTTTGCCAACGGTTCTGTTTGCACGGCTATCATGCTGACTTACAAAAACATAAAACCCTAAAATACTTATAAATTTACTTTTTGAGTAACTTATTTGTATCCAAACCTAATAATTTAACAAAATCTGTTCTTAATAATGATCTAGCATTAGTCATATAACGCACAATATGGATATTAACTTCTCATACATTGAATAGATTTTGCAATGACAACAGAAATACGAGAACCATAGTATTTAATTTCTAAGTATTACACTAGCCACAACATTACCCGCATTACAAAACAATTATAAAAATTATCATTTTATGCAAATGATCGGCATTTCAGTCTCTTTTGATCTTTGGAATCACACTTAATAAACAAATTTAATATACTACAGTTAAAGATGTCTTTGATTTATCACACCAAGTTGTTTTTATGTGAACTGAAAACTAAATGCTTTTAACAACGAATTACCACTATTATAATCTAAAATCGCTAGTATGCATTTAATAATAAATTGTTTTCGTGGTGAATTTGCAACGCCTGTTTCAGCTAAGTGAGCTTTATGTAAAATTTCAGCATAATTTCCATCCCATATTTTTACTGAACTAGTTTTAAGATTCTCATTTTATCTACTTCGATCCACAAAGTCTTTTCATACCTCGAACTTTTCCATCCTCAGATCAACAGACTTTAGAGGAATTACCAACAAAACTTTGTAGGTGTTTTCGTAAGTCTTCAAAACTAGAGCCACAATGATGACTAAGTTGTTCAAGGAAATTTAAGTAAGTGCATTTTAGAACTGATAAAAGTTCCTACGTTCAAAATTGGAAATAAAAATTTCTTTAAAAAATAAACAATATAAAAGACGAAGAAGAGTTGTTTATTAAAATCTAGATAGTAGAATAAAGCACAAACTCACCTGACTTAGACACGCGATATCGCAACCCCCGTCCACTTTTAGGATGACACCGGTTGTAGGTTCCAAATTCACCATAATTATTATTCACACGACTATAGTCCGCTAAATGTCTGTTTCCATCCAGATGGTTGGGCAAAGACCGATTCCAGCCCATAACATCACCGACAACTGACCCGCAGACTGACGATTCAGTTTGACTTTTCGTTTCCCCATTGCAAAGATCGCCACTAGAACGAGCTCTCCGGCCCTTTAGGCCCTTTGCGGAATGCTGGCTAATGTTTGAGCCCATCGCGAGGCGGGACCTCAGGAGGGCCCCGCCGCCCTCATTGCGCCAATCTTCTTGAGATTCGCTCTCGCTTTCTTTGCAATCGTCTTGATCTGTGAACAAAGAAAAAAAGATAAAGTTATTCGAATATAGTTGAGGCGTCCTATTATCGCTGGGCAATATAAAATCTTTAAAGTACTAAACTTTATTTGATGTTATATTTTTATTTCATGTTTAGAATAGATGAAATAGTCCAAATCATTTCTTTTATATGAAATTACCTTTTTCAAAAGCATCTCTTCTTGTTTATCATAATATTTACGAGGTAATAAAAAGACTTGAAACAACGTGTAAAAAATATTTTAATAAAAATTAAAGCTATATCAAGCTGTGCAAAGTACAATAATATGCAAAAGTCAAAACAAAGTGGAATAGTTGCAAAATTTCCTTATACCGAATTCCTGATTGCTTCCATGATCTCCGATTCAGTAAACAATGCTTCGGTATTCAGATCGCGAACTATTGCAAACTGTGCTTATCAAGAATCTTTTAGCTTAAATTCATCGTCTTTTGCAAATGTTTTCTCCGAGAACTACGCACCATATTGATTGATTTGGATCCTCTTTTGGGATTCATTCGTCTCGTAAGTACTTTTATCTACTACTGAGTTGGGTCGTTCTATTTTCCTTTCAAGACTATTTGTTAAGACTACACTAAGCAACAAGAATTTGTTTAATCTATATTAAAAGTTATATCTACATCTACACCGGAATACTACCTGCTGTTTGTATACTTAGATCTTTTCAACTCTGCAACAGATAGTATTGCAGCTTTCACGAAAAGACGAATGATTAAAGAGGAAGATTTATATATATAATACATATATAATATAATTAAACAAATGTAATTTCTCTATCAACATGAAACTGTAAAATAAGCTCTATAAAATTCTTTCCTGTTATTTTTACTTTATTATCGACATTTGCTCAGTTCAAAGATCACTTAAGTGTAATATCTTGTTGTTGAACAATATAAAATGTTACGTCATACTTTCCAGCGGATTATTACTTTCCTTGCAGCTATCTTTATTCTTATGGCCTTGTCTTTAGATTGGACTTTTTGTTTTATCTTCAGTATTTGCTACAATATAATAAATACTGCGCTATTTAAATAATAAATGACAATACTTTAAGTTGCAGAAATATTTTTTCTTGTAAGTAAATCATAAAGAATCTTCATTCGTTTGTCACACTTCAGTTAAAGCCCTTAAGGCAATTTTGACCTTGAGAAAAATTAATCTAACTTTGTCAAAATGTAAATATAAATAAAATTTAGTTATTTAGAATATTTAAGTTTAATAAACCGTAAAAGTGACCTTTTAATGTCACGCAACGGAGACGTCCTTGCTATTGTTCAACACGGCTCTAATTTGTTCCCAACCAGTATATAAATAAACATACATTTTTGAGAATCTTGATGATTTGCATATTTGTATATTATTAGGTAAATTTCAATTTATTTGAAGGAGTATTTATGACAACAATTTTAAGGTAAGTCAGCGTTTGTTAGGACTATAGTGAGGGTTGTTTGTTATGAAAAGGAAATTCTAGAATAATTTATTACAATGTAAATGTGCCCACTATCTGCACAATAGTGAATATTTGAATCTTCTAGAATAAAAGTGAGGGCAAGAATACCATCTGAACCTTTAATAGTATCAAACAAGTTCAGTCACAAGTGATATTTTGGGTGCAATATCTGGAATTTTACGACGATATTCCGACACTATTAGCCATAGTCTTCTATTTTCTAGATAAATAATTATTTAAGAAATTCAAGTATTGACGATGATAAAACGTTATGAAATATTTGAGTCCAAACAGCTTTACAATTAGTCCTGTCTAAATTGTTCCTTGTGAATTTCAGCGGAAGTTGTAAGGTCCCATTTACGTTACAGACGATTTAAAGACGCTGGAATTTGACCTGATTTGGGTCGCAATGAAATCTTGCAAGACAATTAAGAGCTGACACAAATGAGGCTACGTCTTCCTTTACTACGTCATAACCTTTCTGTTCTGACAGTTGCCTTTTCACATTTGAAGGGTTCTTCATTTTTTTAGGAACTCTTATGGTAAGTAAATAGATAGTTGGCAGTCAACTTTGCTAATTAAAAATGAAACTAGTGTATAGATACCACATTTGTTGTTATTTACATTTACACTTATATTGTAGAGAAAAGATTTTTTCTATATTGGGATGACCATAAATAATTTATTAAAAATATACGGCCATTTGAATGCCATGATAGAAAACTACTACACCACTATTAAGTGTCTGAATCAGTGCGAATTTAAGAATATGGAATAAATTTACTTTTAATACACCAAAGTATGGCGAGGTCGGGCTGCTAGTAATACATAAAATTCTTAATATTCTTGATGCCAGAAAAAGATGTGTCAACTACATGAAAAAATTAAGCTTTTGTGTAAATTTAACAAAGGCTTCTAGATAGCCTCTTATTGACTCAGTATAATGCAGACGCGAGGCGCTTTGTCCTCCATTCGCTTAGCTAGGCTAAGAAAACAGTTCTTTGTTGAAAATTCTAGTATAATAGTAATAGCTGCTTATGCAAAATTAAAACTGAATTATTAAGAACACAAAATATCACTTTATTGTTCCGTAAAGTCGAATTCTAACATTGAATGCGCTGAAGTCACTGTTAGGGCTTTTTAGCGAAAACGCGGGACGAGAGGAGCGCGCCATACCGGATTGGTTCTTACGCAAAGGTTCTGCTCCCGCGTATCTAGTATTTGGATGCAATGGATTGTACTACCAATACAGGCTCGAACCATTCTCAAATGTTCAACTTTGCCCAGTATATTAGAAATTACAATATAAGCTAGCAACACTTTGTATTAACGAATAATTCTGTTATTTTTATTTTAAGTACTTCCACTGTCCCGATAGATTTGAAGCAGTCTTTCAACTAATTTCAGACAGGATACATTATCTAAAGTAGTGCTAGTAAGTACTAAAAGGTACTTTGTTGAATGTCTTGATCATGTCAAGGACGTCCTTGAAACTTCTTCTAAGTCATATGCGTAAGGCATGCCCTGCCTTAAATGCTTGTTTATACATATTGCTGTACAGTAGTCAGTTATATGCGATTATAAACCCAAATAGTTTATTTTTACCGTTATTATTATAGTTTCAAAAAGAAATAAACCCACGTAACTCAAACCAAAGGAATCAAGTTTCAATTAAGATGACGAGAAGTTTAACTGTGTAAGGGTTGAAAGCATTCCAAGAAATCCATCTCCCCGATTATCCTAGAACTACTTTGGTTCGATTTACTTTAAGGACAAGTCTTGACTGGGTATCGGAAGATAAAGTATAGCTTGTTGTTAATTGAATCGATCATTCACAAAAATAAGTTACCTTTTTTCCAATATCCTTTTTGCTGTTAACAATTGTTTAGGGCTAAATGCATATGCTGGGTAATAAATTAAGTAATATAAGAAACACATTTTGTTACCTATAATAATATCGAATAAGTGACCTAAAGTATAAAAAAATAATTTTATATGATAACTTACTGTTTTATTTAAATTAAATACTACAAAAGTAATAAACCAAAGTCAAGAAAAGTTTTTCATTTTTTTTTTATATTATTGATAAATTACGAAGCTTATTTAAAATTTCAATCATCATTTGAATGCTTCCTGAAAATGTTGAATGTGTGATTTATGAAAAGTCCGATTCAGTTGAAAGATGAAGAAAATCTATATAAATAACAGCAGCAGGCTGAGTGACAGATTATATTTACGAGAACGAATGATATATCACAAAAAATCTAACCATTAAGTATTTCTTGTGTTTATTTTCTGTAATCGGGATATTGCGGTTCATTGAATATATTGAGATAAGAAGATACGGAAACTAATGATCTTGGTAAATGATTGGCATTATTTTTATCTACTACCAGAAGACCTTGAACGTTGTATGTGTGGTTAAAAAAACATTCATGCAATTTTCTTATTTCTTCGACTCAAGTCTGATGTCAGGAAAAAAGTTATTGTCATTGAAAAATATGAATTTCAAAATTTAATTTTCATTGATTATTTAATAAAAACCTGTCCCAGTTAACTCTATACCTAAACAGTGAACTCAACCGAAATCGTAAAATAAATCCATTTGGTAGATGCAGGCGGTAAAATATTTATGGCGCATTACTAAGGCAACTCTTTTATAGTATATCCAGGAGCCTTGCAGTGCGGTTGGAATGAGATTAAGGCTTTATTAGCTTCAAAGACTGGCAGAAATTGAAATAGATTGAACTTAATTGGAGGCTTGATTGAATAGGTATTGATAGCCTGCTGCCTGCATGCAGTCTACACTCTACACTATGGTTCATAATGCCAATGGATTTCTTTTAATTTGATTTCTTATAATTGGATCAAGATTGGCAAAATGGTAGTACTTTTTAGTATACTTCACTGTATTTAAAAATAAAATGAAATCTCTTTTAGGGCACGTTCCCTAAATAAATTTGCATTTATGATGAAAAAGACAGGTTATTTAATTTTGATGTTTCTTGTGTAACAGAGGATGTCGGAACGCAGATAAGCGAAGTATGACTCTGACTGTAGATTTAAGATTAATTTATTAGAGATTGGCATTTTCCAAAGCTGCTCCATCCTCGGATTTAGACAAAATGCTTTATAATTTTCACTTTATGTAAGAATCTCAAAATATATCTTCACATTGTACAAAACAAAGTACTTTTCCGCTGTCTGTGTCTGTTCAAGAGGAAGGTTTATATGCATAATGCAGCATATTATAGTCGAGAAATCATGCAATGCCGGGGCTGGTCCCTAGTAAAGAATAAAACAAACTAAATAATTAAAGCTAATGAACGGAAATCCTCCGAAAGAAACACGAAGATAAATCGGTTGTTAGTGACAATAGTGTAAATACAATGAGCCAATTTAATTGAGATCTATTATCTTTACCGTTCCGCTGATTTTGCTTTATATTAACGCGGATGGGATCGTTTAAATTCTTACTCTCACATTTTTGACATTATAATTAATGTTGCGTGTTTGTGTTCGAGAAACCGCTTCGTAATTTTGTTTTGTTTTCGTTGAAGGAAATTGTACGATCTGCTTTTATGATTTTAGGATTTTTAAATTGCTTTAAACTAAGCCTGAGTAGTATCCGCCTATCTAAACAACATGAGTTGAATTTTAGGGTTCGCTGATTGAATAATTTGCTTTAAGTTTGTCTGTCTGTTAAAATCATATTTCTCAGGAATATGTGAAATTATCATGTTGAAATTATTATCAAATAGCAAGATCAATAGTCCCTTGGAACTTCTTTTAAGTAAACTATCAAAAGATACAACAGTTTATGCACATTTTGATACTTAGAAGGGAATCTATATCCTCCTTGTTATATCTTTTATAATACTAGCCGACCTGAGCGACTTTGTTCGCGTGTTGCTCCGCTCCTATGGATCGTAGCGAGATGTTAAATGGCCTAAGTTACTCCATATTACACCAGCTATCTACCAAACAACAACAACAAACACACAGACAGACAAAAATATTAAAAAACAAATGTTGTTTTGGTATATTATTCTGTGTATATACATCCATATGCTCTTATTAAAAAGCGGTTATTTTAATATTACAAACAGACACTCTAATTTTATTTATTTGTATGGATTTAGGTCTAACATAACAAAACTATTTCTGAGCCCGAGAGAATATTTTCATACCTAAAGCTTCATAACAAATAATTAACTTTGTTTAGAATGTTAATCTAGCTTAGTCTATTTGACGTTGATAGAAATAGAATTCACCAAATTTAACAATGCCTAAAATGTAGCGATATGAAAATTATGACATATTACGAAATTTCCAAGATTATTTACAATGTGATATATTTTTATAAACTGTATTCATAGCGATACACGGAAATGTATATAACGACACACATTTTTTGTTTTATAGATGTTCTAATTTTAGTCTAGCGTGCTCGCGTGTATTAGTCACGGTTATTTTAAACTATCATAAGAACACTTCAGGACAGACCACTCACTATATTACTGATAAAAATATTATTAATCAAGTTAGATACACTTATAACAGCGACATAAATACCATTTGTTCAATATTCTTATCACAAATAAAGATTAAAATAGTCTGCTGGATCAATGAAACATTTAAAACAACGCCAATGAATCATAACTGACATTCTTGCTTGTAATACTATTAATAGTTTGGTTAGAACTTTCATTTAGTACTAAAACAGCTACATATATAACATATTATAAGCTCCGATAAATCAGTAACAGTTAGATGAATTATTTTATAAAGTGAATATTGACTTAAGTTACGAAATTCCCTAAACGTATAATTTACTAGCTGCCCCGGCTAAACGTTGTTATAACATATAAATTTAAAAAAATTGTGGTGGGCCACCCTTATCAATTAGGGGTATGAAAAATAGATAGTAGCCGATTCTCAGACCTACTGAATATGCATATAACTTTCATAATAATCGGTGGAGCCGTTTCGGAGGAGTATGGTAACTAACATTGTGACACGAGAATTTTATATATCAGATTTATTTCATGTGTTGCTGCAAGACATAGTATATCCTTAAACCTGCAAATAAGTTTAACTGACTTACTGAGTAGATACGCGATTGGCGTACTAGCACTAACTTACAGTCACTTTGTAGCATGAACTACTGGACGTTACTAAATTTATAATTCAATGCTAGCAACACTGTTGATAACATTTGATTGGTTAGTACTTTCTATTCAAAGTATTTCCACAGGCTTAACAATTTATAAACTCAATTTCGATAGATACAATATATATGTTGTTTATATTAAATATGAGTTTAAGTAGTCGAGCAGTGTAGGTGAGAGTTTTGGCACAATGAAAATTCTTTATTCGCTTACAAAGAAGGTACTAAATTATTTTAATATTTCTTTGATACAATTTACAACATTTTGTAGATAATAGACACGTCTATTTCTAATATATAAAGGGCTTAAAATAGCATATAAAATCTACATCGAGTAATTTAATCTAACAAAGGGTTATGGGTCACCGCACTCAAAATAAAAGGCTTAAAGCTATAAAGATGATATAAGCGGCTACCGGATCTGAAGTAAAGAGCACTTGTCTCCGTTTGTGTGGAGCAAGCACTGCACTTTCGATAATAACTACTGGAAAATATTGTATATTCTATTTTCACGTTTCAAATTGGTATATTTTTGGTGCTTGTTAAAATTCGGAGTTTTATCATGCATCATGTAATATTTGGAAATCGGAATATCATCACGTTTGATTACACCAAATTGTATGTAAGCAATAATTAAAAACAATCATTTTAAATATCATTTAATTCTTTATTAAACACAAAAACTCAGATTACTTTTGCACTACTCTAGATGTTTATAACTGCATAAAAACACTTTACAACTGCGACTTTACAACTGCGTCAGTTATATCGGGACAGAGATTATAATTAGGTATATATTGTCGAGAAACTGGAATATTTTTTAAACAAATCTAGGTGACAATCAAAAACTAACAAAAGTGTTGCTAAGTGTGATTTTGGATTACTGTAAAGTATTTTTTCAACACACTTGCTAGTAAGTGGTGTTTTGTTTCATTGTTTTTGTGAACGTAAACAGCTCCATAACACACGCGTGCTATTTTACTTTACATTACCGCTCTAGTGCGGTAATGGATTTATATAAACTACACGCGCGACTTTGTCTGCATGATGGTCCGCATTTTTGGCAGATTATTTTGTACTTCTATATACTTATGTTTATTAATATGGTTATTTCTTTGTATGTATGTATGTACATATAGTTCAATCAATAACGGCGCAAGGAACGTCTATTATATGTAAAAATAAATGGCTATGCGTAGTAGTGGATCGAACTATCTACACGTGTGTTTGTTTATATATTTAGTTATTATATGTATGTATAGATGTACTATATGAGAAAATAATAAGTGGACTGTGCTTTGTCGTGGATTGAACTATTTAGACGTATGTTTGTTTATATAGTTACTATATTTATGTATAAATTGTTCAATTCATGACGACGATGACTCATCTACTATATCTGAAAATAGTAAGTATCTACTGCATGTGATAATAATAAGCGAGCCGTGCAATGCCGTGGTATGAACTATATATAAATATGTTTCTTCATATGGTTGTTTCTTTTTATGACTGTAAGTTTTTATATTTTACTAATACACTCCTGTGTGTTCCTAGCAAATGTGTTGAAAATCGTTGTATGGTACTCGTGCGCTGTGCTCATTACAGTTCTCGCCTCCGGCTCGGACTGCAACACCCCTCCGCCTCGACTGTAATGACCAACTTAGCACACTTGTATCATAATGTACTCTTCTTGTATTATTCGATGTAAACAAAAATCGATATCCTATTATACATTCTTCAACACTTATCTGACTACAAACTGACTAACAATGCCTATAATTTGATAAAAATATTTTTTGTATCTTCTTCTACATACTATTTTATATTTCATAAGTTAGTTTTGTCACAAGGCATTAAGCGCTTAAAAATCATATTTTTCTATCGTCCTTGCCTGAATATACAAAAACCTTTTTATAAAAATCATATAATAAAAAGGGTTTTATAATGTAACCATATTAATAACAACTGTTATCGTTCCTCGATTAAAAAAAGGTTTAAAAATTGCAAACATTATGAACCACCATTTAGCTTCCAATCAAAAATTTAATCAAACACATGAATAAACCTAAAAAACTCGTCTGCTTTTATTGTTTTGTGAGATAATTTATTTTTTTGATTATTTTACATATAAGGTTCATTTCATTACAACATTATCGTTATGTATATTTGTTCAGAATAAAAAGGCCGCCATAAAACATTAGGGTACACATGAGGGATTGTTTTTTAAATAGTTAAACATTCTTTTATTCTTTTTAAATGAGTGTTTCTCTAATATCAGCTTTAACGTGTTATTTTATGTGTTTTAATAAATTTTACAATAATTTTTATTAAAATTCTACACAGAAAAAACGGTTAAAAGATAAAATCTAAATTGGTTCATGCACATCGCACATCAGCTATAGAATATTTCATAAAACATTTTTGAATAAAAAGTTTAGTTTTCAGATACTGGTGTGTTCACGTCGAAAATGCAAACCGGGTACGTCATTTGAAAGAAAAGAAATAAAAGTATCGTATAAAACCGTAAAAGCACTGCAGTCTGAATACATATTCATGGTTTAAAAAGATTGCTTATTCGTATACCAGTTACAGGAATTATTAAATCTTTCTGAAATTCTCTTAGCGCCCATTTACGAGCTTATGTAAATATGGAGTTTAACGTTACTTTTTATATTAAATTGGTCCTCTTATTTCTATTTTTTTAATTTGAAATGAAGTATGTAAATTTGTAAATATAAATAGTATTTTAATTTTAGATTAAAATATCTAAAAAAGTGTTTGTTTTAAACAAGTAGGTATAGTTGATATGGCCTATATTATAAAAAGATGTTATTATAGATTACACCCCTACGCTTAAAAACATTTAATTAATCGTTTTATGCCATGGGAAAAATTACAGAAAACATGAAAGATAATGTATACCTACAATGTTGGTTGTGTTTCACAGGGTGCGACCACGGTTCTACCTTGACCATTTTTATACCTAAGAATTTCTATCTGATTTATTTTCTTGTTTCGACCTGTATAGACCACTTTTATACGTAGTCGGGTTATAGTTTTTAAACTTTATTTTTTTATTTAATAATTTGCCTTTTCTCGATCGAGATAATCCTCCTAGTCTCATATTGTGTCGTAATGTTGGTTTTTATTTACTCGTTTAAACCAAAACGAGTAAATAACTGCAACGACAGGACCTCGCGAACTATACGACCGCATTTTAAACATACATCTCGGAGAATAGTAAAAGATTATCGAATCTATAGAATATCGAAATCGAATAATCGAATCGCTATCGCCATCTATGGCGTTGGAGTAGGGTAGTAGTCACTTCCGTCGTTTCGACAGTCTCGACTCTTTAAATGCCATCGAGACTGAAGTCTTAGTCGTGCGCGGTCTATCAAAGGCTGAAGTAGTCTCTGGATAGTGTTAAGTGCAGTGCAGTGTTTGTGTTAGTTCTGGAAGTGCCACACAATTTAGGTCACGTGAGTGCCTTACAATGTCACGCGTCTTGTGTTAGGTTAGGTTTAAGTGAGTTTAACCTTGGGTTTAAACAGAGTCTGAGCAGTGGAGGCAAGTGTTGTGATCACTCAAAGGACGTCCTTAAGCCTACACCTTGGTCACATGTCCAAGACACTGCTTAGGTTTCTCTCGTAATTGTTAGAGATCATGTTTGATTATTTATCGGTTCAGTAGGAGTATCTAAGTTGCGTTTACCCAATAGTCCACTCAATATCATCACCCCTTTTAGTGTTTTCCAATATTCCTTCTCCTCCTTCCTTCTCATCACTAAAATCCCCGACATATATGTTGACTAAACAATACGATGTATATACATATTTGCAATGTGCCAAGACCTTTCTTTTGATACTAAACACGTGATAATAATCTAAGTTTAATTTTTTTCGGGGTTAGAATCTGAGGTATAAATTCCGTCAAAAAAAGAGTCATAAAACTTTTATACCCTATGTCATCCGCGCCATTATTACTAATCTATTGACACCTCCATGAAAATTGGTTCAGTAGTTTAGGCGTTAGGTTGGACATTCAAACATACACAAAACTGATAAAACTGTAGCATGAAATTAACTATATAACTATTTAATACAACACACAAAAAGTTGGAAGGAAAAGGCACTTTACTCTTAGTTTGTCACAGAGCAATCTCGATGTTACTCGTGAAGGCATTCTGCTTTTTTTGCATACGTCTTCACTTTCATTCATTCACATACCTTTCTCTTACTTTCATAACCATTATACGCATATTTATCACCAATCCAATCTATACATATCAGCCAATAGTTATCCCAAGAATAGTTAATTAACTAAAGAGTAATTAAGATTACTTTTTATGTTATGTCTCTATAGTACAGAAGTGTCAGTATCAAATCTTTAAATTTTAATTCATGAAAGAGCGAGAGAGTTAGTTGGAGAGTGATTGAATAAGTGAATTAGTTCGTGTGTGAACGTCTCAAATTTTTTTAAACTACTCCGGACCTAATATTGAAACCTGAATTCTGATACTATTTGTATAATTATATTCCAATCTTAGATACACGCAACATGTCAATATGGACGCATAATCTAGTCATGTTGAAGTGGAATGTGTCATTATTATTAACTTAGCGGTTAGTTATATCAATATGCCTATCAGCACCTGCAACACACTTGACTTAGCGATAACTATGCCTCTACTATGCACAATATTTTTTTAATATATTTTAAAGAAATGAATTAAATCGGTAATTCTAATGAAACTCAAAACTTCACTCACATAACCCATGAAATAATTGTAAGACATATCATAGGATATCCTGTCATAATTTATATAAATACTAGCGGAAGGCTTCGCTCGGGTAGATAATATTTTTTTTAACATTTTGTCTCTTCCGTATTTCGGTTCCCCCCTCTCGCCGCGTTGCTCGCTGCGCTGCGTGGTGCGCCACAATTGGCCGTCGCGTGTATTTTTTGTTTATATTGACATTTTTAATTTCGTAATATCTTTTGAATGGAATGTCCGATATACGTTTTATAATATTGTAGAACATTTTTTTGTTCTATCACACATACTTTCCGCAGCGCATGCGATGAAAGATATTTTATAACAAATATTGTTTTTTTCTCCAAATAAATTGATAAAGACGCTAATGTTGCATGTACCCATATCAACAGATTGTGTTAGATCCTGGGTACACGCAGCCTTTGCTAAATTATTTACATAAAGTCAATTTTGACAATAGAATTATAAGATATGCTATTTACAGGTACATAACAATAGAAGAATAAAAAAAAATATTTCGGTAATAGTAGTTTTTTTTTTTTTTCTCCTTGTTTTTTTTTTCTTTTTCTCCCCTTTATACACATATAATGCTTTTTTTTCTTTCTTCCTTCTTCCCCTTCTCTTTTTTTTTAATAATTACAAAAAGATAAAACCAATATAAAATAAGTATAAGTTAGCAAATATTTGCACCTTGGGTTGGTTTTAGTAAGAATTTCTAAGGATCTTTAAATTTCTCTAGTAATAAATATAGCCTATGTTAATCAGGGATAATGTAGCTTTTTAAAGGCGAAACAATTTTTGAAATCGGTCCCTACTGGACCCCTTTTTAAGTTTATTCGTCAAATACAAAAATCCAAAAATACAAATGTTTCCTCATTATAATATTAGTATAGATAATAACAATTTTTTTTGCTATAGAAATAAATATACGAAGTATATCAAATCAATATCCGGTTATTATTTGCAAACACTTGTCTGGCACTTCAAACAAAAAAATGTGTTAATAGCACCATACGTCAATAACTGCTAAAAATTCAAATCATTCTGATGACATAGATTTTTCAACACGAAGTATGTGCTATGACGAAGTATGTACTATTTAATTAATAAAAATATACCAAACTTATTTATATCTTCTGTGAAGTTTAATTTTTTTATAATATTGCAGTGTTTTTAAATTATAGGGTAAGAATGAAATATTCTCGACATTCTTGACTTCAGATAATCATTCTTTACATTACATGCTGTCATTATAATTATTATAAACAAGTATCAATAATAATAGAATCACATGATAATGAGCTCTGCTTTTACTCTCAACCACTTATCATACAACCACACATATGATAAGACATAATATTGTGTAATACCTGTGTACAATATATAATGATCTAAAAGACTGTGATAGTCGCTACTTTAAACTCTTATCGATCGTAGAAATGTTTGTTTAAAAATTGATAAGAAAATGCTTTTAAGTGCATCGGAGATTTTGTAGCGGCAATGTTATCTAAGAGAAAATAAACAAATATTTGTCCCATATAAAGATAATATAGAAAAGGCAAAGATTGAAAAAAATAGTAAATGTGTTACGCGACATTCTTGCTAGAAGATTTTCATTTATCACTTATTTTTGAGTTTAAAAGATAGGCTTAAAGTTTAAGCCGACCAGAAACTAAATTAGTCCCGCAGGCATGTTAGCGGCGGATCTTAATGGACGGTGTCGTAATTTCTAACTTATTTGAATAACTAGCTATTCCACCAGACCGTCAATCACCGAGCACTCTCCAACTTATATTACTGTAGATGAGAATTTATTTCTAGGTAACAACGACAAATAACGGGCAAATCCCAAGTGACGACCAAAAATGATTCATACGTCATATCTCTGCAACACGATCCGTTCCCTGTGGTACGTGTAAATCGTGTATTAACGTGTATTTTTGGAATATATCAATAATGATGGATGCGTCTTCTAACATGACATCGAATAGATTATATCCGAGAGAAAGTATCGTGCTCGTATATTTAAACCAATCCATACTAATATTATAAATGAGAAAGTACGTTTTGTTGTCTTATTAGTGATTTTATGTTTAAATATATTTGTTAAATAATCCCATGTTTAAAGCATATTTGTCAAAATAATTGGAGCGCACATTTCCCTCGTATACGATTCATCTTATTCTATATTCCAAACATTTTTTTAGGACGAGCTGTTAGCTACGCTTTAAGTGGGACATATTATTATTCGTAGAGTGGATATAATAAATGCTGTCTGTTCTTGCGTCTTGTCCTGCAGTTTCGACAACCATATTTGTAGTTTTTTGTTGGTTTATTAGTTTGTCACATTTCTAGCTGCAACCGAGTAAAAGATTATAATGATTTAAGTATAGTGATATATGGGTTCGTACAGAGGACACTACAATGCATGGCGGGAAAATAATAAAATATGTTCATTAAATTCGCGCCTTACTGTTGTATTGTAGTCATCAATAATTCCAAAGAATCACAATTCAATCATACTTTATCAACAGTTTTACTAGCATTTGTAAGCGGATCTTTCTTATCTTAAAATATTTAAATGAAGTCTATGACTATTTATTTTAAAAATATCTAATAGGGATCACAACGCCAAAATAGATCATTTTGTCTCCGATATGATGGTCAAAGCCATTTCTTAGCCAGTACTAATGAATTTTCGTTCAATATTAGTTGACTCATTCGGTACTTTGTAACTAAATTGAAGTTTATTATTTTATTTTTATGTCACTTTTTTATATTATAATAATAGCGTGTGACATATACTTCATATATACCCACATTTGTATTATTACTAACTTGGTGTAATTAAAATATTTCTGCAACTTAAAACTTAGTTTACTAGGGAGCAGAGAAGGGAAGGGACTAAGCGGGTATGTCTTGTCTCACTGCGTTAGGTATTTATAGCTTCGGAATGCATCGCCCAGTCGCCCACCAGCAATAACACCACTGTCAAGTTCATTACTCACTCATCTCACTATATAAACTCACTTGAACCCTAAAACGTTGTAATAAAGGTCATAATTCATTGTCACAAATCAACGTTACAATTTAAAGCCATTTCAAATTCTATTACTCGTACTATAAGATTGTTTATATATTGTATAGTTTTGGACGTCGATAAAGAAAGTGGAAACGAATCCGAAATGAAGATGCGTTAATAACTCGAATAAAAAGTAACAGGATTTTAATAATATTTAGACGGATATAAAATTATTAATATATTATAATTTATAGAAATTAATAATTGTAAGCTAAAAGTAGTAAATTCTAAAATACGCGTATGTAAGGTAAAATGCACGGAATTTTGAATTGAGGACAAAATTAACTTTGGCGCCCGAATAATGTTTATTTATACATTGCATAAGATAGAATCAGTTTACCAACTGCATAACAATTATTTTTATTATGTACGTATCATAGTTTTCGGATTTATACACTTTAAGTGCGCTGTAAGACCCTTGATAGAAAGATAGATCCTTTTTTCCTTTTGATCTACGTTACCTCAAAACACGGAGATAAGACTCCGAGAGATACTTGTATTCAAGCAAAATTTTAAGATATTAATTCAACAGTAGAAGGAGGATTTAAGTTAATTATAAAACTCATTAAAACGCTTAATTTGCGTTTTGTTAAATGTTATCTTTATTATCAAGACGAGGTTATTAATTTTGTTCATCAATGTATAAAATTGGTCAAAATTAACTAAAAAAATTATTGTATTTTAACTAGTTTAACGACTCCGGAACTATCCGCTATACTTAATAATGTTGATAATTTCCTATCTAATTTTCCATTGAAACTAATTTTGAGGATACACCTAATTAGTTAGTGAGTTTTGTCACGTCATTTATCATCTGTTCCATTAGACTGAATATGATCGATCAATTAACATATGGTGTCCTTAATTACTATACAAATTATAATTTTACATAGTACACAAGCATTACAGGTTATATTTATACATTATTCTCAAGCTTGATTATAATTGAGGTCACCTCAGGCCAACAGAACTAATGACCCTAATCAATATCTCAAATCTATACTAATATGGCAGATTCAGATGGTTTGCTATAGCTTTAATGAAATTGGAACTGCCTATAATAGTTCTGGCTTTAACGTAAATAACGTAATAATGTTCGGTTAAACGGATAAAATTTTAATAGTCAGGTATTTTACAATTTTACAAACTATGTGCAGATAGTACATAGTTAACTAAACTATTTTTATTAACGAAGTGCTTTGAAGTTTCAACTGTGGCAACAAACACTTTTTTACTTATTAAATATCCAGACAAGCGTTTTCAAATAAAAATCTTTTAACAGTATTATGTACTAGCGGCCCGTCCCGGCTTTGCATGGGTGAACAAATTTTTTTCGTCTATCGTTGCGTTGCTCGCTGCGTGAACCACGCCGGCCCGTCGGCGTGTATTTTTTTGTTTATATTGATATTTTTAATTTCGTAATATCTTTTGAATGGAATGTCCGATTTTAATAATTCAAAAAGTAATCAACAGGTATTGAATACGAAGTTATTTATGGTATGGTATGGAAAACATGATCTGATTTTGAAAGGCATTTCTATCAATATTTAAAATGTAAAAAAGTTGTTATAGTGAGAAAATAATTACAATAGTTGGACATATGGTCTCGCGAAGTTTTTTGTAGATATTTATACGTTCTATAATATTGTAGAACATTTTTGTTCTATCCTCAGCGCATGTGATGAAAGATTTTTGATGATTACATTTTAGTAAGAATTTCTGGGGATCTCTAATTTTTTCTAGTAATAAATATAGCCTATGTTACTCAGGGATAATGGTGAAAGAATTTTTGAGATGGGTAGTTTTTAAGTTTATTCGTTACATACAAAAATACAAATCTTTCCTCTTTATAATATTAGTGTAGATAAACGAAAAATTCTCTGGCGTATTATAATTTGAGAAAAGTTTAAGTCAGTTATAGAAGAAAACGTAGATGACATTTCTGAAAGTCCATAGTTCTAAAAGAAGGCTAATTGCGGAAAATTTTTCAGAGAATATAATGTGTACGTGTACCGTTGCATTTCTTTTAATCCATTAAAACTGTTAATTTAATGTAGCGTAGTGATTATCTTCATTACTGCGCGCTTCTCTACTTTATTAGTGCCAGCAATTGATCAATTGCAATTTACGCAGCGCTCGTTGATACAATGTAAACTGTACCAATTAGTATCTATATTATGTGCTTTTTGAGAATTAAAACTACATATTTTAATTTAATTTCACCGGTTCATCATTATCTTTAAGTTTAATGTCATATTTGGTATTTTCTTTTAATTAATTATTTATAACTTCATATATGTTACTTAAGGTACTAGAGCCAGATTCAAATTCAGTCAATCATTTCCTCTCGAGGCAAAATTCGTATACTGCATAAGGGGTTAATATTATGATTACTCATGACCGTCAGTTGCGATTCCGTGGGTGGGTGGGGCTAGCAATGGCAGCCTTCCAAACATATTAAAAAAAATTCAGTCATTTCCTCCCATTTGTGACCATGTCACATAGTCAAGCAGCCGGCTGACGTATATTAGAACACGTTATGGTCAGCTGACTTTATTTTTCCTTCAAGATACTAGGTAAACTATAATCCGACAAATTTTCAAATGGGAGGAAATTACTGAAAAAAAATTTTTTTTCTACATGTTCAGGAAGCTGCCACTGCTCGACCCACCCACGGAATCGCTGCAGACGGTCACGAATAATAATAATATTAACCCCTTATGCATTTCACGAATTTTCGCTTGGCGAAATTTAACCTAGCCTTTTATTCTTTTTGTACCGATTAAAATATGGTTCTAGGGCGAATTATTAAATATAATAAAACATGATTTATGAAAGAATTACCATCAACTGGTTCTGATTCTGCTTCTGACTTTAGACATCTTGTATGACCCTTCAAGGCTTCTACTGATACTAATTTATAAAATGAACTTGGGCTTGCCTTGAGCATTTATTAATAACAGTGGATTTATTTTTATAATCTACAATTACTGTTAATTTTGAGCCGACTAATTAAATAACTTCATGAAACACTGAATTTTGGTACAATATATGTCAATTGCTGTTAGGCTATATACACTTTATTAAAATCATAAATATATTCATCATCTTTAAAAAGAATTGCAAGTATAATTAATTTCGATAGTAATTGAGAGTTAATAAACCTATTCTCAAATACCTATATGACTTTACTTAAGTCACCGAGTAAGGCTTTTAATATCATAACATACAATTAAAGTTGTAAAGGTAATGTAAACAAGTATTATACGTAATTGGATGTATGATATAAATTACAGGAGTTACATTATCGACCAGAAGCCACCTACATATTAAGCCAGAGGCATTTCAAGATCTAAAAGGAAAATATTTTATTTTATATCTACTCAGTTGTTTAATAATAATCCTTTACAAGACTGTCGTATTGTAACATTTTTATTTGAAATAATTTCTAGAGTTCCCCGTCCTTTTAAGTATGTTCTATATTTTTGGAATTAATAAAAGAAGAACCTCATCATAAACTACATTTCGAATGAAAATGGAATTTCATATTAAGGACTAAGTAGTAACGATTACATAATTTTATTTAAAAAAAAATAATGTTTCAAAACTATAACCCGACTACCTAAAAAAGTGGTCTAAAAAGGACAAACAAGAAAATAATTCAGATAGAAACCCAGAAATGCATAGGTATAAAAATGGTCATGTATACCTGCCGGGGCATTTTGCTAGTAGGTAATTAATCATAATAGTATCAGCTTTATTACTGTTTCCTAGAATACATATGGTTATTTTAATTAATTAATGTTTGCATTAAATTTATCTACGGTTTACGCAAATTTGATCATGTCTCCAAATATCGAGCTAATCTCAAATGGCTTAAGATCCGTGACCATAGAAATTTGCATATACTCTACAACCCTGACATTCCATCTTACTTAAAGGAACGATTTGGTTATTTAGGTTCTGATGTTCACGACGATCGCTTAAAAATACCAAGTAGCGTAACCCATAACTATGGAGATTCCTATACTGTCAATTCTGTCATCCTATGGAACGCTCTTCCTCCGAATATCCGCTAATCGACTTCTCTTCATATTTTTAAACGACGACAGACAGAATATTATTTTAATATGTAACTAACTACTCACTTTATCGTTTCTATATTAATTATATTATTTTTATATTATTTATTATTTTATATAGTGCATGCATGTAAGTATAGTGTGTATGAAGTTTATGTAGTATATGTATTTTAAATATGTATTTACTCTATTTTTCGTTTATTACGTGTGTGCAATTAAGATTTTATCTATCTAATATAACAAACCTCAAAACTGAAATCATATTTGACTTGATTTCGGGTTGAAGTGGAATTTCATGTCAACGATAAATTAAATAAAATAATTTCTGCAATCGCAGGTCGTAATTTAAATGTTTTTTTATAAGTATCTAGTGAGGTAGGGCACAGCAGGAAATTTCCTGCTCAAATATGGAGCAGCCCGACTGGGGTAGGACCTCGACCTTAGAGAAGATCACAGCTAAATAACACTACTCTAAAGCAGTGTTGTGTTCCTGTGTGTGGTGAGTAAGGTGACCAGAGCTCCTGGGGGGAATTGGGGATAGGGTCGGCAACGCGCTTGCGATATTTCTGGTGTTGCAGACGTCTATAAGCTACGGTAATCGCGTACCATCAGGTGAGCCGTACGCTTGTTTGCCGAACTAGTTACATAAAAAAAAAATATAAAGTTGCCTTAGGAGACGTTATTTTAACGTAGTTTGTTGTACCAATTGAAATTATTGTGCCAGGGGAAGGAAGGCACGGCACGAATATAAATGGTACTGCCTGATACAGTACCTACTAATATTTGATCGTCTGTAAACAAACATGGTCAAAATCAAAGAAAACAACTTAAATATAAAATAACTAACGATTATTATAAAAAAATCTGTTTGTTAGGTCTGTTATTAAGCATAATTTGAGGCGTTTACTTTATTACTTAGTTTAGTTAGATGTTAAGTAGCGACCGATAATAGCGGAGGTGAGCGTGGAGACTGTAAAATATTTAATTAACTTGCACCTAGGCCGCAGTCCCCAGTCACTTCTCAGCTCCCTGTCTAAAATTCCTGGAATTCATCTAGTCACGTATCATCAATTTCATCTAACATTGTAACTTAATTTGTATACCAGTCGCATTTATATAGGTAACCATATAATCTTGCGGCAGAGCGTAGCAAATTAATGACGGAAACGTTCCGCTTAGGTCACAAAGGTACGGAACCCTAAAACCAAACATCATATGCTAGCAACACTGTTGATGGCGTATGGTTAGCTACTTACAATATATTAGGTATAAAGATTTGACTAGTGATTTTGTGAAGTGAGTATGTTATTATCAAAGTGAAAAATATGAAATATTACCCTTATAAAGGGTTATGTGTCAATGCAATGTTGGGTATCTAGATCAAGCGGTGGAGGCGAGAGTTTATTTATAATATGAGACATCTTTAGACGTGCTCCTGAGGCTCAAACTCACTCCTTAGTCACTTCTCAGCTTCCATCTTGCGTGCATGTTAATATTGTGATTTGTGTGTTAATGCGCAATATAGCTATTATATAGATTAATAATACAAAGTAATCTCCATATATCGTCACTCGATTTAACTACGAACTATTTAACGACGAATTCTCTAAAGCTTTTTTTTTCATATTTGAAAGTTGGCAGATGATTCTACTCCACCTGATGGTAAGTGGCAGTAGAGTCCAAACACGAGGGCGGTCAATGGAGTTGCAGAATGCAGCCGCCCACGCCCTGCCCACCCGCAAGATGTCTCCTCACCCCTCGTTTGAAGGACCCCAGGTTATAAGAAGGAGGGAACACGTGTGCTGGAAGTGAATTCCACTTTTTCGCTGTGCGACAAGAAAAGAATTCGCAAACTTCTTAGTTCGCGATGGAATCGATGCCACAGTTAGACGATGACAACGGAGACCGGCACGCGTTGTTCTTGTACGGAAAGGGGAGGAGGGGATGAGGGAAAACAATTCATCTAAACACTCGCCGTGATACAGTCGATAGAAAGCGCTGAGGGCAGCAATCTCACGATGCAGTTGAAGAGGTTCGAGGGTGTTGGAGACCTCTATATCGCCTATGACACGAACAGCGCGCCGCTGCAACCGATCCAGGGCTTCAAGCAAGTGCTTAGCGGAGCCATCCCAGAAGTGCGAGCAATACTCAACGCAAGACCGTTTAAAGCTTTAAAGCCTCTCTAGGCTATGTACGGTATAAAATATGAAAAATTCAGAGTGACTAGCACGATCACGATTTCTTATCAATAATTTTTATGGGACCGCCCGGAAGGTGGACCTAAAATGAAATGGTCGTTATGGTCCGTTTTAATGGATGTCCACAGCGCCCTTTTTACCTGACGGAGCTTAATTGAAAAAGTAGAGTGGCATGAATTTAGAATTTTAACTTTACGCAGAAAAAATGTTACAAAATGGTTTAGGTCTATTGAATTGTTATTAATAGTTAATATCCTCTTCTTCGTTTTAATATATTTATACACGTAAAATGATAATTGTGACTTGTTTGCATATTTACTTTAACCGAGAAAATATAGTCAAAATAGTCTGGTGACGACGTCAGGGCAGTACTCAGGGAGAAACATTAAAATATTTATTTTCCAATATTAGATATATTGGAAAGCACTATATTTACTTCTTAAAGACTACAACTAAGAAATGTAGTAAAATTAATATTCAAGTTGTAAATGATCATATGTTAAACCTAGTCGTTTATATAATCTTTTTAATATTTTTAACAGCAGTAATAATATTTTAAAACAAAATAGACAATCGAAATTATCACAGAATATATTCATCAGATACCTAGTAATTACCATAAGTATTCTTATTATTTTTGTTCATAAACATATTATAATCTAAGTACTAACTTTATGAATGTACTAGCTGCGCTCCGCGGTTTCACGCCATATTTTGGATAATTCACACAATATCATTATAAATTATAGCCTATATGCTATTCTGATGTGTAAGCTATATTATTGTAAAGTTTCATTAAAATCCATTCAGTAGTTTTTACGTGAAAGAGTAACAAACGTCCAGACATCCATACATTCTGACAAACTTTCGCGTTTATAATATTAGTAGGATGTACACAAAATACTTTAATATTATGATAAAAAATTCCAAATTCCCTTTATTGTTCAGACATCCAAGTTTTGCAAAGCGCAGAATTTGTGACTAACACCACTAACAATATTTCATTTAAGTGGTCCAACGCCCTACAGAGTTGAGACATTTTTATTGAGCACAATTTATTCTAATTGTTCTAGCCATCGTAAATACTACTCGAATATGGGTTAACACCAAATATTTTTGAGAATTTAATAGTTGTAGAGCATGAAAAACACTCAAAAACATTCATTTAAAAGAATACTTGTATAAGTAAACCTTGTTTGAAATTGACCTAAGGAACAAAAATTCAAAAAGTATCTAAACACTGTTTCAGAGTTACTTAGATGTTGGTATCCTCTTATTACAATAATAATTTTTCCCATTAAACTTCCTGAGTAAGGCTGTTCCCAGCTGACAGTTTTAGAAGCGGAAGCTGTGCTTAATTCACTTTAACGATAAATTCTCTAACGTCACAGAAAATGCTGTGTCCATTTATTTCTCGTATAGAGATTACGCTTGTGACATAAGTGGTTTACCACAACAGTGCAGAGGTTAGCCTCAGACCGTTGGATTATTGGATCCAACTGAACCCTGAAATATAGCAATAGTCAAATGTTTCGTTCCAACATTATAGTAATTAGTAGAAATTATGTCGGAAGAAGAGTCCATTTTTACATACAACATTTTTTCCATTTTTATTACAGAAACTAACGTCGTAGTGATTTTTAAGGTTTGTACTCACATATTGTTTTTGTAGAATAACTGTAGTTTCAACGTGTTCCCCGAGCCACGACTATGCGTACTATAAAACAATACGTGAGTGTTTACCGTTTAAAAACCTTAAATTTTTTTTTTCCTTGTACATTTTGACCGTTTCCCATATCGTGGACATGGACGAGAGATGCGTTTATATCAACAAGACATCATCTAATAATCAAAACTCATCACTTACTGATAAGCCCCTAATTTGCATGAGATATTAATCAATGCAAACTCTAAGACTTCGAAATTAACTTGATTATATATATTTAAAAGCTTTGCAAAAAATTTAAAAAGTAATTTGTATATTTATCATATTATGTTGTTTTATCATATTCGTAAGGTTTTCTTATGTAATTTTTTTTTATGATTTTGATTGTTCTTACTGCTACAAAAGTTTTGGACAAGTATTTTCAGAAGACAAAACGATTGTAAAAGCACAACTTTTATTTAGCATTCAAATAAAACAAAGCGTCGACATTGACCTCAAAACGTGAGGTGTTCCCAGAGCTACGATGGCTCTCCGGAGGCATGAATGTGAAGACTTGCTAGAATGCATAATAAGGCTTTCGCTGAACCGCGCTCACTTTCGTAGTGACCCCTAATTCGTCAAGCCATTCCGACGAGATGAAACAACCATTTTGTCGCCAAATGAAATATCCTCTTCAACAGCCCTTTTTAGGAGAACAAATATTCTTTATCATCTTACTTTTGTAATGAATGCTTGAGACAAGATTCTTGGAACCTTTTACTGGTTAAATTTAAATAAATGTACTGTTATTGTAGTGTTATGTGGATATTTACTCCATGGAGCTTTTTATTTAATACAAGTATGTATGTTATTAAATAGGACGTGAAAATAATCACAAAGAATGCAATTTTTATAATTTAGATTCACTCATAAAGGAAGTCTAGAAGATATTTTAGGATGTGAAATCTTAAGAAGACTTTATTAGTAAAATTAAGTTTAGACTTAATCTATGCGTTTTAGGTACACACGTGTTTCAAATTTACCTACGTTAGACGTTACCCCTATAAGATGGCTCTTAATCACTTTGGATCTACATAATATTAAATTGAGAGGAAACCTTTTAATTTAGACGACGTTAAGCATCATCCGGATTTTAATTAACTCCATAAATTTACCTGTTTTTAATTTAGTTTGTTAATTATTAAGAAATAAAAATCTGTTATTGGCATGTTTATATATTGCTTGATAATTTATCTTTCAGTTATAATGCTAAAATGGGAATATACTACAAAAAAGTTTAGAATATATCTAACCTCTGAATTTATATTTTTTTTTATTGTAATTATATACTAGTACACTACCACAGTCACCATCGTGTAACTAATTAAACTTCGTGTGCGACCCGGGCTCGCACACGAAAAGTTCCGTACTCATATTTGGCAAAAAAATCACGTTTTTTGTATGGCTGCCCCTCTAAAATATTTATTTTATTCTGTTTTTCTTATCAGTGAAAACTGGAAAATCGTAAAATTCTGAAATTTGTAAAATTTTTGGAGTAAAACTCATTTTATTCCTGCACAAAACAGCTGTAGTTAATTATAATGGTCCTTTTCATTTAATATTAAAAACTAAGAAAAATATTTTTTACCACCCACACTTTACCGTAACGTGCTAGTTAAATTTTATTTATGTAAAATCCCCTTAACTAATGAGAACTTATTTCTAAAATGTAATATTTTAATTAATATATAATTCAAAAAAATATTAATAATAATTCAAAAAAAGCGATTTTCAAAAATAAAAAAAAATTGCGTTGTTTGGTATTTAATTATAATTCAGAGAATTAGTATGCTCCTGTATCAGATACAAATTTTAAATTAATTTAATATTCTATGCAAATGAAGATCAATAAATTTAATATGAAATTATTATCGACTTAACTAATTATGAAGTGAATTATACCTAAGTGAGACCAAAGAATATTTTAAGTAATTGTCATTGAATGTGGAGCTGTAGTCGGCACGGTAGTAAATAAACAAAAACCCAAATGTCTAAAATGGACTCAGTGAGTACATCTAATGAAACTAAATGTCAAAGTTCACTTACCAATTCAAGCACTGCAATATAAAACAAAATCCGGTTCAAATCAAACTCAAAAGCAAACAATCGAAAATACCACAGTCCACTAAACGAAATCACACAATATAACGGAACTGATCGGTTTAAACTGAATCAAATAAAACACAATAGTAATGAATTATGTGATAAACAGGTTCATTTACGTAATTATGTAAAAGTTGTTTAGGAAAGTCCAAAATCGTCCCGGTGTACAATACACGTGATAGTACCGGTCGGACTCAACCGGTCGACGTGCCTCGAGTGTTCGCCTCAGCCGCCGGTTGCCGGTCGCCGCACCGCACCGCACCGCACCGCACCGCGCCGCGCCGCTGTCAAACCAAGCAGCTGGTACGCGATCTTCGCCACTCAGCGCTCTGGCTCTGGCGGACAAACGCACAACTAACGAGTGTAATGTAAACTGCTCCAACTGAGGTTTCCTCAATAAAGTCAAAAAAATCCAATTCCAATAACTTTAAGAGATTCGATTCTAAGTTAAAAATAAATTTCCTTTGTAAATAATAAAAATATGGTTTTACAGTATGGAAGCTATACTGCGCAATTACATTCAAACGACAATATTAACATTCAGTCTAGATGGAAGCCGAGCAGTGCCTGGAGCTTGAAACCCAGGAACAGGTTTAAAGACCTTTTTCATAATAAATTAACTCACCTCGACCAATCGACCACGCCAACTACAATAGGGAAACACTACACTATTAATCTTACTACTTTAATATGTACTACGCGACACCACTTGAAGACTAACTCTATCCTATCGGAACGGAATTTATATTCTGTCTACTCAATTGAACTACCCGCGAATACTAATTTATAAACGGTGTTGCTAACAGGTCAAATTTAGATTTGGATATAACCTATTCATTTGTTATTTATTTTCTAAATAAATTTTGAATTGAATTAGTGTCACTAAATCGTACTCGTATTTAATTATAAGTTTAATAAAAAAAAATTAAAAGATATTTTTTTTTAATTACAAATAAGTACTGGAAAGAAGTATATACGCCTTTGCCCCAAGACCCAAACGAGCCGCGTCATGGCGGCGCGTCGGCGTTGGGGAGGGAGGATATTGACTTGCGGCGCCGTCACTGCGCATGTACTATACCATGTGTTTCTGTTTTTAAGCCGCTCATACTGCTAAGAAAATTATGACTATTTCTTTGTTTATACTGCTATCGTGTGCAATTACTGTTTCGCAATCCGCTGTAATGGTATTTGCTGAACTGGAGCCGCAGACCGCAGTGCGCTACGGATGTGCGATCGTGATGACCCGAACGGCCTTGACCCTAGCAAAAATTAGCTCGACGTGCTTACGTTGGCTGCGATTAATGCGCCTATAAATAAGTTACCCTGGCCTTTATACGATGTGTATCTATGGCTTGTCTATCATCTGTTAGATAAGTAAACAAAAACCTTTAAAGAATACTTATAGCTGCACTAACGTTTCGTAGTTCGATACGTTTCTAATAAGGATAATAATATTATTTAATTTCACATTTTAGATGATTTCCAAGTATTTACTATTTTCCTAAATAAAAATAGTTTGATGCAATTATTTTTTTTATTTAACGACAAATTGAAATTAAATATCAGATTGCTAATCAAAGCATTCTCCCTTGTAATTTAAGCATATATATATTTAAGCGTCAGTAGATTAGTGGTTTAGGCGTTGAATTCACGATCGATAGGTTGAAGGTTCAAATCCCAGTCATTAGACTAGTGACGTGGCCCACTCCTAATACATACATTTAGCTTAGTTGGAGGGCTTAACTATTTTGGTATTCTTGAAAAAATAAAATTTAAAAAAATATTGACATTAATTTTCCTACAAATTGAATAAAAATTGAGGATATACTAATGAGCTTCTTTTTTTAAAGTATCTCAGTAAACTCCAGTAAAATCAAAGAGCAAACCTTTCGTTTCCAAAAATATCTATGTATAGATGTTTTAAAGATCCAGTTTATTTGACCTACATCGGCATTCAAGTACGACCATTAATTTATATCTAAGTTTGTTTCCATACTGGTATAATGTGACTGCAGCTGAGCGTCTCAAGTGTTGGCTTGATGCCAATGAGCGAAGATTTCTTAGATGTCACTTTTTTCCTCACGAGTTTTCTTCGCAAACGGCAAAAAGGAGCGGAAACCATTACATTGATTTATGAAACAACTGCCGAACCCGAAGCCTTCGAAGCTACACTAAAATATTAAGGTATAGTCATATAAGTACTCTGTACGTCTAGATACCTCATTGGATATTAATGGGCTGAGGAGCATTTTATGTTTTAGGTACCTAAATTCTAAAACCTTTAAAATTTAAATTCGGTCATATTTTTATAAGCATCTTAAATAACATACATATTACATACATGCTTCATCACTACTCACTACAAGGATAAAAAAAGTTGCTTCTCACTGTCTGTCTGTCCCTATGTATGCGTAGTGATTCAAGAGGAAGGTTTATGTGTATAATACATACATAATATAGTAGAGAAACACTGATAATTTTAGAGGTTTCTAATGCGATGTCGTAAATAAACACATTTTTTGCGCTTACAGTGCAAACGCTAGCTGAACCCTACGATATAGATCAAAATAATGTACTACTAACTACAGTATTGTACACCTTAAAAAGGTCTATAAAAAAGTCCGCGGTGCTATATGTCTATCTCTTAGGCATAACCCACAATAATAATTTTTTATCCTTTTCTTTTTACGAGAAATAATGGCTTATATACGAAGCGATTTTAAACAATACAGCATTAATCTTTATCCAATTAGGTACCTTAAATACATTGCGCATTTAATATAGATCAATATGGCCCTTTGGAGCATGAAATTTAAATAAATATTTTTGAAGATATTACAGATTTAAAATGCAGGGAGATAGCACTTACAGCTAAATACACGTGTTAAATTGCACCCGGGCTATAAATAATCTTAAAAACAGAATTAAGGGAAAAATATAATAAGTACGAGTAAATCCAAAAGACATAATTAATCATTTAGTTCGACGTTCATCCCTTCAAAGCCTTATTTCTCAATAAAAAGTTGCCTATGTCCTTTCCCAAGCTCTAGTCCATCTCCCTAGAAATTTCATCAAAATCAGTTCAGTGGTTTAAGTGTCTGTTTGTCAAGTGATATTGCGCAGTACATATTAACGTAATGACCAATAGTGTAGTGTTGTTTAATGGCATGGTGCTAGGCTTCCGTAATCGAGGAGGGTGTGAGTAATACACTTTATTATTTTAACCGAGGTCGAGGGGTAAAAGTGAGAGTTTACTGTTACAAAAGAGTCCCTTAAACCTACTCCTGGGTCTCCAGCCTAAGGCACTTCTCGGCTTCTATCTAGATTACACGTTAAGATTATCATTTGAGTGTACTGCGCAGTATAGCTCCCATACCCTTAATAAATAATAAGTTGGGATTGCTGAAGGTCCTTTAAGGGTGTAGGCCTCCTACAAATATCTCCAAATATTTCACCTTGCAACTTTTTTTTGATGAGAATTAGATTCGATCATTTAGCGACGCAGAATGAATTACGTGTATCAAAAGTTTTGCAGGTTAAGAGTTACTTATTACACTTTCTCTGAATTCTTAAGATAACCTTATTATATTTACAAGTACCCGCTATTTCTAATTATCTCGAATAATTACCGTTATTAATCATATTTTAATCATATGTTTTTATCTGTACATCTTAATCTATGATTGTATCTTTTTCATTTTAGAAGTTAAGTGAGAACTGTGTACTTTTTTAATACATTTCAGGCACGGAGAAGTGCGAGATTTAGCGTAGTTAAAGTTAATATGGATAGTTATATTCAGATGAAGAAATCTCAATATCGTTTGATCTTAACATAGTGAAATTTCAGTACGACCACTGTCTGTTACTAGCCGACATATAAAATTATGGCAGCACTATGTAGTGAGATTTATGTGGAACTATGTTAAAGTTTTCCTAAAGCCTTAACAACACAGTTATCGTGAAAGCCGTGAGAGGGCTCGGCTTGATCACCACTTAACTACGAGTAAGCCTTTGCGATGGAAAGTGACTCGAACCTTCTAATAAAGATGGCGCTGTAATACAAAACCGTAAAAATTTAATTATTTAATTCAAATTGGAATCTCTTTTACGTAGAATTTTAAATTATCTAAAATGTTATTTGTATAAATCTTCATTTCGAATTTAATTATTTTAACGATTTATAATAACCTAACCCAACCTACCCATTACCCTAAATCACCTATGATAGTCAGAAATAGTAACAGCTTTCCATTAGTGAAAGAATTATCAATATCGGCTAAGTAGCTTTTGAGCCTATTCCGCCTGAATGATACAGACATAATATCACTAGTCGAACCGCGCAACTTTGTTCACGTGTAGCTCCGCTCCTATTGATCGTAGCGTGATAATATATAGCCTATAGCCTTCCTCGATAAACGGACTATGTAAAACTGAAAGAATTTTTCAAATCGGACGAGTAGTTCCTGAGATTAGAGCGTTCAAACAAACAAACTCTTCAGCTTTATATATCAAGTATAGATATAGATTGTAAATTATATTACTGTAAAACCATCCATCTCCTTTACGAACTTTCTAGTTTATAAAACTAGTAGAACTTTGAACCCAACGATGAGTACCTAAACTAAAAAGTTAAGGATAAAAAAAGTAAGAATCTTATTCAGCCTCCTAGAGGCTAGAACAAATATATTTCCAGCTCGACTTTTGTAAATACGAGTTGCCTTATTTGGTGCTCTAAATGTATCTTGAAGCCAATAATGGGTTATTTTATTTGATTGAAACAGATAAAACTTATTAGGTCAGTTTTATTACGAGTAGATTGCCATGTAACACAAATGTTATTAAGAAATATAGAAATAACATAATAAAATTTTTAAAATATACCTATACCTTTCATAAGACAAAGAAAAGACCATTATGTCGAATAATCCATTTCTACAAAATATAAAAAAAATGTTATATACAAAATATAACATTTATTTACATTTGCAATGAAGTTCGAGAAAATGTTGTTAATTAACAATCGTTTAACTTATTGAAAAATTAACTTTCTTAAAATTTCCAACGGGAATAAATTTTTTAAAGTGTTCAGAATACACCATAATTTTTTCAAATTAAAAAAAACTTGCTTTTGACGCCGCATGCGTAACCTAAAAATGTCTTGCAGAGACCCATTTTCAACGTTAAATTAACATTAAAAACAATGGAGATAGAGTTCCGGGAGTTTTTTATTGGAAATGTCCTCCTCTTTAAGAATCTCGCACGCTTTTAGCACATTTAGATGTTATTCCGGATCCAATGAACTATCACATATAATTTTAAGAGCAGCTATCACAAATAATTTTCTATTTTAGATTTTGAACTTGTGGACTAGACACACAGACATATTGAAATTATTTTACATACGACATAATGTATTTCGATAATTGTAATTCAAGTATGAATTCAAATTAGCATTTAGAGTATTGTTCTTTTATGTTTAGTCTCAGCCAATTATTACTTAACGAACCATATGACAGCTGAACCAAACAACTGCTAGCCATAAATCAGTGGATAATGGAGTATAGCATTATGTTAACACAACTTGGTCCTTTGCAATATTTCCTACCCATAAACAAGCCTTAGCTCTATTAAAATAAAGGTGTTTTCGCAAACTTTCTAACGGTATTCTGGATTTATGGACCCTTTAGAGCTATTTGCGTTATGAGTAACACCTTACTGAATATTAATGAAAGGTATCCTAAATGATAAAGGACAAAAAGCGTTACGAAAAGTGTTAAGTCAGAAATTTTCCAATATTTAAAAAAAAAAAATATTTATCTAGTAAAATAAATAAATGTAAATGGCAGTGTTTGTAGAAATAACCTAGATTTGGATAATAATATTATGAAAATCTCAATTTTAATAATGTTAGGTATAATATGTAAAAAGCGAAAATCTCAACTTACTGAAATGCTTAGAGCCGATGCTACGACGCTTTTCTCTAAACTTGTTCTTAAGTATCCTTCTCTTTAAGCGGTTAAGTACTACGTCAGCCTCGTCTACACTCTCGGATGAAGAAGTGTGAGTAATCCGTGTGACACCGCTTATAGAGTGTCGCCTTTTTCTTGTAAACACACTTGAACCTCCATGCCAGTGCGCTATTTCTGATATTCCTCTTCTATACATTTTTAAACGCTTTTTCATTTCGTAATCCGCTGCTATATCGGTAGGAATATTAATAAAGTCATTATCAGTCGTATTTTCTTCTATTTTAAAAGATGTTTCTGGTTTATCCGAATAAAATATCCGTGATTCCTTATGTTTCTTTTCTTCGATAGAATTCTCAGCCGTTGTTTGGCGTAGGTGTAAGGAAAACCAATCCGGATTTGAGCTCGTACGAGCAGGTAAGCTTTTTAAGTAAGTGTTGAGAAAAGAAACTTTATTCTGGGGATGTTTGTAAATAACATTGGATTTTGAACGGGGTAACGTATGATACCCTTTCGGACGATCTGACAACGTGGCATCATTCAATGACTGTGATGTTTGTAGTCCTAAACATATATTTACTCTCTCTGTTTTTTCAAAGGTATCTTTTTCGGATAATTCGGGAGTATTTAAAGATATGCTACATGATTGGTTGGAAATTTGGGAGGTATCTAAACTGTTTTCGTTTGTTTCTATTTCATTTTGGGACAATTTATCATTAGAAGCAGCATCTTCATAAGACTCATTGTCGGAACTTTTATAACTGCTTACTTCACTAGGGCCTTCTGAATGGAAAGGCGTGGTTTCCAGGCTGTTTATTTGCAATCTGTGGAAGTTGTTGTTTACAGTCAGTTTACTCGGAATGTTTGCTACGCCGCTACTATCTTTAATTATGTAAGAATTATTAGTATTTTCTTCAATATTATTACTTATATCTACAGGTTGGCGGAAAACTCGCGTAAATACCTTGTCTCCCGAAATAGTATTATGCTTACGTATAAAATGTTTTCTAATTATGTGTTTGTAATCCTTTTCCCGTAGCGATTGGGACGTTTTCAAAATGGGTTCGTTGTAATCAGAACTTTTAATTGATATATTTTCATCGTTCGTTTCGATTAGCAAATTTCCTTCGGAATCAAAAAGTTGTATTGTAGGAAATTTTATTTCAGGTGAAAAATTTCGTGTTCGCAATTCCCATTTTTTATGGTTGGACTTTCTAAGTTGTATACGAATCACGTTGTCATCTATTAATGGGCCATCACTATCACTCGAGTCCGTTTTTTCCGCCATTTTGCAAATTTTTCCTTGTTATTTGCGCCAGACATTTGTATTTACAATTATATAAAGATTTCACAAATATGAAATGATTATTACTTAATATTAATTCGTTTGTTTACTGTCAGCTGTTCAATTTGGCATCTTTCCAACAATTCTTTGGCATTCAATCTAAAATAGCACCAATGTCAATTTTGTTTTTCAACACAGACACACTTTAACTTAATTTTTAATGATTAAATTATTATAAACCGACACCAGCCACTGGACACTAACTTGCACACTAATGTTTGCTGAACACTCCGTAGCTTACAACACGCTGTTGAAACGGTTGCATAAGTCGCATGTTCGAGGATCGCTCGTTGCATCGTCTTATGATTTTACGTTGATATTAACTTGAATGAATAATGAGATTAATCTAAACACGCGATCTAATTAACAGCGACTAATGTTTTCGTTACCGTTTGTTTTCGACCCGAATTTCGGAGCGTGGGTATTGCTCGTTCGCGACTCCGGACATTTCTGCACTGAGAGCAAACTGCTAAATAGACTCGAGGCACTATAAATAGTGAAACGCGTCGGCAATCTGGCTGGCTCCCCTTGAACCTAGAACGCGTAACAAACATAATCCGCGTCCACGCAACTGTTTACACTGACACAGTTTTTCATTTGACCACGAGGCGTAACCATATGTGCGCGTAACTAATAAACAACTGACTTGGCTGCATCGAGATGTATAAAACAATTACGAGTACATAAATATCTTTAGTCGGAACTGTCGATGTCGTTTCATTGTGGTATGCTCAGTTAATCGTTTAAGCAAACACGTGGGTTGTGTGGAAGATTGGCAACATCTATAGATATCTAAAAACATTGTAGGGCGTGTCACGTGCTAACTTTTCCATTGACATTGCTTCTTGTTATTACCGATTATTATCTTATATACTTTCGATTTTATTCAACCTTAAAATCTAAAAGCAGGAATAATCATTTTTAGTTTCAATTAAACACAATTATTTTTGCTTGTGGCATACTATTCTAGTTCTATTTATTTTAATTCGCAGTAGGCGTTGGTATTTGGAATAGACAGACGTTGTTTAGCATTTTCTTAACTAATATATATAGAATATTCGTTTAGGCAATAATAATACATAATAATGATTATTACTGGTAGACACAAGCACGGGTTAGTGCTTGAGAAGTTCTCCCTTCATCGGATATACATACTACATAGAAAATGCAGATTTAAATCAAACTTTATATTATTAAACTGAAGGTTGTTGCTTGAATGAACTTATACATATTAACAAACATTTCGACAGTCCCAAATTTAACGATCTGGCGGTCAAGCGTACCTACATTAATGATCGTAGCAATGTGATTTTATTTTCACGTTACAACGATTTGTTGATTTTATTGCATATATCTATATGATTAAAATATCAACGTCAGTTTAAATGTTATGTTGAAATGTATTTACGTGATTTAAATTCGTTAGTATTCTTTTTGTTTTATATCGATTTCGTGTTGTATTTGAGTGCAGCTCGAATAGGTGAGTGAATAAATACGGGCACTACAGGTTTACATTGCAATGTGCAACAAATATGTAAGAGTAAGTGCAATCATTTCTTTGTGCCTTTTGTATGCAGAAAGTCATTTTATTTCATAAAGTTTGGTTTAATATGTGCTTTTTTTAGATTAATTTAAATATCCCTATAACTTTCTATGGATATTGTTTGTTTAATTCATTATAGTTTTAGTAGTTCTATGTATTTTATTGTATCGCGAAAGTTATCCCAAGCTCTTGTTTAAGCTAGTCTTGATTATGTTTTACTAAAACCATCAAAAGGAATAAGAAACATAAATATTCATCACATTTATTAAGAAAATTCATTAATTTCTCAACTTTCAGTGCCTGACTCAGTAATAATGCAAATATCGTTTCAATCCAACCAGAATTATAGTTTTGTTCATCGAGTTATTGCAGGCGGTTTGCTATAAAGTAATACTGTAGAACACAATATGCGCTCGGTATTTCTAATTTGGGTAAGCAATTTCGGGTTCAGACGAATGTGATTACTATTCTTAATAAAGAGATATCTACGAAATTGAAGAGTTAAAATGAAGCAGAACAGTATTTCATCTCATACAGTATTTCAGCCCAATTGAACAAGTACATATTTAGTTATGCCTCCAAGTTTTAATCACATTACTCCATAATTCAATATTTTTTTATATTAATTCATTTAATTCGATATATTTTATTTAAGTGTTGGTGCTAGGCGAAGATGTGCAAAATAGTTTATAAAAAGTATTCAATTACTAAATGCAAATATTTTTTTTATTTTTTATTTTAAATATAAAACAAAATAGTTTTTCATTTTGTATTTAAAATACTAAATGAAAAATACATATTTCCAAAATACTTTATTCACATAAAATACTTTTATGGATATATAAGAATTGGCCTTTATTTTATTACTTTATTTTACTGACACAATCGTTTAGTTTTTCACGTTATATAGTATCAAGTATATTGTATAACGTAATTAAAGGACAACCCCCTAATTAAAGCAATAACTTGTGATTATGTCAAAGCAATAGTGAAAATATATAAACACTGATTCTCCGATTTGATTGTTCCTTGTCTATCACTGGTTCCACTACTAGTTTTGTAATACGAAAACAGATTACTTGTGTTGTGAAACGAAAGCACTATTAGAAGCTGATTAAAAGTTATAGGAGATATATAAAAAGCTGCATCAAGCTATAATAAATTAACGAACATCTATACAGTGTTGCCATAGTAAGAATAATTTATTACATTCATTTATTTATGTCTTAAAAGGTATTTCAAATAAAATACAAAATGGTTTTAAATCAAAAGTATTTAAATACTTAATGAAAATAAATATTTTGTATTTAGTATTTTTTATTTCAAATACTAGTATTTGAATGAGGTTTAAATTCCGTCATTATAAAAAAAATCATAAAATTTTTGTAGCCTATGTCACCCGCGCCATTATTACGAATCTATTGACACCTCACTCATGAAAATTGGTTCAGTAGTTTAGGCGCTAGAGTGGAACATACATACATACATAGACTGCCAAAATCATAACCCTTCCTTTTGGCTTCGCCGTAGTCGGGTAAAAATGACACATCTCTGGTGCTAGGTATGCAATGAAAAACCTAGTGAGTCATTCTGTATATCTTGTTTAGTTAATTTTTAGGCAGCTGGCTTGAGTAGTGGAGATGAATGTTGTGATTACCTCAAGGGGCTCTGTACTTGGATCGCAAGATTCAGGCACTGTTCGAGCTCCTGTGGAACGGACGAATAGTTTATCCTATAGCTAGAGATTATAACTGAATAATCACGTCCTTACCTTTCTATATACGCCATTCTTTTTGCTACAAATAAAAAAAATATTAACTATATACTCAATTTATTTCTCAGCTTAGTGCAGTTTGTATATCACTACATCGTATAAAACAAAGTCGCTTCCCGCTGTCTGTCTGTCTATCCCTATGTATGTTAAAATCTTTAAAAGTAAGCAACGGATTCAAGAGGAAGGTTTATATGTATAATACAAACTTAATACAGTAGAGAAACTGATAATTTTAGAGGTTTCTAATGTGATGTCGTAAATACGCACATTTTTTTGCGCTTACATTGCAAACGCTCGCTAAACCCTACGAGATAGGTCAAAATAATGTACTACAGTATTGTACACTTTAAAAAGGTCTACAAAAAAGTCCGCGATGGTATATGTACTAGGTGTGCAACTAAGTTCCCGGGTTTCACATATAGATGCCGTTAGCGATAAATGTAGTCGACGTACATGTCTGAAATCGTATTTTTTTACTAGCTTGGACATCTAGTAACAATAACCAGTGGTAATATCAACAAGTACCGCAGCGTACAAATATTTTTTTTAACGAGAAAGATGTCGAGTTTTGTGCCAAATAAACGGCATTTGCGGGAAGTTTTACTTTTCAACTTCAACTTAAAAAAAAATGCAGCTGAAGCACGTCGTTTGCTTGAGGAGGCCTACGGCGAACACGCACCATCAAAAACTACCTGTGAAGAGTGGTTTAAACGCTTCAGGAGTGGTGATTTCGACATCGAGGACAAGGAGCGCTCCGGTAGACCAAAAACAATTGAGGACGCCGATCTACAAGCGTTATTGGATGAAGATGACACACAGACACAAGACCAACTTGCGGAGGCATTAAACGTGACTCGCCAAGGTATTTCCAAACGTTTACATGCTATGGGAAAAATTTTAAAGGAAGGAAAATGGGTGCCGCATGAGTTGACTGAGAGACAGATGGAAAATCGAAAAACCACTTCCGAAATTTTTCTTTTGCGGTATGAAAGAAAGAGTTTCCTCCATCGGATTATTACTGGCGATGAGAAGTGGATATATTTCGAGAATCCCAAACGCAGAAAATCGTGGGTTTCCCCTGGCGAAGCATCAACATCGACGGCACGGCCAAACCGCTTTGGAAAGAAGACAATGCTTTGCGTTTGGTGGGATCAAAAAGGTATCCTGTACTACGAGCTGCTGAAACCGGGTGAAACTGTCAATGGGCATCGCTACCGACAGCAATTAATCAATTTGAACCATGCCTTGCTCGAAAAACGGCCAGAATGGAACACAAGACATGAACTAGTGATATTGCAACACGACAACGCACCGTGCCATCGCAGTAAAATTGTCCAGGACACCATCAAAACGCTGAAATGGGATCTGCTACCGCACCCGCCTTATTCCCCGGACCTCGCTCCTAGCGATTATCACTTGTTCCGTTCGATGGCGCATGGCTTGTCTGGGCTATACTTAACTAATTACGAGGAAGTGCAAAATTGGTTAGATGAATGGTTTCAGTCCAAAGACGAGACCTTTTATCGTCGCGGTATCCATGTAGTGCAAGAGAGATGGCAAAAATGTGTAGCTAGCGAAGGGAGATATTTTGAATAAACCATTTTTTGTATGTATCTTGAAATTTTCTATTTTTTATTGATCAAAAAAACCCGGAAACTTAGTTGCACACCTATGTATATCTCTTAGGGATAACCCACAATAACCATTTTTTATTCTTTACTTTTTACGAGAAATAATGGCTTATTTACGAAGCTATTTTAAACAATACAGCATTAATCCATATCCAATTAGGTACCTTAAATACATTGTGCATTTTATATAGATCAATATGGCCCTTTACATCATGAAATTTAAATGAATATTTTCGAAGATATTACAGATTTAAAATGCAGGGAGATAGCACTTACAGCTAAATACACGTGTTAAATTGCACCCGGGCGAAGCCGGGACGGGTCGACTAGTAAACAATATATTGATTAATGTAACGTGAAAACCTGTATGATGCTTCTGTTCTACATTTTCAAGTCAAAGCAACTGAATAGGCCATAAATCTTACTGTTGTTTATTTCGAGCTACATCACGTTAACGTTAACAATTAAATAAACAAAACACATGTTTCGCATCACGTGATGCGAAACATGTGTTTTGTTTATTTAATTTTCAGTAATAAGAATAAAATCTATAGAGTACAGTCTAAAGACACTTAACATATATCTTTATGTTTATGTTACTAACCGATCTGCCCTCCCTTCGGCACTTTCGTCCGCTCACTTCATCACACACACCCACATATTCGTCAAATATATTGCCCATCAATTCACTCGCACACTCATTCCGTTATATAATTAAAAAGTTTTTAATTTTATTTAAACATAATTTTTTTTTATTTTTTTTATATTGTATACAATATATATCGTATTCCAAATAGCCTTTTAATGCAATTAAAAAAAATTGGGTTAGGACCTAATTACGAGAAAAGGTTCAACAGACTAAAAGGCATGATGAAATTATAACGGGTTCTATCCCTAAGGAAAGTAGCTACCGTAAAAAATGGGGTAAACGACCGATCATACCCACTTCCGAAGGGACGTATATTTTGTTCAATAAATGACTTTGGGTAAACCAACCTGACGTAGGGACTTACATTTATTCGCAAATCGGACAATATGCTCCAACAAAGTTATAATATATTATTTATGAAAATTACAAACTTTTACTCGTGAATAATAATTTCAACTTAATATTGTAAATGCGAAAGTTACTCTGTCTGTTTGTTATGCCTAAACCACTAAACCGATTTTAATGAAATTTGGTACATAGATAGAGAAGTGCTTGAGGAAGATCTTAGAATACCTTTTTTTGCAAAAAAGACTTGAAGGGTTTAAAATAGGGGATAAAGTTTGTATTGAAGTGCGTCATATATTTATAATGTATAGCTTAATACCAATATATCAAACGATACAAAAGTCCATGATTTTTGACATCTGTCAAACATAGTTTTGTTTAATAAAATGTTGCAAAGAGAGCACAGAGTATATTGAATATTTTGGGAGTGCGAATACTGAACCTGTAAATGCATTTTAATATTCGATTCGCCACACGTCGAAAATTCACTCCAATTTAAAATCGAACCTCAAAATTCTAGAAGCTCGAATAAATGCCATAAGTTGGAGAAAAGGTTTTACTGCTAGAATTCACCCCCTACATTGAAGAGCTACATTTTCTCTTACATTATGATAAACAATATTTATTCAAATAAATATTTATCAATTGGCGTTTAATCCTAACCTAAACTTTTCCTAACACAACGTTATTAAATGAATAGGTGTTACTTTTACCCTTAAAACAATAATGAGCTGTAAGTAGAAAGCAAGACAGACAACCGAAAACTTTAAAAATGGCGTAGAGTAAGACAAAAAAATAAATATATTGTTACTATATTTTAGGTGTTCTACTATATTTTATTTCTTTACTCATTCTCACGATATAAATACTGATCCATCATTGGTTTATCTTGCATCACGCTTCAGCTGCGGTAGAATTGAAAATAATGTCTTACTTTTGTTAGTTCCAAGTTAATATTAGGTTGATAACCCTACTTATTATAAGGTATTGTACATCATTTCGTGTACTTGTTCTCTACACTTTATGGTAACTTTGCTTTATTTTTTTGGATCATTTGATTTCTCTCGATTTGTTTTACACACAACTTAAAAAAGGACCACAAAAAGTTACAAAGTCAGGAGATATGTATAATAAATCTGGGTTTTTACATACAAAGCTCTTATGCGATTTTGATGAAATACGGTACAGAGGTAGATTAGGTAAGATGCGAGTAACCCAGCACCCCCCTTGATGGTAGGGGATCTGTTCTCCGACTGACTTGCGACCACCAGCATGCGAAATCGACCGCCAAATGTCATAGACGCGTTTCAGTCGAGCCGCATATGGGCTAGATCTGCCCCCTCCATCTTCCTTTCCATTAATACTACGGTTCTAGTAAACACGGATTCTTGCTTAGGCTCCACTGAAACCACAGCATTCTTGTCTTCGCTCCCCGTCAAGTTTTGACGATGTCCATTGGCGACGGTGGGCATTTTCCATCAGGTGGACCGTCTGCTTGTTTGTCCATTATCTATAATAACAAAAAAGAAATAATAAATAAAAGTTGAAATGTTATTTGTTATAATTATTAGAAATAGAATAATATTTAATTAAAATATACTAATTTCAATCAATTCTAGAATATTGAATTTGTGAAGCAATTTTATATTAATTAAAACAGTGGTTGTTTACATTCCGAATATTTCAGTAGACTAAAATATTTATAATCAAAATAATATCTAGGATGACTAAAAATATAATTTTGTTCGACGAAGACCGTTTGTTATTAGTAGTTGATATTTTTTTAGGTGAACATAAAAATAATTCATCTTATTTTTCATGAATTTTTTACGCTATTCTTACTTGAATCCAGCGTAGCTTAGAAAACCATTAGCGTTGATAAATAGAGCTTGTGGACGTCAGGTGTTGGTAATAGTTAATTAGCCAAAATTTAAAATGTTAGGTTCAAAATAACTTTATAAATATAGATAAAATTTACACTTCATATGCTATATATTGGTGTAAACAACCTTGATTGAAAAGTTCCATTAAGCAGATTTTAATTTCAATAAAGGAATTCTCTTTTTGCGTAATAAACTATATGAAAATAGCGTAAATATCAAAATTTTAGGCGCAACTATGAGAAACATATTATGATTGACAAATCCAATCCAAATATACAAACTTTCGCACTTATAATATGAATTAGTAAGATTACATGTTGACAACACTGCACATGTGGCTGAAATCAAGGTTGACTGACGTTTTGCGGGCTAACGAGTGGGGACGTCTGTCAATAGACGTTTTTTTACAGCTCTAACGCGCTTGAGATATTTAACATTAATTTTGTGTGATGTACTTTATATAAAGTTAAAGTTGTGTATGATTAAAGTGTAAAATTGTAGTTTAATAAATCTTTGACATACAAAATTTTTTAAGTCAACCTTTTAGGTTGAAAGTACAACGTATAAAAAAGGCAAAAGTAAAGCGGCAAATGGTAAGTGGTCACCGTCGCCTATGGACATCTGCAACACGCGAAGAGTTGCCGATGCGTTGCTCACCTCTTAGGAATTTGTTGTGTGTACACGCCATTTGAAGAATATTGTAGAAAAACCGCTGGAGGCAGGTCATTCCACGGTTTGCACGTGTATGGGAGGAAGAATCTTGACACAAGTATATTACTAGAATGCCAAGCATCCAAACAGGATGGGTGGAATCTATCCCAGCGGCAATGTATGCGATAGCGTTTCCGCTACGGTTGGGGGCACTAAATTGTATAGTTCTTTGGAACATCCCCATTGTACAGACGGTATAAGACACATAAAAAGCCAGCATCTCTCCGGAGACTTAACTCAGCTAAGGAATGATAGTCTCATCTGGCCTACCTGCGACGTTACCGAAACGCATCATTGAAACTGCGGTTTCAGCGGACCCTGAGCAAAAACCTGGTGTTCACTGGAACCGCAGCATTAATGAATGAAATGAACGCATGTTGGTGGTCGCAAGCCATTGGGGGAATAGATCCCCTACCACCAAAGGGTACTGGGTTACTCGCCTCTTACGAGATGCCAGTAGGAGAAGGGAGTTGTAGGAGGGGCAGAAGGGGGTTTTTTCATTACAATTCTAAAATCTAGAAAAATGATATGTCAGAAAAGGGCAATCCCTTTTGATATGTCGTAAGGTGCCCTACACCCTATCACCCGTGCAAATCCCACGTTTCGATGTTCATTTTATTGACAATCGTATTCGCATTCGATATTAAATGTTTAGATATTGGAAAAATTGAATGGTAATAGAAAGGAATGTTTTTCCATTTACGTAGAACATAAAGAGCTTTAATTTCCCATAACATGAATCAATTGTAACAAAATATTCTGATATCAAAATTTGACGCATGTTGACTGCTTTTATATATTTGCTGGGATAAAAAGGCCTTAAAAATTAGGATAACTTTTTGATAAGTTCATCAATACAATTGTGAAAACGAATGTTGTGTAAAAACTACTGATTATCGAAGCATGTCTACTAGACTTCTACATTTTTATTAGTATTAGTTTTTTTCTGTATAGTGGTAAAGTTTGGGCTAATGCAGTTATTCTACAGCTTCTTATCCTTCATATAAACGAAGATATTTGTTTGTTGATGATTTATTTTACTGTAATAACATTAAGCTTTGATGACTATTTCTATATTTGTTTAATGTAATACTCTTTTAGTGTAGAATTACAAAAACAGCTCGTAAATAACTATGTCGCCGCGACGCACGAGATTGAATTGAGATTGCAAATGGCGTCTTAAGTTTTTCAGAACGCTTACGCTTATCCTGCACCTCTTACCGTTGGTGTAAGATCTCGGTTATTATCGTTTGCAGTCTCAAAACATAACCATCGTAAATAAACGTAAAGTTGTTTACTACAAAAATAGAAAATTCATAAGAAATATTAAAGTCTGTCATTGCCAAAGGCTAAGGCCACAAACACATATTTGTATGAACAGAACGGTTCTCAGTTACCACGGTCTGGCGCTGGCTTCCTTCCAAACGACGATCTTTTGTCTCCCGCGACAGGTCTAAATGACGTGGCACTATCTACAATAATAAACACCTGTTTGGTACTATGTGTTTATTATGCCTATGTAACAGTGATTGTTTCATTTACATGACTGATTATGGTATGACATTATGAAAGGATCAATTTGGGTTATTTAGTTCATTCAGCATATTTATTTCTTTGTTGGTATTTTTGTACACTTGTCACGTACAAACTAATTAACAAAATTGAATAAGGTTTGCACAAGATAGAGAATTACCTTACCTTCAACTTTATCTATTCTCTTATCTTAATATTTGTCTGTAAAAGTATTTACTATTGGGAATATATAAACTCGCCAACCCTATAGTGTGATATTTATCTATCTTAAATAGAAGAATGACAAATATATTTTATTATGAATTTGAAAATAAGAGGAAAATAAATAGAAACATTCCGACTTTTTCCAATAATGATATTTTTATTTCAGAGCATGAGTTCCCGGTCGCTAATGATAAATATCAAGCTTTTTCAAGTAAACACTTGATCGTATTACAGAACGTATTTTCATTCAATATTTCATTAATTTTCTTTGGAAAATTACCTATCTTCCTTTCCTATTGGAGATTTTATTTGACTCTTATTTTTTAACTGTGACTTTTGTATTTATAACCTTATATATAGAAATCAATCCCTATTTCCCTTGGTCACGGCATCAAAAAACACGGCGTAAACGGCTGAACCGATTTCGCTAATTCTTTTTTTGGTTGTTTCGTATTATCAGAAGAAGGTTCTTATGGAAGAAAAAATTAAAAAAGTTGAGCGAAAAATTAGTAAATTTAAGAAAACTTAACGACCATAATAACTTTTCTAATGTAGGCTTTTGAAAGCCAATTCGAATTCAATATTCATAGTTAAGACAGGACAGTGTCTGTCGGGTCAGCTAGTCTTCTCTATATTATAAAAATGAATCCCTATTTCCAGCCTGAACGGCTGGACCGATTTTGCTAATTTCTTATTTGTTGTGTTTGTTATTATCAGGAGAAGGTTCTTATGTAAGAAAAAATTAGGAAAATTGCGCGGAAAATTATTAAATTTAAGAAAAGTTAACGACCATATTAACTTTTAATGTAATGGCGTTTGACATAACTGTCAGTCATTTGACAAATATTCATAGTTAAGACAGGACGACGCCTGTCGGGTCAGCTAGTTGTATATAAAATAAAACGTTTCTAACTTTATTGTATTGAATAATTAACTTATTAGTGATATTAATAGACCTCTTGATTTATTTTTATCATATTAATTATGAACGTATAGGTAAATTTGTCTAATAGAAGATATACGAATAATCCTTATACCTTGTGTCAATTTTTATTGAATTGCTGATCGAGTTGCTTTCTATTTGATAAATATAATTTAATAACCTCACGAGACATTAGCAATTTTCCGGGAAAAATGTAGACCATGTTGTCTTCAGTCCCATAGGTTATTTTTACGTAAAAAAACATATCGGTATTTTTGCTCCATTTCATCACGAAAGACAGATAAACCTTCTGATAATATAGTAAAAATACAATATTTTACAACATAACGTCTTTATAATAACTTCGCCAAAGATGTTTACCAAAACCCTTTAAGAATTATAACCCTTTGCTATAAAAGATTCGTAAACTTAAATCGTCCATCATAATAGCGGAGGAGCACAATACCTTTACCCGAATTCGGGATACCACTTAGGCATGCAAAATACATTCGCCGATTGAATAACAAGCCGCCGAAAGGTATTCAGATTCGCCTCGTAATGGAAAACTCGATTTGATAGACAAATTCTACTACTTTCCTAATTTTATATTGGTTACTAGAGATATTGCGTAATAAATTGACTTTTATTTGCAAAACTGCGTTTGTTGTTTAGTAATATGTAAGATTAAATTACGCATATATAATAGTAATTAATTGCTTTCGGATATGAGCGCCTGTTCAAAAAATAGAGCAATTTATTGTTTTAAAAAAACCTTTTTTTAAATGTTCCGTTAATTTTGCAAAGAATTTTCCTGATCTCTCAGCGATGATAGTCACAGCTAAAGAAGGTAAAAAATACTTTTAGCTTTCTTAGAAATTAAACGACGTAAATGTTATAGAGTTATTAACCGACCTATTATAGAAAATCGAACCCCAGAATCGATACCGCGTTGTGTGGAGTCTATGGAAAATAAAAATCATTAGGGGTCGTTAATAAGGTCCAGGTTTCAATTATTAGTCGTAAATAGTATCTTAACAACTTAAGATACTATTTACGACTAATTGATCTATTTCCTAACAACACACTAAATAATGTATTCTAATAGCGCACATGTAATTAGTAAGAATAAAGGTAAGCTAAATAATCATAATATATATAAACAATACCTAGAGAAATGCCAAACCATAATCAGGGTTTACTACTTTTAAATCATTAATACATGACAGTAATGTATTTAATGCACAATAACATATTACTCTTTTTAAAATTCTTGTTAATTCTTTTGATCATCGAAATGAGGCGAAATGGAGTGACTAATTTCATTTTTCTTAAAAAGTAAATATTATTAAATCAAATTAAATCTTTTTCTAAACGACGTAATCTTAATTCAACTCAAAACGTAGAACTGGGAAATGTATCTGTTGATTCTGCGTATTTGTCTGCTCTAATTGATTGATTACATTATAGAAAAGGATCCGCTTTTTTGGAATATTTCTGTATTGAACATTTTACTTGTAATTTTGACTTGACTCTCAGTTTTGTTTTAAAAGTCCTAAAACAAATCTAATAATATTATACCTGCCCAAAAATAGTATACTTACATATACGTACTTGATGAGTATCTTCTTTCGTTAATGCCGCTATGTTTAATCTTAATGAATATTTCATTACTTTTGAAATTTGTTGTTTCAAAAGTATTAAGAAAGTTTAAGTATTATAAATAAATATTATAAGATAAATGTACGAAATCAGTTTTGTCTTCTTAACGGGTAACTAGATACTTTATCATGTCTTATAACTATTATTAAATTTAACGTATATGTCGGAGCAAACTACGGGAATCACTGTATAAGCCTTAACAAGACTAACCTAACCTAACGTTGTGTTTACACGTTGTGGCAACTATAGTACGTGTAAGTATATAGAGTCAAGACTGTAATGTAACGATGGAAGCGATTATTATTTTACAGTAGCGCCATAGATGGCGATAACGATTCGATTATTCGTTAATCGTTTAATATTTTTCGAAAAAATCTATGTTCAACCTGCATTATAGAAGCACGTCTACGGTGTACGAGAATTTGAAATTCAAATTGAAATATGAAGTGTCCGATCGATGGGGTGTCATCGTCAGCATGTTAGCGGATCGCATTTCGTTACCGGATTAAACGTAGGTGAGTTGTGATCATAAAGGTATTATATAAATCTGGAGAGTTTACTGTAACTATAAATCTGATTAAATTGATAATGTCGCCTTTTGTATACGCAATATATAACATATGAAAAACCATGTCAATTACAGTAACAAATTTTCTTAAAAATCTTCTTGTTGAATGTCTTGATAATTCATTTCTTTTTTCATTCAATCTCCAAACCTCAATAGCTTGAAATCTATAACAAGTATAACTCCCATAAAATAAACGCATTCTAATAGAAAAATACCTTACAACAACCTAATTTAAATATTAATTTAAAAAAAAAAATTTATAGTAAATGAAAAACAAGGCCAAATTTATTCCCTATATATAAATTACATTAAATATTACCTAACTTATCACAATTAAAAGTTATACATGAGTTGCCATATATAGAGCTATTGTTGGTTTAACAATACTTCGTCAAAGTTAACACGATTTCTATTCGCCGCAAACCAATATAGGCGCTGTGATCTAATGAAATAATATTCAGCCTGTTATGTTACATATTGATAAATTGTCTAATAAAAACTGACTAAAAACGCTTTTTATTACCAAGATAGAGAAAGCTAGCTTTCATTCCGATGGTAAGAAGCTTTTCTCGTTTTATATAGGTGCGAACGATATTTTATCTACTACCTCAGAGAGATAAAAATAGTGAGAAAGAAAGAAAAAAGGGGACGTGAAATAGAGAGACAAAGAAAGTGAAAATAGAGATAACGAACGAGAGAGAAAAAGAAAAATGAAAGTGAGAAAAAAGAGAGAAGATACGGTCAGTGGTACACAAACTTAAAAGAGCTTAAAAGTTAAACTGAACAGCTTGTTTTAATCGAATAGTCTGTACCACTACAAATAGATGCAAATGCAATAAAAAGAGTCGTTTCATGCCAAACACCAATTTTCATCCCGCTATCCCACTTTGATATTAAAGAAGCAAAAGAGATAGATATAACAAGGATATGATGGTACAAATTGTTAATATTACACTAATAAATGTTACATGTATAGCAATAAGCATAAACATAAGACGGGAAACAGGAAAGCACCTGGAGTTTGCGACCCAAGAGCAGGGTTATGGAGCTTAACAGTGCTTCTCCCCTCTGCCCGACTTCTAAGAACACTAGGTAACAAAGCAAACTTATGTGATCCTCAAAAAAGCGGACCATTCACCACAACACTAATCCTTACCACTAGCGCTACTTTAGATTATGTTAATAACTTATATATCACATAGATTGATATAATTAAACTTAGATTGGTTACCACGTGTTGAAATGTATCCTGAAATTTTAATAATCCAATTTCGTCGTCCATCATAATGTATTTACATTAATATTACGCGCAAATTAAACCCGAATGATAAATTATTGTATTATTTTGTAGTGCCAACAGATTGTGTTATAAGTTGTCTATGAATAATATATAATATGCGGAAACAAAATATTTTAAATGTAGTCTATATCTATACATTTTTACCCGTGAGGGGACGTGATAGAATACTATTCCCCTCTGCCGCTGGGAGAGCATCTCGTAAAAGCCGAGTCATCCAGCACCCTCCTGGTGGTATCTGTTCCCCGACTGGCTTGCGACCACTAGCATGCCAATCCGACCGCCAAGTGTCATAGACGCGTTGCGGTCGACCCGCATGTGGGCCAGACTTACCCCCTCCCCACTCCCATCCCATTAATGCTGCGGATCTAGTGGACTCTGGGATCTAACTCTGGGTCCGTTGAGACCGCAGCATTTTTTCTTCTTCACTCCACCTCCCCACTCTATCTTCAAGAATGCAACGCATCGACAAAATAAGGGTATCTCTTGTTTTGTCGATGTCCATGGGCGTTGGTGGCCATGGACATCGACAAAACAAGAGTACCATCGGTGGACCATCTGCTCGTTTGCAAGGTGCAATAAAAAAAAACATAATTATAATAAATTTGTGGATTTGCCATGTACGACTTTACATAGGTTAAATTTAAAAAAGCGGAGCGATTAACAGACTTTATAGTTTGTTTGTGAACGATAAACCTGAAAAGTACTCACCACAGGTACTCCCTGGGTTCAGATAACGCTTATATATATTGTGCCAACTGCGAAGAAACGTTATTATTTATGTTTCATAGCAATCAGCCTACTCAGTCAAAACATATTTTAAAATCTTGTTGGAGAATAGTAAACGATTATTGAATAATCGAATCGTCATCGCCATCTATGGCGCTGGAGTAGGGTAGTAGTTACTTCCGCCATGTTGACAGTCTCGACTCTTTATATACCGTGGAAAGACGGACTGCAGTCTCAGTCTTACGCGAGGTCTGTCAAGAATTGGATATCTAGGTAGTGCTAGTGAAAGTGTTTTACTAGTACTAAGGGTGCTGTCCGATTTAGGTCACGTGAGTACCTTACAATGTAGTTGCCACGTTTTGTGTTAGGTTAGGTTTATGTGAGTTTGGGGTGCTAGCTGCGGAAACCTCCTCGAGAGCCTACTATTTTATGAGCCAGTGCACCCTGGGCAACTACGGGTAGTAATTTACTATCCGGAGGCCAATATATACCAATATAAAATGCATGCGAATGATTGAGCTATCGATTCAATAGATAAACATACAAGTACATGGAAGAGTTAGTGAGTTTGCGTTGTACGCGTTAGTTACTAAATTCCAAGAAGACGAAGTTGCGCGAGTTGGCTAGTAAATGCTTGTAATTCAAAATAAAATTAGTGATTGCGACTGATGAATATCAGAGTTTTAAATGTACACGTTCAGTTCCACATATTCGTCTTACCTTTAAGAGTAGCTCTCACAAGAAACGTGCTCTGAATTTTATCGTCATGTACGGAAATTAAGCTTAATTCGTGCTCCAGCTCAGTATTGTGCACCCAATAGCCGCCATTTGGAACTCCTCCAATAACTTGTCGTCGAAAGGTTTTTGTTAAAATAAATAGTAATTTTAGGTACCATAGTTTTTATTTTGTAGCTACCAAAATATTACTAATATTTTGATTATGAAAAATAAATTCAAAGCAAACCCTCGGTTCAGATGCATTGTTTTGAGGTGTCATCTTGCAAGTTGTTTCATTATTGCTTTGCAAGAGCAGGTGTTAATAGATTGCAAAGGACGTCCTGCCTCTGGGTCAAAACTGACAAAGATTGCTTGGCGTCCTTTTTAAATGCATGCGATTATTGTTTTTATGTTAGTGAGCTGTAAAGCTATTGTGTATTTGACAGAAATATATTGGTATATATGTCGGGGATTTTAAAGATGAGAAGGAAGGAGGAGCGGGAGAATATTGGAGAACTAAAAGGGGTGATGGTATTGAATGGACTATTGGGTAAAGGCAACGTAGATACTGCCACTGAACCCATTAATAATCAAATATGATCTCTAATAATTACAAGAAGAGCCTAAGCAGTGCCTTGGACTTATTTAAACCAAAGGTTAAACTCCCATAAACCTAACGTAACACAAGACGTAGCAAATACATTGTAAAGTACTCACTTTAAGGTCATGTGGACAGCAATCCCAGCACTAACACTGCACTGCACTGCACAATACTAACACTATCCAGGGACTACTTCACTCTTTGAGAGACCGCGCACGACTGAGACTACAGTCAGACTGTAGAAGACGATTCGATTATCGATAATCGTTTACTATTCTCCGACATATATATACAGGACCGAATAATAAATTAGTAGTTAGTAAGTAAAAGTAAAGTAACTTCTGATGTAGGTACAGATAAGTAATTATCGATTAAAGACTATCAGATGCTTTGGAAAGGCAAAGTGTTTTATCCACATACGATACGGTAATTTGAGTCTAAATCACTTTCGCACCCTCGTCAGTTAGAAGTTGTCAGTCTAGTGAGTGTGCACTCATATACTCGTAGTTTAGATAGATGAAAACAATTTGGTTTAAATAGATTGAAAATTAAATATTATGGTAGTAAAGTTCTGTATTTACATAAAACTAGCGACCCGCTCCGGCTTCTTCCGAGTAGTACTCGTAGAGGATATTGTGCTTACAGCGATCCCACAATACATTTATATTGTATTTTAAAAAGCATTGAGAGTTCTCTGGAGGCTTGACATTTTCAATAATAGTTTCAACTGTACACTATGTTTTATTCCTGAACGGTAAAGGCATTGAGTAGCCTTCGAGTTTATCGCGAATAGCGATAGACCGACAGACGAGTCGTGGGATTTTTTCATTATAATAACAGGAATAGCTTGCAGACTCAACTAATTTAAATAGCGTTGCCTGTTTATTTCATTCATAGCAGTCTTTTCGTCAGCAATAAGTTTAGGTATTTTTTAGATTCTGAATATATTTATTATTATTCTAGCGTTGGCGTCTACTTTACCTTATTTCTCAGTCACCTTTATCTTATTTTTTGATTTGTACGTTAAATCTAAAGACATATTATACATAAGTTAATTTACTTGGTTAAAAAAAAAGCCTACGCTAATCCAATTTAAAATATTAAAAAATAAAGATCAGGACTATCAGAGTGTAAGAGTATTATCATGAGAATATTCGCAGATTTTACGCTAAATTTATTACAGGTTATGAAATGAAAAATTTCATTTGTGAATTCCACTGCCCACTGAAAAGTGTTTAAATGGAATGTGTGCGAAGTGCAAAGGCAGAGGCGTCGCAATAAAGACCGAACGTAAACCACAAAGACAATTGCTTTTTATTGCGAATAAGGTATAAAACACTTATTATAGAAAGTAATTATCACTATGTATTATTTTAGTAAGCGCACAAATCAATCAAGTCTCTATAAACGTGGATAGAGTAGTATCCTGAGGGGATAGGAGTAGGACACAAAAACAGCTACATGGATTTGAACGAGATTTAACACATAGTATAACTCGAATTGTGAAATTAATTATTTTTATCCCGGAATACATTTCTATTACTGTAGGGGTGTTGGTAAAAAATGTGTAATTTTATACCTTAAACATATTGTTTTGAATTTTTATTTCACACATATTTAACCCTAATATTTATCTGTCACATGTTATTTTGTCTTTGATCTAGACGCTGTGTTGCTATATAACCTCTTATACAATTGACTCTATCTTTTCCCCAACATATACGACATCTTTAGTTGCTTTGGTAGCCGTAATATTCGGGGAGACTGTTTAGGCATGAAATATATTTGAGGAATTGAATGACAAGCGAGAGATGAATTCATTTTGAATCGTCTTATCATCGATGAAATATTATACCTAATTCATTTTTTTACTCCGGCCCAAGATTATTGCAAATGTGCTGAAAATTTTATTATCTGCCGTAATTTTTTGACGTCGTGGTTATTAATAAGGTTTTTGTATTTATAAAACATGAAACTTTGCATTTAATTATTTCTCTTCCATTCTTCGGCAAAAGTTTCAAAAATATACTCGTATTTTGGGAATAATTTATATTTGAAAGCTTTTTTGTAATTTCATAGCAATTAGGTTTACTTTCAAAGTTTGTTTACGCCGTGACACTTTCAGATCCTTTTAACAGTTTAAAATATTTTATAACAAACAGTAAAGTGATTTTTGCTTACAATATGCGTCATATTGAAATAGGCTACGTATTTGTTCTACTCTCGACATTGTAGAGTGTATTTGTTCATTCCTTCGTTAGCGTTGCTAATATGATTAATCTTTATTATGATGGTTATGAATATAATGAAGGAAATATTTTCGCACGATGGGCATAAGTGCCTCTCAACGGCTATTATTAGAATGATTAAATAATCTGAATATGTAAAGTAAGTTTCAGACACAAATTACATCAGTAAGATACTTTAGATCCTAGTTTAAGAAATAATTTTATCTTTAACAGGATAGATTAGGAAAACATTAGAGAATGTCTATATTACGTTATCGAAATATTCCATTTTAAATTTTTAATAAATTAGCAATAATAACTTAGCAAACCTAAAACTGTTTTCTAGAAGTAGGCGGCCTATGAAAAAATAAAGATAACGGAGAAAGAACTCTACTTTTAAGATTATTGGATTTGCAGTAATATTATAAGAGAATAACTAAGTAAATTCATCAGAGGGATGGCGACCTAAATTTCAGGTGGAATGTTTGACGACCGTTGCTATGGCGCAGGTTTTCGATCGACCGGTGCAACATAAAGTCATACTAAGTGGTACGTAAACTACATTAATGCAGTAGTATAAAGTAGAATACACGAGTTACGATCACAAACAAGTTTATTTACCTTTTTAGGTCATTTAGTTTTTAATTCTAGTGGATATATTCAATCTAGATCAATAACGAATCTTATGAATTGAATAGTGATACTTATCAGAAATTTTCTGGTCTTTAATGAATACTAAAAGTTTGGAACTAAAATATGATTTTTTTTCTAAAGTTCTAATCTTATCATACTAATCAACCCTTAGACAAACTCTGCAGTGCAGTTTCCAAATTAAATGGAATTTTTATCTTATACTGATGTTGATATTCGTATAACATCAACAGTACTCTCTGAGTTTAGTTTGAAACAATTTGTAATTAAATGATGGTTGTTAGCGTTACGGAAATATGGGGATCGTTTAAATATTGGTATCAAAATATATTTTCTAATTCGTAGGTATGGTATATTCTCACATATTTCAAATCTAATTTAATTTGAATTATAACGGTCGATTGGGTTTAATCAAAAGTTCTGAAACAGCTAAAATATAATTTATCGAGTTTCTATTACGTTAGAAATATGTAGTAGATAAGTAACAATCTAATTTATCTCTAAAACAGAGTATATGCCAAATCCACCGGGTCAACAATGTAGGTTTAGTTTATTGGCGGTATGACGAATAATTTCGTGAACTAAATATTTATTTATTTATTTATAGTGAAGTATAAGTTAGTGTAGTGTAGCCGTTTTTGAGGGCTAAGTTTTTGATTTATTACTTTATAAATCAATCTATTAGTTGAACCTGGTCATGGTTCTCAAGTCCCACGCAATACTCGTTTTTTTTTATGAACGCTTTTATAAACCCGTCAACCAGATTACTGCAAATCGCAACCTTTGTTTCCCATTAACACTCGGGCACTGCTCCAAATCTCTACAAAATTTCAAACAGTTCAACTGAAACAGAAAACAGCTTGATTTAATCGTATTGCTTGTATTTTATAACTTTCGTACGAGATCATGGTAGTTCATTTCTATTAAGGTCGTAGAATAAATCTCAAAAACTCGTACGTTAACTTAGACAGGTGTACTCATTGAGACAAACTCGATTAAGCGTATCCTTTCGGGCTAAACAAAGTTACCTATTCCCTTCCTTTTCTAATATTAGAGGAATGCAAAGGATAGATAGGAATAATAACGAGGAATCTAATTGTTTGTGATCGTGGTGAGAGGTGAGCAGAATGAGAACAAGTATTGTGTAGCCAGGCAAATGTATTGTGAATTTGATTATTTTATCTCTTGTAAGTCGTTAGGTAAAGTAACTTGATATTGATAAGTCTTATTTATTTTATATTTATAAACTTCAGAATTTTATAGAGATATCTCAAGATTCTCCTATTTTTCATGTTTCAGATGATTTATTCGTGTCAATAAAGAATTATTGTTATATTAGTTTCATAATTTTTTTATAATCACATATATTAATTATAACTTCATACAATTCCGCCACCTGTGAATCAGCTCCCACTCTAAACAATTTAATGGCCATAATTCAATTGTAAGTGAAAATAATTTGCATTTTCCATGTTTTTACATAAAAGCCAGCTATATTTTAGCTCTGATACGTGAATGGGCTGCACAAAGCGGAGAATTATGGCACCTGGTGCTCCTGACACCTAATAGGAGCCAGCTTATATGGTATGGTTGCATTGTTCTTCAATTTACTACTGCAGTGTACTTATAACTGAATATACAATCTTTAAGTACTACATTTTTTTTTTTTTCAATACGACCTGGCACGTATTCGCAGAGAATAATTACATGCATCCCATCATACATTGGTTTTCATATCGCAAAAATAAATTTGACAGCATTTTCGATGGAAGCTCCAAGCAGGTTAAGTTTTTCCAAAATATCCAATAGTTATCATCATTAAATTAATTTATACAAACAATCCGCATGATATTCCGTTCTGTAGTTTTTGACTTTGTTTTATAAGATGTCTTGAAGTGTTTAAACAGAATATTCAGACATAAACATTTTAACGGCATTATTCCTCTCTCATTCTCTGATGAAATATATGTTATTATTAATTAGATAGAAAATGGCTTCCTGAAGGCCGAAATATGGTTAACTTAGAGGAAAATATATACGAAAGTTACACGTGCCTCGTATTGCTAATGAGATGTTAACGAGGTTTTTATTATTTGTTTGATATAAGGAATTGCTTTAATTTTTGATGATATAGGATACATTTATATACAGGATTACTTCACTGTGTCTGTCTGTTTGTCCGTCAAGGCCTAATTTTATCAGGAACGCATATAGATATCAAGTTCAAATTAAACTTAGATCTGCGGTTCTAACTGTAATATCTTCCGAAGTATTGATTAGTTTAGCTTTGTCCTGAAAAAAAATGGTAGAAGTAAATAAAATAGAAATAATCATACCAGTTGAATTGAAGTTACTTCAAAATGTCGGCTGACAATTCAAGTCATTTTGAGCAATCCATAATGTTCGGAGTTATGCTGCACTTTCAACAATGTTTTGAACTACGAATAGGAACTAGAATAATTTTCAAAACTTCAAGCATTCATAGAGTTCCTTATATTTGATGGAAATGATATGTAATAGCATCACTTTTGAAGTTTAAAGTTTGTTCCTGACAGGCTGTAGCGACTCTTTTGACCAATTTTTACTAAATATAAATTAAAACTCAGATTCAAATAGTTAAATTGAAGAAATATGAACTTTGTGTATTGATATAATTTAATTTCAGAATTATAATGCCTACATTAAAAAACCTTTGATAAATACTAATTCAGGCTGAATTCCATCTAATTTATCTCAAAAATAGGCCACGTACAGACTAACAGTTATAATAATCCCCTAAGTCTCTTGAAAATAAAATAATATAAGCTACTCTGTCTTTTCTCATTAACTTGGACATTTATTGGTTTTTCTGAAGTGAAATTATTATCGTCATTCATTACCGTCCCAATTTGCTAGCAAAGGGTGTGAAGTATAATCAGGCGTAAAATTACTTTCCTAAGACTGATGACCATAAGGCGAGGCGCTAGCTCTAGCACAATAAACGAAAATCAACCCTATAAAAAAGAATTCCTGTAGTATTTTATGCTTTGGTTGCTTGTAACCTATACAACCTTCAATAATCCAGTTAGTTGTCAAAACTTTAGTGACTGTCATGCATTATTTAACGGGTTTTTTAAAAGTTTTCTAGAGAATATCGTTACTAGTATTATGTAAGTTTGCTGAAGTTTATAAAATCAAGCTTTTGTCCACATTTTCGAATAAATATAATTAGAGAAAGACAAAACACAATCACTTTTAAACTATTTAGTTCTTTACCTTACATACAATTGAGATTTTTTTTATAATAGATAAGGGACAAACGAGCAGACGGTCCACCTGATGGAAAGTGGCCACCGTCGCCCATGGACATGGTATCTCTTGTTTTGTCGATGCGTTGCCGCCTCGAATACAGAGGGAGGAGCGGGAGCAAATAGAAGAATGTTGCGGTTTCAATGGACCCATAGCAAGAATCCGGTGTTTATTGGAACCGCAACAGTAATGGGATGGGAGAGGGTGGGGTAAATGCGGCTCCGCCGGAAAGCGTCAGAGACACTTGGCGGTCGGATTCGCATGCTTGTGCCACCAAGGGGATGCTGGATTACTCGCCTCTTACTAGATGCTCTCCCAGCGGCAGAGGGGAATTGTATTCTATAATCCGTCCCCTCACGGGTATAACGGATTTTATGATATTATATAATCACAACTAATTTTCCATATCATAATATGGATTATTTATAATAATAATCACTCAGCTTGCCTTAACCGGCCGATCAGAGTGGAGCCGCGAGAACTTTACGTTCTAACGGTACATGTGTCACGTAAGTGGTTAGTTGGCACGTGAGGTTCTCCTCGGGAGGGACCAATGATCGTGTATACCGAGTGAACATCCCTACCCTTAAGCCGCTCAGCAAATGTTGCCCCCTAGTTGCAACGTATAAGCGACCTTTCACGGGGGCCCATTGATGAGTTGGTGAGTCTACCCATTTCTATCAATGTATAAAAACATTGTCGGGTAGACGCCATAGGTCATCCATAGAGCTAGTTACCTAGTCCACTATTACACCAATCCATAGCCCAGCATTATTAGTTTCCATATATTGCCATAGGTCTACACAAGCCAGGGATTGTCCTTGGATGCATTCTCATAGTGCATACAGGGATAATCACCGGTTTGTGTCACATCTCATATTAAATTAAATTGTCTAAAGGGCCTCTACGCGTTGGCTACGGCTCCGTGCACGCCTTCCAAAGGTCCGGGTCACTGTAGACCCGTGGTTGGAAAAGACATACATAATCTGTATATATGAGCATAATAAAAATGTAATTTATCGAGTGTCTAAAATGTACCTTTTTTTTAATTTTCGCATCACCCAAAACCTTCCTTCACGAATTTGAAAACAATTATTTTGCAGTAGGATAACAGCTAAGAAATAATTGTAATTTAAAAATCTTTTAGCCCAGGGAAGCTAGGGTGCCTCGACGAGTCATATGTCGTGAGTCATTTTTCTGAACCAAATTGTAATAAATTATTCAAATACATTTTTAGAATTGAAATTACTTTTCCTAATAGGCATTACAAGTAAAATATCAAGTATTTTGTTACGGAAACTGAGTCTGTCTTCTAATAAGGAATAATCTGAGAAACATTACATACATACCCTCGTCAATTTGATACGTCCGGATAACCAAATATCTCCTTAACGTCAAGCTTTTGTTCCTATGTAATCGTTAACTAGGGTGATTATTTGTTCTTAAAAGATCTATTTAGGATGTTTTGATGTTTATTTTTTATGAAAAAAGTTTATTCAATAATTTCATATTAAAGAGGAATTATTCGACTCGAGAGTTCTGTAATTCCTTAAACATTGGCTTGACATGATCATAGTGATAAGCAAAATCATTTCTAAATATACCTTTTCTCTACAAAATTATGAGATAAAAAAGGAGTCCTCTAGAGAGATATCAACAAAATATACGGCTAATGCATTTAATATTGTATCAAGCGATACGACATCTATTTAATATCCTGTGCTGTGTAAACGAGGTAGTACCTAGAGATAAAAATAAATATAGAAAAGACATTTGCTATGGATTCGTATTTGTATTAAACGATGTTCTATTGAGATAATAATTAATTTTGCAAAGTTTTCCAGTATTCTAATAGATAGTTATGTAATAAACTGAATTGGACAAAATTTCCTATGATACTAGTTTTCATCCGTAATCAGTAAGTTTTGAGCCAACATTCTGTAGGTAGTACAATAATCTAAAAGGCTCGCAACCCGGTATTGTGTGCAAAGCTTTTAAAAGTTCGATTCCATGACCACTCCTGTAGAGTAGATATAGCGCAATCAATATAAAAGGCAGGTTTGATGTAAGAATAGTATTTTAGAGGCCATAAAAAGGTAGTGCTTTAACCTTTACTCTGTATACTTACATTAAGCTATTGATACATGAAACAAACAACCTCGAGCCATCTTTTCTCTAATTGTTATTGATTTAATTTTACTATTCACAAAATAAAAACTATGCAAACAAATCAATCTAAATTAAGTACGTCAACCAGATTACCATGCTTTCACGGAGTTTTATTTAATGCTATGGGTATATTGAAACTATTATAAACATTTCTAATATCGACTAAATACCTTGGATATATAATGTGGAACGGTTAATAGAAATAATATCAAGACTTGCAATACGAGTCCTAAAATAATAGCTTATTTCTGTAATATTATTGGTTTTGTTGAAAGGAAATATTACAGTTGGGTGTGTTATAAATCGTGTACATTTTGCACCGTTGTTACCGTTTGATTAGCTAAGCTTAAGCTCTACCCTTAAGCAGTGATATCCCAGAGTGTCTTACACGGGAGGTTCGGGTTCGATCCTGGGCACACACCTTTGACTTTTCTGAATTATGTGTGTTTTAAGCTATTAAATATCACTTGCTTTAACGACGGAGGAAAACATCGTGAGGAAACATGTACTCCTGAGAGTTCTAAAAGTTCTAAGTTCTCAAAGGTGTATGAAGTCTGCGAACCCGCTCTGGGCCAGTGTGGTGGACTATGGCCTAACCACCTCCTCTTTCTGAGGAGAAGATCCGGCTCAGCAGTGGGAGATTAATGGGTTGTGATGATGAAGCTCTACCCTTATATTTCAGCGGTTTAGTTTGACGAGTATTTTATACAAACAGTAAATAAAGTTTAAGACACATCTAATAATGAAGTGTAAGTATAAAGAAGTATCGCCCCTATTGAAGATCATTGGAACACGAGAGTCTTTGATATTGTTTCTAGCTTAATTAAATGTAGAGTCGAGCAGTGGAGGCGAATGTAAACATAGTAAAGGAGCACTTTAAACCTGACCCTGAATCTCAAGTCTCAGACAGTGATAGTATTTATTTTAATATTTCTATACTACTTTAAAATAACGTACAGAATATTCAACAGCAGAAAATATTATGGTTCTTTCTTACCTTGCAAAATGCACTTTGATATAATAATTCTCACTATCAATAGATTTCCGCCTGAAAGGATTCGCATTGCCGACAGGCGGCGTTCCGAGAGAACTTTAAAATTTACCTTTCTTCTACCTAATGGTTCTGGTAATGTGATAACAGACATTATTTAGCCTATAATTTCTTATTTTAAAATGAATTACCTTTATTATATAATATGTATGTCGGGGATTTTTTAACGATGAGAAGGGAATGGAAGAAGGAAGATGGGGAATATTGGAGGGCACTAAAAGGGGGGATGATATTGAAGGGACTATTGGGTAAACGTGACGTAGATACTTCTACTGAACCAATAAATTATCAAATGGATCTCTAACAATTACGAGAGAAACCTAAGCAGTGCCTTGGACTTGTGACCAAGTTGTAGGCTTGAGGACGTCCTTTAAGTGATCACGACACTCGCCTCCACTGCTCAGGCTCTCTGTTTAAACCCAAGGTTAAACTCACATAAACCTAACCTAGCAAGACGTGGCAACTAGATTGTAAGGTACTCACGTGACCTTGATTGGACAACACTCACTATTCAGAGACTACTTCACTTCTTGATAGACCGCGCACGTCTAAGACTTCAGTCAGACTCTCAATGGCATATAAAGGGTCGAGGGTCGAGACTGTCAAAACAACGGAAATGACCACTACCCTACTCCAACGCCACAGATAGCGATAACGATTCGATTATTCGATAATCTTTTACTATTCTCCGTCATGTATATTTTCTATCGGTATACGATTTTATTCAATAATTTGCAAACCATTTTTTAACTATTTCCTATTATGCGATTAAGCTGAAATTTTTTCTCCGAGTTATATAAATAACTAGACGATCCGCCTCGGCTTCGCTCGGTTGAATTTTATCATGAGTATTTATGTTCAATTTTACATTTGAATGTTTAAAATATTTCTCTATATGTAAATTACGACTCCCATACAAATGTCCATCCCCAATTTTGACCACTTCAAGGCCTTTTTTTCTAGATAAAAGGTAGCACATGTCATTTCCCAAGCTCTAGTCTATCTCTGTACCTAATATAATCAATATAAGTCTAGTAGTTCTTGAGTTATAATGTTGTAACACCATTATAACTCAAGGGTTAGCTACTTACTTTGTTTTATACATAGAGATGTAATAATATGGTACTGATGATGATAGTCGATTATGGGATAATATTTCTTTATCATATTATATGCCAAAAGCTAGAATTTAAATATTTTTAAAATTTAAAACTTATTACGTTGGTTTTCGTTCTGTGAATAGAGTTTTATATAAACTTACCACATTTATTTTTATAGTTTTTGTAGTATTTTTTGGCTATATAGGCAATGTTAGTGATAGACATAACTTTTGTGCTCTTGATACTATGTTAAATATTTTTTAAAGATTTTGCCTATTTGACAACGTATTAGAACTACAGCATGAGCATTACAACCTAATTTCTTTCCTAAACAAACATTTGGTAGGTTTTATTTAGTTTTTTAAATGAATTGATTTTTAGTCTACCTTATACTAAAGTATATGTCAACAAATCTATTAATATTAGTCAAGAAATAAACTAATATTCTAGTGGACACAGGCGAGAACAATGGCGCTCTGTCAGCTCGACGTAGACAAATTGATTGCAGGACATGAAAGAACCCTGATCCAGAATGCAATGAAATCCTTTTACAGTCACAATGCTTCGGGTTTTATACGTATGAGTTACGCCTGAAGGATTGTTCATACAACAATGGTGTTTGTTCTTATGCAGTAGCTGTTTCCACACTACTTAAAATAGAAATATATTCAACTCAACCTATTTCATCCTCTTATAAGTGCTATTTCCACCCAAAATATGAATAGAATAAAGTTGGTTGGAATTGGTTGGAAGGTGAATTCTCGAACAATAAATCTCCTGGATCTTTGTAACTATATGCTTGATATTTTATTATAATAGGAAATAGCATGCGATCCGATAATTGTTTACACGAGTAGTTTAATTACATAGATTATAAATGGTCATAATAGTCAATAACTTCAGTTGTTAATAACATAGTAGATAGTTTAACAATGTTAGTTTTGTATGACCAAGCCTACATAGCAATCACATGTTGCAAGAATCTGTTTGCTGTTTTGAAATGTTTTGTTAGGCGGCTGAAAACCATGAAAAATTCGGGAAAATGTCGAAAGTTTCTGAAGTATTCATGTATTTCCCTTCTTTTTCTTTACAATAAGAGTGTTTTAATTGGAAAATGTTTTACTTTTGTATGTGTTAAAACTTGAAGTCTAGGGGTAGCATATATTATTTTAAAAAATATAGGTATTAAGTTGAATGAAGTTTTAACCCAAAACAACTAAATTACGGTCTCCATATTCTATTCCGCAACATTCGAAGTGCTTGAAAATGTTGTGGTAACCACAACTGCAATAGTTAGTGCAGTATGAAATTATGAGTTTTAGTCAAAAGTTAGTTTTTTTTATAGCCTCTCTCCTTTGGCAAAAACTTGTAAGGGTGATTAAATTTATGTTCATATGTTGAGTCACATCATAACTACTTTTATATTCTTCTTATTTTTTTAAAGTCTAGATTAATCAACTATTTATAGAATTCATTACTTAGAGAAGGTTAAAATTCATTATCATTATAAGGGAGAGCTTTGTTAACCATCTTTTAATTCAACAGTAATATTATTCGGGTCCAAGCTTAGGGACCTGTGAGCTAATATTTGTACAGGAGGGCAAGAATATAGATGTTCAAAAATGTATAACATTCAAAATCTTCTTTGTTCTGGATCTGGATTAGAAACATTTTATTATGAAGACTTATGATATATTTCATAGATTTAAAGAGTTTTAAGTATGTAATTACTCGCTATATATTATAAAACAAAGTCGCACACGGAGACTGTTTGTCATCAATAGACAGAAAGATTGATGAGGAAGGTTTAAGTGTATAATTTCTTGAGATTTTTTTTATGTTGGTTGTAATATGACGATAACTTTAGAAAATATTGGAAAAAGTCAAGCCTTTTGGGGCTTTAACCCAAAACTTTAAGATTTAACAAAATAATATATTGTAGGATTCATGTAAGCATAATATAAATAAAAACATATATATAAATTACTCGGAGAAATAGAAGGAGAAGGGGTATTGAAAACACTAAATGGTTGACATTGTACGGACTATTGGGTAAACGCAACGTTTGCTAACTGCTACTGAACCGATAAATAACTAAACATAATGATCTCTTACAATTACGACAGGAACCTAAGCAGTGCCTTGTATTTATGACCAAGGTGTAGGTTTAAAGACATATTCAACACAATTGCAAAACTCACCTCCACTTCACAGGGTCTCTATTTAAACCTACGGTTAGGCTAACCTAAGCCTGACTTACACGTCGACAAATATATAAAATTTATACTGTACTGTAATACTAACATTAAATTGGGTTAGCCTGTAACTTACAAACGAATAAAACATTTCTCCAACTTGAAACCGAACTCAAAGCTCGAAGCTTTGATTAAGTAATTGTGTCACAATTACAATTCAAATCCATAAATCAACAGAACCAAGAAGTATAACTATTCAAATGACTGTTGGTCCTTATATTGATTACTTTTATTATAAATTTCCTTGTGTGTATAATATATAATAATATAATGAACATTATATTTATCTGATCTCAAACACATGTATGTACAGTTTTATCCAATTCTTCCTTGATCGTTGACTAGATTTTTTTTTATTTTTATGACAGATAATTGGCAAACGAGCAGACGGTCCACCTGATGAAAAGTGGCCACAGTCGCCCATGGACATCGGCAAAACTAGAGAGTATCTCTTTGTATCATTCTGCCGATGCATTGCAGCCTCGAAGATAGAGTAAGGAGGGGGAGCGAAGAGAAAATGTATGGCTTCAGTGAAGACTGAGTAAAAACCCCGGTGTTCACTGGAACCGCAGCATTCATGGGAAGAAAGAGATGGGAGAAAAAGGGGAAGATCAGGCCTACATGGAGCGCCACCGGATCGCATTAAAGACACTTGGCGGTCGGATTCAAATGCTGCTGGTTGCGAGCCAGTCGGGGAACAGATCCTACCACCAAAGGGTGCTGTGTTACTCGCTTCTTACGGGATGCTCTCCCAGCGGTGGAGGGGAATTGTATTCTAACCCACGGGTAAAAGATAAATTAAATATTCTTTTTTCTATGTGTGTTGTAAGTGTGTTTGTTTTGTGAATTTTTGAAAATCTATTTTAGAAATAAGGGGTGTTGTAGAGTTGCAAAAGGCTGTAGAGTTGCTGTAAAGTAAATGTGTTTAAAAACCATTTTAATTTTATTAATGAGACTTAAAAATCCGTTTAGTATTTTTCCTTATTTTCTGTAGTTCCAGATTTTTTTTTATATATTAGTCGCCCCTAAGTTCGCTGTGCTTAAGTATTTTAAATGACAATAACTTTTTTCTAACATCCGATTTAAGTAAAATAAAGCTTATACTTTAAAGTTGCAGGAATTCAACTGTGAAAACCGTAGTCGATTTCGTTCAGCAGTTTTTACGTGATGCTCAAATATACAGATGGATAATTAATTTAAAAAAAAGGATGGTTTTGGTTTCTATTTCTTAAATATTCTCCATCAACAGAAATTTTATAAGTAACATTTTTGTTATATTTATCGAATCGTTTTAAACCCATAGAAATATGATTACTTGAGACATAAATCAACAATAATTTCGTTTACCCGACCTTTAATCCGAAGCGTTGCTTCGGTGATGGTTTTCCGATCCTATTAACCGCAAAGCTGAGAGTTGATTAACTGGAGGCAGTGAAGGCTGTAGCGAGCAAATGATCTTAGATATTGCAGCTCGTTAATGAAGCTTTCGCTATGAGGATCTACGTACTTTTAAAAAAATATTTATAGATTTTGTATAATACCTATATTTTTTTATTATTTGACCATTTTTAAATTTGTGAGCTTTTATGTTGCAACATTTTTTTATGCTGTCAAATATAAACATATATAGTTAATTATTATACGTCCTCTGGACGCCCAATTTCTCCGTGGTGTACAACCATGTCTAAAGACCTGGAACGTACACACCTAGATAATCAGACAACCCAAGATAAAAAATGTGGTACCTTAAAACAAGGAGAGCCGACCCTAAATAAAGGGATAAAGCAAGAAATAAGAAGAGGAATCAATAGAGGAATCCCTTCATTTGGCAAACTGAACGAGCCTAGGTAAATGAAAAGATTCTATTGGTCCTTATCAAATACATTCCTTGCTACCCATCCTCCTTTATCTCTGGCGGAAACGCCTAAACTTTACCAAATATTTCTTCAATAAACTTTGATAAAATGTATAACATCCTTAATACGATTCTGAAGATTTTTGTTTTACTGAACATAGTTTCCGTTTTCGTGTACAGACTAACAGGAAAAAATGGAGTAGTAACTTTAAAGTTCTTTAGACGAATCGCACCAAGTAATTAGTAGGCGCTCGTCGTCGTAAATTGAAAAGAATATCACTACATTATTTTTTATTAAAACAGTAAGAAAACCATGTTTAACACAACATTGAGATACCAAATAAGAAGTAGTGGGGTAAGTTGCATATCTGAAAAGCAATTCTGGGACGCGTATTCACAGACCAATCCTTAGTAAAGCGGCTGAGCGACGTTCATAACACCCTTTCATTAAACGAGGTCACCACTTGAAATGATTTAAAAAATAGGGTAACTTTTGTTATTTTAATCTATAGGGAGATATATTTATTTTGATTGAGTTAGTCTGTCAAGTGTAATATACATCATAATTTTCATATTCGGTAGGGAGATCGAGCGGTGGAGCTGAGAGATTGTGCATTGTAGAAAAGGTCTTTAAACCCGCTCCTGGGTCTCAAGCCCCAGCCCCTTCTAACTAGATTACATGTTGATATTGTCGTTTGAGTGTTGCTGCGCTTCTATAGTAAACTGCTTATTTTAATCAAAATTGTGTGAGGAGTCCAACATATTGTACAGAGAGGACGCCGTGCAGCGCCTTGAACTTGCGACCAAAGTGTAGGGTTAATGGGGCCCTTTTACATAATCGTGACCTTTCCCTTCGCACTTACTGCGGTAGATAACAAAATAATCTCACATAAACCTCAAGAAGGGTGACTTTAACCACCATACTAAACCAAACTGCTTGTACTACATAAACAGTTCTCTGTATAAATCTGTATGAAATCTCTAAAAATTAATCATAATCAAATTATAACAAAAGTGTTGCAACTATTTTGCGTTATTTTAGAGCATTCTGGTATTCTAAGCAAAATAACTTGAAGGGAGTCTAATCTACCTTTAAATGTCTGGTATGTATTACATAAATGATGTCTGAATGAAAAAGAGAATACAATGGGAAGTGAATATAAACTAGATTGTGCTCTAATTGTGTGAAAAATATTATTTTTTTGGTATAAAAGCTGTAGTATTTCTGAATAGTCGAGTGAAATCTCCTTGGCCGTGGCTTTGCGCTTTCATTCTTATATTAGAATGTGAGACATCTTCAAACCACTAACTGAAATGTGTTATGAAAAAGTATACTACAGTGTAATACAGTATAGTAGTTTTATTTTCTATGATAATTTAACTTAAAACTTGTTTTGAAGTTTAAAGACATTTAAGGTAGGTAGGAAAAATATCGTTTTGATCGTTTGCTCTTTTTAATAACAACAAGTCTAATGTTAAATGAAAAACTAAAACTGTATCAAAGAGCAATATGAAGCAACTGTGACCAAGGATACAATTTAGCTAAATTTGAAGGCCTTCAAAATAATTATTCAAGTTATTAAACCAGACGGCGAGAAGATGGCCAAAGTTTGTTCGTTATTTTGTGCAATTGTTTTAAATACAAAAATAAAGGATTTTGTTATTATTTTTTTTATAACAAATAGGGTTCACACGATCATACGGTCCACCTGATGGTGAGTGAAGGTAGAAGGAAGACGATATCGAAGATAGGGGTATAAGGAGGAGTGAAGAGATAAAACACTGTGATTTCAGTGAACCCTAAACAAGAGCCCAGAATCATTTGCAGCAGTTAATGGGATGGGAGAGAGAGGAGTTAAGTCACATGCGGGTCGAGACGAAAGCCAATCCGGGAAAAGATCCCCTACCAGAAAAGGTTACTCGGCTCTTACGAGATACGGCAGAGGGGAATAGTATAGAATACTAGAATAACCGTTGTATTAAAACCGTTGCACGAGTAATTCAAGAGAAAGGTTTATATGTATAATACATGTATATTATAGTAGAGAAACCGCGCGAAGCCGGGTCGCAAGTATGTTTACAAAATATTTTTTTCGCAAATATTTCTATTTTTCAGCAGAAAATAATAATTTATTTTCCAAGTTCAGTAATCCGTTAACCTGTTGGTAATATTTTATAAAAGAATTCTGCTAATAGTAGGCAATTTCCCATGAATACGGTATCATTTATCATCGCCATGGGACATTCAGCAAAGGTTATATATAACTTATCACTAAATCATTTATCTTCCTATAAGAATTTTAGTCTTTTTATATATTTTCTATACGTATTAAAAAAAATAGTTTTTAATTATATAAATAGCTTAGTTTTCAGGTTATAAAATTAGTTTGGTACTATAAACTAACATTAAAGGTATAGATTATTTTAGAGAGTATTCATTAAAAAAAATCCATACTGAAGAGAAAAATGTAACAAGTTAAAATTTGTTTACAGTAGAGAGCACAAGTTTTCAATTCACTTTGCGAACTTTTAGTGAAAGATTAAAGCCAATAAAATGAATATCTGGCGTCTCAACCCTTTAAAGGATAAAAGTGAACTAAGTCTGATTTACTGCAACTATTTTAGGAAGGTCGTATCGCCCTCACAGAAAAGGGACTTCACTAAAGCTGACGTATCTGGTGGGGCGGTAGTGCGTCAGCCAAGGCGACACAAGCGAAACGAAAGGGCACTGCTATCTTTTCTCGAAGCGCGTCAACGGGACTGACTCACTGATGATAGTCAAATTTTAGAGTACTTCCTAAAGTCCTATAAAAGCTGAAATTTGTATCGCCCAGATCTATCACTTATTATAAACAGTAAAACAACGGGAAAAACAAAAAAAACAAAGTGTGCTGTGAAAAAAATGCACCTCTGATGTGGAAGAAATACACCCCAAAAAAAGAAAAAGAAATTGAACAAAATAAAAAAAACATTGTCATTAGCAACTTACAAAAGAAGTGAAATCTTACATTTTCAATATATACACATATATTATATACACGTATATTATAGCCACATATATAGGCTAAGATGTAAAATTCGTGAAGTAAGGGCTTGTCGCTTGAATTAAGGCGTGTAGAGTTAAATCTTGGCTCTATATGAGACAGTGTGAGGTATATGGTCGCTACTTGGCTACATTTTACATTATAATGTTTTGGTGGGATTAAATATTTGGGTTAGTATCTAACTCACGATATATTAAATTCCGAAAGTAAAGTATTGTGTAGGAATGTTTACCTTTCTTGGTGTTTTTGCATTTGTATTGTTTATTTGATAATTTTTTCTTGTCACGTTACCAGAAATAATGAATAATTTAGTTTCAAACAAGCATAAATCTATTTCATATATTTAGTCCAAAATGTAAATTCTGAGATATTATTGTAGATATTAATTTCAGATTTCTATTTTCAATGTACAACATTTTCTAAATATCTTATACTAGTCGACCCGCGCGACTTCGTCCGCGTGTAGCTCCGCTCCTATTAGTCGTAGCATGATGATATATAGCCTAAAGCTTTCCTCGACAAATGGGCTATCTTATACTGAAAGATTTTTCTAGATCAGACCAGTAGATCCTGAGATTAGCACGTTCAAGCAAACAAACAAACTCTTCAGCTTTATATATATTAGTAATAAGATAAGATTAAAGAATTGCTTTTTGCTTTCCAAGGAAGATTGATGCATAAAAAGAGGTACTTTTTTAGCTAAGTTCTAAGACTCTAGGTTCTCAGAACATAACATAATGATAAATTATTTGGTTTGTAGTTAAAATTTGTTTCGTCTTCCTTACCTACTTAATATTTTGAAATAGCAGTTGACCACTTGTTATATAGAACTACTTCTTACTACTTGTTACTAATTCTTAATACAAGTAACATGCAGTGTAAATCTGAAATGACAATTTTATGTTGTTGACAAACACATTATAGTCTGCATTGGTTGCATACCGCGTACCCACATACCAGTTTAGAGCAATTTGGCATCACGCCTGGCCACAAATCATTGCAACTGAGATCGTATGTTGCGTTCCACTAAAAAACCAAGTAAATACAACATAATCAACTTAAATTGGGTTATCTTAAATCTAACAATACCTCAAAGACTATCTCAGGCTCGCAGTGTGACTGCGAAGTCGAGCAAAGCAAGCAAGAAAAGCACAAACCGTAATTGCTTCGTTCATTATTATTTACAGCTACTTAAATATAAATAAATATTTATCCTTGTTATAGAAATAATAGTTTATAATTATTAATAGTAGTAAAAATTGCATGCAATGAAATTGCTTTAATATTTGCTTCAAGGCTTGTGTGTTTGTAAATACTGCACGAAATTTGATGCGGCTTTGAACAGAACGGTTGTATTGATTAAGGTCTATCTAGTTTAGGTTTTATTTCATTGAAATCAAATTGAAAAAAAAAAACCATATTGTCACTTAAAAATGTTTCAGCGAAGCGAAGCTAGAGCGTGGTAGAGATAGTATAAGTTTAAAAAATATGTGTGTTACTTAGGTATTTATAATCATAAAATATTTACTATATAACTACAGAAAAATATAGAAATTCAAATTATATTTGAGATAAATCAAAATGTTTAAAACTGTATTTAACAATTCCTCCTGCGTTCCGCCTGTTCAATGCAGATGGCGTTGAAATGTTTAGGAAAAAATAAAATCTCTATTTATTCCACCCGCCAACAAACCCTTGTTATTTCCACAGGACTGATCTGCATAAAAATGCACTATCTTTTGAATTTCCTGTACAAGACCGCAGTAAGTTTTAAATTTGTGAATATATTTTCAGAATTTTCAAAGACGAGCTATTTGAATGTAATATTTCCAGGTAGTAATTATTGTTTAATAATAATTATACACATTTTTGGTTACCTATTGTTTAATTATATTTAAAAATTGGTAATTAAACAAAACATTGTAGGCAACATTATTATTACACGACACAATAATCTATAAGTTCTACTACTAGATACGCTGACAATGATTTTTTTTTAAATCTCAATTAATAATATTATTTACTATTGTATAAAGAATTAAAAAAAAATTATATTTAATTTGTTTTTCTTTAAACATAATTTTCGTGGGTCAAAAGAACCCTGATTTGAGATTTCTCGAACTTTTAAAATTCATATTTCTAAAAAATATTAACTTTATCGTGAAAAGTCGGACCTTTTTTATTTCTATTTCAATACAGAATTCAAAAACAATTTCGGTTCCAAATAATGTAACAATTCCTTGCAATTGATTAAACAATTTCCATTTAAACAATATGGTACGAGGTTGCTCAACATGCATTTATATCATCAGTAGGGCAAATTGAAGAGGATCGCATAAAAAATTGAGGTGGAATAGTTTTTTGTACTCATGCGCCGATTCCTCCTGTAGTATATAGTTTGAGGAGTAGTTTAACTTTTAGGACTAAATGTTTTACATGTAAGAAATGGACACTTTAAACATTTGAATTTATAAAAATGTAATAAAAGTTAATATTCGCGGGTTAGTTTCTTTTATTTTATTTTAAATATACCGTCGTATAGACAAAGTATAATCTTTAGTGCGATATATGAGAGCCAATTTCAAGAAGTGAGTGTTATAATGTCGTGGTTAAGATCAACCTTCTTGAGGTCCACGTAAGTTTATTTTATTATCTACTGTAGTTACTGGTCAGAATACAATTCCCCTCTGCCCCTGGGAGAGGATCTCGTAAGAGGCGAGTATCCCAGCACCCCAATTGGTGGTACGGGATCTGTTCCCCGACTGGCTTGCGACCACCAGCATGCGAATCCAACCGCCAAGTGTATTTGACTCGTTCCGGTCGAGCCGCATGTGGGCCAGATTTACTCCCATTAATGGGAGGTTCCAGTGAACTCTGGGTCCACTGAAACCGCAGCATACTTCTTTTCGCTCCCCCTCTTAACTCAACTTTCGAGGCGGCAACTCATCGACAAATCAAGAGTTACGCTCTAGTGTTGCCGATGTCCATGGGCGACGGTGGCTATTTTCCATCAGGTGGACCGTCTGCTCGTTTGTCTCTTATCTGTCATTAAAAAAAAAGTTAGTGTCCAGGTATCGAACAAGAGTGTTGTAATTATATAAAAGGCTTTTTACCCCACACATTGGTCGCAAGTCCAAAGCGCTGCCAGGCTTTCTGTCTAATCCTATCAAAAAGCAATTAAAATTACATATAAACATTACAAATTAGTGGATTATTCGAAAATGTATGAATAATCTGTCCTCTGCAGAAATACATTGATGTTTATATTATTTTTTTTTTACCCTATTTTTTTGGTTATTTTACCTTTTATTATGAGAATGTTAAATATTCTGTAGTTCTTCCGTTCTTTAAAAGTGTTACTGTATTAAAATTGCTTTGTATAAAATTCTTATTTGCATTAAATATAGAACTCGGTAGTTCTATGCAAAGTTTTTATGAATTATTATTATTTCCTATACAGAAAAGGACTGGTTTAACTTTTTCAGCACTTCGACTTGATAAGGACTCTAGTAGTATTTATTACAGTTAATTATATTTTGGGTAGCAATAATTATTGTAACTTACGTTTCAAACATTACACAATTGTCACACTTTCGATATAAATAGGTTTGAATAATTATAACAACAGTTGTAACATGGCGGTCATTTGTTAAACCACTTTTAATAATATTTAAACAGTAGTTAGAAAATGTTCATTCACAACAGATAACATAAATGTTGAAATGAAGTGTTCATGGCTTTCCCCCTTGATATTTTTGATAATTGGTTTTGATAAAAATTTTGAAAAAAGTCGAACAATTTTTCATTTTTTTGAGTTATGACACAAATTTTAATAAAAAATTGAATTGAAATTAGAGACAAAGAAATCTTTTAAAGGAGTAAGAAGCGATATTCTAGAAATTAAAAGTACAAATTGTAAGAATGAAAAGTGACAAGAAAATGATAGAACATTTAAAAATAATATATATGCTGTTCGAAGAGTATCAAACTTTGATGAAATGATGAAGTAAGATGAAATATTTTATCAGTCTATCACCAGTCAGAAGAACCGTGTAATTGAGTGATGTTCAGGCCAATTAGTGTGATACTGTAATTCTATGTGTAAAACCTGAGTTTACATAACACATAAATCTTTTATGAGGAGGTCAACTTTTCTATAAAAAAACCTTTTCAACGATATCGAAAATGTAAATAGCAAGTTGATACAGTTACTTGCCATTTTATAGTCTTCGGGATACAATCTGTGCGTCGTAATGTTGGAGATACTAACATTAACGGCCAGTTTATTATTACTGACGCCTTTACCAAAGAATACTGTTACAACCAAAAAATCTATTTCGTATTCAACCTTATTTCTTTCTTTCCGATGGAATTTTGGAAGCTTTTATTTAGTTCCACATACGATCTCTGTCAGTAATAAAATATTGAAAGTTGAAGATCTACTTTCTGGTTTCCGTTGTAAGCAGGTCCTATGATGGAGTAAAAAGGTGGCCAAAGGAATTCTGAAATAATACAAATCATCCTAACCATGTTTCAGATCAACTGATTCGTCTTGACAAGTATTTTAGTGAGGTTAGGCCATAGTCTACCACGCTGGCCGACAGAGAAAATTAGAGAACTCTCGGGAATGCAGGTTTCCTCGCGATTTTTTCCTTCACCGTTAAAGTAACTGATATTTAATAGCTTAAAACACACATAGCTCCGTAACGTGAGAAGTGTATTCCCAGGATCGAAGTCGGACCTCCCGAGTAAGACACTAATGTCTTAAATTTCACTTTTGACTGCATTTTATGTCTTTTATAAACGCAAAAATTTATTAACATTTATTATTATTTTATTTAAATTAGTAGTATATATGGAAGTTTTACTGGAAGTGAATCACATTGTTCTTTGATAAATTTCTCCATGTGTACGAGTATTTATATTAGGTACAATAACAGCGTTTGCGTTTGTGTCAAATATTCAGTTCCTGTAAAGGTGCAAACTTTGAAATTATTTTATCTATATTCACAGTCAGATTATTTTTGACGAATGGGGACTTTACTGCCATAACTTAGCTTTTACGTTGATGTCCCGCGTATAACTTTATCGACGGATCACGAAGCGACCCCATTAACTGTCAGTTTCGCATTGAAATATGTTTCAATTATATAACTGTGATAGAAATGGCGCTGAGTAATTGTTAATTTGCATTTTAAATATCTACTTTTGTTATGATTAATGAGAATTTTGCAGTATTTTGTTGTAATAGCGAATCGTGAATTAAAATCGTTTGACAAAAGTGCCAACGGTGAAGAAGTCAATATTATTTACAAGAAATCTTCTCCTCATAGTTTGTTTTTACTATTGCTTATATAAAGCATATTCAAAAGTAATGTTCACTTACAGCCGAAATACATAATCAATCTCAATCCAAAATCTTTGGACTACTGTTTGTTTGTATGACGTAAATGAATGATGTATAATTTCCAACTAAATAATTCGAATAAATGATGGCGCGCAGGTTAAATTTGGTTTAGATTAGTGTTTTTGTTGGCCTTGTGTTAGGTTAGCCTTATTTTGGGGTGCTAGCTACGGAAACCTCCTCGAGTGCCCAAAATTTTGTATGTCGGTGCACCCTGGGCAACTCCGGGTAGTAATTTCCACTATTACTATCCGGAGGCCAATATCCGTAAATAAGGGGCGTGTAGGTGCTATGGACTGTATCTGCGTTGCAGCGGAGTGTTGCATCATTGTGGTCCGTTGCGCTTCCGTTGATGGGGTAGCCACTCCTCCACTCTATGATTGGGAGGGCTGTAGGTCATATCTGATGCTAATGCTCTACTTGTACCCGTAGACGGGTGGATGTGTCTAGGCGTCCGCAGCAGTATGCCAATGCGTTCCTGCGACGCCTATCAAACGGCATGGACGGTGGTGGGTATTTGTGCGGTAGTCCAGCGCTTATCGCTGGGAGTCCCACATAATCCCTTTAAGGGGTATGCGTAAATGCATTTCCCTCATTAAAAAAAAGGTTAGACTTATATCTGGTTAGCCATATCTAAGCCTAACCTTAAGCTTAGACGGAGAGCCTGGTTGCCCTGCCACATATCGTCACATATGTGGCAGGGCAGCCCTTAAACCTATATCTTGATATAGGTTCTTATAGTAATTGTAAGAGATCATAATTTTTAATTATTTATCGGTTCAGTAGCAGTATCTTGGTTGTGTTTACCCAATCGCCCATTCAGTATCACCCCTTTTAATGTTTTCAATATTATCCTTCTCTTTTCCCCTAGTTATATAACAATTATAACATGTGAAATAGTACTGTATAACTTCACAGATTAGAACATAAAACTTTATATAAGATATCGCCAAATGGATTAAGTATTTGCCTGGAGCGGTTTGACTCGTCAAATGGGGAATTAATGCTTTTAACATCATTCGACATTTCATACCGTATAATTGTATGAAATTGAAATATCAATTTTATTGATAGCATCAAGGATATTTTTTTATTAATAAATGGTGGAGAAAACTTTGCAAAATATATATTAATTTTGTCGGTTTTAAATTAATTATTAAATCTTAGGTGTTGAATAGTAAGTAATTTGCAGTTCATGCAGGTCATATAGTGAACCTGAGTAGAAGCACTTGGGTCACAAGTCCCAGTACTAACTCACGTGATAAGTATTGTTTTATCTAAAACTTTTAAGTATATTACAGACATTTTATAAATTTAAAAAAGCTTGGATGCAATATTTGTCTACATCGCACCAAAAAAAGCTCTCCCTAAAATAATTCAGTCAATGATTGTGGCACAGTACTAAGTTAGTTTTGCAAGCTAGGTATATTAAGTACTTTAAAAAATATTAAGTATCCATAACATTTGTAAATCGTCTTTCCTTCTAGTAATAAGAAAAGCTTGAATACTAGCAAGAAATCAAAAGGCAACAGTTTTTTAATAAAAATTACTTTAACAAACTTTTCAGCTTTATAATATTAGTAGATATAGATGAAATGTAATAAAAGAAAATTCTATTATGAAATAGTAGAAGTTCCTTACGATGCTTGCAAACTGTGAACAAAGCCTCCGGTGGCAATTGATTCTATCTAATCTTCCCACTTGTTAATTGCTTAGTCTTATAAGCGATGTTTCATTAAGTAGTAAAGGATCTTCACTTCCTTACTTCATAACAAACTTAGAATTGATTAATATAGCTTCAAATTATTCATGAGCTTATTAGTATAATAAAAAATGTTAGCAAACTAAAGGTTTGTTTTAAGAATACTCCACTAGCTACACAACATCTATCCTGAAGGTATATAGACAATTAGATAAGTGGTTTTATATAGTGATCATTGTCTGCAGTAGCAGAAGTGTACTAAGTCTAGTGATGCCTCTTCTCTTGAACATCGCGTGAGTCGTTTAATTATCCATTTTTGAGGTTTAAGAATTCCGTAAACCAGCTCTAGAGACACAAGCCTCAGACAATATTCGTCTTTTCGGGAAAGGATTTGTAGTATAACTATATAATTTTACATCTACACTAATAAGAGCTAATTTGTGTTATGGATCTAATAAATGATATTTAAAGTATTATAAACTTCAGAAAATCTGCTACATTTTAAATAGAGTTTGAACGTTTATGTAATATTGAACTATAACGTTTTAACATCAAAATATTATTAATAACAATTTAAATTAACTAATGAAAATTTTTAAAGTTTAACTTTAATGGATCAATGTCTTAGCGGTATATAGAACTATTATATTTCTTAGTCTAATAAAGACCTAAAGAAACTAAAGTAAAGAGAGAAGAATGTATTATTTTGTTAAGATTATTTATTTTGTGAGAAATATAAAAATATCTCGGAAAAACAATTTAATTAACTTTAAACGCCATCCACCGTCCATTCAGTGTCACAATAAACGAAAGTAATGAAACCCGTTTAATTTGCTCTAAGAAAAACAAATGTCGATGGACCGTCTGCTCTATCATTAATCTTGAAGAGTTCGTTGAGTGTCCACAGAAAATTTTCAAAGGGAATATTAGTGGGGGTGTTAACAAACCACTCTAAATTAAAAGGAAAAAAACGTTATTTTTAGATAGCAGATAAAGTTCTTACAATTTTAAGAATTTTTATAATGTCCATGATTTTGTGTAATTAGGGTTCTGTACCTCAAAATGATAATAGGAATCCTCACTTTGTTATTTGTTTGTAGAGAATCTGTTTTTCAGGTACGTATAGAGATCAAGTCGAAATTAATATTAAATTCTCTTTATCACTTTTTTTTGGTTCTTTATTACATTCTAGCTGCTATATTTTTTTTAATCAATATCAAATTCTTAATCAGTGAAAAAAAAAGACAAAATTTGTTAAGAAACTATGTTTTATAATCCAAAAACCACGTTACATAACAAAAAATGTTTCAGTTAGTAAATTGACTGTCCCTATGTTTATGTATGGGTACGGGTGTAAGTTTGTCCTTCAATTCAAATAGAACGGAACCCCATGCGCGAGTTAGACTCGCAATTGCCAGATTTTTTTATATCATCGAATTTTTTTTTAGAAATGAATTTTGTACTAGAATATTTTTAAACCTAAACGTATACAAAATAAAACTGAAAAATAAAAATGAATGTCTTTATTGATTATATAATTTCTGCTAAATGAAAATGAACTATTTAAACATCTAAAGATCTTCCTACTAAAAGGGTTCAAGTAAAGGGCGATAAATTTTTAAAGAATAACTTCATTAATATTAAGCGTGTTAAAACGCAACTGCGTCCCTTTTAGAGTGCTTTTAGTAAAATTGCTAGATCCATGCTTTACATTATTTTGTAACTGTTGTATTTTATATTAGTATTTTTTAATAAGTAAAATGCAATTAGTAATAGAAAGGTGTGTTTCTGCTTTTTACAATATTTTCTATTTTGGTGTCATTTTATATCGATCTAGCATTACCTTTGTATTTTAAGGGGTATATAAAATAGCCTAGGATCTATCTTAGATATATCACATACCAATTCACATAATAATCATAAAAATAGGTCAATCCGTGTCGGTGGAGTTTGATAGCGTAAACTGAAATTATTTATTTTTTATTGAGATAAAAATTATATTCCATCATTATCATAGAATCACACAAATCTAATTTTTTTCTTGCATCAAATTCCTTTAACTGTTGGTTTCCAGAAATTAATCTTATTAAAGTTTTGTCTCGTATTTCTTACGATTATTTAATACGATAGATTTAATTTCGCTATAGGTAACGTATATTATAATAGCTCAAATTGCAATTTATTGATTTTAATGACCAAAGCAGACGAGTGAATGAAAAAGGCGAAGTAATTGAAAAATCCACTCGTGTGTATAATTCATTACTTTTCGGCTTGACTCCGCGGCTTTGAAACGTGCAGTAATATTGGATAGTTACTGTTTTATTTGATTTCAATAAATACAATATTTGTAAAAAAATATTTGTCATATTAGGCAAAATTAATAAATCAAGTCCTGAATACGATGAACATAGAATAGGGTCCCAACAACCCAAAGAGGCAATTTTCTTAAAAATCTCTCTTTTTCTTTCATCTTTCTTTACTCGTTCAGGAAGGCTGTAAAAAATTACTGTCCATCGGAGAGTTATCAAAATCATCTCGAAAACTTTGAGTTCATTTGTTACCAACAGACAAAAATCATTTTTTTTAATAAAACAAAATCTGTGCCTACACATATAGATAAATTGATAAAATAAGTTACAAAATATTAGAGGCATGGAAAGGTCGCCTTATTGCTAAAGTGATCTTCTGCAGGCAACCCTCTAAGAGAGGAATTGATGCACGCATGCTAAAGATTAAAAATTCGGCAAATATATTTGGTAAAATAGAAAGTTATTTAATATTATATTTTCTTTACATAGTATAAAACGAAGTCCCTTTAGCTGTCTATAGGTTTAGATATTCTAATCTACGCGACGGATTTAAATTTTCACTAATAAACAGACTAATTCAAGAGAAAGGTTTATATATAATACATGTATATCATGGTAGAGAAACCACGTAAAGTCGGGGTGGATCGCTAGTGTCATATATTATACAAAATGCCAGAAAATATTGGTTGCTACGATATTGTTAGTCTTCAGCATCTATTATTTTAACAGAATATATTTCCAAATATTTTCTTAATGTTATTCACCCTCTTTTATTTTAATATCCTGGCGGCTGGTGTCTATTTATTTAGCAAAATTGAACATCGATTATCTGTCAAACTGTAGCCGCAGGTGTCGTACAACCTGAAATTATCTTGACGTTTTATTGGCCTTACAGCTACTCGCTTAATTAAAATGTCTTGGAAATTGAGACTTTTGTCCAAATTTAGAGTTTTAATTTATTTACCGCAGTCGCAGCTACGATTGTATAACGTATTTAGAACGAGAAATTAGGTTTTACTTATTTTCTAAGATCTTGTTATTAATTAAAATTTTGAAATTACCATCAAAACATATTTTTTGTTTGTCTTTCTGCTTATACATGCGTCAGAATTTTTTTTTGCCATTTAAATACGTTTTAGCTCAGCGAAGCTAAGTTGTTTTTGCGAGTTGATTAGTATTTAGGAAGCTTATTTTGGTATTGTAGGACTAGTACACCATTATTATCATGTCCATGTACCATATTGTGTTAATGTAGCAGCAGTATGAGATATTTACGGCGGCAGCTGGTCTTACATTGCACGTTATAAAATATAACCTGGATAGTGGTTATAAACGAAAATATATAGATAGATAATGCCAAGAAAATCTGATATTTTAATAATAAGGAACAGCATTTCTCTATTGGTTCGTATATGTATTTCAAAACTTGATATTGGTATTTCAATAAAGACCTTCAAAGGTTTGTCGGAAGTCCTCAACGACTCACGAGTCTTTTGAATGGCCTTAAACAGATATTAAATTTTTATTTGTATATTTGTCTTAGAAATATTGGGTTTAAATAAAAAACAAAATACCATATAGCAACACCGTTTAGTGCACTTTATTATTACACCATTAATACAGACTCATTAAATATAACGCTATGTAACCGCATTTATGGTTATTATCATGGTTAAAGTTGAAAGGGTAAGTTTGAGTATCTGTAGCCCAAATGACAAGGGTTCTTCGCGATTGGCTCTCGACCACTATTATCCTAATGATTATAGCGAAGCAGGATGAATCCTTATTCCAGACCAGTGAATATTGTTTTAATAACGGTCTAAATGGTAAAAGTCTTTATTCCAAGTCACAAAGTAGGTACACTTTTTGTCTAAAATATTTGATGGTAGTAAAGAAAGACTTATTTTGACCATATCTGTGGTTACATTGCGATAATCTGAATCTTATATATACATGTAATGTCACATCATTTTAACAATCAATTGAAAACATTGTTAAATTACTATTAACTACATTAAAATTGTGTATATATATCACATAATTTATGTTTTGATCATGCTTTAACTCTATTGCTTTATACTTAGCTCTAGCTGGGTAGTGTAGTTATTGGGCCTGTATATAAAAGCAGAGGTGGAAAGTTCAGTTAAAAGCGTTTTAACAATAAAAGGTTAAGCATCTTTGACCTTTTGATCCACATCTATTATTACCATTTTATATATATGTAGTTTCAAAAGATTACTGATCATTTATGGTACTATTATTAATTATAGATCATTGTATTACTATTTTGCTTATTTTTGTCGACAGAATCACTGATGCCTAAAGTCAGCAATTAGTCAGCAATACAAGAGTGTAATGTGTCATATACAACAACGAACAATAATGTTAGTAACACCGTTTATATATTATTTGCGGCTAGTTCATTTTATCTTATTCCGAGTAGACAATATATAACTTTTATGTGGTGTCATGCAGCACATATAAAAGTAGTGTGACTAATAGTGTAGTGTTCTTTGGTGGCGTGGTGCTAGGCCTCAGTTATCGAGGAGCACGTGAGAAGTGTACTTTATTACTTATTATATTTGATAGTGAGTCGTGTGATGGAAGTGAGAGTTTACGGTTATAAAAGATGTCTATACACCTGCTTCTGGGTCTCAAGCCCCAGGTACTACTCGGCTTCTATATAGATTACACTCAGAATATGACTGCGTAGTATAGCTCCTCATAATAAGTGTCTAAGCAACGCAAAAGATATAAATCTGAAAAGTGCTGCCCAGCTAGAATGACTCCTACATTGTTTTATAATAATGATTTATATGAACAATTATATTAAAAAACCTGATTGGATATGAAGGTATGACAAAATGAAATATTTCTTAGTAACACAACCTCGTGAGGGAATATAAATTCCACGTAAATTGAATACCCTAATACCCACTTGGTAGTGAATTTATCTCCGAGTGGCTCATTACTTATCATGTCAATATTGAAAAGCAAAATATTTTATTATGTTTATTTATGAGAATTCAGCATCTTTTTTTTAATATAATGTATGTCGCAGCCAAAACTCTTTTATATATTCAAAAGAAATTTTGACCACACCCTTACGGAGCTAGTAGTAAAAGAAAAAGTAGTTTTTGATTGAATATCAATGAAAACGTTTAAAACGCTCATAAAAATAATTATTGTACCTTTAAAGTCATTTTCAATATATAAATAATTTTTTTGGTTACCCAAAGGGTGAAAATAAGATCTTATTACTAAGACTCCGCTGTCCGTCAGTCTGTCGTCAGGCTGTATCTTATGAACCGTGATAGCTAGACAGTTGAAATTTTCACAAATTGTGTATTTCTCCTGCCCCTATAACAACGAATACTAAAAATAGAGTAAAATAAATATTTTAGGGGGGCTCCCATAGTACAAATGTATTTCGTGCGCAAGTTCGACTTGCACTTGGCCGGTTTTTTTACATTCTACCCAGTTCAAATTGATTGTAACATTTGGCCTAGTGGGTAAAAGTAGTAATTTTGAACAATTAAGAGTTTTGGATGCATCTTTTACGTATTTTAAAGACGATTAGGCATTAAAAATGTCTACTTGTTAATTGTATCAAAAAGAACTGTCCCCTTTGTCTTTAATTTTTCCAGTTTTACAATACAACTTAATATAAAACAATGTTAACTTTACGACTAGAGATTGTTTTGTTAAGTCCTAACTAAATATTATTTAGGCATTTCTCACTCTACCTAGAGAGTCATAGCACACACATTATAACTAATTCATGAAATAAACAATTTTACAAGATGATATGAGTGATTGTAATACATATACGTATTGTCTTTTTCATTATTATAGTAAATCTTAATGCTAATATAACTATTGCCATCTAATTATAATATACAATTTAATAATATTCAGCTATTGTGGTTTTCAGCAAAAAAGCTATGATATCTTCTTATAACAGGTTCTAAAAAAAGCTAAGTGAAATTACCGTCTAAAGGCCGAAATTAATAAATAATTGATCTCAATACAAAATTTGAATTTTCTATACACAAATTGAATATGAATTGGAAATCTTCTTTTATCCATAACTCAAAGATTTTGAATTGAGATTGATTATTAGTTTCGGCCGTATGACTTCATACTATGTAAATGTATTAAATCTTTCCAAAATCAGATAAATTTTTTAACTAAAAACTACTCACTTAATTTTTATTTCCGTTTTATCCTCTTAGATAACACAAACTGTAAAATTATTATTTTGTGTGTCGATAGTCGGATAATTTGTGATTTTTTTTAAACATAGCCACACCAAAATTCAGGCTTCTAGATTTACCTTAAACAAAATAAAATTCTCCGTAAGGCTAAAGCCTGTTTTTTCGTTAGTATGCCTTGATAGACTTGACAGGAGCACTGTCATGCCCCCAGACAAGAAGCTATTCGCTATTCTTGAAAGTGAGAGTCATCAATATTATAAAATTAAAAGCCTATATGGAAATTACTGAAATGTTGATATAATTACATAGAAAATAAGCGAGCATGTCTGCGGTTGATGGCAATTAGCAATATTGTATTTAAAATTATTTAATGGAGAGATAATAAATAATCTAATAGAGGTTATTAAATATTTGAAACTTTCTAGATTTTGTTGGCAAACACTAAATGCTACTAAGCTGCTAAGATCATAACAGTTCTTTACTAATCCTGGCTTGTTTTTTTCCAAATCACTTTGTAAATATAACTACGAAACCTGATACCAGGTTGATTATTCAAAATTGACAGGTAACAAATGGGCATCCATCATAGGCTGGTGGAAAAAATTACATTACTGCTACACCATTTACCAACGTCATGTGTGACAATAACAAATATGTAAAACATGTATTGTGATATGTAAATCGATATTATGTTTTATTTTTACATTTTCCGTGATTATAAAGTTAAGTGTAAATTATTAAAATTATCTTTAAGGATATGTTGATAGATAAATGGTGTTCACTTAGCTTTTTTTTGCCAAATATTTATGGTTACAAAGTAAAAACTAAATTATTAGTAATTAAACGTCGTAGTACATAGTTTTTGAATCCAACACTGCGTATCGTAGTAGCTCTAAAATATACGTAAAATTGTGCAAATAAATGCGTAAAAATATATTTAGGTCATTACAATTTAACAAAGGTATTCTAGCTAGAAAATTGCAAGTTTGCAAAGCTACTCCATATTTTAACAATTAACTATTTTCCTATAATTCAGTCACATCCATATTATATAAGCATTTACAAACGTTGCAGTGAATTTGAACACTTTACTTAGAAAAATCTATAAAATAATACGTTACAATTTTATATAAAATAAATCTATTACGGTTAAATATATTGATTATGTTATAAATACTAGATTTTTATGATTTCTATTTCTTTGTTTTTCTAACGAAAAATGTCTACTTATCTATTACAATTTAATAACATTTCAATATCGCATAATATTTACCTATAGACCTTATATTTTGTTTCCATCATATCTACTCGACACTTGAGTCCCCAAATTACCACCATTTTAGTCTTTGCATAACAATATGGTTTCCTTTGAACTAATTGGTAAAAAATGACTACTTTTTATTATTTTTGACATCTACGATTTCATAAGGCTTCTTTGTAATAAACTCCTACGTTGATCTGAAACAAGGATAATTAAGTTGAAGTATCATACTTAACATTTCACCTATGGAGTTTATTAAAATGTTGTTTTCTTCCTATAAAACCCTTAAATTTCTTTTTGTATTTTAAGAAATAAGGTGCGGAAGGATCTTTGCAATCTGCTATGATAAATAAATGTTATAGACACATTTAGTATTACAGATCACTTACAGAATATTGAAAGGTGTGTACAATGTGTATTATTGCAAACAAATAAGTCTATGAATCTCCAATATCAAAGTAATCTAGGTTATGGCAAACTAAACAGGTGGTTAGGTAAACAAATGTAACAATTAGCTGAGTAATTGGAGCTGAGTTAATATAATTGGACTTTTTAATAAGTCAACACTAAAAATAGAGAATTTTATATATTGAAGTATAGATTTATTTTTACTGCTATTAGATTTAAGCTCGATAAGGCAAATAAATTTAGAAAGTAATGTAGTCAACTTACAATATCAGTACATGACACTAAACGACGTGTATCGGACACCCATCCTTCGATCTGACGTTGTCTAAAGGCGGAGGTATCACCACGTAAGTGTCCCGACCTGACAGCTCTTCCCCAGCGAACAGTGGAGGTGGAGGAATGACGTCATTGTCCACCTCCTCCTCGATGACCTCCTGACGTCGCCGCCCAGGCATGTAGTTCATGACACAGGTGACCGCGATCAGAAATAGAAAGAATACGAACACCACGTCGAACATTATTAGGAAGTTAACCATTACTAGTTGCATTCTCAGCGATCACATTATGTGCATACACACAGGTAATGGTGGTTTTGTTTGCTTCAGGACATGTTTGAGATGTCTTGGATATCTGGAACAAAATTTTTCGAATGTCAAGATGTTGATTAAAAAGATTATTTATACTCAGTAATTGCACATACATTCAGCCCTATATTTAATATTTATAATTAAACTTTTTTTTGTAAACCTTTTTTTTGTTTTGAGTTAGAATCTTATTTGATTTTACAAAAAGTGTGTTTAATACACATAAAAAATTGCAAAAGTTGTAAACGTTTAAATATGTGTAAAAAAGACATTTTGTTTTTCGCTAATATTTAAGAATATATTTAACAATATTTATAAATAAGAATATTTAAGAAATCTCAAAAAAAGATTCTTAGAGAGGAGGAAATTTTCAATAAAAAAACTCCCTACTCCCGGAACTCTATCTCCATTATTTTTAATGATATTTTTCGGTATTGCGGCGTTAAAAGCGAGTACGACACGTTGATTATTTTTTTTAAGTATTAAATATGTTTTTTTTAATTATGAAAAAATTATTGTTTATTCTGAACACTTTAAAAAATGTATTCCCATTGGAAATTTTACTTTAATTTTTTTCAACACAATTAATAAAATTTTCTCTAACTTCCGTCTTTATTGTTAATGAAAAAAAAAATGTTTAAATAACCGTCGTAAAATTGTTTCGCTTTTTCACGCAACATCACGCTATAAAATGTAAAAAAAAATATTCTTACTTTTTTTGTACATATTTTTAAATTGTTAATAATAATTCGAATAACAGATGATGTTATGAAAATACAGGTTAGTACCTATTCATTTCCCTTTTATTTATGAAGTATCCATATATTACGAAGCTGCAATATCCTAACACAAGAAAAACGTTATTCATCTACCTTATTTGCATAAGAAAATAAATGATTAAAGCTTTAGTAAACATATTATTCCCTGGCGTTCAATTGACGTTACCTTGTTCTTTTTCCGCTGATGTAACGCTTAGTAAGTACTACGGTTTCGGTTCTCTATAGACCTCATTTAATATAAAAAATCTTTGCTGCAAAGCATTTATATTAGAGAAATAATGTTAGCAACACCGTTTATAAATTAGTATTCGCGGGGAGTTCATTATATCTTATTTCGAGTAGACAGTATAAACTATCGTTTCAATGGAATTGGGTTAGTTCGTCAAGTAATTTCGCGCAGTACATGTTAAACTAGTGAGACTAGTGTAGTGTTGTTTAGTGGCGTGGTGCTAAGCCTCCGTTGTCGAGAAGCATATGAGTAGTGTATTTTATTATTTTAATATTTGGTAGCGAGGTCGAGTGGTGAAGGTGAGAGTTTACGGCTATGAAAGAGGGTTTTCGGTCTTGATTGTCAAACAATATACGATAATTACTAATCTTTAGTGAAGTAAGGGTTATGTAATTATATTTATGGGATTTGTTGCCCTTCTCTACATAAATTCAGTAATTATTTTTAACTGTAATCGTAAGTTGTAAGATATTATTAAACAAGGTTTTAAATTTAAGCAACGTTACGTTTTGTTTTATAAATAAAGCATTGTAAAAGTATTGAATACAATTTTCATTAAAATTTCCTCATCAAAACGTTTTTAATACAAATAATTTAAAAAAATTTAAGAATAAAGCTAAAAAAGCTTCATTTAGGAAACGAAATATCTTTATAATAGACTATTTTATATGGACCAACAGGAGCAGCTTAATGTGATTCAAAGATAGCAATTATTCAACATTGAATATATTTTACGCTGTACTAGGTTTTGCACTCAAATTATTATCTTTGTTAAGATTCAGACAAATAAAAAAGAAATAATACGAAAAAATCATTAATAACCTCGCGAAAGAATTAAGATGCAGTGTATACTTCTCGTTCGAAAAGTATAGTTCCTGTATACTAAAAGAAAATTATTTTTCCAAAAATGGCTGAATGGATTTGTGTGAAATTTGGCATACTTTAAAACCTGTCTTAATAGTTTTACACAAACTACTCAAAGGGCACTATTTCGTTATCACAAACGTAGTCATAGATATTCGTAGATAGATCCTAGTTAATAATTAAAATTACCTTTTCTAGCAATAATTTTTCTTAAAAAAGCGTTGTTCAATTGAATGTAATATCCGTTGAAACCTCGTTTATCTGAAATGTGGTCTTAAACTGGAGCAGAGCTTCAGAAGATCATGGGCCGTTTTATTACGTTTGATTTGTTTTCGGGATTGAAAGTGACACTGTGAACTCCGATCACGTAATTATTGGCTTCTATTGAAAGCCTGACCTATATTGAAAATGTTGATTTTTGAGTTTTGATTTCTGAATGGGTTTGTTTATATATTTTTTGTTAAAAAAAATATTTTAACTGACTTTGAGACATTATTTATATCTTAGGAGAGACGTATTAATATAAAATCATTGCTTTGTTACTTATAAGGTTCTAATTAAAACCTATTTATACCAATTTGAAAATGACGGAAGTTCTCAAATAAATCGTAAATATGTTTAATAGATACACAAGTTGTTTAATATGAAAAGATTAACATAACACATTTTTAAGAGAAGGTAAAACATTAAACTTCGAGTACCTAAATCATGAATTTTTTATACTTTAACAAGCTGACGTTGTTTTTCCAAATAAATTAAAAAAAATTGGGGTGGACCATCCTTATCACTTAGGGATATGGTATAAAAAATTTCAACAAAATCGGTCAAGCCGTTTCGAAGGAATATGGTAACTAAAACGAGAATTTTATATCACTACATAGTATAAAAAAAAGTCGCTTCTCGTCTGTCTGTCCCTATGTATGCTTAGATCTTTAAAACTACGCAACGAATTTTGATGCGGTTTTTTTTAATAGATAGAGTGATTCAATAGGAACATTTATATTTATATACATGCACATTATGGTTGGGAAAGTAGCCGTGCCAAGCCGGGGCGTCGCCATCCAATGGAAGATACTTATTTTAAAAAGTTTTTAAATAATCAGAAAATATCAAAATACATTCACAGTCAGTGGTTATAGGGAATATGATTGTAAACATTTTATTTAAATCATTATGATTATCTATATTTCAAGAAAAACTATCGACACTGGCGATTTAGTGTAATATTATGTATGTTTAGCAATGCATATTATATTCCAAGCCATCATTTATCATCTCGACGTGAGAAAAAGTAACTTCTACGTAATCCACCCTTACTGAAACGAGTTGTTAATTTCCGAAACAAAATCTTTTTTCATATAGTCCAAAATTCTTGCGTAACATGACGCAATTTTGTTTTTCTGGTGTCTGTAAAATGGTTTACGTCGAGTTATCTTGACAGGTCGACAGCAGCCTGATACTACGAAGATACATATTGGTACGGAGAATTTTCAATGTCGTGTGTAATGAAATTTTGGATTCTATTTCCTCAACTTGTATGAAAATATTTTGTTCGTAATTGAAATAGTTCTAGTTGACTTTAGGGTAGCTTCTTTGTTTGACATTTTTTTACTATCTAATTCAGACTTGTCGGAGGATAGTACAAGATTATCGAATAATCGAATCGTCATCGCTATCTATGGCGTTGGAGTAGGGTAGTAGTCTCTTCCATCGGTTTCACAGTCTCGACCCTTTATATGCCATCGATAGTCTGACTGAAGTCTTAGTCTTGCGCGGTCTCAAGGAGTGAAGTAATCTCTAGATCGTGTCAGTGAGTGTTAAGTGCAGTGGTGTGTTAGTGCTCACAGTGCTGTCCGATTAAGGTCACGTTAGTACCTTACAATCTAGTTGCCACGTCTTATGTTAGGTTAGGTTTATGTGAGATTAACCTTAGGTTTAAACAGAGAGCCTGAGCAGTGGAGGTGAGCGTTATGATCATTCAAAGGATTTCCTTAAGCCTACACCTTGGTCACAAGTCCAAGGCCCTGCCTAGGTTTCTCTCGTAATAGTTAGAGATCATATTTAAGTATTTATTGGTTGAGAAGTATCTACGTTGCGTTTACCCAATAGTCCATTCGATATCATCACCCCTTATAGTGTTTTCCAATATTTCTCTCTCCTCCTTCCTTCACATCCTTAAAATCCCCGACATACTAATTCAGATTGATAGATAGAGGAATATACTATTTTATTTCGTTTTTATTACTATATGCTTCATTTTTTTACACACTGAGAAATATTCGAAAATTGAAATATATACTCTATACTCTAAATCCAGTATGGCCGACTAATCAAGATGGCGGAGTAGTTATTGTTTAGTACCCTCAATATGGGTATCAAATTAAAGAAAATGTTGTATCTTAATTTTTTTAAATATTATATCAAAAAATTATCTTAAATCCAGCTAAGACAGAACGTCAGCAAATCGTACTGTGTGAGATCCGATATAAAAATAGAAATTAGAAAATTATTGATGATGAAGTATTAAACTTGAAATCGTAGTTGTAGATAGAACTATTAAATAATAAACGAATTATAATTATTATTCAATAGACGTCAGTCAATAATATTTCAAAGCAACATAGCAAGTCACCGGTATTGTGATAAATTGACGGTTAAGCGATAGGGCGGCCATTAGGACTCGTCCGTCCTACACAAGGGTGAGAGTTTACAGAATTTAACAACTTTTGGGTATACTACGCTAGACGTTTATTAAATTACTACAAGTTATCCTAATTAAATTCTATTGTGATCCCAAGTTACCTTTACCTATATCAAATTGTGGAACTATTTGCGTGATAGTGATTAACAAACTAACGATAGTTGTAACTATTGATACGTATCTTTATATTACCGTTCTATTGGAAAATTACTCATTTTTTATTTTTTTATAATAGATAAGGTGCAAACGAACATATGGTCCACCTGATGGTATGTGGCAACCATCGCCCATGAACATCGGAAAAACTAGAAACACTCTCTCGTTTTGTCGATGCGTTGCATCCCTGAAGATAGAGTGGGAAGGGGGAATGAAGAAGAAAAATAATGCGGATTCAGCGGACCAGAGTCCACTAGACCCACAGCATTAATGGGATGGGAGAGGGAGGGGGTAAAGGGGTATATTGGCGGTCGGATTCGCATGCTGGTGGTCGCAAGCCAGTCGGGGAACAGATCGCCTACCACCAAGGGGGTGCTGGGTTACTCGGCTCTTACGAGATTCTCTCCCAGCAGAGGGGAATAATATTCTAAGCCGTCCCCTCACGGTAAGACTATAATCGGGTTTTAAGACTATAATCTTATTTTTAGGGGTCCGTACCTTAAAAGAAATAAGTAACTCTTATATTATGATTTCGTTGTTCCCCTGTATGTCTATCAAGGCACTTTGTACTTAGAAACGAGTGGAGATATCAATTTGAAATTAATATTGATCACTCAGGCTTGTTGTTTCTTGGAGTTGTGAAAAAAAATCATAGTTCCAAGACAGCTCAAAAAATATTGGTAATTGACGTGGTTACTCATAATATTATAGGTAATACTGTCCTGTAATCCTAGAATCATGAAATTTAACATGAAGTAAGATCTTATAGCACAAGTAAAAGAAAAAAACAGTATAAATTAAATTTGTCCTTTAATCCAAATGTACGGAACCCTCAGTGCGCGAGTTTCACACTCACACTTGGCCAATTTCATTAACAGTGAATTAACGAATAGACAATAACAATTAGTAATTATAAAGTGTCGCTGATATGGTAATACCCTTGAAATTACAGTAAAATAGCGGATAGTTTATCTAGCTGAAATAGTGGGGAAAATATTATACTGAAAATTACCGTAGAGCAGAATCGTATTCTAATTTATCTCAACACAGTTAATATATATTGTTAATTATGATGTTGGCAACACTTATAATTTGAGTAGCGTTCTGTTATTTGAGGTTGGTAGGCCAACTGATAAACACAAACCAAGGAAGTGGGGATTGCAAAATAAATACGCTATCACGACTAAAGAATATCAAGAAGTATTCTATCAGTAACTCTGAAGCTCTGAGTCTAAAGTATAACCCCCAGGAGGATATTCCAGTCATGCCGTCATACTGTTAGACTCCGTATATAATACAACAACTCTTCTCTCTCCTTTAATTAATTAACAATATAGATAATTTTTTTTCAATCACAATACTCGTGTGGAAATTAATTACAAAACTAAATTTTTTAAAGTGTTTTTTAATCCAAATTGCAGTTATTTTACTTTCACGAGCGTAATTATGTATGTAAATATCTCAGCCTGTAATCCCTAATCTCGTGTTCATATGAAATTTTAATGTCTGAACTCGCAATGTTAATGTACGGGAAAATTAGGACCTTGCGGGATGGTTTTTTGGATGTAAAACATGAAAAACATTTATGTTAAATTACTGTTGTTTGATTCAAGATTAGGGTTTACGTACCCTTCTGTTTGTATAACTGGTTAACTTAGTATATACATGTAAACAATTTTAGTTACCCATGTAAATTTGTGTTGGTTTACAAGTTATGGTAACATTATGTTATGCTATTAAATGCTGTAAAAAGTCACTAGGAGTTTTTCAAATTAAGTCTAATAGCTCTCAAACTTCTTTATTGACATTAATTTCTTAGATTATCTTTTTGCTTTAGTTAGACAGGTTGATGAGGATGAAACTTCGCATGACTTAATTTCTCTAATTAAATCTAACAGGACTTATAAAGTACATAGTTGGATGGTATGTTCCTGATATAAACTGACTTATAATGCCATGTAAAGTACCACCTGAAAATAATTTTGATTACAAATCACATGAGTCTAATAAATGTTATTGGACATGCCACCAAAATTATTATCAATAAAGTTTTTTTTAAAAGTGATAGAATGATTTTTAGATTTCTTGTCAAACTTAAACAGATAAAGTAAACTTTAATTTTTAAGATGAAGTGTATACAAAAGTTGTAATTACATAATATAACACATGAAGCATATAACATGTTCATGGTTGGTTTCAACGCAACTGGAGCATCCCTAGGATGTGAACTTACGGAAGCTCGTCAAGTTTCTGTCTTTGAGAAACTTTACGGGTTGAAATGTATTTATGTTTGTGCGTATTGTACAAGAATTCTCATGTTTAACTCTGAATTTACAGTCATAAACAGATATTAATGTTAGCAACACTTTTAAGGTTATCCCACTTCCTTGATAAATTCTGTCCAAAACAATCCGAGCCAGACGTTCACCTTGTAAACCCATACTTTGATCACAAGTTCAAGGCACTACTCAATTTTCTGTCCAAAGTGCATATTTAATATCATTTCTTACATTAGTAGTAATTACATTTCTTTTTTAAAACTAATTCGCTACCTTAAATCTGAATGCATAAAATTTCATTTCCTTTCAAGGCTCTCCGCCTTAAGAGATCTCTTAGAGGAGGAATATTTACAAAAACAGTTCAAAGTCTTATTGTTTTCTTCTTTTTAGATTTAGGCAACCCATTAGGTTTCCTATTGAAGTAAAATACCTATTTTTATTGTTCATATAGTCCAATGATAAATTAAAGGTGAGAGTGTTTAATACCTTATCAATGTACAGCGTAGACATAAACATGAATTTTTGGACATGAAGCCAAGCATGGCCTAGGGCTTATACATCTACAGGTCGGTCTCTATGTTTAACATTAACACTTAAGCCAAGTGATCCTAGATAAAGGAGATCTAGCAGCACGTCAAATCATTTGTACTATATTAAACAATGTTTACTATGTGAAATCTATCAGGACAGAGGTTATTTATTGCCTCTTTTGTTATCAAAAGTGTTACTAACTAAAAAAAGCAATGATAAACTAACCTAAAAATTTGTTAAATATATTAAAAACTCAAACACTCTTACCGCAAAATAATTATATTCTGATTTTTCATTGCTGACTTTAAAATTCACGTAATGTATGAGTTTGCACCGCGGCATTATTCTAACGAGTCTTCGTTATATGTGTGAATAACATATAGTATGTTTTTATAATTTAATGTATTTTATCTTATTATTATTTTAAAAAAAATACTATTCTTACCTACTTACATTACAATTTATTATTTATTATTTTTATGTTGTAAACTAGCAGCAGATTATTTTTATTGATTTGAAATTGAAAGGTTGCCTGATCTTTTCTAGTACTAATAGATAGATATTCTCTATGACTAGTCTTTCCCACGGGAACGGTACTTTTTTCGGGATAAAAATTGCATTGATAATATGCATTCTAATAACAAATTTCATTCAAATCGGTTTGCTGTTTTAACACGTTTCTTAAACAAACACAGCAATACTACGATTATAATATATTATGTGTAAATAGATGTATATAATAGATAAACGGTGTAAAATAAAATTTTAAGTTTTTTAGTTCTAATTTCAGTGGCTATCATAAAAATTCTTCGATTCTGAAAAAACGATTAAAAAAATATAGATACACATACCTGCTCTATAATACATTATAAGCTCTAAATTATCATAGTGAAATGAAAAATAACATAACTATTACATGTAAATCCTAGATCCAATACTTTTTATGTTATAGTTTAAAGAGTTTTTCACCCTACAATGAAGACTTTAAAACAAAGAGACGAAACTTTTTTCAAACAAACGTAGTCCCCGGTTTCCTTGTAGGATAATGAAGTTACAGAAGAAAAAAAAATACCATGTGATATATACGTACCTCTGCCATGACTGTACGTTATGTTTTTTTTTAATATTTGATTAATATCATAGAAAAAAAAACTTTTAAAATTAAAAAAACGACTTTTTTATTTACATTTGCAAACACCGAGCAAACTAATTATTACTAACATAAACCAAAAAAGAAAAACGTACGGGGATAGCTTAGACCCCGTACTGCATTTTAACGAAATAAATATTAAAATTGCTCCAGATTTCGAAGAGGAAACAGGGGATTACGAAAGGAGGATTTTCTTAATTTTACGTAGGTAAAATCAGTTCTCTCTATCACACGGTTAGGGGTAAGCTTGGGACTCAGCACGACAACAGTGTCGTTCGTACGAAGTCCTTTTAACGGCTGAAATTTGGTCATGAATTTAAATAGATTCTATTTTCAATCTATCTTCAATTTTGGATTGAGATTGGACATTAATTTTGGCCTTTATTCACACAAAAATCTGTATTAAACATAATATTATATTACACTAGCTGACTCAGCAAACGTTGTTTTGCCACCGTGGGCCACCAAAATGACTTAGGGGTATAAAAAAATAGATGTTGACTCTCAGACCTACCCGATATGCACACAAAATTTCATAAAAATCGGTCGAGCCGTTTCGGAGGAGTATGGTAACTAACATTGTGACATGAGAATTTTATATATAAGACTAGCTGACCCAGTAAACGTTGTTCTACCACTGTGGGCTACCGTTATCACCTAGAGGTATAAAAAATAGATGTTGGCCGATTCTCAGACCTACCTGACATGTACACAAAATTTCATAAAAATCGGTCAAGCCGTTTCGGAGGAGTATGGTAACTAACATTGTCACACGAGAATTTTATATATAAGAAGATTATATTTTACAAAACTGTAAGTTATAAGTAAAGTGTTACTTAAAGTTACGTATAAAAATATTACAACTATAAAAATAAGTTTCATTTTAATAAAAGCAGCTGTAAATAACATTGCAATTCCACCTCATTTTTCACACGTGCCTATTTTCAGCATGAAAATGTTCTATAAATCGTACTACGCGGCGGCGACGTCTCCACTTTGTTTGTTACAACCAAAATTGGAACATGATAGGGTTCCACGTTCCATTTCACGAATATTCTAACTGTGAATACTGGATAAATTAGATTTTCCCTGATAACATGGGAATAGGAGTTTTGAATAGAATCTAAAGCAACTTTTCAAGTAAATATGATAACGTAACATAGTATTTCCATTAGGATTCATCATATATTACAAAATTATTCGAAAGTTAACTAATAATCACATTCTAATATACTATAATATTAATTAGAAATTTACTTACTAATAGAATCACCGTAGTCTGACAAGTGATTTTGTAATGTGGACAGTGTCTAAAAGAGTGCAATTGGTGTTTGGTTTGCCTCACTGAACACATTTGAGTTAAAAAACTCATATACTCTTCAAAAAATACTTCATTAACTTTATTAGTTATTTAATTGGAGTGGGAATAGTGGACATGTATTGCTGTACATTAAAATATTTTATTTTCTATATTCTCAAACAAATAACCGCGATATTTCAAACATGGCGTAAGCATTATAAGTTTACACGATTACCGTCACCCGCGTCAATGTGATCGTGAATTTTAGATAAGGGTTAATTCAATTTACACCCAATAATGGATCGATGTCCAAACCAATGCTCATGATACTATTTAAATGCTAAACTTAACAAGGGTTCAATTTGCATGACCTTGTGTATAGCACTCATAAGTGGTGATTATAATGTCCTATTTTTAGGACGTTTACGTTAACAACGATCTCCTCAACTGCTTGACCTCTAACTCACACACATTTAACTACAATCACTACATCATGGCAACCCGTTAATGGCCCACTGCTGAGCCGGGTTTCCTCCTCAGAATGAAGAGGGTGTTGGTAGATAACACTTTGAGAACTTTAGGGAAGTCTTAGAAGTGAAGGTTTCCTCACGACGTTTTCCATCAACGTAATAGCAAGTGATATTTTAAATGCTTAAAACTAAACTCAGAAAACGCAGAGGTATGTGACACTTTAACAAATGATGATAATTGTTAAAAACATTGGAAAAAATCTAATCCCTATTTGAGATCTATTATCCATGCGAAACCGGCCCGGGTCGCTAGTAAATAGTAAACTTTCGTGAACCTCAAAAAGGGTAACCTATCCATGACATTAAACCAAAACACAGTTTGTAGTTAACATGGTTTAAAGTAGTACAACTATTTTAAACCATGTTAACCGTAAGAAATTACTTGAACGACTGCTTCAGATCGATTGAGAATCATTATACTCGTATAATCCAGCAAATAGATACTCTATTGTAGGTATATAGGTCCTATGTTGTAGGTATATAGGAGCTAAGCTAAATTATTAAAAAAAAAATATTCACAGTGAGATTCTTTTTATGTTTTGATTTTCGTTATATTACTTTTTTATTGTTACCAAAAATAAACAAAATATTGTTTTGTAGCGAGGTAACTCATTTTTTAATAATATTTTGTAATGTTGAATGAATGAGTGAATTAATTAATGAAACGGATATTAGATCATAGTAGTGCAGTCTTACAACCCACTTTTCAATCGTTTGTGGCCCCAAATCTTGAGTTTTCGGGCTGATATACGTCATTGAATCCATAAGAAAAATATTTGATTTTTTTTTCATTTCCCGAGGAACCGGATAAAGATTTTTCCAAAAAGCACCAATGTATTTTTCGTTTCTATTCTATTTCGATAGATTAACTCGGTTCGTTACATCAAGCTCTGTCTCATTAACGTTTTCGTCTTATACATTGTATAATAGTTACTGCCCTTTTAGTATTTTTTGTACTTCTTGGATAAGTATATCAATTTATTGTACAGTAAAATTGCACATTCTGTAAAATATTATACATAATCAAGGGATTTTAAAGATACCATTTTTTAAAATATGAATTAAAATAAATCAGTCTCTTCGTTGCTACCACCAACCAGCAAGAAAGTTAACAGTAACTTTTCAATTTTTTTTTACATTATTTTTTGTATTATTTTTTGCATTACTTTTCTATCTAAATAACCTATTATAGGTTATTTAGATAGAAAAGTATTCTTATCTTGTAAGTAATCCTGTACTAAAAATTAAACTTTATTTTTAAATGATTTTATATAATTTTGAATAATTAATTTTGTTTCTTGTATTTTTATTTTATTCTAAATATAAATTAATAATGTTCCGGATTAAAAGAATTTAAATTTTCAGTCAAAAATTAATTTTCATAAATTTTGAATAAAGTTTTTTTCATTACAAAGAAATGAATATACCTTTACAAACAAATCCAATAGATCACGTCACTGAAACATGTTCACTCGCGAAGTCGCAGTTCGCAGTCCGCAGTTCGTAGTTCGCGTGTGGTTGCGGTACGCGCCAGCCGGCGTCGGGCGGCAGACTGAAGGCCCCGCGCTCAGCACCCTCTTTCATTTACAAACACCACTGTACCAATTTGATGGTACAAAACTGAAACATCGGTACAAATATTTCAAAATTATTACATTTTTAAATCAAGCTTTATTACTCAACCTACGCTTTAAACCACCTGCGAGTATATCGTTAAGTTAGGTTATTCTTTGCACATAGCTTAACACTAACTTTTTGCGTTGGTTTTTTTCCCCAATATAACTGAGTACTAACTGCTAATGATTTTTAAGATGGTAATAAGTAGAAAATTATATAAAAATCCGTCAATTTTGAATAGATTATGATATAATTGTTTTAATAATAGGTTGGGGAAAAAGTCTTTTCGCATTATAGTATGTATGAACTTGTAATAAAATCTCTTTGGCGATACTATTTGTATCTTGCTGGTTTTGGTATCATTAAAAGTTTACATTTTAAAGAAGATAGTTCCAAATTTAAGTTAGGAAAATGTGTCTCTTCAAAATTTTTTAGGGGGCGTCAGGTTAACATCACGAGAGGACTGCCAAAACTACTTGTCGCGGTTTTTTGATCAGAAGCCTCAAAATTTCTATAGCAATGGGATCGTGTCCCTACCTAAAATGGTACCTACATACTTTAGTTAAATGTAAATAAACTATATTAAAAAATGTTTTGAAATTTTCTTAAAAAATGCGAAGAAACTTTTTCCCCAACCTATAAAAATATTCCTTGACTAATACACCTACTGCCATTATTAGGTCCTGAATGTGTGTCCTGAATGCATTAATATTAAGATAATGATGATAAAAATTTAAATGGGTAATATAACTTGAAGAAAATGAGGAAAAGGAAAGGGAAGGTAGAAAAAGGATTGAAAAAAAGGGGGGTGTGACATCGAAAGGACGGGGTAAACGTAGATACTGCTATTGAATCGATAAATAACTAAACATTATGATCTCTTACAATTACGACAGGAATCTGAGCCGTGACTTCGACTTGCGATCAATTCGTAGGTTTGCAACACATTGATCGCAAGTCGAAGTTTAACAGAAATCCAACACTCGCCTCCACTGCTTAGTTTCACTGTTTAAACCTTAGGTTAGGTTAAGCCTAACTTACTTACAATTAGGCAGACAATTGTTTTTTTAAATTAATATATTAGAAAACTTTTGTGTAATTTTGGGATACGAGAAAGCAAGGAATTGTGGAATAACAATGAATTATCTTCTTGTTAACATTTTTCTTTTATAGCAAAACAATTCATATCACTTAATAAAATAGCTATTTCGACCGATGTTGATTTCAATTATACGGGTATATAAGTTTTTCCATCGCTTACACTAAACTCTCAATAACGGATGTGTCCGAATGACATGTGCTGGGACAATATCCGTAGCTCGCTCGTCCCACTTATTTGTTTGTAGCTACTTGTTGTTATGTTTTCTAATAAATATTGCCCATTTTTCTATTAGTAGACTCCTAATTTCCGGTGTAAATATTATTTTTTATTTGCCTCTTACTGCCAAAACAATAAAGAGAGTATATGAAAAGAAAAATAGCTGCATTAATAGGAAGGAAGAAATTTATTACATATTTCTTGCGACAGGAATGCAAATATACTTGAATTTGCATGCTAGTGGTCTCGAACCAATCCGAGAATAGATAAGATGCTTTTAGCGGCAGAGAGGAGTCGTATCTACCCCGTACTCTAAGGGTATTTTATACAGTCCCTATATAATAATTACACAAACAATACATATAATTCCCAATCAATCAAGTAGTACAAAAGTTATGGTCACGAACATCTGCGTCAACGTCAAATCCAATAACTTAATAAACATAGAGTTCTAACATAAAGAAGATATCATTTCACAATATAGAGTTCAATTGAAAGGAACTGAAAGGCTAAACTAAATTAGTTTTAGAAAGCCTTTCCATTCGACTTAGTAGAAAAATCCGGGACGCTTTTAGAACAAATTATCTAGTATATATCTCAACTTTTATCGGAAATTGATTCCATATTCTAGTCACTTTTGATACTTTATTTTGTGACAGAACATTTTATTGGGGCTATCGGGGTCAGGATATTGTCGTTTGAAACAAGGATTCTTCAGTCAGGAATTAGAAATTGGCAATCCATGTTGACAGTTTTAACAGGGTTAGTATTTTAATTGGACTTCGTTAAATTTTAAGCTCATTGAAAACAAGTGACCTATAGATGACATACCAACTGTAATACACTAACTTGTTATTATAAATAAATCATTAATAAAAATTTTTTTGATATTGTCAGAATTAATAAAATAATCTATATACCTCAGGAAACATCAAAAGCCAAAACTCCAAACCAATTGTCACTAGAAGCGTTGTAAATGAATAAATAAAGTAAATAATAAGCACTGTATAAGAGAAAGGGAATTTAATGATCAGAGCCTTTGTGGCACTTGTTGCTTTGTTCTTTCCTTTGAGATGTCTTATATTGTGTAGGTTCTTACCAATTTAAGATTAGATTCCACAAGATGGTGCTCGTGGAAGATAAGAAGTGAAATATTGATTAAAATGCTAAACGAAGGCAATAAGGATTTATTTACAATTTTCAGTTAATTTTAAAGCAAAGTGTTACTTTCTAGAGTCTCTTAATTTTCATGCCATGATTTTAGTTATATATTTCCGGCAATATTAAGCTATATGAGAACATAAAATTGGATTTACTTGAACCGTATACCCTAGATTTAGGTTTTGTTAGTTATTATTTTAGTATCATTGGTTGGAAAGCTATTAGGGTCTTTGTGATATGGCGGTAGTTTGCCATAACAGCTTTTTATAAGTCTTGCTGTGGGAGTAAGTTAAGGTAAGCCATAGATGAAAAACAAAGTTATATCTGACGAAGAGTCATGAGCAAAAGTTATGCCGTGAAAGTAAGCAACAAACAACAACTACCCTAGTTAGCTATTATGCTACAAAGTATATACGAAAGGAAAGTCAAATCAAAATCGGAAGCGAAATGAAAACACAAGGATTCTCGAAACAATGCACAGGGTTTCTGTTTAATTTAATTGTCACTGGGGCCTATTGTGGGTTAGTTATATAGAAGTGGATGTTTAGATAACAATAGATATAGCCTCAATGGTGGATAAACGCGGAAAAGGCCATCGGTGTCACTCTCTACATTTAATTAAATTTCGTCTGACACATGACACTTGTGATTTGGTCGAATATATGTGATTAAAATGGAGACAGAGAAATCTGTTTATCGTTTTAGAATTTTCATTATTTGTACCAGTATTTGATACACACAGGATATCAAGATGTGTGAAACTAATGAAAAACAAATATTTATTTAAATTTTAGTGAAGTTAGAGAAAAATAGTTATATTTGTCAGAAAATTTCTTTGAATTTTTTGGAGTTTTATTTAAATTAAACTAAATACTTTGTACTTAATGAAACATTTAATATTTAGCTAACTAGTTAGATCAATATATGTTATAATATTAAAGGAATAATCTAATACTTAATGATCTTGTTTTTCTTTTTCTTTGAAAGTGGCTTTTTCGTTGCTACTCTTCCAGGAATAGGGGAAGAGTAGCAACCTATCTTTCTCTATCCTATCCCCTATTTCTATTTTTTACCGTTTTCAAATTTAATTGGAAAATATTGAAACGTGTTGAAAAAGCACTAACCTTTGACTTTTTCTAAAAGCGTTTTTAACACACGGTGCTCTTCATTATCGACTGCGCTAGCAAAAGCTTGATATAGTATGTATTTTCTAATGGTTTATTTTTAAAATTCTCGACAATTTATAAGCTACGTCCTAATAGTTCAGAGACAGTTATGACAGATCTGTATAGGAAATTAAATCGAATTATGGTGGTGATGTTTAACCATTATTATCATCATCATTATGTAAATCATTGCTTTTATTGCTTGAAGTTAATTACTGGAGATACTGTGAACTGCAGTGTAAATGTACAGTTCCTTGAATTTTAATTTTCTATCAAGATTTTAAAGTTCCTGTTGTATACAAAATAAAATAAAAATGGGGAAGTAATTCCATTTATCTTCAGGCTAGAAGGCGCTAGATCATTAAAAATCGAAAATCAGTTTTCATGCCGGAAAAAACTTTCATTGTTTTGCTTTTACCAAAAGTTGAGCTTCCAAAACTTGATTTTTTTTTTACATTTTATTTTTTACGTGTCCTTACACCGGCTCCGGCGCCGCACACTTATTCATCTAACTCATGTTACTTGCCCAGGAATTTGCTAACTTCGCCAGAATATAAGAAGAAAATATAAATATAAGAATGTTTTGAATTTTCTTTCGTCCCTGACGACGACCACCCACACTTACATAACTAATTTCAGATGACAGATCTATATAGGAAGATATCTTGAAATATATTTGAGCTAAGTTCTAATAGAATAGATATACAAAATTAACTCTACGTTACTCCAAATATATTTAAACTTAATATAAAATAGTAATGTTATATTTTATAACAACATTAAAAATGGTAGACTGCATTCGGCGTGCATGCAACTGTATTTAGATTAAAACGTTTGTAGCGTGACATGAACTAAATGTAATCTACACTTTAATTCATTCTTTAGCATATTTGAATATTTTGATTTTTATTTTTCACTTTTTACATTTTATTTAATTATTTATATTTTTTACTCCACTGCTGGGTGCAAAGATCTAAAGGACTGAAAACTGACTACTCATCTGCTCTGAGTACTGCTATAATCAACTGATAATACTGGTCTGCTCATATCACTCATTCTGATTTCATTTATGACATCACCTGATACTGCTTTCAGATGCCACACTCACTAACTGATACTGAAACACAGCCGCTCTAACTGGCATTGATACTCTACCATTGAGTTAACATCCCCTCTATAAGTTATATCTGGTTCACACTATACACTATTGGGTTGGATCTTAATACGAGTCGCATGAATTTAGTATAACTGTGAATGTGGGATTGAAGAGGGGGTTCATTCTTACCTAAAAACAATAATATTAGTTGCCGGAGTCACGTTAAAATAAAAAATACACGATGTTAAAAACTACGGAACCTCTTAACTTCAACTCTGTGATTATTTGATATTTGACACTGACGGGTTACATTACAGATTAGAAATGTTCGAAACATCGATTTTTGCGTGGTCTAGAACATCAATGTTGAAAAGTATCGAAACGTTAAATATATTTTTTAAATATTTTCTTAAAATTTTATCTCAAGTTAGTTCATTCAGAGGAATATAGTAATAAATAAAAATCAATTTATATAGATGTTTTTGTTTTCGATATTTATTAAATTTTTACAATATATTATCGATTTTGATCAGAAAATATCGATTCTAAGATATTAATCATAATTCGTATATTACGCGACTATGCATCATCGTTTAACAGCTTACGTCATTCAGGTGTTCCCGAGTTTACGTGAATAGGGTTGATTTAATTTTTTTTTTTGCGACGATCCTAACTCAACGACGATACGTTAGGTTAGGTTAGTAACCTTTAACCACCTAGAAATAGGAGTAGGTTGGTTAGGTTAGGTTAGGCTTCTTTTATCTAGGGGCGACGTAGACTGGTCCCTGTTCTATTTTAAAATATCACCGATTTGGTCATGTAAAGACTGCATGCAGCACTTAACATTTTTAAAAATAGGTGTTGGTTGGTTAGGTTAGGTTAGGCTTCTTTTATCCACCCAGAAGTAGGAGCCCCGCGAAGCGGGGCGACGTAGACTGGACCCTGTTCTATTTTAAAATATCACCAATTTGGTCATGTAAAGACTGCATGCAGAATCACTTACTAAATTTTTTTGCTAAGAATAAAATTTTAAAAATTCAATTTAAAAAAAATTACTTGTTTCCGGCAGGGAAAAATGGTGGTGGGGGGTTTAAATACCTCCCTCCCACCTCCCCACATACCCCTTTATACCAAATTCGTGCGACTCGTTTTAAGATTTTAACCACACTATTTACTGCTTCTACAACAATGACACTAATAAACCCAAATCACTGATTCTACGAACACTAATATCCACTCAGAGACCCATAGCGACCGACTGCTCCGCCAAAGGTCCGAATAATAAATGAACTAATATTGACATAAATATCTTTTATATATATTTTACTACCCTCACTACCACTCTCTCAAATTTATAATTATAAAATCGATTCTTGATATTAATAAAAATTCGCGAATATTTTACTATATTCGCGACAAGAGTAGATTCGCATTAGACCGAATTTTTTAACACTAATTTCTTTACTTAGCGGTCAAATTATCAGCATTAAGTTTGTAATATCTTAGAAATTCAAGATTTCAAGTTGAAGTACTAAATGAGCTGATAATCTTCAAACAATGCGTTATCTTTGGTACTTCGAGGCTACACACAGACATTAATAACACTGTTGATGTTGTGTCGGGGGTTGAAAATAGCTCCTCTGAAAAAGTTGCAGTATCGTAGGTACGTTCCGAATGGGTCACGCGCTAAGGAATTCCGTTCATTAACGCGCATACTTTCAACGCAGGTAATAATATGATCCTCTCAAAACTTAAATGAAAATATCTGAGGATTTATGTCGACGTTCATTAAGAGACATATCTCCTACACGCTAGACGTATCAAAGCTCTCGAATATGAATGCAAGTCTATTCCGACTAGCGTTTGAGGTCTGCTTTAGAGTTGTTACTTTATGACTAACGTTCAAGAAGTGCAGAGAAGTTATTATTTTGATTTAATGCAAATTTCTACTCATTTCGACATTAACATTGAAGTAATTATTACAACCACTTTAAGCAATAAAGACAGGGTCTATTGGCTTTATGTTACTGAGTTATTTTAAAAATACCCTACGACAAAATTTTCACTCTACTATTATTAAGATAGTGAACGTGATCTTGTTAACCTTCTTTCTTACTAATATTAAAATGTGAAAGTTTGTATAGTGTAGTGAAGTGTAGTAATATGTGACTTCACTACAGTTGATAGAGTATAAAGTGTGTGCTAATATAATCATTACATTGGGTCACAATCTGGGTCACAAACCCCAGGCAAAGCTACTAATTAAATATTTAAATGACCTCGACTGAAAGTCTAATTTAATACATTTACCAAGTATCGATACAGAAGAATCGATATAATCTTGTATAAGTCGATATTTTTGTAGTGTTGAAAACAAAATATAAAAACAGTACTTAATACAGACTTAACAAATATTCATAAAATGTAATAAAAAAACAAATTATATATACCATACATACTGTTACGTACTTTAAAGCTAGATACTCGATTCTATTCGATATTTGATCTAGAAAGAAATACATATCGAAAGAAATAAGTATCGAGAAATACCAGCTAGTGGTATGGTCACGCAGCTCCCAAGTTAGAAATGAGCTGATTGTCTTCCAACGGCTGACTAGATCTTGACAAATTATAACTAAAAACCATCTCAATTTAATTACCTCTCAAACAAATAAAACTTCATCAGAATCAGTCCTTTATCTTGCGCTACGATACCACAGACAAACATACACAAATACACACGTTAAACTTATAACATCCCGTCGTGGTAGAGTCGGAGGCTAAAAAGAATTTTATTCAAATTTGTTAGTCCGTTTAGGTAATAGCTTCTACAGAGTTAGTCTTCTACTTGTTTTACATATATCTCTCGTGAGATCCATTTATATCAGATCTTTTTTGTAGGTAATAAAAAATAAACTTTTCAGCACATCACGTAGAAAATAAGGCATGTTTTAATTTCATTGCCCGCTCGTAAATATTTTCGAGCGGAAAATGTTAATTATAAACTTTGCACCTGCTGAAATATGCTTTGTTACTTAATCTTTTACGTCACACAGTTTTGTATTAAAATGTTGATTATTTTTAAATTTTAAATTATCTCAAATTTTAAATAGACATATCATAGCTTCTTACTACGATTATATAAAATAAATAGATTATCATATTTTAAAATGATAAGAAAACAGTTTTTTCTGAATTAATTTTTTTTTTAATTTGTTTCATATTTTAATTATTACAATTACAGACTTCGATTTTTTTATGGTGCAATGACAAAATGATTGTCATACTATTTATCTATTTAAGAAATAAAAAGTCTATCAAATAGCTTAATAATTAATGGATATTACTGTGACTTAAGTATCACACAAGTCAAAATTTTACTAAAAATATAAAAAAAAAATCATTGCTTGAAAACTATCAAACACCCGGATTAATTATAATAAAGCCTGCTTTCATTAATAACATTGTTATTTCATTTGAGTATATCATTAAGGAAAAATTAATGATAATATATGCTTCCTATTTTACTGCAAAAAAAGTAACATTGTCGTTCACGCTAGCAACACTATTGACAGCGTATTATACCGACCCTTCGATAAATATTAACTTTAAGTTGTGAAAAATATTGTGTGTTATTTCTTAAAGGAACCACGTAAACCTAGAATGTTTTTGTTATCTTGGAATGCCAGGTTAAGTTAAATTAATAGTGAGTAACTTAATCACGCGATGCGTAAGTGTTTGCCTATTCCCTCAAGACCCCAGGCGCCTTCTAGTGCATGTCATTAAAATAAAATAATTATTTCTTGTCTATCAACGTTGGTAATATGAACGTAACCTGTCGAAAATTTCATCGATAAAATTGAAAGTGCTTTTAAATGTTATCTATAAAGTGGAGGAGTGACCCAATTTCTGAAACAAGCAAGAGTCACGTCCTAAGGGAGGCTTAATAATCAGCAAAACGGTTGCAAATCACGTGATTTCGGATAAGTCACGAGTACTGAATAGAACATTTCATTTGTTATACAAATTTTCTTATATTCTATTATTATTATCTACGATCAGTACTTTATTTTGAGATTTAAAATATTGATCTATAATCGATATTTATTTCGAAGTATCAAATTCGATATTTTTTAAGAGCTCCATACGTAAAGCAACACTACAAAATGATTCCCTTTTTCTATCTCTTGCTAACCCATGATTTCCACACCCCCACTACTAGTAGAAAGAGTAAGCTCTCAGTAGCACCACTATCGTCGTATGTATTCCATCGCAAACTGCGGCAAACTCCGATCACATAACCTAAAATCGATATATCGATATTTTTTTCTACATATATCGATGCATTTTAAAATAATCGATACGATATATATCAATATATTTTTTTCGTTTGCCTATAATTAGCCCCTAGGAATAAAAAAGTACTTTCTTATCTAAAAACCTCACAGTTTGATCGTTTACGCGAGATCCTTCGGATTGGCCAAAAGAATAGCACGCGTCCGCGGTATGAACCAATGTTGCCACTAGAGAAAATATTAAATTATCGTCGTGCCATACCACAAAATACAATTATTACAAATACTATGTGAATTTTTTTATTATTTTTCTGTTTATGAATATAATTTGTAAATAACAAACTTATAATGGAATTTTCAGATAATCTATCCTAGTAAATAATATAAAAAAGTATTGTAAGGTTTTATTTATTTGCCAAACTGAAAATATTGGTAGGTAAACAAATCTACCATGTACGTGACGTATACGTACGTGGAAGGATAACGTACAAATTATCTCAAACTATTTCGATAAATAAAAACATATTGGCAGAAAAAAATTAATTTAGTTATTTTGTATTTAGTAAAGAATGTCTATTTTAATCAAAATTATGTACTTAAAATTAACAGGATAGGAACACTACCCATGAGTCTGGGACGCGTTCCGGCCGAGCTGCATGTGGGCCAGATCTTCCCCTTCCTCTCCCATCCCATTACTGCTGTGGTTCTAATGAACACCGGGTTCTTGCTAGGGGTCCATAGAAACCGCAGCATTCTTCTCTTTGCTCCCCTCCTTACTCTATCTTCGAGACGACAACGAGACAAGACAACAAGAGATACCCTCTAGTTTTGTCGATGTCCATGTACGACGGTGGCCACTTTCCATCAGGTGAACCGTCTGCTCATTGGTCCCTTATCTATTATAAAAAAAAGGCCTTTGAGGTATCAAGTTGAAATCAATATCAAATGCTCCTGATAAAAAGATAGTTAATGTCTAATGGATACTTGCCGTAGATCTAGAATATATAATTACCCCCCTCTTTATTTTTTTTAGTATATTTTTTTATATCTTCGATGAATGTTAAATCTAAATATATAAAAGGGGAAAACAGAGTAATGTATATATTTTTTAAAATAAATAAAGGTTTTGTATGTTAGTTATAAATTTCTTTTTTTCCCCTCAACATTTAAAGTTTCTCTGTTATATCCCCCCCCACCCCTCACAATATTTGGTAAGAGGTAACGTACAGGAAAAAGATCGAAAATCGGATCCAGATTAAGTCGAACTGTATAGTTTTTAATTATTATTGTTGTAAGTTATTAACGTTTTCATTTTAATTCCATCATATTTCAATCGTTTAGGTACTGTTTATTAAAGCCTATTCAGGTGATTCTGAGCATATAACGTAAGATGCTTTTAGTGTGATTATGTCGTCAAATCTCTTGCTTTCTGCTTGGCAGCATTATTAGAAGTCATTCCAGTCCGTGTTCCAAAAGAGCGGGAAAATTGCGGTGTAATGACGACGTAACCATAGAGCTCGTGACGCGTAGGCTCTATAGTCTAGCTCTATTCGTAATGAGTCTGCCTATCTCAGAAATATATACTAAGTTTAAAGGTTATATTACATTATTCAAGCTTGTTTTACCACTAAGAACAAAGTTATCGAAATTCGGCTTAAATTTTGTTAGAAACTTAATACTTTGAAAGAAAAATATTTTTATATAAAATGCTCGTAATAATATAAGATTTTAATTTATTTGATATTTATCCTGGGTTAGTGTTGTAATATTAACGAAAAGAATGTGAAATATTATAAATATTAACTATAAATTTGTTAAAAACATAAAATAATAATTTTATTTAATTTCAAATAATGTAAATTTATTAGAAGAAATCGGCTCGGATTCAATCTTATTAATTTCTTTGCTAAAGATTTTATTATTTGCAAATTGAATATGAAACGTTGAAATGCCTTGCCTAAATTAAAAGCGAGAGACATTTTAGCACAATTGCTTTTATAGTAACGTAGGCGCTTGTTGTTGCTTAATAAATTTAATTACGTTATTAAGAGTGAAATGTGAACTGAAAGCCTTAATTATTGAGATGTTAATTTCGAAAAAGACTAAAACTTTAATAAACCGGATTTAATTGATGAGAATTTATACTGGTATTATATATTATGTACGACCTTCGATAAGGCTGGGTCTGAATACTAGTTTTTGTAATGGGGCCGAAAAGTTAATATTGTATTCCAGTCATATGTGTGTCTCTTATATTATGTCTTATTTTTAAATATTAATGTGTTAAATTTTTTGCACATGCTTGTTAGCAACACTGTTTATAAAGTAGTGGTAGCGGGTAGATCATTTTATATTATTTCATTTATACCGACGTGAAGACAATATATAAACTTTAGTGCGATAGATTAGTGTCAGTCTCTCTGGTGTTTTCGTGCAGTGAACATGGAAGTTAGTGTTATAGTGTTGTGATCGTGGTCCACGTAAGTTTACTTTATTACCTATTGTCGTTAGCGAGGTCGAGTGGTGGAGGTGAGAGTTAATATATTATGAAACCTGCTCCTGGGTCTCAAGCCCCAGGCACCGCTCGCCTCAGTCTAAATTGCATGTGTATACGTATTGGTGTACTTAGCATGCTGGACGAATAAGTTTTGTACTAAGATATTTTTAAATGACAACACTCATTTTTGTGAGATGTGAGTACAAATATACGAAAAGAAAAGTGAAAATTAAAAAAAAAATGTTTTGGTTTATATTAGTATTATAAAGGTCACAGTAAGTTTTGTTAAATATCTTCTATGTAAAATTGTACAGACATTTGAGATGTGAAATTTTTATCATACTACATCTCTAAAATACAATTTATAAAAAATTGTAACATCTATTTCGGACAACATTTAATTAATAAATCCATTTGAGTTTCTTGCCTCATTTTGCAATGACATAAATAATTTGCGCCACACATATCGATTTCGAGTAATGAGAATCCGATACAAAGTCAAATGTGTTTGGTATTAATTAGTGAAATAGCGTGAGTAATTCGAATGCAATCTGTGCAAATCGCGAAATGGCGGGGAGTTCTGGCGCCAAAGATACTAATCTAACATGGCGGGTCGACTGACCGCTGACCCCAGGAACGTTCTGCGATTGCGTCAGTACTAACAGTTGTAGAACGAGCCTTAAATCGATTTAAGAATGTAATTGAATCTTGTTTTAATAAACAAACTTGTAAAACTACCTCAAATATGTTTTGTTTAAATCTATCTTGAATGAAACTAATTCCAAAACCGCTATTTTTTTTGCGTTATTGTTAAAGAATCTGATAAAAAATTAATGTTATCTTTGTTAGCAACATTTTAGATAGCGGGTAGTTTCTGTTGATTTTTTAGAATAATTTTTCTTTTGATTTTATCTAGGTTGTGGGATCTAGACAAAATATAACCTCTGTCCCGATAGATCTAAGTCATTTCAAATAGTTCATTATGTTTGATTTTTTTTTATTGTTGAAATGATTGTCGTTAAAGTTTTGTACTTTAGTGTGCTAAATTTTCTTTAAACTTGAATATTTTTATTGCTTTAACTGTTAATTGGCGAAGTCGACCAATGGAGGCAGGGACTGCTATAGTAAAGGAGCTCCGTGCGCTTCACCTGGTACGCAAGCTCCAAGTATTGTTAATAAATTAAAATAATTAATTTATACTTTTCTTTGCACAGAAAATTATAAAACAATATTTTAATAATCGCCACTTTTAACTACAACAAGTTTTATTAAAAGCTGTTTCGAAAAATGTCTGCCAGGTGACAACAAAAACGAACTTTCTGCTGAAGTGTTTCAGATGTGCAACTTTTAAAACCAAAACACAATACGAATCATAGGATTTTAAGATTATGATCTACAAATACTTCTAAGCTATCTATAAAATTAAATACCTACAATATAGATGAATTGCTAGCATAGGTCACCCGGTGTCGGCCATACAACGTCCCTGTACTCGCTCCAAAACATTCCCTCGCCATGTCTAAGCAATAAACCTCGGTAATTACGGAATAGCTCCGTACCTGGACTGTGAGACTATTTATTTAATCACTTTGACGGGAAAATAATGGATAATCCGCTGCCCTCCCATCAAAATTGTTCGAGGGCAATCTATCGGATATCGTGTCTGGCGTGATCGAATCGCTTTACTGGCTTTAATATTGATACTTGAAATAATGAAATTGGGTTCAGTGTTAACTGCTAATATAATATCAGTGAACTTTGTATCCTGTTGATTATCGTCTAGCTCATAGGATAGGTTAAAGGTCAATTGTGTTGTGATTAAGACCTCGTTGATTATGTGGATGAAATTTAATTAATAAGAACAGCTAAAAGCACAGTATGGTTGAAACACACACAAGAATCATATACTTTTTCTGATGCTTCGGTACTTTCTCTGGAACGTCTGCAAAGTTTTTTTCTCCAAGGTATTTATTCAACTTAAAGAAAAGTTACCATCAAAAAATCGAAGTTACAATAGGGAGTAAAAGTCAATTGAAACTTTAAGGTGTGGATGAATTTCGTATATACGCCTTAAGTGGGATTGTAACTTTGAATATCTTGAATTTTATTTGTATAAACCCAATAAATACTAAATATTTTACGATTTGAGTTTAATATAAGAGCAAGATGAAAATTTTTGAAGGCTCTTCAATAATAGAGTAAAAGTTCCCTTAAAGTATCACAAGAAAATGTGACATAAAATTAAGCAGATATTATATTCATGCTGAACTCAAGTTATGTTAAATTTCAAATGTTTAAAAAAATAGGCACAATAAGCATTTAATTTTGATTAATGAGATAACAAGAAAATTGTGAACAAGTTAGTCAAGTTCAAAATATGAAGATTGATTACATGGTGTGTGTAAATTCTCCTAAATAGTGTTACAAATACGAAAGTAACTGTATTTGTATCTGTTTGTCAGTCTGTTACGCTTAAACTAATTAACTGATTTTGATGAAATTTGATACAGATAAAGAAAACAGCTTGGGAAAGGACATAACATGCTAAGTTTTATCGTTCAATGCATATAGTAAAGAAATGTATTTAAAATTAGCAATTTAGACCATCAAGCAGTGAGGACATGTGGCTAATAATTTAGGTCTAGAATAACAAATTATTATAAATTCTGAGTTCAATATATTCTGTACACCTTTTAAATATTTATATCTAGTTCGTTAATAGTCGCGTTGCTCGTCCTTACAAGGATAACGACGCCGTGTACTGAGATTGCAGAACATGTTCTTTTTGATTTTAGAGATACCAATGCTCTCACGACTATGTTACTTGATTATATACGTTTTACTTAAAATATTGATTTATATAAATGTACATTGATCGTATACGTTATTACTCTATATCAGAAGTTTCCAAACTTATTTCACATTCGCTTGTAAATAGATCTCCTTTCTATATTACCCTTTTTTACATTTACTATCCCAGTAACTAGATATCTCCTCTTGAGGTAATCGATATAGGGGATCACTGGGAATTACATAATCACAGCTCTATCGACTCAGATGATTTATTTTTTTTATAAATCACCTACAAGTGAAATAGCGAAATTTTAGGAGATAATTTCCTATAATATATTGTAAGTGTACCTAACAGTTTTATTGTTCATAATATACGCCAATATCAATAGTTATAAATATATTATTACTCACAAAAGAACGGTAGAGGCTTTGCAAGTTGCGAGCCTGTCAAAACTACATTATCAGAACGCGGCGTTGATAAATACTGTATAGAGCCTACAGTATTTCCACTGTTACGATTTAAGCGCTTTACATGTATACTAAAAATCCACTAATTATGTATCTCAACCATCCATCCATAAACTTACCTCTTACCAGGTTTTTGCTTTACCGAAATTTCATTTTCAGTTTTAATAGTTTGTAGAACTGTGACAGCTGGGCAAGCTAGAAACTTGAGATATATACCACAACTGCCATCATGTCCATGACATCTGTAAAAACTTTAAAATTGGGTCTAGAGTGAGTTCAAAAGATACTCACTTACTCGTACGGGATAAAACTTAATGTTTCTTATAAATCTATTGGTCTGTTTCTATAAACATATCCTTCTTCAAGCTCTTCTATTTTTTCGGGTTTAAAGTAGTCCATGTATTAATCCAGGTTCCACCTCATATTCGTTTACTGTTAATGAAGTCACTTTAGATCTACATAAAATATAATTTATCTGATATAAAATTTACTACGGGTTGACGGTTTTACTTTAAGCTCTCTTTTCATTTAGGTAGTGTGAATAAATGTATATATCCAATTTATGTCATAACTTGGAACATTATATTTGCCTTAATTCGGTTATTATAATATGTAATACTAATCTTTAGTATTAAATCTAAGCGCTTCAGCGCTAACAAGCACCTGTGACTTACCTGCACAGTTCTATCGCAAATCGATCGAGTAAATGGATTAGTTTTACTCCACAGACTGAACTAGCTAACTTAGTATTGAAGATATTATGGAAATCTATTTTTAGAATGGAATTGTTATCATGTTATTCATTTCAATTTATATGTTAACGCAAACAGTTTTAAATAAGCATTGACGTCTTTTTAAATGTAAATACTTTTTGTCTATATTGGACCGCATTTCCATCAGAGATGAGCAAGAAAACACAGCCTTATATGAACAAGGATTTGATAGTTTCAATGCTTAGTCACTGTTTTATTTTTCTACCAATCAACCTGCTCTACCTTCGATGGACTAAAACATGTTTAAATTACAACAAATTTTGAAACAAAGCCTATATTTTCAGTTGTATCTGTACCAATATAAATATGAAAACTGTATCCAATTTTGTGCAGTAACGTTGTGTGATACATGTTTAAGCATATAGACAGACAAACAATATTTGAAAAATAATGTTTTGGCTTTTATTGGTGTAATAATGACCCCTCATATTGTTTTATTAAATATATTCTATTTACAGATATTCGTTAAGTAACAGTAGTATATATTTTTTATGTTTAGATTTATATTTAATTTCGTAATTTAAATACTTAGTTAACATTTAGCGAGAAACTCCCAAATTCTAATGTGGACCGAAGCGTCTTAACTATTATTTGATTTTCGTGTTAGGCGGCTGAGTAAATATCGTTTGAATAGAATTGTTTAAAATTAAGTAGATTTCACAGAGTATTAATTCATTTAAATTGTATATTAATAGAAAGCCAATGAATCCTTAGATTAGTTAATTTTCTTGATTCTAGTAATCTTTGAAAATACTCCTACTACTTTATCTTCTTCTAAGCAACACACTGGTAAAAATTAAAAGCAAATTAGTTATGTATTATAGAAAAATGGAGAAGACATATGTAGCTCCTCTTTTTTTCGAGATAGGAGTACTCGTTTTGTCTCTGTACATTTAATACGTAACTTATAATATAATTGTTGTGATGTTTATCGTACATGTTGTAACTATATCGAGCTAACTCTATAAAATATATACATAGAATACATAAAAATATAAATAAATAACGCAAGAGGAAGACGGCAAGTCAATAACCATTAATAAATCATTTATAAAATATTTAATTAGGCATGTGATCATCTAGTTAGGACCCTTAATACGTTGTGTTAATAATAACCATCAAAGTTCTTTTAGAGTATCAGAGGCATGAGTTCAATAGGTCATCGAAGAAGATAACTTAGACTAAATAGAGATCGATTTGCATTTTATTAAATTAATGTAATAACGATGTTGTGATGACGCATAGATGTATAATAATTTTATAAATAATGACATCAGAAGGATGTTAGTGATTAAGAAGATAGCTGAAGGAGTCTCTCCCTTCCTCTTATAATATTTAAATATAAAAGAGAAAAGGGGTCGGCAGCCCCACACCCGCCACCGACAATGGGTTCCAACCAAATCGTGAACCCTCCAGGATAGAAGGTGGGAGCTATTTATAGTGCGCCTACACTTTTGATGCTACATTAGCAAGGACCGAAGTCCGGGTAATACAGTCAAGACTGCAGTGTTGAAAGCCGAAGCCTTAGTAAATAAGCCGAAGCTGTAATAATAAAAAGGCGTGAGCCTTGTGATGGAAATGAATTCAATAAAACAGCAAAGCTGCAAGGTGTCCGAAGACAAAGGGACAAGCCCTGGTTATAAATAAAGTGATAAATAAATCACTGGTTCAAACATCAGTTCGTAAGAACTCACAGCACTTAGGCGGCTGATTGCAAAGAATGCACATATTCATATTCACAAAAATGTGTTATCGTTGCCACCGGAGTGGATATCGTTGCAGCCGTAGCTGATAATCGTTGCAGCCGGAGCTGATAAAATGTTGCCACCGAAGTGGATATTGTTGCAGCCGGAGCTGATAAGTAAAAACCACCGTAGTGGATAAGTCGTTGCAGCCGTAGCTGATAATCGTTGCAGCCGGAGCTGATAATCGTTGCAGCCGTAGCTGATATAAATATGTGTTATGGTCCACCTTAGTGGAATGTGAAATATGATATATGTACAACTCGCTTACAAAAAGCAACACTCCCATCGAGCATATGAGTCAAACAAAGAGAAGTAATACGCCAGATCATTATTTTACGTGGCAAGCCACGGAAGTAAAGAGACAAAGTAGGCCACACTGTCCTATATGCTAGTAAACATCCCATAAGGATAATTCACCAGACGCCCTAGCACTATGACATGCTACAATGTCTATTTAAAAGCACTAAGCTAAGGGGCAGTCCTGACAAGGACTATTGATGCCACTCACAATGTCCATAAACAAAGTCCACGGACAATGCTCGTGATTGTACCCAGCATCGCTAGAACGTACCACTTCGGCTTACAGCCTCCGCACCGCTCAGCAGCTGGATACGATGGTGTGATAGACACAACGATATCAACTGAGACGCCAGGACGTTGAAGTATCAAATCACAGTGAGAGTCACAAACAACATCGTCTGAGCCACGAGAGACCTCGGAGTATCAAATCATAGAGTGATAGACACAGCGATATCAAACTGGACATCAGGACGTTGAAGTAACAAATCACAGCAATAGACACAAACAACATCGTCTGAGACATCAGAGACCTCGGAGTATCAAATCACAGAGTGAAAGACACAGCGATATCAACTAGGACATCAGGACGTTGAAGTATCAAATCATAGAGTGATAGACACAAACAACATCGTCTGAGTCACCAGAGACCTCGGAGTATCAAATCACGAAATATTCAAGACAACTTGTCATGGTGGTAGTCTGCTAGTAGCTGATGTAGCCACAAAGCCTACAAACCAGTCCACAGCGCATCGTCAAGAATAAAGCATATCCGGCACCGTACACAAGAATTCTCAAAGTAGAACTTAATCACACTAAGAGTCATCTCGCGTCCGTACCACCAAGATACGCAAGGCTCCAGCAACAGACAGATGGACTTCTCAAAGACAATCAAATTCATCTAAGAGTCACCTTATGTCCGTATGCCAAAGCTCGTTCGAAATATGGCGGTCCTGCAAGACTACACTCGCAGAACACTTTTGTAAGGAGGCTGATCTAAACACATGCATCACCATAACATCGTAACTACATAAGATATTATTATTAAAACATATTTATATTCATTATTTGAGAGGTTCATTATTATTACATGCATCGCCCCTATACATGTTTTATATTGTTATAATTCTTTAGATGGTCACCCACAAACCATCTATGATAAATACTTTTTATGACCTCTTATTATATCGGTATCATATGTAGTACATGAATGTGAGATGCTGTGCCGACGATCTCACGCTGCCCTCCTATATATGCTGGGCGATCGGTCTGACTATCGGCAGTTCCATACATTCCGATACTTTCCCCATACTAGCTAATACACGAACCGTCTTCATAATACACGAACCGTTTGCATTATTTTTAATATATCTATTATTGAAAATTATGACCAATTATTATTTCTAATGACGTTTTAAATATAAAATAAATTACTTTTTTATGTTTATTTGTATATATTATGTTATAATATTTATTAATTACTATCTTATCACCTCTTTACATTATTTATGATTATTATTATTATTTTAAATGTTGAATTTACTTTATTTAAAGGTTATAACCGTCACAATGTTACATAACATACATGAAATACAATGTTATACAAAATTCTAACATGATTTATTAGGTTGAAACCGACGACATACATGCAAGTAGACCAAATCGAGATGGCTTCGAGCTAATCTCGGACCGCGATCACCAGCTCAATAAAAGTCAGCGTTGATTAACAAGCGCATTTCTTACGTAGCTTCGTTATTCACTCATTTGAAATAGTTTCAAATGACATAGATTCAGAATAAACAATGATGATAAAATTATTATAGTTTCAGTAGTAGGCAGCATTGATTTGGATAGAGTTTTGGTTATTAAAAGTATACTTTTTATAGTATATATTAAGACGTGGCGGACAATACCCAAAGTATACCTTCAAAATACTTAATTTCTAAACTACAGTGTCTACAGAGGCCTACAATTTCTGCATGTTTAACTCAATTTAAAATATTATGTATCAATATCTGCTTCTATTTATTTATAGTTTATATAACTCACAATTTAAAGGTCTTTATAATCACCATACTTCGACTGATAGATATCAAATACATATTCGAAAGCCACTCACATACGACAATTAAGCAAATTCTATACTCGTGATAATCAAGCTTTCTCTTGCGGGGTCTAGTGTTACATTGCATAATTTATACTTGACGGACTGGAGCATTTGAAAGTGTTATAAAACAAAACCCATTGTCTTAGTATAATATTTTAGCCTCTAATATTCTCGCTTTAAGATTTTATAAAGCTTTAGTCCCGCATGAATTCGTCTACATTTCAACCTTTGACCAAAATACAAAGAGTTTCACAAGTTCTGAACTATTATTATAGAAGTTATTACACCAGTGTTTGTGCTCTATGACAGTGAACAAGTGGCAAGAGACTTGAGTTTACTAAGTTATTTTTAGAAAAGAGATTTTTAAATCTTCATGTGGCAATTAAAATCTTAAAAATGCAACCGACTTGAGCCTTCTTAGAATAAGTCTTCGAAGAGGTGCTTTAAATTGTGCAAGATATTTAAATGAACAAGTTTAGTCTGCATTTTTAACATAAAAAAATGAATATAAATATGAGGTTGCTCATAAATCCTAACAGTACAACATTTAATGTAATATTTTTAAGAGAATCGTGCTGTACTTTTATCATTATCAGAAAAAATTATCCATTGGCTTACAAGGTATACAAAATTATGTTATTTATACGTTTCTCGTTTTTCCTCGCTTTTTTGTGTTTTTCTTAGTAAGCGACAAAGATATAATAGGATTAAATATTCAATTTTCACGTCATATTTAAGTGATACGCTTTCCTTATTACGACATCGCTTGCGGCTTAATAGGAGAATTAAGTTATTAACCAGTCAATGATGTGATTAATAAAGAAATTAATTTTAAAATTCTAGTGCTGCCACTTTTATTACCTAGGGGTATAAAATAGCCTGCGACCTATTCTCAGAATTACCAAAAAAAAAATCAAAAAAATCGGCCAGGCCGTTTCGAAGGAGTTCAATAACAAATACTGTGACACGAGATTTTTATATATATAAGACGAAGACTATATCAAAATCTAATTCGCATTTTTCTACTTAATTTAGAATGAAATTGGATTTATTTCTACGAAAGTTCTTATGTAAATATTTGCATCATTGTCATGTCGTTAGCATTATTGTTCTTGCCTGAGATACATTACTTGTTTCATTACAAGACATTATGTTGTTTACACCTAGAAATAATTTAACGTAATTAAAACATTAAAGCTCTTACACACACTCGACTTTGTTTAGACAGTAAATAAGTTTGGAAGCTGATAAATTGATAAATGTTATATATAGTGTTAATTAATAAGAAGAGAAGAGAGTTGTAGTCTATACGCAGACTAACATTATGACGGCTTGACTATAATATCCTCCTGGGACTACTCTACTTTAGACTCTGAGCTTCAGCGTTACTGCTAAGAATACTCGCGATGTAATCCATCATAATTTTGTCGTGACGGCGTATTTATTTTGCAATCCCCACTTCCTTGATTTGTGTTCATCAGTTGGACAACATTCAATTAACAGGATGCTACTAATATCAGTCGTACCAACATCAAGATCAAGTAACAGGATGCTACTCATATCAGTCGTACCAACATCAAGATCAAGTAACAGGATGCTACTCATATCAGTCGTACCAACATCAAGATCAAGTAACAGGATGCTACTCATATCAGTCGTACCAACATTAAGGTCAAGTAACAGGATGCTACTCATATCAGTCGTACCAACATTAAGGTCAAGTAACATGATGCTACTCAAATTATAAGTGTTGCCAACATCATAATCAACAATAGATATAATTCAGTTTTTATCAATTTCTAAATAGGTTCCTTGTACAACTTCTGTTATGCATATTTCCCGACTTTGGGCAAGTGTGGATTTGATTTGTAAGAATGTAGCCTTGCCTATTAATGTAGCTTAGCCTATTCATTTTAAAGAAAAGCAGTCATTTAGTCGGCATTTTATGAAAAACTAAAACAGAAAAAAAAAACAATTTTTCTAGATTGTAGTTGTTCTGTTTGGTTTTAACCATAGTATGTAAATATAACATCTTTGAATTTGTAAATTAAATAAACTGGTACAGCGGTAGTAAAGCCTTACCAAATTTGTTACTGCGTTTCATAAAATCAAAATGTAGTTAATAAAGCTGGAGTAAACGACAAGTCTTTCATGCGAAAGACCCCTAAGCCCATACAAACATGCTCTCTAATTATGTCACCGCAACTAAATGTCGTTAAACTTTCTGAGATGCATTACCACCCTGACACTATTAACAGTAAACTTGGTAATACACATTAGGTTCTTAGTACACATACTGTTAAACTTTATCGATTACAGTTACTGTCGTATTCGAAGTATAAAGCGGCTTTGTAAATTTGTTAACTTTAAAGAAATATCAGCAATTTATAAAAATTCGGCCAAGTTTGTGTCAAAATCACGCACTAAAGGTTCTGTTTGAGGGACAAACTTTACCTAGCTATTGGATAAATGTCGTCTCCATACATCAGGCACGGTGAGCTGAATGAAGCAAGGAGTTCTAGGACGTAGGTTAGGTTTGGCGAGTCGGGCTGTCTCTTTCTGAGGCAGTTTTAAAATGTTTCCTTCTGAGGCATTCATACCAACCTAGCATAACTCGATTTGTCCGTACATTTCGGATATCTGTTGAAGAGATTCCTCCGGGTTAAAAAAATGAAGAAACGGAGAGTACTCTATAGAATATTATTCCCTTGCTTTAAAACTAGAGTAAGATAGCGGAATCTAAACTATACTAATATAATATTAACTAAAATACTTAGATAACTCTACAAAACAAACCTAAGTTAGATTTGTATAAGTGCAGTAAAGTGCAGTCCTGTCCGCAAGGAATAGTGAAGAATGAAGACAAGAACGCTGTATATTCTACTGTGTTTATTTAAAAGTTATAGGTTTTCATGTCAGGCAGACTGACAAACAATGAAGGGGGTTTAATTTTATCGAGACACGGAATACTAAACAAAATATGATTTTTTCCATTGAATCTTTAACTGTATAGTCAATGAAGTTCGCCACGAAAAAAAAAGTAAAAAAATAAATAAACATACTTATACAACATACAGTAAAATTGATGACCACTTACAGCTTTTTAATACTGGCAATACAGAACCTGAAGCAAAATATCTCTTTGTATACGTCGGCGATATACATAAGTGCTAATAAAGGATTTTTGAAATTCATCTACAACAGCGTAGGCGTACGTGTAGGCGTGAGTTATGATACGAGTGAACGATATCAAATATCTAATTAAAAGCAAACGTCCCTTAACAAGAATATCTTATACACGTTATAACTGTAATTATGATGTGTGTAAACAAATGTGTACTCCTTAGCAAAACAAACAAAGCGTTAAATCTGTACAAATAGCAACACAATCAATTTTACAGTTTGCATTACCATTAATATCTAACAGATGGCGCTATTTGTCCTTATCTTTAAAATATTTAAAATAAATTTAAGATGTATAGGTTGTATAAAAAAAAACTTGATCGTGAGTTGTAACTTGTACCGCAAATAGAAAATGTAGGTTAAAATCCTGTTTTAATCATTGGCGTAAGAACTAAGTTAATGGACGCAGAAAGTGTCTCCAAAAATATATTTTAGGGCTAACGCCATCATTCGTCGCTGAAATAGTTCTAGTGGTGGAGACGTTAAAAATTGCAAGATGCGTGATAAAAATGTGTAAAAATCACGATACAAAGATTTTAAAGAAACATGGAATTACATTGTATTTATTTCTTCTATAGAAATTAAATAAAATTCTTTTACTTAAACAGATAATTTTCACAGAGACGCATTGTCACCGAACGCGAAATTTAATGTTTAGTACGAGATGGCGCTTCTATCTTTTTGGAACTTCAAAATAAGTGCACTTATTTTGAACTCTTTTTTTACATATTTCAAACTTGTCGGAATAATTTATAAAGGAAGTTCGTAAGGTCTTGTATGACAATATCCGAGCCAAGTTAACTTGGGCAAATTGTTAAAGCATTGTTAAAGAAATTTATGCCTTAACTAACTTATTTTGGAAGTATAGCGTAAATGACAGTGTCCGTAAATTACACAACTTTGTTTACTGAAAGTCGATGCATTGTACAAAGTCGTCTTCTGAAATTTCTATCGTTGTTAAAAAAGTATCAATTTGTTTTAGCAAAGATTTTATTAAATATTTTATTTGGGTACTAAGTTTTAGATTAAAACATAAATAAAAACAACTTAATTAATAACTTTTTTTTTTGTTGACCCGGACGAATCTGCTTACAGATACCTTCTCAAGCGGGAACTTGGAAAGGTTATGCGGGGCAGGCGCAACTGTCTCTGAAGGAGGCAGCAAGAAACTACCTCTGAAGGAGGTAGCCCGACCCGCTAAACCATCCGGGGTGTTCCTACACAGCGTCTGGAAATGGCAGGCCATGGGATCGAAACGCACCGCAACCTACCGACGCTTGTCCTCACCTTGACACTACTCCTGGGGACAAGATGGGTATCCCCAACTTAATTGATAACCTCCTTTTTTTTGAAGTCGGCTGAAAAAGCGACACGTTTTCTATAGAATCATTGTCTTATTTAATCCAGCGCCATTAGGGTCTAATACCCGATATTCTTTAAAACCCATAGGTATATGTATACACCCGATACCTTTAAAACGAAACATAGGAGTTATTTGCGGCTCACATTAGTTGGTTATGTAAAGACGGTTCTTTCGCCAAATAATCAATGCTTTTGTATTTATACACAAACATTTATTTTTTACGCTTACTGTTATATTTTTATCTTGAAAACACACAATCTTGTGTTCTAATAACTTGTTATCTACATGGGACCGATACCGCACAGTAACACGCATGAAACGAGTAACCAATATTTAAAACTTACTTCTACCTTAGTAATGGAGATCCGGCATCACGAAATCACACCAAAGTACAACTATAATGGTCACCAGGCGAGCTCCGTTTGACAACTGGCTCAAGTTTATTGTTACAGAGGTCTTGGAATAAAATAAAAATCTAAAGTTATCAACGAGGTTTTTTTTATGGCAGTTAAGGGGCAAACGAGCAGACGGTCCAACTGATGGTAAGTGGCCACCGTCGCCCATAGACATCGACAATACACGAGAGTGACTCTTGTTTTGCCGATGCGTTGCCACGTCGAAGATAGAATGACAAAGGGGAATGAAGAGAAGAATGCTATGGTTTCAGTGGATCCTGAACGAAAATTCAGAGTTCACTAGAACCGCAGCATTAACGGGATGGGAGGGGGAGGTGTAAGTTTGTTCCACATGTGGCGACAGGAACGCTTCAATGGCACTTGGCAGACGGATTCGCATGTTGGTGGTCGCAAGCCAGTCAGGGAACAGATCCCCTAACAAGAAAATATTTGTGACTTTGTATGTTGAACTATAACTTCATGTAAAGTAAATTGTAAAAATATTGTAAAAAATTATCTAATAATAGAAATATGAACTAAATAGATTCAGGGTATAATTATGTAGATGGATAAAATGTACTCCGACAAAAGGGCCGTGTTAATATTTTAGCTTGTTATCTTTAATTGCCTATTTTATAACACTATAATCTAACTAATTTGCTAAAAATAAATAATATATAAATAAAAGGACAAACAAAATAACTCAACAAGTAAATTATATAAAGAAAAAACAGACACCGCCAATTTTTATCACCACGCCTACGTTGAGATAAAATTTATTTGTCTGCAGGCCCAAGGAGGAATAACCAACATTATTATTTCATAAGTTTTTCTCTTATTGTGTAATGGATATCTTTCATTCTGAGAATAAACTTTTTTTCTTAACCATGATAGAAAACGTAGATTTAAGTCAACGCTATTGTTTTTATCTGATTTACTATTGGAGTTTGATTAAAAGCAATAGATTAAAAAGATTAGCTTTTTATAGACCTTAACTTAAAACATTCAAAGTTTAACGCGTTAACATGTTTTTCTATTCTATCAACTTGATTACTATGAAATAATATCTTGTTTAGTCAATTCCTGAAGGCTTGATACATTCAATCTTTTAAGGTATTGTTTATTGTCTTACATTAAAAAAAATTGAGGTTGATTTCATTCATTGCTTTTCTATAGTAATAATAAATAAATATATTATATTAGTTAATCATGGACTTCAGTCTCGTACAAAATACATCAAAAAAATGTGTCCGAAGTGATCACAGACACATAGAAGGAATATTATTCTCGTTTTGTATCCTTTTTCATCATCATCAACATCATCACGACCCTTCAATGGCCCACTGCTAAGCCGGGTCTCCTCCTCAGAATGAGAAGGGTATTAGGCCATAGTCCACCACGCTGGTCCAGTGCGGGTTGGCAGACTTCACACACCTTCGAGAACTTTTATGGAACTCTCAGGAGTGCAGGTTTCCTCACGATGTTTTCCTTCACCGTTAAAGCAAGTGATATTTAGTTGCTTAAAAACACACATAACTGAGAGTCAGAGGTGAGTGCCTGTGTGGAGGATCGAACCTCGGACCTCCCGAGTAAGACTTGAAGTCTCAACCACTGGGCCATCACTGCTTTTATATATCCTTTTTACTCATAAAATATAGGGTTTGAAATAGTGGCGTAGTGTGCCTTGGAGGGGCCCTGTATCAAAATTAGTTGAGGGGCCCCGGTTAAGTCATTCACTTAAAAGGGAGAATCCCACAATAACTGATGTACGATGTTGCCAACTTTTGGGTGCAAGCTTAAACCCCGGAAAAAAAGAGATTGTTTTTTTTGACTTTGACAGTTTTTTTATATATTATATGGAATTTAGTGACTTGTCTTTATGGAGACGAAAATGTAGCTTTAAGCTTATTCTTGTACCTACTATTTCTGTTGTGTTTAGAATATTAGCATTAATTGTGAGTCCATAGGTTACTTTTTGTTATAGTAATTTACGCTGCCCGAAGTATACATTAAACCGAGTCTGGTTGAAAACGAAAGTGCAAGCAGTAGCTCAACAGTTATTACCTTAGCAATTAACTGAAACTTTAAACCTGTGGTAATTACCATTTATAAGTGGTAATTGCGTACACGATAATTATTTACAATAACATTACTACTGTTATTTATTATGTTATTGTTTATTTATCTTTATTTTATTTCTTTCTCTGTCAATTATAACATAAACCCTCCACGGTTTAATTACAATTCCCCTCTGCCGCTGGGATAGAATCTCGTAAGAGTCGTGTAACCCAGCACCCCCTTGGTGGGTTTTTTTTTATGTAACTAGGTCGGCAAACAAGCGTACGGCTCACCTGATGATAAGCGATTACCGTAGCTTATAGACGTCTGCAACACCAGAAGCATCGCAAGCGCGTTGCCGACCCTATCCCCAATTCCCCCCAGGAGCTCTGGTCACATTACTCACCAACAGGAACACAACACTGCATTAGAGTAGAGTTATTTAGATGTGATCTTCTGTAAGGTCGAGGTACTACCCCAGTCGGGCTGCTCAATATTCGAGCAGGAAATTTCCTGCTGTGCCATACCTCACTTAAAGGTGGTAGGGGATTTGTTCCCCGATGGCTTGCGACCACTTTGTCCCTTATCATTAAAAGAAATAAAAATCAAATGTAAAAGTTTGTGTGGATATTTAAATGTTTGTCTCACAAAAACAGCTAGACAAAATTAATAATATAGACCAAATTTAATTCTATTAAATGAATGAATGTAATACAATTCTTGAAAATAACGTGAAATTAAAACTACGAACTTTCAAAGCTCTGATTCATTTGAATTTTGAAATAATGTCTGGTATTAAGTGTTGTTACATAACTCTTTAAAATTATATAAACTTTATTGACAGGAAGCCGAGCAGTGCCACAGGCTTGTGACTCACTTGAACGTTCTCCCAGGAAACCGATTTGGTTTTAGTAGGAATAATTATCCATACAAATAAATAAAATTTGAGTGTCTGTTGTAATATTAAAATAACCACTTTTTACTAAGTGCACCTGGGGATGCATACACGGTACATATACCAAGAAAACTTTTTTTTTTTTTTTTTTACAATTTTTGTCTGTCTGTCTGTTTGTTCCGGCTAATCTTTGATATGGCTGAACTGATTTTGACGGGACTTCCACAGATAGCTGATGTAACAGGGAGTAACTTAGGCTATTTAACATCTCGCAACGACCCATAAGAGCGGAGCAACACGCGAACGAATTAGCGCAGGTCGGCTAGTATATAAATAATAAGATATACGATATATATTAACTAATATAAGGCAACGGGTAGGCTTTATTAAATTAATCTCTATAAAATTGAGTTTGTCTATTGGTTTACGATACGTTCAAACACAATTTAAGTTTAGAAGCAAGTTATTGGAGTAAATAAAGTTTCTCGTAGAGCACGAGTAACTTACGACGAGGTTAGAGTTCAAACGTTACATTGAATCATTTTGTTACTTCAATTACTTAGTACAGGTGATTCATAAATGTTTAACACACTTTAGACGATGTCAAGACAGAATGCATATACGGTAAGTTAAAAATGTAATCAGTTATTTCTTTGTCCAGTACAAATTGTTGTGAGGTATCAAATATTATGACTGAGCTACCCTTATTACCTAGGGGTATAACAATAACCAATATTCTCAGACATACCAAATAATCACAAGAAAATCAGCCAAATCATTTCGGAGGAGTTTGGTTCCAAACTCTGTGACACGAGAATTTTATATATATATATTTTTTATGCAGCCAGAGAATTAAATATGTTAATGATTAAATTCAATGACATTAGTTATAGCACGTAATAAAGAAATTTTAATCTCTGATAAAAGGATTACTTGCAACACTGTTGATAACGTTTGATTTGGGTTTGTTTTTAAATAGACTTGCACAATAATTTGTAATTTAAGTTTCGTAAATATTGAATTTTTCTATACAGTTGATGAGTTATTACAATCTGTAAAGGCCTTGTAAATTTTTGGGTCTCAACATCCACGTGCTACTAATATTATTATTCACAGTATTTATTATGTATATAGAACTACTATTGGATCGATTTTTTACATAAAAAGTGCTTTATCAACACAAATTAATAGTAAGCGATATTCATAGGTAAGGATTTCCTGTAAGATTCCTTTATTAACAAACCTAGAGATAGTAAAATGTACAGAACAAAACTCGGTAGAGGTTATTAAGGCAGTTAGAGGTACATGTATGTAGACTGTACAATGTACAGGCTGTATCTAAGTGCGGGTAACTAGCCCTATACGATTGCGTGAACGCAATTGAGATGACTCTACTACTGTTTACACTTCACGATATTACGTTAAATTATTTATAATAAACTTTAATATTAGCATACTCAGAAAATACCATTATTATCTTTTTAAATCACACACACATATATACGACTATTAATTTAAAAATTTAAATTACCTCGGTATCAGTAGTCACTAAGTATCGATACCCACATTACATTAATTAAGGAGCATAGATATTATTGTATAATGCAAAAGATAAAATATATACTGTTATGTATTTTAAAAAGTTTGACACTCGATTCTATACGATACTTGCTATAGACAGAAAGGTATTGCGAAATACCGTTTCATCTCTACTTAGACAAGATCGTTATAATCACTACATAGTATAAAACAAAGCCGCTTCCCGGTATCTGTCTGTCTGTCCCTATGTATGCTTAGAGCTTTAAAACTAAGCAACGAATTTTGATGCGGTTTTTTTAATAGATAGAGTTATTCAAGAGGTATATTTATATGTATAACTAGCGGCCCATCCCGGCTTCGCGCGGGTGGAATATTATTTTTAAAAATATATTGGCCCTCCAGCATTTCGGTGCCCCCTCTCTTGCCGCTTTACTCGCTGCGCTGCGTCGCTATACTGGCCCGTCGCGTCGTCGTGTATTTTTTGTTTATATTGATATTTTTAATTTCATAATATCTTTTGAATGGAAAGTCCGATTTTAATAATTCAAAAAGTAATTAACAGGTATTGAAATAGTCTTGAATACGAAATAATTTATTTGGATAAGGATTAATACAAAGTTATAGAAAACATGGTCTGATTTTGATAGACATTTTTATCAACTTTTAAAATGTAAAAAAGTAGTTATAGTGACGTAACTATAATAGTTGGAGATATGGTCTCGCGGATTTTTTTGTAGATATTGATACGTTCTATAATATTGTACAACATTTTTTTGTTCTATCATCAATACTTTTTGCAGCGCATGCGATGAAAGATATTTTATGGCAAATTTTTTGGCACCTTGGGTTGGTTTTCGTGAGATTTCCTAAGGATCTCTAATTTTTTCTTGTAATAAATATAGCCTATGTTACTCAGGGATAATGTAGCTTCCTAATGGTGAAAGAATTTTTGAAATCGGTCCAGTAGTTTTTATGTTTATTCGTTACATACAAAAATACAAAAATACAAATCTTACTTCTTTATAATATTAGTATAGATACATGTATATTATAGTAGAGAAACACTGATAATTTTAGAGGTTTCGCTTACATTGCAAACACTGGCTGAACCCTACGAGATAGATCAAAATACACTACAGTATTGTACACCTTAAAAAGGTCTATAAAAAAGTCCGCGATGGTATATGTCTATCTCTTAGGGATAATCCACAATAACCATTTTTTATCCTTTACTTTTTACGAGAAATAATGGCTTATTTGCGAAGCGATTTTAAACAATACAGCAATCATCCAATAAGGTCCTTATTACAATAAGTACCTTAAATACATTGTGCATTTAATATAGATCAATATGACCCTTTACATCATGAAATTTAAATGAATATTTTCGAAGATATTACAGATATAAAATGCAGGGACACAGCGGTTACGGTTAAAAACACGTGTTAAATTGCACCCGGGCGAAGTAGGGACGGGTCGACTAGTAGTCAATATATTAATATTGTAATCTTCACAAATTATAGTTTAAAACCATGTCGATTAAATTACCTTTCAAACTAACGAAACTTCAGCAGAATCGATCCATTATATTGGGCGCTACGTTGCCACAGACAGACATACAGATACACACGATAAATTTATAACACCCCGTTGGGAGTTAAATACTTTTTTAAATGGGCATTGAACTTTGCTTATTTTGTTGAAAATTGCATATCAAATTTGAGTGAGTTGAACCATTCTTTTGCGTATACTAAGTTAAATTATACTTATATACATTACTATTAAAATCGTATCTACCATTTATCGGCCTACCACTCTACCTACCACTACCACCAGCTTTAAGAGGTTATTGTAAAAATTGTTTTGAGAAATTAAACATATTAAACAAAAGTAACATCATATATATAATGTCTGGTTATAATTTAATTACACTTGCTTAGCTTTAAAATGCATGAAACCATGAATCCGCTGAAAATTTTATTGACAAAGTTAGAACGTGTTTTGTGCTTTTAAAAATGCAACCTGATTTTTTTATAACAGTGATAATTTTTTATTGTGAATTATTCGTTAAAATTATTTTTTAAGTACAACTTTTCACGTCAAAAGACTAACTTCGGTTTATACATATTTAGGTTTTAGTCAAGGAATGTAAGAAAAACATTGAGTAATTTAATGTATCTGGTATAACATAGGATGTTGTAAAAGTCCCTGTTCTTGAAAATAACCTCTGGGAAACGATCCCAACATTCGCGTTGCAATAAGGAAATTGTTCTTGCACGAAAATCGGTGCGGAATAAGTACTACTTTAGGTGACCTAACGATGTTCTTCTTTATTTTCTTCTTACTGTATTACCTACAATAAATTAATTACAAATATTTCTTGATACTCAGAAATCTGAAATCACAAAGAAGAAGGAAACTTGATAGAGTTGGAGACAAAGAGAGAGACTTCATTACCTAATTTAGATTGGATTAGATTTCACGCAAAATAAAGAAATTTGAATTAATTTGAACCACCGTTGATAATTTTATATTCATTAAGATTTAGAGCTAAAACTATTTCATGCTTTTTGTTCTAAAAATTCAGTCGTTTAATTAAAATGCACCCATTCTCAGTAGCTAATGTCCGCAGCGGCCATTAACGTATTATATCTGTATGGTTATGGGAGCAAAATCGTTAGTGTCGTCTTGAATTGAATTAAATTGTTGTAATTTAAGTGTATGAAAGTTCACTGCAGTTCAATGCCTTTAATATATAAGCTAGATTGTATCTAATATATTTTATAAGCGTTAAAGCCTACAGAGAGATTTTAAATTTTATTGGAAGACTAGGGGCCCGTCCCGGCTTCGCACGGCTGGATAATTTTTTTTTAACATTTTGGCTCCCGCATTCTGTCGCTCCCTCTATCGCCGCGTTACTCGCTGCGCTGCGAGGCACTCCATACCGCGCCGGCGACCCGCCTGGGATTATTTTTTATTTATCTTGATATTTTTAATTAGTAATATCTTTTGACTGGACTGTCCGATTTCAATAACTCAAAAAGTAATTAACAGGTATTGAAACAGTATTCATTACGAAATAATTTATTTGGATAAGAATTAATACAAAGTTATGGAAAACGTGGTCTGATTTTGATAGGCATTTTTATCAACTTTTAAAATGTTAAAAAGTAGTTATAGTGACTTAACTACAATAGTTGGACATATGGTCTCGCAGAGTTTTTTGTAGATATTGATACGTTCTATAATATTGTAAAACATTTTTTTGTTCTATCATCAATACTTTTCGCAGCGCATGCGATGAAAGATATTTTATGGCTAATTTTTTTGCACCTTGTGTTGGTTTTAGTGAGAATTTCTGGGGATCTCTAATTTTTTCTTGTAATAAATATAGCCTATGTTACTCAGGGATAATGTAGCTTTCTAATGGTGAAAGAATTTTTGAAATCGGTCCAGTAGTTTTTATGTTTATTCGTTACATACAAAAATACAAATCTTTCCTCTTTATAATATTAGTATAGATTAATTCGTTTACGTTGTTAATTTTACCTAGTTTAACTAAGTTGACTCTCTGTTTGGTAATTTATAAAAAACTATACAATTGTGTACTTAATTTATTTAGACAGCTGTAGACAATATAGAATTCTAGTCTATACGCAGACCCACAGTGTGATGGCTTGACTAAAAATTCCTCCTGGGGGCTATACTTTAGACTCATACCAACAGCATAACTGCTAGAATACTTGCGATGTAATAATAATGATTTACGTCAGGGCGGCGTATTTAATGTGTTAGCTTTTATCTTTACGTTGACGCAACTGAACTGAATTGAAAATTAAATATTTTTCATAATGTTGCCAACATCATAACTAACAGAATGCTACTCAAATAAGTGTTGCCAACATCACAATTAACAGTATACCTACTACATTATGTGCAATGTCTGTATCAAATTTTCAGTGTCTCCGTCAGTTTTACAAGCACAGATTTGCCTAATAAATGTTATTAAACTAACGGGATAGTGAATGATGTATAGTTTGTAAATTCCTTTTCAAAACCTTAAACATATGATAATCATACAAGTGCCTTCGAACATTCTAGTCACCTAACGTTTCCACCGTATATGCATCATGACATCCCTTATATTGCAAGGACATACTTGTCAGGAATAACAAAGGCTATCGAAAATATACTTTACCGTATTTTGGCTAAGGTTTAAAATGTTTGATTGCAGATTACAATAGGACAAGATGCCGGAAACCTGATGGGTCTTGCGACTCAGTGAAGGATCTAACGGTGCTATGAAAGAGTGGAGTTGATTTGCGAATGTGATACGTATGTACTGGTAAACCGAAAGTTAAGCAAATACACATTTTAATGCAAACTATTTATTATTTTTCTAGCATCAACAATTGACATCATCCTTCTCTTTAGGTATTAATATTTAGAAAATAAATAACAGTCGGTGTAATCTACTTTTACCACTTTAAGAGTATCTTTCACGACTTGCTTTATTACACTGCCTACAAAGTTTTTATATAAACTTTTATATAAATAATTAAAATATCTTTAAATACATAAACAGAAGTATCATAAGAAACCTTGAACGTAGGTCATGGTCGCAAAGCTCAATTCAAACGGCTGAGCAAACAAGCGTATTGGAGGCAGAGAGCCCTCGGAACACGCCTCGAGACAGACATCTTTTCAGTTACTAGATATGAACGAATACTTCTTTGGTTATTCTTATGTGCTATTTTTAGTTTTGCATCCCATATTCATACGTTTAAGAACCTTGGGAAATAATTCTACAATGTTGTAAATACATCTTTTTAAGTTTATGTGGTTTGAAAGCAACTTACAATTTATTTTGTAAAGTATTCTATGGAGTTTACAATGTCTAAGTTAAAAATTTAATTTAGTTTTTAGCGAGCGATTTTTGAGTTAATTTTTTGGGAAAGACCCAAATCTATATAATCTTATTATATATTAAAATCTTATGACATAGTGTTTGTTATAGAACTCCTCCGAAACAGTTTAAGCGATTTTTATGTTTCTTTTTGTGTATATTTAGAAGATTTGTGAATATGTCTTAAGCTATTTTTTATACCGCTGTGAGGAAGGATGATCAAAAAGGAGGGTGTCAAAAGGGACCTACCGAGCCTATCAGCTAGTAATACACAAAAGGGATATAACACATCAAATGCATGGATAAATCTCAAATGGAGCCAGTACCTAGTTTTTGAATTAAGATATTGAAATGTTCTTGACTAGAAATTATTTGAGACATCGAAATTAATTGAAATTTTGAAGAATTGTACCTAGATTACATTATCAATATTTTTCTGTTGAGTGTCGCAGAATAGAAAAAAAATTCGATATCTTAAAGTTAAATCAAGAGAATGCTCCCACATAGCCGAACAGTAATTTCTGCGTATATATTCTATAACAATTCGTGACATTATATTGTAGTGTATACAAATCTCAAGACACAGGTTGACAATCAGCTCGCAAGTCGCAATCTAACCAGTGATCACCCGCGGGGCTGTCAGCTGATTGCAATAAACTAAATTTTACATCGTCATTGATCGCTGAATACTACGATAGCTGATTTATCGCTTAATCAAATACTGTTTGAGAAACATTTTAATAAGAAAATGTTACTTAATGTTGTTAAGTTGGTCTTTATCTTGAGATGAATAATGTTATTTCGTCATCGCCTTCAAATTTAAAATAATTATTTCTATTATTTTTGATGTTGTTTGCAACTACTACAAAATATTTCTGTGGCATTATTTCCAATTGGTTTCAAACTTGTGATTTTTATACAAATTTCTGTGTTTTGGTTTATTGTTTTTTTACGTTATGGGTCTAAAAATAACATATGCGAGTTTGGTACCCGGAAAAGAGTGTAATTCTTGCAAATTGATTAATCTATACTTCTATACTATTATATAAAGAGGAAAGATTTGATTGTTTGTATGTTTGTTTGTTGCGAATAGGCTCTAAAAGTACAGAACCGATTTTGAAAATTCTTTTACCGATAGAAAGCTACATCCTTTACAGGTAACATAGGCTGTGTGGTGTTGCCATAAATACTCTAATTAAAAAGATATGGCCATTTAAGTGCCATAAGGTGGTCATTTTGTAAATTGAAGAGTTTTTCGAAACTAAAAATCCGATTTAAAAATTTTGAGTGAAAAAAGTGATTTAGTGTTGCCATATACATTTTTTAAATAATAGAATATGTCCATTTTGTTGTTACAAATCCGATTTAAAAAAGAGAAATCTACACTATTCATGAGTGACAAAGGTGGTTTAGTGTTGCCATATGCATATTTTAATTAATAGATTATGGTCATTTTGTTGGTACTAATCCGACTTCAAAAATTCTTTCCCTGAAAGAAGTCTATAGTATTTCCGTCTCTCTTCCTCTTATATTATCATTCTCTTTCATCTTTTCTCTCTTTAATTTTTATCTTTATCTGTTCGGAATGATCAGTCTCTTTTCACTTTCTTTCTTTCGATTATCTCTCTCTTTCTCTCTCTCTGTCCTTTACCTATTCAATTTTATTTTTGCTCTGTCTTCTTTTATTATCTTTCGCTTTTATTTTCTTTTTCTTTCTATTATATTTTTTTATAATTTTTTCTTACTCTCTCTCTTTTTTTCAAATAATGTTGAATGAATTACAGAGTGACAATTTAGGGACATCAATTATAATATTGCTTTAAATATCCGGAGCGAAGCGAGGACAGGCCGCTAGTATATAATAGAATTGATCTAATATCCATTCATAATTATCATAATATATTTTTTATGATAATTATTAAACACTATAGTCGTTGAGTTAATTACTAGTTTCCTATAAAAATGTTATCGTTAATTTTATTAAAGACAAATAAATCGAATAATAGACTCCGCATGAAACCTCCGCATGAACATAAAATGGATTTACAGAAATATTGAAACAGAATTTATTTAACTCAATTTTAGATACTAGATACTATATTATTACTATCTTCAACTCCAAAACACATTAAGCTAAACTGAACTTAAACTTAATATTACACGTTTATCGAACAATAGGTAGATCTAAGTGAATTTCTCATGTCGGTCGTTTCCATTAAGGGTGCCTACGCTTTCCTAAACTTATGTTAGGAGTTGGGGAAGTTATGATCAATTCACGTAAAGTATATAATACAAATTCGAAAGTTCGTTTATAATAAATAATCCAGAAAAAAAATTGTGTGTAAGCTTTTACTACTTACTATAATAAATTCAGATAAATCGGATACAAGGAAGAGACTAAAATGACTATTCCACCATCTTGAGTGGTCCATCATATGTAATTAGAATGAAATCATTTAATTTTTTCGTATTTTTCTCAGCATACTCTTTCATTTGATACCTGTATCGTTAGAATACACCAAAAATAACTAGTCCACCATCTTGGTCCGGCCGCCATATCTGAACAGACATTTTATGCATTGCAGAAACATTGCAAGTTAAATAAATACATTTGTTGAGTACACTTTTTATTTATCGACAAAAATATTGAAGACAAATAATTTTTTCAAATTAATATTTCAAAAATATCAAGTTTATCTACCATAAAATTCTTTTTAGTCTGCATTCGATCTATTTTATAAACCATCAAATCTTAAAAAACAACCTGACCTTAGCTCTTTATCAGTATAAATTATGTAAATTTGTCATTGATGTCTGAGAGTGGCATGAGAAAAACGACGCCCAATTATATTATTATACAAAACTTTCGTTATTACCGCCATTTGTGTGCAAGGGACAAATGTTCTCCTTATTTTATAGGAGATAGTTTCAATGTCTTTTACAAAGTATCATGATGAATTGAAACTGTATCCAAATAACTAGAGAGTATCCTAACCTATTATCCTACAGGAAATGCTTTTTTTTCCAAGATAAAAAGTATTTTATTATTTATTTTAGGTTACCTATAAGGTATTTCTATGCCAAATTTCATTCAAATACAGAAAAAAAAAACAAAAATTGTTTGTGTTCGCTTTTCGCCTTTATATTAATAATTCAATCTAAGCAACGCTGAATAGGATAATTAAATGTATTATCAACTAAAACACCTAATACAATTTAAACAAAGATAATTTACAAGTAAATGTTCAAGTATCTATATACAAGTATCGAACATACATGGCGCCAGTGTCAAGACAAAACCATTAAGTCACGTTTGAATATTGCGATACTTTAGAGATGAAGGTGTGTCGACTAACCTAATCGATATTTTTGTATTAAAAGTGCAACACAAGTAGAAAACCAAGTTGCTGTACCGATTCAAAGAAGGATTTCTAGTGCTGGAAGTAGGAATGAAGAAAGGATTGTTATAGTTTCAGAGATTAAGGTCAGGTAAGGTAAGGCTAAGGCTAGCAAATGCTAGAATAATTTACCACACCTTTACGAGACATCTCAAAATCGAAACAAAATTTCAAAATAAAAGCAAAAAAAATTTATTACAAAAGCAGTTGGATAGCTAGCACATCTATCCTATCCTACATTGTGTGTGTAGTGTATAAAGTTAAATTTATCTATTTTTTTATTAGAAATTGGATTCTAAATTTTCTCAATATTTGACTTTTCTTAATTTTTCATATATATTTATATTACATAGATACATGTCCGTATGCCGTATATTATCCGTCCAGACCTCAAACTGGCTTCACGGAAGACCAGTGCTCTGCTTAAACATAATCAGCTAATGCTGAGTGAAGACCATTTTGGTAACACAGAAACAGTCTTTTAGTTACTTAAGCTAATTAATTATTTAAGTCGTTTTTACCATTTGATACTAGTGTAATAATTGTTGGAAGCTTTTCTGTGTATTTATTACAAATAAACGTCTCTTTCTTTCTTTCTTTAGATTCAAGAGCAGACTACAGCAGCTTCAAACATCGTGTGTGCAAGTTACTTAAGAAGAAAGGTCGGCAACAGATCAATATTCTCATATAGCAACTGTGACCACTTTCCGTGATTTTCTAAGCCAGCGAGGTATCAAAAAAAATATTTAAAAAGCAAAGAAAATATTAAACCTAGATGGAAAAAATCCTACTATTTATTAATATATTTTATTTTTAATAAAGTTACGTTTATTCAACTATATTAATAAATTAAATTAAAGATAAGGAGATGATGATTTAACGTGGTAATCAATTGTCATAACAACACAATGGAAAAACCGTTTTACCTATTAGCAAAACAGGTCAGTACTTCATATAAGTTCAGATCGACTTTTCGCTTCACTAGCGAACAATTCATATAGCTTGTCCAGTACCGCACCGCCCACGGCGAACTAGCTCGATGGATCCGTATGCTTTCCTAACAAACAGAACATACAAATATCATTGCAATATCATAGTTAATATTAAATAACTAGTATCGTTTTACTTGGGGATATTAACTGGAGTTAGAACATTTTGTTTCTATTGGCTCAAAGAAAAATATGAAATTTCGCAATACGGATGGACAAACACGACTATGTCTGACCTCTAAGTAGAATACAATGAAGTGCATTATAAAAGCAGTTAAATGCTCCATGTATGTGTATGTACGATATCGATGTCTGTGCTACTTTATAATGACGTGAGTAGCAACAAACATTAAGACTGCGTTTCCACCAGGGTTGAGTGCAGCCAGGGACGTGTTTGAAGGAACAATAGTACACATTATTTAACTAGTCTGTCTCAGAGTGACATCGTTTAAAGTACGAGTGTATATTAGGATTCATCTTAGGTTTCATATCTCTAAGATGAAAACCAAGATTTACCGAGTTTTTGACTTTTACAATTTAGTTTTGGTAAACAATGTTCTACTGATGAAAATCTTATGATTTACAGTAGTTTGAGCTATCCCGTTAACGTATACATAAACTGTTTATTATATGATTTTGAATGACGATGGGGCTTTTACTAGCTTTGTCTGCTAAACATCTTCTCGTATATGCTACTTTATGAGTTCGCTAATTGAAACTCTGTGTGTAAGTAATGTGCTAGAATACGCAAATGTCTGTGCTTTTTCCACAATGTATCAAAATAATCGGAAAAACTAACCAATATAGTGCATTTAGTCTATTCTACTTTTATTTAACTGGTATCTATCAAAATGCAATATTCAATATTCTGTAAATACCATGAAAATACAATATTATAATACTACTAATCCTTTCTCATGATGATCCCAGGTTGTAAGAGGTGGAACTGCCTGATGGATAAGTAATAATTTGTTTGAATGACATTCTCATAAATATCAAATCTTTTTATTTCTTACGAACTGCAATTTCATCATCACGACCCTTCAATGGCCCACTGCTGACCCGGGTCTCCTCCTCAGAATGAGGAGGGTATTAGGCCATAGTCCACCACGCTGGCCCAGTGCGGGTTGGCAGACTTCACACACCTTTGAGAACTTTTAGGGAATTCTCAGGAGTGCAAGTTTCCTCATGATGTTTTCCTTCACCGTTAAAGCAAGTGTTATTTAATTGCTTAAAACACACATAACTCAGAGTCAGAGGTGTGTGCCCAGGATCGAACCTCGGACCTCCCGAGTAAGACTTTAAGTCTCAACCACTGGGCCATCACTGCTTTTAGCAATACCGTTGATGAATAAGTGTTCGCGGGTCCTTTTCCTTTCCTCTTTCTACGCTTTCCTTTCAAGCGTAGTGTACACGAAAGTTAGTATTATAGTATCGTAGTAAAGGTCACCCTTCTTGAGGTCCACGTAAGTTAGCTTTATTATCTACTGTAGTAAGTGTCCAGTCAATGAAGGGGAGCGTTATTCCTTGCGAAGCGAAGGGGTTCTTGGTGGTAAGTCCAAGGCGCTGCTCGACTAAATTGCATGTGTATATGTATTCCTTTACAGTAAAAGGTATCATTACTCTCTCGTTCAATAACAGAACATGAAAAACTGATAATGTATCCTCTAAAGAAGTGAACTCTAAGGTTCGATGACGAGTTAAATCGGTTCGAAGTAAAATAAAAAAGAATTTTACACCCGTGAGATATCAAAAGGAGTCTAAGCTCAGTATATCTTAGAAATACATAATTCGGTTACGAATGACGAGTGGGTCTATCCAAGCGAATAAAGCCTACAGGCCAAATAACTTTGGAGAGCTCTTCTCTAAAGTATTAAAACTTATTACATTACCATATCGGTATGCTCTGAACATCGGCAGAACATGGTAGGTACAGTCCCTACAGCTAAATCTAAGGCCCTAGTGCTTGTCTGTGTCGTATATCATTAACATCCAGAACCCGAGCGTCCATTAACATCGCTTCGTGTTGCCGTTGCGTGACTCCAAACATTTTGTAAACCCTACTGTAAGCACAGAATATAGATGAATAGAAATTGCATGAATTAATATTAATGAAGTAGCAGTGATGGCCTAGTGGTTATTACATTGGTTTTTTATTCGAAGGGTCCAAATTTTATCCTAGTAATGTGTTAACACAAGCAATTAAATCGATTGAACAGTATAGGAAAATATCGGGATTGATCTGAGAGTCTGTACAATGTTTTTTAAGCCTAAAACCTTGCTAAAATGAAAGAATCAGTTCGGCATTGAGTCAATACAAATATACAGGGTAAATTAGATAAACATGTAAGCTAAAGCGGACTTATTATAAAAAAAAAATTAGCGTAAAGTATTCTTTAAATAATATAAATATTTACAGCATTGAAGTTTTAAAATTTTCTAAATAATATATTCAAATAATTATACTTACACTACTCTAAAAATTGGATAAAGAAGTCATATTATCTTTATCATATATTCTGCATCAAACTCTTAAGTTACCACTAGGGGAAATGCTGGATAGTTGCCCTCTTTTTCGAAAAAGATCTGTTGTCAAAAAAAAGTTCACTTTTTAATAATAATATTAAATGTATATCAAAACATAGGTATAAAAGACGTATAAAAAGATTGTTTACATTTGATTTTTATTTATGTACTTTATATCGTTAATATTTAATCACTGTTGCTATGAATATCATTCACATTTTTATACTTTGACTAGTAGCCATTTAAGTATAGAGTTTTAGTTGGTTTGTTTGTTATCGACGTGGTAGAGATACAGGTAGAGTAATTTTTCTAGCAAATAATTTTTTTTCTTATACCACTTCCATCCCACAATATTCTATGACTTAAACTATCTCCCAGAGATAGCATAGAGACCTGTAACATTAGTATGTTTGTTAATTAAAAGATTGCCGACGCTCATTTAGATTTGTTTGCTTGTATTGTCACGACTTATTGTGATTTACTGTTTTATTTGCAAGTATAATAAGAAACTTGATTTACGAATAAAAATTAATTGTCTAGTTTATGGTGTTTTAATTAGGTACAAAATATATTTTTATTTACTTTCATTTTCAAAACAAATACATTTGAAATTACCAACGGCCAGACACAAGTGCTCCAGTGTTTTTAAGAGGAGCTATTTACCAGGTTCAGAATCAAAAAATACTCTTTAATAATTTTGTATCACAACATTATATCTTTGACTGTGGTTAAACGAAATGAAAAGTTATAAAATTTATTTTAGAAAAACTTACTTTAATGAAAAATTAGATTACATACTCGCAATTAAATCCAAAAACGACGCAAGATGTCTCTTAGATCAGTGCAGATATTGTATAAAAAATTAGCACAGTTTCTTAATAATCTTGTTTTCATTACATAATATGATATTATCATATTTAATAGAATGTAAAGACAGCAGGATCAGTCCCTCGGGTAAGAAAATACATTATTTTGTTCTCATTACGAAATATACTACTATGTCTACAGCGTAAGTACTTGAAATTTTTTTATTTAAATTAATTAATAGTTTATTTAGATTCTGATTGCTTAAGGGTAAATCTTGTAAACTTAAACCTTTAAAATTTAAATGTACTTCTCGTTTCCCTTTTCCTACTTACATTCCTAAGTAGTAGTTGCAAGTAATTTGTAAAATAAGAAAATCGATACTTGCACGGTTGCAACGTAATTGCTTGAGAGTAATAATTATTGTAGCTCTACTTAAGGTTCAAAACTCATTTGTTCGACCAGTTATTCTATGAAGTTGTCTTTGTTGTTATATTTATATTTTAACGGTATACTGTCTAATACATACTTAAACTTCACTGAGTTTACCTACTTTGACAAATTGTAAGGACAAATAAAAAATAATTTGAGTGTAGAACTCGCGCTCTGAGGGTTCCGTACAATTTCAATAAAGGGACGAACACTATCAAGTTTTGATTTTCGTGTGCGGGTTAAAATATTATCAAAAATAGTATTGGGAGCCATTTATTCCAGATATAAGTAATGCGTATTTCAATTGACATATTTATAATTACTTACAAAAAGAATATAAGAAAATATGATAAAACATTTTTAACAAAAAAATGTAATAAAAATAATTTCAAAGCCGGTGAACATACCTATACTTATATATAACAATAAAATATAATTGTCAAATATAGAACATTCTTTTTTTGGTATCAATTAAAATATTTTACAAGTTGTCATTTAACAACATGTCATATCGTTAACAGCCGTTGCTTAAGATTCTCGCCGATATAGCTTTAGATTCATTTCACACGATACGACGACAAAAACGTATATGTTTGCGATTTTACTAACATTCGAATACGTTATAAATATACACGTCTTCGGCACAGATTTAATTGATTTTTTTTTACAGATTCAAGATATTATAGACGTACATGTAAACCAAAATATATAAAAGATAATTTTTTTTGTGATGTAACTAAAAATTGCCATTTCTAGGATTTTTCCCCACATTAGTGCTATAAAACCTTGCTTCTTGCCAAAAATCATGTTCCTACTTCCTAGGTCAAATACAAAGCCTGGGAATTTTGATTTATCTCGAAAATCAAAATTACATTACATGAGATGAAAGCGGCTGCGGGTTTCCATAAAATTGACTTAGCAGTTCGATACTTTTACATATTTTAGAATGAAAATTTACAGTTTTTTAATTTTATCCTTTATTTGTGCTATGAGACCTTACTTCATGCTAAATGTCACGATGCTAGGTCATATCTTTTCAATCCGTGGACATGGAAGTTTGATTTTTTGACAGCTGCAAGGGACCTCAGGCTTGAATATTTGATATAATTTCAACTTGATACCTCCACGCGATCCTGAGAAAGAGGGTCTTGTCGAAGGTACGGAACCCTAAAAACACCTAATAGATCCAATTACTGTATAATTCCTATTGAATTTCAAAATACCTTGTACAAGAAATTAAAATGGCGGCCGTTAAGGTATCCCCTTACCAAAAAAGAGTGTCTACTATAATATATACTTCATTATTCAGAGCCGTGGAAACATAAAAAGGTAAAGTATAAAACTTAAATCAGTGACTATTGATGTTTACGAGTAATTTCTGTTGCATTGATTATTTATTTTTAAATATTATGTTCCAAGACTTATTTATATGATCTGTAAAGATTATTAACCCAATAAATTATGATTATGATTATTTCATTTATCAGTAATCCACTAGTATTAAATTAGTAGACGGTAGTGACGCACATATCAATGAACTATGCAAACTGGGGCTGGGACAGTGGGACTTAGGATTTGGTTTTTTATTAAACTGTAGGTAAACAACTAAACTCTTAGAAGGAAATTTGGAAATTTAAATCATGAGATGAGTAACTATTAAATTAAAAATGTATATTACCCCCAACTTAACTCTAACTGGACTGCAATCCTTAAAAATATTTTTTTTAATATAAACCTCATTATTCGACTAAAAATATTTTTACTACTTTTTTTATTTAATTATAATTTTCTACTTTCCATTACAAAATAATCTTAAGTATACTCTAAAGTTTATAAATATCAAAGAAATGTATCATCATCGTCTTCAAAGCTTTGGTAATGACATCGTAATGTGGCACATAAATTCGAAGAGCCGTAATATACACCACTATAAATATTACCCAAAGTGGTGATTTACCCAACACTTGACGGGTAAAAAAACATCCATAATGGCCGGTAACCCTAAATGGTTACAAAGCTTTCTGTCTTTATATTTATTTTACTGCATTTATATAAACTTTTTACTATTAAACTAGTTAGCAATACTATTGATAACTTTGTTTTCTTGAGTAGTTCCTTTCATTTTAGTTTAAGTACTCTCACTGTTTCGAATATATAACCTTCTTCCCAATAGATTTGAGTCAGTCTGTCAAGTGATTTTGCACAGTAAACATTATTGTAGTGAAAATACTAACTTGGCTTCCATCTAAATTGCATGATACTATGTTTGACTATTACTGCGTAGTGTAACTAACCTATAGATAAAATAAATAGTAATATATATTAATATTATTATAGTTTGCCGTTGAGTAACCGATAGTTCTCTAGTTACTAATCACTTTTAATACTTCAAGATCGTTCACAATTTAATGCCGTATTTTCGAGTTAAATTTGTTTACATAATAGCAGTTTGTAAGTTGTTGTATCTCGAATAGATAAATAATTGAGGTATAGTTACTCGAAGTTCTCCAATTTATTACTTATATTAAAGTTTTATAACTAATTACTAGCCGATCCGCGTGACTTCGTCCACGTAGAAAGGTATTATAAGTGTCGATTCATTTTACCAACTATGTGTGAGCAAAATTTCATTAATACCTGTTTAGCTGTACACAAATAATAACTATTCATCCCACAGAACCTATAAGCTTGTGTCGGGATAAAATCAATTTATACTCTATTTGTGATAAAAACTTTACTATATCTCTTGTGCTTTTTTTTGTACTTTCAAATATTCAGCTTATAAAGTATTCGTGTACCAAACATCAGACAAATCGTCAAAAACAATGTACACAGCTTGTCTACGATTTTATTATAAGTATGGATATAGATTTGAGATACATAAAGAAGTTATGTTACAGATGCTTTACTGAACTACAACTCAACACAATACAACTCACTGTCTAACCAATTAGTTATTGTATCATCATTTTTGCATGTTCCAGTTTTGCTAACTCATCTGACGCTTTATAAATTTGTTAAAATGTTCTGTAATTATAAATTGCATCATAAAATTCTTTCTAATTTTTCTAAGATTTTTCAAACTTTATTCCGTCACACAATAAATTGAGAAGAAAATATAAAGAACACGTTGAATTGAAGTATTACCATAATAATTAAATACACTAATGTATTAATGTATTATTAATTCATATTTTTTTGAAAAACCATAAATGAAGAAAAGAAATTAAAATTAATTCTTTAAATTTATTTAAATCAGACTTTATTATAAATACATGTAAATAAATAATCTATTTTTCATACAAACAGTAAAAATATTGCCAGCGGACTAATGTTGGTGTTTTTATATGGTGTAATATTTAGTTGAGGGTGTCAGGGGCATTTACTACGGGAGTAGGGTTGATGATGACGGGCTCGACAACGACGGGCTCAACAACAGCGGGCTGGTCGACGACAACAACGGGAGAGCCAATAGTAGGCTGGTCGACGACAACAACGGGAGAGCCAATAGTAGGCTGGTCTACGACAACAACGGGAGAGCCAATAGTAGGCTGGTCTACGACAACAACGGGAGAGCCAATAATAGGCTGGTCTACGACGACGACAGATTCAGGAGTTTCAGGCTGTTCGACAACGATCACTGGGCTGGGGTTAATCGCAGGAAGGCCTTCAATTGTCACTGGGTTACCAAGAGCAGCAGTGTCGATGTTAATCACGATCTGGATAGTTTGAGAATCAGCAACTTGGGTGGGTCCGTCAACGATAGCAGGTCCAACAGAAATGGGTTCGTAGCTGTCGACGATGACGGGGCCAACAGAGATAGGTTCATTGCTGTCGACGATTGCGGGGCCAACGGAGATAGGTTCATAGCTGTCGACGATGGCGGGGCCAACGGAGATAGGTTCATAGCTGTCGACGATGGCAGGGCCAACGGAGATGGGTTCATAGTCGACGATTACTGGAGCAGGGCCAGCAACTCCGGGGGTGAGGTAGCGAGTAGGGCCGGCTACGGCAACAGCCACGAAGGCAGCGGCGATCAGGAAGAGTTTCATTTTTATCTGTAAATATTCAATTACCAAACTGTAGACAAAGACTAAATACTTTCAAATTGTAAATAACATTCAAATATTAATTCCTACAATTTTTTATTTAATTTTAATGAAAAAAATATAATATTGGTAAAACACTTACTTGTTTTATAGCGTTTTTCACGAACTATAGTCGCAGAAATATTATTTTGGTTTATATATAATGCTTTATCTTATTTTGCCAGTATCATATAAGACCGTAATCCTCATTTATTTTTATGGTTGTTACAAATAATTGATATCCTAATATAATTTATAACATAAGGTATTTTTAAGGTAATATAAATTATAAGATTGTAAAAAGGATGTCTCATCAGATTTGTGAATAAAAATTTCTTTGTTTATTTTCTCTTAGTCAACCAGCGTGACTTCGTCCACGTAAAAATATATGTTTAATTAATTATATGTGTACATAATTTTGCATTTTCAGTTTTTATTGTACCACTGCATTTTTTGGGATAAAAATGTGGTAATCCACATCCTAAAGTATGCTTGTGTTATTTTTAATGCAACACTGCAATTGTACGATTTTATTATATGTGTTAAGTATCATATTGACAACACTAATTTAAGTAGTGACTTTTCATCCCACCTCAGCGAAGAAATAAAAAACTGGTTGCACTGGGGGAGTGTCGGTAGAAGTGAAAAATTGAACATTAACGTTGTGCATTAAAGTAACCCAAAAAACAAAATCCAAAATAAATACTAGTCAAACTGCCGCGAATCTCACGCCTACACTGCTCCACATAGCAACAAATCATTTAAATATAGACCACTAAAATATAACAGTCAATATAAACTACACGAAATTACTTGTCAAACTGTCAATGAACTCGTGACAGTCAATAAAATATCCAATTGAATATAAATATGAATGCAAGACTCCAATTTTTCATTTCTACTAGTTTCAATTATTAAATTTAATCTGTTGAATTTAAAATCTCGCTAATTTTCTGTCGCAAGTTTAACATTTTTTTCCCATTCCAAAAAAATGTACACAATTACTGCACAACGCCGCTAGAGAAGACTTTTCGCTTCAAAAAGTACACCAAGAAGGTTCCGAGTCTGAGTTTTGCACTCAGATATCGAAGAGCAAACAAACTCTTTCCAAGATGGAGTAATGAAAAATCAGAAGCCGTTTTTATCCGCTAGAGGATAGAGTACAATTGAATTTAGAACATCGTGTGCATTAAGTTTGTGAATTCTAAACATCATTAAACCTATTTACTTCTACCTCCTTGGTGCCCAATTTATCTAACAACCTTTTTTATTTTGTTAAAATCTTGGACTCGGAACTTTCTAGGTGTACTTTTTTAAATTTGCTTTGCGCGCGCCATTTTTTTTTCACGTCATATAATTAAAACCTTAGGTTAAAAACAAAAAAATTGAAACAAATAAAAACCTAAAATGAGTGATTATAATTTAAAGATTATTTTGTAATACTTACCTATCATAATGTAGTAGTTAATACCTAGAGTGAAATAAAAGTATAAATACCTTAAAAGGATAAAAGGAACCCTTAAAAAAAGGTCTGTCTGTCCGTCTGTCAAGACCCTTTTTCCTCAGGTTCGCGTGGTGGTATCAAGATGAAATTAATATCAAATACTCAAGCCTGCAGTCCCTTGCTGCTGGCAAAAATCAAACTTCTAAGTCCACGCATTAAAAAGATATGACCATTAATGTGGTCACTCATATAATGATAAGGTACTTCTCAATGGTCTAGCGTCGTGAAATTTAGCATGAAGTAAGGTACCGTAGCATTGTTTTCTTCACTCCCCCTCCCCACTCTATCTTCGAGGATGCAACGCATCGGCAAAACAAAAGGGTATTTCTTGTTTTGCCAATGTCCATGGGCGATGGTGGCCACTTACCATCAGGTGGACCATCTGCTCGTTTGCACCTTAGCTACCATAAAAAAAAGGTCTTATAGCACAAATAAAGGATAAAATGAAAAAACTGTAATTTATTTTTCTACTTCACTAGAAAATTAACTTGAGATAAATCAAAATTCCTAGGCTTTATCTTTTGACCTAGGAACATGAATTTTGGTCTTGCAACGTCTTAAAGTACTGGTAAGTATGCGGAAAATCCTAAAAATGGCAATTTTTTATTAAATCACAAAAAAAAATTTTTTTTTAATATATTTAGTTTTTGACGCATTATTTGAAAAATATGTGAAGTTATCAAGTTGAAATTTATATTAAACTTCTAAGTCAATAATATCTTGAAGCTGTGAAAAAATCAAACTTCTAAGTGCAAGGAATCAATAAATGTGGCCATTTATACTGAAGTGATAACATAATATTTTTAACCGTTTTAACTCTGATTAAAAGAGTTTAATTTCTTGAAATAGAAATTTGAAAACTTGAAATAAATTTATTCCAAGAACGAAAGAATTTTTTTTATTGTAAAGATCTATTAAAAAAAATATTAGTAAAATATAAATTACATTAATTAATTTTTTAATGACTGAAGGACAACTCGTCAAGGTTAATGTAATGTTCAACGTGTTGACTGAACGTCATTTAGCATGGTCGTTGAATCGGCTATATCCCATAGCCGACCTATTAGGGTGACCATAAGCTCGCAAAAAGGTAACTTTCTTTAGATAACAAAAATGAGGACATGAAATGACACAACTTATTATGATTTTATATTGTATTTTAAGCCTTAAGATAGGCAATACTGACTATTTTTACCAACTAATTCAAGAAATTCAGAGAATCAAAGATGGAGAAACAAAGGACAGCCATGTAATATTTTATTTTTAAACCTATAAATCTCCGAAAGTATACTGTTTTCGACAATTAATCATAGAATATTTTCGTTTTGCAATATTTTTCTCTGTCGATTGCCGTAAGTTTCATCATTGGCCGCTAAAATTTTAGGTCGTCCATAGTGGGGTAGCATGTAGGGAGACGATAAAGATTAGGTATGTTTAAGGTAGGATGCTCATGAGAATTTTGGGAGAATTAAAAAATGACTGATTTATAAGCTGCTAAATTTAATCAAAAAAAAATTATCATAACAGTGCTATATGCTGTTTGACGCCATATTTGTTTTGGTGACTACTAGCGCCGCAGTGGAAAAAAATTAACTAAATTTCAATCACCTGACTGATTTTACGTCCGCTCTGTTCAAAGGCCTATGTTACAATCTGCTTACTAGTTGGCCGTTGAGTGACGCTTGTTCAATCAACGTTCGGCCTACTAATTCAATTGAATGTTGTCATTCAATGAACGCGCTAGTCATTCACTCCAATAGCAGATTCAACCAGATGACGGCGACATATATAAATTGTTAATCTTCTTTACATAGTATAAAATGAAGTCGTTACCGCTATCTATTCGCTTAGATCTTTTAAACTACTCATCGGATTTTAATGCGGTTTTCGCCAATAGAGTGATTCAAGAGGATACATGCATATTATAGTAGAGAAACGTAAAAATCCGGGTTGGACTTATTATTATAATTGATATATTTCAAAATAAGTGATCAATTTATTAAATGATAAAGCTATGAATATTCATAGTTATTTTTGTTATATTTGAGTACCTATTATATATTCAGTGATTTGAATTCAATAAGTAACAAAGATAAATATGAATGAAATTAATTATTCGATTATATTTTATCAGTAGTCTGTAATAGCGCCGGCTTGCTATGCTACGCCACTTTTCTTTTTTGATAACGAATTATCAAAAGATAAAGTTCATGTTTTTTGATCACAGGGTCAAGTCAAGATATTAATATTAGTCGATACGCTCTATCTTCGATGGGTTAGTTCCTCAAAGTAGAAATATCATACTGCTAAGTCATTTTAATAAAAGCCGCAGCTGCTTTTATCTCATGTACTGTAATTTTGATTTTCGAGATAAATCAAAATTCCCAGGCTTTGTCTTTTGTCCTAGGACATGAGTTTTGGCAAGAAGCAATGTCTTTTAACTCTAAAAATAATCCTAAAAATGGCAATTTATAGTTACATCACGAAAAAAATGTTTTTTTTATATATTAAGGTTTTGACGCATTATTTGAAATATACGTGAAGTTAATAATAAAGATGTAATAATATCTTGAAGCTGTAAAAAATCAAACTTCTAAATATAAGCAATCAATAAATATAGCCAGTTATACTGAAGTGATAACAAGTAGTTTTTCTATAGGGTATTCCACATGTTATGCGGACATGAAAAAAGTTGATGTTTGCGATTTTAGTAATATTTGAATATGTTATACAATATTATACTTCCTCTCGATACAGATATAAAATATTTTTACCGTTTTAACTCTAGTTAACGAGATTAATTTTATGAAATTGAAATTTAAAAACTTTAAATAAATTTATTCCAAGAAAGAAAGATTCATCAGGGCTTAAATCTGTGCCGAACACGTGTATATTTATAACAGATTCGAGTGTTAGTAAAATCGCAAACATGGACGTATTTGTCGTCGTATCGTGTGAAATGAATCTAAATAACTTGTAAAATATTTTTTTAATTGACTCGAAAAGAAGAAGGAGGTTCTATATTTGATAATTATTTTTAGTGATATTTTTTCACCGACTTTAAAAATATTTAAGTGAAATTATTTTTTATTGTATTTTTTGTTGAAAATGTTTTATCATATTTTCTTAATGTGTGTGTTCGGGTTATAATATTAACAAAAATTAATAATATTTTAACCCGCACATGTAAATCAAAATTTGATAGTTTGTCCTTTTATTGAAATTGTACGGAACCCTCAGGGTGCGAGTTCCATACTCGCACTTGGCCAAATTATTTGTGACTGTACTTGACTTGACTGAATTTTGTTGATACTTGTTTTGAATATTTTGTAATTAATTTGATAAAAAATACAAGTTCATATTTTTATTCGTCTAAAAATATCTTTTAAGTATATTTTCAAATAAAAAAATATACCATTTAAAAATGAAAAAAATAGAGGCTAACTGGTAGCGAGAACAAGGTATAAGCTACCGCAGATAGAAGATCCTCCGTGTTCATCTCAGCTCTGGGTTAGGTCACTTCTGACAGGGTGGTAGATTTCCGACGTTCAATAAGAGAATGTAAATTTTGTATAATGCCTTTGTCCAGGAGTATCACCATCTATATCAGAACCTTGACCCTTTCAATGTCATTATATAAGATAGAAATGGAAATAAAAATAAGTAACCTGATAACCTTTCAATATCTTGTTCAAAAAGTGCGAGTGTGGAACCCGCGTACTGATAATTCCGTACAATTTGAATTAAGGGACTAATTTAACTTTGGGGTCGGAAAACTATTATTCATACATCAAAATAGGTCGAAGTAAGTTTACCAACCGCAATAAAATGTGTTTTATTTGATTATAGATTTTTGCTTAAAGTTGAACACTTTGCTTTTCATCTAATTTCATTACTGTCTTTTTTTTTTGGTCGACGAAAAGTACGTTATGTCCTATGCGACTATCAATATGTCGTTAAACGGCAGTATCGCGTTTACTTAAGGGACCGCAGACTTGAGTATGTGATATTAATTTTAAGCAAATACCTTAACGCGCTATTGAAAAAAAATATAATAAAGAACACAATAAAATATACAGTATTTGTAATGTTACTACACATTTACAGAAGAACCCTGAAAAGCATACAAACGGACATAGATTTTGATTGTGTTGACATAGAAATTTTTGACAGCTCTATGCCGATACCGAAGACTGAAATATTTGATATTTATTCCAACTTAATGCCTACACAGACAGACAGACATACAACAACGTGAACCTGTGAAGGTTCCTTTCTCGTTTTAAGGTACGCAACCAATCATCACATAAACTATGAAACCATGAAACTATAATAACCACAATACAGTAATGATAATTTGATATTAGTTTAAAATAAAATATAATTAATGGGAAAAAAAATGAAAATATTTTTAAAATTTATCAAATAATGTAATAAAATTTGTCAAACATGTAAATCGAGAAAACATTCTCAGAACTTATTACACTTGAGCAATAGTAATATTTTGCCAGCGGACTGATGTCGGTGTTTTTATATGGTGCAATATTTAGTTGAGGGTGTCAGGGGCATTTACTACGGGTGTAGGGTTGATGATGACGGGCTCGACAACGACGGGCTCAACAACAGCGGGCTGGTCTACGACAACAACGGGAGAGCCAATAATAGGCTGGTCTACGACGACGACAGATTCAGGAGTTTCAGGCTGTTCGACAACGATCACTGGGCTGGGGTTAATCGCAGGAAGGCCTTCAATTGTCACTGGGTTACCAAGAGCAGCAGTGTCGATGTTAATCACGATCTGGATAGTTTGAGAATCAGCAACTTGGTTGGGTCCGTCAACGATAGCAGGTCCAACAGAAATGGGTTCGTAGCTGTCGACGATGACGGGGCCAACAGAGATAGGTTCATTGCTGTCGACGATTGCGGGGCCAACGGAGATAGGTTCATAGCTGTCGACGATTGCAGGGCCAACGGAGATAGGTTCATAGCTGTCGACAATGGCGGGGCCAACGGAGATGGGTTCATAGTCGACGATGACTGGAGCAGGGCCAGCACCACCGGGGGTGAGGTAGCGAGTAGGGCCGGCTACGGCAACAGCCACGAAGGCAGCGGCGATCAGGAAGAATTTCATTTTTATCTGTAAATAATCAATTACTAAATCTGTAGACAAAGACTAAATACTTTCAACTTGTAAATAACATTCAAATATTAATTCCTACAATTTTTTATTTAATTTTAACGAAAAAAATATAATATTGGTAAAACACTTACTTTTTGTATAGCGTTTTTCACGAACTATAGTCGCAGTAATATTATTCTGGTTTATATAATATAACTTTATCTCGTTTTACCTGTATCATATAAGGCGATAATCCTTACTTATTAATTTAAAAAAATATATAACACGTGATTGATATCCTAATAAATTATGGCTTAAGCTTATAGATGTTACATAAGATTTATAACCATTTCTTTGTTTTCCTTATTGCCTTTAATACGTTCTTTTTAATTAAGATAAATGATATTTTTTGAATAAGTACTATAAATACTTATTTTTCTCTTGGACTAAAACAGCCATATAAATGAACTTATTATTTTGGCTCGCCTGCTTCTCCAGTATTTAGGAGACAATTTTTTGTTGAATATAATATATTTTAATGAAGCAAGGAATTTGGTCCCTAGTAACAATTTTAAGCTAAAATATTAAATTTTTGTTATCTAGAACTTCTATCCTAATAAAGTTACAATTTACTTAACTTTGAACTATATACATTAAGTATGTCTATTTTTAATCAAAAGAAGAAAGATTATTATTATCTATTTTTTCATTATTACGGTTATGACGATTACAATTGATAACTTTCGATAATAATGTCGCATTTATAGTAATGTAATCGAGAAATTACTGATCGATATATCTCGGTAAACAGATATTTATTATACTGGGGTAATTTTATAAAAAAAAACTGATTTCAATGCAATTGTTGTAAAGATATTTTAATGAGCTGAATTATTCAATTTTACTTTATCAGTAGTAGGTACGTAAACCTCATATTGTTATCATAAGTATTGATTAAAATAATATTTTACTGGCATTTAACTTATCACAAATCAATCCCTTAATTTATAAACGGATAAAATAATATTACGATTATATGACGACGACGATAATGAGACGTAACAAATATTGTTTTTATTGTTATTAAAATTTCATTAACGCAGTACCTATTATTTCAACGTTTGAATCAGTGTATACTTACTTAAATCTTGAATTATTTTAAACACTTAGAATATATAGGTATCGAAGATTTAAACAAATCAGAGAATATTTTTCATCTCTCTACATCTCGTGGAACATCTCAATTTGTATTTTATTAAGTACTTCATACAAATTCAAGTCTCATTTTACCCGTGTTTGACTTTATTTCTTTGTAAAATATTTACACACTTTGAAGGAAACTGCGTTTTAAGTTTTAAATTAAATACAGTTAATATTTTTTACAGTTGATATGCAGCAGCTACTGGATTTCTTACTTAATTAGTGAGTTATATTCGCTTTTATATATATGTAGATTATATCATTTATTCGAAGACAGTTTTGAATACAAACAGGAATGACTCTTTAACAAAAAATCAAATATGTAAGAAGCAAGCACTAAATTAAAAAGTAATCGATTCTTTATGTCCAGTAAATTCTTCAGATGGATGTTTCCTCGAGACTAAAAAATAAAGAACTGTCCCCTAAAGTAAGTAAAGATTCTGATAATACGTCTGATTTAAATCTTCTTCTTCTACAATGTATGTGTTATGTTTTTATATAATTTTAATTCAAAATAATTCTGAAATTTCTACTTTTATATACACCTTTCATACAAGAAATGTAATAAAACCTAGAATGTTAATTTTAAGACTTTTTCATGCAATTTAGTAACTTATAATTACATTACTGAACAAACTTATTTACAAAATTATTCGATACATTAATAGTACTGAAAGCGTTAAAAATATAAATTTTATCGATAATTGTTTTCTAAAAATATTCTTCTCAATCACGCTTTTTCTATCAACTTAAAAAAACATTTCAACGCAATTCATTCACATTTATTTTCGGCGTTCAAAGCAAAGTGGAATCCATTAAGATTCGGTCAAACGATATGCTCTTGGAATGTTATTCTGACTCTCGCTCAGAATTTTATCACTCTTTTTGTGAAGAATAAAAGATATTTAGGGAAAGTATTGCAGGATGCGAAAGCAATATATTTAGATATAAAATGATTATGCCGTTTTGCGGAACGTGCCTGAAAATAAACCAAAAGGCTTTCGTTTTTTCCTTTTTCTTGCAAAGTTAACCTTTTTTGCATAATCGTTCTGATCTTGGATCTCCAAACGAATGGTGAACAAAGATTCTTCAAACTTTAACCATTATTATACATACTTAGCGTTTTACAAACAATTGTCACGCAGATGTTTTAAGTGAAAAGTATTGTTTTTGTTTATCCACACAATTATATAAAAAGGAAAGAACACGCTTTTTCTATCAATTTAAAAAAAACCCAGTTTCTTTGTACATTTGTTTGTTGCCAATAGGCTCAAAAATTACTGAGCATATTGTGATAGTTCTTTCGCCAATCGAAAGCTACATTTTTTCCGGGTATCATAGGCTATGTGGTGTTGCCATAAATATTACAATAATATGGCTATTAAAGCGAAAATAGTTGGATATTAAATGAACATTTTGATAAAGGAAATAATCCCAGGAACTATTAATCCTATTTTGAAAGCTCTTTACTGATAGGAAGCTACACAATTCTTGAGTAACATAGGTTATATAGTGTTGCCATAAATATTTTAATTCCATTTCATTAAATTGCTCTCTCTGCGTCGTTACTTAAATTCTGAAGGTCGTGGTCCTGATTTTTCAGCTTCGTGGTAATAATTTGTTTCCATGTTGATCTGTCGGCGGCTATTTTAAATCTCACTATAGTGTAAAGTTTACCACCTTCGGAGTCTCTCATCTGGTCTACCCATAGTTGGTGATCCCCCTCTCAACCGTTGTAATATATATTTTGTAAATAATAAGACATAAGATTTTTTTTTGCTGATCAATTTTTTTTTCACTGATGGGAGCTACACTATTGCCGAGTGGAAGTTTAAGAAATTCGATTATAATTATAATGTAAATACCCTAAACTAGGGTGGTAGTAGTATCTTATCAAATATCTATACATAAAAGATATTAAATAATAAATACTACACCAAAATTGGATAAGGTTTTCATAGTTCTATTACTTTAAATATAACTTAATGACTGGTGCTAAATATATTTATATTAGTAACAGTTGTTGCTCATACTCTTGAAATAGCATAGCAATACAACAAATACTGTAATAATACTGAAAAATTGTCTGGGATAAAAGATTATTTTCCCATTATTTTAAAGTGTGAAGATACTCAAACAATAGCTTACATAATACTACTGAATACTTATAACATACTTTATAGCAGGTATTATTGAATATTACTATGTACGATCGAACTAGATAAGAATTAGTAATTATATATCATAAGAAAATATATGAAGCAATTACTTTGTTGCCTTTTTCGAAAATTACGTGGACGGAATAGAAAGAAATGTGCTAATGTTTATATGGAGAAAGTGCAAAAAGCTATTTATATAATATAACGCATTGCAATTTTTTTTATTATATTACACAAGCGTTTGACATGGTAGTATAATCACAAAATGTATGTGAAGTCTTTTTTAAGGAGATAACTGCAAGCTGAGACGTCTTTTTTCGTATTTCACTGTTTTCTCCAAATAAACTGATTAAAAAAGAACGGAATTTCAAAACTGATGACCTGTTTTTCTTCAGTATTAGATTGTTAAGGAAATAGACTGCTGGACAATCGCATTTTTTTTCGTTTTAAGTCCCAAAAATTGTTTAACTGGTGTTTTTTCCTGGAACTTTTAAAAATGTTATTTTTCAATTGTTATAAGTCCATAACTTTTTTTAAATATTTTTATTTGAAAAAAACGAAATGGTCCGACATGGTCGGGGCTGGTATCTATGTGTTTTATAAAAATTATTTCTCGACTTTTAAAATTCAGTGAGAAAAATGAGGAATAATTTTGTATAGGAAAATTGTTGCTATCAATTGCTCATAATCATCTGGTTGTATTTTTTATTAAATAATATAATATACAAAAAGGTATTATTTATTTCATCTCAAATTACTAGTACATATAACTTAGTTCGTATTATATCAAGAACATCAATTATTTTTTATTAGACTACTAGACACTTAATATTTAATGAAATTATAAAGTATACTGTCCACTAACATTACTTCTTCATTAAAAACATTACAAAAAGCTGAAGCTATGCAATATGCATTAAACTAGTATTCATTTTTCCATCATTAATATTCCTACATTTTTTGCAATTACAGCTAATGTTATGTCAGTGAGACGAAGTTTTTACATGTTCTGTATAATATTTACATTTTGTTTTATAGTTAATTTATACGATATTCAATTATTCTACTTTATAATTCCTGGAAATCAGTGGCTGTACCATAATATCATAGTTTACTGTTTACATAATTATTCTTAAGGAAACAATTATTAAATTTTTGGAATAAAATTCTACCAATATATAAAAAACTAAGTCGTACACCAATGGCTATTCTAATTTTGATTAAAATTTTTAGAGAGATATATACAATAGCTTGGAAAAGGACATAAGCTACATTTTATCGTAAAAAAAGGTTTAAAGGGTATGTTACAGGGTTTGTATGGGAGTTAGAGTTAAAAATTGAAACCTAAATAAAAATATATGAATAATCTTAACACTAACTTTAATTTATTTGTAAATTTTGTAATATTTAGAATAATTACAGTTTAAGCTTGTTGTTTATGAATGAATTAAAAAATCATTATTGTATTTTCATAATTTCAAGAATCTAAAAATATTCATATCTCCCTTTTATGCATAAAAGGAGATTTTTTAAATTTGTAATACTTATTTTAATATTTGTAATAAATATTAATAACACTGATAAGCACAGATAAAACAATATCGTTTCATAACTAAATACTGTTAATCTATATTTATTGCACAATGCAACTGGAACATAAATTTAAACTTGTCTTTAAAATCTAAGATAATATGAATGATTATAATATTATTGTAATAAATGCTGATGTGTCTGTCATCCGGGTGTTAGATGGGAAATGATAGAACTTTTAGGAACCGGTTGTTAAGTGCTTCTCAACAATAAGGATAACTTTACTGACGCTCACGTGTTTAAAATGTGAGAATGTTTGGGTTTTTATTTACATTTTTTGTTATTAATGAAATCTTTTAAACTATTTTAACAGCCAGACTCACTTAAAGATAACATATTTCGGTTTTAAGGTATGCGAAATTTATAAAGTTGGTATTCAAAGTTACAGAAAATAGACTTTTATGAGCAAGTAAACAATCAATTAATATAGCTCGCCTGATAGATACCTCAAAATATTATTATTTAACGCACATTATACACGCTCTCCACTTTCGACTTAGATACCGAAGCAATAATATATCCCTTCCATCATCCTTTACACTTCAGAATTCAATCAATCTCCTTGCACCTACAGGAACCGACATTCGTGACCAGTAATTACTTTTTATAAGAGATATGCCATACACCCGATATTCCTATCCAAATAAAAAGAAAATCAAACAAAAAAGAGCTCGAACAATGAACGATGATACGGACTTATCTCAGAGCAGCCCAAAGAATCATCTCATCAAGCCCATCTATAAAACTAAGCAGTGAAATGATATCACGAACAAGACAAAGACGATAACTAACAAAGCAACAAATGCTACTAATATTAAAAATGTGAAAATTTGTATGTTTGTTACACAGTCATACAAAAAACTGCTGAGCAGATTAGAACGAAATTTGGCACATGAATACTTTACATAAGCTATTTTTAGCCGACTTCAAAAAGGAGGTAGGGTTCTCAATTCGATTGCTATATTTTTTTTATGTATGTATACTGATTACGCTGAGATTTATGATCCGATTTACGTGATTCTTCATTAGTTTGATGCGGAATAGTTACTATTTGGTATCACAAAAATTTCGCATAGTTTGACCCAGTGGTTTTAATTTTTACGAACCTTCAAAAAGGACGAGGTTCTCAATGCGATTGTTATTTTTTTTTTAAATTTATGTACACCGATTACGCTGAGATTTATGAACCTATTTACGTGATTCTTCTCTAGTTAGATGTGGAATAATTGCCATTTGGTCCCATATAAATTTAACATAGTTTGGCACAGTAGTCTTTGAACATTCTTTCCGTTTCTGTTTCTTGGGGTCTATATAGTTTAAGGCGCGTGGCACCTTTCGTAGGCCTACCCATAGCCACTTAAAATAAAATTACTATTCAATATATGACAATAAAAAGCAACGAAATAATATAGTCTACCTGATTTACAAAACAACCTATTACAGACACTAAAAAGTAAAAAATTAAAAAAAACAACGTTTAAAAAAACTAACTTCAAACGAAAAATGCCCTAAAGAGTAAAAAATAATTCCGTTATTTATTATTCTCTCTTTATTAAGACAATAATTTATAATAATTGTTATTTTTTTAGTCGGTGCCAGTCATAGTATAGTATAGTAATAGTAGTAGTTAAATAGATATACCTATTATTATTCTATCTCACTACACGCTTGTAACCTGGCTGACTAGCTCCATTTTTCAATATAAAATTAATTGTTATCCGTATCGCCTGCAGATATTTTATAACGAGACTGCGCACGAGTTGCTATAGCATTTCTATCATATAATGCATATAGTCAAAAATGTATGTTCTACGACTAGTCGATACGTCAAAACTAAAAAAATAAATGACCATAACTCTTTTCCTGACATCCGATTGTGAATCGTGCAGTAGGTTTGGCGTGATCTGTTTGTACGCAGATATGAACAGAAATCTAATCTTACTTAATCATACTAATATTAATAATGTGTTTGTAGTTTTTTTTAAATTATAGATAAGGGGCAAACGAGCAGATGATTCACCTGATAGAAAGTGGCCACCATCGTCCATGGACATCGACCAAACTAGAGGGTATCTCTTGTTTTGGCATCGACAATTTACCCCGAGCAAAAACCCAGTGTTCATTGGAACAGCAGCAGTAATGGAACGGGAGAGGGAGGGGGTAGATCTGGCCCACATGCGGCTTGGCCGGAACGCGTCAGAGACACTTGGCGGATTCGCATGCTGGTGATCGCAAGCCAGTCGGGGAACTCGCCTCTCACGCGAGGCTCTCCCAGCGGTGGAGGGGAATTGTATTCTAATCCGTCCCCTCACGGGTATGTATTTGGATATTAAAATGTTTGTAATTTTGTTTCTCAATCACGTAAAAATGCCTGAACGGATTTCAATGAAATTTGGCACATAAGTAGTTTATAACCTTAATTAACACTAAGGCTTTTTTATCCCGGAAAATTTATACTTCCAGCGGAATAATAGTACGTTTATTGAACACTACTTTATAAATAATTGTTTTGACATAATTTTTTTTGAAGATCCTTCTTGAAATGAAGTTTTCTTAAACATCTTCTATGTTATATTTTTATTCTATATCTCTCCATATTTTGCGGGAATAACAAAAGAACGTGACCTTTAGGCGAAGTCTGCGCAGGCGCAGAGAAAAAAATAAGCACGAGCAAATGAAATCGAAATAACGCAGGTCTGGACCTCGGCAAATCTCGGAATAAGATATAGCCTTTTGATTAACCGTTGTCGGGCGTCGGCTTGTGAAGTCTTCTTGCGGATTCTTTTGATATTTTTATCTAGATTTTTGTCGCAAAAACTGTTTTTTAAACGATGATTTCATGCAAATAGTTCTCGTGATAGATGACCTTATAGAGCAATGTTAGTGTCGAAAAAAGTGCTTTGACATAAACAAGTTGAGATAAAAAACTTATATCAAGTGAATAAATTATCTTAATATTAACTACAAAATTCTATATAATATCTTAAATATAATATCTTTGAAAAATTGTATGTATTCGACCTTTTTTGTAGAGCGTTTAATCCTTTACAAAAAATAGAAGTTTCAAGCAGGTCTGTATGTCATGCCTTTTCTGAGATAGAAAATTCTAAAAATAAAAAGACTATTTTCTTATTATTTGTAAAGAAAATTGAAATTCTTAATCGGCCCTCTCTTAATATTGATATTATAAGTTTATTTTGGAATAGTTTTATGTTTATATCTTTCTGAAAGTATCCAAACTGTTTGTAAGTTGTCTAGGTTGTATAGCTTGAAGTAGCATACATTTTGATTATAGTAAAACCAAAGATTTTAAGAAAACACGTTGTTCCTGTCATCTAAAGAATAAAGATGTAATCCTAATAAGTAAGTACTACAATCATTAGATTGATAATCAAAAAGTTCTTTAGTAAAATAGTCTAATTGAAAAAATATTTTAAGTTTGACTAAAAGTATAATATTCGTTTTTAAATGGTTCAGTATTAATGTCTTAATTATAAATGCTTAAAAATTATTATCATATTGTGAATGCAAAATGAGCAGCATCGCTACAGCGCCATTATCGTCAGACATTTTTTGCATCGAAATTCCAATCTTTGGGCATGACATAATAATTAAATTCCTCATTTTATGCTTTCATTATTTTAACTAAGACTAAGCTATTGTAAAAATATTTTATAAAATAAAATGAGTTATGAATGTTAGTAACGTTCATTTTAAGTTTTTTTTCTTTCTTTTTTTTTATACCACGATGGTGGCAAATAAGCATACGGTCCACCTGATGGTAAGTGGTTACCGACGCCTATGGACACTTGAAACACCAGGGGTGTCACTTGTGCGTTGCCGACCCTTCAAAAACCTATTCACCTCCCTTTTGAAGGACCCCATATTGTAGCTCCCTGCTCCCTGGGAAAACCTTGGCAGGAAGCTCATTCCACATCTGCACTGTTCGCGGGAGGATTCCTCTGAAACCGCACTGTACGCGACCATATTGGCTTCAAAGTGTGAGGATGAACACCCTGCCGATGGCGAGCCGAGCGGTGGTAAAAAGAAACGTTACGTTAATTAAAGTAGAAAATATATATAAATTTCGTCCTGATGAGTAATGTCGCGCAGTACGTAATAAAGTATTGGAACTAATAGTGTAGTGTTGTTTGGTGGCGTGGTGTTAGGCCTCCGTTATCGAGGAGCACGTGAGTAATGTACTAAATGTTGTAATTTTAAAATTCGGTATCGAGGTCGAGGGTAACGGTGAGAGTTTGTGCTTAGTAGAAGACGTCTTTAAACCTGCTGTTGGGTCTCAAGCCTCCGGCACTACTCGGCTTCCATATACGCGTAGGTTACATGTTAATATTGCGATTTGTTTGTTACTGCGCAGTATAGCTCAAAACCAAATTTTTTGTTATCTTTTGAATGATGATTGCATATAAACTAACTTGTACACTATCAGACAAACAGACAATAGCACTGCAAGGATACGACTAGTACGATAGTTGGCCTGTTATTAATATCCTATTAATTGCGTGTTTTTGCATTTATTCGACTTCCTTTTTTTTGTTTTTTTTTTTCGCTGGGTAATACAGTTTACGCATCCAACCAAGAGCAGTAAGGACAAGGTAATTATGTGGGACTCGCGTACCTAAGAGAAGGAAACATACCCACTAAAACCCAGCGGTCCCTGCACCGTCATATTGGGGTATCTCAGGATCACTGTACGCATACTACCGAGTCACCCCGACGTTTGGCAACTTAGTCTGGCCCCTTACTCACCATATAACCAGAGAAATCGTGCGTAGTGCCGACGTCTCCCTACTGTTTGTCTGCGAGTATTATCCCTAGGATAATCCCGCGCTGTGCAATCTCCTTTAGCGCCATGACGGCTTCACAGAAGGAAACGACTGCTGCCCAGGACCTGTCGCTATCAAGCATAGCACTTACCAAACTTGGTAATGACAAATCGGCTCCCACTAATGCTGCCAGTTCATGGCGCTGAGGCCCCCAAGCAGCACATTCTGATAGAGTGTGGCATGCTGAGTCTATAGACGCACCGCACTCGTGACAAGCAGGTTACTCCTCTATACCGAACTATCTGACTATTTATTCGACTACCTACCTGATCAGAAGATAGCATACACTACATTAGGTATAACAAAAATGGTTACTGGTTGTATTACTGTACAAAAATAGTTAACTTCTTACAGTAATTAATGTTACAAATATTTCTAGTTTTTTATAATCATTTTGATTTCATTCATTAAAAAAAAAAGATTCTCATGAGTTTTTTAAAAACTTTCTTTAAGCTAAAAATATTATAATCATTTTTTTCGCTCATTTTCCCTCATGATTAGTATTTTCCATCGTACTGCACCCCTTTATTACTCTATACCTAATGTCATTATAACGGAGGGTCAGAATAAGACACACCTTCACGTCATCAAAGTCACTTTTCATGTGACGATAATATAGTTTAAATCTATAAGATTTTTTTAAAATGACAAGTGTTTAGCCGCAATCAAAATGCAATTATGAAAATTATTCAAAAATCAAATTTGAATAGGAGATTTATTAGGGGATTTAATCTCAAACTCAAAATATTTTAGTCAAATAGACTTTTTACAAAGTACTTTTGACACGTCAAAATGTGACAAAAACAAAAGACAGACAAAATGCCGTTGTTTACATCAGTCTGTTTTACAAAGGTATAATCATTCAGCTGAGCATCAACGTCATTTTGAATCCAAACTTTGTTATAGTTGAAATAAGCCTGGACAGAGTAGTAAGCTTATTTACAGAGCAACTGTCGAGTTTCTTGCCAGTTCTTCTCATCAGGAAACTGTTTTCCCTACTGGTGTAGCTTCAGACAAACTGACTGACTGACCAATCTTGACGTGTCAAAAGAACTTTGTAAAAAGTCTAATTGAAATAAACTATTTTGAGTTTCAGTAACACTTAGATAACTGCTAATTAATGTTAATAGACATAGTCGTATATATGTACACTTCTTAAACATGATATATATGTCGGGGATTTTAAATGATGTGAAAGGAAATGGAAGGAGGAAGATGGGGAATACTGGGGAACACTAAAAGGTGGTGATGGTATTGAATGGAATATTGGGTAAACGCAACATAGATACTCCTATTGAACCGATAAATGATCAAATATGATCTCTAACAATTACGAGAGAAACCTAAGCAGTGCCTTGGACTTGTGACCAAGGTGTAGGCTTAAGGAGCTCCTTTAAGTAATTACAACACTCGCCTCCACTGCTAGGCTCTCTATTTAAACCCAAGGTTAAACGCACATAAACCTAATCTAACACAAGACGAGGTAATTACATTGTAAGGTACTCGCGTGACCTTGATCGGACAGCACTCCTAGCACTAACACAACACTGCACAACACTATCACTATTTAGACACTACTTCACTTCTTGAGAGACCGAGCACGACTAAGACTTCAGTCAGACTGTCGATGGCATATAAAGGGTCGAGGGTCGAGACTGTCAAAACAACGGAAGTGACTACTACCCTACTCCAACGCTATAGACAGCGATGATGATTCGATTTAATCGATAACCTTTTACTATTCTCCGACATATATACATCAGTCGTATCTTAATCGTATCGCAAATACTAAAGCGTTCTAAAGCCCCCAAAAGTAGCAAACTTCGTATTCTTGGTAATTATACAAGTTGGGAGCTACTATTAACCTTATGCAGCACGCGATCAACAGCTTTAAGATTGAAAAAAAAAAATTTAAATAAATCTAAATTCATAATTATTTATAGCTAATAGAACTATTTCGAATTCAATCGAATTCTAGGAAGGGGCTGAAATAACTAATCCGCTATAATCTCCAAATTTTTCCCATTTCAATACCTTGGTCGCTACGATACCACAGACAGACACAGAGCATCGGAGGTTAAAAAGCGTATTATTAAATGTATTAAACAATGTCCGTGTAAAAATATTTTTTTTTTTTACCTGAAGAGCCTCCTTCGATATTCACACCATTTGTCATTTGCGAAGTAATTTGTCATAACTTATCTTTTGGATTTCAACAAGAATTATTATTCGTATTTTTGTTACAAATTCTTTTTATACTCTGACTTTATTTTTAAGCCAGTCCGTAAATTAATTATTTTGTTATGGTAACACCAAAAATGATGAAAGGGCGAATATTTAAATTTTATATCAGGGTTGTATTTGTATTGTAAGCAAATTTGATTTCAAATTTTTGTATATAAAATAAAGCAAGGGTCTGATGTTTTTGTCACCTAATAACTTATATTTTACATATTTAAACAAAAGTTTTTACTTTTTTTATGTAGATAAGGTTCAGACGAGCAGATGGTCCACCTGATGGTAAGTGGCCACCTTCGCCCATGGACATCGACAAAACAAGAGGATATGAGATATCCTCTTGTTTTGTCGATGCGTTGCATCCTCGAAGATAGAGTGGATAGGTTGAGTGAAGAAAACATGCTGCGGTTTAAGCGAGCCCTGAGAAAGTTGGGCTCTTATGAGATGCTCTCCCAGCAGCAGAGGAGAATAGTATTCTAATCCGTTCCCTCCCGTGTAAACTGCTAATGACAACGAAACACATTAGTGTAAATTCGAGTCTTAAGCCATTTTAGCATCACACCTTTTCCATCTCTACATCCTGTAACTATATCGAGCTAACTCTATAAAATATATACATAGAATACATAAAAATATAAATAAATAACGCAAAAGGAAGACGGCAAGTCAATAACGGTTAATAAATCATTTATAAAATATTTAATTAGGCATGTGATCATCTAGTTAGGACCCTTAATACGTTGTGTAAATAATAACCATCAAAGTTCTTTTAGAGTATTAGAGGCATGAGTTCAATAGGTCATCGAAGAAGATAAATTAAACTAAATAAAAATCGATTTGCATTTTATTAAATTAATGTAATAACGATGCTGTGATGACGCATAGATGTATAATAATTTTATAAATAATGACATCAGAAGGATGTTAGTGATAAAGAAGATAGCTGAAAGAGTCTCTCCCTTCCTCTTATAATATTTAAATATAAAAGAGAAAAGGGGTCGGCAGCCCCACACCCGCCACCGACAATGGGTTCCAACCAAATCGTGAACCCTCCAGGATAGAAGGTGGGAGCTATTTATAGTGCGCCTACACTTTGATGCTACATTAGCAAGGACCGAAGTCCGGGTAATACAGTCAAGACTGAAGTGTTGAAAGCCGAAGCCTTAGTAAATCAGCCGAAGCTGTAATAATAAAAAGGCGTGAGCCTTGTGATGGAAGTAAATCCATTAAAACAGCAAAGCTGCAAGGTGTCCGAAGACAAAGGGACAAGCCCTGGTTATAAATAAAGTGATAAATAAATCACTGGTTCAAACATCAGTTCGTAAGAACTCACAGCACTTAGGCGGCTGATTGCAAGGAATGCACATATTCATATTCACATAAATGTGTTATCGTTGCCAGCCGGAGCTGATAAAATGTTGCCACCGAAGTGGATATTGTTGCAGCCGGAGCTGATAAGTAAAAACCACCGTAGTGGATAAGTCGTTGCAGCCGTAGCTGATAATCGTTGCAGCCGGAGCTGATAATCGTTGCAGCCGGAGCTGATATAAATATGTGTTATGGTCCACCTTAGTGGAATGTGAAATATGATATATGTACAACTCGCTTACAAAAAGCAACACTCCCATCGAGCATATGAGTCAAACAAAGAGACGTAATACGCCAGATCATTATTTTACGTGGCAGGCCACGGAAGTAAAGAGACAAAGTAGGCCACACTGTCCTATATGTTAGTGAACATCCCATAAGGATAATTCACCAGACGCCCTAGCACTATGACATGCTACAATGTCTATTTAAAAGCACTAAGCTAAGGGGCAGTCCTGACAAGGACTATTGATGCCACTCACAATGTCCATAAACAAAGTCCACGGACAATGCTCGTGGTTGTACCCAGCATCGCTAGAACGTACCACTTCGGCTTACAGCCTCCGCACCGCTCAGCAGCTGGATACAATGGTGTGATAGACACAACGATATCAACTGAGACGCCAGGACGTTGAAGTATCAAATCACAGTGAGAGTCACAAACAACATCGTCTGAGTCATCAGAGACCTCGGAGTATCAAATCATAGAGTGATAGACACAGCGATATCAAACTGGACATCAGGACGTTGAAGTAACAAATCACAGCAATAGACACAAACAACATCGTCTGAGTCATCAGAGACCTCGGAGTATCAAATCACAGAGTGATAGACACAGCGATATCAACTAGGACATCAGGACGTTGAAGTATCAAATCATAGAGTGATAGACACAAACAACATCGTCTGAGTCACCAGAGACCTCGGAGTATCAAATCACGAAATATTCAAGACAACTTGTCATGGTGGTAGTCTGCTAGTAGCTGATGTAGCCACAAAGCCTACAAACCAGTCCACAGCGCATCGTCAAGAATAAAGCATATCCGGCACCGTACACAAGAATTCTCAAAGTAGAACTTAATCACACTAAGAGTCATCTCGCGTCCGTACCACCAAGATACGCAAGGCTCCAGCAACAGACAGATGGACTTCTCAAAGACAATCAAAATCATCTAAGAGTCACCTTCCGTCCGTATGCCAAAGCTCGTTCGAAATATGGCGGTCCTGCAAGACTATTCTCGCAGAACACTTTTGTAAGGAGGCTGATCTAAACACATGCATCACCATAACATCGTAACTACATAAGATATTATTATTAAAACATATTTATATTCATTATTTAAGAGGTTCATTATTATTACATGCATCGCCCCTATACATGTATTGTATTGTTATAATTCTTTAGATGGTCACCCACAAACCATCTATGATAAATACTTTTTATGACCTCTTATTATATCGGTATCATATGTAGTACATGAATGTGAGATGCTGTGCCGACGATCTCATGCTGCCCCCCTATATATGCTGGGCGATCGGTCTGACTATCGGCAGTTCCATACATTCCGATACTTCCCCATACTAGCTAATACACGAACCGTCTTCATAATACACGAACCGTTTGCATTATTTTTAATATATCTATTATTGAAAATTATGATCAATTATTATTTCTAATGTATTAAATGACGTTTTAAATATAAAATAAATTACTTTTTATGTTTATTTGTACATATTATGTTATAATATTTATTAATTACTATTTTATTACCTCTTTATATTATTTATTATTATTGTTATCTTAAATGTTGAATTTACTTTATTTATGTAAAGTTTATAACCGTCACAATCCGTATGCCAAATTTTAGTTTCAAATACAGGAAAGATTCTGTAACTAGTTAGTTCACTATATCGGATTTAGAATGAAGTCGTTTTATTATTCGTATTCTCATAAATCCTATTTATTTGATATCCATATCATGGGCGTGCACAAAAAAAGGAGTCTGCCATCATGGACCGTCTGACTGATTGGATTTAGAATGACGTCACTTAGATAACCATGTATTGCCATCAAGGAACTGGATTAAAAAAACTTTAAAAAAGTTAAACGTTGCTTTTAAAAAATGTTGAGTCCGAGTATTCTCATTGTATTAAAACAACTATAACTTTTTCCAATGGATTTATAATTAGTGCATGAATTGCACAATTTTAAAACAAAAGAAACAAAACAGGCAACGTTAGATAAAACCTCTTGTATTAAACTCATCGCGTAAAGCTCACTTGACCCTTGATAGTATATAGGCGCTAGGTTAAACCAAAAGATAATAAGTTATTATATTCCACGATCATATTAAATGATAGGTTTGTAGCCTCTTTTTAGTAGATACTTGTTAGGAAGACTTTAACAACGTCATAATTTCAAGCTCTTTCAGTCCATTAAGTAAACAGTACTTACGTACTTCAAAGTTTAAATATTTCTTCAACATATTTTGCACTCGATTCACTCTGTTATAGGTAAAATTATTCAGGCACATAATTTTATTTCACAGCTCCGAAGTTTATTAAATTAAATTGGCCATATTGCGCGGCGGCAAAATTGAAAGGGCTTTTTGTTTGACGAGAAAACAATGAAAATAGATTTTTTTTAAATAATTTCGATTCAGTATTTTAATTTTAATTACAGGATCGATTACGATAGTGAGACAAATTATGCTGAAATTGATTCAAACAATCTCTCTTCAAAATGTGCCTAGTATCATTTACATTATATGTAATAAAAATGTAAATAACAAATGTCTGTACATAGAATATATTGTTTATTTTTGTTTTAGAAAAGTTATTATGGGGGGTCGAATAGTAGAGTCATAAAAGTATTTTTTATGGATAGTATGACCCTTAGCAAGTCAAGTCGCTACACAGAGCATAACTTTTAACTATATAGTTATACCATGTGTACTGTGCACTGTGTACCGGGCATCCGGCGGGTTTGTCAACTCGACCGCCGGCCGCCGGTCGCCGCCAGTTCCACTAGTTCGGTACGGGCCCACTCGCGTAGCGGTCGCGTACTGGCGCGCGCAGCCAAACAAACAAACTACGTGTGTGACTCTGTGTACGGACTGTGGACAAGTGGTGGATGTGTTATTTGGCGGGAGACGGAAACTTACTTTTATATCCTTATTTTAATAACAGTAAGTGCATTTCTTATTTATATTTATCAATCTAACCCTTTTGTTTTGGTTACGAGCTTTGTCAATATGTAGAGTATAGGTCCGCGTGCGATGTTATGAAACTCTTTTTCTAAACATATGATTCTACGTTTGTATATTTACTAATTTTAATTTTTTAAGCTTTTAAACGTAAACATTTTATTTAGATTAGACTTGTAGGAAAGCTTTGTAAACACAAAAATATTTTTTTAAATAATGTATTTGACTTCTATTGGTGTTATAAAGACCGCTCACAATAATATTACTTAAATATTTTCTGTATACTGACATTTGATATATATTATAAGTACAGATAATATTTCTTTATAATGATTTGTATGATATACAAGATAAAATGTAAAATAAAATAAAAGTTTTAGTAACAGTATGCGTGTAGCGTATGCGAGCATGCGCAATGCGTTGAACTCTTTCTTATGCAGAACATGCGCTCGCGCAGCGTTATTAATACTGTAGAGCGGGGAACAATACATAACTAAATCGAAATAAACATAAATTGGATGCAGTTTATACTCGAGGGAGATTCAAATTCAGGTATTTTGTACTAAGGCTATTTTGAAATTTATTTCGAGTTTTTAGTAGTATGCTTTTGCATACAGGATATTTTTTTTTGTTATTGTTGAAGATACATCTACATATTTTATATTTTGTGGATAATATTCTCATATCACACATTTGAATGTCATGAAGAGACCATATTTTCTACTTTTTTAGCTAGTCAGTAATATTTAAAAATATAGATTAATGAGTTGGCCCGCTCTATCTTCGCTGGACCAAAATATTTTTTATTGCTAACAGTTTTTTCCCTAACGTATCCAATTTTATGTAGTAGTTTTTGTGTTTTGTGCGTGCAAACGTACAAAAAAATTGTTATGACTTTTATGACATTCGATGAATGACAATTTTTATCATATGTACAGATTTTAGCAATATGTTCTAAATGTTCAAAGTAAATACAAATAAGAGTTATTTGAAATAAACATTAAAAAAAAAGCAAATGAAAAATAGCACCATACAATATGAGAAAATCGTGAGTATTTCAAAGCCATTAAGGATAATAAGCGGCTGAAGTATGTATATCGCGCTATAAGAGAAAACTTACGAGCTACTTGAATAGCCAATTACAATAGCAACGCTTCCTAAGTTAGAATACGGACGCTTCCTTAGGTAGAACGGTTGCCTAAGTTAGGATTTGGTATTCGTTCACACAACAATGTGTCTTCATAGTTACCATGGCAACCCTTATTTTGGTATTTATTATTTTATATATATTTAATTTTGTATTGTGAAATGGTCAAGGTTGACAATTCCTAAATATTTGGTTTTTTATTATCAGACAATAATGCTTTAGTAATTAAAAAAAAAGGTCTGGCGCGCCGGACTGCCATCGCAACGCTGCGTCTTCAAAATATGTTAATGTTAGCTATAGTTGCAAGAGCAAATATTATAAAGATATTAATTATACTCGTCAATAGTTTAGTTATTAATAACTAACTGCGCCCCGCAGTTTCACTCGCTTTATTTTGAATAATTCACACTATATCATTATAAATTATAGCCTATGTGTTATTCTGATGTGTAAGCTATATTATTGTAAAGTATTATCAAAACTTATTCAGTAGTTTTTGCGTGAAAGAGTAACAAACATACATCCATACATTCTTACAAACTTTCGCGTTTATAATATTGGTAGGATTAGTAGGATGATTGCTGAATATTTGGTTTCTATTAAACATACCTACATCAGTATACTCTGGGAACTCGTAGCTTTTTTAAAACGTATATTTATATGTATATATATAACGTCTAGCGCGTCCAACCATCAAGCCAAAAGGACAGTAGATTTCCTCACTTATTCTGTCTTAACGGCTGTCAAGTATTGTCAATATTATTTTTTTTAGCTCCCATAGCATCAGAGTGCCTGCATTCAAACTTAGTGAAGCATTGGTAATAGTATTTATGAAAAATATTTTATATCTTTTATATATAGTAACTATTTTCTTGGAAGGGTTTAACAGTAAATACAAATTATTTAAGTCGCATATTTATGTTAAAATGCTTTAATCTTGGGTAAAAATATTTAAAGTATTTACGGATGCATCGTCGTGGGAATACGACGTTTCCCCTGCGTCCGTATTTTCCAAGGCAATTTGAAATAACTACCTGTGCTATTTATTCGTATTTCATTGAGATTAATTTTATATTTCTGTTATTAGCCTTAACCTTTTATGGTGTTGTTTATTATTACGTCTCAATAATAATAGTAGGTATTTTATTTGCTAACTTTAGTATAGAAGTGTATCTCAATTCATGGTCTAATTAATCAATGTACTAAAAATTATATTTGAAAAGATGACAGTAATTTTTGATGAACGAAAATCACCCCTAAACATTTCCAATTTTTTTCTACCTTTAAATGAATTGCAAAAAATCATAATGTATAGTTAGTAGTTTTTATAACTCATTTAATAAATTCAGATATCTATTACATTTTTATCAAAAAACCAGGCTTCAAATATTGTCTTGCCGTATAAATTAATTGCTGGAGGGGGCCACCTTTATTACACCTATTCTCAGACTTACCAAATACTTATACGGATAACAATTACTCAAAAATTATGTCTAACTATTAGCAATAAAATATTTAAACCAAGTGTAACTAAGCAGTGATGGTCAGTGGTTAAGAAGTTGATGTCTACTCGGGAGGACCGAGTTCGATCCTGGGCACACACCTCTGACTCTGTGTTATGTGTGTTTTAAATAATTAAATATCACTTGATTTAATGGTGAAGGAAACATTGTGAGGAAACCAGCACTCCTGAAAGTTCTGCATGTTCTCAAAGTTGTGTGAAGTCTGCCAACCCGCACTAGTCCAGCGTGGTGGAAAATGGCCCCCTCATTTTGAGTAGAAGTAAAAAGTTAAAGAGATGAACTTAGGATTTAAAAAATTTGGTGACTTTTGGTATGTTTAATCATTAAAATTTGAAAAAAGCTGTTTCTGAAAAATTTCTCACTGGAGAGTACTTTTTACTTCATTAATGATATCTTTGCTTAAAAACTTCCCTCTTCATTCCTTTGGGAAGTAAATTTTTTTAAGTGATTTCTTAGTTCTATAAAGCACATTCAAATTATTTATAAACGGGTCGATCCGCGTGTCTTCGTCCACGTAAAAGTTTATGTTAAATTAAGTACAATCCTGTGTACAACATTTCCAGCTTTGAAGCGTTTTTTGTACCATCCTACCATTTTATCCCAAGGAAAAATTGCTTTTTTCGGGATAAGAAATTCCGTAGTTGTTAATCGAGTTTCTAATATCTGTGTACCAAATTTTATTCAACTCGGTTCAGCCGTTTCAACTCGATGCGTGCACAAACATGGAAAATGTACGATTTTATTATATAAACAAACCGTTATATATAAAAGAAATACTGTTTCAGTGGTCAAGTAGGGATACGCGACTCAAAAGTAATAAATAATGGTGTTGTGGTCAACCCACTGGTTTTTGTTAACTGTAGATCTTTTACAATAGATTTATTTTTTGCTCTTATAGGAAGTTACTACCTATTTAAGAGGGGTTATAGATCAAAATTTTAGATTGATTTTCACACACATTTTTCCATACATATTTATGTATCTAGTGAGTTTTTTATATACATTAAATGAAATGCGTGAAGTTATAAATTTAATACACTTGTCTGGCTCGTTTTTACTTGTAACAATATGTTTTACAGAAAATTAAAAGCAAATCGTTGATAAATAAATTTCCAAAATTAATATATAATATATTTTTCTCTATATAATGTATTAGAATTCTTTGTAGTACTAAACTACTTATCTTTTTCTTCTACTTCCATACGTTCTGATCTTTGAATTTGTTAGATAATATGTAATAAAAATTTCATGTTATTTTAATCGCCATTTTGATTTTTTAATTTTTAATAAACAGTAAGATAATAAGACGAAACTTACAGATAAAAGACAAGGTAAAGAAGTGCTTGGAGTTTGTGAACTAGGAGGAGGTCTAGGAAGCCTTATTTATGCATATACAAACTCTCGTCTGTACAGCTTGATAACGGCTTCCCAGCTAAATTTCAAGCACCTTCAATTGTTTAGGGTAAAAAAAATATGACTTGTTTCCTATGGTCAAATAACAAAAGTAATAAGGCAATTTTGAGTTAATCTCAATTCCGTAAGCCCAGAAGTAGGGCAGTGTGTACGTGCTCTACATTATTCATTATATCGAAGCTTGACACAAAATCATTAGGACCACGGACCACGGTCTACGGTGACTCATTAAAAGAAATTTCGAGTTACCCACCATACTTAATAGAATTTCTATGGTCTGACTCAACGTGATTTCATGATTTTATCAGGTGATTTATGTTTTTTAGTAGCATTTGCAAACTTGTTCATTAACTAACAGAAAAAAAAACTTGTTCATAAGAAAAATATTCCATACGATATACTACAGTGTAATGATCAAATTATACAAGAAATTGAGCAGTGTCTAGAAATTGTAACCCAGATGCAGGTTTAACGATCCCTTTATCAAATTCCAGTGAAAAACATTAACGAAATAAATCAATCGTGAAATGGATGATTTTTATCTAAGCGTCACTTGCGAAGTCAATTGTAGAGTCAACTTTTCCTGAAGATGCTTCGGTTTGGCGCGAAACGTACGTCGATTGTCGAGTGATCTACTTGTGTGGTGTGTCCTGGTTTGGGTTCACGCGTCTTGCTTTCTGTGGACGGTGTGCTCTTCTGGGTTGTGCCGTACAAGTGGGGTTGTTCAGAATTCCGCGTATTATAGCAAGGTAACTTTTTTGATTTGAACATGAATTTCCGCAAACTAACGCCTGATTCAATTCAATATTTAAAGTCTTGACCGTACAGGCAAAACTCTACATAAAATTAACAAAATTACTATTACTATTATACTATTGAGAATCACCATCTCTATTAATGAGTTTTTCTTTTGATTCTTTTGAAGTGAAACTTCTTTAGAATCGTTGTGATTTCAAACCGGATGCAACGGAAAAAACGACAGGTAAGAGACACAAATACAAAAATGTGTAGGAAAGAATGAGACAGAAATATACATACTATTTTATATTATTATATATATTCATCTCATTCTTTTGTCTTTTTTTTTTTATGTAACTAGGTCGGCAAACAAGCGTACGGCTCACCTGATGGTAAGCGATTACCGTAGCTTATAGACGTCTGCAACACCAGAAGCATCGCAAGCGCGTTGCCGACCGTATCCCCAATTCCCCTCAGGAGCTCTGGTCACCTTACTCACCAACAGGAACACAACACTGCTTTAGAGTAGTGTTATTTAGCTGTGATCTTCCGTAAGGTCGAGGTACTACCCCAGTCGGGCTGCTCCATTTTTGAGCAGGAAGTTTCCTACTGTGCCCTACCTCAGTAAAGTACAAGAAGTCAGCGCAACCATTTGACATCATTCCTAATTTCTTTTTGTTACACTCTCGCGCTCGTTAATAATAATAAAAATGAAGGGCCGAGCAGATTAACATCAAACATGGCTATAAAACATACGACCTTGCAAATAAACAACTAAAAGCTCAGGCCGGCGCTGTTGTACTATTAAATATATTTTAATTTGTGTACAAGCCTACAAGGTACCATTTGCCTTCTTATTTGATGCCAGACGAGCAATTATAATGTTGATAATTTAATTTATCGTCGCTAATATTATTTGTACCTTTTTTGATTCCATCATGGTTTATCGCGAAATCTCTTATTAACGATTTCGCGGTCGGTTGGTCTCTATAGAGGACGGAATATAGAGATGGCGCGATTAAAATCAAAGTCAATATAAAATATTATATTGTATGCAATAGGTCAATACCTTACTTCTGTATTAGTATTTTTATAATACACTAGCTGAACCGCTGTACGTTGTCCTGTCTTAACTATGAATATTGAATTCGAATTGGCTGTCAAAAGCTTACATTATAAAAGTTAAAATGGTCGTTAAGTTTTCTTAAATTTTCTAATTTTCCACGCAACTTTTTTAATTTTTCTTCTATAAGAACCTTCTCCTAACTATAACAAACACAAAAAAAAAGAATTAGTGAAATCCGTTTAGCCATTTACGCGTGATGCCGTGACCAAGGGAAATAGGGATTTATTTTTATATATAAGACTAATCAAAATATTTTAATCAAAATATTTCTCATATTTATATTAATAATAATTTTGATTCAATTTTATCCTAATTGGTTCAATTAATTGAAAGACATTAAACTTGAATAAAATTAACATTATGAAATATATGACGGGTTAATATTTTGTTGTTAATTTTCCATTACTTGTTGTCATGGTTACTTTTGTGTTAGTATTATATGTTAAATAAATTAAATCAAAGGAAAATTCTCTCTCGAATGGCGCAGAAATTGAATGTTTGAAGGGAGACAAGGAAAACGTCAGGGTTAAAATAAATAAAATATAATAAAAATTAAGTAAAGGATCATAAAAAAATTAGGTCCTGTCTGGTCCATATGAACCATGATTTGTTGAATCATTAATCTTACTTAGGACTTCGGCCACCGACAGCGACCGAGAGCGAAAGTATTGTTAATTAACAAAAAGTAATACCTAACCGATTTTGCAAGATTTATAGATACAGTAAAGTAATTTGTACTGATTTAAAATAATGAAATTATTTAAATTGCATTGATTGTAGTATGTTTGATGAACGATTGCATAAGATCTAACATTTCGAGTAGCCCAAGATGGTATAATTGTTATTTTTTATAAACGTTCTATGATATGGGTATCAAATAAAAGGGTTAGCTGGGAAGAATACGAAACATAAAATTTCTAAATTATTTGAAAAAAAATGTGAAATAGAATGATACTTTTATATGCTGAGTACACAAAAGTGTTGACAAGTTTTACTTTTGTTCAACTCCTCGCTTTCTCTAGTATGTTCCCAGACGTTATTGTTGTTCTATTGTGTTTTAAATGAGCGAGAGAAGTAGTAGTTCTATATCATTATCTGATACAATATATCAATTGCTTGTAAAACAATTTGTATTAAAGAGTCGTCCACGCTTTGCTTCTTTATTAATAGATTTGTTTAAATGGTCCAATTTTACAAATAAAATATATTTTTAGGGATCCTTTACATATATGCTGCGTATATTCGTGTATTCGGGTGGACTAAATATTTCATATTTTACAAACTCTATCTCTCTGCAGTTAAAGCATTCTTAAATATCTTATTTCTATTAGAAAATTTACATTTTATTGTTCAAACCGATAGGTATATACATATAAAACAATGAACATATCGAAATTTAACAAGAACCGTCCTGTTTGTTGTGAGAAAAAAATTGCAATATGTAGAAGACACCGTCAGTGTGTTTTGTACGTGCGCTAGTATACGCATTTAGCCGGTTTAAACATACAGCAGACACATTAATAGAAGTTTTAATGACAAATAATCAATAGATACACGCTTCACACGAAAATAAGAATAGCTTACAATTCCAGTTACAGTCGCGACAGTCAGTCGTTGACTCTGACTTTGCCCTTGATTATCAATCGATATGAAACATTATATATGTACAAATCAATGATATGCTGAATTCATTTACGTAATAAAAAATATACAATACGATTAGTATGAACTTTAAAATATTGAGCAACGGTTTATTTATCTTAAGTGAATAAAATCATCAGATTTTGCGATATTTTTTACGATTGTCAGATAAAAATGTATACATATTACTTTTAACCCGTGAGGAGACGGGTTGGAATACAATTTACCCCTGCCATTGGGTGTGCATCTCGTAAGAGGCGAGTAACCTAGCTCCCCCTTGGTGGTAGGAGATCTGTTCCCCGATTGGCTTGCGACCACCAGCATGCGAATCCGACCGCCAAGTGTCTCTAACGCGTTTTGGCCGAGCCGCACATGGGCCAAATGTAGTCCTCCCTCACCCATCCCATTACTGCTGCGGTTCTAATGAACACTGGATTCTTGCTCCGTTGAAACCGCAGCATTCTTCTCTTCGCTCCCCCTCCTCACTCTATCTTCGAGTCGGCAACGCATCGACAAAACAAGAGGCACCATCTAATTTTGTAATAGACAGAACGATTATAACGAACATAAATCTGATTCGTAGTTTAAGAGATCTAAGGGTACCGACAACTGAAAACGACTTTGTTTTATACTATGTAAACATGTTGTTGATACATTTTCAGAGTCGAGTTTATAAAACCTTATTAGTATCAATTACAATTTAACTATATCCATTGATACTAGACTATTTTAAAACTATAACAAATATCACATTAATGTAGCAAAAACGAATGAATTTTATGAATTTTCTTGCAGGTAATATTAGATTGTAATTGGTTGTCCTTAAGAGTGTCAAGTATACATCAAAGCCGCCACTATGAGCGACTATTTCAATTTTAGCTGATATTACGTCGATAGCATCAAATCATTTTGTAACCTTCGCCTTGTGAGTGGTTCAAAACACGCAAAGTTTTACGTCACAATTGCGAATTTATGGATAAAAAGGTGTTTCTTTCACCTTCTAGCTCCATCATCAGATCAATCTACTATCATATTTTCTTTTTTTGCATGACTAAAAATACATTGTGAACGGTGTTGTAAAGACAAATCAAGGCATGTTGTAATTATTTTGATTTAAACTACAATTTTATTTACTTACATTTATATTCTACCTAAGTTGATATCAAGTCTGTCGTAACTATTGTCTAGAATCGACCCAACTATTTTATTACGAAACATATCTTAGATTTCTCTGTAGTCGGTTAGATTTTGTCAATGTCAACATGGTACGTGGTCGACAAAGACTCCGGTTTAGAAGGTAGGTAAGGGTGGAAAGGTGCGATAAAATCCAGTGAGTAGAATGTAGCAATTTACAACATGTGAGGTGTTGTAAAAGTAATAAGTATTAGAAGATCCATGGGAAAGTTATCATATAATGTATAGTCTACTATTGAGTCAAAGTTCGTGACATTAGTTTTGAATGGAAATATATTATCCTTGAAGCCCTTCTGAAATTCGTGACTAAAAGTTTTCCGAAAGCCGCATACTAATAAAATACACTTATGTGTAACTTTATTATTAGCACTACATTAGCACTCTTTAAAAGCCATTTATATATAGATATCAAAAAGTATCTCAGGAATCAAAACTGAGCACTAGAGTTTAAAGCTCTCGATCATAGGACCACACATGAAAATGAACATCTTAATTGCCTTTTATTAAAATAATTTGATCGATGCCCTACCTTAATCATGTCATCGAAATTAATACGCTTCATTATATTTTAACTTAATATTTAATACTTGACTTTATAGTTTATCTTAAGAAAGATTGCTATCATTATAAAAATTGTGTCTACACGTTCCAACGCACAGCTTGATGAATAATTCTTTACTTCACTAATGAAAACAGTTCAGAGATTAATTAACTGGCGCCGTTTTTTTATTTATACCATGACTACCTTTTAACATTTCGAGACATCGTTTATCGTTATATTATGTCCATTTTTAAGTATCGCTCTTTAAAACGCTTAGTTTAGTTACGAAGTGAACATGCGTTTTAGGAATTTATAAAGCAATACTTCCAGGATCGATAAGTTACACAACTTAAGCGTTTCCTTCATTTGCTTTGAATCATTCAGGAAAGCATCTTCCACTAAGCTGGCTACTACATAACCTGCCTTATATGAAAAGCTATTTAGCAAATAATATCCTCTAGCTAAAAACGTCTTTATGGTTAAAGGAATAAGAATTAAGAAATCGATTCCGCAAAGACAGGATAATTCATTCATATATCCATAAAAGGGAAACTAGAAATATTGCCGGCGGTGTGAAACAGCTTGGTAAATGCGGACAGCATCATAAGTTTGATAAAAAGTGATCAGTATGTAGGTTCAAGTCGACGACATTGCGCAATGCTACTGCTTCATTAAAATACAATGTTGATTAGCACTGCTTGTGATAAACCAAACAAGGTAACGGATACGTGTATGGAGTAAGTGGTGTACCTGATTATTGTTTAATTTAACATTTACGTGAACAATTTATTAGAAATAATTGTCTGTCCTTTTCGTTGCTTCTTGACAATTGAATCCTAAAATAATTTTTTCCTTATTTATTTATTTATTTAAAGTTTAAAATACAAGCAAAAACAATCTACTCTGAAAAGAAACTGTGGGAATATACTTGAATATTTTGTGCAAAATTTCGCGTCACAAACTGTATAAGTATAACTTGAAGCCATATTATGGTTGAATCCTGCCAATGTTTTTGAAAAAAAAACCAATAGCTTGGTTCCTTATACTGAAATCTCTGAATCACAAACGACAAGCGGTTTATTTGTAAAAATATAATATGTATTTATTAATTGAAAAATATAATTTAGAAAATCTATTCATACTACATACATAATACATTAAATTGTAAAAATATATTTCTTAGATATCATTTATAACCATCATAATATTGCTATTGTAAAATCAGTTATTGACAGCTTGTGATTAGATAAATCTTTCAGCCATTAAATAAATAATTAACTGTCTTTGAACAAAAGTTATAAAGAAAATAAATAGCTAAAGTATATTATCATCTTTTGTAGTCCAGCACAATACTAAGTTACTCCATTGAGATATGAAATGTCTCGCTTAGGTAACCAAAAGATCAGGGCTAACAATCACATTTAAACAGGAAAACAATTTGTAAATGAAATTTTATCTAATATTAATAATTTGTGGGAAACGGTTACAAATTCTTATTACTGTAACTTTACTTGATGTTAGATAAAGACTCTATTTTATTGCACAAGATTTTAAAATCATTGCTATGGCGGTCGACGTGGTGTCACTTATAAAATATCTTTATTCCATTAAATTTCTATTCTTTTTTCATTAATTATTCTATGGAAATGTTATAGATGATGATTTCTGTATTTATCAAACAATTTAGCTATCCTTGTTGGTGTCATCTTTTTAAAAACGAGTATGTAGTTTATAATCAAAATAAAATTTGGATTACCCAATAAAAAACTTCCAAAAAACCTTGAAAATGTCATATGAGAATTATGGAAGGTATTTTTTACTACTCTTTAAGCGTACAAAATCTTTAACTCTTAACAACGAAACCTTTAATTGAAAATATGATATGTCAAATATACTATATGATTTTTAAATGCTGCATCCGAAGTGAAATGATTACACTTTTCATATTAATTATTTGAAGTACGTCTTTTTGAACATACCTTTAAATATTGATTGACCTATTGACTTATATATAATAGCAGGACTGTTTATAATTTTGAAATAGTAATAGAAAACAGAACAATATAGAGCGATCTCACATCGTGACCAAGACAAAATACCCAATAGCATACCCATTGGAGCAATATGTCACAGTACAGGATCAGATAGCATGTCGCGATGGCAATAACGGTCAGCGTCGGGACACGGGATTTATCGCTCTAGAGTAGATAATAATTGTTTTCTCGATATCGGTCGAAGTGGATCGTGGGCGCTCTGAATAAAGGACTCGTCCACGCTGTCGTTAAAACGCGATGGACGCCATTCGATTTAAATGAAACAAAACCTAGTTTGTAAGACTCGCTGGAGTATAATTGTGAAAACTGTATCCTATTTCGTGCAGTAGTTTTTGTGTGATGCATCTATAAACATACTTTAGTTCAGGTACACTTAATCACAAAAAATCACCAAAATTTGTTTAATAAATTAAAAAAACATTAGTTTGAAAACTTTTAATCCCTGTCCAAGTAGATCAGCGGCAGTTTGACAAGTAATTTCGTTTTTAGTGATTTCGAAATGTATTGAATTTTAATCCTTATTGAGGATACTTAAGCCATAAACATACTTGGTTTACTTACTAACTTTGGTGCATGTTATTACAAGTAGTAGAACAGTTAGTATATTAAAGAATACTATCCATACATATAAATAAAATTGGAATGTCTGTTTGTAATATTAAAATAACCGCTTTTTACTAAGTGCTATGGATGTATACACGGTACATATACCAAAACAACATTTTTTACAATTTTTTTCTGTCTGTCGGTCTGTCTGTTTGCTCCGGCTAATCTCTGAAATGGCAATACTGATTTTGACGTAACTTTCACTGGCAGATAGCTGATGTAACAAGGAATAACTTAGGCTATTTAATATCTCGCTACGACCCATAGGAGCGGAGCAACACGCCAACGAATTCGCGCTTAAAATTGAAACTCAAACTCAAAGAAAACACTGTCTGTATATTAAATAAATTCCATCATAATCAGTCTCTGTAGCGGTTTGTCTTCAAAAGTTTATAAAGTTATTAAATTAAAAGCGTCCGTAAATCCCCTTAAACCGTATCAGTCCTATCTCGTATGCAAATAATAACGGTAACTAAAAGCAATTTTAAGAAATTGTCCATATCTGGTTTACGTAGATGTTCAGCGGACTTGTTAAGATATATCATCTTCATGAGATCTGCATGCGGAACTACTCTTTACATTGTTACAATAAAGCAATAACGGTTTTATGGAAATTAAATTATAATGTGACATTTTTAGCATCCTAGGTGCCTAAAGATTCATATGATATAGTAACCTAAAATTAGAAAATCATTTTTAAGGCTCCATACATCAAAATGAAAAAACCATTCTTGTAAATAATTATTTTGTGATCATCTATCTGTCAGGACCCTCTTTCTTAGAAAAGTTGAAGTTCAAACTCTAGTCGAGTTAGTTCGTTAGCTTTTAATTCAACGCAATCAAAAGATACGGCCGTTTATGTATATTTTGTAATCCTGTTGATCTAGGGTTGTAGTTTGGTATGAAGCAATATCTCTTTTACACACGTAAAGGAAAATAAACTGGCAACCGAAAATTATGTTACATAACCAAAAATTCTTTTTCTTTATATGGGGACAATACTTTTCCAGTGGAAAAGTTAAGTTTGTGTCTCAATCTAGATTGTACGAAGCCATCAGTGCACTTTTCTGACTCATAGTTCACCTATTTTTTAAATTCTAAAATACAATCAAATTGAGGTTATAAAAACGGTATGATATATATATATATATAAAATAAATTCAAAGAAATATTAGCAAGGTGGTATTTAAGTAAAAATATTACGAAATATTATTTAAATACAATTGTAGTTCATCAAGTCTCAGACCAAAGCGAAATTTATTGTTTACGCTACCGGCCTGTTACGTGAGAGACATAAAAATTCCGAATGCTGTCGAACCGGTGCACATACGGGTTATTCGTCGATATAACAGCTTAATTATTAATTAGTTGTAATAAATTAATTTACTGCTTAAAACTTAAAATACTATCTATCGGCAGTGGTTGCCTGCAAGCAAAAGTTTCCATACAATAACTTAAGCACATGACGTCACTTCATAAACTTGAAGTTTATTATAAACTAGCGACACGCAGTCTCCTCACGGGTAGTAGCCGCCAATCTACACCATCTTGCCTAGACGGAGGATTCTCCCTTTTCGTTGGAGAGACGACACAGCCGTCTCCCTTCATAGGTATATTATGCATATATGAATTCCACCATACATTATTTATTTATCTCAAACGGGATTATTTTCAACATTTTCAACAATTATAATCATATTTCTGCCTTAAGAAATTATGCACCTGCTTCATGAATCACATTTTCTATCGATGAAAATTGCCTTAAAATCCATTTAGTACTTTTTGAGTTTATCATAAACAAACAGACAGATACGGCGTGGGACTTTGTTTTAAAATATGTTGTGATTCCATACGGTGCTCAAAAAGTTAAAAGCTATATTGCCTACCAGGAAAAGTAATTGATATTAACGATTATCATAAAATCAGAGTGCTTTTATTACAAAACCGAAGGCTCTGATTTGCATAGTTCCCGGTAGCCGTGTTATTCGTGTGTGGTCTTCGTTACCATGGTAACGCTATCGTGGAACGCCCGATCTTTGCCGATGGACGGGCCAGCTAATTGTTGTGCCAAAGAGCAACTCAAGACTAAATGTCACGTGACCGTTAGCCTCATTCACTATCTATTCTATTGAATTAACTGCTCCTTAATTAGTGAGGTTAACTTTATCTCTATTATCATAATCTATTTTATTTACCTATATAGCCTTTCGAATTCGAATCCTATTTTATAACTATATATATAGGATCGATTCGCTATTAGATTTTCCGAGTGATTCCAAAGACAACGCTAAAAAATGTGCTTGAGAATTGTGACTTTACTATGACCAGTAAATATTTACTCCACGAAATTACTAGTCAAACTGCCGCAGATAGAACGTAACAAAGCTAATAAATTGTTGATCCAGCTCAGGAAATAATATTATGAATTTATTTCTTCTCAAAAGTCATTCTAAATAATGATGGAGATTGAAGTAACCATAGTCAAAACACTGGTTTTGATAAATTGGCTTTGCTTACCAAAAATATTATAGAACCTCAAATACAATTTTCTACAAATGGAAGTAAACCACATATTCGAGCATAATTAAAATGGAGAGACATTAATTGAAACGTCAAAAACAAACCAGCAAATAAAACAATGAATTCATAATTTGACTAAATTATGAAAGGAAAAGTTTAAGTTTCCTTTCAAATAGCCGCAATGTGTATTTGCTCATAATTGATTTAAATAAAGGACATTCAATAAAATTATTACTGAAATATACCTTACCTTAAAAAAAAATTTCAACCGCACGTGTGCTTCAAATTTTTTTATTAATTTAATATAAAAAGGAATCAAAATGTTACCTTGCTATAAACCGCGGCAATCTGAACTACCAGACTCGTATGGTACAATCCAGAAGAGCACCCTGCCCACATATAAGTGAGACGCGCGAACCTGAACCAAGACACATGACACAAGTAGGTAGCTCGACGATCTAACAACCAGAATCGTACGGCACGATCCGGAAGAGCACACCGTTCACAGAAAAGTGTAACGCGCGAACCCTAACCAGTACACACCACACAAGTAGATCGCGATCGACAATCGACGTACGTTTCGCTCCGTAACCGAAGCATCATCAGGACGTGTTGACTCTACAAGCGTTAATTTAATATATTTCTTTTGTGTTATTTTATAAAAATAATAGCTTTTTGTATTTCATCTCCATAAGTATATACTTAAATGTGACAATTTTCATCCATATTCTTATTAAAAATAATAAATACTTCATTATAATAAGTCAATATTTAATCCACGAAATTACTAGTCAAACTGTCATGGTCTCATCGTAAGGGTATAAATTAGTGAAATTTACGAATTTTGTTCTTCTTAAAAGTCATGTTAAATAACGATGGTGTTACAACATAGATGTTCAATAACAACAAAACCCTGGTTAGTACATTAGCTTTACATACATAAATTGACATATACCTATATAGATTTTGTTTAAGTATAATACAGTAAGTAATATTAAAAATCTCTTTTTTTATAGAAGAAGATATCAAAATATATTACACAATCAAGTATATTATGCAAAGGATTACTAACTAGTTATAGGCCTCACCTATTTTTGTTTCTAGTTAAATTTAGTAGCTAAATCCGGTTAATTATTACGACTGGTTTATAATTAAATCTCGCCTTATGACCCGAATAGTATAACTGCTACAAAATCACGCAAGTATGTTTCCAGTACAAATTATATACACGTAGCTAGGTCTAACTTAAACCTATAGTATAGATATAGAATATAATGGTAGTATAAAAAAACGCCTTTTCTTGACGAAGAAAGGATACTAGTATTCGAAAGCTTCTTCTTCTTCTTCTTCTTATACTCCGTCCGAAAGGTTTTGTTGTATTACTTGAATTTATGAGTCTACATCATAATCACTTCCAAATGAAAAAAAATATATATGAAAATAGAATTATTAGATGTTTTTCAAGGTCGTCAAAATAACCAGAATTTAGTTGATTAACATATTATCGTGTGTCTTAGTAAACTGAAATAAAAAACCTTATAGAGTGCGAAATAAAATTTCATACAATATTTCACATTGACCAGAGATTAATTTCATTAGTTAAGTCGACTTAACTTGCAATTTTTCAGATATATAAGTAGTAAAACATTTGTAAGTAAAACACGCTTAACCTAAAGACCTAACCTTTCATAGTACCAATTTATAAGAGCAAAGAATTACAAGTTATATTATAAAAAGCTTAAAGCTTACCATAATAATAGTCAGAATAAAAGGCTACAAATATAATGTTTTTAGGTCAGTATGACTAATTAAAGTGTTGTTGTTCACGCAAAATACCGGCAGCTCGTAGTAACGTGTTCCTAGATATTATAGCTTCGTGCTGAAAAAAACTAAATCATGTTACATTTTTAAGTGGGTCAGCGTTATTGCTCTATTTAATTGGTATGTGTGTTTGTACATCACCATTTACTTAGTGACATGTGTAGCCATGAACTCTGATATTATTAGTAATTTATATTTCGTCGTAACGATGACTAAGAGTTTGAAAACTGTTTATAGATATATTGACTATGTGTCAACCTTAATGCATCAGTCGCTCGGTAATTTTAATCTAAACACATATATTTAACTATTAAAACAATTTTAAACATTCATTTTATGGATGTTGAGCATTGGATGTGACTTGAGACCCAGAGATAGATTTATATAGAGCCCTATAAAATTGCAATAACTCACATTGCTCGACCATGGTAACTAATATCGAAATAAATCGAATATCGAGATAATAAATATGTGATCTCTGATAACGAAAACTTCACTAACTTATATTCCACGAATTAGGAGCCATCAATCCAATATCAGTTACAGTTTTATATTTAAAAAAGTTAAAAACACTAGTGTAACTTATACTGTCTACTCAGACACGGAAAACTCAATATCGGACGAATGGAAAATCCTACGCATAACAGGTTTTGTCTAATAAAAAACAGTTTATTTAAGTTACATATTGTAAAGTATAATTTTATTCTCATAGTAATTTATAATGCAAGTCCATTATAAATAAGTTTAATAACAAAATCGATTGATTAATGGTTGCGAACAGCCGCTGTACGTAACGTCTTTTAAACGCCTGTCAAAACTCTACGCTACTGACGACCTTTTCGGAGTTGTGGCGCTTGTTAAGTTCAACCCGACAGAGTAATCGGCTCGATATAAACACTTTCTAATATAATTATTTTAGTTATGAACATCTCTATATATATAAAAGTATAAATAAGTGAATATCACAGTAAGTATCAGTTTTGTTGAAACATGGGGGTAGATTTCTTTGATAATTTCACCTCTAAAGTTGTGAAATATGTAATTTTTGACGTCAAAGTAACCGTTGTCATTATTGCCAAAGTGAGATTATGACGACGCGGATAATATCTTTATATCTTACGTAAATAGAAATCATCCGATACGGCTTAACCTATTTCCTATATCTGGTAGAATCGGGAATCTAAGGGTATTTTTTATACACCTAAGTGATAAGGGTGGCCCTCTCCAGGAATTAATTTAGATATCTATTATTTTGAGTATTTTTAGGACATAACCTTTAAGGACAATCTAGCAATATCCTTCAATGTAACATAATATCTATAGGATAGTAAATATTATCACGTCTGATAGAGTTATATAGTTGACATTTGTTTAATCCTAAAAGCAACTAACATTATGTTATTAATATCACATTAGGTTTAGCAAGTGTTGACATTTATATAATTGGCATAATTATTTTTATATTATTACCGTAGATGTGTTAAAAACTGCTTATACATAATTATTTTATATTAACACTATAACATTAGAATTATAATACGGTAAGTATGTCAAAGACTAATTGCGTGTATACTGGATTTTTCATTCAAAAATAATTTTGTTTTGATGTAACGTGGTAACTTTTCAAACTACTTTACTAAACAGAAAACTATTCTTTCTTTTAGTAGTTATTATTAAATTCTAAAAATCGATTTCACATACTCAGAATTTAGACTATGTTCCACTTACCTGCTTCAGACTTATTTCTTTATTTTTGTTCCTGTGGTTGATTTAAAATGCAATTTTACCTGTCTGCAGCAAACGCTTAATAAAAACTGACAGACTGATTTGTGATTTATTCTCGTGGTTACTGAGAATTTGAGTTATGCGAGATGGTTTCTAAGAATAAAAATAAATAATTACAATAATTGAGAGTAGAGTTAATAAACAGCAGCTAGCTATTATAAAACTTTAATTATAGAATTTTTTAAATATTTTAAACTTTTCATTTTAATTGACTAAAACGAAATAAAATCATCTATACTATTCTAAAGAAAATAGTTTTATAAATATATCTATACTATTATAAAGAATAAAACTTAGTAAAATTCATATTAACGATTGTCTTGTATCTAGTATTATCGCTAATGAATCCTTTAAGTTAGAGATAACGCGCAAAATGGCGGATGCTTTAAAGTAGATCAGCAGATAGTATAGTGACATAACATATTAAATCTTATGTGGCTATAACATAGTAAAATAAATCAATCGTTTGAAAATCTTAAAGTTAATTAAGTGTACTCTAATATGTAACAATTGGTAATGTTAAGAAACTTTTATTTTATGAAAGTCTGTAGAGAAGAAAAGAAAATGTTTGAATGGATTGAATAAAATTTTACACAAAACCTGCAGAATCGTATAGGCTACTTTTAATCCCATAAATGATAGTGAATTTAAATGCAATATTTCATACATATAACACCTTTTATCCCGGAAGGAAATGTAGTTGCAATGGTATAGAAGTTTCTGTTTTGTACTCTCCTTATTTTATTGAAATTTCAATGAATGTGTAAGTGGTTCTGTTATAAGAAGATTCCTTGTGGACCCAATTTTGATATTCCAGTGTGCTCAATAATGCGCAGGCAACCAGTAAATATTTTTTTCAAAACAACTGAATAATATAGAAATTTTATTCGCTAACAGTTGAAACTAAATCTACTATAATCTTGCACCCAACCAGTATTATTGTACTAGTATTATTTGTGCCAATGTCTTGATAATTCCGTATTGTTACCAAGCCTTGGTTTAATTAACATGCCATGTTATCTGGATGTGGCTAAACCTGGAACTTTTAATCGGCAGAATAGGACTAATTTACATAGTTTAACTGTGGTTTAACTATTCACCACGTTCTTTCTACGGATTTCACATCAAGATATTAGTAACGGGAATGTCAATCAGATAGGCCCTTAGGTCAGCTATTTACGCAAATTAACTGATTACTGGGGTCATGTTAGGTGTAGTGTATAGACGTGTTGAAGTAACTAAATTCAGTGTTGATCTTATTCTTACGTGCTTGCTAGCTTATGTAAACTTCTGTTAGCAAAACTGTATCTAGTTATATTACTTATCACTATTATAAATATCACTTAATGTAATTGGATGTTTGATAGCCAAATAGTAGAAGCAAGACACAACCCTCAGGCGTTGTTCAGTTTCTGATCTTAAGTCCTTGGTTATATTATCTATTTCCTGTCACTGTGTAATACAACCTATATATAGTAAATATCAATATGTTTCGATAAGTTTTGCCAGTTCTATTTTACGAAGATGAGTAAGTAGTATTGAATGATTAAAAACAAACGATAAATTTATTTAATTTGATAGTCGTAACAATATATATTATTTCTTCATACGAATCCCAGATAAAAAGCTCAAATTGTTATCCATTACATCACTTACCAAACACTCTATAAAGATAAAGTGATATTCGAATGGCGTGTGGTCGAAACGTCCGTCCGATCGTAAACCACACTCTGGTCGGGAGGCCGGCTCGTCACACGTTTTTATGAGGATACCGGTAGAGACAGGAAAACAAAATATCACAGATCTAGATATTTTTATGTGTAACTGTATGTGCGTGCTCACGATCTTCTTATATATAAAATTCTCGTGTCACAATGTTAGTTACCATACTCCTACGAAACGGCTCGACCGATTTTTGTAAAATTTTATATACATATTCAGTAGGTCCTTGACGTAATTAAAACCCACACTAAATCTTCCTATGTGAAATATTGGCAAATTTTTTTAGATCTATCGGGGCAGTTGGATTGCTGATATAAAACAACTCTCTCAAAGTCTTAAGCAAGTTAGAAAAACAGTTCTAGTTCCTATACTGGTTTGAATTGGATGGTAAAAACCTTCAAAGTGAAGCAAGGGAGGGTTGCTAATATTTTTCTCACACACAATAATCTATACTATAAATTATGTAGCTTCACAAAAATACTTGAGTAATTACAAGTTTAACAACATTATTCAGGTATCAAGTTTAAGTACAGGTAGGCTCTACAAACCTGTTCGCTTAGCCCAAACATCTCGTATAATTTTTTTTCAATTGAATTTTTATACTAACCAGTTTAAGCTTAAATTTGTGCCTATAGGTTTACAGGTACAATAAAAACAGTAAACCGGTGCAGTTTACTCTTTCAATTATTCCATTCATCGGTTGGAGTCGAAATTCCTTGTGTTTTATGTATTTTATTGCGTCCTTACGTACCGGATGTGGACGTACTTAGGTAAGGTCATTGGTGTACCTTTTTTGTTAGTGTCTATATATACATATATACGAAACAGAGGTACTGTGGTATTTTTATATAAAAAAATGTTTACGTAATTAATTAGAGAGTTCAATAAATTAGAATAATTGATTTTATTGGAAATTTGAAGGGTCGTAAGTAAGAAGGGTTACTTATAATCTTATAGTACATTATTTTAATGCTACGTTAAAATACTATATTGTAAAAAAGTTCTCCATTAATTTTATTATTTGCACTACTAATTGAACAATTTAGACGCTGTACAAACTTTTAGCAACACTTTTGTTATCTTATGATTATTGGTGATGATACTATGAAAATCCTTAACTTCATTAATGATATATAACCTGATGAGTGATTTCTTAAAGTTAACATCATATAAAGTAGTGCACGTGGCGTGGAACATTCTTGTGGTGCTAGCTCCCGTAATGCTTCCCATCTAAAATCATATTTATACGTATTCTTATAATATGATCATAGGTATAACTAGTTTAACCACTTAAGATACTCATGAAACTATTTTGAAGCTTTATATGTATTTTCTGGCATATTTAAAATGTAAATGTTTGCTCTTACAAAACTATAATAATAATGTGAAAATTATAAAATTTAAAAGCAAATTACAGCTAGTGGTGCATAAAATTTAACAGTTTGCGACTGAAATTAATTTTGGCTATCAACGTAATTACGTAGCAGAGTGCAATCATCGCGGTGATTATTTTGCGTTCACAATTGCGTTACAAACTCATATAGAGCGTTTAAAAAAATGTTGATCGAATTTATTTCAGAAGGGTTGCGTACTAATAAATTTAGTAATTAGCACATAATAAGTATACTTTATAGACTTCACATGCAACCTTACATATATGCGTATTTCCATTTACATACACGCACACATTCGCACTCACTTACCTACGAATACACACTCACACACATTACATACCCATCGCACATGCACGTACTTTATTAAGAGAAGAAAAAGAGAAAAAAATGAAAAACGGGACCTATGGTATTATTAATTTTTTTTTATTTTTATTTAAGATTGTACATTCTTTATATAATAAAAACCTATTGTATTATCAATTCCCATATTATTTTTAAGTTAACCAGATTAGTTCTAAGTTTATATTTGTTTTTACTCCTTAGCTACATTACATTAAAAATTGATTGTTATACTACTCAGATCAGGATTTACCTAAAGGAAAGACTATATGCTGCAACAACATATGTGCTACATAGTTTTACTTAGCATAAGAACCACATTTAGTAGTTTGAATAAAGGATTTGAAATTTGTTCAAAATTTAACTTAACACAACATTTAACTAGTACCCTAAATATGTCAAAGAATATCTCGACTCTTTAACGAAACTTTAACGTTTACTGTGTGATATTATTTGACAAACACCCTCTAAAGTATCGTAAACGTTACCTTCTAAAGTATCGTAAACGTTGCACGTTGCACGTTGGTACAACATAGTTATCAGCAGTAACTATATGTTAAAAACGAAACGTGTTATTTAAAAAAATTGTCAAACTAACCTCTGCCCTAAATCACTTCTCAATCTGTGGACATTGGAAAATATACCAATATATTATAACAGACGAACGAACTAGAGATAACGATACGTCATAGATAGTTTTACAAACTGACAGTACACAGATTAACCGATATGCAGATAGACAGATCAGTAATACAATATCGCTGGACCCTTTGTGTACGTTACCCTAAAAAGTCGTACAATGAGACCGCAAACATTTCACCAGCTCGAATCTTACGATAGGCGTGAACAAGTCTCATGAGAGGTTTATCATTTCTGAACACTTTTGTATACACCTTAGCCCCGTCAGTCAAACTAAATTAAATTCTACATTTATTGCTAAAACTGTGACCGACTCTCTTTTTTCTATAAATTGCTTTGTCACCTTTGTGATTATGAGATAAAAATATTTAAATATTTTTTTTATATTGTATAAGAGTAACATTATAATGTTATGTGATATTTAATACTTAACAATCTTACCACATCCAGGCAGTAAAGACTCAAACACAGGAGGTACGGCATTTCAATATCCTACACTAACACCTACTGAAATAATACAGTGTAGTTTTATAGTGTTTCAAAACTCTGTCTAATAAATTCTATCATATTTCAAATCATATAGTCAATTAAAGTATATTCTTTTAACGTCATCTAATATTTTGTATTCAAATGACCCTAAACAAGTGACCCTAATTTGCATTATTTGGGTTTTAATTAACTTATTTAAATATTCCATACGACACCGCTATCTAACAGATTAAAAGGGAATAAAATCAATTAAACTTCAAAGATACAATTAAGCTAAATCGTATTAACCCGAAGTTGTGGGGACAAACCAGGACAAGGCCGGTGTTGTCAGGTAAATTTCACTCAATTACCTAATTATTATATCGTCGAATCAATTTGTCTATTAGGACCTAAATATTTAAATATTCCCAATGACTAATATATAATGGGGTTATAATCAAAAGATTCATATGTTTATCCCATTTTTTTAAAATATTTCTACTGAATATCTTCATAAACAAAAAAACATTAACCTTAACTAACTTATTGCATTAATTGTAATTATGTCTAATTTTTCACCTTAGGCAAAAGGAAACTACATTTTCTGTAGCTACAAATAAATTATATTACTTTCTTTTAATTTCTAAGCGTTTTTAATCTATCGGGTATAAGACATCCTGCAACAATGAAGCAGGGTTAAATTAAAAAAGTCATTATCTAGTAAATAGATAAAGCTATAGTACGAGTACGTTTGTTTGTGCGTAGGAGTTAAGGTGTTTAAAGTCGAATGTGAAGTAGGATTTATTTCCTAGCTTATAACTCAGGCCAATACGTGACCGATGCTCACGCCCACGCTTGCTAATATTTCTTAGAAGCGATGGAAGGCGAAACTGGAAGATACGATGATTGCAGCATGATTACAACTTTCCTGATGCATTTGCATTCGTATCTGAGATATTTAAATTAGTTTCTATGACTGTCTCTTTCTGTGATATGTCTATTACTTATTTCTTTATCTAGCTCGTGTCTGCGCTTTATAGGTGGTTTCATACACGAGTATTAGCAAATATATTATATATACCGGAAAATGCTCACCTCTTAAGCTTATAAAATATAAATACCTAATGCGTATATCATAGGATTCTCAATAATTGTAGGTCGGAAATGCTACAGTTTCTCATCGCATTGCAATTCTGAGCATTTCTGTACTAAGTGATGTACTGCGTTCCAGACTCATAAAAACTACTCTTACGTGTATCAACACAATTCTAAACTTCTTTGCAACGCATGAGTCAAGAATACAGCTTTACTTAAACATTACGTGTACATTACATTGTATCAAACTGTATGATTTGCGCTCGTTTAAATAAGTCCCGGAGAAATGGTAGCCATTTTCACATACACTACCGGGGTCATACCAGACCACTATTAATAGCTAAAGGTCACTCTGAAAGGTCGTATCCTGCTCTGTCCGCTTTCTACAGCTCTGATTTTAACTAGTGCAACTCCGCCGTCGGCCATTTAAAAGGTCAAGTAAAAAATGTTGTCTATTTTCAGCCCTATTCTCCATTCTATGGAAATTGTTGCAAAATCAAGCTACCTTTTATGTTAAGCTTTATAGCTTAGAAGATATTTAAACACTAATTCTTAGAACAATATGGCGCAAACGTAATACAGTATTTGCTTGTAATTGTACCTATTTTATTTAGTAATATTTTGCGAGTTCTCAAAGAACACTGAGAGTTTTTCCTTCGTAAAGAAAGTAAAAGTCAAGTCGTTTTAGTTGAGCATAAACATAAAGAAATATAGATGTTTAAAGTGATTTTTTTCTACTATTAAGGTATATGTAAAAATGAAAGAATAATTATTTTAATAGTATTTTAATATTTTTTAACACCGACTTTAGCAAACATGCACAGATATATAAAAAAAAACCTTATAGTAGTAATACCAGGTTTTGTCTACAAAATGTATATGGTACGATATTAGTAGATTCGCTTAAACCTATTATTTGTAAGGAAACGACTTCAATTAGTCCCTTCTGACTAAGAAACTTTATCAAAGTCTGATCAGTAGTTTTTGTTGTACTTGAATTTAAAATTCATTGGAACGTCTGATTTGCTAAGAACTCGTGGGTTATTTAGCAATAGCAATTACTTGATAGATTTTACCGATGAGAAACACTGAAGAGATGTGGGTCCACATAATATAATAAGTGGTTAGGTACTTTAAAGGACAAGCATCCAGCGATAGCCAGTATTGCGTTGTTTGCCGTAAAAGGTTAACTTTTTGTCACAATGAATTTCATACAAGTTAACTTTCTACTTTGAACGATTATGCCTCCGCTTAACCACTGTTACGTCATTCGGGAAATTATATCAAAATGAAAAATTAATGAAAACTATAGGCAATGCTGTGGTGAAATGTATTTATTATTAAAACATTTATTTGTTTAGTAAGTAAGTTATCTTCTAGGTTATCTATAAATTGGCTATCATTGGACTTCGATACTGTAGCAGACAACAAATATTTTGTACAAAATTTATGTAAAATATGCTGTTACTTCTATCCTGTGGGATTTTTAATATTTATTTAAAGGTGCCGGTATAATATAAAATAAACATATAAATAATATTAAAACTTAAAGTAGCAAGCAAAAGTATTAAGTAGTTATTAATTTATAATGGGTGTTCTTTGTGAGGCCTGTAAGTGCAACCTAAGTGTGACACAGAAACGAATTAAATGCATTTCATGTTCGCATACATTCCACTCCGAGTGTGTTAATTATTCTGAAAATTTAAATACACCTAGGACCCAATGGCGTTGTCCCTCATGTATAGCTAGTACACGTAGAACAGGAGATAACAGTAATACGCCTGTGAGGAGCTCAAAACCACAAACTCAAGTAAGAGAATTGGTGAATGAAGCTGATGTACTTACAATGGAATCAGATAACAAACAGTCCCCTACCGAACGAAGTTCTTCATCATGTTTAAAATCGGAACCTCAATTTCAGTCACAGTTACTTCAGGAATTTGAAAAAATGCTGGACAATAAACTAAAAGAAATTAAAAACCAAATAATTTTAGATTTAAAAATAGCAATTTTAGAAGAACTTAAGTCTGACATGGACTCCTTCTCAACAGACCTGAAAAAACTACAGGACACATACTGCGACCTCCAACGTGAAAATGAAAATCTTAAACAAAATTATATTACACTTGCAACTAAGATTGATGTAATGGAGCAACAGTCTCGTCAGTGTAACATCGACATCTGCAATATTCCTGAACGCCGTAATGAGAATTTAATCCAGATTTTGGAACAGCTCGGTTCCATTGTAAAACAAACAATAGCTCCCAGTGACATTATATCTGTGCATCGTGTGCCCCATGCCGACATGAAAAGCAAGCACCCAAAGAATATTATTGTTAAACTTAATTCCAGAATTCTCCGTGACAACATACTGTCTGCATCACGACTGAAGAAAGGATTATACACAGATGATCTGCAGATTAACGGCGAAAGACGTAGAATTTTTATCAACGAACATCTTACATTGAAGAATAAACAACTATTTAAATGTGCACGTGAGACAGCTAATAAGTACAATTTTCGTTTTACATGGATCAAACATGGTAATATACTTGTGCGAGAGTGTGAAACATCCCGTGTTGTTGCTATACGCTCATACGATGATTTATCAAAAATTAAACCATCTAAATAGGTCAACAACTAACATGTTTATCCGATTAATTCTTAATTTACCTACCTCCTTTTTGCAAAGTAATATCTTGTCATCATTTTATATGGTTGTTTACAATATTAATTTAAATTTTAACTTTGTGTTTAATTCTCACATTACATTATGTTATTTATATTTTAATAAGTGGTATCGAGTGGTATTGTTTAATATAAAAATAGCTTTTAGTTTACACATCATTCTATGTAATAGATTTTTATTTAAAATTATAAAAGTATACAATATTAAAGTATATATCATAAAACTATATAATATAAAAATATATATAATATTATATTTTATATATGAAATTATCTACCAAATATTATATTTTACAATATTATTATTACACTTATGCAATCTATTAATAATATATGTCCACGTAACAAATATCTATACATTATATTACCGTCCAAATATTATCGTAATATTCTGTTGTAACACATTGTCTTGTCTAGTGGCTGGTTTATACCTAAATCTTAGAATTAAAATATATGTCATTAAGTACTCTCATCTATATTCGGTAAATAAGGATGCTTGCACTTTGTCAAATATTAAACGAATTATTTTATTACATAAATATTATACCGCAGATAAAGCAGTTAATTTTATAGCAAAATTTATATACCCACTACTCAATATTACGAAAAATTGCAATGTTAGATAACATATCGATTTATTATCAAAACTGCGGTGGAATTAAAACTAAATTAAACACAATTTACATAAACATTTTAACATATTCCTATGACATAATTATACTAACTGAAACATGGCTAGCTCCTAATATTTTGGACAATGAATTTATAGATGATAGATATATTGTATTTCGATGTGATAGGGATCGTGCAGCCACTGGTAAGAGTGATGGTGGAGGAGTTATGGTAGCCGTTCTTCGGTATTTTCGACCTGTCCGTCGAACACTCCCCGGGACTGTTCCTTCAGTCATAGACTGCGTCACTGTCGAGCTACCGGGCGTATCGCGGGATAAGAAATGTGTTATTAATGCGGTGTATATACCTCCAAATCAATGCTCAAATACTTACGTTACTTATTTTGACTTAATTTGTGACTTTTTGTTGTGCAACCATGTTGCTCATTATATTTTGGCAGGCGATTATAATCTCCCTAGCCTCGAGTGGAGGATTGAGGATGGAAAATCTATACCATGTGTAAGAAGTGACACTTTATACGCTGGTAAATACCTTGTTCAAATACTGGGACTACTGAGTGCAACTCAACATAATATTTTTAAAAATAATAAGAATAGAATTTTGGACTTGTTCATATCTAACTTCTGCTGTAATTGTCTGGCACCTCCTTCACCTTTATCCCCAGAGGTAAATCATCATCCTTGTTTTTATATTATTGGTAAAATAACATTAGTAACTAAATATATTCCAAAACATTCTCGGCTCAAACTGTGTTTTAATAAGGCGAATTACACTAAAATTAATCAAAGTATAATAAAAGTAGACTGGCATAATATTTTACTAGGTTCAGTGAACGAGATTATTGACAAATTCTATGAAATATTATTCTGTGTTATTAAGTCGTATACACCGACTACATTGATAAAAAATAACAACTCACCTCCGTGGTTTACTCCGAGTCTTCGACGTATATTTAAAGCAAAAAACAATGCATGGATAAAATGGAAAAAATTTAAAAATATAAGTGACTATGAAACTTTTACTATATACAGAGATAGATTTAATACAGAGTCTAAAAAATGTTTCGATAGATATATACGCAGCACTGAGGAAGGTTTAGTTAAAAATATTAAAATATTCTGGAGTTACATGCACAATCGCAAAATTAAACCTGGAATTCCTACCACTATGTCTTATAAGGGTATTTCTTCTAACGATCCTCAAACTATATGTAACATGTTTGCTGATTTTTTTCATTCTGTGTTTGAGCCCTCTACTCTTAATATAAACAATTGGGAACCACTTGAATGCGATATAGGCGACAGTCACATTAATTTATGCTCCCTAATATTTGATATAGATGATGTTCGCAAAGCCCTAAGATCTTTGGACTCCAATAAGGGACCTGGACCTGATACAATACCGCCGAAATTTTTAAAACTTACCGCCGACGCCATAAGTCTCCCGCTTACAATTATATATAATAGGTGTATACACGATGGAGTTTTTCCAGATATATGGAAAGTAGCTAATATTACACCGGTGTATAAAAGTGGTGATATACATGATGTTGAAAACTATCGACCTATCTCAATTCTGTCAACATTGGCTAAAGTATTTGAACGGTTGGTGCACTCGCAGTTGTATCCTTGTATCCATAATCAGATTATACAAGAGCAACATGGATTTGTACAACGAAAATCAACAGTTACTAACTTAATGCTATACACAAATTATTTATTCGAACACATGGATAATAGAATACAAGTTGATGCTGTTTACACAGATTTTCGAAAGGCTTTTGATAAGGTAGATCATGAGATTCTTTTAAAAAAACTTGCTTTTAATGGTGTAAGAGGTAATTTGCTTAGATGGTTTGCTTCTTATGTTATTAATAGGACTCAAAAAATAGTGGTGAGAGGTTTCGAATCTGATATCTCTTACATTTCATCTGGCGTACCCCAGGGATCAATATTAGGGCCATTACTATTCATAATGTTTATTAATGATATCAATAATTGCTTCAAACATTGTAAATTCCTTTTGTATGCCGACGATCTCAAAATGTATTTGGGCGTTAAAAATGTAGCTGATTGTATAAATTTACAAAATGATCTTGATAGACTTCATGAATATTGCATTTTAAACAAATTACATCTTAATCTAAATAAATGTAGTACTATCACATTCACAAAAAAAATAAATATATTAAATCATCAATACTCGTTAGGTGGGACTTGTTTGGAACGTCTTTACCACATACGTGATCTTGGGGTCATTTTGGACTCACAACTTCATCTTGATCTACATATAGACAGTATTGTCAGCAATGCATTCAAAATATATGGATTTGTAATGAGATCTGCTAAAGATTTTAAAAAGGTCTCCACATATATTTACTTATATACAAGTCTTGTAAGACCGCAGCTTGAATACGCACTACAAATCTGGAATCCTATTTATAATAAATATATACACCAAATCGAAAATGTACAACGACGGTTTCTTCGTTCGATAAGCTATAATTTTTTTCATATAAACGAGTCGTACTCCCAGCTACTGGATCGGTGCAAATTAATGAGCCTAAAATCGAGGCGCAATTTATTAAGTGTGATGATGCTTTATCATATATGCAACTCAAATATTGATTGTCCTGAATTGTTACGAAATTTATCATTTTTAGTACCTAACAGACCAACACATCGTATGTGTATTACACCACGACTTTTTGCTACAAAGAAATGTAAAACGAATGCTGGCAAACGCTCACCTCTATACCGCTTGTTGAACTTGTATAATAATAAGGTTCCTACTGCTGATATATTTGCACTAAAGACAAACGAATTCAAAAACAAAATATCAAAATTATTACAAGAGCCACGAGTAGATTAATTAATGTAAGATGACAAATATGTATATGCCATGTATTTATCTGTATATGTATATATGTTTATATATGTATGTATGTATGTATCTATGTATAATAAACATAAATTATCTTTTACAATAATTGCTTATTGTTTTTGTTTGCCCTGATATACTATTTTAAGTAAGTTATAATTGTTAAAGTAATTAGTGGATAACGGTGTGAATTGTACATATACCAGTTTCTTTTTTACACTGTGTACCTTACCTACTTTAAACATTTGTACAATTGTTTGTTTTCCCAAATAAATAAAATAAAATGCACTATGCAAACACGTAATGACTGTTAGGTAATTTTTAAAACGCATTACAACGCATTTTACTCTGACTGCATTTGGCGGAAACTAAATATTTGTTGTAATAATACACATAAATGTGACCAAAAATAGAGAAACAGGAACCAACGGTTTAGTTAACCAGTTTCACGTTAGAGCTTAGGACTGATCTTACGAAAGTTGTTTTGAAAAAGTTAACAATGCTCTTGGAATCTATATATTAATACGTGAAGCAAAACGTATCAATATTTTTACGAAAATTACCCGGACGGAGGAATATGAGGCATTTTAGTAAAAGTTTGTAAGTAGACATAAATAAAATAAAAAAATGTTGCTCAAAATACCTGAATATGTATATATTATGTCAAGTCAATGGACAATTTTTTTTATTTGAAATTTCGGCCATTAGCAAATACTATTACAGAGTAATCTTTAAAAAAAATGTTGTTTACCAAAGGCTAGGCCAAAATGCACGTTGCTACTAAGTTATAAACACAATTTCCATGGGAATGAAGTAACCGGAAAACCATTAAGACTTAAGTAATAAACATAGAATTGAAGATACTATAGTTATACCTATATTAACGAAGATCTACTTCGGTTTGTTACGTAACTTCCGTAGCGATAATCATTCATTAAGTTTTTATCATTTGGATCTTGTTGAGAACTTTTGAATGCGATCTTTGATCATGATTAGATCTTTTGTTTATGAACAATCGACATTTTAATATGGAGAATGTATTAAATGACTAACAAATTATTCAAAGCTCAAATTAAGGATTGCAAATTTAATTAATACTAGTATATCTGGGATAAAACATGTTTATATGAAACAAAGCCTATATTTTAGTGCAGTAGTTTTTGTGTGATATGCGCACAAACATATCTATAGATTTTCAGCGTAAAAGCTACAATTATTTTTTTACAATAACCGTATGTCCCATGGGAATTTATATCGTCAATTTTCAAACGTTCAGAGTCTGTCTGAGAAGATTAAGTATAAATTATCAGTATAATATCAAAACAATAAAACCTTATGATTAGGACTGCATGAAGAATGCATTAGCACGTCGTTCCCTTAGAAAAAAGTGTGAAAAATATAACGTTAAAGAAGCCGCTGCTGTAAAGGAAGTGAGAAAGTCGTATCTAATACCAGGCACAATGAACGTAAATGATTTTTTTTGTTTTGTTATACTACTGATGAATGTTACCTGTCGAAATAGTTTATGAGGTGAGAAGTTTATAGAATATACATTTACTTTGTTTTTAGATTATAAAATGTTAGAGATATAAGGAAATTCATAATAATAAAATAAATTTATTCTCACGTATCTATTAAAAGCAAATTATAAACTTCTTCCCAGAAAATTAAAGCTTTCAATACGTAGAAAGATTTGAGGAATGTTAATATTCTTATTTGAGAAATGGATTGTTACCCTATAGTATATTTCATATCCCATTACGCTTTGCTCAAATTTTATTTATATAACAAAATCTAGCGTATTATTTCCCCTTTTCTAAACACCTATGTCGTTTTTGAGTTATGTGTGTTTTACGCAATTAATATCACTTGCTTTAACGGTGAAGGAAAATATCGTGAAGAAACCTGCACTCTTGAGAGTTCCCTAAAATTCTCAAAGGTGTGTGAAATCAGGCAACCCGCACTGATCCAGTGTGGTGGACTATGGCCTAACACCCTCCTTATTCTGAGGACTCGGTTCTGCAATGGAACATAATGGTGATTGTAATGATGATGACGATGAAACTATAAGTTTATTATAAGTAATATCTAAAGTCCAAACTAAAAGTAAACTTTAGACATTATTGTAGAACAGATGATACGGTAAAAAAACTATGATTTGATAGTTTAGCTATTAAGCCGTAAAATTTTAAACACAAATAAATACTACAAAGAATAAATATCTATATCTTACATAAACAAGATTTATCCATGGATCGTAAACTCGTCCACATACGTAACTACATGTTAGGCTTATTGAGGAAAGCTGCTCACCTTCGGCTTGTGCTCGATCTCGTACGTAAATACGTTATCTAATGTGATCTAAATATATAAATAGAATGTCAACTGTGAAGCTATCTGTATTGTTACCAACAATTTTTATCATTGATTCAATTAGCTTTGTTAGTAAGATGAATATTGCAAGAAGTATATTATTATAAGCTCTTCAAAGTTGAGACCATTATCATGTTTTTGTTCAATAGGCTACTTACAGGCAATTTTAATAACAATATTAGGTTTTACATAATACAAATCTACGTTGTTTTATTTATTTTATCTGTTTAAACTGCATATAATTGTTTTTTACTGGCACAAAACTTGTTCACATTAATCTCCATACTCAAGAAAATTAGTAAATACATTAGAAGTACCAATAAGTAATCAAAAATCTTACTAAGAAAAAAATTTTTTTGGTTACTTGCTAGTCCTTCGAATGTATCAGCCTCAGTTAAAAGAAAGGATCAGCGATTCGAAAATTCCTTCCCCTAAAAACCTATCTTTTGATTTGAATTCAAACGTACTTCTCTAAATTACGAACACCTAGTACCTAGTAGAATCTATTAGGCCATCTCAAGCTCTAACACAAATGGTGGCAAAATGCTAATACGTAGTATTCTGGATCAGTCATGGTTTAGTTAAACATAAAAAGAAAATAAAGTACGAAGCTTCCTGTCGGTAATTACGTAAGTAGTTCAGCGGAATTACCGTTTTAACTCGAAACATAATATAACGACCATTAAGTTTTTTATCTCCTAAGTTGTATGACCTTTTGATGATAAATAGAGCATAGTAAATTTTTAATGTGCTTGAGAAGTATAAAAAGGCTTGGTATGGTCGTAATGAAGTATTTCAACACAAATATTAAATTGGTATCGCGCGGAATCATCAAGGCCGCATCGCGTCCGCCAAGTTCATTGAATTCCTATTTTTTTAGTTTATTACTAAATTCCTTTTATTGAAAAGAATTCATGTTTTTTATGAGTCATTATTACTGTGAATGGCTGTAATTAAATATATTATTAATATTTTAAAACATTAATAATACGTTTAAAACAAAAATTTCATTTCAGTTAAAAGCGTTTTGACGCCCCGCGCTAAACCTAAAAATGTCTCGCAGAGACCTATTTTCAGCGTTAAATTAACGTTATAAATAAAAGAGATAGAGTTCCGAGAGTAGGGAGTTTTTTATTGGAAATTTCCTCCTCTTTAAGTATCTTTTTCTTGAAATTTCCTTAATATTAATAGTCTATGAAATATTGGCGAAAAACGAAATGCCTTTTTTAATCTTTATTTGTTTATAACTTTTGCAATTTTTTATGTGCTAATACACGCTTTTTGCAAAGTTTTCTAGGCGTCATTCCGGATCCAATGAGCTATCACACATAATTTTAAGAGCAGTATCTCTATTTTCTGTCGATTTATATAAAAAGGATTTAATTTAATTTACTTAACATTTTTTAAACCTTATTTCATAAAAGCCTTAACTACATTGCAAATCAGGGAGTAATTTATTACACAATACAATAAACAATATATCATTATTCAAAAACATTTCTCATTTATTATTGTTTATCTAATATTAGAAATTTAGTCACAACTAAACCCAAGTTATTGACAAAACACTAAATGTCCGTTGTTGCAATTTATTTATATTTCAATTGTAATACACAATCTATGCAATTGACTAAGCTGTTGCTTGTAAATTAATAATAATTTTGTGTGAAAGGTACAAAATATTTATGGCTTATTGTCAATTAGTTATGTAAGAACTACTAGTAGATTTGATGGTGTTAGTCTTCATATAAAAATCCCCTATTACGACGTCCTTGATGAACTCGAAACTAATTTGGTTTAACTTAAGTGTCAAACAGAAAGCGGTGAAAATAAATAACATAATACTTTACCAATTTTATTATTTTGGTCCAATAGGTAGCGTAGATTTCTAATATTTGTAAACATTCTAACAATGTTTTCTTGTGATATCTCGAATTACAATATGGTTAGCAATTGCATGCAAACTCAGGCAGATAGCTTTTAAAAAAGTAAGGTTTTAAGTGTCAATCAACTATTAAAATTAACAAAAAATAGATTTTGTATAACAATCATTTCTTTAGAGCACCAATGTCCCAATAACGTAGAGCTAGACATTAAATAATATTGTAATACTAACTAAACGCCATCTAGAGGTTACAGATACTACAATGATTGTTGCGATAATTCATTAATTATGTACGGTTGTGAAAATCACGCTTTCCATATCTTCATCAACAAAAACTGGTCAGTTACCTTAGGCAAGACTTGACGCGTAAATTGCTACTAATCAACGGTGGCCGACTTGCGCTATTGTTTAAATAAAACTAGTTGAGCATTGATATTTGATCTCTGGGCGGTGTTGTGAAATGTATTAGATATTGTATTGTATAAACAATTAAACCTACTGATTTGATCGCATAGATTTCTGTGAACTAAGGGCTATGAATGGTAAGTTTGAGCAGTGTAAAGCAGATACTTCGGACTACTTATTCCTGTAGAAGTAAATTTAATTTAAAAAAATATATTAATCACTAAATTTAATCATAAATTGATACTGATGTGTAATTTGGAAACGGAACAAGTTGATAGAACAAAGTATGCTTAAACCAATCTAGGTCCACTTACTCTATTAAAAGATCATCGCAAATTATACTAGTTACTAACTGAGTCTCATGTTTCAGAAGCAGGAAAAAATTTACTACCCAGATTTGATTAAATTTTTTGATACTATTGAAGGTTTATATAAGCATGTCAAAGGGCTTGATATACTATTGCTGTCATTTAAATTAATCCCATCTTAAAATGCAAAGAATCCAGTGTTATCACACTTTATGATATGAAACTGTATTATGCACTTCATGTGAATTCGTGCCCACGAATTATAATGTCAACACGAGCACCGCCCACTGGAACGTTCATTATCTCCGCACATTGACACTCCTTCATCTAAAACGGACCAAAAAATGTTTAATCTAGGTCACGTTTTGCGAAATTACTATTTAGTTTATACTTACTTACTTACGTTAGGAATAAATTAAGAATTAATTTTAATTCATTTGATTTTGGCACTGTTTGTACATTAGATCTATTACAAATATTTGGATCGGTTTTAACTCCAATTTAGATAAATTGAATATCAAAATGGGAAGTAAATATAAAACATATTTTGGTGAAATCACAATTCGTGGATGATTAATATAATAATTATTTTGACTCATTTACAAACAATATTTGACCCCCTTGGCTTACGAACGTCGAAATAGTTATATAACAAAAACAACAATATGGCAGTTTTTTCTTAAACTGATTCTGATGTAGATAATTTCAGCAAAAAATATTTTTCGTTACTAGTAAAAAATGGGTTTTCTTATCCTCGGAATAAAAACTTTCGTCCCTCTCGAGTAGCTTTGTTTTCGGTATCAAATATACTATTTTAATCTTAAATGTTTTAACTTGCTCCATATATGAGTAACGTGTTGTTTGTGCAAATGTTTCTTGCGTATACACATGCCCTAATAGATAACATCGTTACGTTTCACAGAACCGTTATGTTTATCTCCGTTTGGGCATAAATTTTAAACAAACAAAACATCCGTTCAAAGCCCTTTGGTTGTATAAAGAATTTTCTGTACAAACATTCGAATTCCCTATCAATAGCTCACCTTTGACTTTTACCGGCTCTTAATGACCTCAGAAAAGCAGAGTCATATTTTAAAAATGTAACGATAATATGAAGTGGTTGGTATTTTATCACTAAATAGCTCATAAGTACTAACCTCAGTTCTATTTAAGTTTTATTATCAAGATGAAATCGATATGTTTTGGAATACTCGAAATGAATATAGAACTTGTTAGCAATATATACAACTTTTCGTTCCGATGGGATTGAGCCTGTTTGTCAAGTGGTGTCGCGCAGTACATGTTAAAGTATTGAGACTAATACTGTAGTAATGTTTGGAGCACGTGAGTAAAGTACTTTAGTATTTTAATATTTGTTAGCGAGGTAAAACGGTGTCTCTCCAAGGTGAGAGTGAGTCTTAAGTCCCAGGCACTGCTCGATTTCCATCTAGTTTGAGTGTTACTGCGCAGTATAGCTCCCATACTTTTAATAATCTGTGAAATATTGTAAATCAAAGTATATTAATGTTAAATACATCCTATCCTACTTCCTACTAATATTATAAACACGTAAGTTTGTAAGAATGTATGGATGTGTGGATGTATGGATGTTTGTTACTCTTTCACGCAAAAACTACTGAATGGATTTGGATGAAACTTTACAATAATATAGCTTATACATCAGAATAACACATAGGCTATAATTTATAATTATATAGTGTGAATTATCCAAGATATAGCAAGTGAAACCGCAGGGCGCAGCTAGTAAAACATAAATATGAAAAGATATAACTTAGATTGGTGTTAAATTCAATTTAGCATTCTAACTTGATCATAACTTGGGAGAACGATTACTTCCTTGTTAAAACTAAACTTTTTTATTTTTGAAATCCTTAGAAAAAAGTTTTAATAGGATGAGCTTCTGGAATGAAAACTTTTACTCAGTCGTCTATTCTATATAAACTAGGTTGACATTTATTTTATTTATAGTAGTTATTCATTATGTAAAAATGAGGTAGGTATATTAGTATCTGTGAAGATATAAAATATCTATGACTATTAAGATCTATGACAAAACAAGTTTTAAATTATACTAATCAACTAGTTTTATTGCTCATTTTTATTGATTATAAAGCATTTTAGAGTGTAAAACTATGAACAAGACGTTACATTTTACATTCTTGCTTGAAGTATAGAATTTTCTGTACCGTTTATAGTGGAGGGGTGATTGAGTAGTGAGTGTCTTTTAATTCAAAACGTAGCAATTTTGTTTTTCAATATATCACTTTGTTCGAATTAAATAATATACGGTAGACTAAATTACATTAATCTAAAGTATAAGATATTCAGGCGTCGGGCGGAACGCACTTGGGCACGTGTTCTCAAACATTAACACTACAATTATGTACTATAAGCACAGTCACGACAAGCTACAAAAGATTGTTGATATTACATTACTACTGGCTGTCTGGAATTTTCATTCAAAGTGGTTTAAAATGAGCTGAGACAACTGTATATAGATTTGAATTAAGATTACGTTGAGCTACTTTCAAATTGTAGAGCTTGTTATTGTTGGTATGATTGATTTGATTTTGGGCAAAATATCACATCAATTTATAAAATATATTCATTAAATACATTACTGTGACCTATAATTTTGAACTAATAATTTTTTTTAAATCAAAAACAAAGGCAATCGTGTTTCTATGCTCTTTTACGAGTTACTACTATTCCAGCTTTACAAGAAATTAAATCTTTAATAATAAACAAATAACATGTAAAAATTATTAATTAACTCGTTCCACTTATTACTGTAATACTTCATGAATTCAAGCAGTACATGGGGATTGTGACCTAAGTGCAAATTACCAAGACTTTTTTACATGGTATAATGGTGTGAGGCATAAATCATCGCATTACGATAATTTCTATTCAATTTTAAAAATAATTGTTGATAACTAGCTCTATATGTAGCAATTTATTATACCTAGATTAATGACGTACCTAATTAAATAGATAATAAGTAATTAAGCATATTTAGGTTTAGTTACTATATTAGTCATCAGCATCGCAACGTTTGCATATTGCCTGGCCATAGTCAGCTTTCGCGGCATTATCTAAGTTCCGTAGACAATAGTGCGCATGCGTAATGCGTTATCTAAATCTTACATTCGCCTTTCCTAATGAGGAGATTGTTCTAATTCTCCAGATAAGTGCTAATTGTAACAAAAACGGAAACTTTTTCTTACTAATTGGTCATAATTGAATTTCCCTCGTGTGAATCATTTCTGTGAACGTTAATGGAAGATTTGTTTACAGGTGTACGGATCAAAACGCAAAGGCAGTGCTTTTCAAAGGATGAGGAGTAGACAACGAAGCTGGGATACCTTTATCGGTTTGGAAACGCTACAACCAACAGGTACGTTAAGAAGCTTATTGAATTTTTATTATTGTTCTTCACAGCGTGTGTGAAGCCCTAAAACCTAGTGTGCGAGGTAAACAGATTACTTCATATAATCTTTTTTTTTTTTTTTTTATTTATTTGATTAAAATATTTTACAGTTTATCAAGTTTAATAATATGTAACGGCCACAGAAGCCGATCTTCGGCTTATTCGTAGCCATTAGAGTTCGATATATATCTAATATATATATACATACATGTAGATGTCGTTATAGACATCAAACAATAAAATTAAGCAAAAACAAAAAGTAAGAGAAAAAATAAAAATTTTTTTTATAAATACAGTGCGTATGATAATCTTTTATCATACAAGTGACAAGTAAGTGACAATCATTTAATTTATATAGTCAAATAATTCTTCTAGTATTTAATCAAACTCTTATCACTAAATTCTTTAAAATAAATGTACCAACTGCATTTAAAAGTACTAAGGTTTAAACTACTGGGGTTAATAACAATTCTATAACTCTTTTTACCAATGCTTAAAACAGATTACTTTAAAATCAACTCAAATATTTGCGACAAGGAGGCATTTGTTGTCAACGACTAACTGGTGAACAAGAGAGAGTCTGTATCTATATGGAAACAATATTACACCTTTAGCAGCAATAACACAACTTTTAAAAGTCAATTTTATTTTACTAAAATATAGGTTCTTACATAGACAAAAAAAGTTCCATTTAGTGCTACAAGAAATAAAAAACTTAAACAATAGGTTCATTCAATTTTCCTACAAATGTAATTTAGTCATTAATCTTGACATATACGAGTACACCTCTCCAAAATTGAGATGTTCTCTAATGAAGACAAGCATTGTAATTACATAAAAGGAGTATTTAAATTCAAACGCTTACGAAATCTAAATCTACTGTTTTACATGTCCCATAAGCTTTAGCACATAGTCGTTTTACACCTACGCTGTCTTATAATACCATTTGATGTTGTATGTGTACAAAATATACAAGATTTGGATTGATGGGGAAGTCGTTATACAATGGATCATAGAGCCTTTTTTTTACTCTTCATTTATACGTTAAGAGAAAATGATTTTTTTTAATTTGCTTATTTTATAAATAACTAGCTCCTCCGGCAAACGTTGTTTTGCCATATAAATTTAGGGTGGGCCACCCTTATCACTTAGGGGGATGTAAAATGGATAGTAGCCGATTCTCAGACCTACTGAATATTCGTATAAAATTTCATAAAAATCGGTCAAGCCGTTTCGGAGGAGTATGGTAACTAACATTGTGACACGAGATTTTTATATATAAGATTATTTTTAAGGTTAAGTTATCTACTAAGTCCAACATAAACCTGTTAGATTTTTTACCAACTTATACATTAGGAATGCGAAAAGGAATACATGTGGAACTCTAATATTATTTATCGTACAAAATATTTTGAATAATATCGTATTTTACGGTAGTGAGATCAACAATGTTCTTATATAGTGATAATAGAACGGAAAATACAAAGCCACATTTCGTACTGTTTTTTAATATGATCTAATTCTTATGTAAGTATAGAAAAGTATAACGTTTTCATAATAGCTGTTTGCTCTATCAGGATATAGAAATATGGTGTGTTCGTGACATAGATTAATCGTGTGCATTTCATGACGATTGGCTTAGGCGTTGAGACGTAATCATAACAAATAAATACAACTAAATCACTTTCACAACTTCGAGAATTATACTTTAAAGAAATATAAAAATTGGTTGATAGCTCATTCTAAATGGCAATCTCATTCTAGATGACGCCACAATTGAATGACCAAGACATAATGGACCTTTGACTAATACTTCACCGTTTAAATGTCGTTTTATCGTCAAGTATTGCCTGGGGCTTGTTACTACTAAACCACAACACTCGCCAACTAACTAATTGTAAATTACGTAATAATTAACTCTAATCTTTTAGCAGGTATAATTTATAGAGTCGAGCCCGTCCGATCATCGGAATCGTGGTTGCAGTCGACCTTGCGCTGCTCACACTTGTCCATTATGACATCTGTCTATTAATAATATAGTATTCCCAACAAAGTGTAGTATTTAGTATTTATTTTCCAAAGAAAATTCCAATTTAATATTTAGCTTGCCACTCATATGCTCAATAATAACTCAAAGATTAAAAACTTCGTCTCCTCTACTAATAAACATTACTATATTATGCTCAGTAAAATGTTTCGTAATAACATTTTGCATTTTATGAACCATTCATACACTTAAAGCGATAATTACAAAAGGCTAATCTTGGTTGTCAAAGAAAATGTACTTTTAAAGGGCTGTAAATCCTTTATGAGCGACAATGAAGCTAAAATGGGCATAATGCAATATAATGGAGCGAAAGAAAGTCGAGACATTAGGTAGCTCTGGCTTTAGATTTTTATCTGGAGTAAAGAGCAATTTAGTTGAGCGGATTGAATTAAATAGCCGTGGATGACTCTTGTTTCTTTGAATTATTGATCTCCTTTTTGTATGATATAATGTGCACGTAAGTTTATCTGTGTATTACCTTTTAATGGATGCGTTTATTTTTATCTCATAGTAATAAAACTATTTCTACTAACACCCTAAAGAATATGCAATATAATCCACAAAATATTGAAGCAGTTTTTATCTAGATATCAAAAGTTTACGGTTTCAAATATTTCGCCTAAAACTTGAAAAAATATAGATAATAAGCTGAGTACACATTTTTATTCAAATCTATTTAAGTGTTGTTACGTAATACCCTTTTATTCTACAGAAACTGTTGAATTTTATTGGGATAGCTAGTATTCTATATTTTATTCCAGGCTGTAAAGTATTTGTGTTGCCAAATTTAATTCTGATCAGTTTAGCCGATTTTGTGTTATGCCAATATAAACATTATTTTTAATTTTAGAAATAGAATTAATTTGAAAAGTAACATTTTTATTATATAGGTATATGAATAGCTCAGAGAGTTTTAAAATCGTTGGTATATAACAGTTGTAATTCTTTCATTCCAATCTTCTAGTTACGAGTCCGATGCGTAATTCACATTTACTACCAATAAATCTTCTTGACATTTCGAGTCGATAGTAAATAAATGGCTTTGCCTCTTGAAACTTAACTGTTGTTATTTAAATATTATTTAAAAAATAAATATTATTTTAGTTATTAGATTTCCGATTCCTAGCAATAAATATTATTAGGACAGTGAATAAAAAACTACATAATAAACAGCAGAAATCATTGTTTTATTGGTCGTAAAAATATTACACAGTCTGGTTCTTCACGCGATCATATTTTTGCGTAATTTACAAGCGCTTATAAGTATTTTTATCCTCCATTTAAAACGATAAATGTTTTTATTGTATAAAAAACCTAAGCCTTTATATTTACTCTCGTAAACTAATGGTTTTAGTTTCATTCATCGTGACATAATCCGCTTAAAATTTCGCATACCAAAATAAATCTATAAAATATTATGATCTCAATAGAACTGGTTTCATACGTAAAATAATTTTTACAGAAGGTCATTTTAAATAACAATAATTTTTGTTTCTGACATACGATTTAAATAATCAAAGCCCAAAACTATACATCTGTAAAAACTGTATCTAATTTCGTCTAATAGTTTTTGCGATATACGCATTTAAACTGACAGATAAACAAAATTGAAAAAAATATTTTTTGTCTTCTATTTATTACAGTTAGATAAAATGTTTAATTAAACTGAGTTTTAATTCGTTACTAACGGTATTTAATGGACAATAAATAAATGCTCAATTAAACTTGAATGCTAGGACTTTCTGTATAAGTCTATCCGTGCGTTTTCTACCTAAAATGTCCTTCCGACTAAACTTGTTTGAATATCGGGCCTTTTTACACACCATATAGCCTTACCTATATCAGTTAAGTTTTATACTTTTTGCTTCTCATATCTTTAATAGACTTATAATAAACTTCCAAAGTTACTCCAGAGGCCACGTATTTCATTATCTCTTCTTTTTAGACATGGCTTCTGAGAAACCTAAGAATACCTGTGTTTATTATGTTACTGTTTTTATTGATTTCAAGAATAGCTATTGTGTATCGCTCAGTTTCTTTTTGTTTATTATTAATATTAAATCTACTGTAATATTCTATTTTAATCAAATCAATTTTTTGTAAGAATTTTTAATGTAAAATGATATATCAATAGTGTTAAAAACTCAAATAATAGATCGTCATTTAAAAAAAATATTATTAACATCTTGTTGTCGAGCCGAACCTTTTTATAAGCTGGCGAGTTTTACACTACATATATATTTGATACAAATACAGGAAAAATATTGACCGACAATGTTATACTTATATTATGTTATGTTTTTTGTTTGCTGTTAAATTAATTTGTTGTAATAATAGATTCCAACATCAGAACTATTTATCAAACAAGGACTGCTCTGGTATGACCTTCCCTATTAGGTTAAGTTTTTAGATTTGTCCATATTATTATCGATCGTTTTATCAATGTCAACTCATACCTTATTAGACTAAGTTCATTTAAGGTAATTATGAACTCCATAATTGAATTCGACTCAAGCGGCTAATGTCAAATAAGTAAAGTGATGATATGGGACTTAGGAGGGTCTGCATGGTGATTACGTCAGCGATAGTAAACACGCACATCGAAACGTTAAATTGCAGAGACAAAATAAATGCATCAATATTTACGTATTTATTAGTTTAATACGTAGAAAAGAGGTACTTACTTTTACCGACAAAAATCTGCTTAAGTAATACGAGATCAGCCTCCAACTTAAAATTTAGGATTAATTTAACTTAAATCAAATATCAGGAATATATTTATACATAAATGATTATACCTTTTTGGTATTGTCATTAAAAGATGTTTCAGTCCAGCGAAGCTAGCGCGGGTTGACTTGTGAATCTCTAAAGCATAACATCAATGCATAACTGTCAAAGCAATTCAAACTGCATCGATACTTGTTCGGCTTTCGGTTATCGGTTAGCGACATGTGGCTGTCATTGACAAAGCATACTGAATCTGTTCCTCGAAGCGGATGGCACATACCAAATGCATTCTGAATAATAATGAAAAAATATAAATGCACATATTATACATAATAATCATGATACTTATAATGGGCCACCTACTTCAATGTATCCGCATTTAAGACGTTCCCACAGAATTTGTTATTGCTTTGCTTTTCTTGTCATATTTTGAAATTGCCGATTAATCTAAAATAATTAATTCCATAAAAATGATCTAATAAAATTAACAAATAGACTTGTGAGCATTTAGAAAAATCCTAAGATTTTTAACATGTGAGAATGCCACGTGATGGTATCTGCAAGGATTGCCGAAAATATTTAATCTTGGTTAAAATTTTATAGAGCTTTCCAAGACATGGTGTACAATATGAATCAACTTATCGGAACACAAGCCGAATAATTAGGAAAATATTATAAAGCATAGTTACCTTTATATTTTGTTTAATGTAATGTAAGCGCTTCACAAATTGTTTTAAGGGTTTAAGTATATACCTACTTATAACCAAATTTACGGACATGCGCAAACGAGTTGATATAAATGCGATCCACTGGACAAGATAAACCGGCCGTTTTCTTTAATCTAATAGACATGTTAATTTATTTTATTATTTATATAAAAATTGAATCATGGGTATTTAAACGATTATGAATATGTAATTTACCTTTGGGCGTCTCGCTGTGAGAAAACAGCTTTATAACAGAAATTTCATCAGAGAAAGAGTATCAACAAACTAATAGGAATATGTACAATTATAATATTATAAAATAAAATATTTATAGCTGTATGAAATTACCACATAATAAAATTTCATTTCATCGATGATTACCCGGTAATATTTACGATGGAAATAATGAAGAGGAATCTCGCTGTATGTTTGCGTCTTTTTTCTAACGGTATGCGTTATTATAGAGATGTCCGCACACACTTGATAGGTTTAATATAACTATAAAATGGCACACCATTAGAATCAAACGTCCCCATACATTAAAGATCTCTATCGCTTGTGGCTAGTATTAAAATAGAGATAGCGTATTATTTTATATTCTAATAGGATTTCTTGACCCTTTACTTGCAAATAATATGCAAGCTAAACGAATTTTATATTTTGTAGTACTTTACATCTCATCCACCCTACTATTATTAAGTCTATTAGATTATTAAGACTATTATTAAGAGGTCAAGAGTTTATTTTCATTGTCATATTGAATGAAATAGAACAGAAAATTAAAAAATGTCTATTGCTATATCTTTATGAAGGTTTTTATTCTCAATATGATAAAATATAGTCCAGATGCCATCATTTGGGGCTATTTTTGCTATTTTATGCTCCTGCATGACATGACAAGTGGCTGAAAAGTGATTAGCAAATTTTAACTGATAACCTGCATACGAATATTGTAGTTATAAAAAAATATCATTCATATTATTGATATTACAGACCAGTTAGAACATTAGTACGAACTGCAATGCATTGCTTTATGTATCAATACCTGGAAATGCGCTATGCTGTTTACATAACAATATTGACACCACAATCATGTGCTATTAGTGCATTCTGCGATGATTATTGAGTAGGATATCCTATTTCCTGCGGATATGTCTCTGTAACAGAATAATAGGGTTAAATTTGAATAATAATTCATCACAAATTGCTATTACAATCTGAGCTGCAGTCATCTAAAGATTTCGTTGAAGCTTTACCTAGCTTCTACGAATCTACACACCCAATAATGGATTGTATACACAACTTATACATAACGTATCGTAGTTATTCGTAAATTGAAACCCGAGCTAACTGGAAACAGAAACAAATTCGTCGACGCTCGTTACGATCATCAGTATGCATCTCGGACCACACAGAGAGACGTAAAAACTGCTTTCGCAAGACTGTCACGATCTATGATTTCAATTTGTGATTTTCACAACCGCGACAAAGGTTTAGAGCAAATTAGACTACAGTCTTGATTATGTCTTTATGATAAAGGAATTAGCTAAATGTTTGAGTCAACATAAAATTGTATAATTTTACATTTCTCTCCATATAAAATGGTGTGTTTGATAATCGTTATTGCATTTCATAAAGGTTAAAATACAACAGAATATTACTAAGTTATTGTCCACAGATTGTACTTAAAAATGTTTTATAAATATTTCTTCTAAATATTATCGACGATGCTATTCGTGGGCCATCCCATTTAATTTTTCCGTATATTTATAAAGGAAAAAAATGTTGAAATTGTGGATTTAAAGTAATGCAGTTATATATATATAAATCACAGATTAAAACAGCAGTTAAGAAGAAAAGCTTTAAAACGTATGAACAAAAAATTCGCGTGCATCCTTAATCAAGACATTATATCACTAACGGTATGCAGTAAAAGCACCCGCCGTATATATTGCTTCAACATGCTGACGGACATGCACAAACGAGTTGATATAAATGCGATCCACTGGACAAGATAAACCGGGCTTGAACCTAAGCAACCCGTCTAAAAAAGTACATAAAACGTTGACAGTTCTACGGCTTTTTGCGACCCAAAGTACTAAATAATAAAACAAGTTTAAACCACACATCCACCAGGAGAGGACCTTCTATGTGCAATAAAATGTTTTTAAATAAATCAAACAATAATTTAAAGGCAGTACGCCTTTAATAAAATTAATACTCGTAGTTAGTTCCCTTTAGCCTTATACAATTTTTTAAATAGCTAACTGGCCACTTCAGTGGATTTTCCTTTCTAAAAACTATCACATAAAATCATATATTATTTTATTCTTATTCCTCTGAGTAAAAACGTCGATTGTCTGTAGTACGATTTGAGCTTCAAAACTTCTATATGGTTTAGTTAGTTCGTATTTCGTATTAAATAGAGCTTTTAGAACTTTCGCTAGTTTATTTCGCAATATATAGTTTTATCTCACCCTTTACCCAATTTTGCCCATCATTTCAGATCAATGAAAATTATTTCGGTTTTAACTGTTTCTCGGAATTATTGTTATGTTTTTAAACTATTGAAATAAATGGGCTTTATTCTGAAAATCATATTTATCATATTTTAAATGAAGAAGTGTAAAAAATATATTCAACCTACAAATATGTAACAATTTATATACCTATATATTATAGTCCATATATAGTAAGAAGTGTCTACATTCCATAAATAGTTTACAAGGCTGTTTGAGGTCGAATTCTTATTAGATCGAAAGGTAATTTTTATCTGGTATGTACAAGTATTGATATGTATCGAACATGTAATCCTTACCATAAATTATAGAGTTTTGAACATGTATATTGTAATTAATAGTTCAAAGAAATAACATACTCGTAGATCTTAAATGTTATATATAAAATTCTCGTGTCACAATGTTAGTTACCATACTCCTCCGACTCGACCGATTTTTATGAAATTTTATGTGCATATTCAGTAGGTCTGAGAATCGACTACTATCTATTTTTTATCCCCCTAAGTGATAAGGGTGGCCCACCACATATTTATATGGTAAAACAACGTTTGCCGGGTCAGCTAGTATAACATTTAGGAAACCATAAGTTTATCATTAATATTCATAACTGACACATATAAATTGAAAAACCTAGTCAACGTTGGGTGGGTAATAAATAATACTGAATTCAGGACTTTCGAATACAGTAATATATTAGCCACAGAATATTGAATAAGTGGAATGACTGGTATATGCTAATTTACAGATGATCGCTTTTTACTATGAAAAGTGAAATTATATTCTTAATGTCGTCTTTGGTTATGAAATATCCTTCATTTTCTATAACATTATAAAGCTATTTCTCTGTATTCGCTTTTCAATGTAATATTAAAGCTATGTCGTTTAGTACAATACTCTTTGCGTAATTGTATTATTCACGCGGTAATAAATTTGCACTTTCTAACTGGCACATTCTAGAGTTCATTTCAGTTGATATCATTGAATCTACATGCCTTTATTTATTTTAATATTCTTAAGCGATTATACATTTTAAAGACTAGTACGAGGCTTTAATCTGTATTTGTATCTATATAAATAATTTTATTTCAGTATACAATTTATTTCACTATCAATAGTGGTACAAATAATAAGTTGTATGATTTTTGTTGTGTCAAATAGATGTATGTAAGTTTTTTGTTAGCGTAATGTTCTTTAATTCATTACAAATCGTAGTATCAATTAAATAAACATTTCAAGATATTTATATTAGAAAAACTTAAACTATTGAAGTTCTTGATCTGTCTAGCCGCTTCGGTCCGCAAAATTTAGGTGAAAACTATTGATGTAAATTATAAAGTTAAACTAAAAAAACTTGTATTTCACAAACAGATTCAATACAGATATTTTCTGCTAAAGTCCTCAATTTGTTTCAGTATCATTCTCAGCCAATTAACCTAATTTAAAACATGTGTTTTAACGAGTACTTGTATTGTAGTTATGCAATGTACTAGTAACCTTATATCAACAAATCAGAATCTTATTATGTAAGTTTACTTTCAATGCTCTAATCTTATGGGCGGTTTTGGTACAGACGACATGACTCTGATAGAACTTGAAATAGGTCTGTGTACGTTACTAGACCCGTCCTTCGTCGCGAAGTAACATGATGTAGATCCTTATCTATCGCTTTATTTGTATAAATAAAAATCAATTGGCTCTATTTGTCGAATAAAGCATTAGGTGGTATTTTAACATGAAACTCTTAATAAAGTAATATAATATATAACTACTGAAATCACTGGATATAAACACATGTGGTAGAATAAACATGCTAAATATTTTTTACACTTTTCTATTTTTTAAGGGCGAAAATTGCTTGAAATTTAGATACTTCTTTGTCTATCGCACTACCTTTTAAGTGTAGTTTTATTTATAAGGAAAAGTTTTATTTTATGCTTAAATGTAAATAATAAATCAAATATTCTACTTCAAAAATTTTCGCTATTATCTGTATATTTCATTATATCAAATATATAAAGGTCAAAAATAAAATCATAAATCAGTTTGCGTAAAATTTAGCTTTTATACTCAACATCTGGTTGGCATGAATTAAAATGGAACTCATAAATAAATAATGACAGATAAAATTATATTTTGATAATTTATTATTAATCTCTATTGTTCCGGTGTTGTAGAATGGCGCCATTTAAATTTAACGGTGGAAATGTCTATATAAATGAAATATTGTGGTTATTGATGAAATATTTTAATATAAAATTATGTGTTAAGTAAAAATTATGAAATGTATTATTATGTTTGTGATTGTTTTTACCTAACATAGATCTTTATTTGTATATTGAAATATACAAGATAGTTTTGCTTTGGGAGATCGAGGGCGACTTTTTAAAAATTAAAAATTAATTATAAAATTATACAAGTGAGTTTATTGAAGGTTGACAAAGGAATGAATTAAATCTAAACTTAAATAACTACAGGGCAACATATCGCCCACCGAGAACATCTTATCTTATTCTAAGAATTCACTAGACGCACGGATATGGGCTAGACGCCTAGTCAGCGGATCTAGTGAATAGGACAGGGCCGGGCTCAGGTCGCATGACTTCTCCCCCCTGAGATTCGAGATTATCCGAAATTACATGTTCTGGAGAATCTCGAAAATTACATGTATAACCTAATTTTACCAAATTAATATAGAAGATAACTCCTCCGAAAACTACTATAATTAAATATAACACAATCGTCCAAACACTGACACTATTTACTCTCACTATTTCATCTTCACTTTTGGCATTGAATTTTATAGAATTAGTTATCTCTTGTATATTTTCCAGATCCATATCTTTTAGTTCTACGGGTTTTCCTTGCTTCATTTTTATTTCACTTATGTGAGGCAGGTTCACGGTTGGCAGTCTTACGTAATCCATTTTCATTATCTTGTGGGGGTGTGATTTTAATGAATATTTGTCTATTTTTACTTCACATGCATCTTCTACCGTAACTATGTATGTTCCTTGAATGTTCCTTTGGTACACATCGTTAGGACAGAAACTCCTAATTATTGAATTTTCCTCGGAAAACACGATCCATCGGCTAGCTTGAATGCGCTGGACAAGGACACCCTTATATCTTACAGATATTAATGTGCATGAAGTAATATTTTTAGCAAATTGCATCAATTCTGAGATGCAAGTGTCTTCATTAATTTTTCCAATGTTCGAGACGTCTCTGAAGCAGACGAAGTTATTGATATCCGTTTGCTGGCATGGTGTAGACAAAGGCTCAGAGGTAAGTCCTTTCACTAATAGGTAAGGATACTTTGGAAGGATAATATAAGTCTTATGATCATGGAGTATGGGAATAGGATACAATTTATAGTATACATATGTTTCTTTATACACTAACGGAATTTCCATAACAAAGGTTAACTGATTTTCTTTAATAAATGACTTAACACAAATGGTTTGTTCTATTTTCACAAGATTTTCAGGCCTAGCAGAGAAAATTAATCTTTCGGTAAGTTCAATTTTATTCAGTAAAATTAAGAGAGTATCTGAGTTTATTATAGAATAGTGTAGAGTTTCGAGCTTGCTGAAGGCCATTGCTGTTTCTACTTCATTTAATTTTATTATTATCATTTGAAAATTATGTAAAATCATGGAATACACATTGATTATTATATTATTTAAATAATGTCTCTGTTCTGTTTCTTTTAACTTATCTAATCCATTTTGAAACTCTTTTAATTTAAGATCAATTTGTAAAACATTATCCTTAATATTTCGTGAGATATTATACAGATTTTGAACTACCTCGGAGACCAGGGTTAGCTTATTTTTCAAAAACTCTTGCTTAGACTGAACATTCTCTATGAGGTTGTCATATTTAATTGCATCTTCGTTATCTAAGTTTCCTGAAATAATTTTTATAATTGAACCCAATGGGTTAATAAGACCTCTTTTCACTCTATATCTAGGCAATATCTGCTTAATTTTATTTATCGTTAAATTCATGGCAAATTCGGTTTGTGATTTATAGTCGGAAAATAAAAGAAAGTTATCTTCTATAATTCTATTAAGGTCATTAAACCTAGCTATATTGACGTTAATATCGTCGCATATTAAATTTAAATCTAATCTCTTAATAATTGTCCATTTTTCTGAACTAATGACAGCTGTTCCTTCCTTTACAGGCAACACACCGGGATTACCTTCCAGAGACTGCAGTTGAAGGGCCTGGATCGCTGCAGCTAGGGCCAACCACAAGACTGGGACGACCCTGTGAAGGACGTTTTATGTCTTTAATGGGGATCTTAGTCTCGCGATTCTTTGTTGCTATCTTTACTACATTCCTATCTACTTCACCTATAACCTTGCCTTTATCATATCTAGGTTTATCTTTACCTCTTCTTACATTTGTTCCCCTATAATAGATATCATCATCAGGTTTAATGTTAAAATTAGTCTCACCACCTTCTCTGTTTTGAATATTTTCCTTTATTTGTAACATTTTATTAGTTAAATTTTTATAAAGAAATTTAGTTCTTTTCTTATGGTCACGTATCAAAACTTGCATATATTCTCTATCAAAATTTACGTTAAAGGGACTTGTTGATTCAGTATGCCCAAATACCACTTCAAATGGTGTTAGTCCTATCACAGAATGAATGCTATGATTGTAAGCTAATAAAGCAAAAGTCATCACTGATGCTGCATCTGTTAGCTTACGTTCATACTTCGCTAACCTATAAGTTTCTGTTATCGTGGAGTGAAATTTCTCTATGAGACCCATTGAATTAGGGTTGTTGGGGGTGCCTAAATGTAATTCTATTTTATAAAAGTCTAAGAGTTCTTTAATGAGTGCGTTATTAAATTCTGATCCTGAATCTGAACTAATTTTAGTAGGTGTCCCGTAAAAAGAAAAGTATCTAATCAAAGCTCTGACCACTTCTGGTGCAGATTTGTTGGGAATCTCAATAGCCTGTCCTAATTTACTGAAGGCATCTATAACTGTAAGGAATGTCTTTCCTTCAATTTTAAATAAGTCTATAAATATTTCTTGAAAAGGTTTGTTCTGTGTTTGAGTTAACTGGATTTTAGGCTTAATTGGTTTTCTGTCGTATTTTAACCTTTTACATGTTTCACATGAATTGATAATTGCGGCTACTGTTATATCCATGTTATGCCAAAAGTATGTTCGTTTAATATGTGCTACAGTTTCTTTAATTCCTCTGTGACAATTTTTACCTATGTGATATTTCTCTATTATTTCCTTTTGTTCGTCCTCATTTTCCACATACACAACTCGTTCGGTACATTCCAAGATATTTACTGTTCCCTTCTTGAACAATGTTAAAACGGCATTTGTAAACTCTAATCTATGCTGCGGATTTTCAAAATAGATAAAGTATTTTATTTTAGTACGGATGTATCTCTTCAAAAAGTCTTTTATTAAATCAGGTCTTTCTAATGGCAAATGCACTTCTAAAATCTTTTGTTTTATGTTAGAAATATTCTTGATAGCTATTTCATCCCTAAACCAAGTGTGAATTAAAATTTGGTTCGGTTTAGTATCGACGGCTTCTTTTAATATAGGGATTCCTGTGGAATCCATGTTATGTGCAGAATGAATAGTTTCAGATCCTACATGTGATTCTGTTTCAGATGCTGTAATGGTACCACTTGAAGGTCCTGGAATTGAATAGGGTGAACGCTTACGTTTGGGTCTACTTCCTGTGCTTTCTGAATCTGATGAGAGTGATATAGGTTTTTCTGAATTTGGTGAAATAGGGATTGGACTCCTATTCCTACTTAATTTAGATATTTCCTCTGTAATTTCTTCACACTGCTTTTGAATTTCCAAATCCTTTTCATCTACATTTACTTGTACTGAACTGTTATCTTTAATATTTTTTCTTAATGCATTTATCTTGACTCTTGATAGAGCGTCAGCGTTGGTGTTTTGACGGCCGTTTTTATATATTACGTCGTAGTCGTATTCCGCTAACCGTAATCGCCATCTCGTGATTTTACTGTTGGGTTCTTCGAACGAATGTAACCATGAAAGTGGCCTATGATCGGTATAAATGGTGAACTTTTTACCGTAAAGATATGGGCGAAAATGTTTAATGGCCCATATTATAGCAAGTGCCTCCTTTTCAATGGTACTGTACCTACTTTCAGCCTCATTAAGAGTCCGTGACGCATATGCTACAGGACGATCACTTCCTACTGGTCCTTGTGACAATACTGCACCAATAGCGAAGTTTGAAGCATCTGTTGTCAATAAAAATGGTTTCTCAAAATCCGGATATTGTAACAGCGGTGCGTTTGTTAATAATTCTTTACATTTTTCAAATGATTCTACATATTCCTTATTAATTGTTATACCACGATTTTTCTTTAAACAAACTGTTAAAGGTCGTGTGATTTTAGCGAAATCCTTGATAAATTTCCTATAATACCCAATTAAACCGAGGAAGCTTTTAATTTCAGTTTGTGTTTTTGGCAGAGGAAACTTCAGAACTGCATCTATCTTGTCGTTATTGGGTTTTAACCCTTCTCGCGTTATGGAATGCCCTAAATATAGAACTTCTTTTCTTAAAAACTCGGATTTATCTAGCTGTATTTTTAAATTTGTTTGCCTGAGTTGTTCAAATATTTTACGTAATTTTTCTATATGTTCTTGAAGGCTTGATGAAAATATAATTATATCGTCCAGGTATACTAAACAATGCATTCCTATTAGTCCTCGTAATATACTATCCATGGCTCTCTGGAAAGTCGCAGGAGCCGTTTTCAAGCCAAAGGGCATGCGTAAGAATTCAAAGTGACCTGCCTGAGAACTGAAAGCAGTTTTCTGTCTATCAGCTTCACTAATTTCGATTTGGTGATAGCCGCTAGCTAAATCTAACGTGCTGAAATAATTGGCTTTACCTAATTTATCGAATAGATCGGATATATTTGGCAACGGGTATTTATCGTCGATAGTCATGTCATTTAAACGTCTGTAGTCTATAACCATTCTGTACTTTTTCTCTCCAGAAGCGTCCATCTTTTTAGGCACAAGGTGAACGGGAAAATTCCAAGGAGAAAAAGACTCTTGGATAACATTGTCTTTGAGTAATTTGTCAACTTGTCTATTAATTTCGTCGTTTACGGTCTGTGGCTGTCTGTAAGGTTTTAAGTATATTGGTTCTTCATTTTTAGTCCTAATATGGTGTTTTACTTTATTTGTGAAAGTTAATGGTAATTTGTCACAGTAGAAAATGTCTCTATATTCGTAACATAAGTCACTAATAGCTTTCTTTTCCTCTGTGTTCATATGGTCAAGTCTTAATTTGTTTAAGTTTTCCTTCAAATAGTCATCGATGTCAAGGTCGTTTTCAGATACTGCGTTGATTTCACATGTTTGGGGTTCGTATGGAGTAATTGGAATTAATTGGTTAATTGTCAAACATACAGCTGTATCTAAAGAATTCTGTATAATAGTATGAGCTTGACCCTGGGTGCAATTAACAAGTGCAGAAGGCATTCTAACACCTGGTTTGAATGTACGATGTTCTATTATTCCTGTACCATTATTAAGGTCCGTCGGTAGAGTTACCTTGGTTTCAGATCGCGGTTCTAATTTAACTGTAATTTGGGGATTATACACAATAGGAATGTCAACATTACGAGTCCTTAATATCTGATTTTTCATGTCTATGTTAGCGTCAAGTTGTGATAATAGATCAGATCCTATAAGTCCATCATAGTCCTTGTCTACTTCATATATGTAAAAAGTGTGTGAATCTGAAGTTTTAAAGATTTCAGAGAGTGGGATGTAAATTGCCTCATCGTGTAAACTTCGACCATGTGTGCTTATTACTTCGAAAGGAACTGAAAACTTATACTGCTGAAAATATTCATTTGCCTTTTTAGGACTTATGAAAGAGCGAGAACTTCCTGTATCTATCATAAATTTTGAATTAATTTCTGGTAAATAAATGTAGGGAAGCTTTGCAAAATTTTCACAATTTAAATTTATTAATTCGGTGGATTCATGTCCGAGGCTATTTGATAAAAATTTTCATCTGTAATATCATTATTAACTTGATCTGCGACTTCCTGACCTTCATAAGTTTCGTTATAATAATTATCATCTGCGTCCTGAACATAATAACAATCATCATCCGTCTGAGGAGGTGAATATACTTGTAGCTCATTATGGTGAGCCTGATTACGAGCAGGTAATGCAGTGCGCATAGTAACATCAGTGTCCATTTTTGGATTCTTTTGCTGTACTGGTGGTATACCGAATTTAAACTGATGTTGGGGGTTAACAGGTGGTCTGTAGTACTGTTGGCCTTGGCCAAACACTGGTCTATAACCTTGAGGAATTTGTGGGGTATTAAATCTAGGTTGAATATTCGGCGGTCCGAATTGAGGTCTACTCTGATTATTATGATGTATGCCAAATTTGAACTGCTGATTACCAAAATTAGGCTGCTGTTGAACCTGCGGGCGGATTTGATTAGGTATACCAAATCTGAATCCCTGATTCTGTTGAGGGTTCGAAGTAATAAATGGTTTAAGACCAAATTTCTCTACATAAGGGTTACTCGTGTTAGCTGAAGGCTGTGAAAATTGTTTTTGAACTAATGGTCTTAACATTCTATTACGTTGGTCATACTGAAATTTGAAGTTTACTTCTTCAAGGACAATGCTGAGGGCATCTTCAAGTGTATTAGTGCCCTTGAGCCTTACTATACGAATTAAATCCTCAGGTAAATTATATAGAAATACGTTCAGTGCCATATTATCATATATAGTTATTTTACTTCGCCTAATATGATCATCTGTTAAAAGATTAACCTTCGCGAATAATGTGCTCTTAACCTGTTGTATACGGTTACAAAAATCTAAATAGGATTCGTTATTTTTAATCCTTAATGTTTCTAATTGAATAGCAATGCATTCTTCCGAACGCGGATCTCCGAAGTGTTGCGTTAAAACAGATTTTAATTCAGCCCAGGATTCTATATCTGGCCTCTCACTAATTAAGTGGGCCGCTTTACCGATTAATTTACTAGAAACTACATGAAAAACGTATAAATCCTGTGCTGGATTATTTTCCCTCCTATAACATCTTATAACATATTCACATTTTTTAATATATAAATTTAAAAGCCTTTCATCTCCATCAAACTTAGGGATAATTGACGATATTTCTTGTGGAATTGAAACAAGAGTTGTAGCCATTTCTACCATCTAACTTAAATACAATATAATATAAAATGTAGTATAACGTATTACCGATTTTAGTGCAATACAATTAAAATAAAATAATATTAAGTACTACGAGTAATTGCCGATTTCTGTGCAATTAATTAAAATTAAAATATCTAACTCTATATACGTAACTAATAAAACTAACTACATATAATTGCCGATTTTTAGGCAATCAATTAAAATAAAATATGTAACACGATGTACGCTACGTGTAATTACCTATTTTCTGTGCAATTACCTTGAAAATCAGTTAACCAGTAATTAAGAGGTAATTTTGGACCTCTACAATCTAGTTTAATACAAATAAAAAGGAATAGATTATGGAAACAAGGAATAGTGAATTTGGACTACTCACAAGCCATCCATACTCCTCCAATGATGATCCCTTTGCACTCACTTGTCTTCGCCGCGCGTCCCGAAAACTTATTTCTTTGGTTCGAGGATACCGATCTACTTTTTCCGCGCTTTTCGCCCAAAACCCGATTTTTGAGTTTTTACGAATGGCAAGCAACACGGCCGTAGAATATACGGTATCCTACCGGCTGCGCCAGTTTTGCTTTGGGAGATCGAGGGCGACTTTTTAAAAATTAAAAATTAATTATAAAATTATACAAGTGAGTTTATTGAAGGTTGACAAAGGAATGAATTAAATCTAAACTTAAATAACTACAGGGCAACATATCGCCCACCGAGAACATCTTATCTTATTCTAAGAATTCACTAGACGCACGGATATGGGCTAGACGCCTAGTCAGCGGATCTAGTGAATAGGACAGGGCCGGGCTCAGGTCGCATGACTAGATACCCTTGCTTTGCTAAGGTAAAATACGTTTAACTGACAATAATATTTATTCCTGAAATCCGATTTTGGTCAACGGGAATTATAAAAAAAGTAATCCAATTTCGTGAAGTAGTTTTTATGTTCATGTACAAAGATACGGACTGACAAACATTCTAAAATCAGAGGCAAACTGACAAGTTACATTTTCGTTATATTATGTATGTAAAACATAAAAATAAACAGGACTATATACAATACTTTCTAATATTCCAACAATCTCATAGTTCATATAGATCGTTGCAGATGATATGACGACACAATTGTATTATCTGAATCATCGCGCTATTTCCCATGAATAATGGTATAAGGTATTGATTTCTATAACGACATCACAAATTACCAATATGAAAATATCTTGTGGATTGTTCACAAGAAAACAGAGTTTAAGTAATCAATTTACTAAAGTTTTTCATAATATAATAACAATTTAACCCAGATTTATTTTTGTAGTTTTGTATGCGTATCACGTAAAAAGTATTACACGAAATTGGATATGATTTTCTCAGTTATATGCCTTTACTTGTTAGGATAAACCTACATACGTTCTCCATAAAATTTCATCATTGGATTAAGTTTATTTGTGAAATCCAAAATTATTATTCTAGTCTAAAATAGACTTATGTGTAAACTAATCGAAATAGAAGACTAGTTTTGAATTATCAGATCTCTTCAAATTGACCAATTGTGGTTCAATCATCCAATGCTCTGTGACCCGTCCTTTCATTTGTCAAACTAGTTCGATCTTATTAGCTAAGCCCCTTTGTCTGTGTGATGAAATATAACCTGTATTGTCGCAGTAAGCTTCAGCTTTCTATTGTATATTGATTAATTTTATATCGATGATAAAATATGTATCACATCTTAAGAAAGTTTTTATTTTATTACTAGCTTCGTAGGAGTGCAATTTACCGCGTATGTGTAATAAGGTTTAACAAAAACCATTGCTAATTACAAATATTCATTCGTTTACGACAGTAAACACATTTCATCCTTCATTATCATCACCCGCTAATGGGCCCCACTGCTGAGTCTCCTCCTCAGAATAAGGAGGAAATGCGGGTTGGTAAACTTCACACACTGACAGAGAACATGGAGAACTCTTGCAGGTTTCCCCACGATGTTTTCCTTCACCGTTAAAGCAAGTGATATTAACTTTATTAAAATACACATAACATAGAAAAGTCAGAGGTGTGTGCCCAGAATCGAACTTGAACCTCCCGAGTAGACATCAACGTCTTGAACACTGGCGTCTGCCATCACCGCTTTTTTTGGGGTCAGCCACCTTGAGGTAAGCCACCTTGAGGTAAGCCAGTTGCCAAGCTGGTCTAAGTTGGCACCGCTCAGATGAAACGTCAGTTTACCTGGTGATGCAGCAATACAAATGTTGCTCTCATTAATCCTTCAGGAACTATGAATTATTTTGGTATAAAAAGTAGCCTATGTTTTATTCCAGGTTATAAAGTATATGTATGCGAAATTTCATTCAAATCCGCTAAGACGTTTTTGGATGAATGAGTAACAAACTTTCAAACACAAACTTTCGCTTCGTCTTTGAATTGTTTGTTGTCTGGAAGAGCAGTAGGCGAGAGATTATATATAATTAAAATCACTTTTAAACCTACTCTAGTGTCTCAATTCCGAGGCGCTATTCGATATCCGTCTTAACTTTTTCTTTGATAGAGTTAGGTTGAGATGATATTCGTGACTCTTCATTGTGTTAATTGTAGCAAATAAGGGGGCGTCCATTAAAGCCGTGAGGCGTTTAAGAGGGAGAGGTGGTCAAGCCGAATTTCATCTAACCTTACTTATGGGTGAGGGGGTCTCAACTAATATCACGTATTTTTTGAATAATCTCATGTGAGATTGTAGGATAGGGCCCTACCTCATTCTTAAGGTTGATCTAAATCTCATGATATTTCACCAGAGGGGGAAGAAGTGTCGGAAATCGTCAAAAAGGTCTCTCTTAATTAATTAACACTCCCATACGAGATATTGGTTCATTAAAGCTAAACCAAACTAATTTCAGCTGGAAGCAGGATAATCAGGAGCCTGTAAATCATTAGTATAATATAACTAAATGCGTAACGTAGGTGCTAACCGAATAGCCAGGTGTAAATTACTGCAACCGCAAGCTTGTTAGGTGAGCTTGTACGAATTAACTGATCTTTGCGAATACAATCACCGTTGCTATTGGAGTAATAACATAGTGTATGGGTAATAACGAGATTCATATTTGGGCCACATTAGTATCTTTTATAGACATATATATAAGGCGCACAACACACACAGGCAAAAGTTAACGTAAAGATATGTGTGTCACAACACAATTAAAGTACAACATCGATAAAAGTTATTTTTTATTTTGAAAAGTTTTCACAGTTGTAGTGTTGCAGGTTTAACCTAAAATATAAACTTTTCTTCATTTTGAAAAAAGATTTGGACATTATTTTAAGAATAACTTAAGTTGCAAATATAAGGAATTCAATCTACTAAGAGATACTTAGTCTGTTTTACCTTAGAAACATAAATAGTATTGAATATGTTTGTGATAGAAATATTTACATAATTGCTAGCAAGTATTGACCGCTGTACTTGAAATGAGAGTATAAATTTTCTTGACAGTCATGCGAAAAAGAGTTCGTGACAGTCCACTGAGAATACATTACCATCTAGTGTGCACAGGTCAAAATGGTGCTTGAATTTAGTTCTGAATTGCGCAAATATGGACACTAAAGTGCTATTTCAAAGCTTTTGTATAGCGTGTATAATGTCCTCATCAGAACCTAAACGCTTCGAGCTATGCTACGTCATGATGCTGAGATAATCGTGAGCCATAAGACTTGAGGAGATGGCATAACGGTTACTAGATACTTAATGAGGAGCCGCAGGTTCAGTCACAGACTAATATCATTAAACTTTAGGTGTTATTTTAGAATTACGGTGTAAAAAACAAATCGCTAGATCTCAGTAGATTTGTATTAATAGTTTCAATTTATTACAACTAATTCATACGTAGTTTTTATTGACAAAATCTACACTCAATTACCCTACAATTTTAAACGTTTGTCCTAAAAGAATAGAGGAATATCGTAGTGAGTCGTTAAATTAATTATAATGGTATACCTAATTATAAAACCCCAGTGAAGTCTATAGCCTAAATTGTTAACACTACAATTATATTTTGGGAATCTCGAATCAATAAACTCAAAAATAAACTAAATACTTGCTTTCACTTTTTTACAAATATGTGTTGCTTTAAACAATGAGGATTTTTGTACGAATGTAGTGTTTATTATAAAATATAATAGACCTTTAAATAAGGAAGACAGTTATTTTTGTAGTCCTCAAAGCTATCCCACGTCATCCAGAAACATTGCAGAGATAATCATGAGCCAAGCGTCATAACTCATGCAGCAGCATATTTAAATTCGTGTTTGCACATTTAGCACGCAACCCAGACAAGTAGATAGTTACGATTCTCACGCGAACTGAACTAAAACATATGATTTTATGCTAAAGTGAAAAACTAAAGAATGACATGTCAATTTTAATAATGGGCTTTTAAGGAAGTGCTTTGAGTTATTTTTATGTTTTATGTACACGGATGTCGCTGGATATATATATCTATGGGTACGAATACCATAAATAATACGTATTAATCTACTTCATACAAATTCTTGTACCTTTCTTTCATTGAGGATTTCTCTTGATCTTTTTATGTGAAATTTTATTGTTGGTGTTATTGTACTGACTAGTTTTAATATGTTTTTAATAATTTAACTATAAACATGACAAAATCGGTACAACAGCCAGCCGAAGATGGAGTTGCCTATTTTGCTGCAGAAAAACATTTGATCCTAAAATTAAGTCGTATGAATTATTAGATACTTACACTCTTAAATACAGTATAAAAAATCGATTCGTAACTTTGATAATCTAATACAAAAGTAGTTATTAAATGAAAGTTTTTGAACGTTTATACCAACTGCGGAGAGTAATAAATCACGAAATTTCAATTATTGTGCTGCGGTCAATAAATAAAGGCTCTTTTGAGGTTTCATATTTACTAATAGCTACGATAAACTTGTTATTCTGTCCACGGAACTAACAATGCGCGGGCGCAGCTAGATAACAGATATACAGAACTGAGCTCTGCCTGTTACGCTTGCCGAATGATAACTGTTTTAAACTTAACTAACTAAAGGTATCCCGTCTTTAGTAAGGAATCCCAATGATATACAGCTTGTAAAGGTTCTTACATATAGAAAGTGTAACAAACCATAATTATGTTCATTCAGTATAACTGATATTGAATTATTGAAATATTTTACTAACTATGCCGTTGGCAGTGTCCACGTGTTCCACGCCTTTCTACCCTATAGCCTAAGTCCGTGTAAAATTAAAAGACTATTGTCAAACTTAATGATTTAAATCATTCTAAGTTACTTATAGTTAGCAGTGCTGTCGACAAACTTTGTATTTGCATAGTTCATTTTTTATTTGAAGTATACCTACATGTAGACAGTATATAAAGCATCATCCCGATAAATTTGAGCCAGTCTGTTAAGTGTTCTCACACGGTAAACATTATCTGAATCACTTCCTGTCTTGTATTTAAATTTCGTGTTTATCGGGAATCAAGTTATGTACTTAATTTAGGTAGGTGATAGTTTAATCAAGTTGTCTCAAGCTCCAGAATACTGCTACTGTACATTTAAAAGTGGCTAGTCAAAAAACTTATGCAAACTGGCACAAAACCTTTCATAACACACACGTAGCTTTACGGTTTTACATGAGTTGTCATTAAATCACCGCATTATGTTCAACATGGTTACATAAGAGCGGTTGTTCTGTGGGAGACCTTCCGGCATGTTTGTGTCCACTTATCAAGTCCCAACAAATCGACAGTCACGATTTTATAGGTCGCTCTACATCAGCTTTCGTGTACGAAATTTACACTGGTGTAAGATATTGAAGAATTTTGAATATATTATCACCTGATTGTTAATTATTTTATACTAATATTGACAGCATTTATTTATATAAACCGTAAAACTGTTAGAAACATGAAAATCCTACGACTATAAAACGTTTTGGGTTTATAGTTGACTGTTTTGTTCTCTTGATGCTTTATTTCACAAAATAACCACTAACATTTCATCATCACGACCCGTCAATGGCCCACTGCTGAGCTGGGTCTCCTCCTCAACATGAGAAGATTTTAGGCCGTTGAGAACATGGAGAATTCTCAGGAGTGCAGGTTTCCTCACGATGTTTTCCTTCACTGTTAAAGCAAGTGATATTTAATTTCTTAAAACACACATAACTCAAAAAAATTCAGTGTGAAGAAAATTGCACTGCTCGGCTTCCAGACTAAAGAGCATTTTTACACTTCTTACCCAGCCTTACATGTCTGCTTGAGATAGTAAAATAATGTTTCATAAAGAGTTTTTTAGTTTTATTGGAAGTAGGTTAATTCTTATATAAGAATCCACACATAACGATCTATATTTACTTAAAGATATTGTTTTCCGTTATTGAAAACTGTTGCGTGTTCTTAATATAACAGACAACGGATCATCTAGATTACTTTTAGAAAGCTGTGTCGTGATTCAAGAAATAGGTTTTATTGACTTTATTTGTTCTTTGTTACTGCAATTTTCATGCAAAAAACGAGTGTTGTGAGAAAGTCAATGTGACTTAATTAGTCGTGCGTTTTCTTGCAAATAATAACTAGGATACAATTTTACTCTACTATTTATTAACATTTTGTATTATGTGTGTTACTAGTACCTGGAAATGTGTGAAACTTAGGATTGATACATGATTCTTATGAAATATATTGAAGGCTCCATATGTTTATGTATTCATTAGGAATTGTATGCTATTCAAAAATGAAACTAGGAAATATGTAAAATTTACATTATATCATAGACTTTCTGTAGAAAAATAGTTGTAGTATAAATTAGTAAAAGATACTAAGGAAATTAGTAGATTTCTATATTTTATAGAATTTCATAAATTTTGTATATGTTTTTGGAAATAGATATTGTATAATTCCAATAGCATGTACCTACTTATTTAGATTTTGATGGACTTGAAGAAATCGTGTTCAAAATATGACCCACTTATGTGTCCCATATCTTACCGGGATCTAAAATTACTAAATTATTTTTCTGTCTAGGAAATAATAGGTAGTAAATAAAGACGTCATCTCGTCACTGCGCATATTTATTGCGTTCGCTTACCCCTGTGCAATACTGCCGAGTCTGAGCTTATGTTAATTTATTCACATTTCAATGAGATGCCTCTACAAATGCCTTTATGCATAATCGTTTTTTTGTGTTTCAATGTACTCTTATTTTCTTAGACGCTGGATAAAGGAGAAGAAAGGAAGATTTTTTTAGTTCCATTGTTAATGCCTTTGTCTTATGTCAAGTATAAGTCTCTATAGAATTTACACCTGATCAAAAATATATTAACATTTTAAAATTATTATTTGACGAAATTTTACTACCAATATTTTTTTTAATTTTACCTTATTCAATAGTTCGGTGATATTTCCTAAATCTAGCTTTTCTTGTAATAAACTAGTTTCTAGGTTCCATTACAAGTTAATACACGTTCTGTTAACGCAATAAACTGAAAATATGGAAATATAACATACACTAAACCAGTTATCTATTACAATAATATTATAATGTCTCTTATTCATAAAACGCATAGCATAATTCTTAACCCTTTGCCCTGTTACTCACTACATATACTAACTAACGTATTTACATATTTAAATTTTCAATACACATTTCGTCATATATTACAGCACAGACCAAAATAAATCACTTGCGCTAGATTTTGTTGTATTATTATAATGTTTCATTTAATTTAGATACTCGATGAGTCACAGATGTAAATTTGCAATGAAAATAATATAAACCTTATATCTGGTAATGCAAATATACATACAAACGGTTTATTGCTCGGAGCGCATAAATCAAACTTAGACAGACGTATTATTAAGTTTGCTAATCGCTTTCGACATGTTTTAAATGCAATAATAGTTTAAAATACCTTTTATTATGTTGTAAAAGGTCTCAATGGCTGGTGATAATTAAATGAATGTGCTAAAGACATAAATGCAAAAAGAAACACCTCTTTGCCTATCTCGGTAGATGTATTACCTCAGTTTATTTTATATTATATTTTATTGGGTTCGTCCGGGTGCAATTTATCACGTGTATTTAGGTTTAAAATTACATTTTAATCTTCAACATAATATTGTTATAAAATATGTCGCCTCCGAATTGCTATATTGCTATAAGTATAGTAATATTTGCCTTTTTTATTTTCAACATCAACAGAATTAACGGCTAATTCCTACAGTCATAAATGATCATATAGCTCGACATGAATTTCATCACCAATTTCAACCCTTCAAGCCTTTTCTAAAACGCGAAAAAAACATATAACAGCGAAATAAACTAGAGCTTGAGAAAGGACAAAGACTAACTATGTTTATTTCTGTATCAAATGTCATGAAAATCGGTTCAATAGTTTAAGTATAATAGACAGATAGAGTTACTTTCGCATTTATAACGTTATGGATTTTTAGTTTTCTTCAAGTTAAAAGCTTCTTGTACAAGGCAACATCTTACAATATGTTGCTGTTCGTTCAAATAAAACGTTGTGTAACTAACAATTTTCTTAATAAAATAAGGTGATAGTAAAGGGAGAATAGTCAGTAATGTTATACCGTTATATAGTGTGTGAATCTTTCCTTCGCTCGCTATTACCCGTGACCACAACTATTATTAAGCAATCAGATTGATTAATAACTATCTTTACGTTTTTTCTCAGGTATTTTTATCGTAAACACGTATTTAAGTCGTTAAGGAAACTAGTGATATCTTCAATACAGTAAACTCCACAATTTCAAATGAGTTTTTTAGAATTTTTTATTTTTCAGAATAGCAAAACATTTTGATTATCACTTTGGTTATTAAAGCTGTCTGTAAACTGAACTAAAAACACAATGTTTTAAGCATGACATTTATGGATAGCCTCTACATTTTCTACCTACATAAAAGTATTTTTAAAATTGGCTCAGTAAAAGTGCCAGAGATACAAAACAGTTAGAAATCTGATTCTTTTATAATTTTGTCATAATAATCTTGGTATAAATGACAAGGATTTACGAAATTCAAACTACATCATTTTCAAGATATCGAAACAATGATTGAAATTTCTCTATTCTGATCTTTAAACAAGAAAAGAAATGTTTATACTACTTCAGAAGCAGGAAATATTAAATTCAAATAAGTATACGTTACCTTGCTATCTTACAGCAGATAATAAAAAGTAGATGATACCATTCCAATTTAAGTAACTGTTATGATTTTTATCTGAATATTTTCCGGAATATTAACAGCAAATGTAAGGTTCTTTGCGGAGTTAGATTGGTCAAAATTGATGCTACTCCCACGGTGTGGTGTAAGGTATGCTAATATGACATAAAGTAGCTTGTGGGTTTCGGAACTGCGATGAAGAAAACTACGTAATATTTTCAACAATTTTATACTTCCACTAGACTTTTAGTGTAAATATTGTTTCTTAATGTGTAGCATCCGCGATCTAGACCGTTGAACGCAAATAAACTGTGTAGGTTATATGAGTAAGTAAAATATTATTATCGTTAACATAAAATTAAATATAAAGGTACTAAGTGAGAAGGATTTAAATATTGCAGTGTATTGCCAGTGGAATAGCCATCACAAAGGACGAATAGGTTCACTCGGTATCTTAGAAAAAATATTTAAACATTAATTTAAGAATTATAAACTACATATATACAAAATTTTATTTTGTTTTTAAAAAATATTATAATTTTTAAAAATATTCATCAAGAAAGCACTCTTACTCAGTAGCCAACTACAAAGTATATACAGTAAGACAATTGTTTATTTGCAGTATATTGTTAAAGCAACATAGTGAGTTACCATATAATCCTATGAAACTTAATAAAAGAAGAAAAAACCATGTGATTGATTTACCATATGGATTGAGTACTGCATTTATACAAAAAATTTATTATTTCTTAGGGCCTTTTATTTACAACAAAATTAATGAAACAATTAATATATATTGTCTAAATAAAACTGATTGTAAAAATAAGATAAAATGTTATCTACAGAGTTTATCCTATGATGACACAGAAAATTTGCTTCAAATTTTGAAATAAAAACAAAACAAATCAAATAAAAATATACTTACAACAAAATACTAAATATAAAATAATATATTAAAATCCTTAGTAACCCTATTTACTAAAATCAAATTAAACTACATACATTTCCCATACCACTTATTACCTAGAAAATTATCTATATCTAGAAAATTAAGCATCACATGTTATTTTTGGTCAATAAAATTTTTATTATTAAAAAATAATTATTATTATTATTAGTATATTTGTAAATATTCATTTTGGGCATATTTTAAACTTGAAAAAAAAATTGGAACAATAGGCACTTGTTGCACTTTAAAGCATTTGAGGTCAAAACATTAAAATCTAAGATATTTTTATGTAAATACTTGTTAGAACAAGAAGAGTGACAAACATCGCAATTTGTATCCGTCTCATTAAGAGCTGACCCCGTTTAATATTTCCTAAGAGTAACAAAGCGTAAGCTAAGGCAACATTGAAGAGCCATAAAGCATAATTAATAGTTTCGGAGTTTGGGCACTGATGTAATGTGTTACGTAAAACTTCCAGTTTGTAACAATACCTTCCACCCATCCACCCATCAGTTGCTCAAAGATTAGCTGACGTAAATCGATTGCAGGATTATTGGTATAAGATTTACATATTATTTATGAACATTATATTAGTTTGAACTGGCGACCCACCACGACTTCGCATGGGTAGTAGTGAATATTATGTCTATATATTGTTTTTATCATTCAATAACTGAAACTCTTGACTTTTCCAATATTTTCAACAATTAATTATGATATTTCGACCAATTTACACAAAATCCCAATAAATTATACACCTATTAAACTTCCTTATGTATCGCTCTAAATATTGATAAATACTACATAAAAAACCTTCTAGTAGTTATTGAGTGTGTTTTAAAAATATCATAAACTTTCATCGCTAATTATTTCTTATAATATTTGATGTTTTTTGTTGCAGGTATGAAGCAGAATAAATATAATGGAATGTCATAAATAAATGATAAGAAAGGTATCTATCACACATACGGTCTTCATATTTTTTTTATTATTGAGTTACTGCTTATGGCTTGTGACCCAGCTGCAGGCTTGGCCCATCTTCCTTCTAACTATATTCAGTAAGCATTAAAGTTACCGTATCACATGATCCATAAATATCATATTAGATAAACCTAGTTCAGTAACATTACATTACACTTTCATAATATTTATAGTCGTACTACGATATTCACTCTATAAGATTACTTGTCAAACTGCCTTTAATTAAGCGGGGCAGAAGTTATATATTATGCAGCCAATAGGAAGGAGAAATCTCAAAATTGATTAAAAAGGACTATTAGTGTTGCAAACAATATTCATCACCACGAATACATAGTATAAAACAAAGCAGCTTCCCGCTGTCTCTAGGTATGCTTAGATCTTTAAAACTACGCAACAGATTTTGATGCAGTTTTTTTAATAGGTAGAGAGATTTAAGAGGAAAGTTTATGTGTATAATATATACATAATATAATAGAGAACCACTGATAATATTAGAGGTTTCTAATGTGATGTCGTAAATAAACACTTTTTTGCGCTTATATTGCACATGCTAGCTGAACCCTAGGATATAGATCAAAATAATGTACTACAGTATTGTTCACCTTAAAAAGGTCTACAATGGTATATGTCTATCTCTTAGGGATAACCCACAATAACTATTTCTTATCCTTTACTTTTTACGAGAAATAATGGCTTATTTACGAAGCAATTTTAAACAATACAGCATTAATCATTATCCAATTAGATACCTTAAATACATTGTGTATTTAATATAGATCAATTTGGCCATTTACTGTATGAAATTTAAATATTGTCGAAGATATTAGAGATTTAAAATGCAGGGACGTAGCGGTTACGGCTAAATACACGAAATTAAAAATTCAGACAAAAGTAGTACATAATATCGATAAATAGAGAAAAATTAAAAACACAAACAAAAATTATTAATAACTAAATGAACTTACTTACATGTGAATTTCTATCAAAATTGTACGAGATATTTATGAGAAGAGCATTAGTTTACTTGTAATGGTACTCATACAGTGAAAACGCAATAAAAATGAAATCAACAGTCAATAAATCATTTAGGATAAATAATACTATTTATAAAATATATTTTTAATAGGTCGTCACAAGCAACAATAAAAGGGCTTATTTATAATCTGTCTCCATACGTTAGCGAGTTTGTTGGGGTCGGCGCTAAGCTCCTTACCACTTGACCGCAATAGTGGTTACGCAGCTCGATAAATATTGTAAGTGTTCATACGAAACTTAGTGGATTCACTCTTCTATGAAATTAAAGAATATTGGATATATATATTTCGAAAATAGTAGGTAGTTTAATAATAGTTTCTTAGAAGAATTTCTCCAAACAGAATAATTACCTACCTACCCCGATAATGTATGTATAACCACTGTCTCTATAAAACTGAGGTTAACTGACAAGTTGTTTCATATAGTGAACCCCGCATATGGGTCGCAAGCTCCAGCCACTTCTCGACTTACTATCGTAACATCTCAGGATATCTTTACTTCGAAAATAAGTCGTTATGACACAATCAATCGTGACAAACGATAAAACATAGTCCGATTACAAATATTGACATTAATTATTCAAATGTGTGTCAACATAATTGGCTCCGTGGCGCCAGAAGATGAAAAGCTCTCATCTGAAGGAGACTTTTATGTGACTTTATAATAACATTTTTTATTTGGCACATAAGTATTTTTTGTTAGGTTACGTAATCAATGACTTTTGAATCAACAGACTAACGAGTGGATGATGTTCGTAAGTAGTTCTTTGACCCAATCTGCAATTATTAGTAGTGAAGTGTCATAGAGAATTGTATAAAAAGAAAGGAAATAATAATATTATTTATTACTTACTTGTGGTTAGATATTTGTCGAGTCCGGCGTTAAGCTCCTTTAAGCCAACCGCAATCTTTGTCACGGGAGTTTGTTCTACTTCGCGTTACTATAAGGATAATATGGTTGAAAAATCAATAAAAATTATATTCTGACTACATTTAGTTAGAAAACAAGGATGAAAGTCAGTAGACTTTACGCGTTTAAAGACATTATTCTTTAAAAGCCTTATCGTGTTTGTGTTTCTTTCGTTATTGGCTAATTTGTTATAAGACTCTTCAGACGATTCAAATATTGAGTACGTAGAGTTGTTTTGCTCTTATCGTTTTATAAATAAAAGCATTGCTTAATATTTTATAAAAGAATCAGCAATCACGCAATGACAGTTTGGGCTCATTATTGTCCCAGCAAAATTTTTATCTCAACTCAACCCTTCATTACCCCGTCCAAAGTGAGCTATTAGCTTTGCTTTGATATTTAACAGGGTTTCATCTCGTGTTTACTCTTTTAAAGATGAAAAGATTCGTACCTCTGTACTAATATTATAAAAGGACGTAATTTCTAGACCTACTTATCTGAGTTTAAAAAAAACTTTAACTAACATTATAAATTATGAAATCTTCTACTAACTTATAACTTGTAAGATAATATTTGTTATCTACTCCTTCATGCGTTGGACTACTTAGCTTGTCCAGACGATAAGCTTTTAAGAGGCTTATTGACAGTAATTGTAGTTATGCAGATTTGTAGCTGCACTATCTGAAATGTTTGGTGTCATTTCTTTGTTATTTATGGTTTCATATGTACGGATTTAAGCATATATTTACCTCTTGTCTATCCAGGTTATAAAGTACTTGTGTGCCAAATTTAATTTGAATCCGTTTATGCGTGATTGAGTATCAAACATCCAAACATACAAACTTTCATATTTATAATATTATATACAGGGCCTATGCATGAGCGATAGAAGCCCTCGTCCATCACCCACAGGCACACATCAAAGCGCTTTTACGCTGTGGCGGCATTGCCGCCACGAAAGCGCGACGTCGGCGACCAATTCGCCTTCGGCGTATGTCAGGTACCTCTGGATCATTCTCCCGGGCTCTCCCCGCCGCCGCGACAGGTCACTCCCAATAGGCTAACCTAAACCTAACTTACACCTTCGATATACATTTTTATATTAACGAGTATAATATTACAAGGATTTAACGAGGACGTATTTTGTCCATGAAATTGGTGCATGTGCAAAATTTTCTTTGAACAAACAAATTTATTACTACGATGTAAATTTATAATAGCATAAATATGAAACTAACTCTGCACTTAAGTAAAAAAATGACCTATTTAATCCAGACAAAGTTATCATATTAAATCTGTTCGGGTATTTAATTCCACTTTGTGCAATTTATGTTCTGCAATTATGCAATTATGAGATAAAATAGCAAACATGATCTGAACGACTAAGAATACCGGCTAGTGGCTACTGTAGCTTCTTAGTCGCACTTAACCTGTTAATAGCATTAAAAGGATTCCGCCGTAAAAGGTTTCAGCTTTAAGGCTTAAGACGTAAACGCTCAATTAGTGCAACGTGCGGTCTAAGGTTGTATTTTATAAATAAACTACTTTCGTTTTCTATTTTTGTATAAGTTTTTATTACATAGATAAATAATAGCTTAACTTATTTCATTAAATTTACTTATTTCATCAATTTTGACATCACCCTCCAGAATTACACCCAATACTATACCCTAACAGTATGGTCGGAGACTGATTACTAACATGATTTACAAAAAATCTGCATGAAACTAAGCAGATGTAAATCTCCCGACATAGTATATGCCAATACTGGGAACACTACTATTTTTTATAAATTTTACAAATGATTATAGTTATTAAAAGATGATTAAGAATCAAGTACGTTTATAGGGAATTTACATTTCATAGCTGCTGGCTGCTATTCATACCCCAACTCGAACAACATTGCGAATCAGGATTGACATCACCAACAACGCTTACATTGGTCTGAAAATGATTTTACTCCATAATTTTACCCTTTTAAATATATGAATAAAAAGGAATACCCTTCTTAAAAAGCTCTCCAGACCCTTATTAATCTTTACTATTAAATCTGTAGGATTCGGCGATTTAGGCTAAGTACCTACAAAGAATTTTACTCATAACATACTATATTAATCAAGAAGCGAATTTAAGAATTGAAAATTTTCTGTACTATTTTTACTGTGCCTTTAACCACTGTGTTTTCTAACAACATATACGCAAAAATCCATAAGTATATCCATAATTGCTGAAGAATTTAATATTTGAAGAAAAAGGAAAATTAATAATTGAAAAAATATTATTTCTTAGTAACAAAATTTGGGTAGAACTATCACTAATCTTTCTTTAGAAATGTTCAGGCTTATTCCCACAAAACGATTTCATTTAATCCGCCATGTCAAAAGAGGTACAGTGACAGATTCATACAATACAAAGTGAAGAAGATAGCAGTCGTACCATCCGTCCGTTAAGCTGATTTACAGGGACCTACGTCTGGTATAAAAGATACCGTGCTCAGTATTAAAATAATTCAGAGTTTAACTGCGAACGTGCGCTCTGTGAGGGCAATGGTGATTAAATATAACCCAGTAGAGATTTATAAGTGTTTATTTCTGTTATGCCTTATTCGTACTAGTGTTTTTGTAAGGGTAATAGCACCGCTGCAATTGTAACCTGTTCTTTATCACGAGCTTTAGATAATCCAGATATACATGATTTGAACTTTATCATTGTTAGCAACACCGTTTATAAATCAGTATTCGCGAGTAGTTCCTTTTATTTTATTTCAATTACTACATCTCTCTAAATCTAGTACTATAGTGTCGTGGTTAAAGTCACCCCTATGTGAGATCCACGTAAGTTTATTATCTATATGTAGTTAGTGTTAGGACAACGGAGGGGAGCGTTGTAATTTCTGAAAAAGGGTTTAACCCTACGCCTGGTTGTCGCAAGTCCAAGGCGTTGCCCGGCTTCCTGTCAAAGTTGAATGTGTATAAGTATTGCTGTACTTACAGTAATAGGTATCATTCCACTTTCATTCTCTTACATAAGTTATAACAAAACCTTGTTGCTATTTTAGTTGATAAACAATAACTTAAATTGAATAATTTAGGACTTGATTTAATTACCTAGAAACTTGTCAAGACGAATCAAAAAACCTAAACTTGACGTGGTTAAGCCAATGATTTCCAAGCCCATATTCCGACTATATCATCAAAGCAGATTCATTCATTCGTTAAAGCGGCCTATAAAAACTACAAGCTACTACCACTACCATGCTTAAGCTTGGTTGAAAAATTATTCAGACGTTGAGTTTATTAAAATTATTAATTGAATTTTTGTTTAAATCCAAAAAATAATGATAAAGTTTAACATGAATAACTTTAATGGTGTACGTCATCAAAAGTTTTGTGTTGTGAAGGCCCTTATTCTTTTTTTATCTCTACTTTAGCGTTTCTTATTAGAATAACACATTCTAACAAGTAACGCTCTCGTGCGAATAAGCTCTTTTGCTGGCCCTTCTCAGAACCTTTGTGCACCAGTCTTAATAAAACGTTTGTCGCAAGCGAATGTATTGTTTGAATGTGAATGTACAGACAGAAAAATTTATAGCGACCGCTTGTGAATAATTGAAACTGTAAATAATAGGTAGGGGTATATTTTTGTATGAACATTTTATTAGCGTGATATTTGGCTTTATCTAATGATATCTCATAACTACTTCTTCTTTCTCCGCTTTTAAATCAATCTCTCTTGCTGATTCCTACATACAATACGATCTACATGTCTCTCTCGCTCGTATAAAAAAGGGAAAAATGAGTCGATTTTTTCGTTGAAGAGTGTAAATAATACATCATTTATAGATCCAGGAGGGCATTTTATCCAAATTGTTAGAATAAATATTAAAAATTATGTAACGTAACGTGTAGCAGCACTGGCTTAATAGTGACTGATTGAATATGAGGCAATCACCTTTAATTTTTAGTTTATTTCTTTACAGAAGTCAGGCAAGTCCACTTATCTAAATATCGTTGGTACAGACAGTAATTATTTACTTGTTAACATATAGGTATGCTAAGATATTCTCCAGTAGTCTAGCAAAATGTGTAAATTTGAAATTACACTTCCGTACTGGCTTGTACTGATATGTACTTGTCTGAGGTAGTAAATGTTACTAACCGGTTGTAACGTAACCGGGAGGCTGTTAATCATATTCTGGACAACAATGAATATCTTATTAAGCTGATCGACGCCACCTATATGTTACTCTTTTGAAAGACTAGATATTATTATCCCTTTGTATAGTTCATTAAAAGATGTACAGTCTTCTGATTTATTTGAACGTTACAAAACTGGTAACCATAGTCCGGAACTTATTAGTTAGATTTGAGGCAATCTGTCAAGTAATTTCACACAGTAAACATTGTATAAAATAGTATATTTTAATATCTTGTATATAGTAGATGGTCTAGGCAGTGTCTAGCACTTAAACCCTAGGCACTGCTCGTCTTTGGCCTATGATCATAAATTATTAGGAGACCTAAGTTCCTAAGAGGTTTTAGTGAGTTAGAATAATTGCCATTACCCAAAGGGTATCAATCTAGTAGTTCAAGTATAAATCATAGCACAATTGTTACTAGACATACAGATTATGAAAGTACAACTTAGTAAGCTTAGAGCAAGGCTAAGCAATGGCAGGCCCTAATTAACTGTCTAGTTATTCGACCGTATTACCACTCGAATATCCAATTTCAACCTTTTTGAAGTAACCTTTGTAGCGTGTAAAATTCGCTACACCCTATTCTTATTATTTTTAATCCAATCTTCTTCAAATATACAAATATTTTACTTTAAATTTGTTTAAATAGTGCATACTACTGCCATCTATGGCTAGCTAAAACTTTAATCGATCGAGATAAAAGTGTACAAGAAACACGTCTGAGGTAACATTAAAATATTTTATTATAAATAATACTAAGAATTTTAGTAAGAACGTCCATTAATTATATTCCTGTGAAATGTTATAACTTCGTGTTATAACTGGCTGAGAGTGTCGCGTCTTATTTGTTTCTTAAAATAGAAGAAAATATGCATAATAAAAAAATCAATAGATATGATAAAAATATGCCAAATAATAACTGTAGTCTCAATTTCCAATGAGGAAATGTTCGAACTTGAATTTAAGTATCAGTTTTAATGTAAAGATTGTAATATCTATGTATATTAAAAAGAATTTCTTTATTTGGATCAAAATACAAAATAAAAACAAATCATTGCAAACTAGTGCCTGATTATGTAAAATTAACTACCTCGAGAGAAATCATCAAAATATGTGAATATTCGTATTCTGTGTTTTAATAAAATTATCCACCGAAACGGAAATTAACTTGTCTTTTATACTAACTCCCATTTATTAAACAACATCATTTCCGTAACACGACATTTCACTTACAAGTTAGTTACAGAATTGTGCATCACTCATATATTTTATTAATGATCTTTTAATTAAGATACATTTTCCCGTCCTCTGTTGTAAATTAAAGAAAACATGTAATCTGAACCAAATCAAGCTCTATTTTCCTAAGAAAAACTTAATAAAATCCGTAAAATATTTCTTTGATAAACTTAACGGATAAAATTCTATAATTTTAATTGGTGTTTATTTTCATATCAAAATTATAGGCAATAATTGATATATCACTTTTTAGTTAGTCTCTTAATAGAAACCATTGTTCATATTAAAAACCTTAATGTATAAATGCATCAGTCAGCCAGCCTCTTAATGTATTCAGGTATGTAGATTTTAATTCATATATCGCTTAAGTTGCTTAGTTCTGATATCTCGAAATAGAATTTATGTAATAATGAAGGTACGTTAACCACTGAGTCCAATGAAACAACAAAAAGTACGAGAACGTATGTAATGAGCATTTTGTGAAGGATCTGAGATCGGATCGGAGAGGGTAAGCCTAACCATGACTATCGGATTGTTCGCACGCATATTACCGGCTCAGGCCCTAGGCGAGGGCTAACAGTATCCAGCGTGATTAGACGCCACACGATACAACCTATTGTCGGTACACGATCTCTACTTTGAAATTGCGGAAATAGCTTACATACAACTAGCGAGACGTTTCAATCGCGGGGTAAATATACGCTCGGATACACCGGTCATGTTTCAATGGAATTAATTACTCTTGCTCTACTGATTCTATAATCATTCTGAATGAAATATTGCTGCGAGTGAACTGGGTCTGTGTCTCTGTGCATACAACACTAGCCGGTGAAAAGCACCGCTTAAATAAAGAAAACTTATTATAATTGACAAGTTTATTTGCAATCGTAAATTATTCTTGCTTTTAAACATAGTATTCTACTAACTTTTATATTTAAGTTATATAATAAAATGAAAGGTCGCACTTTACCCTACTTTTGCAGAAACGTAGTTGTTATTGTTATTTACACAAAAACATTCAACAAAAATCTTAAGATTTTATCATCAATCCAGACAAATAAAATTGAGCGCTATAACTTCTTCGTAACACGTAAGCTAGAATAAATTTGTAGCTATAAAATACAAACTACATACATACTATACTTTGTCATTTAAAATTTCATTTATATCTAGAACGGGCTCCACAAAATTTATTACACTTCCATTAAGAGTAACATTCAGAGCATTTAACAACTTAAAAAATGTTTGATAGTCGTAAAACTGTAACGTGAGGACATTGGTAAGCGTCGAAGTGTTTACGAGCCACCTAATGAGAAATACCATCGCGCTCGGCGTGACTAACTAATGTTCTGTCCTGGGCCCAACTGCCTGCTGTGTTTAATCGACTCTCTCAGAGCTCTACCCGTTCTACACAAGGCCCTTTATCCTACAACCGACCTTAACTATGAGTACCTGTGCCGAGTATAAAAGAGTCTGCGAATCAATTTCCCAAGCGACATAAGTTAGAACTCGTGCATCTTTGCTTAACGTAAACATGACAAAATCTGTAATTGTCAAGGAAACATGGCCAGAGTCAACCGGTACAAGTGACATATCACATAGCGGTTTTATGTCTGTCTAACATTAATATTTCAAATCTTATATATAAAATTCTTGTGTCACAGTGTTAGTTACCATGCTCCTCCGAAACGGCTGGACCGATTTTTATGAAATTTTGTGTACATGTCGGGTAGGTCTGAGAATCGGTCAACATCTTTTTTTTATACCCCTAAGTGATAACGGTATCCCACGGTGGCAAATCAACGTTTGCTGAATCAGCTAGTACTCTATAAAATTTTAAGCTTAGAACCAATTTTTATACTATATTAACTAATTAAATTTGAACAGGCCTTTCTCAGTATTCCCTGAGGGCTGTACCAGAAGCAGTTCCCTGGGCTTATCGAGATCTAAATGTTCCAGTTCTTCTGATCTGTTTATTTCCGATACTGCAGGATGTGACTAAAACCAGACCGCAAAATGATTGTTTCATCCTTGGAAAAATGTATTATCCTTATTCGTTGTGTTACAATCTTAACTAATCTTACAAAAAATTAAGTACACATAAAAGTGTAAATAAAAGGTTAAAATGATCTATTGTTCTAAGTTTATGATGAAGGAATGCAAGAATTCAGAAAAGAGCTTGAAGCAATAATCAGGGGAGCCCGACGTTTGACTCCGCAATTGTACCTCGAAGGGCTTGCGAGGAAACAAAAATTACAGCGATCGATACTAAGAATATCCATATCTCAACAAAGATAGAAATTAGATTCTGCTTTTACCACAAATATTTTTGTAAAATTGATTTTAACGTAAGAAGAAAATCGAGTAATTTTTTAAATAACGAAAGCCAAAAATTACTGAATTTTATTCTTATGAAAGATATAATTATCGTTTAGTTTGTATTGCATTTGTGTTTGTTAGTCAACTAGTTAGTTGAATTGGAAAAAAGCTTTTTAGTCAGAACATACGCAATTTTTGATTTTCATCAGAATTGGTGAAAAGAAGAGAAAAGGAATTAAAACAGTGATGTAAAAAGTAAGCGTAGACAAATAAAACTCCCTGTTAAAAACATAAAGGGAATCGATATTAAAAAGAAACTTTTTTGAAAATAAGCGAGGAATTTAACCTATGAAAAATATTTACACTCGAAAGCAATCAACAAAAGCTCCCACACCAAACAATCAATCTTCGGAACTCTGAAAGGAATCTCAATCAAAACAAAATGCGGAGAACCCGAGAACGGATAAAAGGTCCTATAAATCATAAAATCAGTCTTTATTCTTCGGTTTATTTGGAAGAGATAAAAAACATTTGACCCTTGGCTCTCATATTGTTGTCGATAGATAGAAAAGGGTGCATATCCAATTTGTCCTGTATTGGAGCAATCAACGCTTCAAATGTTATTTATGGGCTCATTAAAATCTCCATAATCACTTTTTTTTACTGTTACTTAATTTTTTTTGTGTTTTTAATATGGGAACGATGTTGGGACTGTCGACGCGCGCATCGTTATAATATCGTGCGTAGGACGAACTTAATTATATTTTATTTTATTTGTATGAACAATGATATTAAATTACGATACACGATATTTATTGCTCTACAATATAATTTATGCACAGAAACATTGTGTAAATTGAAATGTTAGTTATGTGCAATCATATTTAATTTATTACGATAAAAGTAACATTTCTTTCTTAATTCAATTTATGTTTATATCTGTTAAAACGTTTAATATATAGTTTATTTTTCTTTTACAACAAATTATTGTATAGTATAAAAATATATATTACAGCTTTTACCAGTGTAAGTCTACCTTTAAGCTCGCGATTAACCTCTGCTCCTGGGCTACAATATTTACCCTATCCAATTTTGCTTGCAGCTTGTTAGAAATATGTTTGCTTCTACGAAGAATGTAAGCAAAATACATTTTGCAAAACTGTATAAGCATTACTACATTTTTGCTTTGTAACATACCTACTATACCTAATAATGATAGTTTACGTATCTCTGCGAAGATAAAATGGAAGTAATTTTTTGAAATCGAATTTTTTTAGTTCAAATCGTGAGCTTTTAACGAAAATTTTTAATATATTAATAGGTATTTAGATAAAGACACCATAACTAGGTAGCTCACTTTATAACTACTTACCTATCCGACACTATGTTACAAAATATAAAAACCTAGTTTGTTAACAAAGGAAAACACAAAGTAAATCTTAATAGAACTTTAATCTGAATACCAAAACAGACAAAGGTCGGGTATAAATTGTATACGTCATCGTATTGGGAATACTCCGTTATTCGAGTCCATATCGAGATGAGTTTATGGTGATTTGGTACCATTCACTCGGAAATTGGCGTTCTCGGCTCGACATGACGGTGAACGAATTGCTTATCGCTTATCACACTATTTTTGAATTTAAATATCTGAAAAGTTTAGTTAACAATCAAAATTGTGTGATAAATTTCAAATGCTTTAAAAACCTAAGTCAATGATTCCCAAAAGGTATAAATCAACCCGTAGAGGTTGACTGCAAATTGCTGAGGTTCACGTGAGCTGAAAAAACGAATTTGAGGGTTTCGAGAGATGTAAGTAAAGGTTAACAATGTAAGTCTTTAAGAGTTTTTGTAAACCAGATTTCATGGCTTTATGGAATAACAGTCTCCAAGTCTTAGTCTTGGAAGGTATAAGGGAACAAAGGAAATGGTTTTTGGGTCATATAAGGCCAGGAAAGTTTACAGACGATAAAAATTAAATTATTTTACATCTTGCATAAATAGAAGCTGTCTGTATGTAGGGCAAAAAAATCCGGTCCCACTATCTTGCTATTTCGTAACTCAACTTTGTAACATATTGCGACTGTAGTTTGACTAAAACCTATCCATAGGCCATAACACAACAATGAAGCGGTTACACGAGATATACCACGTAACGACAATCTAAGAAATCACAGTGAAATGATATTCGCGCATGCGAGCGAGCATTCCCGACCCTGACCCCCGGTCGACAACCCCGCTCGTGACACTTCGATTCTCTATCGATCACGACTCGGATCTCGCTATCCAATCGATATTTTTATTCGGTTATCGCAGTCTTGTATCAACCACGAATCGATGCCGAAATTGTACTTGTAAGCTAACTGTTAACTCATTGTTATTATTGTACCGCTACCTCTAGTTAGCAGGTGATTTTTGTCTTGCAAAGCGCAGATTCGATTACAAAGATGATTGTTAAACTGTGGGTTTGCTTTTAAAACCTGTACTAGGGGGTCGGGGACAAAAAAATAACTGTGTTTGTAGGTTCAACGCTACATATACATTGGCTTTGCTTATATTTAACGATATAGTTTAATCGATGGTAGCTTTTTTATCGTCATTATAGGACGTCAGAAACATGATTCCCCTCTCAATCTGATTGTCTGAGGCCAGCTCCGAAAGCAGTCTTCCAAATCAAAAAAATAAATTTTATGTCTATAAGGTTCTTAGGAGTCACAAGAATTTTGTAACTTGTAAAGGGGGCGCGTGCTCTGTACATTTATAGAATTTGCATTCAGGTGGTCTTTATGGAGTGATAATGAAATAACGGTACGAATTAATGTTTTTCATTTGTAACAAGATATAACAAATTGCTTTGAATTCATAATATATATGCTGTGCCTACGAGTAAATTTACTAGTCTGTCTTGTGTAAATGTAATGAATACATAACAGTGACCTTATCATTTTCAGCATTGCCTATATTTTATAAAAAATTGTTCTAATAGTTTCTTTTGTTAAAACTTTCGTTACAAATCGTGACTAACTAATACGTAATATTATGAAAACGAAATCTGTCTTGTCTTGTAGACTAACAATGCAAGTCAAGTTGATTGATATATCCAAGTAGTGTCAATAGGTCAAATATCATTTGTAACAATCAATCGTTATATCTTGCTGCTTCCCTTCGAAATCAAATCAATATGTTAAGACTGTTCAGTTAATTGATTTGATAACGAGAATTTTAATAACGCCTGAATTCAATTAATCAGTTAACTGTATTTGACGAGTATACTCGTCATCGAGAAGTAGTAGGATGCTTACTGATTAAAAACAAGATGCTAAGTAATACTTGAATACAGTTCTATGGATATTATAAATGTGAAAGTTTATATGTCTCAATATGGAAATATTTGTTTCTTAATGAATGAAAAAAGCAAAAAAAATCACATTTCAAGTTTCCACGAACAAAATCGCAGTTAGAAGATCCTAGTAGAGAATAACAGAAGATACTCGTATTATTCTGCAAAATTATAGCCATGCGTACTCTTACATATAGCCAGTAGTTTTAAATTTCATCGTTTGTTAGTGTTAGGTCCTTTATATAATTTATTCACTATCACAATGCCGAGTGAAGGGCAAACTCTAGGAATGCCTTTGCATCTTATGTATCTGTGGAGAAATAAACCTGTAAGTCCCGTCAGAGATAGTAAAACTTCGATGCGGTAAGCAAATAAGGATTTTTGTACAAACACTGTAACATTGTAAATAAGAAAGTCACTTTTAATGGTAAAATCTTTAACAAAAACAACCACATGTTAAACAAGTCGACTCGCACGACTCCGTTCGCTAGACATTTTTTTATACTCAACACGGTTTACAACATTTTTCATCCATGCTCCGCTCGTATGGGTCAGTCAAAGCATGGTCCTCGATAAATGGTTTATCCGACACCAAAAGAATTTTTCAATACGCTCCAGTAGTTCCTGAGATTAATGAGTTCAACCAAATAAACCAACAAAGCATTATAATATTAGTATAGATTTCATGCCGCACTTTCACAATATAAATTAAGGAAGCTAAAATATTATAAAACGTCTATCAAAACCTATTATGCATATCTCATAACCCAAAGTGTCGTAACAATTGAACACAAAAGAAATCAATTGAAAGTGCTTTTAATTCATTAATCAAAGAGACAAATGAGCAAACACATTTATTAACAATGGCAACAAAGCGGTTTAATGAATAACACTGATTGTTATCTAATACTATAAGAGTGTCAGTTTGTATGTACACTTTGCTGAAATATTAGCTATATATTAAATTGTTATTAATGTACTCAAAAATAATGGTAAAGCAATTTTGCTACTTCACTTGTACTTCTATATATTTTTATTGCCATAGCTATAATAGTTTAATTACATTAATATTAGTGGTCTTAAATACTATACTTCGTAGATAATGTATTAGCCAATTATTAGTATTTATTATTTTACCTTAGGGTGTAGTAGACTACGTTTAACATATTCCAGTAAACATGGAAATTATTTTTTTGGAGTATTTTTTCAAATGTACCAATGGAAGTATATTGTGATTCCTATTGACTATGTAGTTCATTAATTCTTTTTATTCTTAGTAGAGTGAAGTATATAGTAAAAGTAGTAAAAGTAAACTAGTATCGCAAAAACAATAAAGTTAACTATATTATGATTTAACAAAATCTCATGTTATACACGAAGTAGCAACCTCAGCTAGTATACAAAATTTGTAACGCATAGCAACGTACAAAGCATCTTAAGAAGCGATCCCTGTGTAACTAGTCCCGCCCACACAATCCCCTGTTGTGTGCCTCTTTCGACACTCAAATAAGCCATAAATTATAATTTTTAAAATCATCGTGAAGCAATATGTATGACGGTCTAATGAATGACTGCTTTGACTTCTCGCTATCGGTACCTATAAAGAACTAACACGTTTTCCCATTCAAGTTCGAACAATGTGTTAAAATTCATTATAGATAAGCCTAAACTTATATATTACTGATTTACTTAGATAATTAACATTCAAATTGAAAAAAACTGTAATGTTAGCAACAGTTATGTTAGCTTTTGAATTGATTTAGTGAATACCCACGTGATCTATAATATCTGTCCCAATAAAACTGATGCAGCCTGACAATGAATAAATATAATAAACTGATTTAAGGTTTAGTGTATTGGAGATAGGTTTAGTGAAAAATGAGCATTGGATGGTGAGTATTACAAATAACATATAAATCAAAATAAAACTTATTTTTAAAATTAAATACATCCTCAATTAAATAATACAATTACATCTAGTTAGTAAACTGAAACCCACAATTATATAAAATTTAGAAACATCTGTCAGCCCTGAGATAACTCCAATAGAATACATATTATACAAGCTCGAATCCAAGTGGGAACCTCGCCCCAGGCGTGTTCACCTCTACCTTTGATTGTACCTTACGATGACAAGCCTATTCCCAATAATAAGTATTTATTACTACCGCTCAGTATCCTTTATAGGAAACTACACTATGATGGATTTGATACGGGTATTGTTTTAAATGAATATTGTTATTCTCCTAACCATTCCCTTGTCGTAGCCATTGGTTTTGCATTAACCTACACACTATCGAATTTTTACTCTAAATGTTATTCAGACTCTTTATTTCCTTTCATTTCTTTGCCCTTTCAGTTGCATCAAGTTAATACTCACTTTCAGACTTTAGCGTAAAATGAAGTTTACATCAATTCTAAAACAAGTAATATATTGCATAATCCAAGTGCACCAGAAACTGAACAATGATGGATAGGAATACAGGAAAATATTCATTCTAATATATTCACCTATTAACATACCCATTGGTACGTGAAGAATAGAAGAATTGCTATTATATATCTGTCCAATTGTCTAATTTGGCCTTCATATGTAAGTGGTACTTGACCATACCACAGAGATACAACAAAAAGTAACAATAATCTCCCGCCGGTAAAAATGACGGTTCTTCGCTATGATTACTAGAGGCTAGAGGTCAGATGCCTATCGGTAACAAGGTTCAAGATATTACATTTTACAGATAGCAAGAAAATTGTTATATACTTAGACTCCCACCAATATATTTGATATAAGTTTTTAAAGCTTTTCTTCACGGGTAGTTTGACTATTTATAAAAAAGTTAGTTACGAGGTTCATTGGTTTGGAAAATTTATTCAACTATATTCTTTAAGAGTTTATATTTTATCGAAGGTGAATACATGCATGCTATAACAAGGTTTCTTTTTAAATTACCTATACTACTACAACCTCAGCGGTTTCTCTGAAAACCACAAGATCCGATATGAGCACATCAAAAACAGCTCTAGCGATTGGGATACAATTATGTTTTACTCAACTTAAAACTTTTTTTATAAATTTTCTTGAGAATTTTTAAGGTATTAAAGGAACATCATTTTTCAAGAAGAAAACAACTGAGGCAGCTAAATTAAAATAGAATGTATTTCAGATGAAACAATTCGATGATGGCATGGTAGTTACACATACCAATAACGGTGTAGATCATCAAAGCATCAGACTTCAGCCAAATTATTAGTCTAAGGTATACGGTCTCGCGTGCTACGCTGTTAGTGACCTAGGTTCAACCAGTATTCCTTCTTAGGCTTAATAACACACGAGTCCAACATAACGATCCAGGTTCTCCTTCATTAAATTCAAACCATCATGCCCGTAGGTAAAAAGGTACACCTAAACTATTGTAGAGGATTCTCGAGAACCAAATCTTTAAGGTCACTATGTTCACATACTATCATGATTTATTGTGTGTAAGGCAAACATGCAGATTAACTGTTAGTAACTATTGTAAAATTAATGTTTTACGATTATTCTCTGGTCCAATATCTAAATTTTGTAAATAATGCATTTATCACAAAAAGGAGTAAGTTCTTATTAAGTCAACGAAGAAATCTCTAAAGCTTCGGTACAGAATTAAACTCTATTATCTCATGAAATGCACGAGAATTTGTAGTATATAATATATATAAAATTAAAAAGATCATAAAAAGCAAGGTAAAATCATATTGATATTCTAAGTCTTCAAAGCAAGCATTCACAGACTCTACTGATCTATTTTATGATAAAATAATCTTCTCAATCTAAAGCTCATCGACAAAAAATGTCAACAAAAAATCTCTAATACAGTATTGGTAACTCCAACATCCGGGACCGATCCTTTATTATTAAGATTATTTGTATAATATCGTGCGTTTTACCTTCGTAGGGTCACATATTACCTTTTAAGGTCCCATTAGGGATTAGCATCGAGCCATGCCATGGAGTCCCGTTCCTTTTATTGTTTTGCTCTCCATAAAGAGACGTTTATGTCTATTTTTGGTTTGGATTAAAATATTTGTGAATTATTCTTTCTTTTGTGATTAAAGGACATTCTTATGAGTATTATTTTTACCGCCACTGTACCGACATTGTGGCAGTAGTGGACAACGGACGTCTCTGGGTCGCTACTACTAAAGTTATGATTAAATAATAGAAGGATTTTTTAGCTATAGAAATTAAATAATTATATCTAGTAATCTGTTTGCCATTTATAATTTTTTTTTAAATAATAATTTTGTTCTTTATTTGTTTTCAATTTTACATATTTTTTTTACATTGTTGAGACCTCCTATGTATTATATGATTTTATAATCGTTACTGCACGAAATACCAAACGTACTCGAAACTTGAACAGGTAGATAATTTAAGAACTGGACATAATGAATAGAGATCAAAATCACAAATAACTGTAATCTACCTATCATCTAATAATAAAGATAGATGCTCAGTTAAGCCCGGAAACATAGACAATATCCCTTTCTTATACCGCGTGGGTCGACCACAATTCAAACTCGTTTTAGACATTCCATAAATTAACATAACGACCTAAGATGAATTACAGACACTTACGGTCCTTTTAATAAACTTTTTAATGGGTGTCTGATATTATATAGTTATAACTATTATTGCATATATTGTCAAGTAACAAAACATTTTTATTAGTTATCTTAATCAAGCAAAGTTTATATTTTTTTGACTTTTACAAATAATAAATAAATAAAATCGGAGTGTCTGTTTGTAATATTAAAATAACCGCTTTTTACTAAGTTCATATGGATGTAAATTTTTTTACAATTTTTGTCGGTCTGTTTGTTCCGGGTAATCTCCGAAATGGCAGAACCGAATTTAATGGGACTTTCACTGGCAGATAGCTGATGTAACAAGGAGTAACATAGACTATTTAACATCACGCTGCGGTCCATAGGAGCGGAGCAACACGCGAACGAAATCGCTTGGGTCGGCTAGTTCTATATAAAGTTTCGGAGTTGTAATTACTGAAAAAAAATAATCTGGAGAGACAGCAGTGGTCCCGCCAAGTACAGCATAGTAAACATGTAAAACACAGGCTGTAATATGACTTTCTCGAAGAAAATCTGGGTATTTTTAAAGTTACAAAACTTTATTATGAACAAATCCTAAAATCTGAATTTCTTGTAATTAGACATGGTCAGCTAAAAAATTCCTAATTTGTTAAATTTCTTAGATTTTTGTCATTGAAAGACTAGACATAATATGTTCCTTGTTTTTTTTTTCTTGTGCTGCATTGGAAGTCAGAAAATAGCTTTAAGATGAGAGTCTACAACTTATTACTGTAAAAATTCTTCATTTCGTGACTGGCTATTTTACAATTTCTGACTTTATTGGTTTATGTTATGGCTACACCTAATCGGTTTGTAAGAGTTTGTAACAAGAGTATAAAACAATTCAGGAAAGAATAGAGAAGGTTTAAAAAAAAGATTATATACTTTTGTGGCTTTCCTAAGAGAAAAACAGGAAAAATTGTTGTTAGTGGATTAGATATATAAATTTAAATTTTGCTTGTTTCATCAAAATAATATTAGTAAAAATGCTGTTTGTGTCGTGTAATACGAAAGATTTTGGAATATTCATAAAATGAACTGTGGGACCATTAACGTCTCTTGAATGAGGAATATCTCCATTCTATTACTGATGGTTTATCCACACGACTATCCGAAAATATCTATATACAATTATTGTCTATTATATACATATAGCGGTTTTTTTAAGTGACGAAATAGACAATATCACAATCACTTTATCTGGGTCATTATAGCTAAATGTAAATACTCCAGGTCTACAAGTATAATTAATTTAAGTATAATAATTTAAGTAGGTACCTACATTAAAATGGCGTGTTTTTCTTTGCAATCTTAAAAAAATATTTGATTATGACATTAAACGTTTATTCGCTACTACTTTTCTATATTCGTAGATTCAGATATACGAAACTCATAAATGTTTCTAATTGTGAACAGTCCGTTATACGTAGAGTATTCCCACGATGCTGTAAAATGTCATCTTAAATTAATAACTGTTAGGAGTGCGTATTTAAATCGAAATCTGTTATTTATTAGTTTTATTAAGAATTATATCATCCAGAGTATATAATATACACATACATCTACAATAAAATAACTAAAATAAAGTTATCGAAGGAAAAGTCATTGGCATATAAAAATGATTAAAACAAAATAACTTCTATGTAATGTTTGATGTAATATATAATTTATATAATATAGGTTAACTGTTTTTACATAAACACTCAACAACTCTCTCTATACAAGAAAAAAACTTTTTGTATCGAGTACGTGATCTAATGCAAGCAATAACGGTCTCAGTATGAATGGTTCAAAACTGTATAATTGACAAAAAACGATAAAATCCCTTTAAAGGAATACAAGTTTTTCGGTGTACATAATAAAGGTGGTATATGCGCGTAAAATGAAGCAATTTGTAGATAGGAATGTACAAAGCATCTAGTTAGCATCGAGTAATTGAACATATCAAAGAAGCATTGTGCTACCGTCGCTCGGCCTACCCTCGGACACGATTTGAACTCGATTACGAATTTTAGATTCTATCGTTACAAACTGGATACGCACTGATAAATCTTTTATTTGGTTTGGTGTTATTTTTGTTTTGAGTTTACTACTTGTTATAGAGATAGGAATTTGTAAGGAACTGCTTACTTAATGCTACACGAGATGCTATTTTGATAATAGTTAGAAAGTAAAATAATTTTTGATAAAAGAAAAACCCAATTATAATATATACCCACGTCACAATTTATAGCACAATATATAACCTCTGTTCCGATAGAAGTCAGCCAGTTGTCAAACAGAGTTAGCCTGGTGACCATAATGGCTATGCAACTGATATGGTTTCGTTATGCTAGGAATCCATTGTGAAGGAGTGTTTGGGATTATATTTCTCGGTTTTCGCCTAAAATAAAACTTCTATACAGATAATAAATTCGATTTAATTTTAGTAAACTTTTTAATGTCATAATTTCTCTGTTGGCTACACTAAACTATTCGGATACAAAAATTATATTTGACAGATGTCATAAAAGACAGATTTGTTCAAGCGGTTGGCGCGTTACACTTTAAATTTTTTTTTTTTTAATAATATCTTAATCCCCTCCAAGTAAGCTAAATTGCTTGTGTTAGGAGTGAGCCACGTCAGTAATCCAATGACTGGGATTTGAACCCACGACTTATTGATCGTGAATCCAACGCCTCAACCACTGAGCTACTGACACTTCGAAATAATTGATAAGTATATGTTTATATTTCTCATACTCATGTTTTTCCACGAAATTAAATTGAAACAAGGCTAGTTGCATACTTATTCTTACAAACGTAATTATCTGAATCGGTTCATATTCAAAGTTGTCTAAATATCAATTAACAACATACAACCCAAAAGAAAAGCTCTTCCTTTTGTTGAAGTCGTTAGTTGCTAAAAATAACTGCAATCTTAAAGTCAGGCTATTAAAGAGAACAAGACTACAATAGCACCAGCTGCTTTTAATAACCATTACATTTAAATTATTCAAAACGTAACTGTTCTTAAAACTGAAATGTAAATTAAAACCAACATATTGTTCCTACTTTATGCATAGTTTCCAACCAGTGCTCTGTTATTGTATGTATCAATAACGTACTGATATTGAATACAGAGTCATGAATAATAAACGCCTTACTTTACCCAGTATACTGCACGAGTTTCTAGCAATTTCTATGGCACCCTATAGGCCTGAAGTGTCAAAATCTTGTAAGCAAACTGTTCGCAGTTACGACATACAAAACTGTAAATTAGATTACTCGATAGATAAGCAAAAACGTAAATACAAAATGGACAGAGTTTTCATTGTTTCTATCCCGAACAAAGCGGAGCCTGAGAGGCAAAAAACTTGTATAACGATATGGTCTAAATGATTGTGTAACCGTTAACTCGTTTAGTGGCCATCTGTCTTCACTTTACAAGTAATGATCTGATAAACACTAATAAGAGGTAACAACTAACGCCTTTTATGACGTACCTACCTATATTTCTCTTAAAGATAAACGAATGATTTTTCTAAACCTTTTTCAATGCGGTGTGTTAGTTTCTTATTTGGAAAAAAAAACTTCTATCCTTAGTATAAACTATCAAGAAATATAAGAAAGAGAAAGAAAAAATATTCTTTTAAGTTATTATTAGAAATATTATATATAGTATTATAGCTTGATGAAATAAATATATAAAAAAATAAAATGTATACTTAACATAATTTTATTTTATGGCGGTACAGGCTTAATTTACAATCTTTAAATAGTATAGACATTTAATGTTTCTTGGTACATGTATTTCCAATAGGAAAAATTAACTTGAGCAACTAAATGTTTGCACGAATATGGTCACTTCGTAATTACAAAATGTACATATTGGGTATATAAAGAGACCGCGGTTGTAAACGAGTATTACAAGAGAAAATAGATATTCTACAAATTCATAGTAGTCAGGTTTGGTGGATAAAACGTTTACATTTTAAAAATTTTGATTTCCAAGAATCTGATACCTAATACATTTTTTTAGCAACGGATTGCTTGACTAAAATGCAAGGAGCTTAATAATCTTGTAGAGGATTTCTTCATAATATGGACTCATATCCAAACAAACAAGGGTCTGGAATTCAGAAGAACAGACTTACTTTTACAAGCTTTTATTTAATTTTAAATCAGTTGTCCTGATACTAAATCCAATATGGCGGATGGACCAAGATGGCTAACTACATATTTTTATAGACATCCATAATATGGGTATATAATTACGTATATGTATGTATATATAAATATGTCTTGGTCACGGCACTACTCGTGAATGGACTGATTTCGCTTATTCCTTTTTCTATTGTGTTTGTTATTGTCAGGACAAAGTTCTTATGTAAGAAATAATTAAGAAAGTTAAACGGAAAATTATAAAATTTAAGGAAAATTTACGACTATATTAACTTTTCTAATCCAACCTTTTCGCTTTTGATTATATACACTTTTCTAATGTAATTTTATGGCGCTTGACATACTGTCAGTCATTTGATCAATGCTCATAAACTGTATTGTACCAATTTATCGTACAGGTTGCATACTTCACGAAAGCTTTAAAAATAAGCTTGTTCTAAAATGAACTTATATAATATACATTCGTCATCAGCCCATTAGTAAATTACAATTTTCCTTTACAAGTAAGATGGATTTTTTTGTTGGAATTTTTATATCTTAGTAATGTCATTTAATAAAGATAATATTGTTTGTAGAGAATTAAATGCTGTAAGTTGCGTGGGAATATTAAACCTATCAGACCAGACGATCAGCTACAGATTTTCTTTAAAAGGTGTTATGGACGGAAATTTCAGATTATAATAATATTTTTAATTGCAACAACTTCGTTAGCGCAACTTAAGTTAAATTAATTGAGTGGTGTTAAAATTGAACTGAAAAGTGCCAAGCTCTCATGATATTTAAATTCCAGGGTACAAATTATTATTTAATTTTTTATTTTGCATTTAAAAATATTTCATATATATATATATATTTTTTTTTATTTTTAAAAGATTACTAGCAGTATGGATCACATACTACTAGTATTCCCGTTACCCCTCCTAGTAAGCTAATAAATAGCTTGTGTCAGGAGTGGGCCACGCCAGTAGTCCAATGTCCGGGATTTGAACCCACGACTTTTTGATCGTGAATCCAACGCCCGAACCACTGAGCTACTGACGCTTCTCAAATATTGTTAGCATCAGATAAACTTTGATAGATCTAATTCTGATATTTCATATAATTTTTATTGTCTTAATTAAGTAGTGCCTTCCTTATTAAGTTGTTAACTTTATTAATTCATTTTTAAAATATAATAAATATAGGGTGATAGGGTCAAACAGTGAATTCCTACTCACTGTAGAGCTTCCTGTCTAAAATTCCCTGTATATAATAATTATCAAATACGATATTGTTGAAAAGACAAGTACTAGCTTTCGTTCTGATTCAAGCAGCGGTTCCCAAGGGTTTTATACATGCATGTATTTTAGAGTAGCATAAATCTAGATCTTTATATGTAGGTCGATCCGTTCGTGCAAAATAAATCGACTTAATCAAGAGGAAACATTCCAGATAGTATACGCAACGTACGATAAAGACGTGACTAGAGAAAGTGGTCCACGCACTGATACGTATAACGAACCAACAATGATCTGTGGATCGAATTTTGAGATCGAAAACGTTCATTAGATATTTAAATTACTGCTCTTATTTTTTACGATTCTAATTGTACGGTATTGTTCAGTAACTTATAAGTAGCGTTGTTCTAGATTTTTTTAGGATGGCAGGAAATTTACTGCATTTTAATTAACTAGTCCTCGATTTGCAATTTTTTACAATCACAAATTAGTTCAAACGTTATTTAAAAACAAGCTTTTCTTGGCTTGCCCGCTAGTTAAAGTTGTCATTTTGGGTTTGCACAAAAAATATGTAGTCCGCCATCTTGATCTGTATGCCATATTAAATTTAGAACCTGTTGACTACAATAAAAACTAATTATAATAAAGCATTTTCTTTCCAGACCCTTGACTAGTTTTTGAAGCTGTACAGTAAAATCCTATAAAGTATATAAACAACAGAACACGAACAGTTACATCAACTTTAATGAATACAATGTTACTTTAAAAAGTTAATGATACCCTACGTTATTATCAGAAACGGAAGTTTCTTACGGTTTAGTAATGAATAATTAAAGAAAATAAATCTGATAGGCAATAGGGATTATATTCTATGATAATTTAACTATTTTTGGCTATACTTGTAGTTATCTATATGATATAAATAGTATAATTTAACACTAAATTCAACAGTAGTTCCAAGTTTTATCGGTAACTAAGAAAAGGAAATAATAAAAAAGAGTATGTTTAACTGATTTAAATTACAATGATAAGATCAAAGTAGTTTCAAAGATTAAAATTAAAAAGCTTACTTCTCGAATTTTAATGCGGTTTTCATCAATGGACAGATTCCATTCAAAAGGAAGGTTTATATGTGTAAAAAATATAATATACGGTATCTACAATGTACTCATTCGAAGCAAGGGAAGGCCACTAGTTTCATTATAAAAGTTACATGAGCACAGACTATGATAACAATCATTTAACCGCTGACAAACTAATCAACAGTACGAGTTACGTAAAATCGATAATGGTCACCGTAATCGATTTTTTATCGATAACATATTTTATTGCTGCTTCGTTAGACCACCTACGGGATTTTTAATATAATCTGTATTCATTTCAAAAGTTTATTTATATTATAGTCTGATTATAATTTAATTTAAAAGTAATCAGTTTCCATTTTAATCCAGTAATTATGGCGATATTATAGGTTGGGGAAAAAGTATTTTCTCATTATAGCATGTGTGAACTTGTAATAAAATCTGTTTGGCTATACTATTTGTATCTGGCTGGTTTGGGTATCATTCAAAGTTTACATTTTAGAGAAGATAATTCCAAATTCAAATTAAGAAAATGTGTGATTTTTATTTGTTTTCGTACTGTGAAGATGAGTGAATCTAATGAAGAAATTCGATACATTTTAAAATTTTACTACAAATAAGGTAAAAATGCATCGCAAGCCGCGAAAAAAATTTGCGATGTTTATGGACCTAGTGCAATGTCTGTGAGAGTAGCACAAATTTGGTTTAAGCGTTTTCAATCCGAAAATTTTGATGTCAAAGATGCACCTCGCGCTAGTCACCCTATTACGGATAAAATGGATGCCATTTTTGAAAAAGTGGAGCAAGATCGGCATATCAGTAGTTACGACGTAGCTGAAGAACTGGGATTTGACCACAAAACAGTTTTGGTGCATTTGAAAAAAACTGGGTACACAAAAAAGCTCGATATTTGGGTACCTCACGAGCTCACTGAAAGAAATCTAATGAACCGTGTACTAATTTGTGATTCTTTATTACGACGTAACGAAACCGAACATTTTTGAAGAAGCTGATAACTGGTGATGAAAAGTAGATCACGTACGACAAGAACGTGCGAAAAAGGTCGTGGTCAAAGGCCGGTTAGGATTCACAGACTGTGGCGAAACCCGGGTTAACTCGCAACAAGTTGATGCTGTGTGTGTGGTGGGATTGGAAGGGCATTATTCATTATGAGCTGCTACCACCAGGCAGGACCATCGATTCTGAACTCTACTGCGAACAACTGATGATATTAAAGCAAGAAGTTGAGAGAAAGCGGCCAGAATTAATCCACAGAAGGAGTGTGGTTTTTCATCATGATAACGCTATACCTCACACATCTTTAGCCGCTCAGCAAAAATTAAGAGAGTTTGGCTGGGAGATGATAATGTATCCACCGTATAGTCCTGACTTTCCACCTTCAGATTTCCATGTCATGTTAACACCACGAGAGGACTGCCAAAACTACTTGTCGCGGTTTTTGATTAGAAGCCCCAAAATTTCTATAGCAATGGGATCATGCCCTACCTACAACATTGCAAAAAGTTATCGAACAAAATGGTACTTACATACTTTAGTTAAATGTAAATAAACTATATAAAAATGTTTTGAATTTTCTTAAAAAATGCGAAGAAACTTTTTCCCCGACCTAATATAATGTAGAGCTAGTATGTTTTATTTCTATATTTGATGACACTCATCTCAGGAACTAAAAGACTAAAAATTAATAATTAAAAGACCACTATTATTTATATATAATTCGAAAAAAATATTTAACAGGCTCTAAACAAATTTTGATGTTGGCGTACATACCATACAAGCGTAACGTATATCCTAACCTAAGAATTTTTTTATAGTTCCTTAACCAAGGATGTGTATATATTATAAAATGTATTAATAAAGTTTATACCCAACACAGAATATCAACGATCCATCGCTTTTGATTGTCCAAGCCCACGCTATATTTGCATAATTCTAATTTAGTATTATTCAGAGTAATGTCAAAGACAAACGGTAGATCTAAAACAGTAATTAGACTTTCTTTAAATTGACCGGACAAATACAAACATTATCAACAAGTTTACAACATTATCACAAAATAAAACAACTTTTTGAATAGATATATCTCAAAAACGGTGGCTCATAGAAAAAAAGTATTGATACCTTTTTTGTAGATAATTTTATGATCTACAATTTTTGTCTTAAGTATTTTTATGATAAAACTAACCTTGAATAAAAAATTTTCCATACAGTGGAAAGATGGGGAACTTTCAAATTTTATTTTTAATTATATTTTAAACAATTTTACTGATTTTCAACTTGGTGAGAATTACTAGCTAGCTAGGTAGCTTTACTCTTATTTTTTGGTCTAATTTCGCCGGATTATATCACCAAGTAACTAAATAATAATTCTACAATTATTCAAATAAAGGTCTTTGCAAACTACAGAACAAATCAATGAAGAAAGTCTATCTAAACCTACGGCAATTGTTTTCTTATATATTGCATGTAATTAGGAAGAAAAATAATTCATCATAGCGGCTATTGATATTGTATAATTAAACCTAAATTTAATTTCGTTGGTGCTTTGTCATTTTATGGACGCCATTACAGAACAGCATATAATAAAGTACCGTGCCTAATTCCGACCAATAAATAAAGCCGTCTGGTTTTTTGAAACAATCTTGATTAACCTTTCCAAGTTATTGCGTAACTGTAACACTGTAGGTTTGATATAATAATACAATAGCCGGTATTTACATAATTCGTATCGTGGATGTAAAGTGGCTATCATTTAATTAAAATTCCCTTTGTGGTTGAGCTTAAAATAAACTTATATCAAGGAAATGAAAATAGATTGAAGTCTTTCGGAATGTAAATGGAAAAATACACTGTCTGTTCACAATAAATTTTAATTTCAGCAATAGGTATAGTGATTCTTGAGGAAGGTTTAGGAATATCATTTGTTAAGGTTTTGTATAAATAGGTTGAAATATGAATTTTATAGACTAGTTTGACTAATGTTAGGCAGGTATGAGAGAAGAACATTTTCCACGCTGAGTGAATTGGTGGGCTTAATGATAGCCAATATTAGGGGATGGAAGGCTGCGACAGCTTTCAGCGAGTCCGTCATTAGCCTTAAGAAAGCAGCGGAACGTGGAAGAGATACGGAGGCATCGGCGCCTTCATTCTGTATGAGGAGGAAGGGCATCTGCAGACGCAATTATGAATTGCGGATGGCCCAGGCTCCCTAGTGAAGCTTCGTAGAAGTTCACCGCAACGAATTGAGGAGGCTTGGCCATTCACGTGGACTTCTGTCGGGACACACAGTTGAGTGCATATAAGCGTTCCCGTGGTGCCCACCAAAAGATGGCTTCGGCTTCGATGGTTTTTAGTGGGTATTCGGTGTTTATCGCTGCGAGTCCCACATAAAAAAAGGTATGAGGGTTATATTGGAATGTGTGTGACTCTGTTTCTCAGTGAACATGTAAACTCATAAATGGACTAGACGATTTACTATCATTATCAATATTTTATTTAAAAAAATAAAAAAATCCTAATACGGCAAATGGTTTAAAGTTCATATTATAATTTAAACAAAATGTAGACACATCAATTATCGTTATCAACACATAGATTTAGTACGAACGCCATAAGTGTATTCAGGTCAACTTTGCCTTATACGTTAGCCTTAACGTAACTAAGTCGAAGGGTCAGCTCGCGTGATCCTTGCTATAAAGTTAACTTTTTGTACAGATTACACCGCCACGATACCACCGTATAAGGGTCAGGGAGTCAAACACTATGTTTATAAACCTTAATAAGTCGACCGAGATTGCGGCCATAAAACTTATCTACCTAATTATCAAGAACGGAGATAGAGAAATTATCAGGAAGTAGCAATTAAAATAGAACTATAAAATTTTAAATACTACAAATAATTAGTTATAAGTCAGAGCATTAGATTCAGTCATTTTTTTACAATTATTAAGCTGCTGACCAAGAAACTCGTACGCAGACTTCTAAGTCGTTATCATTTATTGCAATAACATTCCCATAAATGTTTCGTGACATAACATTGATTTGTATAAGTTAATGGAATACGTTTTGATTTTATGACGACTATCAAGAAACATAAAACATATTTCTCGTAATACGACAATAATTACAAAATATCACCAGACTCGAATATTTCTACATACAGATAATAAATAAAGCGTAGGAATAAAAACTGTCAAATGTAATTGGCTTACTCTTTTTGGATGAAATTAATTAGTTTTACAAGTCAATCACTTTGAAAATATGCTTGCATACTTGGTGATGAGTTGTAATGTTGATTCAAGATTATGTAAGATCGAGTGAATTATGCGAGTTTTATTTATCAACCAGCCGACACGCGCGACTTCGTTCGCGTGTTGCTCCGCTCCCATAGGTCGTAGTGAGATGTTAAATAGCCTAAGTTACTCATTGTTACATCAGCTATTTGCCAGTGAAAGTCCCGTTAAATTCGGTCCAGCCATTTTTATTAGCCGGAACGAACAGACAGATAGACAGATGTATGGATAAGACTTTTTTAGACAAAAAATTTAAAACCGCTGAAGTTTAAAGAACACAACTATGCAAATTACTAAATTAAAAATTTATTCTATGGTCAATCCATATCAGAGCGTTTGATTAAATTAAACCTGTATCCATGTATAATTAATATCTAGATAGCCTACATGCGTTTAAATTGACGGAAAATCGATATTATTGACCAGTCCAACAAAAGTACAACGTAACTATATCGGACACGGTTTATTCATATGGTAAAGTCTGTTCTATTTTACTAGACAAACATTTTATGGTCTTATTTTATTTTCTAACTGGAACACATTTCGATGCAGATTTCATTTCATTAAATATGATATTGATTACTATTAAACTTTTTATGTAGCTTTTAATTAAAAATTAATAGTCTCATCGATAAAGGAGAGCCGTCTATATGAAATACCTCGAGGGCGAACCACGACAATAGCTAAAAAATGTATATTACAATACTAAAATGAACCTTAATATTACTGGAATGCAGAATCAATTAAAATCTTCCCTTTTTGATAGGCATAGGTTTTTTATATTATCTAATATCCATAGATAGACACTCTAATGTACCATTACAACATATTATCATATCGAATGAAAAGCCAAAAAGCATTATGAAACGTATTTCATTAAACCGGGATTTTGTAATCTCACCAATATGGGATTAAGTTAATCTACTGCACAAACGATAACCGGATTCCTGATTTCGTTTATAGATCAAGAAAGTTATAAATAAAAACGTTTCAAAAAGAGTTATTATAATGGACATAAAGTTTTATGACTCGGTTATAAGAAGTTATCGGACAATAACATATTATTGTATGTTAAATTAATAGCTTACTTCAATATTTTATTGCATCTCTTTGATTATTAAATTTGAATTTGATTATTCCATAATATGTAAGCTGTAAAATTTGACTTTGATATCTATATACTCGCATTTTCATAAGTAAGTAATAGAAGTTCAAGAATTATTAAAGCTATAGATCAATGATCTCATAGTGGTCTGTGTCGGTCCCCAAGGTTCAATAAACAAATTATTTGAGATGATAAGATGAAAAATGCCTAAATTCATTTTCCAAAATATATGTATGTATATATATATAAGTTGCAATCCAGTCAGATAATACTGTTTAATAATAAATTAAATTTAAATAAAATAATATAAGTTCAGAAATCATTTCATTGGACTTATGTCTCTAGATCCTTTCTATTTGTTTTTTTTCTCATTTACTCCCTGGGGGTCTTTTTACATCGGATTAAATAAGTTTCTGAACTTCTTATATATTTGTAAGTTATATTCAAAATGTTCAATACAGTTTTGGCCAAATGCACATAGCCAGCATTGTAGTAATACCATGTTGACTAGTATAGTGTTTCTGAGGTCAAAACAACGTCGTGTCGCGACCATTGCACTGCCTCCCGCTGTTCCTGCCCTCCAATCACAGAAACTCTTAGAATCGACAATGATGAATGCATCGATCATAGAATTCCTATGGATATAAATGGTGGTGCACAATGTCTGCAACACCTAGTTACTTGTAGTAGATTATGCTTTTGTTGGGTGATAGACGATCACTGTTACAACTATTGTTGTGATTGGTGTGAGAATTCTGATCATTTATTTCTTTGTCTGAACTACGTATCTTAACCAAGGCTTCGCTTTGGTGTCTATGGTCATCGTATAAAAATTACTTAACAAATCTACGTAACTTAAATGTCTTGTAAACCGTAGCTATTTGAATAAAAGTAATTGTATATCTAGTAATTATAATTCAAGTATCCATGACATAAGAATTCTCAACTCACTAACAACAGCAGAATGTTTACCCTTAGGGTTTAGCATCGTTAAAAATAGAAAGATATAATGATGTTTGGTATAATTTGAAAATTATAGTCACGATCAAAGAAATACATTAATTCCTAGAAATTACAAAGCATTGATAGCAATCCCTAGTTATAAGCAAGCGATTGAAGCGCTGAGACTAAGACAATAAATATATTTTAGTACATTCTTACCTCCAGAAGAGCTGGTTTAATTTGAACATTACTTTTACCTTTTACTAGCTCACTCACTTTATGACATATACACTCACTCATTCGATAAATCTCTTGCCCACCTTTTTGTTCGCATGATCATTTCCTTACTCGTTCATTTATTCATACTTTAACTTACACTTTCACTGGATGGAATTTTGCTGTTTTCTTACTATTGTTCGTTTGATTTTCTTTAATAATTTTTATATATTATTAATTTTTGTATATACAGTTGTATAGTGTATTAAACATCTTTTGTAAATTAAAAATCGATTCCTCGTAGCCATAGAATAGATTTGTAGTAACAACCAGCGCTAGAGCAGCGCTGTCAGGTTAGAACAATAATCGATGATTTAAGAGTCGTGTTTGGTCCAGGACGTCAGGATAATAATTCCTTAATTACGTTCCTTGGTTTTCCAAATGATCGAATGGCAGTAATTGCTTTCTGTCGGACCTAAACGGGTTTAATTGCCACTGTTGTTGGAATGTACGTTCATAATTTAGCTGACCACGATATTTTGAATCGTAATACTAATATACTACAAATATTAGAGAAATATTACCACAATACATCGAAAACTCATATTAATATAAAACTTTTTCTGCAAAATCCAAAATAGAAATTTTTAAGTTTTTATTTGTCTGTCCTTCTAATTTTACTTTTATTTTTGTAAACGTATCATTCAAGAACTGCTTTAAATTATATATGATATATACAATTATATTTTTGTGAAAAAAAAACCAGTGAAGCTAAGGCTGTGTTTCCACTAGAGATGAGCGAGGAATGTTTGTTAAGAACCAATAGAATCACTAGCCTCGCTCTGCGTGTCAAATGAAGCAATTCCATTGGTTCCTAACAAACACATCCTTGCTCATCCCTGGTGGTAACTCAGCCTGAAGCGAGTAGAGTAGTCGGTAATTTCAATAATTACGCTAATTTCACTTTCAATATTTATGACTTATTAAGCATAATAAAAAGCTAGAACTACTTTTAGTTTTACACTTTCAAGCAGTTCTAATAATAACTCATACTGACCCTTCAGAGCTGTTCCATATATCTATGTCGGTTTATAAGTACGGTATATTTCAGATGTGACATTTAGTCTACCATTTATATGCTCAATAGGAAGTATATCTTAAACCCATTTAATGTAAATCCTTAAATCATTTGTCTCGTTTATCACGATGTCGATTTATGCGTATGATACAAATACAAGGCTAGTGTTGCACGCTACAAGACAAAGTGTCATGGACGAGTTTTGTGGCACAAGTATTCCATCTGGCGCCATGCGAACCAATTGTTACCTGGTTATGAATTGCCATAAATATCACCACAGGCTCCAGTACCTACACGTAATACAGGAAGTATATGTCTAATTAATTAATTTACATACGACATTAAAACTGAAACAAACTGAGGAAAAGTGGCAAGTATTAGTATTAAAAAATATAATATATGAAATATTTCTAGAAGTCCAAGGACTTTTAAAAGTTTAGAAATCTAAAACTTATTAGTAGTCTGATACATCTTCGCTACGCGTGGACAGGCTAACCCTTAGTTATTTATAAAATTACTAGTCGACCCGCGCGACTTCATCCGCGTTATTCTCCACTCCTATTGGTCTTAGTGTGATGATATATAGCCTATAGCCTACCTCTATATATGGGCTATCTAACACAGAAAAAATTTTTCAAATCGCAACAGTAGCTCCTGAGATTAGCGCGTTCAAACAAACAAACTCTTCAGCTTTATATATTAGTATAGTATATAAGATTAACTAACCTTTACTCTTTTGAAGTATTAATTTAATTTGGACTCGATCGACACTCATAATTTATAGTGAATAATCTATATATATAGTAATTTATATGTGTTAATATTTATAAAAAGTTAAAATATTGTGCAAAAATAAAATAATTACAATTTGTACAGATTGATCATAGATGAAGTCGATTGTCAAACAAATACAGAGTATAGTAAAAAGAAATATATAACCAAAACGCAGTATATGAATGTCACAGCTGTTATCAGTTATGCAATTAAATTTTAGCAACTAGTTTAGACACCCGCCTTGCAGAGAGCTAGGTACTTTCCAAGTTGGCATTCTAGTGCCAGTGAACTTGTTACTTACACAACTGCAAGAGGGAGATAAGTACGAATTTACCATCTTAGCATTATGCTCAGCGCCTTCGGCATAGATCACGTTTGTTATCGCAGATAACTATTATCTATAGTTGTTTTCGCATGCCTGGAATGTACTTGATGGATTTTTATATCCTGTGCGAGTACTGAGATTTCAATTTTTCTCTTATATAATGCTGATAAGATTATGTTCATTAATACGATGTACAGAAACAGAGAGAATGGTCATTTATATATTGAAAATCAATGTTATACTATTATAACAGTCTACTGTCTCTACGTTGGCTTTTGCTAAGAATATATGTTTACGAGAAATGAGTTAAAGTTTTGTTATGGGTAGCGTTGACTCTCAAATTAAACAATTTGATACATTTGTAAATCAGGCTATAAAATATTATTTAAATAAAGTATCAGTTGAGTTTCTTGCGACTCTACTTAATAGATATTTGCATTCTGAACTGCTCGTATCTTTAGACAAACAGACACTGATGTATCTCTAGTATTTTTGTCTTAAAATAAATTAATTTGTGAGTTTACAAAATCTGGAATTAACCACAACGAATTCATGAGGTGGTCATAATCGAATGTTTAGTTCGTGGCTCACTTTACGAAACCAACGTCAAGCGAGACCTCGCTTCAATGAGCTATTGCACGTTTATACTAAACCGATACGCGAGGTGTCAGGCCTCGTGACAGGGTTACCCAACCTTTGGCCCGGAAAACAACCTGGTAGTACCCATTTAATTTTCATTTCATACCTGATAGTTTAGAATTTAGATTGTCGGGTTATTATTCACGGAACGGTTGTCAGTTAAATTCATGCCAGTTTTATTGTTGGCTAATTGTATGGCTGTAGCATTGTATGCAAATATTTATAATTTTGGCACTAGGAAATATTTATTCTGTTAAGGTAATTTGAATAATAATTAGGATATATACATGACAGTATAATTGGGATATGATTTCCTAAGCAAAATGAACATACCTTCAAAATATCTAGTAGTACTCTGGGCTAAAAACATTATTAATATTTTTTCCAGATATCCGATTTAAATGGCTTGTGCTAATTGCATCCAATTCGTGCAATAGTTTGTGGGTGCGTTTGCAAACATATTACGGACAAAAAACTATTTTTTAAAAAATTGGTTTGGCTTCTACTAATGACCCTAAGTTTTATTAAAAATCTTCTAAATATATTTTTATTATATTATGTATAAATAAATAAATAGGAACCTAAAACTGTATTGTAGTTTGTAATTTATTTTTATTACAAAATATCAGTTTAAAGCTTATTTATTATTGGTACTAAAAATATTTACCATAATGTGTGTAATTTTACACATAAGGTCCATTAGTGTGTAAGGGCGAGGGTTTCAACGAAATTGAGTTTAAAGCAAGTTATTACACAGCTATAAAGTGGATGCTTCCTGGTCGTAACAGAAGCGAGTGATTTCATAATGATTTCCCTTTTCGCAACTTGGATTTGTGGTATTCTGAGATAAGGGTAATTTACAATTGATTATAGTAAGATTTGTAATACTGTAACTCATTATTTATTTATTACTAATCAAATGCTGTCTATATTCTTACTATTTCTTGGAATTGGACCCACATCTGATGTCTAACATAATCTACTTAGGAACCTTATTTAAATGTTACTACAATAATAAATTATTTTCAGAGAAAAATATGAAAAAAAATCAACATCCTGCTCCGGCTTTGAATGCATTCTCAACTATAATATGCATCTATTATATATATGTATATATAAATATTCCTCTTGAATCACCCTCCCTAATAATAAAAACTGCATTAAAATCTATTGCGTTGTTTACAAAATAAACGTAAAAGAAGATTACCTTCTATCTGATGTATTTTTCATTTTATTTACTTTCTCTACATTAGCCTCACTTTATTTACAAAATAAGTGATATACAAAATATTCAATAGAAAACTTATTTAGGAAAGCTTTGAAGACGAGGCTCTCTTTAATTAATATAATTTATAAGATCTTTGAAAAACGTCGCATAAAATTAACATAAATAATGTTGTTACGTTTGTTGGAAACAAATAAAATTGTTGTAAATTGGATTTATCTGTATAATTAGTTTGTATTCACGAATTGTTAGCAAAATTGTTGACATAAAAATATGCGATTTTTATTTCCTTAGAAATAATTTTGTTAAAGTTAAACCGATGGAGATAATATTTTAACAGGATATTTCAGAAAATAGCTTATAAAATTTATATGATAGGTATTTGTGCACAAAGCCCTTACTTTTGAATAACGGTATGTTCAATCGACCTTTGATAACCCGCAGCCATATTGATATTACACCTTCCTGTATAGCGATATACCTAATGATGTAAAAATTATACTTACATTATCTTATAGAATAACAACTTTATCCTCTCTCATTAAATTGCTGTAGGTGGGCAACACAATAGCTTAACGGTGTAGATCGACCTGCGACATGATTATGATAACCCTTGCTCGACTTATAGTTAACACGCAACAAAACCCTCTGAATTGCGTAAAATACTTTATTTAACCCTTAAATATTTCTGTTATATATACATTTATATGAACAAGAGAATGATGATGATGAAGATATTTAAGAAAACTTCATTTAAGAGGTTTTTATAACACCAATAGAAGTTAAAATATATTTTTAAAGTTTTGCTTGTCCGTATTTTTTTACGCCCATCACGCTAAAACTAGCGCAGGAAATTGGATATATTTTTTCACACTTTTATTGCATGTCTAATAGATTAATTTAAATCGGATGTCAGGAAAAAATAGCGATTTAAAAACGTTTTAACCTTGCAAAGCCAGGGCGGGTCGACTGGTATATAAATACGTGTAAAGTTTACTGAAAATTCTGCGAATTTAATGCTCATACGTTTAACTCAATAGTTAATACAACGTCGTAAAACTTTCCAGACTAAGCGAATTTTTTTATTTTCATTTAAAGTTGCGCTGCCAGGTCTATAATTATGTAGTAAACGTTTTTCTTCTTTGAATATTTTACTACTTAATTAAATAAGTAAAAGATATCGATGATATTTTAATATTTGCACATACATTACTTGATATTTTTAAGTAATGTTACTTTATATTTTATTAAAAAACTTATATATTAAAAAAATATATGTAATGTCAAACGAATAGACGTTTTTCCAGAAGATAAATGGTTATCGACACTTTTGGACATCAAGACACAGATTTTTTTAAATTTTATTAAGGTTAAGAGTGAATTTCTCAGTAACTAAGTTGATCAATTATGTATGGCATGCATATGCATTCACACCAATTTCTTCGTGGAGCAACGTGTTCAAGTGGCTTATAGATGTTTGCGTCAAGTTTGTGGTTGCCTGCAACTCGCATGTTACTCTTTGTTATAATATTGATAATTTATGTTGATGGCGTTATGAATGGAATGCTACCAAAAACCAATAGTAATTAATGGCAATAATTAAAATTTTTTATGTAACTTTATCGTGTTGCATTATGTTGCACCACAAGAAGTAACTGCACTTTTAGGACAAACAACTTCTTATATTGTGATGTTTTACTATTGCTACACGAATTTTATAGATGATCACCATTTTTAAGTGTGTTCTTTATTTCCAGGATGACGTTCGCGGCGGCACTGGTGTTGCTCGCGTTGTGTGCGACGGCGCGCGGCGGCGACCCGGTGTTCGACCCGAGCACGCTCATGCGCCTCGTGCTCGTGCCTGCTGACGCGCCCGTCGGCTCCGTCATCTACCGCGTCCGAGCTTCCGATCCTGACTTCGACTATCCGCTTCATTTTGAACTCATTGGTAAGACAGATTTAAAGCAACCCAAGGAACACTACTAAGACAAATAAATTAAAGTTCCTATTACACCGTACCCGTAAATACGCCACTCTTAAGACGGGTTGTACTTTAGAAACAGACATATTACTCTCTATTTAGTAATATTAATATCTGTCAGGACGGTGTTATTTGGCTACCTCCTATCTCACTCTTATTGAAAAATCATTAAAGGTGGTTTTCCACGTTTTCAAAAGAAGTACATTCTTTTAGCAAATTTTCATCAGAAGTGTATCAGTTGCCCAAACTTCAAGATTTTATTGTTTTTAATTGGGCACTGTGGTTCCACAACTGCTTTGAATATACATTGTAAAATGATAAATATTTAAAGTTTTATTTGATAGTGTAAGTTGTATACAAGCTGTGGCTAACTGCACAGGATTATTAATTAATTAAATATCAAACAGGTTTCTGTATCATGACTGAGATGATAGTGATGCAGCAATCCCCGATTTCAACATAGCGGACATACATATAATGTCAATACATATGTTTATTACTTACGATTCAAAACATGTAAAATTATTTTGCTTTACCGAAATTAAAAAAACAGATAGGTATAATTAAAAAATTTATACTGCTATTTCAAAAAAAGATTTCCATTAAAATTAAAACTTATCTGAACACAGGGCAAATGGGTCGCTTAGACGTCGGCATCGAGTCACTTCCCTGCACGCGTTACAACTCAGTGTGCCAAGCGAATGTAATATTGCTTCGGAGGCTGGAACCTGGTCGCTACGTAGACTTCAGGCTGTCAGCTCGCAATACTCGAGGGAGAAGTGCCCGAATAGCTTGCTCTATCACAGGAACCAATGCTACCACACCAAGAGATACCATATTTCCACATCAACCTGGAATTATATTAGTGCCTGAGGTTAGTAATTAGTATGTAATAATAAATAATGATTTATTACGTGATATTTTGGCTTGTGAAATTATTTATTAGTAAGATAACCTTTGTCGTCATTCAAATCAATAATTATAAGTTATCGATAAAACATTAAAATGTACTTACGAGTATAGAAATGAAGTTTATTTTTCCATCTGCTTCAATAAATTATTTGAATTACTTTTAAAAATAGTAGGTCGTTTTTTATACATTTACCCTACATTTGCAGTTCGTTACGGTCGTTTTTACTTCGATTCAAAGTCACACTTTTGTACGGTATCGAAAAGGTATTAATACTATCCGAACAAAAAATACTACAGATCGATAGCTAGCAACTACGTAAAAAGTTCCGATATCTGCACCTCACAATATTGATGTCATCAAATGAAGCAGAGAACGCCTGCGGCGTGATGTGTTGTGATTGATGATGATGACGTGCACCCCCGGCTCCTCGCGGAAACGAAATCGAAATTAACTGCTGCGATATTAAATCGTTCATGACCTTTGAATATGGCCAAATAGCACTTTATTTTATTTATGATAACACCAAGTAAATTAAAGCAATAAAAGAACGATTTGATTACTATAATGGCTATTAAAATATTAATTTTAATTATTTTTGCAGGATGCAAAACGTGGAACGGACCTCGAAATTGTAATAGCAAGAAAAAATCCATTGTCGCCGAAGCCGCTTGAATTGGAACTTTGGGTATGATCTCCCGTCCCTTACTTTCTCTGTCTTAATTTCTTGCAACATTTGAAATCTTCATAAAATGACGCTGTAACATTATCCTTTATCTTCATTGTAACTTCATTCAGTTGAATTTTAAACGTGTATGAGGTGATGATTGGATTTAATGACGTTCCCAGTGTACGCATTTCGCTGTAACCGCATAATGAAGTTTGCTTCCACCACTAATAGGCTCATTTCCATCGTGATATCGTTGACGGAATTTCACAAGTGAAATTCATTTAGTTTCTGAGTGAAATTCGTTTTCAGTTTTATAATATAATGTTATTAACTCATGCTCATTTTAGTAAATAACTCTGTTAAAAGTACTCTTAGCAGAAAAGAGTTGCTTACGAATTATATGTGCTATGACAGACCTTTTATTGTTGACTTTCATTATAATAGAACATACAACCTATAATCTACACTTAATATCACTAGCTAAAGTAAAAATAGGGTTGGTTAGGTTTCTCGGTAAGATGATATTACACAATTACAGCGCATTAAGAAGTCTTGAGGCGTGTTAAATTTCTCACAGTCCGTAGTAAATGGGTGGCACCCGTGCCTAGAGGTCTACCTAGCTTTATTATATCTATTTATATTATTAGAAAATACATTATACAGATTGATAATAATATTATGGATATTTGGCTTTAATGAAAATGTTAATAGAAACAGAAAATCGAAGGAAAGCAATGCTTAACTTTGTGTTATTTTTTAGAAAATGACCAAAAATTAAGTGTCATAATTTAATTTCATAGAACATTAGACCGAAGTATTGACATGGTACCCAAGATGCTATCTCACCGTACTTTATTTACCGGTTCTCTAAGGCCCCGTGGAAAAACGCTTCTTATCGTCCATTAAACGCTGTAATGACGGAGCGTGTCCTTACACGCACTGTAATTTAAAGCGGGCTGTACGTGATGAAATTAAGTATTATATGGGGTTTCACTTATTTGAAATTCAACCTAAGAGTGATAATTCTATGCAAGGTTATTTAAATTTCTTATTAAAGAACCAACGCAACTTCAAATGACGTATTTTTAAAATTATGTAAGCCTTTTCAACGTCATAGCTTCTATTTCAATAATATTTTTACAAAGTATGAAATGCAATTTTAATTAGTAAAACAGTTAAGACTTAAAAAAAGTAATGAGTATAAGAAAGAAAGAGTTAACCAAGAATTATTCCAGCATGTGGAACTAAGCACAAGAATCAAATTTGATTTGACTAAATAAAACTATCTTGTAGTGATTTGGGAATGTGTTTAATGGAGTTAGTGAATCCACTTGTTAAATTCAGATATTGGTAGATATTGGTAGATACCTTTAAAATGATTATTGTTAATGAGTACAGATAATTATGGTTACAGTTGCGATAATTTATTATAGTGTAATATTTAGGTATAATATTGCAAACCTAATAACAGCGTTTGCAGTAGCTTTTACGACAGTAATGATTTTTTTAATTTCTGCCTCCCTTTATGACAACATCAAAGCTTGGCTTTTCAGGTCATATAACCTGCATGAAAGAACTAGTTCATAAAGGTTGATTAAAACCTTTTTTCACGTCTACATCATCTCTTTGTCAGGGTTCTCCGCTCTTCGCAATAAGGCAGCGTCGCGTATCTACGGAGAATACTGAAGGCACTATATTCTTGGTTGGACCACTGGATTTTGAAGCTCAGTCCATGTACCATTTAACTTTACTTGCTGTGGTAAGTTTTCTTAAAATAATCTTTAACAAATAATTTTATATACACATAAAACTTTTCCTATTGTGAAATGTAGCTGTAATTACTTTAAGAAATTAAAACAATATCAACTAAAAATACATTGTCATTAAGCCTGTAATTACTGTATTTTTATTGATTTTCTTAGAATTAACCATAAAATAACTTCTTCTGATTCTGAGAATCTGACATTTAGGTGTCGAATTTAAAGTGCATTATGGTGAAAAGTTTTTAATAACAAAAATGTGAGTTGTTTCTTAGGAAAGAATCGGTAACTTAATTTAAAATTATTAATTCAAATTTAATATTCAATATTACATAATTGAAGTTTCAAAATCTACGATAAGTATTAAAGACTGCGAGTTAGATTTTGACATTGGAAAAAAGTCAAAAGTATATTTTCCACAAATGGAGATTCATTAAAATGACAACTATGTAAAGTGTAGGTATAATATTCAAAAGCAGATTCAAAATTATTGTATGTTTGTCATTTTGATAAACGTTAACTATTTAGAGTTAAAATAGTTTGTACGGAAAACCTGCCTTACAAGAGACTCTTAAATCGTTTAATGTATTTCAATGTGGTTCACTGGAATGCGTTAATGAGATTCATAAAAATAACGGTCGTGAAATGTTTACTTTTAACTTTAAGTAGCATTAGTTACATCTGATAAAATTGATGAAAGACATTTCTATGATATACATTTTAAATGTCGTATTAAACTGTTTTAAATATCAAATTTAACTGGGAATATCAAATTTAATAGTACATTCCTAGCCCAAATTAACCACCACATTTTTAAACCGAATATTTATCAAAATGCTCTGTGGATTTGTGGCTTTTATTCCAGAGACAATAATATTTACTCTAAGAATCTCCTCGTAAAAAATTTTTAAAAGTTTGAAAAATACCAAATTCATTGCTTTGTTCCTAAAACCAAAATTTACCAAATTTTAAGAGAAGCTAACAAAATATACAATATGCTATAACAATATTATTATGGCTATTTTACAGGATCCCTACGTAGAACTAGGAAAAGACACGCGAAATATCGCCGGTTTAGAAGTAGTGGTAGTTGTTCAAGATGTCCAAGACATGCCTCCTGTGTTCACATCAGCGCCCCCTATCACTCATTTACCACGACAAGTAGTTCCTGGTGATATGGTAGTGAAAGTAAGAGCTGAAGATGGGGATAAGGGTGCTCCTCGGCAGATTAGATATGGATTAGTCTCCGAGGGAAATCCGTTTACACCATTCTTCAATATAAATGAAACTTCAGGTAAGTTATTTAAAATTTTTATATGAGATCTTTTATTAATAACGCGAAAAGGGGGTAGGGCTCACAAAATTACAAAATATCACAAGTGTAGGAGGGGTAGTGCGATATCAAGTGTATTTATTTGTTTCTTAGAACATCGAAAAACTATTATTATCATGAAATTTACCAGAATTAAATTAAATATACCTGTATTTAAAAATAATATTCTAAAATTTTGTACCTACCTAAACTTCACCACTTTAAACTAGGGGGAAGGGGATAAAAACAATTGTACAACCCTCAAGCTGTAAATAGAACGCCAAATATAAAGGATTGTACTGCATAATGTAGTTAGATATCGTAAAGTATTGAACAGTATGTATGAGGCACTTATCCAATGTGCGGAAATACAATTTCCACACTATGTGCGTAACCGGCGATAACATTCGTTTAAAATTTGACGGCTTGTTCACATGATTTTTCAAGCTATTTCATTTATTGTGATCCTGACCTTCCACAATGTGGGCCTACATCTAGTAGTTCTAGTCTGTAGGTGTTCGTTTGGGGTCCACTGAAACTGTAGCATTCCACTTCCTCAATCTATCTTCGAGGTATCTATATTTGTTGCCAATGTCCGTGGGCGAAGGTGGCCACTTATCATTAAGTGGACCGTCTGCTCGTTTGCCCCTTAACTGCTATAAGAAATAGTGGTTTTATCATATTATAAATCATAGTAAGTAGAATAAGAACTTTCTTTTTTAACTTCAAATTTATATTCGTATAAAACATATTACCTTGCCGAACATTTTCCTATAAGGTATAACACTTAAAACGTCGGTAAAGACATAATCAAACAACTAAAAAACCCGTCTCCATGGAAACACCATGACATTGTATAAGTCGAAAGTTTCATGTAAAATGCATGTCCAGTGCACACTTAGTGCAAATTCGATCGAACTCCCTTTGATATTCAAGAGGTACGCTATCAGATTGCGAACATCTATTGTGTATGATGCTATTGCTCTAAATCCTTTACAACTGCTAGTATTGGTAGAAAAGACAGTGTGTGTAAATTGGATTTAAAATTTAGTACTTCATTCGTGATATTTTATAGCTTGATTGGTCATACCTATATAATAAACTTACATACAGTAAATGCCAGGAGTAATCTGTAAGTAAATAGGTACGAGTAATTAAATAAACATATTTACAAACTGTAATAAAATTAGTGTACATATAAATATAAAGTAACTTTCGATATTTAATTAAAACTTTGAATGGTGATAGAGAATGACGCTGTATGCCGAAATACAATTTATTTTAGTTCAGCAATAAATGATTATGTTATATTTTTATGATATATTATATCTAAATAAAGAATTGGAATGTAAGCTTTTATTATGTAGATATAGATTTAGATGCGGGTCAGCTTACATAAAATATGCATTTTACTTCCCACGGAAGCCTTATTAAAATTGTCATAACAGATAACGTATTATATCGGATTTCATCTTATTAAAAACGAAGATCACGTTATCTTTTATCTTACTAACAAAAACATTTTCTCCATATCTATTCAAACTATAAATATACACTCGTGCTATTCAGAATTTTCAATTTTTTTAAAGACTGAAATCAAATTTGGCAAGAGAAAAACCAGAGACTTTTTTGTCGGCTACGTGTAAGCTATGAGAGTTAAATCTTGAATAAGTATAAGTATATAAATATTAATACCTCAACGAAGTGAAAAAATATACACAAATAACCTACAAATACGAATACGTATCATTAATCCATATAATATCTCTAGAAGGGTTCATAATAAAGAATGACCGAGCCGACTTCGTGCAAAAACCTCGCGTGTTGCAAGTGGCATTTATGTTTATGAGTTTTATGGTAATCTGGATCACATTTAAATGTAAATAGTGGATGCTCTATGTACTTCACACTCAATTTAGTACAAGTTTTGCCAAAAGTAGTTTTTGTATTATCTAGATTAAGTATTTTAATATTCTAAACATTTAAACTGACACAACTCGCAGCCCAAACTAGAAACATGAAGACTGTAGTTTTTATTGAAACGTAGAATTTTACTGAGAAGTGAATTTTGGAAATTTAACTCAAAGATAGGTATAGTGAAATAGGGGATCTCAATAAATTACATTGGAAATAAAACCTATTCAATTGAACTTTACACAAATCACAAAAACCTATAATGAATATAATAAACACATACACCTACTCGTATGTGTGTATAATAGGATATGATTTTTTTATTTATTTCCACCAATTTTAATACGATTTTTAGAATATAAGTTTTATTTTATTTAAATAAATTGTGAGGAAAAATATTCTTTATTAATGATTGTTTTACCTCTACGATATGGGCGAGTTCTGAATATATATTTAGAAATTCATGACTAAAATGTAAAAAGCCTCGCAATGGATACGTACGAATTTAATATTAGTAAGTATAATAAAGGTATTAATTGAATATTTAACAATACCTTGAAGTACATGGCGAGCTTAATGTGACTTGTATATAAAACTCAATCGTTAGCAGATTTATTACGGCAATAACAGTTTAACGTCGCAAAGAAGACAGAACCGCCATTGTATCGACTAACAGCCCAGATTAGTATGTTGAAGCCACAACTTATGAAGATGCATTGGAATAAATTGAATCTTTAACATTTATTTCTGAAGGCAATGGATTGCTACATTTCAGTTGAGACTTTAATTTGCATTGAAAGTGTATATAAATATCGTATTTATATCTTGAAGAAGTTTCTTGGAATGAAAAACATTAATCTTAATATCGGAATCAACTTACGTGAGCAGGAACAAAAAGATTTGATAGATGTAAATCTGTCAGCGTATAAAATATAATTTACTAGCGGCCCATCCCGGCTTCGCACGGGTGGAATATTTAGTTTAAAACATTTTGGCTCTCCCGCATTTCGGTGCCCCTCTACCTCGGCGTTACTCGCTGCCACTCGCTGCACTTCGAGTATCACCGAGATAGAACTACACTGGCCCGTCGCGTCGGCGTGTATTTTTTGTTTATATTGATATTTTTAATTTCGTAATATCTTTTGAATAGAAGGTCCGATTTTAATAATTCAAAAAGTAATTTACAGGTATTGAAACAGTCTTGAATATGAAAATTTTTATTTGGATAAGGATTAATACAAAGGTATGGAAAACATGGTCTGATTTTGATAGGCATTTTTATCAACTTTTAAAATATAAAAAAGTAGTTATAGTGACATAACTATAATAGTTGGATATATGGTCTCGCGGAGTTTTTTGTAGATATTGATACGTTCTATAATATTCTAGAACATTTTTTTGTTCTATCATCAATACTTTTCGCAGCGCATGCGATGAAAGATATTTTATGGCTATTTTTTTGCACCTTGGGTTGGTTTTAGTAAGATTTTCTGGGGATCTCTAATTTTTCTTGTAATAAATATAGCCTATGTTACTCAGGGATAATGTAGCTTTCTAATGGTAAAAGAATTTTTGAAATCGGTCCAGTAGTTTTTATGTTTATTCGTTACATACAAAAATACAAATCTTACTTCTTTATAATATTAGTATAGAAGTATAGATATAGATTAGACATTAACGATCTGCCCCGTATTTGAAATCTGTGATATCTTCTAAAACACCCATTTTAATAATATGTTATATAGGGCAATTTTGATCTCCATAAAATGCACAACATATCTGACGTATTTAATTTCTTAAGAATAATTAGCACTTTTTTGAAGATATTTGATATATACAATTCGGTACTACATTATTTTGATTAAAAATATAATTTAACGTATGTTTTATACTATGTAGAGATTTTACTCAGTAAACTCTATATTTAAACTAGGGCAAAGTTTGCTACTAGAAAGTATTGCATTTTTCCCTTCAAGGTAATTTTCCGCTCAAATTATTTATTGACGTGAGAGGTTGACGCCCTCTAACGAACGCTATTTCAATATTATTTTACGGCTTCTATATATTACTAGGCTGGTATAACTATTGTGTCTATATATAACCTCTTTGTATTGAGTAATATACAAACAATTTCTTTATTGATCTATTAACTCCAAAAATAGAAAATAATTCTTAAACTTTGTTAATCAAAAAATTTATATGCTTTACATAAACAATTCTGTTTCTAGTATGTTCTAAATACGACTTCTTGTTTACCGAGACATTACCATATATTGAGAGTCATACGTTCCTCGTCTGGTATTTTTCTATAGTGCTATTTCCGTTCTAATTGTAACTAGTGGGTTAATGTAAACTATTTTTGTTTGATAACATCAACCACGTCCGCAGGTTTCCGAAGGATATCCTTTATATCAACCCCTTAGTTTTGACCTCACTTTTATCATTCCACATCGCGTGACCTAATTTACACTAAATAACTTCAGTCATTTTGGCAAATTTAAATACAACTCTAGCCCAAACTTTGACAATTAACCACTAAGCTGTGCTTATTTCCTGGCACTGACGAACTCAATGAAATTTTAAAACCACACTGAAACGAACTCTATTTAAATCTGTTAAGCATTAAAGTCAGGATTAATTCTAACTAAGTCTTCATTAAATGTCAGATAGAATTGAGATTTTAAGTTGAAAGCGTTTGATAACGAGTCTACAATGTTAGTATTGTAAAAGGAACTATTCGAAGAGGTCCACGGATTTGAGATAATATTTTGTGTTTATGTAAAACTTACAATGTAATTATTGATAATGACGATCGTATTTATGGCATACTGGGTAACTATATCGTATTCAATAAATTAGTGATTGTTATTAATACGTTACAAAGATTGATGATTGTTGTTGTTATTTTAAAAAATCAAAAGATCATCACGGGTCTATCTAAAAATTATTTAAAAATGGCACAAAAAAGTATTTAATAACGTAATAAACACTTTTAGCTATAAAGTGACGTAATTAAATTTTGGATGTCGACGATAGATATGCAGACGCAAACTATATCTCCCGATTTTCTGAATTGCCATCTACTAACAAGTAGAAGGACTGTTACTGTATTCTATACACTGCGTTGAAGATCAATTTATCGAGTGCCTAGACCTAGCCCAGCATTTCAGGGAGTCGCATAATACCTCATTAGACCATACCCACTGTCGCTCTACCAGCATTGTTTGTAAAGAATAAGCCGCTGTATTTCATAATATACCTTATTTTACATTAGTTTATTCAGTGTATCTGGGTGCGAATAAATACCGATGTCTTGGAAATAGAATTGTTCACTCTTGAGACGTTTACATTTAAGTACAACCTTTAAATTACCGGGACGTAATTGTTCATTATGAAATACTTTGTCCAAATTCAATGCTTATTCAGAATGATTCTATTTTATTATCGTTTATTTCGCTAAATTGGTTTAATGTCTTATTGAAATGTCGATAAGTTATCTCGTAACCATAAAAATGATATATCTGTTAATTAAATTATTCTTACACTATCAAGATACTAAATGTTTCAATACAAGATACAAAATATTATGAATGCAATAGTAAATCTCTTTGGTCAGGACCACTTCACCAACAGTAAGATGAGGCTTTATTTGAATGAATTTCCAATTAATTTGGACATAGGTATATTAGTATAGAATTATATTATAACCTTAAATCAACCATAGACTGTTTAATGGCGCAAAATTAAAACTTGAAGAGTGTGAAATAAGGGAAGAACGTGGTGATGAGAAATGATTGGTTCTCTACAGTCGTTTCCTATACACGTTATATGGGAATCCAGTGTAGCGAAGAATGTATTTGTGTATTAGTAGTAATAAGTAGGTAATAATTCTTGATACAAGAAGTCGAAGGCTAGTTTTCAATAACTTACAAAGTAACATACGTCATCATTTACCGTACAAGCGCGCTTTAAGCGCACTATTGTAAACAATCGAGCTGTCTTAGCTTGGTTTTCATAATGAAGGGATATTTAGTTTGAATAGCATCTTAGGAGACATGACAATACACACTCCACTGTTCCGTCTGTAGACAACTGTGCTTCACAGATACGTTTAAGCTTACCGTTAAATGATAATGATATAAATACAACTACTTCATCTATTCAGATTTATTGTTTCCAAAACCATATTATTACCAACTCATATTATCGTTTTAAAATCGCATTAGTCATTCATAGAAATATTTAATATATGTATTATAAAAATATTACGTTATTTATAAGCATAGCTTAAATATATTACATGTAAATGAGCAATTCTTGTATAATAATATAACATTTGTATAAGAACTGCTCGGATTGTCGGGGACCCGGTGTTGCATTCACGGCTGGACCCCTTGGCACTGCGTAGAGACGCATCTTCATTGTGCGTTCTCTATCGCATATATCACGGGGGGTGTTCCGAAGAGCTTGTCCATTTGATTCCTGCCGCCGAATTCCACCATCGCACTGCACGTCATAGACTTAAGTGTCATCCTCATCATCTGGATGTGTGGCGTGCCTCTACAGTGCGCTTTTCTAGAACTTTTATTCCACGCACAATCAACTTATGGAATGATCTACCTTCGGCGGTATATCCGGAACATTACGACATGGGGACCTTCAAAACTCGCGTATATCTCCACCTTAAAAGCCGGCAACGCTTCTGTAACTTTCCAATTGTTGCAGGAGTCCGTAGGCAGCGGTGATTACTTAACACTAGGTTACCCGACTGCTCGTTTGCCTTCCTATTTTATAAAAAAAAAATTGTTTCTCAAAAACAGCATGAATAATCATGATAAAGTTCGATCATACAGTTACTAATATAATTCGACGTTCTTCTTACAGTAAATTGCAATGATTATGCTTATTAAAATCAAGCTAAGACACCGAATTGCTTAAATTAGGGGATATAAAAGTTTTTTACTAAAAGTTACTTAACGCTAAGTATTCTGGATAAATAAACTGGAACTCAATATCGTATTTTCGCTTGAAGAGTTGCCGATGGATCGCATGTCAAAGACAAACTCTTGGTAAAGTTATTCGAGGAAAACTGATATATGTTATTGTAACCGTTGTTGACGCAAATATATTGTAAAGGACTTTTGTCAATTACTATTACAGTTTACTGGATTTATATTCGCCAAGTAAGCAACTATTTTAACGAAATAAAGTGTATTGGGAAGAATATTTCCTTTTGAGTCCTTTCCTGAAAAAAAATCTGAGTCAGGGATAAATTGTAAAAACTCAACAATTTTTTTTTTGTTTAATTTGTATTGGACAAGGTTCGTATAAGATAAATTTTTGGAAAATCTACTGGGAAAGTCGGAGAACATGTAATTTGATATTTTTTAATTTAAATGTCAATAAAATAATAGCTGTATAGTTTGTCTGTTTTTCTATACGCTCAGCCTAAATCTTACAAAAATGTTCATAAACCTACTACGGTAAAATTGGGACGTGTTGTTAGTATTAGAATAAAAATGAAGTAGTTCAAAGACTTTTGGAAAATACGAGAATTAATTTATTATACACAGTAATAGTAGGCTATTCAACGTAATTTATTAACGGACTCATGAAACATTTATGAGAAAACAGTCTTGTCACTACGCCATTCAAGTTATTATACAAACGCTAAGAATCACTTTTGTATGCTAATTAAATAATTAGGGTCAATTTTTTACACTCTCACTCACTACGTTGTTAAATGTTACCTATTGTTCAAGAACTTTCAACTGGGATATGTTATATAACATTATTTAATTTTAATTGTGGACGTTTATACTGCTGTAACGCGATAAAAATCAGCAGAAACTAATACCTGAAATTTCTTTTTGGGAAAATGTCTTATATTCTGAGAATTAACTTTCTGTCTGTAATAAATTTAAAAAGTATTAATACTTTATTGTAATTCAAGTATCTAATTTTTTTCTAATAATTTTTATAAGTATTTATTTCATTATTTAATTAAACATTTTAATTTGTCTCTTCGTTGATGTTCCATAACAACAGGGCATCGGTTTATTGAAATTATGCTTAACAATACTTCTATCAAAACTTTGGATTAGGATTAATTTATTGCAATAATTTATAAAATACCTGACACATACATTTACACATTTAATGTCAGATTGAAGTTTGGTATTCGGTAAATATTTTAAAGCAAAACATTCATGTTTTCTAATATCACAATATAGCCATTTCTCAAGACCAAGAAACTCCCACATCCTCCACGCGACAACGTCTAGCAATAAAATACATACCTCGTCAACTCGAAGAAACATGGCCATCATAATGTTTTGTTCAGAGACGGGTGAAGAATGCTTTTTGTTAGTCTAAAACAATAACAAGGGCGATAAGACAAGGGTTGACAACCGTACTTTATCATCACACAAAAATATATTTTTTGTGTAATTTGATTTTTTGGGATTCATTTTGTTTACTTATAAAACACACTTAATAATATTACTGGCGTAAGAGCCAGGCTACATGGGTCATATAATCGCAATATAGGGTCAACGCATTCCTATTTAAATTCACGCAGAATTTAAGTTAGCTTACGTCGTAAATGGCAACAAAAATAACTTTACTGAGGTCTAAAAGGTTCTGACGTATTTTGGATTAGTTAAATAGTAAATAGCTGGCCTGACCTGATATTTCAAAAGGAAAAAAAGAAATGTTTAAAAATTTTTTTTCTCCCTGATGTTTTTCTAACTGTAAATATTCTATTCTATGATAATTGCTAAAGATAGTAAAAAATTGATTTTAAGAAAAATAATGATATAAAATAAACTGCAATATATTTTAATACAATGTTGGTGACCCTAAACAATACCCATATATTAGGATAAATCTTACTCGTTTTGTTTAATATATGGTTTCTTTTTTATGGGAAACAAGGTACAATAAATACAAAAATATATTAATATATTTCAAAAAGTAATAACTTAGAATATTAATACTTGATTGTATCTCATTAGTCATTATTCTCTTGTATATATTATTAGTAAATACCAAATGATTCATTATAATTTCCCTTTGTAAGCTAAACTTATGTAGGTGTTACTGTCGTTCGTGGTATATTTTAATGGGTACCTTTATTCTATAGGTTGTAAGTTATTACAAACGCAAAGCATGTTTCAGGTCATATGTTAATCTATTGCTAAATATTATTGTGTTTTATTCATTTTACTTGAAATTAAGTAAAAAGGTTTATTCCAATGAAAAAGTTAATTCGTAAAAACTAGCGTCATCTTTCAGTGGGACGTCAAAGTATGCAACGGGAGCTTTGGGGATAAAGGTTTATTTCAGCGAGACGGGTGATGAATCTATTTCATTGAAATATCTGTAGATGGCGCTGAAGCATAATTAAGCGCAATAAAAAAAGTTGTATTAACCAAAATCATAATCTTGCTTTAATTTTAAAATCACTGTTTGATGTTTTTATTAAATAATCCATTTAAAATATATAAAAATATAATTTATTGTTTATTTCAGGTGAGGTTACTCTCGAGAGGCCTATTGAAGAGATTGCGGCAATATCTCATGCAGGGGCTCCAATCCTTCTCACTGTAGTAGCTGAAGAAGTTCGGCTGTCTAGAGAAGAACCTGAAGCAATGTCGTCGACTGTGCAACTTGCGTTCATATTACCAGAACGAGATAATTCACCACCGTACTTTGAAAATGAGTCGTGAGTAGTTTATTTATAATATTATCCATTATTAAGGTTTCGTTCTGGCTTATAAAAATGCTTATATGTATTTTTTTAATTTCTCAATTCGTCTTACTTAAATGTAAGTTTAATAAATCTTTTACGTATAATTTTAACCATCTAGAAAACTCTTAAATGATAAAAGATAGGCAACTATAACATAACTAGATATTTCTTAAAATTAACAGTATGTGTTAATTCAAGAAAACCTCATTTGAGTCATTCATCAACTTAAAAACACAGATATGTGAAAATATTATTAATTCCAATACAGCTAATAATTTTCAGTTTAAAATATATTTAAAAAGGAAACTACATTTTACATTACATTCCAGGTACATTACGTATTTGGACGAAAACGCACCGCAAGGTACAGCACTCGTATTCAACGATCCATACATTCCGCAAGTTAATGACAACGACGCTGGGAAAAATGGCGTTTTCTCTCTCTCGTTGGTGGGGAATAACGGAACCTTCGAAATATCTCCAACAGTCGCCGAGAGACATGCACAATTCATCATTAAAGTTCGGGATAATACCATGCTGGATTTTGAAGCTCGCAAATCAGTTATTTTTCAGGTGTGTGTTTTAAAATAGGTTTTATGCTTTTAATTTTAAGCATTTTTCAAATAGTTAATCTATTTCTAATGTTGAAATTAACAGCCTTTATAATGTTTTAACTTTTTCAGGTTTTAGCGCAAGAATTAGGTCCAGCAACGAACTTATCAGCAGTTTCAAATGTAACCGTTTATTTAAATGATGTAAACGATAATCCACCCGTTTTTCTGGCACTTTCTTATGATGTTGAGCTACCAGAAAACGTGACAGCTGGTGCAAGAGTTGTGCAAGTCCAAGCAGATGACGTAGATACAGGATCATTTGGAAAAATTCAATATACTGCCATATTAGGATACTTGAATACGTCGTTAAACCTAGATCCTATATCAGGATTGATAACTATAGCGACAAATAATCATGGCTTCGACCGTGAAGCGATGCCAGATTTGCATTTTTTAGTAGAGGCTAGAGATAATGACGGTATAGGTTTAAGAGTAACAGTGCCATTAATTATTAAGTTATTAGATGTAAATGATAACCCACCAGAATTCGAAAGGACATTGTATGAATTTGTTCTCTCGCCAAGTCTAAATAATTTTACTTCGGCGGCATTTGTAAAGGCAGTTGACAAAGACGCAGAGCCACCAAATAGTATAGTGAAATATGAAATTATTGAAGGAAATACCGACGGAAAGTTTGCAATTAATGAAGATACTGGTATGTTTTCTGTTTAACAGAAATAATTTATATTTCTAGGACAATATATAAATGATTTCAAAACATTTAATCAGCCCTAATATATTTTATTATTCTCATATCTTAAATTGACACGGAACTTCAGTTCACTGAGGCTCAAAATTCAGAAAGGAATTAGGTATAATAAATGTAGTTTAAATTGGTTTGACTTTCTTTTAGGTGAATTGTATCTTCTAGAAACACTCAAAAGAACCAAGAAACAAAATGTTCATAGAATAAAACGCCAATCTGATGATGATGAAAGCGAAGTTTATATGTTAACCATTAGAGCCTACGATCTTGGAGTGCCAAGACTTTTTTCAACTACATCAGTTAAAATTTACCCTCCAGAAAGTAAAACGAGGACAATGTCCTTTATAGTCCCTGGTGCTAATCCTGATAGAAAAAAGTTAGAAGAAGTTTTAAGTACACTTTCAGGAGGAAAAGTTACAATAGTAGATGTAAAACCTTATAAAGGAGATAAAGGAACGCCAGATCTTAGTGGCCAAGATTCTAGTCAAGAAAAGTAAGAATAGTTATTAAACTTTCCCATACTACTTATTATTTTAGATTCTTTAGTTAAATATTAAGACATATTTTGGTTTATTTCGAAACGTATACCATATGTTACACATTATTGAAAAATGTTGTATGTTTTTAGAAGCGTAGTCATTGCAGTCGTACGAATGGCTGGCAGCAGTGCCATTAACGTAGCGAAACTTCAAGAACAGTTAGCGAAAAATATGACTGTTTACACAACAAACACAGTTATTAAGGAACAAACCTCTACAACCGAAGATAATAATTCGGTAAGAAATTTCATTTATAATATTATGTATCAATGTTGTATTAACATTCATTTTATATAATAAAAGCATTAAAAGTTCTAAATTCTAAATTTTATTTTTTATTGCAGGGTATATATAAAGCGGAAAGCCGATTACTATTCTGGCTACTTATTTTGTTAGCAATATTGATAGCTATAGTATTACTTCTTCTCATATGTTGCTGTATATGCGAAGGTTGTCCCTTATACATGCCACCAAGGTAATAAACATTTATTGAAATTCTATAACTACACGCTTATAACATTTTATTACACAGTTATGTTAATAATCTATCTCACACACTCTTAAGATACTGCAATATGAGATATAATCATATAAATGATAATAACTCATAAAAAGGCCATGATGATCGTAATTGATGTAATTTTAATTATAGACCCAAACATTTATGTGGAAATAGGTATTATAGTATCTTTACCGTGTGGAAAAATTATGTTATATTGTTAATATTCCCAGTTTCTATTTGCCGAAATTACTTAACTACAATTTTGGAATATCAAGCTACAATAATACAAGCTTCATATATTTAAAAAGACCTAACTAACAATACGCACACATGTAAATTACACAAAATTAGAGTAAAAGCACTTTCACATATTCCATTTTTGTATAAAAAAATAACATAAAACAGATAGGTACATAGAAATCAATTAATAAATTCTAGGAAAAGAGTGATACGTGTCAACTCCACAGAGGACGACGTCCGTTTAGTGGTACGAGACAAGGGAGTTGGGACGGAAAACAAGTCGACGCAAAATTTAGAAAATAAAACAATACAGCCTGAATGGAGGAGACGGGAAGCGTGGAGTGCTGAACAGACAGACTTACGGACAAAACCGACGCAATGGAAATTCAATAAAAGAAACCTTAGGAAAGAAAGCAAGCCAGCTTCTACACCAGGTGATTTAAGACAAGATTTCGTTCATACTGCTGCTGATAATGATTATAAATATGATGATTCGAGGAAATCTATCCGACATAGGTAAATAATTTTCAATTTCTTTTTGTTTTCATAAGACTATATAGACTTAGTTATACTTATTTATATTTAATGTATTTCCTTTATAAAAACCTCTTATAGCACAGCTAAATGTTTCAATGATTTATCAAATAAATAGTTCACCATTTACTACCGTTAAGATATTATTACTGTATAGTTCAAAATTTAAAATTATATATTTTTCCAGGGATGGACCAAATATTATTTATACAAAAGAAATGCAACTTCAAGAAGCCTTTGCAAACAAACACAAGGAATATATAGATGATCTAGAAAATGGTTATGACAGAATAGCGACATTACACTACCAACATAAGGAACAAGATAATGATTCCTTACGGAGACATGAAATTGAACGAGGCTCTGAAGTTGGATTTCACAAGACTGAAGCTGATAGAAACATACATGAAAAAGAAGAGCATAAGTCAAAATTTGATAAACATGCACCGTCTTCCCTAGGCAGAGACCAATATTTTATAAAAGAAGGTAATACTGAAATTCTCAGACTTGTAACACGAGGAAAAAATGATGAAGAACGGTATGTCAACCTTCCAGTTCACCAACATCGGCCCGTTACTTTAATTCCACAAACCCAATATGTTGTTGTGGATAATGGAAAAGAACTACTAATGGAAAGATTTATCCGAGAGCAAGGAGAGGAAGCCAGCAATATACGAGAAAGAATGAATAAAATAACTGATCTAGATGATGTATCTAATAAAGATGGTAAAAGTGTAGGTCAGAGGTCTCAGCTTGGTGGTGAAATACAAAACCAATTGCATGAATATTCTAACTTGCAACCTGATGTTCCCGGTACAGTTCCTTTGAAATCTGATTATTTACAAAATGCTTTATTGGAAATGCAAAATAAATCGTCCATCCATCAAGAATTGTTAGAATCTTCTTTACGAAAACAAAATGAGCTTCTTCATCAAATATTAATTGAAAGGGAAAGAATGTTGCAAAATCAGGAAACTGCGTCACAAGTTGAAAGTAAATTAGAGACTCAAAGCTTACCGGGACATTCTGTGATGGCTACACAAACAGAATGTCATATCGGTACCCAAACAGATGCACATTTACTTAATGAAGTTAAGAGAAAATCAAGAAGTGACAATGATTCATATAGCGAGGATGAATCTCAACCAACAGACAATACGAAAAAAGTAGCATGGATTAAAAAGAAAAAGCATAAGAAAAAAATTAAGTACAGAGATCCTAGGCGAAGTATACGAGTTTATGAAATAAAAAGAAAAATAAAGACTCCCATTATTGAGGAAAGCGATGCATCGCCTTCTTTAGAAAGTGAAAAACATGTTAGAATTAGTAAAACGAATGAACGAGAAGAAAGAGTGAAACATTATGGCGATATTACAAAAAGTACAGTTAAGACGTCAAAGAATGAAACTGTAAGTTCAACTCAAATTAAAACTGTAGATAGCGATAGGAAACCAAAATTAAGGCGAGAAATTTTATTAGAGATTTCAGATTCACTTGATGAAAAAGCAGGATCTGGAAATTTCAGCAACAAAAAAAGAATTGATCATGACTTGCCGACTTCAAGTGAAGAAATTAGAACAGCAAAGTTTATTCAAGTGCACGAAAGCAGTAAAAGCACTCAAAGTGCTAGTAGTTCTGCGAGTAAAGACCAACGCCATTTAATATTTTCACGCCAAGGATCGTCTACCGAGGAACGCGACCAAGCTATTGAAGCAAGTAAAAAACTGAAAATAAGTGATTTAAATGAAAAAGATAATTTTAAAGGTACAAAAAAGGAAAAAGAAGAGAGCAGCGAAACTATTTCAAAAAAAGATACTGAAAGTGAATCAGTTAAACAAAGTGACGGATCAAAACCTGTACAAAAAAGTTTACCAAGATATATGCAATGGTATAGTAAAAAGACAAATGCAAGTTCCAAACCACCAGCACCAGAAAAAGTAGTGCCTGATAAACCCAAACGACCATCTAAAACAAAACCTGATACAGAAAAAGATCCTCAGGAAAAAATAGGCCGGTACGGTAAAATAATAAGCAAAGAATCTCAAAATCAATTAGGAGAGACAAAAAAAAACTTCAAAGAAAAAGAAAATGAGTTTATTCACCCACGTTTGCTAAAAGAGGGAAGAGTCACACCTGTTCCAGAGGGCCCACTTCCTGATGTTCATCCCTTGCTTCAACATTCTGAACATAGATACGAACATCAATATGAAAATCAAAATCCACTTTGTTACATACAACCAACCCATATACCAAAATATCTAGGAGGTCCATCTAGTGCACCTGCATTACCTAAACGGCAATCTTTAGAACAGCAACCAATTTACGTAAATCAAGACGATGTAAAAAACAAAGAGAAGCAGGATATTTCTGAAAGTGCATTAACTCACAGTATATCAATTTCAGCGAAATACGACGATAGTAAAAAAACTGCAGCTGAAGTTCACGTTTCCAAAATAAATATTGGCGGAGATCCTGTTACTGATGTGAATCAGAGAGTAAAAACATCTAAAATCGAAGATAATGATTCAGGCATTGCAATGAGCACGCTAGTTCAGCAAACTGGCAATATAAAAAGATTACCAATAACGGAGAAAAAAAGTGTTTTTACTATAGCGTATGATGATGTCCAAACAAAACAATTGAGGCCTGACAGCAGCTCTACGTCTTATTGAATATTAATATTTTTGATCAGGAGTGCCTTATAGATATTATTTTTCTATAATACACATTGTAAACTTGTTCCGTCCTATTTATTAAATATAGATTTTCTTATAACATTGTAAATAATTTTTTACATAAATATATTAGATGTTACTAATGAATCAACTGCCTTTATTTATGACTGGTTTGAAACTTTTTGTACTTAAGATTTTAATGTAAATAAAGTTTGTAAGGAAATGTATTATTTAAATTAATAATAGCTTTAATAAATCTATTGTAAATAATTATTTCTTCATCCAAGGTACTGTTTCAGTATGCAGGTCTATATTTGTTATAAAATATAAAGTTATATGATTATACTTATGACTTTGTTTTATTTAAGTACGAGCAGCCTGCCCTCGCTTCGCTCCGAATATTTATAGCAATATTATAATTGATGTCCTTCAATTGTCACTCTATGATTTGTTTAGCTTTTCATTATTAAAAAAGAAAAAAGAGAGAGAGAAAGGTTATAAACAGAAAAAAAATATAGAAAGAAAAAAAAACGTCAGATAATAAAAAAAAGCGAAATGACAGAGCAATGATAAAATTGAAAGAGAGGAAGAGAGAGATAATCGAAAGAAATAGTGAAAAGATACTGTTAATTCTGAACAAAGATAAAGATAAAAATTAAAGAGATAAAAAAGAGAGAATGATAGTATATAAGTGGAAGAGAAATGGAAATACTATAGTTTTCTCTTAGTGAAAGATTTTTTTAAATTGGATCAGTAGTAACAAAATGGCCATACTCAATTAATTAAAAAAAAATATATAGCAACACTACATCATCTATGGCCACTCAGGTATAGTATAGTTTTCTATCAGTGAAAGGATTATCATTAAATTTACATTCACTTTACAAAATGGCCACGTTATGGCACTTAAATAGCCATGTCTTTTTAATAAAAATATTTATGGCAGCGCCACATAGCCTAACCCGGAAATTATGTAGCTTTTTAACGGTGAAAGTATTTTCAAAATCGGTTCAGTAGTTTTCGAGCCTATTCGTAACAAACAAACATACAAACAATCAATCAAATCTTTCCTCTTTATATAACAGTATAGACAATAAAACATGTCAATTAGAAATCCTTTTAAACTATGCTTATAATTCACAAATAAATCAGATTTGAATCCTAAAACTAGTTTTTATTATAGCAATTTCTATTGAATTCGAGTAATTCCGCCATCAGAAATTGGTAACTCTGTCCACTCACTGGTCATCCGATCGATAGCAATGGCGTGGTTGCGCGGTGGCGTGAGGTGCGTGTGACGACTATCAGCCGCCATTGTCGGCTCTTTTGGTCCACTAAATACTAGGAATGCAGATCTACCTAGTAGATGACAGGCAGCAACAGAATTATGGATTGCTTTTCCTCGGTAGATGTCGCTACAGATCTTTACGTGTTATTGCCCCTCATCAATAGATGGCTGAAAAGAAATTCAAGCTTTTTAAATAAATATATCATTACTAAAAAATACAAATATTAGAATCGTTGTTTAATGTTTACATTTATGTGATATTCTCTCTTATGATTTTCTCTTTATAAATATCTGACTCAGCAATAATAAAATATGTTTAAGAGATATTCGACTAGATGGCTCTGATGAATGTGTGTATTTAGTTTTAATTAATTTTACCTTATATTCTTTAATACCTAACCCATTATAGATGCGATAATTGTCTGAGACTATTTATCTCATTATGTTGTTACGCAATAACTTTAAACGACTCTCAGGTAATAATATAATAAATTAATACTTTACATTTATTAGGTATTTTTTATGAATATCAATATCGGTGCTCAACAAACTTTAAAACCAAGATTAGTAATCCAGAAATGCAAAGTTGAACATTGTTTCATCGAGCACTCAATCATTCGCATGAGCCGTTCCTTCAGCTCATTTGCACAGACAACTCGCGCGGAAAATTATTTCTTTTCATATTCCCATTTTTCACGTCTTACTTAAAGTTTCCAATGACTGGGGAGTTTACCTCTGTTTATTTTTTAATTTTTTCCTTCAGAGAATTTCTTTTTATCGTTTGTTTTCCCTAATTTCGAAGGTACCCTTAAAATTAGGTTACTTATCTTGAAAAAAATATATAATCAGGTATTTTATTATTCATGCCTTTATTATGAAAGTTTTTGACAATTCAACGGCGCGTCAGATCGAGAATATTTTGCAGATGCTAATGGGTCAAAACTAAACTAATAACTTTTAAACATAGTAATACATACACATATAAGAATGTATGAACATTTAAACTTCGAAAGTATTTTATATGTTATTTATTAGCCCTAAAAACACGTCGAGTGGAAATTACACTTGTAAAACCTTGTCGCGTTTTTTGGTCCAATATTGATAAACTCAAACACATTAAAATATATACCAATTAAGATTTAAATAAACATATTTTTGAATTTGAGCATTAACTAGTTGAACACTAAACTACACTGAAACTGAAAATAATTTTTCCGTTGCTAGCTATGATGTAGTGACTAGTGACAGACTAATATAACAAGTTTTTCGTTTGTGTGTGAGTAAGAGCAAAGAAGTCTCAACGAAATATTTATTCTAAATTATTATTGTTAACTCTGGCGGAACTTTTATTAAGAAAGTACCAAGGCGACAGAAACAGACATGAGGTATGGAAATTACGTCTCCCCGCGGCGACTTGCTTTCACGGTCCACTGGGTTGATCATAATAAAAACTCGCGCCGTCGCCTTCGCACGAAGTTTGACCATAAATTCCGTGGTCGCAGTAATCGTCCGCCGACGGCGAAATTCCTTCCCGACCCTAGATCTGCTTTTAATATAATAAATATCACAAGAATACACTACTTTTTCTGTAAAGTTTTTTTTCTCATTGTTTCCCCGAGGGCGAGCCAAGACCATTAAAAAGGTTAGGGCGGGCGATATTTTATGCGATTTTAAGTGTGTAACAGTCATAATGGCCGTTGTATGGCATCGTAAATTAGGCGTTATATAATATTTATATTCTTGATAGTCCAATCGTTATATAAATCGATAAATAATAGAAAATTAATTGTTATTATTGAATTTGTAATTAACCAATTTGGTTATAAGATCTAATAGTATACTAAACAATCATTATAGATTTAAAGTGGGGTTTAATAAAAAAAAATAACATTTCTTTGTTTTTATATATAAAATGTAAGTGACGTATGAAATGGTCAAAAAGCTGAATATTTGCAACTATATAGAAAATTGTAATATTTTGTACTATGATATAATATGATGAAACCAATCTAGATAAATCTATTTCAAATTTCAATATGAATTGAAATGGAATCAAAAATTTTAATCAAGTCATTAGAAGTCACTCTAGCAAAAACACAGAATAATTTAATAGCAATGTTTTATTTAATTCCAAAAAATGAAAAATGAAGTTAAATTGTGTTAAATAATTTATTTTACTTATACAATATTTAATCGAAAATATCAAGATTAAAAGAGAAAATCCAAATGAATGAACCTTGAAACAGAACTTGGTTTTTGATATTACAGATTTCGCTTAAGTGTCGGGTTGTGCCATTCCGCGAGAGGGTTAACTTTGAAGTATCATTGCTCTTATTAATGGTCAAGTTGAACCCCAACGCCGACCCGATTGAAACTGATTGCTTTAAATGAATTATTCAATTGACACCAATTATTAATTGGAGCTATATTTTGTGAAATTATGTAAAATAAATTAATTTTACAAATTTATGATTTAGTTTTAAGGAATTGGGTTTTGTTTTTTTTTTTTATGATAGATAAGGCACAAACGAGCAGACGGTCCATCTGATGGAAAGTGGCCACCGTCGCCCATGGACATCGACAAAACTAGAGGGTATCTTTTGTTTTGTCGATGCGTTGCCGACTCTAAGATAGAGGGAGGAGGGGGAGCGAAGAGAAGACTGCTACGGTTTCAATGGACCCCGAGTAAGAACCCGGTGTTCATTGCAACCGGAGCAGTATTATACGATGGGAGAGGTAGGGGTAGATCTGGCCCACATGCGGCTCGGCCGAAACGCGTCAGAGACACTTGGCGGTCGGATTCGCATGCTGGTGGTCGCAAGCCATTCGGGGAACAGATCCCCTACCACCAAGGGGGTGCTGGGTTACTCGGCTCTTACGAGATGCTCTCCCTCTCTGCTCTCCTCGCTCTGTAATTTATTTTAATTTTTAAACTTAATAAATCTTAAAGTTAGTAAAGAACAGAAATTCGGAACCTTATTTGAACGTCTATATAAAAGATCTGTATAGTTGGTGGTTAAAGATAGACTTTCTTTCTCTATTGCTACCCATTTATCAAAAACAGGAAAATGAATGAAAAACAGGAAAATGAATGAAGATGATCTTGACTGGATTACAACATTTAAATACACTATTATAATCCTGGACCATCTCACTGATCTTCAAATCTTTTTTATTATACTTGGACTCCCTATGACTACTCCTGTGGGTCAATAGTGTCCACTTTGAAAATCAGTACGTTAGATCTATGAAAAATTCAATCAAAATATTATTAAACAATCATAAACTCATAATTACACTATGATAGTAAGCTTAATTCAAACCCCAAGAACTAACCTTAGAAAAAACTCTGGTTTCATAAAAAAACTGTTCAAAAAATAGTCACAAATCTACACAAAAACGTGGTGAGTATAACATTAATTATAAAATTTTATTAATTTTTACGTCCACCTAACATAAAATTGACACTTATTGCTTTTCGCTGAATTTATACCGAAAAACCAATTAATCACGTTCTATCTAAGAAAGCGCAATAAATTCCTTACGGACTTTAATTATTTTCTTATGATTTTAATTTCTCGCCCTCGCCTCTAATCTCGGATTTTCGAACAACTGTCTCCACTCTGATTTTTTCAACTTTGAGTTTGCGACTTTTATTAATAAAGGGAAGATAATTAATACTACTTAAATGTTGATTAAGTTTTTTCTTACTTAATTAGAATAATTTATACTGTGTGTAACCTTTTTTATTTCGGTATTTTGGTTCAACAATTTTTATTTATTGAAAATGTTTTATAAGATCAATTAGATTTTACTAACAATTTATATAAATATTTAAATAGGTCCTAATAAATATATTATGTTTTATTCTAAGATATTTCACATCCCAGTTTTTGATAATCGTTGGCAAGCAATTATGCGAATTCGACCTAAAAACCTCGCAATTAGGGGACCATTTGTCCACAACAATAGGCCTTTTCGTCCCCTTTGCGATATTAGTGATGACTTCAATAAAAATAATTCTTGTCTTTTAGGCAAATTGCATCGCGAAGTCCAAGGAAAGCCTTTAATTAAGGTTGGCTCCTCCACCCCGTAAACAGCGTTGCGGCCGTCACCTTTTATTTTTGTTAATTCTCGAAGCTCTTTCTTCGCCGCATAAGTTATTTTCACCCCTTTCTCCGTGATTCTTTACGCCTTTTTGTCACCGTTTTGAATTCTTTTGAAGAAACCCTTTCTTCCCATCTGCTACGCCCGTCGATATTAACTCCGCGACGAGTTAAACTTTTTAATATCCGTTAAATTTTGTTACGCCCGTGCTAATACCTTTTAAGGAGATTGTGAGAAAAGGGCACTTAACGACAATCTTGTTTAAAAGAAACAATATAAAATAACCTTATTTTTATTTGAACATCAATAACCAAATAATTTTATATTTAAATAACAACTTTTATTTAATGTAAACTATGTTTCTTGGTGGGTGGTAGACATTTGCGTATAAATAAGACTTCCTGTTCAAAAGGGACAAATGAACCAATATTTCTTAAGATTCATTAAATTATTCACAAGGGAACAAAGAAAAATAATGTAAATTAGATCGAGATGTTTAAAAAAAGTTGTTTGGAAACACAAGATCGTGATGGGGCCGCAGTTGTCGGGACACGGAATTTTTAATCCATTTCCCGCAGTCGATTAATATTCAGGGCTCGGCCGGTCTGGTTCATCTCCTTTTCCATTATTGCCTGGACGTCGTCTTCCACCTTCACTTTGATTTTCAAACTAATTAAGTTCCTTTTACAACTAATTGTCATCCTCCATTCAGTGATGCCATCGAGCTTAAACCCAGAGTTATTTTATTTCAAGTTTTATATTATACTGGTGGACCCGCCTTAGCTTGGCGAGGCTAAAACATTTTAAATTATTTTTTTCGTATACAAATACGGAAAACGTATCCAATTTCGGGCAGTGATGCAAGTACACGTGATGCAAGTACAGACAAATAGAGAGACATATACAAAATATTTAAAAATTATTGTTTGGTTACAAAGGTTCCTTAAATTAAAATTCCTAAAATATCTTCTAAGTATTGACATCCAAAAACCTTAAATTATAGTCGTATTTATAAACGACTAGATAACTTACTTATTTCTATGACTGACAGTTATGTCAAACGCCATAAAACTACATTAGAAAAGTTAATATGGTCGTTAAATTTTCTAATTTTCCGCGCAACAATCTTAATTGTTTCTTACATCAGAACTTTCTTGATTGTTTCTCCTGGCAATAACAAACATAACATTTTTTTCTAATAAACGAATTTAGTCCAGCCGTTCAAGACTGATGCTGTGACTATATATAATATTTGTTAGGTACTAAAATAATGCAAGATACTAAGATAAATAAGCATCATTTCATGACCTAAATCTGCCTGAAAATGAAGCATTTTACTACTTATCTCATATATACACACGTATTAAGTAACTTTCTAATTGATTTCTTATATTAAATTTACCTATTAATATTTTAATTTAATTTGAATTATATCAACGACACTATATTAGGTAACTATATTAAATTTAAATTAATAGTAAACTCTGTAATTCCAACAATTACACTAATATAAACCCATCTGCATCCTCAAACAGCAATATTGCCTTAATATATTCAATATCCGAGGAAATGATAATTTACCGACGGTTAGAATCCATTATGGGTATTTACTTGACCTGGGCTTAGTGCTTACTAAGACAACAGGGGTGACCGAGCACTGCTTACGACCACGATAATATTGAAGCTCCTCAAGAACATCCCGGAATTCACAAGGGACTAACGTTAAATATCTTGGATATTAATGTTAACATGTTAGGTACAAGGTTCTTAATATTTTAGTCGTGTTTAAGTTACTCCACTATATTAAAACAAAAATTACAATTATATCTAATAGTCGTGAAACAGAATACTATTTACTGTTTGAACATTGAAAATATGCACTACCTAATCGATGGTCCTGAACTTAGTTAATGCCCTATAAACTGTCTTAGAGTAGGTTTATGAATTTACAAAATCAATTTGAAGCATTTACTGTTAATATTTTAGCTGTATTTCAATAAATATTATTAATTAATACATTTATAACAAATTTATCAGATTATTTTATTATATTATTCAAAATAATGTGACCTGTACAGTCAAAAGGTAGTTAAGCTGCTTCCTCCAGTGATAAAGTGAAATTTACTAGGAATAAAACTTTATTGTTACTACTACTACGACTACTACTACTACTACGACTGCTACTACTACAACTAATAAACAAAAAGTTCTTCTTCTTCTCACGTGTAATTCAGCAAGTAAAACAATAAAATAAATTTATAATACAAAAAAATCGGAGTAAAAGATTTCTTTAACTACTTAAGAGTCCCTACGCATATTTTTCTGAAGATTTTGTAAAACCTCATAAGCATAGACAAACATTTCACCCGCGGCTGTCGATAAGAAAATAAAAGAAGATAAATAATGCGAAGACAAACAGAAAGGTGAATCAAAATTACCGCCACCTGAATTTGGAATTCAAATCTCGAGCTGTGACTTTTGCTTTGGTAACACTGTTGTTACTTGATCTTTTAAAATATTTTTGGCATCAAGTAAGTATATCTGAAGGAGTATGACCATGTAAGGATTTTGGAAGGCGTGATGTCAACATTGCTATCATGATTACATGAGTACACATTGTCTTCCATAACCTTAAATAACGTTTCAGTTTTCACTACATTTTTGAAGGTTCGATGTTTTAAACAAGATTGACCTAATGAAACATCACCTCTTAGTATTTGTAAGAAAATTAGCACAAACAAACTTGTGTACAGAGATATGCAAAATAGGTTATAAAAAGTATTCAAATACTAAATGCAAATACTTTCTGTATTTTATATGATCATACAAAATAGTTTTTCATTTTGTATTTAAAATACTAAACGCAAAATACACATTTTCAAAATGCTTTATTCAAATAAAATACTTTTATGATTCTAAAATGATTTACTTATATTTTATTACTACGTTTTTTTGACACAATCACATTCTTTTTCACGTCATATAGTATCAATTATATTATATCCTATAATGAATGGCCCCTAATTAAACAGTATTAGGGGGTCCAATAACTTATGATTTTGTCTAAGTAATTATGAAAATAAAATAAACACTGATATTAGTCCTGATTCTCCAATTTAACTATTATATTTCTACGTACTATAAGCAAAGATTACTTGTGTTGTCAAACGAAATCACCATAGAAGCTGGTTAAAAGTTATATCATAGAATTTTATAACTATTATATTAGCTGTCATCCGTATCAAGCTATTTTCGACGAAGTATAAAATATTAAATTAACAAATCTATTACCCATCAGTACAGTATTGCCGTAGTGAGAATACTTCCGTGGAATAGTTTATCACATTCATTTTTTTATGATGACTAAATTTATTAATGTCAAAATGTATTTTTCATTTTGCAAATACTAAATATGTCCTAAAAGGTATTTCAAATAAAATACAAAATATTTTCAAAATATAAGTATTTAAATACAAAATGGAAATAGGTATTTTGTATTTCAAATACATTTATATATATTTGAAAATTGTCACTTCTCTGCCTGTGTACAATTAAGTTGATGTTTCTTGAGCAATTATTTTACTATTTTTTTTTTACATCGTAACGTTATATATTCAATCAAGGATTCTTTAACAGCCTTTTATAATATTTTTTAATTTTTTTCGGCGATTAGAACTACTTAAAGTAAGTATTCATATGTATCTAGTATTTACATGAATAACAAAATACAAATATTTTATTTTATGTATATTTTTTAAAGCAAATAGTTAAAAACAACGTTCTATGCAATTATTCATTTTCTTAATTTTTTATACTAGTGTACAAGTGTAGACTTAAGATTATTATAGCTCTAATAAATAAAAACTATTTAAATTTTGTGGACTTAGCTTCAACTATTTAACTATTGAACTATAAAAATGTGCGACACAGAAATATGTTATGGCTTCCCAAATATTTCAAGAGGGAAATCCGGGATAATCTATAAATATTGCCCTCGACACTCTCGCAGATTTTAAAGCGACAGTACTCCTTATTGTACCCGTGAAAAATGTATGCACACCCCCATCGTAATATACGACGCGCGTGGGGAGTTATTAAAATTATAAACAAATAAAATTATTCAATGCGCCCTTAGGAATCTATTCGTGGTTTGAATCTTTCGTGTGTGAATCGAATATATTAGAATTCATTATATTGCGTGCTATAGTTTTAATGTGTCTATATACATTTATAACTTCTTCTGTCTTCCTCAAACAAAAGAGTAGTGTCTACAAAGAATTAACTAAAATGGATGACACTACATAATTATATAAAGAGTCAATCTGTCACGTGACGTAAAACACAATGTGACGTCATCTCTTGTGAAACGCTATTGTTCACAATTTGAAATCTTAAATGGCTTCATTAATGAATCAGCTTTTTTAAAATGCACAAATATGTAAATTTTTGTACCATTATTTCATTCATTCATTCAGTAGCTCTACAGCCCTTTGTGGGCTTGGTTTAGCAATTTCCTCCACATCGGTCTGTCATTGGCCACCGTCTTCCAGTTAGCTATGCCAACGTTCTTCGCGTCCCGGTTTACACCGTCCAACCAACGAAGCTTTGGTTTTCCTCGACCTCGACGTCCCTCAGGATTGCTGTACATAAGGCATTTTCGGGTCCTGGTTTCTTCCATTCGCTGTCCGTCGTAAAGTTCGTGGTTGTAACGGCTCCGCCATCCATTTTCCTCGCACACTACACCAAATATCCGCATTAAGATTTTTCTCTCGAATATTAGTAGTGCGTTTTCGACCTTTTTAGTGAGAAAGCTTGTGAGCGTTTTGTATTATAGTAGTTGTTTGTACCGTTATTTACCACCATTTATTTATGGTTCACTAGTTTGGCACAGACCTTCGGAACAGAAGTTACATAGTGTCTTGTTATAAATTCTTACGAGGTGTTGCTAATTTTAATTCTTTAGTTTATCTTTAACGATTTCTCTCAATTTTAATTAGAAAAGAACTTAAATTACAATTTAATATTATTAGAAAATTCTAATATTGTTTGTTAGCAACACTGTTTATAAAGTAGTATTGGCGGATATTGTCGTTAGCGAGTTCGAGCGGTGGAGGTGAGAGCCCCAGGCACTACTCGGCTCCGTCTAAGTTGCGTGTGTATACTGCTGTACAGTAATAAGTATCATTTCTCTCCCATTGTATAACATGTTGTATTGTTAATAAAGAAAACAGAATCTATAAAAAATCTGATTCAAAATATAATCTGAGTCTTCAAATATCAAGTTCCTCTCGACTTTTTTGTAAAGACAAAAAATAGCAATTTCCCATCCGCTCACATGTCGACGTTTTTCATCTATCGATATGTAACCCCGTTCCCTTTATTTTATATTAAAGCGATAAACATGTCGATTTCTCGAGTCACGCCTGGCCGCGCTCCCTTCGATATGCAAGTCATGAGAAAGCGCTTATCACGAGGTTTAGATACCTCTCAGATAGACGTGAGATGAATTGCTACATGCTCTGATAGTTCACTATCATTTGCATATTACGTATTGTTACAAGAAACAATATTAACATGCGATAGTTATTTATGATCTACCACATACGTACACACAACTACTTAGTCTACTTCCAGTATTTCCAATTCTGTTATGTAATTTATCTGTAATTCGAATACATATCCATTCTGTCAAATAAAAGTCCGAAACGGCCGACCCGTGCGATTTCGTTCGCGTGTTGCTCCGCTCCTATGGGTCATAGCGAGATGTTAAATAGCCTAAGTTTCTCCTTGTTACATCAGCTATCTGCCAGTGAATATACCGTCAGACAGACAGAGTAAAAAATGTTCTTCTGGTATATGTACCGTGTGCGTGTATACATCCATATGCACTTAGTATGAGGTGTAACAACAACACAGTGCAACACAGTGAGGATGTAACATCATACCTACGTAACTGACCCGAAGAGCTTTCTTCGTTGGGAAATTTCACCTCTAGAAATAAGGTAGAACTAGAGTTGTGTAAATAGTGATCAAAGAGCTCATGTAAAATGGTTTCCAATCTCTTACTGTCCCATGAATACTGTCAACATTAAAAATAAAGTAAAAAATCAACTATTGAATATTACTATTAAATTAATATGATTATGATAACAAGAATAGATAGAATTAGAACATAAAATAAAATTGGTATTCTGTACATTTATTTAGGGTCGGAGGAGAGATCGTTGCAGTAACCTAAAGTGGTTTCATTTAGTGAAATTTTAGACATCATAAATAACCTTCGATTACTCTAATCCACGGTTGGGGCCGGTATCGGACACTCTAACAATGGCGTTAAAAATGAGTTCGCAGTCCAACTGTCAGACGCGATGAATCACTCCACTGCACTGGAGAAATATCTGTTGGGGGTTATTTGCACAATTTTGTATGGTCTAAGATATTATACGATACTTAAAGTACATTATACTTAAAGCCAAGGAATTTAATTCATAGATACTTTAGATAACAATAAAAAACTGTTTGTAATTTTTGTTTTAATTTCAAAAACTGTATTTTATACATATAACGAATTACTATAAATCAATATATATTAACATGCATTTTAGACAAGAAGGTGAGCAGTTCCTGGGGTTCGGGACCCAAGAAAGTGTATAAGAACTTGTAACCCAAATTTAACACTAACATTACTTAAACACAAATCATTCGTCATACTACGTCAATCCATAAGGACGGAGAACGTATCTAACATTATATTCTGTCTTTCTTAATACGTCAATTTACCTAACCAACGAAAATATTAAAATTAGCTGGATTTTAATAAATTTTAAGATGTATCCTATACAAGGCAATTGGATGAAATGACGTTTAACGGTCGTGTTATTAGAAATAATATTACATGCGGAGGAATTTCCCTGAATAGCTATAGACTCATAAAGCAACCGTGTTGAACAACGATTGTGTGAACAAGCGGCCGCCTGGGACGCAAAACTTCAACAATTCCCTGTTGACTTGTCGCGAGCAGAGTTTTACGGCCAAATTAATATGGCAAATTAATGCGTTCCGAAATCGTATAATTTTCGCGTATGAGGGGGTTTCTTGCGACATCCCAACATATTGAATACCTTATAAATTAACATTTTCATTTCCAAATACCTACCTCGAAAATGGTATTTTATTAACTACCAAATAATTGTCATATTTGCATGAACGAATTTCTCGAATTGTTCTAAATCACTTGTATGTTGTACTCCGGGAAAAGTGAGACTAGTAGGGCGAGATTCGTATCATTTTTCCATATGGAAATTATGTAACGAACAGAGCGTACAAGACAACAACGATATGTTAATTAAAGGAAAACATACAGTACGTGTTTCATGTTTATTTTGAGTTTACAGGCGTAGAAAACGGCGATTGTTTTTTAATTTCTTCTCTATTAAAAGGCTGCTCTCGTTCCAGCAACAAAACTTCAAGTTTTGCTTTCGTTGATGGACGGAACACAAAATGTTATGGACAGAAAATTCAACAAACGTTTCCATCATAAATCGATTTCTTTTAAATAATATTAGCTACTAGCTGTTCCTCGTGGTTTCACCTGCTGTATTTTGGATAATTCACACTATATCATTACAAATTACAGCCTATATGTTATTCTGATGTATAAGCTATATTAATATTGTAAAGTTTCATTAAGATCCATTCAATAGTTTTTACGTGAAAGAGTAACAAACATCCATACATCCACACATCCATACATTCTTACAAACTTTCAAAAACTTCTTACGCAGGTACAAACGTTAAGAACTTAAAGCAATTTACTTTAATACACGTTTAATTATTCGTACACTTAACCAGTTACAAGAATAAGGAGCATGTGAGTTTATGAGTGCGATTCGTCACGACAGTTGAGCATGGAGGGTCTGATGAGACACATTTCTTGAACGCTGTACAATAACAGTAAAAAGTTACACGGGGACTTTGTTAATTTTAAACATTCCTTCCTTTTCCACGTTTTAAGGTGTACCTACTTGAAAAGAAATTAAATCCTATATTATTTCATTGTCATTGGATACTATTTCGACATCAGAGTAAGGAACTCCCTAAAATCTAATAGGAAATGTTTTTAATAAAGATTATAATATTAAAATAAAATCACCAAACCAGATAACTGTTTTACTGCTGAAGATATCTTGGCAGCTCTGTATTGTAGAGTAATACTTCAGGCTACTAACTAGCATCTTACGTAAACACAGTTTAGTTACCCTTGTTAACTATGCTTGCCAAGATTAGCTTGTACCAGCATTATACATGAGTATAATGAATACGTAGAATAACAACGGACGTCGACAATATCGAGAGCAAACAATTAGAGGTAAGTTAAGGGAGAAGGGGGGTGCCGATTAAGTTATACACATGCGGGTTAGAGGGTAACCCTGACTCAGGAAGATTAAGATTCATCGGAAGGCCCTAACATGGTACAAACATTGTATTACGAGCCGGTGTCTTGATGTTTGCCCAAGGTGGGCGGATGTTAATTTAGAATTCACCCCCTTGAATGTCGTGCCCAATATTAATATTTTGATACTGTCGCAAGGAATTTCTTCTTCCATTATATAAACCTTCGAAACGTATACAATTGGATACTTAGAATCAATGATCGACTACTATAACACTAATTAACTGTGGTTTGCCCTTGATATTAAAGTTTTTTATATATATATTGAAGTGTCAGTGGCTCATTGGTTGAGGCGTTGGATTCATAATCGATAAGTCGTGGGTTCAAATCCCAGTCACTGGACTACTGACGTGGCATACTCCTAACACAAGTATTTAGCTTAGTTTGAGGGGTAAAGGGAATACTAGTAGTATGTGACCCGTACTGCTAGTAATCTTTAAAAAAAAAATATTTTCATGTAAGCAGTAAGTATGAAAAAATGTTTGATTGTTTTTACCACAATATTTTTCCTGAAAAATATTTTTTTGTTTACATCATATTTTTGTCTATAACTTTCCTGATTATCAACACCTCTATTTATATAGAGAGAAATATCTTACGTTCATATGTGCCTTACCCAAAATCAGTATAACTAACTACCCAAAAACATGGAAATATAATAAATAATCTCTAAAGATATTAATGGCAACAAAAAAAACCTTTTTACGTGGATATCTTCGATTCAATAGCAGTGTGCCAGTAGTGAAAATAAATACAACTTGGCTTTCTTTAGCTAATTTGCGGTAACAAACAAGGGGTGGAGTAGAATCGCCATTAATGTGCTGGAAACGCCTCCAGGCTGTCCACAGCTTGACCGTCCACAAGGGACTACTCCGCACTATTAAAGTGCTAAGAGGGACATTATTTAACCCTCTTGGGTCCTGTCATCAGAATAAATTAACGGTTTAATTGTCTCTATTATAGTTTTCTAAACTTTACTAGGGACATATGATTTAGTTATTAATTTTTCTTCTTTAAGAAACAAATTAATTTTCATTCTGAAGTACAAACCAATAAAAATAAAATTGCTAAACGCTCATAACTATAACGCATAGCTAATAATTTTTTGTTCTCGTCTTTGAAATTGATTGAATAAGACAGAATACAGTTGGTGAGATGATAGTGATTATAGAATAAATCTAAAAATTAATTTAAAAAACATATTGATGTAGGTAGAAGGGTAAATCAGAAACAAAAAGAAAGTAAGTACAGAGTGCGAGCGAATGACTAATAAGCGAATGAGTTTGAACGAGTAGGTGGAAAAGTAAGTTAGTGAATGAGTGGGAAGAAGTTTATTATAAATTAAATAACAAAATGATCCATTATGACATTTCAGGGCAGATATTTTTAACTAAATTTAAACATTTTTACGTTTCTCAGCCTTGAAATGCTGATAAGCAAGTTAATCCACAAAACAAATGTCATGCGATCATTGTAGGATGGGGAGCGGCTGAAAGATGTGTTTCTTTTGTCTCTTTCGGACTAAGCGAGACAATGTAAGAAAGGACCAGTGCGTCAGCAATCGCCGATGGTCAAGAAATATTAGATTGTGCAGAGTTAGAATAATTTAGATGTCTCAATATAATTTATTTTATTTTTATGTACAAATTTTTTGTCTTTCTGACGAAGACGTGAATATGAGACCTCTGGGTTTAATGACGAATGAATGAATGTTTTGAAGATCTTTCTACAGTTTCGTTCTGTGAGTAATAACATTGGATACCAAACTAAATATTCGGAAAATATCCATCATGTACCGTACAATCGCTTTTATGTAGATGTCTGAAGATTTTACTAGTTTTGAGTAGATAGATTAAATATTTTTGGGGTTAAGTGTAGATTGAAAATTAACAATCTTTACGTAGAGAATAAAAACAAATTATAGTAGGTATATTTTTCCCCTTTACTAAACTAAAATAATATACCTAAGACTTATACTGCCCTTACAAAAGAGTACATTTAGACATAATGCAATTAATATATTATAAAGTATTAATGATAAATAAAAATTCAATACATGCACAATGCAAGAATAAACCTTGCCACTTCTACTCTTTATAATACAAGTATAAAATCAGCACCAAAGATCTAAGCTCGGAAGGTCCGGCACATTAAGTACAGACCGCAGTCAGTTTATCAATCGTGGGGTGTCTTTATTTAAAATCACCTATTGTGACTAAAATTGAGCATTGAAGCAGAAGATTTATTGCTTTCATTTTCATTTCTTCAAAGAAGACATCGTTTTAATTATTTTGTTTGTGGTAATTGTTAAAAAACTTAAAAAATATACATATGGTTGGAATCACAGCTGTATCTGCCCTCTTTACCATTAAGATACAGAACAATCTATTTGACATGATGACTTGTAGTTATAGATATATTATGTAAGATTTTTAACACCTATACTTTTACTGTCTAAAACAAACTTATTTTAGTAGATATACTTTTATCAGATATTTGTTGATCCGTCATAAATATCGAAAATCCTGTTTTATTGTTATCACTACATCTATCAGGCAAATACGAGGTCCGAAGGATGTGCTGAGATCTGCGGAGAGTTGACCATTGGCTAAATGGACCGGTAATAATAAAATGTAAGGGGTAAGATGTAGATGGCTATTTAGATAATTGTTAGCTGCGTCCGCACTAGCCAATAACGGGATAGAAAGCAGTGGAATAGCGTTTGCCCGCCATACAAATGGTACGACGAATTTGTCATATATCCTAAAAGAGAAGTACATTTATATCTTTTTTTGTGTCTCTATCTTTCTTCTAAAGCATTTTAATAAATCAAATTTAATAAATAAAAAAAATTAATAGATTTTTTTATCAATATTTTCGAAATCATTTCTTTGTTTTATAAGTTAAGTTATGAGCGTAATAATTAGATGACTATAGAGGATACCTTAAGTTACATGTTAAATTTATTAGCAAAGTAAACTAATTAAAAAATTAAAGTACCTAATTAAAATATTGCTAGGTTTATAAAAATCGACATTAAGTATATATTTGCTTTAAAAAAATTCCTCTAAAGCTAGACTCGTTTAGCCATATTATGATAAAAACCCGAAACACTCGTATGAGGTCTTAGATAACTCAATGTATTCTGTACTCCGCATAAAAGCTAGTGTATCAGAAAAGTCGTAGATATGGGGAGGTTTTATTACCGCCCGAGGTGGTCATTTATAGGAAAACTATCAGAACAGTCATAGGAAATGGATGACAGCGTTTTGTTGTTCTTCTACGGATGTGAGAAATTATTACAGTTTAAGGAGTACAATTTAGTATCGATTTATGTCAATGAGATTATTAACAATTGTGAAAAAAGATGGGAAATAAATTAAGCTATTACCAATGTATTGTATTATGGAAAGTGTTCAAAGAACAAATTTAAGAAAAATTAACGCGGGGTCTGTATATCATCAACAGAAGCCAAAACAACATTTTGTTGTTTTTGTTTTTTGCGATATTATTTACTGATAAAAAAATAAAGCTAAAAATATTAGCAGAACAAATGTTCTGTTTATTTGCTTGGAACCCAAATAACGACTGCTTACCAGGTGAGAAGTGAAATGGCTCGCAATTTACGCTTTGCCTACCATTTTAATTCTATTTTCAGCAACGCTGCAGCGTTGTTTATTCTTATACTAGCGACCCGTCCCGACTTCACACGGGTAGTAGAGCATATTATACATACATTTATCCTTTAAAAAATATTTTCTTTTACCTCAAAAACGAATTAGGCAGTGTTTTCAATGAAAGCTCTATCAAATCAGCTCGACTTTTTCCGATATATTCTACTATTATCGTCATATTCCAACACAAAACATCAACAAAATATACACCTGTTGAATCACTTTGTCTGTTGGTGAAAATTGTATCAATAGTTTAGTCCGTTCAATAGTTTTTAATTTATCGCGAAGATAGACAAACGCGGCGTAGGTCTGCAGCGCTACAAAAGCGCGTTAAGGTACGTAAAGGTACAAATATTTTATGCGTCACTGATCGCATTCTGTCGGTCCCAACAAATGCCGAATTATGACGGTCAACTGACCACCCGACGGTGACGCAAACGGGTAATCAGATCGACAAACATTTACTCCTTTGATATAGATAAAACATCTTTGTGTACGCCGCATTGTTTTGAAGTTAACAGTACTATTATTCGTTACTATTGTGGAATAGAAACTAGTGACAACTGAAACTTCTCTAATCCGTTGTGGTTAAATCAAAGATACTAATATTTAACAAATGTAATTTATTATATTTTTTATCATATTAAATTCATCTTAAATGCTTCGGCCATTGAATAAGGGACACTTTTTGTTCGAAAACTGTTTTACCAATACATCAACGACTGTTGATCTACTCATGGTCAGTTTATCAAATGAAATTTTTTTATGTATTACGTATTTCGGATATTTCGTTTATGCTTTATAATAAACTAGAGGCCTGCCCTCGCTTCGCTGCGGGTATTTAAAACAATATTATAATTGATGTCCTTAATTTGTTATTCTGTAATTGTGTAGTTTTTCATTAATTGAAAAATGAGAGAGATTAAGAAAAAGTTATAAAAAGAAAAATAATAGAAACAAAAAGAAAAGAAAAGCGACAGATGCAAAGAGAGGGAGGACAGAGCAAAAATAAAATTGAATAGGTAAAGAAGAGAGAGAAAGAGACAGAGGAAGAGAGAGAGAGAGCATGAGAGACATTGATAGTATTATAAGAGGAAGAGAGATGGAAATACTATAGACTTCTCTCAGTGAAAGAATTTTAAAAATCTGATTAGTAAGAACAAAATGACCATATTCTATTAATTAAAAAATGTATATGGCAACACTAAATCACCTTTGTCACTCACGAATAGTGTAGTTTTCTTCAGCGAAAGAATTTTAAAAATCGGATTAGTAACAACAAAATGACCATATTCTATTAATTAAAAAATGTATATGGCAACACTAAATCACCTTTGTCACTCACGAATAGTGTAGTTTTCTTCAGCGAAAGAATTTTAAAAATCGGATTAGTAACAACAAAATGACCATATTCTATTAATTAAAAAATTTATATGGCAACACTAAATCACCTTTGTCCCTTACGAATAGTGTAGTTTTCTCTCAGTTAAAGAATTTTAAAAATCTGATTAGTAAGAACAAAATGACCATATTCTATTAATTAAAAAATGTATATGGCAACACTAAATCACCTTTGTCACTCACGAATAGTGTAGTTTTCTTCAGTGAAAGAATTTTAAAAATCGGATTAGTAACAACAAAATGACCATATTCTATTAATTAAAAAAATGTACATGGCAACACTAAATCATTTTTGTCACTCACGAATAGTGTAGTTTTCTTCAGTGAAAGATTTTTTTATATCGGACTTGTAGTTCCTGAGAAACCCTTCAATTTACAAAATGACCACCTTATGGCACTTAAATGGCCATATCTTTTTAATTAGAATATTTATGGCAACACCACATAGCCTATGTTACCCGGAAAGGATGTACCTTCCTATCGGTGAAAGAATTTTCAAAATCGGTTCAGTACTTTTAGAGCCTATTCGCAACAAACAAGCAAACATACAAACAATCAAATCTTTCCTCTTTATATAATAGTATAGATTATAGAAAGTACTCTATGGGATATCATTTTATTAGACAGATGAACAACGAAGTGATCCTGCAAGAGTTATATTTTTACATAAATATCAATATCAATATTTTAAGATGTAAAAAATCTTATTCAATAAATCAGATCGATGAAATTCAAGCATTGCTACATAACTTCGACACTTCAAGACGTGACTGACATGACTACGCTACTGTTTTATCTGACATCCCAAAGTAGACCCTAAATCTTTGCAGTTAAAGTAAGATTCATGTTTATTATAATAAAACGGTAGAGTATTTGCAAGTTCGATGTTTAGCACCACCTGTGTCGGCCATCGTCTCATAATATTCGGCTTAGCGTGTACCACACCGCATGCACGTTTATATTAAACGACTTGAACTTGTAAGAATACTCATAGAGCAGGAAAGGGTGCTGTTTATTTTAATTTTAAATTCAAAAATGTAACTAACTAAACTTAATGTACCAGATATTGCTGAGTAACCTGTAAAACAATACTAACATGTACTTTAGATAGTAAACCGATCAGTTCCTGGATATTAAGACCTAGGATCTGATTTAGAAAGCCTTTTCAGATTGTAAAAGCCTCGCCTACTATAACCTATACTTCTGCAAGTGAGAGAGATAGCTAGGCAGCGCCTTAGACTTGCGACTAAGGTGTAGGGTCTTTTATATAATTATAACGCCCCCCTTCGCTGTTCGAACACTAACAACAGTAGATAATAAAGTTAACTTACGTGGACCTCAAAAAGGGTGACCTGAATCATGACACTATAATACAAACTTCCATAAACACTACACGAAAACACAAGAGAGAGTGAGTCTAATATATCGCACTAAACTTGGTATACTTGAGATAATATAAAAGGAACTACCCGCGAACACAAATTTATAAACGATGTTGCTATTACTTAATCCAATAAATTTTAAGTAAAACTTGTTGCCGGTGAAGGTATTTTTAAAATAAACCAATATCTATTACAATCGATTGGCTTGACAAAATGGTCATAATGTTACTAGCACTATCGAGAAAAATTTTAAAAGTAGGCTAATCAGAGCCGTTAATTTAACCAGCCTCAAACTACCCACAATATAATGAAGTCAAAAGAACTTATGTAATTTAATTAACCGTTAATGATTATACAAAGACAGGGCATATCGTAATATAAACAGTGAAATAAAACGACCCATGATGCATGGGGCTGTTGAAATAATATTATCGTTACGACTCCGTACTTACTCTCCAAGGAAAATCAACATAAAGTGAATAAAAGAAAATTATGAATCGCACACAAATAAATTACCCCGTGTTGGCGGCAAAATAACATCACATTTGAATGCCTTTTATGCTTTATGGGCCCGTAACTATATGAATAAGGAGTTGCTGCTTTATGAGACATAGGAGCACGTATATCGCATAATTTTTGTACTTGTTTAGAATTTACGTTAACTTTTCTCTTGAATCACATTTAGAAAAAGCAATTTCCGTGTCGATTTTAAATTTAACTATTGTTTAGAAGGGACATAACATGCTTATGATTATTTGCATTTCATAAGTTACTAATCGATCCGCCCTAACTTTGCTTATTTTAAATTAAACCTGCATCAATTCAATTATAAAACTGTTATATTACGCGTATGTAGACAATTGATGTTAAATTTTATTAAATAAGTTATTATATATAGATATATAATATATACTGCACATAATTTAACAAAAATAAAGTGAGTGAGGCACCCGAAAAATACATCTCAAGAATTCACCACTGTGACACAAACCGGGAGATGAGATATGGCGTGTGAACGCACGACGCTTACAAACTGCGCCAAATAAATTTCCAATATAATTACATTATCGAAAAAAATCGTCCCACCTCACCGACAAATTCCGTACCTCGGAAGCCCATAATTCCTAATGACATGCAATAACCGTACCCCCAATTTTCGACATAAACCCGCCATAACAATATCGACATCAGCGAAATTTTTCCTCGGGAATTTTTATTTGAGAATAAGTAACACTTTTCGGTGTAATCAAAATTTGCCGAGCCGCGGTCGGATGTTTATCGGCCACTCAATTTGATTTTTACTGCCGCCTCTGATTTCACTCCTTTCGTGAAATCTTAAAACGTACGTGCCAATCTGTCCCCCTATTTGTTTGATTCATTGTGAATATTTTTAAAAATTTATTTTTTAAATTATATGAAGACACCTAACGAGTTATTAATAAAGTATTTTCGCAATACGAGACAAAATTCCATTATACTACAATTAAATGTTAGCAACATATTAACTAGTGTTGATTTATATGAAAATCTCTTGACTGAGTCGACAATTTCTACTCTCCCGAATGATAAACAGCAGTTTGACAAGTCAAGAGTGTTTAGTGATATTAAGTAACACGTGAGTTATACTATTAGTGTTATTTCTGTTGAATGTTAAGTAGTAGAGTCTAGCAATGGATGGAATAAGTGGGATTTGTAAAGAAGGTATTAGAGTGATAAGTGGACCAGTTAATCCAAAACCGAGTAAACAATGTACCTGCTCGTATTTTTAAAGTCTATTTTTAATATTTCTATTCATAGATAAAATAGTTGCATAACTCGAAATTAATATCAAAACTTTGAATGTTCATACATCGTCAAATTTTATATTCATCTGATTATCACCCACTGTCCAGTGGACCGTGGACACAAAATACACTTATCTATATTCTGTCCGGACCGATGTTTCAATTGCACTATTTTGCCTCCATAATCCAGTTATTGAAGAAGGGTGGTAGTAACTTTTTTATTAAATCCGAGTCTATCTATCTTTGAAAGTAATATAAGAATTTTTAAAACACAAATATCTCAGAAATTAAAGGATGTGTGTATGTATGTTGTAAAAATATTTTGTCGTTGTTAGACGGAAATAATTACCGATCTTATATTGAGCATAAATAATTTCAAACTGCAATAGTCTTGGTTAAGTTAAAATGAATAAGCATATTAATTTACAGCAATAAATATAAATTGCATGATCCTTGAAAGGGAGAATTAGCCACATGCCACTAGATTACATTTGCATCTATCGGGACTGAGACAATAAGTAATCAAACAACATGAAATACTCGCCAATACTCAATTCTCAACAGTGTTGCTAACTACTGTCTATTATACATATATACAAAGAAAGGTATACGTAATATCATATTATGAAAGTCGTTTCTTTCAGACTCCTATATACACTTTTCCTTAACAGTAAGATCAAGGGCTAAAGGGCCTCATTTCTGCATGAGGGCACACCACGTCACAAGTCTGATCACGTACCGGCCTCCTTATGACTAATGACCAGCTCACATACTCTCACACCTCGTTTTATATTCAAATCATATAGCTTCCTGGCTCTGATTAATGCAGGTTTCTTTATAAACATTTGTAAACGTCTCCGTTGATTGGAAAATTGTCTCAAGAATCTTTAAAGGTAGGTTACATCATCATTCATGCTCTCGATCTATATAGCAGTACACTGCAAAGTAAGTGTTACAATGGACAGTTATTCAAATAAGCTTTTGATGGAATACATCACTATTCCATAGATAACTAAACTAACGTAACATTTATGTCATTTGAAATCACTGGTCCTGTTCAAAACACATCTGAAGGACCATTATAAATTCATAACTGAATCTTTTGTTATCAGATATTTTTATTATTATTATTTTCCTTAAACTCACCTTAATATTATATATATGTATGTTTACAAATTATTAGATTACGTAACTTTTGTAACTTAACTTACGTAATGTAATAATTTGTGTTGTATATATTTATCATGTATTTATATACTAATTATATAGCATGTAATATAATATGTATGTATAGTATGTAATTTAAGTAAATATTTGTGTATGTATGTGTTTATATATTGCTTTATTGCTGATTATGCACTGCTTGTGTCATTAACTTAATTTCTCTAGTCCGCCAAGGGTGGCCTGTAAGAGATCACTCCAAGTGATAAGGCCGCCTTTGCATGCTTTATAATTTGTATAAGCGCCATATTATCTTTTTCATTTATTTTGTGTGCAATTAAGAGTTTAATCATTCGTTCATTTAACTAACATTAAACAATTACATAATTCATAACAATTATATAGTCATAGAATGAGAGATTAATCATACGCATTATTGTACTACAGCCAACAATGCATATACACGTGCAATTTAAATAGAAAACCGGGCACCGCCTGGGACTTGCAACCAAGGGTTAAAGACCTTTTAAATATAATATTAGTAGGATAACGTTCCCCTTTGCTGCCTGAGCACTGACTATAGTAGACAAAGTTAATTTACACGGACGTCACGAAAAGTGACCTAAACCCTGACACTATATTACTAACTAATCTATCGAACTAAAGGTTATATATTTTCTACATATCGGTATACTTGTAATAATATAAAAGGAACTACTTGCGAATACTAATTTATCAAAGGTATTGCTAACATTAATGTTAGACTGTTATTTTCATTTTGCAAATACGTTTATAATAAGTCTAGATTTTAATTTAATATGTAAATAATCTGTGCACTACAATGGCTACAAAAAAGCAAAGTAATTGCCCAATATTCAGTTAATCGCACTAACCAACGACGCAGTTATCAACTGTGTTGCTAACTCATGTTAAAATGAAACCGTAAAATATTTCAAATTATGATTTAAGTGATCATAGTCTTATAGTTAGGTTTTGTAAATTTATAGTTCATTTATTTTTACTAAAAATTCTATCGATGTTTCTAATAAACTTAATATATTAAGTTTTAAACAAACATTTACATTTCTCATTTGTAATACGTCTGGGTACGTCTTAGACAAATTAATAACGAGATAAAGAAACTCGGCGGGTCTTAATTCATTAATTAACCTAATTGTATTTGCCGCGACTCCCATTATTATGGTGTTTTGTGATTAGTACAGAGTAACTACCTCGTTAGGAAGTTTTCTTCAAGAAAATCATGGAAATTCAATAAGCTGTATTATTTTCGTGTATTCAATTTCAAATGTTCTGCATTTTCAACAGTATTATTTATGTATAGTTACTATATTGTAACAAGATCGATTATTTTATTTTTTTAGCTTAATAAACGAGCGTTGGTAATTAAATTAGTTTAACTAAAAAAATATAAAATAAATTAATAGTACATGTAAAATGAAACTTTTTACGTACTCTTCTCTTAAAAATAACTCGTCCGCCATGACAGGTGCTCTGCCATATTAGATTTTATTTTACGTACAAAAAAATGTTAAAAAAAGCAAAGCAATTAAATGTTATTTGCTATAAAGCTGTTTTCAAAGGTGTGTGAAGTCTGCCAACTCGTATTTGGCCAGCGTGGTAGACTATGGCCTAATCCCTCCTCTTTCTGAGGACGAGATCCGGTTCATGGGTGGGTCATTAAAGGGTGACGATGATGATAATATAAAAATAACTAATCCGCCATTTTATGCCGTCCGCCATATTAGATTAAAACGTGTATGAAAAAAGCGAGCTAAATAAATGTTAGAAGTGTAATAAATTAAATTTTCTAAAGAGTGTTATTCTGATAATAATTGGTCTGTAACATCGAACTGTGGGTTTGTTTGATTGCCAAAGGAAGGGGTAAATCGAAAAGTTTCTGAGAAGAAAAATTTTGGTAATTTAAGAAACAAAATAAGCGCCGAACCGGCTGTTAGAAAGATTTTTCACTTTCCAACATTAATTGCTGCGGAAAGTAAAATAAGACTCTTGCTTTGCTTTTCGCTTTTAGTATAATAAAACAATTTCATTGTTAACTTTGTTAAATTGTATACGAAAAAAGGTAAAAAATATTGAAGAAATATCCTTATACCTATGGTCAATAATTAAAGTGCTTGCAACATTATTGATAACTTTGATTGGTTAGTCATTTCTATTGATTTATTTTAAAAATTCCTTCACTGACTCGAAATTTTATAAGATCTAGATCAATAGATTATAGGCTGTTTGACAAGTATAATTATTTACATAATTTTACAGTCCTACTTCAATTGACTATTATATTGATGAAAGAGTGTAACATATGTAATCATCAGTCTTAGTGAGAGTTTACGTGTAGAAAAAGTGCTTTGAACCTGCTCCTGGGTCTTTGCGTTGCTACTATCTTTTGGATTAAAAAAAAATATTAATTAAAAACAAAATAACAAACTATTCTCATCACATAAATAATCCACCCTTTCAGCTGACTAACGACTAACGAGTTAGGAAATAATATGAGTAACGTAAAGCAAAATATAGGGGATGAAATTGTTTTTTTCCATAATAATTTAGTATCGCCATAACCCAACTTTGTAAATAAAATCGAAACAAATTATTGCTCCCCGTGTCGCACATATCATAGGTGCAATACGCGGCAGTAAAAAAGTTGATATCGTATTCTGAGTAGATTGTCTATGTTGTTTCCGAACTTCCTCAAATTGTATATTAACTTGTTATTCTATGGATATAATATCTTATTCTAGTTTATTCTCGCTTCACTGAGTTAAAGTAGGCTTTCATAACATTTTTAATCACTTAGCGGAAGAAACTGACTGAACGAGCAGCTTCGCGCGGCAGCCACAGATGTTTGCCACCCGACTTTTTCCTGTCGCGCGCGGAAAGACCGGCCCAGTTTTAGTAAGGATCGCCATGACTACCATTTACGATTTATACACAGATATAGGTTAGCATATCACAAACTAAAAATAAATACTAGAATAACAGCTCTTCAAGATTTGTGCCTCGATGATGGAGAAACCAATATTCTTTATCTATGACCCAAACGAACAAACAAACGAGGTAAAACAAAACAGGCACTTTTGAGCATCGACAAAAACCAAAACCAAGAAAGCACAGCTCTAGACGAGGTAGGGCGCCCAGTTACCTCGGGTGAAACGCGTCCTGACGAGTATTGGGCCTAGTCGGTCACCAAAGAGATCGCTCCTTTTAGTTTGTTTCCCATTGGCGAATTAGTTCGCTCTTTTAGTTCGTTATTTTTTTTAGTTCGTTAGTTCGAACGAACGAATAAAATCGTCTTTTATTAGTCCTGGGCCTAGACGGTCACCAATGAGAGCGTTCTTTTTAGTTCGTAATCCAAAGGCGAACTAGTTCGCTCTTTTAGTTTGTTAGTTCTGTTTATAAATAACTTACTGACAAAACTAGAAATATCGATGTTTATGAACAATATTTTGATATTTCTATCACTATTTGAATATATAAGTACCTATATAGCGATTTTTTATTAGAAATAAGCCTCTATTTTTATTTATTACACGTTTATTTTTATAGGAAACAAGTAGTCAAGTATGGATAAAACATAAGCATCCCTAAAAGTAATTAATTAAAAAAAATATAAGAACTAAAAAGAACTAAAAGCGAGATAATCGGCGAACTAGTTCGTGTAGTTCACCTAAAGGAATGCTTTTTTGAACTAGGTCGTTCGCGAACTACCCGAGACTAGTCCTGACAGACCGAGGATTTGCCGCGCGGCTGTCTCGCGACGCCGCTCGCTCAGTTAGTGCGTGGCTAATGGTGAAGCTTTTTTTCTCCCTCGTTAATAATATTTGCTAACTATATAAAGGGGTTAGAGTGAGACTTGAAATGAAACTATTATCCAAATTTCACTCTGTATTAAAAAAAAACAACTATCTTAATTTCAGTTTGTATCAAGAAACTAGATACTGTCCAAATGTCAATATATTGCTTCAGAAGTTTCAAATGAGTCAGTCAACCAACTTCTATATGCATAAAATTTTTCATATTTTTGTACTATAAATAAGATTTTTTTTAACATTACAATTATTTGTAATAAGTATAGAGTCATTAATAAACAAGTCATCAGGTCAATAGACAATTATTTCCTGCTAATCTCAAAGATAAACTCAAAACAAACACTTATTATTTAGACAATTTCAAAGTGAAAGGTTACTTAATTGAGTTTGTTCAGGACAAAACAAAGAAGCGAAACTTTTAAATTGAGTGTCCGTGAAGTGTTGCCAACATGTTGATCTTTGCTACCTGCCATTTAAAGTTAATATTTTCTTTGTGAAAGCGACAGAGTTCTGCTGAAACACTATGTTTTTCCATCTTGTTTTATTCTTTTCTCACTAGAAAAGTATATTCAAATTTTGATTATACTTTCTGAAATTTTTGAAGTTTACAATATTTTAAAGATGTAATAAAAAAATTGTTAATGTTGTTTGCTGAAATATAACAAAACCAAATAAATTGGCAACACTGTTGATAATTTTGTATCGACGAATAGTTTCTTGTTTTATTTTAATAATGCCCCCTATATTAGCTAGTCCATTAAGTGACTTCACATAGTAAAGATTGTCTAAAATAATACAAGAAGTCCAATTCAGTGTGGTTTTAATTTATCTTTTAACCTAAACAATATTTTCGTGAGTTGTGTACTTTATTTATTTTTGTCGGATAGCGGAGTCCAATAATGATAAGTGTCATGATTATGTCAATAACGTCTTTAACCTGGGTCATTGGGCACTGCTCGGATTCCTGTCTAAAACTGTGTGTATGTATTACTGGAAAGTAAAACGTATATGGGTTAAATTTTATCAAATTATCGGAAATAATATGGTAAACTTAAGATACTAAGTTTGTAGAGAGAAGACACATCTAGTAAACATTAACGATACTGAACTCGCATGTTTTACATTTAATCAAGTCGACAAGCAGGCAATCAGCGAGTAGCCCAGAATTAGAATTGAATGTAAATGTGCGGGCTTTATCAGGATTATAGTGTTCGTCTGTGAGCGGGAGATAGTTGTGGCTCAGTGTCCGATATGTGTGCCAGTATAGGAAGACATGGGGTTATTCAGAAATAGGGAAATAGGCGGATTCGTGTATAATAAAATATTTTATTTTAATAATAATTATATTGTTAAAAATTTAGTACTCATTAAAACGTAAAGGACAATTATAACATATCAGACTAGAAGCAGAAGACGGGAACTCAAGCAGTGCCTAGGTCTTGTCGCCTCTACTCTGCTACCCAACACTTAGCTAAACTTAATAATTCATTTAATGACTTACAAAACACTCAATAATGATGTTAGACACTACATTACATTTTACTATGATAGTCAGAAATAGTCACTCTATGAAATTAGTTATCAAACTGCCGCTGAACTAACAGAATAGATTTTACTTCATAAAACTTCGTAAAAACTTTAAAAATGTCGACAACAATATCGCAAAACGTGACATCACATGGGGATTCACGTCACGTGACTGTCACGTGACTTAAGTAAAACTACAATACAAAAAATTACGTGAGTGTTTACCGTTTAAAATCTTTAAAAAAAGTCACGTGACTGAATTTCTTTTTAGCCATATTTTTTTTAATATTAATGATTTTTATATATTTTAATAATTATAAATGTTTTATGTGATTTTTAAGTCATGGTAAATCAAAAGAAACTCATCCATTCGATTTATTTCGGGGACTAGTGTTCCTTGTTATTTTCTTAAACAAAATACACTAGTGTATGAGTTTTAATTCGAAATTCATGAAATGTATTCAAAAACTGAGGTTGTTATTTTCAATTTTTTTTCCCATTCATTAAATTTTTCTAAGAAAATTTATAATAATGTAACAAAAAACAACCAGACTATGGAAGAAATCTTTCAGTCAGACTTCAGTCAGACTTGTATATATGTAATATACTCTGCTATAATCTAAGGCCCTGGCTCAAAATATAATGGTCGTCAAACATCCACAAAGCTCCATATATATGCCCGTATCCCACCTCTTTAACAAATTTTACTGCCAACTAATCCACCCTTTTCAGAGAATATCCTTACTAGTTTTGTTAGATTGTTGTCGTACGATAAAAATATAATATTTGTTACAAATCCATGATAATAATATGTTCTAATAATAATATAAAATAGTAATAAACATACTTTGAAAAAAACATATCTATAAGATTGTTAATTAAGGAAAAAAACTATAGAAATTTTCTACGTTATAGAAATCCTATATATGAAGGAACTTATTATTTACTTCCTGCGCCCCGCGGTTTCACCTGCTGTATTTTGGATATTTAACACTATATCATTATAAATTATAGCCTATGTGTTATTCTGATGTATAAGCTATATTATTGTAAAGTTTCATCAAAATCCACTCAGTAGTTTTTGCGTGAAAGAGTAACAAACATACATCTAGACATCCATGCATTCTTACAAACTTTCGCGTTTATAATATTAGTAGGATAAGCGCTAATTAAACAAACATGTTTAAAATGAATAAATTTCGGACAACTTTCATTGTTGTCTTTTTTTTTATGGTAGATAAGGTGCAAATGAGCAGATGATCCACTGATAGTAAGTGGCCACCATCGCCCGTGGACATCGGCAAAACAAGAGGGTATCTCTTGGATGCTCGAGTTGCATGCTCGAAGATAGAGTGGGGAGGGGGAGTGAAGAAAAAAATGGGAATGGGAAAATTAATGGCATGGGAGAGGGAGGGGTAAGTCTGGCCAACATGCGGCTCGATCGGAACGTGTCTATGACACTTGGCGGTCGGATTCGCAAGCTGATTTCTTACGAATAATTTAGTTTACTAATCAAAATTTTACTAATTTTATCTTATTTATAAAAGTTTTGTACGTTAAAATGATTGTTACTTAATCACCCAAATACAGCTGAACGGATTTCAACTAACACGTAGATTATTCTTGATCCAGGAAAAATCAAACTTTATTTGGAAAATCATAATTAATGAATAAAATCAAACCGGTAGTGTTAGAACTTAAATAATCCAATTCGTATAAGCGTATTAAACAAGCAATTTCATTAATAGTTCTCAACAATCGGTTCCAAAGTTGTTTCATTAAATCATACCACGAATTGAAACTATCATTAAGGTTCTGGAGCTGTCAATCCCGCCAAACCGCGCATTACGCTAAATGGCTCGCGTAACGGGATGGCCCGGGACCCGGGATTCCGGGATAGGGGAGGAAATAGTAACAACACACGATATTCGGCTACTTATGGACAATAAAGCAATGTTACATGACTACCGGCCTCGGAAATGGTGTATTTATCTAATTTACTCCGACCCAATTATGATTTGAATAATGTTCTACATGACCGAATTTGGATTTGATACTATATTATAGATATATAATAATAACAACCTAACATATATTGTTAATTCATTAGTTCTTATCAGTCTTTCCTTCAGTGAAAAACCACATCAAAATCGATCATAAGGCTATGTTTAATTATAAGTTTAATACATATAATACAGAATTCATCTTAACATAATTCGAAAAAATATACACATAGTTATAAAAAATATATATTCAACAGATATACTGACTTAAACTCCCTAAGAATCTTTAATAGGGTCAAGAGATAGAGCTATTCTATCAATAATATTATCATTTAATAATATTCATTATCAATATAAATATATTATCAAATAAATCATATAAATTGAGTTACCTTTGTTGATCTACATAGCAAGTAGGATCCAACAGCAATAATATACAGTCGACATTATCGCTGTTTGACTTCACATTAAATCTTAGAGGCGGCCCATAAATAACGCAAACTTTTATCCCGCCCGAAATAAGCACTCAAAAATGCAAAGAGCAGAACGGTATAGAGCACGTTTACTAAATTTATTTTGTTTCGCACAATTCAAATAACCATAACTCACTGAACCTGAGCCTATCTAACGATATAATGAAACGCCATTAAGTTTCCAAGCAAGCTTAAGTTTAGAGTTCTTACTCTTACCTTGAGATAAAGATGTCTTTCCAATTTATTGATTTCGCTAACTTTTAATAAAGAAGTATAAGTTTATTTGTATTCCGATTACCGAAAATGCAATTTCATCAAAAGAAAATAGTAAGGTATAATTTAGAAAAATAAATATTATAATTACTAAGTAATAACTCTCATTAAGGCAAGGTAGGGTTAAACCTTTTCATATCATTGCGCATTTTGTTTAATAAATTGCGTTTCCGAATACTTAAAAATCAAAGTTTCAATCTTCTTCGTAGAAACCTACATTAAAAAAGTTGGCCAAAATATAAATCTACCTGATACAAAATACGTCTCTTACTTCTAATAATAACCCAAAACCAGTGAAGCGTGGGCAGTTGCGAAGGCGACGCCATCTTGCCTCAATAATTAGATGGTTTGCATTCAAGTCGCGCGGTTCGTATGAATTTTAGCTATTGTCTGACATTGGACCTCGGAAGCTATATCATTTCGCACCTTCGATCTACTTAGGGTAGAGGGTGAAAAACGGAACACATTATAAAGGGCTACAAGATGGCAGCATATTGGCGACTTTTCCTTATAAATGGATAGTCGTAAATATTCTTAAACTACCGTATTGGAAAGTAAAATCAATGAACATTATTTACTGATACATCATACAGTATATTTGATAATAATTATTAAAATGTATGAAAGGAACTTAAAATTTTAAATGTACTCGTCCAAATTACAAGCGCACCACCACCATGTAACAAACACTCAATTCCTACACTTTTAACTGGCTCCCTTGTTTGCGTCTGCTCGTCTATTTATCCCAGACAATCCCTCAACAGTTAAACAAATGCTCCCATTGAAAAATATTAATCTTAGGACGCCTAATAGATATTTATGCATGGTCGGAAACAATTTCTATGCCGGGGCTTATAATAAATTCAATCAGCTGATGCTGTTTACCATCGATACACTTATCCGCTCCCTCATTATCTTACATATTATATTGGTCGAAAAATTTAATGCACTTTGGGAAAATAAGATATTTTTCATGAGATTCAAACGCATCATGTTCTTGCAAAATACATCTTTACATAGTATCTTTTAAACTATGTAAAGGATTTTAATTCAATTTTCATCAATAGAGAAATTGATTTAAGAAGAAGGTTTAAATATATACTACATGCATATTAAATTAGAGAAACCGTGCGAACCGTGTCGGGGTGGGTCTCTAGTTAGTAATAAACTAATAAATTCATCATTACTATTAATAACAGTAAAACCTATAGCTAAAAATTACAAAGCCACATTAGAGTGTCTGGTACATGTCTAGACGTGGCTCCAGCCAGCGAATATTTGATTAAGTAAAGAGATCAAATAGTGGGATTCATATACATTAGTCGTTAGAATAATGATAAGTTATCGCTTATCAAATAGACATGTCTCTTTGGGTTAAATATGTAATTAAAAACATTTATGTTATAGTTATCATAGAATCCAGGGAGGGGAAATAAATAAAATCACGTACTGTTTTTAATTAATTTCTGCGATTTAGTTTAAATATTGAAGAAAATCCTGAATCTTGAAAAATTAAATGTATTCGCAAATAAAATCAAGTCGTAAAAGAAAATAATGATAAAGTGTGTCAATTCAGACAAAATATTACAATTTCATGGCCATTTTTCAGGCTATCACCCATAAAATTGCTACGAAAAGAACGTATGAAGGAGCAATACCGAAACAACGTAAATTAAAAATGTACGAAAAAGAAGCAAAGGAATTAGGACCGGGGCGTTATGACAGGTATGTGAGCCAATGGTGTTAATGAAAACGGGCCTTTGAAAAAGAGTCACGTCAAACGTGTTTAAAAAAGTTGATTTTGGGACAAAATGTTTCACAATTTAAATTAATATTACACATTTAAGCTGCATGATAAAATTTTATGTGTATTTTTTAATCTTTACTTATAAATAATACTTAAAAAATATATGGGCATAAGTACTTAAACATATAGTATAGTAGTAGTAGTAGGAGTACCTATAGAAGGTACTACTTGTTTAATTTCTTTTATTATTTATGAACATGACAATTCAAAGACAAAAGTTGTAAATTTTGAATAGCAATTAGCATTATGAGTAATCCATCCATCAGTGGTAAAGTATTCTGTAAATCAGTTGCAAACAACGAAAATGCAAGAGAAATGGTTTTAATTAACCTGATGGGCTTATGACTGATCGCCTTGAATTCGCAAATTTCGTCGCAATTAGAAACACTTGCAAATTTCATATCAATTAGGCAGCCACCCAACATCACGCCCTCGTAATTGTTTTTGAATGCGTAGTTCGCTTCGTATGATTTATTTTGATTTTAACTTTAAAATTTGTTTCAAAACATAACAGAAATACTACAAAATTTATTCACATTAATGCACATTACAAAACAATTAAACTTTCAATACTTTTGTAAGCAGTTTAAAGCAAAAAAGAACACTTATTAGTGAATCTGAGCATGAACAAAAAACAGACTACGACTTTGTTTTCGATGTAAGCTTCACATAGCTTTCTACAAACCAGAGGAAATCACTGGAGACGTCTTTTGAATAATTTCTATTTCTGGGACAGACAACGGACGACTGAAATCTGCAGCCTTGACAGTTAATTAGAGTTCTCATTGTTAAACGGATCTTGCCGTATTTTCAAGTTTTCATAGATTCCTATTCAAATAGGCCTAAATCTGTAGTCAATAAGGTTCAATCTCTTGCAATCCAAAATTTTAGATTAATTAGCTTCTTTCTTAAATATTTCGAGTACTGGAAAAATATAATAATCCGTTGTGAATTGTGGCCATTGTACTGAGTCAGTGTCCAGGAAGGATGTTTTGCCGGGTGCTCCTTTTATTGCAGAATTTGCGTTTTATGGGCTGTCACAAAGGGAGTGCTGAGAGAATGTGACAATTCTGCACCCTTGTCTTGTCTGTTTTTTACAATTCGTCGATTAACTAGCTTATTGTCATTCATACCATTCCACTTTGAGGTATCATCCAGTAAATTTATTTCTGTTTATATTTTTAAACAACATTATTCCTAAACAAATTAAACGATGAATTATTAATATAATTTTCTAAATACCTAATTTATGTTCAAATTAACACAAAACTGATTACCTTATTAAATCAACATCAGTCACATACATACTAAATAACAAATAGAATGTAAATATTTCTTCCAGTGCATATCCCTATCTTAATGGCCAGTGTCCAGATGTAAACGACTTTGAAATATGAAGGATATTTATAACACTTTACTACGGGTGGAGAACTCAGATTTCGTTATTAAGTTCTTAATCACACGTTATGCAGAATAATTAATTCAGTTTGTTTGTATCCATATAAAAAGGAGATGTTTTATTGTTCTTTAACATAATATTTTCTTATATCACGTATGTAACAAATATAAAAATCTGGTTCGTGTCCGGCAAATAAAAGAAGTGACCAACCACATCGTTTCGTTTTCACTTTCGATTACACAAAATGTCATCAAGAGCGCAGAAACCGCAAGAGTCAATAAAATAGAATCGCTGCGTACGCGAAACGAGGGTGTCGCCACCGTCGCGTGTCGCCATCCGCGGTCAGGCCGTCAGACGTGACGTAGTGACGACGGTCACTTTATTGCTGACCTCTGTCTGTCTCTGCGCTCCTAATCACCAATGTTGATATTGTATTGATAGGAGATTATTATATACGGTTTAACCGGTTTTGGAGTAAAATAATGTTTATAAAATACTGTGCGTGCTATAAAGCGACACTGTTAAACCAAATGAAGCAATCTTGTCCTTAAATCGATATCTATCAAATGAGTTTACTAAATTCAACCCCGTTATTTCCATAGTAATGGTTATTATTCTTAAGACTTAGAACATCATTTTTTTTGTTTATTCGCATTTATTTTCGATTGCTAAACGTACCGCTTTAATCGATACTTCAAGTGAATTTATAACAAACTAACAGTCGCCTAGTGGTCGAAATTCGACAATAATTCATTTACTTAAATTACTTTAACAATAAATAAAGGAGTATGTGTCATACATGGTACTGTGCGTGTGTTTTTTTAATTCATTGAATATTTTTTTATGAGTACAAAGTCTTTGCTTCTAGTATTAATATATAGATACATATTTAAAATAAAACTAATAATTAATTAAAATTTCAAAAAACTAGGTAATTTTAAGATAAAATAATTTAGTTAATTTAATCTTATACTAATATATAATGCTAAAGAGTTTGTTTGTTTGAACGCGATAATCTCAGGAACTACTGCTCCGATTTAGAAAATTCTTTCAATGTTAGATAGCCCACATATCGAGAAAGGCTATAGGCTATATATCATCACGCTAAGATCTATAGGAGCAGAGCAATGCGCGAATGAAGTCGCGCAGGTCGGCTAGTTAGATATATTCTACTAAGCTTAATTTATCTTAAAGTATTAATCTATAGGTTTTACTTCAAAATATTAAAACAATCCTATTTTAATATATCCATCTACATTAATTAAGGTTGTATATGCAGGAGCTCGGTCCATTAGACGAAAGACAAACACCGGTACTACAGTTATAATAATCTCTGGTCAAATTTACTTGACCCGTAGTCTTTCCCAGCGAGGGGTTGTAATCTCTTCATTTGTATGCGGATTTTTATAATAATAACGTATTATTATGTGAGACTTTTCTATCTGCTCTATGTACTTAACATATTTGCTAATCTTTTTTAATGACAAAAACTTAAGACGGTATTGAAAAGGCAGAAAGAATAGAATGTTTCACAATTTTATGTTCATAGACAAAAATTTTACTATAACTGATTAGATATTTCTTAAAATATGACCCATAACTCGAACCAAGAAAGATTGTTAAAGTATTTTTATACAAATTTCGTTGACGTTATTAATTTAAACATGCTATCGATTTTATCTTCTTGTCCTATACAATATCCATTTACATACATGTTTTAATCGTCTACCCATTTAAACTTTTCTAACTACGGAACGCTGAGCGAGCTCGTTACCGAAGGATTATTAAATATTGAAACAGTGTCCGCCAGATAAAAGCTGCTTCCTAGACGACCAGTAAATCCCTACCAAGCAAGAAAAGAGAACAAAGACAATTGTTTTAATAAAGTTCTATTTAAACGGGATATCCATTTCAATCAACGGTTTTGTCATTCATACTTAGGTTGTGGTTCAGTGGAAGCGAAAATCTTTAAAGTTATATATTTGAGACAGATTTTTACCGCATTCCTTTTCGCGATTGTAATTTAAAAAGCATATCTATGGCGCATGCTTTTCGAACTTTACTTCACTCACCTAAGCGTAAATTATGTTATTTATAATCTTATATATAAAATTAATTAGTAGGAATAGTATTTTAACCCGTGAGGGGACGGGTTAGAATACTATTCCCCACTGCCGCTGGGGGAGCATCTCGTAAGAGGCGAGTGACCCAACGCCCCCTTGGTGTTAGGGGATCTGTTCCCCGACTGGCTTGCGACCACCAGCATGCGACTCCGACCGCCTAGTGTCATAGACGCGTTCCGGTTGAGCCGCATGTGGGCCAGACTTACCCCTTCCCTCTCCCATCCCATTGATGCTGTGGATCTAGTGTCTCTGGGCTCTTGCTCGGAGTCCGCTGAAACCGTAGCATTTTTTCTTCACTCCCCCTCCCCACTCTATCTTCGAGGATGCAACGCATCGACAAAACAAGAGGATATCCTCTTGTTTTGTCGATGTCCATGGGCGATGGTAGCCACTTACCATCAGGTGGACCATCTGCTCGTTTGCACCTTATCTACCTTAAAAAAAAAAAAAAAATTATCGTGTCACAATATTAGTTACCATACTCCTCCGAAACTGCTCGTCCGATTTTTATGAAATTTTGTGTGCATATCGGGTAGGTATTAGAATCGGCTACTATCTATTTTTCATCTCCCTAAATGATAAGGGTGGCTCACCGCTGGCAAAACAACGTTTGCCGGGTCAGCTAGTAAATACTATATAAATTAAAATAAAATGCCGTATGTATGTTCATCACCTCAGTACTTACAGATGGAGCTAAGTATATGATTTCTAAGGAAGAAAGTTTTTGAAAAACCTACAAGAAATTTAGGAAAAGACGAATACTTGGAGTACATTTCTGTTGAGCTGAGTGATAGTTCTGCTATATGCATAATTTAACCCATTGGAAATGGAAATACGTTATGAAATAAACTTACTATTTTTTGTAGCCGAGCAAAGTTGGAAAGGGTCACAAGTATAATATAAAGATGTCTGATGTTTTTCAAAATAGTTTGGCTTTTCAAAATAAATATTATAACGCTGTATCTCCTTCTATGAGCTACAGTCAGTATATACGTTTGTATTCATCTTAACAGCTCGTTGCTTATTCCGCATCACGAACTGTCCATTTCACCACCTGGTTTAGACGTAAGCCCCGCGAAATTGTCGGATTAGAAACAGGACGGACTAAAAAGAAATAACTGCAACAGATTTATTCAGCGGCATTTGCGATTCGATTCCACTGTATACAAAATGCTATTAGGCATGTTTACATGGTTCGGAATGCGGGGCTAAAAAAATAAAGAGCTAAGTGTGAGTTGAATTGTTTCGTAAAACATATTTCGAAAAACATATAACGTAATTATATTGTAAAAATTAAATTTTAGATTCAATAATTGCTAAGAGACTTTTTTCTTTGAAACTTTATCATACTATGATGAGACGACATAAATAGTATTTTTTTTTTATTTTTGCTTAACGTTAACTATAGAAGTAATATATCAGGGATACTCCTATATATTTTTAAAATTGTTGATAAAAATAAAATCCTATTTAAACCTAAATCGGTTATCGACGCTAAACACCCAGGGGTGTTTAATTGTGAAAAGAAATCTTTGCTCTTTGTCAGCCTTACCGAGGGGAGCTATTGATTTCTTTTGTTTTATGCTGATTGAGACACCTTAGCGAATCGCGGACCCCACGTTTGAACGCCTCACGAAACACTTTATTTTAAAAGCAAATTGCACAAATGTACGGCTTTTATTAATATTTGTTTAAGAATTTAAATGCAGGTAAAGAAACTTATAACTATTGTCATTAATGAAGTGAGCATTATCTAAGTAGACAGCAGATTTATTGCGGTTTATATTACCTACATGATTATTGACAACGAATTTATTTTACATCTAAACTGGTAACTATAATATACAAAACACATCAATCTTTGTCTCACCAATTCTTATCAAGTACATCGCGTCAATCCTCCATCAGGACCACAAAGTATTGATGGTCTTCAAAGGAATATTAAAAATGAAGCTTATCTTGTTAATAATAAGAAAGTAAGTTGATTGAAAGAATTTACAAAAGACATTGTGAGCCAATCAACATTAGTCCCTTTGAAAATCGTTTCTAGGCTCATTTCTCTTGTCATTGACTGTACCTTAAGAAAAAATTAGATTGCCACCTCGTGTGCGATAGCATCGAATTTTTTGAGTCTTGCTAATGGGAGTCTGTTTTATCTCCAACTCCTAATGTTCTTATGCGGGCGACAATAATAAGATTTTGACACGTTAATGAAGCGCAGATTATAGGCACATCAAAATGTTCAAAACTTTTGCAGATTTTTAAGCTTTATGATGTCTCTTATTCTAGTATTTTGTTTTTATTATATATGTACTATTGGAATATTTATCGGACGATTTACGATTTACATTTACTATAGGACGAAAATTCTTCTGTACGTGTACAAATAAGACTTTTTTTCTTTTCTTCTTTTTGAATACAGATTTTGATAAGAAATATTTCATTATGTATTAGAATTGAATTAGAATGGGTTTCTGGTAGTTTTAATTACATTTTTTATGATAACCGTGATAGTAAGCAGGTAGCTATGCAGGAAACAAAAAAACATACTATTTTTAACGAATCATTGGTTTAAACATACTTGTAAGTAATTCAGTTCAGTATATAATTTTTTTAACTAATAATTTGTTTAAAGATGCTTGTAAGTAATTCAGTTCAGTATATAATAACAGTACAAGTAAGAAAAAAAATATTTCAGCATCAATGCATTAACAATTTTATCTTGAAGGATCTTATAAAAAATTGATGACAATGACCCCGCACCACTGATCACAAATCACTTTTTCAATTTCGTCTCAAGGTATCCTCCTGTTAAAGAGGCTCAAGGAGCTCCTTAGACCAAGGGTGACATCAGCGGCGACTTTAATTGCGGAGCACTTCGTTAACGGCCGACTTGATGGCATCTATAATGAACAGCCGAATTAATGTAGTGGGCGAAATCGAAAATCGAAGTGTGGACACCCTTACGAAATTCAGAATTTTGTTTATTTAGGATTGGACTCTGAATTACCTATTCGAGTCTTGTTTTTGGAATGTGTTGATGGAGGACTGGACCGACTTGATAGAAGAAAGCTCTATTTATCTGTCAACGTTATAGTAGAGTTTGTACTGATACTTTAAATAACATATTTATGTTAATTATTAACATCCATTCTAGATTTAAAAAAAACCGAGCAGTGCTATGGCTTGAGAGCTAGGATCTGGTTTAAATAACTACCAATTAAACAAACGCTATCTATCAACAGTGTTTCTAGTAATAGTAACTTTAGTTAAATATACAAATCCAAAGTAAAATATCCAATATACCCATAAACAGATCCAATCAACTTTTTCATTTGGTAAAATTTCGGTCTCTTGTTTTCCGACGGCTGGTCCTAAATAAATATGCTAAAATAAGACAGAAATGTCTCAATACTTGAAGCGATTGAGATGAGGAGGGATTTTGAAATAAAAATTTGGTACCGAAGATTGACAGGTGCGTCTTAATAAGTACGGCAACAGCTGCTTACGAAAACGAAAAAAGGTAAATTGCCGACTTTATGAATTGTAAGCATTAGGGAAAATTATTACAATTCGCTGATATTTTTGTTATGATGACAAAGATGGAGATGATGTCCTGTTTTCATTATCATTTATATTTTTGACACTTCAAAATAGTTCAGTCAGTCAGTTTATCAGAAGCTCTATTACCAGTTTGAAATGCAGTTAGTTGATCAGAAGAAGAAACTCAATAGTCGCTCTTTAAAAATATTTACATAGATCATTTTCAAACTTATATAAGATCCATCTATTTTTGAAGCATATTTTTTTTCACTTCATACAAAACTATTAGTAATATAAATAATGTATTCAACAGACATTTCTAAAATACCATTAATGCAGACAAAACAGTTATAGACAATGGAAGGGCTATCCGGTCTGGGCATCAGCCACTTATTCCGCTGGCCTAAGCAAATTTTCGCCCGGCTCTGTTGATTTTTCGTCGGATTCCATTTCTTCACTTCTGATTATATTATACTATATTTTGGATAAACAGTGGGTATAGCTCAACCCTTTTACACTATTCCTTTTATGATGCTAAATGATTATGGAGTTGGAATGTCTTGTCTAGATTCATGATCGATAAGTCGTGGGTTCAAATCCCGGACATTGGACTACTGTCGTGGCCCACTCTTGACACAAGCATTTTAGCTTACTAGGAAGGGTAAAAGGAATACTAGTAGTATGTGATCCATACTGCTAGTAATCTTTAAAAAAAATGAGTAAATGCTCCAAACAGAATTTAATTCTGTCAATATTTTTATTCAGTAATCAATCATTTGTGGATTCATAATTATAACAATATTTACTATTATTTAGACGACAGTAAATATGTCAAGCTAGGCATGCATTATATATACTAGTGACCGACCGAAGCGGGATTTTCAGCCGAAACCGAAACTTTATTAAACCTAACAAAGTTGACACGATTCCGGGAAACCGAACATTATAATTTTAATCAAAATAAAACAGTTAAGTTCTTTATATCAATCAACAGCCTAGTAAGTCTACAGTGGAAGTAGTTTACAAAAAAAATTGGTACCAAAAAGCCGATTTGTGGCCGAAACCTTATATTAAACTTCAGCCGAAACACAATTTTTACCCGAAACTTGGTCGTAGCCGAAACCGAAACTTTGGTCGGACACTATTATATACTTTTTTCCACAGATTATCAACAAAGCGCTATGTTGTGATAGTTTTTAAAATGGGAGTGCTTTAAAAATTAACATACAGAATAGAAATACAAAGTTGCAGATTGTAGAAGAACATTATAGTTTATGAAATCCAACTTAAGTCATTCATGTGTTTTGTACATTATAGTTTTTTGATCCTAAAATAAAACTCTTTCCATATAGTGGTGCCATTTTATAAACATTTTTCCGTAGATCTAACCGCTGTAAAAGGTTTTTGTATACGTTGCTTTTTGACTCCTTTTGCCAGTTAATCCAATATTGACCTCCCCGGCAGGCTATTGACTTATGTTTGTGTTACTCATAATAATTCGGGTACCTTTTATTATTCAAAACATCAATTTGCTCGAGTTGCTTTCTTTTACTGAAGACCATTAATTTTATTATGTTTATTTTGGGTGGTTTGGTGGGCTTTCAAATGTTTCTGTATTCAATTTAGTTTCATTTATATTTTATAACATCAAATTTATTTGAAAATTAACCAGCCATTTTGTGTGAAAATATCTAAAACTTATAGACAAATTTCGTCCTTGTTATTATTTCTATAAGTAAAAATTAAAATAAATTAAATGGTTGACAACAAATTGACGATTACACAGACTAACAAAAATAATTGAAAATGATATTTACACGTTATGGGATAAATATTTCCTTTGACATACATATCGATTTAATTTCAAGACAACTAGTTGACCCATTCAATATTAATAAAATGTTTCAACAATGTACTTACATAACCAATTGGACTGATTATCTCAGATGTAAAAAAAAAACAAAGCTCCTAGTTACAAACGATAGATTTTAATAATGTGAACTGAAATTAAAAATCCTGTATCATTTTCACTGGACCAAAAATATCTTCATTTGAAAGTAGGGTAGGAAGCAGCTTCCGTTACAAACAAAGAGTTCATGGTATCTAAATGTTAATCTTTGGTCAGTCGCGCAAAAATTATGTTTTTCGGGCCCAAGTTACTGGAGTGGAAGAACCGTTCATTAAATTTGTTAACTTATATCTAACACCCACACGCTTAGACGGGACCGTAAGGGGAATAATTCTTGGTTATTAATAATATAAATCCTGTTATTTGTGAAGGTTTAGAAGCTTAGGATTGCGGGCATATCTAAAAGAGAATGTAAAATTATTACTAAGGATACATAAATTGTTACCACTCAAATTCATTTGCTAAGAGTTTTTGTAATATACTGATAAGATAAACAAATTATGGATTTAATTTCTGAAATGATAATCTATACCAAGGGTTTTTATGAAAAAGCCAACTTTGTAAATAAATTATCATGTGCTTATTTTTATTATTATTTGACCAACATAATCACTTTCAACGTTTTGAAAAAAGGTTATTGCCACCAGTTTAGGACATAGAGCACTTTAAAAGGCTTCGTTTTATTTCGCGTCAATTTCTACAAAGCGAAATGACTTCAATTTGAATATGTAATGACGGCTTAGGATAATCGTTTGGCTTACACTAATAAAGAGTCTACTTTAAAGCGGGCTCGGGAGTCTCGAAAGAATCTAGCAATCGTTCGATTCGATTCGGGGGTGGTATAATTTATTCGAGTGTGGATCGCCATTTTGCGGCGGGGCGGTCTGCGCTATCGCTCCGGAAGACGCCTTAAGACATTGATGCTGATTCTTTTTTTATTATGCTCCCCTGGATTCTTAAAGACGCTAATATAAAGCGGCCATATATAAATAAGCCGCCTTTGTAAAGACTCCACGATTTCTTAAGCAGGAAGCGTTGCTACCCTCGTCTACAGAAAACAATCTAAATTACATTTTCACGCAACTTCAAATGTCTTATTAATTGCGACTTTTCAATGCGATAAATTTCCTTCTTTTATCGCTCACATTCAAATCGGCTTATTCACAACAGTGACTGCGAATCCTTAATTCAATTGTGTGCTTACTACCTTATTATATGTATCTAAGTATATACAAAATTCAATGTAGCGTATTTACGGCAAAAACCAGAATGATTTAAAGGTGCCCTTAGCCAACCCTCACGATATGGTTTTCATCACCTTCGGAATGACCCGTATCCCTCTAGCTTTTAGATAATACAAGATAGTGTCGCAAATTCTCGGGGGATTTGTCAAACAAATGCGTTGCCATGTATCGGAAAAAATCGACGGCTCAGTAGTCGCCATTAAGACTATTTATGGCTGATTCTCCCTTAGCTTTTTTATTAATAAAACGTATATTATGCGCACAAGTGCGCTTTATATGGCGGTCCGCCTTTCTTCGCGGATATTATCGTCCGTCTTCGGACATCTAATGCTATTGATTATATATTAGGATGAAATATATCGTTCTATATTGTTGTATTCATGGTGCACGATAAAATGTGAAAATGGCTGTGCTATATGCAGAGGTCTGTGGAGTTACTTACGACTTTTTCTTGAAAAAAGAGCCACCGAAAGTATACTTAGAAGTTATGTAGTAATTTAAGTAAATATTATTAAGATATATCGCTATCTCTTTTTCCGATTGCACTTAAATAATACATATTATTTTATTGTAATAATCAATATATTTTTTGCCAAATCACACCTAAGCAAAGTAAGCCAAAATTTTGTCTTGTTATTGATAGGTACAAAAGCAAAGTTTCTTAATATTTTTGTTTATCAGACTCGACACATGTAGCTCAGGTAGATCTGTTTACTCCACACTTGCGACAAGCAGTTATGCAAACATGAGTATTGATACGGGAACTTTGTGACAGGAAAACAAAAGCATTTCTATAAATACAAGTCAGGAAATATCGAAAAACACTCACATTTATGTATTTGTAATATAAGCAAAACAAAAGTATATTTGGATTTTAAAATATATCTTCTATGTGAAATATTTTAATGTAGCACAACACTTTTGTTTTAAGCTAAACTTGAATATAAAGTATAGTTTTAAATTTTATTTTGAAATAAAACAATTGTAATTAACAAATCTAGTCTGTAGTTATAATAAACGCAAATGCAGACAGACCTAATAACCTTAAATAACTGGTTTCTTAATTCAGCAAAACAAGCGTAGTTGGAAACACTCAGCCAGTTCTTAAGTTAGATTTATAGATGTTTTTCTTCAGTGAAATAACTTTCAATCTCTTGATAATGTTTGCATCAGAGCTTACAGACGGTATAAGGAATAAATTGTCTGAATACAAATATTTCAATACGAACAATAGTAACAATATAAATAGTGAAATTTTGGGTTATGTTAAAGAGTACCTAATGTTCACAGAATGATTCTTCTATCTAATTAATAATTATTATTCTGGCCATATCATTTATCACATTTTTATTGCATACAGTGTAATTTCACATAAGACTTAGCATAAAAATACACTTTTCTCGCATTCACAGTTCATACCTCACCAGTTAATTCCGTCTGACGATTCTTACAAAAGAGTGCTAACGGGGGTGAAAATTAAAATGTATTTATTCGAACGGCATAAAAAGCCAATATGAGTGGCAATAAAAAGAGGATGCAGTGAGAAATAATAAAAGATAACCTCTGGAGTGAATGGAAGAGCTCTTGTAAAGAATGTTTGCGTAGTGGATAAGACGCGATCAGGGGACACCTCCCTCGTGGGCAGGCGAGAAATTAAAATCTTTTCACAATGTTTCACTGCTTTATATGTTTTTTTTAAGTTGTTTTTTTAACGTTCATATATTTTTTGGTAAGGTTTTCTCCTAAATTAGGTACTACATTTTAAAACCTGCATACAGAAGTTGCTACACTTTTAAAAATATTACTAAAGGCTATTAAATGAGAGAAATATTTTATTTTATCAAATTTATTTGATTATAGTTGTGCAATACATACAAATTAAGAAAAACTCCTTAGGTCTTTTTATTAGATTAGCAAGATTGCATTTGCTAGCGGGCTGTTGTTAACCTCAAAAAAGTTTATTACTTAGTTAAGGGTGTCTGGGGCATTTACTACGGGTGTAGGGTTGATGATGACGGGCTCAACAACGACGGGCTCAACAACAGCGGGCTGGTCGACGACAATGACGGGCTCAGGGTTGACAATGATGGGTGCAACGACAACGGGTGAACCAATAATAGGCTGGTCTACGACGACGACGGATTCGGGGTTTTCTTCAGCCTGATCGATAACGATTACTGGGCTGGGGTTAATCTCAGGGAGACCTTCAATTGTCACTGGGTTACCAAGAGCAGCAGGGTTGATGTTAATCACGATCTGGATAGTTTGAGCATCAGCACCCTGGGCGGGTCCATCAACGATAGCAGGTCCAACGGAAATAGGTTCGTAGCTGTCGATGATGGCGGGACCAACAACGATAGGTTCGTAGCTGTCGACGATGGCGGGGCCAACGGAGATGGGTTCGTAGCTGTCGACAATGGCGGGGCCAACGGAGATGGGTTCGTAGCTGTCGACGATAGCGGGGCCAACTGAGATGGGTTCGTAGCTGTCGACGATGGCGGGGCCAACAGAGATGGGTTCATAGTCGACGATGACTGGAGCAGGGCCAGCACCACCGGGGGTGAGGTAGCGAGTAGGGCCGGCTACGGCAACAGCCACGAAGGCAGCGGCGATCAGGAAGAATTTCATATTTGTCTGTTAATATAAAAATAACAAGAATATCAAAATAGGTAAAGTACAACAGAATAGGTTAAGAAATAATAATAATAACAGTTTAAAAAATCAAAATAAAATAATATTTCTTTTTATTTTATTAAATTAATTCTTTATAATAAAAGTTTTAAGATACTTACATTTTGTATTGCGATATTACAAACTATGCTTGCTGTTGATAATTTTATGCTTTATATACAAAATTTTATCTTACCCGTAGGTACATTTTTATTCACGTATCATATAATACCATAATCCTAATTTATTAATATAAGAAAGCTACTGATGACATTTGCGTGAGATGTTCTAATTCGTATCAATTATTATTGACTACTTTTAATTTTTATTTTAAATTCGTATTTTAGATTCGTAGTATACTTTCAAAATATTTAAATTTAATGTAATAATTTTGTTCATAAGTAACAAACTAGAAGTTTGTCCTTTGTAACTCAATCCGATCAATAAATGGATAAAAAACAAAATTTCAAAACTTTCTAAATATTATTGTTTTAACTTAGGAAAATATAAATTTTCCTGATTTCAGTGCAGTTATAAAGATATAATATAATCATTCGATTATATCTAATCCCTAGTGTTAGTAGGTAGACGTAGCTGTATTTATTGATTATTATTATATATCAAGTTTGATAAGCTTTTAAATGCAGTCAATCCTTATTTACAACGTAAAACGATACAAATGTCGACTTCATTATATTTTGAGTCCAACGATTAATGGAAAACGTTCAGTGTCCTTTCTTTTTTTTATTTTACTATTTACTTAACTTAAATAAAATTATGTTTAAAACATAATTTCCTAAAATTGCGACATATGTGTCTTATTAACAAGGCACTTTAGACAGCACCTCATTTCTAATTCAGAGTTGTTCTCTCGCTGCGACATTAAGTCGTTACGGAACCCTTGAGCCCGAAGTCTAACGTAGAGTATAGAAAGAAAAAATATTACTGAAATAATTTAGTATATTTTTTTCTGTAATATCTTTATCCTTAGAGAAGAAAAAATATAATGTTTGGGATAATTTCAAATACTACTCTTATAATCTGTTAAAAAATTATATTCATAAATTCTAGTACGTTTTATCTATATTATTATCTATAAGATCATCCGCTCCTATTAGTCTTAGCGTGATAATATATAGCTTATAGCTTTTCTCGATAAATGAGCTCTCTAAAACTAGTAGTTCAACAAACAAACAAACTAGTCAGCTTTATACATTATTCCGTTTTATATATTAGAACCGTTTTAAAACACTAACTGTGCAAACTGTATCCAATTTTGTGCAGTATCTCAAAACATAAGCCAGACAGAATGAACAAAGAAAATAAATTAAAAATATTTGTTTTCACATCTTTTGGTGTTTCAGTCCCTTCATAAATTATCCTAAATTTTTATTATATGTGTAGATAACGCCTGATATACCTATTATGTAGCAGTAAAATTCATCAATATACTTAATATAGTTTGAATCCGTAAGGATTAAATTATTTGAAGGATTTTTTAGTGTAAGAATTATCAACAAAACTACGCAAATAACGTATCTAGTTATCCTTTATCTTTGTAAACGCAATCGGTGGTATTACGCAGTGTAGTAACTTCATTTCTCTAAGTCTCGTTTCATGAGTAGATTACAAGTAATTAATTTATAAGAATACGGCTGCCAGTCGAATTACCTGCCGTTTATGAGGGTCGAAATTGCTGTACTATGCCAAGATTGGATTCTGAGCACTTTAGAATCTCTGTCTATTATGAAAATATTATCAATAAAGTATGATTTAATACGTTAACGATCTATTTCACTGACGCAGTTATTATACTCGACTATGAAATTATTTACAATTATTATTAATTATATTTTTAATAATATCCAAAACGATTTAACTTTCAACGTTTGTATGTATTTTCGCGCCAATCTTACTGAATTTTAAAGCAGCTATTCCCAAGCAATAGAAATTAAATTTAGGATACGTATAAATAAGCTAACGGGTCCAATATGGCGGATGGTCTAAGATGACGAATTTATTATTTTTTGTGCTCAACAATTCCAAATATATGGGTATCAAATAGTATAGAAGAAAATTCTAATTTATGCTAATGTTTTTAGTATTATAAGTAGTTAAAACTTGTAATTATTTATATTCTTAAGTTTCTGTATTATTTTATTTAAGTACCCTAGTCTAGGGCATAATCTAAATTGATATTGTAGACGCAGTGTACTGCTTTTCGTTAAATACTATATTATATTTCAGTAAATATATTATAGCTAGATAGAAAAGATATTCAAGTGGGGAAGTGCTATAATTTTATCGTTCTCAACGGAGTGAAACAACCACGCCTTCACGCACAAGCTGTTACTTTTAATGTTATTTGGTTTAGAATTAATGATTTTATTGCTATAATTACCAGCTATTGTGGCAAAGTATTTGAAATTAAGGCAGACTTCACTAGCGGAATAATATTATATTTAATTTCCAAATTTAAATCCTTAAGATTTCTGATTAAATTAGAAAGATAAATAATAATATACTGTAGATATTAAATCATTTTTTTAATATAAACTTCTTTAACATTTCTGACTTAGAGATGCTCAGGCATTAGAGAATATAAATTATAATGATATTTAATCGAAACAACACAAAAAATCATTTTTATTACGATGATTCCAGTGAATCTCACTCTTTTTTCACCTGAAAACAATTGTTACTATTTATGACAATGGTTAAAAAGTACCATTTGTGACAAAGGTTTTTCATTGGGAGATTTTCAGGTCTCCCGTAACATATTTAATTAGGTACAATAAATGTAAGATGTATAATAAAATTAATAAGTTTATCAGCGTACTGTAATTGAGGTAAAGGTATTTTTGCTTAAAGATGTCTAAGACATTTTACCTGTGAAACTTCCCTCGTCCCTCGGGAGCGATTAAGCATGTAAAAGTGAGAATAACAAAGTCTCGGTGAAAAAGCAGCCAGTTAGCACGTAGGAAGAAATTGCCAAACGTTTGCACAAACTTAACGATTTAGTATCGAAGTCTCTGTGGAGGTTTTATAAGCATTTCTTTTTTTATACTGTTAATTGATGTTGGCACTTATAATTTGAGTGACATCCTGTTATTTGAGGATGGTAGGGCTGATATGAGTAGCATTTCTACTTTCTTGAATGTTGGCCAACCGAAGGAAGTTGGGATTGCAAAATAAATACGCCGTAACAACAGAATAATTATGGATTACATCGCGAGTATTCTAAGAGTAACGCTGAAGCTCAGAATCTAAAGTATAACCCCCCCAAGGAGTACATTCGAGTCAAGCCATCATACTGTTGGCCTGCGTATAGACTACTACTCTCTCTTCTCTTATTAATTAACAATATATCGCCGATTTTTTTTATTTTACTTATAGGTACAAAAATAATGTCCTCGTATTGATCGACAGTCTCTAACTATCCCTCAATTATGACAGAAACCTAAGCAGAACCTAGGATTGACGACCTATGTATATGGTTACGGGATCGTTTAAGAAGCGCTTGCTTCCACTGATCGATCTCGCTATCTAATATCTACTAGTAAAGTTAACAACACGTGATCCACAATCAAAGATACCTTATCTAATTTACACGTTGACATAGAAGTGTAATAGAGACATTACAATGAAAACACAAAATAAATTCTCATGGCTACTGTTATCTGTACTAATAGATATAGGAGATCATTTCTGGAACACCTATCCGATTTTCTTTGACGATTTATAAAGTTTAAAAGAAACTAGGTATAACAAAAGGATATTACTATATCGATACTTTCGAGATAAATACATATTTCGAAGTTACTCGTAGAGATGGGTTACTTTCTAAAACTCTATTTTTCAGCCATAATATTTTGACAGATTTTTAAAACGTCACTTTGAAACCGCCAAATTTTCTTTTATAATAAATTAATGGGTTTTGTTTGCCAACAGTGATTATAATAATTAAAAGTCCCATTAAAAGTGCCGTCAGTTCGATCTCAACGGAGACATTATTATTTTACTGGTGCTACCCGTGTTGTAAACGATGTCTTAAGACACTATAACGAACAATAATCATTTTATTGCATGAATAAATTAATAATTTATTACAATTCTCTATTGTAAGTTTTTTTATTGTTTAAATATCAAATGCTTCGGCCATGACTAAGCTTTAATAATTTTCATTTTTCCTGATCCTATTTCAGTAAAACCTAGATTTTAAGTAAGACCTGCAGTAATAACTACTAGGATTTTGTGTGATACGAGTTTAACAGACAGTAATATTAGATCAGTAATATTAAATATTTTCTATATATTCGTAAAATTCGATAGGCTAAGTTTTTGTATATATTTTTTTCTTATATTGTATAGGTGTTATCCATACCTCATACACTGTCTTATATTTTTTTATAGATTAGCTGTACAAATGATTTATTTATCGGATAATGTTCCGCAGATAATAATACAACAAAGTAATTTTAGAGAGTTTTATCCTACTGAATTATTTTTCATATGATCATCTACAATAAATTCACCAACATGGCTAAGCAACTGATAAAAAAATAAGTTAGATATTTGAAATTTTTAACTAAACCTGAGAACGTTCAAATCGCAGAAAGTTCTGAAGTAAACTCAATTCCCAGAATTCTTACGCAAATGTTCGCCTTCTTATTACAATAATAATTATCAAGAGTAGCGTTCAGCCGACTTTTAATTGATCCTCGAGGGCGACTCGCAGATAAAACTTATCAACTTTCTCTATTACAGTTTAAGAAAACCGCCGCCGTTTTGTTTGGCCGATAACGCAGTTTTCATTGCTTTGCGAGTGTAATGTGACGTGTAATCGCACTGGGAATTAGTAAGTTATGTTTATCATAGATTATATTTAGGTATATTTCAGACAATTCCTAATAAAACCCGGCATACAACTACATTGCAGTACAAGCAATTAGAAAGGAAGAATAAGACTCAGTGGAAAAATTTCATAATAATCATAAAACTTGTTTATTTATTGTGATAAAAATACAATACAATATATTCTAATACTATCTGAAAAATAAATAATAAATATTGCGGAATACTAGTAATTTTAAAGAAGATAATATGCTAATTACTAGATGTATGACTATCTTGTAAGTATAATGTATTACTAGGCAATAAGTCTGCCATAGTTTCTATTTAATAAAAAAATATAAAAATCAACGTGTTTTAATCTAACCTTGATTTCTAATCTTTCTGATCCTCAAGAATACCAATTTTTTAATAATCAGTAAATTGATAGAAATAAAAATTACCCCTTTTTATACTAAAACAATAACCGGTCCTGAATTATAATAAAACGTTTAGTGTAAACGAAACAACAAACTTCCATATTTTATTACGATCGTAATCGTAAAGCGTTCTGGGTTCCACGTAAAAGTTGCGTCTTCCCCTTCTGCTCCCCTCAGCCAAGATTTCATTACGGAATCTAAACTAAAACTTAGATAATACAACAAATTTTTAGCACTGAATTCGTTTATATGGTACCTTATTATACATTAAAATAATATATGTATATTATATTTTGCTATTTCTATATATTAATATTAGAAAATATTAAACCCATTAAATAAATTCAAATAATAAAGCTTAATTTAGTTACCTTTATAGATATTCATAAAAAATCCGCTAAGACAGAGTCGGACACGCGAAACCGAGTGTTCTATACAATTTGCATTGAGGAAAAAATTTACCTTAGATGACGTACAGTTTGCCAAGTGTGAAATTTTTTGTGATGTACACGGTTTCCGGTATTTGATCTTTCTCTTTACGTGTACTACAAGATCTAGATTCCAATTAATTCTAGTAGTAGTCTAAGCCTATTGGTAATAGGAGTACCCTATGGTTTTTGATTTCTGTACAAGTAAGTAAATAAACGGTTCTATCTTTTGATTTTATGATGTATTTGATTTCTTCACAAGCTTGAGGTAAATTGGCTTAGGTTTTTACTAATTATTGTCTTTGATAATCATTTTAAATAGATACCTCCGCATTCCTAAGACCACGAAATGATCAACGTAGTGGTTTTTTCTTTTGAAGTAAGGAACTCTAAAAAGTCTATAAACTGTAAAACATAATCAGCAGATTTGAAAAACGCTTTTGTACTTTTCTCACTTTCGCTTTAAATACAAGTAATGAATATAAAATTTAATTCTCATTTCCTTTAGCACAAAAACAAATAAATTACCCTGGTAATAGTTAGGTAAGAAATCGGAAGAGAGTTAGGCAATTAGAGGAGCTTCCTGCGAATTTATGTGTTTACGTTCAACATCTTGCAACGGTGCGTCGATTTATTTGTAATAGATTACCGGAAATCGTTCCTTGAGAGGTAATAGCAAAGTTTGTAGACATTACGATTCAAGGAGCGTAAAGAAACAGGCATTCTTCATTGTGGAAAGTGGTTGTCTTGTACTACTTACTATAATTTTAACGCATTTTTGAAAACGCATCGCTATACAACAAGCAAAAATTTTAACGTACGTGGGGACGAGCAAGGTCTTTGGCAATCTAACCTAACTTAGAATTGCCTTCATAACAATATTTAACAACATTATCACTAGTAATTACTACCATCATCCTATTTGACTATTAATTTTTCTTTTCTTGATAGGAGATTTTATTCTTGAAAGTTATCATTGACAATTGCGTTTCATATAAGCCAGACTTTTCTCTCCTCCTCTCCTAGTCTTTCCATAACATCGTCAACATCTATTTAAATCGCCCTAAAGATTACCGGTATTCTCTTTTCTTGCAAGTTCTACTATGTCCAATGAACAGTGACCATTAACAGTCAGGAAGTAGAATAATTAAAAATATACTCTAGTTTCAAATCCAATTGAATACGACATAAAATAATCCAGAGATTGTGGACGACTAATCGTTTTCTATTGTCCTTGGGATCACTATCTAAAGCTTTTGTTATGAAACGCACCGCTATCGCCCTAAAATAAAACTAAAAACACTCAGAACAATGGAAACTGAACTATAAAACAATTTAGTGTGAGAGATAGAGGCGAGACCAAATGTTTCATTTTGCCTTTACAAAAAGAACATTTTTAATTTTTTTCCTTAATATTTTTAATCAATAAATAAGTCAGAAATACAAATAATAGTCTTAATATCATAAACTATTTACATAAATTATTTTACCTTTACAAAAACTGATATAAAACCACTTCTAAAAAGCAAAACATTATCTACATTATAGCTTTTCTTTATGAAAATCTCGACAACAATAGAGCTCGTAACGTAACGTGTTTAATGTCACAGTATTCCTAATAATAACATGTATCTGTAAATCATTGAATAAATTAATAAATATTTTTTTTTATTGTAATCCATTAATAATAATCATTACAAACTGTCAACTATTTAATTTATTTTTATTAGCAACACTTTACAGTGAAAGAATTATGTTTGACAGAAGTACTAATAATTTATTAATTAAATGAGTAAGTCAGGTACACCGGCTATTGGTTAGGTTGACTGTTGTCCTAATATTAATTACCAAAACTTAGTGCAAGTCGTTACGGATTATCAATGAATATAGGTTTATATTTCTTATATTAGATTAGATATTGCGGTAGTCGTCAAGTAAAGCAATATGTCGATTAACTAGTTCACTTTATAAAACATTTTCGTAAGTGCCCATCCTGGTACTTGTCCATGACTAATATTTAATTAACCAGCTGCTCCTGTGAGCTAGGCCCTGCATGCAAATGATGCAATATCCACCATTACTTAAACCAATTGGAAACCGGTTCGAATTTATCTTTTGTGAGCAGACCGCACATCTCGGCCTCGCAGCGAGTGAGAGATAGTGAAGCAAAACACAAACGTTGACTCGGACGCGGCGGCGGAACGTGACAATTGACAGCTAAGCCGCTACCGGCTACCGGGCAAGGAACGTTTTACTCCTTTTGGCTCACATTCGCACACATTGCACCGCCGGTTTCTGACGACGTTATTTTTTAATCAAATATATCCGGAACCGGTGATAGACGAAAGGGTCGCAGCGACAATGAAAAACTAAAAGGAAAAAGTAGCCTTTTAAGCAAATAGAGGCGAGACGAAGTTGATTGGTTTTGTTAGCGAGCCTGTTGATTGGCACGGACGTAAACAATTCGCTCCAGTGTTTAAGTTGAAAGGACAATTGAAACTCAACGATATAACGATAGCCAGCTCTTCGCGGGTTGTTTTCGGTATACCAATAATACTCTAGTTTTTTAAAATAAATTTTGATGTTGACAGTGCTGTGTTGACTTTTGGAATATCAAATAAAATTAAATGGACACCGAAAAAACGCGTTATGGTGTTCCATTTCATATCAAATACGCTTTTTCCTACCTTGTTTATTTTAAAAAACTGATAGAGTTATTTAGCAGATACAAACCGATACATACTACTTGTAAAATACTATCGTCTCGCTTGTCCTCTCTTTGAATTAATACAGTTTAGACACCCTAGTTTAGGCATAAACTATGTCACTATACTATTCATATACTATGCTGAAGTACTTTGGCACATAGCTGTGTAAGAATTTTATAAAACGTGAAAACACATTCCAGTGATTTAATTATATGATGATGAAGACAAACAAAGATATGATATTTATTTCCATAAAGAATACAGAATGCACAGACAACATAATTGAGTTGAAATCATAAACACAAGGTGGTATAGAAACAGAATAGTGCTTTACCTTAGAAAGAATGGTGCTGTACAGTACCTTAGAAAGAATTTTGGGCACCATTGCACGAAAACTACATAAATTCTCGTAAATATTCACGGTGAGTAGCTAGGTGGCAATAAATCAGTGATCCTCAGCCGCTATCATGAGTCCATTAGAGGTCTGGGCACCCAGGAAATACTTTTAAATTTCTTTGTTTTTTATTAAATATTCCAAACGGTGTCTTAGATGTCCAACATTTTCATCTATCAATACAAATTCTCTATGAAATTACATCTTTAAATAATTATATTTACTTTTACGGCTTTACTCGACAAATCTAGCTTAGGTTTTGCATAATCAATCTAAGCTTTTATAAAAACTACTATTATTACTATTTACAAACAATAAATATATTTTTGGGTAAAACACCGAAGTGAAGAGTTTTCTTTTAACAGGAAATGGTTGAGGAAAATCCATTTCCTAGGTGAAATCGTTCATTGCACGCGATGTCAGACTCTAGGTATAGTTTAAAAAGTATTTCATATATATTAAAATACTAACCTAACTAAATAATGTTATTTATTCAAAATTTATATTCCACAGAAGAATAAATTCGCTCGTAGAAATTATTAAATTCATATACCTCTATACCTATAGGTATACAATTTGAATACCCCGTAAGAATAATTAATAGAGGTTTTGATATTAAATTATTTTTGTATCAAATATGCACACTCGTCGACTTGAATAAATTTAAACGGTCCGAGAATTTTTGGGACTCATTACGTAGTATTTATGTGAGGAGATAAAAATATTAGGGACACGCTTAATCGGTAACGGATGAACAGGGTACACCCTTGTCCTTTTTAGATTGTATTTAAAAAAGTTTAATTTAAGTATTGTATTAATTTCGTATTGTTTTGGCTTTTAAGAGGTTTTCAAGTGAAAATCGCATCGAGACTTTTGTATCGGTATGTATAGACGGTGTTTAGGGTCCAAAATCTTGCTGTGTGTCCGTCAACAACAGTCTATATCCTAGAAATGTTCTATTTAGCAAAGTATAGTTCATGAAAATAATATTTTTTAATATAATATTATGTTGGGTGACTCAATATAAAAAGTACTACATACAACGTAAGTATAGTAAAAAATTCCTAATAAACTAATTTTTGAAAATCCCTTTTAGACATTGTATTCTATACGAATTATTTTTATTTCACAAACTTAAAAAAAATATGTAAAATTCCAGTTAAAATAAAAACAAAATATTTTTGACAGTAATCTAAAAACCTTTTTTCATGGCTTCACCGTGGAATTCTCTCTCGGTTTAACTGTTTACGTATTCCCCCCTAAATAAACCAAGAACAAATAGTAGGAAAAAATCCTATACTATGAATAAATAAAAACACCTCATTAACTTTCCGAAAAGTGACATTTATCAAAACGCAAAAGCGAGGTCGTGTCCAGGACAGTTTTAAATACTTAAATTAATTTCCCCTGATTTTCTTTAAGAAGTTGTAACTCTCCAAGTGGGGATAATGCGATGATATATAAAAAAAGGTCTCCGTGAGCCGGGCTTCTAATAAATTATACCCTCGATAACAATGGGATTTTTTCAGGCCCCTTTTGTTGCAACTTTTGATATCACCTGAACGTATTTGAAGTTAAATGTATAGCTAATTTTTTTATTAGTCAACTGTTTAGTAATGATGCAATGTCAACGTGATTTCTTTAACAATAATCTTACTTTTTATCAATATTATAAGTCTGAAAGTTTGTATATTTGGATGTTTTTTACAAAAAAATATCATGGAAAAATTCATAGATTCTCTCTAGTGGGATGGTACTAAAATGTTTATTGAACGCTTAAACAATTTTATATTATAAAATATTCAAAATTAAATATTTTTCTGTTCCATCTAAATAGAGACAAATGTTAAATTGCATACTAGTGAAGCCGGGGTGGTTCGACTAGTAATTATATATTTTACATAGCACATTACACTTATAGATACATAGAATCTACTTTATAGAGCTCGTACATGTGCTTTAAAATCTTAGCTGAACCTCTGATAATTATCCGACACATAACACAGTTATTCACAAACAACAATTCATAGTTTATTTTCCGAATAGTATTAGTAATTAAACGCAAAATTTTTCACATACACATAGATGTTACGTACAAAGAAAAGATATGGATAAATCTTAACATTAATATAGCTATAATAGAATAAAGATAATGAGTAAATTGACCATAATAAAAATGATAACGATAACGATAAGTGAATTGGGGAAATTCCTGCCTTTTACCGTAACGATTACTCTATTTTTATCAAGAAGATTTTACAATAAATAAACCAAACTAAGTAGAAAACAGCTACTACTTATATACAGTCCAGTTCTTTTCGCGAACTATAAAAAATAAAGCCCTAATATCGTTAAATGTTCCTTTGGGGAGTGACTGGCCAAAGCGGAAAATTCACCGAACATTAGGGTTGATGCTTGCTAACATGTAATAAAATAAAAAATGTGTATCTGAAATCCTAAATATCTATTTCATTTATTATCTAGTTTAGATAGGTAGGTAGGCAGTAAGGCAGATCATTGCAAGCAAGCATCATTAATGCGCGTAAAACTACACCTGGCTCGCAATCCCTAGACATTGCTCAGCTTTCTGTCTATGGCGCGATTGGATTAATCTGAAAGTTGTTGGTTTTTTATGAACTTTCTATATCTTATAGAATAAACACTACCGTTGTGGCATTTGTTACCAGTTAGTGAAGATTTTAATAAAAAAATTGAACTTTGAAGAATATTATATAACTAATACCATCCCTAGTCAATAAAATGGGCAATGTGACCAATTTATATCGCAATAATCCACGCGGACGTTACGTATCCGATATTATCGGCGCCCGAGGTAAGCGCTAGTTTGAGGACAAAAAACGAGTCTCATTTATACGGCCACTCCAGTGACAGGCCATCGCCTCCCCTCTGCAGATTACTGCCTTTGTTCTTATTTGATAACTTATCGGTAGAAGATTACCCAATTATCTTAATAATAATATACAACTTTAAACTAATTGAAATGTGTTTTGATAAAAATAAATTAAAATAAAAAAGTTTCAAGATCTCATGTAAAACCAAGTCAGTTACTTCAGCACCTTTTATTTATTAAAGCGCCTTTAATAAAAAGTCAGGAATAAATTGTTATTTAACTTTTATCAATAACAAAACATTTCAACTCATTAAATAGGAAGAAGACAAGTGTTTTAAAATTATATTCAGATATACATTTAATTTTATCTGTATGTTCTGAATAATTAAAATGCAAAGTTTAGCGAGGATTACTATAAAAAATTATTAACAGTTTTCAGTTTTTATTGATTTAGGTATGCAGAATGCATGTTTGAATAATTTGATTTTCGTTATAATTTTAATAAAAAAATGTGATGGTCAGACAAAAGGTAAAATATTCTTTGATCAAATAAAGTTGAACTCGCAAAATAAAATCCTTTTTCCTTTTATGGATCACAAACATGGCCCTGCGCATTGTGATGTAATTGAAAAATCAGTGCCTCGAACTACATTCAGCGTTTCTATCTATTATTCAGTTGACAATCAAGTGAATTTCCGAAAAACGAAGTCAAAAACATGCGCCTGTTGTTTCTCCACGATCTGAGGTATAAAAAATTCAGGAGCTTAATCGCACCGATGACCAAACAATGCATTCGAATTGCAGCGATTCACGATAGTTGGCAATTTATCAGACCAATTACGAATGCACATTGCAAACATACTTTACTTCCATAGTATTTGCGTATGTAATTTTATTTGTTACACATTATCGTTTATGATCTGAGACTACTAATGAATTGTTACAGAATGTAATGACCAAATTATTATTACCTCACTTTTAAATAGCTATGAAGAGATTCTAATAGATGATTACAACATTTTAATCATCTACCTTTACATTACGAGTTCTATTACATACTGATATGACTATCAGATTAGTGGTAAATTCTTCTTCTTTTCAAGGTTATATTTTATAAAAATTGACATTTAATAATATTTCGCGGCCCCGTAGTTGGCCATTTTGTGATGCAATTTGACAGTAAAATTGTCATATAGATTTACGTATCCTAGCAATTTGAATTTATTTTAAGACATGATGATAAAGCCGCAACTTTGAAAATAATGTTTTCTCTAGGCTAAGCTTGATATTTGATAAACACACTAACTCAATCTTTAAACAATTCTAATGTAGTATGGTAATTTCAACTTGAAGAAAAAAATATAGTTCGTCCGAGTACAAAGAGACGCATTTGCTTTTTAAGAAAATTTCAATTTTAGTTAAAATTATACAGCAAGTAGTAGTAGTCTAGTATTAATAAGATATGATGGATATAATTTAGGAAGCATAATTATTACCACTTGAAATTCGGTCGGGTATAGTAAAACTGTTGTAGCGCAAGCACTGTAAGATAAAAATAAGGATTCCTTTGATATTTTTCTCCACCATATGCGGGTGCACCGTTCCCTCATCAGTGGGGGAAAATGTGCGGACTCATCAAAACAATAAACAAAGTATCGGGACCCTATTTTATTATGTTATTATGCACGCTGCTCTATGATTTACGCTGCACAAGGCTCGAAAATCTATGTTTACTTTGAAGTCTTGATCCACGAAAATTTTTGTTCCATCAGTAACTTATCGAATGTGCGAAATGAAATGTTCGGAAAAACATTTTAGTCATTTAATCTACAGAATTATATGGTCGACAATATTGTATGTTCATTTTATATTATTTCCTATACTATTTGAAGCATAAAATCTGCACAAATTTCATTAATGTGTATTTAATATGACTTTATAAGCCTCCTAAAAATGGTACAGATATCTAAGATAGTTAAAAAATGAAATACGTGAAAATATTTCCGAAGTTGTTGCAATGCCGTCGGTAAGGTAACAAAAATATCCAACAATTCATTAGTAAAAAACTTAGTAATATGTATCAGGTCATTCCTTCTTTACCAAGTGTTTTCATCACCACAAGATTATCAATCAAGAGGCATTTGCCGGTACAAATTTATCATAAGCGTCTCATTGTGACGCCCGCGGATAGCACAATATCCATCGGATATCCGGAGGGGAGCTCAACATCATATTTTTATCATCATTACGTCAAATTTAGGATAATTTTAGGAGGATAAGACAATAAGAACTACAGATAAGTTATGTGGGAAAAGACTGAATTAGATACAAAAATAAATTTCTTGGTTTGGTTCCAAATGTGGAATAACAAATTGTTTTTAAGAATGACCATCTAAATCATGCGTTTGTCTAAGACATTCGTTAGCTAGATTTTAAATTACAGTTATTTAGAAAGTCTGCCCTCCTTAGCTCCGCTGAAACATTTTTATATGACAATCACTTTTTTTCTGATTTAAACGAAATAAAGTCTTTCTTTCAGTTTTTGCGTGATGCGCATTCAAATATACTCATATAAAGGCAGACAGACAAAAAATTAAACTATGATTTTTTTTGGCTTTTATTGGTGTAATAAACATCCCTCACATAAAATTTTGAAAAATATCGAAATTTGATAAGTTTAATCAACATTTTATAATAATATGTCTATACAACAATAATTAATGTTGGATCTGTAGAATTATGAGGATTCGTTAAATAAGAGACTAGTTTCCCTTTCTAATCTTTTTTCATGTATTTAAAACAAACATTTTTTTAATTTATTTGAGTATTAACAGTATATTTTTCGCCATCAAAATTGTTATAAAATTTAACTATGGGTAATATCCATGTTAACCATCATACTCATATTTTGATTCTCGGCCTGAGATGTTTTTAACGGAGCGCTGCATCTTATTGGCTGATTAATGATTGTATAGTCACCTAGCCCGTTCAGGATAAAAACATGTTTTTTTAATATCAATGTGTAAGTATGAGTATGTAATTTAAATATTTTTAAGGTTTCGTACAAACAACCTAACTATTAAACATCTTCTATCTTTTCGTCTCAATATTTGTTTTAGACAAGAATCTACCTGATTTATTTTACTGCCATGAATTTAGTTTAAATGGTTTAGTTAAAAATACAAATACAGTGTTATTGTTTTTAAAGTACCATGCATCTGACAAAAACATACGTTTATGGTATTTGTTACGTAAATTAAAAATGAAAACAGGTCAAAATTATTTAAAAAGGTTAAGTGTTAAAAGCACATAATACAAAATATTAGTTCAAGATATCGATTTATATTTTATTACTAAGCTTTTATTTTTAAATACATTAATCTCCAAATATTTTATCAATCCATTGCGTCTATATTTGTTTTGTGAATTAAATGCTAATATAAACTATTAATGCAGACTCTATTAAAGTATTTAAAAAATTAATTTATATAAGGTAAAGTAAACCTGCCTAACTTAGAAAATTGTAGAAGAATACCTAAATTACAATAAAATATGCAAGTTTCTTTACTATGCAAATTTTAAGGCTTGAAAGAATTTGAACTTTTAATCAAGATGAATTAAGATCAAAGAACTTATAACAAATTTAATGATATGTCGTGCAGTTTTGAAGAGTACGAAAAACATACTTAATATTTATATATAACACATTAAATAAAACTGTAATTATAGTTACCAAGCAATTTTTAAATTTTCATGGACAATAAACATGGTATAGAACAATAACTGCGATCCACATACTAAAGATACTCAGTAAAATATATTTGCATAGGTATTAATCAATCGTCTAGAAAGTTGAGCGGATCAATATGCGAATCGCCATATCCTGTATAGAGCGACCGATTTTAAAATTCCAATTTTTCTCCTAAACCTCATCTATGTCACGGGTATTCTCAAATTAGTCGTGTTACACGGAATTGTCTCAGTCAAGAGTCCATGCCTCAAGCTCTGAAGGAGGTGCAGAAGGCGTGTTGAAATTTCACCACGCCCTCGCAGTAGGCGTGTCAATCAACACAAATATTAAAAAATAATATATGTATATTAAACGACTACGTAATAAAAAGGTTATTTTATATTCTCTACCCGTACCAGTATCTTTATTCACTACTAATGCATCTGAGTATTCAATTTATCATATGACTTAGGTAACTAAACCATTCTTAAACTGTAATTATTAAATTCTAAATTTATTATAGAATTCAATTTGCTTTCTTTATGATTTTTCTTTGTATAAAATAACACTAGCAATATATATTTAAATTTACCTGAATCAAAAATTTCTCATCACAGTTTTGTTCAAAAATTAAATATTTTAAAACCGTTAAATAGTTAGATAACTTTAGTTCATAATTTCTAATTATTTTATTAAATTATTGTAAAATATTAGTTGTCACTTTTTTAATGTTTACATGTAATTTTTAAGTACTTCATTATATATATGATAACATATTAAATATTTCAGTATAGTATTGTATTAGTACGTAGCAACTGCTACGAGTCTACGTAATGAAATGTGAAATCTAAAATAAGGGCGGAGCTTGTCTACGGTAACGCACGAATTTTTCCGTAACCGCACGAAACGTAGAGCAAGCGAACTGAAAACCATTTATTATAGACCCCCACCCTCTAATACTATTTCCCCTAACACATCTAAAACGTAAGGGTTAAAAACGGACAGGGTAGGTCAATGTAATTTGGTTGGTTTGTGTGAGAAAATGGAAATCGAGGGATGTAAAGGAATTTGGCAGGATTATTACGTAACGTCAGTTGAGCTTCGACAGTGTATGGGAAAGGACGTTTCGCGCGTCCTCCAAAGTACACAATAAACAACAACAACGTGTTTAGAGTCGTAAACAACGTGTGTTGGAAGTTTACTAGTCCAGTGTTGTACAGGTAAGTAGTAAATATTTTATGAAAATGTTCAGTGCTTAACAATAATATGAAATAAGTGAATTTTTTGTTTTCTTTTATATTATGTGTGTGAGAAAACGAATGAAACAATTTTAAATAGTCGTCTACTTTAAAAAGTATATTAAGATAACATTAATATTATTAAAGTATAATAAGATAATAAAAAGATAAGATTATTTAGTTTTTATTTATTATAAATGTCATATTTGTCGTATTTAAAGAAATTAAAAAAAAACCTTGAGATAAAATGACACATTTATCTTTTTGTATTTTGTATTTTTAATAAAAGATATTTAATTTTCCAATAAAAAATTGTACTCTTCTAAAAATGTTTTACTTTTTTGTGGTATGAATTCATTCGGGCATCGGCATTAATATTTTTGACGGCATTTAATTTAATTCTTATAATTTGATTTTAATCTTACTGCAGATTTAAATATATACATTTATGTATTTATTACAAATACTACAATAGCTACTTTCACGGAAAAATGACATTATTGGTTTATGTGATATAATTCTGTGGTTATTCTATATCCTAATAGTAGTCGCCTAGTGGTCAAATTCCTTGCATATTTAAGCGTCATCATTATTGAGTTTATTTTGTTAAACAGTAAGAATAATTTCTCTTCAATCAGTGACTCATTTAACTTTTTTTATGAATTACTGGCAAGATTACCTTAAGATGTTATTGCAATTTAATTACCTATAAATTTTCAGGGATAACAAATATTTTCATAGCTGTTTGTACTTGGGCCTAAATTAAAAGTGAATATTTAAAAAAAAAACATAAACTATAAACTTCCTTGACTGTGAAAAATGTAAGAACTCATATTTCAAAGACAGTTTTCTTAATTATTATCTATGTAGGCACCCATAAGAACTTTAACAGCATTGATATTAGATATTTATTATTGCTATAATAAGAATAATGACTTGATTAATCTACAATTAGAAGGCTTTGCATAAGGAAAGAATGAAATTACTAGCCAGAAATTATGTATAAAATCCTGTAAAAATTTTCTTGTCTAGACTCGTCAATGCGTATTGTTTTGGTTGCATATCAAATGCACCCCTGTTTACGACCCCTTGTTTACTGTTTACAGCGGAGGGTGGCGATAGTAACGCGTGGAAAACTAAGTTCATGACACAAAGAGCTGTATCGATGTGAAGGACTAAATTTTATTCTAAATGTTTATTTCGAAAATATTTGATAATTTTTAAAAGGATCTTTGCCAAGTATATTTTTTTTCTATATAAGTATGTATGTGCCATCATTAAAATTATTCCTTAAAATAAAGGAAACCAGTGCAACAACCACGACAAAATTATTAATATCAGAATCCCAAAGTAATGAAAATTATGGAAAAAAATATTTGATTGATTAAGAAATTACAATTTATGACATTTTTTTTATTTATCTCAAATATTTAATTTAGAAATAATTATAAAACTTTGTTATGAAGTAAAACATAGTTTAGTTAATAAATTGTAAATTATAAACTTTAGGTTTATAGTCGAAAAATTAAAACTACAAGAATTTAAATGAATTTTTAAATTCATTCTTTATCCATATTATCATCATCACGACCCTTCAATGGCCCACTGCTGAGCCGGGTCTCCTCCTCAGAATGAGGAGGGTATTAGGCCATAGTCCAATACGCTGGCCCAGTGCGGGTTGGCAGACTTCACACACCTTTATCACCACCATCCATATTATCATCGTTCGGAAAAAAATACTTATTCGGTTACCGTTAATAATGTTAGTAGGTATTTAAAGTAAAATTTAAAATATTTATCACTATAAAACATACAGCAGCAAAAAACGTAACGCTAGAGTTAACAAATAAACGTCAATTTCCACCAAAAAAAATTCATGGCAACACTGGGCTAATTAAAGAAAAGCTGATCTGAATATTTGATTACCAGCCAGAGGGTAATAAGCTAACCGCGGCATGGATTAATAATTCAAGATTTGAACAATTGAATCTGCCACGATATCTGTATTAAATATGCAAATTAGTTATTTATTCAAGGCGCTACTCCACTCACAAGGGGAGCTTTATGAAAACTTGGAGTTGGCGCTAATTTACGTGTCGTTCTTGTCATATCTGTGTGACGGACGTCGTACCTACATTCATTTGTACTTCTATACCAACTCTGTATTAAGAGTAGCAGAAACCCTTTTACTGAATTAAGTAATCTATATTTAGGAGTTCAGTCGTGAATAGAATTGCGTAGGTGTGCTTGTTGTATTTAATATTAGCAAATCAATTCTATAATCTTCATACCATAAAAATTCGGCTAAATGTGAGTGAGAACTCGCGCACTGAGGGTTCCGTACAGTAAGTTAACTGATAAACTTTGCCGTCGGAGATATGTTGTCCTCATACAACAACATATATTTTGTAAAATGTAATTTTACGGTTTCTAGATTATTCCTTTAAAGTGTGCACTCATTTGAATTTCATAGTTTCTATGTGAATATATACTTTCTTATAAAATTTACAGTATTTGTAATGTAACGACAAATTTAAAGTTTTCAAATGTTTCTTTTATTTGTACTCTAAAACCTTGATTTATGCAAAATATCATGATTCTAGGTCAACGAGAAGTTCCATATAATTTTGTGAGTTTAATGACTGTATCTATTCATTATGTTGACTTAGAATATTTAATATTAATTTCAACTCGATACCTTCACGCGTAAGTTTTGGGTAAATGAGCCTTGACAGACAGACGTACAACGAAGTCATCCCATAAGAATTCCTTTTTTCTTGTTAATGTACGGAACCCTAAAAAGGATTTCATGTTGGAAATATTAGCAGGAAAATGTCATTTAAGAATTATTTTTATTTTTTGTATTATATTTGCATGACAATAAAACGGTTGTAAACACGTGTTGTCACAAATAAATTTTGATTTGAAACTATTGTTGAAAGTTATATTAAAAAAAAGTGAAATACTAAATAGAGGTATTTCAACAGGGTATATTAGGACCGTACCGTAAATCGCTCTTTACATCTCATAGATCCGTAATTCTTTTTTTCGCTCACATAGAACTAATCGCCACTCTGAGAATGTGTACCTTTAAACATTTTAATATGTAGGTATCCGAAGACAGTTCAATCATTGAAACAAATACTTCTTTACCTAGTACATAAATAGAGCAAACCTTATTCTCAAACGATTAATTAAAACAATTTTTTTTTGATATTATGAGAGTCTGTAGTTGTACCAAAATTAAAATAACATTTTCCAAAAAAATACTGAGATTACAAAATACATCATAATGGAGTTTTTTAAGTTTTAAATAAATTGAAATTTATTGTTGTAAAATTATCTTAAATTTAATTTCTTTATTGATAATTTTTTAATAAATTAATAATGAACCCTAAAAACTATGCTAACAACATGTGGTGGGAATATCTTAGACCCCTTTTGATCGTCCTTCTAACGACTTGGGTATTGCCGCTTTGAAATTTTCAAACAGTTTCAAAAGAATTAAAGATCATACCAATTTTCCAAAGCTAATCAAAATTATTAATTGAAGAATATTAAACAATAGCAAGATATGCCGTAGACGCCCCAAGAGAGACGTTTAATTTAGATTATTTATAATTTCGCGGCGAGTGGGCCCGGGCTAAGACGTCGGTACGAGCTAATTTCCAAAATAAATATTAGTTCAATCAGACTCCACTGGCCGTTATATTAGTCATTGTGGGGCTACAGAAATATTATTACAGGAACTTAATTGTTGTACCTACTTCAGCTGATATTATTTTAGGTTGCGGTTATTATACTTTACTAATAAAGCCTTCATAGAACATCACTTTGTTTAGTTTTTGTTTATATACAGAAGAACGTAAAAAGTAACTAACACGATTATTGTGTATGTATTACATGTGGACCATTTCGAGATGCTTTTGAGATGTGCTGATGTGCACATAGGTATAACTCACGACTCTAAATTTTAAACAAAATAAATTCAATTTTTTTTTCATTCACATACTTAAATTTCACGTAAAATTGGCCTTCTCTTATCATTTATTGACAAAACGTAATTACACGTAAGGGGTTTCTTTCCCATTTGGTACAGACGCTGTTGACGTGTAATAATTCCTTAAAATAATAATGACGGACTTACACTTCTGACTTTAATATTAATCTAACTAAATATCGCGATGGGAAACGGAGCCGTGTCTGAACCTTGTAAACAGTTGCAGGTTTAAGAATCTCCTGTATATGATCACGACACTCAATGACGTCTGATGAAGGTCGTTACTTAATATTTAACCAAACTAAGTAATAAAATTAATAACTTGTCAAACTACCTTTGATCTATCGGAACATAGGTTATAAGTTGTCGAGATGGTGAGGAATTCATCATTAAAATAAAAGTGTAACTAATATTATTAATCAAAAGTATTATATAATAAGTTTATTATGCGTTTTAATAGAATCAAAAACGATTTGAAGGTAAGCTTAGCGTAAATTATGTGTATCGTGAATGATTATACGCCTAATTATAATAAATAATAATGAGAAGCAAGCAAAGCCGCGAGCAGAACCTTGTTTATGCTAAAAGCATCACTCTGAGACATATCCCTCGAAGGAGGCATTGTTTTCAATAAATTAAGCGGACAAGGTACTCCGCAAACAGCCGCCGGCCTCCGTCAACACAATTATTATACTCGGACAGCCACCCTTGTTGATAAACATACTCTAAATAAATTAACTGGACTGTATTTCGATTCGATTGTTGGATTGGAAAAACTGTTTATCCTTTATTTAACGGATATAATAGATATACATGCTTCGGTTCAGGGTGGATTTGAATAGTTACCCGTTTTATATTGGAAAACAGAGTTGTGCAAAATAGTTTATAAAAAGTATTCAAATACTAAATGCAAATACTTTCTGTATTTTTAATTTTAAATACAAAATAGTTTTTCATTTTGTATTTAAAATACTAAATGCAAAATACATAATTTCAAAATACTTTATTTAAATAATATACTTTTATGGATCAAAAAGAATTTGCTTATATTTTTTATTACGTTTTTTGACACAGTCGTATAGTATCAATTATATTATATCACATAATTAATTGACGCTCCCTATTATGATTTTGTCTAAGTAATTATGAAAATATAATAAACACTGATATTAGTCATGATTCTCAAATTTGTTTGTTCCTTGTCCATCACAGATTCCACTATTATATTTGTATGTACGAAAAGCAACGATTACTTGTTTTGTCAAACGAAATCACCATAGAAGCTGGTTAAAAGTTATATCATAGGATTTTATAGCTATTATATTAGCTGTCATTCGTATCAAGCTAATTTGGACGAAGTATAAAATATTAAATTAACAAACATCTATTACCCATCAATACAGTTTTGCCGAAGTCCGTAGTGAGAATACTTTATCACATTCATTTTTTGATGATGACTAAATTTCAAAATGTATTTTGCATTTTGCAAATACAAAATTTGTCTTTAAAAGTATTTCAAATAAAATACAAAATATTTTTAAAACAAAAGTATTTAAACACAAAATGGAATTTTGTATTTCCAATACATGTATTTGAAAACTGTCACATCTCTGTTGAAAAACTACTTGAAAATTAATCAACTAATATTAGTGAAACTTTTTTTTTATTACTCTTTATTATACACAAATAAAACACAAAAATACACTGAAAATAAAACTAAACTAAGACGAGTACAATGGCGGACTTATTCCAATTAGGAATCTCTTCCAGTCAAACCTTGAATTGATTGATAGGAATAACAATATTAATTAGGGTAGAATCACTGAATACAACTTTGAAGAGAATGACAAAAAAAACACAATACAGTTTGAAGACTTTTCAGTTATTTAGAATTGGTTTAGGTTTTTGATGAACGAGATAATGAAATACGATTAAATAGTTCTTAATGTAAATTAAAATTCACTTCATTATTGTTTCAGATCAGCATTCAAAAATGAGTGCACGGCCAGCTGCAGCCGGCACTCGAACAAAAAAACAAAATCACGCAAACATTCCTTGTCCTATAGAGGACTGCGCTCGATTTACATACGGAAAACTTCCCGATCATCTGACTAAGATTCATGGGCTGACTGGAGCAGACAGAGACGCTCTAAATGAACAGCAGAGAAAAAGATTTTTTAACGGAGAACTATGCCAAGTTCGTTATTTAAAAGAATCAGCTATTAGGGATCTGTGGGGTGCAGATTATGACGACTCTCGTATTCGAGCCAAAATACAACAAAGTTATGCTTTAGTGAAAATAAGGATTATCCCTTTGGCAGCAACACAACGTTCAAGACCTCTTACAGAGCAAGATGCAAACGTCCTCACAGCGTATAATGCTAGAACTGCACCACGACCAGTTCGAGTACAAAGGACGAAAGCTCGAACTAGTCCCTACTCAGTGCCAGAGACGAATCCAGTAGACAATCAAGTGTCTATGGAATCAAGCGAAGAAGAGAATGCGCGTAACTCTTTGCCTCCATCACCTCCGCCTTCTTCTCCGTCATTGCCGCCATCTCCTGCACCTTACGAATTACAACAAGTTGAAACACGTTTAACAGATATATTTGATTCAAAAATCGATGCTGGATACAAAGCAGTTATTGATGACATGAAAAAATCGATGACCATGGGTCGAACACTGGGCACACGTAAACGAAAAGCATATCGGACATATCGACGCTATGCAAAAAGATTAATCGCTTTCCTTCATCGTCAACACTCACCTCTAGCTTATGATGTGGATGTACTGCTTTGCGGGGAACGACAAGTTTGTGCGTTCTTGGAAAGAATAGGCAGTGAACATAAAACGAAAACCCTGCGAAACTATATTGTTGCTGCAATAAAATTGCTGGATTCCCGACTTTTTGCAATAGAGACTGATCCATCTAGTAAGGAAAAGGTGGCTTCTATGACGCGTGTATACGAAGTCTTGCACGGGCGTCTCAACGCTTGCGATCGGTTGCTAACTCAGAAGGAAGCAACTTGTCAGAAAGAAACAACCCCTTTCGATACCGATTCCATGGATCAATCTTTCAACGAAAGTTACGACGATTTGGTATAAAGAGTAGCTGTAGATCGTTATCAATTCTAGTCTCGTAAAAGTCAAACAGTATTATAAATACATTGTAAATATGCTCAATCTAGTCACTACGTACTTTCAGAAATTTTTATGATTATCTTTTTATTCATAATAAATGTTTTTATTGCCTTTTCAAAAGTAAGGATAGGCTTTATTTCATAGGATTCTCTATAACGGTATATTAAATATATATTTACGTCTAATTTCAAAAATTGTAAATATTACATACAATACGTGTTACAAAGCAATAAGCTTCGTATAAATTACGCAATTAAATTTTAGAATAAGGTTAGTATTATCGCACACTTGCGATATGCAATTTTTTTTTCATTTAGTTCGTCTATGGTTGATTATTTTGTGTCTATTTGTTTTATTTAGATATAGCATTTACAAAAAAAAGGTTATAGCATTGTGATCTTACTATATCTATGCAGCTTTCCTATAATATTTTAATAATTTTATGTACGTTTTTATTTTTTTCTTACTTTTTATTTATTCTAGTCGTAAAAATGAAACTTGTGCAATAATTCTTCTAAATATGTAGTTAGTTTTTAGTAACTGTATTGTAAATAATTATAGTAGAAGCAATAATATTGATCTCAATAAATAGTTCGTATCTATTACCTGTATGATAATCATTATATTTAATCATATTGTATGTTTAATTTACTTTGAATGTCTAAAGTAATAAAACCTTGTAAAATAAAATAAAAGGAAATCAAGATGATATTTTGTTCGCATTTTATTACATAAATTACTCTTTCGGATCTTTATTGAACATTAATTTTGTGAAGAATATATAAATAAGAATTAAATTAAATATGTTATAAAAATTTAATCATATTTTTTTAGGATTTATAATATAACATTAAAATCCACTGGGCTAAATGGATAAAGTTTCTACTAGTCAGTTACTGAAATATAAAAAAGATACAGACAGAGGATAAATTCTATTATTAAGCAAAACTGAATTATTTGAGTCGATCTTAAAACAATTGTTTATTAAAATACAAAACCAAATAGTAGATATACCTACAGCTTATCTGTCAATTTTTTTTTTTCAATTAATCCCTTATGAGACACGCCTTATTAAAATGTAATATGTTTACAAGAAAAGTTGATTTATATCAATGATAAATTATTTAATACTCGATATAATAAAAAATAATAAAACGTCCATATCGTTACACTTATAGTGACATCTTGTGGAGAATAATATTACTACATAACTTTGATAGAGATAATAATTTATCTATTTGATAACAGGTGGCGTTAGTGTACTGTAATGCCATACGACTCTTTTATACTCATGCTATCCTGGTAGATGGCGATTGTAACTGCCTGCTCCAGATTCTCCACAAGCGGACGCCCACGTTCCTAGCGTTCCGTCGACATTCATGAGGTGCCTTCTTTTTATACTTACCGGTTTTCTTTGTTCATCGTGTAACGTAGTCTTACAATGTTTTTCGATTTGTTTCGTTATTTTGCTTTTTGACTCAATAGCAAAAATACTCTCCATTTGTTTGTAATGATAATTTTTTATTAAATTTTAAAACACATTCGATTCTAGCTTTGCAAAATTTGCTTTATTAAATATTACTTTATTTTTATAAATACACTATTCGACCTGCGCGACTTCGTCTGCATGTAGCTCCGCTTCTATTGGTCTTAGCGTGATGATCTTCCTCGATAAATGGGCTATCTAACACTGAAAGAATTTTTCTAATCGGACCAGTAGTTCCTGAGGCTAAAAAACGGTTTATCTTAATCTTGATTTCCGAAAAAACCTCTAGTCCTATGGAAAGTTACATAGCATAGATGTAGGTAATAAAAAGATCTACAACTTTTGCATTTACACTTTTTTCACATAACCTCAAAATGTATGTGAAAAATTCACATAATATTTGTTTTGTATAATGTTTGGTTTTTGGTTTCAAAAATTATCGACCCTGGCTTAAAAGGATGCTTATTTTATTTAAAAAAAACTGGTGAAAAATGTCTGTATTCGTGTTATTATTTTTGTATTTTCTATACGTTATTTAAAACAACGTAGGTAGAGTTTGACGTGGAATAGGGTAAACACACGACAAACTATTCAACGTCTATTTCTAACGTCTCACTCATAGGGCTATTCCTGTATCCACTGCCTTGAACCAAGCACGACCTATTTAAGTTTCATGACTAAGGAACGTTCGAGAAACAAAGATTATTGAATATATTAAAAACCTCCAGTGATTCATATGCTTTTGCACTTGCCAATCGTTTTCAGGTATTTTTCGCTAAAGATTCGTTACACTATTTTAAGAAAGGCGTGGGCCCACCAACGTGCAGAACATACGCCGTTAAACGATCGTTAGGAACAAATATAAACTAGTCTGTCTGTACATTCCAAATCCCAGAAATATTATGCAATTTTGTGAGACTTGATTATAATTTAAAATTCATTTACTCGTGTATAATTTGTTTAAGTTTAAAAACTTGTGACCTTAAAACACATGGACTACATTTTAACTTGTCTTTTCTAGTGCATAAAAAATGTGAATATATTTATCAATTTCTTTAAAATTGTATTTTTGGACTCATTACTAGCTTCTGGAGAATAATTTCTTAGTTACATTCATAATGCCACATAATATGGAGGGAGTAAAAAATGTGATTAAGGTTATGATATAAGTAGTATGAAACCTGATTTTCTATGAAATTAAATATAATTCATGTCATTGTCAGAATATAATAAAAACATATGTAATAAAAAATGCTACACCTGGTTTTTATAGTTGTTATCTATTACATACTGCTAGTAAATATATTATAGAATCAAAGTGCGACTAAAAACAAATATTTATTTAAGAATTATCAAGTTATTATATATAGCTTACAATATTTCTATTTCACGGAAGGAACGCTCATTGTGCAAAATATTTTTTATAACTAAACTATGATCAATATTGGTTATTATTTAGAAGAAAAGATTATTTTTCTCCCAAACTATTTCGATCTAGTAGAAAAATCCATGAAAAATCTAAAGAATATTAAAAATGTGTTAAAATAAAGTGTGTTTAGGTATCGTTTGAATTGTTGGTCGGTTTGTTAAATCTTCAAAATGTTCAATCAAATATCACAAAGGAACCTTTTAAAGTTTCGTTGTGACGCAACTACGTGCTATGTAAAATGAAAAAGGTCTGTGTGTCTCCCATGATATTGGAGAGTTACTTTTACGCTTCATATAATGTTGTTTCAATGATAAAAACAAACATGAACGGAATACATTAACCAACAGCACGTGCTATTGCATGCGCGTAAATGAATGAATGACATCCAACTTGAAAAGTGCAACAGCAAACAATGCAGCGCGAACTGGTCTACGTCACACATTCGGTGCAAAGTGCATGTATGCACCTCGATCTCCTCGCTTTCATGCTGCCCTGGTGATCGTTCCTTTTGTGAGCGACACCAAAGGGGCCCTATCCCCTTCGAGAGCACCCTTCTCTGGGTCATCGCTCGTCACTCGGTCACTGAACTGGCGACCTTCACTTGCATTTTACATTATAAGAAATGTACTCATTTTTTGTATTTTGATTAATGTTTAATTAATTAATTTGTAATTTTTCGTAATTTAAATTAGTTTTAAAAATCAGTTTTCCATATATTATTACTACTCTACTTTCTTACTCTACTCTACTATCTTACTATCTATTATGAACTCTATTGTTATTTTTTAACAAATTTAAAAATTATGTAATCAAAACAGAACAATGTATTTATTTATTATACTTATTTTTTGTATTCCTTTTAAAATCAAAAAGTTAACAATTTAAAGTTTCAATTTGACTAAAAAAGACATGTTTATTACATCAAATATCTTCTTCAGATAAAGTAGCTCAAAGGACTGGTCTTACCAGGAACTCGTAGGACAAGGCGTACAGAAAGCGAAGGAGTTGACCAATGCAGTTTTCTGCATTCTTCATTGCAATTCATATTTTATTACTTCATAAGTCATAACAAAGACGAAATATCTACACAGCCCCTTCACTCAGCGGCAAGGCTCTTTACGTGGCGCGGACGATATACACATGTTACCTATTGACTGTAGAAATTATAATTGTAAAATATATTATACTATAGTTATAGTTATTCTCCACTACACGTGCTGTTATTCAAAACATTCCAAAATATCTTACGTGGTATTGTTTAAAATCATGTGTCTATTGTCTATAAATAAATATTTCAACGAATCTTTGTTTGAACGAAACTACTGGATACATTTCAAAAACATTATTACAAGTTTATTACAGGGTCCGGAGTTACAGTAAAATGTGAAATTACAAGTGCAACAGCAACAAGACATGATAGAATCCTGGTAAAATATAGAGACAGTTTTATTACCCAAGAAATTACACTTTGAGTTTAATTATTGTAATTGAAATATTTATGTGTAATTATGTGACAAGTAGTTACAAACATGTGTCTGCTAAATTATATTTTGCGAATGTCATAATGAGGTCAATACTATCAGGTCAAGTGCATCATTTCATGAATTCGATACATTAAATTTAATTAGTCTTTTTTTTTTTGTAACAGCGCAATATCTTTTTTGTATACTAAAAACTCGATTTTTTTCTCTCGCAATTAGCAATCGAATCTTGGAAATAAATTTTAACCTACCACTAATTTAATCAACAGACATCACTGATAATTATAATGACTGATATAAAAAAGACATATGCTCTTGTAATTAGCGTTGATGTGACTAAAAAATTTGACGAAAGCAGACAACATAAGAAATGTGCAACCTCGTTCCAGTTTCTTCAAGCGTGTCAGTTATTAATAAAAGCCTATATCGCATTTGAATTGGGTTTGGGTACATAAAAATAAATAACACCGGTCAACACGGATTTTGAGTCTGGCAACAAAATGTCAAATTTTGATTTCTTTTACCTTACTTATAATGGGTAAAATAGGTTTTTTGAATAAAGTTTGCTTTTATAGAAATTTCGTTTTCATAGAAAATTTCATATTATTTCGACAAGTAAAGTCTGTATGCTATTCTGCGACTCAGTCATATACAAAAGTAGTTGCTACAGTTTGTAATAGACATACATACACTCAATACAGTAGAATGCGCGACTTGTCGCCATTTTGTTTTAAAGTATTACCAATTATTATTTTACTCTCCACTAAGAACTTTAAAACTTAATTATCAATATAAAACATACAATAGCAAACTTATTTCTTCATAAATTAAGTTTTTGGTTATTTTTCAATGTAAACACTCAGACAATAGTCATTAAATAACAGACACAAAAAAAAGTTTTTTTTTTTTGTTGACTTGTGTAATATATATTCTATTCGTTTTATATAACTTTGAAAAATAGAATGAAAATTTATCTGATACAGCAGCAGAAACCAGGAATTTTGTAAACTATAAAATGTTCACTGCAGCTGAATTTATTATATCTTTAACTCTTCCCAAACAAAATAAACAAACGAAAACTTACTTCTAGGCATAATTTTAGAGTTACCACTTCTCTATTTAATACAAGAAAATACGACTAACTCCAGACCACATTTGAGTTGAAAAAAGTTCTGGTTAGGTACTTCAAAAGTTTGTTCACAATATTTCATATAAATATATATTTGTTTTTAGTCAATGTATAAACAATTATGGTGTAACACCAAGAAATAATTAAGAGTGACTACAACAATGTTATGAAACAAAAATCATTTTTTTACACATTTTTAATATTCATATTTCACATAGTAAAATAATTTTTTATTTATTGAACTCAGTAATTTCATCAGAATTCAGTCTATACATTTGCAGACAGGTGAAATTTTAATTTTGCTTGTAAGGAGGAACTCTAGAACTCTACAATTTCTATTCTATTAGTCACTGAATGCAATAATAGTATTTTTTAAATTAAAACTACAGTTTAAAATAACCAACCTCATTTCAAAATGCGAATTTATATTTCTTTCAACCAGACTTTTCATTAGAAAGGTGTCATTTATAAGTATATTTTTTGTATTTTAAATAACTTTTTAATTTTGATAATTTATGTTGGTCATTAGTATGTTTGACTGGCGTTTAAAAACATACTTCAAGATGTCCTGGCCACAAGATTTATAAATATTAATGACAAATTTTGTTCTACATACAATCATTTCTTTAAAATTAAACTTCTATATGCAACTAGATCAAAGCATACCTTCTATCTTTACTCCTGACTTATTACCAATGCGGTTGTAATTTAAATAGGTCAACAAACAGAAATAATTTTTTTAATCCTTTCGCTTTCAAAATATTACCAATTATACATATGTAATGAAAAGCACACAGAGAAACAGCGTTTAACGTAATAATGAGAAACTCTCTCTTCTCGAAATTTCATAAAGAGTTATGTTAACACCTGATTTATATGTTAGCAAATTTTATGGTACTTATTTCTATACCGAAGTATCTCGGTATTGGATTCTGACTACGTAAGGAGATATTTTCGGCCCTCGTTTACTGTTTCTGCGTAGTGTCCGTTCTCGCCGGTATTTACACGGATGAAGCTTTGCGCCGTATAAAACACGTAAGGTGACTCAGTAGAGCTTATTTTGTTCTCAACGTTTGCGAGAGAGCCATCTAGTGGCAGACGTACTAAACTCGCCAGTGGTTAGTGTTACTGTGTAGTGTTTTGGAAATCCTTGTTTTTGAAAATGCCTGGACGTCCTGTTTGGCAGGTAAATAATAAAAATAAGAAAATTTATATTCAAAAGTTATTTTCATCTTCTTTCTTAAATTAAGAACAAGTAAAATAATAATTATATTTATTTTTAAGAAATGTACTAAGATTTATTATAATTAGAATGATGAAAATAAGCTACATTTTTGTATAATTAGTTCACAACGTATTGTGGAATGCGGTGACTAATTCATTCGACCTTGGTTTACCTGCCTGAAAATATCAGGTAAAACAATATTCCACTGAAAAATCTAAATATGAATTAAAGGTTTAATAATAAACGTTTTTTAGAGAAAATATTGTTTATAAATTTTATTATCACATTATTTAATTAAGTGAAATCAATATTTTAAGTACAGATAACAGATAAATAAGCTAAATTCAATTTTCATAGGCATTTTACAATATATATTAACCTATAAATAAAAATAAAATTTAATTATTTACAGAAAAAGTATGGCTTATTTTAACATTATCCTATCTACTTTTATAAATAAGTATGTATGTGATCCCTTCAATCATTTACTTTCTTATCGTGTTTTTTATTCATATGGGTTTTAATATCTCCGATCATGAAATTGGCTGGTAGGTTATGGAATATTTGTTGCATGAAGCCTAGTAGAATATCTTCTATAGTCTTTGACAAAATGGGCCTCAAAGACTCGGATACTGGCCTCCAGTTTGCGTTTAAATAGGCATTTGTGCTGTCCTCTGAAAAACACAAAAAAATATTGAACCAAAATATTTAACAATCTTTTAAATAATTAATTTTAATTCTAAATAAATAAAATTTAAAAAAAAATATGAGTTACTTAAGCAAAAACTGATTTTGCAAAATCAAGCGAATTGGCAACAACGTACGCGAAGGTCAAATAGCAAATGTCTGACGGACATTTCAACGTTGCAATTTGTAACACGAATGTACTAGGAGATTATACACGTGAAAGAGATCTGATCTAGCACAGCTATGTAGCGCCATCTATTATTGGGTAGCTTAACTAAATTTTACTGTGAGTATTTTAGTACAAATAAAAGAATATAGGTGGCGTAATATACTAAATCCTTACCTAGTGACGAAATTCCATCGAATAAATTGCTCATGTGTAATTTTAGCCCTCCAATATTATATTTTACGTGCACTTGAGTAATATTGAAGAATGGAAGATTGTCCTTCTCGTATAATTTAACATCACTCACAATATCTATTGTCATGTTTTCTGAAAAATCATTTATTAAATCTATAGACACTTTATTACAATACTGAAAATTTTAATTAGCTAAAAACTTACGTGGTTCGAACCAACATAATCCACTACCAACTAAAGGAATCAACAAAATTTTTCCTTTCAAGTCATACGTCCCCTCTATTCTTATTTTTGGAACACGAACTCTAGTATAAAAATCAAAGGTTTTGGTATGAACTCTGTAAAAGAAGAAATAAATGTATTATTTCTAAAACAATATGCGAAAATATGATAAGAGTTGAATGCTTACTGGCTTAGTAATACTTCGGTTTGTCCAAAACCCGTAACCACAACATTATCAAGTGCAGCATTAACATTTACTGGTCCTTCTCCTTGTAAAATTCTAATTTTTGGAATATTTAAAGGATCTGTTGGTGGTAGATCTATCTCTGGAAGACCTGGAAGCAATAATAAAATATTTATTTAGACAAACGTCTAGCACATTTATTTTGATAATTTTATAGTAAAAAGATGAGTAAGTATAGTAATAAAAATATAACATTGTTAACGCCATGTGTAAACAAGATGAAGAAACAGCACTTTCGCTTTCTGTAAGCTATGTCCCACTATACGCGTTTCGTAATTGAGGCTATGCGACCAGCTTAGTGGTTTATGAACCCACCACAATATTGGTAATTTACTTATAAATGAATACTAAGTGTGTGAACTAACAAGTAAAGTGCATCAAGGCCGAATTGTAATAACTCGCCGTAACAAACTGCTTGTAATGTTTTATCGTTGGTAGAATCTTCTATACTATACTTTTATATAGTTTTATATTAAATTCACTCAATATTTGTCGAATATAACCAGTATAGGAATGAGTTCAGTCATTGCGTGACTACATGTATTACTAAATGTTATTAACTAAAACACATTCATATATGAATGTGTAATCAAAGCTATTTGAAAATCAAAGCAGTTAGAAAAATTCTTCAATAAATCGTTTATTCATGTAAAAAAAAAATTAGTTACATGTTTAGTAAACTAAAGATTTTATTTAAAAACATTGGGTAGGATTGCAATTCAAAATGTGGGTGCAAACTGCATTTCAGTTGTGCAACAGAATGTTGTGACTGCAAGTACAACTAGCCTAGAACTGCACATTACCTACTTATTCGTAATACTATTATTGCAAACGATGCGCAGTAAACTAGCATACATGTTGCTGGCCTCGACTTTAATTCGTGTAACTCGTAAATCGTGTGCTACATTTAGTTTGCATTCGCATAAGAGTTTAGGATAACTAATATCAACCGTTCTATATAATAAAATATAGTATAAAACACACTAAAAAACATTTAAAAGATAGATTCTCGTTAAACTTTACCCGTGACAATAACAAGTTTTGTAAAACATCTTCATTCATATAATTAAACTAGCCGACCCGGCAAACGTTATTTTGCCATATAAATTATTTTTACTGAAGGTTACCCTTGTCCCTTAGAGGTATAAAAAATAGCCTATGACCTATTCTTAGACCTACCAATATGGTCAAACCCTATCGGAGGAGTTCGATAACAAACACTGAGACGAGATTTTTATATTTTACTTAAGGGGTTAGGGGTAGTCAGAGACATGAAAAAATGAGAATGTGAAAATTGATATGTTGACTCAGTTGAAAATGGCGGCCTCAGGAAAAAAAATTTCTAGATTTTAGTTAATAAAAAAAATCCTTCGATTTTAGATGAATCTTCAAGGACTTGTCATGATGATCACCGAAAGATTGGAACTAGGTCATCATAAACTGCTATAACTTTTGAAATTATAAATTTTTTTCTTTCAAATTTTCGTGACTTCAAGTCAAAACATTGCGTAATGATGCCATGTTATTAATTTTATAAAATAAAATGATTTAGTGGCAAAAAAATATACCGAAATTCACATTTTTTCATGTCTCTGACTACCCCTAACCCCATAGAGTAAAAAAAATATTACGTTACCTGGACCCAAAGCTTTGAATAATTTCTGCACAGCTTCAGTTGAACAATCGTCAAAATCTGGATCACTTTTTAAACAAGTCTGGACAAAACTAGCTAAAAAAAGATAAACCTTAATTTATTAAAATATTTAGTGCATGTCATGGTCGTTAGAAGTTTAAAGAAACGTTTAATTAAGTGAGCAGAATATAGACCGGCGGTGCTATATTACGTAAAGTTATTTAAAAATATGTGACAAGCTCTTTCTAGTTAATTTTAAAATTTTTGCTATTTTTTTTTATGTACAAATTATCACAGCTCAACTAGAGTAATTTTTTTTTGCCCTTCATATTATCTTTTCTGATTATTATATTTCTAAGTACATAGATAACGAATATTTATAAAAATTCTGGATTGGCCCAAGTTGTTATTATGACGTTAAACGTTTTCTACTACTATTTTAGAGTCTCTATTCTTTCTCATCAGAAATTGTCTTTAACGACTAAAAATTTAAAAGTGAATACGTACACTGAATAATATCTTAAAAATTTAATTTAGAATTTAAAATCTTATTTATAATGATTTTTTGAATTAATTTTTATTAATTGTTTAGGAAATAAATAGCTATAGTAATAAAAATAATAAAAGAAAGGTTCTAAAATTAAATAATATTTAAATAAGTATAAGAGTAGAGAAAAATAAAAAACTTAGAGCCGATTTCCCAAAACTATCCCTTATTTCATAAAGTACAAATATACAATTATTCTAAATTACTTTCATATCAAAAACAACAAATCCCCTGATAGTTATATATCATAATAACAATATTAAAAAAATGTGTGAGTTTAATGATGGCGATGACCGCATAATTATATTTACAGAAGAACGATTTTGTAAAAGCTCCAAAAATACTTACGTTTCGTTTTATAATACTCAGCAGTAATAGCTGGATATAACACAAACACTATAAACAGTTTAAACAGCATGTTTTTAATTCGTTGACGACCAGGTCTGCAAGCCCCGAGCAGGCAGCTCGAGGTGGTAGGTAAAGACTGTCACTTCTCCGTGCTGCTTGCTAGCAACACTAAGAGGGGGTACCACGCAATTGTCAGCCATGTAAATAACACTTAAACTTTGCCCTTCTAAAGTTAAAAGTTCTACGAAATACTCCGTAGGATGAGCAGCCCTATTGTGCTTCTGTTGCAATTGCGCCTGGTAGTTTAGTAATAGGTACTAAGACTGCATAATCTATGATAGGTTATGTAATTTTAGATTGAGGTTTTTTTTATTTCTTATCTACTATTACGATACCGTTGTTTTTATGTTTCCCTTACGTCGATGATTACATGTTTTTTAGATTTATATTAGTGGACAAACACTGGTCGAAATTGACCACACTTTTTCCAAATATCTTTGGATTATGGATTGAATACAGATTATTAAATTTGTGTATGTAGATTCCATTTGGAATATATTTTCAATCTGAAATGGATTTTAGATTGAAATTGATTATTAATTTCGACCGTTAATGTCACAACGTTACATATGCTAACAATTAATATGTTTTTTTATTAATTTAATGTATTTTTTATACATTAATGCATCTGAAATCTGCAATAACAAATTCTATTCTGCTTAATAATTTTTTTTAAAAAGGGATGCATAGTTTTTGTTTTACGTATTAATATTATAATCATTACTAAAACCAAAGCAAGAGCAAGTCTCTAATTAATTTGATTCTATATTTTATGCTTATAGCTAAGATTACTATTGCGTAGAATGAAAGGGATACATCCCATTTTGCAATATTACTTAAGATATTACCCGCATACTAGAAGTCAGTATTGCCATCAAGTTCCTGTAAAACAAGTTATTCTAGTTCGTAGCTCGACGAAGCGGTACATTCGTAACAAAAACCTAATAACTGATAATAAGTGTTACATTGGTTCCGTCCCATCGATTCCTTGGACGTGATGCTTATTTTGTAATCGATTCTAGTTACATTATTATTTCGTATTTGGCATTATCGGTAGATTCACCACAAAATCGTAGTTTGCTATATATACTCAATCTAAAGTTTTCAACACCGTTAGATTCTAATCTATCTCGCGATATTGTAAATTGTCGAAATATTGTAAACCGTAAACCTTCAAAATTGTGACTTTACCATAGTTACATAACATAATAGTGGGCATGAAAATATTAAAGAATTAGAATGGACAATAATATTGTCTTAAGGACTTCTGTGATGTCTCCGGCTCTGTAAGAAGGTTAGCCTCTTCACCCACACATCATTTTACTTAACACAGTGCGAAAACATGGGCTTCGCTTTGCTAAATTAACACATTTTTAAATAGCAATAACTTTAAAGTGACATCAGCAATATAAATATGAAAACTGTACTCTTGTCGTTAAAAAAATTATTGTTTTATCTTCTATCGGTGTTATAGAGACGATTACTTACATTTTATTATAGCAAACGAAAAATCTAAAACACTTTTTGTACGAGAACCTCTTTAATTTCTTTGTTTGTCATTTTGCAGACGTAGAACGCAGAAATAAGAACATATATATGAGTAACCTTCAAAGTAGGCATTCAAATTAATAGTAAAATGTTAGGAAATTATTACGTAAATGGGGTTGAATAGAGAATGGGCTCTCTGAACTTAACGGCCTTGATCAGTGAATGCGCGAAGCTTACTCAATTAAGCATAATGTTAGGGAACAAAGGAAATACATAGTTACTTAAAAAAAACGCAAAATACTAAAACATTAAAATTAAAATATATTACTCATATACATAATCACTTGTAGAATTTCTTCTGTCTCCATGTTTGGATTGACTCTACATACAGTGGCAACATTTGTCATATTTCTTTAGTTTTTCATGACTCAAATCTTATATTATGCCAAAAACCCCACGCTTCATTCCCTAATGTAAAGATTATTCGCAAATCATCACAGTAATGAGTAGGTACTAATTGCTTGACAAACAAACCTTTTTTCAAGGTCTTCATATAATAGGTTCTGTTACATGACACATTTTTTTTTAAATTTATGTGTGTATTTTGTGTGTTATATACCGTGAATCTCGTTATAAACTTGATTATAACTACATATATATTTTTTTCCCAATCCAACTTCTACTTTCATTCGCATAATCAAAATATACATTTGAATATAGGACACGCGGATTTATAAATGCTGTTAATATAGGCGGAACTCTAAAAATCCTCATTTATTGGCTGCTAGTCAAGATAAACAAATCATACTGGAGCCCACGCAGGGATATCATTCTTTCTGGATTTAAGCGATATCTCGTTTTAGATTTTATCAGCATAAAAATATTGTTTTTTATGGCGAAATTTCTTTTAACTGTTTTTCATTTCGTTGGCGAGTTCTCTATATCTTTAGTTAGAAACTCTAGTTTCGCCAATATTTTCTTTAAACCTTACAATTACAGTCTCATTTACTCAAAGAAATAGTTTAGGTAGGAACTACTCTGGCTAAGTAACAGTTATTAATTAATTAACAAAAGCTAAGACAACTTTAGTGAGTATTTTAATATTTTTTCCTATATATTTAATCTTATATTTTAAATTCCAATCATAAGTCAGAACGTTAAGGTTCAAAATTATTTACTTTGTTCAAGCGAGAATCGCCTTTTAATTTCAGTGTAATATCTTGAACGCTTATGCTGCCCTGGTACTTGTACTTTCATTGAATTACGAGATGCGAAGATCCAACACCCAGCATCCGAAATGATGTGATACACCCAATACGTTTCGCTTATTTACTTTGAGGTTTTATATTCCATATAAAATTGGATATTTTTTTGTCTGTTATACAAATGTTAACTTGTAAAATGAAGTATAATTTTGAAGCCGGTTTTTAGGTATTATTTTATAAAATTAATTCAAGAGCTATTGTTTTCAATGTGGATTTATAATAATTTAAATGATTTCATCTACATATTAAAAACCAGTTTTCCTGTTTAACTGAATTATAAAATCATTACGCTCCAGATTATTATAGTCTGTCAGACTATGCGAACGTCCATCAATGAGTATTAATATTTGCAAACATGTTCGTTTTTATAGAAATCGATCAATCAAAACTGATAAAAATCTTACTTCTAACTAATATTATAAATGTGAAAGTTTGTACGTTTGGATATTTGGATGTTTGGATGTTTTTTACTCAATCACGCAAAATGGCTCAACGGATTTCAATGAAATTTGGACACGGACATTTTATAATCTATAGGCATCTTTTATTTCGAAAAAAAAAACGGAGATCGTGCGGGATAATAATGAAATATATTTGCTGTCGTAAGCTCCGGAATATGTTTCTCTATCAACAATATGCAACTTAACGTAACTAGAGTTTCCAGACGGTCGAAAATCTGTCTCAGAATTTGAGGTACTGTCTCACTATTTTAGGTACTGTCCCGTATACAGTAATAAGAACTTGTTTTCCAAGATTCCAAAAACCTAGTAGTAATTATTTTTATGTACAATACAAGAGACTAGCCGACAATGCGGCGTTATATTGTGAAATAGCCCTTTATTCCTATATATCATGATTTTTATTTTCGTGTGTAAAGGAGCGCATAGATAAGGTAACGCGTGCACGTAATAATGTCAGCTTATGTCGATGTGTTGTGACAACAGTTTATCGACGGCAAAGTTAAGTTTGTCTCTCAATTCAAACTTGGAAACCAAACCCTTGGAGTCTGACTCTCATTTGACGTTAATTTTTTATATGTTATCCCAGATTTTTCCTGGACTATGTTTTCCTACAATTGTCCCGAACATGATTAGTTTCCATCTCGCAACTCTAATCATGATCTTATCCAATATAATTTAAAGTATCATTAGATAATTTTCTTACTTAATTTACATTCAATTAAAAATAACTACGAGTAAACAAAGACAATTTTAAAAATATTGGGTGTTATTTTAAAATTATAATATCTTATAGATACTCGTGGAATATTCCATTCAAAAATAATATCTCCAAAACTGAGTGTGTCTCAACTATTAACTAACAAGAATACAGTGACATATTTTAAAACGTTTCAACATTCTCAGAGTGTTGATATATCGCGTTTAGTTTGTCAATTACTACACTATACATTCGCTAACATCGTTTATCTGTCAACAATTTCGCTCATTTTGTCAACTTGAGCATACTCAATAATTGTTATTTAGTAATGTGTAAAAATGCTACTTCTCGTGAGCGTCGAGTACACGTTTTTAGTCAGACTTCTAAATATCAAATTCGGATTTTTTTAACTTGAGTTTGCTATGATAGAAAAGCAGTTTCTACCTCAAATTTCTTCTTTGATTAATAACGCCTTGATTGTGACACTATGCCACTAAGAACTTTGAAATATAATTAATATCAAATTATTACACCAAAGTAAAAAAAGTCACAAAATGAATATTCTAATTATTTTCGATATTTATAATCTGAATGTATGCATTAAAATAGAGAATTTAAATAGGGATTCAAATATTTCTTAGTAAAATAATCGGATGATTTTATAATATTTACCAGCCTCAATTACTTTGTTGACATGAATAAATATGTCAAACTACAATATTTCTTAATTACAGAAAATTAATACGGACGTTTATAAACCGATAGATTTTATATAGTTAATAATTTCAAGGTAAAATCATCTAAATAACCACATTGATGTTATCGAGTAACATTAACAACATCAATGCAGGACATTACAAAATTGATGGAGTCAAAATTGTTGAATAGGTTTCTATACAGTGCTGGGCAAAATACATAATTTGCTTTAATTGAAATACAAATTACAAAATACTTTCGAGTCATGTATTTAAAATATACAAAATACAGTATTTTTATTCTAAAATACAAAATACATGTAAGGGGGCGTCCATTTATTATGTGAGGTGTTCTAAGGGGGCAGGGGCTCAAGCTAAATCTTTCTAAATCTTACAAATAATTCACGTAAATATATAAAGTTGTAAAATTATTTATTATTTAATTATATGATTGTGATTTTTAATTGCACACTCAGAAAGAGGGAGGGTCGAAAAATTCTCAAAAGACTTCTTTAGAATAAAATACCTCCCCCAATTTTTTTGGAAATTTATAGTTTTCGAAGTTAATTCAAATACAGCCCAGCCCTGTCTAATACATAATTATTTTGATTGATAATAATAATTTATACACAAGTTGAAGTTATTCACGTTTTTGTGGCATTTTTTTACAATTTATAATTATAACAAGTATTACTCTGACGATAAAAATATTTTTTCAAGTAAATTTAAAATATCTATTCATGATTTATACTTCTTAATTCTTATTATAGATTCCTCGTTTTAATTACATTTACTCTGTAAATTCTGTTTGTAAATAATGTGCAACACTTGCAAATGTTTTATGTGCAGTATTTAAACAAATCTTGGCACAGTTGAACCATCAGGATTTGATCTTAAATATGCCAAATTCATTTTGATTAGCAACAACTGACAAAATTTATTAATTCTGATTTATTAAACGATATACTTACGTCAGACTAATTTATTAGGTTATTAAAAATTTGTTGTAAATTTAATTTACAAAATATTATTTTAAGTACGAGTATGTTCTGCAGTTGAAATTAAAGAATAGAGCTCATATTATGAAGAATGTATTAAAAAATCATTTGTACAAAATATTTTTAATTAATAATATAAAATATGTACAAAAATATATTAGTCAGGTAAAGAAGTCTTAGCTAAAATAGAATTTGTTAGTATCTAATACATTTTTGCTTTTCATCCGATTGCAAGTTAATTTAACTCAGATTAACAAAATTAAAAATAACAAACCATCCTTAAACAAAAATACTTTAACTCAGAATTTAGAGTTTTAAATAAATACTGATTTTTCTTAAATAGAGTAGCTATTTAAATTACATATGGCGAGTATTGCCAAAGCCACCGTGACCGGATTGCGAAGCGCCCTTGTTGAATCCCATCTGAAGGTTTAGTTCTGCGTTGTGAGCCCTCAGTTGCTCCTCAGTAAAGGTCCTTTCGTTCTTGTCAGCCATTTTGGGACCAAGTTGTGGGCCATTGTATTCTGGGTGCTTTTGAGTCTGCGAATAAATTAAACAAATTCATATTTTTGTTGACTCTATCACCAAGAGTGTTTAAAATCTACTATAAAACTGTAATAAACAAAGATGCTTACAATTCTTCCCAGTGAGTATAAGCACAGGGTGACTTGAGGAATGTTACGCCTCTCAAACAAATCGGCCGTTTGGAATATTTCCTCCTCTGGGACGCCATACTTTTTAATAGCTGCCTGAAACCTGGAATTTGCAAAGTAATCGTTGTCACACATTGTATCATGTGATAATTTTACTTAAGATTTTTTAATAATTTAAAAACAGAAATCAAGGTTTTGTTCTTGAATAATTATTTTCACCTTTGGATGTTTTCCATAAGTTGAAAATTGGTTCCTCTTTCCTGTATCTTTTTAACTGATCCAGGAGCCAGTTTGTTGGCAAGTTTGCATAAAATAATACCATCCTTAAGGATGTCCTCGTAGGCGCCCTTTGGGAGAGGCTCCCCGAGCACAGCGGAGATCCAGTTGAGGACTTCCTCCTCCTGTTCCTTGTTCCTAGCCTGAAAGCATATGTTTATGTCAGAGACGTAAATAAAAGCAAACTTTTTGAACAACGGCCACAAAATATCTGCTCCAGTGCCAAGTCGTTTGATGGTACAGCGCGCAGATTCCAGAATCACATCCGAAAATAACGTTAAACAAACTGACGGATGTTATCTCAATGATGTCTGGAAAGCTTTCGGGTTAAAAGGACGCGTGGTAATTCATGAGTGCACTCTGCACAGCTGCATGTGCAGTCGTTAATTAAGCCCGATGCAGATATTTTTTCCGCGAACGTCATTGATATCACTGGTTAGTAATAAACAAGAAACACAGTATAAAATCCTGTTTCAAGGAATATGAATCTATTATTTCTCACACAAACAATATGTTGATTGTTTTTTTTAAATAAAAAATGTTAATTTTTAAAAATTAATCAAATCAAGTTCTTACAGGCATTTTGATTTAAACGATGTTTAATGAGCACTAATGGAACGAGTGTCCTGATCTGTATCAAAATGTGTACTGCCGAGTGCTTTTAAATCCGCCCGCCCAAACGCGGTCGGCGTCCGCGGGGGCGGCGGGCGTCATTAGATGTTTGGAACTTCTAAACTCAAGCGCATACGTAATTATAGTTATTACACCATTGCCTTTCAGCCTACGATCGCATGGTCATTTAATTTGATGTTTCATGAATACCTTTTAAATCAATCATTTATTTTCAGCGAAAATAGCTCTTCACCAGTTTATTTTTTCATCTGTATTTTGACTATGTTTATATTTACATTATACAAATATATTTGAATTTCTGATATAAAATTTGTTAAGAAAACCATACAAACTTATTAGTTTAAAATTATTGTTTAAAAATTTGAAAGTTTTAATATAAATTTATTCTAATAAAACTTTTTTGTACGCAAATCATCGCTTAGAATCAGCGTGATGCAATATCCGGTTTAGTCTTATAAATAATTCGTCCGTTTTATTCATTCAGTCTAAACTAAATTTAACTCAACTGACATTGTTTGAAAATTTCAGAAAAAACATCACTTGACATAAATACCGAACTTTATAATAGCCTTTCATTCGGTTGAAAAACATGATAATAAAAAGATATTTTACTGATGATAATGTATATACAATTCAATAAATCAAAACTATGATATAAATAGAGAGATGTTGTAGAAGCTGCTTTTAATTATGAACAAATGCATATATATAGCAACCGTAATTATTTTGCCTGTCATATTAAAATAATGTAGTAATATTATAAAACATCAAGCGTGTTTCTAGGATTCCGTACTTTAAAAAAAGGAAACCTTATAGAATCACTTCGTCCTCTGTCTGTCAGTCTTTTAGATCATAGTTCTAAGTTAACCTAGGAACATTGTTGGCAAGATGCAAGATTTTATAGTATAGTTTATATAACCCGAAACTTGAAAATTTGTCGTTACATCACAAAAATCATCTTTTATATATGTATGTTATAACATTATTTGACGAATACGTGAAGTTATCAAGCTGAAATTAATATCTAAATGATTACAAGTAGACCGATAGAATCGTGTGTTTTAGCACATTTTAATGATATATACGCTAAAAACCATAAAATTACATAAAAACATTAATAGCAGTTGAAAAACTGACTGCAATCTATGTTGATGTGGACAACAGTTCTTCGACGGCAAAGTAAAGTATGTCTCTTATTTCAAATTGTGCGAAACCTTTAGTGCGCGAGTTCTACACTCGCACTTGGCCGAATATACAATATATTCGGATACATCTTCAGATGTGTTATTACATGCTTTTATAGGTCAAAAGATATGGATACCATTAGATAGGTATGCTTTCTGAAAGCGGAAATACTTGGAAGTTTTAAGTGCTGCATAAATAGATAGAAATTTCATTAAAAACTTTTGTGTAAAAATACCCCAAGCGTTGCAGATATTTATCTGTAATAACTAAGGTCATAAGATGAGTGCTCATAGTACCAAATCAAAAAGATCTTTTTTTTTATACCAAAATTAATAAACCAAAAGGGCTACTATAGAGTTTTATATTATACAGGTAGAAATAAACTGTTAAGTATGAAATATGTGCAAGACTAGTACTTTAATACTTTGAAGATTGAATTTGTCAGCAAGCAAATGACAGAACAGATAAATATAAGTCACTTATTATTTTTAAAATTATATTTACTTTATTAATGTTAGAGACTTTAACAATTTAGCAGTGTCGTTTTTCGACTTGGTACACAAGTACTTGTGACCCCCGACATTATATTTTATTAAGTATAAGCTCAGACACTGAAACGTTAACTACAACCGTCTAAAAACAAGATTATCTCATTCTTTCATAAGCTTTCTTGGCGTCTTTTAAATATAGACGGGATTACAACCGTAAAGCTGATGTTTTTTATGTTTTTCAATAATTCGGTCGTTACCTATAATTAGAATACATTTGAATGCACTGAAACTATGTCAGAATAAGACAGAGCATGTTGTTCGTTTATTTTTGATCAATCAAAATAAAGAGGCAGATACTCCTTTTCCGTCATTTTCAACAACTATCGTCATATTCCCACTAATTTACCTTTCCATCTCTGTCTATTGATTAAAACCGCATGCAAATTTTTTCAGTAGTTTTTGAGTTTATTGAAAACAAACTGTCAGACGCTACATGGGTATTTATTGATTTTTACTGAACTTGAACTTGAACTGTTTATTATTGACAAATTTCACAAATGCATTTAAAAATCATCTCATCTTATAAATTTTATTTCTTTATCCCCTCGCTAATTTTATTTATAACACAATAACAGTAGTATAACATGAAAAAAAACAATGACAAACAAAAGGCGGCCTTATGGCTTATTAGCCATCTCTTCCAGACTACCTTTAGGTTAGGAAAACGAGACCATTACGAGATGGGTATAGCTACCATAAACTGCATACAAATAATTACAACCTAATACACATACATTTACTTATATACTATAAATATCATATATATGTTAATAATAAAGTAATAAATATCCGGATAAAAATAAACTAAATTATAAATTTAAAGTTATAAATGTCAATATGATCTGAATCATCTTCGTTCAGCTAGAAAATAATGGTCTTTAAGGGATTTCTTAAAAATGCTAAGAGACTTTAGTAGTCTTATGCTTAAGGGTAGATCATTCCAAAGTGTTATTGCCTGAACTGTGTGCGAATCTAAATACATTTTAGTGTTTTAGACAGCCGTTTTGAGCAATAAACTTCGTGACGTACGTGATCTACTAGATGATCCAATCAATAACACATAGTACAGAAGAGAGAGAACATGTAGATCCCAGCGAAAGCGTATAGGGAGCCACATGGGCTTCGAACGACCTGATTGCGAGATTTTGAATTCGCTCAAGTTTATTAAGGTGTTCCTTGGCCCGACTATGATAACTTACATCTGCGTAATCGAGAATGTATAATAGAAGGGAAATTGCTATCATAGTTTTAGTAGGAATTGTTAGGACATTTTAAAGCCGCCGTAGATAAATTCTAAATATGTAAATAAAAAATATAATGTATTCGTAGAAAAAGGCAAATAGATAGATTTACAAATTTAGTACCAATTAAAACTATTAGGGGGAAAGATATGTATACAATTACATTGCTATTATATATATGACAATACAATTACATTGCTATTATATTATATAACTGAGGTAGGGCACAGCAGGAAATATCCTGCTCAAATATGGAGCAGCCCGACTGGGGTAGTACCTCGACCTTACAGAAGATCACAGCTAAATAACACTACTCTAAAGCAGTGTTGTGTTCCTGTTGGTGAGTAAGGTGACCAGAGCTCCTGGGGGGAATTGGGGATACGGTCGGCAACGCGCTTGCGATGCTTCTGGTGTTGCAGACGTCTATAAGCTACGGTAATCGCTTACCATCAGGTGAGCCGTACGCTTGTTTGCCGACCTAGTAACATAAAAAAAAAAAAAAAAATACGTGGCTAAATTAGAATAAATCAAAATAAGTGATTATTTCTAATATTTATCAAAGATGAGTAGTTATTAATTTACAATGTATAAATAGCTTTCATTGGCATAATTCCAAAAGCAACCAAGTACGTACATGTTGGCACGTGCTGGGAAACCCCTTAAAAATGGCTATTTATTAGATGATTTATTATGACATTTTTATATATTTTATATCTTGTTTAAATAGTTTCTATTTTTGTCCTAAATATTGGAAATATTTCAAGTAATCATTGGTCGTGAGATCATTGAACCAGAGATGTAAATCGTTGTAGATCAGTGATCCCTAAAATGGTTTATATCGAACCTAAATAAATAAAAAAACCTTTTTTGAGCTTCCAAATTGATAATAGGAGGAAGAGTTTTGCTTGTATGCAAATGACAAAATGCAAAATTAAGTAAAGCTGAAGCTAAAAAATTTCCTGCGGAAGAAATAAGTTTGGAACCTCTGGTATAGATCATTGTAATAATACTTTTTAATAATTAATATTTTTTAAGCTGTCATACGTACAACTAGATATAAAATACTTAATACATACTACAGTTACGTTTTTGAAAAGTATTTTTAATTATAGTTCAACAGCGTTATTAACTTATTAAATAACCTTCAGCATGATAATTATTTAATCTTGATATAACATTACATTAAAAAGGTTTAAATAATAAGTAAAATTATTTAATTAAATAAAATATTGTGTTGTTATATAAAACTATCATAAATTTTAAGCACTATAAATTAAAAAGATACAATACCTTAACAATAAGCATAATTGTATATATAAATCTTGTACTTTTAAACCTCACAGGCACAAAGAAGCTTTCTTCGTAAAGTAAAACAGCATAAATATTAAAAGGAACGGATTTGTATTCACACAAAAATATAAAAAAAGAATTGTAAATAAAATCATTATTGTTAAAGAATGTTGCAACTACTTCAAAATTACAACATCAACTGAAGTCGTTTAAACGCATTCGTACTTAACTTCTCAGTATTAAAAAACATGTCCTTTATAAAAAAATATTATAAGTAGAGTGCCCTTCATTTATACTTGACCGAATTTAATATAAGTTAATCGACAAAGGAATAATCACTTGGAAATTATTTTGTAGAAAATTAAAATAAATATAGAATTTAATCCAGAGTGAATTGAACACCCAAGCACAAATCTCTCACTCGATCTATATTCTTCTTTCCGGGATATAAAGTATCCTATATGTTATTCCAGTTTATAAAGTATCTGTTTTTGTGAATAGAAACTTCTTCCCATAGGAACCTCGCTTAAGTGACAAGTAACCAAACATATATACTCGTACTTTCATATTAATAAATATTTCTATGTTTTAGTGTGCTGGCAAGCGTGAACCTGAAAAGGACGCAGAGGCCCAACAATGGATCGAGGCTGTCATTGGCGAGAAGTTCCCCTCAGATATCCGATACGAGCATGCTCTGAGGAACGGCATCATCCTCTGCAAGCTGATGAACAAACTGCAGCCAGGCATCATCTCGAAAGTCAATGTCTCTGGTGGGGATTACAAGTTCATGGATAATATTAGCCAGTAAGTATATCTATTATCGATATATATAGGTATAATTAGAAAAACTGTATCTTGGCAGTTACCATCACAAAACACTATTATTACAGCTTAATATGGAAAACAACAACAAAAATCTAGTGATTAATACATTCTATAGTGATAGAGGTACACCTCAACTATCTAACTGTTAAAGAATATTATGACCTTTAGGCCAGTAGGCCATAATATTCTTTTCTTATAGCAACTCAGTAGTCCTAATCAAGACCTCTCATAATAAGTAAATAATTTATTTAAACTATACTATTAATATATTATATTTAATTGACTTGGTTTTACATTACATCTCACAACATTTTACAGTTAAAAGACTTCATTGTGAGAGTAGGCTTCTTTTACATTGAGATCTGAGTGTTCTATTACCAATACACAATGTCTAGCCTAGCCTAAATTTTAACAGCTCGAAAAATATAGTTAGAAATGCACATGGTTAAATAATTTTTGTTTCTGTAATTGTTAACATGGAAATAGATATTCTTCCAAATTCTAAATTTATTAATCGAAATATTTCATTCTATTTCACAGATTCCAAAGAGCTTGCATCAAATACGGAGTACCTGATGTAGACCTTTTCCAATCAACAGACCTCTGGGACCAAAAGAACATCGCTTTAGTCACAAACACAATCTTTGCTCTTGGCAGGACGGTAAATATTTTGCTAAAAAATGATAATATATTCATAACACAACTATAAACAACAAATGTAAAAATAGATTTTTAACAATCTTTTTATTTTGTTGTTAAGTGTGGGCGACCTTTTTTGCTCCTCTCTGTGGGACCCACGCTACAAAATGCTACGGGCCCCGCGCTTAAAGGGGGGCCCGCACAAAATTTGACTGAAATAAAATTTAGAAGTTGAACCAATTTTAAAAAATAATACTGACATTCCTCATCTCATATTCATTATGATATTCTAAGGACTTAAACAACGTATCTATATATGAGCTATTTGAGCGAGTGCAAGATATTATTACTATGTATATCAAGTCAGGAAACTTGTTAATAAATTTCAGGTACATTAAAGTTACTTGTATATGTGTTAAAATATGAAAATTATGTAGACGGACTCTACATAATTTTCAGACAACACAAATTAATAATGATGTCGAACTATTCATTTGAGTCGTTAAAAAATACATTTTTATTTGCAGACATACAAACACCCTGAATGGCGCGGCCCCTTCCTTGGTCCCAAACCATCTGAAGAGAACCGTCGTGAATTCAGCGAAGATGTTCTTCGTGCTGGAGAAGCTGTGATCGGTCTTCAGGCTGGTACCAACAAATTGGCGTCGCAGGCCGGTTTGAACATGGGCGCATCACGCAAAATTATTCTCGGAAAGTAAAACTAAAGAGATTAAAATGTTCGTAATATTAGGTCTAATATTTAATGTTGAATATATAATTTTATAAGACCAAAGATATTTACAAAAATTAAGATTAGATTATTACCACAAATGTAACCTGTGACGTGTAACTTAGTTGTTAATTTATAAGTTATAACCAAGTAAATGTGACATCTAATATATAAAATTCGCGATGTTTGTTACCAAATTTCCTTCGAAACGGCTCGACCGACTTTTATGAAATTTTGTGTGCATATCGGGTAGGTCTGAGAATCAGTTAACATCTATTTTTATATCCCTAAGTGATTTTAAGTTTAAATTTATAAATTACACAATATAAGATCTGTTACAATAATAAACTGAGACTTGTAAATCCATTTCAACAAACATCAAGGTTATGTCATATGTGTAGTTATTAAAATATCTTTTTCTATAATTTATATAAATGCTACTGTTTAATGATAAACAGATTAAATATTATTTGTAAAAATTAAAATGTACAATTATAAAATGAAACCTGCTTAATTGTCTATATTTGGATAACAGTTAAGTTTTAATATTAAGTGCTAAATAAATAACAAATAATGTAATCGATGTATTAGGTATTTTTAGATTTAACTGTGATCATTGCCGTCAGCATAAGAAGCACTTTTAAAAATATCACTACGGCTATTTCTTCAAAACATTAAAATTTACAAATATATTTATTTTTAATTTACAAGTACTTTTATTTCTTATCATAAAAATATATCCTTTATAATTTTTAAAAATAATGCTACATTGCTATGTTTCTTTTTATATTTATTTTATCTATGAGAAGGAAGTATTATGTTCTTCTCATATATACAATTCTCGTGTCACAATGTTAGTTACCATACTCCTCCGAAACGACTCGCCCGATTTTAATGAAATTTTATATGCATATTCAGTAGGTCTGAGAATCGGCTACTATCTATTTTTTATCCCCCTAAGTGATAAGGGAGACCCACCCCAAATTTATATTACAAAACAACTTTTACCGGGTCAGCAGCAGTAATTGTAATAAAAATTTATAGTATCTGTACATAAAAGATATTAAAACAACTTAATGTGGGGGGTTTTTATTAAACCAATTGAAGCCAAAACAATCGTTTTTTAAATGTCAGTCTGTGCTTGTACTCGCATCATGCTAAAACTACTGCACGACATTGAATACGGTTTTATTGCTGTAGGTCGACTTAAAAAATAGGGTTTGTTTCAATCAGTAGATGGCAGAAGTTTAATTTTTTTTCTACGACATGACAACATTATTGTTTTACTCTACTATTATTGTAGCAAAGATAAATAGTAACATTATTTATATTTTTTTTCTGGCAACACTAACCTAACGTTTTTTTATCAAATTCATTAAAGTTAAATAGTAACCGATAGTCTTTCAGAATTTTAACTGCACAGTGCCCACTGTTACCTTTGGAAGAATCCCTCAAAAAGTAGGGGTAGTTAAATTTGTTTTCTGTGATTCTAAATTTAATTTATTTAAAGAGTTAAGAAAAAAATTAATGCAATTTAAACATATTGTTCAGCGTATGAATATATAAAACAAAGTCCGATTTTCATGATTTTTGATTTACTGTATTTGTCTCCGTCCCGAAAGTATTAGAAAATTGACGAAAATAAAAGAAAAAATCCCATAAAAATATTGTTGGGTTTCATAACTGTCAAACATTAAATGTTCATCCCGTCGATACGGTAAACTCTCCTCTCAAATTAAAGAACGTATTTAATTAAGTCTTTTAGGTTTTAAAAATGTAGAATAAATGAGTAATGAAAAATAATTGACATATATATTGGTTGTCAGCAGTTCAGCTAATCTGTACCTAGTTCTATATAAAAATGATTATATATAAAAAAAAATTTTTTTTGTGTTATTGAGAGGACAAGGTTAGTGTGAGTGAGACAGAATACATTCGGTGAGATGGTGTCTGGTTCACAGAAAAGAAGTTCAAATAGAATAGAAATTAGAATGGATATATTCATAGATGCGGGTGGCAGAGTATGAATGAATAAATGAGTATGAGTGAATGAGTGAACAGTCTGAATACTCGTCAGAGAAGCGAGGGCATGTCGGGTAAGAGGTCAATAAAAGACTTTAGTTCTGATTTATGACTCTTTACGCCTACTCAATATCAAGCCCCAGGCACTGCTCAGCTAACTCTAAATTGCATGCTGTACAGTAATGGGTACCTTTCCTTTCTCATTCTATGATAATCCAAAAACTGAAAATTTAGGATTGAGTTTGGTTATTAATTTCGGCCGTAAGTAAATAATCAATTACGCGTTGAACCGTAAGTATGATCATTATAATTTCTTAAGAAAGTACAATAACCGGCATCTATATTGTCTTTAGGAAACTAATCTCTTAATATTAGTTTAGCATATTTTCGTATAGATGGCAGAATACACGCGGGAGTGTTCAAGGCCATAGTAATGTCTGTAACGATTTTATTATACCGCAACTCGATTAAAACATCGATATATTAAAAAAGATATTTTACATAATTTAATTATTTTACAACTTTATTATAGACCACATAAAAATAATACAATAAAATAAAAACTAAATATATTGTGAAGTATAACGGGCGGTTTTTATGAGTATTAGCCATCTCTTCCAGACAACCCGGTCTTGGGAGGAGCGGAGGTTAAAATAAAGAAGGTGGTGTAGCTTCAATATACTAATACTATACACAACCATAATATATTACATCCTACATACACACCTACACAATAATATTATATAATATGAACACATACAATCATAACATACTAATAAATATTCTAAGGTTATAATAAACTACATGAACGATACCTTATATAAATATAATAAATAAATCTCAATTGATAATTAATAATGTCATCTAATTATTAAGATTTTAGGACAACTTAACTTGAGGGTACTTGAAAAGGAGTGTTAAGATTGTCTTTTTTTCGATCGTCAATGTTAAGTCACAGGGACGACAGAAAAAATTACTTGCTTGGAGCGCATATATATGGCTAAGGTGAGCCCTGTTTACCGAAATTGGTTGCCTGTAGGTTAATCCAAGTCAATGTAGTAAAATATATTTGTTGGAACATTCTAAGGGAATCACTGCGTAAGCCTAAAGCTAGGCTAACATAAACCTAACCTAACACAAGACTAACCTAATAGATTAGGTTTACTTAATAGATTAAGTTTTGCTAATATTACCACGTGGCAATTACATTGTAAGGTACTCACATGACCTTAATCGTACAGCACTCCCAGCACTAACACAACACTGCACTTAACTTTTACTAGCAAGACTCAGATAATATCCACTACTTGAGGGACCACTCGTGGGACTAAGACTGCAGTCCGACTGTATAAAGTCGATTAAGAATCAAGACTGTCAAAACGGCAAAAGTGATTATTATTTTACTCCAGCGTGCAGCGCTGTAGATGACGATGACGATTCGATTATTTGATAATCGTTTGCTATTTTCTGACATATTAATTAAGGAACTAAATTAATTTTTATTATACATATGAATAATTCTAAGATTATAATATTAAGTATCACAACATTTTCTATTGAAAATAGGCATTATATAGAATGAGCAATATAGTAAATTAGGTGGTACCAGCGTTTTATAAGCGATACAAAGCTATGCATAAACAAACGCATAAAATCGATAAGTATATAAATCGACGAGTTGCATTATTCGATGTTCTTGAAGGCATAGAAAAGAAAACTACACATCACTATTATTAAATAACAAGCTGGCGAATTGTTGTGGTTCTAGTGTGTCGAGTTTTTATAATTTTATTTTTATATATTTTTATTAGATTACTGTATTATGTTATACTAGGAAATATGTGATCGTTTTGTGAACGGAAAAGAAAATGATCACCTTCAGCGGTGCAAATACTTCCGCAGCGCCGGACGAATCTGGTATAAAACGTTTTTCCTTTATAAATAACAATTTGACTACAAATATCGTATTTTGACTACTACTTCGAATAAACTTATGTATTGGGTCTACCGGGAATTGAAAGACGCACCAAGTCACATACAAAATCTCCATCTCCTTTTCTAACACAGACTCCCTGATATACACAATCTATCTATAACAGACTCATTAACTAACTTACTTAATTTTGCTCCATGAACAGAGTCACAAACCATCTTACTCATTTTCCATCTATCTAACAGATTCATGCGCCAATTCTTAACCCAATATCCCTTTAACAGACTTGTGCAACAACTCATTCTCAATATCAATTCCTTTAAAAAACTCACGAAACAACTCATACTCAAATCTCCCTTCCCTTTAACAGACTTGTACAACCACTCATTCTCAATATCCCTCCCTTTAACAGACTCGTGCAAAAACTCCTTCTCAATATCCTTTCCCTTTAACAGACTTGAGCAACAGCTCATTCTCATCTCCCTCCTAATAGACTCACTCATTCACATATATTGAAATATCTAGATTTATTCTTGTGTCTGTTATTCCCTTTTATCCCACAGGACATTGGTTGTTTTTAGGATAAAAAGTAGCCTATTAATCCAGGTAGTACAATAAATTGAAAATCTTTTTAAGGTGATGTGCGGAGTATTTGTGAGAGTATTTGTAGTGATGGGTCGAATGCAACAGTACAGGCCGGGGCTAACCAGAGGCCCCGTATGGACATCGCATGTGTGTTGGACGTGAACCAAACACTTAACCTTGCTCACAGAAGAAGAGCTTTAGAGGAAGTGAGGCTGGCTTCTGATCTGGTTAATGCAAACTTACACCATATACATGTAAGTTAATCAGTTCTATAATGGTGGTTTGAAAAATATGTAATGTGACCTTTGGACAAATAATTACATTTTTATAAGGAAAATGAAATTAAAAACAAATTTATATTAATGAACAAACAAACAACAACAATGAGTTCTTTTATATATAACCATAAAACAATTTTGCTGTTTAAATTTTAATGTACATGAATTGATTTAAGCTATATAATGGTTATATGTGGAATAATAAATATATGTTCCATAAACATCTAATATAGTATGTAAAAAATATATAAAATTGAAACATTCCATGGCTTGTTTTGGGGCTTCCATACAACTTTTCATCCCCCCTTTCAACCCCTTACAACCCTTCTTTCGCATTAAAAAGTAGCCTATGTCCTTTCTCAGGCTCTAGACTCTCTGTATACCAAATTTTATTTAAATCAGTTCAGTAAATTTCGTGTGAAAGCACGACAAACAGAGTTACCCCCCTGATCAACATATTTGAAATGTATCCCAGCCACAACAACTTAGATAACAAATTGCAGAAATAAAGTGAAAACCACACTAATCATTTTGATAGTATCATTCAAACCATATTTATTGATTTTAAAAATATTATGAAGTTTACTATTTTTTATTTGTCCAAAATTCCTATATACATTTATAAATATGTTTTAAACAAAATATACATTTAAAAATATAAAAAATAGAGTTGACCCGGCAAACATTGTTTTGCCATATAAATTAAAAAAATTTGGGATGGGCCACCCTTATCACTTAGGGATATGATCAATTCTCAGACCTACCCAATATGCACACAAAATTTCATAAAAATCGGTTGAGCCGAATTTAATTCACGAGCCCTATTAATTCACAATGACTACTGAAGACTGCTAATCTATCATTATAAAGCACAATTTATTAATTTTATTTTATTTCTAAACGTCATGGATTAAATGATTACAATTGTTTGTTAGTTTCATCCTCTACTTATGAAACTAGAAATTAGGTTAAAATTTAAGAGCCTTAATCAAAGGGCTTCCAACCCAAACATTCAACTATGACCAGTCAGAAATATGTTTGTTTCAAGCAATTAAATGTCAGTTCACTATTGCATGTTACAATATAAAATATTTGTTTCAGTTTGAAAAACTAGATTTTGGTGAGACAAGTGTGTTGGATACTTTTTACAATGCAGACGTTGCACTTGTGGATCTCAGCATACAAGTTCAGCAGAGTTCCTTGCTGTACCACCTTGGTGTTAGAGAGAGTTTTGATATGAAAGAGAATGTTCTGCTATACAATGATGTTGATTCTGATGCTACTCTGCGGCTTAAAGTAAGTAAAACTAACAAGTTAATAGTAAGAATAATGATCACATGATTGATTGAAACCTGTGGATCTGCTGAAAACCACAACACAAGACTAGAATTACTGGTTGTCTTAAAAACTGATACTAGCTAGCATCTATCTTTACGTCTAAGCAAATGTAGTGAAGATAGTTGCGTGCTGAGTGCCTCTATCGTACCTTTTAGTTGTGGCCTAATCTAAGATTTTCCACAGAGTACTATTTACTCATGGTGCCTCTACAGTTAAGACTCAATGTCAGAATTATGGTCCTAACATTTTGTATTTGGACGTCTCTGTATTCTGGTGATCTCTAAGTCTCTGCAATCCAGCTCATTCTGTGGTACATGCTACATTAAATTATTGCAATAATACTAGTAGATCGCACTTACTCTATATCAGAGGACCCTAAAATCATCTGACCTGTAGATCATTTAGCATGTTATATCGTATTTCCGAATCATAAATTCTGAAATTATATCCTAACTAGATTTCAAATATAAATGCACTAATAGAACTGTAGAAACTTTTTTCAACCTCCAAATTTTTCTTTTACGCAGACTCCCTGTAATCTTATACTTTATATATAAAGCTGAAGAGTTTGTTTGGTTGCGCGTAATAGGAGATGAAAGTTATATATTAGAACAAACTAGTAACACAAAATCTCATTCCTCCTCAAATTAACATCCAGTGCAAGTCATTCAAAGTATACAATAGTAGATTGACGTTAGCCATTACTCTTTGTGTTGCAATATGACACTGTAACTGACTGCTAACAGAATTGAATAATATCTTCAGCCTTGTGACTATCATTGTCCTCTATGAATAGTAAATCAAATGTGTAACAATGGAAAGTATGCCAAACTGCGATGGATTAAATATTCCTGGAGTAACTATTCATTTAAACCATACTCGTGAACCTCAGTAGTGGAAATTTTAAGAGAATGGACCTACGGATATATAGTGACTCCTAAAGACGTGATTTATGTATAACACATTAGTCGAGCCGCGCGACTTTGTTCACTCCGCTCCTATTGGTTTTAGTGTGATGATTATATATCATCGATAAATGGGCTATCTAACACTGAAAGAATTTTTCAAATCGGATCAGTAGATTCTGAGATTCGTTCAAGTAAACAAACCAACTGTTCAGCTTTATATATTAGTATCAAGCTCTAATCTATTTCTGTGACAAATTTCATTAAAATCGGTTCATTGTTTAAAGCGTGAATGCGTAACAGACAGATAGAGTTGTAATAAAGACTAAATCTTGCTGTTAACATATTATTTACTATATTATGTTTATTGAAGTAAGTTGAAGAGTAAAATCGAGGTGATTGTTCACAAAGTATAATTTCCTTTTCTTTTAATTAAAAAGAAATCCCTAAATAAATGCTCCAAAACACAATATCTTGTTTTCAAAGGTCTGTAAAACTGTATCAGTTTAGCTCCTTGAAAATCTCTCTTATTTCATTGCTAACAAAAGTTCACTCTATTTGCTCTCACTCATATATCAAAAATGGTTATTAGAACTAACTATAAATTTTTAGTTATCAAAAATTCCACGTAGATCAGTGTTATTTATTGTTTTGCGTTCTCTATCTACTTTTAGTTCCTTTTTAATCAATTCGCCTATATAAATGTATAAGAAATCACACTCGCAGTTTTTCCTCAAATGAATTTGTAAGCGTTATGGGAATACCTAAATAACCTGCGTGAAAAACCGTTGGTGTAATATTTGACAATCAGATTCCTATAGTCTATTTTATGTTCTCCTTTCCCCACCACAACTTACAATTATACCTTACTCTTTAATAGTAATAATAACAGGTAGTTATCATCTACTATATATAGCGCTAGTCGACCCGCGCGACTTTGTTCACGTGTAGCTCCGCTCCTATTGGTCTTATCGTGATGATTTATAGCCAATAGACTTCCTTGATAAATAGGCTATCTAACACTGAAAGAATTTTTCAAATCACACCAGGAGTTCCTGAGCCTCGAGTGAAAATAAAATTTTTATTAGTTGTCGATTACATTTGTATTTCAAAAATGGTAGCTAAAATGAAAATAAAAAGGCCAAGAAAGATGTCTTGCTGTTTATTGTCAGATTAAGGTCTGATATCTATATCTGAAAATTAAGTCATTTTTATATTCATAGAACATACGTAGTCACTCAAGCCTTGAATGATAATATCAATAGTTATTACTCTCAATTTCTCAATTGCTCCGTACAGGCTATGTTACATAAATAGAGCCATAGTTCACACTGACTGGGGATAAAGAATAGAATTAGCACATGCACGGCGGCAGTAATATGTTAATGTGTTGTTATTAACGGCGCGCTACTATTTCTAGGAACATCAAATGTTTACAGCTTACTACTTACAATAAACACTCAACGTTATAGTTTGAGATTTTTTTTATAAAATAGCTACCCCATTAGTTACAGATAGAATTTGAATATAGACTTTAAAGATTTCGCTTTAATGATCATTATTAAGATCAAACTCTATTATCCTTTTTTATAATTATGCGTTTAAAAAAGCTATTTCCCGGCTTAGTTTAATCTCTATCATATTTCGACTGATTTTTCAATGATTTCTCACAGATTTTCCTGTTTTGATCATTTGATTTGTCTTGTAAAGTTTTGTAGCTTTTATATGTCCCACTGATGCAAATAGTCCCTAATCACCTGTTTTCCTAATTGAAATATTGCTATCATATATCTTATTTAAATTCTATTGATATGATTACAAAAATAAATCTAATATTTCAGATCGTCGCCATAGAAAATATTTATTTTTTCAGACATTGAATTCACGAGAGATTGTCTATCGCCGCTTTAGTTATATATTTTTGTACCGGAAACATCTATTTTTCAGATATCGCTCCCAAACTTCCTGTTCGTGTCATACAAATTAACTGATGCGGGTACATGCGTGACTACGAACCCCGCTGCTGCGAAGTTCAAGGGCGAGGAGGCACCAGATCCCAAACAACATTTGACTTTACGCCTCAAGAATATACTACAAGATGTGGAAGTGCAAACCAAGTATGTTTATTGTAAATACTAGTACAATTTTGTATCGACTAACTGACTCGTGCGACTTCCACCGTGTCGTCTTCTGCATCTATGGCTCGTAGCGTGATGTTATATAGCCTATTTGGATAAATGGTCTATCCAACTCTAAAATAATTTTTCAATTCGTACTAAAAGTTTATGAAATTTCGAGATTCCGAGATTGCCTTCAACTAAACAAACAAACTCTTCAGCTTTATAATATTATGTATTTATAGAGTTATATCAATTACGAACTACAGAGGGTCCACCTAAAATTATAATAGGATCAACCTAATAATAAAAATTAAAATCCAATAAAGGGTCTCAGTCAGAATTTCATTGTCTTGATAATTTCTTCCTTTTTATTGGGATATGATAATGGGGCTATATAAAAAGGGTATGTACAAGCTATTAATATTCTAAATGGTCAAATAAGTTTGAAAACCTCAGCTAGAGGCTACAGATCAACTAGTTTAAAACTTCCAAGGTCGTACAAAGATAAGCAAGTAACAATATGTAAATATGAATAATTATTAAAATTTTAATTGAAGTGTGTGGTTAGTGGAACAAAAGAATGATTCATTTTCCTTGAAACTAAATGTGAAAATATTGAAATGTCACTATTAAAGTAATTTTAAAATGTTAAATTGTAGGTTAATATGCAAATGATCTCTTGCTAGCTTACTGGTATGACATTTTCTCATAAAATTAAATATTTATTATGTGCATAAATGAACTCCCACGCTAGATTATGCTGTCATTACTATAAGAGATCCTATAATTCACGCGTCTAGATGTTTGTAGTTAATTATGATGAACATATCACAACCAATCATCTCAAAATAAGAATAGAATCGTCTGAACATTTCTTACACATGTATGGTTTCATATACATATATGGTTTCTAGCCACGTGAGCAAATAATTGAAAAGTCAGTTGAAATTCACGAAATTCGGTGACAACCCATCATAAGCGTCAGTAGCTCAGTATTCACGATCAGAGAGTTGTGGGGTCAAAACCCAGTCATTGGACTACTGATGTGACCCACTCCTAACATAAGCTTAGTTGAAGGGGTTAAGGAATACTAGTAGTGATCCATACAAAACTGTCAACGGCCGTCGCAATCTATCAAAATTATTTAATTAAATGCGTTGAATGAGACCCGTCGGCCCTAAATTGCTATTATAGAGTCTATATAATATAAAACTTTTTTACAGAGCACATTTACAAGAGAAGTTCCTATCAGATCTCAGAAAAGCAAGAGAAACGTACAGCGGAACTGAACTGGCCAATGTACTGCACGCCATGAGGAGACGCCTGGACGATCCAGCAGTACTATCTGGAGATACAATATTAAACTTATTGATATCATATCGAGAAATACAGGATTATGATGCGATAGTTCAAATTGTGGATGATCTGAAAACTATAATGAACAGGAAGAATTATATTAATATGCCAATTATAAGGTTTATGTACGCTTTTGCTATGAATAGGTCAGTACAAAATATGTTAAAATTAAAATCAGTCTTAGTTTTATGATTTATATTACCCGTGAGGGGACGGGTTAGAATACTATTCCCCTCTGTCGCTGGGAGAGCATCTCGTAAGAGCCGTATAACCCAGCACCCTCTTGGTGTTGGAGCTTGCCACCACCAGCATGCGACCGCCAAGTGTCTTACACGCGTATGGGCATGTGGGCCAGACTTATCCCCTCCCTCTCCCATCCCATTATTGCTGCTAATCTGGTGGACTCTGGGCTCTTGCTCAGGGTCAGCTGAAACCCCAGCATTTTTTTTTGTCATTCCCCATCCCAATTCTATCTTTGAGGATAACACACATCAACAAAACAAGAGGGTATCTCTTGTTTTGCCGATGTCCATGGGCGATGGTGGGCACTTACCATCAAAGTCAAAGTCAAAATTTTTTATTCAATGTTGGAATTTACATTCTCTTATTGAACGTCGGAATCTACCACCCTTTCGGAAACGACCTGACCCAGACCTGAGAAGAATGGGCGCAAGAAACTCAGCGGGACTGTTTCTTTTAATATTTTTTATCTTTGATTTTTTAAACGCCAATTTTTATAACAAGTATATTTATACATTGAGAAAGCCTGGAGCAAACGCATCATTCCCAAGGCGTGACATCTTTCAAAAAATCTTTAATGTTATAATAGCCTTTGTCACACAAACGTTTTTTAACTAACTTTTTAAATTTTCCTATAGAACAATTTTGAACGTTTTCTGGGATCCTGTTGTAAAAGCATACACATCGCCCAACAAAAGAATTACTAATTCTACTCAATCGAGTAGTAGGAGTAACAAGTTTGTGTTTGTTCCTAGTATTGATGTCATGCAAGTCACTATTTCTAATAAAATCATTAATATTTTTACGCACATACATAACATTTTCAAAAATATATTGTGAAGCAACAGTCAATATATTAATTTCTTTGAATTTATCTCTTAAAGATATTTTAGGGCCGAGACCATAGATTGCGCGAATAGCCCTCTTCTGCAGTATGAAAATCGTGTTTATGTCGGCTGCGTTACCCCAAAGTAGAATGCCGTAAGACATTATACTATGGAAGTAGCTAAAGTAAACTAAACGAGCCGTGTCTATATCAGTCAATTGGCGTATTTTTTTAACCGCGTATGTTGCAGAGCTGAGTCTATTGGCCAACCTCTCAATATGGGGGCCCCATTGCAATTTAGAGTCGACAGTGATGCCCAAAAATACGGTAGATACCACCGGTTCCAACTCCTCTCCATTTATAAATACACCACTCTCTATTTTCTTAACATTGGGTGTCGTAAATTTTATATATTTAGTTTTCTTACTATTTAACATTAGATTATTAGCACTGAACCAATGTACAATATCAGAGAGAGCATTGTTTACATCGTCATATTCAGTTTGATAGCGTTTCACTTTAAGTATTAGTGAAGTGTCATCAGCAAACAATACTATCTTGTTCTTTTTTTCTACAAGGTTTGGCAGGTCGTTTATATAAATGAGGAAGAGAAATGGTCCAAGAATAGAACCCTGGGGGACCCCCATATCCAGACGAGCCCCAGGAGATCTCTTGCCATTCACGTCAACCCTTTGAACCCTATTGTTTAGATAGGAGTTCATAAGGTCGAGCGCAGTTCCTTTGATGCCATAGTGGCGCAGCTTTCTGACCAGAGTCGCATGTTGTACACAATCGAAGGCCTTAGATATGTCACAGAATATTCCAAGTGCATTCTGTGATTCCTCCCAGGCCTCGAAGATATTCTTAATTAATTCGACACCGGCATCCGTTGTTGAACAACCCTTAGTAAAACCAAATTGTTTCACATGGAGAAGTCTCTGTGAATTAAAATGAATCAACATTTGGTTTAAAATTAGTTTTTCAAAAATTTTACTAAGCGTTGGCAATACTGAGATGGGTCGAAAATTATTTGGATCAGTTATACATCCAGATTTAAATATAGGCGTTACTTTACTATGCTTCATCAGGTCAGGAAACACGCCACGTTTAATACAAGTATTGAAAATAGTAGCTAGATACGGTGCAATGGCATCAATTATGGAGTTAATTATTTTAACAGAAATACCCCAAATATCAGCTGTTTTCTTCATATCTAGGGTTTTAAATGTTTTAATTATATCTTTACTGTTGACAGTACTAAATTCGAACAGTACATCACATTTTTTAACATTTTCTAGCAATAATGATTCAGCAACTCTGGCAGATGAAATGAGAGAACAAGTTGTTGAGATTGGAATGTCAGAGAAATATTTTTCAAACGTGGATGCAACTTCCTGATCAGTTTTGATATTAATGTTATTATAAATGAGATTATACTTGAAGTTACGATCTCTGACTCTTCCAGTTTCCCAATTGATAATATTCCATGTCATTTTTATTTTGTTTTGTGCATTATAAATTTTTTGTTTAATATGTAACGACTTTGCCATGGAACACACTTTTTTAAATAACTTTGAATATGCTTTAACAAAGGCTATAAAGGACTCTGAATGGTTGTATGATCTCTCATTATAAAGTTGATATAGTTTTTCTCTACTTCGATGAATACCAACAGTTGCCCAATCATTAAATGACAAGAGACCACCCGAATTGACTGTCTTGGTAGTGAATATAGCAGTAAACTCTGATTTTATTAATTTAAATAGTGTGTTATATAACATATCAGGGTTATTGTTGTCAAAATTTAAGTATGTGAGTTTTGCTATAATACTACCTTTAAATTTCTCCATACGTTTGGAGTTCGTAGGAACAAACAATCTTTTTATTTTTATTTCCTTTTTTTAACTCACAGTTAAAGGAGATTAATTGCCCAAAATGATCCGAACTCAACTTTTTAATAATTGAATATGAATTGGGTTTAAAGTTGGTAAATATATTATCAATACATGTTGCTGAGGTTGCAGTTACTCTAGTTGGCTCTAAAAATATATTTACTAGGTTATATGAATTTAACAGGGATCTGAATCTAACACTTGTGGTGGAGTTTTCTAATAGATTAATGTTAAAATCACCACATATTATAATATATTTTTTAGACTCAGATAATTTTAATAGTATTTCTTCTAACACATTTTCAAATAATTCATATAACGCTCCAGGGGGACTGTATATGCTCACAACAATGAAGCGCTCAAGTTCTGCACAGGCTATCTCAATAGTACGTTCTACAAAGAGGCTCACAATGTCTTTGCGTTCTTTAAATTTAAAAAATGTACTTAAAATTATTAAGGAGCCCCCACGTAACGATTTTTCTCTGCAGATTCATCAGGTGGACCATCTGTTCGTTTGCACCCTATCTACCATAAAAAAAATATTGTGTTCAAAAATGTGTTTTCAGGAGAAATAAAGAAGGTGACAGGGACAATGCTTTGAAAGTTTGTGTTAAAGCGTTAGAAAAGAAGGAGAATAGATTTCCAGACATGCTTTGTCTCTGCGGACGTATATATAAGGACAAATTTGTAGAATCTCAACATACTGATGTGGAAAGTTTAACTAATGCAATACATTGGTAAGTTTCAGGAAATCCAGTGAACGTTTGTTTTATTATCTAAATTGGATTTATCTAGTAGTTAATGTTTTTAGGTACAGACAGGGTTTTGAAGTACAACCAAACGAATATGCGGGTATTAATTTGGCAACACTACTAGTTATAGCTGGTAATGACTTTAAAAATTCACAAGAATTACAACATATAGGTAAGATATTTACTTTTTTTTATGACACAAATAATTTAACTTATAATTTTTTATTGATTTTTGTTAATTTTATCATGTTTTTTCAGGTATGGTACTTAACCATTTAATAGGTAAGAAAGGCAGCTTATCCTCACTAAAGGATTACTGGGATGTGGCCACGTTCTTTGAGATATCAGTACTAGCTCAAGATTATGTGAAAGCAATACAAGCAGCAGAGTGTATGTTCAAATTAAAACCACCCAATTGGTACCTGAAGTCTACGATAGGAAATATTGAACTAATTGATAGGTACTTAACAAACTATGTAGAATAAGATAGTCTTTTAACTAAATTTATTAAGAATATAAGCTCAAGAGACTTATATTGAGTTTTTTATTTATTGGTTTTATAGATTTAGAAAAAAGAGTGAAGATACGTCTCCAGAACAGCAAGTATTTTCATTCTGGATGGAGTTTTTTGTAGAGGCAACTAAAAGCAGCTGTGAGAATAGTATACGGTTTCCTGTAAGTTGTTTTTCTTTATACAAAATAATTATTACATCATAATATATTAAGTATTTAATCTATTTAATTTCAGGTAGTAATTTTGGAAACAACAAAAGTGTATATGCCGTCATATGTGAACGTGAATATGGGTGCGGAACAAAAATCTGTAGAAATTTTCAATCTTTGCCTAGATTCTATGAGAGGTGACTGCAGACAGGTTCACCGATGGTTATTCACTTCTGATATGATTAGGACGTACAGGTGAATATTATCTAAATAGACAATATATGAAATTGTACTGAATTTTGTTTCAAATCTCAATCAAGGTTTGATTTGATTTTTTTTTATTAAACTTGAAAGTGATATAACAAACTACTACAATAATAAAGACAAGATACTATACAACATATTTTTCTATTACAGTTTATATAAACGAGATGACCGATGCCTCTTTTTATATGTGAGTGAAAATTCAGATGATTTTCAAATTTTCTTACCATCTCAACCCTTCCGGCAACACTTACATGATCTTTTGGGAGAACTAACAGCAGATCACGAGAAAGTTACCGAGTTAGATACAAGTGTTATGCAGGACCAGTTAAAGGTAATTTTCACTATCAGCTACCGCTATTATTTGATTTGGATTGATTTTTTTATGACAGATATGGGACAAAGGAACCGACGATTCAACTGATGGAAAGTGGCCATCTTTGCCCATGGATATCGGCAAAACAATTGAGTATCTCTTCGATATGTTGCTATAGATCGAGAAGGGGGAGCGAAAAGAAGAATGTTGCGGTTTCAGCGGACCCTGAGCTAGAACCCGGAGCTCATTGAAACCGCAGCATTCATGAGATGAGAGTGGTAGAGGGTAGATCTAGCCCACACGCGGACACTTGGCAGTCGGATTCATATGCACGCCACGTCGCACGCCAGTCGGGGAACAGATCTACCACCAATGCGGGAGCTTGGTTACTAGCCTCTTACGAGATGCTCTCTCAGCGGCAGAGTGGAATTGCATTCCAACTCGTCCCCTCAGGGGTGAAATTAAGTTCATTAATCCTACTTAATATTATAAATGTAATAATTTTTATGTTTACTTGTATGGCTGGACAGATTTCTATGAATTTCTTCACCCAGATACTTTATAGGATTGTCAAAGCAAAGATTCTTTCCCGCGGAATTTTTTTTTGTTCTCACAAAAACTAGTTGATGGATTTAAATGAAATACTTTATAAGCTGGAACATTAGCTTAGATTTATCCCGGGAAAAGTAACTATGTTTAGGATAGGTACTAAAATTTTTCTTGATTTGTCTGTCATAAAGTATGTATGTAAGAGAGAGTGAATCTTTGAGTAGAAGGGTGAATGAAATCTTTGAGTAAAAGGGTGAATGAAATCTTTGAGTAAAAGGGTGAATGTCCAAGTGAGTTTGTGGGCGAGTATTTTTTACTTCACTCTGATCCCAACTCTGACCCTAGTTGCTTGCATCTACAGAAACCGCGATTGTATATAAAGTTTTCCAATATAACTTTTTACCTCTAATTTTTTTCATAAAATAGCTGATCAGTTTTGGTATAATATGTTTTGTACTTTCAGTTTGAATACGAATTAGACGATTGCAATAAAAGGGTCGTGCTCGGTAAAGGCACATATGGTGTAGTATACGCCGCCCGAGATCTCAACACACAAGTCAGGATTGCTGTCAAGGAGATACCCGAGAAGAACCTGGGGGATGTGCAACCTTTGCATGAAGAAATATTGTTACATTCACAATTGAGGCATAGGAATATTGTACAGGTAAAACTATATTATTATCAATATATTAATAGTGCCTGAAGCTTAAGCCTGATACAGAGCTCTTTTAATACATGGAAACTCTCGCTTCACTCAACCTTATTATCACTAATTTATATTTTACTATGATAATATAATATTTACGCCACAAAATTGGTGTGGAAGCTTTAACATATAAATGCATATTTTCAGTATCTCGGTTCAATATCAGAAGACAACTACTTTAAGATTTTTATGGAACAAGTTCCGGGAGGTTCACTTTCTGCTTTATTGAGATCAAAATGGGGACCTCTCAAAGAAAATGAAGCTACCATTGCATACTATACTAAGCAGATTTTAGAAGGTAATTATTTTTTAATTATACATTTTATCAAAACTAATTTTTATATACATCTAATACTAATATATAAAGCTGAAGAGTTTGTTTGTTTGTTTGAACGCGCTAATCTCAGGAACTACTGGTCCGCTTTGAAAAATTCTTTCAGTGTCAGATAGCCCATTTATCGAGGAAGGCTATAGGCTATATATCATCACGCTAAGACCATTAGAAGTGGAGCTACACGCGGACGAAGTCGCGCAGGTCGACTAGTGTTAAATAAAAAGATGTAAATAGTGTTAACAGCTGTTCTTCTCACAATTTATACCTTGAATATAGATTTTTATTTGATAATAATTATTGAAAATAGTACCTCTATACTATTCTGGTGGTTTCTTGTCTCTTTTTTAATACAAAAAATCGTTTATTCTATTTGAGAACTGTTATTTTTGGTATTGTGACCTAAACTATAAGACTGGTGCTAAAGAACCTTTTATTATAGGTCTAAAATACCTCCACGACCAAAAAATAGTTCATCGTGATATCAAAGGAGACAATGTGCTAGTAAACACTTACAGTGGTGTAGTAAAAATATCAGATTTTGGCACTTCCAAGCGACTGGCTGGTCTATGTCCATCTACGGAGACATTTGCTGGTACTCTGCAATACATGGCTCCTGAGGTCATCGATAAAGGGCAGAGAGGATATGGAGCTCCTGTAAGTGTCACATTATATTTTTTATTTATATACTTTATTTATATTATATAGTTTATACAGTTCACTAACATATGTTATTACTTAAACCAAAATAGTTTTGAATGAATATCAGTATATATAAAATATTAATTTAACCGACGTATTTTCAAGAAAATAATGAAAATAAAAATGTAAATATTTGAGGTACTTTTAGTACTGCTGTTGAATCTAACACCAAAAATAAGAAGCCAGGTGCTTCTATTAAGAGAAACTAAGGTTACTTAAAGTTGTTAAAAGTGGAAATTTGAATTAGTATTGAACAATTTTTTCTTAAAATTCTATTTTTGATAAATAAAATTGTTAATTTGTACTAGTGTGTATATAATCATAGTTTATTTAGATTCCTGGCCCATAATGCCATAGCTATTCTATAATTATCTTGGACCTATCATTCACAGTAATTAGAATAGTATTTATTGTTTAATAAGCAATAGTAGTGGTATTATTATATAATTTTATTGTGAAATACGAGTTTTAATAATACTACATATATTAAAATCGAGACTATGTATGTCGAGTATGTATACCTTTATAATTAATTGCTGATATGAATGAATATTAAATTTGTAGTTTTGCTTTATTTCAAACTTAGTAATTCTAATTATTTTGTAGTAATACATATGATTGTTTGTTTAGGCTGATATATGGTCTTTGGGATGCACGGTGGTAGAAATGGCTACAGGGAATCCGCCCTTCATGGAGTTGGGATCTCCTCAAGCTGCTTTATTCAAGGTAAGATTATTTCTTCTGCTGCGATTTCTTCGTAGTTGTAGATTTAGTATTATTCATAGGACTTCTGACGTGGCCCACTTCTAACACAAGCGTTCAGCTTAGTTGGAGGGGTTACGAAATACTAGTAGTATGTGAACCATACTGCTAGTATTCTTTCAAAAAAAATATTGGTTAAATTATTTTTTTAATAGGTGGGATATTACAAAATGCATCCAGAAATACCAAGTGAGTTAACGCTTAAAGCAAAGAACTTCATACTGCGATGTTTTATACCTGAACCTGAGAAGAGAGCTACTGCTGCTGAATTACTTGAAGACCCATTCTTATGCGAGTAAGTATTTATATCACTACATAGCTGTCTGTCTGTCCCAACTAGATCTTTAGCTTAGATCTTTAAAACTAAGCAACGGATTTTGATTTGTTTTTTAATAGATAGAGTGATTCAAGAGGAGGGTTTATATGTATAATACAAGCATATTATTGTAAAGAAACACTGATAAGTTTAAAGGTTTTTAATGTGGATGTCGTAAATAAACACATTTTTTATCCTACCTCGAACCCTACGAGATAGATCAAAATAATGTACTACAGTATTGTACACCTTAAAAAGGTCTTCAAAAAAGTCCGCGACATATACCAATGTCGATATCTTATAGATAACCCACAATAACCATTTTTTATTTTTTACTTTACTTTTTACGAGATGACTTATTTACGAAGTGATTTAAAACAATACAGCATTAATCCTTATCCAATTAGGTAAAATAAATACATTGTGCATTTAATATAGATCAATATGGCCCTTTACAGCATGAAATTTAAATGAATATTTTCGAAGATATTACAGAATTAAAATGCAAGGACGGGTCCACTAGTAATTGTACATTTAGATGATTTTCCCTTTCAAAAAACCATACTTGATATTAAAACCATCAAAACATACCAATTTATTACAGGAAAAAGAAATCTAGTTCGCGTCTAGGCAATAGCGTGGACTATAGTCGAAGTATTTCAGTCCCAGCTGATAAAGTTCGTCCGTCTGTCGCCCAAAAGAAAATATCCGAACCTAGTCTACCTGGAAATTTACCTCATTCACCTGAAATTGAGTAAGTTTGATTGATGATTTTAGCTGTTTTCAAAAATGTCCTCAATTGATAATAAAGTTTTATTGAGTGACGTTTATGAATACTAGCAACATTTTATACTTAATACAATAGAGTTGCTTCCACTAGATGAAAAATAGCATGGATTTACTATCACAATCCCTAATTAGAAGTAATCACCTATTTATTTGCATGACATAGTTTTATCTCAGGTTTGTATTCCAAATTGTTTATTGTCATGATACCATATCATTCATATATGGATAAAGGGAGCATTACATACATTGATTATATGTATTTTATGAAATATTTGGTGTCAAAAATTTCGTTCCTCTTTATTGTTTTAATACGCAAAAAAACGAATTATTATTGATAATTATCAATCTTTTTTTGGTACCAGATATTTTACATATTTTTCCTTTCACATCATAAAATATTGAACCTGTTATTTATTGTCAAATAAATAAGTGATTATGTTATGTTTTTAACATTTTTGTGAACTCTAGTGGACTAAGTCACATGTATGTGGTCGTCTCAAGTTTTAGATAACTCACACTACCACAGATTTCTCATAATAATTAAAACAAGCCCTTTTTTATCTTTGAAATGATTTTCTGAAGTTAAATATTAAACGATTCTAATGAGTGGGACAAAGTGCTTAAAAATTGGCAATTAAAAACTAAACCGAATTGGTTTTAAACGCTAATCACACATGAAACATTTCATAACATTTATCAATTTCTAAGCCCAAATTCTGTATGCATACATTCAAAAGGTCCAGTGTAAAAAAATATAAATAAAGTGAAGATTTATTATAAGCATTTAGTTAGAAATGGTCCTCAAAATAACTCTTCTTTATTGGTTGAATAATAAATAGATATAGAATCAAGTTACCGAAATCAAAATGGTTCTAATCCTATTATAAGATTTTGTTATGGTTATCAACCATAAATAGCATAATTAGTAAAAAAATGAAACGAAATAGTGTAGCTTCTTAGCGTGGAAAAATAGGTCCAGTACTTGCTTTGCGAGTCACACAAACAAATATAAGTACAATTTACCACTACATTGGACCGTTATAACGCTTGTCTCATCTCACAACCCCTAAAATGTCTGGTGTGTGCCTAAGCATCTATTTGTTTCCGCACAAGGGTTAAAACGGTGCGGTCTAACCCCACAATCACTAGGACGGCGTCGTCGATGCTCTCGCCGATACTGATTTACCCGCCGGATTTGTCGAATAGCAGGTAAAATACGATTGTTTTTATTTTTTTTTCATAGAATTTCTGTTTATAGAGCCCTTTTTAGAAAATATAGTCGTAAAGGTCAACTTCAGAGTTTTACTGCAAAGTGGGTGCCTAGGGAATTAAATTCACGTTCGTAGGATCCTACGTAATTCAAATTCAGTCACATCAAAAGCATAGATCATTCAAATAATACGCAAATTAAATACACAGACTGACAATAATCGAAATTATTAAATTTGTTATTTTCTAGATTCTTGAAATAGTCCATCTCATAGTCACAAATTTAGACAATAAGATTGAGTAGTCAAAACATTGTTGTAATATTATTTTTCTATTTTTTGGTTACTAGATATAAATGGATGTGCTCTAAAATATAGAATTCTATGAAATATCAATATTATGGTCATTCAATAACGCTATCTTACTCTAACATCACAGTCACGTCACGCAGTTTATTATTTCAACACGCAGTATTGTCACAGAGCTTTCTCACTTTCAATTTAACCTCCATTATGTGTATGGTTTTAATATTAATTATTAAACTAAAATTAAAATTTATATTAATGCTTTAATATAATTATTTAAACCTGTACTAATTTTTGTCAATAACTTCTCAAACTCATACAACTTTCATTCCCTTTTTACTTCTAGGGGATGAATTTACAAAAGTAATACTTTTAATAGGATAACATGGTTGAATTGAATATTTATTGTTTAGCACTATGCCGAATACTCCATCTACTGATGAAATGGACACCAATGACACGATTTTAAACAGACGAAGCTCTTCAGGAGGCTTACTTTCACCAGAGGTATAATTTAACTCAATATTCATTATTCATAGTTAAAAAATGATATTAAAATTAAATGTATTCAATAGGTGGATATGATGAACGTGCCTAGATCCTCCATAGACACAGAAAACGATGGATTCTACCTCCTAAAGAAAGATTCCCAACGCCGTCTCACTCTCTCCCGAGTGTTAGAGCAAGACAGCGAGAAGATCTGCTCCAAATGGATGCTTAGTATTCAACAGGATTTCGGAAATACAGTTCTAACTCTGGTAAGTTTATAGTTTTGCCAGAACTGTTCGAGATTCAAAGGGAAGCGGGGAATTTGCCTCTCGGGCTTTACTCGTACTTCCCTTTCAAACCCGGCTATACCTTTTCTTTTGAATTAAGTACAAATGTTTCAAGTGTTTTCACAATAATTGAAACCTTTCAGAACCACCTAGAAACTCTTCGCTGCGCTCTCAAAGATTACATCATGGATCAAAATAGAAGTGTCATTGAGCGAGCCATTATTTCACTCAAGGAAGAATTAGATTTTGACGCAAATGCTATAAATGAATTACATTCGGCCATTTACATGTTCCAAGAAGCTGTTAATGTGGTGTTGAGGATGCACAGTATTAAACCTCATTGGATGTTTGCTTTGGATAATTTAGTCAGGAATGCAGTACAAGCAGCTATTACTGTACTGTCACCAGGTAAATTCATCCTAAGGAGAAATAAAAAAAGCTTTCACTACTTACATTTCATTAATACAATAGCCAAAATTCGAGTCTTTCGTATTTTTTTCAGCAGACCCTTTCATTTAATACCCTTACTATGAGAGTGCTTAAAATTAACTAGTCTGCCATCTTGGGCCGTCTGCCATATTGGATTTAGAAACACGTTATTTAACTTAAAATCGTGCTCCAAAATCTAGTCTTATGATTTGACCCCAAACATACAGTTATGTATTATTTATTGAAATCTAAATAAAAGGTCATTTCATTTGTTACAGAATTGGGAGCAAACCTGGCAGGACAGGAAGCAGAGAGACGAGCTACCGACGCTTCCCCGTCTGCAGTCTCAACTGCCACTTCCACACGAGATCCATTAGCATTGACTCTGCATCAATTACGACAGGAAAATCATAAGTAAAACATTTTGATATTTTATCTAATAAGTCAGCAACAAAATTGTCTTACCACCATAATCAATAACTCATAGAACATTGAAATTTTAATAAGGCTGGACTTTATTGTCATCCTACATCAGAAAATGAGTGTAATTATACATCTTTAAGCGTGGTAAATAATAGGTAGAAAAGACTATTATTCAATACTAGTTCTGGACTTATGGATATTGTTTTGTTATAGACTACAGCAAGAGCTAATCGACAGCTATCAACAAAACCAAGCATTGCTGCGACTAATGTTAGAGGAACAAAAATCACAAACTCAAATTATAAGAGAAATTGTTGAAATGAAATCAAAGTAAGTATAATTTAGATATACAAAAACTTCTTCCTTGTCTTGAATCCTATACCCAATCAATTGCTTAAAAGATTAAGATAGATGTGTTTTTAGGACTCTGTCTGAACTATGGGCATCTCTATCACAGACCAAATAAAATAAGAAACAAAATATTCATACAAATTTAATTTTTTTTTCTCATAAAGATATTGAAAAAATTAATTTCGAAGATAAGAGGATACTATCATCGGCGGTAGTTTTTTAAATATCTCGGTCTCTTTGACTACATCGACAAACGACTTCGAGTATCAAAACCGGGTGACTTTAAAATACGTTATTTTTTAAGGTTATAAAATTTATTTGAGGATAATTTTTTTGGAAATTTTCCGTAAAGAGTTATATAAAAGACAAGTGATAGATAGGTTGAGACTTCAAGTCTTACTCGGGAGGTCCAAGTTCGATCCTGGGCACACACCTCTGACTCTGAGTTCTTTGTGTTTTAAGCAATTAAATATCACTTGCTTTAACGGTGAAGGAAAACATCGTGAGGAAACCTGCACTCCTAAGAGTTCCCTAAAGTTCTCAAAGGTGTGTGAAGTCTGCCAACCCGCACTGGGCCAGCGTGGTGGACTATGGCCTAATACCCTCTTCATTCTGAGGCGGATACCCGGCTCAGCGGTGGGCTGTTAACGTGATGATGAAATAGAATATAATCATTCAACAAATTGTGTAGCGATCCCTCAGTAGATATTTACTTCGATAATATTGCTACATATCGCAAGTGTCTTACACATTAAAAACGTAATTGTACCTAAAATGTAATTTATTGTGATACAGTCAAATTTTATTTTTTTACTTACATTATTATTCCTGGTAGCAACACCTAGCTTGTATAATTTGTTTTAAAGATTAATATACGAAATATTAAAAGTGTATCATGCTATGTTGGAAATTTTTATAATAAATACATCCTTTTGAATTTGACATGGCTTTTAAACATACCTACTGTATTTAAAATGATGGTCACAGAGGACTATTTTATATCTATTTATATATGTAAATTTTTTATAGAAGTCCCCCTACGGTGGAGGTAACAGAAGAGGTAGATGAGGAGCAACTGGCAGCATTCGAGGAATGGTTGTCAGCACGAAATGTACCTGAAGAGGCTGCGTACGCGCTCGCGACACATAACTATACTCTCAGCGATGTCTTGACACACGCGCAGAGGGAAGATATTGCGAGGCTTAACTTGAAGTAAGTAAAAACTATATCTTTTATATATCATCATCATAACCCCGCAGATGACCTACATGCCGAGCCGGGTCCTCTCCTTAGAGTGAGGAGATGTGATATTTTTTTTAATGGTAGATAAGGGCTAATGAACAGATGGTCCACCTTATGGTAAGTGGCCACAATCGGCCATGGACATCGGCAAAACAAGAGATGCTCACTTGTTGTGGAGAGAGAGGGTAAGTGGCCCACATGCGGCTCAACCGGAACACTTCTATGACACATTACGGTCGGATTCGCATGCTGGTGGTCGTAAGCCAGTCCGGGCACAGATCCCCTACCACCAAAGGGGTGCTGGGTTACTCGGCTCTTACGAGATGCTCGCCCAGCAGCAGAAGGGAATTGTATTCTAACCCGGGACGGGTAAATACATAATAATAAAAATAGGCAAAAAGCCGTAATAATTTATTTAGTTTGTATATCTGCTTGTATGTTTCTATCGCTCCCCTTTATTTAAATCTTTCTACATCAGTGATAATAAGGTGTGTCGACTAATAAAGAATCTTTTAGACAAATCCAGTTTTGACATGCAGGACACCAGTTGAAAAATTCCAGCTAATAAGATTATTCGTTTTAGGGGTGGCGTAGAACTCCGTCTTTGGCGAGCTATAGCCGAACACCGCCTCAACTCCAACCATCTCCGCCGCACAAGCAGTACCGAAACCGACATAGACAACAATTCAATAGTCGTCGTAGAATGTACTAAATGCAAAACATCAAGAACAATATCCTCGTGCTCGAACAACCCCACAATCGTGATAAAGGAGCAAGCTGGAGAAGAATACTGTACGGAGAACGGTATTGCTAACCTTTGACTATTGCGTGGGTGGTGCACTCTACAATAGCCGGAATTTGGCTTAAAAGCGGTTATTAAGAAGTTAGTTGAGCTTTGTTACTTAGAGATATAACGTTAAACTTTAGCCTTAATAAAGCTTTAACTGCTTAACAAAATCACAAGCAATATGGCAGTTGTGTAGTTAAATAAGTGTTAATAAATATAAAGCAATATTTTGTGCGGTGCTTTTTAACCAGCAAATCTAATAAAGTAATGTACATATATGCTATTTACAATATTATATTTACACATAAATATATTCATATAGTTATATATTACGTATTATTAGGGCGAGAATGACTTAACATTTTTGGGACGTAGCAATAGAAATGACAATGTTAAATATTTTTTCAATTTTATTCTGTACTAAGCAAGCAATCAAAAATCTTTCTATTTATAAGGAATGGAAAAGATTACCTTGCTATAATCCGCGGAAATCTGAACAACCAGACTCGTACGGCACAACCCAGAAGAGCACACCGCCCACATAAAAGTGAGACACGAGAACCTGAACCAGAACACGTATGTTTCGCTCCGTAACCGAAGCATCTTCAGAAGTTGTTGACTCTACAAGTGTCACTTGCGAAACTTGCACAAGCGTTACTTGCTTCGATCGTTCGTCGATCACGATCTACTTGTGTGGTATGTCCTGGTTCGGGTTCGTTCGTCGTCACTTTTATGTGGACGGTGTGCTCTTCTGGGTTGAGCCGTACGAGTCTGGTTGTTCACATTTCTGCGGATTATAGCAAGGCAACCTTTTTGATTCCTTTTAAATCATGAATTTCCGCAAAGTAACGCCAGATTCAATTCGATACTTTCTATTTATTTTAAAACAAAACTATTTATTACGAAGAATATATTTAGTATTTTAGTAAAAAATCTAATCTATTTCTGTTGTCTTCGTCCTATTGAGCATGTGATTGGATAAAAAGCTAAGCAATATTAATATTTAAATTTTATATAATACGCGGCCTTATTTATATTTTACAAGACATAGAGTCATAATATTTAAAAAAAAGTTTACAATTTTGATATCAGCTTATCGCTATACATAACCGCTTAAAGCCTTGAGTGTGTCACCCTAACTATTGTATATAAAATACTACTAGTCTTAATAGTGGGCGATTAATGTAAAATTATCTTAGAGTAGACAAAGTCATATATAGTTTTTTTATTTTTTACAGTTTTAATCGCCCGCCATTTTGTAAATATAACATCAATAAGCTTTGCGTTCACGGTGCTAATAATGTAATTTCTAAGTGCCTTTAAAAACGCTTGTTGGTAGGAAGAAATGTATTTTTCGAACATATAATTGATAAGGATTAAAAAAGGATTTAATAAAACGTAAGTGGAATGTACAGTTTCACTCTACGCATTTTCACTCAGACACCAAACATCTTTAGAAGATGAAAACAGACTATTTTATGTCGTAATAAATACATTAAATTTAGATTATAATTGTTGAATGTACGTAATATTTCGTACCGAGTTTACATATGAGACAAGTGTTTGTTCTATTTATGCATGTTTATAAAATAAGTATTGCAATCATCATCATCACAACCCATTAATAGCCATAAATGCTGAGCCGGGTCTCCTCCGAAAAAAGAGGAGGAGGGAATTAGGCCATAATTAACCTCGCTGGCCCAGTCCAGGATGGCAGATTTCACACAACTTTGAGAGCTTTTAGGGAACTCTTAGGATTGCAGGTTTCCTCACATAACTCAGAAAAGTTAAAGGTGTGTGCCCAGGATCGAATCTGGACCTCCCGAGTAAGACAAGTATTGCATTATTTTTTCTATAAATTGTTTAAAACTTTTTTACTTCGCTGCTGAATGTGATTGGCTTCCTCTTGATTCCGATTTTAAGATTTTGAATCAGTACAAAATATAGTATGAACTACATTCATTTGTAAAATATAGCTAGTTAAAATGATTATTATGAATTATTGGAATTTCCTTCCTTCAATTCACTTATCTTACAAAATATTTGTTCTAATATAAACATTGTTTAATATACTTTTGCATAAAACTTGTTTATTACACTTGTCTCGTTTACGCATAATGTTAATTAATCACTTAACTATATCTTTACTATAAGAATAATATAATTTACATTAAACTTGGTTTATATAGAATATTTTTATTGTTTTGTGCCATAAATACATAATATGTTTGTTGTAACATAGTTTTATTTACATCTACTAAATTGAGTAACTTTATATAATAAGTTGTATTAAAATATTATTTACATTGAATTTGTTTGAATTCAGTATTTAATATAGTGTTAAAATTTAACTTTTTATACTTCTATAACACTTTCAGAAAGATCTAGAAACCTGAAGATGTGTTTTGTTGGTTTACAAAAATCCTAAAATCTCAGCTTTTTCACAGATATTAGGCTTTGTTAAATGTTATAAAAGTTTATATTAACAGCTACAGATGGTACAGCTTGCTTATTACAATGACGCCGTATACAATTTTCAATTTTTTTTTGGTAATAAGTAGATTTTTATAATATACATGATTATAATCTACTGTGGCGCCCAATGTGGGACACATCAAGAATTTTTTTTCAATATTTTTGATGCTGATATAATAGGCGTTGTTGTAAGGCTGGTTTTGATGCTTCCATGTTCAATAGAAATTGGTCTATTACCCTAGGATCTAAGTCTCACGTAACCTCTAAGAATACACTATAACAATACTCAATAATTCTGTTGTGAAGTACAAAATATAAAATGTTAAGCAAATCTTTTTTTTTCATTTTCTTTCCTGTATTATGAGATTGAACCTACGCCAAGTCTTCATATAAATCTACGATAAAAGTCTCCAAATTCCACACACAAACATTTCTTTTGTTCATTCGTGGATGTTCTATTCGGTTCTAAAAATGTGAATCACCAAAACAAAATTGGATCTTTTGGAACTCTTGCTTCAGACACTTTTCTGTGTAAATTGCGAGTACATACAAAGCTTATAGCATTTACACAAAACCTTAACAAATTTGAAAAACCATCAGATATTCTCTGTTTATAAATAAGTTTGATGTCCAATAACGTTTTTTCTCCTTAATTTTTAATAAACAATAATTTAGTAGAATCAAAGATCCCAACCTCGCTATCGGATATCTTGACTGAGGGTGGGTGGCGAATATGGAGCACAGAGTTCAAACGCCAATTTAAGAACGGAGTGTAACATGCTCGAGGCGTAACATGTTCGATGCGAATGTTACATTACACCTCGTTGTTACGATGTTGGAACTTAAAAATTTCTCACGAATCACACTACATCAGGTAAAAACGTCGTAATAGAATTTGAGTTTATTGCAAACAGACAGTAATGGAACTTTGTTTTATAATATTTAGTGATAGTTATTTCGAGAGTGAGTATTTATATTCAGTAAATTAATAATATACTGCAGACGATATGGCAAACAAAGCATATTAAATATTAATCCAGAGCAGATTTTATATTCATACAACACGAATAACAAGCGTAACAAGTAATTTGAATACGATCTTATTAGCGACGAACCGATATTGTTACAATTTAAGTTTTCGTCCCTCGGGCGCCGACGCGCGTACCATATAGGTACATACTACTTGTTCACACGGAGCTCAAATATATACTAATTTTAATAATCTTATAAATATGAAAGTTTAGATGTTTATTACTCAATCACAAACAATAGGTACACATTTTATAAACTGACATTATTATACTTTTCATATGGATCCAATCCAGACTCAAGCCGCGTGAAGATTCTAGTAAAAAATAAATTAAAGAAGCTTTATTAATTGGATTTTCAGACAAACTTAACTTTGCCGTTGGAAAATTTGTTGTGTGCATACATCGACAAAGGTCTCCGCCAATTTATCAACCACAAAAAAAATATTTCTTGAATATCTAAAAATGTACGGTTTCCAAATCTCTTTATGAAATGTCATGATTTCGAGGTTATTTTGCTAGTAATGACATAAGTGATCCTATCTTTTGATTGAGTTGACTGACGACGCCATACTTAAGTAGATATTCGGTAGATATTTGATTTAAATTTAAAGTATCTCCTTGCGCTCTTAAGTAAAGTGCTCTTTATAGACTGATGAACGAACAACAATGTGATCCTGTAATATTTCCTTTTCTTTTATTCAAGTCGTTTGAGATTATGAATAGCAATAAATAGTACAGATCTTTGAGAACGATACAGACATTAATTCAGCAGTGTTTGCGGTATACGTCTATCCTAATTTACATACACCGCGAAACGTATTAACTTACGTAGCGAACGTCTAATGGAATTCCTATTAGTTCCCTGTAGCTGTACTTGTTTGTTTTATTGTATGAAACAAAATGACTGAGCAATCACTCATGGGTTAATTAGACTGTCTTATGCAAACTGTTTTAGTGTTGGCAACTTTTGTTGACTTCTGATCGAGATTAGAGTTTAGGTATAACTTTGCTCTGTTCTGAAAGAATTAAGAATTTCATAAATTAGGTAATTTAGTAATGTAATGTTGTGTCAGTTAAATAACATTTAATTAAAGTTAACATTATGAAAAAGTGATATTTCACCGACGTGTTCCGTTGGCGCTACAACCCATTTTCGGTGTTGGCCTCCTATAAAATCATCCTTCAGTTGTCACGAAGCTTGACTGTCTGTCTCCACTTGTTAAACCATCCCATCTCCTCAAGTCCACCTCCACGCAATCGCACTAACCCTTTATTGGTCTTCCTTTTGGCCTTTTTTGTTGCGGTATTCACATTATTTTTGTAGCTCTTGTATCCGACTCGCTCATTTTAAACGCTTTGTACAGAACCTGACGATGTTCTCGTATCCGATAAGTGCATCCAGTTTATGGTTTAATCGCTGACCGTAAACGACCGTCATGTTCCTTGAATGATAGATGTTTACCCGTGAGGGGTCGGGTTAGAATACAATTCCTCTCTGCCGCTGGGAGAGCATTTCTTAAGAGCTTTGGTGGTAGTGGATCCGTTCTCCGAGGTGACAATGGCCATGTGCGACGGTAGCCAGTTACCATCGGATGGGCTGTCTGCTCATTAGCCCCTGAACTACAATAAAAAAATAGATTTAGAAGATAAATATCACAATGTACTATAGGTTTAAAATATTTATTAATTAGGATTTTTCCAATTGCATGGAAAGTGTTACAATCTTGTAAACTTACACCTTGATCACAAGTCCGAGGCACTGCTTGGCTTCCTATATACATTTTATTGTATTGCTGTGCAATAATAGGTGTTATTCTTTACATTAGGTATGACAAAAAATAAACCAATCCTTGATTCGTCTAATACTAATATAGTATGAAAGATTCACTTTAGTTTTTTTGCTACCTACCATTTTCATGTAAGCACTTAAAGTGGGGAACAATTATAAATAAAAAAATAATAAATAAAAATTTTATTCACCAAAAATAACATGTTATGCTTAATTTTCTAGATAACATAGCCAAATTTTAGCTTAAGTGCAGTTTCAGCTTACAGCGCCTAATCCTTTCGGTTATTTATCCATATTTTTAGGCTAACCTAATATTAATTTACTTTAAATAATAACAAGATATATAAATAAATATTTTTAGGAAGGAGATCATTAATATATTATTTCAAAATATAAACTGAAATTTATAAGTTACAAGCAAAATTAAAATAAGTAAATAGGTTTAAGCTTTAAATGTTACTCAACTACATTACTTTAGGCAATGTTTGCTGTTTGAAATCCCTTGACAATTAGCCTTAGATCTATTCTTCTTGAGATAAAACAAGATAATTTATAAATTAGCAAAATTTATCAACTTTTATAAAGTAAAAGATTTTCATTAAAATTAAGAGGTATTCTCTCTGTAGCCAACAATATCACGCGTATGTAATATATTTTAGGGTCTTGACATGACATGTGGTTACGAAATGTCACACCGGCTTATTGACAGACCCACTTAGCGAAACTGATTTTGCGGTACACCGTATATAAGGAGTTAACATTATGATAATGATATAATAATAGTTAATAGTCAAAAGATATATTAATTATATGTGGATAAATATTAAAAGTTTTTATAAGCTTTTCCCCAAGATAGACGTCACCAAATTGAACCCCTTGTTACTCATAGACCGCTTTGTGATCAGAATTTTGGAAAAATAGTTTAATTAACGTAGTACGTTAATTGATATTGCTAATAAGATATTTAATAAAACAGTTAAGATAAAACCTTTTATTATATAGCAGTTTATAAAAGCGAAACTTTTGCTAAAACAGTGGGGTGGATGTCTACTCAATTACTAGAGCGTCTTAATTATATTAGATATGCTCGAGACTTCGGATTTGAATTTCAATCGAGAAGCCCAAACCCGTGTCAGACAGACGAAAGAATTGTTAATTTTATTAGATTCGCCCGAAGGCTTTTTAATGTAAATCGAGCTCTGATCTCATTATACAAAATTTTGTTGGCGATCCTATTAAGTCGCTACAATTACCTATAACTTTCGATACTCTACGACATTTAAGAGTTTAAGATTGTTTATTCCTTCGTTTAGAACTTCGAGTAACTGCAAAGTATTTATAATAGAGAACCTCTCGAAACTTTAATAATAATATCAATTCGAAGCATTCTTAGAACCCTAATAGTCGTAAATTGTCTGGATATACATTCCGTTTTAGTTTGCATCTCGTCTATTACTGCATAAATTTAAGTTTTAATAAGTTTCATTCAAATTAGAAGCGTGCAATTAGTCGATGTTCGCTCGCGTAGAATTGATTTTTCGTTAACTCAAATAAAACTGCAGAATAAAATATTAGTATCGCACTAAAGCTTGTTTTAAAAGCAATTTTACTGACTTCTCATAACAAGTAAATCACTCTCATCCTTGGTGTTATGTGATCTTTTCCTTGACTGGTTTGTGGACCCCGAAGACCATCATGCTAATTTAACCGCCAAGTATCTTTGGTGCCATGTCTGTTCTGGCGGGTTCTGGATTCTAGTTTTGGATCCACCAAGACAAGTATTCTTTCTCTTCATCTTCCCTCTTTACCTCATTTTCAGGACGGCACGTAGAGCGTTGATTTCTTTACTTCTTTATGCGATAAATTAGGTCATTTTTAAATAATTTACAGAGATTTATGAAAAGAACAAACGATGCGTTCTGTCTTCACTTTTCTGTTTGCTCTATCAAATATATCAGACGTTTTTCTTCGGCCTAATAATACAATTAGAGATACATAGAAACAAGAGTCCGTAATTGACAATTACTCAGATATAATTTGGCAAATTGATGCGGGCACGAGTCCCGTGTCTCGAAGCAGACGATCAATTTGCACATACACTTTATATAAGTCGATTGTCCAATAAATCAAATTGGTCCCTTAGTTACCATTGTTCGATGTCGCTAACTCCTTTTATGAGTAGTTAGTATGTGCAGGCGTCGGCTGGCAGTGAACCAAAACGTTGTTACTGCATAATGTGGATTTATACCAAGCGCGAGTTCGGCAAAGCGGAACCCTGGCGTCTGAGCCCTGCCCTAAGCAATTTGCACAAGTGATGCTCAAACGATCCCACCTCAAACGTTCTTGGCCTTAGATTATCTTATAATAAGCTTTGTTGTAGCATAAGCAGCGGTTTTCATATCCGCCGAATGAGAATATTTACACTTTACTAGTCGTTGCGAATATATCGAGGTGCATATGGTTTGCAATTTAAAAATGCTGTTCTCAGTAATTGTGTGTTGAATAATGTTAAAAATAATGGAAACGTTTACATAATAGTACCTTTATATGTAATGTACTAAATCAAGAGACTTTTTACAAATATTTCAGAATATGATGAAGGATTCTGTTACTACAGATTCGGGGTCTAAAATAAATTCTGTCAACTGCAATTTTAACTGAGAGAAACCGACACCAAAAAGAACCTAAACAAGTGTGAAATGTAATTTTATATACTTTTTCGCTCTAACTTTAGAATTATTTCACACCAGAAAGTGTTTAAATGAACACGGTAGTATAAACTTAGTATAAAATTAAATACTTTTTTATTGTCTCTATATGAATGTTTAATCTTGTTGGAAAGGGTTTCAGGTGGCACCCCGTCAGGCGACGCTATCATCTCATTTATATACCGATCGTCTTAACCCTAGAGATGTGAGAATCGAAATCGATTGATCGCAACGACAGACGGTTTCCACGTGTTGAAAGGTCTCAGATAATATAATATAAAAGCTTTCAAGAGAATAGCGCTTCACGGCAAGTCTGAAGTATCAATTCAGCTTGTAAGACTACCTCTCGGATGTTCCAGACCCGATGGCTGTATTGGAAAATTGCTACGGCACGCTCTCAGAGTTAGAAAAATCCCACGAGAGTTGATTTTTATTAAAACTTTATAAAGGATACTGCTTGATCATGCATATTGCGGTTTTACTATCAAATGAATTGACTGCTTGTTATGTTATAATATTTTTAAACTCCTACTTTCATGGAAGACGCTTAGTTTAGTTTTTTATTAGAATTAAGTTTATCTTATTTATTACAAATATTTAATTTATTATAGAATTCACTCTACTAATTTATACTGTTAAAGAATACTTAGATGAGTAATAATATTGACATTGTATTCATATTGACATGAGTTAATTATCTATCGCCACCACCACGGTTCTACCTTGACCATTTTTATATCTATGCATTCCTCGGTTTCTGTCTGAATTATTTTCTTGTTTCATCCTTTTTAGACCACTTTTTTACGTAGTCGGGTTATAGTTTTTAAAACTTTATTTTTTTATGTATCAATTAATTTTAATATTCATCAATTTTACTTTTCTTAAAATAAATACTAATATTTGCACGCCTAAACGGCAGAATATTTTAGAACTCAATTGTTATCTACTAACACCAATTATTGTACTATATTCTAGCAAATAAATGAATAAATAAATAAATATAGTGAGGGTTAGAGCAATATTTAAACTATAAAGATTTAAGTTAAGATTGAGAATTCAACAGACTTCCTACGTGTTAAAAACTATGTTGATAACTGTTGGCATGGTTATTTAAAATTACCTGCTGGTTCGAAAACTTTTAATCTATGTCCCGATAGTTCTGTGGCAGTTTTAGGTAGTGATTTCATAGAGTGCAAGTAAGTAAGTATGCAGAAGTTGAGTGGTGAGGTCCAGCAGTGTAGGCGAGTGTTACTGAAATGGGAAATAAATTCTTAAACCAGGACCGTAAACACCTGGATTATGCCTCATACTTTGCTGTCATGCTGTCTGTTTAGAGTACATGTTATTATTTATTGTTTTACGAGTTATTGAGTAGTTTGTATAAGGTATCATTATATTTGTTAGCGTTCGTTATTTATATCTATAATGTTACTGTCGAACATTTATTGTACTAGTAGAGTAGTTCAGAGCAAAGCGGTATCGTTACACACAAAGAAGTTTTCCGCTCGGCTTTATCCCGGAATCGTAAGAATTCCAGTTCCTCGTGATATTTTATCACGGATTGAAAGGAACTTAGGGATTCTTCTGTTTGTTTGAACAAACGACCAACAAATACGTTGCGGAAATGCAAACCGCTTTTATTTTATGAAGCAAAGCAATTCAAAGGAATACTGCTTTCAAGGTAACAAAGGGTCGACGCAATATTCTTCATCCAAACAAATACGCTAAGTGCGTTTACTATGTTTGTTTTGTGGATATTGTTGTTACTATATTATTTCTAAAGGTGTCAGAAAATATTAAAGTCACTACATTTGTAGAATGTCATGTTAGCTATCCTCGCTTCATTCAGGTCCTAATAAACTTTGCTTTGTGAATAAAAGACTTCCAACACTATAAATCTATGTTATTTAAGATAATAGTGATGTTATAAATAAATGCGAAGCATATAAAGGCCTTTTCACTACCCGTAAAAGATTCTGGTGAAAATAATTAAGGATTACACTACTTTACCCTTTAAAAACTACTAGTGAAAGAGACTGAGCTAATATGTTTCGTAAGGACTTTTCAAACATTAGAAAACAGTGTTGCTAGAATATTATATTATATATTAATAATAGTCTTAGATATTCTCATTAACCAACAACGTGTAGTAATACAAATCACGATTAGCATAAGTGCTCAGTTGCTGTATTTCGTAAATGTCACTTATGAAAGACAAAGTCTGGTGTTATTAGAAACAATATTTGCTTAGGCTCAGTACAGATTTGCATATTGGTAGCAAGCTGTCTTAATTTGGGTTTAATGTGTAGGGGTGTTGCCGTGTCGCCCACATGACGCCATTACTGTGCAATTTATTGTCTCAATCTGTGCCGCTGCTGCCGACTGCAGACTCTACTTACAATTTGTTTCTGTACAATACACATGAGATTGTATTGGTTTTAGCAGCTGAAGCTTTGTCGGATTCATTTATATTTCAATTCAGTGTAATATCTGTTTCAACACAAAATGTGTATATGTATATCATAATTATCATACGTAATAAATGTAACTTATCGAATATATTTAATTAAGAGAACTTAATGTGAGAGATTTTTTTTATACCAATAGAAGCAAAAACAACAATAATTAATATTTATTTATTCGGATGACTTTTTCATCATAGATTTTTTCCTGTCATGTTAATACATTTATTTTATTCTTTATATTAAAATGAATACTTTTTATTCTCTTATTTGAGTTTTTTAACATCCTCCCAACAAGAGAGAGAATGAAGAAAAAAATACTAATATAAAAAATAAGAGAAAAAAAATTAACTTGAAATTCAAAATGACTACACACATAATTACTATAGATATGGAGAGAAATGATACACATTACTGTACAGCAATACGTATAGGTACACATGCAATTTATACCCAGGAGCAGGTTTAAAGAGCTCTTTATAATATATTAACTTTCACCTCCACCAATCGACCTCGCTAACGATAATAGATAATAAAGTAAACTCACGTGGACCTCGAGAAGGGTAACCTTAATCACGACACTATAACACTAACTTCCATGTTCACTGCACGAAAACACCAGAGAGACTGAGACTAATCTATCGCACTATAGGTTATATATTGTCTTCACGTCGGTATACTTGAAATTATATAAAATAATCTACCCCCTACTACTACTTTATAAACAGTGTTGCTAACATAATTCAAAACAAATTTAGAAATTAAATAAAAAAAATGTACATACTACTCTAAAGCAGTGTTGTGTTCCTGTTGGTGAGTAAGGTGACCAGAGCTCCTGGGGGGAATTGGGGATAGCGCCGGCAACGCGCTTGCGATGCTTCTTGTGTTGCAGACGTCTATAAGCTACGGTAATCGCTTACCATCAGGTGAGCCGTACAAAAAAAAATACAGACAAGTCGTATAATAGAAATGTAACTGTCAGTTAAACAAATTTAAATGGATTTTTATGATGAACACTTTTTATTCTGGAATACAACACAGTTTCTATGAGATAAAAGGTTAATTTTTACACAACTGAATATTCAAGAGATGGGATCTTAAAAAAATTATCCTTCTTTAAGTGTGTATAAGAAGTTAAATATAGCTTAATTCCACGAGAGCAAAGTCGCGCGAGTCGGATTATATTATCGTAATGTATTCGATTTCAAACTTTTTGTATAATATATCTTTTTAAGGAACATTTCAGGCTTTATAACATAACGAACGAAAATATATTATTGTTAACTATGTTAAAAGTAGAATTTACTATTTTACGTATCTTCTGATTCCTGTAAAGTCCACATCTCCTGAGAATGCTCCAGTGTTGAGGTGATGTGCAAGAAATGATATTTTTTATAATAATAATCACTTTATTTTATTTCTCCAAAAAATACATAGCCATAGGTTTACAATATTACTTAAGTTTTACATATACATATTTTACTTAACAAACAGTACTAGGGCTTAACATAATAACAACATGAACCGAAAGCAACGACTGACTGAGACTGATGCCTGAACTAGGATACTCTGTTTCAGGTCTTCCCCCTTAATAAACATTACAATTAAATCAGTGAGATTTTTTTAATATTGATTACGGTGTAAAAAAATACTAAGCAAATTGATATTACGAGTATGTGTTGATTGAGGTGTGGATGTGTGTGTGTGAGAGTGAGTTTATTTATTACTAATTTTTTAGACGTGGGAGTATGTTATCTTATTAAGTTATGAGTTTTAAATTTCAATAACCATTAAACGTTAGGTTTCTTCATAGGTTAAGTTTTTTAGCCAATCACACAGTTTTTTTTACAATTTAATTTATTAAGCAAATAAATATTGTATGATTGATTGCATTTACTGTCCAAAAAAGGAGCAAGAAAACAGAAAAATTTATGATTGAATTTCGTATTAAATTTTGGAGTATAACCTATACTACTACGCCTAATAAATAAAAATAGTCTTCAAAATCCTTCTTTAAAAACTACTACTTAAAAAATCCTAAATAAATAAGCACAATGACTAGAAAGTTCGGCGGACTCTCAATAAATTTTCAAGTGAAAAAAAGGTATCAGCTCGCAATATTTTAAGTAGACACTGCGAAAATAGATATTTAACAGTACATAAGTATGTTATTTCTAATAGAAATAAAACTTTTCAACAAAAATCCAGGCAATTCGAGACCCGAATGCACCTAAAGGACGAAGCCGAGAAAGCAATAAAAATACCAAGCGAGGGTCAATCAGGTTAAGTGTTTTGTCCATGAATTAGAAAGAGTAGAATGGCCTATGTGTTACACACTCGTATATCACAATCGCATGTATAGAAATGATTCAATTTTGAAAACTGAGTGAATTGGTCGTTCAGTGGCCGAAGACAATAATTCATTTAAATTTATTATTTTATTAAAATTACGATTTTATTGTTAAAGACTAGTACACCTGCAGAATCAAAATATTATACCTTTTTCATTACTCAGTATAATTTTGTTTAATAAATTATGTAACGTTTAGATAAAAAACAAATCTCAAAAATGAATGATTCATGATCATCACAACCCGTTAATGGCCGATGAAATGATACTGCTGAGCCGGGTCTCTTTGCCAGGCCATAGTCCACTACGCTGGCTGGTCCACTGCGGGTTGGCAGACTTCACAGACCTTTGAGAACCGTGTCAAACTCTCAGGAGTGCAGGTTTCCTCACTATGTTTTCCTTCACCGTTACAGCAAGTGATATTTAATTGCTGTAAACACATATTACTCAGAAAAGTCAGAAGTGTGTATCCAGGATCAAACTCGGACCTCCCAAGTAAGATTAAGACTTTCAAGTCTTAATCACTTGGCCATCACTTCTTCAATATTTATCGACAGTGTTGCAATATTCAAGTTCAATATTTATTTCTCACTGAAGAGCGGACGTCCTCGAATTTATTTGGACATCTCCATTCATTCTGTACTCAATAGTTTGGTCCGTCGCGTATTTGCGTCCAAATAATATATATCCAAGATTTATACAAGAAGGTAAGTGGCAAAATAACTGAAATAATAGCTGGCGTTCTTTAGAAGCTTGCGATGAAACATCCCTAATGGTATTTTGATTTTGTTACATTTTATGGAGAATTTTAGGAATTTGTATTACAGTAGATCCATATTTCTGTGTTTCATTTAACACGATATATAACAAAAGGTTATTTATTAATTATTTTCTTGTAAGTATTAAAATTGGATTTCAAAGTGTAAGCAATGTTGTGTTACATTTTAATCCAGCATATTTAAGTATTTTTGGAGGGAAAATATCAGCAGCGTTACTGATGATAAAAGCTCTATGACTATCTATGACTGAGGAGCAATGGATTTTAATCCTTATTAACAAAAAGTGTGGTTTTTGGTTTTTCTTTTGCGCTGTAATGAAACGGCAGATCGACGTGGTTTTTGCATAGATATAAATTTTGGATCTGAAAATAACATCAGCTACGTTTATTCCAAAAAATATATTATTTAACAAAGATTCATATGGATTTGATTTAAAGTGCTTGCTCCGCCAGCCGAGATAAAAGTTATTTATATCGTGTGAACTGACTTATACGACACAGACTGACACAAACTGTCTAAATTGTAACATCGACAATCAACCACAGATACACTGTACCTTATATTAATCTTTGACATTACAGAGTTGCTATTCAAATAAATGTATTTATTAAGTCTAAGAACTGCCTGTGATGACATATGGGAGCGAAACATGGGCTCTAACAAAATACGTAACAAATAAGCTCTCCGTATGCCAGCATACCATGAAAAGGAGTATGACTGGGGTCAAAAGAAAAGACAAAGTTAAGAGGAGCAACATCAGAAGCAAGACTAAGGTCCAGGACATAGCTCTAAAAATAAGGAGACAAAAGTGGAAATGGGCAGGCCATACGTTCAGAGGAAAAGATAAATGGACCAAAATAATCACGCAATGGTACCCAAGAGATGGAGTGAGAAAGAGAGGTAGACCACAAAGAAGATGGGACGACGACATTAGACAAGTAGCGGGAATAACATGGGGTAGAGTGGCCATAGTGAGGTCAGAATGGAGAAGATTGGAGGAGGCCTTTGCCACCTGGCAAACGGACACGTAAAAGTGGAACAAAAGAAAAATTTACGAATAATTAAAGAAATATTGTCATGTCCGATTAAAGGCTATAATAATAAAAAAAAGGCTAAGAACACGTTGAATATGAGTTGGTTAACAGAGAGAAAAAGAGAAGTGCCTAGAGTAATTATCAAATTAAGTTATAATGTATATAAAAAGTTTTTCCATAATAAGAAGAAAAAATTAACATAATTTACTAAGTTCTGTTATGCGGGATAATCCACCCTAAGTGGCATTCGCTCAGTAAGACGTTTATGAAGGATTTACATCAAGTCAAATATTGTCGGGTGGGCTTGACGACTTATCAACTGGTCGCCGCAACAGGTAGCTTCTCAGACGATTTCAACTTTAATATAAAACCTTTCAGCAACTCGCTCAATATTTAAATTTACTTTAAAATTTCAAAAAATATTCAGATACACTTAATACAGTTTTTAGAAAGTCTGAACGCTTTTTTATTATTGTAAAACTCAAAACATAAGCTGCTTTTCTTTAATGACAATACCGTTATTGAGCTTACTTGTTTATTTTTTCACTTAACTTTCAATATAAGTATCTAACGGTTTCTTTTTAGATGTTAAATTATATTTTTTTATAAAATGTATATTTGTAACTGTTAAAGTCCGTTTATATAATTAAATAATACCAATATCAGTTGTTTATTCTTATAAAGAATACGTAACATATTTATGCTTTTGCTATTACATTTTGATACATGTTATGTTATGTTGTGTTAAATGTGCTCGTGTGCTCGTTCGTTCGTACGTTTTAAATACATATCAGTAAAAACCTCGAATTATTGTTATCATGTATTTTGTTACCTTTAGGAAAAAGGGGGTGGTTGCGGTGGAAAAGGAGAGGAAAGAGAGGAAAGAACGATGCTAAAGTGGACTGTATTTTATTGTAGTTGACTGTACCCTGGTTCTCCATAATATAATGGGTGCAGCCAAGGTGCACACTGCACATGTCACAAGCACAAATTAAGTAGACGCGCGCGCGGATCCTGTCGAGCTAAGTGTTGACGATGCACTGAGTTGCGGATTATGTAAAGGTTATATTGAGGGTAGGAAAATATTTAAAAAAATAAAATTTAGAACCTTTTATTACCACAACGGATGCTAGTTTAGTTTTGATGAATTGAATATTTCCAGATTAAAAAGAAATCTGTTAATTTTCGACATCCGCCATGTTTCTAGGATAAGTCCTTAGATTTACGAAGTACCTAATAGTAATGAAAATAAGAGTTCGACATTGGATTTTCGGTAGTTATAGTATTTAAAGTAAAATACACCTAAACTTTACTAAACATACATATAGTATTCTGTTTGTACCGCTGTCTGCATTCAAATATATGAACCAACGAGTCTCTCTAGCAGTGTGGAAAATTAGTTGCTCAACTTGGCCTCTACGATCTATTCGCCCAGCGGCACAGCGTAGTCCCCACGTTTGGCACTATTAACAGTCACTGATTTTAAACTCAAATTTACAATTTTCCAATCCCTTTTATATTTCTTTAAATTAAACTTGCTATTTGAACAAGTTAGCAATAAAATAAATTCAATTGGGTAGTCATAACTCTATCCTTCAATCACTAGAGATATATAATTTTCTATGTGATTTTGAAGAGTAGTGTGTCTTTTAACTCTAAGGTCTGAAACCAATGAAATTCAAATTAAAGCTGTCCACCAAATAATTACCTATATAGATCGGTTTATAAACTAAGACATAATCTTTTATATTTTTTTTCTGAAATTCTGTATTTTACTGGACCTAATTAAATATATATGTCGGAAAATAGTAAAAGATTGTCGAGTAATCGAATCGTCATCACTATCTATGGCGATGAAGTAACCTAGTAGTCACTTCCGTTGTTTTGACAGTCTCGACCCTTTATATGCCATCGCCAGTCTGCCTGTAGTCTTAGTCGTGCGCGGTCTCTCAAAAAGTGAAGTAGTCTCTGGATAGTGTTAGTGCTAGGAGTGCTGTCCGATTAAGGTCACGTGAGTACCTTACAATTTAGTTGCCACATCTTGTGTTAGGTTAGGTTTACGTAAGATTTAGCCTTTGGTTTAGACAGAGAGTCTGAGCAGTGGCGATGAGTGTCTCAATCGAATAAAGGATATCCTTAAACCACAAGTCCAAGGCACTGCTTAGGTTTCTCTCGTAATTGTTAGAGATCATATTTGATTATTTATCGGTTCAGTAGAAGTATCTATATTGCGTTTACCCAATAGTCTACTCAATATTATCACCCCTTGTAGTGTTTTCCAATATTATCCCTCTCCTCCTTCCTCCACATCATTAAAATCCCCGACATATATTTTGTAAACGACGAACAATTAACTTTTTTTTTTATCCATTTTACAATTAATTGTTCAGTACCTTATTAAATAAACTAACTACACATTAATCTTGTTAAGGTTTAAGTTAGTCTAGATCTCATATTATAATTATCTCATTTTATATATGTAGCTGTAAATTTCAACAAGCTGTTTGTTGTAAATTTCAACTGAAAAAGTGAGAAATCTGTGAGAAATCTGAAAGAAAACAACGCAGAAGCTTTTCACAAAATATTAAAATTTTCAAAACTATTCAGGTGTCAGGTTCGTCTTAGTGCGATGATCAAAATTCAAAATGTATTATTTATAGACACCTAGTCTGGGGAGTGTCGGAGACATAGGCATTCTGATATCTACTTAGAATAAAGCTGTGAGTACACTCGATAAAATCTTAAATATCTTCTAAGCACCAAAAAATATCAATTTAGAAAAATACTTTTTGTTTTACTTTCCAAGTATTTATACTGAACTCATAACAATTTGATTATATAGTATTATCAATTTTTACACTTCGTTTAATGCTCATTAAACACGCACACACACACACACACTTTTTCTTTTATACAAATCTTGTACGTACAATAAATAATACAACAAGAACAAGAAGTTTATCTAAAAAGGTTCTGAAGTATACGCTTTCATACATATATGCGATCCATTTTTATTTATACACATACTTCCAAAATTAATCTTATACTAATATATAAAGCTGAAGAGTTTGTTTGTTTGAACTCGCTAATCCCAGGAACTACTAGGCCGATTTAAAAATTCTTTCAGTACTAGATAGCTCATTTATCGAGGAAGGCTTTAGGCTATATATCATCACTCTACAACCCATAGGAGCGGAGCTACACGCGGACGAAGTCGCGCGAGTCGACTAATAATTAATATCAAATTCAAATTTGTGTATGGTAAATCCAAAAATTGAGATTGACTATTAGTTTCGGCCGATAGAGATCATTGTTTTTGCAGGTAAAGTCACTTGTCTAGTCTTCGGATTATATATATAAATCAAAAGTTTTGAAGTGAATAAGTTTAATCTAGAAAGTATTTATTTATATTTAAACAAGTCTGGTAAATTATATTTTACTCTATCTAATCTGAGAACACAACAAGTGATTCTTTCATATAAGAAAATCTTGAGAGAGCAATAACACATTGAGTAGACAGCGTTACAATCTTAAGTTAGTATATGACAGCGAAGGGAGGAGCTAATTGGAAATACATGAGAATTTGCATTTTACTTTGTCCCGAACTCCCCGTGGAGTGACGTCTAGAATCCTTTGTCGGTGTTGGAGCTCATTTAAGACTATCTTAACTATTACACTTAATGCTAGTAGTTTTTGCTAGATTTATGCGTTATTTAACGATACTTTAATCTTTTCTAAATCTCTGTTCAAAGTTTGCTATCTTTTTTACTATAAATACTGTTAATTATTATGTTGGTAACACTAATTTAAGTAGTATCCTGTTATTTATAGTATATATTGGCAGCATTGATTTAAGTAGCATTTTTACTTTATTTGATTAGATTGCAAAATAAAAACGCCGTCACTACAGATAATTATTATTACATAGCAGTAATGCTGTTGGTCTGAGTCTAAAGTATAGCCCCCAGGAGGATATTCTAGTCAAGCCGTCATACTATAACTCTTTTTTTAATTAACAGTGCCTATAAATAAGTGAAGGAGCTTAGTTAAGGAAGAAGGAGGTTAGTTTTTTCACAGTAGTGATGCAATGGATATACGTTTTTTTATACAAATCGCTTATGGATCTAAAAGTATAATGTAACCCATTTTATGTTACGGAAAAATACATAGTTTTTGCGGTCATAATATGTTTATCAAATAGGAAACGCCTGTGACTGATTTAAAATGGAAATTGATTTTGAATGTAGGTACACCCACTTTTTATATTGTTATTTGAGTTAACCTGAATTATACATTGTGTGGTATTAGGCAACCTATATCCATGCGAAGCTGGGGCAAGCACTACTAGGATTTTTATTAATAAAAATATATCGGTGAAAGTATGGTGCAGAAGCGAAAATTGCGACAAGTTTTGTATGAAATAATTTTTTTTAAATTTATTGAGAATGTCGTAGAAGACGTAAACTAAGAGTATGGGCTGTACTGCGCAGTGACACTCAAACGTCAACATTAAAATGTTATCTAGATCGAAGCCTAGCAGTGCCTGGAGCTTGGCACTCACCTTCACCGATCGACCTCGCTACCGAATATTAAAATAATGAAGTACCACCAAAGTGCCACCAAACAATAAGTCTTTATACTTTGATATGTACGGCACGACACCCCTTGAAAACCTGGCCCGAAAGTTTTATTGTCTACTCGAAATAAGAAAAAATGAACTACCCGCGAATTCTAATTCATATTATATTATGAAAAATTGTACTAAATATTTTTTACGCTTTAAATTTTCATTAGTAGCCTAGCAAAGACGGGCACGTCACTAATATAATACAAAGAAAAGAAATTTAAAGAAAACTTTGGTATTTCTGAATATTAAAATGAAATTACGATCAGTAATAATTAAATGTTAATTTGAATATATTTAAATGAAAGTGTTTAGATATAAGTAGATAGGTAAAGTATTGTATTGCGAAGATACGCCCCCGGGGGAGTCTGGCAATCAGAGCGAACAGTGCTCGGTGCTCGTTGCGAATCCATTAAGGATAAATTAAAGAACGTCACAATCTGCGTAAGCGAATTTAGGTACATGGCTTGTGCAATATTTATATTATATCTATTCACACAATTGGAAGCTAAACAACAATTTTTAAAATAGTTGTCTAACTGTCGATGTCATGCAAAAACGACATCGGATGCGGTTTCAAATTTTTCCTTCAAGTATGGAAAAACGTTTATTTGCACATAAAATAAGATAAATGTCTTCAAATGCGACACATCTTTCAATATCATACAAACATGGGGCATATTAGCGTCGCGCCATTTGTCTTGCCCTTGTCCTAATGGCTGGAGCTTAATATTCAATTTTTTCGCCTAATTCTCTTGCTATTGCGTCGGAGATTAATAGTCTTCACCCTTTTAAAAAATTACTTGAAAGGGTCGCTCATATCATAGAGTCGTTAATGTCGCTACCATCAGTCATGCGTGCACTAAATCTGTTTTAGATCGCGCCTCTCTCTAACTCAATTTCGACATCACTCAACCATTTGTGAATTAATTTATAGACAAACAGAAACTGTGGAATAACAAAAGTGTAACATAACTTGATATTGCTAGAAATATATTGTAGAATAATAATTTTAACGTATAAACGGCTTACTACTAATCCTTCTACTTAAAATCTGAAAAGTCAGCGGTGCTTGTTTTGGTTAAGTATTAATTGGTTTTTGAAAAAGATGCTGTTAATTTAGATTACGTAACAGCTAGTTAATTCAAAATTATTGAAGATTTATGATATATAATCAATTCTGCTTATCTCTACAAATGTTAGTTTGTAGATAAGTTAAAAATGTATATTTAAAATTTTCTATATTACAACGACAAGGGTGCTGAGCTGTGAAGAATGCCACAGTGTGATACAATCAATCACATAACAATTTCATAGGTCTATCGAAACCCTACAAATCCTACAACCACCCTAAAATATAATTGATTTATGATATAAAGCAAAAAATACAATTAGGAGTGAAATTGTAATTAGACATGCAGAAAATGTACCCGCCATCTGCCGCAATCCATCAAGTTGGCGTGTACGTCCCGAAATGCTCACTCGGGGCCTGATCCCATTCATAATATATAAAACTTTACACGAGAATTCGCATATGAGAATTTAAAATATAGCTTAATTAATTTCCTTTGTAATTAAAAAAGTAATAACTCGACATTTAATATGCATCTCCGAAAAAACTTAACTTGAAATTGAAACGGTAAAATTGTACACTATAAATAAATTGTAACAAAAATACATATTTCAATAATAAAATTTCACTTTGCTATATAAACATACATATATTTATCTCTTTGTGTATGACTATAGGTAATTTAAAGTTTGTTAAATAATTTAATATTTAATAGCATTTATGATTGGAGTACGATGTAAGATGTTTTTGGAATCAATAATCAGAAGACTTCCTTTGTTATAGGTTTCCCACTTTTTACACAATAAGTAAAACTATGATTTATTGGATACATATTTAAAATGATAATAATTACATTTTAAACGTCTTTAATGTTCATAGTCATGATAAGTTCTGAAATATTTTTGGAAAAATTCAAAGTTGGATAAGGTGAAAATTGGATTATATTATCTATTTTAGAGTTCTCCTGTACAGCCACTATTCTGAGTTACTAACTTTTGTCTAAACCGCTGGATATATAGACTAGATGAAATACAGAAATAGATAATAAAATCACGAAGCCAGGACACGAGCTTTTAAGTATAGATTGGAAAGAAACAACATAACTTTCACAATAACTACAGTTACATTTTCTTAACAATATGTAGACAGAATAACTTTCAAGTTATTTTTAATTTGCGACTTTAATTATTTAAAAAAAATTGATATTCAGCGTTACGGTAAGAGGCCTAAATTTAAAAAAAATAACATAATATAATGTTCATTATATAATGTACTGGATATACTAAGGATATATGGACTAAGAATATCGAAGCCGAGAGTCGAAAAAACAAAAATAATTTTTACTTTATACAGCTAAACAGAGATAGCTTAGACTAAAATGTTTAGTGCATAAAAAGATAATTTCCATCCATTTGCAAGGTTAATCGCCAGTTCGCTGTCAGTTAGAGGCAAGGGTTGTCTCGTAAATACGTAAACGTATCCATTACTACCATTATAACGGGCGTCGAACTTATTTTGCACATTAGAGAATATTTTGCATGTCGTTGTCTAACGACTAATGCAAAAATGGCTATATTTCTGTCATCTCGAATATATTAGTTTTTATATTAAAATTCTTTGAGAGTTCTTAAATCTTTTTTATAATAGCATTTTATATTAAAGACATATTTTTTTATTATGTAGAGCATTATGCACAACTTAAAAACTTCAAATATTTATCATGGGAAGGAATAGATATTAGTTATTTTAATTATATTTTTTTACTTCAAAGAAAAATGAAGTCAATATGTCGGTTATGCCCTATGATGTAAAAGGGACAGCGTATAAAACTTGTTGATATTTATACCGAACCAATTGTATTAAGCCATGCTATTTGTAAAATTAATTAAAATTCGAAGTGCATCCTGAGCTCCTACGAATATTAAATTAATTTAACAATTAAGTAATTAAAAAATGTAAACAAAAAAATTAATAAAGGCATATTGCTATGAACCGTGATTAAAATTAGGCTAAACATAATGCCATTATTGTATTAGCACGCATGAATGCGTTAGAATTTGGCGGGGCCGGGGCCGGGGCTGCTCCGTCGAGATACGGGGCTCATAATAAAACAATATTAATTATTATCAATCGACGCTCCACTGATTCCTTTGTTCCGGCCTCGGTTTAATAACAGAGGAATGCGTGCATTAAACCTCCGGCATTTCACGGCACTTTTGTTTAAATAATAAATTGGATTTCTATAAACGGCTCTTCAAAGAACTTCATATTATGCGAGGTTTGTGCCCAATGTCTTATGTGTCAGAAATTGTAACGCTCTTTGTTTTCGTTATTGTTCATGTCTGTTTTAATACTTAACACAGTTATTCAAATAATAATGCGTCTTTTATCCATAATCACAAGCTGATTGTCAGAACATTTTGATCAATACTATAGAAAATCTAAAATGCAAATAAAAAATGTAAATTAAATATAAAATTTACAAATTGATCTATTTACATTAAAAATTTTATTTGCAACCGGACTGAAATTTTATGAATATGAAAATCATTCGATGTAATATTAAGACAAACAGACGATCTGATGATATTGTAGATGATAAAGAGCGTCGTGGGAACTTTTTACAAACTAAGCAACTCGAGTTTGGATTCATTCGATCTGTCTTGAAAAGTACTCTAATACCAACTTGTTTATAAGACAAGAAATTAATACTTGTAAATACAGTAATTTATATAGTACACCGTTAAATAAATGCAATGAAAAATCTAACTTTTACTGTTATCATCATCACCCTTTAATGGCCCACTGCTGAGCTAAGTCTCCTCGTCACAATGAGGTGGGGTTTTAGGCCATATTCCACCACGCTGGCCCAGTGAGGCTTGGCAGACTTCACACACCTTTGAGAACATGGAGAACTCTCAGGAGTGCAGGTTTCCTCGCGATGTTTTCCTTCACTTTTATAGTAAGTGATATTTAATAGACCTCTTTAATTGGACAACCATTTCTTAATCAGTGAATACGATTTCCTCATAAAGAAGTAATAGAATGGTGAAAAAAATCAATTAACGCCCCCTGAACTGTCAGCAAAATAGGCGGGGGCAAATCAGTTTGTTAACAAATTCAAATTTATTCGTTGATCAAGCGCGCGTCTCGCTACTAACGTATTTAAAAAGTGATTAGAAGTTAAATTGACACAATATGAACTTTTTGTCCCCGCTACGAAACTTAATCAAAAACAAAATTATTCAATTTGCATCCAAATATCAGTCTGAAAGGAATATTTTTTGCATGCTACCGTCGAGCTCTAACAGCACTTGATCTATTTAGGAATATTAAATTCACTACTTTTTCTATTTAGGTACTACTATTATAACATTTTAACTAAGCAACGTTTCTACTTTAGAGCAATTTAGAAGATGAATGGTACTATTAATGTTAACAAGAATACATTTTTTATTTATGTAAAGACTAAATAAAAACCGGCCATGTGTGAGAACGTATCGGGTTCTGTACAAACTGAATTGAGGTACATCCCGAACATCCAAATGTATCGAGTTCTGAGGGGTCATACTACAAACTGAATTTAGGAAAATCCCAAAACTTAATATAGGTCGCGGTCAGACTATCTATTGCAATTTTTTTAAGTGTTTTTAAATTTTTCTTAATTTTTGTTTTGAGACCACAGTTTTGATTCTGTTGAAAAGTTCCAAATAATCATAGTATGTGACGTAAACAGCCGTATTTTTCTATTGCGTTGACTTAGAAATTTGATTCTTTTACAGAGTTTTTTATATGAATTTCAGTATAATAATTCTTTTCCTGGGAAAAATAGTCTTGATAAACAGATTGGATCTTCTTATAAGAGTTTCATTTTTCCCTTTCTAGGTACGGAACCCTAAAAATGAGAACTGATGATTGGTATCGGTTTTCCTAATAGTTAGATAGATAAATTTTTGATAACATTGTCTGATAGCAAAAAAATTACTAGTGTAGCATCCGGTCTATTCAGAAATAGAAACTAAAAGCAAAATGAATACAAAATTCGTTAAAATGAGAATCAAGATTAAATTTACATTGTTGCTTTTATGGGTTAGTTTCGCAGCGTATTATGGTAAGGTATTCATGAAAGCAAATGTTTACTCCCAGAGGGCGCGAGCAACGTTATGTAGAACTCTTGCCAGAAATGCGGAATCACCAGTGTATGGACTAACTTATGATAATTACTTGGAATAAACCGCCTGTAGCTATAATGTTGCTTTCTCATATATTTTCAATTTTATATACCTAATTCGATCTTGATTTAAAGTCATAGGCATGCATAATAGGTTGGGAAAAAGTTTCTTCGCATTTTTTAAGAAAATTCATAACATTTTTAATATAGTTTATTTACATTACATTTAACTAAATTAGGTAGGTACCGTTGTGTTCGATAACTTTTTGCCATCTTGTAGGTAGAGACATGATTCCATTGCTATAGAAATTTTGGGGCTTCTGATCAAAAAACCGCGACAAGTAGTTTTGGCAGTCCTCTCGTGATGTTAACCTGACACTGCCTAAAGAATTCTGAAGAGACCGAAACAGGTGGAAATTTAAAAGTGCAAGGTCAGGACTATACAGCGGATGCATTAACACCTCCCTGCCAAACTCTCTTAATTTTTGCTGAGTGGCTAAAGATGTGTGAGGTCTAGGTTTCTTTCAGTAAGCTCGTGAGGTACCCAAATATCGAGCTTTTTTGTGTACCCGGTTTTTTTCAAATGCGCCAAAACTGCTTTGTGGTCAATTCTCAGTTCTTCAGCTACGTCGTAACTACTGATATGCCGATCTTACTCCACTTTTTTTAAAAATGGCATCCATTTTATCCGTAATAGGACGACCAGAAGGAGGTGTATCTTTGACATCAAAATTTCCGGACAGAAAACGCTTAAACCAAATTTGTGCTACTCTCACAGACACTGCACTAAATCCATAAACATCGCAAATTTTTTTCGCGGCTTGCGTTGCATTTTTACCTTTTTTGTAGCAAAATTTTAAAATGTATCGAATGTCTTCATTAGATTCACTCATCTCCACAGTACGATAAAAATCACACATTTTCCTAATTTGAATTTGGAATTATCTTCTTTAAAATTTAAACTTTTAATGATACCAAAACCAGCCAGATACAAATAGTATAGCCAAAGAGATTTTATTAAAAGTTCATACATACTATAATACGATAAGACTTTTTCCCAACCTATTATGTCGGGGATTTTAATGATGAGAAGGAAGGAGGTGAGGAGAATATTGAAGAACACTGAAAAGGGCGATGATATTGAATTGACTATTGGGTAAACGCAACGTAGATACATCCACTGGACCGATAAATAATCAAATATGATCTCTAAAAATTACGAAAGAAGCCTAAGCAGTGCCTTGGACTTGTGACCAAGGTGTAGGCTTAAGGAATTCCTTTAAGTGATCACGACACTGCTCAGGCTCTCCGTTTAAAAATAAGGTTAATCTCACATAAACCTAACCTAACACAAGGCGTGGCAACTAGATTGTAAGGTACTCACGTGACCTTGATCAGACAGCACTCATAGCACTCCTAGCCTAACACTGCACTGCACAACACACACTATTCAGAGACTTCTTCACTCCTTGAGACCGCGCACGACTAAGACTTCAGTCAGACTGTCGATGGCATATAAAGTGTCGAGGGTCGAGACTGTCAAAACAACGGAAGTGACTACTACCCTACTCCAGCGACATAGACACCGATGACGATTCGATTATTCGATAGTCTTTTACTATTCTCCGTCATATAATACTGTATATTTTTGAATGTCTTTACATAGAAAATTTCATCATCATCATCGTCATCATTATAATCCGATAATGGCCCATTACTGAGCCAGGTCTCCTCCTCAGAGGGGTTAGGTTAGGTTAGGTCCACCCCATTACATATTTATTAAAACTTAATAAGAACTTACAATATCAATAATAGTAGTCAAAAAATGTCGGTAGTCAAAAAATATTAAAGAAATTTAAAAAATCAGTACTTTATAATGCAAATAAAAATACTAAAGGAACAAAGAACAAACTTTCCATAAAGAACGTAAAGTCTAAAAACGGAACAAAAATTATCTAGTGGAAAAGCCGGAAAGAGTTTTCTTTATATATAACTTGAAGTTCATATTTTGGCCTTTCAAAGTTGTTTCATAAAATTTGCGTTTGTTTTAGTATTTTATTAAAGTTTTCAGCTTTTACGTAGTTACTCCTGAATATTTATATATATTATATTTTTACATATTTATATATATACCTTTTTTTATATATTATATAACAAAAAAATCAAGCATATCAAACTTAGATTCAAAAATAATTGAACAAAACAATGATTGCAGTCTATTGTTAAATTATAAGGCGTTATACGCAGACAAACAGTATGACGGCTTGACTAAAATATCCACCTGGGCGTTATACTTTAGACTCAGTGCTTCAGCGTTACTGCTAGATTGCTCGCGATGAAATAATCATCATTATTATATCATGAAAGCGTATTAATTTTGCAATCCCTACTTCTTCGACTGATGTTTACTGATAAGTACATTCAAGAAAGTGAAAATGCTGCTCGTATCAATCCTACCAACATCATAAATAACAGGATGCTACTCAGAGTAGTGTTGCCAACATAACAATTAATACTATGTAACGTTGACTGTATTACCCGGCGTTAGAATACTATTCCTCTCTGCCGCTGGGAGAGCATCTCGTAAGAACCGAGTAACCCAGCATCCTCTTGGAGGTAGGGGATTTGTTCCCCGACTGACTTGCGAATCCGACCGCCAAGTGTCATAGACGCGTTCCGGTCGAGCCGCATGTGGCCCAGACTTACCCCCTCCCTCTCCCATCCCATTAATGCTGCGGATCTAGTGGACTCTGGGCTCTTGCTCAGGGTCCGCTGATACCACAGCATTTTTACCCTCCCCTCTCTATCTTCGAGGATGCAACGTCATGGGCGATAGTGGCAAAATTGTCATTTTTTTAAAAACAGATGCTGCTGAGTAACTTGATCTGGCTCTTTTCTACAGATAACTGCTTTCTGAGCTGGTGGTTGCTTTAGACAAACTTACTGACCGACCAATATTTGACGGGTCACTAGTACTTTTGTAAAAAAGTCTAATTAGTAGTAATAAAGTGCTTGTGCTCTGTATTTAACATAATTTCCCTTACAAAATACAGTATTTAACTCGAAGATAATAATAATTTGTATTTGCCTACCAAGACTTACCCATATCACGCATTGTCTCAAGGGTCTTGTAATAAGCACGTCGCTTGTCAGTCAAAGTGACGCCGGGAGTGACCGCAAGTGCTGCCCCGGGGCAACTTGCTGACCCTGTGGTATCTTAAGAGGCGATGTTTCTGACACTTTAGCACTTTAAGTTATAAGCTAGTAGCGTTTAGTTTCAACTATGAGATTTATATAAATTATATTTATTTCAAATATAAAATAACACAACACAATAAATAGTATATACAAGAAAAATAAACTTATTTTTTTCTCATACATACTGTTTTTCGAAGATAATAAACATAAAAAATTCAGTTTTTATAAATAAATGTAACTACCGCCATCGATCCACGCCGGCTTTGCTCTGGTGAATTTTATTGTATTTGTTTAAATTTACATTTTAATTTTCAACACATTTACTCTATATATACTATACGTATATGACGAACTCCCACACAAACTTTCATCCTTTTTTTTTTGTTGACCCGGAGGAATATGCTTACAGATACTTCCCCAAGCGGGGAGTTGGGAAGGTCATGCGGGGTTTGTATGACTGCCTCTGAAGGAGACAGTCCAAAACTGCCATAGAAGAAGGCAGCCCGACTCGCTAAATCATCAGGGGTGTTCCTCTCTTCTACAATAGGGACGAGACGAGATGGAAATTGAAAAAGTACTTCCACGACACCGTCAGCAGTTGTCCGCAACCGAACGCTCATCTGGGAGACTGAGGTGATATGTCTCCCTTATAAACTCAGTAAATACAACCCCTTCAAACCTCTATTCAGGAAAAAAGATAACCTATGTCAGCTCTCAAGCTCTGGTCTATTTCTCCAGAAGATTCTGAGTTATAAATAGTGTTTTACTAACCCAACTTTATTTTATGCCTTAAATTACAAGTTCATTTTTACAAAATATAAATTCAAAATGATTACATCTAAATGTGGAGACAATTTCTACATAAATATAACATTCTGTAACTCAAATCGCTAGCACTATATAATTTATAAATCTCCGTTAATTCTTGTCCACTCCAACGCCTCTTCAATTAATTCGCCCTAAGAAAGGTCTGAGTAGGTATTTGTTAATCAACCATTGTGAATTCATTTTCCAATGCAATAGAAAGCTGACCAAGTATTATTATCTATGTAAGAGCTTTACTGGGCAGTGACCCTCAAAAGAAAATAATAACATGCAATCTAGATGGAAGTCAGGCAGAGTTTTGGACTTGCGACCAAGGCGTGGGGTTAAAGGCCTTTTATAAAATCATAACACTCCCCTTCGCTGCCCGACCACTAACTGTATCAGATCACTTGGACAATGATCATAATATAATATTGTCGTTAAGTGGAGTATTCTTAATCTACATCAAAGGTTCTCATAACGTAAAGAATCTACAAACTGCTGATTGATTACTAAAATAAATACACTTGACGACTTTTTACATCTCACCGTCCTCATCATTGACCTCTGGGGGTCGGTACAGACTTTGGGAATTACTGATCTAAATCTATAGCGACTACCGACATTCAAGATATAAAAAAAATGTTAGTAACACCGTTTAAAAATTAATATTCACGAGTAATTTCTTTTATTTTATTTTAAGTATACCAGCGTATAGACAATATATAACCTTCAGTGTTGGTGGTGATTTCGCGTAGTGTACGTGGTTAGTATAATGGTGTCGTGAGGTCCACGTAAATTTTCTTTATTATATAATGTAGTTAGCGAGGTGGGAGTTAAAATAACCTGCTCCTGGCTCGACAACGTCCTAATTGCATATTATTATCATATCTCGAGTATAGGTCCCATACTTTTAATAAATACTAAAACTATGCCCCAGGAAGCTGACCAAGTATTAACAATATCAATTATTCCACGTTTCGATTATATTATGCAAATATAAAATATCTATTCCGAAACAAAATTGTTTTAAATTTCCTTTAAAATGCAAATCTGAGGTAGTTTTAGTTTATAAAAAAGCAAGTTTCCCCTCGGGTTATTATGACTGCGAAGTTTCAATAACTCAAGTTTGCGGTCGTGAGTTGAGAGCGACTCACCTTGTAATAAGTTCCTCCTATTTTATAGTTCGCTAATAAAACTCGTTCACTAAATTGCTTTTTGATTTTCTTTAATGTATTCTTGTTATAAATAATTAAAAAATGATTTATACACATCAAGCCATTAAAATGATACAGTTCACATGATTTTATTTAGATTGCCGATGAAATATTATCCAATTAATTAGTTCCTTTGAGTGAAGAATCTAATAGATTGGTTGAATTTAATGAGTTTCTCTAGACATTTTGTAAATAATATGTTATCGAATCAATATAAATTAGTATCAGAAAAATACTTATTAATTTCGAGATTTAGTATTTATAGAACTTAGTTGCAAAATTGATCTAATCTATATCTATACTAATATTATAAAGAGGAAAGATTTGTATTTTTGGATTTTTGGATTTTTGTATTTTTGTATGTAACGAATAAACATAAAAACTACTGGACCGATTTCAAAAATTCTTTCACCATTAGAAAGCTACATTATCCCTGAGTAACATAGGCTATATTTATTACAAGAAAAAATTAGAGATCCCCAGAAATTGTCACTAAAACCAACACAAGGTGCAAAAAAATTAGCCATAAAATATCTTTCATCGCATGCGCTGCGAAAAGTATTGAAGATAAAAAATGTTATACAATATTATAGAACGTATCAATATCTACAAAAAACTCCGCGAGACCATATGTCCAACTATTGTAGTTAAGTCACTATAACTACTTTTTAAAAGTTGATAAAAATGCCTATCAAAATCAGACCATGTTTTCCATAACTTTGTATTAATTCTTATCCAAATAAATTATTTCGTAATGAAGACTGTTTCAATACCTGTTAATAACTTTTTGAATTATTGAAATCGGACATTCCAGTCAAAAGATATTACGAAATAAAAATATCAAGATAAATAAAAAATAATCCCAGACGGGCCGCCGGCGCGGTGTGGTGTGCCTTGCAGCGCAGCGAGCAACGCGGCTATAGAGGGAGCGACAGAATGCGGGAGCCAAAATGTTAAAAAAAAAATTATCCACCCGTGCGAAGCCGGGACGGGCCCCTAGTCCATTATATTTTTATATCCAGAAATTATATTGTATATGTTGGTTATTGAAAATAAAAGGTCTAATTAATTGTTCAATCTTTCTTTATTAGAAGTACGCTTCAAAGGTATTGTGTTAAGAATTAACATTGTTTACATTTTTGATGTAAATGTTAACGATTTCATTTAGTACAAATTTAATCAGCCCCCGGCGATTATGTAAATGTGCTAATGAATGGATTTGCTTACGTTCGACTTAGTCGGATTGACTCTACATTGAATATTCTATGTCTATTTATTTTTAAATAAACCATAAATTATCTCTTCTATCTTATGAACGATCCAAGCTACTCACTAAGTTAAACATTTTGAATGAAAACATCTTTTCCTGACAATTTTAAATGAAACTAAGCCTTTATTTTAAATTAGACCTAAACCTAAACAACTTTGAAAACCACATCGAATTTCGTGCAGTAGTTTACGCGTGATGCACAAACAAACATCATTATAGTCCAGAAGGAATCGGCGCATGAGTACCGAAAACTATTCCACCTCAATTTTTTTATGCGATCCTCTTCAAATTATCCTACTGATAATATAAATGCATGTTGCCATGGGGCAACCCCGTGCCATATTATTTAAACAGAAATTGTTTAAACAATTGCAAGGAATTGTTATTTTTCAACCGGACAATTTTTTTTTATATTCTTTATTGAAATACAAATAAAAAAGGTCCTATGACTTTTTACGATAAAGTTAATATTTTTAGAGATATGAATTTTTAAAGGTTCGAAAAATCTCATATTTCGGGTACTTTTGACCCATGAAAAATATATTAAAAAAAAAATAAAATATAAATAGTATTTTTTTTTAATTCTTTATACAATAGTTAATAATATTCTTAATAGAGATTTTAAAAAAATTCATTGTTTATACCTGTTTTTTAATTGTTAATTTCGCGCGCTCACAAGTATGCTTCGCTTACCTTTAAGTATCGCCGTCTCTCTCTGACTTTTACTTGACTTTCTCTGATTCCTTCTGGACTATTAAGTTCTCTTAAATATTTTGTATTATATGTCGGCGCGTAAGTTAGGCTTAGGTTAACCTAACCTTAAACAGAAAACCTCGGCAGTGGAGGCGAATGTTTGAATTGGATTAAGGGCAAACCTAAACCTAATATTTAGGTTCAATCAAACCAATCGTAAATTCAATATGACCTTCTCCCCTTGTAGTGTTTTTCAATATACCTTTTCTGAAAATGATGAGAAGGGGAGGCCCTTCTCATCACAAACATTCGATGAGTCATTTTTATTGGATGTATAGATAATTTGTAGAATGTCAGTTTGTTCTAAGTAAAAGACATAGTTTGAACAATTTAAATCGATACCACTAGCTTTACAAATGAGGCAATTCTATCCCCGAGAGTCCAACTGAAACCGAATTGAATAATTCAGACCAACCAATTAATATCTGCTTGTTCGGCCACCGCAGACGTAAGACGGTCTAAGAAGGGCCAATTATTCTTATAATATAAAATCCTGTTCCTACGAATACAAAGTTTATACTAAGGAAAATGTTTCGTAAACTTCATAAATAAGCCTGATACCTGTAAAGAATTTGCTACAGCATTTTTTCGTAAAGAAATAGGGTCTACAGATTTTAATTTAACAAACACCCACCATGATAGCATAAACGCCAATGGAGTGAATGACATCTCGACTTACTAACTCTACTAACTGTGTACTATGAATTATATTAATGTAATAGTATTACGAATAGGTAAGACTTATGAATTAAAAAAATACAGAAATAATCAGAATAGTTTTTCAAATAATTCATCAGACATCAAGCAAATCATAAGACTGATAGAATCATAAGATCAGACAGAAAAAATTAAAATAAAGGGGTTGTGTGAACAAGAAACAAGTAAATTCAATTATTCTTGAAGATGGACCGGCCCGAGCCATGACTTTTGGTGCGATCCTTGACCACCGAAACGAGGATCGTTTATTTAGTCCCGTCTTGTTAGTGTTGATGAATCGGGTACAAAATAACAATATATCGATTTTGCACAACTAACTATATGCAACTTGTACATCTATATCAACAGTTCATTCTCAATTTGGCAGAACGATGTTTGCCGGATGAGCTAGTCCTATATATCTAGTCACAATCACAAATATAATCACTAAATCCTTGTCCCATTAATTCTTCTGTGATGTTAATTTTAATTTATTTATTCCTATGGAAACCATGACTTCTTGTCTTTTAAGCTACGATGTTTATCATATTAGTTATAAAGGATTACATTTTAATTAATATGCAAATTAATGCAAATTCTCCAAATTAATAATAATAAATTAGGTAAATCAAATTTGCAACACTCTTTGTTAAGAAAACCAACTTTCAAACTAACTATCATTGGTGGTAGGGAATCTGTTCCCCGACTGGCTTGCGACCACCAGCATGCGAATCCGACCGCCAAGTGTCTGACGCGTTCCGGCCGAGTTGCATGTGGGCCAGATCTACCCCCTCCCTCTCCCATCCTATTACTGCTGCGGTTCCAATGAACACCGGGTTCTTGCTCGAAGTCCTTTGAACGCAGCATTCATCTATTCGTTCCCCTTTCTCACTCTATCTCCGAGGCGGCAACGCATCGACAAAACAAGAGATACCCTCTAGTTTTTTCGATATCCATGGGCGACGGTGGCCACTTTTCATCAGGTGGACCGTCTGCTCGTTTGAAAAAATTCTCAATTATAATCCACTAGTCGGCCCTCCCCGGTTTTTAATTTGTAATTTACCATGTATACATAGATAAATCAAAAATTATTTTTTATTATTATTCCACGAGAACTCTGAGATTTTCCGGGGTAAAAGGTAGTCTATGTGTTAATCCAGATTATAAAGTATCTGTGTTCAAAATTTCATTAAAATCCGTTCAGCCGATTTAGCGTGATTGAGTTACATACATCGAAACATACACATTTATAATATTAGTAAGATTTGTAAGATAACCTCTCTACCGACATGATTTACAATAAATAGATTTTTTTATATTTACTATACAGACTATTATATATTTTTGTTGTAAAATATATAAAAGATGATAGACATTGTTATGAAGATCATTCGATTGGAATAGCGTAAGAATGTGCAAGGAAATTGTACCATAATCATTGACTACGCGACTCCCCAATCCTTGCCAGGGGAATGGCAAATAAAAACACTTCTATATCCAAACGGATTTGCTTGATATTGAATTCGAACCCTTTGATGATACTGTTATAGCACTCGATGAATTTAACTAAACGTTTCGATACATTGGTTTAAAGTGAACGATTTGTGTTATTAAGATTGTACTTTTATTGGATTTACGAATCCAACTGAACCATTTGAAGCTTTTATTATAACTAGATAAGTTGAATTATCTGGATTAATAGACAGTATATGTCTAAGCTTCGCATGGCTAACACTTTTTTAATTGATCAAAGATGCATTGAATCTTATATGTACAGACATTCGGTAAATTACATTTTTAGCTATGAGTTGCTAATATATTGTCAAAGATTGATTTTGTTGACTATGCCAATAATGCGGAATATCAATGTCAAAAATGAAAAAATAAATATTGCGTCTGTTCAATACTTCATAATCATGAACAGCATCTGAAACATAAATATACTCATTAATTTACAAGGAGTAGAACTCTCTTACTTACAATTAAGAACATACCTGACAGGTAGACATCTGTATTGCCAAGTGATTATTTTAAGACCTGCTCAATGCTTCGCAAGTAAGAAACAAAATATCTTTATTAATAAGAATTCTTGCAGATTTTTCTATACCTCGTGTCTGTTCAATGGTTTTAATTGCTAACTTAAGCTTTCATTGTACAAAATATTTTACCAAGTGAATAGATTATATCAAGTTTTTCAAAATAATGCTTAAGAATAGTACGCTTAAGAATAAGCTGTGTTGATGAAGCACAACTTATGATACAAGTTGCAAACATAGCTTTTAGTGAAAATGTGAAAATTGCATACTGTAGATGTTATAGTATATATAATTATTAAACATAAATAGAAACATACAAATAAGAGACAAAAAATGGAATTATAAAATAAGCATCAATAATCATGTTATTTGTCGCCTATACCAATAAGAAGAATATGTATCAACATTATTCACAGGCGTATCTTATTATTTACAACTATATTGTACACCACATAAAAATAATACAGTAAAATAAAAACTCAATATAATGTGAAGTATAACGGGCGGTCTTATGACTAGTTAGTCATCTCTCATTTTAGTCAAATTCCCATATTTTTCCCATTCCCATATAAATAATTAAATATAATTCATACATGTCGTGTAAATAGTAAAGATAATAAATCAATCGCCATATTACTGTACAAATATTCATAAATTACTAGTCGATCCTCCCCGGTTTCGCACGGATGCAATTTACCCTTAACAAAATAAACATTTTATTTATTGGATGTACTTATACTTTACTAGCTACGCCCCGCGGTTTTACCCGCTATATTTTGGATAATTCACACTATATCATTATAAATTATATCCTATGTTTTATTCTGATGTGTAAGCTATATTATTGTAAAGTTTTTATAGTATCTGTGAGCCAAATTTCACTGAAATTCGTTTAGCCGTTTGTATGATTGAGTTACAAACATCTAAACATACGAACCACGGATATCTATGATACAAACATTCACTTACATAAGTAACGTTAGTAAGATACGAATAGCAAGATTATTAATAAGTCCCAGTACTGCTCGACTTCCTGTATAAACCTTATAAAGCTAAGTGTAAATTATCTTTTGCTGACACCTCAAGGACCAACCCAATAAGTATATTCTATAGTCCCTCATTTTACTCTTTTAAGTATTCAAACTCAAACTCAAAATATTTTATTTCTAATAGACTTTTGTACTTCTGACACGTCAAAATTGGTCAGTCAGTTTGTCTGAAGCTACCACCAGTTAGTAAAGCAGTTTCCTGATGAGAAGAACTGGCAATTCACAAACGGAAGCTATCCCTAAATCATTTGAATAATGTACAGCCGTGTTATTAGAGCTCTTGCATTGTAACGCTACGGTTTTAGAAAGTGACATTATGTTGTCAATCGTGTCATGGAAACTGGAGTGTTATTATTGGAAATCGTATAAAACCCAGTATCCTTTACGAGCCATACAGCCGGTAGCAATTTGACCAAACTGTAAACCGCGTCCAGAGGAATGGCGCGTGGCGGCGTGCCAGGCTGCTAGTGGTAACGACATAATCTGTGCAATTGCGTATACCTGATACTAAACCTACGTTTAGAATTACCAACTTTAAAATTTTGTAAATTCGAATTCTTCTGATGGCTATTGGGATAGTTTGCATAAGTATATACATATCATTGAGAAAACAACACAAACACATTTTTTTTGTATAAATGCTTTTTTTTAATATGTAAATTTTCTGAGGAGATATGAGGAAATACAGTTTATCTAGTTCAATTGGAAATAATCTATCACTATTTTTTTACATTTTCAAAACAGCATTTTACAGTTGGCACAACTGACTCATACAGTTAAGTCAAAAAAGTCTGGTCAGATACTGTTGGTCTGAAGAATATTAGTCAGGGTTCGATCAAAAATTATAGATATTATTTTACACGTGGAAAATAATGAAAATTCTGATATTTTCAAATCGTTATTTAATTATCATTACTATTTATTTTATTAGAATTTTTTAAATTAGAAATAGAGTTCTTTGGATGTTTGATGTTTTTTAATAATAGAGATATGTAGAACGTGACAAACAAAAGCAAACAAACCTCTGTTAGCCACTTAATTTTTATGAATATTACTTTATTAGAACACTAATGCAAGCCTATTCACAAAATGGCTCAAACACTTAAATGATATGAATAAATTAGTAGAAATACTCGTGTTTATAGAAGGGGTTTCTTTTACGACGAAGGAAAATGGCCGATTTTTCGTAATCCGCAATCAGAGGGCTTTTATTTAGGCGGAGGCAGTTCTCAGCGCAATTTCGTCTTGAGTGTAAGTAAACAGGCTGAAATGAGTAGCTTCATGTTAATTAGGCGCTTAGTAGGGTGTCTACGTTATATTTCTTTGCAGGACTGCAAAGTAAAAAGTGTCTATTTTGTACAAATTAAAAAAAATATAAAAAATAACTAATGTTTAAAATCAAAAAAATCACTTGATTGACACATGACCTTTGAAAATATACATAAAAATAAATGATTTTTTTTAGGAAATTCAAATTATTGTGGTTCAAATAGTAGAACTGTGTATTTTATTTCGTTATTTGATGACAGGGTAATTCAGCCCTTTCAATTTATTTTTAACGTTGTAAGTAGTCAGTTGTTTAAATCGGGTGCATTAAGTGACAATTATAAATAAATAACAAAGAATATTTTACCGTGCAATGCTGTGTAATATATATATAATATATTTTTCAAAAATATAAATCACTAGAAACGTATTTTGGTTTCTTGTCACTCAATTACTTGCTATTTATAGAAACTTTATTATATTATTTATTGTAATATCACGTGTCTTCTCAAAATTTATTAAAGTTCGGGTTAGTTTTCAGTTTACTAAGCAGATGGTGACTCTAATATCCTAAGCCTACTTCAAAATACTGCACTAAATGTTGAACTCGTAATCATACCCTCTCTCATGTCCCTGTCTTTGGCATTATTAGTGCAATTACTAAATATTAAGGTTTGCTTAAAATGCTTATATTATTCTATTATATCTCTGTATTTAGTCAATGTTAAGAAACTATATCTTCTACAAAAAATACCAAAACAAAAATTATTTTTAAATAGTTCAAATTCAATCCCATTAAATAACAGAAACAATCTCAACATTGCTTTATTCGCATAAAACAACTAGTTTCTGAGTACAAAAAATATTTTATTTCAGCAACTTAGCAAGACAAACAAATGATCTTTGTACAGTCAAGAATAAATAACTCAGCTTTAGTAAACATACTTTGTATTTCTTACACTTTTAAGTAAGAAAAGTTAGAAATAAGGTCTTTATCGTACAAGGTAAATTAAAAAATATTTATATTAATGAAACAATTTTTATCGCTCAGATTATCGCATTCAAGTCATATTGTTTTAAACGAAAAGAAGATTTTTTTTTAGGTATTAGTTTTTTTAAGTAAAAACTCGTCTCGCTTTTCGATTGATTTTAATACTTAGAAATAATAGTTTTATAACGACAAAGTTAAGTTTGTTCGTCTAATTTCTGGATATTGGTATATATGAAAAAAACTTAACAATTACTTTGTTTAGAAAATATTTTGTAAAAAGGCCTAAGGCTTACTAAGCTGAAGAACAATGCTTAGGGTCGTAGGTTACAGGCCGTTAACCATCAGCTCATTGTACAAAGTCTACAAAATACACTTTTATTTCCAAAGAGAATAAAAAATATATTAAAATATGTGACATTTTAATTTCTATATTTTCTACTAAGCTACTGGAATTCAGCATCATATAGATCTTTGGTATTATGATAAATGTATACGCTAAAATTGTGTTTTAAGTATAAAGATTAAATTATTAAGATACCAGATTATTATGGCGATAGTTTTGTAGTATAACGTCAACACTCAACATCTTTATTTTTCTCTCATCATCATCATCATCATCGCCTATCGACATTAGAATCATAAGAGGGATAGACCTACTTTTCTTGAGGATGATTTACTTGACTAAAATAGCGTTCGAATAAACAAGACGACATGAGATTATTCGAAGAAGAATTCTTTAATTCATAAAATATTATACGCAGTAAGAACCTGTCCACGAAACAGAAAATACTTCTAAAAGCATTTTACATATTTATACACACCTGATGTATGTAAATGTACCGAAACTGTATTCACATGGATGGCTATTCAATTCCAACGTAAGGACCAAAGCCAGTTTTAAATATTCCATGTGCGGTCAAGTATAAAATCTACAAAGAAAATGTATTACCCATCTTTTATTGCATTTCGCCCCTTTAAAGCATCGGTCTGGAGATAACACAACTTTATATCATTTTATCAATATCATAAAGACGGTAAATAGCTAAAAATATACTTTTACTTCAAAGAATCGCGTAAATTTCATTGTTGCTGAAGATACTCTTATTTATTTGAAACCATCTATGTACTGTAAAATATTTTAATGTTCTGTGAAGTTGCTATAAAAATAACTTTAAGATATACTTCAGAAAAACGATCGCTTTTGATGTCTTTCGTTTCAAATATAACATTTTCAATCACAAACATGTATACTAAGTGTATTGCTTTTGAGAGGGTTTGATTGGCTAGTAGTTTCTAAAGACCTATTAGAAAATAACCACAGTCTTGACAATTTATTAGCTTTATTACGATAATCCAAGTAAGTTTGACGAGTAGTTTCGTGGAGTAAATATGACAAATCGTTATATAGAAGTATGAATTTGTGAAGTGGTTATATTTTGAGTCATCTGAATCTTGAATATATCTTTAATGTTAGTAAAATGTTGGGTTCATGGGAATGAGTTTACATATAATACAAGATGTCTTTATTACCTACTCTCCGGTCTCAAGGCTCAGGTACTACTCGCCATCAATCTACGGTTGTAGCTCCTATATAATATATAGCTATTGTTGTATTATAAAGCTAGTCTTCAAGATTCTAAAGTATAATTTATACTAATATATAAAGCTGAAGAATTTGTTTGTTTGTTTGCTTGAACGCGCTAATCTCAGAAACTACTGGTCCGATTTGAAAAATTCTTTCAGTGTTAAACAGTCCATTTATCAAGGAAGGCTATATGCTATATAACATCACATTACGACCAATAGGAGCGGATGATTACGGGCACGAAGTCGCAAATGTCGAAATTATTTTCCAAGAGGCAAGTACCTAATAAATAAACGACAATTTTACGCATAATGGCTAAGTAAATAAGTAAATGAAAATGAGCAAAATATGACACGAACAACTAGAAAATGCTCTTACCCAGTTAATTAGAGTTGTAAAAGGCTTAAGAAGTGTCTCTCAGTTTCTTTAAGGAACCCTTTTTCTCAGATGTCACCGGTTCCTCCTTTCCTTTGGAGTCAATCGCAGACTTAGAAGGGGATTGCTAATTGAAATAAATATTTGCGTATCTAATTCCCTTACAAACGACACTTGTTTTACCCGTCAATTAGAACCCTTCACTGATATTCTAATTGCAAGGTTTTTATAAACATTTCTTTACATCAACGTCTATCAAACGACTTATAAAAGATTATATTAATGTAAGAAATGTTAAATTCATATATTTATATTATACTATAGTAAAATATAAGATACTAATTTACAATTTAGACAGGAAATCCAGTGAGGCCTGGGGCACCCACAATAGATTTAAAAATTAAACACAAGTGATGTAAAGGATCACGTGTGTTTAATTATGTTTTGATAATATGAACTGTATAAAATCACTTAAACAACTGCCACAAATCGATTGGGACAATGGTAAGGCATATATTATCGAGCAAATGGGATATGTTTAATATCTTCTTCTTATATATAAAATTCTCCTCCGAAACGGCTCGACCGATTTTAACGAAATTTTGTCTGTATATCGGGTAGGTATGAGAATCGGTCAACATCTATTTTTATATCCCTAAGTGATAAGGGTGGCCCACCCCAATTTTTTAAAATTTATATGGGAAAACAACGTTTGCCAGGTCTGCTAGTAAATCTCTAAGAACTGCTAATAAATAAAAAAATAAGATACGTATTCCTAGCAGATATAAAAATAAAATAAGAAAATATATTTATAGACAAATAATTTTCGCTTTGTTAGCTATATTGATTGTCTTTTCATAAAATTCTTTCTTAGAAATTGTTTTCATTCATCCATTAATGCCGCAAATAGCAGAATCACATTTACAAAAATAAAGAAATATTCTATACGCCGGCACAAATCAAATCAAGTCTTAGTAAATCTAGAAATTAATTTCTCAAACTGCAATCTATTGTAATACGAAAACTCATTTACAAACTGGAGATAAACTAAGTATTATAATTGGATCAACGTAGCTATTTCAATATCATCGACTTCTCCACAATAATACAATTCAAAGGGCACCGAGTCCAGTTATTCGTATTATTCTCACTGTGGGGTATAATTTTAAATGTAATTTATATGAAAAGCCACGAATATTTGAGAGCATTAGAGATTTCTATTAAGTTTTATCGAAAGCTTGGCAATTGGATGCCGTTAATGGGATGGTACAATTGAAACAGCTTCAAATCGAGCAATAAGTATGCATCACGGCGAGACCTCGTGGCTGATGTTGGAGATGTCTGGCGATTCAATACCATTAGTGCTCGCGATCGTCTATGTTTTTCAATAGTTTATCCACAGAAAAATAAATATTGATCTACTATTTAAAATCATAAATATAAATAAGCTTGAAGTCTATGATGTGATTCCAAAAGTACCTGCTAGATTTCTGCTGAATTTGCTTCGCTGAGATGTATTGAAACTATTCTTCTTATACCGTTTTTTCTCCGACTTACTTTGCAAATCCCACTATCACAAAAAAGTCTTTTAATTTTTGGGTTAACATGTAGCCTATGACACTTACAAATAATGCGACTTTCTATTGGTAAATGAATTTTCAAATTCGGTTTAGTAGATCCAAAGATTACCTGCAACCTCACTTACTTTACATCATTATAATATTAGTATAGATTTAGGCAAAGAAACCACTACAATTTTGTCTAATCCACTCAAAAGTTACAGCTAATAAATATCAAGCAATCTAACCACGATTCTTTAGTCCCCACCAATCAGGTTTTTATATCTCAATTCATAAAATATACAGTAAGTTACTACACAATTTCGAAACTCATACACTGACCCTAACATTCAAATATTTTTGGATAGTACCAGTCGTTATCGTATAGCAAAATTCTTTTCCATTCCGAAGTTTTCGTGTACAAAGCAAAATGAACGAAGGGAGCATACGCAAGTGTAGATAATGACCACTAGTCTCTCTTTACGATTATTTGAGTGGATCCAGACACTAACGTCCTAATTTATAACGTTAATACAGCGACATGATTGCCACCGGCCGGCCGCATGACTGCCATGATATTGCCCTGACAATGGCTCCGCTTATGAGGTATGGTAAGTATCCTTTGCCAAAAGGATACCGACAATGGTTTATGTTAAATTTTAATCACTTGTTATATTATAAAAAAAAATTGCAATTATTAATACTAGTATTATAAAACTATTTATAGAATGTAGGTTTCATTAAAGCTGTTCTTCTTTTATTCTTAGCTGGTTAATGAAATCTTTTGTAAAGCGAAATCGACAAATAAAAAAATATTAATATGAATACTCTAAAATAATACATCATAATTTTAGGGAAAGAATGCTAGCATATGGATATGATTCACACTATTAGCAACACCGTCGATAAATTAATGTTTAAGGGTAGTTCCTTTTATATTATTAGAGGTATACCGACGTTTAAACAATATAATATATCCTTTAGTATATCCTATATCCTATGGTTACCTGTATTAATCTTATTGATTCTTCAAATCGTTATCAACACCAGATGAAAAATCAACTCAATTTGCGCATTTATATCAGTAGAAATATTATAATGATTTCTAAATACACATATTTATAACGTGTCTTTTTCGAGATAAAATATTAAATAAATATCGAAAAGTCTTATTTACTGAAGTCTGAATGCCCAATTACCAAAGTTTTTTCACCTTTGGATGTTGAATTTTTATTTTTAGTAAAGAAGTGAAGCGTGAGAGGTAACAAGAAAAACTTTTCGTTTTTTGGAAAACACGTGTAGAGTTAAATTCACGACAACGCCTACTATTTGTCAAATATATTTAGTGCGACTAGTCGTGAATTGAACTATATATATGTGTCGGGGGTTTTAATGATGAGAAGGAATGAGGAAAGGGAAATATTGGAAAACACTACAAGAGGTGATGATATTGAATTGACTATTGAGTAAACGCGTCTTAGATACTTCTACTGAACCGATAAATAATCAAATATGATCTCTAACAATTACGAGAGAAACCTAAGTACTGGACTTGTGACCAAGGTGTAGGCTTAAGGATATCCTTTATTCGATCGAGATACTCACCTCCACTGCTGAAGCTCTGTGTTTAAACCAAAGGTTAAACTCACATAAACCTAACCTAACACAAGACGTGGAAACTCCATTGTAAGATACTCACTTGACCTTTATCGGGCAGCACTCCCAGCACTGACACAACATTGCACTTAACACTTCACTAGCACAGTCCTGAGACTACTTCACTCCTTGAGAGACCGCGCAAGAAAAAAACTGCAGTCAGACTGTCAAAGGCATATAAAGGGTCGAGACTGTCAAAACGACGGAAGTGACTACTACCCTACTCCAACGCCATAGATGACGATAACGATTCGATTATTCGATAATCCGGAGAGTTTTAGCAGTATTAAAAAAAAATAATTGCAAAGCATTGTGTTGAATTAAAATTTGTAGCAATCAAGAATCGCGAGGGAATCGCGATTTGTAGTTTGATTGTTTGTAACACCGAGTAACGAACCTGGGGGCCAATTCTGTTAATTTACAACGTTCGATAAACTGCAAAGGTTCGATTGCGATCACGTTACGATCGACGTCCAAAAAGCTATTCTGCTAAATAGGATCGATAGCTGTATCGAAACCAAAACTTAAACGCAACTGAATCGCAAACGAACCGTAACTGAACCGATACTATTTCATATGGTGTGGCAATATTAAAAATTAGGTTTCCCACAAGATCAAATTATTTTGATTTTCTTAGTTAAATAGAGGTTTTAAATGTAATTATAATTATTAAAATTTCTAAAATAATGCATTTCATGCCTGACGCGTTTTTCTGTTTGAATCGTTAAGTAATACAAAAAAAGAGTCGATTGACAGAACAAGGGTTGGCTGTACGCTCGTGTTCATTACACCTTTACTGTCATAAACATAACATTGGCGGCAAAATTAAACCGCGTCCAAACTCCAAATGAATCAGAGGTTTTTAAGAAGTATGAAGTGAAATCAAGAATGAACAAATATAACTTTGAACGGTGGCGTATCCTATTACCGTACGAAATTAAACTGAGTATGATTGTATTGTGATTATACCAGTGTAGAACTTTACTGTGAGTGAATATGCAAGCCTTTGTGAATTAATATGGAAATATCGAGTATAAGAAGGTTTACATAAACAATACAATTGGACCTACTATTTTCTTTCTTTGAAGGGGAGAAATTGCAGGGCCAACTGCGAGCAGAATGCGCTGAAATCCAGAGGAATAAACGCGAGTAAGTATACCTGTTATTGTTTATTAGATAACAAAGCACTTAACTTTCTAATGTAGTTTTGAAACTATAAATGCAGAGTTTAAGCCAAAATTAGTAGAGGTTTACTTAGTTTTCTCATTTTCAGAAGAGTAAAGAAACAATATAATGCACTGAACAACATTGTTTATACCATTGTGTATTCCATAAATGAAGAATAATAAACTATATTTAACTTAAAATTGAGTCTATATCTTATCAAAGTTTAGTGAATTCAATTTAACTTGTAATAATTGCAGAGACTTATCACTCATATACCTACCAGTTATTAGTACAACTATGCAGCTGGATTCACCTGCTGGGTTGCTGTACCAAATAAGAGGTTAACATGCCTATGGCTCAAAATAGTAATGTGAGAATGGAATCAGTGTGGATCTGGTGCAGACCCTAAACCAAAGCAGAAATAACAAACAAACAAGCAGGTTAGTGATGTATTTATTCTTCAAAAACTAGGTACACAGATGAAAGATGCCTCCAATGAATTACATTTATAATAAGAAATAAATCAATTTTACAATACAAATGAATCACAGTAGAGAATGTGGAAGCATATATTTTTTTTAATATACAAAAAGCATATTTCATTATAAATCTTACTTCTTACCAATATTATAAATGTCAATGTTTGTTACTCGATCACACTAAAACATTTCAATGTAATTAGGCACACTGATACTTTATAATCAGAATTAACATATAAAATATTTTTTTTTGTTAGATCTAAGTACACATTGTAAATTGTAACAGTGTGAACCCGGGGCAGATCAACTAGTTCTAAAATAGTTAAAAAAATACTTTTATACTAATATGGAGTCTCCGAGTTGAAAAATCTTATTTAAGACAATGACTATGGCTTTTAGATCCACCATTCATGCTCAGTAGGATATATGTAACAATATAACAGTAACAATAAGAGCTAAGTATGAGTTTTAAGTTGAGTATTTAGATTCTGCAAGTTAAATATTATAATAAAAGTACATTTTGATCAAGACAAGTGTAATTTTATGCAGACTGTACATTATATTGGCATATTTTGTTTCAGGATATAACCAGTTTGGAGTTAAGATATTATATACTGTTACAAATATAACTTGAAGCCTATGAGACACTATGTTATTTTTAAGTACACATACTTATATATACTTAACTGATTGTTGATTTAATAAAACTTTTTTCCTAGTCTTTTGTTTTTCTTATACCTAATTTACATTGACATATTAAAGCAAACAGAACAGTCAACATGCATTACTACATATCCTATTCATCATCACCCGTTAATGGCCCACTGCTGAGCCAGGGTTAGGCAATAGTCTACCATGCTGACCCAGTGCGGGTTTGCAGACTTCACCCACTGACAGAGAACATGGAGAACATTCAGGAGTGCAGGTTATAGCAACAGATATTAAATTTCTTAAAATATACATAAGTCTGAGGTGTGTGCCTACAGTAAATATACCATATTATAGTAAAATACAAATATATATTAGATATTAACAATTTATTCTCTTTTCTATTATAATAATAAATAAAAGAATATCATTGCAGATAGGCCAACTTGTTAGTGTGGCCCTCCATAATCTTCATATTTAATTTAAATTGGGTTTGTCTTGTAGATGGCGATTTGTCCGTGTATTGTGGGATGAGGTAATAGATATAATATGCTGAATGTCTAGATCTTCATTATGAATCTCTTTCTGTAGAGATTAATCTTCATCACAGATATCAATCGACCAAAAGACATCTGTAAGACAAAGTTCACACATTTATAATAAAGGTTAAGGGGAATAGCAATTTAAAATAAAATTATTAATATTTTATACAACAGCCAAATAATTGGCTTATTGTTGTTCACTCGAAAAAAATCTCATTACTAATAAAATTTGAAAAATAAAAAAGTATAAATTAGTTTTACGAAGAAATAAAACATTTGTTATAATCTAACACTTACTTTTGTTTCTCTGCGTCAATGCTGTCAACTCGAGGATTTAGAAGTCATGTTAAGGCTCATATCAGCAAACAAGGACCTTCCGAGATCATTATAATCATGCCTTCAGCTTATAGGTTTTCACATACTCGCGATCGATCGTATTAGGATACTGACTGAAAAATTTGTACTCCTAACTTATTTAATACCTTCTTCATGGGCGTATTTTATAAATTCATTATAACACAATATGATAATTACGTAAAACGACTAATATTAAACGTGAACAGTCGAGGAGCAATCGCGAAAAAGTAGGTTTACAAAAACTTTGTTTGAATCGCTATTTTGACAGATGAACGGCTGCGGTTCGACTTCAATGCGATCGACTCGTACGTCTATTTCGTAGCGGAATAACACATAGCGTCCGGTTGTCGTTCGACTGAGTTAGCAGAATGCGGATCGCTCATTAGGTTCGATCGATCGTCAACCGTCAACGTAAACTGAACTGCAAACGTTGTTATTCATTAGTAGAATAAGAAATGGCGTAACGGCTGAGATTCAGCTGCGTTTTAGTTGCGTTAGAGACAAAATTTACTTAGTAGAATTGGCCCCCAGGACCGCTACACCGGCCGCATAACGATGCTGGCAGGCTAGCAGGCTAGCCTCACGATCATAAACTAGTTATATATTGTTGTCTATACCACTAAGTTACGAGTTGCTTATTCAGGTACTTTCATGTCTTTTTAAATTACGTGTAAGATCTCCAAAGTTACTTTATTCAAGTGGTCTTGAGGCTCTCTTTCGGTGTTGGCCATATCATTATGAACCCAGATTATTTACCTAAACTCCTAACTTTCCATCAAAATGAAAGATATCAGGATGAAGTTATGTTTCTCTTAGGTCTTTTTCTGTCCGAAGTTTTTTTACTGATTTGTATTGACTGATTATTAACTGATTTATACTGAATTGTAAATAAAGAAGACGTATAAAATATTTGCAATGAAAATTTATTTTTACCCGACTACGGCGAAGCCAAAAGGAAGGGTTATGATTTTGGCAATCTACGTATGTATGTTTGTATGTTCCACCTTAGCGCCTAAACTTATGAACCAATTTTCATGAATGAGGTGTCAATAGATTCGTAATAATGGCGCGGGTGACGTAGGCTGAACTGTGATGAACCTACTATGATTATATATGGTAGGTATATATGGGTGCGACCACGGTTCCACTTTGACCATTTTTGTACCTATGCATTTCTAGGTTTCTATCTAAATAATTTTCTTGTTTCGTCCTTTTTAGACCACTTTTTTACGTAGTCGGGTTATAGTTTTATTAGTAGATACCCACTGATCAATTCATCACTTGCTAATCATTCTCCATACAAGCCATCGACAGCAAGACACAACTCGCTGCAGTAGGGAATCATTCGGGATCAAAATTTCGGCAGAAATGCTTGGATTTAATATTTTTGTCATGATTGGGTCCTGCTTTAATTGGAAGTTTTTCCGCACCATTTAAGCCCACTGTTAACTATGATAAAAGGTGCCTGTAATACGAACGCAATTTTTCAAAGTGTGTAAATCTTGTATATATCAAATATCAGTAAATAAAATAAAAGTTTACTTAGACATCTAGTTTGCAGAGTATTCTGTATCGGACGGCTTCTCTTCAAATTGAATTATTTGTTCTTTTAATTGAGTTAAAGTTGCGTGGGTAGATGTTGGCACTTAGTAAATATGGAGGAATCCCGACATCGACGTTTTAAGTGTAAGTTACTTTTTGCACTGTTTTATTAAGTCTCGAATATTAAAAATTTAATTACTTTCATAGTAATATTTTGCTGCATAATTTAAATATCCTACGCTAGATATTTCTATTCTAATTTTCATTTTTCATTAAAAATATAAATAAACTGCCAATTCTTGCAACGACAGTGAAATTAAGAAAACTCCGTCCCTGAGAAAGTAATTTAGAAAAAATATTGCTTAGTGCTATTGTGAAAGCAATTAAAAGTAAGATTAAATAGGAGATTTAGTATTTCTTTCAAATAAGTAATTTGTATTGTTTTTGTCCAAGCTATTTTATTCGAAACGTCTTATTTTTTTTTTGTGCTATTTAATATTCATATTAATATTTAGTAACGATAAATTTTGTAATTTGTTTCTTTTTTTTAAAGAATTATTCTGTAGAGTTGAGAGAAAACTACTATTTAAAATTGGATAGTTTTCACAGTTTTATTGCTACAGGTCTTAACTATAGGCATTACTGTTTTAATCGTGTGATAAAAATATAGTTATATAACAAATTGGAAATATGTTATCGAATATATATACTTTCTTTGTCGACTGATTCACTGGTGATTCACGCGGTCGAGGTCATAGCTTGACTCACCAGCTAAAATAAGTATATGCAATTTGTGTAATACAACTGCTATTATGTAGCATGAAATGTATCTGATATAGCTGTCTATCAACACTATTTGACTGCGCTATATAATTATATTTCTATGATAAATATCTATAAAAACGTCTGGTTTCTAACCGACTAAAATGGCGTTCAATTCAATTATATTACAATTCTAACCCTTTTTACAAATTTTCAACTAGAAATTTCCTTTTTAAATCCATCTTTATTTAGTCAAAATTTTAATTCAATTTATTTTGATGATTTTAGAGTTACAAGAGATAAATTCTTTAAAATAATTTCAATTAATATTGAATACTGAAACATAATATAAATTAGATTTACAAAGGTTAAGTGATACAAAAAGGTTACTTCTACAATACAACCCTATCAGTTTTCACAGCGAAGTAAGCAAGATGGTTGGAATAACTTAAACAATGCGTCTGAAATCTTGTCTAACTGCTTGACATACCGAACGTTCGATTCCGAAGTTGCGCACGTTTACGTCTGCGGTCGCTACCTACTTGATCCGACGGATAAAATATAGTCGTAGATAAATCACGAATAATTCATTTAAGCCATTTATAGATGTCTGTGTTGCTTTATGGGTTTACTTGTTACATTTGGGAACTGTTTCAGAATATCCAAATAAAATATCAGATATTTATTTTATAATATTTTCTGACAAATTAAACAGAAAGGCCATTAAAGGTTAAAAAGAAAATATTCAGAACTTGAACTGTGCAGGTAAAAAAACGAAAAATTTAATTAGGAAACGATTATAAATAAATACTCATAATTTAGTTTGAAAACACCGTCACATAAACTTGTTATCTACCACTTGATCTCACCTATAGTATATTCGGCACCTTACATAATAAAAATAAAACTAAAATCGACCCTTATTAAAAAATTACATCTATAAAATTTTAAAACTAAGTATTGGTATTTAATTAATGTATACAAGTCCCTACAGAATTTTCAAGTTCTCAAGCAAGATAAGACTTTCATGATACTCAAGATATTAAACAAGACACTTGACGGAGGTTATACCATCAATCATTCTCGAGGTAGCAGCCGCTTGTTACATTTTAATACCTACATATATTTTTATCTACAACAATGTTATAAAAATATCATCCAATTGTGTATCGGACTCGAGCACCATAAGTTCCGTATAATCTGGCTTGTAGGACAAACTTACCTTTGTCACACTCAGTTTACCTATTGTAAAAAGATATTTTTTCATATATAAAGAGAATCACGTTACAGTTTATTTTCCTTGTTACCAAATTTTACGATTCTAGATCAATGGAGAATATAGCTTATTTTACATTTTGATTCCGCGAGTAACGCAATAAACGGCTGTGTCAGAGCTTCAAGAGATTTCTGATTTAAGTATTTGATATGTGATAGACAGACTGAATTATATAAGGATTCCTTTTAATATTTAAAAAAAAATGCTAAACATTTGTTCAACATACTGAAAAGCAAAAAGAAAAATTATAAAATATAAACAAGATGTAGACATTTGTAACGTTCTTATGATGTACTAAGTTTGCCCTCAAGATATATTTTTCAGACTCATTTCTCTCAGAACGTTATTTACGTTTAGAAGTGTTCGTGTCGTTTGTGTTTTGTAAAACTGTTTGTACCTTTCGTTCACGATTTGTATTAACTGGATAAACTTAAAAGCGTTTACTTGTTAACTGTTGGACAACATTTAATACAAGTAATGTTTAGCAATTTTTATTAATAGATGTAGGAAAATAATTTTAACTTTTAGCAACGCTTTTATATATAGCTTCAACTGTTGGTGCTTCATATATATGTATTCTGTTCATCAACTAACAAATAGTGTATTTTAGCGTTTTGGTTTCCGTCTCCAACTATTGAGGATTATGTGAGTTTACTTTATTGTCAAAATTATTGAGTCATTTTATCACGTTACAATTTACTTTGATTTTTTTTGTTTTGATATCCTAGTGAGTAACGGCATAAACCGTGATGTTTGATTGCGTTGACTTTCTAATTTAATTTTTCCACGGCTTCAAGAGATTGCAGACCTTAGTAATTTTTTTTCATTAAGATAATTTTTTTTTCATTGTCGAAAATAAAACGTCTTGAATATCAAAAAAAATCCACAGTTTTTTTTGAAATAAGGTGTATTTCTACGAATAATAATATGTCTATTATTCGTAGGGTGTATTTAATCATCACAACTTGTTATCCAACACTTGATATATTTTGCAATTTATCAGTCAGTTAGTTACAGAGATCATCATCACGACCCTTCAATGAGGAGGGTATTAGGCCATAGTCCACCACGCTAGCCCAGTGCAAGTTGCCGGACTTCACACACCTTTGAGAACTTTTAGGGAACTCTCAGGAGAGAGGAGGTTTCCTCACGATGTTTTCTTTCACCGTTAAAGCAAGTGATATTTAATTGCTTAAAACACACACAACTCAGAGTCAGAGGTGTGTGCCCAGAATCGAACCTCGGACCTCCCGAGTAAGACTTGACGTCTCAACCACTGGGCCATCACTGCTTTTTAAAAGTTACAGAGATTGTGAAACGATATCCTTCGGGACTCGTCCATCAACATACAAATGATTTCATGCAGCTAACATTCTCTAAAGAGCAAGTAGTGTAGTTTAGGGTGTCTGTGTTAGGCTCCACCTGTTAAATTTTAAATTTGACATGCCTAGATTAATTAGATGTTTTATCACTAAAAGACTTTGCTCATCTAAAATATATGTTTTTATTATATTATACGTATTACTGTAATAAGTATCATTCCAAAACCCAGATAATTGATTTAATCAATATTGTCTCAGTATTTTAATGAAGTACTGCTGCTGTATTATAATCATAAATTTCAAGCTTCCACCAAAGTTGTAATTATGATAGAGGATATAAAATTCACATATTTAAAGTCGCAGGCACACGATTGTAAATGTTTACAGTTATTCTCTTTTAACTTGTTACAAGGTACTTTACCTAGGTACTCTAGAAATCAACTAACTCGTCAATAGCCCTTATCAACATAAAGTCCTATACTTGGCGACGTGCTTATTACTAGTTGTTTTTAAATAAAACTTTTCTAATGAAGTATACTTTCTATTCATTGAATAACTTTGCCAGTATAACGTTTCATTAGGAGTGGTTTTATATTTTTTTTAATTATTATTTGCTAACTTGTTATATATTAATGGTTAGTTGCCTTAGGGTTCATAGTGGATCCTAGAATTGTAAAGAGCCACTTGTACTCCTACAATTAAATGTTACAATAAATAGAAGTTATAAAGAAACTCATCAAGAGTAACTATTATTGTATAATTGTTTATAAAGAGTATTGTTGGTATAGTTATATTATAATTTAAATTGTAGCTGTCTTTTATGTCAAGTGAATTTGAGTCTTGCTTGTAGCAAATGGTTAAATAACACATAGATATCCATGTAAGTAAAACCAAAAATATTTATTTTCGCTCGTTTTACATCTCAAAGGCATGTCAAAAATTAAAATATATTTTTGGCACACAAAACATCATCTTAATAAAACCTTAAAACGAACACAAATTTCAAACAAGCTATATTAGCGGTCTCATAACTAAAAGCCCTTTAAGTCCAAAAGAATTTAAGAATTTCAACCGATGCCTCACCTCTAGAGTGTAATGACTCCAATCATAGCGCTGAAATACAGCCACTTCATCAAAGACCTTGCATAATTTTGTGAATATATTAAGCCCTCGTTATTTTTAAAAAACATTAAAAGAGAGTGCAACATAAAATCTTGAATGATAATTTGCGGTTATAAAAGCAAAGTTGTAGATATTCTGACTCAAACATAGTAGATATAGTAAGTAAAGGAAGACTTGTTTTATGCTTTCGGTTTTATACTTCGGCTACCTATTGAGAGGTTAGAAGGGAGTAGCTCCGTTGAGCTTTATATATTGGCTACTCCATTATTAGATGAAACTAGTTCAATTCTAAAGGATAAAATTAGCAGACGTAGAAGATTATTTTACCTTCTTTTTACACCATAATAAATATTTAAAAAAAAATATATTTCTAAATTGAATACTCAATGATTTCTTTAAGACTTTTCTGAACCTGTTTTTGATTAAAGAAAAAGAATAAATTCAACATTTAATTTATTACAGATAAACTTTGAATACTCTATAATTCAATTCCATTAAAATTTTCAAAGTATTACAAATGATTCTACGAAGTCTAGCTAAACCGAAAATGTACTGAAAATTAATGTGAATTACAGCGTTCTTGTTCTAATGATGAATTCGTTCAATTCAGTCACGAATAACAATTTGTATAAAACTGGGTGAAAAATTGGTTTCTAAGAAAATATTATCTTTGTTTAATAAAGTATAGTATACAGCACTATATTTATAAAGAATTACTATTCCACTTCTTTTTTACAAGTGAGCATGAAAAAAATCTTAATTATTAGTGTATTTTTCTATATAAAAAGTTTGGAGTGACTTACAATTAATCCACCTTAATATATGTAGTTCTTCTGGATATTTTTTTATCACTAAACTTTTTTAAACCAAAGATTTGTTGGTCGATAGGATCCAGTAGGTGACGCTGCGATAGTTTCACGAATCTTTTATTATGTCTACATATAAATATATTGATATTATATTATATCTCAGTTAATAGGACAACTAAATGGTGTGATAATATAATCTTAAAAGCAAGTGTATCCATCATTAAACGAGGCCATCTTGTAACATCTCTAGTCATAATTGTGAAGAAAATACGCCATTGCTATTTATTTTTGTGCCATAATTCGTAATTTATTCTAACATTAATAATGTGTCTGACGGTTGACATATTTATCTGTGAATTACACTTTTAATACGTTTGCGTGAAATAAATGGCTTGTAGGAAAATAAATAGCTTTTGTTTAGACTAGAATATTCTACAAAATATTTTTAATAATGATGTACTACGTATATTATGATGGTTTTAAAATCATTCAATAATCTTACTATTATTTTATAAATGTATAAGTTTGTATTTTTGGATGTTTGTTACCCAATCCCGGTAAAAAGGGTTTTGCCGATTTCAATGAAATTTGGCACATAGATTCTTTAAAAACTGAATTAACAAATGTGCTACGTTTTATCCTGGAAAATCTCATAATTTCTGCGAAAATTATAAAATAGGTTTACTATATTGATTTTTTTAAAAATTTAAGTATACTTACTATAAAATATTTGTGTAGATTGTACAAAGTATCGTGTAAACTGATTAACTGACATCTCACTACCTGAAGCAGACATTGTTTTTCCTTTGCTGTTGTCAACTTCTATTTGTAGACGAAGCATGTTTTTACAAAACAAAAAGCACTTTATGTTACTTTCATGAAAAGTGAACATTTTATTTTTAGACAAAACAAACCATTTTATTTATTTGAAAATTGAAAAATAAAGCTAATTTATGAAAAGTAAAAGAAAGTTTTTTCGCGATAAAATATAGGCTATGTCCTTAGCTTGGCTCTAATCTATCTCTCTAGCATATTTCATCAAAGTCGGTTCAGTGATTTAAGGGTGATTGCGTAACGGACAATACAGACCATCTAACCGTCAATAGATGGCGTAAGTAGTATATTAAATCGCACTTTCGTTTGTTTAGTTTGTATTCTTAAGTATGTCTTACGTTTCTAAAGTTTTACTTTCAAAATTATAATATAATACAAGTAAAGGAGACAAAATAAATGTACAGTATTCTAACAGATTTTCTAGTCTTTATAGTATAGCTTTTACCCGCTACTTCGTTTACGATATTGAGGCAGTTATTTCAGCCTATAGTAGATCGTCTGTAGACATATTTAATAATTTTTTGAGGTAGATAACTACCTAGTATAAACTAACTTTGCACCCGTTTTGCTCCCTTAAGGGATGATTTTGAAAAAAATATTTTACATATGTTTCATAAATTTCAATGAAGAACCTTCATATTGAATTTTATTTGAATAACTTCAAAAACGGCGAAGTTCATACTAATTTTGCACCCCCTTTTTACCCCCTATAGTTCAGGCCCTGCGTTGATATGTCAGTCATTAAGTCAGCTTCTCCTTTTATTATAGTCTTTTTGACTTGTCCTGTTAGACTTAAGCCATAGAGCATTGTCAACAAGTGTGAAATATACTTATGAAGAGGCTTAAGTTTGATAAAAATAAATACTTCTTTTCAAAATACTTTTTTTAATATTTCTTTACATATTTGGCGTATTCGAAGTTGTTTTCTTAAGAATATAACATTTCACAGGTATTTAGAGCAGCCCTAATGGCGTTGAACCTGCAGACGACTGGGGAGGTGGAGCCACTTACTATCATTCGCTCGGGTGGCCTCACACCTTCCCAAACACGTTAGCTTTCAAATGTTAAATGTCAAATCACTTTTTATGTCAGTCTTGCTGTTTGCCCGTCTTTTACTATTCATTTTTGAATTAGTATATTCTTGATTTTCATAATTAAGTTATACTCATTTTATTAAAATCCATGAAAGCAAGCATGGTGTAACCAAGCCACATTTTAAACGTTACAATCTATATATATAAAAATGAATCCCTATTTCCCTTGGTCACGGCATCACGCCTAAACGGCTAGACCGATTTCGCTAATTCTTTTTTTATCGTATTTGTTATTGTCAGGAAAAGGTTCTTATGGGAAAAAAAAATAAAAAAGTTGTGCGGAAATTTAGAAAATTTAAGAAATTTTAACGACCTCATTAACTTTTTTAATGTAAGCTTTTGACAGCTAATTCAAATTCCATATTCATAGTTAAGGCAGGACAACGTCTGTCGGGTCAGTTAGTATAATATAATAGTTCAAAATCTTTACAAAGTTATAATAATCGTTGTTACGTCATAATAGAATTAAAATCTTGTCACTGAAAACCAATGTAAATAGCGTTTAGTACTAATATCGTCTTATTCGTAAAAAAGTTAACTGATATTTTAACTTTTATGCTTTTTATCGAAATCCAATTACGTTAGACATCTGAAACGTTCAATATTTTATTAGTAGCTTGAGCTTCGATAGGTCGATATGGACTTATATCCATACTTATCCCTATAGCCTTTGACTCTCTGTTTATGAACTACCAAAAACGCAATGTTCTTTTGTTCTGATCCCTTTCCTATACCTTAAACGTGTTCGCCCATATTTTGTCTAAATCTTAAAAGTGCACTATTGAACTATATGACCTCATATGGGCTCATCTGTAAGAGTTAAAGTATACTCCACATGAATATTTAAGTCGTATAAAAACGATACTTGATGGATAGCAAAAAGGACAAATTGAAATAGTCCGAAAGGTTCGTGAAAAAGTCACTTGATATTAGCCACGAAATATTCACCATGTATACGAAAAAAGGGTGAAAGTGGAAAGTGTCACGAACGGCATTTGGTATTCAGCCACCGGTGATACCAGTGGTATTGATGCGGCAGACGGGGGCTACTCATTTATTCATAAACGTTCAAAAACTTGTCATTGCTTCCACTCCCAACACTAACGCAATTCACGTATTAGTACGAGTATCATATTTATTTTGCTCTCCAAACATTCATGACGTCTGTTGGCCAGACGAATTGCGAATCGACTTTTGTTTCGTTTCATTATTTCGGCTTCATTCAAAACTTATTTATAACATTTTCAACCATAAAACAGTTAAGAGCTTTACAAGGGAAGGTATATTTTTAATAATATTTTAGATATTGACTTAACTTTTTTGTGATTAGTATATTGTGTTCTATATTACATGTAAAGTGAAGAAAATAATCTTGCGGTTTCAGTGAACTTAAAGGAAATGTCACTAAAAGCTCACAGGAATGCGGGGAAGTGGGAAATCTGGCCTACATGCAGCGCGATCGGAACATTCATATTCGCAAGCCATTTATTCATATTAAAGCGTCAGTAGCGTGTAGTCGTGGGTTCCAATCCCGGACATTGGACTACTGGCGTGGCCCACTCCTGACACAAGCACGCAAGCTTACTAGGAGGGGTAAAGGGAATACTAGTAGTATGTGCTACATATTGCTAGTATTCTCTAAAAAAAAGCCATTAGTAGAGAAATGTATTCTAATCTGTCATCTTAAATAATATTGTCCCGCAGCGAAGAAAAGTCGACTGAGTATTATTTGATATTTGTTTCAATTATTTGCTAGTAAAAGGATGATGAGGAAAATCACAGAAGAATCACAAAAGATCGTATATCTCATGAAATCTTGTCGCGTCCGTCCGATTACAGGTTTACAAGCGGTTGAAGCATTGGCTTAGCTACCATTGACCAGGTTTGTACAGAATAATGACTCCTTCGTGACCGAACTCACTTTTCACCAGCTAGGGAAAGTTTTATAGTTTGCGGCCTCATATTCGTTATATTTGTAACTAATCTATTAGCTTTTATGTCTTTTAAGCGTGTTTTTATACCGTTTATTGGTGAAGATATAGTGTATTGATGTGTCTGTTTAAGATTGAATGTGTTATGCCTGGTATATCTATATTATACTAATGTACAAATTGAGTGTGACGAAATGAAATTTTCAAATTTAATTTAGCTTTGCTTTTATGTTTGTAAGCACCTAAGCAAAGACTGACTATAGATTAGAAGATTTAATATGGTTGCAGCATTTCATTAACTAACGCGATTTTTTAATTTTCTGTCGTTATATTATATTAACTGTGAATATTTCCAGTGAATACGTTATACGATGCAGTCTAGCCATGATATCAATGTTAACAAAGGATAGGTACGCTTGTGGGTTTGTTCCAAACAACGCAAATGCAAATCAAAGAGCGCTTTTCTAGAATATTGTGCTCGGAGAATAGACGCATCTTGATATAAAGCAGTGATATTGAAATCCCGAATAAAATTATCACAAGTTATATTTTCTAAAACCAAAATTATAATTTCTTCGTCGTTATACAATTTATTAAAACCCATCCAATAAAATGGTATATCCAAAGTTTTATTAAAATATATATTAACAGTGTAATCAATTTTCTCACTTTCATTTACTGCAACATAAATAAAGAGAAAATAATTTTCTTCGAGATAATCTTCAACACTCAATCTATCAAGACTTCTTTTATTTGTACAATCAATTTCATTTCTAAGTATAAAAGTTTAATTTCGATGTTGTCGTAAATTTAATGGACGAATCGAGGCTTAGAAGTATTTTTTGTAAGATTTTCCGGATCTCGGGTAGATTTCGTTAATGTTTTGTCATTAATGATTTCGAATTGAGGATAGGCCCGGCCTTCAAATAATAGCGATATCTGTCAAAACTAATACCAAATACTTGAGCAAAGCATTGAAAGTAGTTGAAATTCAGGTACGGTGGTAGTGCGTCAATAGCCATCATAACAGTGAAAATCATCGCTTTATTAAAAAGTTGTTAATTGCTAAACAAAAAATAAATACAATGATATCTTTAGAACCTTTCAAATCTTCAATAGCAAATTGATCCGCTGCGCCCGATAGAAGAGACAACGAGCAATTAGTTTTCTTCTATAATGAATTGAAGTCACAGACCTCGAAGCAAAATTTAATATTATTACAATTTCCGAGGAAAGAAAAGGTAAAAAATATGGTACGATTTTCGTGGGACGAAGAATAATAGTGAAAAAGTCACGGAGCGTTTTGTCTAGACGAGCGATGACAAGTAGTAGTCTTGCACGACGACACTAAGCCCGTGTTATTAGATTTTGATGAGTTGTTGACGATGCTTTTTTAACTTTTTACGTGTGTGCCTTTTTTAACCACTTTTGAATTTCACGGGTTCTTTTATGCGTAGATTTCCATGCTATTGTAGAAGATAGAAACACCGTTTATGGGGAAGACTTGAAGGAAACTCAATACACAATAATACTTTGGTATTTAATATTCCTTTTTCATAATCAAAAATATACCAACTCTTATTCTGAGCTACCGAAAAACCAACATAGGGACTAGTATCCCTAACCTTGCTATTAATATCACTTGATTTTATTTAGGTCTTATTTGATCTAAGAATTTTTTCATAACAAATTCATAAAATCCAGTCTTACTTGATGAAAAAAAAACTCTGATGTATCTAATTGAAGTCGTCTTGTCGTCGTTTAGAAACAGCAAAATATTTCACTTCCTACTATTATTTTGTACCAGCCGTTATTTTATAATTTGTACGGTTTTCCATCTGGAAATAGAGTATATTATATTTAGTCGCCATATTTGATGCAGGCTGTTATGTGCACGCAGCCAAGTCGGTGACGTACGTCGAGCGATTCTGTTACTGAAATGTTTATAGGCGGCGCAAATATAGGCTTCCTTGTTATTAATGTATGAAATATGAATCATTTATTACGAGTACGTAGTCGTAGTAAAATATAAGGTTTAGTCTATAACATACATTCATTTATATTATATACCAATTTAATAAAAGAAATGAATTATGACCACAGAACATTTTAGGTTTGTAACAGTTAATAATTAATTCGGCGATACGAGATTAATTAAAAAAGAATAATTTTCTTTATATTAAAGAAAGTAACTGCTAAGAAAGGATTTTTGAAAATTCTATCTCTATATAGAAATTAAAATAATGTATTTCTAAATTAAGATTAAGGAAAATTCATCAGCGAAGGATGGAAGGACAGGTTAGGTATACGACTACGAATTATTTAGGCAATAGCATATAAGAAAAGAGTAATACGGCATGAAAAATAAAAGCGCACTGATCGGCCATTTTTCACATCGACTACCAAGCCATCGAACGGATTAATTTAGTCCCAAACAAAAAACTGTACAGCGTATGAACGAATTACCCATCTCCTATAATACATTTTACAAAATTTTTATTTCACATTCAATGTTTGGTCGTATTTTAAATACTGGTCTAGATTAGATAATAATGCATGGTCAGCTAATTCATTCTACGTCCAATATGGTGTGTTATTTCAGCTACTTCCTGACATCTGATTAAGCTGAAACTTGGTATATGGATATAGGCATTGAAACTGCTTGGAGTAAATAGATGAACAGTCGAATTTAGGCTACTGCATTTTGTCATGGGTAGTAAAAAAACGTATTCATTTTTTAATATTTCTGAATTATTCTAAAAGGAAAGGTATAAACATTTAATTCCCAGCATTGTTGGGTACATGTCACTACTCACTACCTCCAGCCTGAGCGAGTGCGCCCACGATATGAACATACAATATGCGACCGCATTTAATTTCCGCGTGGTAAACGCCACTGACGGGTACCTATTTCCAGCCATTTTAATATTATTTTTATCACATCCTACATTTCATTATTTGAAAGTTTGAAAAAGCTTATTTATAATACATGTTTCTCATTTACAAAACAGAATATTTCACTTTTTGAGGATAGATGGATGATTGTTAGTACTTAATTTAAAGTTATATAGGAGATTCGATAAAATATAGGGGAGACAAAAAACTAATTAAAAAAATTATAACTAATCTCAATCCAACATTTTTTGGAATGTATCAGCTACTTAGTTGGCGAAAATATTGCGATAAATTGGTATCATTACTTAAGTGATTCGGAATAAATATTTCTAGTAGCTCTTGTTACTCTATCCACATACTTGATAACTTTGGCATTAAAATAGCGTATGGTATAGATTAAAATATAAACTCATATTTATCCCGAAAAAAGTATCTTTCAGTGGGATAGAAGGGTATTTATTCACACGATAAAAAGTAGATTTTAATGAATATGACATAATATATATAATTATATGATTATTTATAATCTAAATAGAAAAATCATAAAACTTATTATTTATAAGCTCGGTCACTGTAATTTCTGTAATAATAAAGTTAATTTTAAAGTATATATTTGGTACGTATCGCACAACGCATACCAATGTATAGAAATACTAAAATTTATATTAATGTAGTATTTATAAACCATTTGTAAAAATATTAAGCAAAATATCGCATACGTCCAATATAGAGTAGTGCCCAAATAGTTCGGTCGGCCGGCGCCGCCGCCGATATGTGACAAGCTGATATGTTTTGGCACAGTCGCATGTCGGAACTTGCTGGAAACAATGACACGGACAAACCGATACTCATTCATGTTCCTACGGATATACTTATAGAATGTCTGTACATAGAAGATATTTAAGAAAATTAAATTTCTGGAGATAGAATAAAAACCAAAGCAAAGAAAAGTTTGTACAAGCTTCACGAAAAAACTCCTGCACAGACATATATCACTTTTATAGTTATATTGCTGCAGATCTATCTTAAAATATAGGCTTTGTTTCATTTAAATCAGATGTCGAGAAAAAGCTAGAGCGACCGGTGGGGTATAAAAATATTGTACTTTGAAAAAATTACACTCAACTTATGGTAGTAACATAACGTATGGTAGTAACATACTTTTATTAAATACTAATAATTGACCGAGACAAAAAAAGACCGAGAAGCTAACAAACACAATCTAAACAATATATCTATGTAAACTGCGAAAAAATCAACCTTGGGATTCAATGCAATCATAAAATAAAACCGTTTATGTGTATTTTGATGCTCGCACAGAATTTTCCGTTGACATAGAGATTATAAAATTTACCTCAGCCTTAACGTTGTTACATAGGAAAAAATATTTTTTTGCAGTTGGTAAACTGACCGTGAACTATCCTAATGTATGAGGACAACAGTTTTCCAACGGTAATGTTAAGTTTGCCCGTTAAACCGGTGAGCGAATCTGACTCTTGGAAGATTTGTTTTTAATGAAATGATGACCCAAAAATTACAAACAAAACAGTTTCTTGTACTATATTGTTATTTGTTTCAATAAATTGAAAAGATAATAAAAAAGATAACTAATATGTATTAGATTTAAGCCTAGACAGTAAAGTATCCCCTCACAGTGAAAGCATTATGCGGCCATAGCGGGTATAATACGAGGATAATGTGTTTGCTGGTCCACCCACAGCCAGTGGAGCGCTAATATCAATAAAGCGCATTATGAGTATCTAGTTAGAATATTTTATAAAATGGATACAGTTATTTTAAAATACTAGCACGGTACAGGACAGACAGATATCGTCATAGGATATTTTTAAATTAAAATGTCTGAGCTAGATTTGCCTGATGGATTACATTATCTATTATATAATTGGACATGATCTATGAATTAATTTCTAAGGTTATCATTTTTTTTATGGTACATAAGGCGCAAACGAGCAGATGGTCCATCTGATGGTAAGTAGCCACCGTAGCCAATGAACATCGGCAAAACAAGATATACCCTGTTGTTTTGCCGATGCGTTGCATGCTCGAATATAGAATGGGGAGGGAGGGGGAATGAAGAAAAAAAATTAATGGGATGGGAAACGCGTCTATGACACTTGGCCGTCGGATTCGCATGCTGGTGGTCGCAAGCCAATCAGGGAACAGATCCCCTACCACCAAGAGGGTGCTGGGTTACTCAGCTTTTACAAGATGCTCTCCCAGCGGCAGACGGGAATAGTATTCTAACCCGTCCCCTCACGGGTAAAGGTTATAATTTCGTGCATAAAAACCATTGCGTATACTCATCTGCGTCATAAATTCATTTTCAATAGTGGTAATAAAAAGTTTAAACAAACCCAAACCCTAATATCCGTAGAAAAGTTCCACTAGTTCCTATTTGCCTCATACAAATAATCTCAACCCAACGACGTTACGATTTCAAATTATATTTTTATGATCCAAAAATTTTTATTTCGATACGAAATTTAGAAGCAGGTTAATACTGACTTCCAAGATTTGGTTACATTGTTTGTTAGTCCATTACCCATTACAAGCTTATTAAAAATAATAGTATATTTTTCAAGAAGTTTATTATTCTATGAACTTAACACAATCATTATATTTTTCTACAGTACTTAGTAATTCTAGGAACATAAATTCGCGACCGATAACATTGTCCTGTTTTTTAACCGCAAGTAGTATTTAATCTACCACAGTTGTTTATATTTCTAGTTAATAAATTGCTACATTTACTTTATTAGTTTTGTAAAAAGCATTACACATAAATTAGTATGTTGGTCATTTAAATACCGTTTGCGGTTTTTTAAGTCAGTTTTGTTTTACTATATAGCGAATTGATTATACGTACTATATAATTCATTAAGTAAAACCACACATAAAGGTATCATATAGTTCATTCAATAGATTATACTTTACTACAATTCATTATACTCCATTTAAACGACTTAAACTATAACATAAGATAAGATAAAATACGTCCCTACTAATACTATAAATGTGAATGTAAGTTTATTTCTTACACTTTCACGCGAAAACTACTTTACCGATCATCATGAAACTTTGTACACATATTCTTGAGGGCAATAGAAGTAACATAGAATACTTTTTATGAAAAGAAAATATTTTTTATAAATTGATAATCCCATCTAAGCAGTAAAATAGAGTTATCATATTGATTCATTTGTATTGTAACGATCTCTGATACTTATTTAATGGCTTCAATGCGAACGAAGCCGAAGGTAAAAGCTAGTATTATATATTTTGTCACAATAGTAATTGTTTTAGGATAATGTGTTTCGTAAGACGTACTTTCAAAGTATATATTTTTGAAACAAATTAGCTATTAAATCAGTTAGAATTTATTTATTTTATAATTATTCGACACGAGATATTAAAAAAAACTAAACCTAAATTCTAAGTTAAATCTGCAACAATGCAGCTTTGAAAACCGATTCTAATCATGATGCATTACAGGCGGATATACGGACAAACAGACAAATACACAAAAGTTTTAAGAATGATTGTTTTGTCTTCTATTTGTGTTATGATTTTTTAAGATATCTTTCATGTAGAATCAAAAGATAACTTACATATAGGTACGAACATATCCGTCCATAGATATGATTTTATATAGCTTCATCAAGTCTAAACCAAGTAGTGTTATTTAATTTTAGCATTCCTTGGTTTGGTTTAACTTACTTGTCGATAAATAACGTTTTAATAACAGAATATTTCATTCATACTCGCGTTACAACTCTTCTCACGCATAAAAATTTGCTGACTACATTTAATACATACAATTTGTCGCACAAGCTATACAATGTACAATTTGTTTATGCTAAATTACGCCGTATTGTATGCTAATGGGAGCTAAATTAGCCTGTTCGCTATAAACTGTAGTATATCAATATTGAAACCGTCTGCGGCTTATCGGAGTATGTTGTATGTATAGCTAAGTATGTTGCTGTTGTATTGTTCTAACGCGTTCTACTGTGACGAGGGAACGATATTAATAAGTTTAAGAGTACCAATTGCCATGGAATGATTCAGCTCTCGACTGGTTATTTTACCTCTGTATTTAAAATGAATTCGCAAATATTTTTCAATAAAACCTGAAATCATAACGGTATCGGTACTTCATTTTTGTATTATAGATAATCTTAAAATAGATATTTTAAAATGACTTCCGAACGTACTAATCCTATTAGTATTATAGTAGTTATAATATTATTATGAATAGAATAACTAATGAAAGTGCGTTCTATTGTACTACTTACGCCATCTATTGACGGATGACGAAGATAGTGTATCTGTTATGCCACCACGCTTTAAATCACTGATCATATTTTTATAACAGACCAGAGCTTGAAAAAGGACATAAGCTATGTTTTAACTCGTAAAAAAATACGCCATATATCGAGGGAAATATGTCTGTCTAATACGTAATCACGCTAAAATTACTGAAATCAATTTTGATGAAATTTGGTACAGATATATGTAAATAGAGCTTGGGGAAGGAAATGTTTGGATATGTTATAACGCGAAAAAAAATTTTCCTGTCGATTTATTTTTCCTGTCGATCACCCGTAATCTTATTAAATAAAAAAACATAAAAATTCTTATCTAGACCACATCAATTTTGATTTTGTATTCTAAATCTAAACTATAATTTAAAACCCGTTTGTTGTGGTCTGTTACACATTGGCCATGAATTTGGGTACTAAAACTCTATTATATACTTCCCGTGCGAGTTCAAAGAAATAAAAATTAAATCGCGTTTTAATTTTTGAAACAGCTTTAAGTGCATAATAGCAATAAATAATGTCGTGATACTCATCGCGGCAGTCGAACAGTTGTAACGTTTTAATTTAGCTCCATGACAAACTGTTAAAGCAATGTTTTTATTAAATGAAACTATAAATCTATCCACATGAAATAAAAACTAAATTGGCATCATTCAAGTATATAAACAATGTGTATAATCAATGGTATTTTATATACAGACGCGTTATACAGTCAGAGAAAAGTTATTAAAAAGAAATGAATATAACAGCAGAAGCTTAGTCTTCGACTCCGCTCCCTTTCACTCACTCCTATATACAATACTATCTACGTTACTCCTTCACATGGAAGGTAAACAAAGTTAAATAAAACATAATCATCACGACCCGTCAATGGCCCACTGCTGAGCCGGGTTTCCTCCTCAGAATGAGGAGGGTATTAGGCCATAGTCAACCACGCTGGCCCAGTGCGTGTTGGCAGACTTCACACACCTTTGAGAACTTTTAGGGCACTCTCAGGAGTGCAGGTTCACGATGGTTTCCTTCACCGTTAAAGCAAGTAATATTTAATTGCTAAAAACACACATAACTCAGAGTCAGAGGTGTGTGCCCAGGATCGAACTCGAAGCTCCCGAGTAAAACTTGAAGTCTCAACCACTAAAAATAATATCTTATATATAAAATTCTCGTGTCACAATATTAGTTACCATACTCCTCCGAAACGGCTCGACCGATTTTTATGAAATTTTATATGCATATTCAGTAAGTCTTAGAATCGGCTACTATCTATTTTTCATACCCCTATATGATAAGGATGGCCCACCTCAATTTTTTAAAATTTATATCGCAAAACAACATTTGCCGGGTCAGCTAGTAACCTAATACTTTTGACTGATTGATTGTTGGGCAATTACCATATTTCTTCTATTCTTATAATGCAAAGGTAGAGTTGGGCTTCTTTATAGTCTACTTTAATACTGATTTAAGTATTTGTGTATGAAAATTTATCATATAGCTTGTTATTATAGCTACATATTTGTTAACACGATATGTTCATTACGCTCTCCTCTATTGTTCAAAACATTATCAGTTTCATAGTGGAGGTAATTTACGTAAATTCCTTATCGAGGCGGGACTCGGAGCCGTGAGCTTTTAAAAGTGTATAAATAAAGCGCTATCAGAACGCCCGCTGTGTATTTTACGGCGTAAATAACTTTGTACCTATGAATTTAGATACAATAGCTTCTCTATCTAGTCGTTAAAATAATGTATTGTGATATAGAGAAAATTGCGAGAAAAATTGTAACGATAACTATTAAAAATATTCTCGTGCTTTTACTTACTTTGTTTGGGTGTGACCACGGTCCTACCTTGACCATTTTTATATCTATGCATTCCTCGGTTTCTGTCTGAATTATTTTCTTGTTTCATCTTTTTAGACCACTTTTTTACGTAGTCGGGTTATAGTTTTTAAAACTTTATTTTTTTATTTAATAATTTTCCGTTTCCCGATCGAAATAACTTTTATAATCTAATATTATAACGCAATTGTGGGCTTTTATTAGTTTAAACGAGTAAATAACTGCAACGACAGGACCGCGCGAACTATACGGCCGCATTTTAAACATATATATGTTGACTTAAACAATAAGATATATATACACATTTGTAATGTGCTCGTCAAGACCTTTCTTTTGACACCAAACACGTGATAATCAGCTCAGTTTAATTTTTTTCGAAGTTAGAATCTGAGGTTTAAATTCCGTCATTAAAAAAAATCATAAAATTTTTATAGCCTATGTCACCCGCGCCATTATTACAAATTTATTGACACCTCACTCATGAAAATTGGTTCAGTAGTTTAGGCGCTAGAGTGGAACATAGAAACATACATACATAGATAGATACATACATACATAGACTGCCAAAATCATAACCCTTCCTTTTGGCTTCGCCGTAGTCGGGTAAAAACACTCACTGATTGGATGAAATATAAGCTTTGTAGTTAAATTTTTAGTAAAAGAACCTTTTAAACCTTTTGCTCCTGGTTCTATCTAGATTACATGTTAATATTATATTTAATTATATAAATATAAATAATATTCGAAACTTTAAGTCTCTCGTATACTCAACATTAAGTTCTAAATAGTGATATTTTTGGCTGTCTTAATATCTTCAAAATATACAAACAAAATAAATAGAACAATAATGGAAAGATCTACTAACAATGTTTAAGATTCTGAAATTAGATCCGCAGACATAAAATATAAAAAAGGTAGGACATAACACAATCATAAAGATTCTTGATAAATCAAGAAAAAGGTGTTACAGCTATAGGATATATAAAAACCAGTTTCTTATTGTTTTTTCCTACAATCCCAAGAATAGTCTTCGTAATCAAAAGCATGCCGGAGTATATAACTAAATGAAAAGACGTACGTACTTTTATTCCCAACTCTTATTGTATCATAGAGACAAAGAACGCCGTAGGGTGAAGGTAGTCGTAAAAATAAAGATAATTAGTAAAAGCAGAGCTTCCGGACAGCTGCCAGTTTCAGCTGGGTTCGGTGAAAGGGTTCTATGAATAATGTATTAAATATTATATTCTAGTTTGTTTTATATAGGAAACATGATTCATTTTTTCTAATTTTGTCTTCAACATCAATTTTCTGGACACAAATTGATATGAATTAATTAAGTTTGTATGAGCAGTAATCCTCAAAAGACAAAAGAAACTATACAGCATACAGTAAGCCGATTAATTCCTGGAGCTTGAGACCCAGGAGCAAATTTAAGGGTGCGTTTCCAACAGAGATGTGCGATGTTGCAAGGGTTGCAACCGCTTTATTTGACAAATTCTTTGCGAGGCTTGGTGAATACTATAAACAATAAGAGTTGAGAATAAGATGTTTCATGTGATTCCCGATACACTTCTCTGACTTATATTTCATTATAATAAGGCAATTACGATTTCACTCGTCGAACTGCCTCACTTTCTAATTTACCATAGATGGAAGGACACACAGTTTGAAGACCAAAATATACAACTAACATACTGACTCTTCAATAAATTTATATAGTTACTCAAGATAATAATCAGTCATAATCTCTCTATGATTTAATAAAACAAGTATAATATATTAAACCTGTTTCGCGAAAGCAGCTGGACTGATTTTGATAATATCATTTCCTCTTTGACTTCCTGTCGTTAAAGTAATGAACTTCGTCTTTGGAGTAATAACCTCTTTTGTTTGATACAAATGTTTTTATCGTACATCTACTAGATGTAGAATAAAAATATTTTGATAAGATTAATTTCATGTTTATTGTATTATGTGGACTGACAAACCACCTGGAAGTTTATTCAGGAACTAAACAAAACAAACACAAACTGATATTATATATATTTAGACACTTAGTAAAGGCGTGAACTTATATATTACAAATATTTTTAAATATTTATTGGTCTCATTGTCTCGAAAGTTGCTTTAACGATTTTTATTAGAACTTACAAGACTCAAAATAAAACGAGCGATTTTCAGTACTAGGTAGTTCTATTAATCTATACTGAATAATTTTCATACAGATATCACGAAAAGACTGTCCGAAGTTGGCTAATTATTTGTTCTCAAGCTCTTTTAACTCAGATACTTTTAAGCGCTATTTTGAGTCCATAGGTCAATTAGTAGTTTATTTGACTACGATAGACAAATGTGAACTATTTAAATAAATTGAAGAAAACTTGGAGAAGTGATTATTTCGCAATTGTGGTAGTTTACCAGTCATTAGAAAGAACTTTATTAATACTAAAAGAGTTGTTTTAAAATTTTGTTTTTGTAAAAGCATAGGACAAAAAAAAGTTCAAGGTAAAAAATAGTAAACAACATTGAATCAACTTATTTTGACTTGCATGTAAGAATATTTACATGTATCAATGTCAAAAAAATGCAACATAATAAATAATTCATTGAATACATCATAATATACAATACAACCTGACAACCGAATTTTGTACGCTTAAATCGAGAATGTGTATAAAGAACATCAATAAGGATCGTGAGAGCGAGTCACGTGAAATATCCATTTAAGTAATTATTAGAGAAATTATCGAGTTATTGTAATCGATTCGAGATTAACAGTTAAGCGGATAAACGAAGTGAGGGGTAATAAGATTGTTAAAGTACGGTAATGAGTTTTCTTCCAGAAATGTTTCTATTAATGTCTTTATTCACTCAAAAATTTCTCTGATTATCTAATTTGTGGTGTTTTATACTATACGTTACTATCTATATGACCTAATGAGCACCTAAACCTAGCCTGAGAGTTGTGGACGTTTACAAGGCATTTTTACAATACATTAACACTCGCCCTGTACTCCTCGACCTCGCTGCCTAACATCTTACTTAATAAGTAAGTTATAAAGCTAATAATTTTATTTTAAGCAATATAAGTAGGTAATAATTTGGTAGATAATATCCAAATTGTAACATAACAGACGTTATTAGTTGTCGAGTCAGCAGGGATGTGTATTCAAAGGCTAAAAGTCATTGATTTCTAATAATCCATCTTCTCCTTAACATTTTATATTGTATTTTACTAAAAGTATAACCTCATAAAATTATTCACAGAATTTAAAACTAAAAGGTAAAATTTTTACTGAATATTTCAGAGTACATTAGCATTACCATCGTTTAATAAAGACAGTTTAAAACTCGAACTTTCCTCAAAGTATTAGAAGAATGTTCCTTAGAAATTCGAGATAAAAGTATCAAATTAATTTTTAATACAGCCGCCGTTTTTCTTTTGTGAAGCATTACAATGAAAATTTGTCTTAAGAGTAACGCTAAGCCATCGCATGGAAAAATAATGATTTATTTATGTCAATGGGCGATAGCCGAGGGCTGTGTTTTGGCTTACAAATTGGTTATTGTTAGAATAAACTTCTTTTATTACATTGTTAGTAAAATGAGAGCAGGTACTCTTTTTATATTACCCCTCCTTCAAATAATGGAGTTTCGCTAATCCCGGATTTTTATTTCGACGTCAAATTGTATCGTTCTTCAGTTTTTGTTTTCCTTCATAAAGGCGGTATTAAGGGGAGTGAATTTTCTTAATACAAAGACATATTCTAGCGTCTAGACTTAGCCATGTGTGAAATAACCTGGGAATTGTACACCCACTAATAAACCTTAAACGTAGGATATAAAACTAATAGCGAGCGTCACTTCGTCGTAAACTGCGTTATTAACTGAGAAGAGGCTTCGCGTCTGCTTTGTCTTTGTCAGATGCAACTATTATATTTTATTTAATATATCAACCTTATTTATATTTTAATTTGCTTAGGAAATGTTTATTATATCTACTATTGTGTATTACTGTGCTATTTCTTTATTACAAACAAATTCTTTAAAAACTTAAGACTACATTATTACTACAATACCAATGAACTAATATTATAAGTAGTTTGGGTGTTTGTTACTCAATGACACGAAAACGGTTGAACGGATTTCAATGAAATTTGGTGCACAAATGCTTTATAAACTGGATTAAAATATAGGTTACTTTTTATCCCGGAAGTATTTAAAGGTCCTTTAGGGTAATGATGAAATATGTTTGCTATCGTAAGCTCTTAAATAATTTTTATTAGCAACAGTATATTGAGAAAATTATTTAAGTACGAAGCCGAAGCGGGTCCACTAGTTTGACAATAAATATTTGATTTATAAAAGTTGTGAGAATTTTTAATACTAAAATTAACTTGCATATTATGAGAATATTTATATGTCGTTTTTACTAATAAATGAAACGTTGTACAAAACGTTCAGTGTTACGTACAAAGGATGTATGATATATTTTTTCTTAATTATTATTTACTAGAATAGAAATAATGTAGAGTGCAGTAAACATTTTTTTAAATGATTGATAAATCATTGCGTTATATGAGTACAGCACCCCTAATCCTACTTTCTTCGAAGTGTAAAACACTAAAGCAATATCTTCAAACTGTTCAATTACTTACTAAGCTTTACAAAACCCCATCCACATATAAATACACGAGGGTCCTAGCAAAACAAATCTAAGTCACGGAGATAACATTAATATCGCCTGATGACCATTACAAGAGCGGTATTATTGCCAACTTGGCTTATCTGGTGTTCCCTCTAGTAATAGCTATCGCTAACTAACACCTGTTAGGTTAATCTTTTGACCTATTTCAAACTAAAGATTTCTCTCATTTTACCAATACATAACACGATGATTTTATGAAAAGGTTATAGGGGGAGAGAGGGTTAAAATTGAATGGACTATTGAAGTAAACGCAAAGTAGATACTGCTACGGAAGCGATAAATAATCAAATATGATATCTAATAAATAAGAGAGAAACCTAAGCAGTGTCTTGGACTCGTGACCAAGGTGTAGGCTTACAAGGCCTTTTAACAGAATTTCAACTCTCGCCTCCACTGCTCAGGCTGTTTAAGCCCAAAATAACCTAAGACTAACTTATGCACCGAAATATATTATAACTAATTTTTTTTTCGAAGTCGACGGCATCTCAGATATACATTGAATAATCTGAATTCACTATTAGACCCTATTTAACTGGGAAAACTATCCCCACTATTAATGCTAAGATCTGGATTTTATTTAGAAACCGATTTCTTTTATAAAACATGATAACTATCTAATTTTACTAACGAATTTATTTCCCTTTCATCGCCTCTTTGAGGTAAATTAATTAATGTGAGAATATCGCGTGATGTAATTTATAAAAAAAATATTGGAGACTGACAAAAGAATCCACTGAAATCGGTTAAATCTTTTAGATTGCGAAGAACTCTTCACCGGAATTTTATAATAAATATATAACGTACATCTGTGGATAGATGTTATTTTAAAAATGAAGGGTCTTATAACGCCAATAGAAGCAATAACATTTTTTCATATATTTGTTTGACAGTATGTTGGTACACTCATGACGCTAAAACTACTACAAACAACTGGTTGCAGTTTTCGCAGTTATATTATTGATTGATATATAGATCCAACTCATATAATGGGCTTTGTTTCAACGATTGCAAAAAAAGGTTTTTTATTATAAGATATTTAAATATATATAAGACAAAAGTTAGTGCGGACTAGTATTTATACAATACAAGTTAACAATGTACTCAGTTATCAATTTTAACCAAACAGCGGCAGTATGTAATGATATACCGTTCGATTTCCACGTCGATGCGTTTTAATTGGAAGATATTATCGCAGTAAATACGACTGTGCTACGAGTAGACAGACCGCCAAATTGGAAACTACATATAAGTTGCACTTCTAGTGCTATATGTATCAAATATCATACAGCAAGATTGAGAATGGAAATCAGTCTTGATTTCTGTGATGTACAAATTTCCTTTAGTACCTATTTGAAATAAATAATGCGTCAAAACCTAAATATATAAAACATCATTCAATTAGGATGTAACAATAAATTTATAGTTTTCGGATTTTGCCCTGTACTAGTGCTATAAGACCTTTCTTCTTGACAAAAATCATGTACCAGTGTCAAAGGACCAACCTTGGAAATTTTGATTCTTGTGAGAAATCAAAATAACAACACATGAGATGTAAGCGGCTGTATCATTTCATTGCGTTTACTTAGAAGTTTGATTTTTTACATATCACCTTGTAGTATTACATAGACTAGAGACTTGAATATTTGACATTAATTTCAACTTGATACCTAGACAGTTCGTAAGAAAATTTTTTTTCCACTTTTAAGGTACGGAAACCTAAAAATAAAGTGGACCATCTCCGGCTTCGTACGAGCAGTTCTATAGTAATAATAAATAAATTAATAAGTAATAAATTAATAAGTATTAAAACGTTTTATCCGTCTTGCCTCATTCGTAACTATAAGTTTTATAGAAACCTATATTGACAAATGTCTACTATGCCACAAAGAAAGTTATATTCAAATTTATGAAGAAAGTAACCAAGTGTATTTTTAGCGGAAATGTAACAGTTGTGCACCTTTAGAGTGTTATCATGTCAAGACACTTAATAACATGAGAAAATAAAACGATCTTTTCACTTAAACTATGTTTATTAAAAAACTTGTTAGCATAGTTATCGTATCTCCTTTTATATACATTTATGCATATTTTATTGATTGTTAGTTTATTAAAACGGCAGGGTTTTAATTAAATAAACATACTTTATGTTATCATATTTTATTCCAGAGGAACTATAAATATTTCCGAGATAAAATGTAAATTTACTCTCAAGCCAATATGCTATAAATATGCAAAAAAATCACAGCAATAAATAAACTAACAAACACTTTTGCATTACGATATTAGTAGATCTTTAAGTATGTAATTTTATTGAATTTTGACCCTCAGTATAACTGTCACTGCTTTTAGTATTATATTGGCGATATTGATTTGAGTTTCGAAGGTGGCACGATTGATAAACTTAATATGAGAAGGAAGGAGAGGTAACGAAATAAATTACCGCCATGACAGAAATCATTACTATCACATCGCATCTTATCAATCAATATTGCTGTAGCTATGAGTTTAAAGTACAACCCTTGGGAGCAATATTTTACTTTCATTCTTAACATTACGGTATTGTTGAACAAAGTCCTGCGCCGTGTTTGTCTGTCTGATCGCGTAACCTGAAACTTCTGAATGGATTTTCATTCACCAATAGACAGAGTGTATTACGAGGAAGGTTTAAAGTATATTAAATTAGTTGCACTGTAATAAGTATGACGATGATTGTTAAAAACGTTTGAAAAAGTGAAGCCGCTTGGGAGCTTTCGTTGAAAACGCCTAACAATTAAACAAGTATAACTTACAATTATAGATTAAGCCTTTCCAGATTTTCCATCAACACAACTCAATATTTTGATTTATAAAGTGAAAGTAACAAACACAAACACTAACAATCGAAGATTATTAATTTAGGTAGCTTAAGCAACAAGTTACGAAATACTCTGTTGATTGCTGGCCCTAATAAATCGGTGCACAATTTCATAATGGCTTAGAATAAACTTTACAAGTGAATAGGAAATTTATTGTCGTGATATATTAATTCATCTGGATTTACATATCGAAATTGTTGTTTACTGTATTGCTAATATTGATTTGTTTTGTAAATGACCTCACCTCGCTGTGTAGGTATTGATGAAATAATACTCTTAGGATTTAAAATGGCCTCATTTTTTATCACGCCCTAAGTGTTTCCGTTTACTAAAAAAATCTGCGTTCGTCTTTTTATCCACTAAAGCTAACTCATCCTAAACTACTTATGATTGGTGGAGTTTCTATTAATTTATTTGAAAAATACCTACCTCTACTATCTCGACAACTAATAAGCTCAGTTTAGTGGCAGTTTGACAAGTAATTTCATACGATTAATATTTTAATTTACCATCATAATGAAATGCAAAATTAGTGAATTAAAGATAACATGCGTTTTTGATTTTATTAATAATTTAGATTAGATGTTAGCATATCAAAAAGTTCTTGTTAACCTACTTATGGATCTCATGCCCCAGGCATCTTTTACGTGTTTATGTTAATAAATATTAATATAAAAATAGCTACGAAAAAAACGCATCATCACAAGAAGTCACAACAACACGTTCTCCTAAACTTTCATAATTATTTCTCTCGTAATTCATTTGAGTTATGTTTATTTTTACAAAGAAACTAACTGTACTACATTAGTGTATGCGACGGGCGACGGCAGATGGCGCTAGTCGCTAATGACGTCGGCGTCGGGGCATTAAATTATTTTTACGATCTACCCGCGCGATCTAACATTACTTATAAACCGGTATAGTACATAGAATATGAAAAAGATGGAATATCCATTGTAAAAGAGGATAAATAAATTGATCTTACGATTTGTAGTGTGACAAGTAATTTCATAGATTTAATATTGTCATCATAGAGCAAGTGCTTTTAAGATTATGTGATATTTTTCAGGCTTTTTTAAGATCAATAAAAAAGCTTATATCTCAATTTTGAATTTAATAAAAATATCACACTAATTAAATGTTAGACAGCGAGGTCAAGCGTTGCAGAAGAAGCCTCATCAACCTGCACCTAAGTCCAAGCAGTGCTTAGTTATTAACCGATTCGTTATGTCGCTTTAAATGTAATAATAGTAACTATTCCACTATTTCTATATCCCACACTAGTCACTGTTTCTTGAGTTTTAATATTGAGTTATGGTTATAAAGAGCTAATAAAATTGCTGCAGAAAACGCCCGAACATTATTAACTTACTTAATGCTGTAATTAGTGCTTAGGTTACTTATTATATTACCCGTTTTAAACTAAATCATAATATAAATGTACTACTATGACTTGTATAAGATTTATAAAGATTGCCAAATCTAAAACCCTATCTATACTTTACATTTATTATAGATATGATTTTGTGTCTTCTCTTGAAAAATGGAATTAAAATAAGACCACCATTCATTAAAAGATCCGTAAACATATATGTTATGTTCAAACATTCATAAAAATATATATAAAATGTACATTTACAGTCAAATCGAGAACCTTGTCTATTCATCATCGCAACCCATTAATGCCCCACTGCTGAGCCGGATCTCCTCATCAGAATGAGGAGGGGGTTAGGCCGTAGTCTAATACGCTGGCCAAGTGCAGGTTGGCAAAGTTCACACACCTTTGAGAACTTTTAGCGAACTCTCAGGAGTGCAGGTTTCCTCACGATGTTTTCCTTCACCGTTAAAGCAACCTTGTCTTTTAATGCAGTTTGAAAACTGTAATTTTTAGTAGGTTGACAGTTATAAAGCTGTAAAATGAGTGATTTTATATATCAAATATTGAATAAATTAGTGCAAATGGTGTACTTTAATTCCGAGGTGGTAGGTCTCTATTTTAGGGGATCAAGTATGTTATGTAGGTACTTTGTATTATATCGCTCTTTTACTATTTTCGTTTTGCTGTAGCGTAACTGAAGTGGGCATACATATACATTTATATATAGTTTGTTTGTGTAGACTTTATATATATTGAGTATGAGTAGAATAAAGCAGAGCGTTCTCCAAGTCGGACGTATATTATTTAAACCCTACTCCCCCGCACCACACCTCATAACTAATATTATCTTCTCTTACATTTTAATGCATTAAATTTGTCGAAGAATAAAATTCCAAAGTGACCGCGCCCAAGCAACAACCAAAAGTTAGTATCGTCATAACCGAGCCCTAACCATCAGTTATACTAACGAATAGCGTTAAAACGTCAGTAAACCTAGTCTAGACTACGTTTAAACACCTCGCAAATAGACATATTATGCTGCATAACCTGATATTATGTGACTTTTATTACTCAAGTTTATTAAGTAAGTTTAAGTCTTGGATTGTACTTTGGTAGATAATTTTATAGCGAGATAATCATTGGTATGGTATTAAATAATCGATTAGATTTCATTTTAAATATTACCTATCAACCAGAGCTAAGATAACATATGTAAGTATATGTAAGTACATATAAATTATATGAAATGATATGCAAGTTATGAATTTCGCAGTGATGACAGTAAGCCATTGTTATAAGGAAATCATTTGGATTTTCATTCTTGAACTTCATCTCGCTGCGTTACTCGCTGCGCTGCGTGGAGCACCGTCACGTCGGCGTGTATTTTTTGTTTATATTGACTTTTTTAATTTCGTAATATCTTCCGAATGAAATGTCTGATTTCAATCATCCAAAAGGTGATCAACAGGTATTGAAACAGTCTTGAATACGAAATAATTTATTTGGATATGAATTAATACAAAGGTATGGAAAACCTGATCTGATTTTGATAGGCATTTCTATCAACTTTTAAAATGTAAAAAAGTAGTTATAGTGATATAACTACAATAGTTCAACATATGGTCTCCCGAAGTTTTTTGTAAATATTGATACGTTCTATAATACTGTAGAACATTTCTTTTTCTATCATCAATACTTTTCGGAGAATGCGATGAAAGACATTTTATGACTAATTTTTTTACACCTTGGGTTAGTTTTATTATTATTATTAATGGGACTGATGTTAAGTGTTAACCTTGTAAGGAATTATATCTATTACTGTATAGCAATATCTATAAATATGAAGCATACTTTAAATAGGAAGCAGTGCAGTACTTGGACTGTTACGGGTACGGGCTTAGATAACGTTAACCGGATCCCCTAGACTACCTGATCTCTAATATAATAGATAATAAAGTAAATTCGCGTGATCTTTCCATTGAGAACCTTGCATCAAAACACTAAACTACACTTGCACTACTTAAGACGAAATTAAAATTAAAGATTACTCCAGATATGGATCTACGGACTGAAGTTATATATTATTGAGAAAGTAGGGTATTGTTAATATAAATCTATAGGAAATACCAAAATTCAAATGATGGCAAGTGTTGCTAACAACCTAACCTAACTTTAGCGCTGATATAAACTATACTAATATTATAAAGAGATAGAGTTGTGAGGTTGAAGGTGGTAATATCTGGATCTGCTGATTTTCGAAAATTATTTTATTAATAGGAAGCCACATTATTTGTGAGTGTCATAGGCTATTTATTTACCTGAAAAATTAAGACTTTTTCGTGACGAGTTGTAGAATCGGTCGAACGAAAACGTTTCTTAGGAACGCTGCCTTAACAATGTAGAGTATGAATGAGTAAGTGAGTGAGTGAGTGAACAGTTTGAATAACCTTGAGCGAAGCGAGAGCGGATCGGCTAGTTATATATAAAGTTAAGCTTAGAAGACTGCAATTAAAGTTGTAGTAAACTTGTAGTTAGATTGTAGTAATTTTACTGTATAGTTGTATGTGCACTTGTACAGATACAGAAAGTTTTAGTATTCGGATTCAGTGTAATTAGATTGCAGGAATTGTTGTTATTGTAGCGATTATCTCGCGGGTGCAGCATAATAGTCGTCTTATTGCTTTCCTACATGCAGTCTCTGGCCCTTGCGAGTTTCGAGTTTGCAACATCATATTATTCCGTTAATTACATTTTCATGACGTTACTACACTTTATAAAAGTCAGAATTAAATTTTCATTTTATTTTATTTTATTATGCTGCGAGACAGTTACAATTCCTTTTTTTGCTAGTCTGGATAGTTGGGATGGTTTTTATAGAAAGATGCTTATTCTGATTCTTATTGCAATAATGTACATTTTACATCATTTAAATAATAATTGATAGACGTAAATGAATTCTTTCAGTTACTTGGAAGATATTTGCTATAGGAATGACTTCATCTTTAGGCAGGGGTTCAAGGGGTCAGTGATACGTTGTTTTGTAGTAATTTATTTCACAAAGAAAAGAAATAGCAATTAAGTGTGATAGTGATAATATTTACATTGCGAAATTTACACACTTTATTATGGATACTTCTACATTATTCATGATTGAAGTTTAAGTGAAAAATTCCAGACAAAAAGTAAGTATCTGAAATCAAAACACAATAACAATTTAATAAAAACTATAATATAACAGTGGATATTCTGCATCTATTTAGCCCTTAGTAATGGATATATTTTCAAGTGTAAATTGGAAATCTGAACCCCTCTCACCTACATACCTCCCCTTACCCTGCTCAACCCTGCAACTGATAATAATAAATGTAATGTATATATTTTATATACCACAAATTGTTTAATATTATCTCGAGAAATTTTGTCTTTGAGGACTGATTATTTTCTTATTTAATGTTATTTCATAAATGTTCTCAATCTCATTATTGCGTAATGTTGCTTAGGACACACTTTGTCATAAAATAAAACTCACTCATTCAAGAAAATGTAGCACGCACTATTTAACGACAAAAACGTGGTCGACGTATTCGCTTGTTAAATAAAAGGGATCGTTGTTAGACGATGGCGATGGCGAGACGTACTATAATTATAATTAAACTTGATCACGTGGAGAGACGATTTTGCTAAATTTTTAGGGTTCTGTACTTTAAAGAGATAAAATAGGGACTCTATAGAATCACATTATTTTTCGTTTGCCCGTCTGTCTGTATCAAGTTGAAATATCAAATACAAGGAGTATTTAAACTCAGAAAACAAACAAACTTTAAAGATAATAGTAAACACTTTTTTACTGTTGGCAAACAAACCGTGATATATGTTGATGTATAGAGACAACATTTTTCCAACGGCAAAGTTTGTACGGAAACCACGGTGTGAGCCCCACACTTGCCAATTATTATTATTGAAATATTTCAAAATTATCTTAAATATATGCTGAATATTAACCAAATATTATTGGAGAATATGAAGTTCATAACATACATTGTAGCATTGTTTACCTAATATATACAATAATAGGCATTTTATATATAAGAAAGGAGAACCCCTCTAATATTCTATCCATATCTATCCTTAAATCTCAAGATTCACATCGAAATTCTACAATAAATAGTACAGTAATATATATTTTACTATATAATTTGTACAGTTTTTAATTTATACGTACATTTCTATTACTTTTGTTTCAGTAATTAAATATTTTTCAAGTAACTAAATAAGTACTTAAAATTATCGAAAAGTTGTAAATTAGAACTTATCTTACATATACTTTATAAGTAGAGCAAATCAAATCACTTCACAGAAATAATATGTTTTTCTTAATAAGTACGTAGTTATTATAGTTTTATGAAGGCTTGATCCAGTAGTGACCCTGGTGAAAGTAGCTTTTCTTTTCATTACTATGAGAAACGACTGGCAATTACTGTGGCAATCTCTTATGTTTGCGACAGTAAACGTATAAATGATAAGATATTACTTTAGGGTTCCTTAGACATCGCAAATTGCAATCTTTTAATGTATCCTAATTTACAAACATTTATTTCTATTATAAAGCATTTTATCAATCATCATCATCAAATCATCACGACCCGTCAATGGCCCACTGCTGAGCCGGGTCTCCTCCTCAGAATGAGGCCATAGTCCACCACGCTGGCCCAGTGCGTGTTATCAGACTTCACACACCTTTGAGAACTGTTTGGGAACTCTCAGGAGTGCAGGTTTCCTCATGATGTTTTCCTTCACCGTTAAAGCAAGTGATATTTAATTGCTTAAAACACACATAACTCAGAGTCAGAGGTGTGTGCCCAGGATCGAATTTGGACCTCCCGAGTAAGACTTGAAGTCTCAACCACTGGGCCATCACTGCTCTACTTTTTTATCAATATTATAAGTATTTACTTAGAAACTTGCTTATTCTTATGTGAAACTATACAGAATGTAATTTAATCTTACGTAGTATAATCCTGTTTATCAATTCGAATATTTTAAACAGAGATGGATTTGCATATTTGCTGCCAGTAGACTAAATAAATTTGCCGTCCGAACTGACTTCAATACTTCGTTACTCTATCATTGATATTAAATACATTTTTACGGGTGATAAAGAGAACTAGGTGTGGCCTCGCACCTGAAAGCGCAGCTTTCAAAGGTCCCCTACTAGGTGGACCGACTTAAATCTTTATCAAATGTTATCTAATTTTTTGTCACTTCAAGCATATATTTTACTCAGAGTGGCTTTAAATAGAAGTATGACTATATCTATGAATAAATATATCTGTTTTTTCCTTTTATTTATACTTGAAAGATCTAAATGTTTGATATTGCTCATGCGTTAAGTTGTTAAACTAAACATTATTGAAATTATAAAAAAGTACGTAGTTGTAAGTATTTTTTACACTAAATTTTCCGCCTTCATAAATCTGCCTTCTAAACCTTCCACTGGTTTTAGTTAAAACATTTCAAAGATAATTAATATACGTATTTCCTTTAAGATGTTATCTAGACAAAAGACACGTTTTTATATTTTTAAGACTCAATTGTATCTTGTAGGTGTTTGTATTTAATTTAAATGTCACCGAATAAACATTAAACGTATTGTTCAATAATCCAATCGCTATTAAACTTAAAGTATTTACAAGCAACATCATGGTATGATAAATTTCAGGAATTGAATTTAACACTATAAATTTACTATATTAGCTAATAACGTAAAATCTTTCATATGTAATATTTATTATAATTTAAATTAAATTAATATAATTTTGGTAAATATACGACGTGAAACCGATTTGACGGTCTATCTGCAGATTCTTCTATAGCCCCAGGAGCAGGTTTATAGACGTCTTCTACTATGCACAAACTCTCACCTCGACAGATCGATCGATTAGTCTAATATTTTAATATGTTCTTCGGAAAATCATTTAACAGACTGGCTCAATCCTAACGGAACGAAAATTTATATATTGCATATTCTAAATAAGAATTAAATGAACCTACTAATACTAATTTGTAAGCGGTGTTGCTCTCTGCTCACTCCGAGATTTTGTTGCTCTACCTACGAGTACATCACCAACCAATATTATGAGAAGTGAGCGACGAGCGTGTTATGCCTCCGACAGAGTTTGTGAACACTGTCAACTAACATTATTCAAAATCAAAATAACATTTTCAAATTAAAATCTTGTTTCTATCTTTTCAGTTCTTCAATGAATTTAATAAAGATAACAGATATTCATGCAGTCGGGTTATTTTTATTTAATATTTTTTTTATTTCCATCTTTTTAGTTTTCAAGAATCTTTAGCACAAATTTCTATTCCAAACTCCAATAAAACATATACATAAGTTATATATACATTCGTAATCACCGTTCAAAATCCTTTATTTTGATACCACACTCGATGTATTTTGAAAACATTATAAGTAGAGTTTAATTAGATAATTATTTTTGTTTTTTTTTTAATTTTGATGTACCCAGTGTCACTTTCACGATTAAGACGAATCTATTGACACCACTCACATAAAAATACGACAAGCCGTTTAGGCTCTAGGCCGTGCCAAAGAAATATACATACATACATACCCTTTACCCTTTACATTTCGCAGTCGGGTAAAAATTAGTAAGAGCAAATTTAGGCACAATTATTTTTTCATCTACCCTTAAGTTTAAAAAATCAATATAGGAGCAATTACTTAATACAGAATTGCAATGTTTTGTCTTTAATCCCGGTCCTGGGTCTAAAGCCCCTGTCACTCGACTTTTAAGTGTTACTGCGCTATATATAAATAATAATATATCTAAATAATAATATATGTAAATAAAGAGAATGTAGGAGGTGTTACGAGAGAAACCTAAGCGAAAGACATCTTCCACTCCGAGGTTCTCTGTTTGAACCTAGGGTAAGGTTAACGTTAGCCTAACTTACACGCCGATATATACAATAGTTTTCGACGTATATATACACCAAACATTAAACAAGAGCGTACTCACTTATAATTAACAGTTAATCAGATGTGCATAACAAATAATTCATAGTAGTTATAAATAATAACTTCTAAAACGAGTTTTTTATTTCACACATTGTTTATATTGTTTTAAACTCCAGCGTATAATTTATCAAATGTAATCATTAACATAGCAGATACACGTGTTCTTTGTTCTTTGAGTCTCGCTCGCCTTGAACTCATCGGTGGACGAATGAACTATTTTAAAAATGATATTCTAAACCTATTATTATCTCAGTCCAGTAGAGATGACTTTAATGAGAAAAACAGTTTTTTATCGGTTTCTACGAGGAATATATTATTAACACTTGTCGATTCGCCCTAGCTTCGGTGAGCTAAAACGTTTAAATGAAAAATAACATCAAATTACTATTTAAATGAAATTCTTATATTATTTCTATGTTTTAAGGTAGAACTGGAGCAATACGACTGTGTAAACAGTACGAACATACTACCAGACAGAGACAGATAAACCAAAATGTTAAATATCGTTTTTTTGACGCCAATAGGCAATACCTTTATATTTCTCACATTAGATTTTCTCACAAACTTTCGATGTACAGACATTTTTATTATATATGTATAGAAATGATCAATATACGCTTAAGTTGGTCCAAACATATTTTAAATAAAAAATACCCATTATAAGATCATTATAATCATAGTTAATTTATGGTAAGTCACAACGTTTTTGCTCTCCAATCAGCTTTTGAAGCTTTTAGGCACTCCTACAGCTGAAGTTAATGAAATAGCTGCCAAATTCTTTTTTCTCTATGTCCAATAAAATTCTCTAAACTCGGTATTATTAGTTTTCTTACCAATCCAATTAACTAGTAATAAAAATAGAAAATTTTTATTAAACAGCTTTTGCTTCTATAGAAAACGTTGGCAATTGCTATATTCGTCACTAAATAAATCCGCTTACTTACTTATATGAATTTATCATATTTTATGCGATTTTTATAAAGATTTGATCTGTGTAGTATTAAGGTCAATAAATAATTTAAATTGGTATATTGTTTATCTACGTAAATTTATTTTTTTAAGATTCTTGGGCAATTCGTGGCGCCACACGACAATTAGTAACTATTTATAAGATTGTTTACTTAAATATATCTTCTTAGATTTTTTCTATATTACAAAATAGCTTGCAAAGTTACTATTCATAATATAATATAAGATTTATGTGATGCATAAAAGAAAACATATTATATACGAAAAATACTTATCTTTCATTGTTTTTTTATTATTATTGTAGAGCGCATGAGAATACAATATTTTTTAATACAAAATTAAATAAATTGAGAAATAATTATAGTATTTACCTGAGATGACAAATGCAAATACTTAGATTTTTATGAATTTCTGAAAGTACGTTACTTTTTTATTCCTGATTGTTTCTTTTAAAAAAGGTGGCAAATCTGCTACATAAGCATGAGAAGAATTTTTAATAATTCTTTCAATTACCTCCAACCAATGTATACAAAATATTTTATGTTTATAGTGTTACCTTATACAAGTTAAAGAGATATAACAATAAAGATTATCTTAATATCGATCGACAGCGTTTAATATCTGGTTATTAAATCAATGTTTTTATAGGACCCATCGTCATCGACGTTACTTCAATACGTGGTAGGTCTACATCTAATAACTGAATGATTATGTCAAAATGATCCTCGCATCATTTACGCCTATTAGTAATAAGATACTATACACTTATATCGAGTTACGCGTAAACTATTTCCATATTATTCCTGCCCGCGGCGTTACTCGCGTCGGTACCGTTTGAATTAATACTTTGAAGAGATGATTGTAGATAATTTGTTGTGGTTTAGACCTGAGACTGTTCCGTTAACAGCGATCTTTATCTTAAACTAGTCGACCCGTTCGACTTTGTTCACGTGTAGCTCCGCTCTTTTTGGTCGTAGCGTGATGATATAAAGCCTATAGCCTTCCTCGATAAATGTGCTATCTAACACTGAAAGAATTTTTCATATCGGACTAGTAGTTTCTGAGATTAGCGTGTTCAAGCAAACAAACTCTTCAGCTTTTTTTCAAAAAAAGGTGAGATATTAACATCACTTTTAAAAAAAATAATACATGATTAAGACATTTCGACTTTAAATTTTTCACAGCAAAAATTCTAGCACTGTCGATAATGTTTATTTCACGAGTAGTTTTTTTATTACCATAGTTATGTTAGGTGACGAAATCGAGCAGCGGAAATGATAATTTATGCGTAATAAAGGAGCTCCCTGAATCTGCTCCAGGATCTCAAGCCCCGAGCATAGCCCGGTTTCTGGTTTAAAGTGCATGTTATTATTTTATTTTGGGTATTGATTTATACATACACAAGGCTGGCGACTTTCAGAAAACCATAAATTATCTATCATATTATATTGAAAAAGAATATTATTAGAATTGAAGAGTGATTTTTCATTTTGATACAAGACAAAATTTTTGAAGTAAATAATACAAAATATTAAATAAAGGAAATTGCGGAGAAAAGGAAATCCTTTTCCCACAACTCCATTAGATTTGATTAATTTAACTTAAATTAGTTTCTAGTCTATTATCATCACAATTATATAGGAAAGTTCCATCCCGCGTCCGATTGTTCGTGATAAGCTCAAAAATTACTGAACGGATTTTAATGCAGTTTCAGTAGTAGACAGAGTGATTAATGAGTAAGATACACTTTAGTATAATTTGTTAAGGTCCTGTGTAAATTGTTGAAATTCAGCCTATAATTGTTAAAAATATCGGAAAAAGTCAAGCCGGCTGGGAGTCTTTATCGAAAACGCTCTCTTGAGATTCCAAAACAATGTATGGTGGGATACATGTAGGCCTACTACCCATCCGAAGGGGGAGGAAGCGGTTCTACGTCTTAGCAAACCTTTAGATAGCCTTCTTGTAGATCACGTGAATCTATTAACTATTTATATTTTGTAGTTAATGGATGGATGTAACTTTTTAATCTGTAGACTTAAGTTAGCTGAAAAGTTTTATCTTTACAGTTGTTTTAGGAGCTGCAAATCACGTAGTACCATTTATATGAGTACACGTACATAATTTTCCCCGAAGCGTCTACAAAGTTTTTATCGGCTTCATACGTGAAAACGAAACTGTAATCAAACTAAGTAATTGCTCCCAAAATCCTCATTGAGGAAATTAAAATGTCTCTTATGAACTTTGATGGAGTGTTACATTAAATTTATATTTAACGCTTTACCTGATAATACCTTAGAGATTAATAATTAGTATTTGTTACTACTATGGTCTAGTTCAGCGATTTCCAAAGCACAATATAGAAACCCCCAAAGATCGATGATGAGCTGTAGGATATCAATATCAACGCTTTAACAACCTTCGTAGTTGAATTTGTTTATTTTAAACAAACTTCGTGTAGACAAAATATATCCCTGTCGCGATTGATTTAATTTAAGGCAATCTGCCTAGTGATTTCACACAGTAAACATTACCTAAATGTGTACAATAGTGCTTTGATCATGTAGATCATTCCCTGGTCACAAGTCCAAGACAATGCAAGTTCAAATCAAAAGCATGTTTAAATACCGCTGTTTCTCACTTTCTGACGTGAAATGTTAAATTATTAAAACTTAGTCTAGTACAGTGACCTGCAAAATATAAGGATTCGACGAGGAGATGAGTATAATGCTAACTATGCTTTTCCACGATGTGTATATTAATTTTTGTACTACTTTCTATTAATTATAGTTTCATACTTTTTTGCAGAGAATCTATCCACAAAGGCAACATGGCCATTTCTAGGTTGTCTGCAGGTCAATTAAAGTTTCGGAACCTTTGATCTAGAAGATGAAAAATATCATCCTGTCTATTTTCATTTTCAGAGCTTTTGAGATTACAACCAAAAGAAATTAATTTTCTCATTAAACTCTGTTTGCTAAATAAAACTTCAATTAATTTTCTAATTTAACAAAATTTTATATTTAAAATATTATTTGTAATTCTAATAAATATTGTAAATATTTCTTGACAGTGAATTATTGTTAGTATTTGTATCTCATAAATTATTTAAAGATCACATTGAATGCCCTTTAATATACGTTAGTTATATTGTCCATTAAACAATATTCATGTTTATGATAATTAATGAAACCTAAATAAATTGAAAGATGCTATAATCATTTAATATTAGTAATTTAATTCAATTATACTTATATTTTAAAAGTTTTAGCTTTTTTAATTAATTTATCAGTTTAAGGATATCATAGATCACGATTTTTATTAAAAGGCATTAAATTTTAAAAATATCTGTTTATATTGTATTTCCTAGACTAAATTTATGAACGTAGTTTCGGTATTTAAAAAAAAATACTTTCTGACTTTTTATTAAAGTCTTTCTTAATCAAATTAAATGTGTATGTTTGTATCTTTACTACTAAAATATTTTTTCTTAATTTGATCATTTGATTTATTAAGACAAATTAGGTGTAACCATACTTTCTAGTAAAATACAATCTAATAGCAATCTTCCTGACACTAAAAATCCTTCTATTTATTTATAGTACCCAACTTTTTACTGAAATTACATTTCCTATTCGCTTAATATCAGCATTTCTACACAATTTTATTTCAGACATGAACTCGAAAGTAACCTAGGTCGTCCTGTAACAAGCGAAATTGATCCTACTTTTATTTGATTAGTTTTATCGAAGAGACTAGACGATTGTACTCTTGTCTATTGTAGTTTCAGGTGGATTACTTGAGTCCTTCTACATTTTATCTTACATATCTCAGCGAAATTTTATTAAGGTACCCGAGTCCTAAAAGATAAAAGACGAAAACAATTGTATTTATGTAAATACTTAAATAGAGCTTAGATACGAATAAAATATAAAATTTACTACGAAATTATATGTTTGTAGGAGTGTGGATCGAGTCATGTTGTAAATCTTATTACATGCATCAAAACATCATTCAAAGTCTCATAACTAACATAAAAATAATATAAAGAGAATATTTATCTTTTTAAACTTAAGTTAATATTTTCAAAGATTATTTCGAAAAAAGCGTCATTATTAATACAGTAAAAAATTGTGATGAAAAGATATAAGATAGATAAGTAATAGGTAAGATACCTAAGTAAGTAGTTTTAGCGAATGATCCTAGAAATATCTTCTACTCTACTTCCGAAATAAATAAAAAAAAATTAGGTTTCACGAGTTTAAAAAATTGATTTAAAATTATCAAAATCTTATTTAAAATTATTTTCAATTTCGAAAATAGAAATACAAAATATTTTTTGATTTAATAATGTTTAAGTGTCAATCTACGATTTTTTCTCAACTATAGACTCCAAAAAAAAAGGGATTTGCTTTTAAGATAAGCTAAAGTAATTCAAAAAGAAAACGAAGAATATAATAGAAAAATAAATATAAAAAAACAGTTATAGCAAAGACAAAAATAGCCGAAAAGGGTATATGAAATAAATAATAAATGAAAAAGAAAATGTGACGTCTGGACGCTTTCAATTCAATGATGGAGGTGGAATGTGGATGTTTGAAAAGAACTAATTCGTTGTGCGAGTTGATATGGAGCCATTAGAATGATTGCCGTGATGCCGTCCCATCACGTGATTCAGTCTAAAGTGTGTGTAACAGACTGCTGGGAGTGCTGGGCCTCTTAACGGATTGAATTTTATACAAGAACGACCTCTAGGGTTGTCACCGACTGGCCGTAAATATATGTTTATACATTACACCTAGACCTACAGTATAAGGGCTTGTTGTTACTCCCCTCATATTTTTAAAAACACTGCCTCAGCATTACGCCCTAATTACTTGCTATGCAATAATAATGATTTCTGTCATGGTGGCGTATTTAATTGTTTACCTCTTACCTTTATGTTAGCACAACTTCTTTTTTTTTATCGATGGAAAATGTCTTTATGCATCCCCTCTGAGGTCTAGAGGTATGTGGGGCTCACAAGAAAAAGAATATGGATCTACTATCATAATATAGCTAATTAATAGGAAATGAACTTATGAGATTGAGACATGTACTTGTTGGCAATATTGATTTGAGAGCATTTTACTTTCACCCGTGAGGGGACGGGTTAGAATACTATTCCCTTCTGCTTCTGGGAGAGCATCTTGTAAGAGGCGAGTAACCCAGCACCTCTTGGTGATAGGGGATCTGTGCCCCGACTGCTCCCTCTCCCATCTCATTAACGCTGCGGATCTAGTGGATTCGGGTCTCTTGCCCAGGGTGCACTCCACTTATATATACTTATATTAAGAATATAATGCGATCGAGCGAACGATAATATTAACATGTGATCTAGATAGGAGCCGACCCTGGAGCAGGATTAAAGACCTCTTCTACTATGCACAGACTCTGGCCTCCACCGCTCAACCTCGCTACCAAATATTAAAATTATGAAGTACATTACTCACGTACTCCTCGAGAACAGAGGCCTAGCACCACGCCACCAAACAACACTACACTATTAGCTTCACTACTTTTTATATGTACTGCGCGATATCACTTGACAGGCTAACTCAATACTATCGGAACTAGTTACAAATTGAGTACTAAAAATAAGATAAAATGAACTACCTGCGAAAACTAATTTTAAACGGTGTTGCTAACTCTTACGTAACTAAAAATAATATTTTTACTTTATTGTATGTAGTCTCATTTTTTTTTCTTTTTTTTTTAAACTATTAAACGCAACAACCCTGCTGACTACAGATTAGATGCATCATATTATCCAACATCTTTATGTTATACTTGTCAGAGCAATTTTGTACTTAGTCTAACTTAGCTTTGTAAAATTGGTATTTATTGCCTAACATTATATTATTACGGCTTTCATGTTTTAAAGTCAATATTTGAGTATATTTAAGCATACATTTTGATGATGTTTACGTTATACATATATACCATTCTATATAATTACTGTATATTTTAATTTACATTTATTTTTTATTTTTTTAGACCATCAACATGATGTTTTCGCGCAGTGTACATGGAAGTTAGTATTATGGTGTCGTGGTTAAGGTCACCCTTCTTAAAGTCCACGTAAGTTCGAGAAGCAAAGGGGTGTGTTATAATTATATAAAAGACCTTTTACCCTACACCTTAGTGGCAAGTCCAAAGTGGTTTTCTGTCTAAATTGCTTGTGTATACGTTCTTCTATATAGTAATGTGTATTATTCCTTCCTAATTCTATGATAGTTTGTTTATGGCTGGAGACGATTTTTTTATTCACTAAGCTAGTTTGTTCTCGAAAGATGTAATAAGGTCTAGATGAGACCAGACCAAATGAAATAGTATCTAACCCAATGAGTTTAATTTCTTTTAAATTAGTTTTAGCAGTAGACTCAGTTCAAATGTATCATGGAAAATAGTAATCAGTTATATTTATTCTCATGTACGGAGGTGTTTAATACCAGCCTTATATCGACGTACCCTTATCAAGTTGCTTCATTCAGTCCGCAGGCGTCAACCTCCTCAAAATATTTACTAGTGCAAAGTAATTCTGTTCACTTTACGCGCTACTTCAAGCACAGGTGAAAATTGAAAAAGTTTATGTTACGACTCATTTTAACATCTGTAAAGGAACGTCGAAGTTTAATTTGGATGTTAAGTCGCGTTTCGTGGAATTGGACTCTTTTTACGTTCATATTTTATATTTTAAAGCATGGTGTGCTTAAAGATAAAAAGTAATTGCCTGTTAATATCTCAGAGCTTCATGCAGCAGCTTTTTTATAATGAGCAACACTTATAGTATAACTTCACAGTAACATAAAAGAAAGCAATAACATGCACTTTAGATAGCCTGACCGTCCCTGGGTAATAAGACTTTACATACAGATTTTAAAGGCTTTTTCATTATACATTATAATATACTCTTCCCTACACTATTCTATCCCGGTACTTTACATAGCAAGTACTAGTATCACTCAAGTAAGTCTCAGTAAGTGTTCAACTTATTTAGGTACACTTATAATATCATTTGACAGAGAGCCGCTGAACTTTCGGGGCTGAGCTTATAAATTGCTGAATTAGTTAGGATATTTTTAATCAAATCAAACATGATTATCTGCAGTGTTGTTAGCAAAAAAAAAGCATTATGCTGCTGCAACAATTACAAAAGGAATAATTAGTTAATATGAGAGATGACTAATAAGCCATAAGGCCCCCTTTTGTATGTTACTATTTTTTTATAAATTTTATTGTATGTATTCTTGTACCTGGTGTGCATTAGAGTTAAATAAATAATTGGGCATAATTCGATTTAAGTAAAATTCCCATAATATCGAAAAATTCTGCTAGAAATAAGGACAGTTTCTTGTAGATCGCTACACTGAACAAGAATAAATTCCGACTAGCCAATTTTTAATTTAAGCATAAATCTTAGAATGGTGTGTGTGTATACTATTACCACGAAAGATGGCTAGCGATAATATGGCTATTAGAACAATTTTTAAGGCGGAGTCGCAGACGCATCGAGCAGACGCGAGTTGCTCGTAAAAGTGAGTTATTATAACCACGTCCACTGAATATGAACAATTGCTGAACCAAAACCAATAGAATATGAGCCTTACAACAGACGTACTTAAGGTCTCTTTATTTTTGAAATTAATTTTAAGAGATTTTCATTTTACTTTCAACGAATTTAATGCTTAAGCACATATATTAGAAGCTACTATCTGCCAGAAATTTACATCTATCTCGATTGCTTAAACTAATTTTGTGAGTTTTTCTATATATATAGGAAAAAATGTCCGAACTTAACTCAATAAACAAATATTTGTATTCAGCCTTTCGATCTTTGATATTCGTAGTAATTACTCAAAGTTTGCAACAATAAGTTTAAAACAAGGACAATTTAATAGCTTTCTGAGCTCAAAATACTTTATAATAATAAATTAATAATCTACTTACAGTACTCGAACAATATATTGTAGAGATTTTCTTTTTTTATGGCTGTTAAGGGCCAAACGAGCAGACGGTCCACCTGATGGTACATATAAGTGGCCACCGTCGCCCATGGACATCAGCAATGCAAGAGAGTGACTTTTGTTCTACCGATGTATTGTACCTCGAAGATAGAGTGAGGAAGGGGAATGAAAAGGAGAATGCAATGGTTTTCGCGGCCCCTGAGGATGAGCGCCGTTTCCATTGAAACCACAACATTAATGGGTTGAAGAACGCATCAAAGACAGTTGGCTTTTCTTTTAAGTTATTTAGTTTTTCTTAACTTGTGGGAATTTATATTTCATAAAGGTGATCTATTGGAGCCGATAGCGATGTTACTAAAACAGAATGTATTTCAGAATCTGCCTTAGAGAGCTGGTTTGCTTCAAACACTTTTATTTTGAGTCCATAGTATTACCATTACAAACAAGCAAGTAAAGTAACTCAACAAGTACGTAATAGCACTAGTTTACCTCAGCTGCGGTATGTGAATCTGAACATAATTATATTAAATACGTTTATTAATGTACTCATGTTTTACCGTTATATCGTAAACAGCGTTAAGTCTAGATTACGATAATAATGCAAATACTTGTATCAACCTCTAAGTTACTCTAGTCATGGACCGCTTTACGCAGACTGAACGTATTTAATGAATATATTTAGTTGAGCAAATATTAATATATTCTGTATTTGCATCAATGGAAATGTTAAATGATAGCAATTTGTAGTTTAAAATAAAGGTTTTGGATTTATTTTGCTTATAATATTAACAGTATACAATTTATTTTGATTACTGATGTTGTCTTATCAGCCTAACACTTCACTACTTTGATATCACAACAGAGAGGCCAGTTGTAAACCATGTTGAGATTTAATTAGATCTCTCATAGTACTTACTACATTCTAGATGTAGTGAAGTGGTCGTGCTTTACCTTTACTTTATTCATTTACACTTAACTGTGATGTCAAGATGAAACTTTCATTCAATGAAGTTTATGGTTAAATAGCTGTTTATCTATCGGGTACTAATTAAAGAACCAATTAATTTCGTACAGTATTATAAGTAAGGTCAACAAATGAAAGAAGAATCCCTTAAGAATGACAACATTATTTTACAAAGTGACTATTTACTCATCTATTTACTCCACTGAATTATTATTACTTGAATAAGAACAGCCAGTCAAAACTCTTTTCCAAAATGTAAAAAAGGCTTAACTTAAATGTAAAACAATACACCAGGTATCTATTGTGTCGCTGTCCTAACGCGCGAACACTTCACGAAACAAAACAGTAAGTGCGAAGTGCAATCAAGTGCTCTCGTGCACCGCTTTATGCTGCACTGTTCGCAGTCGCAAGAACGTTTGTGTCAACACTTGTGTATGAAAGATAAAGTAGTGTTATTAAACAACAATCAGGTGGGTACAGGGTTTTTTGACAATAAAATTTGAGTAAATGAGTTTTTATAGAAAGGAATTTCATATCAAAATAAAATATAATTTAACGTCATTTCAGATGGGAAGCTAAGGAGTTGCTGATGCTTGCGAGTCAGGATTACGAAGCTCCTTTACATAGCACCACACCGCGGAACCATACAAGTATTTCATACGGTGTTAACCGTATAAAATTGAGCAAAATTCCTATAACATTACCTACAACAATTCGAAAAACTTGCACTTTCTCAATCTCCATTATTAGATAGATGAAGCGTCAGTAGCTCAGATAAAAAAAAGATATTTATACCTTTTAAAACCTAAAATTTTCAATGTGTCCATGACTATGACCTCTATTTTAACACCATTACCATAAGTAGGCAGAATGAGATCTAAATTAATTAATTACATTTACTTACAATAATATTTGAGTTGGAACCGTCTTAAGTCGAAAAGTCGAGCTTTGATTTTCTACTGAAAATTTATATTTTATTCAGATAAAAAATATTCAGCCTCTCTTCAATTTCTCTAAATGATTTTGAGAATTGTTAGAAAATAAGTATGAATAATTATATATATCCGAATGAACTATTACAGAGACTTAATGAATATACGTCTCCGGAAAAGAATTCCTAGGCCGTTCAGTTTCATTATAAACTCATTAGAAAAAGAATAATATGTTGACAAGAAATCTGCAAGTGAAAGCGATTTAAAAAGCTGATTACTTTATGTTAGCAACACTTAATATTTTGATTGTATGTACTTCCTATAGAATTATATTGACTTGCTCGAATATTATATATAATATCTATACCAAACGGTCTAAAGCAGTTGTTGAAGTGATTTTATATAGTTAATAAGAGTATGCTTTATTATCTATGGTAGTTACAAAGAAGGCAGTGGAGTTCTCCTGTGCTAGGCTTCCTGTCTAAAGTGCATATTTAAATATAATTCCCTTTCTTATTATCAACGAATACGGCTCATCCAATATTCAGTAACGTTAAGTTAACTAATTTTAAAAATTCTGGCTGTTTTAAATATTTATTCAGTCTTATTTTCCTGATTGCTAAATAAACGTAATTAAAACTTTTGGATTACATTGTGCCTGATTTCTTTTTTAATTTGGCTCAGGCCAATTCCGTCAGCGCAACGGGGAATGACACTCCCTCCTAAAAAAGAACAATAAAGGGTAGGATATTACGTAGAATGGCATTTCTATAATAAAAATACTAAAAAATACGTCTGGAAATCAGTTCTGAAGTTCTATGAAGATGCTTTATGAAAGTTGAGATTAGTGTTTTTTGTTAACAAAGAGTAACTGTTGATTTTTTCTTTAGTTTTTGAATATGAAAGCTACTCGAATAAGTAACTACTTACTTTCTTATTTCACGTCTCATAGAAACGTCAAAATTAATAAATATTAAATATAATTTTTTTATTGTCGTTGTAGTCTCTGAATAGTATTAGTGAAAGTGTTGTGCAGTGCAGTAATGTGTTAGTGCTGGGAGTTCTGTCGGGTTAAAGTCCTGTGGGTACCTTACAACATAATTGCCAGGTGGTAACTAATTGCCACAACGTTAGGTTAGGTTAGCCTTAAAAAAAAAAAAAAGCCTTGTGTAAGGTTAGGTTTATGTTAGCCTAACCTTAGGCTTACAATGATTCTCTTATTTTGCGCCAACAAACCTTTATTACTATACTCTATATTATATCAGTAGGAATTTAAAAGCAAGGTGAACGGTGCTTCGGGCATAAGAAGCAGACAACTCACATGATTCGATTATGTTTACCATGTGTCTCCTGACACATTGCCTCATATCTATCGGAATAGAGGATGAATACTGTCTAGAAGTTATCAACAGTTAGCAACACTATTGACAACTTTATATTCGCGGGTACAAGTGGTACCTATATATTTGAGACAGTTGTCAAACGCCTGGTGGTGTAGTGGTGTGGTGTGATGATGCTAGGTATCCATTACTAAGCTTTGGAGTAGTTTTAATATTGGTTTGCGTTTTAAGTGTATATTATTGTCTCGTGCGATGACGTGTTACTTCGCGGTATCGGTCCCATGTAATTGACACAACAGTGTTGCTTTTTTAGGGTAAACATATTACAGGGAGATTACTCTGTTTATGAAAACTCTATCATATACAGCTAAGCCGTTTTACACCGTTCAGTGGATTTACGAGTTACTTTCGCTGACCGAGGCTCAATGGGATGCGTGTGAATCATAAAAAGTTTATAGACAAATATAAAGTCCTGGGGTTCATCAAAGACAGAAGCCGGGAAACGACAGGGCCCATTTTATTGCTTGTTACGCACCATAAACACGAATCGATAGGCAGAACTTATTTTTTTACGAGTATAAGATGTTTAATAGGTGAACCGAATGATAATGGAAGAGGTGCAACAATATGGGTGTTGTAACCTATTTTAGAAGTAGATATTGTATCGCTGAGACATTATATCATCTATATGGGAAGGGAAGTATACGTATTACTGTACAGCAATACGTATTAACCTGCAATTTAGACATATAGCCGGACAGCGCCTTGAACTAGAGACCAAGATTTAGGCAGGCATAAGGAAGTAAATAAAGGCCTTTTTCCGAACAATAACTACAATAGATAATAAAGTTAACTTATGTAAACCTCAAAAAGGGTGACCTTTAACCACGACACTACAACACTAGTGCCATGTACACTGCGCGAAAACACCAAAATAAAATAAAAGGGACTACCAATTTATAAACAGTTTAACAAAAGCATATAATTTTTTTTTATTTAATAAAATATATTGTTGTACATGTGTTCTCGCATTCCATGGTATATATATTTTCAGTAAACAAATTGTTCCCCCCATCCAATCGGTAAATCTCCGGATTTATCGAAGGCATGAGTGTTGTTTAACCTGGAAAATTCCATGTAAGAAATAACAATTAAAAATTATTGTCTATTACAGAAAAAATAATCTAACTCACCATTGTTAATTTCATATTTATGAAATACGTTTAACGATTTGACTTTAAATATGTTTGAATGTTAAATGTTTTATTCCGAAATTTTTTTTATTGCGGTTGAAACTACAGTAAAATATACTACAAAAACAATAAGTAAGTGTTCACCTTTTATAAACCTTTAGCAACTCGTTTGTGAGACTATATCATGTACGAGGACGTGTATGACCTATATGTACTAAGTTTTACAGTACCATTAGAGACGGCATCTTATCGTATACTATTTTCTTGTGCACTTAGTGTATTATAGTAGAATATTCTTTAAATACTCTAAGTACCTAATAAATGAAAGAAACTCAAAAAGCATGTCCAGACAACAAAATAAAAGCTCTCAACGACTCTATCCATTCACTATCAATATAAAAAACAAATTAAAACCGATCTCAATTACCGAAGGAGCTCTAAAATATAAATTCTTTGCTTAAATAGAAAGAGCACGTTTCCAATCAAGTTAGTAAACATGGCGGGCAAGTGGGGGTGTGCATAAAACGTATTACACACGCGGTTTTGTTCGCAATAAAACTATTTTACGTGTGTGTAAGCCTTGATAAAGCGAGTGTCCCTTGCCCATTGCCCAGTTTATCGTCCTTCGGTTTATGATGCACAAATTTCTATAAAACTACCGTATATTATTTTATAGTAGTAGGTTACGCGGTTACGCTTGTGTTCAATTTTTTCGACAAGAATACCCTCAGACATAAAATTTTATATGATCTTGTTTAAGGAATGATCCAAGGTTCAGGGATTGTAATATCACATTTCTAAATCACTACTTTAGACCATGTTAACTGAATGAAAGCACTTGAACGAGTCCCTCAGATCGATCGGAACTATTACATGTCAATCAAACTAACAAAAGTGTTTCTAAAACTTGTCATATTACTCTTTAGTTCAGACAGATTCTTGTCTACTTTAGACTAGATTTTATCTACCATCTTTTGGTAAATCACAAAAATAAATTGAAATACTTATAAGCCATGAGTTGATAAAACGAAGGATTCTTTGAATAATCATTTTTCAGGTAATCCCGATGAGATAGAGTTTGCTGAATTATAAAAACAACAATTGGTAAATATTCAAATAAATGTTTTTCGTCCATTTGGTGGAAGTAGATTTTTTTTCCCCAATTTCTATTTCAACATATAAACAAACTGTATTACAATTTTTATATCTATTGAATATTTACGTGTAGGCAAGGTGACAAATGCCCAGTAGGTCCACATGTCCTTTACGTGAGTTATGCTTTTTATTTTACATCGACTCGTTACGCGGAAAATTTATGAGAGACCGAAGTGTGCGCAATAATTCAAAATGTTGCGCACTTCACGGACAAAATAGTGACACACGCACCAAAAAACATTCAAAGTTTTTTACAGTATTGAAATTCGACAAATATTATTTACGTTGACAATTGTTTTGCAAGGTTTAAATTATAAATAGTACAAAAACACAACACACTTTATAGTACGAGCCAAGGCTTCTACCAACCCTACTATACTTATAGTTTGAAATCTGAAAAACAAGACGAATAGGTATATATAATACTATTGTTAAATAGGGTGCTAAAAATATTTAATAACGGTTTTGGGAATTTTTTTTATATTATATTCGAGATATAACTGTTATTCATGTTCTCAAATGACTTTTGTATAGCAGCAGAACTAGCAGAACATACATAACACTAAACGTATATTCGTATATTTTCGTTATCAGGACCACAAGTTTTTTACACTTTATTCCAAAAATTAGAGGTTTTTGTGAACTAAATTTGTATTGTGTGATCAATAATTCTATTACAATAATATTATTTCAGCAGTAGTAGCCTAGTGGTTAAGACGTTGATGTCTACTTGGGATGTCCGAGTTCGATCCTGAGCACACAAAGATGACTCTTCTGAGTTATGTGTGTTTTAAGAAAATAAATATCGCAAGGAAACCTGCACTCCTGAGAGTTCTCAATGTTCTCAAAGGTGTGTGAAGTCTGCTACCCGCATTTGGCCAGCGCGGTGGACTGATCTCTCCTCATTCTGAGGAGCTGTGGGCCATTTAAGGGTGATGAGGATAATGATGAATAATATTTCAAAAATATGATTCATAAATTGCATCATCATATGCACATAAAAACACTTATTAGATTATCTAGGTAATTGTTTATATACCTATAATGTCCGATAGAATAAATTACAGTGGTGGCAATTGCATTATTTACCTATACTATCTTATTATAAATCATTAAGGCGTAAACCAACAACATATTTCTATAGAATGTAACCAGCTCAAAATATATGAGAAAGGTCATATGTACAATGTAATATCATAAATCTGCAACTTAGCCTTAGGTTATTTAGATCTATTTATAGACTAAAACGTAAATGCAAATATTATTCTATGCTAATAATTATACACTTCGTATCAATAATAATATGCAGAAATAACACAAGTACGATAAAAGATCTTTGTAACAGGTTATGTAGAGTATTTTGCGACAACAACAGTTTTTTTTCTATGCCTTTTTCTGAACGTCTCTTTTTCTCAGATATTTATTAATTTAATATTGGACAACTAAAAAATATAAAAAAGTGGAAGGATGTAAATAATTGAAATCGATTTTTATGTACATTGTTTATATATTTTTTAATAACTGTAAAACAATATAAAAAGAGAAAACATATTACGCGATATTGTGATAAATATTACGCAGAATCGTCTAACGCCATATACGAATGTTGCTAGGCAACGCGAACGAACTGGTGAAGGAATTATATTTATGGTTATAACTACATTTGTATTATTAATTAGTACAAGATGTTGTGAACGCACTAAAATATTAATGTGTGTTAGTCACAGATCACAATGTATTAGTCGATTGTTATTTAAAATCGAATCGTTAACGCATTAAGACATCATTAACTCGAGCTGTCAAAACTAAAATAAATGGTTGCCCGAAGCTTGATATCTCACGAAACTAATTACTTTTTAACACGTTAGAACCTTCTAGAAAAAATGGAAATTATTTACAATAAGCAGTTGAATTCAAATTATTTTTATTCATATTTACAAAAGAACAATGATTTGAATATAAAGATATTCCCATCTGAAATTTTCACATATATTTTTATGTAAAAAAAATAGTAGCGCCATCTGTCGGAACTTGTACGAACTATGTGAATAAATCATTTTACATTTAAACGCGCTTGATCGACGGAACTTTACTTCGTGTTCGGAGACACCGTGTCTTGGACGGCGGTCTATCAATGTAATGAAAATACGTACTGACGATTCGGCTAGCCATAGTGCGACTTTAGGGCCAATTTACTGGAGACACCAGATTTCCAGATAACAGGTTAGGAGATCCGTCATGGTATTTTACAAGCAGCTTGTGTTTATTGCAAACGTGGTGTTCTGTACAAAATTGTAGACTAGGGAAGTACTTAACAAGGTATTTTATAAAATGTGTAATATTTTATTACTTATAAAGTATATCATGGAGTATGTTATTACTTCACACATCCATCTTGATCCTGTCACATCGATCTATTAATATTAGAAATTGAGCCAGTGGTAATGAACGTTCAACATCCATAACTACCTGAGCGATAAAATTCATTGATAATGAGGATCTCGACGCCAGACAATTTTGAAGATGACGAATAATTTTATGATTCAATTTTAAGCTCATACTACTATAGAGGTTAATGGGGACGCCTTGTAATCTGTTTTATTATACGAGATCTTTTATCACCCACTTTTAATAATTAGATAACATTTCACGTTTTTGTCTTATGAATTGTTAGTCATTAAAATTCAAGTTTTAATCTTGTCAAAAAATTTAGATATACTATCGTATTATTGGCAGCTTCGCTTGCATCCTTGTGATGACCTATAGTTATCACGGCGACAGTCAAATAAAGGATTCAAATATGACGGCTTTTCATTTTCATTTCAACTATCGTCCAAATTCGCACTACATAAGGAGTTAAATTTTCAATATTATAAATTACAATTTTCTTAGTGCTTATCTACAGCATCAAGGACAGTCACATGGTAATTTTAGACCCAATAATCTGGACTGTGCGTTGATATATCTATCCCTTAGCTGAATTTTTACTATAGAATTACTTACAAGCTAATATATTACAATACTATTTAGAAGTATACCTCTTTCATATATTACGTAGATATGCATTTTTCATTTTTTTTAAATAATATGTAACTTAATATCCTAATTCTATGCAAATTGTATCTTTATTTAATCCTAGTTCGTATACCAGTTGAGATACATGTTCGCTTTCAAGAAACTCGTTACTATCGTTATCTCTAAATTAGTGAAGGTAGGATTAGATACGAATTTGAATAGCCTTGAGTACCAACTGAAGATCTGAGAATAAGGGTACGTATACTTTGGGAGCGATTTTCCTTACCTTTTTTATAAATAATATTATAAAATGTAACTTTTTGAATGTTTGTACATAGAAGATATTATTAACTTTATAACACCAATGAAAACAAAAAAAATATTATTAAATTTTTTTTCGTCTGTCTTCCTGTTTGTATGCGCATTATGTTTGAATGCATGAAATTGGATACGGTTTTCACAGTTATATTGTTATAGGTCTAACTTAAAATATACGCTTCGCTTCATTTCCATCCGATATCAGAAAAAAGTTATTGGCATTTAACAAACAGAATAATTATTTCCTATTAAAACTCGTTTAGAAATTGTATTTCCGCTCTTATCAATAAGTCACGATTACGAGACTCAATCAATATGGAGGACAAGCATTAACTTTTAATATTCTAACAAAGTTTACCGGCTCTACAAAACTAATTTAAAACGATGTTAATGGCGTAATAACGTACTTTATTAACACCTTGCATGTCAATAGAAATAAATTTTAAGGTTGTCACAAATAGGCAACTATTGAACTAGCCAATCTGCCCTCCATTCAGTGAGGAATATTCAAATGCTTGCAACTTGCCTGCAACTATGAATATGCTACTTTCCCACTATTTTCTATATATATTATATTACTAACTGTGTCCCGCGGTTTTACCCTCTATATCATTATAAATTATAGCCTATATGTTATTCTGATGTGTAAGCTGTATTATTGTAACGTTTCATCAAAATTCATTCAGTAGTTTTTGCGTGAAAGAGTAACAAACATCCATACATTCTTACAAACTTTCACGTTTATAATATTATTAGGATTCTATATGTGTAGCATATCACTAATTAGCAGAGTCTCACTCACACAAAACTTTTCAATAAAGAATAATAAATTTTGAGAGGTCGTTTCGAATCCCAAAAATACATTTCGGCGATTCTTTTTTATTTCTATAGATTTTAAAAATACCCAAATTGGACAACAACTCTAAGCCTTATTTGACACCTGGACCTAAATATTAAATGTAAGTTGTTCCTACCAGTAGGATACATTGCGAGATAGTAAAACCTGTGAATAAGGATTATAAAACGTTCATTAATTCTTTAATAGAAACTGAGATTTATATAATTCAAGCAAAACCTTAATCATAAATAATAAAAGGTTTTTGAGTAATAAAAATATGTTTCACCTGTTATTTGGTATCATGTATTGGCGTAATAAATACTTATCGTTTTATATTTTTTTGGCCGCTCACCTGCCAATCGGTAATTATAAGAACTATACTATAGTAATATAATTATAAACTTATAAATTAATACGACCTAAATATTATTTATAGCTGACGTTAGTCGAACTTTCTTATATCACGAAATACTTTGAGGTTTACTATATATAAAACTATCAATGCGTAAACAACTGATAAGCTCATAACTGCTGACTCACATTCATGATTTTTCTCCAAAACAAAGAATTATTAACACAATATTTTTTTTTTGGATTCCTACAAAATGAATTTATTCCCAAATATTGCAGCAGACAGACTGTGATAGCCCAGTGGTTAAGACATCGGTGTCTTAATCAAGAGGTCCGGGTTCGATCCTGGGCACACACCTCTGACTTTTCTAAGTTATGTGTGGTTTTAGCAATTAAATATTGCTTTAACGGTGAAGGAAAATATCATGAGGAATCCTGCACTCTAAAAGTTCACAAAGGTGTGTGAAGTTTATCAACCAGCACTGGGCCAGCTTTGCCGATCATGACTTTACTCCCTCCTAATTCTGAGGAGTAAGTAATGGGCTATTAATGGGTTGTGATGATGATGATGAGCAGACAGACTGACTGACTTGACACTCTGTCAAAGAGTCATCCGTTTAATAAGTAACAAATCGTGTTTGACAGATGGAATATATTTCATACAGCCATTTTAAAAATGTACCTCAAATTAAATTTTAACATATACTTACCTTTATAGTAAATACTAGTCGACTTGCTCCGGGTTCTCACGATAGCAGATTACCACGTATACTTAGATTTAATAAAAACACTACGAATTAAAGGTATTCAGGTGCTTACAACAATAAACGTATCTTATCCTGCAGAAACTATAAATTTTTGCTTATTTGTTAATCCAGATTAAAAATTACCTGTGTGCTTACATTCAACGGAACTTATAATTTTATTTTTATTAAATTTGACTACCCAAATAACATCTTAAAGTAAAATCGCTGCAAACTCGACACACCTTTACAATAATCCTTAGCAAGGGTGTGTGAGATACAGTCTGTGTTTTGGAGCCATTATTTACTTCAGCGAAGGTTGAGATATTTATTAACCATCAGAGCGTAAGCCAGTTTGGTTAATACTCACATTAAGGAGAGATGAACTGCTTCTGATAATGAATGCAGTTTTACATATTACAAGTGTCGCAACTTACTTCACTTGATATAAATTAAGTTAACTACTCGTATATTGTAGACTTACGAATAATATTAATCTATAAAATAAACTATTCTCCAGTTATTCAGGAATGCGTGGAAATCTTGTCGACGTAAATGTTTTATTCTACTTTAAACAATTTTCAGCTTTTATTGAACTTAACCCTGGAAATCTATTGTTCACTTACTCAGGAGGTGTGGAAATCTTGTCGACGTAATTCTGCTTTAATCAATTATCAGCTTTTATTGAACTTAACCCTGGAAATCTATTGTCCAGTTACTCAGGAAGTGAGGAAATCTTGTCGACGTAAATGTTTTATTCTGCTTTAAACAATTTTCAGGTTTTATTGAACTTATTCCTGGAAATCTATTGTCCAGTTACTCAGGAAGTGAGGAAATCTTGTCGACGTAAATGTTTTATTCTGCTTTAAACAATTTTCAGGTTTTATTGAACTTAACCCTGGAAATCTATTGTCCAGTTACTCAGGAAGTGAGGAAATCTTGTCGACGTAAATGTTTTATTCTGCTTTAAACAATTTTCAGGTTTTATTGAACTTATTCCTGGAAATCTATTGTCCAGTTACTCAGGAAGTGAGGAAATCTTGTCGACGTAAATGTTTTATTCTGCTTTAAACAATTTTCAGGTTTTATTGAACTTATTCCTGGAAATCTATTGTCCAGTTACTCAGGAAGTGAGGAAATCTTGTCGACGTAAATGTTTTATTCTGCTTTAAACAATTTTCAGGTTTTATTGAACTTAACCCTGGAAATCTATTGTTCAGTTACTCAGGAAGTGAGGAAATCTTGTCGACGTAAATGTTTTATTCTGCTTCAAACAATTTTCAGGTTTTATTAAACTTAACCCTGGAAATCTATTGTTCACTTACTCAGGAGGTGTGGAAATCTTGTCGACGTAATTCCGCTTTAAACAATTATCAGCTTTTATTGAACTTAACCCTGGAAATCTATTGTCCAGTTACTCAGGAAGTGAGGAAATCTTGACGACGTAAATGTTTTATTCTGCTTTAAACAATTTTCAGGTTTTATTGAACTTAACCCTGGAAATCTATTGTCCAGTTACTCAGGAAGTGTGGAAATCTTTTCAACGTAAATGTTTTATTCTGCTTTAAATAATCATAAGCTGTTATTGAACCATATCCTATAAATCGATTGTCCAGTTACTGAGGAAGCGTGGCAGTGTTGTTGAATAAATTATTATTCAACTTTTACAACAATTATTAAATTAAAATTGTCAAATCTTGTAACTGAGCTTCCTCAGGTGAAATTGCATTTTTGCTTATTAAAGTTACGCCAGCTTGTTTTATTTATAATTTTTCATCTTAATATAAGGTTTGTTCTTTAGACCAATTAAAAAAATATTGATAAGAAAACAAGCGATTATCTCGCTGTAATCGCAGTTCGAAATTGGGACAACTAAATACGAAGCTAGCTACTTAACAACAAAAGGCGTCTTTTCTAAACGTCAAGAGAGCAAGTCTATTAAAGAGCATTACTTTACATACATTTTTCTTCCACATTTTTGACTGAGTATCTCGAAGAGACGCATTTAGTACAGAAGTTTCTAAAGATTTCAATGAGAAAATGTTAAGTTAGATCATTAATAAGCAATACAATTGTGAAAACCAAAACTAATTTCGATCAGTTTAGTTTTTACTTGATTCGTGTTTAAACATAAACCAAAAAATTTGATTTTCTTTTATTGTGGTTATAAAGACACCTTAAGTTTTATTAAATTTACTATTCAACCCTCCACGCAACAGTGATGGCCCAGTGGTTAAGACTGTTAATGTCTTACTCGGGAGGTCCGGGTTCAATCCTGGGCACACACCTCTGACTTTTCTGAGTTATGCGAGTTAAGAAATTAAATATCACTTGCTTTAACGGTGAAGGAAACATCGTGAGGAAACCTGCACTCCTGAGAGTTCGTTAAAGTTCTCTGTCGGTGTGTGAAGTCTGCCAATCCGCACATGGCCAGAGTGGTGGACTATGGCCTAATACCCCCCTCATTCTAAGGAGGAGACCCGGCTCAGCAGTGGGCCATTGACGGGTCGTGATGATGAACCCGCCACGCCACCCACCACATATTCTTATATTTAATAAAAGACATATCGTTTATATATTGCGATAGAAAAATATTTAGTTTCCAATAAAAATATTTTATTATTATATACTACGAATTAAAGGTATTCAGGTGCTTACAACAATAAACGTATCTTATCCCGCAGAAACTACGAATTTTTCCGGGATTAAAAGCTGTGGTCTTTATGTTAATCATCGTTATTAAGTACCCAATTTCATTTAAATCCGTTCTGCCGTTTTTGTGTCAGAGTAACAGACATCCAAATATCCAAACTTTCACATTTATAATATTATTAAGTTGTTCTATATCTACAGATATTTGATAAGGTACATTTTTATTATATATAGAAGTAGATACTCGAGAATCCCATGAACAGAATTTATCTCATAAATTGATAAATTGACAATTACAGCCAATGAAAAGGTCAACACAATAATTTTAGTGCCAGTAAGTAGGAGGTCAAAAGGATTTCATTAAGTAAAACAATTTTTTATTTTTAAAATTTTTATTATATTTTTATAAAGGTTTTATTGTATTTATCGTAGGTATAGTGTCATTTGAAATATATTTGAATACTAATTAGCTTCCCAATTAGATAATGTGTAGTAGGCGATTACGTATAACAAAATACAATGGTAAGTAAAAATAATGAATCACTGAGACATAACTTTACAAAGTTTAAACAAAAAGCTTAAATAAACAGTGCGTAAGTATACAGTAAGAATTAGTGAAAGTAATGTAACTAAATATTGGGTTATTATTTGTGCATTAACTAAAGTAGGTAAATTAAAATTATTCTAAACACAAATTAACTTTAAGAGCTGCTAAACATAATATAATCGTACTTTGTAGTTGCCTATACGGCACCTATTATTCATATCTAGGTAAATCATTTAAGGGTTCATTTGAACTATGTGTTAATGTTATCTATTAAAACGATCTTTGTCGGCGACAATAAATTATCTTTTTAAAACTAAGAGCGATCGCTCCGTTGCTGTCACAGACAAAGACTCGAGACTGAGGCTCGTAAATAGAACCTACAGTTCACACGACCTGACAGACGACGCGAACTCTCTCTAAAATAATTTGTAGTCAATAACAGTCAAACAAAATTGGACTAAACAACAAGGAATTTGTACTTTGGGAGATGTGATATCATAGAGAATCGACTAGGTCCTCATCAAATGAATATTAAATACTTAATGAACATTGTATCAATAATATATAATATAAGCAATATAAAACGTAACATAATCGGAAACACTAGACAATAATATAATTCTGCTAAATAACTGAAGTAATTCAGATTCATCGTCAAAGTTGTAATGGCGCAATTGTACTCGCTGACATCCAAGACAAACCAGTGGTGCTCAACATGTTACAAACGCCAAACACTGGCTGGGTTTCTACGAAATATTGGAATCAATTTTCATTTTATATTGTTTTTAAATCTCTACCCGAATGCGTAATAGTGAATGATGATCAAGAACCACTGGATAAGACGCATGGAATGCATTCGCAAGCCGATGAAGTCGACTAGAAACGGCTTCGATCAATCCGAGCACGAGTTTCCTGTCCAATACAAAAGTGACCACGAGGAATTGTCTAACAATATATTATAATCGAATAGAATAAAAACATCACTAAATTTTGTATCGAAAACGTATCTAGCGTTGTAATAAAATGATATGCCTGCGAACAGCGACACTTTGGTAGAGATCACAACTGCATGAATGATGCACGCTCGTCCGACAAACAAAATCAACGAAATGTCATTCGCCGAGTACCCACTACACATTCTGCTATTGATCCTGTTGGCCGCTCGTTCGATACTGCTTTAATCGATATCATATTTATAATAAATGTCACAACATCAAGCCGGTATAAAAAACACTAAGCCTACTAAAACTACTTCCTGCGAAAACTCTTTTAAAGAGTAAACTTACAAACTAGATTCGTAAAGTAACACAAAGCCCGCCACTCGGGCGACGGGCTCAATATCAGGATCCGTATAAAATATAACATGCTTTTTTATCTCCTTAGTTTTATTACAATTTTCTGAAACAACCTTAAACACTACTCATGCTTTACCAACATTACAAAATAGACAATACAACGCTCGCTATCCTTATTTTTCAATATTTCAATTGTTACAAAATGGAACTTCTCTTCTTATCGTAAACGGAATAATCCTAGGCGCTTAGTTGGTTATGGTTCAATTTTACCAATACGCAATACGTCGATTGCAAATTTATAAAAATATACATTGAAAAGTCACTTTATATCATATAGAATATCATATATATTTTAAAACGATTCTTATCTCAAGCACTTAACCGTTACACTTAAAATTAATCAATTGGCGTTTTCTGAGCTTCTTACCCTATCCTTCTTTTATCAAACCATATTCCAGAAAAATTGTAAGTAAACGAGAGATCATAGTAAAATACATATATATGACACGACCACACCCAATAGTTAAACATTAATGTGTAGATAACCAGTATTCCTACACTAGAAATGAAGAATTCAATAACATGATTATTCATTCATCCAAACACACATTGCTTATAATAAAGATACAACGTAAATTATATATGTAATGAGATGCTTTAAAAAATAATTTTAATATCATCAGAATATCATCTTGTAGATCTAGTTATATTGAATATATCAGTGAATAGACGATCTAACTAGATCTAAAAATAAGATTGTTTTAAAATAACTTTTGTAAAGCATCTTATACAAACTCACGACAAAATATAGCCTAGCTTAGACATAAAGGACATCGTCTCCGTAGGTCATATCAAGAAGAAGTCTTAATATTCCAGAGCAGGAATCGGAATCACAACAGGAGTTCGGTCAAGACAACTTCTTAAATCACGACAAACGGGCGGTCTTATACAATACCTATTATCGCTGTGATACACGTACGAGTTTTACCTCGATTTTCTTAGAAAAATACTACATCTACAATGTCAGTAAAAAAAAGTATAATTACTTGATGTTAAATTTACGAATTTATACATATTAGAAAAAACGTTACTCCTAAGTTACTCGTTACGTTACGAAAGTACAAAAGTTTTTAATTATTACATTATGACACTCATACCCTGATGCACCCCGCGCATTATGTAGTAAACGTTAGTCTAATTGCCACGCAATAACTTAATTATTATCTTTAACCAATTCGTAAGATTATCACCAATTTAACATACTTACCACAATTTTTAATTTCAATTTTTTAACGTAACCGCAAATTGTATTGATGAGAAACTCTTGGAGCAAACGCAGTGAAAGAAAAACGCATATTGTGCACATCATTGAATTGTATCAAAATTTCAGCTTTCAAAAATATTTCCAAGTTAATTTATGAGAAAATCGTACAAACACTACATCTAGACAGTCTTTTGATTGTGCGTTTGCTCTTGTGGATAAACATTTGCGATCAGTTCCTGCTGTAATATCACTTTTCACATTCTCATCGCATTTGTAAGTTTGAGACTCAAACATTACTTATACTTATTATGAAGAATATGTCAATGGCGTCATGACAAATTTACTCAAAGTGATAAATGCGATGGAGCGCTAACGTTAAGCCCTAAACTACAAAAGTTAATACAAAATGTTAATACATATACATTAGTGTAGAAAACATCGAGTATCAAAATATAATTAACATGTTGATTTGCAACTTTCACTAACCAATAACAGCCGTATACAATAATCAGCCAATGCGTTTGAAAAATTTTGAGCTTTTACTGAAGACACGGTTATCGGATGTCTTGATGCCATTACCAGGAGCTATTTGAGTCTATTACTTTATATTTAGTCATTACATTGGTCAAACCAATAACTGAATATTAGGACATTGGTAAATATTTAATATTGCTCAAAGTGACGTCTATAAACAATCAGAATGATAAGCTCCACCGATTCAACCATCAAATTTAATTTGGTTTTCGTGTTTCCTTACTATTACATAGCTTATCTAGTCTTAGCTATTACACAAACTTTACCATGCGCGACCATAGTCTTCTTACCGATCACAATTTGGGACTTGAAAATTTAGCAAAAATACATTATTTTATGAACGCTAATTACGTATAACTAGACAAGGTTATATATTAAGGGGCAGGGCTTTAAGAGCTTTAGTCATTAGTAATGTTTTAAATATCACTGAAATAAGATAATTTGACGTAATAATTAAAGCACGTGCTAACGTGGCTCTATGACCAGAATGTACACAATTTATAACAAAACTCGCTTGGTTCGAGAATAGAAATCAAATAGAATACAAAATACGCGATGACTTATAATATATGTGACCACAAACACACATCTCATTCACACTTTATACTTAAAGGAATTACTTACGATCCTAAATGAAATCTAGGTTTAAAAGCAAGACGAGACCTAGTTCAGCAAGTGTCATGCCGATGGTTATCTACTTATGGTGTGCTCCTACTGCATACTATTCTAACAGTATTTGATAAAATATGAGTACCAAATAAATATACATAAACTAATACGAGATATAGTTTTATAATAAGTAACAATTTTCACTCCTAATTTACCAACATAAAAAAATTTCTTTAAAATAAATATAACGGTTAGTCACTTCAGTGAGGTGAAACGATTCCGTCTCATTAGGATTTACAGCAACTATTTCGTATAGATTATCTAGATCACTGTTACTTTATATGTATTTGATTTACTTTATAAAATTTGCAAAAGTAACAAATCGTTTCTTTGTACTTTTAAGCAATTCACTAAATTACACCACATTAAATTCAACGAAGTTTGAATGTGTCTAAATAAATTGTTATTACTTACAAAATTTAACAAATATGTGCAAATAAACTAAGAAGTTGGCAACGTTCGTGTAATTACATTTATTCAAACTGAACAAATAACTAAGTGACTAAAATATGAATAATTAAACACATACTACGATTATGTATCTGTTGTATACGAGAGTAGGAAATGTCAAACTATTTTATAAACGCTCCTACATCTATACAACCTTAAGTTTCTCCGATTCGTTATCACTCAATCTGTCCCGTCTCTTCCTCCTTCTCCGAGGAGATTTGGTAAGTTCTTCAAACGTACAGAACAAGATGTACCGAGATTTCACGATATAGTTCGACCTAGGAAAATTCTTAACAATGTAAAGATTAAATTATCAATAGTAAATGTACACAATAATTCAAGTTAAAAGATTAAATAGGTTTCTATATACGTACGTACGATAAAAGGGTAAAACAATATTTTTATTACGAATCAATAAATAACAGAGGAAGATTCAAGATAAGTTGAGCGGATATTAAAATACGTTATATTATTTATTATTTGTACTCTACAACCGAAAGTACTACTCGTATGGTAATTACTTCGCAAGTATAGCCTGATATGAGATATAAAAAATCTTTATATTGTAAACTTTTAATGTCGATAACTAAATATATTTTGGCAGAAACTTTCACGACTGTAAAATATTTTAAATATTTTATTAAACTTAACGCAGAAGAATTATTTAAACACAAAAAATATTTTAAATTATATAAGATTGGTTCAAAGAACATAGTGTGTTCTTGATTAAATAAGTTGCACAAATATTTTTTTTTAAATAGCGGTTTTTATATTCTTGATCAGGCTATATAACTGATATCTGAAACGTATTTAATTTAGGAGCCCACGGACCAATATATAAAATTTTCTATTTTAGTATCTAGAGAGGTAATGTCACGCTTTATAATATATTTAAAAAGATCCTTATTGTTTCAGAGGATTCATAAACTCGTAAAAGTGAATATTTAATTCCAATATATCGTAATTACTTTGAATTTGTACCGGAGAGGGGGTAACGTCGATGCTTCACCTCTTCATAATCCTTTCCTATCATATACATCTGTATTGACTATTAAACAATATGATTTCATAATTTGTGTCGTTTCTCTAAATATCCGAACCGTAATGTCATTCCACTTTTTTATTTGTACATGGCCACCATCAGATGATCTGGTTCTTTTTTTTTTATTTTAATATTTTCCTAAATATACCAACAACAGCTCGTTAATATTTTTTTTTTAATTTTTTTCAAATATTTTTTTATTGGATACATACATTTAATTAAATGTACATTAAACTTTTAAATATAATTCTATATTCGAACGAGCAAACTTCGATAAAATTAAAATTGATTAACATATGAGATGACATTACTGTTCAGCGGATCGTTTAAAATAATTAGGGTATTTGATATTGTTGACATTATGTACTATCGATTTATGGCTAAACTAGAAATATGCAATAATATATCTCAATAAACACTTTGTAAGCATCTGCGTGTAGAAAAACTGCATTATTTACAATACTATACTGTGCTATCATAGTTTTCTCAACCTTAGAGTAACTTTAAGCAAGAGAATATGAAGTTTAAAAAACGTTTAGAGAGGTATTTAAACAACCACACTCGACGATCTGGCTACTGTGGTCAATATAATTAAAAATATCGTTTTATATATTTTACGACAGAATCAAAAAAAGTATTTGAACATGTAACATTTCGAAGGAAAAATAATGAAATTAGTATTAATAAGACGATAGTGAGCCAGGTCGTCGCCAATCAAACCGTGCGAATGACGATGACGAGTAATGAGGTGCAGTGATGCGGATAATGCGGATGATGATGACGTGACATAGGTGATGATACCCAGAATCGGCATTTAGACCAAACGAACAAACAGCACTGGACATTATAAATTAATCGTTTATAGATTTCGTAGAAAATGGCAAGCTGTTCTTACGTCTTTTAATTCTTTGAAGAAAAAATTTATTGATATTTAAGACATCACTATGAAACTATGAGTTAGTGTCTAGTTAATTTTGTAATTATTAATGAATTATAGTTTTGTAACTAAATGAACAGCTTGCTTCTTCTTGATAAGGACGAAATCTTAAAACGATATATTTTTAGAAAAAAACTATCAAATTCAATGGGAATGTGATAGAGCAGGGACGCTTAGAATATGTTTATTCTAAAGAACACTAAACTGGGAAGAATGAGCATTCGCTCGCTTGGTGTAAACCCAACGAAAGGCTCTAACAACTACGTATCATTTATGAACAATCGTATTCAGTCCACTAACAGAGGATCCAAAACGAAATGCTCCGTCTTGAAACCGAAGCAATTATTTTAGTAAAATGTAAATGGCAGTTTGATTTTAGAATAATGCAAAAATTTTTACCTATAAAATTTTTCAAGTCTTCATAGAATTATTGCCTACATTGTGAACATATGAATGTTCACGGATATCACGCTATCCTATTTTGTAAACGAGCCGTTAAACACCTATCCGCACCACTTGGTCTACCCACTATCCACTAAACACGCACTAGAACTAGGTATTTTATCACTTTTAATCACTTTTGCGAGTAATAAGTATCAAATGTATCAAAAACTTACCTAAAACGTTAACGTTAAACATTAATGAGTAAATGTGCATCACTTATACGCTTATTAAATGTCGAAGCGCTATACTTACAAATAAATAGACATCCATGATAATTATAAGAAATTCCTTAACCTAATCTAAAGACGTAGCCAAAAATGTTCACATTCAACAAAAAAGTACCATTTCGTATAAATAAATGCTTTCAGTGATAAGCGGATATAGCTTACAAAATAATTCTGCTCCAATTATTGAGGTTCATTCGTTTGATATGGCACGATTCCATAGATTATAATTATTCATATAAAAATTTTAATTTTCTTATAGAACTCCGCTGATCACTGAATTTATAGATAGTAATTTGAATAAAACAAAACAGATATCCATCCGTAATCCTACAATAGAGGTAAATACATCATTATCGACAAGCTAATCATATTATTGGTGACACAGCAATCGCTTAAAATTAAATTCCTCTACCGTTATTAAGTGAAAACTATTTGTAAGAAAATGAAAATGATATAAAAGAAAATAACCTAACATGGCATCTGTACAGAAAGCGAGTGCCATTTGGTGGGAGAAAATAAAAATCGCCATAAATCTACAAAAATATTGTATAACACTTAAGGTTAAGATTAAAAGTTTAAAATTTTGCTAAAATAAAACATAACTAATAAACTAAATTGAACTAAACAACACACCACTCAAAACCCTATTAAATAGGGCTACAGTATCAGTATCACTGAAATTGAAGGTAATTATTAAAAAAAAACTTTTAAACTCCTTCAAAAGGAATTCACCCCGGTTCAAGGTTCATTCGAAAATAAAAAAAAAATGCAATTTCTGGCGTCACTATGCATACCCCTAATTATTATTATTTTTGATAAAATCAACATCTACCTATTTTAATCAACAAAGTGCAGAATAAAATTAAAATAAAATCAATAGTATGATCTAAACCGATACATAAAATTATTTTCAATAATACCAACTTAATTTTAACAAAAATTACTCCTAGCGCCTCGAGGACACGTAAAAGTTCAAAAACACAGTCCGAAAAGACAAGACGGCTTACGCGATTTGGTTCAAGTAGTCGATGAAGTCATTGGAGAATAGTTGAAGATTGGGCTCGGCGACAGGAATGCGACGCGGCGCACTGCAGCTGGTCAGAGGTATCGGCCTCTCCACAGGCTTCGGCCGAAGCGATGCCAGATATCGCTCAGCGAGGGACTCGCCGAGACTCATGGCTAGCGTTTCAGGACTCAGGCCGAGTAGGGAAAGAGACTCAGTGATACTTCCGATAGTGGGAGCGAAAAATTTAACTGATTCATCTGTATTTTCAGGCGCGCGAGAGGCCATGCTTGTATTGACGACTGGGCGTAATGCAGGCGGGGAAGCCCGTCGTGAAGGAGACGGCGCAAGTCCCCATGTATCTGGGGGGGTGCCGGGGGAGGGTCCCGGCACCGCCGATTGTTATGGCCACTGCTGGAACAGCGGGAAAACCCGTTTCGTGAAGCAATAAGGCAATGGCTTCACGAAGTGCGTGTCGACCACACGGCAGTGCGGGCATGTCACTGGATGCGAATAGTCCGAGTAGTTCAGTCGCTGGTGTGGATGTAGAAGTGGCTTGTAGCAGTTGTTACACTGTGAACAATGATATATTTTATTAGATTTACAGCCTAAAGTTTGTCGTAAAACAATATAGGTATAGTAAAACATATCTAAGATTTTAAATTAAAAGTTAAAAATACGTTGTGACTCTCGACAGATCGCAAGTCCACCATATTGTTTTTAGTTACCCTAATGTGGTATTACATGTTTTAATCATAATTTAGTAGAACTAACTAACCTTCAATCTCTCAGCGCAACAAGGCGTAGCCATGAAGATGTCATAAGAGTACATTGTACCAAGTACAAGAGATGAACCGTCCCATTTCTGCCCACAAAATCGGCAACGAATAGTACGCTCAGGATCGCACCTCTCCAAGCATCCCATGCACACGCACGTCAGGTATTGAGTGCGCCCTTCTACTTTTACCTGTATAGAAAAAGAGTACTGTTTTATTAAAAAGTAATTTTGTTTTAATAAAAAGTAATTTTGTCGTATCTAAATTCGTCCAGACACGCGAGAATATTTTCATGATATTTAAGCTTTCTTTAAAATTTTTAGTCAAACCAATAATCTTAAAGGATAAATCTTTAAATTATTCGTCATTGAAGGGATGTAACGAAGAAGGGGACAGCATGCTAATCTCTACATCAAACAGACACGTAAGTATCTGAGAGCCAACATTCATGTCGTAATTCACTGAATAAACAACGCCAGTCGAGAAGTTTGGAGCGAGTTGCAAAGATGCCTTCTGTTATTTTGTCTTGAACAAACTTTCTGAATCTTATTTAAGTTTAGTACGAGTACAGTTGGTATAATATGGCGACTTTAGAATAAAATCAATTTCAACAATGATACACAAAGTTTAAGGAAAAAGTGAAGAGTGATAAGAAATGTGATTTCTAAAATTTATTATTCCATTTACCTCAACAGCACTGCTCGTATGCTGGCGTGGGCTAAGAAAGAAAGTCCCATCAACCAGCGGATACCGATCAAATACGTGAAGTGTTTCTTTGCATAGTGCACAGGACACGCGCGGCTTGTGCTGACCAGCGAGCGTCGACAGAATGAAGAGACGCGTGTCGTCATTGCCGTGATTACCCTCGTCCTCAATCTATAACAAGAGAAAATGTAACTTTAGTATCAATAGCTACAGATAATAAGGTTTCTGTAGGCGCAACTATTTGAAATCAAACCCAATATATAATTAATAAGAACTTACAATCTAAAAATCAATTCATATATTGGAAATTGAAAATTAAATAAAGGTCACAGCAAGTTCTTAGCGATCATAGCCCTCTTTGGTAAGTTGCGTTCACGATTTCAATATATTATAGCTTCACATTTACATATTACGATTAATGCATCCACCCAAGACACTTACCGCAACTCTCCCTTCGTAATAATCCAAGTAAATGACTGCATAAAGTTGAATAATGAAAGGTTGAAAGGCAATTATGCTGAATTCAGAGTCGAAGTCAAACAAAGGCTCACAAGCGCCAAGGAGATCGATTGTGAACAAAATTCGTTCACGTACGAGTACGAGCAATTTGTGAAAGCGAATAATAATGAAAGTTTAACGAGTTACTGCTGCGTCACAGGAGTTAATCAATTATTTTATGTATGACTTTATAATTCACTGTCAAATAAGTAACATTTCCTTCTTCATCGTGCGAAATAATCGTAATTTTAATTCAAACTATACTAATACAGAAAATCGATCGATATGTACGGCACATACACAAACAACTTCTACACATACAGTATGTTAGATGTTAACATTCCTATTATTCTATTATTAGAATGACGTCGTGACATCAGGAACACATAAAACGTCTCGGCGAGAGCATTGACCTACGCAAACAAACATACTATGATTTGCAATATAGAATAGTGCAGTTTGCCAAGAGACGAAGCGGGATAAGCCATTCGGCTACGTAAATGCAATTCTAAGTTTATACGGACTTTAATAACATACAACGATAACGTTTCCGTTTGATAAAAATTTCCATGTGATGCATGTAAGGGACGTATTGACAAATTATTGATTTTATCATGTACAATGCATTATAAACAACAGGCATGTTAACAAAATGTCAGTAAATTAATTAAAAGGGTCCTTAAGTTGGCGCCTTAGGACTAATGAGTAATAATTAAATTGTTAAGTGTCGCGTTAACCGAAACTTAGTGAGGTTGCAGATCGCGGGCGACGAACCTGCCTCGGCGAATGTTCCAAACTTGCACAATTTACTAGGTACTAGAAGATTGATGGGCTTTCTACAACAGACTGTTTATTCACCCAATCCTATCACGCTCTGTGTTGTCTAGTACTATGAAACCACTTTTTTATTGTAACAGAGTTTTTCTAAGAAACAGTTTAAACATTGATGGTGAGTTCAAAGAAAGATATTCAAGTAAATCGATTCGTTAGAAACTTATTTATATATATTCGGTTCCTTACTATTTTCTTTTAATCAAAGCAATGCAAATAGAATGAAGCATCACTTGAACAAAAATTTAGATTTGTTCTTGCAAAATTTAATCGTATGTTCGTTTGTTTCGTTATTCAAACAACAAAAGCGTCAAGTGGTCGTTTAAAAGAGGAGACGAGAGGAATAGAGTACGCTTCAAGCGTCGTTAGTAGTCGACATGCCGCAAAACGAATGTACACACATTAAAACTTCCTAAATTGAATGTGCCTTAATAATTAAGGAGGATCGATAAGAGGCTCTTGGAAAAGTTTTGTTTGTCAATTATCGTTTATCTTTTATTTAACTATCTGGATTACTATTAAGCGATATCAAACTATTTGTTGTTCGAAAAATTCTTTTTAAGTTACAATCGTACAAATTATTTATGTAAGAGTGAATATTAATATAAAAAACTTCAACCCAAAGGATAGCTCATTTTTAATTAAGCAAATGAAACTACGTATTATATTCTGCAGTCTTTGACGTTCATTAACTAAGCAGCATGAAATAAAATTACTAAAACCAGCAAAGTAAACGCGGAATACAATAAAAATGTCTGAAAATGTTCCTTAAGAACAAGAAAGAATCATTTACTGCACAAAAATAGCATTGAATTTCTGACTATTATAGATGTTAGCAGTGAATTGCAATTTTTCAACAGTAGGTACCATTTCAAACAATATGTCTGCTAGCGGATTATATTTGCGGTGCTCAATACATTTATACTGAAAGTTGCGTTGCGTTTCGCTCTATGTTTTTCATTGTCTGAGAGCATCGCAGTAATACTTTACTTTTTGTATTAAAATGTGCATTTTAAAAAATGAATAATGCTTTCTTGAAATTGAAATATACTTTTGTAATATTTCCTATTGTTATTTTGTTATTTAAATTATTCTAATAAATTAGGAAGCAACGTGATCAACATTACGCAAAGATCCCTTAAAGTCTTTGTTACAGATATTTCTATACAAAATTTGCTTGAAAATAATAAATGTATGGTGTCAAGAATGCGAAAGAGGTTGTACGAAATTTTCGTGTGTTGCATTTAAGATATTTTCTCGCGTGAATTAGTATCACGTCTCAAAGATTCCATATTCCAAGAAGCAGGTCGCGCGTTGCAAATTCTCTTATATCGTAAATTTGTAACTTTCTTGAAATTGAAATATACTTTTGTAATATTTCCTATTGTTATTTAAATTATTCTAATAAATTAGGAAGCAACGTGATCAACATTACGCAAAGATCCCTTAAAGTCTTTGTTACAGATATTTCTATACAAAATTTGCTTGAAAATAATAAATGTATGGTGTCAAGAATGCGAAAGAGGTTGTACGAAATTTTCGTGTGTTGCATTTAAGATATTTTCTCGCGTGAATTAGTATCACGTCTCAAAGATTCCATATTCCAAGAAGCAGGTCGCGCGTTGCAAATTCTCGTATATCGTAAATTTGTAACATTGTGACGTTGTAACTTCTGTTAATCTCGTATTTTATTTTATAAAATATTTCAAAGTAATACCAGCCATACTTTCATTTGGAAATTTACAGGAAATAATGTTGTTTAAAGTTTATCGCATTCAGTTTTTAGATTGAATATGTTATGACTAGTTATTTAAGATTACTTAAATATTATTTGAAATTGATGTAGTTATCACAGACTATATTGAATCATAACGAGTTTACGCGAGCTTTGATGCGAATTTGATGAGATGTCTATAGAGTTAAAGACTTAATTTTATTGTAGTTGTTGGTTATACGATTTCTATTAATGTACAAGATATAATCAGAATAGTAATTTAACATCTTTTTATTTAATCAGCTACAATAGAGTCGACAATAGCAAATAAAGTTGTACAGCTTAAAGATACTTGAATTATGTCGTGGCAGACATGAAAAACTACTTATCGTAACTACATTTTATAGTTAGTGTATTGTTGTGTCAGTTACTACCCATTTGACTGACGTTATTAGTGCCACTAGATAATGGCTTTCAGACGTATTTTTAAATGTTTTAATGATATTTACTCTTATTTTGTAGTTATTGTATAGTCTTCATGCTTAACAACATTTTGTTTTCCTTTTATTCATTTTTAAAATCGAGTAGGTGTAGATAAAGTACCATTTTATTGACTTAATAAACGTGATTCACGTTTAAAATACCGATAAAAGTGTTATACAAAAAGGATGATTCAAGCAAGCATTTACCCATGAATAGAATGTATTTTATTAGCTAGACACAACATATATCAATGTAACTAATTCTTTGTCCAAGCGTAAAATGATAAATAAAGCCAATGTGTGTATTGATGTAGGTCAAGGCATGCAAACTCGTGAGTAATTGTAAGTATTTACGTTAAATATATTCTTAATCTGTATTTAGTTGAAACATTATTTATTATTTTCGCTGAATCAACAATTACTAGAACGTTTTTGGAATCGTGTAAACATTTTAGACGAGGAGTGCATTGGACTTGTGAACTTGTGACTTGAAATTTATTAACTTGTCAGACAGCATAATTTTTTTTCGGGACAGAGGCTATATATACTATTATTAGATTATTTGAGATATATAATATTAAAGTTCTAAATATTAAATACAGCTATGGTATGAATTATGTAAATACATACTGCTGTGAACACTTATTTTTGAGCAAGATTTTATACATAAAATGAATAAACTTCATATTAATAAGTGTTGCCATATCAACTTACAACTTCCCTACGTATATGTATATGTTTGAAATTAACGGTAGCATTCAAAAATAAAGTGTTTGGCAACGCTTACTACATTGTTTGTTATAAATTAAATGTTTTAGCCGAGGGTATTCTTAATATCGTAGAAACAGTATTATAGTTACATGAAGAAAAAGTTCTACTGAAAATACAACATTAAAAGCCCTTCCGGTTTTGTATTTTCAAACAGATAATATTAGGTCATCGATAAGTCAGTAAACAGTAAGTTGTAACTTTAGCAATAACTAAAAAGAAGTTCTTGTATTGTATAAGGATAAGAAACGTGTACGTCCACGTGCGATCCCAGCTGAGTCAATACGATTATTCATGTATGTTACAAAATATTATGATGTCCTATATAAATCCAAGCTATTTAATATATTATAACAATTTAAAAAAACTAAAAAACACGCTTTTTATTATAGAAAACCAAACTAAAAAATAGAATATAAATTTTAATAAATTTAAAATAAGAATAGTTAAAATAAGAATAAATAATAAATTTATTAAAATTTATTTTCTATTTTTTAGTTTGGTTTTCTATAATAAAAAGCGTGTTTTTTAGTTTTTTTAAACTATTATTTATTTTTTACTTTTTAGTTTGATTTATTTATAAAAGCGTGATTTTTTTGTAGTTTTTTTTTAAACTAAAAAAAATCACGCTTGAGAAACGGCTACCAGAACCAAGGAAGGCTGCAGGCGCGCAAATTACCCACGGAGAGTTACATACTGACATACTGACAGACTGACATACTGACATACAAGTGAAGCTAATAAAAAGCGTGTAAAATGTCTTAACATAACTTTTGAGGATATAGAGAGAGGTTAAACGCAAAATATACTGTTAACAGAAAGTTTATATCATGTAAGTAGTTCGTAAGGTAGTCTGTTAAGTGATTTCATACAATAAATATCGTCTAAAGTAGTGTTATTTAATATCGTGGTATTATATTATTAGTTTAATGTTGGTTAGCGAATTTCAGAACGTCTTAAAACCTGCTCTTAAGTCACAAACCCCAGCACGGATTTCTATCTTTAATATAACATTTTCATAAAGAACTTATAACTAAAAATAAATTTTCAATTAATACCAATCACTTACTCTGTTTGATTTCAGTGAAATTGAAACCTAGACATTTTAGCGTCTAATCTAATTTTCCCAGACAAACACTGTATAAACTTCGCCTTACTGAATTAATTGGCTGGATATCTGCTATTTGATCTGACTCGAACGATATAATCCCATTCTACAAAGATATTTCGTTTCATATTAAAACATATTTATTTTAATACGAAATACTTATATCGGTTTTCATCAATAGACAGAGTGCTTCACGAGGAAGGTTTTTATGAACAGGTTGGTTGTACCATACGAGTCTGGTAGTTCAGATTGCCGCGGTTTATAGCAAGGTAACATTTTGATTCCTTTTATATTAAAATATATTTCAATACTTTTATTTAATCAAAAGATAAAGTCTCAGTTTCGTTATCATCCCACTTAAAAGCCAATTACATAATAATAAAAAACAATTTTTATCTGATGTTATCATTGTTTAGACCCCAATCCTTTAGAATAAAGATTAGATAAGAATCAAAAATAATTGATAAGTTTACACATGTCTCTTTATTTATGACCAACTTATCAATCGATTTCAGTGCAAATTTTAATGGATTTAGATAAATGTTGGAAGTTCAATTAATCACAAAAAAAAAACAAGACGAAATCTGCCAAGCGGCGCTAATATGAAGACATAGAAAGAAACTTTATGTTTGAGAGGAGAGGCTCGATGTTTTTCGAGATTTTTACACAGAAATATCATCTCGGACTATTCAAGCCATTGGTGACCAAAGGAGTGGTAGCTACCTCGGCCAACAAATTAACCTGGCTATCCAAAGGGGGATCGCTGCCAACGTTTTTGCAGTGGAATCAAATTTTTTTTTGATATTACATAATTTGTGTTATTTATTTATAATTTAATTAATTCAAAACAAATCGTTGTTGACTAAATAGACAAAATGATTAATTTTTTATTAAATAGAATTTCAAAACGATTTTGCACAGCTATTATATAACCTATATAAAAATGTATGGTATAAAGACTGTATGTTTAAAGTTGCGTCGATTTTCACGCAATTCGCAATTGTGATGAAATTACACCATCCAAGCGTTTATGTCATACTTAAATAAGTACTTATTATCAAGTCACATAACCTCAAGTTCCAGGAATGTTAAGGACGTCAATACAATTGTTAATAACGAGATTTATTAAATTTATCGCCGCTGCAACAATATTGATACGATAAACAATGTTAACTATTACAGTCTGTATTATACATGTCAATTGCTAAGAATTTTCATTGTTAATATATATAATAGATTCTATTAAATGATAAAACGTTTGTTTACATATTGTAACTGTACAATATTGAATTTTATTGGGGCATTATAATATAAGAGTACAACATTAACATTTAATGACCAACGATTGACACAGTCAAAATGAACATTTTATATAATACTAGCTGACCCACCAAACGTTGTTCTGCCGTATAAATTTAAAAAAATTGGAGTGGGCCGCCCTTATCACTTAGGGATATAAAAAATATATTTTGACCTATTCTCAGACCTACCCGACATGCAAAAAAATTTCATAAAAATCGGTCGAGCCGTTTTTGAGGAGTATGGTAACTAACATTTTATATATAAGATTCTTATCTAAGTAATTGAAAGAATGATACATTAATTTTATTTTACTCAATAGCCTTTTTTCGTTAGTACACGCAGGACATTTCTATTCCATTATGGATATTTTTATAGAATTCTACTAATATTATAAACGCGAAAGTTTGTAAAAATGTATGGATGTTACTCTTTCACTCAAAAACTACTTAATGGATTTTAATGAAACTTTACAATAATAAAGCTTATACATCAGAATAACGCATAGATTATAATTTATAATGATATAGTGTAAATAGTCCAAAATACAGCGGGTGAAACCGCGCGCGGGGCGCAGCTAGTGATTCATAGTTGTGAGTAGATTATGAAGGACTAAATGTGTGAACAATTTGAATACAACTCAGCGAAGCGAGAGCGGGTCGGCTAGTATATCATATCATTGGCGAATACTTTCTATTGATTTATTACTTAATTAGCTGTCCCGGCGAACTTCTTACTGCTTATCAGTAAATAAATGTCGATGTTACAGATTAGCTGAACTTTTGACAACATATATATATATCAATCTTTTTACTGACATTATTCTACACTTTCTGAAATACGCCCTATATCTTGTCATTTCGAAACCTTTAATTAAATACGGTCTTTAATTTGAGGAAAGAGTTTACCGTATCGACGGGATGACCATTAAATATGGACAGCTATGAATCCCGTCATCGTTTTGTATTTAGTCAATTTTCCGATGTTTTTAATACTTATTCTGCTTTTCGGGACGGAGACAACAACTGTGTTGCTAGGGTTTAAAAATTATGTAATAAATTTTAAATATGCAGCGGAGTCTATCTTTACACAATATTGTAATGATGAGAAACTTTATTTAAGGTTGATAACATTATCGCTTCGGAAAAGTATAAACTGACCAACACCGATAACCCTGCACTTAGTTGTGTCACCTCCAGTCTCCACTTATTATCAATGTTTTGCAGAGTTGCCAACAAACAGCCTTGTAAATAATTATAGAACAAAATAATGATATAGATAAAGTGAAAACAAACCACATTAACTTCTATGACAAACATTTATTTTTTGTACTTTTTTTCGATCATTAATAACTCGACACATAACGTCAAAATATTACAACCACACGTACGCCCATTTGAACATTTGGGTTGACTTTTAATTTAGGACTATTGTACGGTCTTTACTTATCTAACTTATGTAAGACGAGATAATCGAAATAAATTAGATTACAACATATAAATAGAGTATGAGTTTGATCACGTTTATTATACTTCTGTCCTTTTTGACTTTCTTAATTTTTTTTTGGTAATTTGGATTTTTAGCTGTGATACTTTTTGACATGTTCACTGTGTAAAATTACTTGCATCTTTCGAGGCAGTTTATCAAGTGTAGCTTTCACATACATTCATTGTTTTTGATACACCCCATTTTTGACGTCAAAGTGTGACACAAAATGGCGTTCATTTACATGTACAACGTTGTCAGTATTGTGATAACGAAGCGATTCAAGTGAGGTTCGGATTTGCATTTCATCTCAGTGTTGCAACTGTCATTGAGTGTTGCGGCAAGTAGCGCGCTTAGAATTAACAAGCACTAGGCCTAGCTTGATAAATAATACTTTGCAATCTTGTTTGAAGTACATTGTTCTCATTTGTAGTGTGTATCTAAACTTATAAATCAATGTAGCAATACATTTTAAACAAACATTTCAACGTATTTTAAACAAACCTTATTGGTCTATTTTTATTATATTCTTATCTCCTAACGAGATAAAAAAACGGAATGAAAGTTTATATGAAAATGACGATTACCCGTTGTCATGGTAACCAAAACTCAAATATGACGTCAGCGAAACCTTGACATATACGTGATTGGTTAAACTGCATTTTTAAGATAAACAAATGGAGGTATCCTATCTTACACGTTATTTATACACGCATTCCTTTTATTATAATTTATCTGTATCTTTGAAAATTTTGTAATCTGAAAAGTGTTGATCTATTTTAAAGTAATATTAACACTAGAAAGACATAAAAATACTGTCACCAAAAAATGACAACGTGGGATTAAATGACCCTTCTTCGAAAGTTTCAAAGATATTTAATAATAAATGCATGTGAATGTGAGTGTTGCAAATTCACATATATTATTACTATTTGATTAATTGATACAATTAGAAGTAGATTATTATCCTTTTGGTTAATCTGTTGATAGCGTACTTTCTAATGGTTCATTCCAAAAATAGCCTCTGTTACGATAGATCCAACTTTCCAATAAATTATACATTAGATTTTAAAAAGTTTAAAATAAGTAAAAAAGACCCCAGTTCGTCATTATAGCGTTAAATAATAATTTAATAAATGAATATGGATTTAATAATTTAAGTGTAAATAATTCATGAATATTCATGAATTATTTACACTTTAAAACGTGATAGCTACTTCAAATTGCAGTAACAATTTCATATTATTTAAACAATTTCCATATCTCTTAATTGATTCGACGAGTAGCGTATTATATAATTAAATAAACTCTGTAGTCACGACAATTGAACACGAAGCAAATATTATTTTCTATTTATAGTTTACAATAGTAATATTATTATCGTAATGCGTTAAACGTTTCAAATAGTTTATCTTAAATTGAGTACACGCACTTATAAACAAGTTGATACCTCTTGGTACTTAAAACATGTTCTATCATGTTTATTAACAAGATAGCATAATTTAAAATTAAATTATAAATAAAAAGAATAAAACATGTTATTTTAAGGTTATGGGCCCTTTGTTTTATAATAGATGAGGTGCAAACGAGCAGGTGGTCCACCTGATGGTAAATGGCCACCATCGCTCATGGCAATCGGCAAAACAAGAGATACACTCTCGTTTTGTCGATGCGTTACATCCCCGAAGATAGAGGGAGATAGAGGGGGGAGTAAAGAAAAAAAAATGATGCGGATTCAGCGGACCCTGAGCAAGAGTCCAGAGTCCACTAGATCCGCAACATTAATGGGCCCTGCTATAATGTAATCTAAACTAAACTTTAGAGATTGAATCCACTTTAAATATAGAGTTACGTTACTATTAATAACGTTATCTTAGTTTCTATTAATTTATTTTAAATATAGCTTCACCAGCTTTTCAATAACTAACCCTGCTTTTATGTATTAAATGTTGGCTACAATAGTAAAGTATTAGTGTGAAGAAATGTAAGTATTATTGAAGATCACGTGAGTCTTTTGATATTGTTTCTGGATTGGTTTAAAGTTGTGTAACGAGATTAAAACTGCTACTGGGTCTTAAGAACCAAGTACTGCTCCACTTTTTATCTTAATTACATATTTATTATTCATGTAAACTGATTAGGCTTTCAATTCGAATATTGTAATACAAGTTTAGTTCATTCCTATGCAAATAATATCTATTAAAAGAAAAGTCTGGTAGTGCTTAACATATTGATTCCATAATCCTTTCCATAAATAAAAGTAAAGTGACCATTTACTTATGACAAGCGTTATCGTGAACGTGCGTAAGTAAAGGCATGCATAGATAAGTAAAATATCGTTTAGACATAGGATAACGGCCGCTCCAAGGCGAACGTAATAAACAAGTACAACCTTACATTAAAGTTTAATCTATAAACTGCAGTAATCTACATACAGAATACTGGTAACACCAAGAGCGAGTTGTCCACTGTATATTTCGATCTAGGGTTTCCCACAGTATAAAAAATACTATATTTTCTGTGATTTTTTTTATAAAACTGACACTAGAACACAATAATACAACTATAATTAAAGATTTAATGAAAAATTTAAACTTTTATTAAAAATCTAATAAATTATTATATTTTTTTGGATAAAAAGCTTTTTATAATTAAATTATTAAGTATTAAAAATAATAGTGTACCTCTATAGTATTGAAAAATATTTTTTTTAAAAAGACTGTAAATCTAGACTATGTTTAGTCGAATATAATTACAGTAACTAAACGTTCTAGCAAAAAATATGTATCTATTGATATACAAGTAGTGAGCGTAATATTTATAACCTAGTTAGGACATTTTCTATATTATCATAATTCCCTGAAATTTAAATCGTTGAACTTATTAGTCAATAAGTATCGTAATAAACAAAATTCTAGATCTCATTTATCTAAGCTATAATCAAATAAAATACGCTCTACTTATTGCGAAAATATCCGGTCTGGGTGCTAACTATATATTTATTAATTAGGCAATAGTTTTAAAGGCCAACAACTAACTAGGAAAATTGGATATCAATCGATGTCCATTCATTTTTAAGCAATTTATTTGGAGACCTTAGACTTAATGAAATTATCGAAATACTTGAAGTGTTGTTTTATTAATAATAAAAAAATATTAAAAAAGATATTCTTCATTTACTGGTTATAATTTTTATTTAAATTAATTATAGTCTAAATAACGACCACTAGGCGTCTGGGTATCATATCGTGGAGATAGCAAAAATTTATTAACACTTTTTACCATTACAAAATGTTACCTATCGTCGATACCGAGCAAAAAACAATTTGTTCCATAATAACCAGTACATTATATACAAGGCAAACTACGCCCTCAGATTTCTATCGGTCATCGTACCATAATAAACCGAAGTGTTATGTAACCTGTATTATCGGTGGAAACACTTGATGTGTATTTTAAGATAAAAACTTCAATAGTTATTCATTAAAGTAATAAGCGTAAGAGATAACAATTATATAGTGAACACTTTCTAGAAAACAGCAATACTACTGTGAAAACCGTATCCAATTTTGTGTAGAAGTTTTGGCGCAATGCGAGTTTGTACAAATATTTGGACAGACGGACAGTAAAGCAAGAATTTTAAACATTATTATTCTGGCTTCTAATGGTGTTATAAATACCCCTTACATTAATATTCCTAGAATCTTCTGTGTACAGACATTCGACAAGTTGCATTTTTATTACATGTACGTAATCTCAAATATAAATACGAAAGTAATTGTCTGTCTGTCTGTCTTTTCACTTTCATGCTTAAACCACTGATCCGATTTAGAAAAAATCTAGTCCAGAAATAGTCCAGAGCTTGGAAAAGAACAAAGGCTACTTTATCGCGAAAAAATTCAAGTCTTCGAGGGATTTAAATAGGGGATGAAGTGCATATAGAGTTATGTTAAAATTTATCCGGGCGAAGCAGGGGCGGTTTGACGAGTACATTTTAAAATACATCACTCATCAGTTTCAAACTTCTAAAATGGGGGATCTCGTTAATTTTGTACCAATCTAATAACATCTATAATTAGAAACAAGTAACAAGTTATGTTTGATTATTACTAAACATTATTAGGGGGCGTGGCAGCAAATCATGTTATAACCGATTTGAATAACTTCATCAAGTTTACATGCAAAATGATTGTAGCATGTCTTGATGCAATACATTCGAGTGTCATAAAGTAGAGGCCGGTCTACCGCAGTTATAATTACTGTCAAGCACGAGATTGCATTACTACGAAAATTTCTTTAGAATCGAATCTTGATTTTTTATAAAAACTTACTACTACTAACAACCTGCTCCAGCTTGACGCGCTTGCTGTTTACTAATCACACTATAATAGGAAATAACAGACAAACAATTTTACGAAAGATGCTGAAGTGTTGTGTGGATAAACTAAATTACACAGTCATCTGTTAAAAACTTATGGACCTCACGACTAATTACGGCTATTGTTACCAAACATCAAAAATAGTAGTTTCAGAATTAAATTAAAAGCTGTTTTAACAAAACAATCCAGCAGTCAGAAAATATAAAATAAAACAAGTTGTTACATTACGTTATAAGTACGTATACAAAATACGTACTTACAGAATGTTTAGTCATCGCTACGCAGAAGTACTGAAGCCCTAAACCTACTGACTATGAAAATTGGTCAGTGGGTTTTTGTACGGAGGTTGGTTGGATTCTTTGTAAGGAGTGATAATATCATTATAAATTAAAAAAATTGTAGCAAAACTTTAGCCCTTGAATGTTTAACTTCTATTCATTCGAACCCTAAAATTTCCTTAGTGTACTACAACGTAATTCAGTTTTTAACAAGATGAAGCGTGAAAGCATGTTTTTTAAATGTTATCGGGGTGTTGGTACAGTCATTGAGAAAAGAGGTTGCAGTGTTTAAAGTAGAACGCCCTTATTCGCAGTCGGCTCCTCGGGGATGTTAAAGGATTTAAAGACAAAAACGCGGAAAACGAAGTAAACTCAACTCCGGTACGCTCCAACTACAAGGACTAAAAGAAAGGCAAAGATTTTTGAGATTTACTAAGGGTGCCCACGACCCTATTTATTTAACTTTATCTCGGGCAAGTTTTAAACTTAGTCCTCGGTGTCTCAATACAATGTAGGAATTTATTTGTATCGTTTTGTAGGTATTTTAATTAAGTTGAGTAAATCCAGTCACCAATGCATCGCATGCCAAGTAGAATGAAATAAAGCATAAGGTCTACGACCTATAAGTAATTCATAGAATGGGCGAGTGAGCGCGAGGTTCAGCCCGATATGGCAGGTGTGTTATGTAAGCGGGCTGCGCAGGCGCACTTACCAACACCAAATGCCACCGTGCTATTCCTAAGCTACTTAGAGCTTGTGCCAAGGCCTCTAAACAATTGAAAGTAGATGGAACCTGTTTGCAGACCATGTCTCGATTTGAAATAAACTAAAGAGCGGGATAAATAGACGTCAAATAAGGTTATCACGATTTAATAGCTTAAAATAATGCGCGACTCGAGCAAATGAGGCTCCATTTATATCAGGTGCCGTTCATGCAGTTACTAGACAAATTTATAATGATATACCCCATTAGCTATCCGTCGTAACGATAACAGTAGATATTGCCATTAACGTCCCTCTGAGGAATGGTTTAAAAGCGCACAATTTAAAACATAAATTAGATAGTGCAGTGTCTAAATACGGGAGGACACCGGGACAGCGGAGCATCGGGAGGCAGCGACTACCGGGTGGTTAGGACCGATGAATACCGAAGCGAGGAGGACGGATTATCGGTACGGGCGCGACCGCGAGCGAGACAAGTGACGGGGCGCGGGCCCAAGTGCAGCAGCCAACAAGCGTGTGCACACAGACACCGATCGATTAGTGGGCCCGCCGCCCGCCGCGCCACAATCTATCGACCTTTGCTTTCGCATTTTGAAACTGCCCACTTGATCAAATAATGTTATCCTATCAAACTAACGAGAAACCACCAAATCAATCAAAAGTATTGCGGTAAGCAATGCAAGTAAGTCAGATTCTAAAAATACTGTTAGGCAGACGAATACTTGTAGTAGGGTTCCCTTTTTTTAAATTAATTCTGTCATAAATAAAGTCATCAAGTATTTTATGATTGTAATTGAATTTAAATGTGTTTGTGTACTTCGAATTATCAAAAAATATTAACAAACTTTACCGAAGAAAATTATGATCTTACTCGTTTTAAGCCTGTTTACATGTCAGGTGATTCGTATTTTCCTCTGCAATCTTATACAGATTTGATACACTTTTTAATTACACAGACGCGTTTTTCTTTATATATAAGGAGGAGGAGGGAGGAGTGTTGGCTTATATGTAAGGAACAGTAACCTACACTATACAATTAATAATAGACTATTGATACGATGCCGGTCATCACTTAAGCCTTGCCACTCAATTGTAGGTTTACAAGATCTTTGTGATGTACATGGACGATCACCTCTTCTGATATGCCTAGTTGCCTAACATCTAAATAGACACGACACATGAACTTCGATATTGTAGACATAACAACTACATTAAACAGAATGAAAAGCTATCAAAAGTACTGCAATAAATCATACAAATATTTGACAGTGGTTTTTTATATGAACGAAAGAATTTGTAATCACAATATGCAGGTTGTAGCAGCGCCAGCCCCAGGTGCAAAGTCACTTAGCGTTCCGCTCACGTCGCCGCACGCCGACCGGTGATCACTTATTTAACTCATAGGTGTCGTGATTCTACAGAATTCATCGGATAAACCGCATCTCATTTGCTATTTATGAATTTTATATTCCAAATAGTTCTGTGTAATGGAATAATTTTCTGTGTGAAATTATACCTATTACTTATGGGAATGCGTATGAACCTCCATTTGAACGCTGGCCTCCACTGCCTAACACGCCGCCCAACATCTATTACTACCATTTTATTACAATAGATAACATAATAAACTCATAAGATATTCAGTAACGGGGATGTACCAACACAACTAAACCACACATTGTGATGATGTTAACTGTATGAGAGCAATTAGACGACTGCCTTAGATCAATTGGTTATATATTGTAGTCCAAGCAGGATTCTTAATATAAATCTATAACAACTACTGACAGTAAAAAAACAACAATCTTTAGCTATATTTTCCCTGGCAGCAGACAGATATCAAAAATAGAACAATAAAGTAAGATTAATATAAACAATAAAACAATAATCCATAAGATTTTGAAGTAATGGCTTAATATTGCTACGAAATTGCTTCAATTCATCAACATTAATTTTTATTGAACATAATTGCTTTGTTACGCTGTCTTAAATAGGATTTATTTTCCTACTCTTATATCAAATAAAACTGTTGTCTTTATAATATAAATTTGCAGATATAACGTGAGAATAATATGAGAAATCGTGAAACAACTATTAGTTTAGTAACTACTGATTTATGATTGCTAGTAGATTGTTGATTACAACAAAATGCACTTTAATACATTTAAGAATACGAATTAATATACTTTAGAAATTCTACCTTTTTATGTAACATTTTACTTACACTGAGTGTATATAGATTGACAGATCGATGGATCAAAAATGATCAATCAAATGACTTCCAAAAAACGTACATTACACCTACTTGTAGTTGTCATAATGAAATGGTAGCCTGCAACGAACTGAACAGACTTCGAGAACAATAGAGTCTGAGGATAATTTATTACCATTGGATTTTCAGCTGCCACTCAGTTCTTGAAGTAATTTATAATGTAAAACGATCGAAACTGCTCTAAAATCGTGATTTTATGCGAATAAAACTAAATTATCTCGAAAAGGTTTTGTATAGTGTAACCTATAACAGAACCCTGGGACTAATTTAAAGTGTGCATGTAACAATTTAAGTGCTTTGTCTAATTTAAAGTATAACGGAGAAAAGAAGACAAAGAAATAGCTTGAACAATTATAAATTGCTTTTTTATCTAACGAAAACTAGTCATTAGTAGTATCGAAGAAAGTATTTAGAGTGGCGTAAAGCAAGATACAACTTCGAACAGGAAACAAACGTCAGTTTTAACTTGTAGAAAAGAAACATGTGAAACGCAATGTGAAATGATAAGATACACCGTGTTTATGTAGCGCCTTCTTGTCAAGTAAAACCTAATTAACTATACAGTAATTATCTATGGTTTATAAAAAGCACCGTACTTAAATATCACATACTTTATAGCTGTGATATTTAAGTAAATCGCTTGAAATAGAATAAAACCAGCATAGCTAGTATACAATAATGAGTTCATTATAAGTTACAATAAGTAAGAATCTCAAGAATTTCTCGAACAGCGTGATACAAGATTGGAAAACAGTCGCCAGGAGAACAAAGCTCAGGCTAACTTAACAATGTGTTTAGTTTCTAGATTAGACCAATCCCGCCCGACACCTAAACACGGATTTTAGATAACATTCAAACTCCGACCGCACTGAATATAAATGAGATTTTAGAACGCCACATCGCCCATCTTAGGGATCTCGTGCATAATTACTAGACATTAAGATCGTTCAACTATATTACACTCGATTAAAATCTATAATTGGCGCTTTCGCTTTTGATGTCTGTTTAAAATATGACAGTTCTATAGTCTAATTGCAGTCGATCATAGTAGCTACAATATCAATTTTTTAGGACGTAATAAACAATGGTATTGTGAGGGCCCGCAGTCCGCACGCACCCACGCCTCCCAGCTGCTTGCGTCTATTACGATTTCAATGTCAAGTCCGATCAATACGACCCGGGGATGTAAAATTTCGGCTGGTTTCGGCGCGTTCCGGGAGCTACGAACGAGCCGCGGCCATACTAACCTACCGTAATGCGTCGGGGTGCGTGCTCCGTAAACGATCAATAAGTGAGTAAGGACTCGAGCCCGTTTTATAAATAGTCTTGAACTTCACCTCGGCGTTACGATTTCTTGGGCGAAAGTGTCGGAATATCACAGCTGTGTCACGATCGCTTGCTCCCTTGGTATTTAAGTTCACACCTCTGAACTTATCTACAAAATGAATAAATAATATTTTGTAGATAAGTTCAGAATATAAAATATTTGTAAATGTTTCAAACGAATTACGATGTCAGGCGTCTTATTATTTAAATAAGATACACAACCCACGTCAGAGACGGTTTGAATATCTCAATAAGACGTGACAATCGAAATCTGATGTGAATATTTCACTGAGTTTTCATGTAAATCGCCCTCTGAGGTACGTAGATTGTTGGACGCAATGGCTGGAAAAATGTCACTGAGCGAGCCCGAATTGGAAAAACAAGTGCGGTGAATTTTTGCACATAGACTGAAATAGGACGCTCGAAATGTCAATATCCACCCTTTATGTTTTATTTCGATTGGAAAATGGTATTTGGTTTTAAAAATATTTTATTTAAATCTGTATAAATTGAATGTGAAGAGGATGAGTGAATTAATTAAAAGAATACTGAGAGAGCGATGGGACGTAACAAAATGCTAGTTGGTGATAGCGAGGGAGCAAAACGGTAATATTAGAGTCGAAAACGAGCGCTTCATTACTCCAATGCTGGCAATAACAATACGGCTAATGGCGCTCCGGCAATCGTCTTCACTCCGGTTTCTACTTAAAAATATTCCTCTACAAATCTCCGACATCTAAAATCGTTACTGGAATCTTATTCAGTTACGCTAAACTTTTGAATTTACTGAACAGTCTGCTTATTGAATTCTTGATATATTGTGAATAAAAATAAAGCTTGAAATTAAATTATTATAACATATTTGTTATACTTTTATCACACCTAATAATCGTTAAGTTTTTTTCAGTCACCTACACTTTTTTTGAATAAAATTTAATAGACATTATTAGCATGATAAATAAATAATTATCAAAATTTTCTTTATCTAAAATGTTCACAGTTAAAAAAGTGGTTATAAATAGAAATTGAACAACATTATATGGACAAGCAAAGAAAAAAACTAACTATAGTCTATTGCTAGTCTTATCTAATAGTCGTACATATTATTACAGATAATTCTAGTACTGATACAATGTTTGAAATCACATCTATAAATCATAAGTATCAAGTTAGGTCAGAAATAAACAAGGTGAGTGATTTGAATAAATTATAAACAAACCAAGTTGATAAACAATCGAGTGTCCAATTAAGTCGCATTGCAAGTAATGTCAGCAATAAAGTATAAAGTACTTACTGTTAGGAATAGTTTACCATAGTATATTGTTTCATCGTTGAAACTCAGATTGTTTATTTTATAATTCAAAGAATATTATAATACTCAAGAAGTGGTGTGAGATTATTTCCGTGTAAAACTTTCTAAGTGTGTTCTTGAAATAAAACAATAAATACGTATTCTTTAGACAGGAAACCAAACAAAATCTAGATCTTGCGATCTTTATTTCATTTCCAAATATTTATCAGTCAATATTCAGTTTATAAATTTACTCGTATAAACTGTTACTGTTATTTTGTATATAAAATAAATCAAGAAAAACTTTTAAAACATTTTAGGACCAAGTAAATGTTATTTTACAAATTAATATCCTTGCTACCCTCTATGTCCATAAACGTACAAAAGTTTTAATAATTTGAAAGATTTCGTTTATAATTAGGGATTTCTTCTGATTAAAAAAACAGGTAAATTATAACAATTAAAGGGCAACCTATTTAATAAAATTGTATTTGTTGCTGATTACTATCTACGCTTGCTAAAGCTTCATGACCCCCCTAGAGTTTGCCCAAAAGTTCGAAAAACACAATGTTAGAGTCTAACATATGTATTGAATATATCTCTCACAATAATTAATAGAATTTCTCATACATTTATTCAGTGGTTTATATACATTCGTGCCATAGTTAGCTCGTATCATAACATGCGCAACGTGTGGGTAGGTCACGTAGGCACTGATAATTTAGTTTTATTACTACAAGAGACGAAGCTAGAAAATTCCTATTGACCTTTGCCATGCACTTTTCTTGGGATAATAGTTTCCTTATTTCATGCTTTGTTTTAAAATGGAGATACATTGAAATTTAATGATTAAATATATCGTAAAGTTGCCGATATGCAATGACTTGGTTTCTTATTTTCGTTCTGGGAGAAGATACTAATTCAATCCATGACTATTTGATAAATCTCTTATAGTACCGGAAAGTTATTACAAAGCAGAAAAAGAAAGAATATAATATGACTAGTCGACTTGTGCGAATTCGTACGCGTGATGCTCCGCTCCTATTGGTCTTAGCGTTATGGTATATAGCCTATAGCCTTCCTCGATAAATGGGCTATCTAACACTGAAATAATTTTTCAAATCGGACCAGTAGTTCCTGAGCTTACCGCGTGCAAAAAAACAAACTCTTCAGCTTTATATATTAGTATAAGATATTATGAATAATATTTACATACATAACATATATTGATTATGTATGAAATTTATATCAGTCACAAAATTTACGTGTTACAACACATGTAGATTTTCATTGAATAGTCTGCAATATTCATTCACGATTGTTTTGCGTTATTTAATAAAATACATGATAATTAAACACCCTTGAAACAGTATTTATAAATGTATCTTGTTAGGGTGAATTGGACTAGTTGTAACAATGGCCTTTTATGGATATAGATCATTTTTTTCTAAAGCCAATACAAGCAAAGTTTCAAAGTTTTATTCAATTTGCTTAATTGCGTGAAAGATGGATAAAAAACACACTTTTGCATTTATTGTACTAATACTAGAGAAAATCTGTAATTTTAAAAAGAACTAAGTTTCTATTTAATTATAACATACTTTAACGTTCGAGAAATCTAAATTAATGTTACAACTAGTTCAAGACTCCCCCTATTTATACCTCAGATACTTGAGAATAATGACGTCTATCTTAACGTGCTATAATAATTTGCTAAGCTATAAAATATAAAACCACACCTCACAATTAGATCTTGATTATGCGATACGCGTGAGTTATTGAAGGTAGCACTTAAATCTGACCCTATAAGGAAATCTAGATGCTAGATAAAGTATATTTAGAACAGAGATCTACGCAAAACTAATTATAATAAATGATATCGATTTGCATCTGTTTGCTAAATACGATTAAGCGAATACTTTGGAGTACTGTAATTTATACTGGTCTTAATTACTTTGTTATTTTACAAGTTTAATTATAAATCAGGAATTTGCTATAGTTTTGCTTCGATATCCATAATATGTTTTCTCGCAAAATTGAGTCTAAGTCGTTATAACTTATCGTCCGAAGTTATTTCTTATTGACTTTCCGTAGTAGAAAAATTATGGAAATATAGATTTAGACTATAGTAGAAGTTATTAACATTAAAACTCGAATAGTTATCATAAAAAGAGATATAGATAAAAAGTTCATTACATTCTCGAAATCAGATTAAAAACTAGAGTATCGAGTACGAAATTCACCTCGAGCTGAACTAGGTGAGAAAAGCGTTATTTTATTGAGCAAGAAATAAGAGAAGATTGATATCTATTATTGTACACCTTTACATATCTTTGATAAGGAACTAGCACCACATTAAACTTGCACTACTTGTACTGCTTCAGACTGTTATAGTTGTCTCTATATTACTTGATTTCATAAATGACTTTTTGATCTATCAATGACTAAAATTAAACCTTCATGTTTTTCAAATCGATTGGCAGATAACGAATAGAAAGAAATGAATTGAACAGCTTTAGTCTACGATAGTATTCGCTAGAGATTTGCAAGCATTGGTGTGCGGCGTCTGTGTGCAATGCGCAGGCGCAGCCGTGCACTCTAAGTGGGCCGTGCGCGAGCATCGACCTCACGCCCGACTTCAGGGTTACCACTGCCAACAAACTCTTACGTAACCTATTAACTACCATTCACATTATAACTACTATTTGTTATTCTAAATCCTATATATTTTGGCTCAGCCTCAAACATGCTTATCCAAACAGTATTAGCGCTATCGAGATAATAATAGTATCTAGAGATCATCGACCGCTCCACTTCTATTCTAGTAACCAGTTGCAACGACATGTTATTACTATCTTATTTCGTGGAAAACTCGCGGTTATAGTTGGAATGGGCAGATTTGAATCATAGATATAAATCAAGTTGTTTATTTTTTCTAGACACTATTATGTTACTTTCTAATTTTGAAATTAACGTTGATTAGTTCAAATTAATAACACTACTAGCCTACTACTACTAGGGTGGATTTAGAGCAAAGGTGGATTTTGAAGTATAGTACATAACCACTTTTATACTATAATAGCATAATATACAACCTCTTCTTTCATATTATGCTTTCTCATTATATATTACCAACTTATATACACAATTACTAAGACCAAAAAAAAATACAGAATTCTGAAATTATACCCTTACTGGATTACGAACCCGTACTTTATTCTAGGGAATCAATATAGACCACTTTGGAGATCACCGATCTAGACGATAAACAGGTAAACAGAAAACTACAATTTAGGTTAAACTTTAATTAACAAATAATGTTTATAAAAAAATTCTGCAATTACCTACGTTTAAAGTATAGTAATTAGTGATCATTTCAACCATAGATCCTTAATATAAGTATAGTAAAGTCAATCATCTCTGTCAGAAGTTAATACGGTTGTCTGAGCTTTAATTGCCGCTGTTCATATAAATTAGAGTACAATACAATAGGTTCTGTATTTAGCACAATAAATAGCTAGGAAGTTATTTGACTGGTGGGCGGGTAAAGTCATGCCTCAACGGTGTTTAGCTGCCTCTATGAGAATTTAATTCTAAATATGTAATATGATTTTATGCATTAATATTTTCTTACTCTACAATTAACGTCTAATGTTTGAGATACCTCTCCAAAATGGTTTTTCTCTATTCTTAGAACTTTAATTATTTGCTAGAGTGGATTGAATGATAGCCACTTTTTTGCAATAACTCACTCACCTTTCCACTAATAGATTCAATCTCACGTACTCTATTCATTTAAATGCGTCTCTTTTTGTCTGACTAACTACCCTTTTCACTCAGTATTTTTCCTTTTTTAGGAATAAAAAGTAGCCTATGAGTTTATCTAGTTTATAAAGTATTTGTACAGCAAATTTCATTGAAATCTGTTAAACTATTTTTGAGTAATTAATAACAATCATACAAACTTCAACATTACAAAATTAAAAGAGCCTTTTTAAATACGTTATAAAACAATACAAAAGTGAATCATATGCTGTATATGTCTGAAGATCATAAAAGCGTGGGCTCAGTGTGGGAAGAGATTATATTGTCCTAGCACAGCTTTTAGCAAACACAGCACACAATAGTGAATATTACTTTGTTTACATGACATGCGATGAATTTAGATAAGTAGGATTGAATGTATTAAGCAAATCGAGAGCATCGTGCATATGTAACGATATCGAGACTTAATATAATTCTTACTGCATCAGTAATATTATACAGGAATGCTCTCAGATTCCTAATATATGGCTTTTAATATCAGATATGTCTGAATATTAAAAGATAATGCCAATCTTTAGAGCGATAATCGTAACCATAAGCTAGTCTATACTAATATTATAAAGAAGTAAGATTTGTATTTTTGTATTTTTGTATGTAACGAATAAACATAAAAACTACTGGACCGATTTCAAAAATTCTTTCACCATTAGGAAGCTACATTATCCCTGAGTAACATAGGCTATATTTATTACAAGAAAAAATTAGAGATCCTTAGGAAATCTCACGAAAACCAACCCAAGATGCCAAAAAATTTGCCATAAAATATCTTTCACCGCATGCGCTGCAAAAAGTATTGATGATAGAACAAAAAAATGTTCTACAATATTATAGAACGTATCAATATCTACAAAAAAGTCCGCGAGACCATATGTCCAACTATTATAGTTACGTCACTATAACTACTTTTTTACATTTTAAAAGTTGATAAAAATGCCTATCAAAATCAGACCATGTTTTCTATAACTTTGTATTAATCCTTATCCAAATAAATTATTTCGTATTCAAGAGTATTTCAATATCTGTAAATTACTTTTTGAATTATTAAAATCGGACTTTCCATTCAAAAGATATTACGAAATTAAAAATATCAATATAAACAAAAAATACACGACGACGCGACGGGCCAGTATAGCGACGCAGCGCAGCGAGTAAAGCGGCAAGAGAGTGGGCACCGAAATGCGGGAGGGCCAATATATTTAAAAAAATAATATTCCACCCGCGCGAAGCCGGGATGGGCCGCTAGTTGATTAATAAAGTTGATTTTACTTGTGAAAGCGTCAGCTTAAACATAAACACATGTCACACAAATGAAGATAAAGAATTTTATTACAACTTCAAAACATTTAATGAAACTTTTTAAATATGCAAACAAGGTATGCTTATCGAGATTGAATTCAATACAGAGTGATGATTACAAAAACCGGCTGCCAAGCCATTACCATTTAAGGTCTTAACGTTCTGCAAGTCGACACTTGCAATATCTTCATAAAAACTTGATCAGATACACGAATTGGTGGAATCAGTAGCCGTTGGGCAAAAGTTCCTAAGCCTTTTAAAGTCATAGCTATAAACGGTGTCGAAAACGTATCTAGAAGAAAATACGCAAGTTGCAACATCTATTAAATACTAGGACAGTTCTGCTGATTAAAGGGCTATACATTAGTTATTTTATATCACCATTAACTAAGTATTTACGTCAAATATCTTACGCCATGTTTAATATCAGTGCGGGTATGAGATTGCGCGTCATGCTAACACTGAGCTGCAACTTTTTCTGTCAAGAAAGTTGCGATACGAGATCTGACAGCTAACCAACCCTATTGTATATCTATTAGCTGGATACTTTCTTATTTCTTACCATTTATGGGTCGTTGAGAAAATCAAGATACATTTGTAATACACATTCGTAGCAATAAAATGGAATTAATCAAGAATGTGTAGGATAGGTAAATTTATTAACTTGATTAATTTATAAAAATAATTGCGGCGTCATATCGGAACGGCTACACCTATATTGTATTTTGTAGTGTAAATTTGGATGGTATTTTTGTATGAAAATATTAGCAATTTTTATTTTCTTTAGTACACGGACGAAGCTGGGGCGTTTCGTTCGTATTAAATGAAAATGGCTTTTGGTATTAAAAGACAACTTTATGTCAAAATTTCACAACTCGTTATAATGAGGATTAAAAATTTGAATCTCTAATGGAAATATTAGCATGCAAATCTTTTTAACATTATTAGATGATAACTAAACACGTCGCGTCGTTTAGAATTACCATTTTCTTAATACATTTCTGTTCATAACTGACGACCATAAAATATATTTCCCCGATTTAAAACTGCATTGCAACAAATCAATTTAAAATATCAATTCAAGTGGTAAAAAACGGAAAATTCAATTTGGTGAGATCCGATTTATCAGGCAATATGAACCAGAGCCAAAATGATAAAGCTATTATTGTGGCAAGGCGATTTAAAAGAAAACACAGTGGTAATCCACATGGGAAGCCTTGAGCAGGGTATCGGGTAGCCGCTGGCTGGGCGAACTCGCTCGGATTCAGTTACATGGACGACCGCACCGCGCTACATCTTTTCGACGCTCATTGAATTATTTGTTTATTAATACGAATATTATTTTAGCAAGGAATTGCGTTTTATATTCTTATATATAAAAATGAATTAATATTTCCCTTGGTCACGGCATTACGCGTAAACGGCTGGACCGATTTCGCTAATTCTTTTTTTGTTGCGTTTGTTATTGTCAGGAGAAGATACTTATGGAAAAAAAAATTGCTCGGAAATTTATAAAATTTAAGAAAACTTAACGGCCATATTAACTTTTCTAATGTAAGCTTTTGGCAACCAATTCGAATTCAATATTCATAGTAAAGACAGGACAACGTTTGTCGCGTCAGCTAGTTTAACAATATTATTATTTTCTTAAAATTTTATTTTGAAACGAGATAAACTAATGCCGATGTAAATCGCTAAACATAAAACCGTCCCTAATGTGTCGAGATCTAAATCAAAAACTACTTTTGTACTTGCTTTACTTCCATATACTTAACTCAATTAAGCTGACGTCTTCTCACTTTTTTTTGATAAAAATGTTTTATCATGTTATCTTATATATTCATTTTGTAAGTAATTATTAGCTTTACATAGTATAGCGTTTATTAATATCAAGAGTAAACACCCTACAATACTACTTATGATGATATTTTGACACACACACGAAAATCAAAATATGTATTTATCCCTTAATTGAAATAATTAGGAACCCTTAGTGCTCAAGTTCCACACTCGGACTTGGCAGAATATTTTTTTTATTTATAGTTACATACGGGTGCAATTTCAACTCAACCGTGCTTAAGGATAACCAAGTGCAAATAAAAACTTGACAAATGTTATAGTTAGTAAAATAAAATAGATCATAATCATTCCATTCATAAGATATCAATAAATCTATGCAGACATGATATCTTGTACTTGTATGTTTGATCGTGTCGTGAGTAGATGGTATCGGCGTATGTACGGCGATGTGAAATTCGCTTACAAGATGAATTCATATTCCAAGTATGGTGTGTACAGCCAACCGGTATGATCAATATGCTGGTAGGTAGACATCGACCATAAATAGAAAAAGTGGTTGCGGTTTAATGATGGTGCTTTACAAAAACGTGCATCGGTTGTCACTGTTATCAATCAAGACAACTAAGTATATTTTCTCTTCCATTGTTGTTTGGAATCAAATCGTCGAGCCTACTTACAAAATAAATGTTGCATAACCATGTGTTTTGTCAGATAATAATAATTAATTACTAACTTAGTATTTAGGCACAAAAATATGTGAATAGTAACCGTATCACCTATAAAAAGTGACTCCATTTTCTCAGCGTATAAACGGCCCTTATAAGGTAATTTAAGAGAGCGAATTTGCAATTTAGTATTCTATAAACTGTATACTAATATATGAGAACACAAAATTATGAAGTTTCCCCAGTGGTATACAAACGAGGCGCTGTCACGCGACGCGGAGCGAAACGACTACAAGACAATACCAGTCGTGTTTACGCGATAAAGCAATGTCTTGAATTATTGCCGTAGTTTATCCTAAAGGTAGGAGGTCACATCTGATTTATCATCTGGCTTTCGAATTGCACTGATTTATAAACATCCTGTGTCATTTAATACATACTCTGCACAATGCACATACTGAAGTAGCTGATAAAATTTCGGTATCAACAGTATTTTATCACATTTAAATAATACCATATCTTTTATTAGTTGGTTATAACTTCTAGGACCTCTCAGTTCTTTCGGACGCCCACAATTGCAATGAAAAATCAAAATCAAACAAAACAGCATTTGTAAGGAGTCAAATTTTGTAAACGACAAAAAGAAAATTAAGACTTAGCCTTACATTGAGGTTGGGTTTTGGGAAAACGAGAACTTTTTCGTGACAGCTGGTCACACAATCGAATATCGGAATAGTTGATTAAAAGTCGATGTTTACTTTAATTTTAAGGGTAAATTTATATTTGACTTCAAATTTCACATACTAATTTTAATAGATTCGTAGTTCGTAACTACACTGTGAACAGTGTAGTTACGAACTACGAATCTAAAGTACATCTGTTTTAAATAAATGCATTGTTAAAGTTGAAACTCCTGGGGTTACCATATTTAAACTTCCGTAATTTGTTGGAATTTAATGTATAAGGTGGTGAGTGTTTTAATGTGTGAAAGTGGTTTAATTGCTGTCATGGTAACCAATAATAAAATTAATGACGTATACAATTGTAGATCAAATATAAGTAATTACCAATTTGCGCGATTTACGAAGGATTTGAGTAGTATAAACTGGAACCCAGCCATTTTAAACAAAACTAAAAACAATAACACAATCGTTACAACTGTAAAAGTACTTGCAAACGTTGGATACTAATAAATATCAAACAAACGTCGAGTAAAAATAGAAGCAGGCACGGCGGGCGGGGGAATGACCGTCGGTTGACATACAACGGACTCAAGGCCTGTGGAGATTAGATACTGCCGTCGCATACAAACATACTGTGTACTAACAGAAACGACAGTTCGCTGGTAAAATTTGAGTAATATTATGCGTATAAATAACTGCAGCACATTTAATGCAACTAAGTTTTAATCATTTTGCTGAAGTGCAGCAGTTTTTCCCTTCCTCTTCCTCAAATTTTCTATTCAGGTTCAAATACAACCTGTAGTTCTAAATCTTTTTAACAGCATTCTCCCCTGAGACCATAATTGTGAAAAAGATATTTATATATAATTAATAAAATGATTTATTAAGAGTTAAGACGTAGGAAGTAAGTTTTTAGGTTTTTTAATTCAAATTTATTCGTTTGTAATCTTTCTATTGAGCGTCACATGGGGATATATGACTCTCCCTGGACTCCCCCTATAATGAATAAAAGAAACAAATGTATTACGAAATATATTAATATTATGTTTACGTGTAGCCCATTACCGCTATGAAGTTATAAACATAATTTTATTAATGGTAGACAAGACACATATGGACAGGTTTCCAGTTAGAATCCAGTACTATTTCTTTAATGATGACATGAACGTCCAAACACGCTTACTTAATATCAACATTTACTTAAGATCAGCTTTAAATGCTAATGTAATCCAAAGTACATTGTAGCAACGTGCTTTAAAATAAACATTTGGATTCAGTGGAAAAGTCAGTAAGGTAGTCGTAAAACACCTAGTGGTGTTAAATTACATGAGAGTTACGTTTATTTCGTTAAAACGTAGCGGCCGAGGGCTTCTCCCGTGACGCCGTTTTATCCTGAAAAGTGTCGGGCTACTGTTTTTACTGCAACAAAAACAAACTTTCACCTCTGTGTTTTTAGTAATAAAAATATTTTTTGTAGTAAATTCGATGAAAAGTTCTATTACATACACCAAATAAGAATAAACGTACTCTCAAGCTATGATGCAAAATGACTCTAAGTCAGTGTAAAATAGTAACTTCATGACACTGACATTGACTTGACAAATGACCTTTTAATTTAACATTGAAGATCATGGTATTTTATTTTGATGAAGTACTAATTAGAATTTTAGGAGAATACAAAAGTCACTATAGTCCTCTCCAGATTACGACGAAACTAGCTTCCTCCCTTGACTAAGAAAATTATTAATTTAACACGATTAATATTAGATTTTGTATACACTATGCGAAAGTATACATTTTCTTTATTCTGTTTGGCTGTAAACAAACACTTTAATTTAAATTAAGTCTTACAGTCTAGTAAAGAAATACGGTGCTGAGTGGTCTAAGTGGACGAGATGACGGGACTAATGAGTTAAGAGATAAAACGCCACCAGTACCTCTTGTTGGAAAATGTCATTGAAAGTAAGTGGCTAGTATGAACTATGAATGCATATTACGAAAGACATTCTTAATTTCTGAAGTAGGTATTTCACTCATTTGCTTACAAAAAAATTATAAATAAATTTGTTACAAAATTCAGGTACTTGGTAAGTAGTTGATTTCTGATACATTTAAAGATACCCCGCTTATTCCACAATATATAACACTGTCGTCCAAGTGATATCATACAGTTATCATTGTCTAAGTTGCGCAATAGACGTGGTTCAGGTTTCCTTTTGAAGGATCATGTGCATTTAGAAAATCTATTGTGGTTTGAGGTCGAGCAACAGCAGAAGGAAACTATTTAACGTAAACGTCGTAAACCTGCACCTGGTTCGTAAGCACCAGGCGCTGCTTGGCTTGCCGTATTGTTTACATTTAAGGGAAACAAAAATAGATTGATCGTATCTTATTGAAAGTACTTACATTGCAAAACAGTTTTTCTTGTCTGCCAATCTTAATCAATTTCTACTTCAATCGATAGTAAGTGGTTAAAGTGGATGTCATTATTTACTTACAATGAATTTATGGCTGAGAACTTGTAACGAGTAATAATAATTTAACATGTCACTGTACGAAAATAAATGGCCAAATGATGGCCATATTAAGACCAAATATTTTTGAAACTCCACTGCATTTCTTAATTTAGATAGAAGTCAATTTCCATTTAGTGTTGTATAATTGTTGACTACAGAGTAATCGGCGAGATAAATGCATCGAATAACTGTTATGATGTCGCTGTCATAACATACAGAGACCTTTTCTTCATCGATAAATTTTGCTCTAAACCAAACCAATAACTCGATCATAATCTTATTATAGAAACTAACGTGGTAATCAGTCATTTTTAAGTTTTATAAACGGTAAACACTGTCCGCATGCGAGTCCATTCTCTGATGAAGAATGCGGTTGAAACTATAGTTTAAATATAATACAAAAACAATACGTGAGTGTTTACCGTTTATAAACGTTAAAAAACTATCATAATCCTAATAATAGTAGCAAAGATAAGATTATGAGTTGGTGAATGTTTTTGTTGAAATGAACAGAATTTTCCGCTGCTCTTAAAAATATGAAATAAGCAAACTATCTTACCTTTATTTGATATGAGTTGACTTTATGCTTAGGCAGAAGGTTGAATGTAGAGAAGTCCAGTCTCCTTGAAAATATTCCATTTGCACCAGCGCCAGCTCTGTGGAATTATTGATTATCAATATAAAATAATTTAATTTTTTTAAAATAATAATCAGGAAAATTTTTGTAAAAATATCGTTTATGAAAATAAAAATCTCATTTCACAATAACATTACAAAAGTTGTTTAAAAGTGTTATTGGTAAGAAAAGTAAATATTAGCTGCGCTCGCGCTATGTCAGAAATCTCTTACAACACACACTTGTTTAAAAAATTAATAAGGATTCACGATATCTTAAGGTTCTCATATGTTAAAGTAATATAATAAACTCGGCTCGGCCTTATACCCGCTGTACATAAATAAATCAATAGCATACTCGATAATCGAAGTGTGACAATCGTAACTCCAGAGGGATATAGTCTATCCATCTAAGTGAGTAATAAAATCCCAGCGGATAACAAAGACATTCTAGTTAAAGATCTGCATTTTATAGCTCTTTTACTACTCGCATAAAATACCTTGAAGTTATGTCAAAATATAAACTAAAGTTCTTTATTAAACGTTCAATTGGATAAATCGAATACCTATTTTGAGAGAAATAGGTACAAAACTTAAATCTTAAGTAAATTGCGTTGATCTTTGAAGGGAGTGTGGAATGTACTAAGATTAATAGCGAATTCATTCAAAGCAAACCATCTGGTTAATGTTTTAACAGGTTACTATAGTATAGTAAGTAATAAAGTCAATATTGTAATGTTACGTTCTGAGCTTCTGAGTTATTGATTTATGATTGCTGAACTGTATTTCAATTCAACATATATAACAATTTATATTTGTTTCATGCGTTAAAATCTAGTAAATCAATTTACACAACAAAATCGCTGCTGAATGTAATAAATTTTAATCACATGAGGTCAAATATCCAACGCCTTGCCTTTTTTTGGATATTTTTAAAAAAAAATTCTTAGACTGACAAACCTGAGTGAAAATCTACTAATAAAACATTGAAAATATAAAACAATAAACAGTGAAAATGTGTACAATGTAATTCTAATCTCATATTCATATAATTGATCGTCAACAACATTGTTTATAACTTGATTGACCAATATTTCCTGCCGGTTCATTTTACTGTCGTTTGTTAGGTAATTTCAAAGAGTAAATATTTACTATTTATAAATATAATATAGTGAAAAACAAACGTAATAAAGCGCACTTAGCGCTGAGCGACGTCGAAAAGTGGAAGAATGTTGTGATTACTGTAAAAAAAAGCCTTGTAAATCTGCAACTCAATCACTAATCCTAGCCACTATCCTGTCGAGGCATTTGTAAAGTGAAGTATTGGGATGATACTGCATAGTATAGCTCATATACATATATACAGCTAAAAAGATTGTGGACAGGATGCTAAACAACAGAGTTTTATGTCTAAGGGCAAACCTACATAAAATTGTACTCAAATCAAAAATTGAGAACAAAGTCAGGTTTATTAATAGCGCAATTCGTTGCCGTGCGACCCGCAGTTTTATCTTTATTGCCGAGTTACCCAAACATATTTCTCCTGACAGAGTAATCAATTACTTCGTATTGTATTAAGAGTTCGGACACGAAAGCACTCTTTAGATTCTATCTCAGTATTAAAATTACTGATTTATTAAGCCATGATTTCTCAGTGCAGATATCTTTAATCAGCAAACATATTTCAAATTTTGACCTTGAATATTATAACAAATATCAACTTATGTACAATCTGTAGATTGTAAATCATTGGATGCTTTGAATTAGAACTAAATCACAGTTATTGGTAGTAATGGTGATACTAAAGAAAAAAGATATCGAATACTATTGTAAATATCGTTCTGATAACGTGGAAAAATATGAAGAAAATTCTATTAACACAATTAAAAAAGCGCGACGTCAATGTGGTTTATAATTTTGATGTCCTAAACCAATTACAATAAAAATATTAAAAACTTACAACAAATACAAAGCAGATTGGCGACATGGCTCATGGCGTCTCTAAATTATGCAATAAAAAACACTTTTTAATTTTTTGGCCAATTACAATATTTATTTTACTCATAAAAATAAATAGATTATAATAACTGTAACACTTACTTAACAGTAAAATCTTGTACCACTTTAGACAATTTTAACTGTATGGAATTAATAGGACGACTACCTACATCTATCGGTATATTTTGTCGTGATTATTTGAATCTAAAGGAACCTCCGATCAATGGCTATCAATAGTGTTGCTTACAATAATAGATTTAAACTGCATTTATACTGCCCTGTATAATTGTATTAAGAACAGACATTTTTCACAGCACATCAGTGGCGCCTCGCAAATAATAAAACGTCAAGGTTGCGCGAAAAAAACTTGTTTTTTTCATTGCCAAGGTCAGTCGAATTAGATACCGGCTCTCATATCTCGTCGAGGCGTGTCAACATAGCATTGTGTTTACATTTGCGTTGAGATAACAAATGCTGATTATATAGGCATTTTTATGACCTCAGCGTGGATGTTTTGCAGCTTGCACCGACTCGTCTTATGCTCTTACTTCGCTTGACAAAGTACTTAACTTAAGGGTTTGTCGTTATGTAAACAAAACGAAAACGTGATTATTTTTTTATTAACTCTAATAAAACTCTAATATAAAGTGAATAATTATTTTATGGATTTGGTTTTCGCATCTTTTTTTAGATTTTACCACTCGAAGAATTCAAAACTCGGATCATAAAATCATCGATCAATCTGAGCTGTTGGTACCTTCAAACTACTTAAGTAATTGACCGGAATTGTTTCAGTTAGAGTACAACTACTCGTTATAAACATATTATGTAGAATAAAACAAAAAAAATCATAGTGTTTTAGTTATATCAATTTAACTATGCTAAATTACTTTAAGACAGCTGTGAACCGTTTCCGAGATATAAAAATACAACACACATTTACATATGAAATATTATCAGATGGATGTTCGTTTAAATACATTTATTTCCATAGCAATCCTATCCTACAAATATTATCCTGAAGAAATTTTGATAATTCTACATTATTTGCACATTTAAATCTGTTTGAAAGTCTAAACATTAATACAACTTGAATGTTTTTGTATATATAGAAATAATAGATACCGATAACCTTGAAATATATTTACTGTTTATTTCATTTGAATTGTATAATACACGTGTTTTAAATATAACTAGCAAAAAATCCTAAAAGATCATTTTGATAGGTAATAACAATTGGCTATGAAGAGTACTCAGTAGTGGGGCTTTAGAATAATTATTATCACAATATAGTAATCTGTATACTTGAAACTACTATAATTCACGTCTATCAATGCCTTCAGTTTCTGACCATCTTGAGTCTGAGCATAAGATTTTTTTTTCAGGCGAGAGCTAGATTCCATTATTCATAGAAAGATTATCCTAAATTGTTTTATATAGTCTACCAACTATTATTTACTATGTTGTTAAAAAGTATGAGCAATTAAGCAAGCTGCATTGTCTGACGGAAATACACCGGACTTAATATGGGTAACCTTGAGGACGTAATGACTATTTTAATGTAATACACAAAAAACACGAGCTAAATTTTGGCCCAGTTACGTAAATACATGGCACTTAGTTTTAATGCCTACAATGTTGACATTTAAGACGATAAACGATCTAAACTTCGAGGTGTAAGGTCGAGTAACACGTTACTTAGATAAATAACAATGTTATTGGATAAATCTGACGCTTGTTTGTGACCCAAAAGCTATCTACTGAAATGAATAAAGCATAATATAAAGAAATACTGCATGAAGAAAGATATCTCACATCACATTAGCATATAAAAAATTAGTGAAACATGACATGAACAACAAATACGTATAATATATATTGATATCAAAAGTGAAGTACATATTATAATTAAAGTTGTTTTGTTTAAAACGATAATATTGTTTTTTTAATTTAAGTATTGTGTTGAAATATTTTTGTAATGGATACCACAATAAAATATTAAATACTACAAGTTTAAAATGCCAACACCATGTTTGGCATCTCAGCATACTTATACTTAAGTACATAACTATTATTTGTTTTTTTTTTTTCATTCAAAAGGTTTTAAGGTTTTAAATATGTAAAAAAAATACCAACTTGTTTGGAGCAGCATTAGAAAAACATGTATTTAAACAATTTCCAACTGTATACTTTGAATCATATTATGTAGCTGTTTAATATTTTTTATAAGAAATATTATGATGGCGGATATCCTAACTAATGATAAAAATCATGACAAGACACGTGTAATTTTTTTGTTACGTAAAAATATTAGTAGGTATAACAAACTCTAAGCTGGTAACACCAACAATGTTAAATACAAACTTATATAATCAACTGAATACTAAGAGGTGCTATAGTTTTTTTTATTTTATAAATGCGCAAAATTTTCCTTAGATCTTTTATTTTCAAATGCAACGTAATAAGAGACCTTGTTTACGAGTTACAAACTTTTTTGAATCAATACATAGTGAATGCAATATGGCGGTATCGGCCTTGGATGGATAAAAATAACGATGTTTGTGTCGACTCGATTTTGTATCAAGTGGTGAATCGGTTGTCATCGTGCATTATATATATTATACTAGCTGTGCCCGCGACCTCGTCCGCGTTTGATCTCCTATTCCTTATTATTATATTACACCCTTGAGGTTAAAACTTTTACAAACTTTGAATTTCATATTTACTTATATCGAATCAACAGCCTAACAAGAAAATAATTCAAATAGAAACACAGAAATGCATAGGTATAAAAACTGGTCAAGGTAGAACCATTTCTGTGTTTCTATCTGAATTATTTTCTTGTTTCGTCCTTTTGAGACCAATTTTTACGTAGTCGGCTTATAGTTTTTTAAACTTTATTTTTTTATTTAATAGTTTTACGTTTCTCGATCGCGATAACCTTTATAATCTCATGTTGTAACGTAATGTTTTTTTTTTATTTGCTTAAATGAGTAAATAACTGCGACGACAGGACCACGCGGACTATACGACCGCATTTTAAACATATATGTTGACTTAAACAATAACATTTATATACATATTTGTACTGTCCTCGGAGCCCTTTCTTTTGATACCAAACACGTGATAAACAGCTCTTTTCGAGGTTAGAATCTGAGGTATAATATCCGTTTAAAAAAAAATCATGAAATTTTTATAACCTATTCCTAAATTTTTAGAATCTATTGACACCTCATTCATGAAAATGGGTTCAGTAGTTTAGGCGCTAGAGTGGAACATACAAACATACATACATACATAGATACATACATACATAGACTGATAAAATCATAACCCTTCCTTTTGGCTTCGCCGTAGTCGGGTAAAAAATACATTTCAAGCTTCTAGCTCTAAAAACGACGATACTTTCATACAACTTTAAATCGGTTCAGTAGTTTTGGCATGAAAGCGCGACAGACAGACAGAGTTACTTTCGCATGTATAATGTTAATTAATAAAAAGAAGAGAAATAAGTTGTAGTAGTCTATACGCAGACTAACATTATGACGGCTTGACTATAATATTCTCCTGGGGTTATACTTTAGACTCAGAGCTTCAGCGATACTCCTAGAATACTCGCGACGTAATCCACGATATCTCTGTCGTGACCCCCACTACCTTGATTTATGTTTATCAGTTGACCAACATTCAAGTCACAGTACCTACGCTACTCATATCAGTCGTACCAACATCAAGATCAAGTAACAGGATGCTACTCAAATTAAAAGTGTTGCCAACATCATAATTAACAATAATATTAAGTAAGAATTTATTCACGAATTTAATTACGTGTTATTTATATTAGAACAAGAATAAGCTTTTAATGAACTTAGAAACGTTCTGTACTTGATTTTTATCTAGTAATAATTTACTGTAATTAATTAGGCAGATTAATTACATTAAACATTAAATGTTTAATCAAATTAAACATTAATTTGATTAAATATTAAAGGTTTTTTAGGCAAGTCTATAAATTACGCTCGATCTGTTTGCTAAGAAGAGCTCAATATGTTTTTATTTTACTCATAATTCAATTATTATTGAGTAACTATAACATTTCAGATGAAATCTATAAAGTTCGCTCCAGGATACTCAGTAAAGTTATTTCACAAAGCTAAATTATTACATTGGTAGTCTATTGTACAAGTAGATTTTGTGTGTCTCGTAGTCGAGCTATTTAAACATGGCGGGTGTGTAGTGTACCAACCAAACCAAATAATATCGTGGTTGGGCAAAATTTTCGAGTTATTTTGAGTGAAAATTTCGCTTACTTATATAACACATACTAAATCGAAGTTAAAAAATTATTACAAGTTAATAAGATTAAGAACTATTACCAGTTGTTGGCACACGTCATCACGTCATGGCATCACGTTTGATTAGTTATAAAAATAGATTTGAACAAAATATATAAAACCAATTAGTTTACTTTGTGTATTACTCAAGCGCTAAAAGCCAAGGAATATGGCCTAACCAGACTCAAAACATGTTATAATTACGTTTGTGTTTAACAAACAAATGTTTGAGGTAATTTAAGACGGCATTAATAATATATTACTAGAAAATATTTATTCTTTAACGAACTTAATAAACAAGGTGTTCAACACATTTTGTATTTTGTTTACAAAAATTTAATAAAATGTCATGATATAAATATGATCTAATTACACTATAATATGTATGACGTTGATAGAAACGAGAGCTGAGTACCATTCTCAAATGAACTTCACATTTTTTTCTGATTTATTAAATTACTTTATTGAATGGATTCATATTTATTTCTTGCGTATTAGATAAATGAGATATGCAACGTATAAATAACGTTACATAACATTTATGGTTGGCTTAAGATAACTAAATTTTGGTTTATCAGAACTGCAATTGCGTTAGTGTGCCTTGATAAAATATTTTCATGTTTTTAATTTTTTATCTTCGATATAAGCACCTATACAGCAGAATTATAATATCTATGGACTGAATAATGAGATGGTAACACATTTCATATTTTGCTTGAAATCAAATCATCAAAGAATCAGAAGTGGGATAGCTTAAGAGCCATTTCACAAAATTCGGTAAAAATCCGCGAAATTGTAACATTTTGACGTCGTTAATCTCAGCATTGGATGCAATAATATAATTTCTATAATTGAAATATAATAGAGTGACCTTTGTTGTAGTAACTTAATTTATCAGAATTTTGATTTATATTGTGTGTACACAATTATTACCCTTTTCCTCCGCCGCCTCCCTGGGTAAACGGTCGCAATGTATATTTTGAAGTCCTATTTCTCAATAACCACTACTTTGAAATTGTTTAAAAAAATATCGTAATATGTGGAATATGTTATTATTGATACACAATTTAGATTTTTTTACATTAGTATCTCCGTTAATCCATAATAAAATTTTAAAAGTTACGAATATTTTCTAAATAAGTACAATTTTAAAAGCGATATTTTTCTTACATAACTAAGAAATTTTAACGAACTATCTATACCAAGTTAAACTTACATCTTTTAGGAATAGAAAAAAATAAAAATAAAATATATAACCTTTTGTATTAAAAAATAAAAAGAAAATATATAATACCATGCATCAAGCCCAATAAATCAGTCGAGCGCCAGCGCTCTTAGAGGTAGGATCTACGCCAAATTTTGAACAGCTCTCTTTCTTACATCGGTCTCACTCACACGCGCCAAGCGACTGATATTATAGTGTGATACACCGTATTTGAAACTTTCAAGTAAGTAAAATTAATATTTAAATTGTTTGTTTTTCCAAATATATTAGTAGATACTTTTCTAATTATAAATTAATTTTTTAGGTAATGGGTCGGAAAAAGACTGCTTATCACTGCATAAAAAAAAGGAAACGTCATAATTACGATGCTAAGCAGTGCAGGCAGGGTATGCTTTTACTTCTACATTTATATTCTTACCCGACTGCTCAGAAGGAGGGTTATGTTTTAGGGTGTATGTATGACTAGTATATATATATATATATATTCTTCTTATATTCGATATACGATTCTTTTTGACGCCCTGTAACCTAAACGGCACGACGGATGTTGAAGTTCGATTTCTCGTTAGTTTTTTCTCACCAGTGTCAGTGTATATAAAAATTCTAAATGGTGACCACTTGACGCCATATTGTGAAAATAAAAAATTCAAGTCATAAATTACTTCAAGCGGGGTATCATTGAATAGGTATTTGAATAATTTTAAGGCTCTTTTATCATTTATTTACCATTTTTTTTAATCACAAATAGATATGTATGAAATGGCCTCTTTTTTCAGAAGGACAGTCAAAACAAACCAACAGGAGAATAAATTTGAAGAGTTGATCTTGGTAAGTGTAGTCACTAGTGAGTGCATTTCTATATGTTTATTCGGACTAACTGACATATTACTAAGAATATAGTTTTGATGAGAGTCAAAACTATATTCTTAGTAATATTCTTGTATTTTTTTTTGTATACCTATAGAGATACATTTAAATTAATATTTATAATAATACATTTATTTTATAATGTTCTAGGAACTAGAGTTCATCATATTGTATGCAAACACAGAATGCGATTTTAGTTTAAACGCTTTCGTGATGGAAACTTTGATTTGAAGAACGAATCACGTGGAAGACCGCCCACACAGGTGAATAACAATGAATAGAAAGAGATGGTGGAAGCCGATCCGAGTCAAAGTATCCAGGAATTAGCGGCGTGGCTTAACGTTACCTTACCAAAAATTGACTTATTTGCGTCAAATTAATAAAATAATAAATATGAAAAATGGGTGCCTCATTTGACTGATCTGCAGAAAAAAACGCGTGTTGAAACTTGTGTTGCCTTGTTGAATCGATACAAAAATAAAGGAATATAGGATCGAATTCCTATTAAATGGCAGCAATGTATAGATATTAATAGTAATTATTTTGATTAAATAAATATGTTAAATTATTATTATTTTTTTTTTTTTTGAAAGATTACTAGCTGATGGATCACATACTACTAGTATTCCCTTTACCCCTCCTAGTAAGCTTGCATGCTTGTGTCAGGAGTGGGCCACGTCAGTAGTTCAATGTCCGGGATTTGAACCCACGACTTGTTGATCGTAAATCCAACGCCCGAACCACTGAGCTACTGACGCTTAAATTTTAAAAAAACGAATTTCAATTTTTTAGTGCAAACTTTAACCCCTAATAATAATTTTTATACCGCTATATTTTAATGAGTATTTTTGTAAATAGATAGATTAATGTGGTAATTTTTTCTATTCTAATTATCATACCACGGTAAAATAAAAATTGTGAAAATTATACGAAAAGTAATGTAAAATTTTATCGTAATTTATGTAAAACAAATGTATTATTTATCTGTTTGACTGTGTCATCAAGTTTATAAATAAATTAAAGCAGGCAAAAATTTGATGTTCTACTTGCATCCAAAACTGTGCAACACATATTCACATTCAGATTTTCTGGAGCATAATAAAAGGCTATTTTATTTATATCGTAAATATTCGATTAATTCGTAAACTCAAGACACTATAAAATCAATTTTAAAAATCTTTCTAAAAACCTATTTTATAAAATTGATTTTTTGTTTTAAATTTCTTGACTGTTGTTATAACAGACTTGAAATTTTAACAAATTAATTATGTAAAAAACATTTTGTAACATAATAGTTATTAATTTTTATTATAAATACATTAGAAAAAGATTAAGATGTTTTTTTGGATGTCGCACTATACCGAGTAGGACAGAGACCGCGCGGCTCGTGAGACTCACGTGCGCTGCGACCAAATTTACCTAAACTTGCAGAGCGAAAAATTGTGAAATGGCTCTTAACCAAATAATAACAATGAACAACTACACAAATAGATTAATGAAATTACTCCATCTATCTTCAGATACAATCCATAAAAGTCACAAGTACATTTATTGAATAGCACAGTAGCTGTCTAAAGGTTTAGCGATAAGGTTGCTATTGTGATTTGAAGACCTAAAGTTCTGGTAGAGTTATATCGGTCTTCTGTCCTTATAGCCCTTCTGGGGTGTGTTACTCAGAAGTGAGATAGCTTAACCAAATATTAAACATTACAACTTCATAGATTGAATAGGAAAATGAGTCCATCTATCTCCAGATATGAAACATAAAAGTATCAAGTAAAACATTCATTGAATAGCACAGTAGCTGTCTATTAAGTTTAGCGATAAGGCTGCTATTGTGATTTGAAGACCTAAAGTTCTGGTAGAGTTATATTCGTTCTTCTGTCCTTATAGCCCTTCTGGGGTGTTACTCAGAAGTGAGATAGCTTAACCGAATATTAAACATTACAACTTCATAGATTGAATAGGAAAATGAGTCCATCTATCTCCAGATATGAAACATAAAAGTATCAAGTAAAACATTCATTGAATAGCACAGTAGCTGTCTATTAAGTTTAGCGATAAGGCTGCTATTGTGATTTGAAAGTAGACCTAGTGGGAGCCGGGAACCGGTCGGACTTTCTCATTGAGACAGCCCACGGCAACCGGCTCCATCGGGATCAAGTTCCACTGCAGTTAAAACAGATAATATATTTACGTTTGACCCTGACATTGTCCTTTCAAGTTTTGTTTTATATTATGTTTAACTATTTTGTTTTATGCTTTATCGCCGTATCTATTTATGTCGCATTTAAATACAAATTTAAACGGTAAGACTGCATTAACTTTTTAAATTACAAAAGTACTAGTAATACGAGTTGATACATCAATTTTACGTATACAGTATGCTGTTTTAGGCAACAAAAAAGACATTATATTAACACAACGCATGTCTTGTCATAAATTTGTTGGTAGAAGACAGGATTGTTTCTTTTCTATCGATGAATCACTTAAACTACATCTCCAAGCTGAAGTTAAAGATATAATACATATTTCCTAATTGATAATAGATACGGAGTTACTACATGACTAAATATGTACCTATTGGCTTTGCATATATATTTTTTATTTTTTTTAAATTTAATTTTCCATAATTTATACGAGGGATTCTACATTTTCAATTATTTCGATAACGCTTAGTGACGTCATGCCGTGAGAAACAATGATTTGTAAAATTTAATAAAATTTCCTTACTAATTGCTCTAAGAAAATGTAAACAGCATTTTACACTACTCGCGACACTCACATGATATGATGAACTTGTATGCCTCAATATGAAATACTTTGTACACAATACATTACAACTGTATCGTGACTAATAACTACGACGCAAAAGTTATCCTACCGCAACATAAAATACGTTTGGTCAGTTGGTAATGGAAAATAAATTAAGTATCTAATAAAATGTGAAAAACATGTGCATAAAACGAAAACATAAAACTCGTCAAGGTGCCTTTGAGCCGCCATAATACATACGATGAGAACGTGCCTCGAAATTTCTACTATAACTTGTAACTACATAATTAGTAGGTAGAGTACACGTTTAGGTGTTATTACACCTATAATATAATATACAAGATTATATGTTGTATTTCTCATATAGTATATCACTTTAATTGTTGCAATTGATATAATATTACTTGATATATCTTGTTGATTTTATTGTTGCTAGGACGGGGGTCGTATTTTATATTCACTTCCGCATATTTCCCGACTTAACATTTTGATGAAAAAAAGGCCTATATTTTAAGTTAGACCATAGCAATATACCTGTGAAAACTGTATCAATTTCCATTTTGTAGTTTCCGTGTTATGCGGATACAAAAATATTGACAGATAGAAAAGAAAATAAATTTCTACACTATATTTTTATTATGTGTACAGATCAAATGTCAAGAATGACGTTTGTATTAATATAGTCACTAATAAAAATAGCATGTAAATAATAATTAATATTGAAATAAAATGCGTGAGATTTGTCACGTTCCTTTTAAAAGTTACATCATTTATTGATAATACTATTATTTATTGATATCCACTAATTTTGACAACTTATTCAATAATGAATGCAATACATTACTATTTTCGAATAAGGATGTTTTATGTTAATTTGATATTAGACGCAAAACCGGTGGGAAGATATAATATACGAGTACTTTGTTTCGTGGTTTCGGTATTCTAAATGCGATCCTTAACAATTCATACACTGTACTGCGCAGTAACACGTTAAGAATATCTGACAATATCATAAGTTTTAAACAGGAAACAGTGACTAGGATTTGTGACCCAGGAAGATTAAGAAGCACCTTTTTTGCTACCCAACACCTATCTAAGCTCAGTAATAAAATCAACGACGACGTGATCATCAATAAGAGTTAATTACATGTTGTCGTGCCAGTAGTCTTCAAAAGAAAACCAATAGGATCTTGCCAATATAATATCGTCAACAGTGTTGCTACACTCCTGATACCAAGAAAAAAAATCACTGCAAAAAGATGTTAATCCTCACTCAATATAAACAAACATTACGATTTAGGTATTGTTGTTTTGAAACATTTGATGGAATGATTTTGTGAGCAAGGCCAACAGATACCTACATCAAACATAAATCCTTGTCAGCTTTGCATATCGTTTTTTTGCAATTCGATGTCTATCTATAACACAACTTTGATAGTCACACGATTAGACTGCTAAAACTTAGTAAAACTGCGCAAAAACTAGACTAGTTTAGTACCCTGAATATTGAATATTATGGGGGATAATTGGCCGAATAGCGTGCCTAATATGGCTAATATTAGGCACACGTATTCGTTCATTGCGTGGCGGGGGTACCTACTTACCTTCTTTTATTAGGAAAAGGTTTTAAGATTTTTTTTTTACTTATTTCCTCTTTTTCAATATAAAAGGAAAATATAATGTTTTTGATTTGACCAGCACAAAGTAATCTTTCACTTTAATTATTAATTTCTTTCAATTTTTTATTTCTTTGGTTACAACTACTTAAATGACATGACATTAATAAAGGAAGATTTATTTTGAATAAATATTTAAGGTTTAAAGAAAAATAATACAAAATGTATTTGATTTGACCGGTTCAAATACGCGTAAAACTTTATAATGCAACGTAGAGCGGCGCGGCGTTCGTTCGTTGTAAACAATAAAGACCTTGGCCTCGGTCGCACAATGGGCCCCACTAAATTCGATTACCTAACACTCGGCACGGTTGTTTTGCTCACGAATTTTACCATAATGGTAATGTATAGCCTACGTTTTATGTTATTCATAAATTTAAAAATATGGCGGTCTTGTTTTTTTACACTGTTTACTAACTTGTCTGCTGATTAACTTAGCAACAATGTTGATAACATAGTGTTGGTGAGTTCCTTTTGTTATGTTTCAATTATAACCACTTTCCCGATGGATTTCAGGCAGTTTGTCATTACTACCTAGTATAGTTTAGTGTCAAGATGCTAAGGCTTCCCTTATTGAGTCTGATTAATTTATCGGCTCCTGGGTATTAGCCCTCAGGCATTACTTGGATTTCTAGATTCCATGTCGTTTGCATTTAGAACATATATACACAGTATAAATCATATATTATATGCTGTGATGGAGATGTTTTTTCAAGTTCTTTTTAATCAAAGCTTATTAGTACAATTTGCAAGATATCTCAGTACGTTTGACGTATTTTTTAATACGCAAAACTTATATAAATGAAGCATCAAATATCACATTATCAAGTAACGTCAGAGAAAGACTACTGCAGTTAAGCGTGGTTAGCGCTTCAAGTTACATTCATTAGATTCAGAATTTTATAAGTTAACAATAACAATGCCCGGAAATTTGAAGTTGACAATGTGAATTTTTATTTTGCTATTATGAATCAGTCGCATTCAAAATTTAAATTAGCTACCATATATAGCTGTTACTCTATTATTTTCAAGGTCTCTTTTAATATGCACTTGCAAATTTTTTAGGGCTAAGGAAATCAATTGTATATACTTGGGTTGTTTTTATTGTGTGAGATAAAACGATAATTTTGGAAATATTAATAAATTCTCTTTTTCTGAAAAAAAATACCTAAATAGAATGTCTACTTTCATAAATTTATATAAATTAAAATGAATCGCCTCTATGTATGTCATACAGAACGACTGCATCAAATCGCATAGTTATTTTTTATTGTGTTAGTTATTATCAGGACAGGGTTTGTATAAAAGAAAAAGTGAGTGAGACAGGATAGTCAGAAGGATATAATGTTTACTGCAAATCAGTGACAAATTAAGCATTATAGAATAGAAATTCAACAGTTGAGGTGTGAGGGAGTGAACGATTTGATGCCAATAGTGAGTGTTGTAGCATTTACAATTAAGGATATACGAACTTATACCAAGTTCCTGGCTAATTATGAAGTCACAAGAAAGTATCTGAAATAACTAGCCCGCCATCTTGGGCGGCTCACCATATTGGATTCACCAATGATGTCTCTTAGCCAACCATGCATTATATACCAAATATACTTACATACACACATTGCAAGTTAAATAAAAGCTTCAATTTCCAAATTAATCTATTTTATTTTTTGTTTGAAATATTAGTAGTTATTGATTTATAAACACATGCCACGTCATTAAGTTTTCCAAAAAGTCTTCCATATCAAGAACAAAGGATCCGAAACCTCTATCGGATTATGTCAAGGCAAAATGACCTCATTAACGATTCAAATCCACTAATTTCTTTGAAGTACGATATACTTAGGTTAAAGAATGTGTTTTGGATAATTTATTAGTATACTCTAAAGAGAATTTATATATCTAGCGGGAAAGATTTATTAATGTTATGTATCCTTAATGAATCTACTTCCCTACTTTTTTTATTTTTACTCAATAAGAAAATTAGGAAGATTATAGACGATTCTTTGACGAATTTGTTTTTTATTGAAGAACTAAAGTTCAAGGCAGTTTTACGTAATTCATCGTTGAAATAGTTCTATACAGAGTCACCTAAACAACCGGGTAATAAAAATAATTAGACAGTTAGCCGAAACGCTCTAGGGCGTGGCATTCGATACCAGCCATCTTATTGTATGTAAAAATCGTAACGACTCAATCGACCATATCTAAATTATCGAGTACAGCTTTTAAGTTATTTTTATCTACATTTTTATTTTAACAAATTATATACAGTTCGTTTACTTTATATTTGGTATAATTAACATTAAATTGATTGTTGAAAATCAATCCAATTAAAAATTGAAAAGGGAGTATTTGAAGAATGGTCTATTTTCAACCGACCGACCGACTTCATAATTTCAATAATCAAAAAGGAAATATAAAAGTCAGTCGTTTTATTGAAAAATGTCTTGAAAAATTTACTTAATTAAATGAATAGTTGGGTTAAACTATAAATAAAGTATTATTTAGTGATTTTTATTCAAGCCTAATTAATAATATATTCTAGTAGTAAATATGCAAATCCTCTAAATTATGTTTAAATTTTACCTACTCATATTTAAATATAAATCAACAATTGTTAAGTTAAGATAGTCGGACCATTAATTTATTTGAATTATATAAAAACTACTTGTGAATGCAAAAGTAAAGTTGAAACTCCATTCAGTTGTGGATAACTCCCGAGCAAAAAGTTGTTTTCGTGTTAAAATTTTTAAATTCTCACTGTACCTAATAATATTCACGCTCATTTTATTATACAACATAATTATATGCGCAGTATATAAAACAATTTTTTGTGTCAACACAATTATCTAAAATTTTAGTGGAAATTACAAACTATGCTGAAAATCTAAAACTGAATTTAGATTTAATAATATAATTAAGCGGTTTTTACGGCGAGTTATTTACACAGCAGTCGCATCCATTGAACAACTCTGTCCAACCACACAAATAATCTCTGATTAGCCAAGTGGTTGAAAACAACGTCCATTAAATAGTACGGCTAAACGTTGCTGATGTAAATATTTGGATGTCAATTTGGTATGTGGAAAGATTTTACTTAATATAAATGTAAAACTAACCCATAATTTTTTAAAGCAAACTAAACTAGATGAGAGAACTTTCAGCGGCTTGTTATGCAGTTGTGATCGTTTTTAACGTCATAATCAACAAAATAACCAGGACTACGTGTCTAACGAACGCGTTAATTGTGAAACAAACAAAGTATTTAATCACTTAGCTACAAAATATTAATAGTTAAACATATTATTTAATTTTATTTAAGTAAATTATAAAAAATGTTAGTTAAACAGTCGAATATTCTATTCTTGTGGAACAAGTAAACTTTGAAATGTAGATAAGGGGAGTTAGATAAGAACGACAAACCATTCGTTAAATGGGCTTTTAAAATTTTGGCCTACACATTATCTTTTTCTTCTTTGATTGATGAATAGAATGTATGTCTACGTTTTTGCGTAGTTGGCTAATGTTTAATAAATTGACCGTCGTGACCAGACTCGGTCGTTGAGGTCGTTACAATGCTTATTTATATACTTTGTGATGTTCATAAATTTAATACATTAGCAATAGATCTAAACAAGCATGATATATACCCGTTTGTTAAAAAACTTATCGTTAATGGGTTAGAATTTTATGCTCCAAGATTTGGTATTTCGGTACCAATTTAAAGCAATTTGTGCGAGCCATTTCGGTTCTCATACACATTGAATTTTATAATGAGATATTTATAGGTGCTTCGAAAATATATACGATTATAGAATACCTATGCGTATTTCTATAATGTAAGCAAGGCTTGAAAATGTTTGATCTTTATTATGATTATATTCTAGCCGACCCGCTCTCGCTTCGCTGAGGTGTATTCAAACTGTCACTTACTCATTTATTCATTCATACTCAACATGCAAGAGAAACGTTTTCGTCCGACTGCTTTTTTCTCCGACTTACTTTACAATACTGACTATCACGAAAAAGTCTTTTCATTACATTCACAAATTATGCAGCTTTCTATTGGTAAAAAAAATTTCAAAATCAGTTCAGAAGATCCAGAGATATAAACTTAAATACTAGCAAACTTCATGAATGTCACCGTAAATGAACTCTTACTCGTACGTTCAAAACAATCTACTACAAACTTCATTCGTAAGAGTATAAAGACAAAACAATAAAATGACAAAATATTTTCGTTATACCTAATATAAAAATTTTCTTCGACAGGTGAGCAACTTACTCAATGTAGGGCAATTACCTTATATTATCGTTGCCATATTTGTGCACATCTTATTTATAACATTTTCTCGTTAATGTCATTCAACATTTTTAATGTGTGTTTTTTAGTATCATCTAAATGCCAGTGGGTGTTTATAAGATCTAGAAATGCCGAACACAAAACTAATTGAAAATAAATAACATCAATAAGGAAACTTCGTACCACTGAGACATTTTAAATATAAATGGAAGATTACTTGTACAAAAATAAAGTAGCTATAAAATAGGCTATGTTATTCCCCTAGTTATGTTATAATTATGTAAAATAACTGAGCGAATAACTAATAAACGAATTAATATAATGAGTAACGTCGTAGTGTTTTTCTTAATAATTATTTATAAGATACTTAGTCAAAAAAGTTTAAAGCTTTTATTTTAGAAAACCTAATATATACATACATACAATGTTATAAACACCAAAAAAATGTATTTATTTATTTTAATTAATTAAAAAAGAACAGAAATACATATTCTTCTTATGCTTATTGATAATCATAATAATTAAAAACATTATAAATTATTATATATGTTATACTTTTAATTTTGAATATGAATTATGTTTAGATATATCATGAGTCGTTTTAAAACGATTTTCTCGTGTTATTAAATACGTATAAATAGTTCAATCTACGACGGCGCGCGCTGTTTTTCAAAATAGTAGGACGCGCTAATAAATCTAATTTAATTATTTAAGATTAGAAATTCATTCGAAAGAAGATTAAGAAGAAATAAACTATAAACTATTGTAAACAGTCGTAAATAATTAGGCAAATTGCCAATGACTTTATCTCATTAATTTAAAATCCAATTCATTACCTCAATTTCTGTTATTTATTGGTAGTTAATCCTTTTGGTCTCAATTATTTTTTTTAAAATTAGTAAACAAGTCTATTTTGTAATACAGATTGTTCTGGCAATATTTTTTTAGACTTTTATACTACTTGTAATATTAATAGATTGACCAAAAAAAAATATTGTTGAAGATAGGTAAACGTAATTGTCATCGAACTTCACTTACAAATAGTTCGTTTGATATTTTAAATTTTTAAATTATTACTGAAAAAATGAGAGTGAAACTAAATAATAAAATAATTCAATATCTACATTTTCAATAATAAATTCTTAGATTAGTTAAACTTTAATCAATATAAAACAGAGTTTAAAATCGTAGTATATTACATAGCTAAATTAAAATTCTATTCTCAACTTGTTAATAGCGATATGACTATATGTATGTAGATGTAGAATCAGAAATTCTACAATAAATCAATATTTAATCACAGTATACAATAAATAGACAAATAAAGTATTTATGTAAGCGTACTTACGTGCCTCCCGAGCTGATTGCAATAATTTATTTAATTACACTTTATACTTGACTTTGCGTCTTCACTATAATGGATCTATTATTAGCGGAACACTCATTGCGCAGTGTCAGTGCAACAAATGGTTTTATTTGTATGACTAATAAAATTGCAGATAACCGACTGTTTAACAAGCTTTTATTTTACTTGCAATGTCTGTATGTATGTACCTAAATTCAGGTTAAATCGTGCAATTAAATTTTAAAGCAGTTATCCTGACAGTATGATGAAATTTTGCATACACGTTTATATTAGTTCTCAATGTATGGTTAACTGTGTGACTTCATTCTAAATTCAATATGGCGGACGGACCAAGACTGTGGACTAGTATATTTAGTAGTTTATTCAGCAAACCATTGCATGTTTGCTGAAAAAAAGAACGAAAAAAAATCACTTCATTGTAAATCCAATATGTCGTACGGCTCCAGATGACGGACTATTCTTTTCAGCTACTTCCTGGTATCTTATTAAGCTGAAACTTGGCATATTAAAGACTGGAACAGCTAGATGGTAAATTGTACAATCGTAATAGAATCGAATTAGAATCGAATTAAGGTTGTGTAGGTATTTTGTTATCAAGATGAAGAAGCTTGTATTTAAATATTGATTCAGTTAAAGAAAGGAACACCTAAAATGTTTCTGTAGTTATATTTAATGTAAATAGTAATAGACTTGCAACAAAACCGAAATAATTATAAAAAGCAATAACATAAAATACATTGTATATACATTTTAATAAGTTAATATATTCACATTTAAACGAATCATTATAAAATGCAAAAAGTGAATGACGACATGTCCTCGATTGTTGAAGTAATGCGTAGAAAATACTAGACCTTGTAACAGCATACTCATTGAGGATGGTTAGTTCTCCAACGCAGTAATTATGGCTACAATGTTGAATACTTTACTGCAAGTGGTTAAAAAATAAAACATTATATAACTCAAAGGCGATAACAACACTGTTTATTTTAAAACAACCACGTTTTGCTAGTTGGTATGATAAATATCGGAAAACATTATATTATATTGTAAGCGCAACACCTACATGGCTATTGAATGATAACAGCTAATCTAATATGTTCTTTAACATGCACTTTAAATGATCTATACATCTAATAAAATTGTAATTCAGCGATGTCTGTTCATAAAAGATGTCTAAAAAATTTTAAGCCTTATAAGAATTTTTTTTAAAATTTTTATGTCGGAGTGTTAATAGACACCTCACGCCAAGTGTCTGAACTAATGTGAATGAAATTTGGCATACAGATACTTTATAAAATTAATTAAAAAATGGGACTTTTATATCCCATATACATATATAGGACAGTTCCTGGTGGATCTATAAAAAATGTAACTGAGCAATTATTTAGATAAACTCGATATGAAGGTTCAGATCAAGAATACGGTTTTCACAGTATTAATGCTGTGGAATGTCAGTAAAAACGTTACTGTCACTTAAAAATGTTTTAGCCCAGCAAACCTAGGGCGGGTCGACTAGCGTGTAATATTTCAATTGCATTGTGCTATTTCTTACAAGATTGTTTTCAACGACTACACTTGATATCAAGCTGACAAGTCAACGCAACCATAAATCAGATATCTAATCTAAACGTCATTCTCAGTCTATTGCGGCAGATATATTTCAAGATTTACTGGCAGCAGGGCCATGTGGTATATGCATTTGTAATTGAGACTTTGCTACATACTGACCAATGTATATTAAGTTGTAATCATTCGCCTATAATATCATGGACTTAAAATCACAGTCCAAAAGACATTCAATTCCCTTTTAGTCACTTCGAGCATTGAGAGCACCCCGATAATGTACATTAAATTGTAAATAATGCTGATAAATTGTAAAAATTAAGTGTCTACTATGTTCTAATAGCAAATCTTGAATGTAACAATGCAAAAGAATCGAAACTATATTTCGTTTATTATACTATTATATAACTTCCATTCGCTTATGTTATTACAAACACCGTTAAAGATCGAAAGCTTTGTTCAAGAAAGTCAGAAAAATATTTATTCATGTGTGGACTTCGGACACTTTATTCATTAAATTTGTATGAAGACCCGGCATCCATATTATTATAGGTCGTAATATAATTCAATTTCGCATAGTGCATTAAGAAATTCAACATCGTCTGCGAAGATACCGCGAATTAATTCAGTTCATACCTTATATGGAAGGTGAAGGGATAAAATATCAACCATGACGCCACAATGAGGAAAGATAACAGCAATGGATGAACAGTACTTTGGTAAATGTCAACTGATTCTGTAAAACATGATACATGTTTTAATACAACGAAAACAGACCAGAGATAAGTGACTAAAAATAACAGAAATAAAATTAAATAATATTTTCTCATTTCAAAAGTGTTGTTATATACTATCTTACTAGGTACTTAAGTGTCTAGCAAATCATAAGACTTATAGTCTAGTATCTTTAGATCTTATCTGGACAATATCAACAATTGTTTTCTAACGTTAATGTCATTTAGATCTGCACACACAAGTGTGAGACCAACAAACTACTGAACTTTATACAGACGAAGATTTATAAATCTGATCATCTCGCAAATTGTGTTTACGCTCTATTGATGTATTTAAGTCAGACAATATCACAGTTTCGTTATTAGAATATTACTCTAGATCAAGTTGTATTAACATTTGTGTATTGATAAATGTCAGCCATGTGCATGTCACAATGTAAGTTATATCCAAACACATTTACCAGGGAGTACCTATAGCAGTGGTAAAAGTTTTGAAACTAAAAGTACCTAATCGGAATCAAAATTACAGTTAACAGGTAGACGTTTACCGCCTTAAATACAAGATCGTTACACTTTAGTGAACATTAATGGAATGCATGTAATCAAACATTCTACGAAGAACAATAATTTGAGAAACCCTATTACTTCACTACAACTTTCTCCCCAGTTATATTATACGTTTCCTGAATTCAACATTACGAAAACGTCGTTATCTGGAAAACAATAAATAACAGCGAAAGTGGATAGAATATTGCATGTATGTAGTTCCAAAATACCAATGATTGGTATGTGATGGATCTGCGTCTGCGTCAAACAGCCAATGCATTCATTACTGAAATGCGGGAACGAAGTGCCATTTGACGGAATACAGCTCGGCAACGTCGCGAGATAATCTTATATTTAGCTCGGAACATAAAGCTTCTCTTACAAATTTAATTGCATCGACGATCGCCCGCCGCGCGACTAAAATAGCAACACCTCGGCCCTGAACCTACCCGAACTTTCTCCGCTGCAACGATAAACTAAGTTTATTCTTACAAGGATTCAAAAGAAAAATCTAATGATGATTATTAAAAAATCGCTTTCAAATCATTTCAAGTTGAAGTATATAATAAAAATGAAAATTTATTATTTGCGAAATAAAATTTTATTCTATTATGGCAATAGAATCAAATGTAGGGACTGCTTATAAATTGCTTCGAACTCGTTACAAAGTCGTTTTAGCAGTCTTGAAAGTTGTATTGAATACTGACATATAACTTCGTATAAGGTTGGTCAACTACGTCTAGCCAACACAACTTAAAGAGTCATTTCGAGAATTAATGGCTGAATTATGCATGGACCGCTCTGAATTGTCGCTGCTTCGCTAGTCGACTGTGTAATGAACTACTGCAACTGGCCACGCACGATGATATTAAATTTAACAAAACTACCTTCTATGGAATTTATTAAAAACAAAATGCGCTTGCGTTTAAAAAGTACGATTTATGAAGCTTTTACTTATTTTTGTTTGCGTGCAAAGTGCACCAATGTTGAACCAATAAAATATGACAAGTATTGTAACAAAACCTGAACGAAGGGGAGAACGCTTTGTTATACTCGCATTATACTGAAGCACATTAGTGCGTGCCCACACGAGTACAACACAATGCATACAATGCACACGTAAATGCGTCTTTGCCAGGCTATGAATAATTACAGAAATTTGCAAGTAAAATTACAAAACCAGCACTTTTTTAGTCCAGCAAATGTAATATGGCATTGTCTTGAACTGTTTGGGATACGAATCCTCATTACCAACAGTATAATCGGCAGAAACTCGGTACAAGGTCGACCAGTGTTACGTGAGGCGGCAGTGGCACTCGACAGTATGAACGCTTCAGTGAAAGAGATGCACGTAGACAGGAATCGGGAGAATATTGTGTTCGGCTGCAATTTATGCAGGCATGCGCCGTTGCGCCGATCACGCCCTAAAAACGACGTTAACGAGCCTTACCGCCCTCAACCACTGTCGACATGGGAACGGAAATCGCCTCGTCTGACGAGAACTTAACAACTCTTGCTGTGGTTATTACAAGGAAGCAACACTTTTGGAAAACAAATTGTGACTACAGTTGAAGATGGTGATAGTCAAACGGAGATATAGATATTAGAAACATCTCTGTACTCTATAATTCGAATATACAATAAGCAAAACTGCCAAAAATATTTTCATGCAACGTATATTGATAACGTTAGCTTACATATTAACAATAGTAGAAAAATAAAATTAAATACTTAAAAATTAGAAAAGCAATACCCTTCACTGGCCTCCCCTCAAACGTATTCATGCCCCACTGACTTCGAGTTCTGAGTCATCGCTATCAAGTCTGAGACGATCTGTTAAGGAACGGCCCTCAAAGGTTCGTACCATTTGTATATTTTCACACGTTTTATGTTTATCATGTGCATTTTAAGACGACCACTTTACAGCTGGAGTAAAATAAATACGACTGTCGGTTTCATTCATCTCCACTACAATAGTGTTACTAATTTTGTTTGGCTTGGTAAGTCTTATGTCTTGTCGGAAGGAAATCTAAAAAAAATATTCAATTAAACAACATATAATAACTAAATTTAGTACAAATACAGCCTGCGGCCATACATATGCTGTATATTTTTTTTTGCCGAATAGCCGAATGTTAGGCAAAATTATTCGATCAGCCCGTGGTGGTTTTTATGTTTGTTCAAATCTACTAACTCGTTCATACAAAGCGTATTTCTTCAAAGCTGGGATTTTTTACTAGAATAATTTGGATAAACAACTTACTGAAAATGCAGAAAAAAAAAAATTTGCATTTTTGCATCATGATTATCCAATTCAGTGCTCAAAATTTTAATTAGGATAATTCAAGTACGACATTTAAATAAATAATGGTTTATTAATTTTGGATATAAAGTAAATGAAGATTTTTATTGATATAGATATTCGGCAGTTAGCTCGCTATAATAAAATTAGATGATTACATAAAAATAGTCGAAAATAAAGTTTGTAAGTACATATAATTACACTTTTCATTTTTATAAGGCATTCTTTAAGCAAAAGTTAAACAGCAGTGCCCTAACGCAAAACAACGTTTGGCGCGGCTCGTGGGCTCGTCTCAAGGTTACGTTAAACGTGATCAGACTATTTTTTGTCACAATCATTTCGAGTATCAAAAAAACTCTTCCTCTACAAAGAATAACAACAAACAACAAAAAAATGTAATCGTAACTGCTGAAGTAAGTTATGGGGTATTATACCTGTAATTTGTATTTTCGTTTTACACGTAATTTAATCCTATTTTGTAGCAGAGTAGGACGCAGAAACAAAGAATCAACTAATAACTCCAGGCGTTAATAATGCTAATAGATCTGGTCCGAGTAATAAAATTTCTAACGTTATTAAAAAATGTTGTTTGACTACAACGTAATCAAAATACGGAGTATGTTTCAAATAGACTTGACTTTTAATTTTATATTTACATAACACAAATTACGTTCTAACTCCTATAAAAAATATACGTTTCATATTTTGAACAAAATTTATTTGACAAGAAATCATGACTCTCCGCAAAGTAACGCCTGAATCAATTCAAAAGTTATTTGAATTAAATATAACGATAATAATAGTTATTAAAAAAGTGCTGTCAATAATTTGTCGAACCACTGCTATTATTTTGCTTTTACTTCAAATGCTGATGGCAAATATTTAAGAATTCAATATATAAACATCCTGCGGTAGTCATTAGATGATAAATAGATGTACTCAGAGCAATTGAGTCGTCTAACCTGTTTTATAAATTCATATTAGATCGCCTAATGCGACCAGCGGGCATTCAATGATTCATGGATAGAATACAAATAGCTTTTAACTTTAGCAACCAAGCTGTTGGAGAATTTAAAGATTTTCATATCTATTCTTGTAATAAAATATGGCATTCGTATGCAAAACAAGTTCTTTAGTTTAATTATAATAATGAAAATGCAAAATCAATCTAATACCACTTTTATCAACATTTTAATGCTTAAGAAATAATTGGTTAGAGCGATTACTTTTCTTTGGCGAAGAACGTATTTATATAATAATACAAAATTACATAATATCCCTTATTGTATGAAATGGCCTATTATATAACAAGAAAACTAGAACGTCGGTGAAAATGATGTTATGAAATAAATATGGTGGAACATTACGATTTATAGTTTTAATGAAATACTAACGGGACATAATACTATTCCCTGCCGAGATTGTGTTGACTAGGTGAGTTTAAAAAATTTTTTATAGCTCAATATTGACAGTAATGTTATTATAGGTGTCTCCAAAATGTTAATTGAACTAATAAAAAACGCATCCAGTTGAACCTCTGAATAATAAGAGCCTACGAAAATATTCGTTTAAAAATAGTTATTTATACAATAGAAATATCATACACAAAAATTGTATTATAATGAAACCTGATCTTTTTCAAACATATATTCACTATTTGATTTATTATATATCAAAATATAATAATCACTTATTGAAATTTAAATAAGAGCTGACTACATCATGAGTTTACAATTACATATAAATTCGAAGTGCAGATTTTTATAGCTCTCCAAGGAGTAAGTTCAATTAGTCGAGGTTACGCATCAACTCGTTTTTATAGGTCAAGTTAACGAGTAAATAGCCGTCGGATGTCATGCAGTCTTCGCCCACTTCAATCATGATAGTATAATATGAACATACCTATAACACCTACAACACCTACGAGTGTGTTGATTGACGCGATGAGTTCAATATTGATATAAGTTACGTTTTATTGGATTGGTTGGATTCATTAGTTATTCTAATTAATTAATAGGCAATGGCTAATAATTTAATTAAACGCTTTTCTTAGATACTGATCTAACTTCCTAGGATTTTGGCTAATATTTTAAAACTGTAAATTTAGATAGACTTTAATTCACAAAAATACTTGCCAGATTTCTAACAGTAATATGTGACAATGTATACGTTTAGATATTAATATAACGTTTAGAAATCTTCTGTAGATTTGCAATTAATGGACATTGAGATTTCGGCCTGAATAGACGAATATTAGGTAAAAGTATAGGTCGCGCAGCGGCAAAAAAATTAAATAATAATTCATGTGTTTGTATGTAAATTTTTGTAATAGAAAAGCTAATTATGGAGATATTTAAATAATAACAACCTGTTTAAAACGAAACATGGTAAGGTTAAGTAATTAACGTAGGATATAAGTATTCTACTAATATTATTATTTAACCAAATACAGACAGTAGCCGAATATTATTTGCAAATATAAACTGATAAACTATAATAATAAATATGCTTGGCAGATGTCTACTTCATTTAACTTGAAATGAATCATTTTTGATAACATTTTTTTATTTGTAAGGTAACTACGTGACTACAACCATGTTTTAATGCCAAATGAAGTAAGCAAGAAGTCTAACTAAATAAAAATACACTTTCTCTTATTTAATTATCGTTATCTCATCAAATAAAAGCAAATTACAAATTTAATTCTTTGACATTTAAAACTTTATTTTCTATTGAAAGGAAACCTGACTTAAAGACCTGTTTGATATCAATTATTTTAGAACTGTAACAGCTCGCATGTCTGCTATCTATTATTAGAGATTTATTGCCTATACACAACCGTCACAGAATATATATTTAAATAAAAAAAAAACCTTATATTATTTTGTCAACTTATAAATTCAGCTACTTAAAAAATTACGAGATAAACCTTTTAACTCATAGATAAATAAACAGTGAATTTTTATTGGTCTACATCAAAATGGTCTTTGAGATAAAAATATTTTATTTTATATATGCTGAATTTACACGTGCATTCTAGACAAGATATCTAGCAGCGCTTGGGGCTTGCGTCACTGGTGCGGCAGACTAAACACTACCATACCACAACATTAAAAAAATATGTTTTACGTATTAAGTAAGAATTGAAGCATACCATTTTTCTAAAAAGCACATAATAGCTTTCAAATTTGTAGACCAGTTAGTAGTGCTTTAATGTTGCAATATAAATCAATAATAAAATGCAGAATAACATTACTGATTCTATAAAAAACATAATCCTCTGTACAATAAATTCTTGTTAGTATTTGTCCTCGTATTTAAATAAAACATGTTGATAAAATACTATTTTTAATTCTGTAGTCATTTATTACGCGTTAAGATAAACTGCTACAGTAATTGAATGTTCTCAATGAATTTCTTTGTTTTTAAAGTAGGTAGGTAGGAGGAAAATATTTAATATTATTTATTATATATATTTACATACTTATATATTCGGCCAAACGGACTTTCTGACAGAATAGCCGAATATTAGGCAAATATTTTAAGTGAATAAATAAAACATGTGCATTCATATTTATTTGATATCAAGATTTTTGATGTTTGGAGAATCAAATGAGTTATTAATTTTATTACTTAGTTCAAGCAACACAGTTGATAATGTTTGAGTAGATTCTACTGGTTTAGGTAAATACTTACACAGACTTGAGAATCTATAAGTTAAGCCCTGTTAGTGTAAATACACTGCTTTTGATTTCGTGGAGTAAATATTTAGTCATGATAGTGAAAATAAGTTCACGTTATTCTTTGATTTAAATTAAGAGATGAAGTATTTATTGTAGGAAAGATTTTCGAACCAGGATCTTCCGAGTAAGACACCAATGTCTTAACCACTGGGCTATCACTGCTTGTGACTGCGGCTATCACTATTAAACCCCATGCACTGCTCGGCTTCATGTCTATGTTGCATATTAATATTGTCTTTAAGTATTACTGCGTAGTTCGTATATGGAAGTATTAAAAACGTAAATAACCTATTACAGTAATGAGACAACTATCAGCAAAGAAACCGCAACAAATTGCAGAGGGCAGCTGCAGTAATTTCGGGAAAATGCATTTTTGTTATTATGTACTTTATATAGTATATACAGGAAGCGGAAACCAGCTGTGCAACGAAGCGCAGTTAATGTATGGGACCGGCGAAATTGCATTTTTAGGGCTCCACCAATTTCGGATGCGCCGTGAAATAACCAGTTGTGCAAAAACTTATTGTTTTGAACACAATAAATTGAATTACTTATTTTTTTGATATGCGCTTTTGATTGGTATGCCTTTTCTGTAAATGTTATTTGATACTACAATACATGTTTCAGTAATATGTAATTTCGACTTTCCATAGAAACGTAATTTAAGTGGATTTTATTGCAAAGCCATTAATTAAATCTCAATAACAGTTATTTACTTAATTATTCATTAAATGTGACGCGTTAAGCGAAATTTGAAGCAAATTCGATAAATTTTTTAAATAAATAAAAAAACGGTTCGCACTCCGGGAGTGCACTTGTGCATTTGTTTGTTATGCATTTTTACATATAATGGTTAGCGAATAATTTAGCACGAATTTCTTTATTAAATTCAGTTTGTATGAAACGTGCTACCAATTAGGGGTACAAGCGCCGCCTTACGAATTTTCGATCAGGTCATGTGTCCTGATGCAAGTATAACATGTTTTACCCATCCCAAAAATGCACAACGCCACTAAAGAAGTTTTTACTTCAAAAATTCATATCATACTAATGGGCTAGATATTTAAATTAGCTTTTATTTGATATATAACTGGAAACCGTATCCAATTCAATAGTACACAACATGCATGTACAAACAGAAGGACAAACAAAATTTTAAAAATATATTGTTTTAACCTCTATCTTTTATGTGCTAACAGTTGATAAATTGCATTTTTATTAATATAGTCTGTAAATGCACTTTAATCCTTTTATCTCTGTCGTTTATTTTGTATCTCAGATAATTAAGTGTTTATTTATGCATAGTAGTTAAAATAATTTGCAAGATACGTGTGAAAATGTATTTTTTAGTATAATAAACTACTAAAAATTAGTCTTCTATTGTGATCCAGGAATTATAGGTTTCCTATTTTCACTTCTATTTTGAATTTGTTAATTTTAAATTGATACCTATACAATTAAAAAAAGGGTATTGACAGACAGACGGACAACGCAGCTATTGGAACTAAGCTATTAATTTCACTATAATACCTTTTTCTTTTTGTTAATTTACTTTAAGAAATAAAAATGCCTTAAATTTTGGACTATACAAAACGAGAATTACAGTCCTTTTATCCTACAAGATTATATGACCGATTTTAAACCTCTTCATGTTTGTTTTCGACTCGTATTTGCGAGTTAAAAATGATAATGGTGATTCATAATTTAAGACGGAAATTGAACGTTTACATATCATCATTGGTAATTGAACGTTTACATATCATCATTAGGCACGTTAATTAAAGGCAGTGGCTAATTTTATACAAAGATAAAATATTTTATGTGAATTTGATAAGCTTAATTAATAAGTACGTAACTAATTTAAGGCTCTATCATATCATATATCCTACTAATATTATAAACGCGAAAGTTTGTAAGAATGTATGGATGTATGTTTGTGACTCTTTCACGCAAAAACTACTGAATGGATTTTGATGAAATTTTACAATAATATAGCTTACACATCAGAATAACACATAGGCTATAATTTATAATGATATAGTATGAATTATCCAAAATATAGCGGGTGAAACCGCGGGGTGCAGCTAGTGTTTATATAAAACTCGGCTCGACCGATTTTTATAAAATTTTATATGTATGTTTAGTAGATCTGAGAATCGCCTACTATCTATTTTTCATCCCCCTAAGTGATATATGGCAAAACAACGTTTGTCAGGTCAACTAGTATATGTTTATAAAATTCTCGTGTCGCGGTGTTTGATGCCAAACTCCTCCGAAACGGCTTCATCGATTTTTCTGAAATTTTTCAAGCATATCGGGTAGGTCTGAGAATCTAAGTGATAAGGGTAGCACACCCAAATTTTTTTTAATTTATACCCCAAAACAACGTTAGCCGGGTCAGCTTGTTTTTTATATTAGTAAGAAATTAAATATTTAAATTATAATAAGTACTTAAAGCACCTGCAAGTTTGCATACACAATTTTATTTTTCGTAAACAATGACAGGTGAAACAGAATGGCGTAATTTCCGGCTAACCCCAAAATATCCAAAACGTATTAAAACATTTGTATCGTAAGTTATTTAACATACTTAGCAGTCTTTTTTATCAATAAAAAAAGCTTGCAACAATGTTTTATCAATAAAATTAGTTTTTCTACATGTAAGAAAAACGTATGAATTATTATTCAATCAACTCATTGTAAGTAACAATAGAAATAGTCTGTTTTTATAACTTGCTATTTATACTTAGCAATGTAGTTAACCTTGAGCGCTTTCTTCTTGTATTCTAATAATAAACAGCAGTAAGAGGGGTCCGGTGTTCAATCGAGTCCAAGCATAGAACCAGTTCTCTTCCTATTATTATTTATTAGGTGTATAAAGGCCCCCTTTATAGATTAATAATATAAACAACCGGCAAACGACACCGGCGCGGCGAGCTCACAACACTGACCAGTGTGGACTGTAGGCGTATCACGTTGTATATATTCTGTAGTTACTAGTACTATACCATAAAAAAGCGTAGGTGTTTTTTATTTATATTAATAGGTAGATTGTAATATGAACGGCCTGCCAGGCGCCATTCGCTCTTAATCCGAGGAACTAAGCAGTGATTATTATTTCGTACACTACTCGTATGTTGTCGTGTGAACGATAAACATGTTTTGACTTCTAATATACAAATGTTTTTTTTTAGTTTTGCCATCATATCACCATCATCAGGCAGGCAAGCTTCAATTATTCATACATTAATGTTGATAAGTTTTATTTGCATATAGGTATATACTTAATAGGATTATTTAAATGGGAGATTTCCATTTTATAAAGATTAACCTTACCTGATCCTGTCAGAAACAATTTCAGGCTTGGAATTTCTCTTCGCAGGCGTCAGAGGATGTGCATGTGTTGGGCTAGTTGACGGTTCAGATGGTGCCGAAGGCGGGGAACAAGACCCTGAACTCGAAAGACTGAACGCCCTGGTGCGTGCATCTATCGCTGCAGGTGTGCGGCCTGATCGTGCTCGTCTACGTTTTTTCTTCTCGTCGTCTGCTCTTATAGCAATACCAGGTGGAGTCCAGTCGAGATCTTTTTTTAAGTGCCCGCGGCCGCACCGACAGCCACAAGCCTTGAATGCTAAGTCGTAGCCCTTCTTCGTCCATAAATTCTGATACCGTTGCCTCTCCGACCAGGATCGCGCCCTGCCGCTGGATTTGAGATATGCGAGCACCCCAGCCTCCCATTGATCAAAGCATTCTCTGTGCATGTACCGGCCGGCGGCGCACGTGTCGTTGTTGCATATCACGCGAACGGCATCCTCTACGCGGACAGACTCTCGGGGCCGAAGGCACTCTCCGGGTACGCAACAGCCATGGGTGTCATCGGATTCGCGTTCGCCGGTCGCGCCCTGCCGTCGCGGAGCCATGATGCACGATCGTGAACGAAATCGAACGTGCGTCGCGTCACGCAAAACACATGCTTGCCCGAGCGCGCGCGGCCGACTAATAACCGCGAGAACGAAAGCGAAATTTCAAGAGCGCAGCGTCGCCGCGCCGCCACCCGCCTGCACGGGGCTGACCTTGCGGCGAGGGGGCGCGGGTGCAACGGGGCGGGGCGATGCGACGCGACGGGTGGGGAGAAAGTGCCTGTGAATTTTCACTTTCGCGCGGGACCGCGGGATTGCGGGAGCGGGAGCATCCAAAGAACTCTTGTAGGCTATACTCTATAGTTGGCTATAGTCGTCACTTGCCAATACTCATTGCACGCCACACTTGTCCACTGGAATATAGAAATTATATTCAACGGTAAAGGCAACATTTTTGGTGTCTCATAATATGATTAATGCCCCAGAAACTATTGTCATAGTTTCATAAAAAAGTTAGATACCTAGGTTGATGATAACGTTAAAGATACACTATATTACATACCTAATAGTTAAAGATATACCTACTCATTGTTATTTGAAATAACCACTATCGGAATATTATAATCTTATGAGAAGGCATATGTATTGGTTGTTGATCTTCATCAACAATACAACGTAACAACACTAGTTACATCTCTAATCAAAAACGACTAGGTGCCTACATTGTTTATCTAATATGTAGCTATCTAAAATTCTCGGTGTTTGTTACTAAACAGCTCGACCGTTTTTAATGAAATTTTGTGTGCTAATCGTGTAGGTATAAGAATCGGTCAACATCTATTTTTTATACCCCTAAGTGATAAGAGTGACCCACCCCAAATTGTTTAAATTTGGCAAAACAACATTTAACTTAGGTAAAGTTAAATGTTGGTATTATATTTTATTCTATTTAATAATAAATAAGTGTTATTGATAGCGTGCAGTGACAACGTTTTACAAGTGGTATGTAGACAAGATGGCAGACAATATAGCGTCAATTGAAGTAGTTTAGTAAAGATACACTACTAGTATCTTTACTGTAATATCTATATAATATGTACCTCAACAAATAAATCAATTATTGAAATGTAGTAATAAGCATTACTTTAAGGATCGAACTTAAATTTTATTTATAGCATATTAATTACACTTTGTGTGAGGTAGGTATAGGCATTTGCCTGAAAATACGTAAACATATTAATCATATACATATTATGTTTAACTATACTATTTTTGTTAACTACGCAGTAAAACTTAATAAACAAGTTTAGTTGACCAGTTCTTTGTCAAAAATATAGTTTTTTCCCTATTCATGTGCACGTATATTCAAAGCGCGCACGTGTGTACTATTGGTATTTATATGGGGTGGTATTGAAAGGCACAATGGCGCCTGAACCGGTCCAAGGCTAAGATGCTGGAATACTATGGTACGAGTATGCGCTCTTTTGAATTCATTAAACAATCCAAATTTAAGAAATTACGATCAAGACGCCGCGCTGCACAGCTTTAAGGACAGGAATACTAATGCGTATTAGCAATCGACAACATGTTTTTTTGTAGGAAACTCACGATCCTATTTATAATAATAGGTAATCAATATATTTTCAAAAAAAATAAGTTTAAGGTTTTTTTGGTAAATTAAAATTAGTAGAAATGAAATATGAATAAAATCCTACTAATATCATAAACGCGAAAGTTTGTAAGAATGTGGATATATGTTTGATACTCTTTGACGCAAAAACTACTGAATAGATTTTGATGAAAATTTACAATAATATAGCTTACACATCAGAATAACCTATAGGCTATAATTTATAATGATATAGTGTGAATTATTCAAAATATAGCGGGTGAAACCGGGGGACGCAGCTAGTTTATAATAAAAATGAATATAACTTTTTAAGAAATAAGTTTGAAATTATTAAGGTTTCTATAGTAAATCCAAACCAGTACAAATGAAATATAAATAAAACTATTATAATACGTACGATGTTATAAATAATCTTTTTTGTTATTGTATTTTTCATAGGAAAAATTTGAAGTATTGCTCATATAACAAATAGCTTATTTACGATAAACAAAATATATCCTTGGCACTATCACCTACATAACAAAATACGGAATATAATCATCATACGATTTAGAACTTACAAGGAAATATATTCATCATGTAAGAAGATCAAATCAACAAGATCCTATCTGAGTACTCAATGAATAGCCACACATAAAGAAACCAATGGCGCAACGTGTGACCCAATTTTATTTCGACTTGCCTCACCAGGTGATAGGTGCATTTCGAGGGGAGCTAAACACGTGTATCAAACACCAGTCTACGATCAAACTTACCGAAAATATGGATAAACAGTTTGAGTAACAAAATCAATCGTATTTCCTCGTAATAAAGCTCATCGTATTGTAAAATAAAGGAAATAAATAAGATAGCAAAGGAACTGCGTTTCAACTCGTTTCGGTCCCGCGATTATTTTAAGGCTTTTGTCTGAAGTCCGCACATCTGTGTGACCTCTTGAATAGCCATTGAATTATTAAAATTATATGGAACGCTACTCTTAAATATAAATTATTGAAGAGGAAAGGATAAAACATTCTCATGAGAATATAGATACATATACTCGTTACTAGTATCAAAACTAGCGCCTTCCGTCGACCCATTTAGAGATAAATTTTCAAATAAAATATTTTATTTTTCTTTATAAATATTTGTTATATTTGTATGTTTGTCACTTATGATTTCTTAAACCACTCATTTGTTTGTGATGAAACTTTGGTAAGATGTGGTTGTAACATGGGTGCCATGCGGCGATTGGCACGTCGCACCACACCCTGGCAGAGTGCGCCATTGGCGGGGACCTGTCCCTTCCGAGTGGGGTGATGGCAATGCTTGGGAGTAAGGCAGGTTGGCTGGCGGTTGCTTCCATCTACGAGTCAGTAATCTCGGTAAAGGAGGCCGCGGAGCAGGCCCGGGAGGCTGATGCCCCTTCGGACTCGAGCCGTAGAGGCCGACCGGGTGGGAGGCAGCATAGATACACACATCTCCTTCCTCCTGATGGCACCGAGTTTACGAGGTGTGCAGGCCAACTTTAGAGCAGGCCAACAGTCGAAGCGAATGCAGTCGAATGCGCTTAGCGATCCTGCATCGTCTCAATATGACGTAGAGGGTCACCACGGAGGTTCAGTGGGTATTGCGACGGTTTTGCCGTCGGTGAGTCCCACATAACCCGGCCGGCCCCACCAAAGCTGGTAGGGTATGCGTAAATGCATTCCTCCACGATAACAAAAAAAGGTGTTCTAATAAAGGTAATACATGTTTTTATGTTTATCCACCTCAGCGAGAAGATGACGGGTCAGCGAGTTATTTAATTAAAATAATCAATAAAATTTATAAATTTAAAATAGGGCTAATAATTTTTATACAATTTTTTACAGCAGATTAAAATAGTCTTCAAAGTTAATGCCTGTTTTCATTTAAATTTCAGTTTTGTGAAAAACTGTTGTATTTTAAAGTAATAAAATTAAGGATTTGGAATACACACCATTTTTTTTATCATAGACGTAATCAGAAAATAATAATATTAATTAACTAGTTGAAATTCGTCAATACACAATAAGTACTAATAAATTACGTTAAATACCGATAACAAAAGAACTTAAACAGCTTGATAAGAGAGGTAGTAGTTAATTTTTTACATACCCTCATTTCCTTTGAACAAACGGATGCATTGTGGAATACATATAATGTTGCCGAGTGTGACTTCGTTAGCACATAATGGTCACGATACAAACTTTGATGATGAGCCAATGTCTAGCCTTATTGTTACGGGTTTTCCATTGTTTGTTCTTTATAATACCCTTTTTAAATATGGATATACAAAATGCGTATTTATAGTAATATACATATATTACAATATACTCTTTAATACATTTATTTTTCAACACACTTGCTCGTAAAGTGGTGTTTTGTTTCACTGTTTTTGTGAATGTAAACAACTCCATAACACACGCATGCTTTTTACTTTACATTAGAGCACTAGTGCGGTAATGATCTTATATTAGCCACACGCCGCTTTGTCCGCTTTTGAATGGTTGTGGTTTGGTACTAATAATCGCATGAAACTCGTGTTTGGTCATTACAGTCAAGGCGGAGGATTGTTGCAGCCCATAAACAAACATACGTATAGATATTTAAATCTACGACGACGCATGGTCCACTTATTAGTTTCTCAAATAGAAGACGCGTCGGAGCCGTGATGGATTGAACCGTCTATACATACTTACAATAACTACATAAACAAATATACGTGTAGATAGTTTAATCCAAGACAACGTACAGTCCCATTATTATTTTCTCATATTGTAGACGCGTCGACGCCGTCATGGATTGAACAATCTATACATACATATATTAACTATATAATTAAACATACGTACAGATAGTTCTGCTTATTATATTTACATTATATAGTAGACGTGCCAGGCCTTGTCATGGATTGAACTACATATACATGCATACAAAGAAACAACCATATATATTTTTTTATACCACGATTGTGGCAAACAAGCATACGGTCCACCTGATGGTAAGTGGTTACCGACGCCTATGGACACTTGTAACACCAGGGGTGTCACTTATGCGTTGCCGACCCTAAACATACGTATATACGTACTATGAACAAACATACGTATAGGAGTACAAAAAAATTCTACAAAAATGCGGAGTATCACGCAGACAAAGACACGCGGATTATTTATACAAATCCATTCGCGCACTAGTGCGGTAATGTAAAGTAAAAAGCACGTGTGTGTTTTGGAGCTGATTACATTCACAAAAACAGTGAAACAAAACACCACTACGAGCAAGTGTGTTGAATAATATTATTATGTTTCATGAGATGATATTTAGCCTTCTCAAACGTAAAAGATAGTATGCATTTCGTCTATGGTCATGTTCCTAGGTCACCAGTCTCAAGTACCATTTGGTTTCTTGTCGTGAAATTTTCGTAATAACATAACATCAAGATGTGTAAACTTGATCGATCAGCTTCTTTAAAACATAAACTCGTTCCGAAAAAAAAAATTCCGATGTGACATTTATTAGAAAAAGTTCTTGTCAAGAAGATTCTCTACATCAATGAAGTATCTGGTACTAATATGACTTATTATTTGAACGAAATATAATATCATGTACGAGACATCAGTCTGAATCATAATATAATACGATTCAAGTTCTTACGTTATGCTTATTTGTGCATGTCGAATGGTAAAAATATAATGCTCATAAAAAACAACGAACATTCAATGATCGTCATATAATTTACTAATTTGTCATGCATGAAATTAAAAATACTAAATTTATTTAAAGGTTTTTGTTAGCAATAACTGCAGAGATAAAATCGGACGGAGACAACGGAGATTTTATAATTACGTTACTTTTAAATAAAAGCCAGCTTAAATTAAGTTAGCTAATTTTTGTCTTTCCATTTCTAGTATTTCTATAGGTCATGCTACTTTTTATGTACTTATGTACCTAGTCCGTCCGTTTGTCTGTTTGTCAAGACATATTTTTCCAGGAATACGTGGAAGCAACAATTTGCAATATATATCAGTCAATAATACCCTGGACCTTTGACACTCGTATAGGAATCAAAACTTCTCGCTGGCCTAAGGTCATGAAATTTAGCGAGAAGCGACGTCTTATAGAATAAAAAAAAAAACAAGAAATATCTGTCTCTCAAACTGGTTTGTACGAACACCATAGCGTGTGAGAGGTATTTTTCAGTTAACATAAGTTATTTCATTTGAACATATGATGATGGACAAAAAAGGTTACCACTACATTCTACATGTCTATATGTACATCATTACATATTATAATTTTTTTTTTTCAAACATTACTAGCAGTATGGATCACATACTACTAGTATTCCTTTTACCCTTCCTAGTAAGCTAAAATGCTTGTGTCATATTATAATTAAAATGTAACTTATCGAATGTTTGTACATAAAAGAAATTGAAAAAAGCTGCATGAAATTGGGTACAGTTTTCACAGATGTACTGCAGGTTTAATTTTAAATATAGGTTTAATATAAATCGGATATCAGAAAATATAATATTATCTCCCATTGGAGCGGGTGGACTAGATCACTAATAAACTTTATAAAAGAAAGTTCCACGCCGCATTGTCTGTCTGTTCCCGATAAATTCAAAAACTACTAAATCGATTACCATGGGGTATTCACTAATAGACAATGAGATTCAATGAGGAAGGTTTAGGTGTATAATTTGTTAAGGTCTGTGTCTGTAAATTAGTTGAAATATGACGACAATTGTAAAAATTGTCGGAAAAAGTTAAGCCACCTAAGAGCTTTCAGCTAATCTCTTTTTGTATTAAACAATATATGGTGGCATACATATAAGCGTAATTTGTTTTACTACTCGTGTAAAGCTAGGGAGGGTCGCTTGTATAATATAAAATGTGAACATCAGATGTTTCAAAGTACGTCCACAGGCAAAATTAATTAGCAGTAAAATGTGTACGTTTTTATTTGACCCACATCTAAGGGATAATTGTGAGGGTATAAATTGTATAATTATTACTTTTATAGGTCACTGCATAATATGGCAGGTGCATCGAAGCGTACACCTGCAGGGGCTGTTCAAGGTCTGCGATGTACGCTTTTTGTTTGTATTTTACATGCGCGTGCGCAGGAATTTTATAGGTGAACTTTTTTCTATGGAATATATTTGATGTTTGTGTGAAATGTTATTCAGAACACCACAGGAAAGGCACTTTTATTGGTTATTTATTCTTAGACACTTGGTGCTTTTCTCATCTAAAAATTTTTGACCTTTAAATATACGGACACATTCGGACATACTCACATTTTGCCTAAATTATATTTTTTTAATCAATTAAAAAATATTACATATACTACAAAAATACTATATATAAGTAAGTAATATGATTTTGTTACTTTATATTGAGTTCATTAAATGTTTCATTGAACCAATTAAAGCGTTAATAAATCATACAAGTAATAGATAAAACTAAGTACAGGTTTACTAATTAATGTATCAAAGCTAAGAACTTATGCCAAATTGTGTAATAAAAATTAATGGCTTTTATAAATAAGTTGCCAACTTTCAAACAAGTTGTGTAATTATGTACAATAACATTTATTTATATGAAGAAAAATTTTTTAGAAATCTAGATTTATTAATAATCGATATCACCTAGTTTTTATTAATGCCGAATAAAAACTCAAATTGCAATAAAAACATAATATGTAAAAAAGTCAGTCTCGCAATAAGTTTTCCTAGAAAATAAAATATGAGGTCTCATGTAAAACTAAATCATTTATGTTTGTTAGTACCTGTGGCAACATTGGTAGTAGGTATCTATTTAACTTTGTCCGCATCAATCTTAGACAACTTTATATCTAAAATATAAAATACTATTTGAAAATTCGATTATAACACTTTTATTTAAAAGTACTTTATAAATAGTCTATTTGAAATAAACTATTGTGAGTTTGAGTTAGAGTTCTATTATGTGGTGGTATTATAAAGAGTAAAATAATAATTGATAAATAAAGTATCTGTATACTAATATTCATTCAAATCCATCTAGTCGTTTGTGAATAATTGAGTAACAAACACCTAAAGATCGAATCATTCAGACAAATGACTTTCATATATCTAAAAAACTGAATAAACTTTTGAATAGAAATAGAAGAGTCCCTCGAGAAGAAGATTTTCGAAAATACTAAAAACATAAATCCTTTCTGTAAGTTTCACAAATATTTCCACGAAAATCTACTTTTTAATAGTAACAACTCATTAAATTGTTAAAAAGTATAATTTCTTAGCCCCTGTTTATATTTCTTTTTTAAGCTTCTTTATTATATGAAATGAAAGAGTTTCACAACTTTCCTAACTAACAATGAAGTAATATGTTTTTATTTTTTTTTGAAAAATCAATTTTTTGGAGTTGCTCACTTTAGACCTAGTTGTTGGTTTATTTTTTTTACTTTTTAACTTAAAAAAAAATAGATAAATAAAAGTATATGATGCCATATTTAATAAACACTATCCGAGTTGCCCTCGCTTCGTAGAGGTGTATTTAAATCGTTCACTGGCTCAATCACTCGTTTATTCAGTCATACTCTATCACCCGTAGCTATGAATATACTATTTTGTGTTCAATAGACTTGGTTGGGTGGACTAGTGAGAAACGCTAAAACTATTTTAATAAAACTGTAACCTGATATCTGTAAATACAGCTTCGCGAAGAGAGGAAGGGATAGCTAGTCTACTGTTAAACTTCAATAAAAGTTATAATAGCTATTATAACTTTTATTGTATATATTATATAGTTGATAAAACTGAGGCTTCTAACTTTATACGCAAATGATTACCTAAAGCTTGAGTTTTGTTTATTTGTTTTGCTTTTCTTGTCGGTGGCGCTACCGTGCCCCATATAATAAAAGAAAGTAAAAATATTATTTTTAATTTATAATTGTCGCTTTAAGATTTTAGGATCCTGCTGGATTCAAGGTTATAAAAATGAATAATATTTTCCTCGTACTTTTTTACTTATATGATGAAATTATAAACAATATAATTTATTGCGAAATGAGATAACAAGTTATCGCCAACATTCATTAAGATTTCCATACTTATAGCCTCGATACTCGTTTCGAACAAAACATGGTGGATACAGTCAAAGGCATCCCGCGAAACTGGTAGACCTTGATTTCTTAAAGGGACCCTCGACGATGTGCTGGCTAACCTTGAGTTATTTTTAAATCGCCTGCATACGAATCCCGTCAGGCAACTCCGAACTCCTTCCGTCTGTTACATAATGTGAAATTGTTTAAACTTTTTTATTTTTGCGTAGTGAAAAGCGTGTGGCCCTGTCATTTCGGTTTTATAGCTATTGTTTTGGCTCGCATATATTTTATATCTGTTCGCGGAACCGTAAAAGGAAGAGGCAATGAAGGGTTTGTCGTTTTTGTATAGTGGAGTGGTGTTATTTATGGTTTGGAATAATGGCTGTTCAGCTCGCCGCGAAATTTAAAGACAGCTGCGTCCATCTATTCGATTCCGCAAATTTTTCTGCTTGACCTCAAAACGTTTTTATGGCTATTCTAATGATCCTACCAAAGAAATTGTTATTGTGGTATTTTTCGGAATTGATTTCTCATCAGTAGTTAAATACTCGTAATAATAAAACGTGACATGTAAATTGTTAGACCTTTTCTTGAATTTCAGGAGCAGGATCTTTCTTTGTCGTCAACGAGGCTATTATGCACTATATACATTTACACTTTATAATGATAGTTAATATTAAATATATAAAACTACTTGTCAACTGTCGGAAAATAGCTTATAAATCATCGAACTGGTAGGGGAATACTTTTTTAAAAGTATCCTAGAAGAAATTTTTAGAAGAATAGAAATTGTTAGCCAATCGAGAAAAGGAGTGTAGCTAACAATAAAACTTAGGTGACAGATCTTTGATTGACTAAGAATTTTGGATATATTTGAAATGTCACTTTACGTAAAAATAATACTCCATTTTGTATATAACTATCAATACACACCTCCAATGTTTTTCAAAGTTTCGTTGAGTTAAGCCGCATTATCCTTTGTGTCCCTTAACTCGATGCTATTATTACGGTTGCATACATCCCCTTTATTGTGTTGTTTGTGGAAAGAAATTGGAAACCGTATAAAAAGATACCTTGAAAACCTGAGACCTGTTTGACTTGTTTAGTTTGAACAACTATTTGAGAGATTCAGAGATACAGCTTCCCTATAAGTTTCACATAGTGTACAGTGGCTCGTGGCTTTCCTTGTCTGGTATCATTATATTCAAGTATGAAATATCTCATTGTTCTTCATTATAAAAAGAAAGAAAGTAAAAAGGATGGAAGAAGGAGGAAGGGAAGAAAAGAAGGAGAAGAAAGTTTATTGGATAATAAGTAGGTGTAAAATTATAGAAAATATAGATTAGTAAAGCTTTAGGCCCCTTCAGGGGTAGATGGCGATTTACTTGGCCCTCAAAAGGTTAATGAAAAAAGAATTACGGTACAGGTCTTTAGTAATGTTAAATTACATTATTACATTTAGACCAGTACCGTAGACCTGTAATGTACCTATATTTGTAATCCAATCTGGTATATCCTATCTATCAGAATTCTATAATATTGCTAATATTATTAATTGGAAATATTTGTGAGATTTTAACTCAGTCACGCAGTAAAGGCTGAATGAATTTCATTTAAATTTGATACATAGATAATTATAATAAAAACTGTATAAATAGGCTCCTTTTAATCCTAAAAATAATCAGTTCCTGCGGGATGATGACAAAATATTTTTATTGTTGTGCATGCCTAAATATTATTAATTCTGTTTTTTATGGTAGATAAGGTGCAAACGAGCAAATGGTCTACCTGATGGTAAGTGGCTACCATCGCCTATGGACATCGGTAAAACAAAAGATATCCTCTTGTTTTGTCGATACGTTGCATCCTCAAAGATAGTGGGGAGGGGAAGTGAAGAAAAAAAGCTGCGATTTTAGCGGACCCTGAGCAAGAGCCCAGATTCCACTAGATCCGCAGCATTAATGAGATGGCAACGCTTCTATGACACTTAGCGGTCTCATTCGCATGCTGGCGGTCGCAAGCTAGTCGAGGAACAGATGCTCTACCACCAAGGGGTGCTGGGTTACTCGGCTCTTACGACATGCTCTCCCTGCGGCAGAGGGGAGCAGTATTCTAACCCGTCCCTCTAACAATCTATAAGTGGTAAATTAGCGGTTTTCATAATTATTTTATTACGTAAGTAAGGTTTTTAATTTTGTGACGTTTTTATTTGAAATAAAAGAAAGCAATAATATAAAGTACATCCGCAAACCAATACCATTCCAAACGGTCTAAAAATAAACGAAGGTTGGGAACTTCAGTTTTTCTTTCTTCTGATGTATATGAACGTTGCTTATCGATCAACATTGTTATAGCTTCAGAATTCATATATTGCATGCTACAAATATATTTTAATGTTATCTGGATTGCAAAATTATAACTTAATATAATGAATGTCACTTTTCTGAAATATTATAATAATGTAAATCTACGTTGACTTATCCCCGAGGCGACGACGATCGTGAAGTTAAACTTGTTCGTAACTTTTACATGGAGATGAGTAAGCTTCTTATATCTGCTTTTAAAATTACAGATATATTTACTTGCTTATTATTTTCTTAACTAAACTGATTTGTGAGAAATAATGCAATTTTATGTTTGCTAAAAATAAATGACTTTTATAGCTTGCGACTTCGTCACACAAAATCACAATTTGGTTCAAAGTTAATATAAAATATTGTGAGATACAACTCACTAACATACCTAACCTTTCACGGAACAACTCAATCAATCTCCCTCTTACTAACAACTCACTCCCAGGATAATGCATATTTCTCGGGGATTTTAATGATGAGAAGGAAAGGAGGAGAGGGAAATATTCGAGAACACTAAAAGGGGCGTTATGATATTGAATGGACTATTGGATAAACGCAACGTAGATACTTCTACTGAACCGATAAATAATCAAATATGATCTCTAACGAGGGAAACCTACGCAGTGCCTTGGACTTGTGACCAAGGTGCAGGCTTAAGGAATTCCTTTATTCGATCGAGACACTTGCCTTCACTGCTCAGGCTCTCTGTTTAAACCCAAAATTAAACTCACATAAACCTAACTCTACACAAGAAGTGGCAACTAAATTGTAAGGTACTCACGTGACCTTAATCGGACAGCACTAACACAACACTGCACTTAACACAACACTGCACTTAACACTTTACTTTACTCCTTGAGAGACCGTGCACGACTAATACTACAGTCAGACTGTCGATGGCATATAAAGAGTCGAGACTGTCAAAATGAAGGAAGTGACTACTACCCTACGATTCGATAATCTTTTACTATTTTCCGACATATTAATTCGATAAAGTTTTAGAAAATATGTATGATGAACAATTATGAAGAATCCTATGTGTATATTGGGATAAAACTCGTTGCCGCAGAGATTAGATTCCTGGATAAAAAGTATCCTACTCGGTTATTGAGCATGAAAAGTACCATTCTTCCGTCTTCTCTCTTTTATCTCACAGGATTTTTTTTGGGATAAAGTATATTACGATTTTGAGATTGAGTTACAAACATACAAACTTTTACGTTTATAATAGTAGGATGACAAGTTATTTTAATTGATTTAAAAACAGTTTTTTTCTTATAACAAAAAGAATGCTACTAAAAACAAAGTAACCAAACATCAGAATAGCACACATTGCAATCCAAACGCTAATTGGAGCTGCTCTATTTCAACAAACCATTAGCTATGGCTTGAATTTCGGGTATCGGATACTAATCGATTAAAACTGAATGTTTCTCTCTAAAGCACGATTCTGAGAATTGCCTCTTCTCATATTTCAACGCCCTCTTGCATAACTGTGGTCAAAAAACAACACACATTGTGCTCGACTATTGACCTGACCTTATTTTGATACTTGGAAACCGAAATGACAGCTTTATTTCATTTTAATCTGTGGATAATTAACCAGAATGTTACAACGTTATAGTTCAAAATCTGAATAATTATATTTTACTAGCCGCCATCATTTGGCTAAGGTTCATAATACCGTTCACTCAGTCACTCATTGCAATGGACACGACCATCTCACTGACTATCTTCTGTCTTTACTCACTTTTTTATTTTTTTACCCGACTACGACGAAGTCAAGAGGAAGGGTTATGATTTTGGCAGTCTGTGTATCTATGTATGTATGTTTGTATGTTCCACTCTAGCGCCTAAGCTACTGAACCAATTTTCATGAGTGAGATGTCAATAGATTCGTAATAAAGGCGCGGGTGACATAGGCTATAAAAATTTTATGATGTTTTTTAATGACGGAATTTAAACCTCAGATTCTAACTTCGAAAAAAATTATACTGAGCTGATTATCACATGTTTGATGTCAAAAGAAAGGTCTTGACGAGCACATTACAAATATGTATATATATCTTATTGTTTAAGTCAACATATATGTTTAAAATGCGGTCGTATAGTTCGTCTGTCGTTGCAGTTATTTACTCGTTTAAACAAATAAAAGCCAACAATTACGTTATAATATTAGATTATAAAAGTTATCTCGATCGGGAAACGGAGAATTATTAAATAAAAAAATAAAGTTTAAAAACTATAACCCGACTACGTAAAAAAGTGGTCTAAAAAGGACGAAACAAGAAAATAATCAGATAGAAACCTAGAAATGTATCGGTAAAAAAATGGTCAAGGTGGAAAGGAACCGTGGTCGCACCCTATACCTACTATGTCCGTTTCATGGTAGTGTTCCTCTAATCTATACTTACTAATATTATAAAGAGGAAAGATTTGTATTTTTGTATTTTTGTATTTTTCTATGTAACGAATAAACATAAAAACTACTAGACCGATTTCAAAAATTCTTTTACCATTAGAAAGCTACATTATCCCTGAGTAACATAGGCTATATTTATTACAAGAAAAAATTAAAGATCCCAAGAAATTCTCACTAAAACCAACACAAGATGCAAAAAAATTAGCCATAAAATATCTTTCATCGCATGCGCTGCGAAAAGTATTGATGATAGAACAAAAAAATGTTATACAATATTATAGAACGTATCAATATCTACAAAAAACTCTGCGAGACTATATGTCCAACTATTGTAGTTAAGTCACTATAACTACTTTTTTACATTTTAAAAGTTGATAAAAATGCCTATCAAAATCAGGCCATGTTTTCCATAACTTTGTATTAATTCTTATCCAAATAAATTATTTTGTAATGAAGACTGTTTCAATACCTGTTAATTACTTTTTGAATTATTGAAATCGGACATTCCAGTCAAAAGATATTACGAAATAAAAATATCAAGATAAATAAAAAATAATCCCAGACGGGCCGCCGGCGCGGTGTGGCGTGCCTCGCAGCGAAGCGAGTAACGCGGCGATAGAGGGAGCGACAGAATGCGGGAGCCAAAATGTTAAAAAAAAATTATCCACCCGTGCGAAGCCGGGACGGGCCCCTAGTCATATATAAAATCATAGTAGGTATACGTAATCGGGTTATAGTTTTTTAAACTTTATTTTTTTTTCTTTATAATAACCTTTTTCTAATCCATACAAATAAATAAAATTGGAGTGTCTGTTTGTAATATTAAAATAACCGCTTTTTACTAAGTGCATATGGATGTATGTATACACGGTACACATGCCCAAACAACATTTTTTATAATTTTTCTCAGTCTGTTTGTTTCGGCTAATCTCTGAAATGGCTGGACCGATTTTGATGGGACTTTCACTAGCAGATAGCTGATGTAATAAGGAGTAACTTATTCTATTTAACATATCGCTACGACCCATAGGAGCAGAGCAACACGCGAACGAACTCGCGTAGGTCGGGGGACAGTTGCAACGCGAATAGAAGCGAAGAAATATTTTTTGCTTGTCTGTCCGTTTGCATGAAGCAAAGACTGACGTATGGAATTATATAATTTTTACCGTTGTATTAGATAGAAGTATTGACATTTAAAAATGTTTTAGCCTTGCGAAGCTGGTACGGAACTACTAGTATGGAATACATTTTTTAAATTGAATGATTATTTATATAAATTGTATATTTATCTTAGTAACAAGCAACAAAGCTACAAACGATATAATATGGGTGTAGATAAAAAACTCTAGATAATTTATTATCCTTGTTATCCTCATCTGTAAACTTTACAAACTCAAAGACGTATCATATTATTAAACATTTATAAAAATTATAAATTAATCGATGGCATATATTATTCTGAAATAATAGGTCCTATTTAATTAAGGATACCCACTCTCCTGATAGTTATAGAGCAATCTGGCAAGTGGATTTTATACAGTCTTAAGTCTAGAGTTTACCGTCGAAAATACATGTTATTATATTCCTACCTGATTACTTTCCTACTTCACGCCATCTTAGGACTCATTTTCCTTTTTCTTTGTAGTAATTCCATTTCCACCATCTAATTTTCCTTAAACTACCCGAAAAAAGTACTTATGTACATAACACTATTGACCATTCACCACTGATCATCCCGTAGATATTGTTCAACGTGTTGTCCCCTAAGGTATCCGAGTATTAATTGGCAAAGAAGTCCATCTTTAGCTTTCGGATTAAAACTCGTCCCCTATTGGTACGTAATATTCAAATTATCGCGTAATACCCAAACCTGTCTACCTGCGTCAAATCATCATATTACACAACGAAAGTAATGTTTACGAAGGTTTATTCAAGCTTGTTTGTCTCTTTATCGAATCAAATAAAAAGCTTATAGTTTAGTTGGACCTGCAGCAATACAATATGAAAACTGTATCAAATGCTGTGCAGCAGTTTTTGGGTGCTTACAAACATACAACTGTAATTTTTTACTATTTTCATTGTTCCCACTGACTTTCCTGTGTTTTTTTAGATTACTAGCAGTATGGATCACATATTACTAGTATTACCTTTACCCCTCCTAGTAAGCTGAAATGCTTGTGTTAGGAGTGGACCGCACCAGTAGTCCAATGTTCGGGATTTGAACCCACGATTTATCGATCGTGAATCCAACGTTCGAACCACTGAGCTACTGACGCTTTTTAAGCAATTAAATATCACTTGCTTTAACGGTGAAGGAAACATCGTGAGGAAACCTGCACTCCTGAGAGTTTCCCTAAAAGTTCTCAAAGGTGTGTGAAATCTGTCAACCCGCACTGGGATAACGTGGGACTATGGCATATCCCCCTCCTCATTCCGAGGAGGAGACCCGGCTCAGCAGTGGGCCATTAATGGGTTGTGAAGATGATTGTGCCGACTGAAATATTCTTGTAGTATTGGAAAATTCATCCTGATTCACAATTTGACGATTGACTTCGATAAATTATATTCTACTGAGAAATATTGCGTGACATTGTAAGTAGTTAACTACGGTTTACAATCTTTCGACAGTTTACAATATCGCGAGATAGATTATAATATAAATATTTACAATTTTACGGTAACATATATAAGATAAATGTTTTGATAACAATACAAAGTGTTCAATGTTACATGGCATACATACATCATTTAAATGACAAAAAATTCTGCCCTTCTCATTAAAACACGTCCTTTACTGATGTGTAATATTTAAATGATTACTTCTATAATACCATCTACCTGCGTCATATCATCATGTTACACAACGAAAGTAATTTTTATATATATTCAAGCTTGTTTGTCTCTTTATCGAATCGTTTTTATGTTCTCACGCTACCGGGCCACATGTTTTTCATTGCGCATCTTTTATTCTTATTGAGTTCCACTTTATGCTTATGATGTCATACGACTATAAATTAGAGCATTTTTTGATACAACTCGTGTTGGCAATAAAACTGGATTTGTTTATTTTATCTTTAAACTAATTATTAGTGATGGCAATGGTGTCTGTTATTTTTTCCTAGTAATAGTTATGTTTCTAGATCACATTTATAAACATGGCTGGTGTATGGATAATGAAATATGGCTTCCTGTTATTTTGTAATTTATAATGAAGTTTTTAAAATAATAATTTTTATTTATATTATGTAGTGGGATTGAAATGTCTTGGGAAAATATTCCCTACCAATAGAAGTGAACTGCAAAAATGATGCTACAAAGTAATTTCATAAATCGAGATAAAACCTGAATAAAACTCTCCAAAATATACCTAAGTATTGTAGTTTACTGCGGTAATACTACTACTGGATCACAAGTCTTTATAATGTAGTTTAGTTACATTTTGGACATCGAGGTCGAGCAGTTGCGGCGAGCTTTAAGGGGCTATATAAGCCTTCACCTGGGTCGTAACACTCAGTCGCAAAAGTTGTACCAATAGTAGTGAAGTTTAGTGAAGTTTGGGTCTCAAGTCCTAGGCAATGCTTGGCTTTTTGTTATAGTCTTTTGGGGTGTTACTACAGAGTATACTTGATACTAGATATCGTAAACCATAACATTACAAAATCTCAAAGGTAAAAGTAACATGACGCGTTAAAAGAACTCAATTAGTATTTAACACAAATTCCCAAACGTCAATAATAAAACAGAAATAAACAAGTTTATAGTGGTTCCGCGCAAAATTGAAAAGAAGTCCCTGGGACGCTGTAAAAGGGAAGTGATTAAAAAGAAATAACATTTTTTATTAAAAAATTCTTTTGAACCACCGTTCATAATCACGGAGAGAAAAAATATGACGTCAGTAAAATTATAATGGGCCAGCTCGTAAACTCGACATTTGAATAGAAAAGTTACATATCAAAAATTTTCAGTGATCCGTATTTTACGAGTGTGTCGTAACCGTGTACTTAACTGAGAAAATAAAAGCTACCCTCGGTTAGGGCTGCTGTATTGTTGCCACTAGTGTAAGAGACTATACTGATCGGTTTTGTATTCGTAAAATATAATAATAATATCATGGCCTTATACAGGAAGCTGATAGGTCCTGGTGCTGGTTGTTCAGATGGTCCAAGCTACCATTCATCTAACTAAACTAAGCAATAAAGTTGTAGACTCATGTGATTTTCAATAAAGGAGATCTACTGCACATTTTATTACATTTCTGTCATTTATCAAACTGCTTGTGATCATTACAGAATTTATGTGTAGAGTCAGTGGAAGTATTTTTAAGATAAACAATTAGGAAGTTTCTGACAGACCAAGGTTATCATAATTGCTACTGTTTGTTGTGTAAAATCAAAGCAATACAACGTATTTACGTAAAACATTTGAGAATAACAGCGTCCTCTATGATTTTTGATATTCTATTTAAAGAACAAAACAATAAATGATATTTCTAGAACAAAAAAATTAAAAGAAGGTGTCGGCAGCCCTATGTTCAGTTGCTCTCTTTAAAAATCTATGTGAACGTGAGGGGAGCTATCAGTTTGCAGCTCCTTTATGGTGTATATGGGTTGAAGTACTCATACTAAATTTATTAACAAATCATATCTGTTACTGTTTCTCTAAAAAATCACGGGTTATGCAATTGAACTATTATTTATTAAGAGTATGGCAGCTATACTGCGCGGTAACACTCAAATGACAATATTTACATGCAATCGAAGCCGAACCTGGAGCTTTAGACCCAGTAGCAGGTCTAAAGAGCTCTTTCATAATATATTAACACTCGACCTCTCTTACTACAATAAATATTAAAGTAAACTTACGTTGAATTCAAGATAAATTTAACCACGACACTACAATACTAACTCCCATGTACACTACACGAAACATCAGAGAGACTGACTCTAATCAATCGCACTAAAGGTTATATATTGTCTACACGTCGGTACTCTTGAAATAAAATAAAAGGAACTACCCCCGAATACTAATTTATAAACGGTGTTACTTATAATATCAAATTACTCATCAACATTCCGAATTTTCATCAGTATTTGAATAATAATATTAACAAAAAATATTTATTGATTATTCGGGAATTTCTATTCTATCGCAACGTAATTGAATTATGCGGAACATAATGTCATCTACATAGAACCCATATCGCACAGTAACAGCCATAATCTTCATCAGGCGAGCTCCGTTTGACAACTAACTTAAGTCTATCGGAACAGTGGTTATATTACCCCCGAATATAGATTTATCAGCGGTGTTGCTAACTATAAGGGATTTATTATAAACAGATTATTCAGAAATTTTGAATAATTTTATTCAGACGCCATTTACAAACTCCTGGTTGATATGAATTACTTATACTGTATATTTGTTTAATTATATACATATTTATTTTTGTTGTCATTACAGCCGCCAATCAAAAGAATGACGTCTTTTTGTTTTGTTGAATCTGATTTTTTATCGTATTATGTATATTATTAAGATTTAATAAACGAAGACGACTTATCGACTTTTATTACTTGACTAGCTGGCCTGGGAGACCGTTGTCTTGTCTTAACTATAAATATTGAAGTCGAATTGGTTGTCAAAGCTTACATTACAAAAGTTAATATGGTCGTTAAGTTTTTTTTTAATTTTCTAATTTTACGCGCAACTTTTTTAATTTTTTCTTCCATAAGAACCTTCTCCAGACAATGAAAAAACACAAAAAAAATAATAGCGAAATCGGTCTAGCCCTTCACGCGTGATGCCGTGACCAAGGGAAATAGGGATTCATTTTTATATATATAGATGATCATAGAATAGTTTTCAAAATTAGTCATCGTACCTCAAATATTTCTACCTAAGTAATTTAAGTTAAACATTTATCATATCATAAATGTCTAATACATTCGCCATTTCAAGTTTAATCACTTTTTAGGCTATATTTAAATAGTTCTAATACCTATCTACCTTTAAGTTATGATAAGTAGCAAAAACTTTAACGTTAAACATATTTGTGGCCTTATATTCATAAGTATTAATTATATTTTAAATATTATTAGTAATCAGAACTCTTGGTTCTTTTAGGTTAAAACTTTCCCTCATTAATTTTTTGGAAAAAAATAATAAAATTTGAAGATAGTAAATAGTTTAATTTAATTTCTAGACATTGCAGTGTCTAGATGAACCCAAATAGAAGTGTCATTCACAAATCAACAATTTTTATTATGACTTTTATGTGTAATAAGTTAAAGTTAAGTTTTGGAAAACTATTTATATATATTTTTTTATATATATAGATCGATTTTTTAATCTCTATACATCATTTATGATAGAATTAATAATTTAATGTCAATTTTCTTTATAAACGACTTACCTTCTCTACTCGACGACGTACCTGAAAAACAAGAAATTCTGTATATCATAAATCTGTCTGTACTGCAATTAAAATCTGGGTGTCATTTTATTTACTTCATGAAAATATTAATTAGCCAAGGAAAGCTATCTTTAAGGAATTTTTAACTTGAACTTAACTAAATTTGAACAAAATAATTTTATGAATAAAATGTGAATAACCTTCAACGTTAAACTTCAACCTCACGTATGTTAAGGATCGAAATATAATTCTTGAAAATTTACTTGACTGGTTATAAATATAGAATGAGCGTGTTCCCTCAAGTAACTCGATGCCCATTGACGAATATAATAAGATTTACTTGTGTTGTACTTGGAATGCAGGTGGAGTAACAATGAGCTCCCTCGGGTGTTTTAGTGGGCTATTTTAATAAGAAAAAACTCGTCAAGAACGTAGCAGGTGAGTGGAAGGGTTCTGTAACTTTATTGTCATACTTTAATTTAAAATCTTCGTGACTCGGTTAAGGAACTCTTGAGAAGGTGATGGACATTATTTTTAATCCTATTATTGTAACATAAAATCTGATAGTAGTCATGGAATAACCAAAGTTTTTCAAAAAGAAACTAAACGTTATATGTGATTATAAATATTTATATTATCTTTATCAAAACATAAAAATACGTTGTCCCGGTGTTAACAAGTCTGTTTCATGGTAGTGTTCCTTTAATCATATAAATAATCATAGTAAGTATACAGTGAGTGCGACTACGGTTCTACCTTTACCATTTATATACCTATGCATTTCTGTGTTTCTCTCTGAATTATTTTCTTGTTTAGTCCTTTTTAGACCACTTTTTTACGTACTATAACCAGTTTTTTAAACTTTATTTTTTAATGTATCAAACATCATACAAAATTTTACCAAGTAGACTGAAATAGTCTCAAAAACATAGTTGGTGAAACTTTAAAAGTGCCTTTAACAACGGATCTCCAAAAATGGTCCTTTTACATTACCTTTCACCGAATTACTTTGAAACGAATAAATAATTGAGGAGGATCAGAGGATTGAATTAGAAAAGTATTCGTGTAATAAAGAAATCTGTCCATTGACAAAAGTTGAGAGGGTTCAGGACAATGAGGAAGTCGGAGGCTGTTCGTCTATGCGACAAAGAACGCAGGTACCAAACCGGAAAAGGGATCAGTTTTTCTTTTGATGTACCTACAAAACGACATCTAATTTAGTTATTAAAATACTAGTTATGGCATCTTTTTTCTTTTCTTTTTAAAGCTTATATCTACTAAACTGGTACTATGTGAAAAAAGAATGACGATTGTGTATTATAAGTATATTTGATGCACTTTTTCAGTGGTATCTAATGACTGAATACCAAGGAACAATGTAGAAAAATCTTTCCTTCAGTGTTATGTTTTGAGGTGGTTGAAAATAATAAATAAGCTTAAGAAATTTTTTTTTTTTAGGTATTCCCATTATATATTACTTATTGTGACAAATAAGTCCTTCTTCTACTCTAAATAACTTCTCGAAAATAATTATAAATCTATATCTATACTAATATTCTAAAGAGGAAAGATTTGTATTTTAGTATTGTTGCATGTGACGAATAAATTTAAAAACTACTGGACCGATTTCAAAAATGTTTTTGCCGTCAATAAGCTACATTATCACTGAGTAACATAGGCTATATTTATTATTAGAAAAAATTAAAGATCTTAAAAAAATCTTACTAAAACCAACCTAAGGTGTAAAAAAATTAGCTATTAAATGTCTTTCATCGCATGCACTGCAAAAAGTATTGATGGTTTTTTCATTCAAAATATATTACGAAATTAAAAATGTCAATATAAACAAAAAATACACGCCGACGGGCCGGTGTGGCACGCCACGCCGCTCAGCGAGCAACGCGGCGAGAAAGGGTCACCGAAATGCGGTAGAGCCAAAATGTTTGCCACCCATGCGAAGCCGGGACGGGCCGCTTGTATTAACTAAAAAGATATTATATAGATTTAGATAGTAAAATTACTTTTATACTTATTTCTTGATCTACAGTATTTTTTTAGTGTTAAGTCTTTTGATCTGCAATCATTATGCAAATCACGTATATTAATGGTTAAGGATGCATATGCACTATCTGGAAACCCTTCAAAGGGTTATTGAACGTTTTACGACTGAAGCAAGGGCAGATGATAAATATGACTGGAATACAAAATAAAAACTTTAAGGACTTTGTTCCTTATAAAGTGTTTATGGCACATTATATGTATAACATAGGCAAAATATTTAGGACAGGATGAAGAAATATCGATAAATTTAAATATTTAAACTTACATAGACTTACTAAATGAAACACCATTGATAAAATTAAAATAGAATCAAAAAATGTTATTAGAATCTTAACTATTTTACTCTATTATTAACGATTATAAGTAACCAACCCTCGCCTCACCTTTGAGGGAAATAGTTTTAAGCAACAATAATAATAATTATTATAGAAACTTTTAATTGGGTAAACATGTTTTCGAACAACAAGTACGAAGTTTTCTAGTATAATAAATAAACCTATCCTGTCCAATAGACTATCTGTATGTAAAAAATAGTTCAATCTATCTTTCCATTTTAGCGTGAGAAAGGATAAACTAACGTGGATATAAATTAGGAAAATGGCAATGCATTCGCTAAGTTGTTAGTTAGAAAATTTTATCTTACAATAAATTCTTTCAAGAAGATTTCAAATTATCAAGTCTTTTAGTTTGGTTTCTCTTTGTTCAATTTTTAGTTTTGTTTATTAGTGAGTCAGTGATGAAACAGTATTGACATTATATCCAGAGAATTTTGTTTATCTGGTATAATCCAAACCCAAGTTACGAGGTTTAAAAAATACGACTATACGCTTTGTTAAAAGGTAGAGTAGAGCTTTTGCGATTTGTTTGACTCGACTTGGCGGTGGCACTACCGAGATGCTCAAATCAAACTCAAAATATTTTATTCAAATAGACTTTTTTTTAAAAGTACTTTTGACACGTCAAAATTGGTCAGTCAGTCAGTTTGTCTGAAGCTACCGCCAGTTCGGAAAGCAGTTTCCTGATGAGAAGAACTGGCAAGAAACAGTATAGCTATTATTATAATTACAAATATTTCACCCGTGAGGTGAGGGGGTTAGAATACAATTCACCTCATCATCACGACCCTTTAATGGCCCACTGCTGAGCTGGGTCTCCTCCTCAGAATGAGGAGGGTATTAGGCCATAGTCCACCACGCTGGCCCAATGCGGGTTGGCAGACTTCACACACCTTTGAGAACTTTAGGGAACTCTCAGGAGTGTAGGTTTCCTCACGATGTTTTCCTTCACCGTTAAAGCAAGTGATATTTAATTGCTTAAAACACACATAACTCAGAGTCAGAGGTGTATGTCCAGGATCGAACCTCGGACCTCCCGAGTAAGACTTGAAGTCTCAACCACTGGGCCATCACTGCTTAATTTACCTCTGCCGCTAGGAAAGCTCGTAAGAGGCGAGGCGAGCAGAGGCGAGGCGAGGCGAGTAACCCAGCATCCCCATTGGTGGTAAGGGATCTGTTTCCCGACTGGCTTGTCCATGGGCGACAGTGGCCACTTACCTTAGGTGGGTCTAGCCGTATGGATCACATACTACTAGTATTCCTTAACCTGTCCAAGTATGCTAAATGCTTGTGTTAGGAGTGGGCTACGTTATTAGTCCAATGACTGGGATTTGAACTCACGATCGTGAATCCACTGAGCTACTGACGCTAATTGGTAATTTATGATTTTGATAACAGCAAGTTATTTAAGCAACTACGTAACAATTAACCAAGTTTCACGAAATCCATTTTTGTGTACTTCTAATTGTAAAATGTAGTTTTCTTGACACTACCATATTTTTTTTCTTAAACCGAATTTGACAATTATATGAGTTGAAAGAGTTTTCGGTTTATTAGACATTTTTAGACTACTACATAATACTTAGAATTTCTTTAAGATGCTTTTTAAACTCTGTGCTAACGAAGTTCCACAATTTCTTTTTAAGACATACTTTATTTAAAAGAACTTATTTCGAGGAACTGCACTACGAAAATAATATTTTCGTCTCAAAGCTTATTTTACGGTTTTTTCATTACAGCCATTTTACGAGCATGGTTGAGACTTGGGCGGTACACTTCTTTTATGTCCGAGTAACAGTACTGAGAGACGATCGCGTGTTTGATACTAATTAAACGTGCAGGGTACGGTAGGCCAATCGATGATTTAAGTTTATTAATATTGTTATTTAGTTAGTACGTCTTAAGTAATAATGCCAATGTCTGTGTTGCCATGTGTACACTATATAAGTGTAGAACACGGAACATTGAAGAATAGATCTGTCTTGTTACGCTTGTGAGTTACAGATATGCCGAAACGTTCACAACTCAAATAAAGAATTTTTGACGTTTAAGTTTGAGTTTTAGTGCACAGTTTGGATTCACCAGTGTATTAATTTTGTTTTATAAACTAATATTGGACAGAACCTCGAATAGCGCTGTTGATTCTAGCTGAGGTTTACTGCGGGGCTTCATTAAAACGTTCATTAAGCTCACAGTTACTATTCATTTTGACAGACTGAAGAATATAAAATAGATTTATTTTTCTACATTTGCTACGATTCGCGAATATTAGTCGTCATAAGAACGGAGGTTTACTCTACAAATTGAGTCCTCAATATAAAGTAATATTTCAATTTTTATCATCACCTTAAAAATTTGAGGAGACGACATTTTTTTTATTTATGATCTCTTGCTACAGCGAAAACGGGTAGTAGGTTAATAAATAATATTTAAATAATTTCGCGTAATAAGATATATTGTTTTCATTACATTTTTGATAATATAACATATATTTGATGAGTGCTGCATAAAGACGACTTTCACTCCTTTTGTATTCTAAGGCGAGTAGTGTAATTCGTTTCTTACGGCTTTTTTATAGTTGTTTCGAGTCTTCTGCGCATTTATATGCGTTGATTTGGGAAAATGGTGGAACATTGGGTGTTTATTGTAAACACCAAGTTAGTACTTGTAACATATTGTTATATTTTTTTACTCGTCTCCGCGACCTTTAAATATCGAACATCGACTCGATTTTGACTTTTTACAGTCTGTGGTTTCAAATGGCGGCTATTTGGAGGCAGCCTAACGCTCTTCAGCCTAACGCTTTTGTGAACGACTCTGGCTATACTGACGTCAGCTTCGTCTAATCAGGAGCATGATATTGTGTGGGTAGATTATAAAATAATAGTTACAAAAAAAACTTATTTCATTTTATAACCTCCGTTTATAAAATGACATAAGTTTTTTTTGAAGAGCGGTGAATTAATGTAAAATTAGATAGCTGTTCTGATAGACTAGAGCTGGTTGTCAAACGGATCTTGCCTGTTGACCATTATGGCTGTGCAGTGGTGTGGTGTGATGATGTTGGGTCTCCATCACGAAGGTTTGGAGTAAGTTTTTATTATTGGATTCCATTTAAGTGTATATTATAACTGTATTGTTACAGTCGATGTTGTAATTGTGTCAAAATCGAGCATTTTAGGTAACGTTACCCCCTTGGCCAATTAGGTTTACCTAACAAGGTAACAAGTCCTAGGCACTTGGGTTCTTATAATATTATAATTGTGATAATTAATTAGTATAGTTGTGAAATTATATGCAAGATCGCGACAATCCAGATTTGTAATAGTCATACTTGTTAGACATCTCGAGCGGTGATCTCCTGACTGTACCACAATTTTATGCTTATAATAATGAACAGGAGTCCTATGGCTTTTATTTTGTAAATCTATTCTTATGATATGTTTTTATTTTCCTTCTGTATGGGTTACTTTATGTACAAAACTTTGTTTGATTATTTCGATATTCATTAACAATGTATGTAATATTGTTGACTTATAATTTTCCAATCAATATGTTTTAAATATATATATATCATTAATTTCATGTTGTTATAGTCTTAAAAGTTTTATAGACTTAAAAATTAAAAAGGGCGGTAGGAACATTGTAATTTATAGGGTTAATAAAAGTGTCGAAAACAGAGCGATATTTTTTTTGTATTTTTTCAAGTTTACAACATAAAGTATTATTTAAGAGCAACCAACATGGTTACACTAAACTAGTACTAGGATCATTGTTGATATTCTTTGATTAGACACACATACATATATCTTGCACCTCTGTTCTGATGAGTAGATGTAGTTTGATTAAGCATGTATAGGTGTCATATTGTCTATTGTATTGGAGATGTAAGAAAGTACTATGTTTTACGTATTATTATAAAGTATAGATTAAGTATCTTCAACAAAAAGATGTCCTTACTCAATTATCGCGGCCCTTTATCAAATAAATATATCATAAAACAATATTTTTTCGTAAAACAATTACTCAACTAAATGAATCATTAAATGACACATTTTATTACATGTGCATGTGCAATCATCATAATATCATCGTGTAATATATATTATAGTTATGAAACTTTACTGAAGCGACACAAGAAATAAAGTTGTGTAAGGACATTATACAATTTTAACATGTTCTGGAAAAATTCTCAGTATGCTTCTTCATAATTCTTTCTGCAGACAATGACCGAGGGTAGTCATTTGCATTAGTTCCAGTCTAAAAAAATCTAGTATTGTGATTTTAATAAATACGGACCTCTATATAGATTTTATTGCATGTGTAAAATATTAGAATATTTTTAAAGAACTCCTACAGGAATTCTCGTCTTCATGATTTTAGATATTTACATCCCTTCTTCATCGATTAGATACTTGAACTGGTTTAATAAGGTGTGTTTTGTTATTAATTATGGAAATTATGGAAATATATTTGAGTGGCATTATATTATTAACATTTTTGTAGGAAATTAGTAAAAGTCAAAATAGGTTTTTATAAATTTGTATCAGTTATTAGGCGGTAGGTCAAAAAAATCACATGTATGAATTGATATATTATAAGATAAGATCGCGAATATTATTTTAGTGAAATGGCGTCGTTGTTGACGTATTTCCAAACTCCTACTATTTTTAAAGTAAATAATAAGAAAAGAGTCTGCATCATCAATTTTTATGAAGTGATCGTAGTTATGCACTTGTCTATTATGGAAAAATATCTAAGGCTTCTACTGGAGATTTCACAAATATTTGAAATTCACTAAATAATAGGTCTAAATTATGAGATTATATCTACGTGAATCCACGAGCATGACAAGTTTGTATAGTTATTAATTTTTTTATCATTTTAAAATGAGAATAGCGTGACATGATGAATTGTCCCGCTCAATACAACATCATAAATATCGAATGCCACATACACTTGTGCGCGACACGAATGAGATTTACAAATATAGCGCCCTATGTCACTGAGATCTTTTTAAATTAATACAGAGTGTAAATCTTGTGCCATGTTACAGCCGTCGAGACGTTCGTAAATTGGAAACACCTTAGTCCTTTCAGATTTCTCAAGTTCAATCTAACTAGAATTATTTTTATTGTGACTCACTGCTCACCAAAGTGAGCTTCTAAGATCAACTGATACATCCCTCGCAGTTGAAACATCATCATCCATATCATTATTTAGGCTCCTCTCTGATCATCATTTTAGATTCTATTCCATATAGTAAGTATGACCGACAAACGTCTCTTGTTAATCGACTGTTTTGTCATTGAATCAGAAATCCAATAACTAATTCATCTACCTTAACATCAAACTGAACATGTTAAACACAACTTTTAAAACCCACTCGATTACACAAAACTCAAAATCGAAAACGAAAACAAATCGCTCGTTCTATTCCTGTTTCTGACATCGCCCCAGGCGTCTTTGTCGAAGACACCAGTGTAATTACTTCCACTTATACTTTCCCGTCATCGTCACAATTAGTTGAACCGCCCTTATATGTCAGTTGTCGTGTGAAACGAAAATAACTTGAAACAGTAATATAAAGGTGTTTGTTGATTGTAAGGATAACATTACCATTAAAGATATAAAAAGTAATATGAATTACGTTCACTCAAGAATTTGAATTACTAAAAGCACCAATATGTTTTGAAGCTTAGATATCAATTACTTGTTTTAGAAAAAAGCATTGGTAGCTTGATTTTTTTGGAATAAAAAGTATCTTATCAGTCTGTAATGTTTCATTGAAATCAGATTACCTGTTTTTGTGTAACTAATTCTTCTTTGCACAGGATCTTAGTTATTCTCGGGATTAAATCTGTATGCTAAATTTAATTAAAATCCGTTCAGCTATTTTTGTATGATTCAGTAACAAACATAATGTAAATATACAAATTTTTTCACAATGAAATAGCAAAATACCATCGAACTGGATTTTTCTAGTACAAGCTGGAGCCTCAAAAATCCCTTAATTTTCTTACAATATTTAGTGATTATTCTATTTTGTAGAGAAATACTAGTCGTACGTCATCTTAATGTGAGTGAAGCTGCAGTCTGGTGGATTTTGCACACCTAACAGATTTAATTTAACATTTCTGCAAAATCACTTAAGGCTTTAAATTTAGATTCGATATACTTGATTGATGCATATTCATTAATATAGATATAAACAGACCGTCAAATGTATTTACCTTTTAACCGTCCGACACTTGAGCGGCACTCTGAATATTTATCGAGCCCCTGTATAAACATGTGAGAATCCATTTCATCATTTAGCACATAGTCATCAGTTTGAGATGAGATCTGACGTAACTACAATGGAACCAAGAAATAATATTTTCTCTGGCCAGATTTATACGTTACGCTTGTCAGAAGACGAGATTTACACCACATCTGTCAAATAGTCTTAGACAAAGGAATACTGTCGAATAGCCCGCGAACATGATGTCATGTGTCAGGCTGAATAGGGAAGGGAGTGTTTATGTGATAGCGTTCATAGTCATTTTCTAGTTATGCCCAAATGTACATATTTCACAAGCTTTATGTAAACTAGTATTGTTCATATGTTAAAAGCCCTTAAAAATTTGTATGCCTTTTTTCCATCTCACTATGACAATAATATTTTTTTACATTTCTTAATTAATCATTATTTAATAGCGGAAGCTATGATAACGATAACATCATGAAATACAATCGTCAATCAAAAACACAGCTAAGTAAACGTAAACAACTTCCAGTAATAGGATACGTTTTACAAATATTGTGTACTTGTAAAAACATATTAAGATGTCATGACATAAACTACTACTGTATACTATATAGTACCTGGAGTTTGTAACCCAGGAGCAGGTTTTTAATATGATCACAACACTCGACTTTGCTAGTCATGTTCTTACTTTTACTCTTCCATTAACACTACCGACAATCAATTTCCAAAATACGTCGAAATGTAGAGCTTTTTTCTAATATGAAATTAGCTATGATTTGTGCACAAAAGCCAATCCATTACTTATATATTCCGAGACTTAAGAACGCGTCTCCTAATTAATAGAGTAGCTTTATGCTCCGCTAAGGTAATAGGTATTTTCGGATCGGTTTCAAAGAAAAATAAGAAATATTCGTGTCAGTCAGCGTAGTTTATGGCCCGTTGTTTATTGTGAATGTTCGGAACCGAAACGTTATTACTAAGAACAAATTCTTTGTTTTATTTAGTACCAGTTGGTATAGTTATACTCGCTTCGGTTAGGTTCTCAATTAGTAACGGCTGGTCTCAATATATGTACGTTCAGAACTCTACGTCTGCTTCACAGCCTTCATGAGTATAAATATTTAGTTACTGTAAAAATATAAATTTAATATGTTCAGTAATTTTCAGTAATATAATATAAAAATATTCAGGCGTTCAATAAATATATTTTATTATCACCCACAGGGACTATGAATTGTCAGGGATATAAAATATTGTAATACCAGATACAAATCTGTACCAAAAACCATTGCTGTTTTTATATGATTGAGTAACAAACATTTTAACGTCTAATCCATCCAAAGATACATACTTTCCCATTTGTAATATTAAAAATAGAAAGTTCGTGTAGTTCAAAGTTGTAACAAATACAATATTCTGTATAAAATTATGCACTAAAGGCTGACACTTCGTAAAATACCTATTTCGTTAAAAATAAATATGTGTGTCAAGCAAAGAAGCTCGCAGCTAATGTTAAATTTAATATTTAGTTTGTTATTAATGCACAAATATTTAGTGAATATTTTGCTGAGATAATAAAATTCTTAGTGATTCTCAGACGGTCCATCTTATTTAATTTTTATTTTCTTGTTAGCTTGACAATATTTGATCTGAGATGGCGTAAAAAATTACAGAAATTTGTTAACGAAAAAAATTGTCTGCATCTTTAAAATCATCAAATACGATATAAAAGATTTACTCGAGTTTAGTGAAAGGAAACTGAGCAGTGCATAAGGCTGGAGACCTAACTGCTGGTTAAGACGTAACTAGACAATAAAGTAAACTCAGGTGATCTTTGATAAGGATGATCTAATACCATCATACTAAACTGCACTTTAAACAATATTAACTATATGAAATCACTTGCCTTGCGTCAGTTCTATCGAGACAATCAAGGTCTACCAAAAGTATTGTCAATATTATCAAATACTAAAGATTTTTAGTTACCTAATAAATTAAAGCAACCAGTACCTACATACATGTAATATAATCTATATAGGTTAAAAGTTGTTGCCTTTAATCATCTTTATCTAACATCAGTAAGGTGAGATGATGCCGGGAAATCTATCATGTGGTAGTATCAGATCGTCAAGCGACAAAATCGTGCCCTGGGTATTAAAAACTGTTTATTCGCTTAATATACCTATTATATTGTGAGAGGAGATTTAAATATAAATTTAAACTATGAAATGAAAGATTTTATCTCTCTATGATATTATTCTATAGCTTTGTTCAAAGTAAACAAGGGAAAATTTTCGATTTAAGTTATCTTTTTCAATTCTATTTGTAAATTGCTAGAATGTTATATTTGTGTCTCGAAAACAGGTTTGAAATTTGTTTATGTTGTGCACAATATAGATATAGAACTTGCTCATTATGCAGTTATACCTACGAGTATAACATAACCAACCTATTTTCTTTAATTTCTTATATTCACTTTAAAAATAGATATTACTATCCGACCAGCGGTTTTTCTCGCTTGAAATTAAGTACTCTATGTGGTCACTATGAGAGTGCCTCTCACACCCTCACCTCCTCACCCTCACGCACGCGATCATACAGAGCCGTCAGGTGGCTTGACTTTTTCCGATATTTTCAACAATTATCATCATATTTCAACCAATTCACATAAAATCTTAACAAATTATACATCCAAACCTTCCTCATAAATCACTCTGTCTGTTAGTGAAAACAGCATAAAAATCTATTGAGTTGTTTTTGAGTTAATCACGAACAAATAGACAGAGGTAGTGCGTGACTTTGTTTCATAATATGTGACAGCAAGTTCCGATACAGTTATCAAATCTTGGCAAATTTAACATAAAAGTTTTATCCATTTGATTAATTTATTATATTTATTTGTCTGTTCTGTCTTCATAAAAACTAAGTCGATTCTACACGTGTCACCTTTATATAGTGATATCAAACACACTCACGATTTGTTATCAAAATTTTTATGTAGTTACAAAAAAAGCCGCGCTTTTAAACTAATTAACTATTTTTTATTCGACGTCTATCTATTTCGTTAGATTTTTATACTAAATTATAAATACATAATAAAATACATTTACGTATCTACATTTATTGATTAAAGGCAGCTGCTTCTTATTACTAGTACTAGTATTAAGAATGACATGCGAAATTAGACAAAAATTTTGTATATTTTTTATTAGGTTGCTGTTAATACAAACAAAAATAATAGGAAGTGGGAGTTAGTGTAACTCTATACTTATAAAAGAATTATCAAAATCAGATAAATTCGTATACATTTATATAGTATACAAACAAACAATCTTTACCTTCATGGAGTCATCCAAGTATTACGAAGCAGATTTTTTGCAATTATCAACCCCCTCCCTCCATGTTAACAAGAGTAAGCAAATTCCTTAGCCCTACCCCCTATAATAAGGTTAACGTTTGATGCATGCATCATATACAAGTTTCGTTGTGTGTGATTACTTTTTGTCTGATATAATCACCATGCAGACCCTCCCAGACCCATGTCATCAAAAATAAGCAAACCGCTCGCCCCCCTTTAATGCTTACGTAATACTTGAACGACTCCTTATACAATAACATTGGACTACTAAAATAAACCAAATTTATAATTATTTTATTACTTCATCAAGTACTTATTTCTAGATATTTTATTTTAGAAATTACAAATAATTTCTTATCATTTGTAACTATGCCCAATTTGAGTAGATTATTCGCTTTGATTGTAACATAAAATTTATAGTAATTATTTTGGTAATATTTGATTTTAAAGGCACAACTGTTACAATTTCGACAAAAAATTGTTAATAAATAATATTCTTTCTGTTTTAGGCATTACTATTATTACATCGAGACCAACATTCTTGTAAAGCCGTGATACTGTATTTCTATATGAAAGATTGTATAAAGAACTTATTCCTTTTCGGAATTGGTTAATAAACTTTTCAATAACGAGTGTAGAGTTTGCAGAACTGTCAATAGATTCAACCACATGTCGCGGACACGCAACTAAAAGTTCCTAAGTAACTGAAGATTCCGCCCACTTGAAGTGACAAACGCTCCACACTCAGTGAAACTTGTTAGAAAAGTAAAAAGAACTCGTTGAGTTGTTAAGAGTCCCGGCGAATCCCGGTCCGACGACCCATACTTTACATATTTCTTTTTTCTCAGTAGTTAGACTTTTAGGATTTAGGAATTATTAGTTAGATATTCTTTTTTCATACATAGTATTAGATTTGACACACTATACAGTTATAGAACAAAATATAATTTAATATTAAATATATTTTATTATGAACAAATGAGTTAATAAAAATTTTTCAATCACTAAATGGAGAAAAATGAGAAATCTAACTATTTACCAATGACAAATTATTTGTTAAATTTATTAGTTTTTATATATATTTTTTTACATATTATGGCATAAACGTACAATTTTTTTGATCACGTTATATTCATAAAATACCGTCTGCTGTCAAGTTTCATAACAATGTTCAAGAGAAAACGTTAAAAAATTACCTGCGTCCAAAGTCAGATGTATGATATGCAAATAATTCTCTCTTTGAAAGCTTTCATAATCGGATAAGATCAGATACAATATTTGCATAAGAACAATCCTTCAAAAACCAAGTTTTCAAAGGCCAAATTTGATCAGATACCAAGAAAACCTATTAGTGGAATTGCGAATTTCAATCAGGTCTGGAGATAGATCATAGACGCTATAGATCAATGAAACGTTGCAGTACTTTTTTAAAATATCCAGACTAGCGTATTCCAGCGCTTTTAATACGAATTAGATAGTTAATTGAGTATTTACTTTTAGTGTCTATCTTATATAGGAAATATAGCAAACTGCGATATTTTTATTGGTTTTTATATTATAACATAATGACTTATTTAAGCAAATGTTTCGAACAACACATAATATATTGAGTTTATTTTTATTACTTAATAAATATATAATAAGCTACTTTTAAGAAAATATTGTTCATGATGAAAAAAGAAGAATCTTAAGTCATAGTAATATTGTTGCAAGATTTGGTTTATCTATTGGGATTGTATCTTTTGTCTAAAGTTCTGAAACTATCCATTTAATTTTTTTTAGAAATACATTTTCTTATAGGATATTAAATTTGCTACAAAAAAAACGATTCTATCGTAACGAGCAATTTTCTTGGAATCATGCCTTAAACAACGATCTGTCTAATTAATGAATAAGATTAAAAACATCAAATATAAAAATATTATAACTGATATCTCTATAAAAGGTAAATCACAAAAGCACTTAAATTACACAACAAAGACAAACACACTGATAAATCATATCAATGTGCTGTTATTTCCAGTTTGACCTGCTAACTTACTAAGGGGTAAGGGTGTGACGTCATTCCCCTGGAGATGATATCATCCGTACGCCGCAGTGCTACTTTGCTTTACGTAAGATATAGGCGTTATTTTATATTAATATAGGTCAGAAAATGAGCAATCTTGAGTTAAAAGTAATTGCTATACTTTTCTTGATGAAAACTCAGAATACTAATAAAATTCTTAGTGGTAAATCTAGAATTTACAATGCAGATCATTTTTTCTCAGTTATCTCCTGGAAGCTCATGTCAAGTTTAACAGACTGAGGTGAGCTAGCCATGTGCAACGAATGGACGACTCCAGGACACACAAGTGTCTTATGGCAAGCAGAATTTGAGGAAGATTGAGCTGATGATCTCGTAATGAAACATTGGGAAAGCCATTAATAGAATAGCTGGGCTAAACTGGGATAAAGTAGTATAAGACCAAGAAAAATGGGCATCTTTGGAGGAGTCCTTTATTAGCTTTCTTGGGCTTAGTGGTAAAAAATAATAACACATTATCCTTGTACTATAATTTCCAAAGTAACTATTAAGAAATGTAGGAATACTTAAGCATACAAACTAAAACAAATGAAAGCAATTTAATATACTTACGCAATCTATTGACGGATAAATGGTCTTTGTCTGTCTGTTAAGCAATCACGCTTAAATCACTGAATCGATTTCGATGAAATATGAATACAGATATAGATTAGAGCTTAGAAAGACATTAAAAAATATTTAAAAATACAAACTAAACAAATGACTGCGATTATACCATCTATCGACGGAATGCATGTCGAGCTATGATTTTATTATTTTTTTAATCTAAATTTTAAGAGCTTTGTCACTAAGACGTGACTATGCCGCTCTATAAAATCCACAGCTATATCCAATGATGAATTTGGGCTGAGAACAGAAATCATTATATCTCAACCTCAAACCCACCCGTACCAGCTTGTTCAGCGCTCTGGCTGCATCCGATAAAGGATGAACCCGAGGACAGTTAAGCCCGCCAACCTCTCTCAACATTGTGAATCGCGAAATTATTTCAAATCTATATGCCTCATTCCGGGCACATTCCATTATTAGGTTCGTTGTCTTTGGGATTTAAAATATAAACTATAGCAATATGTGAAACACACGTGGTAAATTGCACCCGGGCGAAGCCGGGACGGGTTGACTAGAAATATATAAGATAACTAACCTATAGGTAGTCAAAAATTTTAGTGCCACTCATAACAACCTACCGCAACTTGTTGTATCGTAATAATACTTTATATGTATACAAGTATATAATAGTTTGGATCACAATACTATCTATTATTTAGTATCTTGGGGCTGATCTGATGACGGAACGAGGTGGACCCTTCTGTTTCTACTGATTAACTTCTCGAGTTTAGAATCACAGGATCTGTTTTGGTATGATTAATATATAAAACTAGGTGTCAAAGATCTGAGGATAGATAGAGAGGTAAATAGTAGAATTCTTTAGTGAAGACTTTTGTGAACTTTTTGAATTTGGGGGTTATTGGATTCGTTTTGATAATTTTAAAACAGATTTCGTGGGCGGGGAACTACTACAATGAAAGAAAACTATATACTGCTGTTTGTTGTATAAAACTATTCATTATTTTAATAGATAGGGTGTTCAATAACACAGGAATTACATTTTGAAACAACATGGTGGTGACAGTTAAAAACCGATTGTATCGATTCAAACGGATATGACATGCGGCTTGGTTAACTCCATTCCATTTATTTTAAACTCAAAACACATTGAAGCTCAGTTGTCTGGATTTAAAATGAAATTACAGTAATAACAAACATTAATTCAAATATAAGCGCGTATTTGCAGACTAATATCTTGTTTTGATCCCATCTCAAGCTTAAACCAGAATTTAATTATTATTGTGATTGTAAAGTGTTACGACACGCGATTAAAACTAACCACAGAGCAGTTAAGCACAAATGTATACATAACAATGGTATAATATCGCTTTATAGCTAATATCGGCTGAGACGTAAACAGTAAAACTTTGATATAACCCTTACTTCTGGTCGTAATTCTAATACCTTAGATTTTAATGGGGAGAGGGCGCCAAAATAAAGGCACCCTTTCAAATGGCCAATTCTCTTATGGATCTGGCTATGAACGTATAAAATGTGTATTTTTCAAATGGATTTTTGAGTGCTCGAAGCTTTGATAGCCAAATCTAAGTGTTCGTATTTACTGACGCGTCGAATGCAGGCGGATTTATACTCTTTTTACTTTTATAGTCACTGACGATAAAACTGCACATTTAAATATTCCTCCTAAGATCTTCATGCGATATAAAACGCCTTGTGATTTTGTAACGGCAACGCGACGTTGTGTAAGTACTCTAAGTTTTATTTCTTTACACTATCTAAAAACAAAAATCTTTATTCTCTAGGATAATACTTGTATTAGTAAGAATTCATGATCCGTTCCTTATTCTGGTGATAAACAAAAACAGAACAACAAGAAAAAAATCTCATATTTACCAATCAACAAGACTAATCATGACGGCAGTTTCAAGCTAGTCCGATACAATACATTCAGTGAAAAAGCCCTGATCAGACATATCAACTTTAAAGCATAAAATCTGAAATCTACTAAGAATATTCATTGATTTTGAAAGATATGAGGTAGAAGGTAAAAAAACTGTGGTGCTACTGAAATCATAGTATGAAATAGATATAATGACGTCTTCCAATTTCTTTCCTCTTCGAGTTTAATGGTGTTATGGTGAATAGTTTTGAAGTTATAATTAATTATTGAATAATAAGGAAAATGTTATTATTATTTACTTACTTATGTAAAATAATAATTGTATATCAATTTTAAAAGCAATAACTGTTTTTTAACTGTAAATTATCCCTATTATGAACTAAGTGCTATAAATAATAATGTATTTTAGAGGCAATAACTTAAAGGCTAAACCAAACTATTCAGTTTATTCCAATAAAGAGTAAATCGTAGTTTTATTGATGTAGATTCTAGAATCGATAAGTTTCAATATCGCCATGTATCTTTGGAGCTTCTATAAGCTGTATCTGTCTGCCGAATCGGTCTTCGGAATGGCCTTATTAATTCCCCTTTATGTCGCAGCACACACGCTCGTATAAGCGATTTACGTTGAGTTTACACTGTGTGACTTGTTCATACGAATCATAAAATAATTCAGATACTTCAAAGCTTTTACTGTACTTATAAAACGTATTAGTCCAAATTCGATTGTTTTTCTATTTGTCATCCATTCTAGTCCTTGTATACCGGCTCTCACATCAAATCAGTTGAAGAGTATCATAATGTGGCATTGTCAAGATATTTCAGAAGTATGACTTTTAGCATTACCTATTGGATACTAGAAAATGACTGAAAGATGCATTGAAAATTATAACGGTCAACTTACATGAACTTTTATATAAACTCAAAGAATGCTGAACCGATTATGATAATTATATCACCGATGAAATGGTACATTCTTTTATGTCAGAATAGTAAAAGATTATCGAATAATCGAATCGTCATCGCCATCTATGGCTCTGGAGTAGGATAGTATTACTTCCGTCATTTTAACAGTCTTGACTCTTTATACGCTCTCGACTGTAGTCCTAGTCTTGCACGGTCTCTCAAGGAGTGAAGTAGTTTCTGGATAGTGTTAGTTCTGGGAGTGCTGTCCGATTAAGGTCACGTGAGTACCTTACAATGTAGTTGCCACGTCTTGTGTAAGGTTAGGTTTATGTTAGCCTAACCTTAGGCTTACACAGCGATTCCCTTATTTCGCGCCGACATATATATATATTATAATTAAAAGAAATTTGCTATTTAAATGCCATTTTGATCATAAGTAAATTTTACATTTTGAATATTCTTTTAGTGAACAAAAGTTGTACTTTTCGGAGTTACATTTTATGCAATAATTAGAAGTTATAATTTAAAAAATTTGATGGGAAGCGAGATTTCATATATTTGTGTTTGAGTGTTAGTTAGTTTTCTAAAACACTCTCCGTGTGAGTGAGTATATTACGTAAGCTTTCTTTATGCTACTATAAAGTAAAGTCAGTACCAAAATGTTCTTAAATGTAATATCTCGCTTTAATTGTCGACTTCGCACCTGATGTCTTAAGAAATTGGATGGTTTTGTTTTGAAACATTTTCAATCCTTTGTTTTAGCACCTAATCTGGGGGATTCGTTAAATTTTTATTACCAGTGTATAAAGCAATATTGCTCTTACTTATAAAAATTTAATTAACGTCTATTTTTTCCATGGTTAACTATTTTAAATTTTCAAAAAGACAAAATTTTGTTTCATAATCTAGAGATAGACTTTATATTTATTATTTTGACGAATTTTGTATTGAGTCTATATGGAAATCTTGGATTGCGATTCCATCAGGGTTTATGATATTCTTTTAACACATCTAAATTGAACGCGGATGTGTCAAAGTCAAAATTTTTTATTCAATGTTGGAATTTACATTCTCTTATTGAACGTCGGAATCTACCACCCTTTCGGAAACGACCTAACCCAGACCTGAGAAGAATGGGCGCAAGAAACTCAGCGGGACTGTTTCTTTTGGATATTTTTTATCTTTGATTTTTTAAACGCCAATTTTTATAACAAGTATATTTATACATTGAGAAAGCCTGGAGCGAAAGCATCATTCCCAAGGCGTGACATCTTCCAAAAAATCTTTAATGTTATAATAGCCTTTGTCACACAAACGTTTTTTAACTAACTTTTTAAATTTTTCTATAGAACAATTTTGAACGTTTTCTGGGATCCTGTTGTAAAAGCATACACATCGCCCAACAAAAGAATTACTAATTCTACTCAATCGAGTAGTAGGAGTAACAAGTTTGTGTTTGTTCCTAGTATTAATGTCATGCAAGTCACTATTTCTAATAAAATCATTAATATTTTTACGTACATACATAACATTTTCAAAAATATATTGTGAAGCAACATTCAATATATTAATTTCTTTGAATTTATCTCTTAAAGATATTTTAGGGCCGAGACCATAGATTGCGCGAATAGCCCTCTTCTGCAGTATGAAAATCGTGTTTATGTCGGCTGCGTTACCCCAAAGTAGAATGCCGTAAGACATTATACCATGGAAGTAGCTAAAGTAAACTAAACGAGCCGTGTCTATATCAGTTAATTGGCGTATTTTCTTAACCGCGTATGCTGCAGAGCTGAGTCTATTGGCCAATCTCTCAATATGGGGGCCCCATTGCAATTTAGAATCGACAGTGATGCCCAAAAATACGGTAGATTCCACTGGTTCCAACTCCTCTCCATTTATAAATACACCAGTCTCTATTTTCTTAACATTGGGTGTCGTAAATTTTATATATTTAGTTTTCTACTGTTAGTAGTTTTATATATTTAGTGTGTACTGTTCAAAATGCTTGGAGTGATGTTCTGCTGGGTTGTGACATTTACTGTCGGGTAAAGAATCTAGACATAGCATAGGAAATATCGTATTTAAATGGATTTTCTTCAAGATTAAAGTACGTTTTGCGTAGAGTACCTAAAACAATAGGTGTGTTAACGTAAATCGAAATATTAATAGATTTGGATTGCCTAGATTATTTTTCCCATATAATGCAGGTAAACTTGCATGACATTTGATTATTATTAATAAATGTAGTTCTTAATAAACTTATTTAATTATATAAAAAAAATAAACAAATAACGTCTCATTAATATGTCATTGTAGCATCACGAATTAAATTTATAATTTTGGTTGGCCAACTAGCTGAAAACATACATCATACAATACATATTTAAATTATATTAAATAAGTACTATATAAAATCTTTATAAGCAGCTTCGAGCGTCGAGAGTAGAAACGTCGGCAACACCCATCAAACTTCAATATCCACTGAGATGCGTCTTTTGATGTCCCCAACTCAACTCATATTAGATAAACTCTTGTATATAGAGTATGTACTTCATATTTTATGTCGGCATTCCAACTGTAAGAGTTTGGTTCATTTAGGAGCTGCGAATACACTTGGAAACGTATTTTTAGGCAGACATAACATCAGGTACAGAATGTTTTGTCCACTTTGAAGATCGTCAAGTATCAAGTCAAAATTTTTTAAGCGATTAAAAGATACCGCTCTTCATCTTGTAAAATATTTAGTAATATCATATAGAAATATTTTTTTGTTGTTGTTAAACTGAAGACCGACAAAATTAAGTTTGTTTGTGAGTCCAGATTGTACAGAGCTGTCGGTGCGCCAGCTTTTCTCTCATTTAACCGATTTTCTTATAAGACGAAAAGTGTTGTAATAATGCAAAACCTAGTACGTCCAACTACGAGAATTAAGAACCTGACTATAATTGATTACAGATACAAAAAAGTAAAAAAGTAAAAACCTACTATTATAAAATATATGTTCTTAATATCGTGTATTCTCGAATAGCAAAGTTTAATTTTTATAATAGGAAACCTTTCGATAAGGTCCGTATATTTTTAAATTAAGTCGCCATTTCATTACGGGCTGATAGAATTTGTTTACCTTTGGATCCCTTTGAAGGGAAACAACCTAATAAAACTTGACGTCGCAGCTAAAATTTTATTATTACTTTAAAAGTATTAAATATACTTATTACATAAATTAAATATATTGTTATTTATTTCTACATGAAAAAGTTGTTGCTTAATTAAAATGTGAAAGGAAATCCTGTCGAGTCTGTCTGAATTTGTATGTAATTTTTACTATTGAGATTTTAATCTCATCAAATGTGTATTTTAAAAAATGTTACGCATCTTTAATGATTACATTAGATGAATGAATGAATGAATAAATACTTTATTGCATACTATCTACAATTACAAGAAAACTTACAAACTAGGCAATTATAATACAAATAAAAAAAGAGAATAGATTGTGTTAGCAACACTGTTTATAAAGTAGTAGTATCGGGTAGATCATTTTATTATTTCTAGTATACCGACGTGAATACATTATATAACCTTTAGTGCAATAGATTAGTCTCAGACTTTCTAGTGTTTTCGTGCAGTGAACATGGAAGTTAGTGTTATAGTGTCGTGATTAAGGTTACCCTTCTCGAGGTCCACGTAAGTTTACTTTATTATCTATTATCATTAGCGAGGTCGAGTGGTGGAGGTGAGAGTTAATATATTATGAAAGAGCTCTTATAAGCCTGCTCCTAGGTGTCAAGCCCCAGGCACTGCTCGCCTCAGTCTAAATTGCATGTGTATACGTATTGCTGTACAGTAATGGGTATCATATCTCCCTCATATATCTCTTACATATTTAGCATCAGAAGTGGGATATACATAAAGAACTCGCCCCACAAGCCCACAAGTTCAATTTAAATGTTCTTTACGTATAATCATCCTGACAGTTATCTTAGTTTCCATGCGAGTAAATATAATTTTCGATAAGGTTAAAGTAGGGTAGTACAGAATAAAAATCCCAAATAGTTTGAAGAATTAATATCATATTACATAGTTGCGAAGGTAGTTTAAAATTGTGATAAATATTTTGAAGTAGGATAGGCCGAGCTAAATAGTTTTATTTTATGTATTTGCTTTTGGAACAAGAGTGAACTGGTGTTGTGTTGCAGTAGAAATCTGGTGAACACTACTGTATGGGTAACATGGTGATACACGTTTAGAGCTGGCCTCAGGCATCTCTATTCTAAACCATGGTGTAAACTTACCGTACACATACACTGTCACCTTTTGGGCTGATTAGTAAGTAGCAGCAAAGTTTGATTTTTATAATAGGAAACCTTTCGATAAGGTCCATATACTTTTAAATTAAGTCGCCATTTCATTACGGGCCATTACATTTAGCAATTGCAATTTGTTAAAGAAAATACTTTATAATGATATAAACCTAAGCAACCAATGACCAATTTTTTTGCAAAACAGACGTATTTTACTATTTTAGTAACATATATTTCAGATTGGAAGTGGCCAAAGACTGCCTGAGGGTAGTGTCCGCGTAAACTCTTGCCATTACTGCTCCACCTTGTACAGTACATTTCACTATGGTAATTCGTCAAACGATATAATCATATAAAAACAATCTACTACACTTTTCCGCGCCTTTTTCTGAAAAAAGTTCTGTAACTTTATATTTTGCACAAATCTATTAGGGCGCTTTCAATAAATAAAGTTGGTAAATAAATTGAGTCGAATGGCGAAGTTTAGTTAATTCGCTTTTCTATATTGGTCTGCGGTGGCAGCGGAGGCGATCATTACCGGCCCATTTGCCGAGGGCGAAGCTAGTTAAACATTGACATTAAATAATGATTCCTATTTCCTTTACCAATATTGAAGATATTTTGAGTGTCGACGAGTTAGTACCTACTGATGTCGAATGTTTCTATAACTCAAATTTGTATCACTTTTTTCAAATCAAGGCACACTTCTAACATTTCGAAATTGTGTTTTAATAAAGTAAATATAACTTGCTTTATCGGTGAAGGAAAATTGTGAGGAAAACAGTATTCCTGAATCTTCTGTTGATGCGTGAGACATAGCAACCCGCACTTGACCAGCTTGGTGATCAAAAAATCCTTGGTGAACTAAGCCCAATACAAATAATAGGTTAAGATATTACAAATAATGGGTTAAGATATAGATCTATCTAGATAATTGTTAAAAAGTACAGCCTTGTAATGTCAATAAACACTTGGCTTTGATTCTGATCACTTTGAGTGACTTTATTTTGCAATAATTAGTAATTTCAAAAACCTTTAGTAATAATATTCTTTGTGAGATATTTCATAAATTTATTATGTTATAATTGCGAGTATGAAGTTAATAAGGAAATAATAAAATTCTATTAGTAATATATATTAAACATTTTGACATTTAGGAAAGTACCGTTGTGGGACTTTCTTGGGTTTCTCGATACTTCTTTGGTTTCTGTATAACCCTATGACTAACAATTTCTTGTCTTGAAAATTGTTTCTATGCTGTGTCATCATAGGAATCGCTTATAAACAAAACTAGTATCTAGACGCGAGTTAGGCTGCTAGAACTTTAGTATTGTGCCTAGAATGAATTGCTTAGTTTCTCACCCAATCACCTATACCCTAACTCATTCTAGCATTTATTGAAATTTTGAGGTAATCAAATTCAAACTTTTGTACTTCGACGAGAATAATATATTTATTTATTTACTAGATAAACACTATTCTATGTGTTTTTGCAATATTTCATTGAAATACCTAGATTTAGTTTGTGTGAACATCATCCTGCTATCCCACAGAATTTTTGCTTTTTTAGGATCAAAAGTAGCCAATGTGTTAATCCAGATTAACTTTAAAAAACTTTTATCTGATTAATCCTAGCACTGTGATCCAAAACAAGTTGATTGAGAAAATGGTCAGTGTTCGAGATCATTTGTAACAACAAACAAGAGTGCTTTAAGGTTGTCTAAACATTTCATATTTAATTTTTTTTTGCATTTTATTTTCGGATTATAATTCAGATTTTATTTTGGTTAAAACTGCACATTTTCTACGGAATTATACATATATTTTTTTCTAGTCTTTATTTTAGTTATATAACTATACTTTGGTAATATTGGTCTAGCTTTGCCGGGCTAAAATATTCAAAATAATAACTGTTTTTCTAAGCCTGAGCCTAGATATTAAGATAGGAAGATCTATCTAGCAATACAACTATCAAAACTGCATTCCATTTTAAGCAGTAGTTTATGCATAATGCACGTACAAACATACGGATAGAGAGATAGATAAACATGAATTTTAAAACGAGTCTTTTGACATCTCAGTAACCATCATAGTCCTTACAGGAGATCTCTTAAAACACCGAAATAAATATTTTTTCTTACAAGTTAATTTAAATACGTATTTCTTATAATATTTAGTAGCTTTTTATTTAAAGTTTAGCAACCCTGGAGTCCGTAACGGCCTCTACCAATGATATATCGCCCAGTTCGATCTGCGAGGACGGTCGTTTGTATCAATATACGAGCTCTCTGAAAAAACCTTTTAGCAGATCTATTCAAACTGTACTCATTAATGTTGATTTTCTAATTACGGTACGTTAACCGAGGGATTTGTAAATATATTTTTAAAACAGATAAATGTAAAACAGATCCTTAGATATGTTAGAGTTTATAGTAACAAAAGTTTAAATACTATACTTAACATTTTTAGCTTATTTATAACAATACTAGTATCAGTAACTCTTGTATAAGATCCACAGTGAACTAAAAAGTTTATAATACACTAACTCACGTACTGACTAACCCACTCAATAACATTCATTTGAATTTTTAAGGTTCTATCTCACAAGATCTATACTTTTTCGGGATAGAAAGCAGCCACACAAAGTGATAAAATTCATTTAAAATTGTTCAGTGTTTTTTTTTAATATTCAAGTATTTATAATCTATTTTATATTACAGTCATTTGGTATTTAAAAAATAAATTTTAAATGATTTTTTTGACTAAAATAGGTCCGCGTTGAATCAACTTTACAGCACTTCTACGCTAAATCTATAGATTTGAATTGTTAATACACAAACTGCGGGGAATTTCCCTTTCTTTAATTTATTATATCACAATTCTGATGTAAAAAAAATTGTATTTAGACACTTTTTCAATATGTTTGCGGGAGGAGGAAGCGTAGCAACGATATGAGGTGACAAAGTTGAAAATTTTCAAGGAAAAAATATAACTTCTTTCAAATGTTCTTGAAATTCTAAAACTATTATCATTGGTACATGTCTGAACCCAGGGGAACGTTTCTGCTAGCGTCTAGAAGAAATAAAAGCTACGTAAATAGAAAATGACCATATTCCCAGTGGACGACTTAGACTGAAAGAAATACGTTGAAATAAGATGTAATTGATAGATAAAATTGTATCAATACCTAGATTAAGTACTTAATGAAATTTTTTTTATCATGTAAAAGGTATTTAACATAGAACAGGGTACATGCATTAGTGTTTAAATTTTATTTTTTCTATGCAAAACATTTTATATAGTTGAAAGTAAAAATTCGACCACAAGTAGGTAACTTCAATAATATATTCTTATAACTCTAAATAGAGGTCTTATCTAAAATAAATAAAAGTTTTATGATTAAAACACAAAAAAATTTTGTTTATTTTATACATTGATAGATAAAAAATCATTAGTGTTACCAACACCGTTTATAAATGAGTATTCGCGGGTAGTTCATTGTGTCTTAGTTTGAGTAGGTAGTTCTGATAGGATTGAGTCAGTTTGTGAAGTGGTGTCCCGCAGTACATATTAAAGTAGTGAGACTAATTGTGTAGTATTGTTTGGTGGCGTGATGTTAGGCCACCATTATCACGGAGTACGAAAGTAATGTACTTTTATTGGTATCAAGACCCAGGCACTGCTCGACTTCCGTCTATATGTTAATATTATCGTTTGAGTGTCACTGCGCAGATAAACTTGAATTGATGCTTAAATATATTTCATGTTTATAAAATGATTTTTAGTAATTAAGATAACACATCACGTTATAATTCTTATAATTTGGAAAAAATAATTGACATGCAGATATAACCTTTGAATGTCAACTTTGTTAAAAAAACATATTATACCTTTGACATTAATCGATTGCCAAAATTTCAAGTTTTTTATAGAATTATAAACTTAGAAAGATATTAATACTTATACTATACATACAGACTTATAGTATCACAGCTTGTTGACTAGAATATTAAGTACCTCCGAGTGGCTATACTTTAGACAAAGAGCTATAGCATTAATGCTAGATTACTCGCGATGCAATAATAACGATATCACTGTTAGCAACACTGTTTATAAAGTAGTATTAGCGGGTAGATTATTTTATGTAATGACAAGTATACCGACGGGTAGACAATATATAAACGTTAGTGCGATAAATTTGAGCTCTCTAGTATTTTCGTGAGTGATGTACTTTATTATTTTAATATTTGGTAGTGAGGACGAGCGGTGAAGATGAGAGTTAATGGTTATAAAAGACGTCTTTAAACCTACTCCTGGGTCTCCAGCACCGGGCACTGCTCGGCTTCCATCTAGATTACATGTTGATATTGTCGTTAGTGTTACTGCGCAGTATCGCTCTCATATACTTAACATCACAGCGGCAGAGTTTTAACTTCTACCATTTCGTTTATTAGTTATGACAACATTGAAAATAAAATGCTGCTCAAATTAATGTTGCCAATAGAATGTCTATATTAATAATAGTATCAATATATTAATAACACCAATAGAAGACGAACAAATACAAGTCTAATTTAAAATATACGTTTTATTTCCATTAAATCGGTTGTTAGTAAAACGGTATTGACATTTAAAAATGTTTTAGCCCAGCGAAGCTAGTGTTCAATAAGGAGTCTCCGTGGATTAGAAAAATATACGTTGTACAAATTGTGTAGATAAATATTATATTAAGATCATAAATCAAGTAAATGCGCCGGTGTAAATAGCGTCGATCATAAATAATGTTTAGCGGCCATCGATAACATCTTGACACCTCGTAGGACGATAAGCTTCACTCTCCTCGATATTTCAATATTATCCCGTCGTTCTTAACTTTTCCCCAACTCTAAAGTATCAATATTTTCTTTATGCTATACCTACTTATGCTGTATAATACATATCATTCTTTCTTATGTTTTACTGACCGCATGCTGAATGTTATTTATATGAGAGAGTATACTCTTTAGACGGAAGTCGACCAAATACTGTCACACTCACGAAATCCTTTAAACCTTTTGTGACAACTGGCACAAATCTATCGGAACCCAGAAGTTATTTTATTGTCTTGTTATAAATTGTTACGTTGCATAATTAAAATAAAGGGAACTACTCGCTAACAAAGTTATAAACGGTATTGCTAGGTAACTAGCAGGATAATGGAAACTAAATTGTACGGTTTCCAACCATTTTTATTTAACTTCTTGTTTATTTTATTCGAATACAGTAATAAAAACGAATATTTTGATAGGAGTTATGATTAAATTTAACTTTATTTGCACTTAAATTCTTAGACCAACTTTTTCATCATGTCATTTCAACTGCAAACACACTCAGCATATCATATAATCAATACAATAATTACAATCAATACTTTTATCTACATGGGATAAAAACCGCACAGTAACACGCACAATACAATAATAATATGCACTCAAAGGGAAACCGAGTAAACAATATTTAAAACTTACTCTAAACATTAGTAATAGAGACCCTGCATCACGACACCACATCACTGCATAGACTTAACAGTCACCAGGCGAGCTCCGTTTGACTAGTTCAAGTCTATCGAAACAGAGGAAATATACAGTCTTGGAATAAAAAAAAGGTACTCATTATCATCACGACCTGTCAATGGCCCACTGCTGAACCGGGTCTCCTCAGAACTCCACACGCTGACCCAGTCGGAGTTAGTAGACATCACACACCTTTGAGAATATGGAGAACTCTCAGAAGTACCTTTTCCGTTTTCCTTCACCGTTAAAGCAAGTGATATTTAATTGCTAAAAACACACATAACTCAGAGTCAGAGATGTGTGCCCAGGATTGAAATAGGACCTCCCGAGTAAGTCATCGAAGTCTCAATTTCTTTTTCTTTAACTAACACTTATTAACTCATTCAATCACATTTCTACTAAATATTCACTGACTCTCTCACGTACCTACTGACTCTCTACTACAGGAGCTACATTTTATGTTCGGGATAAAAAGTATCCTACATGTTATTACGAATTATAAAGTTAATTTAAATTTTTGTTGTGCAGTTTTTGTGTAAACCACTCCATTCCATCCCACAGGACTTTTCCGCATAGAAAGTCTATGTGTTTATTCAAATCCGTTAAGCAGTTTTTGTGTGATTGAGTACAAACGTCCAAAAATAAAACTAGAATATTTATAATATCAGTAGGGTATAATAGTAGGATGTATTTTAAAGGCTTTTATTTTTAAAATTTAACTCAAATATAAGACAAATATAAATACTATAGGTAGTGAAAGCTTTTGCCACACGGGTATGCCATATTATTATAAAAATGTTCTTCAAACAGAGAACATTTTACCTCGTCTTCTGATATTTTAATATTTTAATTCGTATATATACGAGATTACAATAGATTCCATGCGGTCTGCAGTCCAAGTATTCGATTGAATACGTGCTCCACCTACAAGATCACGATTTGCTGAGACTATTATTTTTCTTTATATAAACATTATTTATTATGTCTAGCAAAATGGTCATAAAACATAATATGAGTTCAGGTTGAATCGTGCGTTAATTTTACAAGTATTTTAAATGATGCGGTGTGATGAATCCTCGATAACTGTTAAATTTAAAATTTTAATTACCCCCGACAGTAACTCTAACTTAATACAGTTACCTAGTAAGTAGTATCGATACCCACACAACATCAATTGAGAAGAATCGATATCAGCTATCAATACAGACTTAACTAGAGGCAAAAAAATATAAAGTTTAAAAACTATAACCCGACTACGTAAAAAAGTGGTCTAAAAAGGACGAAACAAGAAAATAATTCAGATAGAAACACAGAAATAAAATAGGTATAAAAATGGTCAAGGTGTTCTACCATGGTCGTACTCACTGTATACCTACTATGAATATTTATATATGTTTCGTCCTTTTTAAATCACTTCAAGAAATACCCTTTTATATCTACTCAGTCTAAGCAATCTTAGTGTGTTACCATGATTACAAGATTGTTATAATGGTCAATATAATAATATTGTCACGAAGCTCTCAAGTTAGAAATGAGCTGATAGTCTTCAAACAGCTGCTAACCAAGTCTACACAAATTGTAGCTTACAACCATTTCGATTAAATAACAACCAGTCGTAGCGTCGGGGGTTAATAAAATACAGAACTGATATTTCAGATATAATATGTTTGAACTATCAGTTCTTTCTATATATATTTAAATGGTATTAACTGCAATACTTAATTTGGTTAATACACAAATGTATAATTAATTTACCACTGCAGTAGTGAATGGTGAGAAGAAAAAAAAAAGAAATAAGTAGGCAATTCAAATTCTTAAAACCTAAAAATTCTTAATACAGACGACTTTATATTAATATAAAATAGAAAATAAAATTGCATGTAAGGCAGTATTTAGTTTTTCTTTTTATAATTTAAAACACAACAAAAGAAGAATCACGTAAATCGGATCATAAATCTCAGCGTAACTAATATACATACATAAAAAAAATACCAATCTAATTGAGAACCTCCTCCTTTTTGAAGTCGGTTAACAAAATTGCCTTAGACCTTTACAATTACTTTTAATCTCGCTAGAGATGGAATACTAAGGACTATTTTCTACATATTATAAAGTTTTATATTATTAGTAAGTATTTTGTTTTTATCTAAATTAGAAATAATTCTAATCTAATTTCAAAACTCTTAACGACTGACTGAATCTCCGCGCGTTTGTGTGACAGAAGTAAGTGAATGAAAGTATAGGCGAATAAGTGAATGGGTGGATGATTGCGTTCATAAGTAACATAGTGTTTGATCAAATTACATAAGCGAATCCGTGAAAGCGTGAGGATCAGATGTGCAAGATAGCGAGTGAGTACTAAATTCCACAAAGTAGAATTCGCGGGGGTATCTAGATATCTCTTCTAGGTAATCTAGATATTTAAATAACGCATGTAATTCAATGAGATATACAGATACGTAACGTAATCCATGGCTTCAGATACTTTGGTATTTCCATCATCACTTAGGTATATTAATTAGCACGTTTGTAAGCTAAATGTAATTAATTGAAATAAACATGTTTGCAATGACGTAATTGTAAAACAATTATTTTGATATAGCAAATCCTATAGAAATTTCATGAATAATGTTTAAAAATAAAAGATTATTTAGAATTGATCAGGAATTAAAGCAGAAAGTTTGTGCGTGCCTGAGAGAGTCAGTGAATCTGTCTGATGTTTCCGTTGATGAAATTATAAGTGAACGTAAAACCAATAACTCATTTCTATGCAGGTAGTATTTATCAGTGCCATTTTCGGTGGATGAGTGTATAATCAAATGATGGCAGCAAGGCAGGAATTGGGGAGCCGAACTGCGAACACAATTAGTAGACGAGACATGAAAGTTAATGAGGTTAATCCTTAAGCGAATTCCGAAGGAAATTGCGTCCCACTTTCAAACGAATTGCCTGATTGGACTGGCTCGATTAGCGAATTGAGCTGATTTACGATATTGAACGTGACGTTTTTGATAATGTATACAATTTAAACAATATTGGTAGGAGCGAAATTTGTTTTTTTTACATTTTTGTTACAATCTCTTAATTTCTTTTATCAAATTTGTATCCAGCTCTACTTAGCACTCAAAAATTTCCTTTAAATTTTATATTGCTGTCAAAAAAAATCAAGCGCTGCTTATGTTTGAATACTTTAGCATAGCATAGCATTTAAGTAAAGGTCTACTATTATATATTGGCAAACAGTTAATAACATTTTTTTTGTGTTGAAAGTTGTTCTGTATACTAATTTATTAATATGGGACCAATTAATTTTTAGAATTTCTGATGTATACATACGAGGACAAGTATTAATAAATCATTATTAACGATTTGAGATTTTATTTATTTTAAAAATCTTTTCCTTATCAACGTGAGTAAAGTCATTTGAAATTTAAACGAACATGTTACAGTATACAATGAAATAAAAATTTTGAAAGGGTAGTGAATATAAAAAGAAAACTAACATGCACCAATTGAATCATAACAAAAGTAACTTCCATAGTACAACGTCTCGTCGAGGCTTTCAGAGCAAACTATCCGAGCTCATATTTACAAAAGAACCGAGTACAAGTAGAATTGAAGCTAAATTTTGAACAATTTTTCTCGTAGTTGTCCAGTCTATAGATAGAATAGAAACAGCGTCATAGACAGTATAAATAATAATTACTTATATATTTTGAATCATTCAAAAAGCCATTAAAAAGCAAATTTAAAATTTTAATTTCATAAAATGGATGGGATTCTAAAACAGTCTAGTAATATTATAAAAGTGAAAATTTGTAAATTTGGATGCTTCGATGTTTGTTACTCAATCATATAAAAACGGCTGAACTAACCTGAACGAAATATACATACAGATACTATATAAACTGGCTTATTTAATACACAATTACTAGCGACCCGCTCCGGCTACGCACGGTTTTTTCTCTACTATAATATACAAGTATTATACATATAAACCTTCCTCTTGAATCTATCTATAAAAAAACCGCATCAAAATCCGTTGCGTGGTTTTAAATATCTAAGCATACATAGGGACAGGAAGCGACTTTGTTTTATACTATGTAGTGATATTTTATCTTATAATTTGATAGCTGCTGTGATAGCCCAGTCATTAAGACGTAGATGTCTTATTCGGGAGGTCCGAGTCCGATCCTAGCAACACATTTCTGCACTTTTGAGTTTTCTAATTTATTAAGCAAATAAATATCTGCTTAAACGCTGAAGGAAAACCTCATAAGGAAATCGTCACTCCTGTGAGGTCTCCATGTTCTCAAAAATGCGTGAAGTCTGCTTCACTTGGCAAGGATGTTAGACCTCTCCTCACGCGCCCTCTCTTCTCCTCATGAGCCCATTGAAGGGTAATGATGATGATGATGATGACATTTTATCCTGAAAATCCAAAAGACATGCGGGATATACGGAAGTGTTTAAGACAAAATGAGTTCCGATACTTTATAAGCTTTAAATAGACAAAAGATACTTTCCATTCCGAAAAGAAGTTTAGTCTTCGCAGTATAGAAGGTTTTTACCGTGTAAACCACAAAATGTACCTGAGAGAGTGAGTCTGTTTTTAAGCTAGATAATGTAAAAATTAGCTTTGTATAGATGATACATCTCACGTTACACTGGGGATTTCACTTTTTACTCACAACAGTTATTTTAAACTGGTTTTCCATTTTCTTGTTTCTTTACTTATTAATTAACCTTTCGACGTGTTTTGCACAGAAAAAGTTGGCCGGCTTAAGCTTACTCAAACTGGTCTATGAAATAGTTTGTGTTAAGTTAATATTTATTCATTTATTTATTTTAAGGTTGCGTTTCCAACAAAGATGTGTAAGAATGCGTAGCAAGTTATGTGTTTGGTAAGAACCAATAGGATCGCTTCCTGTGGCACTCTGAGCGATGCTAGGTGCATAAAGCAATTCTATTGGTTATTAACACACACAACCTCGCTCCCCACCCTCGCACATTACTAGTGGACACGCAGGTACCCATGTAAATCTAAAGTATATTAAATTGAAAATAAAACCTGGCTTAACCCTGACCGTCTCTTCTTGGTAATTTCTTTTTATGGCAGTTAAGGGGCAAACGAGGAAACGGCCCCACCTGATGGTTAGTGGCCACCGTCGCCCATAGACATCGGCAATACAAGAGATACGCTTTTGGTTTGCCGATGCGTTGCCACCTTGAAGATAGAGTGAGGACGAGGAATGAAAAGTAGAATGCTACGGTTTCAGTGGACCCTGAACGAGAACCCAGAGTTCACCAGAACTGTAGCATTAATGGGATGGGACGGGGAGGGGTAAGTCTGGCCCACATGCGGCTCGACCGAAACGCGTCAATGACACTTGGCGGTCGGATTCTCATGCTGGTGGTCGCAAGCGATGCTGCATTCACGATGTGGTACAGTCGTCTATGCCAAGAATACTTTGCACGTAAGCGAGTTGTAGAAGCGATCCTGCCTTCATTCGAAGCCTGGATGAGGAGAAAGCGAAGAGTCACATTTCGACTTACACAGATATTCACCGGACATGGTTGTTTTGCTGAGTACCTGTGTAAGATCGGGCGCGAGGAGACTGCGATTTGCCACCATTGCGGAGTGGACCGGGATACGGCACAGCATACTCTCCAGGTATGCCCAGCATGGGATATGGAACGGAGGACTCTGGTTTCAGAGATCGGCCAAGACTTGTCCCTGCCAACAGTTGTGGCTACCATGCTAAGCCGAGATTCAGCGTGGAGAGCTGTAGTCACCTTTTGTGAGACTGTAATGGTACACAAGGAGACGGCGGAGCGGGATCGGGAGACATTCGATCCGTCTCGTCAGAGACGACGGCGTCGACGTGACGCGGTAAATCGTCGCGGCATTCCTGTCCCAACGTCCAGGACATAAAACTGGGGCTCCAGGTTGCAGGTGCGCAGTGTGGGGGTCTGCACACCAGTATCTAAGCAACCCATAAGAATAAGGTGTTGTACACACGAGACAATGAGGGAGAGATATTGTCCCCTCAGGATGAGCTCAGAGCATGGCAAATGGGAAGGAAGGACAGCGGATGCGGTTCAACTGATTTCCCGAGGTTCTCCTGACGTGTCGAGGCAGACCATCGCAGGGGTTTTAGTAGGTAGAAATCCTACATAACCCAGCTTTTACCCCAAGAATTGGGTATCTTTTGAAGATTTCCCCTGCGTTATCAAAAAAAAAAAAAAAGGTGGTCGCAAGCGAGTCGGGGAACAGATCCCCTACTACCAATGGGGTTGCTGGGTAACTCGGCTCTTACGAGATGCTCTCCCAGCAGCAGAGGGAATTGTATTCTAATCCGTCCCCTCACGGTTAAAATACTGGGGGTGACAAAAATAAAGATAGCGCGATGTAAGTGTTCCAAGTGGCGCCATCTGTTATTATGTTAGTGGGATTAAATATTTAATATTGATTGTGTTAAAATTAATGGAATTTTAACCGGAAATATTTAATATGAGTTATCGGTTATTCATTTACAAAATAGTTTTTTTAATGCTAGCAACACTTGATAGAATTTAATTGGCTAGTAGTTTACTTTGGTTTATTTCAAAAATACCCTCCTCACACGTTTGATAATTTATAACCTTGGTCCAGTTACCTTTATTTAATATTTTAATTATTTCGTGGAGTAAATATTGAATATCAAGTCAAGTGTAGTGATGCCTTGTTGGGGATCGCGTGAGTCCTCAATGTAGTTGCTAGCTTAATTAAATATTAGGTAATGAAGTTTAAGACTGAAAGCGACATTTTATTCTCCATAAACCTGGTCCTGATCAAGCTCCAGACATTGATCGGCTTTCTATCTAAAATCAGATTTTATTATATGCAGATACTTCTGTGTCTGACTGTCTCTCTAAATGTGAAGTTTTAGTACTCTACGTATAATATACATATTATAAACATTAAAAAAACCGGCCAAGTGCGAGTCGAGCTCGCGCACGAAGGATTCCGTACCAATATTTGGCTAAAACATCACGTTTGTTTTTATAACGTAAATAAAAGGGTCTCGGCCTGTTTCCATACTAAATATGCACTGGTTGATTATATAATATTGATAGATATTTCGAAATAATTTTTGACCAAAAAGGAACCCTAACTTGATTAGTTTCTAAGAAACAGTTTTAATCGAGATTTGTAAATTTTTCTACATATATTATTTCCTCCTTATAATATTAGTAAAGATATAATTGCACTCGTAATTTAAGGTAGATTAGTTTTGTGTTGGGTTAGTCTTATGTAAGCTTAACCTAACCTTAAACTTTGACAAAGGACCTGAAGAATGTAGGTGAATTTTGCATGCAATTTTTTTGAAGAGCTCTCTAAACCTACACCCGAGCTTGGTCACAATTCCAAGGCACTGCTTGACCATATCGCAGCCATAGCTTTCGAGATAAGCTATCCCTCTTTATTTTTATATCCTAATTTTCGACATATCTATAGACTCAAATTTAATAGCATATAAAATACGTTACATATTATAATTACTCGTATTACATGAGTTCAGAATATTTTGACCAAATGATTCTCATACAAATGTACATGGAGGAAAATATTTACTATAACTATTATTATAGATATAGACATATCAAAACTGGTAATTCCGCCTGACGCATTCATGTTAGTATGGTTAGAATGCGCAGATCTAGATATTAAAAAAATCTATTGATGATTGCGAAAATGTTATTTTCGCAAAGTTTTTTTGAACATTTGGGTTGTTGTTTAATTTATATAACGATGCACCAATTGTGTCTTAAAATATCTTGATGAAGGTAAAAAAATTGAAATTTTAATAATATTTATTTTAGTTTTAAATAACTTTTAAATGTTACATGATGTGCATTAAAATCAAAATAAATTTATTTATTTATAAATAAATGAAATGGTAAAACTCCACGTAAATAACAATATTGTTAAAAATTAAACCACCAAAAATTAAACACAGATGTACTTCTAAAAATTCGTAAATTATTTATATATTTTGTTTAGATAAAGAATATATACTAAAATAATTATATTGCCAACAGTACTTGATTATTTTACATATAAATATATTGTAATTGACCCTTAAGACCCAGTACAGCAAAGCGGACGGACAAGTGATCTCGTCATCTTTATTCATTTACTTTATCGTCAGTGTGACTATGTGTTCACTGTTGAGAAACATTCTGTGATATTTATTAAATTTTTAACAGTTTATAGTTATTTATAAACACAATGAAGAACCTTATTATATTGTTCAGTTTTATCCAATTATGGACGACTGCATGTAAGTACGAATTCAATTTTTTCCACAATACTTTGTCTTTGATATGACTTCACTCCTGACATATCTTGTTTACGATTTGATTGAATGTTTTTATGTAAACAAAGATTAAAGATCGCCATGTTGTAACATATTTACTAATAGTTTAAAGTAAACAAGTTATGAACATGACATTGAATCTACTAGATGACTACGCTACTATTATTCATAATTCATCATTGTTTGAGATTTTTTTTATGACAAAAATAAAAAAGTTCTGTATAAGAAACAATTATGTTCTTATATTTTTATCTTGCCTACTAAAATATGCACGAGAACATTGGTATAGATATACAGATAACCTTAGCGTCTTATGTATGTGAAGTAAAAACTCGTCAAACAGCTATCGTTTTGTTCTTCACTGTATTAAGCGTCGCGTTGATTATATTGTTTTTTTCTTAAAAACATCAAAAATACATATTTTGCTTCAAATATACAACTTAGGTAAATGTCTACATTAATATTTTAGTTTAGAACCAAGCAGAATCTTAAGTAGATCAATAATGTATATACATTGAGGAAAATGCTATATTTTAATAAACATCAATATGACGTAATGAATGACCTTAAAAAAGCGTTATTTAATAAAATACGACGATGTAAATTACACTACCTTGTCTCAATTATGAATGAGGATATTGCAATATAATAATTACAAAATTCAACTTATTATTGACTTCTTGTGGTGGAAACTAAGATATTATTAACTTATAATATGATAAATAATTTCTTAGGATAGAATAGTGACAAATACTACATGTTTGTGATAGATCACTAAATAATGAAATCTTAGACATAGCTATAATCTGTCAGATATTCGAGTACTGTCAGTGGTAGGTGCTTAATGTTGTGCGCGTAACAATAACAATGTTTGTCTGTCACTATCATCCAATCAGTCCTGTGAATACCACAAAGTGTTTAGGAATATTTAAACAAATCAAATAATATATATAACCCGTTCAAAATACATATTCATATAATATTAATAATTGAATACTATTAAAATAGCTACTACTGATTTTAAAGTAGTCATTAGATTTAGCTCCAACTCCATTCCGTAATATTATTAAAAATATCACTAAGATAGGTACTACAGTCTGTACAGTCTACAGTCGGGCGATTGGGCTAGTATATAATAACTAACCATCCCGAATGTTCCAGTTTCAGAAAACTGCAGGACTCCTAGCGGAGAGACCAGTCAATGTGTTTCTCTGTACGACTGTCCAGCATTATTATCAGCCTTCGAACGTAGACCACTTACTAGCGATGTGATCACTTTTCTTAGACAGTCACAGTGTGGCTTTGAGGGTTACATCCCTAGAGTGTGTTGTGGTCCCATGCCTGCGCAGAGTCCAAACATTGTTTCTACAACAGTAAGTATTTCGTGAATCAATTACTGATACCAATTTTATTGAATTGAATAAGAAAAAAATATTAAAGGCAATATTTTCAGAAAACCATTGTGACAATATTTGAAAGATTTAAGAGTAAAATACTTGTATGATGATAAATAACACTTTAGTCTCATTTCCTTTTCGTATCTATAACACACGAATGATTCAAGACTCGGAACAAAAAATCGTTAATAAACAAAGCATAAAAGTATGCTAGGAATTTATATAGCGATTAGCCAAACCGCGCGACGTCGTTATAGCGTCGTGTTGCTCCGCTCCTATGGGTCGTAGCGAGATGTTAAATAGCCTAAGTTACTCCTTGTTACATCAGCTATCTGCCTGTGAAAGTCCTATGATTAGCCGGAACAAACAGACAGACAGAGAGACAGATAGACAAAAATTGTAAAAAAAGTCGTTTTTGTGTATTTACCGTCTTTACATCCATATGCACTTAGTAGAAAGCGGTTATTTTAATATAACAAACAGACACTCCAATTTTTTGTAAAACAGACTATGAAAACAATAACTTTTTTGAAAAAAGCAAGTATTGAGCTTTTTGGGACTGACTGAATTATTTCGCAGTGTCAAAAGTACTTAGAAAAATTAAATGAAATATTTTGAGTTTTTAATACCCGATATAATATTAAAAAATCTTTTTTAGAGACGTCCAGCACGTCCCGTTCAACCATCACCAGGAGTGGATCCAGTAACAGAAGAGGACTCGTACCCTGCATCTCGTGACAATTGCGGCATTAGTGATGAAGGCGATCGCATATATGGTGGCCAGATTACAGACCTTGGAGAATTCCCATGGATGGCGTTGTTAGGATACGAGCCCGGTATGTATATTATAACCCTTACTACCCTACTAGCCTAATCCTACTAATATTACGAATATGAATATTGGGATTACGAATTATTCAATATCACAAAACGACAGAACAAACCTGAACAAAAATTGGTATACAGCAACTATATACCTGGATTAACATGGAATAATACAAGGTTATTTTTTATCCTGAAACAGCAAGTCTTGTTGGACAGTTTCCACCTGCTCAGAGACTAAGTTAAGTCATCGTAGTAAAAAAATAATTTTTATCCCGGATTAAACCACAATTCCTGAGCGAATATGGCCAAAGGTCTTAATTTATTAGCTTTTCTTTGTAAGAATGTACATACTGGAGAGTGTGAATGATTTTTTAATGAGATGAATAAATAAGTGAGTGTCTCAACTCTTACTTACTCTTACTTTAATTTACTTTGTACCGAGTTCTGGAGGTTCTGGAGACAAAGTCGCGAGCCAGATATTTCTAGTAATAAAGATAATACTTCGTAATATTTTTTCCTAATCTTTAAAATATTGGTTATTATAAAGAATCAACTTTTCTAGCTAAATCAAGACAACTGACATACCAATGTGGAGGAGTTCTCGTAAATAAACGATATGTTCTGACAGCTGCGCATTGTGTGGTTGGAGAAATTGAAACGGCTGTTGGAAAACTGTGAGTAAGACAGAACTATTATAAAATAATAAAAGTAACATAAACTGTAAAGACAACTCACCTAATGATTTTTTTTTATTATAAACAATGTGAGAATTTTAAACCAAGTCAGTTGGTTTTTTTGGTTGGTATCTATGGAAGCACCTATTCAATGATTTTAACCTCAGCAATATTATTATAATAAGGAAAATGGTTTGGCAATCAAAATGGCATAGTTATTACACATATTTTTGCCCTCTAGGAAATTTATCATTTTCTGTGTCTGACAGAACTTACATGGTAGATGCATTATTTCTCCACAGAGCAACTGCCCGCCTTGGCGAATACGATACTCAGTCGGATATAGATTGCCTTGATGGTGCTTGTGCTGATCCTGTTCAAGAGATCAGGGTACAGGGAGCTTATCCCCATCCTGGCTTCTCAGATAAGAACAAGAACAGAAAGGACGATATCGCTCTAATCCGACTCGCTAAGAGAGCTTCATATACAGGTAAACAATTTCTTTGAAAAACAAGGTCATGAATTGATGTATATGTTTGTTACTAAAAAGTAAAAGGTAGGTAAAGTTTATCACAAATGTTAAATTAGTATCGTTATTAAGACCGTTCCTTCTCCCGACTTCAGTTAGTAAAGAATTGTTAAGATCAATTTTGATAAATAACTATGATTTCCAAGTTCAATATATGATGCCCATCGCGCCCATACTATCTGTCAAAATATTAGGCACGCTAAGCGGCGATGTTGATTGAACTATCTATACCAAATATATTTTTAATTGTAACTTACCATTTCTTTTCTGAGATGATATTTACTTCATTTGATGAAAATTAAAGGCTAAAATATTTCCATTTTCATTCACTCTTGTTGCGTAAAGAATATAATGTAACAATCTTTTTTTTCATATATGTAAGAACTGAATATTCTTTTACAGATTTCGTTAAAGCAATTTGTCTAGTGGACAACAGCCTGCGACTAGATGTTGGAAACGACGTGTTCGTGGCCGGGTGGGGAAAAACCCTCAACGGTATGTTTCGTGGTTATTGATTTTTTGCATAACTTAGAAATATTCTTGGAACATGTTCCTGCTATTACTAAATAATTAGTAATGACAAGGGCTGGTATATTTCACATTATACCCCTGACGTTACCCCTATTAACACGAAAAATAGTTACCAACTCGTAAGAATATCATTTCTTCTATTTATACAAGATATTTAGATAGTTTATAAATAATATTATTTTTTTAAATAGTATAAATATAACCACCTAATTATTTCAGGCCAATGACGAAGAAAAAAGTAAAAAAAAATTTATGAAATTTCTATTAAAATATTCTCATGTTTTTTGAGAAAAAAAAAGAATTGTCCTATAAAAATACGAGATTGCATAACAAAGTTCAAAGTTATACTTAGTTTGAAATAACAATAAATAAAATATAGCCAAACTATTATCACAACTTTAACGTTAACCTCAATCGGAAATTCCCACTTTTGTTTTAACTTGTTATTTATTACAAAATGGTAAACTGGTTTTTGTTCATTTTTCCTCGTTATGATTTATAGTAATAACATACTTATCTCATACTACGAGTTTTGTAACATCAGATTTTATTTAATATCTAGTAATACAGGTTTTACATAACAAGCAGAATAGTTATTTATGAAGTCAATAAAAATTTCATCCAAGAAATTAGATTAATTTGATAAGAAAACCAAACTATTGGATTTCCGAAATAAAACTATCCCACTCAATATAGAAGTTTCAAATAATTTTAGATAATTTTTATTTAGTTTATATTTCATGTCCTTAATATTCTTGGTCTCATATTGTGAATTTTTAATTTCAAAAATGTTTTTTTTTTAGGAAAAAGTAGTCCAGTCAAGTTGAAGCTTGGAATGCCAGTATTCAGCAAATCCGAATGTGATACCAAGTACAGAAGTCTTGGTGCTGATCTGACGAGCAGACAGCTCTGTGCTGGTGGAACATTCGCTGAAGATGCCTGTCGAGGAGACTCTGGAGGTCCTTTGATGAGGAGGACACCTTCAGGAATCTGGGAATCTGTTGCTGTTGTTTCCTTTGGTTATGGTTGTGGAAGGGAAGGCTGGCCTGGCGTGTACACATCTGTAGCGAGCTATTTGGACTGGATAAAGGAGACAATGGCTTCCACTAACGCTTAGTTATAGGAACGAAAGAACCTATTTTAATTGCATTTCGTATATAATATTTTTATGACCAGTGTTCACTTTTTTTTATGTGACATACCTATGTCAATAATTCAAAAAATTGTTTCCAATAAAGTGAGATTGTAATGCTAAGTAATAAAATGTGAAATAATTCAAATGTGTTTAATTTATAATCAGGCTTTAGAGTCAAAATTGTATACAATTTCTTAGGAATGTGTATAAAATACTAAGTTATGGGAAATGTAATTATTATAAGATTTTTTAAAACGTACCTGAGTCGCAGTTTCCTTAGTATGTTTTATTCACAATTGCTAACGGTAATTTTGTGTAGTTGATTCTAAAAATTTTACTAAAAAGGCTTGTAATTGTATATGTATATATTTAGAAATATATATTCCCAGAGAAATTGTGTATAATTCATAGGTTTCGAACATTTTCGGTGACATATCTATTAAGCCCTTATGTGTACTTAAATTTTATTGCTTATTAAGTTACCCATAGTATGTTTAGCAAGAAGATAAAATAAATTTGAATTTCGGGAAGTCATCGGGGATCCCCATATCCAGGACAGAGATATTCAATTAGACGTATCGTATCATTTGCATAGGTGTCACTGGCAATCAAATTAAGCGGGGACTGACAATTCTATGCGCATAATTAAATATACCCTTTATAAAGTTGGGATATTGGGTATTTAGTTATATTATTAGTTAATATTTATCATTTTTTTAAAATGGAAACATCTGTAGCGGCGTTGTGCACTTTTGGGATGGGTAAAAAATGTCTCACGTCAGGACAAGTGACCTGATCGAAAATTCGTAATACGGTGCTTGCACGCTTAATTGGTAGCACGTTACATACAAAACTGAATTTAAATTTGTCTACGATAGCGCAATAGATGAAATTAACCACATAAATGATAGTACTTTTACACTGATAAATAATCGCAATTCGTGCGAATTTAATGTTTAAGTTTTCACTTCTACCGGCACTCTCGGAATGCAACCCATTTTTTTTCTTAATAGTGTTTTTTTAAATTAGTGATGAAGTATATGTGAATCTAAAAAGGCTTAATACTCAACACAAAAGGATCAACCGAATGCTTATTTAAATTATAATCTACAGTGCGAAGTAAATACGTTACCTATTAGATTTTCGAGGGCTTCCCTGGCAGGTTGATTTCATTAGTATTGGACCTTAATAATTTTACTAATATTATAAAGTAAATGTAAGTATATTTAGATTATTGGATGTTTAGATGTTTGTTATACAAATACACAAAAATGGCAAACCTGTAATAATATATAGGCTACGTTTTATCCTGGACAAAATTCATAGTTCCTTCGGGGTAATAATAACATGTTTAATGAACGTCTGAATGTTTTATATAGCTTTATATTAAACGTGTTAAACAAACTGTATCCGTGTGAATTGCGAAGCCGGATCTACTACTACTATAAATAAGACATATGTATTTTTTCTGGCTTTAACCATAGTATTTGGTTTATATCATGGTTAAAATTACAAAATAAAATATGGTGGCTAAAATAAAAATTAAATTTTTAACGTTCAGCGATTGTAAATTTTAAAACTAGTATGTAATAAAAATCCTTAGGGGTTATGTCAGTTATAGTTTTAATTCTAGATTTTATATCAACTATTTTAAAATAGACTAAAAAGATTAAACATAACACAGGAAATTATAATTCAACAGCAAAATATAAAATAAATCAAACTTACGAAAAATGAGCACTAAATCATACAGAAAATACATTAATTCATTTCGCGAGATAACAAATACGAAAAGGGGAGTCTCAATCGGAATCTAAAAATTACTGCAGTTTAAAAGTAGGCGGCATTTACATAGAACTACTATATCGGAAATGATATACTCCCTACGCGCCCCATTTGTTTGTTTCATGCGAAAAATATCGCGCTCTCGAAAATCGGATATTGGTTGCACTAATTTCAAACTTTATAATATTTTTAGGGTACTTTGCCTCAAAAGAGAAAACGATTTTTTATGCGAAGTAGTTTGGATTGCAAACTACTAGTATTCTTAACTCCTCCAAGTAAACTAAAATGCATGTGTGAGAAGGGGCCATGTCAGTAGTCCAAACCACTGAGCTGCTGATGCTAATTGTTATAGGATTACTATTTTTTCACTTCCGTCTGTCTGTCTGTATTTAGCGGAAAGTGTGTAAGCAACCAGTTCAGATTAATTGCAATTACCTATCAATGAAAACCACCAAACTTCTAAGTAAATACAATCAAAATATACAGTCGTTTATACTGCATAAATTTGACTTGCAAGGGAATCAAGACCTGTAGGGTACGTCATGTTGATGCCAACAGTTTTCTAATAACAAGAAAGTTAAGTGTTCGTCCCGTCCGGTTTTTTGTTAATTAATATTTTTTCTACAATCCTTACGGAAATCAGGAAAATAAATCTATTGCTGTTGTTTTTTTAATCTACGGCCTTGATCATGAAACAATCATGCACAATAACAAACTATAATAAAGAGACACGCGAAATACATGTAATAATTTTTTTGATATTTATCATACAAGATATAAAATATGATGTTTATTTTCATTTGCTTATATTTAATTCACAGTGACAATGGATGGTTTTAGAATAATTGTAAAATTTATTTTATATTTAGCGTTTTATAAGTTAACTTGGGCAGAACCTGGAGATGTAAGTATACATGTTGCTGTAAAAGATAAAACATCGTCGATCGTCGTTCATTTTGAAATTCATTCGTTATTCACTAGACTAGATTTTTCTACTTTTGTGGCACTTATAATAAACTAGAATATAAAAACTAGAATCTGCTGTGACTCAACTCCTAAAAATATTTTACCTAACCCATAATTGTTTTTTTTTTATAAAAATATTAAATACCTTTTATAGTACCTTTTATAGTCACAGGTAGAGGTTTTTATTTATTATTTATACTTTATTGCACATATTTAGTAGAAAGGCGAACTTAATGCCTTAAGATGTTGCAATAATAATTCTGAAATTTCTAAAAAAAAAATTCTGGAATATGCTTTTTTTTTTTGGTAGTATCCTTTATCATTCATAGTAGATCATTATGAATTATAAGCCACAGCTAAGATTGATTATTATTTTATTTTAAAAAGGATGATCAATTCAAAAGTATTTTTTGATTTTAGGTTTATTATGTTGGTGCATTTACTGATGACATAACAGATTGCGACGGATTTCAAAACAATGTATTTAAATGTGATAATTTAAATATTGGCGTTGTAGAAGGTGAAGAGGATGGTGAAAGTGGTCTTGGTCTTTCTGGTCAGTTAGAACTGATGGAACCTATCAAGAATAATTACATTGTAATAATTTACTTATATCTATACATATAATATAATGTAGTTAGTAGTTCTTTGTCTGTCTATGCGTACTGTACTGTACAGACAAATAATCAACTGTGTATTTTACTAAGTATGTATTCTAATCATGCAAAAACTGTTACACTAAATTGGATGTTGGAATAAATCGTCAGTTATTGCCATATATAAATGTTTTAGCCCAGCGAAATTAGGGTATTGTATTGCACATGATTAGCTTTAGTAATAATTCATGCCATCGGCCTGTAAAATAACAATTTGTAGTATAACAGACTAAGAAGAACATCTTTAGTGGCCTCGGTTTTGGACTTTAAGATTACACTCTAGTCAACCCGCGCGACATTGTTCACGTGTAACTCAGCTCGTATAGGTCGTAGTGTGATGATATATAGCCTATAGCTTTCCTCGATAAATGGGCTATCTAACAATGAAAGAATTTTTCAAATCGGATCAGTAGTTCCTCCGATTAGCGCGTTCAAGCAAACAAACAAATAAACTCTTCAGTATATATATTAGTATAGATTTAAAACTTTTATTACACACTCTTAAATACCTTTATTTTTGTCATAGATAAATTTGGCAGTATGGAAAATAATGGATGTAGTAAAGGAACTGATGTATACAGTTTCTGGAGAGCTTTGTAGTACTTTGCAAAAAGACGATACTCCTTGGTGGCCTTTGATGAAAAGTCTGAATACTACACAATGTCCCATAGTAGAGGTACTTAACGAATAAATTTTTATAATAATTAAATAATAGTTTCTTTTTAAAGAAGATTTTTCATACTTATTTAAAAATACTTTTGTGCTAAATTTCTAGTTAATAGTTTGTTTTTGGGCAATACATATCACCAGTGCCAGTCTCTTAACTCATTTTTTTGACCTCCTGTCCAAGTTTCATGTTGATGTATCGGTCCAACCAGCTTCATTAATGTATTAAGCTTTAGATAAAGGATTTATTTGTATATTTACATTTAAAAATTTGAGAGTAGTAATATATACAGACAAATAAATTAAGTCTAGTAAAAACCGTGGGCCAAGAGTGACATTCTGGTGTATGTAATAGTGAAATAGTGTGTGACGAGCCTGTGCTATGTGTTAGAGCAAGTGATATGTGTTAGGGTGTTTCCACAGAGACACGAAGGAAACTAGGTCTAGTTGTAGTAAAGTCTACTAATTGTTATCTAATTTTTTAGAAAGTATATCCAGTGGAAAACATGATGCTGTCACTCACTTTTGCGAAGAATGTTTTACGTCATGAACTTTGTGGTTCATATATAATCCAGTTAACCATAACAGATGATTTAGAACAGCAGCTATCTTGTCATATGGTTCCTGCTGAAATCATAGAGAAAACTAGAGAATAGTAACTGGGATACAATAAACGTTTCATTTTGTTATTATTTTTTTTACCCTTCTTATCCTTTTCTATTTGAAATTGTCTATCAAAGGGGAATAACAAATTTAAGGACAATAACAATGTAAAATTCATTATATAAAACATATTTTATATAAAACATAATATCATATTTAATATTTGTATACGTTAAGTTATATGATAATTAAACAATTTATGGACCTAAAACCTCATAATAAAAAAAACAATAGTTTTTGCTGTTCATCCCGAGTGCAAAGGTCTATTTTTTAAACATTCTTGTATTGTTTGAAATATACATAAAATTGTATAGGGTTATAGTTAAAAAAAACCACTTGTCTGGTTCCTTAATGCATAAATTCTGTATATGTAATGCATAAACTGCTGAAAACCAAACGATCGATTAATAGATTATATGATTTTTTTACTCAATTTCTTTATTTTACTTATTTAGATACCTTAAAATGACTTATCCCCTTTAAAGAGATATCTTTCAGTAACCCCAAGTAAGTATAAGGGAAACTCATTTCAAATGTGGAGAAATTAACTAATCAATATTAATATTATATATATATTATACAATACTTAAATAGAATTTACTGAAAAGGGTACCTCATCATTTCTTCAACTATCTTCGTCATTGCAATTTAAATAGTAACGAAGTCTTTAAATCATAATGAAAAATAGACCAATAAAATCTTAAATAGAAACGTGAGTAATTATTATTTTTTATTTCAATTTCTATATATTACAGTGAGTGAGTCTCTTTGAATAATATCGTAATTTACAAACTCGGGGCGTAAGTTAATTTGCATAAAACTGTTACCTCAGTAACAAATTTTCACGTATGTTTCAAAACTTTTAAAATAGAGACATCTTGTGAAAATTTAATTTCATATTATTATATATTTTATACTAGTCAACCCACCTCGGCTTCGCACGGATGAAATTTAGCACGTGTATGGTAGCCAGCAGCTAACTTTAGGTATGAGAAAAATTAGGAGTAAGTTGCGCATTGAGAGCGTGTTGCGTGCCTGTATTGGCAGTTCCATCCGTGACGTACTATGAACTGAATCGTCGCATAAGAACCAATCGCGTGTGACTCACTGCTCTCCCCGCACTCCACTCTAAAATGCCCTTAATAGTGACTTCTGCGCATTCAAGGTCAAAACTATACTTACGTGCCGGTAACTATACCTACTTAGATTTAACAAAAAATCATTATCCCATAAGAACTATGAATTTTTCGGAATAAAAAGTACCCTATATGGTAATCTAGATTATAATGTATATGTGAGCTAAATTTCATCGATATCCGTTCTGCCATTATTGTGCGATTGAGTAACAAACATTCAAACATCTTAATATCCGAACATCTAAACATCCAAACATACAAAATTGCATATTTATAATGTTAATCAGAGAAGTAAGATTATTTAAGTGTATCTTTAATTACTATGATAATATAATCTCTCTATAGCTTACACTAGAATTTGTAGAAATATGTAATTTTTCATACGACAACTGTAAAATACAATAAAAAAGTTTATTCTTTCAAATATTAACTATTATAGGTAATTATTACCTATAATAGTTTATGATAGTTGGTTTTGAAAATAACCTCACCAGTTCGACAATTTATAAATTCTATTCTTATGAATTTGTGGCAGTTTGATAAATAGTTTCAATATTATCATAAGCCGTAAATCAATAGGCGTGCAAGCGTGTGTATCCTTATTATTTAATATTGTTATTGTTAAATGTTGGGTTACGATTATTTTTCTCTCTGTACATTAAATATAACAAAAATCAATTCTAACGCACGGGAATGAATGTTCCTCGATTACTCTGATCCTATTTAATATTATAAATATTTAAATAAACATCTAAAAGTGACTATATTATCATATAACAGTCTTTCCTAACCTTTGAACAGTACTCGCGTTACCTTTTCCAATTTATTGAAGGAACCTTTTCCGAGTGTCCGCTTTGATTTTCCCTTTCGACTTTTTCGAGAGCTGTCCACGACATGGTTTTTCAATTTGGAAGATAGTGTACCACTTACTAATTCGAACTTCTGGTATCAGGGACAGACGGAATAGTAAATGATGTAACCCGAATTTCAATAAAAATACATTCGACAGATTGCTACAAAACTAATTGCTACTTACCTAAAATATAATGGTTTTTAGTCCAATCATTTGCTGACTTTATAGATTTTGACGTGCTCTTTTAAGTTTTTAACCTCTTATATTTGTCTCCATATTGGAAAAATGGCTGTCGCCATATTGGAATGATGGTGCCTAGTACCAGTTTATTTACAATTTCTCATTCAAGTAATTAATAATGAAATAAATTACTTAATACTAGTTTAAAATAAATTTTTAATTCTGATATTTTTTTGCTATTGTACATATCGCTAAATTGCTGCTAAAAATTTGCAGCACTGTCTGTTTTTGTCACTGGCCAAGTTCGGAGGGTATCTCTTGTTATCATGAGAAATAATCTACATATGGTAAAATATGTTAGTTTATTAAAATATTATTTTATTTAAGTTAGAAAACCGTATCAGCAAACCTTTCACTAAATATAAATCTCTCATAACCACCGCAAGCGGCATCACAAAGCAATGAACACACAAAAAGACGCGTGAAACGGACAAAAAAGCCACGCATCAAAAAAATGTGGTAACTAGCGTAAGGGAGGTGTAAAGAGCCCTCGAAAACTCCCAATAATACGTCACTTCGCAATAAAATTGTCAAGTAGAGATCTGCTAACGACGCACTTTGAAATCCGACGCTGAGATTCAAAATTAAACATGGTACGAAGTACAAACGATTATTGGAGATATGTATTTTATGTGCAGGTACTTGAGAGAATCATATTGTGGAAATTGATATTAAATACGGAACGAGAATTGCAAGCTTCACTTTTTGGCGTAACGAAATATTTAGCTATACAAAATCTTACAGGTATTTTACGGTATACGGTATATGTTAGTGTTACCAAAACTGTTGATAGCGTCCGAAGTAGTTTTCGAAATTTTATAATTTCTATTCTGATAGATCCGTGAAAGTTTGACTTGACTTGAACTAGTGTCAAGGATTAAATATTCAGTATCATGTTTGTCATTGATTTAATACCAGATTGGTTATTATTTTAGGTAATGAGGTCTATCATTGTAGGCACCACTGCACCTGGGTTTCAATCCCCAGTCGCTATAAGGCGTTGTAATAGATTAAAAGATCTTCTTGGGAATAATTTTGTAAAACATTGTTATCTTTTAACCCTATTGGCTTAGCAATAAGGTAATAGCAGTCATAATTTTTTCCAACATTTTCAAACTTTTCTCTCGAATTATCCTTATTTAAGAACTATAAATTTTTTAATAGTTTTTGTGTTTACCGTCTCCCTTTAAATTTAAATTAATTGTTAACAGAATCAGTGTCTTAGCAATATTTTTGTTTACGAGGTCAATCAATTTTTAATATGAAAGAAAAAGCCTTTGAAGATTATTTACTTACTTAGAGGTTTATTCCTACTGAAGATACAAAACATAAAAAGAATTAATTATACAAAATAGGTTTTTTCCCAATCCTAAGTAATTTGGATACGGACAATATATTTTTGATGGTGTATATACGGAACCATACAATGTAGACATTTGAGAGGAAAGTTAATGATGCTTAAAGCTGGACGCTGTCCTGTAATTACAAATTAAAAAGTTCGTCCGCTGGACCCCCGTTTTTTCTCATCTATTCGAATGAGAAGATAATATTGCGCCCTAAATTAGATTGACAACAATATAATTTACTACTTTATTTCTATATAAATAAGGTCTACTTTTAAATAATTATCTAGTCAATTACATTTAAAGTTATCTTTGCGTATATGCCATATTCATATATGCCATAGAAAATAAACTTTTATATTCTCTGGAGGCTGTAAGTTATACTATCACATATTATTTCTAATGTTTTTGCAGATTATATTCAAAATGTTGTCATTTAAAAATCTTTACTTCTATACTATTATATAAAGAGGAAAGATTTGCTTGTTTGTATGTTTGAATATTTGTATGTTTGTCTGTTTGTTTGTTTGTTGCGAATAGGCTCGAAAAGTACTGAACCGATTTTGAAAATTCTTTCACCGATAGAAAGCTACATCGTTTCCGAGTAACATAGGCTATGTGGTGTTGCCATAAATATTCTGATTAAAAAGATATGGCCATTTAAGTGCCATAACCTGGTCATTTTATAAATTGAAGGCTTTCTCAGGAACTACTAATCCGATTTTAAAAATTCTTTCACCGATCGAAAACTACACTATTGACAAAGGTGATGTAGTGTTGCCATGTACATTTTTTTATTAATATAATATGGCCGTTTTGTTGTTTCTAATCCGATTTTAAAAAATCTTTCATTGAGAGAAAACTACACAATTCGTGAGTGACAAAATTGATTTAGTGTTGCCATATACATTTTTTTAATTAATATGGCCACTTTGTTGCTACTGATCCGATTTTAAAAATTGTTTTAATCTTAGAAAATTACACTATTCGTGAGTGACAAAGATGATTTAGTGTTGCCATATACATTTTTTAATTAATAGAATATGGCCATTTTGTTACTACCAATCCGATTTTAAAAAATTCTTTCACTGAGAGAAGTCTATATTATTTCCGTCTCTCTTCCTCTTATAATACTATTATTGTCGCTCATCCTCTCTCTTTATTCTCTCTTTAATTTTTATTTTTATCTGTTCAGACTGATTAGCCTCTTTTCACTTTCTTTCTTTCGATTTTCTCTCTTTCTTTCTCTCTCTCCTTTACCAATTTTATTTTTGCTCTGCCCTCCCTCTTTTATCATCTGTCGCTTTTATTTTATTTTTGTTTCTATAATTTTTCTTTTTATAACTTTTTCTCACTCTCTCTCTTTTTTCAAATAATGAAAAACTACACAATTGCACAGTGACAATTTAAGGACATCAATTATAATATTGCTTTAAATACCCGGAGCGAAGCGAGGGCAGCCCGCTAGTCTATATCTATACTAATATTATAAAGAAGTAAGATTTGTATTTTTGTATTTTTGTATGTAACGAATAAAGATAAAAACTACTGGACCGATTTCAAAAATTCTTTCACCATTAGAAAGCTACATTATCCCTGAGTAACATAGGCTATATTTATTAAAAGAAAAAATTAGAGATCCTCAGGAAATCTCACTAAAACCAACCCAAGGTGCAAAAAAATTAGCCATAAAATATCTTTCATCGCATGCGCTGCCAAAAGTATTGATGATAGAACAAAGAAATGTTCTACAATATTATAGAACGTATCAATATCTACAAAAAACTCCGCGAGACCATATGTCCAACTATTGTAGTTAAGTCACTATAACTACTTTTTTACATTTTAAAAGTTGATAAAAATGCCTATCAAAATCAGACCATGTTTTCTATAACTTTGTATTAATCCTTATCCAAATAAATTATTTCGTATTCAAGACTGTTTCAATACCTGTAAAATACATTTTGAATTATTAAAATCGGACATTCCAGTCAAAAGATATTACGAAATAAAAATATCAAGATAAATAAAAAATAATCCCTGACGGGTCGCGGACGCGGTGTGCGGTGTGGAGTGCCTCGCAGCGCAGCGAGTAACGCGGCGATAGAGGGAGCGACAGAATGCGGGAGCCAAAATGTTAAAAAAAAATTATCCACCCGTGCGAAGCCGGGACGGGCCCCTAGTATCTTATAAACTTGTGAATATTGTCCTGCTTTGACGCTGTAACGTAATGGATGAAAGATACTGAAAATGCATTTTTTTATATATTTTTTTTTTCACGGTTAGATGTTCAAGCAACACTGTTAATAATTTTATATTCGCGGGTAGTAATTTTTATTTTATTCCAAGACTGTATATAACTTCTGCTCTGATATACTTTTCCAGTTTAGCCAGTTACCAAACGGAGCTCGCTTGGTGGTGTAGTGGTGTAATGGTGTATATTAATTTCCTGCTCTCTTTGAATCTTTTTTCAAATTTCAAAAATTGCTAATAGTTTTCGAGATAATTACAAAAAACCAAACCCCCTTTTTTTCACTAAATTTATTATAACTTTTGCAATTTTTCGAGCGGCCCTTCAATTTTCTCAAAAAGTTTCTACATGCCATTCCGAATAGAATGACACCTAAATTATAATTTTTGAAGAATTAGAAAAAGTTTCGACCTAAAAATCACTTGTTGACTTGACTATTAGTGATATTTTTTCTTGTACTTGTTATTGTCTGGACAAGGTTTGTATCGAAGAATATATTTTGGGAATCTGCTTAGAAACTCTAAAAGGTAACAATTAAGATGAAACTTTTGACATACCTTAAAAAATTTTATACTTAATATTCTTTTGCTTAAGTATAAATTAAAAACAAATTAGAAACATGGAATAAGTACTTGTATTGTTTATAAGAATTAGTATATTACAATTTCTCAGCTAAGTTAGGATACTAAATTATGTTGAAAGACATACGAGTCGAGAGTGTATTGCATCGTAAATTATATTAATGAAATTTGCTTGCAACTATGAAAATAATAGTCTCAGAACGATAATTTAACTGCTGACATTTCGCTTTCATTTGACAATAAAATAACCGCATGTGGTATAAAAAGCTGAATTATAATGCGTAATAAAATGTGTTATTGTGAGAATACGTCGTATCGAGATTAGAGGGGCTCAGATGATTGTTACAATATTATTTTGTTGTTTTACGACAGGAAAATAATAAGCGCCATCTCGTTTATAGTCCTACAATAAAACTGGTATTAACGGGGGACGCTATTGTATTCACAATACAGAAGAAATAATTAATTCTTTGATATGTCATACATTACAGTTACCTTTGTTTGGATATTCATACAACTGACAATAGAAATATTAGGAAAATAGCAAATATTAGACGAGATATTAAGATTTATTAAGAAGTTGCATATACTTTGGTAACTATTAATATATCTTAGTAATATTATAAATGTGAGAGTTTGTTTGTTTGTTACTCAATTATGCATAAACGACTGAACGGATTTCAATGAAATTTGGCACAAAGATACTTTATAACCTGGATTAATATATAGGCTACTTTTATCCCGCAAAAATTAGAGTTACTGCGTGATAGTAATGGAATATGTTTACAGTCGTAAATTTATTAATAAATGAATTTTTATAGGGGAAATCTAAGTATTGCACGTGAGAAATTACATCCATGCGAAGTCGAGGCGGGTCTACTAGTAATATAGTTCTAAGTTTCGTTGCGGGATGAATTCTACTGGTTATTTTCTATTATATTATTCTACTATATATTTCCATTGGTTCTTTGCCCAAAATTGCCTCATATTCAAGCAATCAAATACTTAATATTTTAGCATTTATTTATCAAGGTTTGTAGATAGTTAGTTTTGCATGTGAGAGAGAATGATTTTATAGAGCAGTGTCGGTGTCCGTTTACTATTAAGGTGACCATATTCTATTTTAAATGGAACCGGTCGTACTTCCAAAATGTGATGTCCCGTTTTGAATTAAAAAAAATCAATTCTATGCACAACCAGTCTATCCATAGAATATCATTGGTATATACTCATTGTTGGGTATAAATCTTTTATTGTAGCTGTATGGCATTATCAAAAATAGATTTAATATGCATTAAACTTGCCCTGGATTATCAAAACATGTATGTATGAACCCAGGCATAACCACCCGCGCCCTAGGCACACGATATCGCTGGATTTACAGCGCAGTAAGCCGTAAATACGCGCTGAGCCGTCGGCCATCATTGATCTTCCCAATGCTCCTCTTTGTTTCGGAATTACGATTGAAGTGGAATGATGATAAAGAGCTGAATTTTATGCAGATTTTGAGGACTTTTGTTTAACTATTCGGCCATTGTTCGGTTCTCGATGTGTCTGGCTTTATTACTTTTGGGATTTTTATAGTTTCATACTTTTTGTTCAGTCTGTGATTAAATTTTGTTATTTGTTTTATTTAGGCTGGAGGTTTTATTCGTCTCTAACTATGAGCAATTTTACGTAAGTAATTTCATAGTGTTTGATGGTTAAAGTAGTGAGAAGTGAGCTTTAGTAAAATAAATGTAATACAAAATGTATATTATAATTATGTCATTATTAATTTCACCAACACAAGTTCTTACTATCTTTGCTATTAGTAAAAATAAACACACATCTTTTAATTACAACAAACATCGATTAATTTCATTATTCTTTAATTATTCAGTCAAAGGTTGGCTGGAATAGATTCCTTATAAGAATAAGTCTGCCTTCGTAGACATTTTTATATTGTCTGTGTTTCTTTAACTGTTGTTTTCTTTGTGTGTACAATAAAGATAATAAATAAATAAGTAAAAAGGACTTCGGCTTCCTGTCTAAAGTATTGCTGTACTGTAAGTATTATCCCTTATACTTTATTCTAAGTGTGTCATAGAAATTTGTTAAATAATGTAAGTAATATTTATATGTGTACAGAATGAAGAAAATTAAGAATAAAAGCAATTATTACAACTATAATAGCATCGCGAACAATGCACTGGTAGGAATGCAATTTTCTTGCTAATGGAGTTCCGGGACTTTTCGGAATTAACAGTCCTGTTTATTTTATAATACACTAGCGAACCGCCTCAGTTTCGCACACTTTCTCTGCTATAATATGTATTTTTAAACAAACCCGCTTCTTGAATCACTCTTTCTATTGGTGAAATCGCATTAAAATCCCTTACGTAGTTTAAAAGTTTTACTTGTAATACTCAAGTATATGTTTTGAAAATACTATTTTTGAAGAATTTAGATATAAGGTATTTGACGAGTGGTATTTCCTGTAACATCCAATATCAGATAATCTTTCTGTTGCGAATCATACCTCTTTCGGATACGTTAAAGGTATTTATAATATTAGGAAACATATTTTCAATACTCAACGTTCTTTATTGGAAAATTAAGCATATTCTTTTGATGTAGATATTCTATGGCAAATGAACGATTTGGTACATTTTAGTCACAGATTAGTAATAATATAGTGGTCGTCATCATCATCACAACACGTTAATGGCCCAGTTCTGTGCCGTGTTTCCTCTTCAAAATGAGAAGTGGGCTAGGACAATGTCCACCAAGCTGATCCAGTGCAAGTTAGCAGAATTCACACACCTTCGAGAAATTTAGGGAACTCTTAGGAGTGTAGGTTTCCTCACGACATTTTCCTTTAGTGTTTAAGCATATGGTTTTTTAATTGGTACACACATACGCAGAAAAGTTGTCAGTGTGTGCGTAATATCAAACTTGGACCTGCCGATTAAAACGTTCAAGCTTTAACCACAGGGTAATCACTCCTGATAAACACCTTAATTTGAAATAATTTACTAATTGCCAGGGAATCCACTGTAAGAGCTCTTAATTAAATTAATTGCAATGAAATATTTAAATAGAGAAATGGTAGAATATTGTCGGGAGTGCGATTGGCAGCTAGTTCCTCTGTCTAGACTTTAACTATTCTAGACGTTGTATTTAATATACGATGCTGCGGTTGAAATTCATATTTATATGAATACGAAATCTATACCAAAGGTAAATAAGATTAATTCAGAGATTTGATTTAATATAAAGATTCAAGTTCTGCAAGAAGATTAAAAAGCCAGAACCTTAGACTTTTGTTATTTAACTTAGCAGCACTATTGTTAATTTTGTATTGGCGAACAATTTCGTATACCCACTGTCTTGATAATATATACCCTCTTTTTCGATAGATCTGATGCAGTCTGTCATTTTGCACCCAGTAAAAACTTTTACTTATCGAGAATCACGTAAGTTTATATATTATACTTTTTTATATTAATGTAAGGAAGTTATTGCGTGGATCGTGAAAGTCGGACGACCTTAAGCCTACTCCTGGTTAACAAGCCCCAGGCACTCCTTCCTATCTAAATATTAATAAAAAAATGTATACTTTGCTTGTAATCGTTCATGTTCTATAATAAAAAAATAGTAGTTGTTACGGAAGAAATGTATTTTTTGAAGAAATTTAAGCATTAAGCAGCTTATAACGTAATTTTTTTTTAAACCCCTAACATACAAAGAAAAATACAAGTTTTAAAGACTATATACGAGAACAACTTTTAGTTTGTACAGACGACGTAATCGCAGTCAGACGAAACCGATATTAATAAAAAATTCAGATAACCAAGAAACAAATATGAAACCATTTATCTTTTTCTTTAGATGGCAATAGAAAAGTAAAAACAAGTATGTGACAAGAAATAGCTAGAAAGAGTTCTCGGACAATAAATCCTGGAGATAGAACAGTTTAAAACTAGAAGTTGAAGAGAAAGTTTCAATTTGTGAGGCAGTTTCTTTATCATGGAGTATGAAGGCGTCATCCATTTACTCTTGTTGTTTGCTTTTGATTTTGTTATTACGAATACCTTAGGTCTCTTTTCTATTATTATTACGTTTTCAACCGACTTCAAAAAAAAGGAGGTCAGTTTCAGATGATTTCAGAAGCAGAGACTCAGTTGCATTTTTCTAAATTTTTTTTTATGTGTGTTACCTCAGAACTCCGTCATTAATGAGCATTTTTTAGAGTTTGAAGTCGGTTAAATTTTTTGTTAAAAATGTTTTATTAAGAACTTACAAATGTATGCGTAAATTACACTGAAACTCATTTTTAATGGTTATACTGTGAGGAACAAATTTATGTTTGCTTTTGGAAAACTGAGGTATTTCTGACTCTTTTTGGTATTTAGATTTTTTCTATTGTTTATGTTACTAGACAATGCTAATCGCCAAATTTCATGATAAAAGGTCAACGGTAAGTACCTATAGGTGTTGATTCTATTACTAATTTCGACTTAACACATATTTAGACAAACAAACAAAAAAATTATCCGAAATATTCTTACCCATTTGGTTTAATGATTTAGAAGGAGGATCATTTAGAAAACAATTCCCTGCTGCCACTGGGAGAGCAACTCGTAAGAGGCAACTGACCCCGACTGGCTTGCGACCACCATCATACGAATCTGGTCGCTAAGTGTCTTTGACGCGTTATATTCGCACCGCATGTGGACCAGACTTTCCCCAACATCCCATTATTTTTTTTCTTACTCCCCCTTGTCACTCTATCTTCGAGGTTGCAACTAATCAGCAATACATGTCGGTATCTCTAATATTGCCGATGTCCATCGACGGTGGCCACTTACCATCAGGTAGACCATCTGCTCGTTTGCGATCCGCATAAAAAAATATCACTTTAATTGTCTCAATCTCTGATATAATGAAATAATTGGTGAAGATTACAAAAAAAAAGAAACACATTTCGCACTAAACTATTTCTTAATTTAGGTTTTTTACATCTAAAATATACACAAATAATTTAGAACAAAACATATAAAAAGGTTATATTAGTGTCTCAGTTGATCTGATTGCACCTGGACAAGCAGACAGTCGTATCCACTCCACCTTTACAAGCACTACAAGAGTAGAATACAAATTGTTAAAGTTAAACCGTAAAATATAAACGTATACGTTTTGCAATTGTAAATACTATGTTACTTTATTACTAAATATATTGTTTTTGGTATTTTGATATTTTAAAGTCTAAGTAAGGTATCCTCAAGCTCAGTAATCCAATTTATTTAGCCTCGAAATATTAATCTATGATACAAAGGACTCCGTATAACGCTTAAAAATGTCTCAAATAAAAGAGATCCACGAAGCAAGAAAAGAAACATTTTAGGTCTCGACGAAATTGTAAAAACTTCTCGTGTAAAATAGGAAAATTGATGGTGTATTTTGGAATTATGATATTTTATTTTTAATAATTGAATTAAATAGCACAATAAATTCAGTTCAAAGGCAAAAATATATAAAACAATATGCTGATTGCAAGTCTAAACAGTTTATAAGCCAACATGTATGTTTTCGCGTGAATTAGGATTTGGTTAACCTAACCTCAGGTTTAAACAGAGAACCTGAGCAATGGAGATCAGTGTTTCAATTGAATGAAGGATCTCCTTAAACCTACACCTTGATCCAAGGTACTGCTCAGGTTCCTGATGTAATTGTAAGAGATCATAATTTCTAGTTAGTTACGTTGCGATTACCCTATCCGTCCATTAAATATCACTCCCCTCTTAACGTGTTCAATATACAACCTTTCCTTCTCTTTCTCATTTTCTGCGAGTTATATATTTATTGATACGTACCTGAATACTTTTTTCGAGTTATTCGTATTAAGACCCATCGTCCATTATTACAGGTCGATGCCTCGAACTATTTCATTCAAAGATTTGCGAAATCCGCATCCTATTTCATCTAATCTTACACGTAAAGGGCCTTTAATATCCTATAAAGTTACTGAAAGGCTTCTGATTGACAACTCCCATGTGAAGGTAATCCTCGCGAATCGGACAAAAAACTCATAGTAGTATTACTTTTTTGAAAGCGTTCCTGTGTATTTTCGTTGAGCTGAAAACTTTTGCAATACCAGCTTTCTCGAATTTAAATTCCGAGGAGGAAAAGGGTGATCATCGCTGTCTCTAATAAAAGGGCCGACGTTTGTGAAATATGTTGTCACTGCATAAACTTTATGAGTTTAGTTTTACGCTGTCTAGATGTGCAAAGTTCGCTGAGCGTGATGAAGCCTTTTTGGTACCTTATTATCATACGCTGGCAATCTTATAAGACAATAAATGTCTTATGAACATAGAGATAATATTTATTATATATATTTTTTTCTTTTTTATTAGCTTCAAAACATTTTTAGATACTAGTTGAAATTGGATAACTTAATTTATATTCTTCGGTGATATAACATTATCTATAATAATATATAAAGCTGAAGAGTTTGTTTGTTTGCTTGAACGCGCTAATCTCAGGATCTACTGATCCGATTAGAAAAATTCTTTTAATGTTAGATAGCCCATTTATCGAGGAAGGCTATAGGCTATATATCATCACGCTATGAGGAATAGGAGCGGAGCTACACGCGTACGAAGTAGCGTGGGTCGACTAGTACTTAATAATAAAGAAATTTAAAATGGTCTATGAAAAGCAGAAATATTACGTATTAATACAAATTATATCCTGTTATTAGTCATCAGGGAGTTCTAGATACTATCTCTCACCTCTTATCCTTTGATAAGCTCGTGAGTAACATGATATTGAATTGTTACGATTTTTACATAACTAAGTATGACAAATTTCAGTACCTACAATTGTAAAAGCGAAAGTGGCTTAAAAAATTAAATTTTAAAGGACAACTAATATACGAAAATATCAAGTTAAATGAATGCTTATAAAAATGTCCAAAATAGATGATTTTAAAATCTTTGTGATTTAGGAAATCCATAGTTGTTTTTAAACACTTACTACTACGTCATTGCAATCAGTAAAAAAATATCTAAAAATTAATTTGAGCCGAATTGAATAAGTTAATGTAGTAGTAGTAGTAAAATGTCAAGTTTCATTTTTAAAATGTCACAAACTTTGTTCTTAATTTTTTTTTTTAACGAAATATCTTATAGTTTAGTGTTATTACTAAAATTTCAGGATGGTATATTTTTTTAAATAATGCAAAGTTTTGAGATAATCCATTATAACTAATAAATTTAATTTGTTGTTTTCAAATTTATTTTAATAAATATACGAAGAGTGAAAAAATAATTTATTCGTGGACTATTTTCATTCTTCAACCATTCCCCTTAGGCATTATATTTAAATTGGAAGCTGTATATTAAAAGATGTCACATTAAACAAGCAATTACATGAATTTATCTGTAAATGTATGACGTTAGGCAAATTTTATCGAAATCAATTTCGATAGTGCTCTGTAATGTGACATTAGTGAGGTAAAACGGAAACTCGACGTAATTTTTCGATACTTGAATTGGATTTGCATTTTTTCGATTCTATTTTCTGTGTCGTTTATCAATGTATTGAATTATTAATATTTCCTTAATGGGATCAGAAAAATACCTATAGAATAAATGTATTTTTGTTTTTTGTTTGTTTTCGAGAACTGCACAATTGTTGTACTTCCAAAGGAAATGTATTTGGTTATAACTCCCGATATTAGTAGTAGTGGGATTTAACTAGGAAATATTTTTTTATATATATAACTGTTTTTCTACTCGAACCTAGTATTATCTCAATCGTTAAACATTCATATTTATTTTGAAGAGCTGGTGAATTTTCAAGGTCTTAAGCCAAAAAACTTTTTTTACGGAATAGAATTGAGAAATTTCTAAATATTTTAAACTACGCGACGAACTTAAGTGCAGTTTTCATCAATAGATATAGTTATTGAAAAGAAAGGTTTATATGTATAATATAATATGCAAATTATGATATAACTATTCATTATTTATAACTTGATACAGTTTACTCATGAAAAATAAATAATTAATTCATCAATACTCTTTACAGTCAATACACTTGCTCGTATCTCATTCATTCTACAATTTTCAGGGCAAATAATTCCTCTCCCCGACTAGCGCTGTAATTTCCAATTTCGCATCAATAGCCGTGATTTAAGTATTTCCTGTATCATTTGTTTCTACCCGTACCCGATATACTTTAATAGGGTTCCACAATATTTAAAAAATGGTAAAAAGTATACTATATAACAGTAATATAGTAAAAGTTTTAGTTTAATTACCTAAATTCTCAAACTCTACTTAATGTTAACGACACTGTTATAGTTACTTTATATTGACTAATAGTTTCAATAGGATTTTTTTATTTACACTTTGTCCCGATTAGATGAAGTTTGAAGAGTAATTTTATAGAGTGAATATTGATTATGCAGTATAACCCTTGTCACTGCATTTGCGTCACGAATACCAGGCACTGTATCCCGTCTTGGACAGTGTTTTAGACGTCACTGTGTAGCGTGAAAAGCTCAAATATAGTTAGTAGTTAAATTTATTGCAAAACTTATTTTGAGTCACATTTTAATGTATTGGATACGATGAGACTTTGGAAATCGATAACAAACCAGGGAATTTATCAAAATTTCAATATTCAGAACCCATGTAGTCTAATACAATCAAACTTGACGATTTTTTATTTAGTTAAATTGCTTTCCTTTGTAGCGTAATCCCCCTTCATAAAAACATGCGTGTTCCGGTTTTGAACACTGATTTGTTTTTAAGGATTGACGTTTATTTGTTCTTAGCTCACGGCGAAATTGCGTCTTACTTGAAACGACATCTTCCCGATTTTATATCTATCTACTTAATATACTAAAAGCATAAGCTTTAAAGTAGTTTTAGATTAAATCAGTTTTTAAAATATTTATTTATTTTTTCTAAAAAAATAAAAACATTGAAAAAGCGGTTTAATGCTATTATAGTAATAGTAGCCACACACAAAGAATAAAAAAGATATAAATAAAAACTGACGGGAATCTTGTGAAACCTGAGAAAGATAAACAAATAAAATATCTTGACTTAGCTTATGAGATTGTCGACATGTGGGATGTGGACTCAGCAGTTATTGTGCCTATTTTCGTAACGGCCAATGGCCTAATGGCCAAGAGCCTCGATCAACACCTTAAGAGGCTCGCGTTAGATGGCTGGGTCAAGCGCCTAATGCAGAAAGCGGTACCTCTCTCTGGAGCCCTAACCGTCGGTAGCTTGGACCATGTCCCGCTGCCGGTTAGCCTCTATTTTTTATATTTTTAAATGTATTTTGTTTTTTTAGATATATTTAAAAATGTAAATTATAGGAATTGTGGATAAGTAATAAATGATAATATAAATAAAATTATTAATGAAGTTGAATAAATAAAAAAAGATCCAAATAATAAGAATTCTAATAAAAGATAACAGCACTGAATCTATAAAGACTTTGTAAATCAGCTTCCAAACACTGTATAGTTTCCTTTCTATAATGCGCTTATCATTTTGCTGATAAGATTATTTTAACTGAAATGCATTATATTGATAAAATTATTCATTTAAAAATCAATTTGGTTAGCATAGACATATTTATAAATACATGCATGTAAGAATGTCAAATCATATTTAATTTCAATTCATATCTCGCGTATTTTTCATATCCGGGGCTTTTATGGAACAAGCACAACATTCATTATATCCCTGCTGACGATAAATAGATTAAATGTTACGAAAAATATAGCACAAACATCAGACAAAAACAGTTCCTTATACATCATGTCTATTAATAAAAAATAATAAGTAGAAGCGATTACATGAAAATTAAGATTAATTATTAACATATAAATTTTGTCAACTTTCATAACTTTTTAAATTATGGAAATATATATCCGTCTTTTGGTTTTAAAAGAAACAAATATTATTATACCATCGTATTAAATGCGTCTGATATAACTTCCGTGGTTCTTTTTAATAAAATCTGTAGTAGTTGTAATATTCTAGTTATTATGCTTCATTCTGCGTAATCAAAATAAATTGCTTACGTTGTCTTAAGTTATACATATTTGTAGTGTATTATTAACACATAATAAATGGCTGGACAAGACTCAATATGTGCCCATATAATTAGTAGAAATGCATATATTACAATATTTGTCTTATGTCTACAGTAACCCATATATCGATTATACGCCAAGTAACAAAAAAGCGCTCAGTATACACTTTATCCTGCCATCGTTTCCTAATACAATAATCAAAGGAATATGAGGGGTTCCTCAGAATCAAACATATGCGTATGGCGATAAAAAGGCGGATAAAGGAAAAGTCCTTCAGAAATTGGGGTCTTAAGGGCGTGATATAAAGGTTAACAGTAATTATAAGAAAACAAATTTATTATATTATTTTTACAAGTATTATTTATCAATATTCATTATTCTAGTAACATTGATAGTCGTTTCTATTAATAACCCACCACTTTTTGATAAGCTGGATTCCAATAGATTTACAGTAATTTTGACGAGTAGTTTCATGGAATAATAGTTAGTGCGAGTGTGAGTCCTTCATCGTCAGGTCATGTGACTCTGTGATTTTACTCGTACCTCATCAAGATATTGTTGTTGCGATCTGGTTTCTATTCTCAAGTCCCAGGCAATATTTTATTTTACGTATTACTGTGCAGTATAGCTTAAATATCTATCTCTCTAGGCTGAGACTTATTTCTAAGATTTTTCTTAGTGCTTTAAAATTTCATTTGAGAGTTCATGGACAAACAAATATGAGTACGTGTAACATGATTGCTAAAGATTTGTATTTTTTTTATAAAACATTTTATCGTTATATCATATTAAAAAGCAGATAAATTGACAGTTATTATGAATCCCCCATACATGATCATCAGAGCACAGAGCAACTGTCACGCATGAGATAATCTGGCAAGCGGGAACTGCGCCCTCAGCGACTTCACAGTTCGAACCCATGGTTATAAGGTTCTATGGAACTTAGAAAGATTGGAATAGTCTTTGTACACTTACATGTAACCAGAAAGGCAGACTTTTAAATACGTATTATTGTGCAGAATGGACGATTTTTTATATCAATTAATTTAGTTTACTTTGTAAGTTTTGGATCAATACTAAAACTCTCACGAAAGTTTTCTACATTTCAAGCTTATATCGTGGTATTTTTCTTAAAACAGAAAAGTAGAAACAAGAAGAAGAGTGTGGTTCGGGCTTGCTTTTGCTCAACTAACCTCATTTGAATACCCAGTGTAAAGGGATTTTCCACGACATCTATTCTAGTGCCGTAAGTGTCGTAAACTCTTCCATGACTTACGAAGTCGTTTTCCTACTTGGCACGTGTAAGAAGAATGTAATTGAGGATATTACTATAGTAGGAGTTTCTTAATGTCAAGCTTGTATGGTACCTTCTCCAGTATTTCTCAGTTCTCTATAAGGCACATGTAAAAAGTAATTTTCTATATTAAATCTTTGGCAAAACATAAAAGAGAGATTGTGCACCTCTCGCTCGCTCGCTCGTGTATAAATTAGTTTCCCGGAGATTGTTTGTCTAGTGGATGGCTTTTTATTTATTTTTCGTTAACATTTATGAGTTTTTCGTACGTTGTTGGTCTACTGGTAACGTTTGTTTGGTTATTCAGTACACTATACAATGCTATGTGATATTAATGCATTTTTACTGAAATTATATTTTTTATCTCTATTTAGGTACGTATGTTTTATTTGTAGAAAACAACTTAATAACAAATATTTACATAAACATTCCCCTTTTATTGTTCTTCCCATTAGTAATAACGTTATCAAAATCCATTTCGTAATTTAGGGCAAGTTGGAGGACGAACAGAGGTTTTACATAACCGTAGGTACAACATCTAAACTTAAATTTTTAAAATAAATATTGAAGCAAACAATTATTGCAGAACTATAATCATTTATTATTTTAAAGTATAATTGAATGATAATTTTGCGTCGAAAAAGACTTTCCCTATCTATCCAGGTTAATACACAAAACACAGTAAATTTATAAATATGGAAATTATGTATTTTAAAAGGTGAAATTTTCATACATCGTGAAGCGGTCAGTAATTAATTAAAAGCTTAGGCTGCGCCATTATGGGTTTTATGGTAATAACTAGTAATACGGAAGCCTTCAAAGGGTACAGAAAATTAACCGAAGCGCACCTATGATACTCGTACAAAGGCAGATGCTGGATCTAGATTAAATTACCTAGACTGTTATTAGTCAGATTTTACTTTGAACAGATCTACAGTATCACAGTATTTATTTAATTTGGCTATCCCTCTGGTAGTTTCGACGAGTTTTATCCTGTAGTTATGAAACTTTTTAACTAAATTCCATAAAACTATCATATTTTTTTCGTAGACGTATTTACTAAATAACTTGTCCAGTATGTATAACATATATTTAAACTAAGGATTCATCTCCAGAACTGTCAATTATTTTGGGGTAAAAAGAAGCCTATTTTTTTTAAGCTCTTAAGCTATCTCCATGCAGAAAAATCATGTGGATCCGTCCTTCGATTACAGTGTGAAAGAAGTACAAAAAAACACACCGTTTGCAATACCGTTTATAGTATACTCACGTGTATACAATATATAACCTTTAGTGCGATAGGTTAGAGTCAGTCTCTCCGGTGTTTGTGTAGTGTACATGAAAAATAGTATTACAGCGTCTTGGTTAAGGTTAACCTTCTTGAAGTCCATCTAAGTTAACCTTGTTATCTACCGCAGTTAGTGTTCGGGCAGCAAAGAGAAGCGTTGTAATTATATAAAAGGCTTTCAACCCTACATCTTGGTCCCAAATCTAATGCGCTGTCCGGCTTTGTATTTAAATTGTGTATACGTATTGCTATCATTCTATAACAACACTAAGGTTGTTTTTAGCCGACCTGTATGAAAAAATATATTATAATTAAACTCTTAAATACATAAACGATTTTCAAACATTTCAAATAGAATTAACTGAATAGATTGCTTTATTAATAAGAACAGCGTGTATATGAGTTTATAGTAAAATGAAATTAGTTCTGCCTATTGAGATACCAACGTATTCAAATTAAACTCGGAATATCTTTAGTGGTTATTGAGTGCATAGTCATAACTCCGCTAAAGCTGATTGCAGACTGAATCGTATTTATAATTAATATTCATAAGCACATATTGATTTGATGGATTTTAGTTTAGTTTTACTAAAAGTCTGTTGTAACAATAAATTAGTTCAAACTTTATATTAGTATTATAGACTTTTTTCTCTCGAATCCTACACATATGACACAAAGCATTAAAGCTTATTTAAATTCATTAATTGTTCTACAAGATCTTCTTCTGATAAAATAGCTGTAATAGTTTACAATTTTGGTGTTCAATTATTTTCATAGAGTTGAAATACACTAAAATACAAATAAACGTCATTATAGTCGTAAATATTGTCAAGTTTACAAACCCACAAATGTAAATGTATATAATAAATATAACACTTGCTAAATTAGGATTTAGATATAAGAGTAAAATTTGTACCTTTTAACTATTATTTGCTTTACCACCAGCTCGGAATATTGTTAATATAAGTGTTAGCAACACTGTTTATAAAGTAGTAGTAGCGGGTAGATCATTTTATATTATTTCAAGTATACTGACGCGAAAACAATATATAACCTTTAGTACGATAGATTGGTCTTAGTCTCTCTGGTGTTTTCGTGCAGTGAGTTTGTGTTATAGTGTCGTGATTAAGGTTACCCTTCTCGAAGTCCACGTAAGTTTACTTTATTATCTATTGTCGTTAGCGAGGTCGAGTGGTGGAGGTGAGAGTTATTATATTATGAAAGAGCTCTTTAAACCTGCTCCTGGGTCTCAAGGCCCAGGCACTGCTCACCTCAGTCTAAATTGCATGTGTATACGTATTGCTGTACAGTAACGTGTATCATTTCTCTCATATACTTAGCATGAGGTAAAGAATTTCCCAACTTAAGACTGTCCTTTTATAGAAATACTGTTACGAACAGAGCACAGTACTTGTACCAAACTATAATGCCAATTAAGTAATTTACAATATTAGATAATATGAATATAATTTGACTAATTCATATAAATTATTTATTCAATTTATTAATTACAATCTAAGATTAATATACTTGTCTTTCAAATAATAGTAATAATACAAGAAATTAAATCACTGACATCTATTGAAGTTTAACCAATTCATGTTGCCAGTCTAAGATAGCTATTTGCATCATATTTTTAATAATTTACCTTAATACATTACAATTATTTAACATACTTGACACGAAGCCGAGCAGTGCTTAGGTTTTGAGACCCAGGAGCATATTTATGTAGATCTTTAACTATTCATAAAATTTTGATCACGTTAGCACTCAACTAAGCCAGTAACAATAACAGAAACAGAACAGAAGTCGTCAAGTGGAGCTAGTGGGGCTATATTTATCCAGTATGTATCATATGTAAGTAAAAATACAATTACTCTTATAAGATATAAACACAAACAAGCAATACTAATATTATTATGAATTTGGAATATAATATTTGGTACGTTATGTCTGTAGGTACCCTGAAGGGTGCGAGTTAAATTGAGCACCGCCCAGACTCAGACTCTCATTTCCTCCATCCACCATTGTACGCTACTCACAATACAAAACATTTTTTTACGAATTTCGACAAAAAGTGCTTTGAATTTTTTCCAATCTTCGCCTCTATTCAGCCTGTAAAACTTAATGTTTCAAAGGGGCGTGGTCTCTGGATATTACTGCCATTGAGTATAGTGTATAGAGGATAGCTAATTACTTGAGGGTAAAGGTTACGCTTTGCTTTTACATGGACATCATAGTATATTACGGTTTCAATATTTATTATTTAGATTTTGCTGATATTTACGTTTAAATTTATGGTCAATAAAAGTCTAATTGTCTGTTAGTCTGTAAAATGTAAAAGACTAAGAATATGTACTCGACACGGGCAAATTATATAAACCATATCAATTCATGAAAGCGTACATGGAGTGCAGCATAACGACACACGACTTCAATGCTGACCGGAACAAAGTGAACAAAGTGATCTGACTTTGACAACTAAATCAAATCTATCGGCACGGAAATTATAATGAAATAAAACTACCCGTGAATACTAAGTTATTAGCCGTCATGCTAACTAGTTGTTGAAGTTGTTGATAACCAATATCTATTAAGGAAACTTGTAGAAAAATTATTGATTAGGCGATCTGCCAATGATCTGTGAAAATGATATTGAATGCAATCAGTCTGCAGTTGTATAAGAATCAGAAAAAACTGACTGACTGACATACACTCCGTATGTCAGTAAATTGGAATGAAAAACCGAATGAAAAAGCTTTACACCAAGTCTGTACTGCCGGCGCGTAAGTATAGGTTTGACCTTGAATGTGCAGAAGTCACTATTAGGGCCTTTTAAGCGAGGAGCGCGGGGCGGATGGAACTACCAATACAGGCACGCAGCGTGCTCACAATGCACAGCTTTCCCCCACTATTTTTCTTAGACCTAAAATTAGCTGCCGGCTACTATAGTGGGTAATCACTGTTATGTCATTGACAGCCATGCATTATGGTAATTGGTGACCATCAGTATCGGGTGACAATATGTTATAAATTCAAAAGCAAAGGGTTGTATAAATTTCATACGACCAATTATAAATATTTAAAATATAACATCAACTTAAAAAATCCTTTAATTTTATAAGTATAATCGTGAAAGTTAGTTCTTAAGTACTGTTAAGTGCTTAAGGAGCGAGTTTCTTAATATAACCGTCGTGATAAGTCGCTAACTCTTTAAGAACAAATATTACTCATTCAGTTTACGAGATTTGTGTCTCAAATTGCAGTATTATAATCATTAATTACCTTAACTACGACTTTAATAGGCTGTAAATTACTAATTTGATACTGATATTTTTGAATCTTTTTATAAGGATTAGACGTAGATACTTTATAATTTACCTGCATACATTCTTTCTCTTCTACTTTAGTGATTTTGCGATTTTGTAGCTAATACATATAGATAAAAATAATAACTAATTACAAAATGATATAAATATAATAGCAAATATTACAAAAAACGAAATTTGGACAAGTGCGCGTCAGATACGTCCGCCCAGAGTTGGGGACTGTTGTTCCCATACATTGGTTTAAGGAACCGTCAATTACCAACTGCAAATAACATTTTTTGGTACGGGAATATTAAATAAGAGGTTTTAATCTCTTTTGAGTGTAAGAAAATATCTATTAAGTCGCTATTTTTAATTGTTTGGGGGTTTTCAGAGCTCTGAGGGACTACAGACCTAAATATTTGATTCATATTTTAACTTTTTCAACACGCTACCTGAGAAAAGGGTCTTAACCGATAGATGGATAGTTAGACATGCAACAAATTGATTCTATGAGTTCCTGTTATTATTTTGAGGTAAGGAACTGTAAGCAGCATAAATACCGGTAGTAGCTATATCGTATGTATTTTATGACAACATAATTAGTTATAGAAGCAAAATAATTAAAAATCTAAAGGAAAACTATATTAAATACAGCAGTCGGTACTTCAAAGCAGAATTAATTCAACTACAGAATTGCACGTAAGTTTTTTGATATACGAGTGTTGCGGCGTCTGTACCGCAGCGAGATTAATTGGGGGCCCGATGGATACCAGACGATAAATCTTCTGTCTAAGTGCATACATACTTCTACAGAAATATATATAGGAGTTTTAGCTGAGTTTAAAGAGTTTGAAAATGTAGGTAAAATAAATAGAAGTTTCATAAAATTTGACATCGACAACCACAACAACAGGCCAGGATTAATTTTGTAACTATAATGTTAACGATATAACGTTTACTGGACAAGTATATCAAAACCAAGCTGTTTTAGGCCTTGTAACCCTGGTGAAGATTTATGGGGCCCAAATGAAGTAATCCTACGTAAAAGCAGATCCAAATCCGTTATAATTTTGCAACAGCTTTGTGTATTAGAGTACCTCAATAATATTAATAGATGTCAGACTAAATTCTAAATCATTTATGTGTGTCCTTATTAGTTATGTTTTGTCATCATACGTATTACTTTATTATTAATGCTTAAAGAGACTATAATATTATTATTATAAATATAAGTACTTTTTATTTTATGTCTAGTAATAATATGTCTAAGAAAATTGGATACCTTGTGAGTTGTGATAGAAGCAGCACGTTCGTAGTCTGCGCTGAATGGAAATACAGGTGCGATCCAATAAATCAAACCCGATCAGGTTATCGACACGCAACGTGGTTTCAGGTTTATTTCGAAGGTAAAAAGGTAACTATTATTAAGAAAAAGAAGATTGTGCCTCAAAAATATACATCTTACTATCTTACTTTATGTATGTTTTGTTAATGAAAAAGAAAAAGAAGAGTTGTAGTCTATACGTTGACTAACTGTATGACGGCTTGACTAGAATATCCTCCTGGGGGTTATACTTTAGATACATTCCTTCAGCGTTACTCCTAGATTATTAGCGATGCAATAATTAATATTCTGTCGTGACGGCGTATTTTATTTTGTAATATCTACTCCTTCGATTGATGCTTATTAGTTGTCCAACATTCAAGAAAGTGAAAATGCTACTCTATAAATCCTACTTACATCAAATGACAGGATGTATAATAATTATAAAATGCTTATTGAACACCTGAATATTTTTATATGACGACAAGTATAAGTGGGATTGGGATTTATAAATATATATTTAGATTAATAGTAAGGAAGGACGCATGAAAGAGGTTTTATGTGATAAGAATGGCTGAATAATAGATGAAGACGAATGACGATTTGTTTGTAATTAGAAAGACGTATTTTTAAAGATTTATATTTTATGATGAAGAGGAATTAAATTGAAGATTTTAATATCTTATTTTACATTTTCTACATATATATATATATATATATATATATATATAGGCGGTGCGTAGGTTAGGTTTGCCTTATGTCAGCCTACCCTTAAGCTAAGATTGATGGCACTGCTTAGGTTTTTGTAATTGTAAGTCCATTCATATTGTCCATTCAATATCACCCCTTATTTTCTCCGATACAATAATTTAACGAGTAAGAAGAGATTTAGCAAAGTATTTTTGAAATGAATCACAAGCCACAACATATTGACCTCTAGAATTTTTCTATAAGAAACATTCGAATAAAATCAAAATTTTAAAAATCAAGAATAAAGCATACGAGTATAAGTTACTCGTACATTTAAAATAAACCTAAGTCTCGTTCAGAATTTTAATAAATCCATTGGAATAACGGCTAGGTCACGTTGTGAGTAGCATTTAAGAATCGCACCTATTGGTAATATTTTATTTGTAAGTCGAATGCTTTACGACCTTTCCAAGACGAAAACTCATATTTTATAGGTAATTTCGTAGAATTGGAGGATCAAATCTTTAAGAACTTTTTTACGATTTACGTGAGTATGCTTTAACAGTTCTCGAGAAATAATTTTTAATGTTGCATTGAATTTTTGCTTTAGTAATATTAATGGTCAAGTTAAGGCTACAGAAAAACGTAATTACTAAATCTCGTTTTTTTTGTAACTAATTTTTATTTACTATACAGTGAGACGCTAAAGGGGTCAAGCAGTGCCTGGGACTTAACACCCGAGAAAAGGTTTTAAGAGCTCAACAAAACTATGATAATTCACTATTCAATCCACAAATTGACTAGTCAAACAGCTGCTGAACCATTGGGTATATTGAAGCCATAGGGGTCATTTTTAAAATAAACCAATAAAAACTTTTAGAACTAAATACTATTATTTATTGTTACCAACACTGTTAATAACTTTATATTCCTGATTAGTTTCTATTGATTAATTGTTCTAATACTTATAAGCTCTAACTCGATAGATCAACGGAGAAAAATTTCAGCGATTTTAGCAAGTGAATATTAATCTATCATTGTAGTAGTTGTTGTAATTTAACCCTTAAAGAGGATCACAACCTTATAATTAATAATAGTTACTATATAAAATTGATTTACTCAATAACACCGTCAGGTAGGATACGTAACATTTTCCTCCGTAAAAATAAAGGTTGTTTCTACCATTTAAGTCAAAGCAGAACATCTTAACACCCCATGAATAAGGATTAAAAATATAGTAAAAGTTAAATTAGACCTTATCTAAAATATGAGGGTACTTTAGGTAATTACTAAGTCGATAGCTATTTCAACTCTTTACGAGCATCAGGGCCGCCATGGCCGCGATAGCGTCTAATTGTCGAATAAAAAAGGATTAAGTTGATCCTTGTTTAATAAAAATGTTAATTGAGACTTCCACACGCAGTATGCTAATGTTATGGCGGCTGCGATTGACGATGGATTATGGCAGTAATGTGTTTGTCATGGAGATACCGAATACTTACAGGCTACTGGTATCTATCCGACTTTGTCCACGGAAACTTCAAAATTGGGTCCATGGAGTGTTCGTGACTATAATAACTATTATTTTATTATTTACTCATTCTGTCTCTTGCTCATTGATATGTCGGACGCAGTTGGACTGAGGGTGGTAAGTTGAGAGCTAGCGTCAGGCTGCTCATACAGTGTGCAGTGTGTAGAGCCAGTGATGTGTTGTGTGTAACGTATACACTACAGTCCAGAATTGAAGTGTCTCCAGTGTTTAAAAGAAACTGTATATACAATTAACATAATTATAGAGAATTTGAGAAAATTATCTTCCTAATGGAGGAATCCGAAGTGAGCTACAAGTTGGAAACTTTCACTCGGATGCTAAGTGTTAGCAATACTGTTTATAAAGTAGTATTAGCAGCAGTGATGGCCCAGTGGTTGAGACGAATCCGAGGTTCGATCCTGGGCACACACCTCTGACTCTGAGTTATGTGTGTTTTAAGCAATTAAATATCACTTGCTTTAACGGTGAAGGAAAACATCGTGAGGAAACCTGCACTCCTGAGAGTTCCCTAACAGTTCTCAAAGGTGTGTGAAGTCTACCATCCCGCACTGGGCCAGCATGGTGGACTATGGCCTAATACCCTCCTCATTCTGAGGAGGAGACCCGGCTCAGCAGTGTGCCATTGAAGGATCGGTCATTTTATATTATGTCAAGTATACCGTGTAGATATTATATAACCTTTAATGCGATAAATTAGTCTTAGTGTTATAGTCTCGTGGTTAAGATTAACCTTCTACAGGTCCACGTAAGTTTACTTTAATATCTATTGTAATTGGCGAGCTCGAGTGGTGGAGGTGAGTGTTAATATATTATGAAAGAGCTCTTTAAATCTGCTCCTGGGTCTCAAGCCCTAGACACTGCTCAGCTTCGTCTAAATTGCGTGTGTAGGTAACATTAATAGGTATTTTATAATGACATCGTGCGACGAGTAGTTTCAAGGATAATTTTGTTAACTAACCCACGAAATAATATGGAATGTGAAAAACCTTACTTTAATAAGAACTCACTACGAAATAAAATTTAATAAATACTTCGCACTAACCAAATTTAGTATGACGGTCATACTTAATTTCGAGTATGTAATGAAATATTTCGTACAACGTAAAAACAAACCTTTTGTTTTAATTAAAGTTAATCTTTTAAAAGCGCATGTAACGAAATAACATATTTTCATAACAGTCTCTCACGAACTTCTTTTAATTAGAAAAGGTATAATAAATTACACCCTCTTGCAAGGGTTAAACAAATATTCTTAATATAATCGGATATATCATTAAGGCTAAACATCCTTGTGGCTTACAAAAAGGACCGGATAAGCTGGTTTTTTAAAAATGTGGTTTTTCAGGTTTTATATAATCCTTTACACATATCAAAGTATGTCGGATTGTTGTTATTTCTCTCATAGAGAAAGCTTATGAGCTTAAAAAAACATAGGCTACATTTTGTCCTAAAAATATTCCCAATTCTTGTGGGGTAAACAAAAAAATAAATTAAATTGAAAACATATTGAAATTGAACAAACACATAGTTTTGAAAAAAAATAGATATGCGAATTTATTTGAACAATTACATTTTTTCGTTAATTTTAAAAGAGATAAAAATCCTCTAAATCCTATACTAAGTCTGAAACCGAAATTTATTCGACCAATTCATGCTCCCACAAGTCGGATTATTGTAAATAAGTATTACGCCGACACCCAAATTAATCCATGCCGCTTTTTAACGAAATGCGAAAAAGTTACTTAACCAACTTTTTCTCGCTTTGACTTTACAAAACCCTTGGTGAAATATCGTTGTACCTATGTAACGTAAATAACGAAAGATTGGAATAGCTTTAGAATACTTAGCGGGTCCTAACTATATCTCTAATGACCTCCGATAGATGCAAGGCAGTTTGACGTGTAGTCTCTTAGTCTTTTATATTATTAATTTATTAATATTGGACTGCACCCTTTTTTTTGTTACCTTACCCGACCAGCCCTGTGGGGGCTAGCAGGTTGTGTGGGACTCGCCAGCGAAGAGGCCGTCTTACCCACTAAACCTCCGCGGTTACCCTCTCCGTCATATTGAGACACTGTAGGATCGCTTACGCATTCTACTGGCTGTGCAGACGTCTCGACGGTCGACCCGCACTATAGCCTACTAGCCTATTCGGGTTTGTCCCGAGTAACGGGGATACCCCTGCATCGTGCGAGAGAAGGAGGTGGGCGTAGCGACGCCGCCTTCTCTCTGGTTGACCTCTACGGACCCGCTCCCCGAGATCACAGACTCACAGAAGGAGGCGACGGCCAACCAACCTGCCTTGTTTTTGAGCATAGCTCCGACCACACTCGGTAAAGACAGGTCATCACCTATAGATGACACCAGGGCATGGCGTTGGGGCCACCAGGCAGAGCACTCGGCCAAGGTATGGTGCGATGTGTCTATAGCCGCCCCACAATCATAACAAGCCGGCGTCGGCTCCCTCCGCTCAGACACAACAGTGATTGGTGAGCATCTGCGTCAGCCGAAACGTGAGGACGCCGTGGAGCCTGCCAAACCAGCGATTGGAGTGCACCCTGCAGTAACGTCACATTAAATAAAATACAAAAAAAATACATTTTCAGCTTCAGTCGCATCTAAATGGTTTTTCATGGTATAATAACCATGATCCGAAGTTGTAAACAATAACTGTAAATTGATGTAAAAATAGTTGGTAAAAGTCAATATCGCTTAAGTCGAAAACACTTAAATTGATATTATAACTCTTACAAAACATTTTGTTTTTGTTAAAAGCCACAGATTAAAACACAAAATAACTGTACAGGAATCTGCCTTCTGTCTGCAGTCTAGAAAAGAAGCCGAATATTGCCTGGGGTTTGTGCACTTTTGCACTTATTTATAAAATGTTTACTTTATAAGATCACTCGACAAAATGGCTCAGATCTCTCGAAATAGAGGTTATATATTTAGACTTAGTTACGGTACCCATAATTTGACCAATATTTATAGTTAAGATAGGACAAAGTTAGTCAGGTCAGCTAGTGAAATATATAATGATTGTAGTCACTTTTAGGCATAAACGCAGCTCTACTTTTCCCGATATTCCCAGTCCCGCTTTCCCAGTTATCAAAATGATTCATATAAATACAATGTTTGCAAAATTTACCTCTTCAAATAATGGCAAGTTTTCTGAAATATTCGGAGTTTTAAAAGGTATATTTGACTTTACTAATAAGTATGCGGGTACCGAACAAAAAGTAGAGATACAACCTTTGTGTGCAAATCAAGTTACAGCGTTACTTGACGTTTGTTTTGTGTTATAAGGGATTCCTTTTAAATTCAATTTAATACTAAAACAGTCCTTTATCAGACTGAACACAATAAACTTGTTTAAATTAAAAGATTTTATTTTACACACAGAACTACAATATCACTATAATTTTGTATCATATATATTACTATACTAGTCGACTCGCGTGAATTCGCCCGCGTGTAGCTCCGCTTTTTTTGATCTTAGCGTGATGATATATAGCCTATAGCCTTCTTCGATGAATGGACTAACTAACACTGAAAGAATTTTTAAAATCGGACCAGTTCGTCTTGAGATAAGCGCGTTCAAGCAAACAAACAAACTCTTCAACGTGTATGAGTATAGGAGCTATACTGCGCAGTAACGACAACAATATTAAAATATAATGAAGGTGGAAGCCGAGCAGTGCCTGAGGCTTGAACCCAGGAGCAGGTTTAAAGACGTCCTTAATAACCGTAAACTCTCACCTTCACCGCTTGATCTCGCTACCAAATTTTAAAAAAAAGTATGTAACTCAAGTGCTCCTTGATGACATAGTCCTAGCACCACACCAAGATTGTCTACTCGAAATAAGATAAAATGAACTACCCGCGAATACTAATTTATAAACAGTGTTGTTAACTAGTGTAACAGTTGTGCAGCTTTTCTAACAAAAATGTAATAGAAATAAACCTACAAACAAATAGTAGCACCATCTGTCAACACTCATATGAACTACCTGAGTAAGGCAAAGAAAAGTTAGTTATAGCTCTCGTACGGTGACGGTTAGGCCGTCGCCTCTATGAAAATTATCGCTATTACTAAACAAGAAACATATTTTTAAATACGCAACCTACGTGTTTTAGTAAATAATGAGATGCGTTGGTCCTAAATTGCTATTTTATAGAACATTTACTATCACACTTTTGCCTCGGTTAGCCGAATTTATTATAACTTACAATATTTCATAGTTTTTTCTTCTTCCAAGGTTGTTGAAGCTCTTTAGTTCAATTATCTAGATTAAAAGATCCACCCAACCATTTACATTTCGTGACTTATGTGTATCACACCGAAAGCTATCCTGTTAATTGACCGTTAGAATAATTTAAATATATTGCAGCCGCAAGCGATATTTCAACGCGATATTATAAATCAAAGGATTAGGAAACGGTTTAATGGATAATGGTAATAGCCGAAGACATGGAATATTTCATAGCTCGTACTGCTTTGAATATAAAGTTTATTATGTACGCAAATCCTACCGTTCGGAAAGACAGTACGCCAAAACAGGACGTATGGTCACATTATACATATGTACGTTGTAGGGTGATAACGACAAAATAATCGCGGGGGATGGAGGGGATAACAGCGGGATGCGTTGGGCAAAAAGTACTAAGTGCGAGTTAAATACCCTTTGTGACATGTCCTGTTGCCATTCATCGAAGGGTCCTCTCATTATTCAGTTGAAATTCGATTATTTTCCCATTTCACAAAATATCCATATCGTCCCCGGCTTTCATTCTAATTGAAAATGGAGTAACGTTTTAGGGCGATACAATGATCGCTCTTAATTTATTTATTTTCATATTTTGTTTGTTTACCTAATGTCACTTATGACCAAAAGGTTCAAAATAAGAGATAGATACAAATCCATACAAATAAATAAAATTGGAGTGTCTGTTTGTAATATTAAAATAACCGCTTTTTACTAAGTGCATATGGATGTATACACGGTAAATATACCAAAACAAAATTTTAAACAATTTTTGTCTGCCTGTTTGTTCCGGCTAATCTCTGAAATGGCTCAACCGATTTTGACGGGACTTTCACAGTCAGATAGCTGATGTAACAAAGTATAACTTAGACTATTTAACATCTAGCTACGATCCATAGGAGCGGAGCAACACGCAAACGAAGTCGCGCGGGTCGGCTATTCCCATATAAAAATATACTCAAAATTTTCCTTGGTCAAAGTAGTTATGGATATATAACTCGGATAAAAAACGATGAGAAGGAGAGGGGGTATGTTCAAAACACTAAGAGGAGGGGGAAAGGGTGACATTGAAAGGACTATTGGGTAAACGCAACGTAGATACTGCTACTAAACCCATAAATAACTAAACATTATGAACTCTTAAAATTACGACAGGATCCTAAGTGGTAACTTTGACTTACTACTCGCCTCCACTGACCAGGCTCTCTGTTTAACCTGAGCCTAAGTTACGAGCCTACATATATTATAAAAAGAACATAGTCGACAATTTAAGTAATAATGTTTTTTTGTGCAGTATGAACCCATTAAAATTATATTCATCATATAAAAAAATTGAATACTAAGCAAACCATTACCAAAATATTTATCGAATATATGAAAGTTCCAAATTTTTAGCTTCCTAAGAGCATGATGATGATTTTTAAAGTTTTTATACGAGCACTGTGACTCAATTATTACAACTACCCAAATGTTTTTATTTGATTGGGATATTTTATATTGATTGTGTCTAATTCTTCAGTGATCAAAGTTAGAACTGTTCTGTACCTAAATATTAAATTAACTCAAGACCGTGAGCTATTGAAATTCAGGGACATGTATAACTCCAATACTCTTAATATGTATTGTTTTTCCTCTTCTTCAAAATATTACACGAATAAGGCTTTGTAAAAGATATGAGAACAAATTTCAAAATAAAACACGAAATTTTATTGCGTCATAAATAACACCATATTTCACATCATAACAAGACAGCGTATAACAAGTTTTAATGAAACAAAATGTGCTAGCAATTTTCCAATTTCGTAAACGTTTATTACCAGCAATCATTTACGTGAAATCCTTTTAATAAGGCATAGCAAAGGAAGTAAGGAAATGATTACTACGCACAGTTAATCGACGTTATGACCGGCTTATACCCATTCCGAGGGTATTAGTCTCCTGCCCACCAATTTCTGTAATTTATTAAGAGCCTTGCTTACATTGACCGCTCTTTGGTGGCTTCTTTTTCTCGCTCGAAGGCACTGTGAGGAAAAATTAAAAGGAAGCGCAGACATTAGACAACTCTTACTAAGATCACAATTATTTTAATTGTACAAGTCGACCTGTCATAGTTTAGCTAGGTTACATTTATAAATGGCAGTAATTGTTTTTCTGAAATCCTATTTCATGAAAAATTGCATATTTTAAGTTAGCTCTGCAGCAATAACACACTGGAAACTGCAACTAATTTAATACATTAATTTTTGCTTGTAACGGGTTCAAAAAAACGGGCAGACAGTCAAACAATAATTTAAAAAATTTATTGTTTTAACATTAGGACTCATAGTATAGATTTTTCTTTTCTTAAATTACAGTTTTGTACTCTGTTATGATTTTCAGGTATAGATATAAATTATTTCATAAGGTCGCTATTATTGAAGATTCTGTATAACTCAATGTACACAAGTCAGTTGCATTTTTTTTGTGCAGCTGATATAATACAATAATTACAAGGTACAATATGGACATTTTGAAAAACGACTTTCGTAAACTCAGTGTATGATGAATGTAATTGTTTTACCACGAGTCTAAGGACTACGCCAATCATAAGTTAGCCATCATCAAAGACCCCCTGACTGATCCCTAATATTTCACTCATAATTGGTTTATTCTAAGCTCGCAGCGTTTCCGTATGTGGGTCCTTTGATCCGTCCACTGTATTAAGTTGTAGCGGAGATGTATTGCGAACATTATTCGTTCAGATATAAGGTTTTACTGAATACTTTTTTTAGACGGATTCCTTTATTTACTTAGGTGTTGAAAGTATTTATAATTTGAGCCTCTTGCTATCACGAACTTCTCTAGCAGTAGAGCGGATTTATATCGTTAGACCAACTAATGAGAGGTTAGAAAACTGCAAATCAAACAAGTATTATTTTCATAATTCCTATAAATATCCGATTATGGCCTATCAAGTTTGATCTTGATATATTTTTTTTAATATTAATAAAAGGTAATTCAGTTGATAGTGTTATATATTATCGAAGGTTGACATATAAGAGGTATAGAATAGATGCAAACAATATTATACTATGTATTTGCCTAAAACAAATGAATTAAAAGCCAATTAACTAACATGTTTGTCGTAACATGATTTACTTGGTACAATTTCCTGGGGTGTATGTTTTTGCGTTCCCTTTGTCCCGCCGGAAGCTGTCTGCCCTTGTCCCTTCCATTTCCGTTTGGTCACTTCTGAGAAACTTTTGTTGACAACTTTATCTTAGTTTTCTGCATAATGTATACGTACCTATTTTATTTATATCTTACATATAAAATTCTCGTGTCACAATGTTAGTAACCATACTCCTCCGAAACGGCTCGACCGATTTTTATGTAATTTTATATGCTTATTCAGTAGGTCTGAGAATCGGCTACTATCTATTTTTCATCCCCCTAAGTGATAAGGGTGGCCTATCCCAAATTTATATGGCAAAACAACGTTTGCCGGGTCAGTTAGTTTTTTTTATAAAATTATATTGCTGTTAGTTAAAAGTGATCAAACATTGACGTTTTGTATTATGAACGATGGATCCTCATACAAATATCACGAAATTCTTAGAGGTCTACATATAAAAAATATGTGTCTATGTGCGTCTGTATTTAACAACTTAAACTAGTAACTCCCACTAAGTATTGGAAGCCGATTAAATGTAAAAAGGGATCAAGGGCCGAGTAATGAATTTCACGTTTGTAAACCAGTATTATTTTAAAGTCTGTAATGATTTCGTTGTTTTTCTTTTTTTATTATTTACAATTGAATAACACGCTAAGTAATCTATCGGTTAAATTAGTTAGTGAAACTTTAGTCTAATCGAAAGTAATAAATTTAAGTGTCTCTTTTTAACCAGCGCATTAAAAGGGTAAAAACAATTAGAAATATATTGTATATTTTGTTTTTTGAATTCTGATATTTTCTGATCATTTCGGTCTTGTTTAAATTTCCAATTTAAAAAATAAAACTATAATTTTTCCCACTTTGTTCAAGCAGCTGAATTACAACTGTTTTTGCGAAGCTTCTTACTTCTACGTAGTTACTGTAAATCCAATGTATTAATATGTTTGCTTATTTATACATGCGTATTTTTCAAGTATAAGACAAAAGTTTAAGTACTAAATCTTGAATCTCGTGCTCGGCCCGATTCATACACTCAACTTTTTTAGTATAATAAACCTCTACAATATTGTGAATTACACTTAGCGGAGTGTCTCAAGGTGAATAAAATTTGAATGATGACAATGAACTTTCTTTTGCCATAGATTGTATATTAAACAATGAAACTTTTGAGTGAATATTAATGAAGACCAAAGTTCTAATCTTTGTCCAACTTTTTAGCCAATCTAAGTTGCTTTATAACAACAATTGAATATCTTGCTGATCTAACCTTGTAATAAATGCTAAACTAATGATACATTTACCGTTCCTGTTTGAAATATTACTAGCGACCTGCCCCGGCTTCGCACGGTTTCTTTCTCTACTATATTATGACTATTTATTATGAGTTATTACTACAGACATACAGACTGCGGGAAGAGACTTTGTTTTATACTATGTAGTGATATTCCGTTTTTTATTAATATTTTATTAATCAACAGTTTTTTTTAAATTAGTAAAATTGAATTTTTAATATTTTTCTTTCTTTAATTTGTTATCAATAAATATTTTTTTTTTATTTTAAGCACATAGTAAATAGAAATCTTTTGAAAGTGCCGATTCCTTTTCTAAAACTCACAAGTAAAAGGCATATTATGCTCTTTTCTATTATAATCATTTTTATAACATATCGATTTCTCAAATTAATTCTCTGATCGAAAGTTGATTTCTAAAAAGGAAATAAAGTTAGAAACTATTTTTGACTTTTTGTCAGTTTCGCCAAATTATGTTAGAAAATGGGTCCAGTACCCGTTCATACTTATATGTTTTAAAATATAATTTCAAAATATTTTCGAAGAATATGTAAAGACAATTTTTATAATATTTTGATTCACTTATTTACTACGTAATTTTACTTTACTCACGTTTTATACATACAAAAGTTTTGGTTTAAGTATGATTAGAAAACCCATTGAAATAGAACGTGGTATTTGGTTAATAGCATCAACCGAACCGTGGCCCTCACAAATATCTTTATCAGCTGACATCTGCAGACGACTTCATGATAATAGATTAATATCGGGGTGGTCAACCGATAGTTTTCATTAGGGTTTCTTTTTGTATACTTTACCGTAAGTAAGGCCTCCATTGTAAAATACATATAGTAATCATATTTTGGAATACCACTGGAAATATTTTTTAGAGAAATAAAAGATTACATTTAACATAGAAGTCATAAATTCCTTGAAAAATCAAACTTCTAAAAAAACGAAAATGGAATTAAAGCTTAAGACATCTGTGGTAGAGAGGGGTGACGAGTGAGGTGAGAATACAATTCCTCTCTGTCTGCTGGGGAATCATCTCGTAAGAGGCGAGTAACCCAGCACTTACTTGTTGGTCTGGTGTCTGTTCCCCGACTGGCTTGCGAACACCAGCATTCGAATCCAACTGCCAAATGTTTTTGACACGTTCCGTTCACGCCCCATGTTGGCGAGACTTCTCCTCTTCTTCGGACGCTTGCATCCCAATAATGCTGTAATTCCAGTAGACTTGCTTTTCGCTCAAGGTCTGCTGAAGCCGTAGCATTCTTCTCTTCACTCTCCTCCTCACTCTGTCTGCGAGGCGATGCGATGGACATGTCCATGGACGACGGTGGCCACTTATACGTAGAAAATTGAATAACAATAGAAAATTTAAAAGATTGTATAGCAGTTTGCAATTATTCGAGAAATATTTTCTACGATGTTTATTAACATCACAAAATATAAGACACTATGCTAACAAAATGTTCAATTCATCGTAGACATCGTAGAGGTGTGACTTGTAGACACAATAGCTATACTTGTAAACAAGTATAAACTTCCGTCTCGACTTCGTGCGAGTACAATTTACTAATTAGAAGTAATAGAAAATATAGAGAGTTGTATACAACGACGAGTTTTATCAGTACTCTATTCACTGATTCGGCTTAGCTAAATAACAAACATCATGACATCAGATTTCTATATATTATACATTTTGCATTAATAGTTATTTAATAAACCGTACTCCAGTAAAATAGGAGTCTTTAGGTTCCCATTGTTAGAAATGAAAGGCCAGCGCTGATTGGGTGCATTTGTGAAAGACACGAGCTCTTTCCAGCTGATTAATGTTTACTAGAGCTACGAATCAGTCTTTAAATTAGTATTGAAACTTTTCAGACTGTAATGCCTTAATGATTGATGTTAACTTTTTCACTGAACTTTTTCTAATTTGTTAGTGAAAAAAGTTACTTCAAAGTCGTAAATCATAGTTGTTCCAAAACTTTTTGCATTCTAAACTATTTTTAACTTATTCACGGGTCGATAGACCCATTTAAATTAAAATTTGAATTTTCGATATAATATTTTTGTACCGCTTTTATATTTACTTCAGTAAGCAACACTGACTTTAAATAGTTGGCAAGTCCTTTTGTTTTATTTCAATTAAGGTTGCTTACTATTATAGTCGAGTAACCTCTGACTCAATTTAATTGAGGTACTTTCTTAAATTATTTCACGCAGTATACATAAACGTTGGATGATGTTGTTAGTGATGGTAATAGTTTAGACGTAGAAGAAGAGACTCAGACACTGCTCAGCTTCTATTTAAAGTACGTTTTACTATTTGTAGGTTAGATGACAATATAACTTGGTACCACAGAGCAAATATGATGATGAAAGCAGGAGGTGTATTTTGGAACTCTTCTCTTAATATAGCGCATATGATGTCGAGGATTTGATGACATGAACTTTTATATTTATTTAATAAATGCCTACTCCAAAAGTCTTGTTTTGCACATCACGATATAGTGGAGTTTAGCGGAAATAATTACTAACGTCCTAATAATTGGAACAAAAACCCTTGTTTAAAACGGAGCAAGATCTGCAGGGGACACCATTGAGACACCCCTGACCGGCTCTAACTGACCGAGAAAATTGTAAATTGTGGGTTATAGACTGATTTGTCATTGTTGCTGGTACAATTTAGTTTTGATAGCCGTAATGAAATCCAATTTCGTGCAGTTATTTTGCTTTATTTATCACTTATTTTATCACTTTCCATATATTATATTTAAAAAGTTCGTCTAGACATTAGACTTAATAAGGAAATGAATTTATACACCTTTAGTAAATATGGCGCTTAGCGAGCGCTTTTAAAAAAGAAACAAGACAAGAGAGAAGAGTTTAAATTAATATTTATATTGCCCTACCCTTTCAGAGACTAATAGTAATTTATTGAATTTACAAATAGTTAACGTCCTTAACAAATGTTCTCTGACTAATAATAATTCACAATTTAGTAAAGAATATTCAGCAATTAAAAACAAACTATCCTGTGTAGTCCTGATCAATTAAAAAAAGTTACTAATGTCTTAAATAAACCCTTTAATCTATGCAAGCTATACCTACTCATTCGTAAAATTATCAATAGATACAGTTCATTGGATTGCTCGACGGTCTACGGCCCTTCAGTTTCTAATTCAGTTAATTTGGCCTTTAAATCTCATATTGCAAAATGGACGGACAATAATTGCGTTTGGTAAACACCGCACCGGGCTGAAACGACACGAGGTATCCATTAGTGCCAAAAAGCCAAGTGTACATGGCTTTTACTTTCGCTTTTGGATACTTTTTAGTCTATTTAGACTCTAAAATTGGGACTAACGTGTAAATTTTTCTTTCATGACATGTATGGCATACGTCAATTAATAGATAGAACCCAATAGTAGCAAACCTATACGTAAACGATCTCATTACGACTTTAGATATTGAGCCAAGCGATGCCTTGGCTTTGTGACCCAGATGCAGGTTTACAACGCGTATTATTGTTGGACAATTTCCTCAAAAAGAGACCAAGCTTTCAAGCTTTGGCATTTTGGCCGACTCGCGCGACTTCGTTCGCAGCCTAAGTTTCTCCTTGTTACATCAGCTATCTACCAGTGAAAGTCCGGTCAAAATCGGTACTGCCATTTCAGAGATTAGCCGGAACAAACAGACAGACAGACAAAAATTGTAAAAAAAAAAAAAAATGTTGTTTTGGTATATGTACCATGTATACATCCATATGCACTTAGTTAACAGCGGTTATTTTAATATTACAAACAGACACTCCAATTTTATTTATTTGTATGGATAGGAGTTATTAGACGGTTAGTAAAAGAAAATGATCTGTTAGATTTTAACTACCCAATAAATAATAATCCTAACTAATATTAATCGTTTCTGTTTTACGGTTATAATTATTCGAGGTTCCTAGCTACGTAGTTTTATTAGATGTTTTTTTTGATAATATCAGCTAAGTATGACATAATGAAAGTTATATTCAAGCGTCAAATATATCACCTACAGATATATAATTTTTAAAATCACAACTAACAAATACTAATAGGAATTTTAATGTCAAAACAAAAAACCACATGATAATTTTCCCTGTTCCAAATCCTATATAATATGTTTTGGTGTATAGATTTATTGATATTTATCTATAACTTGATTTAACACATGACAATTCCTATCCAGAAAGAAAGTACAATTATTGCGGGATAGAAAGGTATTATTGATAGCCTACAGAAGCAATATTCAAATGTCAAAAGATGAATTATAGTTACATTAATTACATTTATGATATTATGCTCCTTTAATAAATGTTTATATAACCATTGTGTCCTACGCCTTATAGTTAGCCAGCTTATTGAAGTAATAACATTGTCTTGATGAGAACAAAGGTGACTTTGTGCAATTAATTTGCTTCCATGGCGATGTTCGTCTAAACATATTATAATCAATTTATCGGTATAATAACAATAGCGCACTAACATTTAGTGCGATCACTAAGCATTTCCTTTGTCAATTATAACAATATTTTCTATTGAGACTTCATTACTCTCTGTTCTATCAGATTTTTGGTCATAGAAGCATTATGAGTGAATAATTATTATTTTACAAATTGCTATCAAAGCACATATTAAACTAATAGAAATATTAAAGTAATGAAGTAGTGTTGCTAGCATTATTGCTATAAAAATAATGATAATGACTCTCCACATTACAGGCATTAACTTCAGTATCTTTAAACAAGTGTAGTGTAATCAGTTATCTTAATCTTGTTTGTCTTTCGAATTGTCGAAATTGCAAATATTTTAAAGATACATTCACGATTATTTATTATACTTATTTTATTTATTTTTGCAATATGTACGGCTTTTTAAAATATTGAGGAACGTTAAAATTACTCAATATTGTTATAAATGTATGCTAAAAAAGACATTTCGTCTTTCGAGGTCGTGATTCAATCGTCGTACATAACTTGTATCATACACGTATCTTTGTAGTCATGAAAATGATCGATATATTTAAAAAAAATAAAAGAGGGAACTTAAAAAACAACTATAGAGTGTCCTGCATTTTTTAGAAAAAGCGTTTCGGTGAAAACTGAAATTTTTCCGGGCCCTTCCTGCTCGATTGGTTTATGTCGACGTATTTCATCACTCCTATCAAAATATAGTGAATATGAAACTAAAATTGAATACTCATATTTACTAACTAGCTGCCTGCCCTAGCTTCGCTCCGGGTATTTAAAGCAATATTATAATTGATGTCCTTAAATTGTCACTATGTAATTGTGTAGTTTTTCATTATTTGAAAAAAGAGAGAGTGAGAAAAAGTTATAAAAAAAAAATAATAGAAAGAAAAAGAAAAGCAACAGTTAATAAAAGAGGGAAGACAGAGCAAAAATAATATTGAACACGTAAAGGAGAGAGAGCGAAAGAGAGAAAAAGAGAGGGGGCGGGAGAGAGAGGTAATGGAAAGAAAGAAAGTGATAAAGATAAAAATTAAAGAGAGAAAAAAGAGAGTGATAGTATTATAAGAGGATGAAAGACTGAAATACTGTAGACTTCTCTCAATGGAAGAATTTTTAAAATCGGATTAGTAACAACAAAATGGCCATATTCAATTAATTAGTATATGTATATGGCAACACTAAATCACTTTTGTCACTCGCGAATAGTGTAGTTTTCTAACAGTGAAAGAATTTTTAAAATTGGATCAGTAGCAAAAATGGCCATATTCTGTTAATTAAAAAATGTACATGGCAACACTAAATCATTTTTGTTACTCAAGAATAGTGTAGTTTCTAACAGTGAAAGAATTTTTAAAAACGGATTAGTAGTTCCTGAGAAACTCTTCAATTTACAAAATGGCCACCTTATGGCACTTAAATGGCCATATCTTTTTAATTAGAGTATTTATGGCAACACCACATAGCCTATGTTACCCGGAAAGGATGTTCAGTACTTTTCGAGCCTATTCGCAACAAACAAACAAACATACAAACAATCAAATCTTTCCTCTTTATATAATAGTATAAAGTATAGATGAAATAGTAATTTTGTTTGCGTTTTTATATAGTATTGATATACACAAATAATTGGGTTTTAGGAAAATCAGTACCTATGAAATAATAAAGGTCGTTAAGTAAGGAACACAAGTAAGAACTATTAAATACAGGACTGCTAGTTAGTATGTTCATCTAATACCGTAATTGTATTGCACAAATGGCTCTGGTTATTACTCCATAATATCGAAGTTTTTACGTGAAACGGAAGGTTACTAGAAATAATTATTTGATAAATCTTTATTGTTATTCATCTAAGAAACTTTGCTCGCGAAATCTAAAAAAAACTACAGTAAGCTTGAGAGCTGCTAATGTCATAATGTAATGCTGTGAGCGGCTGACGGTCGACCGCCACTTCGGCTTCATTGGTCGGGTATGTTAGACAGCACATCTGTGGTGAAGTGAGTCTGACTGAGTCACAAGCCTCTGGTACTTTAACGTTCATGTAAAGGAATTCTGCCAAGGTTGCTGCTACTTACAAGATATTACTTTATCCCAACTGAACAAATAGTTCCCGTGGGATGTTTTGTTCGCGTGTACCAAGCAAATTTAAAGCACAGTTATTCCAACCATATTTACACATACATATTTATAGCAACTGCATTAATATTGTAAGGTTTTATACATTTTTGATATGTTTTAAAATGAAGATGGAAAATTCTTCGGATCAAAAATAAGCAGCTGCTCTCGTACATGCACTTTAGGTTATCATAATATTACTATGTATGACGTACGTTGTTCTGTGGAAACGCAAGTATATAAACATCTATACTAATATTAGAGCTAAAATATATTTACTTATTAAGAAACAATCAGTGGAAATACTCATTTACCCTTAAAAGTTTTTACTGGTTCATAACTGTTAACTATGTGTGAGCTATATTAAACTAAAACGCGTAAAATACAATAAAAACTTAACCGAACTCTTCTACTATGTGTAAACTCTCGCCTACACTGCTCGACCTAGCTATCCAACCTTTTAAGCAACCTACCTTAATATTTAACTAAATAAAGCAACAAAAGCAACGACTTATCAGACTCTTATTGAGTATCATCCACAATGAGAACCAAAATCTTTAACTAGTCAAACTGCTAACGTCGCTGTTGGTGTCGGTGAAACTTTCAAACTACATTAGTAATAATTACAAGCCAATTAAATACTATTAACAATGTTGATTTTTTGAAGATCTATATACAAGAAAGAATATGTATTTTCAAAGAAAAATATTGTTACAGACTAACATTATGACGGCTTGACTAGAATATCCTCCTGGGGGTTAAACTTCAGACACATTCCTTCAGCCTTAGTCCTAGATAACTCAAGATGTAATAATACTTAATATATCATGCCAGCGTGTTTATTTTGCAATCCCTACTTCTTCTATTGATGTTTATCAGTTGTCCAACATTTAAAAAAGTAAAAATGGTACTCGTATCAATTCTACCAACATCATAATTAACAATATATAATTAAATAATATCTGTAAAAATATTTATTAAAATAATATAAACTTTGCATTTTATTAATCAATTTTAAAAGCTTTTATCAATTTTGAAACCTTTCAAACCATCAGTGTCAAGTTACTATTAAAGACTAAAATATGTAGATATTTTCGTTAAACTGGCGAAGTTCAAAGGAGTTATTGGCCTTTTAGAGACATTGACTGTTCAGTTTTCATTAATGCCATGCCTATAGGTCTTTGTATATAAATAAGGGGATAAAAATATCGACTAAAAGTGCTAATTTTATACTTTATTTACTATCCATTTTTGCGTTCCTTTTATTTCATAAATAAATTGTATTTACTGCAATAAATTGCATATTTACTGTTAGCAACAATGTTTATAAAGTAGTAGTAGCGGGTATATCATTTTATATTATTTCGAGTATACCGACGTGGAGACTTTATATAACCTTTAGTGCGATAGATTAGTCTCAGTCTTTCTGGTGTTTTCGTGCAGTGAACATGGAAGTTAGTGTTATAGTGTCGTGATTAAGGTTACCCTTCTCGAGGTCCACGTAAGTTTACTTTATTATCTATTATCATTAGCGAGGTCGAGTGGTGGAGGTGAGAGTTAATATATTATGAAAGAGCTCTTTAAACCTGCTCCTGGGTCTCAAGCCCTAGGCACCGCTCGCCTCAGTCTAAATTGCATGTGTATACGTATTGCTGTACAGTAATGGGTACCACATTTCTCTCTATATCTATAGCATTACTTTCTTTATTTTTCATTTTAACACATTTAAACAAATCTATATATATAAAAGCGAAAAGTCACTGACTGACTGACTGACTGATCATCACGAAATTTCAGGAACTATAAAACCTACAAACTTGAAATTTGGAATGTAGTTTCCTTCTAGGACGTAGGTGTCCACTAAGAAACGGATTTGAGAAAATCCTCCCCTAAGGGGGTAAAATGGGGTTTGGAAAGTTATATGAAAGTCCTATGTTTTTGAAGTTAGACTTATGAAAATCGGTATTTACATTAATAACTTACAATAATAAAAATCTGTATAATTTATTTTGCAAAATACCCCCTTAAGGGTGGTAAAATAGGGGATGAAAGTTTGTATGGGAAAATTTAATTTATTGTCACTCTTAACTTGAAATTTGGAAAGTAGGTTCTCTCTAGAGGGTAGGTGTCAGCTAAGATTTTTTTTACGGGGGTGCCCCTCCTAAGGGGTGGAATGGGGGTTTGAAGGTTATATGAAAGTCCTATGCTTTTAAAGTTTGAGGTTAGAAAAGCGGGAATATGAAAATTGGCATCTAGATTATTACAGCAGCGGGAAAAATTATCTTTTTATAATCTCATAGAAAATCAGAACTTCTACGCGGACGAAGTCGCGGGCGCCCGCTAGTAAGTATATAAATTAATATTAAATATAAAATCGTTTCGATGTTAGTATTTGTTATCAAAACCGAAAATAGCTGGTAAGGTTTGTTACATAAAAGTTGAAATTTTAAATCGACAGGTTCTTAAAAACAATTACTATATAAAAATAACTGATTTTAGCTTTTTGTTAGCAACAATTTTGATAACGTTTCATTGGTTAATAGTTTTTATTTGATTAATGTATAATACATTTTACCGGCTCGATAACTTAAACTCATATATTAATTGTTAAATAAAGTTATCCTTATTGAAAATTACGTGAATGTTTAATATTTTTGAAAAGCTAAATTTTTTAACTCCATAAACCTATTTCTAGTTCTCAAGCCCCTAGCACTGCTTAGCTTCTTGTAAAGAGAATGTTCTATTAGTGTATGGGTCTCATTTCTGTCACCTAGATATATCCTACTAATATTATAAACGCGAAAGTTTGTAAGAATGTATAGATGTATGGATGTCTGGATGAATGGATGTATGTTTGTTACTCTTTTACGGAAAAACTATTGAATGGATTTTGATGAAACTTTACAATAATATAGCTTACACATCAGAATACCACATAGGCTATAATTTATAATGATATAGTGTGAATTATCTAAAATACAGCGGGTGAAACAGCGGGGCGCAGCTACTTATATAATATAGTAAAAATGTTTTCCTTCCATTAAATCCATCCAATTTAGAAATAAATATAAAGAAAACAAAAAAGCCTCCTTATCAAATAATAGTCTCTTTTTGAAAGCTTATCGGTTTGTAAAACATTCGAGAGCATTCCATACCCTTGCAGTGATTTTTAACAATGCCAATCAATGAAACATAAAATCCGGCTAAGCAGATGCGTCCTTATCCACAAACATTACAAATGTATCAAAATCTATTTAATCTAATATAAACTGTATGTCTAAGTATTAGCGTTTATTTTTCTTTATAGATTAGATGTAAATATGGCATTTTAGTGTATTATATAGGTCATTGTTAAAGCTAAGCTAGCCAATCAGTTCCATCAATACTTGAGGAAGCAATGAAGCGCGTTTAATTCTCTATGACGGTTAAGTCTTCGGTTTAGTCGTTTTCCTGATATCTGTGATTGTTGGAGACAAAGAATTATTTTGGAAATAAGTGCTGTCCTAACATAACCATTTTTTGAGAGTCTTGTGGCTTGTTTATCATGTTAAATAAGCCCTGTCAAAAGACAAGCTTGATTTTAAAAGTTCAGGAGTAACTCTAGATGTTTAAATATTTTCAGAATCAGCAAAAAATGATTTTTTTATTCTAATAGACTTTAGAAATTTTAGAAAATAATTAAACATGTTTAACATATGTCGGTGTAAAATAAGGGAATCCCTGGGTAAGCCTAAGGTTAGGCTAACATAAACTTAACCATTACGCAAGGCTAACCTAACCTAACATTGTGGCACTTAGTTACCACTTGGCAATTACATTGTAAAGAACTCACGAGACTTTAATCGGACAGCACTGCACTGCACTTTCATTAACACATTCCAGAGACAACTTCACTCCTTGTGAGACCGCGCAAGACTAAGACTACAGATAGATTGTCGAGGGTATATAAAGAGTTGAGACTGTCAAACCGACGAAAATGACTACCCTACTCCAGCATCGTAGAAGGCGATGACGGTTCGATTATTCGATAATCGTTTACCTTCCTCCGACACATACTTCCACAAACTTAAGAAAGTACTTCGAAGTGTAAGGTCACACCGAAAATATGCGAGGATGCGTTGCGATCGATGTTTTTGTAACTATTAGACTCGCTTCCTTTTGAATCCTCGCACATCTTTGGTGCAAACATATATGTATACGTTTTTTAATGATTTTAAAACAGTTCTTTAATTTTGAATTACACTTTTTGAAGACGTAAAATTTAAACATATTATTAAAATATATTATTTCTCCTTTAAATGAAAAAACTATGCAAGAGCTTTAATCTAAGATTTCATAAATCGGATTCTATTTCTAACAAATCCGTTATAAATTAAGATTATGAAAATAGAAAATATTTTATATTCGATACAATTCACTTGATATGTATTGAAATATCGTATCCATCAATTCTATGAAGTTGATTTGTTTCAGTTGCAGAGTTCATTCACGCAATGACCTTCAAAAACGATGAAATTATACAATTGCCAAAATCTAGAAAAAAGATTCTATCCCGTATGGTAAACATTGTTTAAAGTAGTTCAAGTAGTGTAATTTGTGCTTGTTGTTTGTCATTATCGAGGATCACATGGGTTATTATATTATAATTTGTTTATAAATAAATTTGTTTATTTTAATATTGGTTTGACGAACAGTAGGCGGTGGATATGATCATTCCAAGTACGTTCTTACTGCTACTATCTGCTCGTGGGTCATAAGCACCAGGCACTAATTAGCATATTGTTTTAAATGCAAGTACGTGTTGGTATTGTCCACTTTATATTATTACTTTTTTCGAGTTATTGCTAAAACTTATTTAAATAATTTATTTTTTATTGAAAAACAAAAAAAAATGTTGTCTTGAGAAACTTTTTAGCAAAATTATAAATTATTTTAATTATCAGAAGTATAATTTTATCCTAAGTTGAATTCAAACTAGTATAATAGAATATATGTATTATGTATATACGAGCAGAATATTGGATAATTTGAAGCACTTGAACGAATATAGTGAGGTAGCATAAGGAGCAATTACAGAGAGATTAGTGGGTAGTTGCCTAGTGACGTCACCACAACGACGTAATCCGATTAAGATAATTGCTGAAAATTTCGCCGAACCGTAATACAATGTACTCTCATACAATATAGATTTTATATTGTCTGTGTCAGAGCAATATCCTCCTTAACCTAAACTATTATCTATCATCAATATTGATTTTGTAAACTGAAGTGTAGACAATAATGAACTTTGTTGTACCTACATTTGTTTATACTAATTTTGTTATAAGTATGAACGCGCGATGTTTAATAGACTAGTCTTGTTCTAAACATCGTCTTGTACGGACTTCTCAGAGATTTTGGGTTTATTGTACTATCAGCATGGGTGAAGAGGCTGATAGTTACTGATATTATATTAATAAAAATATTTAAGCTACTTTGCGAGAAAGCGAGCAGTGCCTGCGGGTTGTGCTCCAGAAGCAGGCTTAAGGAGGTTATTTTATATGTTCTTCGCTACCTACCCTTTAAGTAAACTAAGTAATTAATATGATAGACAATAATCTCTCAATGACATCTATAATCTATAATGAAATATATAAGCTGTTGAGTATGTGTATTGTTGATTTTTTTAAAAAGATTACTAGCAGTTTGGATTACAAACTTCTAGTTTTCCTAAGCCATCCAACTAAGCTAAATGCTTGTATTAGGAGTAGGCTCACGTCAGTTATGTAGTGGCCGGGATTTGAACCCACGACCATAAGATCAAGAATCCAAAGCCCTGACTACTGAGCTGCTACATAAACCAATAATATTGTTTAACAGACTTTTAAAGGAGTTTTTCTGCAATTAAGTTTTGTAGAATCAACATCTACTGAAGATGCTTATATATAGGAACATAAGTGTGGCCGCCCGAAACAAACCTGGCGAAGTATTGTGATAGATGAAGCGAAGAAAATAGGTAAAACGTTGAGTGAGATCACAGCATAAGACATATCGTAATGGAGAATCACTAGACGCCATCTTCCTCATTTGGGATTGGGGGACATAGGAACATAGGTCAAGTAAGTCGGAAAAACTTTAAAGGGTTCATTAAACCTGTAAGATGTGTAAGCGGAGTATGTAAGGGTTAACAATTAACAGAATGATACTTATTTTAAATTATTTTTGCAATAAATATATTACTTCGTTAAAAACAACCACATAATATTTCAAAAACTTTCCTTCTATTAAACTCTCAATTTGTTTTCGCCAAAGTATCTTACAGAAACTTGTTATTTGCTAAGATAACAGAACTGTTTAAAATGCTCGTCAACATGTTCAAACCTAGCCGTTGTTTGATCTTAATTAACACACGTTGACTTAAAATAATCACGTCTTAGATCAAAGAGCTTAATACTAATATTTGCCGACGTCTATTGAAAGTCGTTGACATCGCTTTATAAATTATAAACATTAAAATTTATAGTATAAGTGAAACACCTTTATTAATTAATGTCATTCACTTATAATGCCTAATTACTTCCATTTTAGGTAAAAATCAAGGTTCAAGTTACTTAAATTTATGAAGTATAAGGAGATAATACCTACTTGGATCAGAAGTGGGATGGTTCATGTTGCTGTACATTAATGACTAGCTATAAATTTGTAAAATAGTAAATTTCAATATGAGTTCTTAAAAAAATAAACAGAAGTAATAATAGATTTTTTTATGGTAGATAAGGTGCAAACGAGCAGATGGTCCACCTGATGGTAAGTGGCCACCAACGCCCATGGACATCGGCAAAACAAGAGATACCCTTTGAGAGATTGTTGTGCCGATGCGCTGCATCCTCGAAAATAGGGTGGGGAGGGAGAATGAAGAAAACAATGCTGCGGTCTCAGCGGACCCTGAGCAAGAGCCCAGAGTTCACTAGATCCGCAGCATTAATGGAATGGGCTAGGGGAGTGGGAAAGTCTGGCCCACATGCGGCTCGACCGGAACGCGTCTATGACACTTGGCGGTCGGATTCGCATGATGGTGGTCGCAAGCCAGTCGGGGAACAGATCCCCTACCACCAAGGGGGTGCTGGGTTACTCGGCTCTTACGAGATGCTCTCCCAGCGGCAGAGGGGAATAGTATTCTAACCCGTCCCTTCACGGGTAAAATGATCTTGTCACTAATACTTACTTAGACACCAAGTGCCGTTAAGAATGATTTGCATCTAGGTACTTACATACTGAGTAATCGGTAGTAAAATTATAACTACCGCCAAATACAAATATTTTAAAAAATCTGTAGCTGTCAAATAAAGTTGAAAGTGTATCCTAACATTCGTATAACTTCATAATTTATAAATTATTTTCTTTCTATTGTAACTGAATTTGTACAATTTAAGTGTCAAATTGATATTTTGGTAGATTATTCCATAAAAATATATTACTATTTAACAAATATTACATGTAACATCACAATTACAATACATCCTTTGTTTACAACTTCTGCTAAGATTCGCAAAGATAAATACAATGTACAACTCGACACGCGACGAAATCACATACTGTATTATGTTGACATTGTGCGCTACTCATTGTTCCCGAAAATGTTTGAAAATAATTAAAAATAAAATGTGTATCATAATGATACAATTGGTTACGCTAAAATTGATTTTACTTTCGATCATACAGTATCACGGCTTGTTCACTACAATATTACTCTTGATCCAATAATAATTATGTCTATCATGTTAATGTATTTATCTGACTACCGCCTAAAATGTCCGCCATGTCATAGTTATATTTAAATGCTACCCAAATCAATGCTCAATCGGTTGAAATCAAATTTTTCTTACACATCAGTGCATGCTTGGTTAAGTAATCTAATTCTAAATCCAATATGGTGGACGACCTAAGATGGCAGACTAGTTATTTCAACCACTTCTTGGTATACGGATGTAGAGACTAGAGCTGCCTGATGCTAAATAGTAGAACAGTTGATTTTAAGCTAATGTTTTTATTATGATAAGAACGTTAAAACTAAAATAGTAACGTAAACAAATTATTATTGTTAGTCTCTAGATATTCTATGTTACATGTTACTTTGTGGAAGTTTAATAATATCTATGTTATTTGACGGTATGTTCAGATATTCGATAACACATAGTAGTACCCAAAGTCCTTTATCGTGAACTTCGAAATCTCTCAATAACCCGTGGAGGCGACCCATACAGCCGGCGGCCACAAGTTTCCAATAAGTAATTAAAATCGAGATTACGTCCTATCACAAAAGACGAGTATTTGCTCCGTACGCCTTGGTGGAGCACTTCAAATCTCCTTCTATTTCCTGCTTTCCTTGTAACTGTTGAGGAAATATAGACTGTAGTCTTTGTGATGACGTTTTCATTCGGTGGTATTTTTCGTTTCATATTTAAAATGCACTATAGAATGTCTAAAATAATATAAAAAGATTAAAAAAACCATTTTAATTTTAATTCATAAATTTAACATATTATTTATCTTACCTATATTATTAATGTGAAAGATTGTAGGTTTGTATATTTAGATGTGTGGATGTTTGTTACTCAATGACGCAAAAGCGGCTGCACGGATTTCAATGATATTTGCCACACAGATACATTATAACCTGGGTTATCACTTTACTACTATTTATTCCACAAAAATCAAAGATCCCGCAGGATAAGAATAACATATGTTTACTGTACTATGCACTTAAATATCTTATTAAGCAACAATATATTGAAAATGAAATGTTTTTTCGATAAATCGAGGTATTGTAATATTCAAGTTGCATTACTATTATACATTTTTCTCATTTAAATTTAAATATAATACGTGTTTTCTAAAAAAGGACATTAATAACCCGATTTTTCTCCAAAGACCCTCATAATAAAACCGCATCGAGTTCGATTCATAAATTATTCACCCACGAGAGGATTACAAGATAACGTCATAAAAACAAAATAAAAGGGTGTGTTTATTTAACGTTGTTTAGACCATTTTTATGAAGAACGGTGCAAATAGCCAAGCACAAACATTAATCTGCTTTGAACAACAGAAGACGTAAAGGGACTGCTCAGAGTCAATATTTTCTTAGGGGACAAAACTCCAGCTCGAGACCAATTAGAGCGTGATATAATTTTTATGTAAACTTAATTTCTGTAATTTATGTAAATGGAACTCGTATCTGATTTTAATAAACTTGTTTTATGTGCATAAGGGAATTAATTAATATCTGAAATGTTAAATATTTATTTCATTTAATAACTTCTTCAAAAGAGTAAGGTTTTTGAGTCGTCTAAAAGAGAGGCATTTTAATATTATATATTAAATTCTATTCATTTTATTTAAATTGATTAGACCCCCTTTTCGTAATAATATTTCATGACGATGATGAATCATCTTTACCAGAGAATTCTAAGAAATTTTGATTTTTTTTTCCAAATTTACTAGAGTTCCCGTAAGTACCTATAAAAAGATATTACCAAAAATCAAAATATAAGATTTATGAATAAAATAAGAAATAAGATTATATATAGAAAACACATTAGACAAAAATATAACAGAATTGAGAAAACTCTAATCATTTGTTTTTTGAAGTTAGTTGAAAAGTTTACTGTATATTTTTAATATTATAATAAACTAAAAGTTTATATTATAATGTGCAAGTAAATCATCGAACCCGTTAATGACAAGCATAATTCAATTTTCAGTAATAAAACAATCGATGCGTGTCTTATTAAACAGCGAGTATAAAATGTAGTATAATTTAGTGGCAACTCATGATTTATCGTCCTTTGCTGTTTCGGTGACTATGCACTTCTCTAACTCCTTCATTGAATCTGTTTACAGGATGTTCAATTTTGTATAAGTCTCTAAAATGTGTGAATGTAATATCAACACTTTTGTTTTTTTGATTGTTGGTAGTTCCTATATATATCATTAATACTCTTCTAGCTCAATTTAAGAGGAAGGTTCATATGTACAATACATACATAATATAGTAGAGAAACACTGATAATTTTAGAGGTTTCTAATGTGATGTCGTAAATAAACACATTTTTTTTGCACTTACATTGCAACGCTTGCTGAACCCTACGAGATAGACCCAAATATGTACTACAGTAATGTACACCTTAAATAGGTCTACAAAAAAGTCCCCGATGGTATATGTCTATCTCTTAGGCATAACCCACAATAACCATTTTTTATCCTTTACTTTTTACGAGAAATAATGGGTTATTTACGAAGCGATTTTAAACAATACAGCATTAATCCTTATCCAATTAGGTACATTAAATACATTGTGCACTTTATATAGATCAATATAGCACTTTACAACAAGATATTTAAATGAATATTTCCGAAGACACTACTGATTTAAAATGCAGGGACATAGCGGTTACGGCTAAATACACGTGTTAAATTACACTCAATCCAATTTAATATCAATTAGTATGTGCAATTGTATCTTGAAAACATATAGCAGTTTTACTAAACAACAGCAAACGTTATAAAGTTGGTTATAGAAAGCTATCGTGTATATTTTTATTTTACTAATATCAAAAATATCTCAGAACAAATTGAATTTCATAATACAAAGAAAGATTTACTTCATGTCTATTAAATTGAGAATCCATTTTGTTCAATTTGTGAGTATAATGGTCATAAGAATAATTTAATAGAACTTTAACTAGACTTGTCTGCGGTTCTACTTGTAGTAAATAAGAAATATTATTTTGTCCTAATATTGTGATAATGCCACTCCACGAGACCACAAAGAATACAATTTTGTTCTCTTTAAACAACAACAGACGTCATGACAGGCTGATGAGTGGGGTCGACGGATGGTCAACCGGCACTTTCCAGCTATCGGGCATCTGTTCTTTAATTATATAAAGTTAAAGTAATATTGTGTGTAAGTTCTGATTAAAATGTAGAATTCATATAGAATTATTGTCAATTTAATAAATATCCTTACAAGTATCTAAATAAATAAATAAATAAAATAAATATCCTTACAAGTGTGTGAAATTCATAGTTTTTGAGCTATAAATAAATTGAAATATTTAATAATTTTAATATTAATACCACAGCCTGTATTAAGGATTCAGGCGTACCTTCGAGACTAAAGCAGATTAGAGAAAGTTTGAATTTAAATTAATTTAGCGGATTATTAATTTTGAGTAATGAACTTGAATCTTGCTCTGAATGAGCAATTTAGTTATGGAAGATCTTTTAGTTTTATTTATTAAAGATAATGGCGATAGTATAAGTACCTACATATTTTATTGAAAACCATGGAATTATTAAAATTGCAACAACATTGAATACATTTAAGTATTTTTTTGGTGAAATGTAATCTCGAACAATACAAGTCTTTAGTAGTGGCACAATTGGTGGATGGATTAGATTCAATTATAGCTACTGTAACCTACTTCTGTTTCTTCCTCATAAGAATATTTGCTGGCATCATCAATTTACTTGTGTTCTAGTCTCAAACTTAATTCCTTCTTTAAAGTTCCACATCAACTGGAATAGTATTCTAAAACTACTTAAGGGTCTCCTTTACAATTGCCATCTTCTATTTTTTTGGCTGACGCCGGAGTTAACGTACCCTCTCCTACTTTAGCATTTAACTCTCTTCTTTTTTAGGATTCTACTCCTGCTGAGACAATATCGAAAGCTTTTCAAGGATCAGATATGTTTCTACTCGCTAGGATTTGATTGGCTAGTTTGTTGGTTGGTTAGGTTAGGTTAGATTTTACTTTAACTGGCTTTAACTGTTGTCTATTTCAAAAGGTAATTCTATTATACAAGAAAATGTATTATTATTAAATCTTATCTTCATTATTGAATTTCTAAATCAACAAAACAATATAATTTTCACATTTCACGAACTTTCGCCATTTCGCAAACACAAGCTTCGTCGCCTTAATTTCCTGAAGTCGTGGATTACGCCTCAAATCGTTTCTTCCCGAGATATAAATCTTTTAACACTCGTACAGCTTTGGTAGATCTTTCTGAGCCGCGCTAACTCCTACAACTGCAATTAGACGGGTTCGGGAGCTCGGTAATCTGGAATAAAGCACCAAACGAGGTGCTATTTAAATAAGCAAGCGGATTCTATCTTATAACGTGTTTCTCTAATTGTAGTTTCTCAAATTGAAAATACGGTAATGTTAAAATATCAAATATATTTAGAATATTATGTCTCTTGATTTGTAAAGACCAATGAAAAAGCTTTCTAATTAATCTTTAAATGTGGTTTGCTTATTTTCTGTCATCCGATTGAATAGAAACAAAACTATTGTTGATACACAAAAATCACATTAAAATCTATTCAGTAATGCCATTTTGCAATGTGCAAAAAACAAACTGATATTATTTTCTTTTATAATATTTGTATAATATTGAATATATTATGTTCAATAGTAATTATGTATTTAATATTCGTTTACCAAAACTATGGCGACGAATAAAAAAATATAAAGTTTAAAAAACTATAACCCGACTACCTAAAAAAGTGGTCTAAAGTGGAGCATTTTTATACCTATGCATTTCGGGGTTTCTATCTGAAATATTTTTTGTTTCGTCCTTTTTAGGCCACTTTTTTACATAGTCGGGTTATAGTTTTTTAAACTTTATATTTTTATTTAATAGTTTTCCGTTTCCTGGTCGATCGATTACCTTTATAATCTCATATTAAACCGTAATGTTGGTTTTTACTTGCTTAAACGAGTAAATAACGCGCGCGGACTATACGACCGTATTTTAAACATATATGTTGACTTGAACAATAAGATATGTATACATATTTGTAATATGCTCGGCAACACCTTTTTTTGATACCAAACACGTGATAATTATCTCAGTTTAATTTTTTTCAAGGTCAGAATCTGATGTATAAATGCTGTCATAAAAAAAATTGGTTGCCTGTAAAGTCGGTATACGGGCGAAAGTTTTACGTGACAACGACTTTGAGTGGTAAAATAATTTTAATGTGAATATTCATTCGTATAGTAGGAAGAAGGATGAAATAATAGTAACAATTTAAAACATTTATTTATACAAAGAATTATATTTAAAACATTAATTTATACAAAGAATCTCGCACTGAATTTCATATTAACAAAATTTTATTTTTATGTCTGTCTCTCTCGCTCTTAGGCGGGCTAACCATGCCCGAGTGGAAGGGACGCGTGCCTCTCACTCGCTCTCATTGTGAGCGCATAACGTGAGCGGAGCGTAACGCAGTTTCTTGAAGTGTCACCCGGCAAACCAATTTATAAGACGTTGTCACGTCAAAAAAACTATAAATTTTTTATAGCCCATGTCACCCGCGCCATTATTACGAATCTATTGACATCTCATTTATGAAAATTGGTTCAGTAGTTTAGGCGTCAGGGTGGAACATACAAACATACATACATACATAGACTGCCAAAATCTTCCTTTTGGCTTCGCCGTAGTCGGGTAAAAATATAATGAATAATAATAACCATTTAACACCAAATGTAAGTTCTTCTTACATCTGTTTCCTAAAATCAAAATAACAGAATATTTAATTTATAAACTGATACGTTAAAACTACATATTGAATAAAGCTTTACTTGTCACTCGATCTAAACTGAAACAGTATTTCAGGCTCGATGTTTGCAGTTTCTATTGTAAATTAAATTTTAATTAAAGCCACTATTTTCGAGATCTCTATAATTAAAAGTGCTAACAAAAAGTTGATGAGCACTTACGAGGCGGGAAGCTGAACATACGAGCTGGTAACGATCTCTAGACCCATAATTATAAATTAAATGGAATTTTTCAAATTGTTTGCAAATGTTACAAAATTGCAGACAGAATTGCAGTTATGCTTATTAAAATCTCGTTCATTTTTGTCGTATAAATTAAACCTGTAATTTACTATTAGATGTTGTCAGCGAATGAGAGAGGGTGACACCTATTGTAGCATTAGCTCAGTGGAGAGTGCGTTGGATTCACGATCGAAAAGTCGTGGTTTCAAATCCCGTTCTCAGCATTGCCTAAAATTGGTAAGCTAGGAAGACGGATTTGAGGACATTCTTGACAGGACTAAAATATTGGTCATCATTTGCTTAACTTACCTATCCAAAATTACAATAAACGAAGAATTTACATAACTCACGTGATAAGGGAGATCTAACACCACGACATTATACTACACTACTTTTATTACTTTAGACAGTGTTTACTACTTGATATCACTTCATACACGTCAATCGGAGAAGAGGACAAAAAGAAATACTTGTTAATACAAAATATTATCTATATTTTCCATACAATTATTTGAGAATATTCAAATAAGACGAAAAAAGTTCATATTAAAAGAAAATCGCAAAAATCCAAATACTATAATGGAAAAGTAATACCGAGCATCCGATGCAAAATTCCTGATATTTCACCAAGACGACAATATAACGTCTACCGATTTAATAACTATAGACGAAGATAGATCTGCAATATGAGTCTGGTTCTGTGATAAACAATGCTTTGTTTTGAATTCAAAGTTATATCCAGATTTGTATAAAACATATTTGTATATATTTACAAAAATAGATTTTATTATAAATAGCGATCACATATCAGAAGTGGGATAAAGGTCTCTTAATTTGACGAATCACATAATTGATATATTCGTTAACATTACTTTGATTAGTCAACATTGACAAATAAATCGTATAATTGTCTAAGGCGTCAGTAGCTTATTGGTGCGGGCGTTGGATTCACGATCGATCGATAAGTCGTGGGTTCAAATCCCGGACATTGGACTACTGGCGTGGCCCACTCCTGACACAAGCATTTTAGCCTAGTAAAGGGAATACTAGTAGTATGTGATTCATACTGCTAGTAAAAAAAAAAAGCAAAAGAGTTCCAAGCTGCAATGGGTTCAATTCCGCTTTTGTCACTGTCAATGCACCCGGCACTTTTTTCGTGGTATTAGTATGAGGTTTCTTAAGAAATGTTTTAATTTTTTTTTGAATAAACATTTTTGGAAGTCCATTATGTCGTACTTAGTTTTAATGTATCAGCTACATCAGATTTAGGTTATTCATCTTGCCTTCTAATTTATATGATTATATAGTTGACATATTATATTAAGACATCACAGCAAACTATCTGATACACCGTCACGCTTCGTTAGAAACAGCCAAGCCACTAACGTACACTGATTAGATTCCCTACGCCGTACACGACATGCCGTAAATCCTATCCGTTGATGTGATTCACGCTAATTTCATTTTGCACTCGCTAATCTAAACGCGCTTTAATCACGCTTAAAGATACGTTTAAATTACAAATTAATTTATTTGTAATTTCTAAATATTATATAAATTTAATTTATTCATCACTGGTCTTTACATCGTCTTTTTTAAGCGAACCATAGTCTAATTTAGTAATCCGTTCCTCGTAACTTTCTTGTACGTTTGTCTAACCTGTGTTTCTTAAGGAGGTGTGGAGAAATATGGTCATTTTTTATATTATGATACTCGCAAAGGGATACTTCCCGTTGACCTAGAATCATAAAATTCGGTAAGAAGAATTTCCTAATGGGAAAAAATAAAAAAGTGTAAAGTATAATAAAAAAAACTTTTTGTTGTTGGTAAACAGACAGTGACCTATAATAGTTTGGGAACAGTGTTCCTACGGTAAAGTTAAGTTTGTTCCTCAATCCAGATTGTACGCTGCCCACGAAATATGAAACAATCAGTTTTCACCGAATTAAAAAATGGAGAAGGTTCTTCATTTGAGATGTTTCATTTTTTGTTATGGTAGAAAAGAGTTAGAAAACAGAAACAATAGTATTCTTAACCTCTCCAACTAAGCTAAATTTTTGTATTAAGAGTGGGCCACACAATCACAATCGATTGGTTCAACGCTTGAATCACTGTACTATTTGATTTCAAAGAAACACCAAAGGTGAGCTCAAAATAAACTAAAATACGTATCTCTCTTTATAGACGTTTCTTAATTTCTGAATGTCATTGTACTGCTTTGTAGCATCTAGGTTATTTTTTTCCACCAGCTTTTATCGGCAGCCAACCTCTCTGTCGTCCGTGCCATCTACCAGGTTTATAGCAAAAACTTTATGGTATATCAAACTAAAATTCAAATTATACCAACATTTTCTTCCACAATAATTACCTCCCAATGCGCCTTTGAAACCGCTAAGAGCCTTTCGACGGATGCATTTTGTATGAGCCGTAGAACGTTTTAGATTACCTTGCTTTAATTACGATGTGAGCAAACATGGTAAAGCTCGAAATCACGATTAGTAATTAGGTATAGTATCTACGAAGGGGTGTTCAAGATTGAGTTTGATTGCAAGAAGGTTTATAAGCGAATGAAAACTTGATTTTGGGAGGAATATAACTATTATTATCGTTGTACCTATGAATATAATTCACTATAACATATTTCAACTTATTCTCAGGATGAAATTCATTATCTGGATGGCAATTTGGTAAAAACAATTTTGGATTCCAAGTTTGGGTCTAATATTTTTTACAAGCGTTTATGATATGGATATAAAATTAAATATATATAAAAACGAAAAAGAACTTTACTTTCTTAGACTTTACTCTAAATCCAAGATGACAAACCATTAAAGATGGCGTATCAGTTATTTTTAAGCACTTTAATAATATGGGCATCCAATGAAAAGGAAAGCTGAAATTTAAAAAAAAGATTACTGAATAATTACGATTTAAAGCCACTAAAAATTATTTTTGGGGGTTTGTGCTGAATTTTCAGAAACGACCTTATACCATTAATTAAGTATAAACTAACTTAACTAAATATTCCTCTCTCAACTCCAGTCTTACTTATCACATAAGAATATTACAGCGTCAAGAACATGTGTTAAGAGAGTTTGTTAATATTTAATGAATTTGTCGGGCTTTGATTTGTTGCTTTACATTTAATTTTCACCCTAAACCCGCGAATCGCTAATTCAATAATTTGACAAGCGCGTGTATGCTTGTATGGGAAAGACATGAAGGCGTTACTGTTTTTGATATATAATTCATGAATTACTCCAATATTGTTCCGGAAATTGCCTTAATGTAGCCAATAAGTATTTGTCGTCTAGTTCCTTTAGTACAGGAGGAATCATACAATTGGTTTTCAACATTTCTTTTCTGAAATCAATTTTACATAAGTCATTTAAGCATGAAGCGGAACATGTAATTAAAATTACTTTTGATTGGTTTATATTAGTTTTTTTTTATTAAAACAGAAAGTACATACATTAGATAACTTCTTTGGACGAAGGCTATAGATGTAGGAGTACGAAATTAACAATTAAAAAACAGGTCTAAACAATAAATTTTTTTTTAAAATCTCAATTAAGAATATCATTAACTATTGTATGAAGAATTAAAATATTTTTTTTAAATATATTTTTCATTGGTCCAAAGTACAATAATTTGAGATTTTTCGAACATGTAAAAATTTATATCTCTAAAAATATTAACTTTATCGTGAAAAGTCATAGAACCTTTTTTTAACCATTTGTAATTCAATAAGGAATACTTACAAAAAAATTGGTCGGTTGAAAGATAACAATTCCTTGCAATTGTTTAAACAATATGGCACAGGGTTGTCCCATGGCAACATGCATTTATATCATCAGTAGGGCAATTTGAGGAGGATCGCAAAAAAAAATTGAGGTGGAATAGTTTTTGGTACTCATGCGCCGGTTCATCCTGCACTACTTTGATTTTACGTATAAAACTGAATCGAAGAATTAAATCCAATTGCAATTTGATATTTCTCTGTGGGCTCCTCATCTATTCGGTCTGTGTAATAATTTTTTTTCTTCTATTTATTAAACCATTCCATTTTCAAATTTGGATCAAAAAGTCAGCAACACTGTTAATCTCTTAACATTAAGTTATTTTTGTCCTGCTAGATTTTAAAATCTCTAGTAAGTAAGCACACAGTAAGCATTATCTAAAATATCGATAGTAGTTTAACATTATCACGTAACTGATTGATATATTTATTGTCTTGTTTAGTTAAATGTTGGATAACGACATTGAGCGGTGGAGGCGAGAGTTTATGCGTAGAAAAACAGATTTGTTAACCTACTGCTAGACTGGCCCAGGCTGCAAATTCCGTGTTAAGTGCATATTGTTGTTGTATTGTATCTGTTACTAAGTACTAATATTCGTATTATTTTGTGTCTTCCAATCAAATAATTATATTTTTTGTATTTCGACGCAATTCAAGATGACGCAAGGAAAGCTGATCATTGGCAAACAGAAACACTAATGTAAACAATAAATCATTAATTAAGCCAACTATGCAAAAGTAATATGATGAATAGAAATGGTCACTTTGTTACTACAAAAGAGAACCCCTCTTATTTGAAGCCCTAAAATTAATTGCGAAGGGTTCGAGATTCAAGGTCAGGTACAGTTATACTGTGTATAGTACATAGCAGTCCCCTGCGCAATATATTTAAAATACGATATAATATGATTATCAGGCTGTCCCCCTAACACAGACAAAATCAATAGCGTCTGCATAAGCGTATAGGCAAAAAGGGTCGATACAATTCAAATTACTTTTTGCAAAACTAATTAAATAGGAAGTTGAATTAATGGAGGAAATAAAAGTGATTCATTCTTAAGTATTCGATGATTCAAAGAAAATAACAAATATCTTCGTCTAAATTGTTAGTACGTATATGAACATATTTTGGCTTTCGTATATTACTTTACAATAATATTTATTTATAATATCATAATAATATGCACTTTAGATAGAAACCAAAGCCTGGGGCTTGCGACAGAGGCACATATTTACAACATTTTAAAGTTAACAATTATCGGCTCCATTGTTCGACCAAGCTGAGCCAATATAAATATAGTATAAAGTGGCGCTAACTTTGACAATATTAATAGTACGAAATCAATTGTCAGATTGCCTTGATTTATTTTTTGTATGTGTTTTGGTGTGTACGTGTATATTTTCTGATGTGACCGCGTCGCTTTAGAATTGAAAACCAATAAACAAACATCAGTACAGCCAATGTTTTGTTTACGGCATGTAATTGTAAAAACATACATAATAAGTATATATATATATTTATTTAAATTGGTTTGAAGTTAAGTATTCGGTTTACTCTGAAAATTTTCCGTTTCCTAGTAAAGCGTTACCTTGATGCCTGTATAGCGGAGTATTTACATTGATTGTTCTGTCGTATTTATGCGCCGGAACGAACGATACGTGCTTGTTTTAAAGGGCTGCATATATTTGTATTTATACACTTTTATATTTTGTCTCTATCTATCTTCATCCATCGTAGCTTTAGTGAAAACATTGCAACTTTATTTAACTTCTCTTATTGCTATTATTTTCCAGGTTAGTCATGTTAACAATACTATCGATAACTCTTGCGAGTAGTTTATATTCATTCATTTTAAAACTTATAAACTCTATATTGATAGATCAGGGGAAATTTGACAATTAACTTCAGTAAGTGAATATTGGATTAATATAGTAAATTGAGTGAATCAAAACATTTATTACTAAGTTTAGTTAGATTTTAAGTACCGAGGTCTAGCAATTTAATCGAATATTTATAGATAATCATGTAAAAACCTTGCCAACAGTGATGACGAGTCTTACTCGGGAGGTCCGAATTTAATACTGGGCACATCGATCAGCGATTATTCTGAGCTATGTATGTTTTAAGCAATTAAATCTCACTTGCTATGACGGTGGAGGAAAATATAGCGAAAAAATCTGCACTTCTGAGAGTTACCTGAAAGTTCTCAAAGATGTGTGAAGTCTGCCAACCCGTACTAGACCGCTGGACTCTTTACTCTAAGGACCCAGTAGTTACACGGCCCAGTAGTGGGCCATACACGTATTATGAGGATATTAAGACTCATCGTTGACAGTATAGCTCATATTAAAATTAAAAGTGTTGGTTAGGTTAGTCTCAAAGATTTTATAGACGAAAGTTAAAAAAAAATTACAAAGGTAGTGTTTGATAATTTTAATGCTTTGAAATGGTTTTTGGCTTATATTATTAATACAATAGTTTATTTATTTTCAATATATTATGATAGACAATAAACGCGTTTCCATTATGCGAAATTGGCGTTTCTATGGTGGCCATAACGCATCGCTCCTATAATGCCGTAAGACAGGTATAAGACATTAGGGAATAATAAAATATCCTTATCGGACCATTAGATGCTCATAAAATAACAGTTAGTCATATAATGTGATGGATGTTAATATCGGTGTTTTCGAGATTGTGCTAATGTATTTGTTTTTGGATTCATTTTGTTTCTGTAACGTTGAACTGGAATTGTAGTGTATTTAGTGATTTAATTGTATCAAACGAATAATAATAAACTTTGCTAAGGTTGTCATCACATGTAATCGATTGTAATGAAAAGTATCAATTTGTAGATGACACCTGCCTATTGTAATCGCACCACAATATAAACGAAGCTTCAAAACTGTTGTAATGAGCTTGCAAAATGGTCCCAAGATGTCGGGTCTTGTATTTAATATCATTAAAATAATGTATATAAATTCAAATCACAACAGACATAAAGGGAGTATACAAGTTATTGCTCATAATCACGAATGTCTACACAAAAATCGCATATCTCAACAGTTATGGTATGGAAATAGTCCAAAACCAACGATATTTTGGCTTAATCATTGATGATTGCTTATCTGGAAAGACCACAAAAAAAGAAAAAAACTCAATAAATAGATACAAATTCTATCGGGGCAGATTACTGGAGTCGAAGTAGCGGTCGACCTTCTCTTCCTCGAAAATACCTTTTTCCTACATTAATATATTAGGGATAATAATAAAATAAACAAAATATGCTATAACATATTTTTATATTTTCTATATCCGCTGCTACTTGCTCAGTACAAAAACGAATGAAATTACGTAGAAAACAGATGTCATTTTGAGCAATTTATATCGTAGATCACCTATTTTGAAGTTGGTGTGAAATGTTGTGTCATGCCGTAGTTTTTGTATTTAAATTTCAGTTGGCCTAAAAGAATCTTTTAATCACAGTAAGAAATAGGATTGTTTGGCAATAAAAATATGACAAGTTGATTTATCGTTTTTCAGTACAAAATGTATGGAAAATATTTTTGGTGATTTCTGACATTTCTAGTACTTAAACGTTAAATGGTCTCATAGAGTCTTTTGATCCCCATACGGAGTAGGATCGATAGACTTAAAATTTTTTTTTGGATTTTCGCTGACCATACATTTTCTCAAAAATCTGTTAATGCAGTTCAGAATATCTTAAAAAGTTATAGATGGTCTCCTAGGAACGTTTTCCTGTAACTATAACGGTTAAGGTCTCAAAAATCCACCCTGTATAGGTTTCTAGTTGTTAATAAATGTAAATAGTTAACCGAATTACTTATTCCTTAAAAATACCATCGAATTACTTGAAATCCTTCTTTGGGAAGATAAGCAAAAAGCCATATTTCACGCAAATCTTTATGAGAGTGAAAATATCATTTTTCTTCCAAATGTGTCGGATTTAAGGAAAATAACTAACATCAATCACAGTGTCACCTGGTTTCTAACGAATAGTGCCTTCACTCAAATTTCAAGCTGAATTACCTACGAAATGTAAGGAAAACATACATCATGTGCACAATGCAGCTATAATAGAGTACGTTAGCTTTCAATATGGAAATTTTATCCGATTTTCTCGATTTCCCGTGTGGAATAACATTTTCTTGATAAAAAATGTTCAACAAAGTATTTTACTTTTTTTGCAGTGAAACTTATATAGATATCTTATATATAAAATTCTCGTGTCACAATGTTAGTTACCATACTGCTCCGAAACGGCTCGATCGATTTTTATGAAATTTTGTATACATATTCAGTAGGTCTGGGAATCGGCTACTATCTATTTTTCATCCCCCTAACGGATTAGGCCCACCCCTAAAATATATGGCAAAACAACATTTTCTGGGTCAGCTAGTAATATATAAGAACAAGAGTATAATAGAGTAAGTCCTATTCTAAGATTAGGCGCCTTAATAGTATCGATGACAGGTTTGGGAGAAACGATAAAATACCTGTTTCTATAAAAGATTTTTGGAATTCCAAATATGCATATTTAAAGATTATTTAACAAAGATCTATTACATGTAAAATATTTAGTTAAATTTCAGTTGTATTAAATGTTACAGCATAATTTCTGTCGACTTGAGCAATCTTACCATATTTGTGAACAATTCATTATGGTCAAGTCCCGAAAAATATAAGACGAAGAAGCATTTAAATATCTGGATCGATATAAACATAAAGACATCAATAAATTCTAGATATAACAATTAAATATAGTTTTATTTTTAAAACTATGTGGAGTGGAAAGCTAGAGATAAGCAGCTTTATATTCAATTGGAGAGTAATATAATATAGAATATTATTTTTATTTTCTTAAATTTAGCAATGAAGTATTATATAATAATTTCAAACATAATGTTCGAAGGTAATAGAATATAATCATGCAAACAACTCATTAGGGAAGGTGCTTCAGTTTTCTTGGGGTGAGCGTAATATCTTTAAGAACGTGTCATAAAATATGTATACTGCTTAAAATATGAACAGAATTTATATGTTCTGCATTATAACAGAATAAGTATTATTTGCTTAATCTGAATTATTATTTTTTCGCACCGATTGATGAATAAACTTTTGTCTTCCTTAAACGTTAAACATAATAAGTTTTATATCGATATATTTTAGAATTCGTTTTTTATTTTATTGTAAATCATTTCAGTAACATACAATGTACATACTTATATTTAACGTAAGTTGAAATAATCAATACAGAACATTATAACTTTCAATCAAAATGTGCAAATAATTTTTTAACACTACTATAATATTATGATACCCACAAACTGATCTAGCGATGGATGGTACACATGGATTGGTGCTCCCTAATAAATAAAAGGTTCGTTGAATTAATAGAGAAATATTATGTTAATATGAGTACTAAAAGCTCTTATTTAATTTTGAATTATTTTTAATTAAATCCGCAAAAAGATAAAACTATAGTTAAGTTTGCAGTTTTCAAATTTATAAAAGTCAAAGTAGCATCAACAAATTACTCCTCCGATATTGATAAAATAGTAGAGCTTGAAATATAATATTTTTGAGCATCTATAACATAAACTGAAGGCTCATACTAATGAAATACGAGTACTAGTTTGTAATATTAATATGGAAACCCGAGTTTTTATATAAAATGAAAGCGAAAATGAGAGAGTATTTGAATTTTTCGCAAACATCAATGATAACATCAGTCCCGAGCCCGTAGAGCGGACCGCAAAGCTTTCAAATGAAGTATTACGTGGCGAATGAGCTCAAAGTAGTCGTTTTGTATTCAAGCGAGAGGTCCCTCATTGATGGTATTGAGTCATAATCATTCATAATGGATATTGAAGTATCAGTGTTCAAGAAAAACGTTTTTTGCAAGGGTTGTGACACCGTGTTCATCACGTTATATGGACGCTTTTTAAAATTTATTTGACTAAATATATGTATTTACCTTATAAAGAAAATGTATATGTCGGAAACTAATTAAAAAGGATATAACTGGATGGCCTATCTCAAACGCTATATGGGTGCAATACGGTCAGGATATAATTAATCGTTACGATCTCGCACTATTCTGACAAGAACTATTGTGACAGGAAACCAAGCAGTGCTTTGGACTTGTGACCAAGGTGTAGGCTTAAGGACGTCCTTTAAGTAATCACAACACTCGCCTCCACTGCTTAGTTTCACTGTTTAATCTTAAGATGTTAGTCTTAACATTAACCAAACCTAACACGAGGCTAACCTAACTTAAACCTAACTTACACCTCCGACACTCACGTGTGTGATTTAAATCACATATATAAGCTAGCTATAAAATTATTCTACAAAACAGCCGTAGTTATAAGAACTGTTTTATGCGAATGAAAGAATATTACATCTCTTTATTTTATACAAGTTTATTGATAACGATGGGCATAAAGCCGAGATGAAATTTCAATCGCCAGTAATACAGACAGCAGTGTCGTGTCCCTGCTGTTTATTTATTGCGTTGAATCCCAAGTAGTGGGTACTAAATATTGCGTAGGTTTACTAGATACGATAAAAGTAATTCGGCTAGCCTAGTTTCGTAAAATCTGAATTGAGAGACAAACTTAACTTTGCCGTAAGAAAACTTTTATTCTCATATATTGACACAGGATAGGGTCAGCTTATCAACTGTTATATATAAATAAAAAAAAATGTGATCTAACTACATATTTTTGTTCTCGTAATTTCCCTTTCCATATGCTGGTACTGATGCTAATTTCAAAATTCTAGGTTGATGAAATATTTTGGTTCCCATATATTTTCAATGCGTCGTTTATTATGTTACCAAATTGTAATTGCAAAATGATACCTGACATTCAGACATACAGAAAAAACGGATAACGAAGTGGTTCTATAAGAGTTTTTTTTCGTTTTCGAGAAACGAAACACTAAATAATGAACTAAATAAAGATACAAAAACTAAAACTTAACGGAAAACCTTAACCTTTTAAGAGAGACTGAAAATATCGATGTTTTTATAAATAAGAACTTTATTAACTAGATATCTACATATTTAAATAATAAATATTTGAATCTTCCAGCATTTCAAAAGTCTATAGTGCAAAGCCCGTCGCTTCCACTCGAAAAAATTCAATCGTACTCGCAGACTGCGAGTAGCCACAATGAAAATCCCTAGAAATTCTGAAAATACCCCAACTCGTGTGTCGAAATAAGATAAGTTAGTTTCAGACAGCTAATTGTTAGTTACTTTAGTTCAATGACTGAGAATATATAGTCTTCGATAGTATAAACACGTTTGCCCTTGTATTAATTTATATAATTAACTGATTATTTTAAAAAAAAGAAAGTAATATATTTAAAAATAATTTAAATGACTATTATGCTATTATTCGCTAAAAATACGAGAAAATAAGTAAATCTACAAGATATACGCAGACCTTAAATATTACTATTATTACTATGTATTAATTATTACTATGTTTTACTCTGACACCGAAGCAACATAATCCTCAGGTGATACTGAACTAACAAGAATCGTCTGCAGGATACAAAAATCGTCTTTAAAACCGCTTTCTGTTAACGTCTGTTTCTATTCTATAACAATTTTTTTTTTAAGTAAAACATCTTATATATAAAAATCAGTGTTTGTTATCAACCTCTTCCGGAATGGTTTGACCAATTTTTATGATTTTTTTTGTCTATTTGGTAGGTCTAAGAATTGGTCGTAGGCTATATTTTATACTCCTATGTGATAAACGTGGCCTACTAAAAATAATTGTACGGCAAAAATTCTAACTTCTTTTGTGGCTAACGTTATGTTAAAACAAAACAAAAAAAACGATGCTATAATTATAGGTTTGACCTTGAATGCGCAGAAGTCACTATTAGAGCCTTTTGGCGGCAATCGCGGGGCGAGAGTGGCGTGATTGGCTCGTACGCGACGTTTAAGTTCCCACGTGCCTGCTATTTGTCGAAATCGTAAACGTCGTGGATAGAACTACCAATACATGCACGCAGAACACTTACAATTCGCAACTAACTCTCACTATTTTTGCTCAGACCTACAGTTAACTGCCCGCCACTATACTTATTTAAATATAAATAACATTAGAAAGCACCTTGAAATTGTTTTAGTAGTTTGGACCTTAAAATTTGTTTTACCAAATATACCACGAAAGTTTATCTATAAAATAAAGTTATGTTGTCGTCCAGGATAATAAAAACATTGCCATTAAGAAAATAAACAAAAAGCGAACCAAAGATAAATACACCGCGGGCAATACAATTTTTATCAGTCGGCTATTGTCCATAAATTTTCGCTTACATCCTAAATTCGCTTTCAGAAGCAAACTGAGCACGTGCTGGTTCAGATAAATTCGTATTTTACACCCGTTTATCATAACGATTATTAAAAAATATATTGCTTTTTGTTTTCAGTATACAGTTTTTCCTGTTATCATAATATATGAACGGTTTATAAGGTTGTATTGGATTTGTTATAACTCTAATGTTATATGTATAAATATGTGAATCCATACTAACATTATAAATGCTAAAATGAGCGTAAAAGCTGGAACTGGAACTACAAGTACTACATCAAATATTTCATTTATTTGCACATTTGGTTGGATTTTTGATTTAGTTTCCTATAGATGCTTTAATAATAAACACAGTACAGTGTTCCTGAAAAATCTAAAACTCATACTTCTAGGACGTAAAAACTTATACAAATATACAGCGCAAACATAATGCTATAAACTAAGTAAAAATAGCATATCTACTTGAATTGTCGTCTATTTTCTTCTTTTAAATATCTGCAATTAATTATAGTCCACTGAAGAAAGCGTAAAATTAACCAGTACTACTTTTTATCCAGAAAAAAACACAATATCTGTAGGATATAATGAAATTATGCTCACAAAATTAGAATACATAGAATATTTTTTCTCCCGGATTAAGGCTCAATTCTTATAGGATAAAAAAAAACTGACTGAAAAACTTATTGATCATCAGTGAAGGAGACGAGAAGATTGATCTTTCTAAATTTTTACTTTGTCAGTCATTATTAAATATTAGTTTAAATAGACTATTAATTCTCAAAAATAATATATAACCCGTTGAAAAATATGAAACAAAATATATGAAATGTTGTGAGTATAATTTTACGGTGAATATAGTCAACAAGAAGATGCGATATAAATTATTCATACAGACCAAGACATACACGACATTCAGAGATAATCTAGAGTGATTTATGACAAAAACTACTACATTTACACTCTTCTGCTATTTATACAACGTAACTAATGGTTTTATACGAAAATGCATTTCGTTATATTAGACTTTATTTATAGATCGACATGTTAAATGTAAAAGTACCTACAAAATGAAATTTTGAGTCTTAATTTAATGAGTTTACTAGCGGCCATTGAAGAGACACTCCCAAGTGATGTAACACACTTGGGAGTGTCTCTTCAACGGACGATCTTCAACAATCAGATCAGCTAAAAGATACAAAAAAGGTTTTGTCATTCAAAGTACATATAAAGTTCGTTACATATAAAGTTTCATTCCTATACGACTATGAAAAGTAGGTTCTGGAAAGAGTATGTGTTAAAAAAATTAGATTTTTTTTACATAAATGTTAATATTATGCTCTATATTCCATCGAAATCATCGCCCTAACTTTTTTTATTCTTGTATATAACCTTATCTCCAAACAAACACATATTCCTAGACCTAGAGTTTAAACTTTGTTAGGTGAGAGTTTTATATATCTTCTAAACTCAATATTACAGTTTTAATCCGTCATCGTATGAACGAGCTATTACTTATTTTGACAACATTTCAGACATGCAAACGTATCAGTTGAAGTGAATGTTCTACAGGGAATATGGCATTTCTTGTAAAAATATGTAAACTAGCTGTAGGACTTTAAAATATTCTTTTTATCATAAAATATGATACAATTTTTCTAAACATTAACGGATTTTGATATTTAATATTATTGTAATATTTATTCTAGATTAAAACATAGTAAAAGGTCATTTAAATCAAATTCTACTAAGTTATTATTCTATTCTACATATTATTTTAAACAATTTCAAATGAACGAACAGTTAAATCACAATTTAGCTTAATATTTAATGAAAATATTCATTCAAAAATTATGTTACTTCTAATAACTCTTCGTTAGCCGCAATGTGACGATATTCGGGGTTGAAAACCTTACATTTTAAAAGTCTTTAGAAGTCTAGTATTTTAACGTTTTAATAATGTATGAGGTCTTAAACTTTTTGATTTAAGCGATTTCAGGCTTAATTTTAAATATACTGAACTTTATATCCAAGATATTTTCTTTGAAATTATATTCTACATTTTGATCTCGCTACGTTCAGTTTATAGTAATGGTTTTTCAAGTAAACTAATTTAGAAGTTTTATTACAATAATTGAGCTAAATTATGCCAATTTTATGTACATAATACATATTTGTATTAGGTATATTCCTCTTAATATTTTTTTTTGATGACCAATAATATTTCACTCCTTTAATAATGATAAATAAATACTGTATTATCATAACATAATGGCAGAGCATAAAACTATTTTAAAGAGTAAATAAACAGAAAAATACTCATTTATATTCCATTTTCTTCAACCAAAAAGCAATTCGATACTCTCAAAATATTCCAGTTGAACTAACATTATTTTCTATAAACAAAAATATACTGAAAACGAGACGAAATGCGATCGCGCAAAACATTCCCCAAAGGTAAAGGCTTAGAGAGTAAATAAGCAAATTTTCTTGGATATCAGCCCATCAAAATACGTACAAAATGTCTGCAACAGCTGCAATGCGGGGATGATTACGTCACTACTGCAAAATATGAAACTCCCAGTTGCCAATGGGAGTTTAATATGGGCTCAAATACACGTACTTGCCAAACTGGAATGCTTTCTTGATTGTCTGATAACATTTACTTTCTGTGAAATTATTTGTTGCCAAAAGTTCATTTCATTATAAAGTCAGAGCTCTTTCGTCTATCCGCCCCGGCTTTTCTCAACAAAATTCAATATATAATAAAAATCTTATTATTATACGCATGAATTTTCCTGGGATAATGAGTAGCCTATATATTAGAATAAGGCAAATTCCTTTGAAATCGGAGTAACAAACATCTAACCATCCAAATATCCAAACATACAAACATTCAGATTTAAAATTTAAAAGTTTAGATGAGTAATAAAGATCAACAGTAAAATCTGAATCCGTCTGTCACCCCAACTGTCAAGAAAGCGTGAAGAAGATATCAAATATAATATCAAGTCAGCAAGCTTAGGACAGTGAAAAAATAAAACTTCAAAGTGCATGAAACTTCAAATAATTACAAAAAAGTATAAACTCTTTGGCAATTGAGTATGGAGGATTTTACAAAAAGTGTATGAAGACAAAAGTTTTTTTTTACTAAGTAAAGTTTCTTTAATTTTTCGGATTATGGACTGAATTAATGACGTGTCAAAAATACCTTTACAATGGAAAAACTAATTCTAATAAAATATTTTGATTTTGATGAAAATTACTATAGTTATATTAAACTCTGTAAGAGTTTTTCTCATAAGATCTTTTGCTTTAACGGTTCGGAGTTTAAAGCTATATTTATGTCAAAACTTGAATATTGCGTAGTTAGGGATTTTGCATAAGAAGACGTATCAAGAAGCTTGCCAGTTGATGTGTAGCTTCCAGTCTAACTTTACACTTTCAATAGAATCTTTTGCGCCAAATCCTATTTCCGGATTTAATATTCACGTATATGCAAGATTTTTACTTTCTCAAAGCCTTCCGAATATAAAAGAGTCCAATATATGATATACTTTCCTAGTTTTATAATAAATAAATATTCCAAAAAAAATTTCAAGTAAAAATAATATTGTATTTTTTGTTTATTTTGAGATAGTAACTAACCAATTACTGAGATTTTTATTTATTTATATTTCTTGAATACATGTCTAACACATTCGCATCATAAATTTTTTTAGACATTGAAGTAATTGGGCAGCCCTGGTGCTAAAAAATCCAACGGGATTTTGAATTATTAGAAACTATTTTGTAAATTCTCGAAAGCTGAAAATTTATTTTCCTATTTATCTTTTCAGTTCACATGGATACACACAACGACTTGTGCGCAGATATTTAAAAATATGAGAGTTCTACGATATCAGCTTTTTCACAAACATTAAAGGCGATGGCAAAGCTTACAGAAATGAAGGCTACGTCGTATTCTTGCATCTTATGTAAGATCTCTGGCTTTGTCCCATACAAATCCAACTTCAAAGGGTATAAAAATATGGCACCATGTCTCACAGAACATATCACAACATTAAGTTCAGACTTATGAGATCGTTTTCGTTATTCACTTTTAATTTCATTCACATTTAAGTGTGGTTCATACAGCAACCAGCAAATTTAGGGTTTATGGAAGATTTTGGAAAATAGTCATTTTCTTTGACAATACACGATGTTGGTTGCAACACAGCATAGTACGGACTATGCAGCAAATGCACTACTGGCCTAGTGAAGCCGCGCGCAGCTGACCCCGGACGATAGTGAAAGTGAATCAATACGGCTCCTAGCTGTCACCTATCTTTTAATACCCTGTAATTAGTTTGCACTTTACACTTAACAAGGATTCCTAAAGAATTAAGAAGAAACAACGAAAAAGAGGGAGGATAGTCTAGCACGAGAGCTCGCGTACTTGAGGCGTCATACCACATTAATAAAAACATATATCGACGACTACAATAATGATCAAATAGACTTTCTGGCTTCATATGCTCGTACCAAGAAGATCTTTCAGATGTTCGTGGAATAAAGTTTTTCTCAATGAAAGATTCACTCTGAGATTAAGTATCTTCATGGCATTAGTTTTTACTCTTCAAATGACTTTTATAGTTTGCGCGGATTACATACACCTAATATTCAGTAAGATTTTACTCATATGGGGGATAGGCTTGGTCCGCCATGGAATATTCATTGCGCACGAAAAAATTACAAGATAAAACAATATTCTATATCTCGTGAAATTTCCTAAGCTTTTGTAAAAATTTTCCAAGACAATTTTTTAAGCTGAAAATTGGCCCTAGAAAACCTGTGGTTTAACATTGAATAGAGAACAACTAAATCGCTGCTAGTCCACTAATCTAGTTAACATGTTTTATTCAAAGTTTTTTTGACTTAATTGAGACGAATAGATGGAAGGTATAATTTTTTCAACGCGTATCAGTCGAAAATGTAGCAGTTGTGTAACCATTAAAAGGAAAAGTCTATCTAAATCAATGCTTGAAAAATTTATTCTAACACCAATGAAGCAAAGAAATATAACATTTATATTCTTTGTAATGAGAAAATGTTGAGAAGTAAAACAAAAGCTCGTAACAGATTTCAGTGCGAAAAAATAGAGATTAATTATTTATATAAACCTGAATCATTTATTTTGTATCAAACAATTACCAGTAAGTTATTTAACGCGTATTTAAACCGATCTCCAATTAAATACCGTGAGATAATCTTATTATCTGTACAACCGATTCCAAATTAACAAGAATAAAATTCTAAGAGAAATAGCTTGGAAAGTATTGTAGCGTGAAAAGGGATTTGAAGGGCGAGAACTGGTCCGAGCCCTTCTTTGTTAAAGCTGCCGTTTATGACAATAGATAAGGAATTATCTTTCTTCTCATAAATATTAGACACACTTCATGATTTTTGATCCATAGTAAACTACTAGTATCTGTCCGCAACTTTGTCCGCGACAACTTTTAATATGTTGTCCTTTTCTAGGGTTCCATACGTAAAGGATAAAAACGGGACCCTGTGTTAGCAACACTGTTTATAAATTGATATTAGCGAGTGGGTCATTTTATATTATGTGAAGTATGCCGACCTGAAGACAATATATTACCTTTAGTGCGATAAATTACAGTTAGTATTATAGTGTCGTGATTAGTTTACCCTTCTCGAGGTCCACGTAAGTTTACTTTATTATCTATTGTCTTTAGCGAGGTCGAGTGGTGGAGGTAAGAGTTAATATATTATGAAAGAGCTTTTTAAACCTGCTCCTGGGTCTCAAGCCACAGGCACTGCTCGCCTTCGTCTAAATAGGTAATGGGTATCATTCCTTCATCTCTCATTATATGAAACTTGTTACTAAGACTCCACTGTTTGTCAGTCCGTCTGTCATCTATATAGCATAGACCATGATAGCTAGACAGATGAAATTTCCACAAATGCTGTATTTCTTTTGTCCCTATGATTAAAAATACTAAAAATATTAATTTTATTGGCGTTTATCTAAAAAATTAAACTGAAAAGCACAACCAAAAGTGGGTTGTGTTACCTCAAAAACAAATTATTTTTCCAAATATACGGAACAGAAGGAACACTTCGTGCGCGAGTCCGACTCGCACTTGGCTTTTTGATATTCTCTAGCTAGTCCATGAAGAATCTGTATGCAATATTGCATTTAAAATTGTAGAGCATTTTTTATGTAAACAACTAAACAACTCCTATCATATTCTGGTCTAGAGAAGACCAGAATAAAAAGTAACTTATGTGTTAATCCAGTCTATAAAGTATCTGTGCGCAAATTCCGTTCAGTCGTTTTTTAACAAGCATCCAAACGTACAAACATTCACATTTATAATATTACAAGGATTTGAAAAGCTTTATAAAACAGGTTTAATACTTTATTGTTGTAACAGCATTTAAAACAACTTATTTTTATTCTATTTATGTAGCAAGTCACCACTTCAGAATAAATAAAACTTTGCTAACAATCCTGTAGACAATGTAAACTTTTACAATAGTGTTTGTTCGTCCATAATAATTTAAAGACGATAACAATTAATATATAGAAAAACATTGCTTTAGCATTATTAAGACTTGCTATTGTTAAGAGATGTATTTACCTTGTATTTATTTGTATAATTATAAATGTATCATAGTTGTATGTCATTTGTGGTTAAAAAGTATCGACGTTCTTATTATCTAACACAATGATTGTTGATGACATACGAAATACAATAATAGCATGCACTTTGAGCAGAATTCCAGCAGTTTCTGGTCTTGAAGACCCAGGATTTTAATTTCATCTGAAATCTTGCCTTCACCGCTCACTTGATCCACTATACTCCACTTTGATACTCAATTTTCCCTATATGAAATTTCTCCTTGAGTAACTGGGAATGAGATTATGGGTAAGAGATTAAAAATTATTAAAAATAAGATAACAGTCAATTAATTAATTTAAAACTTGACAATAAAACTTAATTGTAGTAGTTTTATCTTTGGTTTTAAGAAGATAATGCTATGAATAAAACAGTTTTGAATATCATTCTTTCCATTATTGAAAATCTTATCAAGATTAGTTGTATGTTTGAAAGGAAGATTTAACGACTAACGATACACACGTATCTATAGAAGGTAAAGCTTTTGTTTGAAGAATCCTACGTATATAAGAAATAATGGTTTACTAAAATATAACTTAGACAACAAATTCAGAATCACAATACTAAAGTACAAAACAGAAAATACTGTGAATACATAGTATAGTCCAAATAGCCGCCCAGATCGAATTTGTCTGCGAAGTTTGAATGTTTAGAAGCGAGTTTAAAACGATGGTGCGGAGTTATTGATGTTTGTAAAAGATGCATGGATTGTACCTTTCAATATTAATGTATTTTATTATAAGATATTTTGATTTCTCTTTGAGATATCAATGTTTTTCTATCTCAAAATCTTGTAAGTAGTAGACAGATTGACTATATGTTGCATCTGAAAAAATATTTGTTTTCAACTTTCACTCACTCACTCTCCCATCTATTCTCTTGTCAACTCATTCTAAGAACAAAATCTATTTATATATAACTAAAATTTATTCATACTTTTAAAATTTTATGACTTCAGTTCAATACAAAAATCCATTAGAAAAATGTTCAATTGTTCCTGAATTTGATTGACTTCCAGGTTAATTTTTCTTTATATATAATAACATATAATTACTTATGCCGTTATATAACTACAGTCAATATTCATTCTAATTTAACAAAATTCAAAAGCGAAAGAAAATAAAATCCATTTCAATCATTTTAGTAATATTTGTCTATTTCTGATTTTTTCGAGTATTCTAAATACAAATCACTTTATGCGATTTATCCTAAAAGGAAAAAACCATAAAGAGTAATTTTTATCTGAAATAAATAAAGTATTTTATACATATCGTATCGTTATATATATATATTTTGAATGATATTTCGTTATATATATATGTCGGACCATAGTAAAAGATTATCGATTAATCGAATCGTTATTGTTGTCTATGGCGTTGGAGTGGGGTAGTAGTCACTTCCGTTGTTTTGACAGTATCTACCCTCGACCCTTTATATGCGATCGACAGTCTAACTGAAGTCTTAGTCGTGCGCGGTCTCTCAAGAAGTGAACATCATCTAAGTAGTGATAGTGATAGTGTCAAGTGCAGTGTAGTGTGGAAGTGCTGTCCAACTAAGGTCACGTAAGTCCTTACAATGTAATTGCCACGTGGTTAAGTAAACACAATATTAGGTTAGGTTAGCCTTAGGTTAGGTTAGCCTTGTGTTAGATTCGGTTTATGTGCGTTTAACCTTGGGTTTAAATAGAGAGCCTAGCAGTGGAGGCGAGTGTTGTAATTACTTAAAGGATATCCTTAAGCCTACACCTTGGTCACAAGTCCAAGGCACTGCTTAGGTTTCTCTCGTAATTGTTAGAGATCATATTTGATCATTTATCGGTTCAATAGGAGTATCTACGTTGCGTTTACCCAATATTCCATTCAATACCATCACCCCCTTTTAGTGTTCCCCAATATTCCCCATCTCCCTCCTTCCATCTCCTTTCACATCGTTTTAAAATCCCCGACATCAGAAGTGGGATCACAAGCCCAAAAGTTCACGTTAAAGGTTCTTTGCGTATTATCCTGACGGTTATCTTAGTTTCAATGCGAGTAAAAATAATTTTCGAAAAAATGTGGGTAGTACAAAATAAAAATTCAGAAATAGCTAATATCATATTACATAGTTGCGAAGGTAGTTTAAAATCTTAAAATCGTGATTATTATTTTGAAGTAGGATAGGGTCCATCAGCCTTTTCGGTACTAGATTTTGGTGTTGACAGTTTTTACGCATTGTGGTTGGAAGTTTCTGATTATATTAACGGTTTGTTAGTGGACAGAGAGCTTTTACGCTTTGTCGGAAAGATGTACTGGAAGCGTTGTCGCTTTGTTGTTGTTGAGCCGTTGTAAGGTGGCTTTGTAGGCCCCGACGGTTGGGGCTGAAAGCTGTTACGCTTTGCTACGAATTTGAGATGTTTTCTGTAAAGAGTGTTGAGAGCTCTTTGTTTCTTTGTGTGTTAATGATTGAAATTCTTATGTCTAGTGGAAAATAGTGCTGAAAGCTGTCACACTTTAAGTTATTGGTCTATGAAACTAGTGTTACGTGTTACGTATTTTGAAACTGTGTAAAGGCAACGCGAGAGCGCGTTGATTATCAGAATGGCCGTGTCGGACCATAGTAAAAGATTATCGATTAATCGAATCGTTATTGTTGTCTATGGCGTTGGAGTGGGGTAGTAGTCACTTCCGTTGTTTTGACAGTATCTACCCTCGACCCTTTATATGCGATCGACAGTCTAACTGAAGTCTTAGTCGTGCGCGGTCTCTCAAGAAGTGAACATCATCTAAGTAGTGATAGTGTAACTATATCGAGCTAACTCTATAAAATATATACATAGAATACATAATAAATATAAATAAATAACGCAAGAGGAAGACAGCAAGTCAATAACGGTTAATAAATCATTTATAAAATATTTAATTAGGCATGTGATCATCTAGTTAGGACCCTTAATACGTTGTGTAAATAATAACCATCAAAGTTCTTTTAGAGTATCAGAGGCATGTGTTCAATAGGTTATCGAAGAAGATAAATTAAACTAAATAAAGATCGATTTGCATTTTATTAAGTTAATGTAATAACGATGCTGTGATGACGCATAGATGTATAATAATTTTATAAATAATGACATCAGAAGGATGTTAATGATAAAGAAGATAGCTGAAGGAGTCTCACCCTTCCTCTTATAATATTTAAATATAAAAGAGAAAAGGGGTCGGCAGCCCCACACCCGCCACCGACAATGGGTTCCAACCAAATCGTGAACCCTCCAGGATAGAAGGTGGGAGCTATTTATAGTGCGCCTACACTTTTGATGCTACATTAGCAAGGACCGAAGTCCGCGTAATACAGTCAAGACTGCAGTGTTGAAAGCCGAAGCCTTAGTAAATCAGCCGAAGCTGTAATAATAGAAAGGCGTGAGCCTTGTGATGGAAATAAATCCATTAAAACAGCAAAGCTGCAAGGTGTCCGAAGACAAAGGGACAAGCCCTGGTTATAAATAAAGTGATAAATAAATCACTGGTTCAAACATCAGTTCGTAAGAACTCACAGCACTTAGGCGGCTGATTGCAAGGAATGCACATATTCATATTCACATAAATGTGTTATCGTTGCCACCGGAGTGGATATCGTTGCAGCCGTAGCTGATAATCGTTGCAGCCGGAGCTGATAAAATGTTGCCACCGAAGTGGATATTGTTGCAGCCGGAGCTGATAAGTAAAAACCACCGTAGTGGATAAGTCGTTGCAGCCGTAGCTGATAATCGTTGCAGCCGGAGCTGATAATCGTTGCAGCCGGAGCTGATATAAATATGTGTTATGGTCCACCTTAGTGGAATGTGAAATATGATATATGTACAACTCGCTTACAAAAAGCAACACTCCCATCGAGCATATGAGTCAAACAAAGAGACGTAATACGCCAGATCATTATTTTACGTGGCAGGCCACGGAAGTAAAGAGACAAAGTAGGCCACACTGTCCTATATGCTAGTAAACATCCCATAAGGATAATTCACCAGACGCCCTAGCACTATGACATGCTACAATGTCTATTTAAAAGCACTAAGCTAAGGGGCAGTCCTGACAAGGGCTATTGATGCCACTCACAATGTCCATAAACAAAGTCCACGGACAATGCTCGTGGTTGTACCCAGCATCGCTAGAACGTACCACTTTGGCTTACAGCCTCCGCACCGCTCAGCAGCTGGATACGATGTTGCGATAGACACAACGATATCAACTGAGACGCCAGGACGTTGAAGTATCAAATCACAGTGAGAGTCACAAACAACATCGTCTGAGCCACGAGAGACCTCGGAGTATCAAATCATAGAGTGATAGACACAGCGATATCAAACTGGACATCAGGACGTTGAAGTAACAAATCACAGCAATAGACACAAACAACATCGTCTGAGTCATCAGAGACCTCGGAGTATCAAATCACAGAGTGATAGACACAGCGATATCAACTAGGACATCAGGACGTTGAAGTATCAAATCATAGAATGATAGACACAAACAACATCGTCTGAGTCACCAGAGACCTCGGAGTATCAAATCACGAAATATTCAAGACAACTTGTCATGGGGGTAGTCTGCTAGTAGCTGATGTAGCCACAAAGCCTACAAACCAGTCCACAGCGCATCGTCAAGAATAAAGCATATCCGGCACCGTACACAAAAATTCTCAAAGTAGAACTTAATCACACTAAGAGGCATCTCGCGTCCGTACCACCAAGATACGCAAGGCTCCAGCAACAGACAGATGGACTTCTCAAAGACAATCAAATTCATCTAAGAGTCACCTTCCGTCCGTATGCCAAAGCTCGTTCGAAATATGGCGGTCCTGCAAGACTATTCTCGCAGAACACTTTTGTAAGGAGGCTGATCTAAACACATGCATCACCATAACATCGTAACTACATAAGATATTATTATTAAAACATATTTATATTCATTATTTAAGAGGTTCATTATTATTACATGCATCGCCCCTATACATGTATTGTATTGTTATAATTCTATAGATGGTCACCCACAAACCATCTGTGATAAATACTTTTTATGACCTCTTATTATATCGGTATCATATGTAGTACATGAATGTGAGATGCTGTGCCGACGATCTCACGATGCCCCCCTATATATGCTGGGCGATCGGTCTGACTATCGGCAGTTCCATACATTCCCCATACTAGCTAATACACGAACCGTCTTCATAATACACGAACCGTTTGCATTATTTTTAATATATCTATTATTGAAAATTATGATCAATTATTATTTCTAATGTATTAAATGACGTTTTAAATATAAAATAAATTACTTTTTATGTTTATTTGTACATATTATGTTATAATATTTATTAATTACTATTTTATTACCTCTTTATATTATTTATTATTATTGTTATCTTAAATGTTGAATTTACTTTATGTAAAGTTTATAACCGTCACATTAGTGATAGTGTCAAGTGCAGTGTAGTGTGGAAGTGCTGTCCAACTAAGGTCACGTAAGTCCTTACAATGTAATTGCCACGTGGTTAAGTAAACACAATGTTAGGTTAGGTTAGCCTTAGGTTAGGTTAGCCTTGTGTTAGATTCGGTTAATGTGCGTTTAACCTTGGGTTTAAATAGAGAGCCTAGCAGTGGAGGCGAGTGTTGTAATTACTTAAAGGATATCCTTAAGCCTACACCTTGGTCACAAGTCCAAGGCACTGCTGAGGTTTCGTAGTAGGTGTAGGCTTAAGGACGTCCTTTAAATGATCATAACACTCGCCTCCACTGCTCAGGCTCTCTGTTTAAGCCCAAGGTTAAACGCACATAAACCGAATCTAACACAAGGCTAACCTAACCTAAGGCTAACCTAACCTAACATTGTGTTTACTTAACCACGTGGCAATTACATTGTAAGGACTTACGTGACCTTAGTTGGACAGCACTTCCACACTACACTGCACTTGACACTATCACTATCACTACTTAGATGATGTTCACTTCTTGAGAGACCGCGCACGACTAAGACTTCAGTTAGACTGTCGATCGCATATAAAAGGTCGAGAGTAGAGACTGTCAAAACAACGGAAGTGACTACTACCCCACTCCAACGCCATAGACAACGATAACGATTCGATTAATCAATAATCTTTTACTATGCTCCAACATATATATATAAAAAAAATCCAAAATGGCAAATTCAAGATGGCGGCCATGCAAATTTCGTCGTCGTCACTTAAAGTAGAGAACTATGCAAGACCCGTCTTAGAAGAACTTTTATTCTGACAAATGATTCATCGAGGGTTCCAGAGATAGGTATGGAGCACGGCCAGGTTATTAAAGATAGGTGGACGCTGGCATTTCTGGCAATTGGCAGGGAACTGAAAAAAAAAATTCAAATTCACTCCGCTACGCGGCCCGCTTTAGCCGCGCACCCACACACAATACTAGACACCACTGTAGCTACAACATTTATCGGCTGTAAATACATAATAAAATTGAGTGTTATTATAACTATTTATTTAGCAGTTATATAATAATTATTAATACGATTCCGTTCGTATCCACTGCGAATTTGTATTTTTTAAAGATTGTACTGGTTCGAATCTGCATATAATCCAATAAATACTATCTAATATATAAAAATCTCGTGTGTCAAAATAGGTGGAAGGCTTTTTTTATCCCTACAGGTGGTAAAGGTGGCCTTCTCCAGAAAATAAATTTATATGCAAACCAAATAACCTTTGCCGTTTAAACTATAGAAAATGAATCGAGTAATCTGTTTACTTACAACATATTAAAGTGAAATACGAAATAATATTCTACAGGATTCGAGTAAGCCATGTTTAATATTGCCCGACGGTACATTAATAAAGTTGTCATCTCGATATTTGGAAACTTTGTACGATGAATAGACGGAGACCAAATAAATCGGAACTGCTAAACAAAGTTTGATTGAAATAGCTAAAACGTTTTGATATCTACGTTATTCACCAGACCAAATAAAACCAAAATATATGATGGTGCTTTTACATACATCTGCATGTTTTTCAGAGGTTGTATTTTATTTTTCATTACCTTGCTTTCGAGTTACGAGGATTTTAATATTATCTACATATCTGACTGGTCGAGAGACCAGCCAGTCAACTGCTACTGTCTTATATATTTATATATATTCAATTTATTACTGTTCTTTCAATAAAAATACAGCCTAGACACATAGTTTGACTAAGGTGGAGAGTTTGTGAAGTTATCTAATTACTTTTTGACAGTGCGAGGTATATGTATGTCTCGTCTTGGCAACATTTTAAATAAAAACTGTTTTTGGTCAAATTATTCTTTATAGAATAAACAAACGCCTTACTACTAGATTATAGCGTTGTGACGTCATATCGCAACACAATCTGAGAAGAGTACCCATTTGTGATGTCACAATTTTTTATTAATATCTTGTGTCCTCCATGTTGCCGGTATTTAACTGTCAGTATGCACGTCTTGCGCCTCCACCAGCCGAGATAAAAGTGATCACCTGAACTGACTGGCAACAGACTGACACAAACTGTCAAAGTCGTACCATCGACAATCAACCATCTGACAGTGTATTTAACACTGTACTTTCTATTAATCTGTGACATTGCAGTATTGCTATTCAAATAAATTTAATTACCACCATTAATAACTATTTCTCCGACATATATATATATATATATATTGTATTAGTATGTATTATTTTAAAACTTTAAATTTTATAAATTAGTTTATAGGGTATCAAATTTTAAAATGATGTGTGTGTGTGTAGTTTGGTCACTCTTTGCCATAATATGTAATTATAAAAGACATCATAGATTAACATTTAATAAAAAAAAACATTCTTTTTTTTGCGGGTAAGTGTCAATAATGAAACGCATGTTTTATTTAGCTCTCTTATTTATTTTGTATTAAATGCTATATACAAAGCATTTATTACTGTAATTCTTTTTATTTTATTTCAAATACACCCACGTGGAAATATATAACAAAACAATCGATTTGAACCAGTTGTCAAAGTGGCCTCGCGCGAAGCTAGGACTCCATTATGAAGATTTCAGGTAAGTTTTTCGTATTATTTTGCTCGATATCTGACTAAAGTGCGTATTGTTGTTTGTTGTGTCTTTACGTCTTACTGTGCAGTATAGCTCCCATATAAATAATAGGAGGTGATTGACAGATGTTTCTTAAAAAAAACGGGTTGCACTGGGGGAGTGTTGGCTGAAGTGAAAACTTGAACATTAACGTTGTGCATTATTAAATATTCCCAAAGAACAAAATTCAAAAAACCGAACTGTATTATTGAGATCTGACGCTTCCTCTTAAGAATTTTCAATCAGGTCTCGTGTCCCATCGGAAAAAAAAAAACACAACTGCGCTAAAGAATTTTTCCCTTAAAAAATTAATAAACATGAATATCAATAATTCTAGCAGTAAGCGGGTAATATGCTAACATTATAAGATAAACATAAGGTGTCGGAGGGTGTATTTAAAATGGATAGAGCTGTAGCCGAAGCCGTCAGACGCAGGTGATCGTTGGATCGTAATTAGAACCTGACGCGTTGTTAATAACTGAGAGTTTGGCACTCGCTACGTCAACGCCATTGCTACTGCAGACGTCTTTAACTATAACAAGTAATGAGAATATTTTGATAAATATTATTCAAATATATAATGATAATTTGAAGAAAGATTCAAAGTAATCAGAAGTTTGTTATTTTTTATGTTCAAAAATAAAAACTAAGATATTTACAAAGGTAGATATAAATTTAAGAGAATTATAGTCTGTTGAGTGTTTGAGCAAAATTAGTAGGGCTAGTTCTGTATTATGAGCGTGCTACGTGCCTGTATCGGTAGTTCAATCTACGACGTTTTGTCAGGCGCATAGGAGCAAAATCATCGCCTAAGAATCAATCACACACAGTCATAGACAAGTCAGTTCAAAGTTAGATGACTTACGAATTTCTTTACTACGAAAGAAGGTAACGAAAACTGAAATTTTTCAATCGTAGATACTTATTTCGTACTAATTATTTGAACAATATTATTTGTTTGTATTTTGTATATTTCTAGTTACCTTGTAATGATTATGGACCGTCAATGCTGCTTTTCAAACAGCCTAATTATTGCATCATTGTTGCGTTTTTTTAATGCAGTGATGTTAGTGCATAACGGCTTGGTTAAAAACTCATCCTTTTACTTCACAATAATACCAACTAAAACTTACTCTATAGAATGTGAATTTATTAATATGATGATTTCTTGTAAAATATTGGCTAAAATCAGACCTGCTTATGTTGATATATATTACGTACTGTGTCTTTATTATTTTATTTTTTTTTTAAATGACTAACTAAGGTCATGTCCCACAAAACTCAATTTTAGTTAGTCGTCATATAAAAATAGTACAAAATGTAGTTTTTGTGCTTTATTATTTTTGCAAACCTTTAAATGATTTTATATTATTGTGTCCTTTCCCTAAAACAGTATTTACTTTAGCGGGTTTTCTCATACGTATATCAATTCTCGGCTTAAGTCGCCGGACCTCTGGATATTATTAAAACCGCAACTAAACCTGACCAAGGCTTCTAATTAACTTTGGAGAAACCAGCTGTTACTAGATTACATCTCCAGTTGAGCCTTTAGTAAAGTTTGCAGTACATATTGAATAATGTTCAACATGTTTTATTACAATGAACCACTTGCAGCAGACCTTGTAAGTTTTAATATTTAGGCTGGGATAAGGACTATAATATAAATGATATAAATGACTTTTGCTCGTTAATCAAACAATATAAACATTTTTTTTGTCTCAAGAACTTAATTATTGTAGTTACGTATGAAAAAGAAGCTTTTCCTTTCTTTTACAGTACCTGTGATATTTGTAAAGCGTTTCTCAACAAACAGGTTTTTTTTAATGTCAGTTAATGGGCAAATGAGCGGATGGTCTACTGATGGTTAGTGGCTACCGTCGCCCATGGTCATCGTTATTACAAGAGAATGATTCTTATTCTTATGAGGAAGGAGAATAAAGAGAAGAATGCTACGGTTCAGTGAACCCTGTACGAGAACCCAAAGTTCACTAGAACCCCAGCATTAACGGGATGGCAGGAGGAGGAGTGAGTCTGGCCCACAAGTGGCTCGACCGTAATGACTAACACTTGGCGGTCAGATTCGCATGTTGGTGGTCGCAAGCCAGTCAGAAAACAAATCCCCTACCACCAAGTAATGCTGTGTTACTCGGCTCTTACGAGATGCTTTCCCAGCGGCAGAGGGGTATAGTATTCTTACCTGTCCCCTCCCCTCACGAGCAAAACATACAAACTTTTAAAATATAATGCAAAAATTTGTAACATAAGGTGTATCTACGGCTCTGACACTGATTTAATGTAGGGCAATTGCCTTAATATGTGAAGCGCTTATGTATACTATTATATAAAGAGGAAAGATTTGATTGTTTGTATGTTTGTATGTTTGTATGTTTGTATGTTTGTATGTTTGTATGTTTGTATGTTTGTATGTTTGTATGTTTGTATGTTTGTATGTTTGTATGTTTGTATGTTTGTATGTTTGTATGTTTGTATGTTTGTATGTTTGTATGTTTGTATGTTTGTATGTTTGTATGTTTGTATGTTTGTATGTTTGTATGTTTGTATGTTTGTATGTTTGTATGTTTGTATGTTTGTATGTTTGTATGTTTGTATGTTTGTATGTTTGTATGTTTGTATGTTTGTATGTTTGTATGTTTGTATGTTTGTATGTTTGTATGTTTGTATGTTTGTATGTTTGTATGTTTGTATGTTTGTATGTTTGTATGTTTGTATGTTTGTATGTTTGTATGTTTGTATGTTTGTATGTTTGTATGTTTGTATGTTTGTATGTTTGTATGTTTGTATGTTTGTATGTTTGTATGTTTGTATGTTTGTATGTTTGTATGTTTGTATGTTTGTATGTTTGTATGTTTGTATGTTTGTATGTTTGTATGTTTGTATGTTTGTATGTTTGTATGTTTGTATGTTTGTATGTTTGTATGTTTGTATGTTTGTATGTTTGTATGTTTGTATGTTTGTATGTTTGTATGTTTGTATGTTTGTATGTTTGTATGTTTGTATGTTTGTATGTTTGTATGTTTGTATGTTTGTATGTTTGTATGTTTGTATGTTTGTATGTTTGTATGTTTGTATGTTTGTATGTTTGTATGTTTGTATGTTTGTATGTTTGTATGTTTGTATGTTTGTATGTTTGTATGTTTGTATGTTTGTATGTTTGTATGTTTGTATGTTTGTATGTTTGTATGTTTGTATGTTTGTATGTTTGTATGTTTGTATGTTTGTATGTTTGTATGTTTGTATGTTTGTATGTTTGTATGTTTGTATGTTTGTATGTTTGTATGTTTGTATGTTTGTATGTTTGTATGTTTGTATGTTTGTATGTTTGTATGTTTGTATGTTTGTATGTTTGTATGTTTGTATGTTTGTATGTTTGTATGTTTGTATGTTTGTATGTTTGTATGTTTGTATGTTTGTATGTTTGTATGTTTGTATGTTTGTATGTTTGTATGTTTGTATGTTTGTATGTTTGTATGTTTGTATGTTTGTATGTTTGTATGTTTGTATGTTTGTATGTTTGTATGTTTGTATGTTTGTATGTTTGTATGTTTGTATGTTTGTATGTTTGTATGTTTGTATGTTTGTATGTTTGTATGTTTGTATGTTTGTATGTTTGTATGTTTGTATGTTTGTATGTTTGTATGTTTGTATGTTTGTATGTTTGTATGTTTGTATGTTTGTATGTTTGTATGTTTGTATGTTTGTATGTTTGTATGTTTGTATGTTTGTATGTTTGTATGTTTGTATGTTTGTATGTTTGTATGTTTGTATGTTTGTATGTTTGTATGTTTGTATGTTTGTATGTTTGTATGTTTGTATGTTTGTATGTTTGTATGTTTGTATGTTTGTATGTTTGTATGTTTGTATGTTTGTATGTTTGTATGTTTGTATGTTTGTATGTTTGTATGTTTGTATGTTTGTATGTTTGTATGTTTGTATGTTTGTATGTTTGTATGTTTGTATGTTTGTTTGTTTGTTGCGAATAGGCTCGAAAAGTACTGGACCGATTTTGAAAATTCTTTCACCGATAGGAAGCTACATCCTTTCCGGGTAACATAGGCTATGTGGTGTTGCCATAAATACTCTAATTAAAAAGATATGGCCATTTAAGTGCCATAAGGTGGCCATTTTGTAAATTGAAGGGTTTCTCAGGAACTACTAATTCGATTTTAAAAATTCTTTCGCTAATAGAAAACTATACTTTTCTTGAGTGACAAAGGTGATTCAGTGTTGCCATATACATTTTTTAATTCACGAATTAAGCCATTTTGACGTAACTAACCCGATTTTAAAAATTCTTTCGCTAATAGAAAACTATTTTTAAAAATTCTTTCGCTAATAGAAAACTATGCTTTTCGTGAGTGACAAAGGGGATTCAGTGTTGCCATATACATATTTTAATTCACGAATTTGGCCATTTTGACGTAACTAACCCGATTTTAAAAATTCTTTCGCTAATAGAAAACTATGCTTTTCGTGAGTGACAAAGGTGATTCAGTGTTGCCATATACATTTTTTAATTCACGAATTTAGTCATTTTGACGTAACTAACCCGATTTTAAAAATTCATTCGCTAATAGAAAACTATGCTTTTCGTGAGTGACAAAGGGGATTCAGTGTTGCCATATACATTTTTTAATTCACGAATTTAGCCATTTTGACGTATCTAACCCGATTTTAAAAATTCTTTCGCTAATAGAAAACTATGCTTTTCGTGAGTGACAAAGGTGATTCAGTGTTGCCATATACATTTTTTAATTCACGAATTTAGCCATTTTGACGTATCTAACCCGATTTTAAAAATTCTTTCGCTAATAGAAAACTATGCTTTTCGTGAGTGACAAAGGTGATTCAGTGTTGCCATATACATTTTTTAATTCACGAATTTGGCCATTTTGACGTAACTAACCCGATTTTAAAAATTCATTCGCTAATAGAAAACTATGCTTTTTGTGAGTGACAAAGGTGATTCAGTGTTGCCATATACATTTTTTAATTCACGAATTTGGCCATTTTGACGTAACTAACCCGATTTTAAAAATTCATTCGCTAATAGAAAATTATACTTTTCGTGAGTGACTAAGGTGATTCAGTGTTGCCATAAACACTTTTTTAATTAATAGAGCACGCCCGTTTTGTTACTACTGATCTGATTTTAAAAATTCTTTCACTGAGGAAGTCTACAGTATTTCTGTCTCTCTTCCTCTTATATACTATCATTCTCTCTCATCCTGTCTGTTTTTTCTCTCTTTAATATTTATCTTTATCTCTGTTCAGAATGGTCAGTCTCTGTTCGGTTTTTTTTTTCGAGAGTCTCTCTCTCTCCTTTATTTTTATTTTTGTACATATATTCTTAATTTAACATATACTTTAACGTGGACGAAGTCACGGTAGTCGACTAGTGTATATATATATTCACATTTTTTTTCTCAACTTATATCTCAATCAACAGACGCATAAAATTTAATTTATTTCATAAAACGAATGAAAAAACGGATTTTAACACCGGGAATACGAATACTCTTGTATAAAAAGCGATTTGCCTTCGCAAATGAAAAGCAAATTCAATGTCATTCGATCTTTCTTTGTTACCGTGAGCAATTAAAAAGAATAAATACGAATTTTAAATTTCTCAAATATGGAGTCATGTTTTAACAGCTCTCGATTTTATTGGAATTGAAAAAATATTAATGGGTTTTTAAAAGTTAAAATTGATCGTTGAAAAAGAAACATTGTTTTCGTTAATAAAGAGCATACACATTGTTACATGATTCGAACTATTAAAGATGTCTATTTTCTCGTTAATACCAGAACATATTGTCGTTCAATTTATTAAAAATAGACTATTTTTAAAAGAGATTTCAGTTTTGAGAAGTTTTTCTTTTTTTCACATTTATCATTCAATATTTTCCATGTGCGATTAGAAAATGGCCGGCTAAAGATTCCATATATTATTGTTATTGAACATTTTATTAGTCTTTGATTAGATGTGTAAATAGCCTTTTTTAATGAATATCCAATAGAAAAAGTCTTGAGATAACATAACCTCTGTCCTAGATCAGAAACAGTACGAAAATTGGTTTTGTAGTACCTTGTCTAGAGTAGTTCAAGTGGAGTGTAAGAAAGTAGTGTTTAATATGGTATTAGATCTTCTTTATTGAGGATCTCGTCAGACGTCCTCGTCTCGTTTACTTAGTATATTGTTGAGTGAAGGTATAAAGGGCCCACATACTGCTCGGCTTCCTCTCTAATGTATAGGTATCATCTCTCACATTATATAAAGGCATTTTAAACAGATATGTATTTTTTTTTATAGTTCATGTTAGGTTAATAATATAAGTTAGAGCCTAAAAATATTTTGTTCAGTTAGCTTTCGAGTTCTGCGGAGTAGGTACTTGAAATTCGGTGCGCGCAGTCGACCGGTCCTTTTTATCCAAATTACACGTTACAGGACGGTTGCCACTAGGGCTTGAAAATCGAATATTCGAATATTCTGAGCAAAGCCAAATAATATGTTACATTTTTATTTGAAGTCTAGCTACCTTTTCCCGTAACAACTAAAAAATATTTAAATGGCCGCCGATTTAAGTGGTTACATATCAACTATAATCATCAGCAACATAGAATGGATGCTCTACTGCTGATACATTATTGGTGTTGTAGATCCAGTTTATAGCAATCCAGATGTAGAGAAAATCGAAACCACTTTTTTTCATTCACCCTGCGAATTTATGGACCGATCTGCCGGAGTCTGTATTTACGGATAGGTACAATGTTAGTCCTCAAATCCATAGTAAACAGCTACCTTCATCGTTACTCAGAATCAGGTAAGTCATGGTGAAACGTTGCCTTTAATCTATCTTTTTCTATATAAATAAAAATGAATGTTGCTAAGCGCATATGTTACTTAAGGCCCACGGAAGGTTTTTGATAAAAAAATAATAATAATATAACTTTTAACAGAACAAAGTCTACCAAGGCAGATAGTAAAAAAAGTCTTTTAGTCATTTTATCCTTTAGCCAAGATATATAACGGTATAGCTGATGTTATTGTTCTAAAACAACCTCTTCGTTTTCATAAGAAATGAAATTATTTCACTATTTATTAAGAAAAATATAGAAAATACTCCAATAACAGCAATGTATATTTTATTATGTATACTTTGTAAGATAAATAAAACTAAAAGGGCAGAGTATTTCTAAGCGAACATTTTCGTAGATATTTAGAATTCGGAACGCACGGTCAGCTTATGAAATTATGTCTTTAGCCTACGTTTACTTTGAAAATTGGGGTTGTACAGGAATTTTGTAAGAGATTGTAGATAGAAATAGAATATAAAAAATATTTTAAGTATTTTTAATTTTTAAGCTAGAGTATAATCTGAAACTCCATTTGCGATGTTGCAAACATAAGCCGTTTTTATGTATTACTATTATTGATAATACTACTAATAAATTGTGTATATAGTTTGTAACTAACATCCACTTAACGATTCTCTATATTTATTATACAAACTTACATATTATTCTCGTGACTTGGTACTACAGTTTCGACCGCATTCGGAGATCTTCTTTAGCCTGTGGAGGTGGACGCGCGCGTAGTGACGGCTCGGCGAACACTCAATAGCCGAATGTAGTCGAAACTGCAGTACCAGTTACCAGAACAGTACGTGAGTGTTACCGCTTGACTGTCATACATTGATAGAGATATGATACCCATTACTGTACAGCAATACGTATACACATGCAATTTAGACTGAGGCGAGCACTGCCTGGGGCTTGAGACCTAGGTTCAGATTTAAAGAGCTTTTTCATAATGTATTAACTCTCACCTCCATCAATCAACTTACGTGGACCTCAAGAAGTGACTTTAATCTCGACACTATAACACTAACTTCCATGTACACTGCGCAAAAATGCCAGAGAGATTGAGACTAAAGGTTATATATTGTCTTCACGAAGGTATACTTGACATAATATAAAATGATCTACCCGCTAATACTACTTTATAAATGGTGTTGCTACCATGACATAGCTTTAAAAACGATTCTCTATGTTCAAAGAAGATGGTTGACTAACACATCAATGTATATCCGAAATTACTATAGCTACAAAAATAAAATTTTTATTATAAGCGATTTTCAGCAATTTAACCCTTAAGCGAAGCAAAGATTATATGGAGAGCAAGAAAAGCTTTACTCGTTGACTTAAATTAAGTTAAAAAATTATATAAATTTATCCCATAAATACGTAACAACCTACTAATCAAAAAATGTTTTTTCCGTAGCTAAGTTAATCCTAATATAATCTAAAGTGTAGTTTGATTTCATGCATAATTTAGCCTTTATAACAGTTTCGTTTTGTATTGCAAAATTTGCAACTAAAAAGCCTATAAACTAGGTAGTAACAATTAGTGGTAATCCTCAGGAACAACAGCTCAGTATGAAATCCCGAATAATCCTATCGTTTAGTATATGACAGAGCGCTGGAGGCTGTTGAGATGTCGGCGCCGTGAGAGCCCTCCAAAAGTTAATAATTCGGGCCCGTTGCCGCAGTACTCCTCCTCCTCCACCTCCTCCATTCATATTCATAATATTTATTTCGTTTTACCTACGAATTTCAATTTTAATCCTTAATTTTAACAAGATTATTTGTATTCAGAATGAACTTGTGATATGTCCATGGTTTGTTTGATTTGTCAAAGATTAATTGCAGATAAATTACCTGATGAACAATACATTCAGATTTCACTTATCAGCTAATCATTCAAATTATTTCAGGAATAAAAAATATATTTCTAACATAACATTAACCATAATATATAAGCTACAAGTATAATGCGCGTAGTAGCGCGAGCACACGTAAAATCCTGGACTTAGACTGACTATGGTTCAATTTTTTACTTTAATACTTGAAATATTACGAAGAAAATATGAGTATAACCTGGGGCTTGTTACCCAGATACAAGTTTTATAATCATCTTTATATCATCGCAACACTTATCGTCCACTGCTCTGATTTGCTACCGAACATCTAACTAAACTAAGTAATACAGTTAACGAATTATTTATCACAAAGACCTAACCCTACTTATACTGCACTATATGACACTTTATTCCATTTTTACTTTCACTACGATAGTCAATATTTACTCTTAAAAATTACTTGTTAAGCTACAGCTGATCTATATATATGATTGGTATAAAATATATAATTAATCGAGTCTGTTGAGTATATTTACAGTTAAAATGTTTAATAATATCTTCAATCTGAAGACATAAAATACAATTTTAGTATAGTATAGAGTATAGATGAATGCGTTAAAGATCTATTGTAACAGTAAGAGTTTCATTGAATATTCTGTTTTAGAGTTGCAATTCTCCCTAACGAGGTCGTTTGTGTCGTTACTTTGATACTCATAGACGTCTCTAATTTTGGAAACATTTACTTATTCATTAAATGCTATTCAGAATCATAGAATTTATAATTCTTAAAATACGACAATATATATATATATATAGATAAAGTACTGTATACGACTGCTAAATATCACTAAGGAAATAAAGATGTCTCTTTAATTGATTAAAGACTACAGCTCTATCACAATAATGCATAAATTAGAATAAGATTTTCAGTAATTTACGAGGCTAAGCTTTTAATATTCAGAGACTACTTGCTCTACCCTCCGCGCGGTTTATATAAAACAAATAATGTTACAAACCATTTAATACAGGTCATGGCGCTAAAACCAACAGTGCTGTTATCCAATGTCATCAGTTTGGCCGGTTAAGATAAGAAGAAAAAATATATAAAACTTAAATCATCAAAATCAAAGAATTTTAGATTTTTAACTAGTTATCCTTTGATTTTATACAGTTAAAATTATCTAAAGTACTGATAGTGATTTAGTTTAAAGTGGTACTCAGTCGACCTTTTGGAGGATCATGATTAAAGACTATGACGTGAGTTTACTTTGTTATCTATTATAGTCAGTGGTCATCATTTCTTACAATTATAATCAAAAAATATAACATACTGTAAACATGTACAATCATTTCATACAAATGATTCGTTGGCGCAGAAACGAACCCCCATTGTGTCGAGAGTTCTGAATAATTATTAAGTATTACTGCAGAATCTCATATTAATGTAAATGAAGGTGGGATGCGATTGTTTTGCGCTTTTGTTGGGTGTCCTTCATGCGTGAATACACATTGATATCTTGTGTGTAATTTCAACTTAATTATATAAGAAAATTTGAATGGATTCGTAAATTATTTCCTAGATGTATTAAAAGCTAATACATTTAGGCTGTCTTTTAACTGTCATTCATCAAAGATGTGCGAGGATATGTATAGCAAGGAAGGACCTCGCTCAAAATGTGTCAAATAAGGCGATTCTACTGATTCCAGGTGTCTAATTTCTGTCGTATTTTGTAAAATACAAAAAAACCTACACAAATTCACATTTTGTTACGCAGTACACCTCACCAAAGTTTGACCACAATTAGATCAGCTTACCAACGCATATGGAACAAAATACATAGATACATCCAATTTTATTTGTATACCTACAATTAAAAATATTACTAACTGACCCGGTAAACGTTGTATTGTCATATAAATTTGGGGTGGCCCACCCTTATCACTTAGGGGGATGAAAAATAGATAGTAGCTCTATTCTCAGACCTACTGAATATGCATATAAAATTTCATAAAAATCTGTCGAGCCGTTTCGGAGGAGTATGGTAACTAACATTGTGACACGAGAATCCTACTATCCTACTCATAATATAAATACGAAAGTTTGTAAGAATGAATGTATGAATCTCTTGATGTATAACTGTATGTTTGTATAACTGTATGTTTGTTACTCTTTAACGCAAAAACATCTGAATGGATTTTGATGAAACTTTACAATAATTTTGCTTACACATCAGAATAACATAGCCTATGTTATTTAAGTTATTGAATGTTTCTGAGTCCATATATTATGAGTGAAAACAATCATCATCGAATTTGAGTTTATCTGTGGATACAGTTTCCATAGTTGTATTGTTGGTCTCACAAAAATGTAGGCTGTTTCATTTAAATAGTATGTCAGTAAAATGTAATTGTCTTTTGGCGCTAAGCTAGTTTCTTTATAATTATCTACTAAAAGTGTAATAAAAACGGGTAATTTAACAAATCTCCCAAGTATTTAATTATCGCTGAATAAATTTCAAGCTAAATTGCATACCTAAACCACAATGCAAGGAATACAATCAGCTGGTTAATTAATAATTCTAGACCGGTCTGAGGACATAAAGTCTGTGGTCCCGACTCCGAACTCCTACGCCATTAGTACCCCGTCTTAATACCGGCCGCAGTTAACAAATCGCTTCTTACATATTAATTTTCGAATTTTCCCTTTGTGTTAATATATAAAATATACATACAATACTAGTCGACTCGTCCTGCTTTCGTACTGGTGTAATTTTATACGAAAACTTACATTTAAAAGCTGTATAAAAATATTCAGGCAATTATCAAACGTATTTTATTATTATCACACTGGAGATGATTTTTTCCGTAATTAAAAGTAGCCTATGTATTAATCCAGGTTATTAAGTACCTGTGTGCCTAATTTCATGAAAATCTGTTCTGGCGTTTTTGTGTTATATTAGTTATTACAGACCTTGCTCGTAAGTCCAAGGCGCTGCCCGGCTTGCATGTGTAAACGTGTTACTGTAATTGGTATTATTCCTCTCACATTCTATGACATACATTATCTTGCACCCCTCGTAATTCTTTGTATAATACTAGTAGTCAATATATATCTCTTTGGAATCATTGATTTAAACGATATCCCATAGTTAAGAGAACGAAAATCTGTGGAAGTGACCGGAGGGAGTAAATAACATAAGACGGATCTTAAAATATTATTATCATTTTTGTATATAAGCGAATTTCTCTTAAAATTTTCAAGAAATCCTTAAAAAGGAAAAATACGCTTCAAATATTCGTAAAGCAAATAATCTGATACGATAGAAATCTTATTTCAGTTCTTTTCATATTCGTATACAGCGTGAAAAATCGCTATTATCGAGTATCAAGTTCAATCATCTCACGATGTCGGGGGAACTTATTTTTGTGGCCTCAATGACAGCGATTTTTTGTTTTTACTTTATTTTTTAATTTATTTTTTCATATAGTATTAAATAAACTAATTTTTTTGTTGGGATATTTTTTACCCAAATTTCTGTTTCTGGAGTTCTTTTCTTCATTTTTGATACTACTAACATCGTTCTTACAATATATTCTTAGGAAGACTTAGCAGTGATGGCCCAGTGGTTGAAACTTCAAGTCTTACTCGGGAGGTCCGAGTTCGATCCTGGGAACACACCTCTAACTCTGAGTTATGTGTGTTTAAGCAATCACTTGCTATAACGGTGAAGGAAAACATTGTGAGGAAACCTGCACTCCTGAGAGTTCCCTAAAGTTCTCAAAGATGTGTGAAGTCTGCCAACGCGCACTGGGTCACCGTGGTGGACTATAGCCTAATACCTTCCTCATTCCGAGGAGGAGACCCGGCTCAGAAGTGGGCCATTGATGAAAACAAACGGTTTTGTTAGCTTTTGTTTTTGAAGCCCCAAATCTTTGATACGCTTTTACAGAGATTAAGAATTTTTAAGAACAACCGTCTAGGATTTTTTGGGTATTAAGGACGTGAAAATTAAATAAATAAATAAAATAAATAAATCATTTATTTGTCAGAATGTTGTACAAAGGTGTTGTTATTTAAAATAATAAGAACAGAACATTCAACTAAACGAATAGTGTGCAAATTGTTGTCATCTTGAATTACATTTTAAAGAAAGAATAAGTAAGTCAAATTGTCAGAATGTCAAAACTAGCTGGTCAATATAAAAAAAAATAATTGAAATTATAATTATTATAATAAGTATTCATTAATGTCATAGTAACAATTATATTTGACTAGTGAATATCTGCTTCTCAACAACAGCAAATTGTTTTTATTAAGTTTTATTTAATTAATTTACCAATATGATAGATCTTTCTAAGAAATTTTAACATATTGTCTGATTTGATTGTTATAAGTTATAAAAAAAAATATTTTTTTTAATCTTGTGAAACCTTGGACCACCACCATAAGTAGTTTCGAAGTAATATTGTGCGTGACAGCTCTCACGTTAATACAACGTTGTTGCGATTGACGGAAGCTAGATGGCGTTCGTGCGATAAACATCGTACAGCTATTATGTCGTTTGACTTATTTCATTTTTGCGTCCAATAAACTACATATATTATTTATTTATATTGAAAAGTATATAAGATATTTTCTGATAATAATATGTAAAGAAACAGTTAATTCGTTCATTGAAATTCGTTAAACAAACTTACTCTGAAACTTAACTACTATTAAGGATCTCGCATTCATAGATCTATTCAATCATTGGCATAATATAAAATAATTCATAGACTGACAATCTGCGCTGAAAATCAAAATAGACCTAAAACGGTAAAAGATCTAATTCCACTAGCGAACGTCTTCGAGAAATTCCCCTTGTAACGTTGCACTAAATTGTAAAAGTTGTTCTAGCAAAGTGGGAAAAATTATAGCATATGAGAAATAAAACTTAAGGAATATAACTGACAAAAAATAAAAATCCAATCAAAACTTTTATTGTTTTTTTCATTGCACTTGAATTGCATTGTTAGGATAACATAAAATAAATCAATAAGTTTAGGTTTGAAATTATTTTAAAAAAACTTTGATTTAAACGTATGTACATACAGATATTTATTTATATTCACATGACTTGGAAACTTTTTTTCGTGATGTTAGTATGAAAAGAAATATTATTAAAAATTATAGAAAATGTACTAGCAATGAAAAATTATTTTTTTGGTGTTTGTGGTTTGGTCTGAATACTTTATAAAGCCAAAATAAAAATGTTTTCAGTAAATTTTCAGTTTGAATTACAGAAATAAGAAATAAAAATATTTCAAAGCGTAGATGATAGTAAAAATCCCAATATAATTCTCCACAAACAGAATTGAGAAATCTTATAAAACTTTTAAATTTCAAAGTGGCGAAAGATACTCTCAGGTGGAATAAACATTGGTGTTTTATTTCGAATTTATTCTCAAATAAAACCGGGATTGAACTGGTCACTGAACTTGAGTTTACTTTGCTAATGCCGGCTTACGATAATCTGTGGGTACTTGGTTTTTGGGAGGCTGAAAACCACGCAACAGCGACTAGTGAATGTTCATACAAATCTTTGTTGAGAAATAGTATTCTTTATCCGAACAAATATCAAGCTTTTCATCTCTAAATCTTACGTGACAAAGAAAAATTCAATAGAAAATTCCACTACAATCATTAACAAGATACAACCTTTACAATAAAAACTAAAGTAACATTTACCTACACAGACTAGATAATAGAGTAAACTTACGTGGACCTCAAGAAGGGTGACCTTAACCACGACACTATGATACTTATTTCCATGTACACTGCGTCTTCTACCTACCCACTAATACTACTTTATAAACGGTGTTGCTAACAGTACTTTACACTGGTTATTTTATATTTAAGTATTTGCGACCTGGTAACGTCTGTCGTTCGCAACAGCCACTTGCGGAAAGATAAAAACAAATTTAAAGTTATTTCTTGATATTGCAAATACACACACACTATTGTGTGTGTGTGTATTTGCATAATATATTATCTCGATCACTGGGTACTATAATAATAGTAATACGAGTACGATGGACAATTGTGCACGAGTTGTAGACTCGAGAGGACGTATCCTGGTACTGAAAATATACCTAACCACAATAATTAAGTTCATGAGCAAGGAATTTAATATATTATTTTTTAAATAAAATAACTCTAAACCATGTGGATGAACGAATTGTTCGGGTAACGCTTTCTTCAAATCTATCATCGTAAGAACAAACCAGTACCCACCTAATGAATACTCTAGAGAATAATAAGCCAACAAAAGAAAATCGTTATTTATTTTCCCGTACATTTTTTCCCTTCGGATCACGTCATTATTTCGCGGATCGGCTTTCTTTTTTTGTAGTAATTAAAGATAAATATAATATAAAACGCTTCACTTCATAGGGATCGCTTTTGTCTTCCTAAAAGGACCGCCTGTTGATAGACTGTCGTTATTGTTTTCTTAATCTGCGACGCCGGCTACAAATAAATGATTTATAAGTTCTGTATAAATAATAACAAGGAAAGCAGATGGATTGATGAATATGTTTATATTATTATTAAAAAAATATTTGACCGACCAACCGGCTTAAGGGATCCCTAAAGCCTACACCTTGGTCACAAGTTTAAGGCACTGCTTAGGTTTCTTTAGGTTTAGTAGAAGTATATACGTACGTTTCTTTAGGTTTAGTAGAAGTAACTACGTAGCGTTTACCCAATAGTCCATTCATTATCATCACCCATTATAGTATTTTTCAATATTTCCATCTCCTTCTTCCTTCTCATCATTAAAATCCCCGACATATATATGTGCCATTTTTTTATTATAACCATTGTATTCTGTTTTTATTGTTTTTTTAAACGTCGCTAACGCAATGTATACAAGGAGTGAGCTAGCGCGGATGATTATAGAACGGGTGCTGCTTTTACTATATTCATCTCTTTCCTTTTTCCATTAACATAAGATATGTTAAAATAAGATATGACAACTCTTATTCCGATTCTGGTATCACTAAATAATTAGAAACTCCAACGTTCTTTTGATTCGATTGAATGAATTGCTATTGGTCAAAGCTCAAATATTATGTTAAATTAGACACAATATTATAGATGAAACTCATTTCTATATTAAAGTTAAATTCAGAAAAGTAAATAAAAGTTTGCAACGTCTCCATCCCTAAAAGTAACGATACAAAATCACTCAAAGTAATGTAATTGGATTGGAGAGATACAAAGTTTCTAAGTTCTAACAAAGTTGCTAGGTGACGGTAACTAGACTCCACCTGGGATGTTCTCACGAAATAAGTATCTAACCTCAGAAAATATATTGTATATTTATAATACGTATAATACTTTTGTATATTTTCGGTTGGTCAGCCTTTGAGCCTTTTTATCACATACTAGCGACCCGCCACGGTTTCGCACGAGCATATTATCCCATCATAATTATTTTGTTTAATCTCAAAAGGAATAAGCAGCGTTTTTGATAAAAGCTCCCTGGTAGCTCGACTTTTTTTTATAACTTCGACAATTAACGTGATATTTCAATTAATTTACACAAAATTTTAACTAATTATGAATCTAAACTTTGGTCAATCACTGACTATTGTTGAAAACCGCATTAACATCCGTTCAGTAGTTTTTGAGCATATCGCGAATAGAAGGGGCGTTGGACTTAGTTTTACGATATGTAGTATACATATACGATTAAAATAAAGTAAGAAAACTAATATTATTCATTTGGATAATTAAAATGAAATGTTTTATTCTTTAATACAATTATTAATAACAAAAGTTACCCACTATAGAATTCAACAAGTAATTGAATATACCTGATATGTTAATAATGCGTTAATTAACAGATAATAAATTAATTTATGAATATGCTAATGTTCTTCAATATCAAGTTCTAATCAATATGAAAAAACTTACAAGTCTATCTATACCTAACTATTTAACAACGCCACTGATAATATACATAACTGTACTTCTGTCTGTCTGTGATTTGAGGCAGTCTATCAAGTGAGGTGACACAGTAAAAGATTTCTAAAGTAGTACAAGCCCCAGGCACTGCTCATGTTACTGTGTAAAATGTAAATAAATGTTGTAGAATAATAGGTATCATCCTTTTACACTCTTATATAATTAAAATAATATTTTGTATTGACAAATATTCTTACACATTTTTGCTATTCATATATTTCAGTCGTTGTCTTTGAATCAAGATCTATCAATGTTTACTAAGAAAGTACACAAAAAGGTCGTAAAAATGGTAAGTTTAAAATGGATAATAAGATTCGATGAAATGTTCAGTCGGTTTGACGTAAAATAAGCAATTTCCTTTTGTATCAACCAAGGTGTACTGTGTTTACGATGTCTGCTTTACGGTTTGTTTTTGCAAGCTATTTTTAATACTAATATCATTATTAAGGTATGCATTCACAGTTCTCTAATTATGATAAATATTTTTTTTAATTTTTATCCCTTAAAGAGACAGATAGCTTGGGCTGTAATTCTTCTCTAAATTGACCACGCATCTCTTAAAAGGCAAATATGATGACAATTGGTTTTTTTCCTAATAGCTCATACTATATAGCTAATAAATACAGAAATGTTCAGGCTATGCTAGACCCGTTATTTTAATAATTTAATTTAGTAGACGACAATATATATTTTTTTAATTATAAAAAAAACTCTTGATATTTTATATTAACAAGAAATCCGTAATAATTAAAATAAATTTTCTAAAAAGTTTCTAAAAATATTCCCACTGACGCAATAACTTATAAGCTCAATCTCAATAATTCTATGGCAGTTTCACGAGTAATCCTTATACGTTCTTTCTTTTTTTTATTTAAAAAAAAAAGAATACTGGATCACATACTACTAGTATTCCCTAAGTAAGCTAAAATGTTTATGTTAGGAATGGGCCAAGTCAGTCAGTAGTCCAATGACTGGGATTTGAACCCATGACATATCGGCCATGGATTCAACGCCTCAATCACTAATCTACGAACGTTTAATACAGATTATATCCTAATAAAGTGTAACATATTTATTAAATATAAGGGTATAATAAGGGTTATAACACTATAACACTTAAGTTATTGGTTTTGTTGTTGGTTTAGTTAAAAGTTAGGTGGCCTCAAGGACGTCCTGCACAGTACCTAGCTTACAAACTCCAATTACAGTTTGGCTTCCTATCAAATAGATACAGATTTCATTCTCTACAAAGCTAGCAAACCTTAGCACATTTCAAAACACTCAACCATGTTGCGTACCTGAAAAAGAAAAATCAAAAGATGAACGTTCCCGAAAGCACTGTAATTTTAGTCGAGGCACATACCAGTCCCTTGAAAAAACGGTGGAAAACGTGAGTTGAATGTCCTCGGCGCAGGACGGACCATTGGATGGACATAGAATATATTACGATGTGAAGACAATAATGAAACAAAAATATCAATGAATATTATCATGGAAATTTATCTATGTAACTTATTGAATGTCTGTACATAGAAGATATGTAAGAAAACTTTATTTTCGTTTAACACCAATAGAACCCAAAAGAATTATTTTTTTAATTTTTGTTGTCCGTATGTTTTAATGCGCATCACGAAAAAACTACAGCACGAAATTGGATACAGTTTTCACTGTTTTGCTGCAACTCTAACTTAAAATTTAGGCTTTGACTCATTAAAATTGGATGATAAAAGTTAATGTAACTTAAAACCCCGCGAAGCCAGAGATCGACTAGTTTATTGTATATTATGTTTCAAGTACTTACAAATATTATAAATGCGAAAATGCGTTTGGTGGTATGTAGTTTTAATAACGCTTGAAAACACAGGTCGACGCAATTATTTTTACGGAGAAAGAAGAAAAAATGTCAAAACCTCTGAGTGTCGTGAAGTTTTGTTTTATTTCCTGTTTCTACACTATTATATAAAAAGGAAAGATTTGATTTGATTGTTTGAATGTTTGTTTGTTGCGAATAGGCTCGGAAACTACTGAACCGATTTTGAAAATTCTTTTACCGATAGAAAGCTACGTTCTTTTCGGGTAAAATAGGCTATGTGGTGTTGCCATAAATATGCTAATTAAAAAGATATGGCCATTTAAGTGCCATAACGTGGCCAGTCTGTAAAATGAAGGTTTTCTCAGGAACTACTGAACCGATTTCGAAAATTCTTTCACTGATAGAAAACTACACTATTCGTGAGTGACAAAGGTGAGTCAGTGTTGCCATATACATTTTATAATTAATAGAATAAAGCCATTTTGTTCTTATTTATCCGATTTTAAAAATTCTTTTACTGATAGAAGTCTATAGTATATCCGTCTCTCTTCCTCTTTTATGTTTTCATTCTCTCTCTTTTTTCTCTCTTTAATTTTTATTTTTATCTCTGTTCAGAATGATCAGTCTCTTTTCACTTTCTTTCTTTCTTTCGATTATCTTTCTCTCTCTCTATCTCTATCTCTCCTTGATCTATTCAATTTTATTTTTGTTCTATCTTCCCTCTTTCATTATCTGTCGCTTTTGTTTTCTTTTTCTTTCAATCATTTTTCTTTTTATAACTTTTTCTCACTCTCTCTCCTTTTTTTCAAATAATAATAATTAAATATTGCTTTAAATACCCGGAGCAAAGCGAGGGCACACCGCTAGTAATATATAACACTAGGTTAATGCCTTGCATTGTCTTTGCATGAGTACAACTATACTAAACGTATGCTTAGGAATAACAATACTATATTAATTTTCAATACACATATTTAAATGGTTAAAAATAATAGGGTGATTAACTAAATATTTATCTCTAGTATGTTTTAAATATTTACAAGCAGTATTAATTCATAAATATTTCGAATAATCTATATATAATAACATAAATGTACATGATTAATGACTAACAGTTGTCTCGAGTCCTTGCACAGTAGATATAATGCGAGGCTTTGCACTATTCACGGGACATTTACCATGAAATAAGATTTCGATTATCCTTTTGTAGGTCCGATAAGGTTATAAATTTAAGCCCTTAATCTATTTTATAGATTTAGTATCTTAAAGAGATTTTATTGGTATATAAAAGAGGCAAAGCCTAAACTCCTGGAACTACGACTGTTGGTTTATTTGAGAATTTTGAGAAGGATTTTTGGAAACATTTGGAACTATCATCTTGGTAACCATTGTCATGGTATCAGAAGCGCGTATATGTAGTCAGACGTTTTGACAGGTATTCTTTATAGTTTTTGTAAAAACTATTTGATGATCAATTTATAGAAGGTGTTTTACCCACGTTAAAATAACATTAATATGAGTGCACTAGGAATAGTCGGCCTGGCAGAGATCTTGCGGTTATTTTACTACTGCACAACATATTTAAAAAAAAAAACAAAAATATCTTTTAGGCAAGTTGTTTTTTTATCTACTGCTTAAGTAGCTATATAAAACATAAATAGCATATATACCCAAAAATATACTTTAAGCATACTTATTTTTTTATGGCGTATTCAACTAAAATTTTATTCAAAAAAACAGGTTAACTTGTGAGAAGATTTGAACGGTTTTTAACAACCCCCTGATATAAATAAAGATTTTAAATAAGATCGCAAGATGAGGGTTATTTTCTCAAACAGATGTTTTTAAGCGGCGTAACTGAAAATTATACTTTTTTGTAAAGAACGATAAAGTTTTTTTTTCTCAAGATAATAAACATCAATAGTTATACGGAGACATCATACTGGTTAAAAAAATATATAAAATATTTTTTTTGGTCTCATCTTGGTGTTGTCTTTGTCTTGTCTTCGTCTTCAAAATATTCATCTAAACTTACAATAAGCACCAGATACAAAGAGAATATTAATAATGGACGTTAAGATTTTGTATAAATTATTTCATTTTAAAAAGTTTGCCTCTAGGCGTAAATAACTAACTTTGAAAATAATTTCCAATATTATTGTAAGTAATTGAAAAGAAACTTAGTATTCATCTTAGAATATCTTAACCAACGCCGTAGGGTATTTTCTGAGCCAGCTGAGGTCCAGAGTCCATTTTCAATTACAGCCTTTAAATGTGCATTGAATACGTGATAGAGATAAGGGATAACCTTTAGGTATGAATGATTTTTTTTTAATATGGTCCTTTATTGTATTCTGAATATTATTTTAATTTTTTTTAGAAGTTCCTACATAGGCAAAGGAAGTTAAGGAACCAGAAGCAGGTTATAAGCATATTCTATCTCATTCATTGTTCGATACCATTTACTACCCAGTTGTCAAACTGCCACTAATTTTCACTTAAAATAGAGTTTACAATTTCTCTTACTAGTAGGTATTTTTAATATATAAGACTTAAATAGTGTTCCTAATAATCAGTTGTAGTAATGAAAAAAAAGGAACTTTAATAGTGCTAACGAGTTATAACTACAATCAAATTCTATTTAATAAAAATAAAAATATCTGGCAAATATTAGTTCTGGATAGAGATAGCCTACGCCATCTCCTGGCGTTAAAGTTTGATGATTTATAATAGAAACAGTTATATTAAATTTAAAATGTTTAATTATAAATCTCCTGATTACTACAGAGTCACAGCAGTAATTTGTCCAAATCCGAGTGGCATTTTTCTCCTGTGAACTGTCACCGTGTTATTTACGAGGGGCCTGCTTGTTTTAATACCTTTTCATTAACAATTTTAAGGTACACTTTATTGAGGCCGTAAATAACTCGTCCAGTTGTTATGTTGGCCTGTAATTTGGTAAATGCTAAAACAATTAAAAAAGTGACATAAAAGTGTTACACTTAGTTCAAATGAATTTGGATTAGGGACTTTTATTTCTACTTTTTTTACTACTGCGACAACTCGTACTCGTAAAACAGAATATAATGCTACGTAATCATAAAATAGCTAAGTATACAGTCGTCTTAAAATAAATTTATTTAAAAAATCATTGAGAGTTAATTTTTACTTGTGCTTTGACGTCACTAAGAAATTACTAATCAACAAATCCTAGAAATATAATTTAGCTGCTGTGTACTGAAAATATTCAAAATTTATAATACAGATATATTTATTTTTAAACTAGCTCACATAGATTGGTTTCCAACTCCTGTCATAGTAATGTGCTATTATGCTTTGGTTACCATAACTACAGCTAAAACCAAAATCATCATCATCTCATGAATAAATTTCCAAAACTCCTTCTTTAGTGTCAATTACAGCGTAAACGGTTTTATGCTATTCTACTTTAGATTTTTATTTCAAAATAATATCCTTAGATCTATTGATTAATATCTGAACATTTCACAACATAATATATTTAAAAATTGTACTAAATATGTGATTAAACCATTAAGAAGTTAGTTATACTTCACTTCGTCGTAATGGCCGTCATCTCTATATACGATATCCCGTGATTCTTTTGAGGCCATGTATCGTAATTTTTACAACAATTAAAAAAAGAGTTGTAGTCTATACGCAGACTAACAGTATGACGACTTGACTAGAAAATCCTGCCGGGAGCTTAGATTTAGATTTAGGCCTTCAGAGTTACGGCTGGAATACTCGCGATGCAATAATAAATATTTCCGTCATGGCGGCGTATTTGGTTTGCTTTTTTACGTTAGCACAACCGAATAATATTCAGTTTGTGCCAACTTCTAAAATCAAATGTTACTCAGATTAATGTTACTAACATCATAACTAATAGACTGCTACACAAATCAGTGTTGCCGGTATCATAATCAACAGAATGCTACTCAAATTAGTGTAGCCAACATCATTATTCGCCAAAAAGACCGTTATGATGGTAATCCGAGCGGGCAGAGGTCCGGAGAATGTACCCAAGTTAAATTTGGATGGTACTGTAGTTGGTAGGGTTGAGCGGTTCTCGCTCTGTAGATCTCGTTGACGATGATGACATAGAAAGGGAACGCCGGGCCCTGGCTGTTAGGTGCAATATGCTTGCGCGCCGTTTCGGTAAGTGTACCGACGCTGTCAAAAGAACTTTATTTAAAGCATACTTATTGCTTGTCATTTTATACTTGTCAGCTCTGGGTCAATTACACGAAACGTGCTATAAATAACATCAGGGTACAATACAATGATGCCTATCGTATCCTGATGAAACTGCAATGCATCTAAGATGTTTGCAATGGCCAGGATACCGGATTTCTTTGCAATCATAAGATCGCGTATCGTTTTGGAACCGTTTGAGGGACTCGAGACAACGATCTCGAGACGAGATCTTGATCACATTGTCTGGGACTCTGAACTGCTCAATTCTAGAGTTTTGGCTTTCGATGCACCAGGAAGGTAACAAAAAATAGTATATTTACAAGATGCTAATTTACAACTTTTGTTGTTTTAGATTATTAATTTATTTATTTGTGAATTGGGTCTATACCTTTTAATAAAGATTATTATAATTATAATTAACAATAAATTGTATTTAAACTGAGGTGCTGGAGTATATAACTTGTTTGTTGCGAAATACTTTAGTATCAAAAAATGAAAGGAAGTCCTGATAAAAATAAAAAGACCTTTCTAAATCCCTGCGATAGCATCGATATTAATGACGATTTCACGCGCGGCCGGTTGCGATCGGGAATGGCAACCGTTTGTATTCGACTCGACCGCGAGGTGGGGGTGGCTCTGATTTCATTACGTGATTTATTTTTTTCATCTCCCTCCAATCCAATAAATCCCAGTGGTGGGTTAATTAATAATTTAAGGCGATTGCGATGTGCTCGTATATGGGAATCGAAGTGTCAATTTGTTTTAAATCCTTTTTTTTTCTGGAATGCAATGATTTTTCTATTGTGTGTTTTTCATAGATAACGTGACCAAACGGCCAATCTGTTTTGTCCCTAAAAATGCTACCGGATGCGCAATTGTTCACCCGGGCCGGTGTTGCCAGCCCATAAAAATATTTGTAAATCCAAGTTCAGTGTGTTAGCAAGATTTTTATTTATTTTACAATATAATTATATTTAGTGCGAAATAAAAATCACATTCATTTTCGCAATTTAGTGCGGTGTTTTATTAGACGCTGTTGCTTTAATATATTTTACAAAGTTTCAGAAACAAACAAACGTCAGATTTACAAATAAGAGTGAAATTACGAGGCCCGTAAACTTCTAACTAGCCAGACTTGAGAACAATCTTGTCTCAGTTTTAGATTTAAAACGAAACTTTTGAGACTAAGGTTTATTTTACTTGCTATTTAAGACATTTTTTAAATTTTCATTCCCTTTCTCAAGTCCTTTCGGGTGCAATTATTTTTGTTACTAAAAAAACAGCCGCAGTTCTTGAAAGTACTTAAAATACGACTTTTTATAGCAGAATTTACAGTAAATTTCTATTAGATTATTTATTACTGTTCTAGATTTGCAGTATGTAAGGTAATTTTTAAAATAACACTTGATATCTTTAGTCTATGTTTTTATCAGAAAAAAACAATAAAAGCAGAAACAAATGTAATATTACCTGTGCTGTCAGTTATTTGCTATACTTAATTAGTGATGTACCAGTATTGGAAATTCAAGTTAATTAAATCAACTACCGATTTTATTAAAATTATTCATTTAAAACGTGATATTACTATCACTATAGTATTATAGTACTATTAAAAAGGTGTACATATTTTTGATTACTTTATTAAGTATTTTAACATATTACCAGTACAGAATCAACAGAGATGCCATCAGTCATTTTTTTTCTTGAATTATAAACATCCAAATGCATGTATGAATTTAAATATCGTACTTATATATACAAAAAAAACGATGGACGATTAGTTCAATATAGATACGAATACAACAAATAGGCTACAATTCTGCGTAGGAAAAACTGGTAGGTATTTGTATTTAATTTAAATATTTTAATCTCTTTCATTTGCACCATTCTAATATAACCAACGATACACGATTAATATGAATTCATTGCGCCATAGCCCATAAGTACATAACTCTCCCCTCGGTCCTGAGTTCAGTATAGCTATGGCTATAACACTTGACCTTGGGGTGGCATCCCCCATAGCCTAGCAACGCTAGTACATTCAGATCCCCTGGCCGAGCCTAATCTACAGATAATATAGGTACAGTGCTGTGTTACGAAGTTAGGAATATTTGAGGGTGACCGAGAATTATTTAATATAAAATAAAATTTAATTTCATGGTATTATGATATTATCTATTTTTATCTTATTACATTAAATAGTATTTAGAATAGTTCATGTTTCAAGAGTATGTAGATGCTAGAAGTAAAGCAAATGTATTACTTAAACTTTATATAGCTAACGTTCGTCAAATTGACGAGTATTCAATAATTTTATCTCGTTGACGTACGCTTAATATTTGCTAGGTATTTATCATTTTGATGAATTCTTATGTTGACTTTTGTCCAACTTGTACCAAACTGAAAGTCATTATTATTAGTTTTTATTATATTCACTGAAGTTAACATTTAAAATGAATCATTAATTATTATCTACTTTGCTCATTTTTTAAATGTCATGAGACGAAGCTGAACAATGCCTTGGAATTGTAGTAGGTGGTACAGGTGTAGGTTATTAAAAATTAACAACTGACGTGATGTAAAAGCTAGTAGCTTGGACTCAAGAACACCGCACAAATTCACAGCCCAATACTCATCGTACGTTTCACTCCGACATCGGAGCATCCTCAGGGGATGTAGACTCTACAAGAGACAGTAGTAAAGTGGGAAAAAGTAAGTCTTTTAAAAAAGTTAAACCCAAGACACACTATACAAATTCACGTGTCCTCCGTGGGTTATAGCAAAGTAATCGTTGTGATTTCTTGTTAAACATGAATCTCCGCCTGAATCAATTCAATATGAATCTGATTGTCATATTATTGTTAATCTAGCGGGGTATTGCTCACGTAATATACCAATAGATGTACTAATACTATTTTAATTGACTTTGTATAAAGATAGAAAGTGAAATGAATTTGGTATAGACTTTAGATAGTAGTCCTTAAAACCCTTTGTGATTAAAAAATGTTTTAAGAGCAACTCACTTTTAAATATTGCAAAGTCATATCCATCCGAAGCGCTTAGTGCTTAGTGGGTAATGCGTCAGCTCGTCCCTGGCAACAGCGCTGCGTCACCCGCGCCCCCACAATCAAACTGATGAATACTCTCAACGTTATGTTTGTACCGAAATGATCCAGTTATTTATTATTTTGAAATGTTTTATGATTTTTGTTTATAAGTACTGTTAGATAATGCAAAAAGTTTCAGTGGTTTAATACTTCGTTTTTTTTTATATCGGAGACTGAAATGACAGTTTAGAAATAATGATACCAGCTTTTTGCGCGGTAAGTAAATTCTATAAGATAAACTACATCATTTTTGATTATTTATACACAAACAATATTTTTTTTAATATCGATTGATTATTATTTCCCGGGTTCATATAATCTTGAAAATATTTAAAAAAAAAAATAAAAAAATACGAAATAAAATTCCTTATAGAACTAAATTTTCTTATGTATTTAAATAAGTCTTTGTAGATTTTAATAACTAACTACTAGTTAAAATATAGCCTTAAGGGTTTATTTAATTTAAAATTAGTTTATAAAATGTTCAAGAGAAAAAATATTCCTTATAAATGTCCAGAGGCACGCTCAGCAGGAAGTACTTGTAAGTAAAGTGGGTATACACACCCATTAACCATAAACTCATGTCTTCAAAAGATCAACAGTGACACAGTGAACTGATGCGAAGCGACACGCTTACCTCCACTGCATTCTACCCTTATATTTTTGTCCTTACAACACACTCTCCCCCTGACATACTTGATGTTTCCCCCTATAATTACTTCCCCTTCATCCTCGCTCCCTTTCCCTCTCTCGACCGTAATACCTAGGTCTAAACCGAACCTAGGTATATCTACAGCTCGATGTTCAACGGGATTTGCGAGGGGAATACTAAAAGGGCTCGACGCCTGTGTGATATAAATTTGTATATCAGTTATACATCACTCTCGTGCAGGGGAGACTGCTACGCAGTTGTTTGTTTTGTATTCTGAACAAAATATTTTCACGAAACCCGGCTTTAAAAGGAAACACTGCAAAGATTAACCAATTCGTTTTAATTATCGCCACTGCAATATTTACTTAATAGCATTCATATTTTAAACCGAGCAAATCATTTTCAGAAATTGACAAGTAATATTCATTTTGCATCGTTAAAATTGAGTTTATTTTCACAGTGTCACACCGGCTCTACAACTTTAATGAATACTCCATTGAACCGCGCAAATTGAAAGTCACCAAAAGTGTCCATTAAAAGGAATCGAAGATTCAGTCGCAAATTAACTCGGGCAAAAGTTTACCCTCAAAATAATTAGGGATTCGCCGCAATTATCACCACAAAATCAAACTTCCCTTTGATCATTATTTAGAAAAAACAATTTTCAAACTCGACCGTAATGTCTGATGTTTATAGTTGAAATTTGTCACGGACTGAAATCTAAACATTTTGTAAAGGGAATATTTAAATAGTCAAGACGCCGCCAAAAAGTTACGTACTTTGCCTTTTTGTTAAATCACTAAAGGGAGGCCCCAGTGATAATTATAATTATTTGCCAATTGTAACTAAAGTTATTAAAGAACTTCTCCGTAATTGCTAGTCTTTTAAGTATCATTTAAATGAATAATTTCTCGATTTCAATAGAGTTCAAGTCACCGCTTACAAGAGTGGGCAAAATTATTGGAGAAAGGAAATGAATTTAAATTTTTCAGAAGAGCTTCATTGCGAAGTTAAATTATTTCGCATGAAAAATCTCTTTAGGGTTTCACGATTTGCAACTAGATGCTGCAGGTACTGACGCGACGATGATAAAATCGGATTCGGTAGACTCGATTTTCCGCATCCATTAACTCCTTTGCCGTAATTCTTTGTCATATATTTTTGTTTTGCTATTGTGACAAAAATTTATGTCAGATAAGCGTTTTCGCTATCCATTTATCTATACTGGTCAATCAGAATTAGAGCCCAAAAGTAGCCGAAGCCGACAAGAGACTCAAAAAAAAAGAAATTTAATTCCATTTTAGTCTCGTCACGCAGAAGAGAATTTCTTCATAATTCTAAAGTATTTAAACATTTATTAATAAATAATTTAAACAACACAGACCACCCATACCATAGAAAATTAATGCCATTAACGGTGCGACTATTAATTGAAGCCAAGTAATGTTTTTATTTGGATTCAAACAACTATTATTCTACTAAATACTTGTGAACCGAATATCCTAACAACTGAGCATAATTAAATTTAAAAACCTTAACTTCGACATACTCAAATATTTAATACGAGCGGCCTCGCTTCGGTCCGGGTATTTAAAGCAATAGGTACTTAATGTAATTTAGGTCCTTAAATTGTCACTCTGTAATGGTGTAACATTTTATATTTGGAAAAAGATAGAAAAAGAAAATACAAAACGAAAAAAAACATATGACACACAGGGAGACAGAGAAAGGTGAGAAAGTGATAATAGACAGAAAGATTCTGTCTCTTTCTGTGAAAAGTGACGGAATAAACAGATATAAAGATACAAATTAAAGAGAAAAAAAGAGATAGAATGTAAGTATAAAAAAAAGAAAAGGAATGGAATACTATAGTCTTCTCTCAGAGAAAAAAAATTAATATTATAGGAGTCGATTCAAAATAGCTATATTTTATTAATAAAAAATATATATGGCAACACTACAGTCTGTCAGTCTGGCATAGTGTAAATTTCTAGCGGTAATGGAATTATAAATTGTTGGATCTGCATTTTTCGAGCCTATTCGCAACAAACAAACATTCAAAAATAAAAACAATCAAATCTTTCCTCTTTATATAATAGTGTAGATTAACTCAAATTATTAAAAAAATATATTTGTGCGAGCTACGGACACTTCTGATGATATTTGTATGAAGACACCTCGTCGATATTTGTATGAAGACACCTCGTCAATATTTATAGTTGGCTATGATATAAAGTTATTAGTCTCACGTTAAGTTGTTGGATAGTAAGGAGCATGAAATGAAGCTGTCAAGTTTAGAATCCTTGGTAAGTCAGTAAAGGGTCCATCAATCATAGGATGCTGGCGAATGCGTGACATTGTCAAACCTTATCTGGTGGAAGGGCCAGTGAAGCGCGTAATAGCTATTTACCTGCGTACTTGTATTCGACGGATTATCTAAGAATTTGATTCTTTTTCAAATCTAAAAGAAAGATTAGAGAGGGTCGTCCGCTTTTCTCAATTGAGTATCAACTGGAGTGGCTCAGTAAGGATCTAATTTATATAAAATTTCATCCTCTTATTTATTACAAGCAGGTTATTATTTTTAAGTATTTACCGCGATATCGTTCGTGGAAACTTCTGGATTGGGTTCAGAATGAATTAAAGACAATAAACATCCTATATGGTATAATAATGTATTTGACCTCCTATCACGAATATCAAAACAAAAATTGGCGCAAACGTCAATTTTCAGGCAGAAAAAGTCATTAAAATAAAAGTTACGGGCCGTAACTCTGCACCTGGATCACAAACCCCAGGCGCACCTGAGCTTCCCATTTGAACTGCATGTTAAGTCTTATCTATTGCTTCACAGGAATCTTTCCTAACAGTTTCATTAATATGTCCTTATCTCACCTAAAAACTTGATTTGTAATTCAAACAACTTTATTTGAATTTACATTGAGTAATAAATTTTCTTTTAAAAATCTAGTTTGAAATACACGCCTGAGGACTGCCACAAACTGCAACTTGTCACGCACTTAAAATGCATTTTATATCTAAAGTGTAACGTAAATATACATTTCATGTTGCTTTGCACTTGCAAGTAGATAAAGCTTTTAAAAGACGAAAGTCGTAACGTAACTTGGCTTATTTATTTAGAATATTTTTTGTTAGTAAAATGAGTCTGTATGCACGTTTAATGTTTTACTGAAGTAAGTTAATTACTGCTAAAATAAAAAACTTTTATCCCTAAATCATTCTAAATTACGACGAATCAACGAATAAAATATTATAAGAGATAAAAGAATTTTTGTATTTATTCGTGAACACTAACATTTTGGCTATATTTTAATTTATTATTACCTGTCCTTAAATCTAGATATGTAGAGTAGACTATTGTATTATAAAAAATAGTGCAGCTTTTAAAATAAATACTAAAACTATATTCCGAAGTATTTTAAAAGCGTATTTCTTTCTTTGGACAAAATCAATTATCTATTAATTATACTTATTAAACTGCCTTAGATTTGCTGGTCTAAAATGTTTTGAAATGGCCATAAATTGTTTTCATCAAATTTTAATTTAAGTTAAAACAAAAAAAAAGTTTATTTGTCTTGTGTTGATATAATAAAGACTCTAACATTAAATTTTCTACAGACATTATTAACATACTTATTGTATGCATCGATTCAAAATGCATTTATGCTTAATATATCATTGTCATTAGGGTTAAAATTACACGATCCTGGTCAGATTAAACTGTAACTCCATATAAAATACAGCACTGTAAAGTTATCAACAAGACTCGCATCCTAATAGGTCGCTCGGGACTTCCTTTAATGGTCACTCGTAAATTGGATGAAAATAATTAAAATCGTACGTCCGTAGTCACCAAAACACTGCCATTACTGGGTACAAAAGGGTTCCGATAAATAAACCAGAGGTCCTTAAACTGATATACGATAAAAGCTCGCATTACTCTTCTTTTGAACTTACTAAAAGTACGACATTGGTTAGTGATAATGGTGTGCTTTAAAGTTAAACAATATTTTAGATATTTACATTATTAAAAGTTAAATTTCAATTATTTTTTCAAGCGAAACTTTTCAAAGAATTAATTTAAATAATCTAATAAAAAAAAAATTGATAGTCGCTAAAACTCGAGAACGGCTGAATCGATTAAGCTAATTTTGATTTTTAAATATTTGTGGGAATCCAGGGAAATTTTTGCTATGCCAAACACTAAAAAAATGATAAAACTTTTACCTGTAGTCTGTGTAGGTGTACCTTCGCGAAGCGAGGATGGATAGTTTCAAATTAGAATGTCATATTGTATATAATAAGGAACACCCATGAGAACTGCAACAAAATACGTTCAGTAAATACAAATAAGGTGTAACATTTATGTAAGTTTGAAATGAAACTGAATATACGATTGTATGTAGTTTCTTTTCATGAACAGACAGAAAGTATACATGTAGATAATATAACATTGGTTTTTATTAAATATTAGTACATCATAATACGTAAACTTTTAAGCAAGATTTAATCATGTTTATAGAATTTTCGAAGATCCCTTGTCACAGTTTCACTGAACCAAAACGCTGTCTTTGACAGAATTTGGTGACGTCACACTCAAATACACTCGCTATATAGATCTTGTTCGGATTAGGTATACAATATGTATCATTAAGTTGGAAATGACTGTCTGTATTACTTTATTTACTATCTAATTCTTAAGCCTTCTCCATTTTTTTATTATATAAATGTATCACAAAGATATATTAAAAGCGTCAGTAGCCCAGTGGTCCAGGCGTTGGATTTACGAGGCTGTGTCTCAGTCATTGGAGTGGTTAAGGAATTACTTATATATTCCTTAATACCTTATTTAAAAAAACCTATTAGTTCACTTAATTCATATTCTTTGATTGCGAATTTACTCTTTGAACATTATATTATGATTATTATAATATTATCTAAACTTTTATGGACGTCATCGTAGTTTTCATATGACAAACATATTTGTAAAGAAATTTCTTTTTATTATGGATAAATAGAGATGTCGAATCGATATTTCAATTATAATCTTCCCCAGGCTATTAGGAATACGAGGTCGTGTCCCACTTTTGGCCCCTCTTCTTGTAAGGTATACAAACGATATATTGGTTAAGAGTAACAGTGTGAGAGTGTGGAACTTGCCAAAAATATTAAATTTTAGGTTTTCTATATTGTAGAGTTTTCATTTTTATGTGTATTTTCTTTTTCAGTTACTTTCATGTTTCAGCCATCGCTAAATTTAGTTCCGCTATTAAGTAAAGAATATACGAGCGTTTTTTATGATTTGTTCACACAACGCTGTTTAAATAATAAGTGTTTATTATCAGTAAACAGTTTTTTCCGTATTTTTAATTTTTTTCCACCTATGCAATCTTTTCCATATTCTTTGTTTTCTTTAGATGTTAAATTTGTAAAATCGTTTCTTTGTTTCTTTATTTCATAAAGTGACTACTATCAAAATTTGAGTAGGTCTGTCAATTATTAGGGGATACTGAGTCACTGAAAAAAATTCTTTGTAAAGTCTGGCTATTACTATGATCCTCCTTTTTTTAATGTAAGAAATGCATTTACGCATACCCCTTAAAGGGATTATGTGGCACTTCCAACAATAAGCGCTGGACTACCGCACTAAAACCCACCACTGTCCATGTCGTATGTTAGGTGCCGCAGGAACGCGTTAGTCATACTACTTCGGACGCCTCGGCACATCCACCTGTCTGCGGGTACTTGTACCCGGAGGCAAAACCTGCCTACCTGCTAGCTTTACCAAGCGACTAACCGAGCAGGTAAGTGCGTGCAGCGATGCAGGAAATGTCTTCTGTTGCACCCAGCCCCCGAAGAAGTCAGAAGCGGCCCATATCCCTCGAGATCAGGTCGCTCTCGAGGGATATGGGCCGCTCTGCAAACAGAGGAGTACCCGGAGCGACCCGTGCCTCTAGCCTCCGGACCCCCCTGGACTTAACCGCCGATTGCGACGTCCAGGGTACGAACGTCAAAGTTTAAGGCCCGCGCCTGTCACGTCGGCGCTCCGAGACCTTCGCGCCTAACCTTATCCTGCCTGACCTGATGATTTTAAATAATGCCAAAAGCGTTAGCTACAGATATCTTGTATGAACAAACAGTCAGAGGGGACATAAACACGAGTTGATTACACACGGCATCGTAAAATATCGGCAATCGTAGTTCCACTTAGCAGGATTAAATTTGAATGTGGTTACAGAAGCGATAGCTTTGGTAGATTTGTGAGTATTACGATCGTGTTGATTAAACACTGTTTACTGATATTAATCGCCTCACAGTTTCTGTTTATGTCTTTGATATAGATTTATCCATAATGATTCAAAAATAAACTGTTGTATAATACAGCAAATGATTACGTAAGAATATTAGCGTTGTAAAATAGTACCTATACTACAACAAAATCCTGAGAGAACTGAAATTATGTTATTTTTTTACATATTTTAAAGATTGAAATTCGTTTAATACCAAGAGAAGTATTTTATTATTATAGCCCTTTTAAATTTGAATTTAATCCTAAACACAATTAATCTAGTGTTTTATTTATAATAGTCATGATAAGATACTATCTAAATACAATAACCGCCGAGTACAAAATTTTTGAAGCTTAAATATCAGGATCAGTCAAAAAAATCGGCTATATCAATAATAAATAATAATCTTAGTGTTATCTATTGATTATTTAAAATAACTTTTTTATTCAAGGTAGTGAAAAAACACATGTGAGTGACATTAGTAGTAATTTACTTCATTTTTTACTTAAGCACCTCATTGATATTTAATGATATTTGATAATTAAATACTTGTTTGTTATTAAATCTAATTTTAAAACAATTTTAAATATTTTAAGTTTGAACTAAAAGTATGAAAAATAAAATGATCGGTAGATTAAAAAACACAATACTAACCGAAAGACATTTAAAATATAAAATCCCGAACAAAAGCATTGTAATAATGAATAACAAAGAAATACTTAACTTGTATTTGATGAAAAAAAATATTAATATTTCGTACATTCAGAGTTTTCATTCAGCGAATGCGTTAGTTAATTTTACTCTCATTTTTGCGTTGCGCTATAATTCAATAGAGCACATAAATAACGTACTTTTCGTACCTACAATAGAGGGAAATTAATTTGTTTTTCTTACAATGGCTTGTCTAGACAATCCACATTATTCAGGTTTCACTTACTTTGGACTATAATGGCCGAAAAGTACTGTTAATGAAAACATGTAGATCATTTTAAAGGTGACCGGTGGGAGCTAAGTTTATTTTAATTATTATAGAGACAATACATTTACTTGTTGTCACGTTATATTTTATTTATTATTATTTCATGTGACATTAAATTTTGTACATTATTTAAATAAATCTCAGTTCTCTCACCTCCTCCTTTAAATTCGTCCTTCTTTGACAACTAAACTAAACTTCGGTCAAATTAATGACGTCACTACTTAGTAAACATCATAATGATTTGTTGAAATGTTGTTAACTAACTCTGCGCTGCTATTTTAATAAGATAATACAATATAAAACGTGAATACATCGCGTATCGGCGTCATAATTTTACTATCGGACGTTTGGTGAGACACAAAATATTTTTTAAAAATGGCAATTTTATAAACTTAAGAAGTTTTTAGCTACAGTATATACCCTGAATACTTTTCAAAATCACTCATCATGTCCCATCATTCACGCACTCATACATTCATGCAGTCAACGTTGAACGTTTCACTAATTGTTATCTGTTGAATTATACTTACAAATTATACGTACTTTACAAATAAAATAATCTAAAGGTTGTACCTAAAACAATAAAAAGCACAAAAAAGCTAAACTAATATACAATTCCAAATCAAATAACGTCGAAAACGAGCTAGTTAGTTCTAAAACAAAAACTGTACCCTTTTATTGTTTCTTTTTATTATTCTCAGGATTGTTTAGCGACACTAGATTTTAATATTTATCTGTGACCGGTTCGCTGGTTTTATTGCCAAAGTTTGGGGTGTAGGGAGACATTACATCTCACTGTTTAATCCTCGTTTATATATAGTGGTCAACGTACCCGGGAGACGGTTTTCATGATGGATACCGCTGTAAAACTGTTTTATGCTTTAATAATTGAATCTCACTTATATTACAACATTTTTTACGTTTTTCTTATAAATTATTCAGTCTGGTCAGGAGGTAATAAATATTAGTTTGAACAGAAATATTTTTTAGTAAATATATTGGGTTGTAAAAGTTGTGAAATTATTTATGGATGCTGCTAATGTTCACAAAACAAAATTAATTTGGTCTTATATAGTTTCTTAAATGAATTAATAATCCAACTTTTGACATTATCACAGTTCAGATTAAGCGTCAGTAGCTCAGTAGTTCAGGCGTTGGATTGATGATCGATAAGTCGTGGGTTCAAATCGCATTCATTGGACTGACTGATGTGGCCCACACCTAACACGAGGAGGAGGGCTTAAGAATACTAGTAGTATGGGATCTGGGATCCATATTAATATTCTTTATAAAAATACTCTATTCGAAATTAAGGTATCGAGAAATACCGTTTCATCTCTACTTAGTCTATGGTTACAAGATTGTTATAATTTTCAATATGTTAATATTATCACGCGGTTCTCAAGCCAGAAATCAGCTGATAGTCTCCAAACGGCTTACTAGATTTTCACAAATTGAACCTGAGAACAATCTCGAATAAATTACCTTTCAAACAAATTTAACTGAGGTAGGGCACAGCAGAAAATTTCCTGCTCAAATATGGAGCAGCCCGACTGGGGTAGTACCTCGACCTTACAGAAGATCACATCTAAATAACACTACTCTAAAGCAGTGTTGTGTTCCTGTTGATGAGTAAGGTGACCAGAGTTCCTGGGGGGAAATGGGGATAGGGTCGGCAACGCGCTTGCCATGCTTCTGGTGTTGCAGACGTCTATAAGCTACGGTAATCGCTTACCATTAGGTGAGCCGTACTCTTGTTTGCCGACCTAGTTACATAAAAAAAAAAAAATTATCACAATCGCACCGATACGTTAAATACCAAGTTAAAATTTTTCGCACACGATATCGTATTAATATTTCTAATATAAGTATTTATGCAATTACATTTTACTTGTACATTTGAATCTTAGTATGATTGCACTGAAATACACAATCCAATAACCATAACTTAATTTGAAAAATATTCATAAAACAATTCAAACTACCCTAAAATATGTTGCGGTGTCTATAATCATTAATATTCCTCGTTAAAACAGCTTGATAGCGGTTTTACGTCTTACTAAAGGGTTGTAAAATTTTATGTGTCGCTAGTACGACGGTACTGTTTAATTAAAAACGCTTTGTGAATAATCATGATGCATAAATGCCCTGTGTTGCTGTGCTACGGTGCTGCATTACGACGGGGAAATGTTAAAAAATACAGCTATTTTTTTTCCTTTATAATATGTACGAGAATATATAATGGATTTAACTTGTCTGTAGTTAGTTGTACTGTTGATAATACCGGTAGTGCTGATAGATGTGAGGCAGTCTCTCAAGTGATTTTATGTATATAGTAAACATTATGTAAAGTAGAAAAGTTTTCACTTAGGGGTATAAAAAATAGATGTTGACCGATTCTCAGACCTACCCGACATGTACACAAAATTTCATAAAAATCGGTCGAGCTGTTTTGGAGAAGTTTGGTAACTAACATTGTGACCCGAGAATGTTGTATATAAGATTACATTTTATATATTAAAGTGTCATAGGAAGATTCAAATTTTAAGAGTTTGTTTATTCCAAGGCCTGAAAAATGAGATTCATTATTTCTAATACCAACATAGGTCGGTAATAGAAAATAATGTATTTTCTTTTACTTTCTATTATTTTCTATTACTAACATAAAGGCATATAAACATTATATAATTTAGGAAGAAAATCTTCTTAAAAGGTACAGGAAGGAAGTAAAGTTAGTGAGAGTATTCTTTCATTTTAAAGTAAATATTTTTTTTAAAGATTTTAAAGTTGCAGTTTCTTTTAACAATTAAACACTTATATTCCACATTTCACAACGTCCCAAGGGTCTGAAGAGCTGGAGTTCATTAAGTCTAAACACCTCGCGGCTTGAGCACGTACAGAATAGATTTGCGAGTTGGACTCCGTTGCTGCGGTGACAGTTTTATTACATACTAACTTTTAGTGATGAATTTATTTATTATTAGAAATTACACATACACTATACAGCAATACATAATAAACATCTTGCAAGGTGTAGTTATTGCTCCTTTACGTTAATAACGCTCCTCTGCGCTGCCCGAGCACTAATTACAAACCATCTTACTAACATTATAAATGTTAGTAAGATGTTTATCACTCAATCATACAATAACGGCTTAACGGATTTCAATAAAATTCGGCACTCAGATACTTTATAACCTGTATTAACATATAGGCTACGTTTCATCCCGAGAAAAATCGAAGTTCCCGCTGTATAATAATAAAATATATTTACTGTCGTAAGCGTCTCAATATTGCTATATATTCAGCAACAACATATTAAAAATTAAATGTTTTTTAAAGTATTATACGAGGTATGTTGGGCTCATGCGAAACCGGGGTGGGTCGTCTAGTAGATAGTAAAGTAAACTTATGTGAACCTTAAAGAGGATGACCTTAACTATGACACTAAACTACATTATTCCACTATTTTAAACAATGTATACTCTATGAAAACATTTGTAACACTGCGTCGGTTCGGGAGATCAGGACATTTTTCATATATTGTAGAGCAAGTTCGGTATATCTTAATAAAGTGTTGCCAATATATTATAATGATTTAAGTGTAAGGTACGAGAAGGTTATCACATTATTTGTACACACACTAAATGTATCTTACCGAATAGTAAGTAATGTTGTTTTTTTTTCATGACATTCATCTTCATAATGATTCATTCCAAGAAATAAAAGGTCTCAAATAGAATACTTGTAACATTTACAATAAAAGTATTTATCCTCTAAATTAAGGTATTTTATGATTTTTACTAGTAAACAAGATAGTATAATTATACATCTCTTCTACTATTTTTAGTATTATAATATTATTATCGTAATGACATATCGGCTTCTTTAGAATTAGTCTGACATTAGGTACGATAATTTGTATCATAGTTCATTTTTTTTTAAATTAATATCTTTTGGTATGGCTACAAATACTTTGATCAAGTTATTGCTTTTAGGGATTTTATATTATCTACAGTCAAGACAATCTACAGTCGATTTTTAATGAGGCGTTTTTGAACTTAAGTCAGAAACTACTTAGCTCACCTAAAATCATTTAATAATATTTTAATGAAAGAAAAATTTACATATAAATTACAATATTATATTCAAATTTCTGTCTGTGGTTATATATTGGCAACATAGTGGCACAGACTAATAAAAGCGATATTAAAACACAGCGCAAGGTCGATTAGTGAGCTAAGATAGCGACTGTTAAACTACGTTGATGGCGCCTTTAATGGTGTCTGCTATTCCTCCCTTATTATCTATTTACAACCCGCATTTTATTATTGGGGTTAAGATGGTACAGGGCATAAAAGCTGTGTTACAGGATAGGCGGGGCAAAGGGAAAGATCGGACCGCCGTTAGATGTTTTTACGACCATCAAAAGATACTTTGTGAGATGGCATCCGGTAATTCTGAGTAAGTACGTAATCTCGCATTTTGAACATTCTTGTTGAACGAATTTAATCCACCGGATTTTATTTCCGGTTTACGTTTCATTAAGGTAAGATTTATGGTAGAAAACTTCAAGTTATTTCAAGTTAAAGGGCAATTTAAGTTTGTACTTAAACTTTTTAAATTAACACGAGTTTAGTTTTTGAATTTGTCACTTAAGATCTTTGTGGTGAACTAGTATCCGCACATCACTTTATCCGCGAAAACTTCTGAATTGGGCCTGGAGTGAATTAAAAGATACTCAGGCATCAATTCACTTTTTCGAGATAAAAAGTATAATTCCAGTTTATAGAGTATTTGCGTGTTTTTCTTGAATAATAGTAGCTCCCTTTCACGGGAGCTACTATTTTTTGGGATGTTAATTCAGATTTTTTTAAAAATTAAATGCAATGGAAAATGTCGAACTGTACTACATTAAACGATGGTTACCATAACGTTACTATAAGCACTGTAGTGGTAACTCACCCAACAATTTTACCAAGTGCTTCAAGTAACTTTAAATAAATATAACTCTTTTACACTCACGTTAAAAAAAATGGTTTCTGTCGAAATTTTCTGTCGAGGTTTAATCCACTTACACCATTTTAGCACAGCCGCAGGACATCATCTAATAATGTGGGTAAAATAGTGTTTCTGTGATTACAATGCGAGACTCGTTCAGGTAATCGAGTTAGCGGACGCTCGGCGCCGATCATTACGAACGCGTACGCGACGTAAGAGCACATTGATATAGAATAACGGAATAGTATCAAATTCATAAAATAAAATTCGACCAAGTGCGAATCCAACTCTCGCATTAATAGTTCACAGTCAGTGTACCAGTTACATTTTTTTTAAGTATCACAGCTTTCAGCCGTCTCTTTAGCTGTTTTGTAAGACAATGTTTCTTACCAAATTTCATGCCGTACCTTTTGATTGCATTAACATAGTTTGATGTTTTCACGCTTCTAAGAGACTGGATGGTATTAAATAAATATTTTTAATTATTTTCAAATTAACTGAGGTAGGGCACAGCAGGAAATTTCCTGCTCCAACATGGAGCTGCCCGACTGGGGTAGTACCTCGACCTTACAGAAGATCACAGCTAAATAACACTACTCTAAAGCAGTGTTGTGTTCCTGTTGGTGAGTAAGGTGACCAGAGCTCCTGGGGGGGATTGGGGATACGGTCGGCAACGCGCTTGCGATGCTTCTGATATTGCGGACGTCTATAAGCTATGGTAATCGCTTACCATCAGGTGAGCCGTACGCTTGTTTGCCGACCTAGTTACATAAAAAAAAAACATAAAAAAATTACGTGTTTCTTTGATAAACGGCTTTAACAGATAGATAGACAAAGTGATCTTGATTCTACAAGTTAATTTTTTTTATTTCCAGGTTCATAACAATATGAATATCATAATAATAGACAACCGGCAGTGATATTTTTCTGCTGCATGTTATTTCCACTGTAACTGCAATTTTTTAATTGATTTTTTTTTGGTAAAAAAATTATTATTATTATGACCGCTAGTCCTTTTATTACTTTCTCAAAAGGCAGCTGACGTGTAGAAGTACACAATTAGTAAACTTAACTGAATAATATTTTTTTCATAACTTTAAAAGTTTGTGAAAGTTACAGTTGTAGAGAAAAATATTTTAGTCAAATATTTCAGCTCCTGTTTTCTAGTAAAGTCTAAGTTTTCAACTATTTTATAACGACTCGTTTTATTAGTGCCCTCTTAGAGAACTCTTAGTCGATCCAATTCTTAGTTGTATATTGTAATATAATATTTTATTAAATATTCTGTCTTATAATGAAAAAAAAGCAATCATTCAGTTGATTGTTGGTATTATACTCGTAAATGCAAAAGTATTTTGTCGTTTTTTGAATAATTCTTCTTTCACGCTGTAACAGTAATAGATTTACGAGCATAGGAGCTAAGAGTTACATATATAGGCTATTATTTATACTAGAAAAATGGTAATAGGGTAAAAATAAAATATGTTTATTAGCTATGAAGCGCCTGACTAGTAATACGTTTTTTTATCACACATAGATATATCTCAACTTAATGTGGTAAATGCAAAAGTAACTCTGTCTGTCTGGCAGGGTGTGTCTGCTTTCACACCTAAACTATTGAACGAATTTTGATGAAATTTGGTACAGAGATAGACTATTTTAGTTTTATTGGAATAAAGCGATTGAAGCAAGGGATTAAGTGCATGTCGAGCTATATGACCGATTATGTCTTTTAATGATTTATAAATTAAATTATGTCAATGTTGAGAATAAAAACATAAAATATAGCGATATAGTGATATAGCAATAGGGGATGAAAGTTTGTATGGGAGGTAGTTTTATATATCAATAGGATATTGAAAATTAAGATATTAAATTAAACTTAAATACACAGTGGAGAAATGCCCTTTCGCGAAGCCGGGATGGGTTGGAGTAGTAGATTATATTTACTTTGTCTCTTCCAGCATCAGAAATTCAAGAGAGCAGATAGCTTATGGACTTGAAGCGTCAGCGTTTTTCACGAATACGAGATAATTCCAATTGCGTTCAGACTCGTTGGTCCATGCTAGATTGTAAGGAATGATGACCAAGAAATTTCTGTTCATACTCAAAGAAATTAGGCTTTGTCATTCAAATGGGATAAGATACCTTGAAAGTAATAACTATAATTTATGTTAAAATGTTGATTCTAGGCTTTTTATTATTACAATCATTTGTTTTTATAATTGCAAATTTTATAAATCTAGATGTATTTTTGGCGGTTGTGCCGCCATAGCAGTTTTTTTAAAAATATCTCCTTTTCGACACATTTTACAATAAAATAACTAACAAGCAAAACTAAACTAGAGAAAATTTGCTACAGTTGATTGTTTTTCAAAACAAATAGAGCACACCATATTCACCATTTTCAACACTCGCAGAATATTTTTTTTCGGACTAAACGAAAATAAATAGTACACTAATGTAATTAAATTTAAGGCTTGAGACAATACCTAAAATAGAATTTCGTAGAAAGTTCAAGAATTGTTTCAATTTAATTAATTAAATATCATCCCTTATAAAAAGCTCGTCTAAACGCATTTAATTTGAAACGTCCCAAACAAATTTGAGTGAACCTCAAACACTCAAAACGCACACAACGCACCATACGTATAATCAAATCAAACATTAAAACCGACTCCATTACATTAGAGATATTGGTCAACGTCGAAATTTTTAGAGGGTTGACCTATGTACACATTACTTAGTAATAAAGCTTTAAAACAAATAGTATCCCGGGGGAGAGACGATCAAATAGGTGAGAAGAGGGAGGAGGAGGAGGACCGTCCCACGTCACTCCTAACCGCGTAACTCGAGTTGATTGTTTGTACTACGGACATGGATTTTTCCACTTGATTGTCTGATGCTATTTACCCGAGAGCCTCTTAAATCTCTCTTAGGCCCAAATGGATTGATATGTACTTACTTAAAAATACTTCAAGTATGAGGTAAAGATCTTAGATACTGAAAATAAAAGTCTTGTTTTCAAAAGTAGCACAGTTACCTTTACTCTTAATCACTCACTTAATAATAAAATATATCTATTTATAGCAACATAATACAAAATATGAACCAGCTATTCGTTGTCTCCATCTACACTATCATATGAAGAGGAAAGATTTGATTGTTTGTTTGATGCGAATAGGCTCGAAAACTATTGAACCTATTTTGAAAATTCTTTCATCGATAGAAAGCTACATCCATTCCGGGTAACATAGGCTAAGTGGTGTTGCCAGAAATATTCTAATTAAAATATATGGCCATTTAAGTGCCATAACGTTCCATAACATTTTGTAAATTGAAGAGTTTCTCAGGAACTACTGATACGATTTTAAAAATTTTTTCACTGAGATAAAACTACACTATTCGTGAATGACAAAGGTGACTTAGTGTTGCCATATACATTTTTTAATTTATTGAATATGACCATTTTGTTGCACAGATCCGATTTTAAAAATTCTTTCACCGAGAGAAGTCTATAGTATTTCTGTCTCTCTTTCTCTTATAATACTATCATTCTTTCTCATCCTCTCTCGTCTTTCTCTCTTTAATATTTATCTTTATCTCTTTTCTTTTTACTTTCTTTCTTTCTTTCGATTATCTCGCTCTATCTCACTCTCTTTCTCGCTCTCTCCTTTACCTATTCAATTTTATTTTTGCACCATCACTTTTTTATTATCTGTCGCTTTTCTTTTCTTTTCCTTTCTATTATTTTTCTTTTTATAACTTTTTCTCACTCTCTCTCTTATTTTCAAAAATGAAAAACTAAACAATTACAGAGTGACAATTTAAGGACATCAATTAATATTGCTTTAAATGCCCGGAGCGAAGAGAGGGCAGCCCGCTCGTTATTATAATTTTTGTAAAAGTTTTAACACACTTACCTTTCACTGTGATAAGAGTTCTTACACAAATATAACTGTTAATTATTATATTGGCAACACTATAATTAACAATTTGAGTAGATTTCTGTTATTTATGCTGGTAGGATTGATATGAGGAGCATTTTTAATTTTTTGAATGTTGGACTACTGATAAACATCAATCGAAGAAGTACCTTGTCGTCATGACAGAAATCATGATTATTACATCGCGAGTATTGAAGCAGTAATTATGGATTTCTGGATCTAAAGTATAACCCCCAGAAGGATATTCTAGTCAAGCCAAACTGTAGACAAGTCATACTATTAGTCTGTCTATAGACTACTACTTTTTAATTATTACCATATAAAAAACCATATCAAATTTAATTAATAACGTTTGCCAACCGACTATAGTTAGCAAGTCAAAATGAAAATTTACAAAAAAAGATGATTTTTAAATATACTATATAATATAATATCTTTGAATTTTGATCTTTGGGTAACTTAAAACGTAGAATTATATATTTTTTCAATCTATTTCTTTGGGAAAATTCAAAAATGTGCAAGTTTTTGCTGCTACCGGCACTCCCCCAGTGCAACCCGTTTTTTTTTATTTCGTACAATATACCTAAACCTAACCAAAAATAATAGATTAATGATTTCAGAATATCAAAGAATATCTCTCACACAATCACTGGACAATTATGTTTGTATTATTTAACTGTCAACGGTATAATGCTCCCTTGGAAGCATTTCCTACAATCAAGACGACAAGCGTTTCAAATCCGCCATTGTCCACTTGTCATTAAGTTTTTGTTCTCCCCTTATTCAACTTAAGATCTGGGGCTTATTGTTTTGGACATACAGATAGAATAAATTGTGAGTAAATAAAACGTGGGTCATAAAAATCAGCTTGATTTTAGTAAAAATATAGATTAAACAGATTTTTAAATAAACATGGTATTTTAATAAGATATCATAAATAAAATAATATATATTTTTTGTTATAATGTTTCAACTTTTGACACACGTCACCTGCTTGTTTATCAATCAATCATTTTTAAGCCATTTTGTAACAATAAAGATTACCAGTTAGTCACGTCATGATATCACGTGACTTGCATTTATGGCGTCTTTAGTATTTCACCGGCTGTTGTAAAAGTATTATTATTTCTATATTATTTAAGATATTTTCTTAAAACTTGTTAAGTACCTAATTGTTTAATTTTCTCATCATTCACTCATCATCCCTCCCGGATTTACATTTACACACTAGCGCGTCGGCGTGTATTTTTTGTTTGTATTGATATTTTTGATTTCGTAATATCTTTTGAATGGAATGTCCGATTCTAATAATTCAAAAAGTAATTAGGTATTAAACTATCTATAATAGGAAATAATTTATTTGAATAAGAATTAATACAATGGTCTGATTTTGATAGGCATTTCTATCAACTTTTAAAAATTTAAATAATTAGTTATAGTGGCATAACTATTATAGTTGGACATAAGGTCTCTAAAAGTTTTTTGTAGATATTGATACGCTCTATAATATTGTAGAACATTTTTTTATTCTATCATCAATACTTTTCGCAGCGCATGCGATGAAAGACAGACTAATTTATTTACACCATGGGTTGGTTTTAGTAAATATTTCTGAGAATCTCTAATTTTTTCTAGTAATAAATATAGCCTATGTTACTCAAGGATAATGTAGCTTTCTAATAGCAAAAGAATATAAAGAGGAAAGATTTGTAAGTTACATACAAAATTACAAATCTTTCCTCTTTATATTATTAGTGTAGAGAAAGATAATCAAGAACCTATTCAACAACTTGGAGTACATCAATATCAGATATATTTATTTATATAATAAGTATAATTACATATAATTTTAAGGTATTGCCACGTGACTGGTAATTCTTATGATCCGTATGTCAGCGCAAAGTTAACGATGAACCACAGTCAACGACAAATTGACGCGGATTGAAGTCACATTTATTTCTCAGACGTCCTGTTATTGTGCGGATTTGTCAACAAAAGTAGCAAATGCCATTAAAATATATAACCTTTATGACAAATAGTTCCCTTTTTGTACACATTGAGAGAAATTAATCGTTTTATTTACTCGTATATGGTACAAATAAATCATGTAAATTATGACGAACATGTTAGCTTTAAGTCTTTAGTTCATGAACAAATTGTTAAAACTTTAACTGTGTAACAGAATGAATGAGGACGATACTTATAAATATATAGCAAAAAGTTGAGTTTGAGTCATTTATGTTAGAAACAGACTCAAGAACATCTGGACAAGAAAAACCTAACAACGAGTCTAAATGCACTACTTAAGACAATGTTTACTGTATGAAATAAACTTACAGACTGCCCTCACATCTATAGGGAGCGGTTATATACTATCGATATTTGGATTTTGAAAGAATACTTAAGGAAATACTTACTAATACAAAGTAAAGAGTATTGCTAACTATTGCATTTTACCCAAAATTTGAGCAAAACAGAACTGATAATAGAAAAATAGATTAAGGCAATAAAACATAAAACTGTCATCACTTCTATTGTCCAGATACAGTTATTACCTATTAACAGAATCGTGAAGCTCACAAAACCCAGTGTTCTCGTAATTTATTCACCGGTTCAAATACAAAAAACTTGTTCATCCCAACCGAAGGGTCCCCAGCAAAAAGGTGTCAATTTTTGAAAGATTGCGCCATGTCATGAATATTATATGAACGAATCGAGTTAAGGCTATTTTGCGATAATGTTCGACGCTCGTTTGGATGCTGTCAGCCTATGTCATTTCACATGGATTGGCCCTTTGTTAAAAGTAACACGTACTGTGTCAACGGGGTTCGAAGATATCGTGTGGAAAATTTGCCTGCGACCGAGTTTATTTGTTTGTCTAGATAGTTTAAGGCTGTATATGAATAGAATTTCAATTGAATTAAAACTGGAGTTTTAAGTTGTATTCATAAAAAAACCTGTCCATTTTTAGAAATAATCTTCGCCTACTGACTGACTATTTTAGTATTTTCTAAATTTGTATCAGTAAATGCGTAAATGAAACGAAAATTCTTTGTTTTGTACAAGTGGTTACTTACGATAGAGACTTGGAAGCTGAAAATAGATATTATTTCATATAATTAGAAAAAAAGTTGTCGTGATTTATAGGTCGTTTTACCTCTGCGAAGGTTGATGAGTCAACTAGTAGATTTATATTAAACTATATATACTATCTGCTTATTCGATAATCATCTTAACCAGGTGAGATTGACAATAATTGGACAACAGATTTATGTGACTCACCCCTTTTAATACTATCCAGCTATAAAAATACTGATTTATAAAAAAAATGTAACTGAGTTTTTATACTTAATTTTCATTCGATACGAGAAAACCACAAATCTCAATTTATTGCAGTAGTTTTAAAAGAACCTAACCACATTTTCAAACACAGATAGTAGTCCCCCGAAGTGATAATGTAGCTGTGTTAGTAGGCATTTCATATAAAAGATTGTAACAAGAGCCATAAATAATAGATATTACGGAGAACACTTCGATAGAGCGCTTCGTAAAGGAAATCGTAAAATAAGTTTTTCTGCGTCGTCGCGGCTCCGGCGGCTGTCTGCATCAACAAACATTTAAAAAGTTACATAAACCGTTATGTTACGAATAATAGTAAATATTCGACATAATATAATTATTAAATATATTTTTTAAAGTTCAATAAAGTGAACTCACTAACAATTTCATAATGAAAAGAATATGGGGAATGACTTATTAAACTTCATACATATTTAGGTAGATTTCCGATAAACAATCTGAATTAATTTAAGAAACATCTACACTTTTATTACAAAAATATACAAGTAATTCAGAAATAAAAAAAAGTAAATATAAGTTTTTAGTAGGCACTCTTATAACAAAATATATTAACCCAAAATTCAAAGGAAGAAAGAAGAAAGGACACCCTTTCATTTGTGATCTTATCACAGTTCCAGTTCTTATCTCCTGGCTGCATCATCAGATCAAGTATTATAATTGTGTTATAAAGATACTTTAAATTTAGTAACACGTTAGAAATAATAATTCGCCTTTAATTTTCAACGTATTGCTGTAGTAAAGTGCATTCAAAAAGCCAATCAGAGGATCTTTTTTCTTATCTCCACCTCGCAGTCCCAGAACAGACAGTCAAACGAACCCAAGATTTGCATATAATTATCATTTTTGATTCGCTCTTCTTTTGTAAATACACCCTTGAAAGGAAACACCGTAAATGACATAATGTGGCTAAAGATACGGTGAATTATTTATACGCTAATACGAGCGCTTGAAAACGTTAAATACGCTTCAATGAATATTACTTTTGGGGATTTTTGTTGCTTAAATAAATTATTACATTCGAGTAAGAACAGGCTTTAATGAATTTTGAAGAGAAACGTAATACGATTTCCTATTTTATTCTGTTGCTTTAAACATGAAAGGGAATTCGTTTAGGGTTTGACAACGCGTTGACATTTCATCTGAATAACAGATGATGGTATCGTATTAATATTGATGGAGTTCAATCAATTTTTGTTCGATTCACATATGTATGAAGTTTAATTGTATCGTTGTATATAGTTTTTTAAAAACTAGATAAAAATGAGTGAAATGGGAAAATTTTTTTTAATGTGGATCGACCAACTTTCAGGTCTGGATCATTTCATTGTATTAGAGGAAAATAATTAGAGCAGTAGTTTAGTCAAATTTAATAAAATATTTTATCATACAACAGAGCAAAGATACAGTCTCTTTTACAGTCAAGATAGAACTGGATACACTAGTACAATTTCAGTAGTCAAAGTATTTTACAATGTTAACGCCATCTACGTTGCTACGAACGAACTAATCGTAGCACATTGCGCGTCGTAGAAAATCTCGTAGCAATACCGTTGCTTTTATATTTAACCTTATTTTACCTACGAAATATAAAAAGTAAATAATTAGAAATATTCTTCGCAGAAACAAATATTTGAAAATTATGTATAAAAATAAAATAAGTATCATATAAGAAGAAATATTCCAATTTTTAGTAAACCAGTAAATATTGAGTATTGGAAAAATCACGTTGAATTTCCTCAACGTCATTGTAAACATTGAACATTGTATTTGACATGAAAATTATTTGTTCGAGACCAACGTCAAATTGGTTTTCGTAAAATCCCCGCCTTGCATGTGATAGGTTGACAAAATTTTGAAGCAAATTACAATTTTTGATAAAATTGGTAAGATATTTTATTTAATTATATTTAAGTCATTAAATCTATACTAATATTGTAAACAGGTAAAGATTGTTAGTTAGTAGGGGGTAACATGTGGATCTACTGAACAGTTTTGAAAATTCTTTTACCAATATAAAAAAAAAAAATTAAATCATGTTTATTGGTCATATAATCAACATATCTTCAATATTATCAACAATTATGAATTCTTACCAAAATAAATAAACCGCCCTGGCTTCACACACGTCATTTTAGGTAAGTAAAGCCAGGTTACCAAATAATACGTTAATAAATAATTAATATGACTACTATGTGCATGGAATCTACAATTTTTAAAATGCAGAACATTCATTAATTTTGAAATATACTTGTAGTAAGCAATCCAAAAAAAAAGAATTATTTTTTGTTCAAAACAAATCAACATATTTCTTTTCATTCAAAGGTTTTTTATAAAAGTGCTTCTGATATCCAAAAAAATTTTCATTTATAGTTTCTCTAAAGATTAAAAAGCAGATAAATATCTGTCGAGAATAACATGCAACAACCTCAACAGTTACTCTAATTATTTTATATTAATATTAATTTGGCAGTCTATTTAAATTACAATATTTCTTATTAAATAAGTAGCAGAATTAATATAGAATAATAAATTTATTATTTAAATACGAGTTTTAAACAGATGAATTGTCCCTCCTAACATAAACAATGATTGATGACTTGTAAACGCGAGCTTATAGCCTTACAAGTTTACTTTGTTTGTCTAATCGTGCCATTGTACATAAAAAAACAAGCTACGAAATACAAAAACCCAAGTTTGCATCAAATTTATACCGTCCACAAAAAGCAAACTAAAAATTCAAATGATCAAGTATTCTCGCGACGCGCTCTTCGTTAGGACAGGGCTTACCTGCGCTGCATATGTTACACTATCCTCTACTTTTTCACGAAACTACACTCGCTTTGTTTATTTGTTACTTGTTACTTGACGTACTAAATCGAGTTTTCTTTGATTTTGCTGAGCTGAATCGTAAGTGATGTGAAACAAAGGCAAATCTATTTACAATCACTACAAACAAGTGCGTCCCCAAAATATTTTATCTATACATATATATAATATCAAGTGTCTATATTTAGAAGATGTTTAGTAAAACCAATAAAAGCTAAAGCAATCATTTTAAAGCTTTATAAGACGGTGAGACTATAGTTTCAACAGCATTTGCCGGTCTTCTTCAGCTAGTAGACGCGCACGAAGTGACGGCTCGGCGACACTTTAGTCCATGTGACCAAAACAATTCGTGAGTCTCACTGTCTTATAGAGCTTTAAAATAACTAATTACCGTGTAAGTTTCTATAAGAATAAATAATATTTAAAAATTTTGAAATGAGTCTGTCTGCTTGTATACATACATATATACATATAAGCACGTCACGCAAAAACTACTGCATAAAAATTAAATATAATTTTCAGAGTTTTATTGCTACAGCTCTTACTTTAAATATAGGATTTAAGAAAAAAGAGGCATTAATTTTTTTTTTATTTCAGTAAAGTAAGGAGTCGACTAATCTACCCACCTATCTAATCTTATAGAAGCAATTCTTATATGAATACGGCCCTAATAATTTGAAAAAAAAACGTATTTAGAAAAGATTTTGCTGTTTAGTTTAATAACGCTTTCTTGTACCGTTGACTTAAAACTATACGAGATGGTGTTAAATTACTGCTCTATTGGGAGTACTAATACCTGAACTACTCTGAATAAACATGATTAACTAAAACTCTTATACTACCAATAATAAATCGTAATTCAGAATAATTATTAGAAAAACTAAAATTTTACTAAAAGAAAAGCAACTTAAAGAAAAGTTTAAATAATATAAAACATATACATTTAGTAAAATAGTTGATCATAATTTATATGTCCTGTAAAAGGTATAACTGAACTTTATAAGGGCTGAAAATTAGGGTTGGGTCTAATTTATATCACGAATATGTCCCCATTTATCCCGATTAGGACTGAGAACGTAAGACAGAGGACTTAAATCTAAGTAATGAGTGTACTGTGACCCTTTGTAAAGTTTTTAGCAATTACTAACTAGTTTTAGTCAGGAAGCGACTAAAAAATAATTTCTATTCTATTTCTATTCTATTTCTGATTCAAATTTACGTTTTTTATATTACCATCTTTATGTTCAAATATCATTATTACGAACCTTCAGGTTCAAACTCTTCAGAGTTTGTGAGTTTGAAAGCACTAATCTAATCAACTAATTGAAATTTTTTTTTAGCATTGGATAGCCCATTCATCAAACGCCATAGGCTATATTAAAACATCACAAAAAAAGTTGCAAAACTGAGAAAATTAATCCTTTTGAACCTCCTTCCCCTCCCGGCTTATGCTAGAATTGACATAAAAAGATTCGCAAACTTTGAAGGACAGCTCAAAATACGAACATTGCAAGTATCATAAAATAAAAATCCTTGTAAAAAAGAAATACATCAAAATATTAACATGTAAAGCATTAATTTAAGACTGTACTGTCAATTGTAGGTTAAAGTAACTCAACGAGTAATTTAATAAGGTCGTTAAAATCAAAGTTATTACCCGAAACGCTTTACAAATTGAGGGAGAAAACATTTGCCCGACTATAATATTCATGCTCCAATTACAGAAATTTATAACTAAGGTGCTTATTAAATTAACTAACCTGCCATTGTTATCACTGAATATGGTGTAATTTTGTATTTAAATTTGTCTTAAATTAAGCTTGATACAATCTGTATTTATCAATAAAATAAGAATGAGACTTCATTGACAATTCTATCGACAGCAAAGGAATAATTTAGGTATACTATTTACACATGTTTCAAATTTCATTTTATTTTCAAGAGGTTGTTGTTTGAACTGAATCGGTTATCAATCATGCATTTTTTATCATAAAAATAAAGCTGAAGCTGTTTTTAAACTATGTGTATAATTTATTATACAAAGAATTTATGCATATAAAAAACCAGAATAGAAAATCCAAAATAAGAGGTTTAGAACCACCACATTTATTTCATCGGTATTATCAAATCATGTATGTATTTTAATATGATGATTCAAAAACTGATTATGTTTTTTAAATTTATCGCAAAGAGAATTGAGGAATGTAAAATATTCGGCCAATTTAAAGTAAGGGACAATTAACTTTGCCATTTTACAATTTCAACTTGATACCTTTACCCGTTTTAGATAAAAAGTATTTTGCGGGACTGATTAAAAAACTTATTTTTCTAGTGATGTAATTTAAACTTACAGTTTTCATTTTTTCTTTTACTTGTGCTATAAGACTATGCCTCATGCTATATGAGTAGTCAACGTGACCTTCTCCTTCTTAGAAGTTTTTTACAACTCCAAGGGACCGCTGAACTGAGTATTTGGTATTAATCTCAATTTGATACCTACATTCTGAGAAAAAACAATCTTGGCAGAAAGAAATACATGAAACAAATTGATACAGGATCAGTTCCTTTTTTTCGTTTAAGGTACGGAAGCCTAAAAAATGCTGGGAAAGATATAGAATATAGGTATAGGTATAATAATATAATATTCCTTCAACGTAATTACAAACTAAACAACACGCAAGCAATTTTCTTGCACAGTATTATTCGTAAATCAAATTTTCATTTTTAACTAAAGGTATAATTTAAACAAACCGATCCTAATTTATTATAGCTGAATAGCCACTCTGAATAACCTGAACATAATATGTTATTATTCAATATTAATATCGGCAACCCAAGTTCTTTTCATAGCGGATTCGCTCCACTCGTTTTTCATTAGATATTAAATATAAAATTATATACACTACAGAATAGAGAAAGAGTGGAATCGAGTTTATATGTACACATTATTTAAATTACATAAATGGATATTCACATAAAGTAATTCAAGTAATTTTCTATATAAATGTATATTTAAAAGAGGTGGTTGTGTTTTGGAATATAATGGAAAATTCATTTAAAACACTAAATAATAGGATTGCTGTTTTAGTGTAGAAAGGCTATTCCAATATTCCTGTATTCCATTTATAACATCCGATCTCGAATGCATTAGCAAATTCTATGAAAATAAATTTTTAATAACTCGTCTAGACCAAAAGAGTTTTGCTTCGTTTACCTAAACATTGAACGTTTTATTGGTTGTTTGGTAACCGCTGCGTAGACTCCATCTGATTGCCTTCATAAAGATAGAAATAAAAACTATAATGAGGGGGTTTCGTCAATAACTTTATAATAAAATTCATTACAAAATATTGTAGAGAAACTTGTCTAAGTCAGACGATTTATTCATATTTTATTTGAACAATATTTCGTGTATAGCTCTCTTGAGGTTTACTGAAGGAATATTAGAATGAGATTTCAGAAGTTTAAATATTATTAACTTTCCAATTTTTAGTCAAATAATATATTTTTAGTAGCAGTTAGTCCCCCGGGAGGGGGCGGGATAGAATACTATTCCCCTATGCCTCTGGAAAAGCATCTCGTAAGAGCCGAGTAGCCCAGCACCACCTTGTAGGTAGGCAACCACCAGCATGCGAATTCGACTACCAATTGTCATAGACGCGTTCCGGTCAAGGCGCATGTGGGCCAGATTTACCCCCTCCCTTTCCCTTCACATTAAAGCTGCGGATCTTGTGAAAACCGCAGGATTTTTTCTTTGCTCCCCCTCTCCACTCTTTCTTTGAGGATGCAACGCATCGACAAAACCACATAGTATCTCTTGCTTTGCTGTTGTCTATGGGTGATGGTGGCCACTTACCATCAAGGGACCATCTGCTCATTTGCACCTTACCTACCATAAAAAAAGCAGTTTGCCCTCGCTTGTTTTCATCGGTGAGACTACATCAATTACCTCACGTCTCTGAGGATGTCCAGTTGTTAATATAAACCTCTTGAAGATAGGTACATTTAAGCACTGGAGGAGAAATTTATTTATATAAACACATACAGAATAATTATATAAAATCAATGTGTTTCATATATTAGTTTTGTTACGAAGGAAGTCTATAGCTATATAACTATTAAATTAAATATTTAAATTACCCACCACTGAATCTCTCATTTATTACAGTCAATAAGTATACACACCAAAAATACCCACACGAAATCGATTTAGACGAATTCCCCATTAACTTGATAAGTCTATCTTTTTGTTATCTCTTTGTATTGTTGAAAACAAAATATAAAGACAGCTGTCAATATGTCAAATATATAAAAATGCAATAAAAATATCAGTGATAGATAAATTATATATAGTGCTACGTACTTTAAAAAACTCTACTCAGTGTAAACAATGTCAATGCGTTACCATGGTTACAAGATTGTTATAATAATCAATATATAAATATTGTGAGGCAGCTCTCTAGTTACAAATGAGCTGATAGTCTTCTAACGGCTGAACAGATCTAGATAAATTATAGCTAACAACTATCTCAATTAAATTACCTTTCTAACAAATAAAACTTCATCATAATCGGTACATTATCTTAGGCGCTACGATGCCACGGACAGACACGTTAAACTTGTAGTACCTCGTCGTTGTAGCTTTGGAGGTTAAAAAGACTGAAGAGGTTAAGATCATTTATTATTTTTGTGTAAAACCTAAAATTAAGAATTTTCATTTATTCTGTTTTATTAGTTTTGTCAATGTAATTAGTAAAATTGACAATAGTTATATTTGAATTGTTGAATTTACTTTCACATTTCTCTACGGTAGAGGTAGTCTTGCAAATATTTGCCGTCTAGAGGAATAATGACTTCTCAGAGTTTCACAATGAGTTGCTTCCAAAACGTTTAACTGTTCTGAAGTTCGTTAATCTTTGTTTATGTCCTAGATATTATATTATTTAGATTTTGAATTTATATTGTATTTATTACTACTTGACAGTATTAGATACAAAGTAATAAAAATAAAAATTGTAACTAGCAGCACTGCTATATAGCTTTTGAATGGCTACAAGCCATTCATATTTATGTCGAGTAGACGATATTTCGTTCTGATATGATTGAGTTTGTTTATCAAGTGAAATCGCAGTACATATTGAAATAGTGATACTAAAAGTGTAGTGTTGTTTGGTGGCGTGGTGCTAGATTAACAAGGAACACGTTAGTAATGTACTTTATTATTTTAATATTTAGTGGAGAGGATGAGCTGTGAAGGTGAGAGACCTACTTGACAGTAACAGTTATAAAAGACGTCTTCAAACCTGCTGCTGGGTCTCAGGCCCCAGGCATTTATCAGCTTCCATCTAGATTACATGTCAATATTACCATTTGACTGTTACTGCGCAGTATAGCTCCCATACTCTTAACAGATATGTTGTTAGAATACTTACTGACATGACAAGTTATAATTAACTTGATAAGTTCCACGACGATAAATCAGTGGTAGTTTGACGAGTAAATTCATGGAGTGAATATTAACTATCATGGTGAAATTTAAAATGTAGCTAAGTGTAACTTTATTGCTTTGTTTGGTTAGCTATTATGTAAATAGATATGTTAAGCAGTGGAAGAATGTTCAGTTTATGGAATAGAGCTTTGTAAACTTCCAACTGGGTCACAAGCCCTAGTTAATAAATAGTAATAATTACAATATAGTTAAGAGACCAAATATCTAAACTATTTAATTCAAAATAATAGCAACAATAACAAGATCTAATAACTCCATCAAAAGCTTTCCAAACTATCTTTCAAAGTAACTGTATATATACTAATCTAGTTGTCTTGTATCCATCAATCTTCCAAAATGGCCGTGGAATTACAAAGTTATGTTCCCCCAAACCCAAGAGGTCACTTCCTCTTATAGTTAATTATAATAATTGGCGAAAGGGTCCAACCGCGTGCGCAATATTGAAAGGCCATTTTGTTTCCGGACCCTTGTTTTATTTCTCAGGTTCTAATTTCAATGTATTTGTGTTTAAGTTAATTGTTAGTGTCAAGTAGTTGTTCAAAACAATAATTATTGTAGTTTATAGGAACTTTGTTTTACGTAATTTTAGACATAAATAAACTGATTATTGAGCTTTTTTTTGCACAAATTGATCGTTAAAATTTCTGTTAAATATGAAATTCAAGTGTCAAAATACTTGGGGTAGTTATAAAAAATTAACAGTAAATGACAAAATAAATGGTAAAAATATTTTCTTAATTACAAATCTATTTCAGCTGCTATTTGGATTTTTATTCCAGTTATCAGTTATTTACCAATTTGTAGCCAAGGAGTGTCTGAGACTTGAGGCCTAAGTGTTGGTTTATAAGGTCTTTTTACCCGACTACGGCGAAGCCAAAAGGAAGGGTTATGATTTTGGCAGTCTATGTATGTATGTAAGTATGTATCTATGTATGTATCTATGTATGTATCTATGTATGTATCTATGTATGTATCTTTGTATGTATCTATGTATGTATCTATGTATGTATCTATGTATGTATGTTTGTATGTTCCACTCTAGCGCCTAAATTACTGAACCAATTTTCATGAATGAGGTGTCAATAGATTCGTAATAATGGCGCGGGTGACATAGGCTATAAAAATTTTAATTTTTTTTATACCTCAGAATATAGCCAAGAAAAAAAATAAACTGAGATAATTATCACGTTTTTGGTATCCAAAGAAAAGTCTTGGCGAACACATTACAAATATGTATATATCATATTGATTAAGTCAACAAATATGTTCAAAATGCGGTCGTTTAGTCCGCGCGGTTATGTCGTTGCAGTTATTCACTCTTTTAAGCGAATAAAAACCAACATTACGGTTCAATATGAGAATATAAAGGTTATCTCGATCGATCAGGAAACGGAAAACTAATAAATAAAAATATAAAGTTTAAAAACTATAACCCGACTACGTAAAAAAGTGGTCAAAAAAGGATGAAACAAGAAAATAATTCAGACAGAAACGGAGAAATGCATCGGTATAGAAATGGTCAAGTTAGAACCGTGGTCGCACCCACTGTATACCTACCATGATTATTTATATGATTAGAGGAACATCTCCATTAATGCATTATACCGATGCATTTCTCGGTTTCTGTCTGAATTATTTTCTTGTTTCATCCTTTTTTGACCACTTTTTTACGTAGTCGGGTTATAGTTTTTAATTAGATTGTAAAATTTTCACTTTCACTGCTATAATATAAATTGTCGAGTCGGTCGGAGTATTTTATAATAAATTACTGTAGGTAATTATTGTTTTAATCTAGTGTTACAATTTCCACTTTAGTAAGACTCTTTTTTAGTATTGGAATTTTTCTCCTAGGACTAGATAATTTTTAAAGAAAAAACAGCTTGTTGAACGACCTTTTTATTATCTTGGAATATTTTATGTTACTGTAGCTCTTGCAAAATATTAGGTATTCATCAAATTTTAGTTAAATGACAATAAGGAAACCAATTGATGGGTGAAGTTATTAACTGTTCAAGACAGCGTGAGTCCCCTTATTTTACAATAACTCAATTACTGTACTAACTGACGAGTAAGCAGTACTACAAAACGACCAGTTTACGAAGACCCCTAGAGGAGTATTTACTGAAATTGATTATAAGAGCAGTGAAGTATTAAACATAGACCATTTAAAATGGTCGGGTGATTGCGAAATGCTATTACACTCTATTTGAAAATGTAGATTAGGCTCTTGTAATATTGACTGTTTTTGGAAATAACAACGTAAATACTAAATACAAAATAATAACTCTTAGCTTTGATTAAGGATGTATTTTTAAAACATTTTAAAAAAAGTATAAATTTTTTTTAATTTATTTCTTTGGATTTTTGCTATATTTGTACATGAAATAGCCAGATAAGTATTTTAGAATAAAATAAAACGTATTTAATTTTTGAGTATATTTTAAAAAATACTCACAATAACACGAAATCAAGATTGCTGTGTATACAATTTTCAACCTCGACATAGATAAGACTTTCCTTGAATATGTCCTTGTTAAGTATTGAATAACTATACATACTTAGTTGTTTACATTGTTATATTTGTAAAGGCCCAAAATAACAAAGAGCATATAAATCAATTACTTCGAAATAGCTCAAATACGTAACATAGATTGGAGTGCCCTTATCAACTCCGTCGAACTAATAAATTTGCAAATTGTCGAATTTCGCCGTTGACGTATCAAATACGAGTATTTGAGAGTTACAATATTAACAAACTAGTTCATAATAAAATAAAGTGTATGAAAATGATTTCAAAATAAGGATAGGATCCTCTAAATATTTAGTACCTATATATTTTTATCAACAAAGACATAGTAGCGCCATCTTTCAAAAATTTCACGAACTACACGACTAAAGCAGTCAAAAGTTAGTTGAATTTCGCATGCGGTGACAGCACCTTAATGGCCGTTATCTCTACCTAATTTATCGCTATAATCAATGAAATCATAATGTTTGCTACATCTAGAGTGAGACAATTTTAGGACAGAATTTAAGGATAAATTCCAATTTTAGGACTCATTTACTGTAAACGATTTATGCATCCGTTAGCCAGATAGCACTAGTAATATTTTATATCCCTTAAATGTAGTTATAGATATAGTATTTAAACCAGTGTATAAAATAACTTAATGTTGTTACTAACAAAACATTTCCGTAACCTTAACTTGGCTATTGACGTAAAATTTCTAAGAAATTGGCAGTTATTACATTATATTATGTTGCCTTGAAGGTAAACTTTTAATGTATGCTCGTTTCAGAATGCCGGGACTGAACAGGCACGAACTTGCTCCGTCTATTACAGAATCTTGAAGAACTAATTTAACTACGTCTTCTAACTACCACTCAAATAAATTCTAAACAAATGTTTTAATTAAAAGTATTTCTGAAATTATGAAAATGTAAGATAAGTTTATAGCTTAAAGATTAGGCAAAGAGATTTTACAATAAAATAACAAAATTGTATATAAGAATAAACTTATTTTTTTTTTCACTCTGTTAACGTCAAAAAAATCCCAATATAAAACATTTTTAACAAAAAATTGAACCGACTTCAAAGTCTAAAAAATGCACTAAAAAGTATGAAATAATTAGCTTATGTATTAACCTCCCTTTTTTTTGAAGACGGTTGAAAATGTACGTCCATCTAATAGTTTTAACTTCAATTTTAAACATTCTTATAAATCCTTTAAAAATGCTTATTTCCATGACAGCTAAAAATAAAGGGCCTATCTCAATGTAACTATGATAAAATTATTCATAATTGTTATCTCAGTATTATATTAAGTATTCGTCAACACGTTAAAGTAAAATATTTTTTACCGACTGATTACAATTTGAAGTGTAATTTAATATAGGACTAAATATACTAAAAAAAACAGAAAATAAGGACCAGATACACTTTGGTTATTGGTTAAACTTCCTACAATTAATATAAGTGTCCAGAAATGTAAATTTACTCTATCATTCGTAGTTTCTGGTTCCAAAATTGACTCATATTAGATATAATGAAACGCAATATCTGGCTTATAAATGATATCTCTACCAGGTTAGCGCCTAATTAGTCGTCCCACTACGCGCAATGCATGTTAACGAGTAGCATTTGCATCCGTCCCGACTCTCGCCCTCTTGAACTAATGTTTAGAGGCCTAGTACAATGGACAGAAATATTTAATGTTACTATTTATTTTTGTCTACTTTAATTATTAAGAAATGTCTGTCGAATTACTTTACTCAGCATCTTTTAAATTTTAAAGTAACGTGAATTAAAACTAGGACTTTAGATAGTGTGGTGTTTTAATTATTACTCTGATATTTCGTTATTTAGATATTGTCACAACAAATGCAAGTTTACAATGATTTTTATTACGATGTAACATCGCCGAATAGTCTACATTCTGCATCTTATTTAACTTTATACCATGGTAACAAGTAATAGAAAATAATTAGATATATGTAAGGCAGAAAACCGAGCAGTACCTGAAGCTTCAGTTCTAGGAGTAGTTATACAAGGTCTTTTACTATACAGAGCGTCTCTCCTACGCCGATGTACCTCATTTCACAATATTTAATCGAAGACTCACGTCTTCAAATAGTCAACTGTTGTATACACACCACAATTTATGATTGTCCTGATACATAAAATAATAAAAGAAATATTAAACACTAGTCGACCCGCGCCGGCTTTTCACGGGTGCAATTAACCTCGTGTGATAACTTTTAATAAAAGACAAATTTCGTTTCAATACCTCACGAACTGTGAAGTTATACAGTAGCCTATATGTTAATTCAAGTTTTAAAACATCTGTGTACGGAATTTCATTGAAATCCATCATATTGTGTGATTGGGCAACAAACATCCAAAAATTCAAACTTTCATATTTATAATATTAGCGTGATAAGGAGTAAGATACTCGTATCGCAAAAGAGCCTGAGTTTTTCTAACATTTCGTACGAACGAACGGTTTACACTTTCCAAAATAGGGTATTTCGGAAAGTGTAAACAGTTCATTACAAAGGGTGGTTGGCTGGTTGGGCAACTGTCAGAATCACCACGTGATCATTACACCAGGGAATCAGTCGGAAAATGAGCGCTCACGGATAATTGGCGTCCCAGAATGAATTTGTGATTCCGTAACGCGATATTTTGATGAGCTTCTGACGTTGACGTTATTACGGAATTAATTTAGGGCCGATGAGTATATATTTATAGAATTGTAAGAGTAATAAGAAAATTAAGAGTGGATGATACCAATTTCTTATTGGCCCTGTGGTTTCACCCGCTATATTTTGGTTAATTGACATTATATCATTATAAATTATAGCCTTTGTTATTCTGATGTGTAAGCTATATTAAAGTAAAGTTTCATCAAAATCCAGTCAGTAGCTTTTGCGTGAAAGAGAAACAAACAGAGAGTAACATCCATACATCCAGATTTTCGCGTTTTTAATATTATATAGTAGGACAATAATATTTGACTTGTGCCCTTGTGAAAGACCTTCTTGATATAATCAAGACCTTATCATCCTGTACTCGATGTAGTGCGAGATATAGCACTACTAAACCACATCACTTGACAGTCTGCTTCAATTCTATCGACACATAGGTTATATATATTAGAGACCGTGATAATAACTACTTGCTAGTACAAAGTTATCAACTATTAAATAACTTAATTAGCTTTTATTCCTATAAAATATTGACTATAGTTAATAATGATTATTAAATAACTTTTCTTACCACGCTCAAACGATATCAACAACTGTTCATGTATACAAAAATAAATACACATTGATTTAATTTATAATAATTTAAAAGGATGCGACCCGGCAACGTCTTTCGTCACACAGGCTGATTAAAGAATTAACTACAGTGTCTATATTTTGCAAACAAAAATTAAATGAAATAGGAAATATTTCACTAACAATAGAACTAATAACAACTAGACAATATCCATAGAAGTAACCGTAAACAGATTCTATTCCATGAATACAAAGGAAGTTGGCTATATCTGGCTATACAGTAACATTGTGCTCAAAGTGGCTTACAAATAGATTGTTATAGCGCTATTCACAGTAACGTATTACAAGTGCCGTCTGGAGTTAAACCGTCTTTATTCTTATTGCTCATAATATTTTTGTTTTTATCCCGATATTCTGAAATTGCAGTTTATTCCTGTGGGATATTAAGCCGCCCGCCGCGCTTTTCCATACTTTCTCCATACAAAATTGCCCGTTTCCTGTTTATCGTACGCTTAACTTGTGTACTCTGGTTATTTAGATTCAATAGTATCTTTTTTACGCTGAATATTTATCATCTTGGAACGTAAAAGCTCTTGAGGTTTGTTTTCGAGTTTAGTTTACTATTTCCATTCCGCTAGAATTGTATTTATTTTAGCATTCAAAATCATTATCATTTAAGGTAGGACAATTTTAGTCTTGAAATTGATTTTGTTGAATTCCTTTCTCAAGTCAAAGAATTTTTCTAGAGAGAGGAATTTACTATAGATTGGTGGTAAATAGATAACTCATCTGATATTTTATCTAGTGTGATCTTAATAAAAATGTAAAAATAAACAAAAACGTATAATTATGTTGTAGTTATGAACAGGGTTTATTATTCACCGCATGTCTGTCAAAAGTATTTTATACCTTTCCTTTACAACCCTTCCATGCTCGTGAAATGTTTTTTCATCTCAAGTAGCATTATGTCGGAAACAAAGCTGAAAAGACATATAATTAAACAATGTTTGTTTAATTTATGAGTTTAATATCTATGGAGAAATACTGTTATGAATAATATTCTACTGAATTTTACTTGTTTAAGATGGAATTTAAAAACTTTTAAAGCACTTTATATAACATTTTACCTAATTTATATTTTTTGGCTGACACGCCATCGCTTCACTGAATGGTTGTCAGGAGGAAAATCCAAAAGAAATTAAAAAATGTTGATCAGTAATTAGAAATTCTTGAACCTAAGTTTAGTTACGAGAAAAACAATATTGTTAACATAAACAAATATATTACTTTAATAATTACCGTTGGATTCGAGCTAAGATATTGCTAAGCCTTTATGTAAGTTCCTGATTATCTGACCATACACACCTTAAGCTGTAAACAAGGTCCGTACCCTAAAACTTTGACCATATCCAATCAAAGAGCCTTATGATATTATGGACAAAATTTACATCGTAAACATTAGCAACCTATCAAACGAGCGAAATTCCCCAATAGTTAGTTTCCTTTAAGGATTACCTTTTGTAAACTAAAATGGGACTCAATCATCATCTTGTGCAGGATTTAGGGAAAGGCTTATAACTATGTCTTACTTATGCAATAGAGGAAACGCCTCGGGGTAGCGACCCTTCGGTCCTCTGCAAATATTCCATATAATTTCGCTTTTAATTATTATTGCTGTAGCCAAATTTTGTTTGATGTATTGATTAAAATCGTGTTTGTGTTTATGTGCCATAGATAGCGGTTTTCGGAGCGTCAATGGGTATGTTATCTCTTGGGGTGTCTTGTCACTTTGGACGCGCACAATGCCCTTTTGATTTGGGTAGGGTCAATAAAAGCTTCATATTAAATCCCTGATGAATACTGCTAATTGAAATACTGGTCAGGTTTCAAGCGAGGTCGAATAAAATATAATATTTATTACCAACTGCATTTTTGCATTAATCTAAATCTTGATTTTAAATTGAAAATGCGATTGAGAGAGTCATGTTTTATAAACAACTAAATAAAATTAAAAGAAAAAACTAATCATGATCTAATTCAGCTTGAAATAGTCAGCATAAATGTTAAATTTTATTGTTGAGAAGATTAAAACTCCTTATAAGGACTCATCTTTCTTTTGAAGAAAGGTATCAAATAAGAAAAAAATGTTTTATACCACAAAGTAAATAATGCATAGTAATATTTGTTAACTCCGTTTATTGCATTAACAATTTTACATAGAACATAAACACATTGGCAACATTGTCGTTTAAACTATAACGACCAGTAACTTTACGAGGGTATAAACATAAAAAACTCATCGTGTCCATAGGCGAAAATATGAAAATGCACCTAATACCTTGCATGTGTGGAAATAAAAGTTTTTCCATTTAGTTGGTACATCGGATGGTATTTCCCTATAGAAGTCATAAACATGATGCTCAGAGGGCCCGCCTCCATCCTCCCCACGACTCCTCCTAAAGTTCAATTTTATTTCAGTCTTTAAAGCTAGTCTATAACTGAGCGAGGAAAATGTTTCCCAGTCCATTACACGGTTGAAATTAGAGTTTTAATTTTTAAGTAAGTATTAGTATTTGAAACGTTTTATACAAGCAAAAAATCTATAGCTATAAGCTATTTATGAAAAAATAGTATCTTCCCGCGATTAATCCGCGAAATCTTCTAATTTGGATTCAGAATTGGAAGACAAGCTTATAAAGTATTTGTTTGCAATATTTCATTTAATTTTGTTGTTCTCTTTTTGTGAGGGGGTTAGAAATTCCCCTTTTCCGCTGGAAGAGCAATTCATGAGAGGTTAGTAACCCAGCACTCCTTGGTGGTGGCATGCGAATACGATCGCCAAGTGTCTATGACGCTTACCGGTCGAGTCATATGTGGACCAGTTACCCCTCTCCCCCATCACTTTAACCCAGGTTATGAAGTGTCAGTGTGCCAAATTTCATTGAAGTCCCAGCAGCAGATTTTGTGCATTTTAATCAGTAACAAACATCCAACCATCTATAGATAAAATTTTCACATTTATAAAATAAGAAGATTAGTAGAATATACTTTCTAATAATTGAGTTTCAATAGATAAAAGCTTAAAAGCATATTCTGTAGTAATATCCAAAGCTAAAGCAATTTTTAATAATGATGTTAGCGAACAAATGTTTGGAATAACGGTGTCTATCAAAGCGTGCTATTAAGGGTCCGAGGAGGCTCGCGGTAAAGCCAGGAGCAAATAAAGTTACGCAGAAACGTACGGTAATGAAACTTCATTGGATTACGCCGGGCTTATATAGACCCAATAATAATAAGCAAAAATGCACGTGGAGCCTCGCTAAATAACTCATTCAATATCATCTCGTTTTAGTCTAAGAGGCGAATGTCTATTTTCCAATGAATAGAATACAAAATATACATGATAATTTAAGAGATGTACGTACGGTTAGCTTTAATTTTTTTTAAGTTACATTACATTTTCCCTTCCTTATTTAAGTTACATTACATTTCCTTATTTTCCGTCCTTCGCTATTTTGGGCACATAGCGCGAAGGCAGCCCGACAGCCTGGACAAACTGATGGTACTTGGCAAAGTGGAGGGGAAACCACCACGAGGCCGCTCCCCCACATGGTGGTCAGAAAAAGTTACTAATCTCACGGGCCTCAAAGTGACCACAGCCCTGAGGAAAGCCGAGGACAGAACGAATTGGAGAAAAGTCATAAAGATCGTGACCCAGAACCTGGACCAGAGTGGACACGACCTTCAGAAATGAAGCAAGCGACCGAGAGAGAGACATTTTCCCAGGAAATGCTTCTAAATACAATTTCTATTGTAACTCGATTGACAAGTGTCAAACTGTCTTTTGTTAAAATTATACTTGTTGTACGAGCAGCTAGCTAATAATCCGATAGCCTGACATAACAAATACTAAAATAATTTTTATTTACGAAATTACTTCTTCCCTATTGATATATTTTCATTGATAGAAAACAATTCTATTCTTTATTGTACAGACTATGGAAGGGGAAAATAATAATATATTAATTGCAAACAAGATGTAGCCTTAACTATTTTAAATAACTAAAGTTAATAAGAAATCAATCAAATACCATTACCACAGATTTATCCGTAGAAAGATCCGCGGCTGTCTCCTAACCTATGTTGAGTCTAAATATACCCAACATTCCAGACCTTCGGCTCCATTTTGTGCGGTCACGAATTACGATCCTTCAAGTTTATGTTATTCTCATTAAGCTAAATGCTATGGATGTTTAAAACGCTCACTTTTTAATGCCGTTTGTGGCTGCGGCTTTTATTTTAGCGCTCCCTAAACTCTAATATATCTTTGCTTGAGCCACCGCAAAGAAAAGTTTTTTAGATCCTTTTATTGGTTACGGTTTTAAAATAAACTGTAAAAATACGTAATATACTAAATTATAAGAACAGTGGTCCACAAACTTATTTGATCCGTAGACAACTTAGTTATGGTTTTAATTAGTTTCTCTTGTGACCCCTTTCTCATATTATCAAATCATATTACACGATTGAGAGACAAAACAAGGATAGCTGATAATTCTAAAATTATATATGTCGAAGAATAGTAAAAGATATCGAATAATCGAATCGTCATCGCCATCTATGGCGCTGGAGTAGGATAGTAGTACTTCTGTCATTTTGACAGTCTCGACTCTTTATATGCCATCAACCGTCTGTCTGTAGTCTTAGTCTTGCGTTTTCTTTCAAGGAATGAAGTAATCTCTAAATAGTGTCAATGAAAGTGTTAAGCGCAGTGTTGTGTTAGTGCTGTCCGATTAAGGTCACGTGAGTACCTTACAATGTAATTGCCACGTCTTATGTTAGGTAAGGTTTATGTGAGTTTAACCTTTGGTTTCAATAGAGAGCCTGAGCAGTGGAGGCGAGTGTTGGAATTATATTAAAAAAACTCTTTAACGCCTACATCTTGGCCGCAAGTCCAAGGTACTGCTTAGGTTTCTCTCGTAATTGTAATAGATCATATTTGATTATTTATCGGTTCAGTAGCAGTATCTACGTTGCGTTTACCCGATAGTCCATTCAATATCATCACCCCTTGTAGTGTTTTTCAATATACTCCCTCTTCCTCCTCCTTTCTCATCATTAAAATCTTCGAAATATAAAAATCATTTTTTTTACCTGAACATCATTTTCCACGTTGTCTATCCTTTAACACGTCACCGACCCTAGGCATAGATATAAATTATTTTGGGAATCACATTTCTAGAATTTATCTTATATAAGTATGCAATAAAACTAATTTTATATTAAGATAGTGTACTACTAAACAAGTAAAATTAAAATTTAACTCGAATAAACATAACAGAGATTTTATGTTCTATTTTATAGTTTTTACGACTTTCGTATTCTATCTGCTGGATTCTGCCCAAAAATTCTGACTAACATTTATACTATATCATATTAATATGGCTCTTTAAAAGTTAGTTATTTTTAACTTATATATATTATTAATGTAAAGATCTAAAATAGCAATTTAGGTCCTACACGCCTCTTACAACACTAAGACACTATATAATTATTATAAAAATGTCCAGTTGCAAAATTTCTTCAGTTGAAAAAATTCTTGCAATTAAATAAACTAATTTTTATTTAACCTATAATTTGTTACATTCATCCTTCATTGACGCTGTCACCTTACGCGAAGTTGAACCAACTATTCAGTATGATATATTCAGACGGGTATATCCTTCTTGTACTCGTAAATCATTGAGTTTTCTTTTTAATGCTATAGCAAGACTACAAAAAACTGATCGATTGAAGTACAATGACATTTAGGACAACAAACGATGAAAAGCCTTTGATGTCGATCCTTTTTGAATAGAAACACGAAAACAATACCTACAGACGGTATACAACTAGATAGATATTTCTCAGGTAGAGTATCGGGACAATTTCAAGTCATTTGTCGCAGTAATGCACCGCTACATTTGCACCTAGAGCAATTTATTCTGCACATACATTTCCGCTCCGACGATATCTCCGGGTGTACTTTTAAAATATTTCTTTTTGATTTTGTACACCGTGTTTCTATGTCTATTTTACATTGAACAAGTATACTTCAATAAAGTTCAGTAGTTTTTTAAATGTCACTAATATAGTTAGTAATAAAGTTTTTCTATTTACTCTTTAAATACTATTATATCAATAAATATCATAATTATATAATTCTATTGAATATTTCCATTTTAAAGTGAGGTATTTGATTTTTAATGTAAAAATACTTCATTACCGCATATTATTTGTTTACTTAGAAGAGATTTTATTAAAAAAACTAACTATTCGAATGAGTAAAGTAAAAAACAACATAAATGACTGAAAATGAAATCTAACTTTAGTTTTAAGTTTAATATCAGTTTATTAAAAATAGTTAACGTTGAGTATTATCAAGTAATAGTATAATACTAAAGATTGGTTTAACTACTTACTTTTGACTATAAATTTATTGGATTTTTAAAACAAAAAATAAATAGATTCACTGTAAAGCTAGTCTTAAATAAAAACTGAAAGGCAACAAACTTTAAGCATAAACAAACTTTTACCATATTTATCGCATTACAGACAAAAACACGCGCTTGCAATTTTTCCAACGCGCCAATTGTAAATAATATCTCCGCAACATTAATACAGATACTCCACGTTTTAGAGTTATATCTTTTGTTTCCGTTTTGTAAAATTCGCCCCATAACATTATGTTGATGGTAGCAATAACGCTTGAAATATTTACGAATATAACAAATGGGGGCGACTGATAAATAGAGGATACCCAAGGTGGATTGACCGTGTCGATGAACACGCAAAAAAGATCACATATTGTTTTTATTGTCCATGAAAAATATTTAAAGATCAAACACGTTAGGAAATACGACACAGATAAGTATATGTCGGCGCATAAGTTAGGTTAGGTTTGAGACTACATTACTCCTCTTACATGGCAACACTCTCCGAACTATTAAATTGATAATATAAAACCTCGATATGAAAATAATTGAAACAGACCAACATAATTTTTTAATTTATTGTAACGGAGAGACACAATTTAGATTTTTAAACAAACATAATCCTTAAACCATTTCGATTTGTCTTGGCTTGATAAATATTTCTTCAATAATGATTTGCTTTCGTCGTCGCTATTCAAATATTTATCTAATAAGTCATTTTATAGAGTGAAAGTATAGTGTTGTAATGTCATGAACCATTGATGGTAGGTCTCCTTCATTGAGAATTATGTGAGTAGTTAACTTCATCTGTTAAAGCGCTTCGGAGAGTCTCTTTTCGAGACTCTTTTATAAACTTTATTACCTATAGTTTATAGCATGATATTAGAGACTATATAACTAAATAACCACGCTCTTAGATTATTCGATATAAATACTATATATAATCAGTTTGTTTCATATAGTTTAAATCAAAAACTTAACAACGAGCTCTTAGAATATCTTTCAAAGGAAAAATTATAAATGAACCGTTTAGAGTATTTATAGAGTTCTTTTGTAGAGCTCTTTGTTGGAGTTCCTATTAAAACTTTGATATTACGCTCGAAGAAATAAAATTCTACTATAGAATAATATATCAATATTCTACTTCAACTTTTACTTGTTTATTAAGTTCGTCTGTAATCTTGTATGCGAGTATTAATTGTGCGTTATTTAATGTGCTAATTACCATTATTTCTATCATTTACCATCAGGCAGTTCTAGTTAATGCATCCTTAAGCCAAGTCTCAGTTTGATATAACTATTAACTGATCCTTCATCTATATAGTAGTTGAAAGTGATGCCATTTATTTTTCGTACTCTTTCAACGTAAAATTTTTACGTAAAATAACTAACCCGCCATCTTGGGCGGTTTACCATATTGATCTAGAGTAAAATAATCTTATGTCTCGTATTCAGTATTACGTTTCTAAATTTCTAAATTGGTGTGCTCAAAACTAAACTGGCTAAGTATACCCAGAACTTGCATTGTCACCCAATTTAAACAATGGCATAGCTCCATTTCAAAGTTAAATAAAATGATTTAGCTATATAATCTTACAGATATCACTCATTTTCGTCAGAAAAATACCATCAAAATGAAATAAAATCTTTTACACCCCGTCAGCAAAATTATGAGATCCCTCGTTCATTAGCAACTGCGATGGTCATCGCAAACCCCTCAGATTATATCAGATTCGAATCCCAAGTGTAACAAAAGGACCACTGGTGAAACTCATTCATCGATGTTCACTTTGCAATTCATTGTTTATTACTATGATATACTGTTAAAAAGCTTGATAAACAAATTATCTTTAACCTTTATATTATCTATAATGATTTTTAATTGTCCTTTTTTAGGTATAGATAGTTCAATCCATGGCATGGTGAGCATGTTCACGGCTCACCTACTATTTTGACAGTTGGAAAATAAGCGGCATGACGTCGTGTATTGAACTATCTACACTTACATATTATTTGTGTATGAATGTTCGTACATTTATGCTTCTTCTTTTTTTGAGCCAAAGATGATACCTCCATTAAAATGAGACAATTATTTTAATTTCGGAGAAACGAATTTCTCAAAATGATATAGAAAATTATATAGTGATCGAGAAATTAGTAGGTTTATAACAATAAAATCAAAGTTTTATTGGTTATATACTGGCTTTCAAAAAAAGGTATAACACTTATATACGTGACGATAACTTCTGTACTTATGTAAGTTAGAAACTTGAAATAAAAAGAGCATTATTTAGAAAATTTATTTTGTTATATACAAACTCCTTTTTGACAACCTTCTTTTAAAAGATGGTGAGCGATACGCTCAAGCCTGCTTTGCAGAATGAGTCCAGCACGGCGGGGGCTCTGTACACGTATGGGCTAGCATCTCTTCGGAAGGTCGAACAGAGTTAGTGGCCATAGAAAATGGCAATCTGACCAGGGTGAGATATGCTCAAGAGATGCTCAATACGTATGCAGGACCATACCTGGTAAATATGAGTGATGGATCAATTTTAATGCAAGATAAGGCCCGGGCACACAACGCTCAGGTTGTACAAGAGTACATTTGGTATAACTTGATGGCCTGGCCACCAAGGAGCCCTGACCTGAACCCGATCGAACACGCTTTGGATGAGCTTTTCTGGTCAAACATGCCCTGATGGAACAATGGGAGAATATCCGCCAACATCGTCTCCGGAACCTCGTCTTCAGTATGCCAAACAGACTCGAAGCTGTGATCAGAGCCAGAGGAGGCAACATCAGTTATTGAAATTGTGATTTTAAGACTACAAACACTTTTTTCAGGGTTTTAAAATTTTTACCATTCAAAATGGTCACTTTTCGTTTTTATGATTCATTTATGTTAACATTAAGTTAAGTAAAATAAACTTATGTACAAAAAATATTTTAAAACTGTTGAAATATTGTTTTTTATTTCAAGTCTCTAAATTTAATAGTTTAGGAGAAAATTTAATTTAAAAACTGTTATACCTTCTTTTGCAGGCCATATATGAGCTATAGTGTCACATATACTTTAGACAGAATCCAAGCAGTGCCCTTTCACTACTCCTAAGAACTTATCTACACTGCTCCACCACCAACCTAATTAACATACACTATTATTTAGTCAAGATAACATACATGACGAGATGTCAAAGATTTGTGTGATTCTTGTTAATAGTAACAGTTGACTATTAACAGTAATACTAGCAGTTGTCATTTTCGTTGTGTTAATTATAATATGCTTCAAAATTGCGTTAAGTACAATAATATTAATAGAATGATTGTACTTAACATATTTAATAATAAAGATACAGTATGCTCGTTACACTACGTTGCAGTATGTCCGGAGTGGTCAGCAACAATCGCCGCTGGACAAGTCAATACAGAAGTCCCTAATTAGGGCCGAGTTACCTGTTAACAAGAACCCAATTAAAACTCGCATACTGAATAGTTACACTAATAAAGTACCCTCAAACAATTGCCTTTTCAATGCTCACATTTCATGATATAATGTAAATATTAAATGACCATTACAATCTATCCTAAGTTAGAGATTAGAAATTGGATGACGATGGGAGCTAAGTGACATCATTCTAATTCAAATATGGCTGACTGGTTTTTTTGGGTACACACCAATGGGTATTAAATGAAAGAGTTTGATGAAAATAATACAAAAAATAAAACGACTTCACCCTAAACCCAATATGGCGGACATTCCAAGATGGCGGACTAGATATTTCGCCACTTCCTAGTATCCGTTTAAACTAAACCTGCATGTAGTAAATGTAGAAGTTTATAAATGATGTCATAAGTAGTATCAAAGCTTAAGTTTTTTTTTCTTCTATATCAACACGCTAGATTTTCTATTTTAATGCTAAGTCTATCTTTTGATCATAGATTAAGCCATAAGTAGAATAAAGAGATTATTTAATATCAAAAGTAGAGGTATTGTTATGATGATCGTATTCATACTGCGTTACGACATTAATTCATCCAGATACGATTTCCCAATGGACTTACAGGGATATCTAATTACAAATTCAATGTGGCTATAAATATTCCAATGACTCTAAATTTACATTCACAAATACATGAATGGCTTCTAAAGAAGTGTATTTAAAATTTAAAGATAAGTCCTTTGTAAGAAGATTACCTACCTTAAGATCTTAGCGTATTGCAAATACATTGGACTGGTTTTTATAAATAAAGATAATACAGACAAAAAATAATTAAATGTAAATGTGTAGACTCAGGGATAAAAAGAGGAGGTTGTTGGTTCAGAAGTCTTGCAAGTATTTATAACAATGCAGTTATAAAATATTATATTTAATTTAACTATCATAATATAAGCCTAAGTAGGTAATGCCTTGGACTTGTCATAAAGGTCTACAGAAGTCTACGATGCCCTTTTAAATCACGCCATATAAACCATCCATGACTTCGCTTTGTTGTTTAACCTAACCTAAATTACGTCCTAACTTACAATTTTTTTACTTGTTACCCTTAATTAATCTTCAATTTGTAAAATTACATACTAGACTGTAAAACAGACTGTCAGGATGTTTCTCAAATGATTTAATATGCGCCATCTACAAAAACAGATTTTTAAATTTAACAATCAAGTCAGTTGTTTACAGCATGAGAAATTACGTGATAAGAGATTCCGAAATTATTCCATTATTATCCATCCAATACAGATTTTTCCAATAAACATAGAAAAATATAAAAACGATTTACTATACAGCGAAAACAATTTGTTTTGATATCAAAAGTAAATTCAAATACAAAAGCAGACTTCAAAGAACGCAATTACGTATGATAGTTACTGAAGTCTTATTAGAACTATAGAAAGGGGCTATTTTGTGGACAAAAGGATGCCCCTCAATTTAGTGGACGTTGACGGCAATTGAAAAGTTTATAGGTAGGAATATACGAATTTATTGAATTTCATCCCAAATTTGCAAGATGACCGCACTGTGAATTGTTCTGTCCAATTTTGATTGAGGTTTAACGATGTTATAGGTTACCAGGGAGATATAATATTCATTTAATGTAAATTTAAAATCAGAATTTATTGTATTTTTTAGCTTAACAATACTGTAAAAAATTTTTGATTGGCTTGTAGTTCTTTTTAGTTTATCAATCAGCTGCAGTGGTACGTCATATTTCATAGAGGGAACGTTGACTATCATAGTTAAGTGTAATAAAGAGTTACATTGCATCAATACAATGTAACTGTTTTTTATTATTATTACTTAGATTAGTTAGATTAGTTAGATGTTACTTAGTGGAAGTGGAACAATGGAAACGAGCGTTGGTATTATTAAAAAACCTTTGCTACACTTGGGTCATAAGGTCCAGGCCCGGCTAGGTTTGCTATCTTGTTAGATAAGTAAAGTTTTAGAATGATAAGTCATACTTATAAGCTTTAGCATAACTGTCCTCGCTTTGTTGAGTAGTTAATTTTTATTTAAATTTAATTTTCAGTTTGTCGCCGTGGGGGTAAAACTGAGGTACATAATATATGGAAAAATTATTACTTCATATTTAGTTCTAAATCCCTATAGTTATTACAATGTTTGTAATAATCCTCAATAATAAAAAATAAGACTCAAAACCTCTGTAAGATCACTTAAAATATTGGAAAATAAAGTAAAACGAGAACCCTCTATAAATAGCGAGGGGAGTGAGTAGCGGTCGTCTGCGGCAACCGGACAATTTGTCCCTTCTCGGGCTTTTCAATAATAATTCCTCCATAAATTCTGTTACGACCGCGTCGTGAGTGAAAACTATTAATTATTACATTTTATTCATCATATACTCATAAATTATTATAACAATCACATGGATATTGTGTTAACGTAACTTTTATTCCTTTCTGAAGAGAAAGATTCTTTTCACAATTTTAAGGAAATTGCTGTGTCACTGGAGTTAAACTTAAGGTATATCTTTATAGTTCGAAATGAACTTTGATAACACAACATCGTGGACTTTTACCATTTTGATGTTAGTAAATCTTAGATTTTATTTTGGGATTATCGTAATCTTTTGCAGAACGAGTTATATAATTATACAATATTTACTATGTACTTAATACCTAATTTTAAAATATTATCTTTGTTGATTAAGGTGTTGGTATGTTAGTTCTAATAAAAGAAATTTTTCTTAATCTTTAAAATAAACTCTATTTATTAAAACTCAATTTAACTTTGTTACTTATATATTTTTCTACTCTTCTCTATAATGATATCAGTCTTAAGTTAAGTGTTTCTATATAAAGTATACACTGATTTTATGAAACTGTTTTTTTATATTATAAGCTATTCTACATATTATATTAATTCAAGTCCGGATTAGCTGGTAACCCTCGTGAACACATGTTCAGATAAATACCCCTTTGATTTAGAACAGTCATATACTTAGACTCGAGTGGTCCATCTGCTCCTTCTAAGGTAATATGCATTTCATACGAGGAGTAAATGTATTTTATTTAAATATTTTACTGCAGTGCTGTGTACACAACTCAAAAAAGTATAATACTACATTCTTTACATACAGTCTTATATATCATTTTTTATTATACTCTACCAGTGTACAAGAGTAGTACAAGAACCCTTATTTCACTTCGTCAGTAATTAATACGAATTTATAAGCCTAGTATTTGTCTATTATAAATTCTTTATAGGGGCTCTTTACTAGAGATTCTGAGTATTGTTGAGATAAAAAGTAGCCTACCCAAGTCTCTATCCTATTATGTTGAAAAATTATAAAAAAATATATAGTTTGATAATTTGTTTATTTATAATATTAATACAAGTAGAACGAATTCATACATAAATAACTTTTTGTTTTCCCTTATATTAATTCAAGTCTTAGAAATATTCGGATATTATATTGTGTTGTTGCTTTTCTTAGTAGTTATAGAAGTTATAGATTTAACAAACGCAGAAATATTATATTTTCTCTATTTTCAGGCAGTAGCTTAACAAGGTACGAATTAACACATAGATCATACTGTTGCGCAATTTTCGACATTAAGTCGAGTATTTTAATTGTTACAAGTCTTATTAATATACTCTATATATTATGTGTAGATTTTCTATACATTAGTTATCAAGTTATAAAGTTCATCTACCTTCGCAACTCGGTCTAGTGCAATTTATAACAGTAATGCCAGCAATCTGTCGCTAGCCGACGTCATAACTCAGCCCAACGATGTGCGCGATTATGCTGTGTAATAGCATTGTACCTTGTTTATTGTTACTGAGCTTTTTATTTTACTACGATTCATTTAACGTGAGATTCGTGATAAATAAAAATTGAGTTTGTAGTGCGTTTATAGCTTTATATCGTTTCAGTGTTTAATGTATTTTTAGTGTTTTATTTCTTACACTTCGTTTTTATGAAATATTTATAAATTTACGTTATTATCACTAATTGGTGAAAGTTTTTTTTAAATAACTTGAGGTAATAAAAAGCAATAAAATAAAAGCTTTTAAAATAGCTAACTTAACTAGCTATCTCTGATGATTAAATGAGAATCTCTGATTTAAATCGAAGCGATTAATACCTATGATATGATTTTATGACTTATACGATTGTACCACGTTAGTACCGGATTGTGCCGATTTTTAAATCGTTTGTACCCTTTATGCATGCATGCACTTAATAATATTAAGACATATGGCAACTAATCCAATTCCGTTTAACATCAGGAAATACTAGTCCATATGACTTGGCTCTATCATGGACCAGCTCAAGGAGTGTCTTGTGACTGACAAAGATCGTAGTTTTATTACATTATCACCTAAAAATTTTCACAGAGTAAAATCATATTAATTCCTAAGGAAAAAATAACAAAATACTACAAACCTCGCGAAAGTTATTACAGATGCCATATTAATAATTCAAATAAAACCATATTCTTGTAAAATATATTCATACTGCGAATTATGGTTGAAATTACCACGCGTGGCCCATACATCGGGGGTAGTCTTATTAAAGTTTAAAGGGCCACCCATTATTCATGAGTCTCGCTTGATTCTCCACGAAATAGTTGCAATAAATTGAGAGGACTTTATTGGCTATTAAAATAAGTAATGAAAATGTGAGGGCAAATGAAACTATAGCGGTTTCATTTGCTGGGTTGTGCACCGTGAAATGTATTTTTATTTATTTATATTTTAAACAAATAGAAATACATTTCACAAAAAAATAAAGTAAACATTTTCTGCAACATTAATGCAGTTAACCGTCAATAGCTCTGTGGTTGAGTTTGGTATTATATGAGCAGTTATTCCTACATTTGTGAACTCAACCTGTTTAGATAATAAAGGTTTTTTTTTGGTGACATCCCATACCTAGGAGGATTTTGTTTCAATCCAAGCTTTGTCCACTTAAGAAGATCTCATAAAAATTTGTTCAGTAATTGTAGATAAGTTCGAGTTTAAACAGATAGGAAAATAACTATAAAACAATTCTTTTTCTTTATAGTTAGTTTTAAAAATTGTAAGTTTTTGAGTTAATATTGCGCTTATTTCTATTATTCATAAATAAATCGTGATACATTTATTTAAATAGTAATATAATATGTCGGCGCGTAAGTTAGGATTAGGTAGATTAGGATAAAAGTATCGAGAGATAATAATTAATAAGTTCTAGTTGGAAAATTTTTAAAATATCTAAAGATACTTGGTACATTTTTGTATGAGAGACTTAATCCCAACAAAAATCTTCCAAATGGGTGACAAATTTTGAAAAAACTTCCTAATCCTCATCAAAATCATCGTTAAAGAGGATTATAAGTTTTATTTTTTTTTTTATTATTACGAAGATTCAATAGATACTTTTTGTACTAAACAAGACTGCGTTGTTTCTTCAGCTAATAATAATTTATAATTAAGTTTAAAATACAAAATAGCAACTAAATAAACGAGCAAAATTGTGGCAAGTTTTTAGTCTATTTGTAATTTTTTTTCTTCTGGATCCCAGAATATCAAACGATTTTTCCTCATTAACGACAACAATTTTAGATTAATCTCACAGGATAAATCATGCATATCCTAGATAAATTCTGCATAAAATAATATGAAAATATCCTTGAAAACTCTTCCAGTACTTTGATTAAACCTCAAAAATAAAAGGAGGGATCAAGTAAACCCTTTTTTCCCATATACATATTCTTAGACATGTTGCAGTTTTTAATTAATTTAATCAAATTTGTTTAGTTTTCCAAATACTTTTTAATAAAAAAAAATGTGTACTTATAGCACACAATGAAAAAGACACTAGAAACTTTTACATAATTATCTCCTACATACTTTCCACTACAAAGAGGAACGAAATCTAATTTGCAACGTTATTTACTACAAAAGTATTACTGTTCTCGTGTTCCTCCAATGCTCCTCATTTTCTGCAGTGTCTGCTTTAATTAGTACAAGGAGCTACTTATCGTTTGTTGAAGCTTAAGTGAGAGTCTACGTTGTGCTCACATTTATAAATATGTTATTTGAAACAATGGAAAAGCTTTCTGTTTATTCTGTATAACGTAAAGCAATGTATTGTTTGTGCTACTGCTGTATTTTTGAGCTCGACTACAAGAAGTGGAATGGTGTCCCATATAATTTTATTTTATGGTATTAGACTTATTCTACCTACTGGTCGATTGAGTAAAATTCTAATTCTTTTATTGGCCAATGTATATTTTTCCAACAAAAAAATAAATAGAAAAAATCTTAGTCAGTTTTAAAAGATTTTCAAGTTTTAAACTATACTCGTTATTAAAATTGCCATACAAAAAAATAATTATACAAAGTTTTATTAATATTAGGTTTCTTAGAACCGTTCTTATTTAGTTGAAGTCTTTTCCGAATAGTATAAATTTCGTAAATTTACCACAATAGGAAATAATTTTCACAGTACAATAGAGCATAAATTATATAAATCACGATTGAATCTTAATCACAGGCTCAATTACATAAGAAACCATTGAATCACAATCCGTTGACTCCGAGGCACGCATTGAACTTCCGTCAAATTAAGCACCACCTTAGCGCAACTATTTATAAAGATTCCGAGGGCCCCGCTCCCATTCAAGTGAAATTTGACGTGTGAGACCTTCGAATAAAACGATCTAGCCCTATTGTGTAGAACTGAGCGAACATGTCTACCTCATAACCTTTTCTTTATTTATTCTCTGGGATGTCTTCATTTTGGGTGAATATTTCTATAGAGCTGTATTGTTGTCGTGTTTTATTTATAACACAGATACAAAACAATTCTTATATTAAACTATAGTTGGTAAGTAATGATAATATTGTTCACTTATTTCTGAAGTAACGCAAAGAGAATTTGATATTATATAACAAGCTCTAGCTTCGTTGGAAGAAAGTAGATTTTTATATCCATTTTACACATTAATAAAAATTCACACATTATTAAAAATTAATACAACATTAATAGAATCGGTTCACTTCCCTGAGCGAGGCTAAGTAAGTAAAGCGATTCTACTGGTTCTTAGCAAACACATCCATCTTAACGCATCGCCGCAGATGTCTGGTGGAAACGAAATTAGCTTTAGGGAAGGAAATTTGGCCTATACTAAAATAGGTTTTTATTAATTTAAAAATATTGGACATTTCAAGTCCCAACAATTTTTGAGATTGCTTTCAATCCTACTAATATTATAAACGCGAAAGTTTCTAAGAATGTGTGGATGTATGGATGTATGTTTGTTGTTCTTTCACGCAAAAACTACCCAATAGATTTTGATGAAATTGATGATTTACAATAATATAGCTTATACATCAGAATGACACATAAGCTATATTTGTTTGTAAATTTATTAACCTTAACAATATTCAATTGTAAATAACCTTCGTTTTTATTTTGTATTTACTCTAATTTTTTAATATTTTTTTTTTATAGGTTGTGGGTAATTTAATCCGTTTTGTTTTAGGTTAGAATACTAACATGGTGAAACCCCCATATTGTAATGAATAATATAAAGTCACAAAGAATTCTGTGTTTTCACCGGTCAAATATCTCAAAAGTGGTATCTCCTTATAACGTGACATTGGCAAAGTACCGTGTGCAAAAATCATTGCACAACTAAAAGCCATAAATCAAAGAAGAAGAAGAATGTCAATTATCCAAAATATAGCGGGTGAAAGCGTGGGGCTGCTATGTAATAAGTTAGGAAAAGAATTTTCAGCATTTGTTGTATTGATTTTTTTAGCACTTGATATCCAGTAAAATATACCTTAAATATAGTAGGTAACAACTCTACAAAAATTCCGGGTTTTATATGAAACCCAACACACATCGTGTGAATAAAGAATACACAAAGGCAATACGATACACGTCTTATATTTCCAATTTACCTAGACATCTCAAAATACATTGGTTACACCAGCTTCCTACTCATCACTATGGCGTAAATGAAAGTAGAGGTCAAAATATATTGGTTTCATTTGACAATCACTTCTCGCACGATCTCATTTATATAGATTCAGAACGCATTCGCCGAATGAATACAATTTGAAGACGAATGCGTTTCTGTATTCGCAATTTCAATGAACATTTGCGCGCTTGATTCAATCTTAATATCGCAATATTTCCTGAATTGCCGCTAGAGCTCTGTTTATTAAATATTATCTTTCCATTTTCTTTAAATCCTTTCTGTAATGTAGTTATTTGTCAATCTTTTACGTTGAAAAATTTACATTTACATTAGTAGGAAACAGATTCACTATTATGAGTTTGTAAGGAGAATCCTTTGTTTTGAGTATCATTACTTTTCTCTCTACAAGCACGTAACAATGGTCATGAATAAAATGTTTATTGCCATTGAGACGGTAAAATAAATCGGACCTTTACACATAATTTAATTAGTAATACTTATAATAATTATACCTATATATTTATTGCTGCGTATAAAACTTTTATCTTTTACATGGGATCCTAGGTTTGTAGAGCCGCAATTCCCACTCTACGTAAGGTTAGGGTCAACAAAAGAAAATTTCCTTCAAAGTTTTAATGTATTTTGATTATTTCCAATAAACAGAGAAATAGCCAACCCCACTCGACAAATATATCACTATCCCGTAAGAATGCTAATTCCTGGAGAAAAATAAGCTTATGTTTCTTTCAGGCCTCTAAGCTCGCTGGGGAAAAACATTAACAACACAAGAATAACTTTTCCTGACATTCGATTTAAATGAAACAAAACCATTTCCAATTTCATGCAGTAATTTTTGATTGATAGGCATATAAACAGAAAGACAAACAAAAAATTTAAACTGATTGTTTTTGCGTTGAGTTTTCTAGAATATCTTCTATCCACAGACGCTAGATAATTTATGTTCATAGATACGTAGTTAGACAAGATAATCAAATGATAAATAACATTATAATGTAACCCCACGAATTGGCAAAGGATTTCAAAGTTACACAAAAGCCCCGTACAGAATGGAGTGGCTGACATATCCTCATCGGATTAATGCCCATATTAGACATGCATCAAAGAGCTCCAGTATTGTCGAGTGCTCTCTTGTGATTTGACTGAACAATACAAATTATAAGCCATCCTTACCTTTCAGAATATCTTGACCTATTTCTATTAAATTAAATTCAAATTTATTGATAAGTGGATTTATTAAACTAACTTTAGTGGTATGAAATTATGGACTGTGTTAATTTTATTTTATGGTAGATAAGATGCAAACGAGCAGATGGTCCACCTGATGGTAAATGGCCACCATCGCCTATGGACATCGGCAATACAAGAAATACCCTCTTGTTTTGTCGATGCGTTGCATCCTCGAAGATAGAGTGGGGAGGGGGAATGAAAAAAAAAGCTGCGGTCTCAGCGGACCCTGAGCAAGAGCCAGAGCGGGAAGGAGTAAGTCTGGCCCACATGCGGCTCGAACGAAACGCTTCTATGACACTTGGCGGGATTCGCATGCTGGTGGTTGCAAGCCAGTCGGCGAACAGATTCCCTACCACCTGGGGGGTTATTCGGCTCTTAAGAGATGCTCTCCCAGAAGGGAATAGTATTCTAACCCGTCCCCTCAAAGGTAAACTTCATTAATATAAACTGCTTCATATAGAAAAAAATTGCATGTTTCTTATTATTTACAGATTTATTAAAAAATACATTAGAGGCACATTTCTAAATTATTTTATTCATCCTTTAAGAGGAATCTTGACCAGTTTTTATTAAAATTTAACTGAATGGAAGTTTGTAGTGTGAATTTATGAACTGATATTTTCTTCTTTATTATTAAAAAAATACTTAGCGTTTATAAACTACATTTAGAAGAATTAGATACGTGATCCCTGAATTCTAAAGAATATTTAATTTGATTTCACTTGTTTGCTTATTGAGTTAGCACCTCTTTTGATGACTTTATATTGACTACAAAGAAGTCCCCGATTTAAGGTAGTATTTAAAGTGATTTTACACACTAAACATTGTCTAAAGTAGTATAGTTTAGTGTAGTCATGCTAGGTCTTCGTTATCAAAGATCACGTGAATTATTGATATTAATACTTTTTTTGTATATTTTAAGCTCGTGGCTTATAGTAGAAGTAGGCAAATTCCTATAGCGATAAAATGTTATTTACCCTTAATTATTATTATATTATATGTTACAAGTTATGTTTTTTTACAAGTATCTAGGCAACGCCATCGCATTAAAAATGTTACTTACTCATTACTTAGTATTTACATAACAATATGTTCTAATGTATCTACAAATCTTATTGGCATATACAAAATTGTATGCTAATATTATTGAATTATTTATTAAATTATGTATCCAATTTCTATTTAGAAAAGAAATAATAATTTTATACATTTATCATCCTTAGCTCTGGTAAGTTGTGTATAAATATAACATAAATATGACTAAAAATAATTTGAAGCAAAGAGTCTTACTTGAATTAGAATTTCTTCAATCTGTTGATAGACGTGTATTTCTATGTCCTTTTGTTGGAAGAAAGAAAACCCAAATGATCGGATATTTTCAAAGTCCAACTTATCATCACTCTGCAATCAGTAGATGCAAAAGATTGGATGGAACTTGTCAATGTTGCACTTAATTTAGGAGTAGTTTCAATGGGTATTATAAAATATACAAAAATTGAGATACATAAAGAACTGTACATTGATCTCCTTTGTCATTTTCGGGATGACGTATGGGATATTGTATCACCAAGATCAAAGGAGGAGCAGAAGATTATCAAATATTATAAGTACAGTTGGGTTGTTATGGTTATTAATCGATTTTTAATTTACTACACCGTTCCTGTTATTATATTAGTATATTCCCTATCCTATATAGTGATGAAATATGATAATAAAGTTCACGGGACAAATGAATATTTATATCCATTCGATGGCTGGTATCCTTTTGATAAAGATACTGTAACCGTAACTGCTGTTGTGATATTTTTATTTCTGTTTGTGTGGAATGTGATACATCTATCGTTCATATTATTAATATCCATGGAGTTGAAAATACTCGGGAATCAATAAGAAAACATGATTAGTCGTGTCGATGTCATCGCTATTATTGAATCATGTAATACAGATGAGATTCACAGGATGATTACAAGGAAATTAAAGGTTTTAATTAAGAAACACTAATTTTTGGTAAGTTAAAGTAACTAATTTAAACTAAGTATAAGCCAAATATAATCATATGCTTGCCCAATGCTTCTCTTACCTACTTAAAAGGAGGTGTATTTATTTGTTTATCAGCTTTTACATTCACGGTGCAAGTTTACGTTTGTTATATTTTTCTATACTAATATTATAAAGAAGTAAGATTTGTATTTTTGTATTTTTGAACGAATAAACATAAAAACTACTGGACTGATTTCAAAAATTCTTTCACCATTAGAAAGCTACATTATCCCTGAGTAACATAGGCTATATTTATTACAAGAAAAAATTAGAGATCCCCAGAAAATCTCACTAAAACCAACCCAAGGTGCAAAAAAAGTAGCCATAAAATATCTTTCATCGCATGCGCTGCGAAAGGTATTGATGATAGAACAAAAAAATGTTATAATATTATAGAACGTATCAATATCTACAAAAAACTCCGCGAGACCATATGTCCAACTATTATAGTTATGTCACTATAACTACTTTTTTATATTTTAAAAGTTGATAAAAATGCCTATCAAAATCAGACCATGTTTTCCATACCTTTGTATTAATCTTTATCCAAATAAATTATTTCATATTCAAGACTGTTTCAATACCTGTAAATTACTTTTTGAATTATTAAAATCGGACCTTCCATTCAAAAGATATTACGAAATTAAAAATATCAATATAAACAAAAAACACACACCGACGCGACGGGCCAGTGTAGTTCTATCTCGGTGATACTCGAAGTGCAGCGAGTAACGCCGAGGTAGAGGGGCACCGAAATGCGGGAGAGCCAAAATATTTTAAACTAAATATTCCACCCGTGCGAAGCCGGGATGGACCGCTAGTAGCTAATAAATCTAAAAGATAAAATGATAATTTTACAATATATTTTTAGGTCGTAGATAATCTATACAAATCTATACGATATCTTTCTATGTGTATATCGTTGGTTGTTGAAATTTTTAATCAATGCTTGATAGGTCAAATACTAAGTGATCATGTAAGTATTCAATATCAAATGCATTTAAGGATTAAGGTTATTTATTTAAATGGAAGGAATAATACGTTATACACGTATCTGAAATCTATTGCTTTAAATTTTAATATTCATGTATTTTATTCAAAGTCTACGGTAATTTCAAAAGGGTTGAATTTTAACACCGAGTAATATTATAATTAACACCTACATCACTGTGTTTTACATTAATTATTTTATTCTTTTTATAACAGAGTGTGAATGTAACAGACGCTATATGTTCTTGCAACTGGATATATGCTAATCCTGATACAAAGAAAATTCTGTTACTATTGATGGTAAGAACTCAAAAGCCTTTTGTGTTAGCAGGAAATGGATATGTTATGAAGTTTGTTCTAATAAGTATATAGTTAACATTACAGGTAATAACATGTAAGTCAGAGCATGGACATTTCATGAATAAAGATGATAGTGGTCATAAATTAAAAAAATAAATATAATAAGGTCATAAAAAGAAATGTAATTTATCTTCGAATATATTTGCAATATTATAATTTTATATTACAGAATTCTCTTAATAAAAGAACCTTTAATATTTTCTGCGACATATTTAAAAACATTTTAATCTTAATTTATTTAAACCAGTAGAACTCTACTTCTTTTTAAAACTATTCTTATAATTCGTATAACAACTGAATTTGTAATATTTTTATTTGTTACAGATTTGCAGCACATCCTATCAATTATTTAATCTCCTGAGCACTATGTATCTATAAAGCTGTAATTTTTTGACATTATAATATTATTAGCACAAGTATATACCAGTTACCTATATAAAACATTTCAAAAATACTAAAGATATAAATAAATATGGCACATTGCAAACACGACTATGCTTAAGAAGATAAGAGAAATGCTATACAAAATTAAACGGCACTTGTAAACATATTATATCAATATGTCGGAAATTATAATGAGATAGAATATATAATCATTTATAAGCATCGTATGTGCACAACGAATAGTCAAACGCCATGGTAGCGATATGGTCAGGAAATAACTAAAAATTACTTAGACTTGTGACCAAGCGAGTAAGTTTAATGTCGCCCTGCCACATATGTGCACACTTACCTCCTCTGGCTAGGATCTCCATCTAAGCTTAAGGGTAGGCCTACATAAGGCTAACCTAACACTAATCTAAACCAAGCCTAACTTACGCTTCCGACAAATATATTAGTTTATTGTTACCTAAAACTTTCATTTAATACACTTTTTTAAAAATAGTTATACTTATAGATGTATATAACTTAGATTTATATCATTAAATAACAATTATCTTGATTTTACCTAACCCTTCTTAGTCTATAGTTAGTATGTTTCAGTTTAACACTAAGACTTTACTTTCATTTTCATTTAGTTAGCTGGTAAATGATATATATGTCGGGGATTTTAAAACGATGTGAAATGGAGATGAAAGGAGGAAGATGGGGAATAATGGGGAACACTAAGAGGGGGTGATGGTATTGAATGGAATATTGGGTAAACGCAACGTAGATACTTCTACTGAACCGATAAATTATCAAATATGATCTCTAACAATTACGAGAGAAACCTAAGCAGTGCCTTGGACTTGTGACCAAGGTGTAGGCTTAAGGAATTCCTTTAAATGATCATAACACTCACCTCCACTGCTCAGGCTCTCTGTTTAAACCCAAGGTTAAACGCACATAAACCGAATCTAACACAAGGCTAACCTAACCTAACATTGTGTTTACTTAACCACGTGGCAATTACATTGTAAGGACTTACATGACCTTAGTTGGACAGCACTTCCACACTACACTGCATTTGACACTATCACTATCACTAGCACTACTTAGATGATGTTCACTTCTTGAGAGACCGCGCACGACTTGACTTCAGTTAGACTGTCGATCGCATATAAAGGGTCGAGGGTAGAGACTGTCAAAACAACGGAAGTGATTACTACCCCACTCCAACGCCATAGACAACGATAACGATTCGATTAATCTATAATCTTTTACTATGCTCCGACATATATGTTTAATTGAAAATAATGTTAAAAAATATATAGTTATTACACAATTTGTTCTCTTAATGACTAACGGAATAGAATATCATAATACCATATTACGGGTATAATTTAATATAAAATCAAATAGCATTTGATTGACATAACTTTTATGTCAGGAATCATAAATTATAAGATGTCATAAAATGAACTTTTCATGATTGAAACCTTTATATTGGTTTTATAAATTACAAGCTTTATCATTCATGTGATTGACACATCATTGCTACGATTTTTTACATGTTTCGAATACAATTTATTAGTTCATGTATATCTCTCACTTTTTCAAAGATAAAATTGTTTTTTTTCTCTATATTATTATTAGTTTTATTGTAGTTAAAAAGATTAGGATTAATTGTCATAAAATTACAATTCAAAATATATGGATACTATTATGTATTGCTATGTACTATAATCGGAACAAATTTAAATCGTATCGGAAACATTAAATGATCCTAAAACAATTCTTAATAAATTCTTGGATGAGCACATTAAACTCCAGAAACGGTTTACCTTCTAAAGAAACATGATTCGGAACACTTTGAGAGACGAGGCTATACTTGAATTAGCATTTATACAATCATTAGGAAGTAAAATATTCCTTATTCCTTTTATAGGCCGGTCGAAATTCCAAATATTTGGGTACTTGGTAACACACCTGCTCGTATTCTGTACAGCAATCCAGCTTACTCTGACTCTGTTTTCATACAGCACTAAAGATTGGTTAGAAATAATCAATGTTGCACCAAACTTAGGAGTGGTTTTAATGACCGCGATAAAATACATGAAGATTTATATTCATAAAGAATTTTATAACGGAATCTTTTATCATTTTCGTGATGACATGTGGGATATTGTATGTCCACGATCTATAGAGCACCAAAAAATAATTAAAAATTACACATGGGTTACAAATATCATCAATCGATTTTTGTTTTTCTACTCTATTCCTCTTATTCTTGTGGTAGATTCCTTCCCATATATTGTGATGTTATATGAAAATAAAGTTCACGGAGTAAACGATGAGTTTTTGTATCCTTTCGATGGCTGGTACCCATTTGATAAAGTGAAATGGTATGCTGCAGCCTACATTTGGGAGAGTTTCATGACAGCTGTGGTTGTTTGTGTATTTGTGTTTTCGAATATGATGCATTTATGTTTCGTAATATTTATCTGCATGGAACTAAGAATAATAGGAAATCAGTTAGAAAATATCATTAGCCACGATGATACCGTTGCCATTCTTCAACGACATGACTCAGATGTGATTCATAGAACAGTTATAAGAAAGTTGAAATTTTTAATAACAAAACACGATTTTCTGATAAGGTAAAGAGCTTTATATTTAGTTAAGAAGTTTTACTTTCACATTAACAAAAACTGTAATCGTTATCTTTTCCAGAACATCAGTAAAACTTGACGCCATTTTAGGAGACGCAATGCTTCTCAACTATTCCCTTGGAGCCATATTCATTTGTTTAACAGCTTTTACTTTCACCGTAAAAATATTTAATTTATTATTGTAAAATAAAGCTTTTTGCTTATTAAATAAAAATATTCAAAAATTTAATTCAAACCCCAAGCACATAAGATGTTATTTCCTTCAACTAAAATCGCAGCTTGTATTCCTATCGTTGCAAAAAAATAAAATAGAATATTTCATATGCATTTTATACAATTTTCAGGTCGTTGAAAATCTATACAAATCGATACGTTATTTCTCTATGTGTGTTTCATTGCTCGTTGAAATTTTCAATCAGTGTCTTATAGGTCAAATACTTAGTGATCACGTAAGTATTAAGGAAGTTACATCAATGTGTATTTTCATTTAAAAAATAAAGAGAGAATATTGTTTATATTTTTTTTTTTTGGTCTTCGTTATAATTCATTAGATTAATCAGGAAATTGTCCGCAGGAGTATACACAAAGTGTACGTTTACTTTCAAATTCGCCCCCCAAATCATAAAAATCGGAGCCAATATCTAAATCGAAAATATATACGGTAAAAAAAATGTATCGTAATAATATGGCTTTAATTTAATTTTTTTTAGAGTGTTAATCTAACAGAAGCAGTTTATTCTTGTAACTGGCTATATGCTAATCCAGAAGCAAAGAAAATTATGTTGATGTTAATGGTGAGGACTCAGAAGCCTTTCGTGCTAACAGCCAATGGATATCTGGTTATGAACATAAATACATTTAGTAAGGTGGGTTAGAATTTATATTATGAACTTGACAGCTGAGTGGTGAACTATTATTTATAATTTTTTTGTCCATTTTTCACAGGAAAGCTAACTAACAATGAATTATTATTTCGCTGTCCTCGAGCAATAAAATTTCTTGTAAAGTGTTCTTAATATTTTATTGAGTAATCTTAATATTTTATATAAAATGAAAAAAAAATCACTGGACTGAATCAATTCCCTAATTGATGTTACACTATTACCTACTTACACTTGTTTCATAACTTATTCAACAAAACAAGAAAAAATTGTAAAATAATATAACTACTATTATAAGTTAATTCTTAAATAAATTTTAAATTAGTATTTTGCAAATATAGTAAGCATCTTATAAGCTTAAATTAAAATAATTTATTCTGTAAGTAGAATAAAACATAACCTTTCGGTTATAATCATCATCATCATTTGATGGCCCACTGCTGAGCCGGGTCTCTTCCTCAGAATGTGGTGAGATTAGGCCATTGTCCACCACGCTGGCTCAATGGCAGTGGTGGCAGACTTTTGAGAATATGGAGAACTCTCAGAAGTGCAGATATCCTCACGATGTTTTCTTTCACCGTTATAGCAAGTGATATTTAATTGCTTAAAACACGTCTAACTCAGTAAAGTCAGAGGTATGTGGGAGATCGGACTTACAGAGTAGAAATCAAAGTCTCAACCACAAGGCTTTCACAGTTTTTTTATGTTTATCATATCTAACATAAATAATTATTTCTTGGATTTTTTTTTAAATGTTCTATTTGATACCTACTACCACGTTATTGGCCGTGGTCGGCGATTATTCAATGTCTCTTTGTTAAATGAAAGCACATAAATAACTATAAATTATGGTTGAATACAATTTATGATCAAATTTGAATTATTTTTCAGATTTGCAGCACGTCGTATCAATTATTTAACCTTTTGAGAACTATTTATTCGTAATAGATTAATAATATATTATGTAATGTAATAATGTAATATTTTGGGGTCCAATTTCGACCAATACCTATTTCCTATAATAATTTCATGACAGTACCTACCAATTTTTTTATTGTTATAGATATTGTTTTAACTTAATTTTGCTTGATTGTATTAAATTTATTATAATAACCCAGTTTAAAAGATATATTTGTTTCCCTAGATATTTCTGTCTCTTGAAAATTCTATTTGGCTCTAGTTTTTCCGCGAAAATACGAAAGACTACATAGAAAAAAAGCTTTTGAAAAGTAATTCAAGGAATTACTTCTCTCACTGATGACTGATATTTTTTCTTCTATGTATTAACTTTAATTTTAACGAGATAAAACCAGAACCAATTTCTAAAACCATTCGAGACCAACAAAAGTACTATTAACCTGTGTAATTTATTAAATAATAAATTAATCGGCTATTATTGGTATTATTTTAATTAATTTATTATATTTAAAACCTAAATGTAATAGATTTGTAACTCATTGACCTATCTATACATAGAAAATATTTTAGAAAACTTAATTCAAAAGGGCTCCATAATACCAATGTAATTCAAAAGAATTATTTTTCAAATTTTTGATTGTTTGTCGGTCAGTATATTGGTTGGTACCACGTTGGTACGCAGAAATTACTGCACGAAATTGTATAACGTTTTCACAGTCGTATTGTTGCAAGTCTAAATTCTAATATAAGCGTTATTTTTCAATTTCGAATTTCACGAAGTAATTGTTATTTCAAACTCTTTTAGCTTAACGAAGCTAAGACGGATCGACTACTTAAAAATATTATTATAAGTACAATTCTAAAAACACTTACGAACTAGAAATAAAAAATATAGATCTACAAACACTATATTTTCCATAGCGATAACTTAGAAAGAAGCTGAGTATAACAATGGCTTTATTGGAGACATTTTGAACCGATCCCATAACGCCAAGATGTCTACCATTCATATTACGTCTTGAGAGCATATTGAGAGAATTCTTAATATATACTTATTGCGTTGTTCAGAGGTTTTTATGTTTTATTCACTTAGATAAGACATTATAATAGTTAACAGCATTTTCTAGAAAATTCGTCTCCAAAATATCTTCTCAATACTCAATACAAATAGTAGCTGTAATAAACAAACTCTATAGAGCACTGTGTAATTTGTCATTATAATGTTTTAAAATAGTAACACCTTTTATTTGTAAAAATAATTATCATCTTATACGTACCTACACGTTATTAATGACTTTTATATAATGATGTGTGACAAAGTTTTGGTGTAACGAGAATGTTTAAAAAACTAATTTAAATTACAGGAATACTTAATATAAAAACAAGAGAAACATTGTAATCTTACCTACGTTTTCCCTCTACTGAATTATACGCAAAGAATCTTTAATACTATAATAATTTAACTACACCATTACATGTATATTATCAAAATATTAATCACGACCTATTTACACGTGTACTATAACTTCTAATATTACGTTAATAAAATTATTGATATCATCACGACTTGTTTTATTTTATTGGCCTTATTTTGTTTATAAGCGGTCGAAAAATCAGGAAACTTCAGTCTTTGGACCCACAACAATATGGGAACGAAGCATCTAGTAATACTATTGTTATTAGTTGCCCCTCTTGGGCTATTAGCTGAAAAAGGCCCAGGTGAGTTTGAAAATATTTTCCAATTTATTTTTAAATCTATGTATAGTATCCACGCACAGCCCAAATTTCTTTGTGCTCTGAAAATTTGCGTGTGTTTTCGTGTATCTGGGGGCATGGTAGTGCCTCCGCCAAGACGAGCCAAGCGAGAGCCAAGGACACTTCTACCTCTTCTCGATTTTTGAACCCCCATACCTTAGTTTTGGATTATACCAGATCTACAAAATTCTCCGGATATAATGTCAGTAGTGAACTCATTAAACATGTCATGTATGTAAAAAACATGTAATGTTTCAATTACATATAAGTTAAAGCATGAGTACTTTAGTTTTTATTGCCATCTAAAAAAAAGCGATTTCGTCAATAACTCACTGATGATAACCAAAATTCGATGGCGTAATGGCCAAGCCACATACTTTGACTAAGGTGTAAAGTTTGTGAAATTAGGACTTGTAAGGTGAGCGTGGTCGTGGTAGGATACCTTTGACACAATAGCACTAAACGGTATAAAAATTTGTATGAGAATTACGTTTTTTGAATCCATTATGGTTTAACTATTATCAAAAATGCACTTTCTATAACAAAATAGTTATCTAAACCGAAGTTCTTAGGTTTAGAGATTTAAAAATTTACAAAGATATCATAAATAAAATATCAGTGACACCAAGTGTAGCTCCATAAAGAAAGAGTTTTTTTACAATTATGTAAAAGCGAAATATGATGAACTGGTTTATTTTTTACTACAAATTAGTTTACTGTAACTCATAATCCAAATATAATCGAATATTAACTTGACGCAAGTAAAATCGTTATATCGTTTAATATTTTTTTATAATCAAGTCTCTAGAAAAAAAATATTATTACCAAACAGAAATTGTTTTGAGCCTTAAAAATTCACTTGTACATAACACAATAATTTATAAACTAATTTGTGAATTTTAGAGGATTCCGGGGAAAGCAAAGCATCTGCCTATGCCAAAGGTAAGTTTATGAGCTATTATTATCTGAAGAGCTGTTATTGTGTTTTGATTCTACCTAAGAAGAAGCCAGAATTACTCTATTCATTTAAATATATTTTATTACAGCTGAGAACGATGGACCTGGATCAAGTGAAGCAAATGCAGCTGCGAAAGGTAGTATTATTATATTATTCTTAAATCGGTTACTTTAGGCTTAAACTTGTAATCTTGTTGTATTATTTCAGCTGAAAGCGAGAACGGAGAGTCGAGTGAAGCAAATGCTGTTGCCAGTGGTAAGATATATCGAAAATTAATAAAATAATAATATTCTCTTACAAACTATTTGATATCAACAATTTAATTTAAAACAGCTGAAAATAATGGAGGAGGGTCCAGTGAAGCTAATGCTGACGCTAGTGGTACGTTAAAATGAACTTAGTAAATATATTATAATTAAGATATGATAAGGAACCAATATATTCAGATAACAAATTCATCATCATTGTTTTTAAAATGAAGTGTAAATATTTATTTTACAGCCGAAAGTGAAGATGGCGGTCCAAGTATAGCCAACGCTGCTGCTAGTGGTAGTATAAGTTTTAATTTCATTATATCATATTCTTCAAAACACAATAAAAAATCCTGTTAAAGATTTTTAGCTCCACATAATAAAGACTTAATGCAATGCGAAATTTTATACATACTTGATTTATTCTTATTAAGATCTGTTTGTCCAAACACTCGATTTTGTCTCTTGATCTCACTTTCCTTGCTCAGTTTAAATAAACAAACTGATAATATTGATTATAATAACGAAAAAAATAGAGTTATTATAAAATGTTTTTATAGACATAGCCACTTTTAATCTACCTAATTAGTATAGTGTGTAAAAGTTGTAACCTATACTTAAAGTTTTTTATTTATTATCCTAGCCAGTAACGAGGGTCCAGGCTCCAGTGAAGCAAAGGCGGCTGCACACGGTATTTTACAAGTTTTTATCCTTTTCTATATGGGAAAAGAGATTTAAGGGGGTATCCCTTTTGTATCTGAGGTTTCTTATAGTACTAAAAGAGTTTTTAAGAATATTTACGAAGATTTAGATAGTAGGTACATACAATCTTAACTTAATTAACTTTGGTTAATCAACTTTGGTTAATTAATGTGTAATATAAAATATGAAATGTTCCAAAATCTCCTTAAAAAAAATTCACGCCAAAATTAAGACGTCAACAACTCCTTACTTAAACTGCTAGTTGCTGCAAGAGATATGTTTATACCACAAAATCTACTCATAGACAATTAGAGCTAGTTTAAAATCATACTAAGTCTCCCAAGGAGGGAAACCTGTATCCCTCCTTTCTTCTAATTATACTTTTTCAAAATTTCGTCACTAATTTTTTTGCCTTTTCCTTTTTGATGAAATTGTTTCATTGAAAATAAATATTTAATGCTTCAATGAAATAATTTAATATCTTAAATATTTGAGGTATATTAAATCTCTGTTAGGGAATCAACCTGAACTCTGCGAACTATAACTATTACCGAAATTTCATACCAGATAATCATATTAGAATATAAACTAAGAAACAATGAAACAAAAGTGACGAACCACATAGTAAATTACTATACATAGAGTCTGAATAACAATTTTAATTTTTCAAATATCAACTTCCAGCGAGATCTAGAGGAAATGGAAAATCGTCATCGATAGCACAAGCAATTGGTTGGTATTTTGTAATTGTTAATTATAATCTTTACTAAATAACCATAACTAAATATCATACATTATTTAATTTTTATTCCAGCCAAATCTAGCCGAAGAAGAAAAGGATCCGAAAACAATCCTAGCCCAAATAGTTCAGAGCCTTCTTCAAACAGCGCCAATGAATCAGGTAGTTCGCCAGGCTCAGATAGTCCAGGAAATTCATCAAGCAATCCTAGTGAATCAATCCTATCAGTGAATCAATCCTATCAGTGAATCAATCCTAGTGGTTCTCCAAGCAACTCAAGTAGTCCAGGAAATTCCACTAACAGTCCTAACGAATCAAGTGGATCTCCAAGCAATTCAGGATCTTCCCCTAGCTACTCAAGTAGTATTGCTTAATATAGACATTTATAATACATATTAACTTAGTACGTAATCTTGTGGCTTGCTTACAAATCGCAGTTACATAGGAAAATGTAAGCTAAAGAATATCTAGCTGTTTTACTAGAAAATGATGTTTGGGTGTGATAAGATACGTGGTTTCGTTTAATTATTCTAATCAGCGTCTGGGCGTTCACAGACAATGTTGGTCTTGCACTCCAGGATTTTGCCACTGGGCTTAAAGGAATGTGAATAGAATTTGTGCCTGGCAAATAATATAGAAAGTGGAATAAGGAATGCTTAGCTACCATGTTTAGGTTGTAAGTCATATGAGGTTATATTTAATTCATTTTGTTTTCTCAGGTAAAAATAAAGGTTCTAGTAAAGCGATTGCTCACGCAAAAGGTAAACCATATTGCTAATAGTTAATTAATGATTCTTTAACACATATACGTTGAAATATACCACTTTGATATTTTGTTAACAGCAAAAAATAACGGAAATGGGTCCAGTAAAGCAGACGCCGAAGCAAATTGTAAGTTATGATATCCTTATTTTTTTAACTAATTCTTAAATTAATTCTATTTTGTTTTAATTATAACATCAATTTATAATAATATTTTATCAAATTATTCTCAAATTTTGTCTACGAGCATAAATGGCTAAATATTTAAAAAAAATGTAAAATTGTTAATTTTATAATATTAAATATCGGAAATAATAAATTGTAAATTGCTAAAAACATCTTACAGCTGAAAACGAAGGACCTGGATCAAGTGAAGCAGATGCTGACGCGAGCTGTAAGTTGTGAAGTATTTAATTATTATTAGATAAAAATAATGAAGAATTTATTATGATCAAATTTTGATGCGTTTATTGTAGTGACATTGTGTATATTCGTGTGTAATTATTTTTCTTAGCTGAGAACAAAGGACCAGGATCAAGTGAAGCAGATGCTGATGCCAGTTGTAAGTTACAACCTATTTTATTGGTTCTGTTCATAAGTGATTGTTTTATTTATATTTTAATAATAATATTGAATATCTGTCTTAAGCTGAGAACAAAGGACCCGGATCAAGTGAAGCAAATGCTGACACAAGCTATAAGTTCTAACGCATTTTACAAAATTTTCTGCTACTTTTTTTTCTTTTAGTTATATTTACACTCATAATACTTATTTTATTTATAGCTGAAAACGAAGGATCAGGATCAAGTGAAGCAAATGCCAACGCAAGCTGTAAGTTATGACATTTTAAAATATTTTAGTGAAATACTTTTCTTCTTTTATACAATTATTATTATTTATATTATGATTTTATTCTTATAGTTTAATTTAAACTCAATATACACAAACCTTTTTTAAAGCTGAAAACGAAGGGTCAGGATCAAGTGAAGCAAATGCCAACGCAAGCTGTAAGTTATGACATTTTAATAATTTTAGTAAAATACTTTTTTCTTTTATGTAATGCTTATTATTTTTATTATTATTATATTCTAATAGTTTAATTTAAATTTAATAAACACCATACTTTTTTAAAACTGAAAACGAAGGACCTAGTTGTAAGTTGTGATGTATTTCACGATTATTGTGTAATAATTTACTTCTTCAACTAACAGAACCGACGAACGTTGTTTTGCAATATAAATTAAACGGACTTGGGGAGGGCCACCCTTATCACTTAGGGGTTTGAAAAATACATAGTAGCCGATTCTCAGATACACTGAATATGCATAAAAAAAATCATAAAAATCGGTTAAGCCGTTTTGGAGGAGTATGGTTACTTATATTGTGACACGATAAGTTTATATATAAGATATAAATTTATACATAATACTTTCTTATAGCTGAGAACAAAGGATCAGGATCAAGTGAAGCTGATGCTGATGCTAGCTGTAAGTATTGGAGTATTTAACCTTTTTTGTGTATTTATTAATTTTTTAATAAGATTTCTACATAATACATTATTATAGCTGAAAAGAAAGGATCAGGATAAGTTAAGCAAATGGAGAAGCTAGCTGTTACTAAGGGCGATTTCACAATTTTTGTAAAACATTTTTTTTGTCTTGCAGTTATATTTATACATAATACTTTTTTATAGCTGAAAACGAAGGGTCCGGATCAAGTGAAGCAAATGCCAACGCAAGCTGTAAGTTATGAAATTTTTAATAATTTTAGTAAAATACTTTTTTTTGTATAATGCTTATTATTTTACTCTAATAGTTTAATTTAAATTTAATAAACACCATACTTTTTAAAAGCTGAAAACGAAGGACCTGGATCAAGTGAAGCAAATGGAGAGGCTAGCTGTAAGTAATAGCGTAATTTATATTTTTTTGTTAAAATTTATTTAAGCAATATAAATTTATACACAATACTTTGTTATAGCTGAGAACAAAGGATCAGGATCAAGTGAAGCAAATACTGAAGCTAGTTGTAAGTAGTGAAGTGTTTTACGATTTTTTCGTTTATTTCTTCTAATGAGATTTAAACATAATACTTTCTTACAGCTGAAAACGAGGGATCTGGATCAAGTGAAGCGAATGGAGAGGCTAGCTGTAAGTAATGGCTTATCTTACAATTATTTGTAATAATTTATTTAATCAATATAAAAAAAAGCGAATACTGAGGCTAGCTGTGAGTTATGACATGTTTCACGAATTTTGTGTAATACTTTATTTCTTTTATGTGAATTTATACATAATACTTTGTTATAGCTGAAAACGAAGGATCTGGATCAAGTGAAGCAAATACTGAAGCTAGTTGTAAGTAGTGAAGTGTTTTACGATTTTTTTGCTTATTTCTTCTATTGAGATTTAAACATAATATTTTCTTATAGCTGAAAACGAAGGATCTGGATTAAGTGAAGCGAATGGAGAGGCTAGCTGTAAGTAATTGCGTATCTTACAATTATTTGAAATAATTTATTAAATTAATATATAAAAAAGCAAATACTGAGGCTAGCTGTGAGTTGTGACGTGTTTCACGAATTTTGTGTAATAATTTATTTCTTTTATATGAATTTATACATAATAATTTGTTATAGCTGAGAACAAAGGATCAGGATCAAGTGAAGCAAATACTGAATCTAGTTGTAAGTAGTGTAATATTTAACGTTTTTTGTGTATTAATTTACTTCTTTTTAATAAGACTTAATGCATAATACATTATTATAGTTGTAAAGAAACGATCAGGATCATGTGATGCAAATAGTTAATCTAGTTTGAAGTAGTGAAGTGATTTACGATTTTTTATTTATTTCTTCCTGTGAGATTTATACATTATAATTCCTTACAGCTGAAAACAAAGGATCTGGATCAAGTGAAGCAAATGGAGAGGCTAGCTGTAAGTAATAGCGTAATTTATATTTTTTTGTTAAAATTTATTTAAGCAATATAAAATTAAACACAATACTTTGTTATAGCTGAAAACAAAGGATCAGGATCAAGTGAAGCAAATACTGAAGCTAGTTGTAAGTAGTGAAGTGTTTTACGATTTTTTCGTTTATTTCTTCTAATGAGATTTAAACATAATACTTTCTTACAGCTGAAAACGAGGGATCTGGATCAAGTGAAGCGAATGGAGAGGCTAGCTGTAAGTAATGGCTTATCTTACAATTATTTGTAATAATTTATTTAATCAATATAAAAAAAAGCGAATACTGAGGCTAGCTGTGAGTTATGACATGTTTCACGAATTTTGTGTAATACTTTATTTCTTTTATGTGAATTTATACATAATACTTTGTTATAGCTGAAAACGAAGGATCTGGATCAAGTGAAGCAAATACTGAAGCTAGTTGTAAGTAGTGAAGTGTTTTACGATTTTTTTGCTTATTTCTTCTATTGAGATTTAAACATAATATTTTCTTATAGCTGAAAACGAAGGATCTGGATTAAGTGAAGCGAATGGAGAGGCTAGCTGTAAGTAATTGCGTATCTTACAATTATTTGAAATAATTTATTAAATTAATATATAAAAAAGCAAATACTGAGGCTAGCTGTGAGTTGTGACGTGTTTCACGAATTTTGTGTAATAATTTATTTCTTTTATATGAATTTATACATAATAATTTGTTATAGCTGAGAACAAAGGATCAGGATCAAGTGAAGCAAATACTGAATCTAGTTGTAAGTAGTGTAATATTTAACGTTTTTTGTGTATTAATTTACTTCTTTTTAATAAGACTTAATGCATAATACATTATTATAGTTGTAAAGAAACGATCAGGATCATGTGATGCAAATAGTTAATCTAGTTTGAAGTAGTAAAGTGATTTACGATTTTTTATTTATTTCTTCCTGTGAGATTTATACATTATAATTCCTTACAGCTGAAAACAAAGGATCTGGATCAAGTGAAGCAAATGGAGAGGCTAGCTGTAAGTAATAGCGTAATTTATATTTTTTTGTTAAAATTTATTTAAGCAATATAAAATTAAACACAATACTTTGTTATAGCTGAAAACAAAGGATCAGGATCAAGTGAAGCAAATACTGAAGCTAGTTGTAAGTAGTGAAGTGTTTTACGATTTTTTCGTTTATTTCTTCTAATGAGATTTAAACATAATACTTTCTTACAGCTGAAAACGAGGGATCTGGATCAAGTGAAGCGAATGGAGAGGCTAGCTGTAAGTAATGGCTTATCTTACAATTATTTGTAATAATTTATTTAATCAATATAAAAAAAAGCGAATACTGAGGCTAGCTGTGAGTTATGACATGTTTCACGAATTTTGTGTAATACTTTATTTCTTTTATGTGAATTTATACATAATACTTTGTTATAGCTGAAAACGAAGGATCTGGATCAAGTGAAGCAAATACTGAAGCTAGTTGTAAGTAGTGAAGTGTTTTACGATTTTTTTGCTTATTTCTTCTATTGAGATTTAAACATAATATTTTCTTATAGCTGAAAACGAAGGATCTGGATCAAGTGAAGCGAATGGAGAGGCTAGCTGTAAGTAATTGCGTATCTTACAATTATTTGAAATAATTTATTAAATTAATATATAAAAAAGCAAATACTGAGGCTAGCTGTGAGTTGTGACGTGTTTCACGAATTTTGTGTAATAATTTATTTCTTTTATATGAATTTATACATAATAATTTGTTACAGCTGAGAACAAAGGATCAGGATCAAGTGAAGCAAATACTGAATCTAGTTGTAAGTAGTGTAATATTTAACGTTTTTTGTGTATTAATTTACTTCTTTTTAATAAGACTAAATGCATAATACATTATTATAGTTGTAAAGAAACGATCAGGATCATGTGATGCAAATAGTTAATCTAGTTTGAAGTAGTGAAGTGATTTACGATTTTTTATTTATTTCTTCCTGTGAGATTTATACATTATAATTCCTTACAGCTGAAAACAAAGGATCTGGATCAAGTGAAGCAAATGGAGAGGCTAGCTGTAAGTAATAGCGTAATTTATATTTTTTTGTTAAAATTTATTTAAGCAATATAAAATTAAACACAATACTTTGTTATAGCTGAAAACAAAGGATCAGGATCAAGTGAAGCAAATACTGAAGCTAGTTGTAAGTAGTGAAGTGTTTTACGATTTTTTCGTTTATTTCTTCTAATGAGATTTAAACATAATACTTTCTTACAGCTGAAAACGAGGGATCTGGATCAAGTGAAGCGAATGGAGAGGCTAGCTGTAAGTAATGGCTTATCTTACAAGTATTTGTAATAATTTATTTAATCAATATAAAAAAAAGCGAATACTGAGGCTAGCTGTGAGTTATGACATGTTTCACGAATTTTGTGTAATACTTTATTTCTTTTATGTGAATTTATACATAATACTTTGTTATAGCTGAAAACGAAGGATCTGGATCAAGTGAAGCAAATACTGAAGCTAGTTGTAAGTAGTGAAGTGTTTTACGATTTTTTTGCTTATTTCTTCTATTGAGATTTAAACATAATATTTTCTTATAGCTGAAAACGAAGGATCTGGATCAAGTGAAGCGAATGGAGAGGCTAGCTGTAAGTAATTGCGTATCTTACAATTATTTGAAATAATTTATTAAATTAATATATAAAAAAGCAAATACTGAGGCTAGCTGTGAGTTGTGACGTGTTTCACGAATTTTGTGTAATAATTTATTTCTTTTATATGAATTTATACATAAAAATTTGTTATAGCTGAGAACAAAGGATCAGGATCAAGTGAAGCAAATACTGAATCTAGTTGTAAGTAGTGTAATATTTAACGTTTTTTGTGTATTAATTTACTTCTTTTTAATAAGACTTAATGCATAATACATTATTATAGTTGTAAAGAAACGATCAGGATCATGTGATGCAAATAGTTAATCTAGTTTGAAGTAGTGAAGTGATTTACGATTTTTTATTTATTTCTTCCTGTGAGATTTAAACATAATATTTTCTTATAGCTGAAAACGAAGGATCTGGATCAAGTGAAGCAAGTGGAGAGGCTAGCTGTAAGTAATTGCGTATCTTACAATTATTTGTAATAATTTATTAAATTAATATATAAAAAAGCAAATACTGAGGCTAGCTGTGAGTTGTGACGTGTTTCACGAATTTTGTGTAATAATTTATTTCTTTTATATGAATTTATACATAATTATTTGTTATAGCTGAGAACACAGGATCAGGATCAAGTGAAGCAAATACTGAATCTAGTTGTAAGTAGTGTAATATTTAACGTTTTTTGTGTATTAATTTACTTCTTTTTAATAAGATTTAATACATTATACATGATTATAGTTGTAAAGAAACGATCAGGATCATGTGATGCAAATAGTTAATTTAGTTTGAAGTAGTGAAGTGTTTTACGATATTTATTTATTTCTTCTTGTGAGATTTATATATTATAATTCCTTACAGCTGAAAACAAAGGATCTGGATCAAGTGAAGCAAATGGAGAGGCTAGCTGTAAGTAATAGCGTAATTTATAATTTTTTGTTTAAATTTATTTAAGCAATATAAATTTATACATAATACTTTGTTATAGCTGAGAACAAAGGATCAGGATCAAGTGAAGCAAATACTGAAGCTAGTTGTAAGTAGATAAGTGTTTTACGATTTTTTCGTTTATTTTTTCTAATGAGATTTAAATATAATACTTTCCTATAACTGAAAACGAAGGATCTGGATCAAGTGAAGCGAATGGAGAGGCTAGCTGTAAGTAATGGCTTATCTTACAATTATTTGTAATAATTTATTTAATCAATATAAAAAAAGCAAATACTGAGGCTATCTGTGAGTTGTGACGTGTTTCACGAATTTTGTATAATAATTTATTTCTTTTCTATGAATTTATACATAATAATTTGTTATAGCTGAGAACAAAGGATCAGGATCAAGTGAAGCAAATACTGAATCTAGTTGTAAGTAGTGTAATATTTAACGTTTTTGTGTATTAATTTACTTATTTTTAATAAGATTTAATATATAATACATTATTATAGTTGTAAAGAAACAATCAGGATCATGTAATGCAAATAGTTAATCTAGTTTGAAGTAGTGAAGTGTTTTGCGTCTTTTTATTTATTTCTTCTCGTGAGATTTACATTATAATTCCTTACAGCTGAAAACAAAGGATCTGGATCAAGTGAAGCAAACGGAGAGGCTAGCTGTCAGTAATAGCGTAATTTATATTTTTTTGTTAAAATTTATTTAAGCAATATTAATTTATACAAAATACTTTGTTATAGCTGAAAACAAAGGATCAGGATCAAGTGAAGCAAATACTGAAGCTAGTTGTAAGTAGTGAAGTGTTTTACGATTTTTTGTTTATTTCTTCTAATGAGATTTAAACATAATACTTTCTTATAGCTGAAAACGAAGGATCTGGATCAAGTGAAGCAAATGGAGAGGCTAGCTGTAAGTAATGGCTTATCTTACAATTATTTGTAATAATTTATTTAATCAATATAAAAAAAAACAAATACTGAGGCTAGCTGTGAGTTGTGACGTGTTTCACGAATTTTGTGTAATAATTAATTTCTTTTATGTGAATTTATACATAATACTTTGTTATAGCTGAGAACAAAGGATCTGGATCAAGTGAAGCAAATACTGAATCTAGTTGTAAGTAGTGTAATATATAACGTTTTTTGTGTATTAATTTACTTCTTTTTAATACGATTTAATACATAATACATTATTATAGTTGTAAAGAAGCGATCAGGATCATGTGATGCAAATAGTTAATTTAGTTTGAAATAGTGAAGTGTTTTACGATTTTTTATTTATTTCTTCTTGTGAGGTTTATATATTATAATTCCTTACAGCTGAAAACAAAGGATCTGGATCAAGTGAAGCAAATGGAGAGGCTAGCTGTAAGTAATAGCGTAATTTATAATTTTTTGTTTAAATTTATTTAAGCAATATAAAAAAAGCAAATACTGGAGGCTAGCTGTGAGTTGTGACGTGTTTCACGAATTTTGTGTAATAATTTATTTCTTTTATGTGAATTTATACATAATACTTTGTTATAGCTGAGAACAAAGGATCAGGATCAAGTGAAGCAAATACTGAAGCTAGTTGTAAGTAGTGAATTGTTTTACGATTTTTTTGTTTATTTCTTCTAATAAGATTTAAACATAATACTTTCTTATAGCTGAAAACGAGGGATCTGGATCAAGTGAAGCGAATGGAGAGGCTAGCTGTAAGTAATGGCTTATCCTTACAATTATTTGTAATAATTCATTTATTGTAGTTATATTTATACATAACTTTTTAATAGCTGAAAACGAAGGAACAGGATCAAGTGAAGCAAATGCTGGCGCTAGTTGTAAGTTGAGATGTATTTCACTATTTATGTATAATTATTTATTTCTTCCCTTTATATTTATACATAAAACTTTTGTTATAGCTGAGAACAAAGGATCAGGATCAAGTGAAGCAAATGCTGAGGCAAGCTGTAAGTATTGAAGTATCTTACGGTTTTTTATTTATTTCTTCTAATAAAATTTTTACATAATACTTTCTTATAGATGAAAACGAAGGATCTGAATCTATTACTACTATTAAATTATTATTATTAAAAATCTGTAATTTATTAATTTGCTTACCTTGAAACTCAATTAATCAAAGGAAGTAACTTTATTAACCCTTTTTCTTATCTATCTTAAGTAAATAGCTACAAATTATTGCTTTAATTTTAGTAATTTCTGAAATTACTTTTAGCTGAAAACGAAGGAGAATCTAATGAAGAGAACGGTAGTGGTAAGTCTTATTAAGTTATATCAATTTAAATTGCATGAGCGATTAAAGAGTACAACACTGAATAATATTTATTCAAAGGTCATTTTATACTCAAGAATTGCCACGATATAGATGACGTTACATAATATATGTAAATTTTTAATAGTGTCGTACTTTTGAACAAATTGGCCAGTATTTTGCAAGTAGAGGCCGCAAATTACTTATTTATAGGATGATACAGATTTTTAAAAATGTAACCTGGAAAGAACCTAAAATTGTGCGAAATGAAATCTTCATATAATATTTTGCAATAACCTTGGACTAATTTCCTACCAGAGCTTTAAACGTTAAGAAAAAATGTAAACGTATTTTACAAAATCAACGTTATAAATATTTTTTTAAAAGTTACATTTAACATTAATGAAAATTTCTCTAACTCCCAGGATCCCCAAGCAACTCAAGCAGTCCAGGGAATTCACCAAGTAACTCAAGTTCCCCAGGAAGTCCAAGCTCTGGCTCCCCAAGCAGCCCTAGCTCTCCTGGCAGTCCTAGTAGTCCAAGCAGTCCTAGCTCTCCAAGCAGTCCTAGTAGTCCAAGTAGTCCAAGCAGTCCTAGCAGTCCTAGCAGCCCTAGCTCTCCTAGTAATCCTGGCAGTCCAAGCAATTCAAGTTCCCCAAGTAGCCCTAGTAGCCCAAGCAGTCCAAGCAGCCCTAGCTCTCCTAGTAATCCTGGCAGTCCAAGCAATTCAAGTTCCCCAAGTAGCCCCAGTAGCCCAAGCAGTCCAGGCAGTCCTAGCAATTCTAGCAGTCCAAGCAATTCAAGTTCCCCAAGTGTCCCTAGCAGCCCTGCATCTCCAAGTAGTCCTAGCAGCCCTAGCTCTCCTGGCAGTCCTAGTAGTCCAAGCAGTCCTAGCTCTCCTAGCAGTCCTAGTAGTCCAAGTAGCCCTAGCAGTCCTAGCAGTCCTAGCAGTCCAAGCAGCCCTAGCTCTCCTAGTAATCCTGGCAGTCCAAGCAATTCAAGTTCCCCAAGTAGCCCTAGTAGCCCAAGCAGTCCAAGTAGCCCTAGTAGCCCAAGCAGCCCTAGCTCTCCTAGTAATCCTGGCAGTCCAAGCAATTCAAGTTCCCCAAGTAGCCCAAGCAGTCCAAGTAGCCCTAGTAGCCCAAGCATTCCAAGCAGCCCTAGCTCTCCTAGTAATCCTGGCAGTCCAAGCAATTCAAGTTCCCCAAGTAGCCCAAGCAGTCCAAGTAGCCCTAGTAGCCCAAGCATTCCAAGCAGCCCTAGCTCTCCTAGTAATCCTGGCAGTCCAAGCAATTCAAGTTCCCCAAGTAGCCCTAGCAGCCCCGGCTCTCCAAGTAGTCCTAATAGTTCCGAAGGTTCTCCGAGTAACTCAGGTAAATATATGTTTAATAAATTCATAGACGATTCTTATTTATCTTTATTTTATTATATATACATTGTATCATTTATCTGTGTTGTCGAGCCTAAATTATTCTGCAATCCTAACCACACCCTACTTCCTTAATCTTCTAACAATTTATATTTATTTATTTTAATATTAATTAATACGTATTATTTACTTGTAGCCGAAAACGAAGGTTCAGGATCTAGCGAAGCAAATGCCAATGCCAGTTGTAAGTAGCTACTTAAATAAATTTTAATATTATTAAATATTTAAAAATAAGATATTAATAATACTGTTTAATCATATAGATCATAATATCAAATAAACCAAAGGCTCATCCAACTAATAACTCACACAACAGTTGCAATATATATCGCTGTGTTTCTTTTTACTATAAGAATTAAAGTACTGATTAAGTTTTAATTTATTTTATGTTCAACTGACTGATCTGTTTTTTTTCAGCCGAAAACGAAGGACCAGGCTCTAGCGAGGGAAATGCAGAAGCTAGCTGTAAGTCATAAATTCCATTCTATACAACCAATTAATCTGTTCGCACGATGTTCTTAATAGCTTTTAACGATAATTACTATTTTTTTACAATTATGTAAAATACAACCTAATTAGTATAAGTAAACATAAAAATGTTATTAACAAATACCTGGTATTTTGTTATCAAATAAGGACGTAAAAATTATCAAATGTTTTAGTTGCATTGATTAATTTATAATTACTTATTTTTAATGTACTAGCCGAGAACGAAGGCTCAGGTTCAAGTGAAGCAAATGCTGATGCAAGTTGTAAGTAATTTTTTAATATTTATAACTTTTGATATAAAAAATCCATTTTTTTTATATGATAAATTTTTCGATCTAATATATCTACATTTTCTTTATAGCTGAAAATGAGGGCCCGGGATCTAGTGAAGCTAACGCCAATGCCAGTTGTAAGTACTTTTTTTACTTTTATTTATATCAAATCCAGTAAGGCCTTTAAATAATATTTGATTTCTTTGTAGCTGAAAACGAAGGCTCAGGTTCAAGTGAAGCAAATGCTGATGCAAGTTGTAAGTTATTTTTTAATATTTATAACTTTTGATTTAAAAAATCCATTTTTTTATATGATAAATTTTTCGATCTAAAATATTTACATTTTCTTTATAGCTGAAAATGAGGGCCCGGGATCTAGTGAAGCTAACACCAGTGCCAGTTGTAAGTACTTTTTTTATTTTTATTTATATTAAATGAAATAAAGCCTTTAAATAATATTTGATTTCTTTGTAGCTGAAAACGAAGGCTCAGGTTCAAGTGAAGCAAATGCTGATGCAAGTTGTAAGTTATTTTTTATTATTTATAACTTTTGATTTAAAAAATCCATTTTTTTTAAATGATAAATTTTTCGATCTAAAATATCTACATTTTCTTTATAGCTGAAAATGAGGGCCCGGGATCTAGTGAAGCTAACGCCAGTGCCAGTTGTAAGTACTTTTTTTATTTTTATTTATATCAAATGCAGTAAGGCCTTTAAATAATATTTGATTTCTTTGTAGCTGAAAACGAAGGTGAAGGTTCAAGTGAGGCAAATGCTGGTTCAAGCTGTAAGTCAAAGTTTAATTATTTTTAAATGCTGCTCTTAACAGTACTATGGTAACCTCTGTTTTTTTAGCTCAAAATGACGTCCGGGATCCAGTAAAGCCACCAGTGCCAGTATTACATATTTATTATTCTACAACCGAAATACCTAGTACCCAAAATATAACATATATTAAAATAATTTAAAAATGTTTTCAGCTTAAAACGCAGGATCAGGGTCTAGTGAAACTACTGCCACTGCTCATTTTGAGTTATTATATCTTGTACCGAAATTTTAAAGTAACAAAAAGTAAAACATGTAAAGTGACCTAAGAATGAGAACTATTTTTTTTTGCCTACGTGAGTTTATGGGGGTGAATTTAAACTGTAACATAATGGTTTAGGTTTGGTTATACCTCTTATCTGCAACAGATATATTCCGTTGTAGTTAATAATATTCCGAACTTAAATACATTACGTATTGTTCCGCATAAAATATATAAAACTGGAAAAAAATTATGTGAATTAATGTAGTGTAGACGTTTGACGTATAGAGCTTACAAAACTCAAGTTCATAGCTTGGATGGATTTTATATTAAAACTGCATATGTACACAATAAAAACAATTGATATTTCAATAGACATTTTTTTTAATACCAACCGACACTTAAGCATCTATGTCACATAAGATACAGAAAGGGTTAGAGAGAGTAAGGCCTATACACACATTCTTTGTTTCAATTCAATAATGTGATTTTTATGATTAATAATTTATTACAGCACAAAACAATGGCTCATCGAACAACTCAAGTTCCCCAGGCAGTCCAAGCTCTCCAAGCAGTCCTAGCTCTCCAAGCAGTCCAAGCTCTCCAAGCAGTCCTAGCTCTCCAAGCAGTCCTAGTAGTCCAAGTAGTCCAAGCAGTCCTAGCAGTCCTAGCAGCCCTAGCTCTCCTAGTAATCCTGGCAGTCCAAGCAATTCAAGTTCCCCAAGTAGCCCTAGTAGCCCAAGCAGCCCTAGCTCTCCTAGTAATCCTGGCAGTCCAAGCAATTCAAGTTCCCCAAGTAGCCCCAGTAGCCCAAGCAGTCCAGGCAGTCCTAGCAATTCTAGCAGTCCAAGCAATTCAAGTTCCCCAAGTGTCCCTAGCAGCCCTGCATCTCCAAGTAGTCCTAGCAGCCCTAGCTCTCCTGGCAGTCCTAGTAGTCCAAGCAGTCCTAGCTCTCCTAGCAGTCCTAGTAGTCCAAGTAGCCCTAGCAGTCCTAGCAGTCCTAGCAGTCCTAGCAGTCCTAGCAGCCCTAGCTCTCCTAGTAATCCTGGCAGTCCAAGCAATTCAAGTTCCACAAGTAGCCCTAGTAGCCCAAGCAGTCCAAGTAGCCCTAGTAGCCCAAGCAGCCCTAGCTCTCCTAGTAATCCTGGCAGTCCAAGCAATTCAAGTTCCCCAAGTAGCCCAAGCAGTCCAAGTAGCCCTAGTAGCCCAAGCAGTCCAAGCAGCCCTAGCTCTCCTAGTAATCCTGGCAGTCCAAGCAATTCAAGTTCCCCAAGTAGCCCTAGCAGCCCCGGCTCTCCAAGTAGTCCTAATAGTTCCGAAGGTTCTCCGAGTAACTCAGGTAAATATATGTTTAATAAATTCATAGACGATTCTTATTTATCTTTATTTTATTATATATACATTGTATCATTTATCTGTGTTGTCGAGCCTAAATTATTCTGCAATCCTAACCACACCCTACTTCCTTAATCTTCTAACAATTTATATTTATTTATTTTAATATTAATTAATACGTATTATTTACTTGTAGCCGAAAACGAAGGTTCAGGATCTAGCGAAGCAAATGCCAATGCCAGTTGTAAGTAGCTACTTAAATAAATTTTAATATTATTAAATATTTAAAAATAAGATATTAATAATACTGTTTAATCATATAGATCATAATATCAAATAAACCAAAGGCTCATCCAACTAATAACTCACACAACAGTTGCAATATATATCGCTGTGTTTCTTTTTACTATAAGAATTAAAGTACTTATTAAGTTTTAATTTATTTTATGTTCAACTGACTGATCTGTTTTTTTTCAGCCGAAAACGAAGGACCAGGCTCTAGCGAGGGAAATGCAGAAGCTAGCTGTAAGTCATGAATTCCATTCTATACAACCAATTAATATCTGTTCGCACGATGTTCTTAATAGCTTTTAACGATAATTACTATTTTTTTACAATTATGTAAAATACAACCTAATTAGTATAAGTAAACATAAAAATGTTATTAACGAATACCTGGTATTTTGTTATCAAATAAGGACGTAAAAATTATCAAATGTTTTAGTTGCATTGATTATTTTATAATTACTTATTTTTAATGTACTAGCCGAGAACGAAGGCTCAGGTTCAAGTGAAGCAAATGCTGATGCAAGTTGTTAGTAATTTTTTAATATTTATAACTTTTGATATAAAAAATCCATTTTTTTTATATGATAAATTTTTCGATCTAATATATCTACATTTTCTTTATAGCTGAAAATGAGGGCCCGGGATCTAGTGAAGCTAACGCCAATGCCAGTTGTAAGTACTTTTTTTACTTTTATTTATATCAAATCCGGTAAGGCCTTTAAATAATATTTGATTTCTTTGTAGCTGAAAACGAAGGCTCAGGTTCAAGTGAAGCAAATGCTGATGCAAGTTGTAAGTTATTTTTTAATATTTATAACTTTTGATTTAAAAAATCCATTTTATTATATGATAAATTTTTCGATCTAAAATATTTACATTTTCTTTATAGCTGAAAATGAGGGCCCGGGATCTAGTGAAGCTAACACCAGTGCCAGTTGTAAGTACTTTTTTTATTTTTATTTATATTAAATGAAATAACGCCTTTAAATAATATTTGATTTCTTTGTAGCTGAAAACGAAGGCTCAGGTTCAAGTGAAGCAAATGCTGATGCAAGTTGTAAGTTATTTTTTAATATTTATAACTTTTGATTTAGAAAATCCATTTTTTTTAAATGATAAATTTTTCGATCTAAAATATCTACATTTTCTTTATAGCTGAAAATGAGGGCCCGGGATCTAGTGAAGCTAACGCCAGTGCCAGTTGTAAGTACTTTTTTTATTTTTATTTATATCAAATGCAGTAAGGCCTTTAAATAATATTTGATTTCTTTGTAGCTGAAAACGAAGGTGAAGGTTCAAGTGAGGCAAATGCTGGTTCAAGCTGTAAGTCAAAGTTTAATTATTTTTAAATGCTGCTCTTAACAGTACTATGGTAACCTCTGTTTTTTTAGCTCAAAATGACGTCCGGGATCCAGTAAAGCCACCAGTGCCAGTATTACATATTTATTATTCTACAACCGAAATACCTAGTACCCAAAATATAACATATATTAAAATAATTTAAAAATGTTTTCAGCTTAAAACGCAGGATCAGGGTCTAGTGAAACTACTGCCACTGCTCATTTTGAGTTATTATATCTTGTACCGAAATTTTAAAGTAACAAAAAGTAAAACATGTAAAGTGACCTAAGAATGAGAACTATTTTTTTTTGCCTACGTGAGTTTATGGGGGTGAATTTAAACTGTAACATAATGGTTTAGGTTTGGTTATACCTCTTATCTGCAACAGATATATTCCGTTGTAGTTAATAATATTCCGAACTTAAATACATTACGTATTGTTCCGCATAAAATATATAAAACTGGAAAAAAATTATGTGAATTAATGTAGTGTAGACGTTTGACGTATAGAGCTTACAAAACTCAAGTTCATAGCTTGGATGGATTTTATATTAAAACTGCATATGTACACAATAAAAACAATTGATATTTCAATAGACATTTTTTTTAATACCAACCGACACTTAAGCATCTATGTCACATAAGATACAGAAAGGGTTAGAGAGAGTAAGGCCTATACACACATTCTTTGTTTCAATTCAATAATGTGATTTTTATGATTAATAATTTATTACAGCACAAAACAATGGCTCATCGAACAACTCAAGTTCCCCAGGCAGTCCAAGCTCTCCAAGCAGTCCTAGCTCTCCAAGCAGTCCAAGCTCTCCAAGCAGTCCTAGCTCTCCAAGCAGTCCTAGTAGTCCAAGTAGTCCAAGCAGTCCTAGCAGTCCTAGCAGCCCTAGCTCTCCTAGTAATCCTGGCAGTCCAAGCAATTCAAGTTCCCCAAGTAGCCCTAGTAGCCCAAGCAGTCCAAGCAGCCCTAGCTCTCCTAGTAATCCTGGCAGTCCAAGCAATTCAAGTTCCCCAAGTAGCCCCAGTAGCCCAAGCAGTCCAGGCAGTCCTAGCAATTCTAGCAGTCCAAGCAATTCAAGTTCCCCAAGTGTCCCTAGCAGCCCTGCATCTCCAAGTAGTCCTAGCAGCCCTAGCTCTCCTGGCAGTCCTAGTAGTCCAAGCAGTCCTAGCTCTCCTAGCAGTCCTAGTAGTCCAAGTAGCCCTAGCAGTCCTAGCAGTCCTAGCAGTCCTAGCAGTCCTAGCAGCCCTAGCTCTCCTAGTAATCCTGGCAGTCCAAGCAATTCAAGTTCCCCAAGTAGCCCTAGTAGCCCAAGCAGTCCAAGTAGCCCTAGTAGCCCAAGCAGCCCTAGCTCTCCTAGTAATCCTGGCAGTCCAAGCAATTCAAGTTCCCCAAGTAGCCCAAGCAGTCCAAGTAGCCCTAGTAGCCCAAGCAGTCCAAGCAGCCCTAGCTCTCCTAGTAATCCTGGCAGTCCAAGCAATTCAAGTTCCCCAAGTAGCCCTAGCAGCCCCGGCTCTCCAAGTAGTCCTAATAGTTCCGAAGGTTCTCCGAGTAACTCAGGTAAATATATGTTTAATAAATTCATAGACGATTCTTATTTATCTTTATTTTATTATATATACATTGTATCATTTATCTGTGTTGTCGAGCCTAAATTATTCTGCAATCCTAACCACACCCTACTTCCTTAATCTTCTAACAATTTATATTTATTTATTTTAATATTAATTAATACGTATTATTTACTTGTAGCCGAAAACGAAGGTTCAGGATCTAGCGAAGCAAATGCCAATGCCAGTTGTAAGTAGCTACTTAAATAAATTTTAATATTATTAAATATTTAAAAATAAGATATTAATAATACTGTTTAATCATATAGATCATAATATCAAATAAACCAAAGGCTCATCCAACTAATAACTCACACAACAGTTGCAATATATATCGCTGTGTTTCTTTTTACTATAAGAATTAAAGTACTGATTAAGTTTTAATTTATTTTATGTTCAACTGACTGATCTGTTTTTTTTCAGCCGAAAACGAAGGACCAGGCTCTAGCGAGGGAAATGCAGAAGCTAGCTGTAAGTCATAAATTCCATTCTATACAACCAATTAATCTGTTCGCACGATGTTCTTAATAGCTTTTAACGATAATTACTATTTTTTTACAATTATGTAAAATACAACCTAATTAGTATAAGTAAACATAAAAATGTTATTAACGAATACCTGGTATTTTGTTATCAAATAAGGACGTAAAAATTATCAAATGTTTTAGTTGCATTGATTATTTTATAATTACTTATTTTTAATGTACTAGCCGAGAACGAAGGCTCAGGTTCAAGTGAAGCAAATGCTGATGCAAGTTGTTAGTAATTTTTTAATATTTATAACTTTTGATATAAAAAATCCATTTTTTTTATATGATAAATTTTTCGATCTAATATATCTACATTTTCTTTATAGCTGAAAATGAGGGCCCGGGATCTAGTGAAGCTAACGCCAATGCCAGTTGTAAGTACTTTTTTTACTTTTATTTATATCAAATCCGGTAAGGCCTTTAAATAATATTTGATTTCTTTGTAGCTGAAAACGAAGGCTCAGGTTCAAGTGAAGCAAATGCTGATGCAAGTTGTAAGTTATTTTTTAATATTTATAACTTTTGATTTAAAAAATCCATTTTATTATATGATAAATTTTTCGATCTAAAATATTTACATTTTCTTTATAGCTGAAAATGAGGGCCCGGGATCTAGTGAAGCTAACACCAGTGCCAGTTGTAAGTACTTTTTTTATTTTTATTTATATTAAATGAAATAACGCCTTTAAATAATATTTGATTTCTTTGTAGCTGAAAACGAAGGCTCAGGTTCAAGTGAAGCAAATGCTGATGCAAGTTGTAAGTTATTTTTTAATATTTATAACTTTTGATTTAGAAAATCCATTTTTTTTAAATGATAAATTTTTCGATCTAAAATATCTACATTTTCTTTATAGCTGAAAATGAGGGCCCGGGATCTAGTGAAGCTAACGCCAGTGCCAGTTGTAAGTACTTTTTTATTTTTATTTATATCAAATGCAGTAAGGCCTTTAAATAATATTTGATTTCTTTGTAGCTGAAAACGAAGGCTCAGGTTCAAGTGAAGCAAATGCTGATGCAAGTTGTAAGTTATTTTTTATTACTTATAACTTTTGATTTAAAAAATCCATTTTTTTTAAATGATAAATTTTTCGATCTAAAATATCTACATTTTATTTATAGCTGAAAATGAGGGCCCGGGATCTAGTGAAGCTAACGCCAGTGCCAGTTGTAAGTACTTTTTTTATTTTTATTTATATCAAATGCAGTAAGGCCTTTAAATAATATTTGATTTCTTTGTAGCTGAAAACGAAGGTGAAGGTTCAAGTGAGGCAAATGCTGGTTCAAGCTGTAAGTCAAAGTTTAATTATTTTTAAATGCTGATCTTAACAGTACTATGGTAACCTCTGTTTTTTTAGCTGAAAATGACGTCCGGGATCCAGTAAAGCCACCAGTGCCAGTATTACATATTTATTATTCTACAACCGAAATACCTAGTACCCAAAATATAACATATATTAAAATAATTTAAAAATGTTTTCAGCTTAAAACGCAGGATCAGGGTCTAGTGAAACTACTGCCACTGCTCATTTTGAGTTATTATATCTTGTACCGAAATTTTAAAGTAACAAAAAGTAAAACATGTAAAGTGACCTAAGAATGAGAACTATTTTTTTTTTGCCTACGTGAGTTTATGGGGGTGAATTTAAACTGTAACATAATGGTTTAGGTTTGGTTATACCTCTTATCTGCAACAGATATATTCCGTTGTAGTTAATAATATTCCGAACTTAAATACATTACGTATTGTTCCGCATAAAATATATAAAACTGGAAAAAAATTATGTGAATTAATGTAGTGTAGACGTTTGACGTATAGAGCTTACAAAACTCAAGTTCATAGCTTGGATGGATTTTATATTAAAACTGCATATGTACACAATAAAAACAATTGATATTTCAATAGACATTTTTTTTTATACCAACCGACACTTAAGCATCTATGTCACATAAGATACAGAAAGGGTTAGAGAGAGTAAGGCCTATACACACATTCTTTGTTTCAATTCAATAATGTGATTTTTATGATTAATAATTTATTACAGCACAAAACAATGGCTCATCGAACAACTCAAGTTCCCCAGGCAGTCCAAGCTCTCCAAGCAGTCCTAGCTCTCCAAGCAGTCCAAGCTCTCCAAGCAGTCCTAGCTCTCCAAGCAGTCCAAGCTCTCCAAGCAGTCCTAGCTCTCCAAGTAGTCCAAGCTCTCCAAGCAGTCCTAGCTCTCCAAGTAGTCCAAGCTCTCCAAGCAGTCCTAGCTCTCCAAGCAGTCCTAGCTCTCCAAGCAGTCCAAGCAGTCCGAGCTCTCCAAGCAGTCCAAGCTCTCCAAGCAGTCCTAGCTCTCCAAGCAGTCCTAGCTCTCCAAGCGCTCCTAGCTCTCCAAGCAGTCCTAGCGCTCCAAGCAGTCCTAGCGCTCCAAGCAGTCCTAGCTCTCCAAGTAGTCCAAGCAGTCCTAGCTCCCCTAGTGCATCAGGTGAAAACGAATCCATTATCTACAAACATAAACCAAGTGGTAGGAGGATAAGAGGTCAGTAAGATAATAATTTCCTGAAGTGTTGTTAGATTCGTATATTAAAACTATTAAACATTACGTATTATGTAAAAAAAATGGAAAAGGTTTAATACAAAGTTTAAAGTTTAGTGTTAATATTTGTAAACCTTATGTATTATTTAAACTTATTCATCACCAGAAAATTCTGTGTAAGTTTTTACTTAAAATTTTAAAAATATATTAATCAAAATTTTTATTTTAGGAGGCCACAAAAGACATCATTACGGAGATGATTTCAATGGATATCGATCCCGTCCCCGGCTGTGCCCCTGTGAACCAAATAGTAACAATATACTATTTATATAAAATAGATTAAGTTTTAACTAACCTCACGTATTTTGAAAATAATTTTTATATTATAATTTTCAGGTAGAAGATAAATAATGGAAGAATCTTCACGATAACGATGAACAATAACGACAATGGCGATGTAACTGGATAACGAGTACATAATATAATTATATATATCTATTTCTATATATATCATTACTTATTGGGAAAATATAATTGTTATTCAATTTCTATAATATATTGAGCAAGCATTACTATTTGTTTTATTTATCAAGCCCTTAAAATAATAAAACTCTAGTGTGTCTTTACTTGTGATTTAAATAGAAATTATTTATTAGTTAATAGTAAAATTACTAGATAATTTAAAATCGAACAATATGTCTTGAAAATCATTACATTATTATTATTATCAATTGTAGTTAAAATTCGAAGTTTATTTTTTTTAAACATTTCTATAATTCACTCAAAATATATAAAAGTATTGCTACTCCCCCCGGGTGCAACTTAACACGTGTAGCCGAACTGCTATGTCCCAGCATTTTCAACCGACTTCACAAAAAAAGAGGTTATCGATTCGGTTATATTTTTTTTTATATTTGTTACCTCAGAACTCCGTCATTTATGAACCGAATTGAAAATTTCTTTTTGTATTTGGTAGTATATGCTTACAGATTGGTCCCATTTTTTTCAAAATCCAGTTCTGACGATGTATAGGCACACATATAGTAATTTTGATATTTTGAGAAAGGTTACAAGCATTTGCTTTCAGAATTCATCATTTGATAAAGTGGAACTGATGAGGAAGACCACAGATAGCTATTATATGGTTAAGAATGTAAAGCAACTATTATTATGAGGAAATTGAAAAAATACTTATCATGTTGATGTTACCAGTAGATTCTTAGACCTTCCGGCTTCATCTACTATTAGTTGATGATGACACCGGAAAGTATGTACTGGAACACAGGCATGGCTGGCTCCCGAATAACTATACCGATTTTAATGCAAATTTTTCTGTGTGGAAGCAGATGGGATTAAGATGCCATTGTTTTACAAGTTTGAGATGTATATGTGAATCTATCTGTGACATCGCAGCTCCCGAAAGACCGGGTTGATTTTGATGCGGATTTTTCTGTGTAGAAGCAAATAAGATAAAGATTCCATCATTTTATAAGTTTAACAGTGTACCTGTGTATTTGTCTGTGACATCGTAGCTCCTGAAAGAATGGGATGTTTTTGATGCGGATGTATTGTGTGGAAGCAGATGGGATGAAGATGCCATCGTTTTATAAGTTTAACAGTGTATATGTATATCTTTCTGTGACATCGTAGCTACCGAAAAACTGGCCCGATTTCGATGCAGAGTTTTCTGAGTGAAACAAATGGGATCAAGATGACATTGTTTTATTAGTTTAACTGTGTGTGGAATTACCTATAATTTTTGTAGAGCTGAAGGCTATCTGTTGAGTGGGTACAGTAGATTGGAGATGGAATCGTGAGTAGAGTGGTACAGTTTAGTAGTTGAGATGATGGTTGAGTGAGTAGATACTTTGTAAATGGTGAATTGATGATTTAATGAGTGATTGAATGAGCAAACAGATGAGAGAGCGAATTAGTGGATGAACGATAAATGAGTTTAAGAACATATTCACTAAAAACCAAGAAAGAAAAAAAAAATGTTTTATAAATCTGTAATATCTTCGAAAATATTTATTTAAATTTCATGCTGTAAAAGGCCAAATTGATCTATATTAAACGCACAATGTATTTAAGGTACCTAATTGGATAAGGATTAATGCTGTATTGTTTAAAATCACGAAGTATGAATAAGCCATTATTTCTCGTAAAAAGTAAAGGATAAAAAATGGTTATTGTGGGTTATCTCTAAGATATAGACATATACCATCGCGGACTTTTTTGTAAACCTTTTTAAGGTGTACAATAAAAATACTGTAGTACATTATTTTGATCTATTTCGTAGGGTTCAGCCAGCGTTTGCAATATAAGCGCAAAAAATGTGTTTATTTGCGACATCATAACCTCTAAATTGTCGGTGTTTCTCTACTATGTTATGTATGTATTATACATATAAACCTTCCTCTTGAAACACTCTATCTATTAAAAAACCGCATCAAAATCCGTTGCTGTAGTGATATACAGACAGGCAGCGGGAAGCGACATTGTTTTATAATATGTAGTGTATTAAGAAGTCGTGTCTTCATTAAATCTATTACATTTTTTTACCAACTGTCAAAATTTGTTAGTCAGTCAGTTTGTCTAAAGCCACCACCAGTTCGAAAAGCGGTTTTTTGATGAGAAGAACTGTCATGAAACTCAACAGTCGCTCTTTTAAATGCTATGACGGTTTACTTGAAATTGTTTTAGCAGAATGCGTCACTAGGTTTCCAAGATTTGTCATCATTCAAGTAAATATTTACAAAATAATTAGCTCTATTTATTAAACACATTTTAATGTAAGTTTTAAATTTATTTCTTTGGCGATCACCTTTACACAATGCAATTTACAACTTAAACAGCAATACTTGTAAAAAATAAACTTTAGTCCGATTTTTTTGGTAGAAATACAATAAATCTAATTAAAATGCAGAAAACGATGATATTATTTCGTTTTATCATCACGACCAGTCAATGGCCAACTGCTGCTGCCATAGTCCACCACGCTGGCCTAGTGCGGGTTGGCAGACTTCACACACCTTTGAGAATTTTTAGGGAACTCTCAGGAGTGCAGGTTTCCTCACGATGTTTTCCTTCACTGTTAAAGCTAGTGATATTTAATTGCTTAAAACACACATAACTCAGAGTCAGAGGCGTGTGCCCAGGATCGAACTCAGACCTTAGTTAGTAAAGATGTCTTATATTGATGCGGTCAAGGTTGTTGAATAGCTGCTTTCATAGTAACAGGAATAACAAACTTGGTTTTCCATGTTATCTCCCAACTTTCTACGATAATTTGCTTTGTATTGACTGACTGTTTTGTAGTGACTTCAATTATATTTAATGTTTTTATTAGGAACAGTACCAACTCATTGTAGGTACTGTGACACCTCACCAGTGTCGAGATCGAATTAAAACAACAGAATATAACTTCTATTTATCCTTCTTTAATTAGTTTGTTAACTAATATTTTACATTTTCATTATATTATGAATAATCCAAAGTCTGAACTACGTCCTGCCTGGCCCAATCCTGGGGATTACTCTTCAAAGAGTATATAATAACTACGTTTACTCTTGTTTTATATCAAATTCTATATATTTCTAATATTTTAAATCGTATTATTTTATTATCGACTGCCAGCGTTGTGTTGTACATAAAGTTTGTTCACCAACAAACCTCCATACTACAGTACTAAGTAGAAAGTATGTTAAATTTCCCGATGGATAAGGATATTTAATATCCAGGGAAGCTTTCATAAATAAAACACAAATCTCGTCATATTATTATTCTTATTAGATAGATTGAAAACAATACTAAAAATGTGGTATGTTCATATTTTTCATTACTTTATAGGTACAGTAAAAGCTCTTTATTCGGGGGGTATTGATTCCGTAAATATGCCGCGAATACAGAAACCGTGAATATGGAATGTTAATTTATATAGGTTATAGGCAATACGGTCCTAGATGACAAAATAAAATACAAATATACAAAAAAAAACAATTTAATTGAAGTTTTTGGCCATATTGACTATGTAATTACATGGGTAAATCAACTTTTATTTGTCCGACGGTAACACTACTTTGTCCCTTATCGATATACAAAAAGAATGATGAAATAAAGAAGATAATTAATCAGTATTGTATTCATATCATTATACGCTAACAAAACCTTTAAGAAATTAATTAAAAAATTGCAAATTTTTTTATTTTCTGGTTGTCCAAAGGACTTGTCCTGTACTTTCTTAACTTCCTAATTTGCTCCCGTGATTTAGACGAATTTACTAAATTCAATTTTTCCTAGAAAAGAAATGATATAAAATCAAATTAGTGTTTAAACAATAAGAATACTATCTCTTTATAATACAAAGCACATAATCAATTAGTTTTTCTTTGTCAACATCTCATTTATCTCAGTCCCCAAAAAAAACACAACCGCAAACAATGTGTAGAAATAAAATATAGGTGGCGCGCTAGTACGGTGTCCACCATCTGTGTCACCATATTGTTTTCACAATAAGCACGGCGTCAGCCAACTTGGTTTGAAGAGAGTGAGTGGCATTATTGTGTGTCCGTAGGACAACCAGCAGAAAAACATAAGTAATTGCTATATTGCGCTTAATTATAGTGTACCAATTAAATAAAATTACTACTTTTGATCAAGCATCTCAAATTCCAAAATATGTCACTTGGTAAATGGTGTTTAGGTTGTTGTATTTTGTTAAATATTGAGAATCTTTTCTAATAAATACTTTTTGCTAATTTCATACATTTGTTTTATTAATATTTTATTAAATCATACAAATTACATCATCCTAATTACAAAAAACATTGCCATTTCTTTTAGACCACCAAATAACGTCTACAGGACAACCAAGTTGTCCCCGTATCAAAAAAACATATTGTCCTGTATATTTACCATTTTCAACCGTCCTTCTAATTCTAAACAATATCCTAAAATCATTTTACTTCTAATTCTAAATAGTACACAAAATAATCGATTAGCTTTTAGTATTTTTAATCACACAAAGATCCAATAAGTCTACTCGAGTTTTTCTGTTATAATTCACATATTTTTCAAAAAAAGTGCACTGTTCACTGTGGATACCTAAAAAATGTGTGTGTGTGTATATAACTGTCAAACTTTATAAATTTTTTATTTGTAATAATGCCTCTGATGATTTAAATTAGTAATCCAATCCATAAGATAAGAACCTTTATGCAAGAATAAATATTTAATGTATAAATATTCAGTATGTTGTTAATTTGATTATAAATATCAGGAGATATCTAATGATGTTGTCTACTAGCAAACGTGGTTCAAGATTTTTCTATTGGAATTACAGATCTATTCCTCCTTTTAGCTATATGTGCGTTATTGAATTTTGTATTACGATGGGTTCCCAGTGTGATATTCAAAATATAAACTTTTCCTCATTGTTAATAAATTTATCAATTTGTAAAGGGCGTTTGTGGAAAATCTTGGAGGTTTTGAAAGCATTACTTTCTGTAAGAATCTTTGAGCTCTCTCAATTGTCAGAATTACACAAATTATCTTCAGGTTTAGACATTTGTTTAAATAATTTTGCAATTTTTTCTTGCTTGGATGTTTTTATAAGCTCCTTCAATTCAGACTGATATTCAGCTATAGCAATTTGCCTCTTAAAAATAAGACTTCGTTCCATAGATGCATGAATTTTCATAAAGAAATCACAAAGCTCATTTGCCATTCTTAAAACCTTCACTAAGATTTTATACTAGATCACAATTTTTGTAACGGTAACGGTGATACAATAAAACACAACACCAAAGGACGAAATGTATGATATGTAGCAGCATTATATACTTTATATAGTAATAAGGTTACTTTACTTAAATATTTACTTAACCGCCGACCCAATCAAACAACAGCGATAGCATTTGACAATATGTTTTAGGCCTAGTTGTAATAAGGTATATTTTATTTTTTTTATTAGACCATATGCCAACGCGTTAGCAAAAGATATCGAATGCTATTTATTTATATCGATGTACCAATATACCGATAAGATCCGCGAATAAAGAAATCTTTAGGGGCGAATATAGGAATTGGGTTATATTTTTTTAACTCGCGAATAATGAAAACGCGAATGAAGAAAGCGCTAATAAGAAGCCTTTACTGTATTAACTAATTCAAATTAACTTTTTTATACTTAGCATCACTGATAAGACGGTGATCGTATCAATAACCAAAACAAAATTTCATTGAAAATTCTGGTTTCTAGCTTTATCTAGCACGAAATAACAAAAAGTTGTTCCGTGAGTTGCTGTCTTGCTGATCTATTGACATCGACAATACAAGAGACATTAGTATGTCTCTTGTATTGTCGATGCGTTTCCACCTCGAAGATACAGTGAGGAAGGAGACTGTAGGAAAGAGTGATGAGGAGAATGCAACGGTTTCAGTGGAGCCTGGAGCGATAAACCCGAGTCCACTGAAACTGCAGCATTTACTGGATGGGAGAGGGAGGGGGTTGATATGGCCCACATTTTACGTATTTGCATGCCAAGCCATTCGGGGCACAGATCCCCTACTGGTGGTAGGAGTGCTCTCTAGCGGCAGAGGGGAATTGTATTCTAACCTCACGGATAAAATTTAAATGGCCATATCCTTGTAATGGTAATATTTATCATCATTCCAAGTAGTCCATGTTAAGAATTATTCGGTTAAAAAATCGGTTAAGATGTTTTAAAGAATATTCGCTACAAGTGCAGTGCAAACAACCAATAGATATGAAATGTAATCTATTCTGTCATCTCATGCCAATGCCCCACTGCTGAGTCGGTTCGGCTCCTCAGAATGAGGTGTGGGATCTGGTCATAATCCACCACGCTGGAGAACTCTCAGGCGTGCAGATTTCCTTACGATGTTTTCCTTTACTGTTATAGCCCGAGATATTTAATTTCTTAAACACACACGGCTGTCACTGCGTTTTTTATTTTGTAGGTCTACATAATATTTGCTTGAATAATGGAAAAATCACATAAATAAAATCGCCGACCATACTAGTGAATAACCTTTACCACATGCACTAAACTTTGTGGTAAATTGATATTTCATAATACGTAAGAGGTTCCCTTTCAGAGAGAAAGCCAGTCGGCTTGCAACCACGGAACCATTTCTTAATCAAGGTTTCTTTCTTTACCCACAACATACTATACGCCATATTTATTTAAGAAATTAGCAAACAATAAAGGTAAGCACTATAAAGAGCATTAATTAGCGATAACCTTTAATCAGAACATGGATTGATAATGATTCTATTTTATATTTCATTGAACCTTGTAAGTTCTTTATTAACAAAAAATTATATCATTTAAAATAAGTGTTTAGCCAATAAATAGTCAAATTTATCGTTATTGTAACACTTTTGTGAAGACTAATAAATAGAATATTATAATTAACATCGTGTTCACGTTTTTAGACTAATATAACATAATTTGCTATTATTTTTAGTATAAAAACGAAAGTGCTTTATAAAAAATAACAAGTTAATCGTAACTCTTCAAGCAGTTGGAAAATCATCAAGATGGAAATTAAACTTTTAGCAATTAATATTTTTATATTATATTTCATCGCTCTTGGAAGTTGCAACTGTGAGTAGTGAAATCTTTACTAACTGTTTATTCATTTTTAATTTTTTTTAAAGGAAATGAAAGAACAATTTTTATGTTAGAATTATGGGTAGCTTTTTAGTAACTACACAGAAATTATATTCATTAATGGTTATTACAATATTTTTTTTCTTGTTACAGACCCCCCATATTTTCCCTACAGCGAGTCCAGTGAAAATGGTCAAGCAATTGGCGGCCCAACACCCCAAGCCAGTGGCCAAATCCGTTCCAATGGCCGTGGACCTTCTATAAACAGTATTAAAATAATCATCATTAAATGACACTGGCCTTACTAAAGTTTATCTATCGAAGTTCTAATTTCCTATTTTAATGGTAGACGCAAACATCATAATATCACAAAATAAGATTTTATGCTATACCATCATTTGACCTACACTATTACTTTGCTACTTGATCTCTTCTAAAGCTATCACTTAGGTTTTTTATTTTTAATTTATACCTTAACGTAGGTCTAGTTCTCCAGAACTCTTGGACTAAAGGACATATCGCCAAGTAGGAGGAAGACTGCGCAACTATTTCCAAGATTCTCGATCAAAACTAAAAGAATACCACCGAATGGAAGGTCAAGAAATTACAAATTAAGGGGCACATTAAACACGTTTTCTTTCAATAATACTTATCGAATTTTTATTATGATATATATAAGCTAAAATCGGTATTAATCGGAGACTTTTCTTTTCATTTATCTAGTAAATCCTGTGAACAACGCGGTCGCTTCGAGCGAATCCTCTCCAAGTACCAACCAAGACGCTTCCATTGGTCCTGGATATACTGGCTGTGGTTATCGCGGTGTAAGATAATATCACGTTTTTTTATTAAGATCTTGCAAATTTCCATACAAATTTCTCGGTTTTAGTTTTTGCAACAGTAGCTTGTTAGAAAAGTATTTATAATAGTTATATAATTCATAAGATTTTGTTCCTTTGCAATAAGAAACATATATGTATCGATAAAATTAATATTATAAATAATATGGCTATTTACTCTTTATTGTTTGTAAATAATTACATATTTTATTTTCAGCCCTGCGTAGAACCGCTGATATCCGATTGATTTTGTTGGGATGGACAGTTGAAGAAAAATAAATTAATTAAAAATAAGTTTTGTTTTATTTAATTAAGTATAATAAAATAATAATTTTATTAAAATAGCTACAGATACTTATCACAGTGGTAATAATAGTTTTCAACAATAAAATCATTTTTTCTTACACTATTTTTAATTCAAATTTATTTTCTATTTTTTAGTTGGATTTTCTATAAAAGCGTATTTTTTAGTTTTTTTAAACTATTATTTATTCTTAAATAATTATGTATTTAATTTGTTTTTCTATATAAAGCGTGTTTTTTTAGTTTAAAAACTATTATTTATTTTCTACTTTTTAGTTTGGTTTATTTATAAAACCGTGTTTTTTGTTATTTTTTTAAAAGTTTATTTGTTCTAATCCACTATTATTCCGCGATAACTATAAGTAACTGTAAATATTAGTCATTATTTAGCAATAGCTTTATGATATTTACGTCTCTATTAGCTATTTTGAACAATGACAAAAAATTTATAAAAATACTGATATCTTGCTAGTGCTAATATTAATATTGATACGTGGATGTTTCGCTGTTGTTGTGTTGTTCGAATCCATTACGCTGTATTGAAAGATTGGGGTGAAATAATTAAAATTTTGCTAGATAATGGAGTCTACGTAGTACGTAGATACTTTAGACCAGAATGGCAGAACTCCAAGTATTGCCACCAATGCAAAAAAATTACAATCTGTAGAATGGATTTTCAAATATCAATCTACCATCAGACGTTTCAGAACGCCACAAAAGAGATAAATTTAGTAATTCTACGTATCAAAATAAATCAAATAATAGTTATCAAATTAATGCTTAAAGACAACATGACGGAAAAAAAAGAATTAAACGACTGGAAAGAAGCTTTACGACAGACATGAAAGAGTTAGGAAAATCGTGTTAAGATTCAAAATTTTACTGTCGATCTCGTCACCGAAATGTTAGAGTTTTTCTATACCTACTAACAGAATAAAAACTAGCGAAGATGTAGATGTGGCTCTGCAGATGGTTCTAGTCGCTGATATGTATCTGATAAGCAGTTTGAAAGATATCTGTTATATCTTATGAGGCGTGCAATACTACCCTAATCTAAAGTGTCAAAGTAATAATGACATACTTGATACCATTGACTGTTATAATAAATTCGAATACATAAAAGTGATAGCGATGCTTTATTGTGGAAGAACTGTGGAAGAATTGGGAGCTAGTCCCGACACTGTTATAAGTAACGATTTTAACTATGGCATGCTACACATAGCCTGCCCTTATCGTCAGCGTGAAATTATTATTTTATTAATAAATAAAGGAGCTGACATCAATTGAAAAGATCGTTAAGGTAAGACACCGCTCTTCTATGCAATAGCTTTATGATTTAATTTATATTTAATGAAATTTTTCACTCTATTCTTAATTAAAACTTATTAATATTGGTTTGTTATTTTTATTTTTTATAGTTTATACTTATTAGTTTGGTTTTTTAGAAAAGCGTATATTTTATTTTATTTTAGTTTTTTTGACCATTATTTTTATCAGAACAAAATTAATAGGTGATTCAATCACTAAAAATTGTAAATTTAAATTTAATTTTCTGCTTTTTTTTGTTGAATTGAAAATTCTACTCTTTGGTATTTGGAAATTTGTAAATATTTTAAAGAATCGTTAGAAATTATTAATATTAATAATTCCTGCCTTATCGACTATAGATAAAAATAATATAAATTGGCAAAAACCTTATTTTGTTAATTGAATAATAGAATAATCTTATCAAATTAGTGTATTGTCATCAGTCCTCGATAAATCTATACAGTATGATGAAATCTGGCCGTTTAAAGTTGGTCAAAATCGCGCCTAAAGGAGTCGGTTCCAAACAAACAAACATACAAGTGAAGCTAATATAAAGCGTGTAATTAGTTACTTTAAAAAAGTATTGAGTATGATGGCAGTTGACACATACTCACTTTTTATCTGATCTCTCCCAAAGTCCACCATAACTGAACTTACTAATCTAGCTGTCAATGTTAATTCTGTTAAGATAATCAAAACCAATAGAATACGATACCAACGCTGTGCCAGTTGACTTAGAATCATGAAAAATCGAAAAATCTAAATGCCGTTGTAGTAACATTAAAAAAAGTACAAACTCATTTGCAGTTTATAAACTAATTGCGGTCAATGACTATGTATGAAGACAAAAGTTTTCTAAAGGAAAAGTTAGATTTTTTTATTGTTTTAATAGTATAAAATAGGTAAACTTGAATCAATAAGTTTTATTAAATACTATTAATTTATAATAGAAGAGAGAAGTTGTAGTAGTCTATATATGCACACTAGCAGTATGACAGCTTGACTATAGTATCCTCCTGGGTGTTACTTTAGACTTATGATGTTGGCAACACTTATAATTTGAGTAGCATCCTGTTATTTAATATTGGTAGGACTAATATGAGTAGCATTTTGACTTTCTTGAATGTTGGCCAAATGATAAACACAAATCAAAGAAGTATTCCTAGTCGCGAGTATTCCTAGCAGTAACTCTGAAGCTGTAAGTCTTAAGTATAAGCCCAGGAGGTAGTTACTACACCGTTCGGGGCCCCTGGCAAATTCATCAGATGGGGCCCCCCTCCTCCAATATTAAGAAACTTAACCCAGGTACGCGTCAAGCATCTTCTGCGCCGGTGTGCGAAATACTTATGAGCGCTTATACTTGAAGAGCAAAAAAAAAGTTCGCCACAGGTATCCTGCATGGCAAATACCTGCACCACAGTTATAAATTTTACTAAATATTGTAATAATATTGTATATAATATTGTAATAATATTGTATATAAATATTGTAAATATTCAAGACCACCTGTGTTCACAGCCTTCTCTGACCGGGGGCCTCCATCGACTCGGGGCCCCTGGCATTTTTCCGAAATGCCACCCTATAGTTACGCCACTGCCAGGAGGATATTCTAGTGAAGTCGTTATACTGTTAGTCTGCGTATAGACTACAACTTCTTTTCTCTTATTTATTAACAGTACATACAATTATAATATGAAACAATAAATATAGTGTTAGCAAAACTTATCAAATTACAATATAAAATTTGTAAAATTAAAACTCAATTGTTTTTTCACTTATTTCTGAAAGTATTTTAATTCTGTATTAATATACATTATTCTCATTATATCAATGTTATCCATAAAAATATAGTATATTTTATTGTGTAAACTTTGTATAAGTAACATGGTTATTTAACTTTTTACGCAGATCTACAGTTATTAACGGCACGTGTTATCTTATATATAAAATTCTCGTGTCACAATGTTAGTTACCATACTCCTCCGAAACGGCTTAACCGATTTTTATGAAATTTTGTGTGCATATCGGATAGGTCTGAGAATCGGTCAACAAAACTATAGAATAAAAAAAAATCTATTTTTTATACCCCTAAGTGATAAGGGTGGCCCACGGTGGCAAAACAACGTTTGCTGGGTCAGCTAGTATATATATATTATGACTTAAATTCACATTTTTAAATAAAAAATAGATTAAAATTGATGTAAAAAGTTAAAGGCGCGAACATAAATATAAAATAAGTAATAAATCGAAAATCATGAAACATAATAATTTTTATTTATATAATTTAGTGTGGGTGAAAATTACTATTAATACCTAGTATAAATTATATCTACTAAATAATACTTAATTGCAACATAATATACTAAAACGTGGAACACGACAATTTTTAACCCCATAAAGAAGAACTATAAACATAATTTATGGCAAATATGAGATTTTATGGTTGTAGTTTTTTAAAGGAAATATTAGGTTGGGGAAAAAGTTTCTTCGCATTTTTTAAGAAAATTCAAAACATTTTTTAATATAGTCTATTTACATTTAACTAAAGTATGTAGGTACCATTTTGTTCAATATCTTTTTGCCATCTTGTAGGTAGGGACAAGATCCCATTGCTATAGAAATTTTGGGGCTTCTGATCAAAAAACCGTGACAAGTAGTTTTGGCAGTCTTCTCGTGATGTTAACCTGACACTTCCTAAAGAATTCTGAAGAGACCGAAACAGGTGGAAATCTGAAGGTGCAAGGTCAAGACTATACGGCGTATGTATGTTAACCTCCCAGCTAAACTTTCTTAATTTTTGCTGAGTGGATAAAGATGTGTGAGGTCTAGCGTTATCATGATGTAAAACCACACCCCTTCTGTTGATTAATACCGACCGATTTCTCTCAACTTCTTGCTTAAATCTCATCAGTTGTTTGCAGTAGAGTTCAGAATCGATGGTCCTGCCTGGTGGTAACAGCTCATAATGAATAATGCCCGTCCAATCCCACCACACCCACAGCATCACCTTGTTGCGAGTTAACCCAGGTTTCGCCATAGTCTGTGAAGCCTGACCGGCCTTTGATCACGACCTTTTTTGCATGTTCTTGTCGTACGTGATCTACTTTTCATTACCAGTCCAGCTTCTTCAAAAATGGTTCGGTTTCATTACGTCGTAATCACAAATGAGTTCATTAGGTTTCTTTCAGTGACCTCGTGAGGTACCCAAATATCGAGCTTTTTTGTGTACCCAGTTTTTTTCACATGCACCAAAATTGTTTTGTGGTCAATTCAGTTCTTCAGCTACATCGTAACTACTGATATGGCGATCTTGCTCCACTTTTTCAAAAATGGCATCCATTTTATTCGTAATAGGGCGACCAGAGCGAGGTGCATCTTTGACATCAAAATTTCCAGATTGAAAACGCTTAAACCAAATTTGTGCTACTCTCACAGACACTGCACTAGGTCCATAAACATCGAAAAAATTTTTCGTGGCTTGCGTTGCATTTTTACCTTTTTTGTAGTAAAATTTTAAAATGTATCGAACTTCTTTATTAGATTCACTCATCTTCACAGTACGAAAAACAAATAAAAATCACACATTTTCCTAATTTGAATTTGGAATTATCTTCTGTAAAATGTAAACTTTGAATGATACCAAAACCAGCCAGATACAAATAGTATAGCCAAAGAGATTTTATTACAAGTTCATACATACTATAATGCGAAAAGACTTTTTCCCCAACCTATTATATTAATAAAATATCGGGACATATTAGGTTCATTTTTTCCAAAACATGCAACAATGCGAAAAACCGAGAACCCATTTTTTTTACATAATTGTTTGTAAATTTTGCAATTTTTGCAAGCGGCCCTTGAATTTTCCCAAATATCTACTTACATACCATTCCGAATCGAATGACACCTCAATCATAATTTTCGGAGAATTAGAAAATGTTTCGACCTAATTGGCACTTGCACTTGTTGACTAGACTATAAAGTGTTTTCGCATTCTTTATTTATAATATTTGATAATTTTGGAATTCTAAAAAATGTAAAGTCTGACCGAAAGTTCGGTTTAGCTTTCGGATTCGGTAGAGGGTCGGCATAAAATTGGTTTCGGTTTAGTTTAGGTTTCGGTGGCAAACCTACCGAAACTGCATTCGCTAGTTTTCGCACTGTAATCGGTCATGTTTGGCGCGTTGAATTCAAACCAACAAAGACATTTTCCACGTTCTAATCATGTCGTGACTTAAAAATAAATTATCTATATGCCTTAAATATGTAATGTAAATATAAAAAAATAGACTGATTATAAACACTTTTTCTTCATTTTTTCCTCAGAACATGATCCTTGTAGGAAGTTTCGATTTCGTTTTCGGCCGAAACTGACACCGTTGTCGAAATTAGATTTTTCCGTTTCGATCGCAAAAACCAGGACACTAGAGTTTTTTTTTTATAACAAAAAAAGTTAAAGTTCCTTACAAGGATCATGTTGGATTACATACTAATAGTATTCCATAACCGCCCCAACTAAGCTAAATGCTAGTGTTAGGAGTGGGTCACGCCAGTAGTCCAATGACTGGGGTTCAAACCCACGACCTTTCGATCGTAAATCCAAAGCCTTAACCACTGAGCTATTGCCACTTCAATTCAAATTCTTTAGAAAAAACTCAAAAGTTTAATTTAAACTTGTAAAATCTAGTTTATAAATTAAAAACTGTAATAAATTGTTACGGCCCCGTATAATGATCACATAAAACTTAAACATTTCATTATAAAACTGAGTATATAATTACTTTAGTAGCATGAAATCTATCAGTCTAAAAAATTTATCAACCACCGGAGGACAAAATGGTATCCCGTCTTCTACTTCTTGGTATCTTATTAGCATTTCTAATATGCCATGTCAATTGCAATTGTAAGTTTAAATTTTCATTTAATATGGTCGATCATTATTATCAATATTTAAATATATTATTTTAAACTATTACATTTTTTTTATTATTGTAAAACGACAAATGTTTATTCCAGTTTTGCCTTACTATGGTCGTTCCGGCTTTGGATTTCCAACTATTAATGGTATATACATTCTTTATGTAAAACTATCACTCAATAATAATTTTTATGGATGTATCTAATTATTTTAAATAAAATATGGATACATTCAAGTTTTATATAGAAACAGTTAGCATATATTCACAAACTGTGGATATTATTTGACTGTGGATTTATATTTCTATTCACGTAGAATATTTACAGGCAGTGGATATTCTACGTGAATAAAAATATATGCAAACGTTGCACTAAATTTTTAATTTTATTTGTTAATTGGATTTATTCTAGTTTTAGTGTTTAAAATTGTTTTTACATATACATATATTTTTAGTGAATCCGGTGAACAACGCTGAAGCAAACAGCAACTCCAATCCTTATGCGAACCAAGATGCGAGCGCAGATATATAGTAAAGTTAGTTATGATTTTATTGAATAAATAAAAGAAAATAAACTTAAATAAATGATCTAATAACCATTGTAATACGTTATAAAAATTGAAGAATTTTGTTTATAGGAATTAACCCGGTCAGTTTACGTCATGCATTATGAAAAATAAATAAAAATTAACAGATTTAAATCGTTTTATTTATTTCAATATTTATAATTTTATTATTATTTCTATTTAACAATTATCCTAAATAAACAAGTCACAAAAATATAATTATCATGTCTAAGAAAACCCTTTATTCATTAACTATATTGATACTATTGATATTGAACTTTATTATAAATTTACATTATAACAAAGATAACTTTAATATCTAAAGGGAACAGAAATAGCTGATAATACTACATATTTTGCATGTTTTTTGGTCTATATTTTTTATTCCTATTAAATATTACATTATGAAAATGCCGTTGTTTATTAAATAAGTTAGTTTTTTCTAAATATTATTTTTTATTAATATTGGATTTACCCATGCAACCAATGCATTTTAGACAATGAAGTGGCAGTTTATTGATGCTCTTTTTGAAAAAGTCTGCTGGATGGGAGGCAACTAATTCTTCAAAAGCATTTTGAAATGCCTCTCGGTTATTAATTTTTTTTTCCGCCAAGAAGTTATCCAAATTCTGGAAAAAGTTAAAGTCTGTAGGAGCAAGGTCTGGTGAGAAAGCTTCCAACCTTGTAATTTAGAGACCGTCTACTGTGCAGTATGAGGTCGTTTTCCTGCAGGAGTAGCGGAGCCGAACGATTGATCAAAGCTGGTCAGAGATGTGCAAGCTTCTCCATCATTGTGTTCAGTTCGTCACAATACACATCTTCAGTAAATGCTCATCCCGTTTGGTAAGAAGCTGTGATAAATAACACCTGCACTAGACCACCAAACAATGACCATCACTTTTTTAGGTGTCAGTTTTCGTTTTGGGCATTGTTAAGGTGCTGAACCAGGATATAACCAACTTGCTGAGCGCTTGCGATTGTCGATCAGAATCCATTTTTCGTCACAAGTAACAATGCGAATCCTTCCTTTGTGTGCCTGTTGAGCTGTGCAAGGCTCGACTCGACGCGTGCCTCGCGCTGGCGATAATTCAATTCGTGGGGCACCCATTTGTCAAGCTTTTACCTTGCCAATTTGACGCAAATGGACAAATAGTGTTTTGATACTAACATCAAAAGCTACTGCTAATTCAGCTGTAGATTAAGAATCATCAGCTATCACAATCGCCTTTGATTCGTCATCGTCGACTAAAGTTTTCGGTCGACCACGGGGTTCATTTCTTAAGTAGAAATTTCCAGAACTGAAGCGGGCAAACCAATAACAGGTTTAACCAATAACGATTGTTAGTAGTGTTCGCTCCGTGCTTCTGCCGATTTGCTGCCACGACGCGACGGTACTCCATAATCACTCAAATTATAAACGTATTCAAGATGACGAAAAACGTACAAATGCGATGAAAACAGAACGCTGACCATTAAATAAATGACCAATTTTCATAATCGATAAAAACATAGATAAAAATAAAATAAATATTTGAACTTAAAATTCTTAGCGAAAAAAATTTTTTATTTATCAACAAGAGACAAAAAACGTTAAAATTTTAACTTATTTTATTTAAAATAGCCATGACCACTTTTTAATGTGGAAAAAATATCTAATATACTTAACTCCTAAGTCGATCCAGCTGTTATAACAGCAATTAATTTTTATATAGTATAAATAAAGATAGCCAATTACGATATCAATTTATGAAGGAAACTTTTATTTTATACACTGGACAAACGCTGGTCATATTTTGATGTTGTTGGACGTTGGAACGTTAGAATTAAAAATGCAACATTTTTATTTATGTAATCAGTAGGAAATACTTTATACATACATCGCACACACACCTTTTTGGAAATCTAATCTTTACAGGGCAGTCACTTCCCGCTGTCTGTAGACTATGCTACGGATTTTAATGCGATTTTCACTAATAGACACTACTACTATACTATAGTATAGTATAGTATAGCATACATAGTACAAAACTATGATCTTAAAAAAAAAGGTGTGTGTGCGATTCACACACGATAGAAGTGAAACTTCAGTAAATCGACAAAAGAATGAGATGAATATATATAATAATACTAGGGGCCCATACCGGCTTCGCACGGGTGGAATATTTAGTTTAAAACATTTTGGCTCTCCCGCATTTCGGTGCCCCTCTACCTCGGCGTTACTCGCTACCACTCGCTGCACTTCGAGTATCACCGAGATAGAACTACACTGGCCCGTCACGTCGGCGTGTATTTTTTGTTTATATTGATATTTTTAATTTCGTAATATCTTTTGAATGGAAAGTCCGATTTTAATAATTCAAAAAGTAATTTACAGGTATTGAAACAGTCTTGAATGTGAAATAATTTATTTGGATAAGGATTAATACAAAGGTATAGAAAACATGGTCTGATTTTGATAGGCATTTTTATCAACTTTTAAAATATAAAAAAGTAGTTATAGTGACATAACTATAATAGTTGGACATATTATAATATATTTTATTTTTAGAATATTTATTAGTATATTATTATAAAGTATTATACACTTTGCATATTTTATTACTGTGTAAGTTGTTTGTGTATTTGGTTGTAAATTGCTAGTATTAGTAGGTATATCTTATAGCTACACCACCCACTCTATGTAGTTTAAATTCCTTCTCATTCCAAGTTTAGGTTTTCTGGAAGAGATGGCGACTTAGTCATTGTATATCATAGTAAACATGAATCCTTCATATACTTAATTTTTTTTATGGTGTATACAAACATATACTTATCCGAATTAAATAAAACTTTTACTACACTTGACTACGAAATATATTAGCCAAAACTTGACTGGTCTGCTATTGACCATCATTCGTATGCCAAGTTTAAGCTAGATAAACCATTAATCTTAAATAATTAGACCGCCATATTGGATTTAGAATGACGTTTTTATGAAGCGTGAGAAAAATCTCAAAATTTGATAGGTGTAATTTTTGATTTGTCCAAGGCCTTTGATTGTGTTCAACATGAAACACTTTTTAAAAAACTTAATTATTATGGTATAGGTGGCGTTTCACTAGATCTAATTGCCTCATACCTAAATCAAAGAGTCCAGAGGATTACTTATTAATGATGTAAAATCTTCTGGATCTTTGTTACAAATGGGCGTTCTACAGGGATCCATTTTAGGACCGTTTTTGTGTTTGATGTATATTGATGATCTGCCATACAATGTCAAGAATTTGTGTGATATTATACTTTTTGCTGATGATAAATCTCTTATATTTAAAGTAAATAGAAATAAACATAACTATGAAGATGTAAACAGTACATTGTCGCAGGTTCTTCAATGGTTTACGGTAAATAACTTAGTTAATGCTAAAAAGACTAAATACGTTGAGTTTGCTTCACCTAATATTAAAAATCAAAAATTTAACTTACTGTTAAATAATGAAGTTTTAGATATGTTGGACTCAACGGTATTTTTGGGTATAACTTTAGATTCAAAACTCCAGTAAAACCCCATTTATCATCTCTAGCGGACGAAGACTCAGCTCAGCCGCCTACGCAGTGAGGAGAGTCAGACAAATCACCGATATTAATACTTCGAGGCTAGTTTACTTCATTTACTTTCACAGTTTTATGTCATTTTGCTGTGAGGTAGGGCCGCGGACATTGAATACATTTTTATTCTTCAAAAGAGAGCTGTTCCGGTTCCGTTTATAACCTAAGAGCGGGATTCCCTAAGAGAAGTTTATAAAAAAATACACGTCCTTACAGCCCCATCTCAAAACATATAATGTAATATTTGGTTCATTTACCAGAATATCCATTCGTGTTCAAAACACAGTGATAAACAAAATGTTAATAATAGAAACAGAAATAAATTTATAAATTCTTTATTGTCGTTGATAACTCATAACTAGTTCGCCTCAATGTTAACCTAAAAATACCCACTTTTATGCTTTTATTTATTTATTATTGTTTTAATAGAAACTAAGTACGCTACTTTCATTTGTATAATATATTCATATGTTAAATTTCTCATGTAAGTGAATTTAATATGTAAATTCTTAATGAGAATAAAAAAATCTTTAACCGGAATTTGTAACGCTTTACTTTCTTCTCCACAAAGTCAGCAATAGTTTCATGGTGCTTGGTTGTCGCATCTATAATAAGTTTCCACAGCCTTTATTAGACTTACCACTTCAACAATTTAAAACTCGGATCAAGATATCATTAATAAATAAAGCATACATAATGTACAGGACTACTTAAATTATGAGAAGGCTTGGAATTTAAATGACGTTGACTGTCAAGCTAAATCATTTGTATAACAGATTATGTAAACAAACATGGCTTTTGAAAAGAGCATTTTCACCTAGCATTTTCACCTAGTCTAAATGTGCATCTCAATCGGTTTAGTGTAGCTGTTTTAAAATTTGGTTGGAAAATTTGATTCAAACATACATACTAAGGCTTCTAAAAATGGAATTTTATAAAATAAAATGATTAATGTCCAAAAAAAAAATAATGAAAATTCTCATTTTTCATATCTCTGACTACCCTCCATCTCTGACTCCTTAAATTGAAAAATAATTTAGTAAGTTTCGTTATTATGAGACAATTTGAACATTGTCCTTTGCCTTTCTGACATATTTATACTTAAAAAAAAAAAATTCAGTACTTTGTAAATATTCCATTTGATTTCCTTCATAACAATTTATGATTTTAACAATAGGTAATAATATTATAAAAATATTTGTAATAATCTTTTTTATGGATTTAATAAATTATATTTTTATTGTAGATAGCACACATCTACGTATAAATTGTAATAACTATAGTACTAAAAACATTTTAATTATAAAATTATTTCAAACGTGGTACACGAATATTTTTATTTATAACTAGCGGCCCATCCCGGCTTCGCGCGGGTGGAATATTATTTTTAAAAATATATTGGCCCTCCCGCATTTCGGAGCCCCCTCTCTTGCCGCTTTACTCGCTGCGCTGCGTCGCTACACTGGCCCGTCGCGTCGTCGTGTATTTTTTGTTTATATTGATATTTTTAATTTCATAATATCTTTTGAATGGAAAGTCCGATTTTAATAATTCAAAAAGTAATTTACAGGTATTGAAATAGTCTTGAATACGAAATAATTTATTTGGATAAGGATTAATACAAAGTTATAGAAAACATGGTCTGATTTTGATAGGCATTTTTATCAACTTTTAAAATGTAAAAAAGTAGTTATAGTGACGTAACTATAATAGTTGGACATATGGTCTCGCGGACTTTTTTGTAGATATTGATACGTTCTATAATATTCTAGAACATTTTTTTGTTCTATCATCAATACTTTTTACAGCGCATGCGATGAAAGATATTTTATGGCAAATTTTTTGGCACCTTGGGTTGGTTTTCGTGAGATTTCCTAAGGATCTCTAATTTTTTCTTGTAATAAATATAGCTTATGTTACTCAGGGATAATGTAGCTTTCTAATGGTGAAAGAATTTTTGAAATCGGTCCAGTAGTTTTTATGTTTATTCGTTACATACAAAAATACAAAAATACAAATCTTACTTCTTTATAATATTATTATTATTATTATATTATTATTATTATTATTTATAATAAAAAAAAATTCCAGGGTATAAAAGAACTTATTCTCTTACCTGTCTCTACAATTTATCTAGTCCTTTGTAGTAGGCTACCTACGACAAAATGGCAGCTAAAATATTTGTTTTTACTATAATTTTCGTTTCCATTGCTTTCATAGGAACTCGTAAGTATAATTTTATCTTAGAATTTGAGATTAATTTGAAAGATAATAATTGATAATAAAAAATTATATAGATATTATATATCTACAAACGCGTAATAAATGCAGAAGTGTTTGTTACTTTGTCTTTCTTTCTGTAACAATAACGATCCTAGGGTTAAACGTGATTTTTAGTAATTATTTGCAGCATCATGCATCTGTTTGAACGAATTATCACATGAATATTTTTTTTTTGATGTTTGAATTATACAATTTCTATGTCTCTGTACAGATGCTCAACATGCGTCGGGTGGAGCTGTAGGCGGACCTTTACCTAGCGCTCACGGAAACGCTGCTAGCGGTGGCTTGGGACCTACAATAAACGGTATATGTACAATTAAAATTTTATTTCGTATGATATTTTATATTAGAAAAGAAATAAAAGTGTATACTTTAAAAACTGTTTATGTTAGTTTAAAATTGTTACATAAAATATGAATATTAAACAATACTTAATTTAATTAATATTTGCGCAGTAAATCCTGTGAACAACGCGGAATCGAATAGCAACTCAAATCCTTATTCGAACCAAGATGCCTCTGTACGCCCAGGATACTATTATTGGTTAGTATAACATATCTTATTAAAAAATCGGCGTTTCTTCGTAATATCGTTTCTAATTGGAAGAACACAGAAGAACAGTCTACTAACTCTTTTAGTTAGACAGCCAGACCTACGTTGTTATACAAAATCTTAATAAAAATAATAAGTCATTAAGAATTTTAAGTGACGATGGCTTAGGAAGTTATTAGGAAATATCGTGCGGTATTCCTGACATCATAGTATATATGATCTTTTGAGATTATGGGATGTATTATAATATACATCCTCCAATAACAAAGTTATAAGCGTCTTTTTAGTCTGACACTTTATAGGTACTTCACCGTAGGTCTAGCACACCAGGGCTCTCGGACAATAGTAATCATACAAATAATTAATGGTTCTGCCTATAGCCTAATTTCAACATAACTTTGGTTAGAAATTTCAAGTTAAAGTCTTCCTAGAGATCTCCAGAGGATTTGGTGTTTATAATATTACAATAAATTTCCTAATATTTGACTTATATTTTTTCAGATTCCTGACCGAAGAATTGATTATAGTAAAAACTTCATAAATTAACTACGTTATAAAATGTCTGTCATAATTTTACTTGAAATCCTAATCCATTTTTATATAAAAATATAAGCTTTTTGCTCTTCTTTTTTATATAAACTTTAAGGTATTTTTATATATAAATCTGAAGAGCTTGTTTGTTTGCTTGAACGCGCTAATCTCAGGAATTACTGGTCCGATTTGAAAAATTCTTTTAATTTTAGAAAGCCCATTTATCGAGGAACGCGTCGCGTAAGTCGACTAGCAATTTAATAAAATGCCTATATTTTATGTGTATGCATTTATTTTATAATCTATAATTCGAAAGTGGATAATCGATAAAATTGTATCGATGTAATCAATCTAAAAAGGTTTCGATAATCGAAACCAAGTTGATTAAAAACGTACGTTAACGGAATACTAGATATTAATTCCAGTAGAGTAAAAAGAATTAATAAAAAATATATTTTGTCAATAAATCGATACTATTATTATAGGGAAATTGTTTTTTCCTTAATGCTATGCGAATTCGTAAATACTAATGCGGCTGATCATAATACTAATGAGGGATCGATTGATTTGTTATCAATGTCATCGGCCGATCTTATACATTGCTTAGATCACAAAATTCCTGGGTATTTTATGATATGCCCATTTATAATAAATTGACGAGAGCAAACTATTTAGAGATTCACTTCACGATCAACTTACGTTAGGATCCTAGGGATCACTTTTGTTTATACTAATCAAATAAATTTTTAAAAATATTTTAATATTTGTTAGATCAAAATAAACGTCCGCACAGTTCAAGCTTCGTTGTATTTATGTTTAACTTTAATGCACTTTTAGTTTGTTAGTTTTTATAAATGTAGAAACTGTACTGCACATAATATGTCTAAATTGTTAAATGTCGATTCTTCGATGTAATTTGAGGAGAAATGTCGATGACTTAGATATTTTGAATTAATATTAAAAAATGCAAAATAAAGATTTGATACTGTTTGCGTAAAAATATGTTTATTAAGAGTATGGGAGCTATACTGCGCAAAAACACTTAAACGACAATATTAACATGTATTCTAGATAGAAGCCGAGTAGTGCCTGGGGCTTGAGACTCCGAAGCAGGTTTAAAGACCCACCTCCGACCTCACTACCGAATATTTTAATATTGGCTGCTAGGCCTCCAAATAACACTATAATTGTACTACGCGAAATAATTTGACAGACTGGCTCAATCCTATCGGAATGAAAAGTTATATATTGTCTACTCGAAATAAGGTAAAATTAACTACCCTCAAAAATTAATTTATTATTATTATTATACGGTGATGCTAACTTGTTAATTATACACACATAAAGAATAAGAATACTTGTTATATAATTTCCCTTTTTTATTAATAAGATATTTCTTTTTATTTGAGACTATGTAAATCAAATCCTTATATAACAATAATATACTGAAAGATTTATAAAATGGTCTTGTAGCATGCATTTTTCTCATTTTTACTCACCATATCTAAAAGCTATGTGTTGCCACTAGTTGTATGATAAGTGCATCGTCAAATAAACAAAGTTATCCTTGTATATAATATTTGCCTGACATTGCTAATGAATATGTACATTTAGTCTAGTCAACAAGTTCTTTAGCAGAATATTAATAATTCTAGGTAAGTATAAATTTAAACTAGTATATTATTTAAACAAAAATATATTTATTGCTATAACTTATACGTAATTAGAAAGATATTTTATTATAGAACAAAAAAGTTCTTGGGTCCGTAGCTGTATGTATATTATTTAACAGAAATTTAAGAATAAAATAATTATTTAAACAATCAAACTATTAAAAAGAACGATTATAAACAATAAAAAAAATATTTAAGAAAAAATTTTTTTCAAAAATCATTATTTCATCTATACAATATAAGGTAAATTTTAATTTTTAAAATCCCAAAATAGTCTGTTTGTTTGTAAACAATTTCTTAACAAATGACGTAAAATTTTTTTTCCAATGGTAATTAATACCTATATTAAATGTCAAAACAGCAATAATAAGATATTACTCAAAAAAAAAATTTTTTTGATAACATTTTTCAAAAATTTCATTTTCTGTTAATTTAAAAAAATTATAATTAACAAAATAATAAACTTTAATAATTTTTTATGCATTACTTTATTAAGTACCTAAATGCGAAGAGATCCACGAAGCGAAAAATTTATAGACCAATTATTTAAACTTTTATGCCGTAATTTAAAAACAGAGATTGGAAAAAAAATAGTTAATTAACAATGGTGTAACTTTTTGAAAAATCGACGTATAATTTTTTTTTCACCGAGGTTTTTTTCGTTCAAGTGTCTGGATTACACCATAATTCATTTAAATTTTTATATTGTTATTTAATATGATAAAAAAATTATTTTAGATGATATACCGGCTTTTTAGACTGCGCGCCTATGCTGTAACGACCTTGCGGATCCCAATTTTCAGCGTTATAAAAAATTATAAATAATAGAAATAGAGTTCCGGGAGTACGGACTATTTTTTTGGAAATTTCAACAATTTTTTTCAAAATTCCTTAAATATCATTATCTTCGAAATTATTAACGAAAAACTAAATACCTTTTTTTATCTTATTTTGTTAATAACAATCGCAATTTTTTATGTGCTAATAAACCCTTAAAAAACATTTTTCTAGACGTCATTCCGAATCGAATGAGCTATCGCACATATTTTTTTGAACTTGTTGACTAGACTAATTGTACACTATTTAATATAGTTGTAGCTATAATTTTACTTTATATTATGTTCCTGACATCTTGTATCTTTGGACACCTATGGCTACAATTTACATTACCATTCTTCCATATAAATGCCCCAATAATCATTATTTATATAGAAGCACATATTCATGTATTCAGTATCTTACGAGTAATTTATATAATACTAGCTGACCCAGCAAACGTTTTGCAATAATCATTATTTCTAGTCGGCCACTCCTATCACTTAGGGGTATAGAAAGTAGCCTATGATCTATTCTTAGACCACAAATATACGCAGAAATGTACCGACCCGCGCGACTTCGTTCGCATGTTGCTCCGCTCCTATAGGTCGTAGCGAGATCTTAAATAGCCTAAGTTACTCCTTGTTACATTAGCTATCTGCCAGTGAAAGTCCCGTTAAAATCGGTACAGCCATTTCAGAGATTAGCCGGAACAAACAGAGAGACAGACAAAAATTGTAAAAAAAAAAAAAAAAATGTTATTTGCTATATTATGTACCGTGTATACATCCATATGCACTTAGTATAAAGCGGTTATTTTTAAATTACAAACAGACACTCCAATTTTATTAATTATCTCTCTACCTCTTTATCTCTTCGCTGAGATAAAATACATTATTTTTAAACTCTTTGTTTATGCAAATGGGGAGGAAATTTAGTTTGTCTGTGCGTCGATGAGATTATTTTCGATGAGAAATAAGTTCTTTATATATTAATACATATAACCCATACTTTTATTACACTGTTTAACGATAACATCAAACACTACACATGACTATAATATTTTTATATCTATCTATGTTTTCTTTATATAAGGACTCGTAATACAAATTTAATACATTCGTGCTGCAAAAATGGCGATTAAATTGTTTATTTTTAGCGTTATTTTCGCGTATATTGCATTCCTAGGAGCTCGTTAGTATATTTTTGTGTTGTAAATATTTTAATAAACAAAAATTTAATTACTTATTAGTGAAATTATTATTAAAATTTTAATTCAGAATTTTAAATACATTTCCAGAGGCTGACTATACATCGGGTAGAGGTATAGGCGGACCAATACCAAGCGCGTATGGATATGCTGAAGGATACGGCTATGGTCCCACAATAAATGGTAAATAATATATACAAGCATCTAAAACGATTGTTAAAGAAAGTTTCATCAAATGTTCATAGAAATAGCATTATTAAATATTCTCTTACAGTGAATCCTGTCAACAACGCAGTAGCAAATAGCAAATCGAATCCTTCTACTGACCAAGAGGCCAATGCAAATCTTCCTGGAGGTATAAGACCCATATTCAGCACTGGACCAGTAACCAACCCTTGTTGGTTAGTATATTTATTATACATTATTAATTTATTATTATTTTTTTTTTTTTGTTATATTTAAAAATGTAGTTAATAAGATTTTAAGGAAAATTAGAGAATAATATTAAAAAGATAAGTAATCTATATATACAAAAGAGCTGGGTTAGTGACACCATTTATAACTCAAAAACTGATAGACAGATTTTGATGACATTTTGTACTGAAACAGACTAGAACTTGGGAAATGACATAGGCTATCTTATATCTCAAAATATGGCTTGAAGGGTTTGAAATAGGGGACAAAAGTTTGTATGGGACTTCGTCATATACATATAGAGAAATACGTTGAAAATTAAAATGTAAAATAAAATCACAAGTTTTTCACTTTATACGTTTATATTATATAGAAAAAATCTGGAAACATATTTAGACTTGATACACGAAAGCCAATAATAAATTACATAACAAAGTTCTTGCTCCAATTTTTTTTGCTGACCAATAAAATATAAATGCTAAATATATACATTGTAATGAGAATTTATGTTTTTTTTCAGATATCTGGCGGAATTAAGGTCAATCTACGACAAAGTCAAAATTGAATTGTAATGTAATAAATATAATTCAATTATTAAATAATCTTGTTTTATTTTCTTATCGGAAACACAAACTAACTTAAATTTTTAAATACTTTAGCCCACGTTTGATTCATACATGTTCACTATAAGGACGAAAATAACATATTATAATTTTTACTTTTATTTAATTTTGTAATACTTTCGTTAATGTAGAAAAAAGAATAAACATTTTTTTAATAAACAAATTCACTTCAGGAAAAAAAGTGACATGCGATATGTGTTAAGCTTTATGTTCGACTTTTGTGTATTTTTTTTTCAAAAATTATTATTTAATTTGGAATATCCTTAGGTATATTTTGAAAATAATATTCAAAGAAACTAAAACTGTGAGCCAAGACGTGTATGTTAAAGGGCACAGGACTTCTTACACTCCAAAAGATACTTAAAAATTCGAATGACTGACTAGAACAAGGGAGTCAAAGATCGTTATATACTTTATTGTACACAAAACTTAAATGCTGCCAGGCAATCGATCTCTTCCAGGCAACCTCTTATAATCTAAATAGAAAATAAGCTACGAATATAAGATGACTTGGCATCGTAGCAACTTCGTAGACATACAAAGGACAATGTTCAAGCCATTCCATTTGTAGTCCAACGAAGTGTGGAGGGTGGGTGGTCATATACTTGATAAATTACGAACTGAAATTGTTATTAAATACTCTCACTGTCAAACTCAAACTCAAAATATTTTATTAAAATAGACTTTTTACAAAGTACTTTTGAAATGTCAAAATGGGTCAGTTCGGAAAGCAGTTTCCTTTTTTTTTATCGTTTATAGGCAAGCGTTTGACCGTAATCTGCCTGATGTTAAGCACGATACGGTCTAAGATGTAACACGCTTACCTAGAAGGTACCTGTTTACTCTGATTTTGAAGACACCAACGTTGTACGTATCTGGAAACACAAACTCCGGCAAATCGTTCCACAATTTCGCAGTGCGAATAATGAAAGTGGATTCAAAGCGTTTGGTACGCACATTGGGAATTTCCACCATGTACCGATGTCGCTTTGGTCGCGTTTGCCGGGGTGTTCGATAGTAGATTGGGGCAGGTGGTGGTTAAGTCATGGAGTTCTTCAGTGCACTCTCCGAAATGCATCCGGTAAAACACCGATAAGGAGGCAACCTTCCGACGGTGCTCGAGGCTTTGCAGCCGAGATTTGAGCAAAGTGTCGTCTCCTATTAACCTTCTGGCGCGCTTCTCAACCGATTCTAAGGCCTCAAGTTGGTACTTGGCAGAGCCGTCCCAAAGATGAGAGCAGTACTCCATACACGACCTGATTTGCGCTTTGTATAAGCTGAGCAGGTGTTCCGGAGTGAAATAACGTCTCACCTTTGAGAGGATGCCAAGTTTTTTTGCGGCTAGCTGGGCTTTTGACTCAATATAGGACCCGAAGTTGAGAGTCGATGAGAGAGTTTATGATTTTAGAGTAACGCCTAAAAGTTCTAGGTTGTCTGTTATTGGCACGGACACATTTCGAAAGGATGAAGATAGATCAAATTTCCTTTTTTTCGCAGTGAATAAACACGCTTGCGTTAAACATGACCCGATTGGCTTCTCCCCAATCAGAGATTACCTTAAGGGTCTCGTTCAAACGTTCAACTATAATCTCCCTTAAAGACCGGATTTGTGCCTCACTTGCTCGCGCACTGGATATATAGCTTTCTAGAACTGTGCTGTCATCTGCATACCCAAAGATACCGGGCTTCAGCAGATCATTAATATGCAGCAGAAATAGTGTCGCAGAGAGCACCGACCCCTGGGGAACTCCGGCATTTATAGCCTTTTGATCCGACGAACAGCCATCGACTACTACTCGTAACGATCAATTCCTCAGGAAATCCGATATCCGATTGCATAAGCTAGCAGGCAAACCGTATGGAGGAAGCTTGCTAATAAGGCCATCGTGCCAAACCCTGTCGAACGCCTTTGAGATATCTAGGGATACAGCAAGTGTCTCCCCATGTTTCTCTATGACCTCACTACATATGTGTGTCACCTGTGGACCGATTTCGACGAAATCCGTATTGTCAGTCACTTATCAGGTCATTGGCTTCTAGGTATATAATACGTTCCATAGTTTTGCACATTATGGACGTAATCGAGATCGGCCTGTAGTTGGCAGGATCAGCACGGCTACCTTTTTTGGGCACGGGTTGCACATTAGCGAGCTTTCAGGATTTCGGGACTAAACCAGTCTCATAAGAGAGACGAAATAGGCGTGTTAAGACGGGAGACAATTCTGGCGCACAATTTTTCAGTACAATTGCTGGAATACCATCAGGTCCGCTAGCCTTGTTCACATCTAGACTGCATAGCATTTTGCGAACTTCCTTTTGCCGAATGTGAATGTCATTCATGTGAGTGTCGGCATTTGCTAGTGTAGGTGGAGTCGCGCTACAAGCGTCTAGATGTGAAGATTCCGCAAAAAGAGAAGACAATGGTCGGATTTACCTAAAGGTGATGAGATCGACTCTGAGTAACGGTCTGGATCTGTGGTCAGCAGAAGGTCCAAACGATAGGACGTATGCGACTCAACGTCAGGTACCCGTGTTGCACCTTGGACCAGCTGGGTAAGATCTAACGCTAGAGCAAGTTTACGGGTCTCCAATCCAGCATGGTCAGTGTCCCGGTATGGGTATAGCCACTTCTTGTGGTGGCAGTTAAAATCCCCCAGTAACACTGTTTGGGCAGTAGGGTAGAGCTTTAGAGCCGCATCGGCCACCTCTCAAAGGTATTCAGTGAGCCTAGTTGTCTCACTATCTCCAGTATGGGAACGGTAAGCACATGCGTATAATATTTTTTCCATACCTGTGTCCACCACAGCCCATAGTACGGAAAAATTGGTGTCTTCAAACTGTCGGAGACGCCGAAAGCAGATGTCATCTTTTGCGTAAACACATACCGCCCAGCCCAGCCCGCACGTGGTTTGAATTGGTTCTCCAGGGTATAACCTGGGTATGAGAGATACGACACTTCGGGTGGACAACCAATCTGCGTCTCAGTGAGAAACAAGAGGTGTGGTTTCTCAGTCTCTAGGTGGTAGTGGACTGGTGTGATATTAGAGTGCAAACCTCTAATGTTGCAGAAGTGCACTTTAAGTGAGAGGGAGTGCAGCCGCTGTGAAACTTTATCTCTATTTTTGTTTCTCATATAATCTACTCGAGTAATTGAGGTAGAAAATCGGAAGTTGAACGTGGCGTCTAGGTGCTTAAGACGTCATGATGCATATTTGGAAAACCGAACACGCTATTGGGGAACTAGATTGGTGACTGTGGGGACGCCCGAGCCCCCCCAAGGTTGTCCATCGGGCCCTCTCGTCCGGTCGCCGACCGGCACGATGGCGCATCCTTGGGATTTTTCGACAGTTGGCGGGGCAGCCTTTCATGAATTGCTAGTTCACTACTTGGGCCCCCTTCTGACTGTGGTCGGCCAGCGGTGCACCGTGCCTCGGATCCCGCTACCCTCCAGGTCCAGTTTCCCAACGTGACGATTGCCAAATACGTTATGTTTGGTCAACTGCAGAGACGCAACTGTTCTGACCCGATTTTCTAAATGGTGTCACCGGACATCGTACCGTAACACAACAACGTTTGACGGCACGGTTTTATCCAGTGGGTGGTCACTAACCACGGCCGAAGCCTACCACCAGTAATGTGTTACCCAATTAGCACCACCCAGAGACCACGTGTGGGGTTTCAGATTAAGGGTATTCTCCCACGGACGAAGGTGACTTAGTCTCTGATGAGAAGAACTGGCAAGAAACTCAACAGTTACTCTTTTCAAAATGCCATTGTTTACATCAGTCTGTTTTACAAAGATATAATCATTTAGCTAAGCATCAACGTCATTTTGATTCCAAGCTTTGTCATCATTCAAGTAATCTAGGACAGAGTAGTAAGCTTTATTTACTAAACACTTTTTTATTTGAGTTTTAGATTGCTGAAGTGGCAAATCTAATATAGGCTGAAGTGGCAAATCTATTATAGATGCGAACACTAAGCCCAATGAAACAATTACTCACTTTGTGGATACGATAGTATGGCGTTACAAGTTTATTTTTATTTCTAGTATTTACACTGTGTCTTTGGAAAATAACGTAATATTCTGATCTTCCGTCACTATATATTTATTGTAATAATAATGTTACAATAAATATATAGTGACGGAACCGTAAGAATACCTATTTTATTATAAACATCTCGAAGGGAATCTCTAGCTCTTAGATAAAAATGGATTCTATTTCCGCGGCGCGGCGCTGGCCCACAACAAAATGCCGACATTATACTGTATAGGTATATAGTCCAATCATTTGGTGACAAAAAAAGATTAACTATAAAGTATTTCTGGAGAATTGAAAATTGACGATTTTGTAGGTTTTGAAGTGCTCTTTCCGACTATTGGTCGGGATTTGAGTCTACCTCGTAGCCGTGTGGAAATGAGCTTTTTTGGTCAAACTACACGATTCGACAAACTGCAGAGCAGTACCTACTGTTCGGCTAAACTCAATATTATTATTAGAGTGATACTGGGTTAAAATAGCTGATGTATAGATATAATAATAATAGGAAATATATTATTTCATAATTTAAATTATTAGGTAACTATCATTATTTATATATTTATAAAGTAAATAGAAAGGGAGATATTATCAAAATAGTCTTAGCCGCCATTTATCCACTACTAGTCGACCCGCACGACTTCGTCCGCGTGTAGCTCCGCTCCTATTGGTCGTCGCGTGATGATATATAGCCTATAGACTTCCTCGATATATGGGCTATCTAACACTGAAAGAATTTTTAAAATCGGACCCGTAGATCCTGAGATTAGCATGTTCAAGCAAACAAACAAACAAACAAACTCTTCAGCTTTATGCTGCACAAGCGCCATTATACGAGGAAATAATTGAATTTCAAGCAAATTACTGGAACTTATATTATAAATGTGAAAGTTTGTATGTTAGGATGTTTAGATGTTTGGATATTTGGATGTACTAAAACGGGAGAACAGATTGAGATGAACGTTGGCACATCCCCGCAGGGCAATTTTCATTGCCCTGCGGGATAATGAAGTGTTTATTGAACATCTGAATATTTTATATATTAAAAAAAATTAAAGGTTTTTTTTTGTTAAGTCTAAGTTCGAATTCCAATGCGAAATATACGAAACTTCTTAAAAAATTTAATTCCTAGGCTAGGGTCAAATTATTAATATGTGCAACGGATATAAAAGTTTGATTGTTTCGCAAACTTAAAAGACTAGATTTATATATTGTGCGTTTAAGAAAAACGGTCTTGACAGACAGACGACAACAACGTCCTATAAGTGTTCTTTTTTCCTTTTTAGGTACTGTACCCTAAAAATAATACTGAAAATCCGGAAATCTTTGTTATTGTAAACAATTGTTATTATAAACTGACCAAAGCGAGAATCATTATGGATATTATACACTATATTATAAAAAAAAGTAATTTAAACATCACGCGCATAGCATAAAATTATAATCGATAAATACACTCACGACTATTTTATTACAATATATTTGCTGACGTAATTAAATAATATTTAAAGCAGAGCTCGATACATATTTCCATATTTTTAAATTTTAGTTGCAAAAAGTAATCCATATCTAATTCTGAAAAATGTTTAGAAAAATCTTTTGGTATTTAATTCCCTTAGCTTTGTTGCTCACAACTAAACATGTTGGTGAGTATTCATTTATTTATTTATTTTATTTTTTTAAATGAAATAATTTTTAAAATTATATTTAATTTATTTACAGAGTGTAATCCTAACGATCTCTCATCAGGTAGTTTTTTTTATTTATCATACAAAATCACAATATTTTTTAAATTATTTATAGTTGTATTTCATTTTATTTTCTATTTTATTTTCAGTATTAGGGCTGTTTGGAGGTAACAACATTTTTTTTAACAACAAAAAAAATTTGATGATAAATTCGATGTTAATTTTATATGATTAGAAATAATTGGTATTAATTTCACTTTAATATAACTTAGTACACGGCTATATTGTCATTTACAGATGATGGCACAGTTCAATCAACTAACGGTACAGTATCAAATCATTTATTTTTTTAATTTAATTTATCCATTAATAATTTGATTTTGAATTTTTATTTTTTTATACAATTGTGTAATTTAATATGTTTTAGTATCTCCAAATACTGCAGCAAATGCAGCCAATTCGGATGTGAATAATGTGAATGTGGATAATGATTCAGATAAATGCCAACCAGGACTAGTTAGTTATACACCTTAAATATAATAACATATAATATAATACCTATTAGAAACTTATAAAAAGTTCTGTTTACTTATGACACAATATGTGGCGACACGACTAAAGATCGCAAAATAATCCAATATAATATAATGACCTTACAAAGAACCTTATTGTGCAAGAAATAAAATCATCATCACCATAACATAAGGAGGGTGTTAGGCCATAGATTGTTGGTAGTCTAGTATTATCTAACACCCTCATGTGCAGGTTTCCTCGTGATGTTTTCCTACACCGTTAAAGAAAGTGATATATTAATTACTTAATACACACATGACTCAGTCAGTCAGTCAGTCAGTCAAAGGTTTTCAGGACCTTCTGAGTAAGACATCAACCTCTTAACCACTATTCTATCACTTTTTTAAAATGAAATATCATATGATATATTAGATTGAGATAGTAATTTCGAACCAAGGCCAAAAAGTTATATTTTAGAATTTAGTTTTAGGCATCTAATATTGTTAGCAATTACCATATTATTATTATTCTGATATCTCTTTTTAATATTTTTCAATTTATTTTTAGTTTGAAGCAGTTTATTCCTTCTTTAGCGAGGTAAGATTTATGAGCGTCGGAAATTCAAAAATTTTATACATTGTTTATTTTCTACTATTTAATAGATACAATAAAAGTAATCAAAAAAAAATTAAAAACACTCATTAGAATCCTAGTGTTTGGAATATTGGTCTAAAAATGAAATTTAAGATTTATATAGAATCAATCTACCTATATATATATGTTTATGTTAAAACGGCTAAACCTTAGATTATTTGATATATAAATAATCTAAGGGGTAAACCGATTTTGACGAGAGGACAAGTCATGCAGGTCAATTGGTATATTAATATATCTATATCTCTTTGACTCAATATATTACTTTTTATGTTTCAGCCTGATTGCTATTCTGATATAGTAAGTTGGTGATATTTGTTTTAACAGTTTAATATAAGTTATTTTCTTAGATAAGATTTATTTTTTATGTAACGTTTTCTTAATACTTGAATATCTATTTGAATAATTTATGATTTACTCTCCTAATAATGTTTTTCCTATATGTATTCAACTTGTTTCCTGATAGTTGATTTAAATTTGTTTTCAGTAAATCATCGCAACACATCGCCGCTGTGTGCTGATCTTGTAGTGCTTGGAAAGAATAAATAAATTTCAAATTGTACTATGATACTATTATTTCAACAAACCCATTTATATAACATTAGCCGGGTCGAGATTAACTAAAAAGATTTTAATTTCTACATTTATTTTTAAGTTTATATTAGGCGTTTAATATCCCATTTTATGAATTTTATATTGAATGTAAAGCCTCAATAATAATAGAGACAATTATGTCATAAATATTTAGTTAAAAAAAAACTAAAAAATATTTTCATATTAGCGAAGAATTTTACTATCTAACTACTTTTGCTTCTATCATTAGATCAGCTTTAAATAATTGCAATCATAACTAAGTATTTATATAAAAAGGTGCATTTCAATATGACAATAGGAAGTAAGTATAAATAGATTTTTAAGATTTCATAATATTATTAGTTTGATTCAAGTGGACCTCATTGTTAAAATAAAAGTAAAATTCAAAACATTCTACACATTATACGCAGAAGATAGGAATTTTGTACATCGCAAGTATAATCCAAAATCTTTGGTTAACTAATGCGATGCTAGTAGCAATAGGTTATACCTCCAAAGTTCTAAGAGTCTAGAAGATTATTAGAAACATGCGATATAAGTATAGCATCAGGAAATCCGATTTAATACAATGATTCCAACTAACCCACAGCTTTTTTAACTGATATATCTCAAAGTTACCACCACCTGATTCCTGAGTAAGTTTTTTTTTTTTCAAATTTTACACTTAACGCAGGTTTTGCTACTAACGCTAACACAATGGTCCTACTATTCTTGTAATTACAAAGATAATCATACATACTAATAGAGGTTATTGTTATTAATAAAACTACACTTACATTTGCCAGACAGTGAATTTCACAAAGCATCATTATTCGTTTTAATTGGAAAACTCATTATGAACAGTGGTTCTCAAAAGCCTTTTGAAATGACTCATTTAAGTTAAGGGTAACAATGAACTTTTACAAAACTTAAATGTATTTTATATTTCTTAGACCTTTTTTAGCATAATACTTTCAAGAGTCAATTTAAAATTATTGAAACTACATGTAGATTTTTTTTTTAATTCTTTTTAATTTGAACTTTAAGTAACACCCATATTAGATGAAAGATAGTTATTCTATGTGACTTATAAATAAGTATACCTACCCGAATTTATTTCCCTGAAACCCAGGCTAGCCAGAACTATACTTAAAGTGTAAAATCTAAAAAAATCTTATAGATGGATATTTTAACGCTATGATGAATAGCCAGTGGCATTATTAGAATCAAAGTAGAAAAGATGAATTTTAGGCAATTCTGACAATTTCAAAATTAGTTTGTGTTAGCAACACTGTTTATATAGTATTAGTAGCGGGTAGATCATTTTATATTATGTCAAGTATACCAACGTGTAGAGAATATATAACCTCTAGTGCGATAGATGAGTATCAGTCTCTCTGGTGTTATCGCGCAGTATACATGGAAGTTAGTGTGATAGTGTCGTGGTTAAGATCACTCTTTTTGGGGTCCACGTAAGTTTACTTTAGTATCTATTGACGTTAGCGAAGTCGAGTGGTGGAGGTAAGAGTTAATATATTATGAAACAGCTCTTTAAACCTGCTCTTGGGTCTTAAGCCCCAGGCACTGCTCGACTCCGTATAAATTGCATGTGTATACGTATTGTTGTACAGTAATGGGCAGGGAATGCAATCTCGTGCGATTGGAGCTCAAGCGAGATCTCGCGAGTTTACGAATAACAATACCGAGATTGGCAGATTTGTGTGTTTTTTCTTGCAAATAATCATAATATTTGAATAATTTAGGAAAAAAACAATAAGAATTAGGATATTATGACATTTATTTTTACGATTTTTTCAATAAAATTTTATCGTTTTTTTTAAATCAAATTTTAAATAGTATACTTTGACGTATATAATCAAATAACAAAATTAAACAAACAACCACTCTTTTCTTCTAATATAAAAATCTAAAATGATACTCATTAACTATGTTGAGTTGACTATTAAACTAAGATATTATTATTAATTAAAGAAAACTATTCCTACCTACTCAGAGATCTATTATAGATTAAATAACAAAATATACTAATCAAAATATGAGAAGCTTGTTCAGTTCACATCACACGCCATTATTACGAATTAAGTATATTAAAAGTAGATTATAAAGAAGCACAAAATGTCCAAAGGATCGTCTGCTGAACGGCTTCATATGTTGGTATTCTGATAACCAGCCGCTGAGTAGGCTCTCTTGGATTCAACGCTAGTTGGAACCGTAAAAGTTCGCCCTTTAACCCCCCAGACTTGTATATATTGATTTCCTTTTTGATTAATGACTCCAGCTAATTCGTAGTTAGTTTTCTGTCTCTCTGCCGCGGTACGAATAAGACGTTTTTATACTCGAATGTAATCTCTTTAAACTAGCGAGATCTCGTTTTTCGGCCGAGATCAATCTCGCTAAAAAAAGCCGAGATCTCGCGAAAACAAGATCTCGCAAGAACGAGATTGCATTCCCTAGTAATGAGTATCATTTCTCTCTCAACTATAACATTCTGTCTTATGAATAAACTAGTCGCGTATATGTTATATTAAGTACAAAATTTTATTGAGGATAAAATATCGTTTGTGTTCAACTCTCTAAGGTATCCTTTTATAAAATCTCATTCAAATCGGTTAGCCTGTTTTAATATATAGCGCGTACAAACACGGCAATTCTACGACTTCATTATATGCATAGATTTAATTTTACTAGTAGTTTCTTATTTCTGTCAAAACACATAAAACTTCAACCACATCCTTATGCATTTGATTTTTTTTATTTCCAGAGTTTAATGACATTTTGCACGCTAAACCAATATATTTTATTAACCTAATATAAAATTATTAGACTTAAAAATATATATTAAAAAATGAAACGTGAGCAATAATTTATTTTAAATTATTATTACGTCATTAAAAACTTTGTATATAATAATCATTTTTATCTAAGTCATCATTGACGATAAACAAAATGCGAGGAATAAGTCTTTTTGCTTGCATTTTTTTCATGTACTTAACATTCCATTATTTTGGTATGTTTTAAAAATTTTGATTTTTATTGTTATATATAGTTTAATTAGTAGAAAAATCCTATAAATACTTACTTATTTAGAACTAATGATAATTTCTTTCATTCATATAGGTACAAAGAATCGCCTAATAACGTGTATTATATAAATTAAATTTCATTCATCTAGCTATAGCTGATCTAATTTTCATCAAATTCTGGTCGTCCGAAATTTCATCCATGTTAATATAGATTCTGAACAAAACATATTTTTGCAGCTCAATGCAATTCTGTTCCGCTGAGCGGTAAGTTTTTCTACACATCATTTTTAACATTTAACAGCAACTATTGACCTCAACTTGGCAAGAAACTTTCTGCTAACTCATGACGCTTTAATAACATAACAGAAATGGCGATATAACAAAACTCCAACGTTGCCTCCAATTTATCCAAAATAATTAAAACAACAACTAGAAGTGAATGTTGTATTGATTATCTAATAAATTAATGACACTAATTACGCTTTTTTAAAATATTTTTTATCATATTTGACGTTTACCGTTTAAATTTTATTCAGCACCACCACCAGCACAACCAGGTAATTTTTATATTTATTTTAATAATTATTAATATCATTAGCTGGTCAGATGAATCCTTTGGATCTCTTCGCATCTGAAAGCTCTTAAAAATATTTTAATAAACATTCTTTAACATTCTTATTTGCAATAACTATTTCTTCTAATTCCACAGCTCCTGGATCTACAAATGGTAATACATTTTTAACTTTTTTCACTTAAGAAATCAGAATATTTTTTTCGATTTATCATGATAACATAGCATTTATTTGTATTTTAATTTGAATTAATTATTCTCTGACTTATTATTTTTTTATTAGTCAACACAAGTAATAATGCAGCAGCACAGAATAACGACAATACAAATATATACATTGTTCAAAAATCAGCTCGTGCTCCAGCACCGTGTCCAAGATCTATTATTGTGAGTATAAATATAGGTTTAAAGATTATCAGCGCTAACCACACTCTCTCGTACTAACACATTCTTGTACATGTGTTATCTCTGTCTTCCTTCTTTGTCCCTTACTAACCCATTATTTGAACATTAATATAAATTATTTCCATACAAGAAAATAGTAACGACATCTGTTAGAAATCGTACGAACTACCTGAGTAGTGGGTTGACATGCGTCGACGTCGACGACAACGTCTGTCGTCTGTCTCCGTCGCATTCTATAACGTTAATAAAAATTAAGTCATTTAATTGCCAAATACAATATAGTTGTGCACTTTTGGGAGGTGTAAAAAATGATAAACTCGCGTCAGGACACGTGACCTGATCGAAAATTCGTGAGGCGGCCCTTGCACGCCTAATTGGTAGCAAGTTTCATACAAAACTGAATTTAAATTTGTGTACGATAGCGCAATAGATGAATATTGTATTTAAATGATAGTACTTTTATACTGGTAAATAAAGCAATTCGTGCGTGCAATTATTCCCTAACCATTCCAAAATATTCAAAAATTCACAACCTTAATGTTCAAGTTTTCACTTCTGCCAGCACTCCCCCAGTGCAACCCGTTTTTTTATACGGGAGATACATGTGAATTTCAATGGCCGTCCAGTTGACGAATGAGATTCGTTGACAAAAATTGGAATGCAGGAGTCCATGTCTGCTAGCCCAGTCGTTACGGAAGTACGATATTAGTCCATGTTACTAACAGACTTCTAAACTAATATCAAATTAAATAATTGTTTGCAACTGAAAAATATTGAAGTACTTTTTTTCAGGGAACAATAAGAGACATAGAGACCGGACAAGTAAGATTCTTTTTATCAATATTTACGAGTACAATGTATAATTCAATTGTTTAAATATATTTATTATTGCTTAAAAAAATGTTATTGAAATATGTCTATTTTCTTTTTTTCAGCATTGTACTGTGTGATGATAGTAAAAGGTATTCTATTTTCGCTGTAATTTTTCTGTTTATCTGCTTTATTTATCTTCTTTCTATATAATATATAGGGAGGCAGAAGCTACTGGCAATGATAGAAGGTTGGCTAAGATTCTATCCCTATGTCGAAAAAAACCTATTTACTAAAACGCTATTTCAGAATTTGCGATAATCTTCCCTTAATGTGTAAAAATGGTATAAAAAAGAATTTTATCTAAACGAACGAGAAATCGTTTAGGAATAATTAAGTATCAGTTAGCGATAGATAAAATAATAATTTGCATTTTATTTTTCAGATGAAGACGTGTTAAAAATATACACTATTTGTATAATAAAAATAAAACATTTGAAATTTTTTATGCCTTTATTTTATTTGTGAATAATACCTGCCCTTTTATAGCTTCGGTGGACTAACATTTTTAAATGAGAATTATTTTTTCTTGGCATGTACGAACCACTATAATAGTTTATTGGGCGATGCGCGTACAAACTATTATTTTTGATACTATTGAAGTTATACGAGTACAACAGTACACTGAGGTAGGGCACAGCAGGAAATTTTCTGCTCAAATATGGAGCAGCCCGACTGGGGTAGTACCTCGACCTTACGGAAGATCACAGCTAAATAACACTACTTTAAAGCAGTGTTGTGTTTCTGTTGGTGAGTAAGGTGACCAGAGCTCCTGGGGGTAATTGGGGATAGAGTCGGCAACGCGCTTGCGATGCTTCTGGTGTTGCAGACGTCTATAAGCTACGGTAATCGCTTACCATCAGGTGAGCCGTACGCTTGTTTGCCGACCTAGTTACATAAAAAAAAAAAAAAAAAAAAAAAAAAAAAAAAAAAAAAAAAACATTCTATAAGCTACATTTTTACATTATCCGTTGTTAACCATCTAAAATTTTGAACATATTTTGGTGTACCTACTTGTATAATTTAGTGTATGGAAAAATGATAGTATGTATACGAATAAACTTTTTAAGTTCATCAGAAGATCGAAGAGATCAGAAAACTAATAATGATAAAAATTACTAATAAGAACGAAATTATTGACAAAGAGAGAAAACTAATTAGGTAGATTCGCTAGAACGTAGACTACCTACATTTTTGGTTAATTTTTTTCCTGTCGAATTGCTAAATTAAAATACACCTATTGCTTTTAAATACACTGCTAACTATAAAAAATTGACATTTACATCGACGCGACGGAGCGTTATATATTAAGCGTGTGTATCTGCATCTGTATGTCTGTCTGTGGCATCATATGGCCCAGATAATGGAGAGATTTTGATGCGTTTTTGTTGTTTAAAAACTGATTTAATTGTACGATAAGATGGTTCTTAGTTATAATTTGTGGATATCATTAGTAACTTGAACTTTGAACCGGTGATTTTTTTATCACCAGGACTTGTCCCTTTGTCTTCGGACACCTTGCAGCTTTGCTGTTTTATTGGATTCATTACAAGACTCACGCCTTTTTATTATTACTATATAGTAGGCGCACTATAAATAGCTCCCCTCCTTCTGTCCAGGGTTCACGCTTTGGTTGGGACCCATAGTCGGTGGCGGATGTCGGGCTGCTGACCTCTTCTCTCTTTTATATTTAAAAATTATAAGAGGAAGAGAGAGACTCCTTCAGCTATCTTCTTTATCACTAACATCCTTCTGATGTCATTATTTATAAATTATTATACATCTATGCGTCAACAACATCATTATTACATTAACTTATTAAAATGCAAATCGATCATAATTATTGAACTCGGCATGAGTTCTGATACTCTAAAATAACTTTGATGAACTAGACGATCACATAATTAATTAAATGTTATATAAATGCTCTATTAACCGTTAAGCCTTTCGTATTCCTCTTGCGTTATCTATACTAATATTATATAGAAGTAAGATTTGTATTTTTGTATTTTTGTATGTAACGAATAAACATAAAAACTACTGGACCGATTTCAAAAATTCTTTCACCATTAGAAAGCTACATTATCCCTGAGTAACATAGGCTATATTTATTACAAGAAAAAATTAGAGATCCCCAGAAAATCTCACTAAAACCAACCCAAGGTGCAAAAAAAATAGCCATAAAATATCTTTCATCGCATGCGCTGCGAAAAGTATTGATGATAGAACAAAAAAATGTTTGACAATATTATAGAACGTATCAATATCTACAAAAAACTCCGCGAGACCATATGTCCAACTATTATAGGTATGTCACTATAACTACTTTTTTATATTTTAAAAGTTGATAAAAATGCCTATCAAAATCAGACCATGTTTTCCATACCTTTGTATTAATCCTTATCCAAATAAATTATTTCATATTCAAGACTGTTTCAATACATGAAAATCCTTTTTGAATTATTAAAATCGGACCTTCCATTCAAAAGATATTACGAAATTAAAAATATCAATATAAACAAAAAATACAGGCCGAGGTAGAGGGGCACCGAAATGCGGGAGAGCCAAAATGTTTTAAACTAAATATTCCACCCGTGCGAAGCCGGGATGGGCCCCTAGTTTATTTATATTTTTACCTATTCTATGTATATATTTTATAGAGTTAGCTCGATATAGTTACATAGGATCTGGCAACAGTTAGATGATAATGCAGCATCAAGTAGTCGCTCCATACACCACTCCACAGCCACTTACAGCAGATATTTCGTGGTTATGCCATTGTAAATGTATTCTATGATTATATCTCCTAGATATGTCAAAAGTAGGTAGTTAGGGGTAATTTAAATTTTTAATTTGATAGTTATTTACTATATTCGTTATTATTAGGACAAGGTTGTATGAATTACAAATTTTTGTGAAATTTGGACAACAAGGTTCTTTTCATATATGGGTCATTATAAGTTAAGAGGTAATATGTTGTATGAAGTGACGGCATGGCATTT